>JAKSZU010000006.1:59132311-61643561 GCA_026018925.1 Tupaia tana | reverse complement strand
ACAGAGTTGGTCTTCCACATGCAACTAGGTCGCCAAGTCAAATTTTAAAAGTGAAGCCCAGCCATGTGGAGCAGGTGGTAGAGTACTGTGGAGGGATGCTGGAGCTGTGTGGGAAGGCCCTGGGATCGGATCCCAGATCACCATGAAGATGACCATGCTGGATGTATCTGAGGACTGCCCTGTGAAGGCTAGTCAAGGGGGTGGGGGATCATGGTGCGGTGAGACCCTGTCAAGGGCACCTGTCTCCATTTCTCTCCCATAAAATAAATGAATCAATGGAAGAATTTAAGAAAATGAGATGCCAGGGACCAGCAGATGGCATAGTGGTTATGTTGTTGGACTCCCACATGGCTGACTGCCGTTTGACTCCTGGACCCGGTGGCTACAAACTCATGCTGGGTTCATGTGTGTGCATGCCCAAGATCCCATGAGGAGAACAGAGAAGGGATTGTGGCATGGCCAACTCCCCGGGGGGTGATTTCTCACTTTCTGTCTCTCTGTCTCTCTGATGAGTGCATGGACCCTATAGCAAAAATCTCTCTACAAAAAAAAAAAAAAAAAAAAAAAAAAGAGGGGCTGGCAGGTGGGCTGGTGGTTAAGGAGCTGGACTTCCATATGGCTGACATGATTCGAGTCCTGGACTGGTGGTTTCCTTTCTCACATTTTTGGAGTGGTTTTTGCTATAAGGTGCATGTGCTCATCAGAAAAACAGAGAGACAGAGAGACAGAAAGTGAGAAATCACCTCCCCCCCCCCCCCCCCACCATGGGAGATGGCCACATCGCAATCCCTTCTCCTCCATTCTCCTCTTGGGATCTTGGGCACACACGCACACGTGCCTGGCGTGAGTTTAAACCACCGGGTCCGGCACTCGAACTGTGGTCAAGTACATGGGAGTCCAGCGACATAGCCATTATGCCAACTTCTGGTCCCTATTATCATTATTATTATTATTTTTTTTTCTTTTTTTGGAGAGGTTTTTGCTATAGGGCGCGTGCGCTCGCCAGACAGACAGAGAGAGACAGAGAGATAGAAAGCAAGAAATCACCCCCCAGGGGGGATGGCCACGCCGCAATCCCTTCTCCTCCATTCTCCTCTCGGGATCTTGGGCACGCACGCACACGCGCCCGGCGTGAGTTTAAGCCGCCGGGTCCGGGACTCGAACCGCGGTCGACTACGTGGGAGTCCAGCGACATAGCCATTACGCTAACTGCTGGTCCCATCATTATTATTTTTTAATTTGCTATAGGTGACATGTTCTCACCAGAGAAAGACAGGGAGAGAGAGAAAGGGAAGTGAGAACGCAAGCCACCAAATCTGGGACTCAAACCATGGTTGGCCATGTGGGAGTCCAGTGCTCTAACCACTGTGTATTTGTTCTTTATGAATTAGTTTCACAGAAACTTTGGGGACAGGGTTTCGAGTTGCAGACCATCCACCCTTATCCCTGCCAGAGCAGGCCCCACCCTGCTCCCTGGAGTGGATCATGCACATTTCTTCACCTCTGTGTTCAGTGATGTCACGTCCGTCACTTGACATTGGCCAGGTGGTACTAATTACACCATGAAAATCTGCCCTTTATTCACTATGATAAAGAGAATCATCAGGATGAAATTATATTGCCAATCAAAAGGTGTTCTTGGAGCTTGTATGTGACTCGCCCTGAAGCTGGTATTGCAGAGGCGCAGGAGCAAGATAGAGCCTGGGTCGTGTTTCCATGGGTCTCCTCAGGGACAAAGCTAACCCACAGAAAACGGTAAGGGAAGTCTGATAGTCTAGCATTTTGACACTTACTTAAGCTAGTAGAGTTTGGCCTGCTGCAGTGGCGCAGCAGTAATGCAATGCTCTGAGCTGCTGAACACATATGGGAAGGATCCCAGGTTCTGTGCCTGAGGTCTCCCTGAGCATGTGTGTGCCCACAAACCTGACCACCTCAGGCGAGATCACAGTGTGAGCGCCCAGTGAGAGGTGCCTCTCTCGCCTTCTCTCAAGAAATAAATAAACAAACTAAAAAAATATATCTAGTAGGGTTTAGGGAAGGAAGGGAGTACTATGAACAGATTCTTTTTTTTTTTTTTTTTAACTTTATTTTTTTCCATGAGTAAGAGAGACAGAGAGTTAGAACCCCCAACAGGATCATGACACTATGATCAACCCTCAGCTTTCAACCAGTCTTGGGTCGTGAAAAAGTATATGTCCAGCATACTTGGGAAGATCTTTGGACTTGAATCAGAAATCTTCCCACGTGTAACACCTTGAAGAGTGTCATGTTTTACTGCTGGCCCACCCTCTGGCACCTGGATAGATTATTCTTAAAGACCATGATAATAGAGCCTTTCTGAGCTTCCATGACTGCTAATGTATTTCTTTTTATTATTAGGAGCTCTTTTACCATCATCAGAAAAATTATAGTACTGCTAGTGGAGATCCATAATAAATTCTTTACAATAGTTACAGACTCATTCATCCTTAGAGGTGCATTCCCAGCTAAGATATTGCCAAGTATTTTAAATCCTTGCTTTATATTCACTGAGTCAAGTTCGATACCTTGTCTCTAGCTTTTCATCATGTCCATAGCAGTCAGAGGAAAAACAAAACAAAATAACACACAAGTCTCCACATGTGATCACCGCTTCAAATGAAATAACTTGAAGATGATATCAGATTTGAAGATGGGCAGTAGCTCAGAGAAGCCCCAGAATGCCAGAGGAGATGAGAACCACCATGGAAGAGATGGTCCTGGATGTGAACCGACTCAGACCTTCAGACAATTGGGAGGTATGTGGACCATACATGGAAAAACTGGAAGACAAGATAAGTCGAGATTAAGGTGTGCACGTGGGCTTTGGTCTCAGCAAGGAGCAATTCTAGGAATGTTGTAGATAGTGCCAGGGAATTAGCTGAGGACTGCTGGCTGTGGGAACTCAGTGTCAGTTCAAGGGTCCAGGAACTTTGCTTGGGAGTAAATTACAGAAAAGAAATAAAGGAAACCAAAAGACATTTTTTTCCCCTCCAAGAAGACATTTAAGTAGAACATTATCAGACAGTTAAGGGAGGAAGTATTAGTGTAATAGAAAAGTGGCAAAGAAAGCCTAGCCACTGTTACTGCTGCTAAGATGCTGCGTTCCTCAGGCTGGAATCAGGGAGGACAGGTTCAATTCCTAGTCCAAGCTGAAGGCACCTGTGACCTCAGCCACTCAGAAGGCTGGCCCGGACCACATAGTAAGACTGAAAAAGAGCTGTGCGTGGTATGTGCACCTGCACGTGGTATGTGCACCTGCACTTCCAGCAGGGAGGCTGAGGCAAGGAGAATCATGGCGTGGTAAGATCCTGTTTTAAAACAAGGGGAAAAAAAGTGGCAGAGAAGATAAATGGGGGAAATGCAAATTTAAGGGCAGTCGTCATCATCAGAAATAAAGTATTTAGTATCTGGAATAAATGTCAAAGTCTGAAAAATGAAAAAAAAAGACTGAAATAGCTCTAGAATGAATGGGTGATAAATTTTAATCAAATACTTAGAGAATATAGGACAGAACAAATTTCTAAGATGTAGAAATGTCATTTGTTGCCTGTCATGCTATTGTACAGACTGGTCATAAGTATCGGTTTGAACAAAAATACCGTTAGGATGGCTTTTGGATTTACCAGATCCCTGTCCAGAAAAAGACAGAGATTCAAATCATGAAGTCATTCACTGAATTTTTCATTCATTCTTTTATCAAATACTTATTGAATGCCTACTTTGTGTCAGTCACTGTGAAGGATCTTGGAGATATGGAAATAAAACATGCACAACCCCTTGAGGACTCTGGGTCAAAGAGACAAAACAGATGGCTCAGAAAAATATGTAATTACAAAATAATGTAATGATGTGTTATAATAAAAGAAAGTTCATAGGCAATTGTATTGCCTTTTGCAAAGAGACTCCCATTTCACTTCTGAAATTATATGTTGCTTACCCTGAATGAGAGAATTATCCAGATTTACATTGCTCTGTGGGGACTCAGAGGGCACTGGAAGGCTATGTCAGAATCACTCGTCATTGCACAGAGAAAGCACAGATGTGACAGAAAGATACGAAGCTTGCCTCTGAAGGACACTTTTTTTTGTTGGAGAAGCTTTTATTTCTATAGCATTCAACATGGCTCAATAGTGCACACTGGTGCTGTAGAACACCAGTATCTTCCTTATCGAGCAGAACAGTTCTTGCCAGATGGCCTTTCCATTTTGCGCAATGACATATGCCATTGTCAGACACAAAGGCAAAGTACTCAGTTGAAAAGCCAAAGATTCAATCAATAGGCTACCTAGTTAAATTGATATCATATAAGACATTTTATTAATTTTGGAATTGAAAAGACATCAGTTTTCCCAGAGAATTAACTAAATTGGAGGTGTTTGGAGGTGTATTGCACAGATAACCAAATACACTTCTAGAATCCTGCTCAAGAAAGACAAAGACAATACTAATAAGCATCCTGGATTGTGTTGAAAGGTTAGACCATGTGAAATATACATGGGGCACAGGATTCAATCTGTAGCATGAATTGATGATATAGGAGTTCTTTATCATGAGGTTTGTTTCAACTTCTGGTTCATGCTGCTAGCTAACTGGCTTCTTTCTACTTGATGGTATGAAGAGTATGACAATGATAAGGACCAAATCAGGAATGATCTGAGTGTCCTATGGACAGGGGCTGAGTATATTACTTTACAAAGCGACGATGAGAACTGAAGCAAGTTTTCAGATAATTCAATAGGAAAAAATATCCAACTTGTTCATATGAATATTATGAGGAACGTACATAGACATTCTGGGGTCTAGTATTATCCTCTCTACTGCTTTCGTTGTCTGCTTCTGATTGTAGATAGGTAAGCTCGGGTTGAATTGAACTACTGCCCCAGAACTTTCTTTCCAGAAGAATTTGCTTTGTTGTTGTTAAAAAATTCTTTATTGGGGCTGGCAGGTGGCGTGGTGATTAAGGTGCTGGACTTTCATATGGCTGACCATCGTTTGAGTCTCGGACCTGGTGGCTTACTCTCTCTTTCTCTCTCTCCTTCTCTCCTCACATTAAAATAATAATAATAACAAATAAAATAAATAAATAACAAAAATTCTTTATTTACTTAATTTTTATTTGTTATTATCATTCATTTTTTAATTTGACCAGAGAGTGAAAGAGACAAAGGGAAAGTGAGAAAGCAAGCTGGCAGGTCTAGGACTTGAACCACTATTGGCCATGTGAGAGTTTAGCTCCTTAACCACCATGCTACCTGCCAACCCCAGAAGAACTTTTGATTGTCAGTTGTGCCCAACTTGTTGAAAAAGCTCAAATGATCAGGTTCTAGAGCACCTCTATCTGAAGCTCATATAAATTGTAAGGTACTGTATTTACTCCACTGATACCTTAAGGGAGTTGGCTGAGGGAGACTGTGGAGAGGAGGATTACTGAGAATGTAAAACACTCAACTTGCCCCTTGGCGCTTCCCTTTTATGGTCAATATTGAAGGATCTGAGGTCTGTTCAATTCTCTCTCTCTCTCTCTTTTTTTTTTTTTTTTGTTTTTGTTTTTGCTATGGGTCATATATGCTTGCCAGAGAGGCACAAAAAGGGAAAATGATAAGATAAATCACCCCACGGGGCGGGGGGAGGGGTGGCCATGCTGCAAGCCCTTCTCTAGTCTCCTTTCAGAATTTTGGGTGTGCATGCGCATGTGCCTGGTGTGATTTTTAAGCTGCCCAGTCTGGGGCTTGAATTGCATAGCCAACCATGTGATATCCAGTGCCTTAACCTCCATGCCACTTGCTGGCTCCTGGTCTGTTTGGCTTGAACACACAGTTTATCTCAAACTGATTTTACCACCTCTGCTCCATTTTTATTTCCCTGCCAAACTCCTACTGATGTTCTAAGGAAGTTGTGTTTCTTAGAACTCATCTGCTTAGGCACTGTCTTGTAAATATCTAAGTTAGCATCTAAAATTTTTCAGCATGGATTTAAAGAAGTTCATTCTTTGTTAATGGGAGCTAAAAGATATTAGGCCTATTACAGTTTAAAATAAGATGAGAACCAACTGTAATTGAAATAAATATTTTATGATAGATTTGATAAAATAGATTTTAAGTACCTTCCTGAAAGAATGTTTGAGTCAGAATGAATTTAAATAGAATTTTTACCTGCAGGTTCTATCTTGAAAAAGTCAGTAATTTGGGCAGGCTCCGTAACGCAGCAGTTAAGTGCTCTGTGGAAGAAGGTGGATCCCATGTGACCTACCAGGGTTTGAGTTCCAGCCCTGGCAACACCATGCTGGTACACATGCATGTGCCCAGGATTCTAATGGAATGGAGAACTGGAGGGCAAAGGACTGCTTTCTCCCTTTTTCATTCATGTGAATGCACGCGTACCCTTTGGTATAATAAAATGTAAAAATTAAAACAAACAAAAAAAACCTTAAAAAAATGTTAGTGGGTCAGCCCCTTAATGCGGTGGTTAAGACTTGAGTGTAGAGACAGATCCAATATGGCCAGCTATGGTTGGAATATCAGCTCCAGTGCCTTGGAAAACATGCCAGGCACATGTGCATGCATACCTCAAATCCTGGTGGGATAGAGAAATGGAGGAAAGGAATTGCAGAGTAACCATGCCTCACTGGGGGCTGCTTTCTCTCTTCCTTCCCCTTTCTCTCTGGCAAGTGCACATGCCCCTGGCAGTTAAAAAAAAAAGTTGATAATTCTAGGAAATATTCCAAGAACATTAAATGACCAATGTTAGTAATCTATACTGCTTTGATTATTCTGAATTCAAAGGTCAAATTTTATCCTCATGGGAAAGAACAAAGATAAAAGGGAAAGACAGGAAGTCCATAGGTTTCGGTGTCCTAAGGAATCATTAGCTCACTCTAGGAAGGTTTGGGATAGGTGAGAGATATTTGGAATTTGTTTTATTTTTCTTGTGTAATTAGGGTTCTCAGGCAGTTTTTGAGAAAAAGCCACACAGAAGTTGTGATCTAGAAACCGATTCTCTTAAAACAATCCATTTAGCATCTATCCTCTGGCAAGTCTTCAGAGATCCCTAGGGTTTAAGTTCCCATTTGAAGACCCCTGTTTCAGCATTCACTTCTGGGTGCTGCTGCCATAACTTTGAGCAGTAACATCTGAACTAATGTCTTGACTAGGCCCCTGGCCCCTCGAGGAGTCAGTTGCTTCAGTACCCTCGAACTTCTTCTCCTTTTTAGACAGTCTCACTATGTCATGACCCTCCTGCCTCAGCCCCTCAAGTAGTTGGCACTACAGACACCCATGTCAACTCCTTTGGCTTTTTCAACCTTTTATTCTATAGAAGGAAACAAATTCATCAGCTGGGTGAGAGCATTCCCAACCACGGGCTCTGCTGACCCACGTTCCCTCTCTTCAGCTCCACTCCCCATGGGTCCTTCGTGGTAGCTTCAGGGGTCTGTGGACTCTTTATTGAATGTGCATTGCTTTTTCCTGCCACCATGCTTTTGTTCTTTCTTTCCGGGAATATTATTCTGCTGGTATCTGCTGTTTTTACCTCTCAAGGAACAGCCTGACTCACCCTGTGGGAGGCTTTCTCATTTAGAATCTCTCTACCTCTCCCGTTTCCCACACTGTGCTTTGTACCTCCAGTGTATCTTCCATGTCCATGTGTCTCGAATCAGTATTACCTGGACATGTGTTTGTCTTCTCAATCAGGTCCAGGTTCCTAGCAGCAAGGACTATGCCACATTCTCCTGTGTGCCCTCCCAGCACCCAGCACAAGGTTGGTTAAACACAGGCTGACTCTCCTAGCTACTTTAAATCCATTTTGAACATGAGAGGTGCATGGGCTCTCCAAGAGGCATGTTGGTACTTGCTGTACAGGGCAAAGGCTCTGTCTATGGAGTTTGATTCTCTGGCTCCAACTATAGTTTGGGAAGTCAAAGGAACAAGACAGGTGTACTCCCAGCCTACCCTAACTGAAATGGCCGTGGACATGGGTGACATGCAAGCTGGCTGATATTTGTATAATAGCTGTGAGGTTTGGATGGCTACCCCGAATAATATTAAGGCAAATGAATATTTTGTTTGTTTGTTTTTTGTTTAAAAAAATATGAGATGTTGGCCAGCATGTGGCATGGTGGTTAAGGTGCTGGGCTCCTACATGGTTTGAGTCCTGGACCTGGAGGCTTGTTTTCTCACTTTCTCTCTCTGTCTCTCTCTGGTGGGCACAAGTGTCCTATAGCAAATTAAAATAAATAAATGAATAAAATAAAAAAAAAATTCTCAAATGAAGAAATAAATAAAGTTTGTCTGCCCAAAGTATTTTAGAATAAGGAAGTATTAGGTTGTCGGAAAAGTCATGACACAATTTTTTTTAAAGGTTATTATTTAACTTTATCTATTTATTATTATTATTTTTTAAATTGATCAGAGAGGGACAGAGATAGAGAGAGAAAGTGAGAAAGCAAGCTGCCAGGTCTGGGACTCAGACCGTGGCCAGCCATGTGAGAGTCCAGTTCCCTTAACCACCATGCCACTTGCTGGCCCCATTTAAAATGTGTCATGACTTTTCCAACAACCCAGTAATTTTCCCCTACAGGGTTCTAAAAAGAATTTCGGTCCCATGGTTATTAATGTCTTTGTGGCAGGATCCTAATCTTTTCTTTTTCAAATTTATTTCAAAGGATGGTTAAGGAGCCTTTAATGAACTATTTAAGTGAGTGCTCTAATATGGAGGACAAGATTTAGCAAATCCCTTTAATTACTGAAACTAGGTTTTTCTCCTGGTTTGTAAATACCAGTTTACTCCTCAACCAAATTTGGCTTTAATTAAACTGGGGGTGGGGGCCTGGGGAGTTAAAATGCCTTAATTTGCATCAGCCCTAGTTTCAATGAATTTGATTTAAGGGTGGGAATGAGAGGCTTCTATGGTTTTTTGTTCAAACAGGAAAATCAAGCAAAATGGAATTTGCTTTCCATTCAGGAACTCATGGAAATGAGACACACCCTTGCCACCCGATTTATTCAAATACTGTTGCTATAGGAGTACCACAGGGTCCCTGAGTGGTATTAATTTATGAACCAGCCACGCTTTTATTTTTTTTTTTCTCTCTCTCTAGATATTTTAATGAGGCAAAATAGGCTTATGGTTCTAATGACAAGGAAAGAAAACCAGAGCTCGTTCTACCCCTCGCTCAATGTAAAGTTTAACATTCAATATGGTGCACAGTTTGTTGAGAAAATAAGGTACATGTTTTGTCATTCCCCTTATGGATTTCAGTCAACACATGGAGGTGTTTGAAATGATCTGCTAATCCAGTTTTCTTTCCTTGAACCATCTGGTTCAAATTCTGTCTACCTGCTTGGAGTATACCAGTCTCGTCTGCATGTACATATAAGGAAGTCACAACTCATTAACAGTTTAAGGAAAACCCCTGTGGAAATATACAACTTTCCTATTGTGGTAGGTTTCCTCTTGGGAGCAAATTAGATAGGACTTTGATGTAAACCAAAGAAACTCAAGAGTTTGGAGAAGACATGAGTGGTCCCGCAGAAAAATTAAACTTATTTAATAGATATTTTTAATAGGAACACAGTTATTGTGTACTATTAGCTCACTCCCACTGTAGTTCAGTGATAAGTGGTCAAGTGCTGAGTCAGAAGAATGTGGCTTTAGTAGCTCCAAGATGGGGCCCCTGCTAAAATTTAGGAATGATCGTCCAAAAATAATTCTGTGGCAGGTTCATATCATTGACTAAGCCAATAGACTTACTCAATCTTCCTGTCTTCATTTTAGAGGACAGAAAACCTCAGGTGGTGTAATGGTTACACTGCTGGACTCCCATGTAGTTGACCGCGGTTCGAGGCCCAGACCTGGTGGCTTAAATTCACGCCGGGCACAGGACGTGTGTGTGCGTGCCCAAGATCCCGAGAGGAGAGTGGAAGAGAAGGGATTGCGGTGTGGCCATCCCCCCTGGGGGGTGATTTCTCGCTTTCTGTCTCTCTGTCTCTCTCTGTCTTTCTGGTGAGCACACATGCCCTATAGCAAAAACCTCTTCAAAAAAAAAAAGAAAGAAAAAAAAAAGGTAGGTAGATGTGACATCTAGAGCAGAGGCAATCACCTTATACCATAAAGTACAGGCTATAAAAGTCACACAAATTAGCCTGACTTTGGTAAGGCACTAAACCCAAAGCAGCAACTATCCTCCTATAGATTTCCATTTTAAATAAATAGGAATAGCCACTTTATTGGTTAATTTCAGCTGAGAGCAATCCTATAAACCCTATACACGTGTGTGTCTTGAGAAAGTTCTTGCCGAGTACAGCATGAAATAAAAAATATGAAGAGCCCATTGATCCCAAAGTAGGACCAAAAAGTAGTTGAAGGAAACTGAACTTAGGCAAGCTGAGGGTAACTGACCCTGGAATATGCCCCACCCTGCTTCTTAATCATCTTTCATCCCCTTTCCTTCTCAAAGTACAGGAAAGAACTTTGCTCTGATAATTCATTTTCTGTCTACAATTCAGCCAAAGGAGAGAATGATGGCTTATGACCCCTCCCTTCTCATATCACAGAAGGGGATCGACGAATATTAATACAGCTCAGCAGAGTTTTGCCATGAGCTATTGCTCATCCCCCGCGCCCATCCATCTGCCAAAAAGAATTGTTTACTCATGTTGTCTGAGCATTATTTAGACAATGGCTGCTGCACCAGGTGACCAGCATTAAAGCTTTAATGCTCCTCCTTTGCGACTTTTGCCTTTAAAACCATCCTGAAATCTCTATGACTGTGGCACATGTGATTTGGGACAAACTGGATGCTGTGAGTCTGGGTGATTGCCTTCACTTTGGCCCAGATAAACGGTGTGCCTTACTTGTCTGCCTCAGCCTTCCATTACAGGTTGCTCCTCATGACCTCCGTCGCCTTTGCTTCTTTGTCCCTTCAGTATGCTATAACTGCAGGGGGGATGGGGCAATCCCTTTTCCAGTGGGCTGGGTTAGCCATGCAGACATAGCCTAGGAAGTAGCATTTGAGGCTGAGCACATGGTGGATGATTCAGGATTAGTTGAAGGAACAAGTCAAAGGCTCAAGAATAAAGATGAAAAATTATTTCCCGCTCTACTACTGAGAGAGGGAAGTGAGGCAATAAAACAGTTCCAGTTTAGGGGCCCAGCTGTGGCAATGCATGCTGGCTGATGGTGCTGCTCAGCAGCCTAAGGCCACATGGGAGGCCAGGGCTAGAGTCCCAGTCACCCTAAACGTCCAGCACGGTGGCAAGCTATTGCTCATCTCAGCTGTTCAGGAACCTGAGTCAGGAGAATGTCAGTGTCTTTAATAAATAAATAAATAAATAAATAAATAAATAAAAATGTTAAAAGTTTCAGTCTATTTTATATGTTGTGAGTGAAAATAAGAAGTCAATTCTTGGGACCAGCAGTTAGCGTAATGCCTACATCGCTGGACTCCCACGTAGTCGACCGCGGTTCGAGTCCCGGACCCGGTGGCTTAAACTCACGCCGGGTGTGTGTGCGTGCCCGCCCAAGATCCCGAGAGAATGGAAGAGAAGGGATTGTGGCGTGGCCATCCCCCCTGGGGTGATTTCTCGCTTTCTGTCTCTCTGTTTCTCTCTGTCTGTCTGGCGAGCACATGCGCCCTATAGCAAAAACCTCTCCAAAAAAAAAAAAAAAAAGAGTCAATTCTTCATATAATGTGACCCTCCCCCACCCCCACACTGGCCTATCTGATTCACTCAGAAGTCCCTCTTCCCCTCTGCTTCTCTCTCCCCCTCTGCTGCTCTCTCCCTACTTTTCAGCTCTTAGAAACCCCCTAATGAGGTCTCTGCAATGGTTGATTTGCTTATTTGTTTGGTTGTTACAGTTGAACTTTGATGCCAGTTTACACCCCTTTCCCAATTCTCTCTGCTTCCCATTTTTCCTGAGTTCTTTGCTTTAGCTCCCCAGGTCTCATCTTTCACAAAGTTAGTTCAAAGGTGCAATATACTCACCGGAAGGAAGTTAAGGCTCATGCAGCTTTATAGTGTCTGACATTTTAGCCAAGCAAGAAAAACTTTGTTGATGAGAAAATAAAGAGAATCCTTAAGAACAGATGCAGATGTTGCATTTCCTGATTTAAAATAGGATATCATACCTAAAGGAAATCGCTGTTGCAAACATTTTTACTTTTCCTGAACTGGATTTTGTTAGGAAAAAAAGAATAGCTGAATGCTTCCCATTGACCTAATACACAGAATAGAACAAAAAATAGGCTATAGAAATTTGACTGTGTTCATTTTTGGATTTTCCCTAGAGGTGCACTGCTCAAGGACAAGGAATCTTTTTTTAATAGGAGTGTTTCCTTTGCCCTGGAAAAAATCCCAGACAGACCCCCAATTCAGCAGGTCAAAGGCCCACTCCACCAAAACCTCCTTTGGGCCCAGAGGCACTGCTTGGGCAGGAAATAGTAGATTTCCTCTTCAATAGGAATCCTTCCCAAAGCAGAGCAGCTTGGGGGAGGGGAAGCAGCTGTTTTTGACCACTCAAATTCAGAATTTAAATAGGGAGAGATCGCCTAGAGCTGAGATCCTGTCTCAAGGTCTGTGGGGCTGGGATAACTGTGCCTTGTCTTTTGACAATTACCAAGTTAGTCCTGATAGAAATGCTAAAACGGAGGCTCTGGTAACATTTTGCAGAGCTTAACCTCCTGAATGGCCTGGAGACAAGTGTCCCTCAAAATACATTTTGGTGTTTCCTAAGACCTTAATGAGAGCTCCATGCAATGAAAATTTGGTGGCCAAACAAATTTAGAGGAAACACTGACTTAAATAAACAAATTCCTTTGCTATTGTGATTCTCAAGAGGACATTTAGTATCCAGTAGTCTCCAAATCTGATAACAAACTTACCTTGCTTGTTTTTGCTTTTCTTGTAGTGGCAAAACCTTCCTCAGATAGTAGCAGACAGTTCTAACAATGTCGGGAAAAGATACAGTGAGAAATCTATGCTAGCATCCATTTTTCTTCTCCTCAATCTTCAGCTACAGAAGCAGTAACAGCTAGCGGTGTTTGGATACTTTTACTTAACCTGTTCTAACCCAGTTCTCCAGCATAGACTTAACCATTCATTTATTTAGTATCTGAAGATACTTCTAAAGAACATGATGTACTCATAAAGAATCTGGAGTCTGAATACATTGTTTTGCTCCTACTTGTTGGCCATGCAAGGTCTACCTTTTTGAAGGGGAAAAAGCTTCAGAGAATATGGTACTGTTTACCCAAGCACAGGAAGACTATTGACAAAACTGCAGCTGTATTTTTCAGTCTCATGAATTACCCATTGCATTCATGTAGAAAGCTGATTGCTTCTTCCTATTTGTTTTGTCTTGAAACAAAATCTTGACTAATTTCTACGTTGGGAGAGAAAAGAATTTGAAAATAATTGTTCATTTTAGAAAATAAATGACTTTTTTCTTCTTTTTGTTCCAGCTGGGATGAACCATGATTAAGAGCTCTTTTTTTTTTTTTTTTTTTTTTTTAAATATCCCTCTAACATTACATATGCTGACAACTTGCAAATTGACCGCTCTATCATAAGACTTTCTTTTTGTACTTCAAACCAATATGTACAGCTACCCAAGATGGAATGCGAACAACCATTCCAAGATCTCCCAGAGGCATTTTGTTTTAGTCTGTTGCACTGTTTAATAATCGAATATCTGGGGCCAAGCGGGTGACATGATGGTTAAGGCACTGGGCTCCCACATGGCTGACAGCGGTTCGAATCCTGGACCTAGTGGCTTGCTTTCTCACTTTCTCTCTCTCTGGTGAGTGCATGTGCCCTATAGCAAAATTAAAGAAAATAATAATAGTAAATAAAATTAAATAAATACTACTTAAAAAATAACTGAATGTCTACTGAAGCTAGGTGGCTCAGTAATAGAGCTTTCAGGTCAGCTGGAGGTGTGATATTTAAAGCAGCTGGGTTCCACATGGCTCACTGCACAGTTCGAGTCTTGGACCTTTCAGCTTGAGAAACATGCTAGTGTGGAGACTCCTGGAACATTCAGACAAGAAGCCATTTTAAATCTGAGGTGTGTCCTGGCACGTTTGGGGACCAAGGCGACTAAAGTTATGCTCTAAACGTCATCTTCTAGACTCCTGAAATACTCAGACAAGGTAGGGCGACCTCTGTCCTCTCTCTGTCTTGTCTCTCTCTCTCTCTCTTTCAATTTTTTTTTTAAGTTTTAAAGCACTTCTCATCTTTTTTTTTCTCTTGCTAATTTCAGAAACCATTTTAAATCTGAGGGGTGTCCTGGTGTGTTTACACAGTGTGGTTTTCATTTTTTACATTTTAAAAATAATCTTTTCCTCTTTTTTTATTGGAGAGGTTTTGGTTATAGGGCAGGTGCGCTCGCCAGACAGACAGATAGAAAGTGAAAAATCATCCCCCAGGGGGGATGGCCACACCGCAATCCCTTCTCCTCCATTCTCCTCTCGGGATCTTGGGCACGCACGCACACGCACCTGGCGTGAGTTTAAGCCACCGGGTCTGGGACTCGAACCACGGTCGACTATGTGGGAGTCCAGCGACATAGCCATTACGCTAACTGCTGGTCCTGAATCTTTTCCTCTTTTTTGGTTGTTTTGTCTAGTTTTTTTTTTTCTTTTCCTTTTGCATTTGTTTATTTTTTTTTAACTTTACTTTCCTACTCTGCTCTTCAGTCTATACATTTTGAGTGTCTAGACAGGCCTAGGTGCACAGTAGCCAAGCATCTAAATACTTTTAGGGTTATTGAAATCCTCAATGCTTGTTGAACTTCCTGCTTTAAGGAAGAAACTTTTTATTATATATATCTGAGCTCATAATTTCTTTCTGTGGATAGCACATTGCAAAACACAGTAGAGGAGAGATTTTGTCACAGAATGACCAGGAACCACCATTAAGGCCCAAGAAATATAAGAAACTAAGGAAATACTCCTCCCATAAGTGAAAAAAAAAAAAATCCCTCACCATCCACAGACACTACAGTGGAACTAATGGAAATGTCTGATAAAGAATTCAGAATTCATAGTGACAAAACTAAAGGAGATGCAAGAGGTGAGACACAATGAATTCCAAAAGATGCAGGAGAAAAGAGACAATGAGTTCCAGGAGGTGAGGAAGTTCTTGTAAGATCTGAAAGAGGAAATACACATCATAAAAAAGAATCAAACAGAGCTGTTAGAGTTGAAGGCTCTAATACAGGAAATCAAATCCTCCCTTGAAAGTACTAAAAGCAGATTAGTTCATGCAGAAGACTGAATCTCGGATGTTGAAGGCAAAAACCTCTGACCTAAAAAAAACAACCAAAAAAACTGAGACAATAACAACCAAAAAAATGAGAATACTATATAAGAAATACTAGATACCATTAAGTGCTCAAACATCCGAATAATCGGTATCCCAGAAGGTGAAGAAACTAATAAGGGCATTGATAATCTATTCCATGAAATACTGGAAGAAAACATTCCAAATTCAAAGAGGCATTCAAACATCCAGACCCAAGAAATACAAAGGACCCCTAATAGAATTAACCCAAGAAGATCTTATCCAAGGCACATCATAGCCAGACTGGCCAAATCCACAGATAAAAACAAAATACTAAACTGGACAAGAGAGAAACATTAGTTTACTTATAAAGGTTATCCCCTCAGGCTGACATCAGGCCTCTCATCAGAAACAATGTGAGCAAGGAAATAATGGGAAAATATATTCAGTGTTAAGTGAAAAGAATACTATACCCAGTAAGATTATCCTTCATATGGGGAGAAAAGATAAAAACATTCTCAAACAAAACCTGAAAGAATTTACCAGCACCAGATCAGCTCTTCAAGAAGTTCTGAAAGTAGTGCTTTACCAGGAAAACTAAAGACACACAGACAGAAATAAGAGAACAAAAAGCAACCAAGAAAATGACCAACTTAATGCTAGGGACAAGAAATATCAATAATAATGTTGAATGTTAACTTCTAGGATTTAAACAGAAAGGTCGAACCACAATAACACTGCAAATTCAACAGAAGAGAGATTAATTACATGAGACTGAACTGAGGAAAGAGAAATTTATGACTTTTGAGTAAAATATTGCTGTCTTTTCCTTTACTATGCTTTGTTTTCTCAATTTAAGGACTTTGCTTTCTTTTGAGCTATTGATAGGTTTAGCAATTTGTTAAATGTCTTTTCTCGTTTGTTTGTCTCTTTAAATGGAAACATAAACTTTTCTCCCTTCCTGACTCCTTTGGAATCGGAAAATATTTGGGAGTTTTCTTACTTTGTGGCAGAATGGTTATTTGCATGAGTTTAATAATACCTGTTGCTTTGAATCAGAAATTAGAAATAATTGTTATTGGACAGAGCTTTGACTGGAATGCCATATTTGAAGATTAAACCAAAATACTATGGAGCTAGGGTAAATCTTTTTTTGGAGAGGTTTTTTTTTTTTTTTTTTTTTATTTATTTATTTTTTTTTTTTTGCTATAGGGCGCGTGCGCTCGTCAGACAGACAGAGACATAGAGACAGAAAGCGAGAAATCACCCCCCAGAGGGGATGGTCACGCCGCAATCCCTTCTTCTCCATTCTCCTCTTGGGATCTTGGGCACGCACGCACACGCACCCAGCGTGAGTTTTAAGCCTCCGGGTCCGGGATGCGAACCGTGGTCGACTACGTGGGAGTCCAGCTACATAGCCATTACGCTAACTGCTGGTCCCTGGTAAATCTTAAGTGAGCCAATGGAAGCTCTTGGGAAGATGGCCTGGCATCATGAACAATTCTGCCTGGCAGAAAGGATTAGAAAATCTGCATGAAAGAATTTGTACCATAAAATAACCTGGACTTTTCCAGTCCAGCATTGTAAGCAGTAGAGATTACAAAAGAGCACAGCCACAACCAGAGGTTTAACTTGAGGAAGACTTTAAAGAAAAATATTATTTTATTAAACTTTATTTATTTAGACCGGAGAGGGATAGAATGAGAGAGAGATAGAGAAAGTGAGAGAGAGAGAGGGAGAGTGAGAAAGCAAGCTGCCAGGTCCAGGACTTGAACCACAGTAGACCAAGTGGGAGTCCGGAGCCCTTACCACAACACCACCTGTCTTCCCCAACTTGAGGAAGATATTGAAGGAAGAAAAAGAGACTGATATTTGCTAGCAGAAGGAATATCACAGAATACTTGGTAGGCGGGGCAGAATTGAGAAGGTTCATGTGGGAATTATGTATTGGGTGTTAGCTTTTTAACAGTCTGAGGAGTCGACAAGTAAATATTTTCTCAAAAATATTTAAAACCATACTGTCTCTGTTATAGAATCTCAAACAAAATTATAACAAATATTTTGATAATTATCTTGAAATTTGTTTCTTGAAATTTTGAAAGTTGTTTATTAACTGTCAAAAAAACTATGGAGTATGAGCAAAAAAAATTTTTTTTTGGAGAGGTTTTTGCTATGGGGCATGTGCGCTTGCCAGAAAGACAGAGAGAGACAGAGAGACAGAAAGCGAGAAATCATCCTCTGGGGGGATGGCCACACTGCAATCCCTTTTCCTCCATTCCCCTCTTGGGATCTTGGGCACACACGCACACGCACCCAGCATGAGTTTAAGCCACGGGGTCTGGGACTCAAACCGCGGTCGACTATATGGGAGTCCAGCGACATAGCCATTATGCCAACCGCTGGTCTGACAAAAATTTTTTGAAATGCAAAGTAAATGTTTGTGGGAAAATGTAAAAATAAATAAATAAATGTTAAGAAATAAAAAGAAAGAAAGAAAAACATGCCAGCATGTGCACGTACATGCCCAAAGTCCCAAAAAAAGAAATGGAAGAAAAGGGATTACTGGGTGACCCTCCCCCATAGTGAGTGCTTTCTAACTTTCTCCCTCTCTAAGGTGAACACATGCTCCCTCTGACAGATTAAAAACAAACAAAAAGAAAGCAAAGAACCACGAATAGGGGTTTATTCAGTTTATGGTTTGGAAGTTTAAGGGTTAGGGATCCTTTGTGGTGAGGGTCTTCTCATGGATAAAGGGCATTATATGGTGAGGCAGAGCAAGAGCAGTGTGAGATCTGTGTGAAGTTTACGGGGGACACATTCAAACTATAGCAGCACCATGAATTCATCACTGTTAACTCAGGCCTGCACTCTTCTTCCTATATCTTCCATCCTGGTTGATGGTGATTCTGTCTGTCCACCAGCCCAGGCAAAACTTTAGGAGTCATACTTAACTTTCTTTCTCTCTCTGTCTCTAGGTCTGACTTTTTGCATCCAATTGTCAATTCTACTTTAAAATAGCCCTAGTGGTTAATGTGCACTGGGAGCTGGATCCCACGTGGCTCTTTGCAATTTGAATCCCAGCACGGTGGACTGAAAAACACACTGTGTGTGTGGGTACCCCAAGTCCTGACAAGACTGAGAAACAGGGAAGAGGGCTGTGGTGTGACCATGCCCCAGTGGAGGAGGAGCCTTCTTTTTCTCTGCTCATGACTCTGGCAATAAAAAGGTCTTTTCTCCATTTTCTTTGCCTGAATTTGGTCAGCCTGGCCTGATCATGTTCCTCACTAACACTTACCTTCTCTTTATAACACGCTCCAAGAGCTCCTACATTAACTGCTAGAACAACTTAAAAAAAAAATGAGAACCAGCAGATGGTGTAATAGTTATGTTACTAGACTCCCACAGAGTCGAACGTGGTTCCAGTCCTGGACCCGGCGACTTAAACTCATGCCAGGTGTGTACGTGTGCGTGCCCCAAATCCTGAGAGGAGCCTGGAGGGGAGAGGCTTGCAGCGTGGCCCTCCCCCCGCCGGGGTTTTTGGGGGGGGGGGGGCGGCTGATTCTCACTTTCTATGTCTCTGTGTCTCTCTGACTCTCTGGTGAGCACACGTGCCCTGTAGCAATAATCTCTCTGTCTCAAAACAAACAAACAAAAACAGACAAACAAAAAAAAACCACCAGAAAACCAAAACCCCAAAACCAAATAATGTAGCTCTCTTACTTAAAATCCCTTGTAAGTTCCCTGCTGCTGTTGGAATAAAATTCAGACTATTTTTCCAACCTGTCCTTTGTCATCTTTTTTATTAAAAGAATTATTTTATTGAACTTTATTTATTTAATTTACTTTTTAATTTGACCAGAGAAGGACAGAGTGAGAGAGAGAGGGAAAGTGAGAAAGCAAGCCGCTAGGTCTGGGACTCAAACCGCAGCTGATCATGTGGGAGTCCAGCGCCCTTAGCCACCACTCCACCTGTCTGCTCCTCCTATGTTATCTTCTACTGTAAGCAGCCAGAACTCACCCAAATAAGAAAATTCCAGTACTAACTTATATAAATTTCCTTGCAGAACGCAGGTGCTCAAAAGGGCTAAGTGACCTAAAGCTGATCCCAGTTGCAGAGAAGGAACAGAAATGCTGGCTGCAAGAGAACCGCCAATTGGAACAGCAGCGTTTCAATCCTCCATTTGCATAAAAAGTGTCGTGAACCAGTGGAACTGTGCTTGAGTCAACTAATCAGAACTGTACCAGTTTCAATCCTCCATTTGCATAAAGGGTCTAATTGAGAACTTGGGTTTGAATGATTCCTCTATAAAAGATCGCATTCTTATGTTCAAGGAGGCAGATCTGAGATGCACCTGCCCCCTTGCTAATGGCCTGTGCAATGAAACTCTTGGTTTAAGACCCAGTGTCGCAATGATTGGTCTTTGCATTGAGCAGTGAACCCATTGCCAGCAACACAAGTCCCTACCTCATCCTGTGCTCCACTCACACCAGTTTCTGGATGGTGCCCCAATCTCTCTCTGTTGTTTCGTATGGCATTTTACCTATTATTTTCTTTCCTTTTTTAAAAAAAAAATATTTAATTTTATTTATTCATTCATTTATTTTAATTTGACCAGAGAGATATGAGAGAGAGAGAGAGAAAGGGAGAAAGGAAGCCTCCAGGTCTGGGACTTGAACCATGTTCAGCCACGTGGGAGTGTCTAGCACCTTAACCACCACACCACCTGCTGGTCCCCTCCTTTCTTTTTTATCCCTCTTTCTTTCTTTGTTTCTTTTTCTTTTCTTTTCTTCCTTTCGCCTTCTTTCCTTTTCTTCTCTCTCTCTCTCTCTTTTCTTTTCTTTCTTTTCTTTCTTTTCTTTCTTTCTTTCTTTTCTTTTTTTTTCTTTTTTTTTTCTTTTCTTTTCTTTTCTTTCTTTCTTTCTTCCTTCTTTCCTTCCTTCCTTCCTTCCTTCCTTCCTTCCTTCCTTCCTTCCTTCCTTCCTTCCTTTCTTTCTTCTCTTCCTTCCTTCTTTCCTTCCTTCCTTCCTTCTTTCCTTTCTTTCTTTCTTTCTTTCTTCTTTCTTTTTTTCCTTTCTTTCTTCTTTTTCCTCTTCCTTTTTTTTAAAAAAAAAATGATTTTTGCCCTAGGGCATGTGTGCTTGCTGGAGAGAGACAGAGTGAGACAGTGAGAGAGAAAGTGAGGCCACCAGGAGGGGTGGCCATGCCATAGTTCCTTCTATTCTCTTCCTGGAATTTTGGGCATGCATGCACACGTGCCCAGTGTGATTTTCAAGCTGCCAGGTCTAGTATTCAAACTGGTGGTTGGTCATGTGGGAATCCAGTGCCTTAACCATTATGCTACCTGCAAGCCCCTTTATTTTCAGTCCTTCAAACACCTGTTTCCCTTCTTTGCCTGATGAAATTCCATTCCAAGCCTGAAACATCCATCCAGTGCCTCTGAGAGCCTTCGCTGAGAGCCCCACACTGAAACGACCACTTTGGAGCTTCTCCATACCACCACCGTGCCTTTATGAGAAGCCTTGACATTTAGCTGAGTATAGAACATGAAGAATAATAAATGGTTTTTGTTTTTTGGGGCAGATTATTATGCACCAAACCCAAACCAATACAGCCTGGTGTATATAATGTAAAGTACTTAATACATGTTTGATAAATGAGCACATTGTTAATAACTAAGGGTTCTTTATTTTCCTTCATGAAATAAAAGAAAAGTAGATGTTTTATGATTAAGTTGCCTAACTTAAAAATTGCCTGTTCGAGGAGAGACGGCTGGGGAAATGCCGGAATGTAGCCATGCTCCGTTGCCACATTGGAACTTGCGGTGGGCAGATGGCAGTGGTCTGGCTGCTCTGTGGGGCTATTCAGCCCAGGCATCATGGATGTGCAGCGCAGCAGTCTCACAGAACTAGCAGCAGCTGTCACCTGGCTGGCACCTCGCCTCCGGCAGCCAGCTGGCAACTGAGACTTGAATGATGGAGTTCGTGTCAATGACCTGTATGAAGCCTGAGCCAGTGTGCACATCCTGTACGTGAGTGCTTTCTTGTCCTTCTGTTAAAAAAAAAAAAAAAAAAAAAACACAAAAAACAAAAACACACACACAAAAAAAATACAAAAGTAATTTCTTTTTCTTGAAAACTTACTTAGCACGGGATTTTTAGGGCAGTGAAACAACTCTGTATGATATGGTAATGGTGGATGCATGTCCTAATCCATTTGCCCAAATCTCTAGAATGTACAACACCAAGAGTGAACTCCCTTAATAATGAGTCAATGTAGGCTCTTCATTTATAATATGCCCCTCTCTGGGCAATGTCCACCGTGGTAGAGGTTAAGTGGTGGAAACTGTATGGAAAATCTCTCTACTTTCCACTCAATTTTTCTGTGAACCTAAAATTACTGTAAAATATCAAGTCTATTAAAAAAAGAGCATTGTGGGGCCAGCAGGTGGCATGGTGGTTAAGGCGCTGGACACGCCCACATGATAGACCATGGTTTGAGCTCTGGACATGGTGGCTTGCTTTCTTACTCCCCCCCCCCCCCCTTTCTCTTTCTGTGTCTCTCTCTTGTCAAGTGACAATGAATGAATGAATAAATAAAAATAAATAAATAATTTAAAAATTTGTTTGAAAAAGATCTTCGCATATGATGTGGGAAGAAGTTGCTAAGGTGCAGAGTGTTTTGCATGCATTCGTTTCTCTCTCTTTTTTTTTTGGAGAGGTTTTTGCTATAGTGCACATGTGTTTGCCAGAGAGACTGAGAGAGACAGAGAGACAAAAGGCGAGAAACACCCCCCAGGGGGGATGGCCACGCTGCAATCCCTTCTCTATTCTCCTCTTGGGATCTTGGGCACGCACACACATGCGTCCGGTGTGAGTTTAAGCCCCCGGGTCTGGGACTCGAACTGCGGTTGACTACATGGGAGTCCAGTGACATAGCCATTACACCAATTGCTGGTCCCCTCGTTTCTTTCTTTCTAAGGCAAATTGCCCTGCTTCGTCTCTATCATCCTCTTTTCTCTTGACTCCCCAACCTCTCCCACTTCCCTGGCTCTTGACTCCTTGCCTGTGCACAAGCACAGGGTGCTCTCATGCTAAAGAACCTTCTGTGACTTCTCCCGCTCACTCGGGCTACGTCCAGCAAGTGTCTCCTCTGGGGACTTCTGGCTCATGTGCTTGTTCTAGTCACTGCAATCTGGCTTCCAATCCAGGTGTTCCACTTACAGTTGCTCTTGCCATGGCAGCTCTGACCACCTAATGATCCATTTTAATGGCAAATTCTGTCATTAGCTAATCTGCCCCTCTCCTGTCATTGACATGCTGCGAGTTCTCTTTGAAGCCATACCTCCTCTTGGCTGCTGTGACATCACTTTGTCCTGGTCCTTTTTCTAACCTTCTGACAATATCTTCTCACATTTCTTCCCTCTTTTTCTAAGTGTTGATATCAAAGTTTTACCTAGCCTTTGAAAAGCTGTCCTATTTCTACCTCTTTGACAAAATCAAATCCAATTTTTTTTCTTTTTAGAGAGAGAGATTTTTGCTATAGGGCATGTGTTCTCACTGGAGAGATAGAGATAGAAAGCAAGAAATCACCCCCCAGGGGAGATGGCCATGCTGCGATCCCTTCTCCTACAAGTTCCTCTCAGCATTTTGGGCATGCAAGCATATACACCCAGCGTGAGTCTGAAGTCACTGGGTACAGGATTCGAACTGCGGTTGACTACATGAGAGTCCGGTGACATTACGCTATCTGCTGGTCCCCAAGTCCGATTTCCTTTCCTTTTTTTTTTTTTTTTTTAAGAGAGTTTATTTATTTATTTATTTATTTATTTATTTATTTATTTTTGCTATAGTATGCATGTGCTCACGGGAGAGACAGAAAGTGAGAAATCATCGCTCCCCCCTACCCCCATGGGGGATGACTGTGTTGCAGTTCCTTGGGATTTTGGCACACAGCACATGTGTCCGGCATGAGTATTAAGCTGCCAGGTCCAGGACCTGAACCATGGTCAACTACATGGAAGTCCAGCGACATAACTATTATGCCATCTGCTGGTCCCCCAAATCCAATTTCTTTTTCTTTTTTCTTCAATTTTATTTATTTATTCATTCATTTATTTTCATTTGACCACAGAAAGACACACACAGAGAAGGAAAGTGAGGAAGCAAGCCACCAGGTCCGAGATTTGAACTGTGTTTGGCCATGTGGGAGAGTCCAGCGCCTTAACCACCATGCCACCTCCTGGCCCCCCATATCCAATTTGTATACTTACCGATCATAACTTCATGCAAAATGGTGTTCACAAAACCCATTTTATAGGATTTTGAATTTGTTGTGAGAATTTAAAATAAGAAATTTAGCATGATTTTAAGGTCTGAATATATTATAGTATTATGACGATTATTTCCAGATGGAGCCAATAGATTTCTTATTCTGCTAATGGATGAATAGTTCTCTCTGGATGGAGAGGTGTCGGGGAGGTGAGAGGACAATTTGGTTTACTCATCTCTGTACCAGTCACTGTTGCATTCCCTGTACTTTATATTTCTCTTACTCATGATAATAAATTCTGTATCATGCAGTGCAAATTCAGTTGATGCAATTTAGCTCCATTCAACAAAGCTACACTAAACTGTCTACAGAATATCAGGCATTGCACTTGGCTAGGATCTTCAGTCCTTGCCTTTGAGGAGCTCCAAGTTGGGCACCTTTATTTCCAAGGCACCTTGCCCCCCTCCATTCCAACCACCCCTTAGGTACAAACTGTCAAAACTTCACACTGAATCTGACATTTAGGCTTGATGACTGCAATATGGCCGGTCAGGTGTTTTTGGGTTGAATGGAAGGATAATTCAGTCATGTGGCTATAGGTACACAACCTGGTGTAGTACGACCTGTTTCTGAAGTGCTCGTGTTCTACTCATACCAGTGAGACTGTGCAGGTGAGCTTGTGTCCTCATAGCTCCTGCCTCTTTATGTGGAAGGCTGGCTCTGTTGGCCAGTCTTCCACAGCCTCCAGTTAGCCTTCCTAGGAAGTTTGCAGAACGTGTCCCCAGATGTTTCCTAGCAATGAAAGGAAATTTGGACTATGGAACCTCTAAGTCCCTTTTGACCTTGAGACTCTGTGATGGTATAACTGCAGCCCAGAGCCTGCGTCTGAGTTTCGGCGGCAGCATTGATGTGGCCTGTTTGACTTGTTAGTGTTAATCAGTAACAGGTTGCTAAGAAAATATTTGAGAGGTGGATACCAGTGGATTAAGGTGGAGGTGGGGTGGAAGAAAGTGCTTTTTGAGGAGAACAGTAGTTAAAGGGAAACATGACGTAAGCCCAGCTCAAGCCTCACCTTCTCTGGAAGACTTTTATGCTCTCTCAGTTCACATAGCACTCTCAGCTTGTATAGCGCCCCTCCCCCCACCTTTATCACATATTCTGGACTTAGACTATGATAAGCCTCTGACCACATGGTTTGACTTTTGATTTTTAAAATGATGTATATTCGTTTTGTAGCCACCAGGAAATTTTAATTTACCTGAGGTTAGTGACATTGACTTGCACATTTTGGGAGAATGCCCCATTTTCCACAGTCCTGGTTCCACACTAGAGACAGGGTATTTTGTTCCTTAAGAACGCACTTGACTGATAGCCTGAAAGGGAAAGTTTCTAAGGATCGTAGCTTAAGCCTTTGCGCTGGGCTGGGGATGCTTGAGGCTCCCTCTCTTCATACAAGTCCCTGAGAAGGTCTTAGAGATGACCTGTGCTAGAGGTAGGTGGTTGCAATGGTGCTCTCCCCAAGCCCTCCCACCCCCAAATCCATGCTACTTGAGCTGAATTCTTCCAGTTTGTTTCCAGGAAGAGTCAACTAAATGTGAAAGACGGGATGACAGATTCCTTTTGGAGTGCAGGTGGGTGTTAGCGTCTTATTCTCTCAGAAGTAAAAACTTTCGGTATGTCTCCAACCCTGTTTCCAATCTATAGTTTAGGTTTCACATACCTAAAGTTTGAGTTGGGATTAGGGTGTGAAACTTCCAGATATCATACGGATTTTGTGATGTATAATTTTTCTAGAGATTAGGGCCATTGCTTTAAATACCTTCATGTCCCAGATATTAATAACTACTATTTTGGGACCAGCAGATGGTGTAATGGTTATGACGCTGAACTCCCACATAGTCGACTGGGGTTCAAGTCTTAGATCCAGTGACTTAAAACTCAGGCTGGGCACGTGTGTGTATGTGTGTGCCCAAAATCCCAAGAGGAGAATGGAGGAGAAGGGACTGTGGCGTGGCCATCCCCCCCACCCCTGGGAGTGATTTCTCACTTTCTGTCTCTTTGTCGAATGCATGCATCTATAGCAAAAATCTCTCTCTAAAAAATAGATAAAAATAACTACTTTATCCACATTTTCTTTTTTAAAAAATCTACATTTCCACAAGATAATTGTTTTATTTGATGTTAAGCTTTTTGAAGGACCTTTCTTTTCCATCTGGAAAAAAATAGACCTTTAAAAATCTGTGGCATGGGAAGACCAGTGACTGTGAACATATCTCAACATCTAGCTGTCATGAGACCATATCTGGGTGTATCTTTCCACAATATTCCTTTAAACAACCATATTGAATTGGTGTTCTTTTAATGCACATCAGTATGAGAAGTACTGCTCAGTTTTCTAAAAGCCTGCTCTCAGGTCGAGGGCCAGTGAGTCCTCGCGATGAGGACTGGAGTCAGGCACATCACTGAGTGGTAGGATCCTGGGACAGGGCAGACATGCAGCAAGCCGAGGGGGCTTGTTGAAGTTGTCCCTTGAAATGCTTGATAGTGCTGGAGACTAGGCAACAGTCACAGTGTTTTTTGCTCGGAGCAGGTTGTGTAGGTGTGAAATTAGTACGGTGAATCAAATGTACCTTCAGAAAGGGAGCATGGGGCTTCACAGGAGAAGCGGGCTGAAGTCATCATAGCCCCTGACCTTGCTCTAGGACAGGTGTCACATTTGGAAAGACTCATACACTTTCTGTTACAAAAGCAGAATATCCACATTTCCAATACACATTTCTGAGGAAAGTATTTGTGTGGAAATGCACATGTATCCTGCATGACAAAGACGATGAGCCAGCCATTTGGCATGGGGCCTTAAACTTATGGATGGAGACCAAATTTTGATGGTTTTTTAGTGACAAACTTATTCAGGACAAGGAATCAAGGACTCAATACAAATATTGCTCCTAAATCAAATGGATCAATCTGCTTTCCACACTAGCTAAATCTGAGGGTAGGGGGCCAGCAAGTGACATGGAGGTTAAGATGGCTGGATCTTACATGGCTGTTTGAGTCCCAGACCTAGCCACTTGAAAATCATGTCAGGCGCATGTGCATGCATACCCAAAATTCTGAGAGCAAATCGTGGTGTGGTTATACCCTAGCAGTGTGTGTATCTGTGTGTGTGAGGGGGTGATTTCTCACTTTCTCTCTCTTTCTGTCTCCTGCTGGCGAGCACACACATTCTATAGCAAAAACAAATAAACAAACAAACAGAAAATCCAAAACTTAAAGAAAAAGTCTGAGGGTAGAAAAAATGATTCAGGATCAAGGATCTTCAAAATTGGAAAGCCTGGCTTTGAAGAGGCTCTTTGGAGAGTGTGGGCATAGTCTGGTTCTAGCAGAGAGTCTGGAGCAAAGGCTTAGAAAAGATTTTCTTTTTTTCAGTAAACCTGAAGAGGAAAAAGCGGTGAGGCTATGCCCTGAAATGCAATATTGGGTCCTCCAAGAAAAACAGTAACATCTCACTCCTGTGGTCAGAGAATCATCAATAGAGATCCAGAGAAAGCACAATGGCACCCCAAGTTTTGCACAATGAGAGATCCATTTTTAGCTCCCCCTTTAAGCTGGAAGTAAGTCCTTTGGACAAGAAAGGATTTTAGCGACCATGCCTTCCATTAGGTGGACAAGACAGTAAGACAGAGAGTGCTCAGTTGGGAAGAGGAACTAAAGTGTCATGCAGGCACTCCTGGGGTGAACGAGCCACAAAGCCTGAGAACTCCGTGTGGTTGGACTGACACTGAAGGAGGTGATGCCCACTGAGGGGCATTGTCGTGAACAACCTGGAAACACAAAGAAGCTTGCGTGTCAGACCAGTCCTGTTTCACACTAAGGAAGCCTTGTCTACCAATTTTACTTCAAAGGGAAATTAAAACTGAGATCAAAAGCAGTTGTATACCCTTTATGTTTATTTTACACACACACACACACACACACACACACAAATACTCAAAATAAACTAGATAATATTCATACAGAAGGGTTTTTTTTTTTTTTTCCTCTAAGAAAACTTCTGTTGTTCTCATAAGATGGCTGTTTAGCACGCACCCGGAAGCATTTGAGCGCTGCACCGCCGGGCGCCATGCCTTTCAGCCCCGCGCTCGGAAGAGAAAGCCGGCGGCTTAGGCCCCGGCGGTGGTCTGGTGGTTTTCTTTGTAGTTGGCATCTGAAGCCGGGCCTCACGTGGAAACGGCGTCACCATGTTGAGCGGACGGCCGGGCAGGATGCCCTTGCAGTTCCTGCCGGAAGAGGCCCGGAACCTGCCGCCGCCCAAGCTGACCGACCCGCGGCTCGTCTACATCGGCTTCCTGGGCTACTGCTCCAGCCTGATCGATAACGCGCTCCGGCGGAGACCGGTGGTGTGGGCCGGTTTGCATCGCCAGCTTCTATATGTTACCTCCTTTGTTTTTTCTCGGCTATTATCTTTTAAAACGTCAAGACTATATGTATGCTGTGAGGGACCATGATATGTTTGCATACATGAAATCCCATCCGGAGGATTTTCCTGAGAAAGATAAGGAAAGTTACCGTGAAATTCTTGAAGAATTCCACCCAGTGCCTTGAAGTTTTCAAAATGCTCCAGATTAACCGAGATCTGTTATATCCAAATGTTATGGAACACATTTCAAGGATGGCTGAAGTTTTATGTGAATCTATATGTTAACTCCTGTGATTAAAAGAGTTATCATGAAAAAAAAAAAAGATGGCTGTTTAACTCTTAGGTAACACATTGAGATGCCTGATCTGGTAAACATTCTAAAACGATGGATGGATTCCCTGGAAACCTCCAGCCAGTCAGCATGAATCATGCCAGGCACTCACCAAGATCCGAAGGGCTGGAGGAATGGAGGAAGGGGATCAAGACATGACCAGACTCTTAGGAGGGTGTTCATTTCTCCTTCTCTCTTGGACATGCATGTGTCCCATCATGACTTCAAAAAAAGGTGATTTTTAAATAATCTGTTATTTGAAATAATATCTTGAGAGACCCCCTCCTACACACATTGTACAACTTGCCCCCCTCTAGCTTCACCAATAGCCTCACCAATAAACAAGCATAAAGCATCTAGGCACACAAGCTCGAAAACAATGAGACAACACAAATGGTTGACAGGGTAAGCAAATTGCTTCTTGATCTGTCTAATAAGCTTTGAGGCCTAAGCAAATATCTATTCCCTGCAGGCCAGTCAGGCCACAACTGAAACAAACACACTCTTCTGATGCTGATACTGCCCTCCAGGCCATGGGCGGCCCCAAATGCCCCAAGGCTCATGGCCCAAAGGTTGGGTTTTCTCACTGGGCCCCTGTAAGTGAGCAGGACAGCTGAGGGCTGAGTTGATGGCGGCTCAGGCTGCCGCTGAACTGAGGCCTTTCTGAACTCCGAGGCCCTGCAGCTTTGTTTCCTGGCCAGGGGTGTTTTCTCAGAACTGGAAATGCCTCCCTTTCTCCTTCCCTTTTCTTCTTTCCCACATCCTTTACCCTAGAAACTGCATCTTTCTCAGAGTCCTTTGTGGAACTAAACAATGCAAGAATCTGGCCTGTCCTAACTTCTCCAGGTTTGGCCCAGTGGAATATGAGAGAAAGATTAAAAGCAGATTGCATGACAGCAAAATGACTAAACCATTTCTCAAAAAGGACAACTTCAAAAAAAAATCAAGATTACTTTCCTAAAATAATTGTTGCAATAAAGTGTATTTTGAGTTTAATTTTAAAATTTAATATAATTATAATTAAAATTATATTAAATATAACATATATTATATATACACATATAATGCTATTGCTCAGGAAAACTACAGTCACTACCGTATACTTGTTGCAATGGGAGATGTAGGAATGATGACTTTTTCCCTTTGTGACACAGCCTACTGCAAGTGACTTCACATGCATCTTTGCATGTCATCCTAGCATATCCCCTTCAAAACAAGCAGGATAGTATCATTATCTCTATTTCACAGAAAGGAGTCTGAAGGGTTGTGATTTTGCTCAAGTTAGGTGTGAACAGAGACAGCCCATGCACGTGGTGATAATACAAAACAGATCAGGACCTGCTTAACAACATTATCATTAAAAAGGCTGTTCTCTCATTGTTTCCTAAAGTTGCTCACATCCCAGAGAAGTCAGACTTAAATGATTCCAGTTTGCAATGTCACAGAGTACCTTGAACATGAGGTGAGCAGGAGAGCCTTATGTTTGACGCTTTGAATAATGACCTTTTTCTTCCTTTTTTTCCTTTTCTTTCTTTCTCTCTCTCTCTCTCTTTTTTTTTTTTTTTTTTTTTGAGACAGGATCTCTCCATATTATGATCCTCCTGCTTCGGCTCCCCCCAGTCTCTGGGGTTTCTGGTGCAGGCCGCTGTGTCCAGCGTTTCTATTCAAATAGGAATCTAACCTGGGCCTCCATGTCATGCCAGCCTGTGGGGTGCAGTGTCTCAGCAGCACACACCCCTGCAGCTTGGTCTCCCCAGCAGTGTCTGACCAATGAGGGATGGAGCAGTCATTCTTGACTTCTAGAACTTAAGGAGATTAAGCCAGGAACTTAAATAATGGAAATGAAGCATGTGATTCAATTATACTACCCTCTTAAAGGTGAGTAATTATAGTCATCCTCATCCTTCGTAATCTTCTTCACCTCATGGTATTTCCTGACTCTTACACAGTTTGGTGTGATTATATCTATCAGCTGGGACGATGATTAATTCCTTTGAGCTATCCTTTCTCTGATTGTTGTTCTTATTTATGACAGGAAAATATCTCTTTTTAAATCTATACTAAAAAGACCAATTATTATTATTACTTTATAGATGTAGCTTAACATGTGTTGCAACATAATTAATGCCCAATAAATGGTGGTTATAATTAAAAATCACAGTTTGCAGAGGAACCTGCTGAACAGGTGATTTTTGAAGTATTATGGTTACATTATGACTTGGGAAATCTGTGGATGTTTTTCAAAAGTGGCCAAATCAGAAACCCAAGGAAAGGTAGCAAAAAAAAAAAAAAAAAGTAAAGTTAGCCATAGAATCTTTTTATTAGTCTCTTTTTATTTCTTCAATTCATTAGTGAACAAAAAAGATGAGACCTTTGCAACTTTAAAGTAATGATGTGACCATATTTGCTTTAGTGGAAGAGCTTTGACTGGCTTCCAATCATTATCTGATATTGATAAATACTTCCTGAACAATCATTCCAAACTGGCACCTACCTACTCCAGCCTCACTCGGCTGCAGAGATCAAAGAACTGTTATGGGGGACCAGCAGTTAGCGTAATGGCTATGCTGCTGAACTCACTTGTGGCCGACCATGGTTCAAGTCCTGGACCTGGTGGCTTAAACTCACGCCAGGCGCGTGTGCGTGCCCAAGATCCCGAGAGGAGAAGGGAGGAGAAGGGATTGTGGTGCAGCCAGCCCCCCCTGGGGGGTGATTTCTCACTTTCTATCTCTCTGTCTCTCTCTGTCTTTCTGGCAAGTGCACGCGTCCTATAGCAAAAACCAACCCCCCACCAAAAAAAAAAAAAAAAAAAAAGAACAAAACAACCTGCGCCATCGAAGCTTGGGCTGGAGTCTGTCTTGAGTGCCAAATGAACTGTAGCTCTCCCAGTTTTCATTGTATATATCCAGTTTCTGATTTCAATTCCATTTTCCCCATCTCAAAACTACCTAGAGATTCAGCTGCTCTGTTCCCTTTGTCAAAATAGACAATCTCAGCCAAGGAGCCCAAACAGTTGCATTTTAAGGGTAGTGGGAGCAGTTCCCCCAAGTTGCAAAAATAAGGGGTACATTGAATTTTTTGTTGGGCTAAGTTCTAACAATTTCGATATCATAAACTTATATGTAAGCTTCAAGTGAGCACATTTTTGTTATTGTTATCTAATACATATTATATTTGTCAAGGATTTTAATTCTGAGGACTCTTAGTTATGTAACTGGCTCCCAATACAGGTGGATTCAGACCTATATTTGTTATGACTTGGAATGATTTGATCGCAACTTAGGGTGCAAGTTTGTGTTTCCACCCTATGGTATCAGATCTGCTTGTGTTTAAACAGTAGGTTCAATATAAATGTAGCTGTGTGATAGTACAGTGATTGTACACATGGAGAAACTCGATCACTTGTAGCTTTTATGTATGTTTAAAATTTTGTACATATGAGTTTTTAATATTTTTTTTAAAAATTTGTACTCACTGGAGAGAGAGAGACAGAGAGAGAAAGAGTGAGGAGCTACCCCCACCTCCCAGGGAGGGGTGACCACACTGCAATCTCCTCTTGTCTGTTCTCCTCTTGGGATCCTGGAATACATGTGTATGTGCCTGGCATGTTCCCCAAGCTACTGGGCCTGGGACTTGAACCTCACAGTGGGCCATCTGGGATGTTGCAGCCCCAGCCACCATACCACCTGGCTGGCCTTGAGATTTTTTTATTTTTTTAAAAAATACATGAATGTAATTAGAAAGGAGTAACACATTATTTCCCTATTATGTACTTTAATACCTATTTTATCATTTATCATTATTATTATTTACAGGCACAAGTATACAAGAGAATTAATAAACTTCACTATCAGTGTTTCTTTTCTGGCCATTATATTAGTTTTATTTTGGGGCTGGAAGGTGGTGTGGTGGTTAAGGTGCTGGACTCTCACATGGCAGTTTGAGTCCCAGACCTGGTGGCCTGCTTGCTTACTTTCCTTCTCTCTGGTCAAATATAAATCAATTAATCAATAAATAATTCTTTAAAAATATTTATATTAGGTTTATTTCATGATTATTACTAGAAATAATTTTGTTTTATAGGGAGTAGTTTTAATAATAATCTGTTTGGGGCCAGCAGGTGTGTGGTGGTTAAGATGCTGGACTCCCACGTGGCTGACTATTTTTTAAGTTCTAGACCTGAAGGCTTGCTTTCTCACTTTCCCTCTCTTTTTCTCTCTGTCTCTATGATGAGTGCTTGTGTCCTATAACAAATTTAATAACAGTAATAATAATACAGTAAATAATTCTTAAAAAAAATTAAGGGTCAAATACTCTAGATATGGGGGCTGGCTCCATAGCACAGTGGTTAAGTGTTGTGCAGTGGGAGCTAGATCCCACATGGCCAACTGAGGTTTGAGTCCTGGCCCTGGTGGCTTGAAAAACATAATGGTTTGGTGTGAATGTGTGCCTCAAATCTTGATAGGATGGAGAAATGGAGAAAAAAACCTTGGAACATGACTGTGTCCCACTGGGGGTTGCTTTCTCTCTAGACAGTACATGTTTCCTTTGGTAATTAAAAGAAAATACTCTAGATATGAGTGAGTCTTTGTTCACTGTGCTTCTTGGCCTCACTGGGATTTGAATTGTACGTCACCCTTTCCCCCGGGGGCCCATCCCAGTATACAACAAAAGCACTATCTTCCTTCCTCATTGCTATGTTCATGACTAAGACCCTAGAACAAAAGACAGATTAACAAGAGAAAAACATATAAATTTATTTAATATAGCTTTTATGTGACACAGAGCCCTTTACTGAAGACCCAAAGAGGCAGGAACTCTGTGTATTTTTATGCTTAGTCTTGACGAGGAGTGGGTAGTTGAACAGAAATACAGTTGGACAAAGGGGTATATCTAATGGTAATAAATTGGAGGAACTTAGCAAGGCCTGTGTATTTAGATTCTTCTCTGCATCTTTATGTCTCCAGAGATAAGGACTCTGGCTTTATGGAAAGCACTGGTTGAATGAAGGTCTCATGGCCTGATTCAAGAGAGGAAGGTATGAGGAAGGTGAGACTGATCTTCCTGCTTCTACTGTTTTCTTAAATGCCAAGATGCATGTTTTGGGGGTAGGGTTTCTTGAACCCCATTGCTATCGCCTATCTTAGTCTTTTAATTCTTAGTTTTTTTCTCTGCTGAGATCCCAGCATGCCTTGCACCAAACTTCCTGAGTTTTGACACTTAAAAGAGTCCATGACCACATCTGCTGGATAGCAAACATTCGGATAAAATGAAAATTTCAGTCTGTTATCTAGACGGTTTGTTCACTCAACAGCAGACATCTGGTTGATTGAACAGTTTTATCTGTGCGATATTGGTCAATGCCACTCTGGTATACTTTTCTCTTTAAAGTACATCAGAGGATAGTAGTCATAGATCACTAGATAAGAATGGGCATTGTTGGCAAAATGAGTCTCTGCAGGATGGGGCTCTAAAGCCATGACTATAGGATCCTATTTGAGCTTCCTTTTTCCACTGCTGGTTTCAAGGCCAAGTTGATTATAACTGGGGCCCCATGTGGTCTAATTTCAAGGTGGTTTAAAGAAACTGTTGTTCAGCAGGAAAAGATTACTAATATGAACTTCATTTTAAATTATGCCTACAGAAACCACAAAAGTGCAGAAAGAAATATACTTTTAATTTATACCAAATTACAAAATCTCATCTTTTCATTTCAGCCATTCTTAGAGTGTTGTTTTCAGAAAGGAGCAATCCTTTCACACTCTCTCTCTTTCCCATGCTTTTTTTCAAGAGATTTTTGCTATAGGGTGCATGCGTTTGCTAGAGTGACAGTGAGAGACAGAGAGATAGAAAGCGAGAAATCACTCCCCAAGGGGGATGGCTACACTGGAGACCCTTCTCTGTTCTCCTCTTGGGATTTTGGACATGTACGCACATGTGCGTGGGGTAAGTTTCAAGCCACTGGGTCTGGGACTCAAACCGTGGTTGGCCAAGTGGGAGTCTAGCACCTTAATCACTATGCCACCTGCCGATCTGTCTCCCACACTTTTAATTTCTAACCTAAATAAATAAATAAATAAATAAATAAGTAAATAAACAAACCCTAATCCCCGGAAAGCAAAACCTCTCCAACATCCAGCTGGTGCAGCCCCTTCGTTTTGTATCTTGCATTCTTTCTGCTCTCCAGTTCTCTGTCCCTGTCCCTGATTCTGCACCACCAAAGAACAGAGATCAGAATGGAACAAGCCAAGACTACTTTTGAAACTTATAGAAAATAAATTTTTAGAAAGGAATGCTGGGACCAACAGATGACGTAATGGTTATGTCACTAGATTCCCACGCAGTTGACCTCGGTTCGAGTCCGGAACCCGGAGACACATGCTGGGTGTGTGTGTACCCAAAATCTCAAGACGAGAATGGAGAAGGGACTGTGGTGTGGACAACCCCCTGGTGGGGGGGTGATTTCTTGCTTCCTGTCTCTTTGGTGAGCGCATGCAGCCTATAGCAAAAATCTCTCTCAAAAAAAAAAAAAAAAAAAAAAAAAGGAATGCTATGAACACAACCAATACAAACTTTCATCTTACCATTTTTTGGAGAGTTTTTTTTTTTTGCTATAGTGTGTGTGCTATAGCATGTGTGTGTAGAGAGACAGAAAGTGAGAAATCACCCCCTGAGGGGATGGCTACTCTGTAATTCCTTTGTTTCCATTCTCCTCTTGGGATTTTGGGTGCACACGCACATGTGCCTGGCGTGAGTTTCAACCCCCCACAGCTGACCATGTGGGAATCCAGCATCTTAATCACTGTGCCACCTGCAGGCCCTTACGCAGTTTTCTAGATACACTGCTATAGGAATTATATATAGGGCTAGCTGGTGGCATGGTGATTAAGGCAGCTGGATCCCACATGGCTAACTGTGAGGTTCAAGTCCTGGACACGATGGTTGAGGAACACGCCAGGTACATGTGTGCCCAAAATCCCAAGAGGAGAATAGACAAGAAGGGGTTGATGCATGGCCATTTCCCCCAGGGGTGGTGGTGGTAATGGTGGGGATTTCTCATTTTCCCCTTCTCTCTCTCTCTCTCTGGTGAGTGCATATACACTACAACAAAACTAGAAAAAGAAAAAAAAGAAAAAGGCACTATTGATATGACTGTTATACCTAGATATAGTGCTGTACAAGCATTATATTTCCTTTTTTCTCTTTGGTATTTTTAATGTGTTGAAAGGAGAAGCTTGGATTTGGGCATGTAACACTTAGAAGAAACTATCAAAAGGCACAGAGGAGCACGCCTGAGGTTTGAGATTGATGGCAGACCTAGACGCCTTAACGAGGCGCTTGATTCAGGCCTAACTCAGCAACAAGTCATTCGCATTTAATGGCCGTTCAGAGACCTGTGTAAAGCTGTTCTCTGGTCTCAGTCCAGTCATTGGTGGTCAACTGTCCATGACCAATGGCCCCATTGTTTGACTGTGAAGTGTCACTGCTGAGCTGTGTCAAATCTCCTTCGGTATTCTTCTGAATTGGAGCTCAGGTATTGCGCCCGGGTCGGGGCAGAGAGGTTTGGGAGAGGAAAGGGCATTTTAGAATGTGAAATTACTGTTGGCTATTGCTTGTTTCTTGCCCCAGGGGACCAGAAAAACAAGCTCAACCAGTGTCAAACTCCAAGAAGTGTGTGAAGCTGCATGCTAATGGCTCCGGCTTGTGTGATAAATCGCCAAGAACAGGACTTTTCCCTGTTGTGGATTCTGAGGCAAGGGTGCATTTTCACAGCATCTTGATTATCCTGAGCTGGAGTACTTTTCAAACGTGCTAAGGAGATATACAACAGGATTTTTCACAAAGCTGATCTTTCCCAAAGGGTGTCCAGTGTCTCGTCTGGAGACATTTCATCTTAGTTGCTGTGGCGGCTCTTTGATCAGTGAACTTTCTCTTTTACTCTTTTCTCCGATTTCATGGCCCAGTTTACTAGTTCCCTTCCTATTGCACTTCTACTCTGTCAGATGCAGTTTCAGATGACTGGCATTTTGTCTTGATCAAAGCTAAGGAAGATTTTGTTTGTTGTGTTTCCGGGTTGCAAGTCAGTGGGGTAATTTTTAGGAGCTAATAGCAAACTAACCAAATATTGGGTCATCAGAAAAGTCCTATGTCTTTTTCTAAGCAAAAAATGTCATGACTTTTCTTTTTTAAAAAAATAATTTCTTTTTTATTTATTTTAATTAATTAATTTATTTATTCTTAATTTGAGTAGAGAAAGACAGAGAGAGATAGAGAGAAAGAGGGAAACTGAGAAAGCAAACCACCAGGTCTGGGACTCGAACCATGGTCAGCCATGTGGGAGCGTCCAGCACCTTAGCCACCATGCCACCTGCTGGTCCCGTGTCATGACTTTTCTGACAATCCAATACGTAGTCCTTTATTAACATGGAGACCAGGGACTAAATTGTGTGGACCTCAGGAAGCCCCAATGAAAGAATTATTACAGGACTTTGCATTTAGGATGTAAAACTCAAGACAAAGTGACACAACTTATTTCAGAGCTGGTATTTCTGAAAGCAGAAGATCACCTACTAACTGACTTCAAAAATCAAACTGCAGAGTGTCTTTTCCAGTCCTTTCCCCACATTCATTTTCTCTGAAGTCAGTGACCTGCCAGCTCCTTTATGATCCTTGAGTTGGAGGGACCCAGAGGCAGCAGTTGCAGTACCTCCTCCTCTCAAGAAAATCTCCCAGGTCAATAACCTTTTATTTCTGACCTTTTAACCGGCTCTAGTGGGCCATGAAACCTAAATGCCATCTCTTTCAGATTCGTGGGAAGCTCCTAGTCTCTTGAATCTAATTCTCCAGGGGAGTTTTACTCCCATATATTCAGGTCATTGATCCTGCAATAACACCTTCAAGTCATTTGTGCGAATCATTTCTCTAGGGAAGGCAAAGCATCTGCTGAACAACAACAGGGTGATATCACTAGATAACTGCAGTCCTCTCCAAAGCCAGGGAGCTCTCATTTCTGAAGTCTGGGAGACTTGGAGAAGCATTACTAATAGGGGTATGGATTGGCATCTTGAAAAGCTAATCAATAAGGTAAGTCGCTGCTTATTCTGAGATGTATTGGAATTTTTATCTAGAGATCCTGTGGGCAGCACATGGGTCTTAAGATAAGAAAGCAGACAGTCCCGGTCTCTGGTGTGCTTCTGATGCCCAAGTGTTTTGACCTTAACATGATTTGAGTAGAAACATGACAGGTGATAACAATTATTTGCCAGAAATACTTGAATACAACCTGCAACAAGTTGTAGTCCAAGCCTGACCTGTAAAACGATAAGTGCATGGCCCAGACTGAGGACATTGGTCCATTCTTATTTAAGGGACTTTGAAGGCCTACCCTAAACAGGAGATAATTTTCTATATTTAATGTCATTTTTAGAGGATTAAGCATCCTTGGAACCAGCAGGTATCGTGGTGATTGGGGGTGCTAGATTCCCACAAAGCCTACCCAGACTGGTTCGAGTCCCAGACCTGGCGACTTGCTTTGTCGCCCCCACCTCCCGTCCTTCCTGGTCAAAAAATCGAAATAAATGAATGAATAAATAAATGAAGTTAAATGAAATAATTCTTAAAAAAAGAGGATTAAGTATCCTTTTTTGATTAGGAAATTAATATTTTATTTAAGGCGTTCCCAAGACCTGGATTGTGTTTTGCATGATCTTGTACTCTTCAACTTGCTCTCTTATAATCTTTGCATCTGGGCAATAAGAGTACTGTTAGCATCTTGCCTATTCTTTAGGGTTATTGTAGAAACCACATAATAGATGTTAAAATGCTTTGGAAGTTGCGAAAGCAATTACGCCCATTGTGTCCTTAGAATTTATTCAAACTTCTCTTGACGATGTCTTTGGGAAGTGCATTTCAAAACTGTGTTACTCACCGTAATAGTGATTTTTTTACAGTCCTCTGCTCTTTTCAGGAGATGTGGGGGGCAGGGGGAGGGCCAGGTAGGGAGTTGAGGAAGCTTAAATTTGTGTCTTTCAAACTGTAGCGTGACCTTGATGTGAGATATCTTTTCACCATTTTATTAAGAATAGTTGTCCTTGAAAATACATGAGAGTTTGCAGATGAATGGCTGAAAAATAAGCTAATGGGTATAAACTTTATATTCTGACCATTATCTCTGCGTTTATCGCTTCCATCATACTTTCATGGCACTCTGCAACAGGATATTGCATGGAGAATGTGGAGTTTATGAAAACCGTATGTGCATTGTTCATCTTCCCTACTGTAGGATGGCTGCCCTGCTGTGCAAGATGTGACTTACGCTTCTTGCTTTCATTTTACAAATGTAAGAGAACTGGAAAATTATTCTGCAAAGACAGTGTGGTCTTCTGTGTTGAATCACTGTTGGGCTTGGCAAATTAATCTTTGCCTGTGTGGTAGGTCTGTTCAAATTTAGTAAATGATTTGTGGTTCTCAACAGGCGATGGGTTATCTTTAATTTGACCAGATGGTTAAACCTGATTTCATTAAAATATGTTGTCCTCTGATTTCCTTAAACATTTGCTTTAGGCTTTTTATCTGCGCCAAACAGCATGGTCCCTTCAAGATGGCAGGCAAATGAAAGAGACTTCTTCGGCTATAGATGGCGTTGCAGTAGACACCGCTTTCATTGAATTGAGATGATACTGTTTCATTAAATTTCTTACTAATGCCTTTAAAAAAATTCCTATTTACACATGCCAGCAATACATGAATACATCTTACTGTAAATTATCCAAATAATTATCGAAGTGTTCCTACCAATTTGCCCCATTCCCCTCTCTCCACTGAATCAGACCCACTTTCTTCCTTTTCTCTATGCATTCACATTATATGTGTAGATGGGCATATAGAAAAATATACTTTGATTTAGCTTGATGTATGCGTATATGTTTTAACATAAATGTAGTTATATTTGTCTAGAAGCTTGGCTTTTTCCCTAAATATGTCTTAGAGATTTTTCTAAGTCACTACAGTTTTTAAACTACCCTGCTATATTAGTTTTTAAACTACTAGATGGTATTGTAAAATAAAACTGTGTAATAACTTATTATACACTTCTTCCATTTTCTTTTACTCACTAGAAACAGCACTATGGTGAATATCCTTCTACCTAGTTTGTAAGTGGAATTTTTAGATAAAGAATATGAACAATTTTTTTTAGGGAGGTTTTTTTTTTTTTTTTTTTTTCCTATAGGGCATGTGTACTTGCTGGAGAAACAGAGAGAGAGAAAGTGAGAAATCACTCCGCAGAGGGATGTCCATGCCACAATCCCTTCTCCTCTATTCTCCTCTAGAGATTTTGGGCACATGTGATGTGAGTTTAAGCAGATGGGTCCTGGACTCTAACCATGTGATGTATCCATTATGCCATCTGCTAATGGTATAATGATAAGTAAATAAATAATTTAAAAAATTATTTATTTACTTTTATTTATTTATTATTATTTTTAATTTTCCATTGAGCATGTGCACTCACCAGAGAGAGTGTAAGAGAGAGAGAGAGAGAAAGAAAGTGAGAGAGCAAGCTGTTAGCTCTGGGCTCGACCATAAGGCACTCTAGTCCAGTGCCTTAACCGTCATGCCACCTGCTGGCCCTGAACATTTTTATTTTATGGCATCAAAGGATAGGAAGTAATAATTTACATGTTATCTGAAGTGTCCCTATTTCGTTTGTAATAAAAGAGATCCTGGGTTTCTATTTCTGTTTTCATAATTATTTCCTAAGACCCCCTTTGGGGTGATACTTGTGCTCATCTACAGCTGAGGACAATATCATTATTCAAATAATTCTATCCCAGAAGCATACGGGTTATAGGGTGTTGGAAACTAAATGGTAAAGACACCAAACAACACACAGAGATACCCAGATAAACAGTTCCTTGGGAAACAAAACTCCTTTGAATGAAAATATTCTGGACTTGGAGAAAACCAAAGAAGGTTTTGCTCTTCCCATTCTGATTTGGTAGAGGTCACTAAGGACAAGGCAATGGTGGAGCATGATCACATCTAATCTCCAGATAATCAAGGCTAGGTGATAAAGGGCTCTTTGGAGGGTTGGACACGCTATGCAGAGGAAAGTGTTCTGTGGCCCCCCAGGTCCCAGGGTGAGATACCTGTGTCTCCTGGGCACCTGCCAAATGGGCAGTGCTTTCTCAGACTTTCTCTCCATAAACAAGGAATACTGTGTAGGTATTTTCTCTCCTCTCCAACTGACTATCTAACTAATTTTTATTTTTGATAAGAGAATTTCTGGCAGTGCAGTGGGGCACTGGGACCTATCTTTTTGAATAGAGAGATCGCTGGGCCCAGCCCTGTGGCCTAATGGTTAAGGGAGCTGGATCCCATGTGACCAACATGTTTGAATCCAGACAGGTTGGCAAAGTAGAATAGAAGAGATTGTGGTGTTACTGCACTCTATTGGTGGTTGCTTTCTTTCTCTCCCTGTCTGTCTGTCTGTCTTTCTCTGGTGAGCATATGTGTTCTCTGGCAATTAAATCAAAGGGGGAGGAGGGAGCTCATCGCATAATGGAGAAATCTAAAGCAAGCTGGAGACTGTAAGGTGAAAATGGCCGGCCAGGCAATGGCATGGTGTTGGGGTGGCTGGATCCCACATGGCCAACTACACAGTTTGGTCCTAGACCCAGTGGCTTGAGAAGCATGCCTGGCACATGTGCATGTGTGCCCAAAATCCTGAAAGGAGAGAAATGGAGAAAAAGGAATTGCAGCATGACTATCCACCCACAGGGGATATTTTCTTACCCCCATCTCCTTGCCATGAGCACATGTGCCCTCTAGTACATTTTAAAAAGATGGTGAAAGTGGCAAGACAATAGTTGGTGAGTGTGATAATTGCACTAGATCACAGGTATTGAACACATACTATAGGACAGACACTGTGTATTGTTTTAAGGCTCATTTAAGCTTCCTAGCAACCTTATGATCCCAAAAGAAACTTATGTTCAGAAATAATATATAACCAGATCGAAGTTATACAGCTGGTAAACAGTGGAGTCCGGCTTTGCATTCAGAGCATGAATTTTTAAAAAAACATTTATCTGTTCATTTGCTGTTATTTTCAAGCCACTGGGCCAGGACTTGAACCATGGCTGGCCATGTAGGAACCCAGTGTTTTAATCACCATACTACCTGCTGGCCCCATAGCATGGATTCTTAACTATTATCATGGTTATAATTCTCTGCATCCTGGCCTGGCCTGGTGTTCTGCGAGTTTTCTTTTTCTTTTTTTTTTCCTTCTATGTAAAGTGATTATCTCTCCCACATCCTGGACTCTTTTCACAGCGTGATAATCAGGGATGCACCTGAAAGTCTCCAGGCTGTAAGCTCAAGGGAAGGAGAACCAATTCTGATATAAGTAGCACAGGAGTTCCTTTACAGAAGAAAAGTGATTTCTCAAGCTGTACTTTCTTGATAAGAATATATATATATATTTTTAAAATTTCTTAGTTTATTAATCCTCTCAAGAAAAAATCTGGTAATCACCGCAGATAGTCACTGCAGGATCTTTACTCCGACTTTTTGCCAGCACCATCATTGGCCTTTGCAGTCCCCCTGACTTTCTTCATTCTGTTCTTGCATTCCTTTCACTGTTTTCTTGATGTCTTTTTCTTCTCATAGAGGCCTTGTCTTCCAAGTCTATGTTTGGGTTCATTTTTTCTTTGCATAATCCAAAGAATCATAAATCAGGTCAAAGCCAGTTGTCTTGCCACCACCAAAATGGGTTCTGAACCCAAACACAAAGATGACACCTGGTGTGGTCTTGGACATGTTTGCTAGTTTTTCCTGAATTTCCGTCTTAGCTACTTTTGCCTTCCCGGGGTGAAGGACATCAATGACCATTTGTTTCCTCTGAAGTAGTCGGTTGGTCATGAATTTTCTGGTTCGGATAGTTACCGTGTCATTCATGATGGCGGTATATCCGATAAAAATATTTTGAAGTCTCGCTTTCTCGCCAGTTATTTTGCTTACCAAGCAAGCTCTTGCTCTTCTTTTGATTTTCCTGCTGGAAACAGAAGGTTCTGCGAAGTCGACAAGAAGTCTAGTCGTCGTGGCCATTATGTTTATCCCTAGAGTAATGAACTAGAATCTTGGATTGCTTGCCAGTCTCTTGTGATCTCGGTGAATATGACATTTGGAGTATTCAGAGCAAGGAGAAAAGGACGAATGGGTTGTGGAGAAACATGCTTTTCTCTCTGACCTGAAACATAGGAAGACTGGTGGCCAGACTCCCGGTCCTGAAGAGAACTGGCTGCGGATGGGCCAGGGGTTGCTCTTCCCTTGCAGGCTGTTGACCAACTGGGAATTTTCAGACTGGACTTGGAGAGTGACTCTTTGTCTATACCTTAGACTTCAGTTTCCTGTGTGTTTTAATTCACTTCTATTTCTTTCCACCCACCGTTTTTGCTTCCTTTGACCTCTTGCCATTCTCTGAGGACCTGAATAATCACACGCATAAGTGAAAGTTCTGCAGGGCTCCTGCTTGTAGGCTGCCACATTTTGACGTGGAGGCTGTGAATGACTGATGGCTGCGGGCCATTTTAAGGGCCACAGCATCCACTGTTCATCTGTAAAAACTTACTCTCCTGCCAGTTTCCTGCCAGAACTGATGCAAATCAAAGTGTCAGTTTCTCAGACTAAAATAACACTTTTTTTTTTCCTTCTACAGAAAGAGGTTTTCAGATGGAGTCATTCAGACCCTCCTCGTGCCCTGGGGAGGTGGAATCGCAGTGTGCCCTCTGACACTGCAGGGAAAGATAATTACTCCTCCACCCTGCACAGCCCCTGCTGGAGTCTGTGCTGGACTGTGTCCAGGACTGAGCAGAGCAGAGCGCCGGGCTGGCAGACCCTACGGCTATTCTCCAGAGTGTAACCTGCTTTGAGTCTCAGGCAGAAAGTCTCTAGCTGCACATGTTGGAAAAGGCCAGGGTCCTGATCAGGGTGATTGCAGCTTCTTAATCCTCTCCTTACATTCCCTTAATGTACAGACACATGTGCATGCACGCACACACACACACACACTCACACACTCTCATACATACACATGCACACGGGAACATGAACATGGGCAAGGAAATTTTCCTTTTATCTTTTAGGGCTCACTGACCATAGGGAGATAAATAAGAGAAACGGCATGCAAACTTTATTTACTTTTTTGTTCACTTATTAATTTCTTTCATAAGACAGAGAATGAGAGAACCACTAACAGAATCCCGATGTGTGATCCACTCCCAGCCTTCAGCCAGCCCTGGATCATGGGCATACGGGTGCCTTCCATAGACACGGATCTCCCTGGTCTGGAACTGGGACCCTTCCCATGTGGGATTGCCTTGTAGAGCATTGCATTCCACCTGTGCCATTGGCCTCACACATTTTTTTCTTTTATTTGCTAGAGGGAACCTGTGATTAACAGAGAGGAAAGAGAGAGAGAGAGAGCGAGCGAGCGAGCGAGCACAAGCACTCTCCCATGGGGGTGCTCCACAATCCTCTCTTTTCTGTTCTCCTTTTAGGATTTTGAGCAAGCACGCTTATAGCACATGTTTTTCAAGCTTCTGGGTCCGGGGCTTGAACTGCGCAGTTGGCCATATGAAATCCAGCCACCTCAATCACCATGCCACTGGCTGGCCCACAAGTTTTATTTAACGTATACATATGTACACGGGAGCCATAGGAGGGTCCAGGTGGTTGAGGCTTTATATCCCTTTATAGGTGAGGTGAAATTTGGGGAGGTCCAGGCAATTTTAGAGTAAATGATTTTTAGGGGGTTAAGAATAGGTCCGATGCTCAGCCATTGGTCGTGGTGAGTAAATGATATTCTTTGGGAATTGTATGGGCCTGGGAGACAGATGATAGCTTGTGACAATATCAGTACAAGATATGTTGACATTCCTCAATCTTCCTTTCTGTGCGAGTGTAGTTAATGAAACCTCAGGGAGGAAGCCCAAGGCCTTTGTTTTCTTATTTGGTGGGTCCAGTCTTTAAGCAGGTAATGAACTGTCAGAGTAAAGGTCTTTTCTGCAATTTGGAAGAAAAAGAGGATCAAAGATGATCAAGGAATGGGATGGGAGTAGGAAGGGAGGGTCAGAGGGAGAGCTTGGCTCTGAAACTGTTTTTTTGATGTGGTAAGTCAAAGAACCTATTTGAGATGTCCTTTGCTGAGCCTTGACACACACAATCACACTTTACTTTTTTTCTTTTTATTTTTTTGAGAGAGAGATTTTTGTATAGGGCACATAAGCTCCCTGGAGACAGAGAGAGAGAGAGAGAAAGAGAGAGAGAGAGAGAGAGAGAGAGAGAGAGAGAGAGAGAGAGAGAGAGAGAGAAAACAAGAAATCACTCCCAGGGAAGAATGGCCATGCTGCAATCCCTTCTACTCCATTGGGATTGGCATTTTGGGCATGCACGCACATGCCTGGTGTGAGTTTGAACCTTCTAGGTTTGGGACTCAAACCATGATTGGCCATGAGGCAGTCCAGCAATGTAACCATTAAGGGCATCTGCTGGTCCCACAAACACACTTTTCTGAATAAGATTCAAGGTCACATTCGCACTGGTGTTTTGTAAAGTAAAGCAACTTTATTTTCCTTCTGTGCCCTATGTAAGCCTGTACAAGCCTGACTTTTTGTGGGTGCAGGGAACATGAGGTTGAAATATACCTTTTCAGTTGTGCCTTCAGGTCACTAAAGATCTTCCAAGCAGATGTCAATGTTGAGAGTCCCATTTATAAAAGCGAAGTGAAACAAAACATTTTGTTTGTTTCATTCTGAGAAAGAAACTTACTGATATACTTTAATTTCTTGACCTGGCCCCCATCTCATTTATCAGAGTGTTTTATCGTAAGTATAAAAGGGACAGGACCATGTTTAATTTTTCAGTTGACCATTCTTTGTAATTCCTTCAAACCTTTCCAATTTCCTATTCTTACCAAGATAAATGAATATGACTAACAAGCCCGCAGGGGTTAAGAGTCTGGAAGGTGGGGAATAGGAAGAGAGAAAACTGGAACGAACAACGCTGAACATGTGTACTAACCCGTGGGCCTGGTCTCAGATTTAACAGCCAGTCACCATGATTTACAATCCAAGATCTCATTTCTTGCATCTTATATCCCTAAGATATGAAGAATGAAGGAATGAAACTGTCATTTATTTCTTACATTGATGACTTATAAGTTTTTAAGGAGGTTCTCTTGGACATCAGAGCAAGTTGCCCTTGACAGATGACTTTGCTACTGTATTTGATTTCAAGTTCCCACTAAGGAATGCCAAGCAAAATCTGTTATGTTTTAAATTGTCATATAATTTCTGCTTCCCTCCCTCTGCTACACCACATACCCAACTAACAAATAAATCATGCCAAAATCTTTTAACCACATACTTCCAAATGAAACAAGCACAGGGGACATTTTTCAAGCTGACATCTGGACCCATTGTTCAGGAAGAACTTTACCAGGTAATGCTCCATTTTTCTTAACGAATTGTGGAGTCTGGCCCATTTGGGAGAACATTCTGGCTGTGATCTGAGGTGGTTGCTGGGCTTCCTTTAGCACCTGATATAGATGAATTACCAGTGCTGACACAAAGGGCTTTTAGAACTATCTAGTCACCCACTGAGCTGATTGATTCATCAAGCATAGATGTTGCTCCACCAAAATGGTCTGGGTATGGTTAATGCAGCTTATAGAAATGCTTTCTAGACCCAAGGAGATTGAAATGAAAGAAGAAAAAGAAAGGAAAACATTTAAAAATCAGGCATAGCTCTTTTTCTCTTTAAGTTCTGTATTAGTCAAACCTAGGAAGGTGTTTTCTGGAAAAAATGTTATACCTGGCAGACAATAGAAGATTGTTATTACAGTTATCTTGTTTCTTTCTTTTTCTGTTCCCTGTTCCCTCTTTCCTCCCATTTTCCCCTTCCCTGTGTTCACTCTTTCCACCCTCTTCATCTCTTCCCTTCCATCTTTCCTCCCTTCCCTTCTTTCTTCTTTCTTTCTTTTCTTTCTTCTTTCTTTCTTTTCTTTCTTCCAGGACACAGGATAGTTCTGGGCATAACAGAATTGCTCAATTAGTACTTTTTGGTCTTTCTTTGATGTGGAACAACTCAAGTCTGATAATTGCCTGAACTTTCTGTTCTGATATAGAGAAACTTGTCAATAACCTTGAAGTCGCCCAGGGCCGGCTGATAGCTGCATGAGCTTTTTGTTCCCCAGCATGCTGAAACTGTCTCTTCCCTGAACTGTTGAGCTGGAGGCCTTGAGCTCCCTGTTCTCTGCCAGCTCTGTATTAGGGCAGACGCAGAGCCCCCTACCTTGATTAGATATCCTAAGCTTGCTGAAACCACCCCTCACCCATAAAAGACTGCGTCCAACTCTCAGCTGGGGCTGCAAACAGTGTGTTAGCTCCTCTGTGCCTGCTAACATACTAAAGAATTCTCCTTTTTCTCTCTGGAGTGCTAAGTTTCTATCCCTCAGCATCTGTTTTTCCATAACACCTTGACCTGATTGGAGAGAAGAACTGAGCAGACAGGGAAAGGCACCCAAGCTGAATAGTGGCAGTAGCAGGAGGCTCTCGGGTTCTCCTGTGCTGCCTCAGGGGAAGGAGAAACAAGAAGGATCAGAGGAACATTCCAGAAGGATGCTTTCAGCCTCTCCCTGGGAAAGGAGACAATGGTGGCTGACAGGGGAACCATCTGAGAGGAACCTCAAGAGCCAGATTACTGGGCAGAGAATTCCTCAAACCCCAAACAGCAAGTTTTCTAGGGATATAGCTTCTGAGAGGAAGTTATGTTGAGCAGAGAATTTAGAATCAGATTTCAGCTTTGTTCCTGCTCATTGTCATCTTGCTTGATGATAATAGAATTCTAAAGTTTCTCCTGAAACAAATCAGTTGGTGAACATCCAGCAGGCTGTGGGGCACACATGATGAGAAGTGAGGAAGCAACATGGATGTGACTCATATTTATTATGATTTTTTTAGAAAGATTTTTGCTAAAGGGCATGTGTGTTCCCTGGAGAGACAGACAGAAAGAAAGAAATCACCCCCTGGGGGGATGGCCACATCGTAATCTCTTCTCCTCCAGTCTCCTCTTGGGATTTTGGGATACGCATGCACATGTGCCTGGTGTGAGTTTTAAGCTACCATGTCCGGGGCTTGAACCATGGTTGACGATGTGGGAGTCTAGCAACCTATCCATTATGACATCTGCTGGTCCTGTGACTCATATTTTTATGGGTAAACGAGGGTCTCCACCACATCCTTAGCTCTCTTCTTTGGAGGCAAAGTTCAACAATGAATGTTTTAGTGACACAAAGAGCCTACAGCAACACTAACAGATTTATATTCATTTCCTAGTCACTGAAGGGGATTTCTGGGTGTCAAAAGCCTGGCTTTCTTGGGGGAGAGTTGTCTTGAAACATTTTATCATGGAAAATTTCAAATACATATACAAGTAAAGCATAACATCCTGATCCCTGCCCCTATCATCCAGCATCGGCAATTATCAACAGAAGGCCATCATGTTCACTTATTCTCCATTCCCACCCCAACAGTACTCTTTTGATGCAGATCCCAGACATCATACTATTTCATTTGTAAAGACTTCAGTGTATATCTCTAAGAACTATGACTATGACTCTGTCTCCCTTTAAAACTTACTTGTAATATCATGACCATACCTAGAAAGATCTTAACAATAATTCCTAATGTCATCCATATTCCATGGACTTTGTACCTTGAGTTGAGACCTTTCAGGCCAGTGGGAAGGGGCTCCCTGGTGGATCACTTGGCATGTCAAAGCACTGTCATGTGGTGTGGTGTCCGTAGGTATAATGAGGCCTATGACCTTTTCAGATCCAGACAGCAACTAATAAAAATTCAGAGCAAGAGGAGAAAACAAAATCCCCGACTTAGCTATTCCCCGTAGGCACTCTTTTTTCCCCCTCTCACGCCCGCCCCCCAACCGTTACTGTTTCACAATTCCCCAAACCATCCCTTTTCCTGGACTGCCTAATCACTTGCAAAGCACCACAGCTGTTGACAGCATTGCTGTGTTTCAAAGATAACCTTTTTCTAATTCTAAGTCTGTTGCTTGGGTGCAAGCCGTTGAACTCTGGAAACTTTTCGGATTGGATTGTAATGATGGTGCAGGGTCATTGACAAAGATTTGGGGAGAAGATGACGAGTGAGGACAAGCAGGCCTTTGTTTCTGGCACAGAACAGGTTCAGCACTGAAAAATACATGGCAATGATTGACTGCCAAGTCTAGAACTTTCTTCAGTATCTCTGACAGAAGTCTGTGGCTGAGGTGAAATATTTCTTTATTTCTAGGCTTCACAAGAGATGCGGTTCACAATGACGATTATGGGGTGTTCCACACTGAGTGCTGAATGACAGCAATTAATCAAAAGCTTTTTAGACCATTGTTTGTGGGTTTGTTTATTTTTTCCAATTTTTAGTATAGTTGTTGACCTGTGAGACCAATGATTGCTGCAGGAATTGAAGGGGTCCAGTAATTGTTTTTGTTGGAAAATGTTAACTTGAAATGAGGTCCTCAAATCTCTCATCTTCTGTGGGTGGAGACATGGTTAAATAGGGGTCTGCCTATTTCCCTAAACCATCAGGACAATGATCCTACAGTTACGTTCCTGACACAGTGTGGTTCTCTGCTCATGCCATTACGTACGGGAAGGGAGAGAAAGAGCTACCTTCATGTCCCCATGCTGGGCCCAGGCTTGGACTTCACTATTTCCCAACTCAGTCCTCCCTCCTCAGGCACCGTCTGGCAGGTAGGATGTTTCCCTTCTCCTTTTGGCATCAGAATATACATTTTTGAGTTGGTTTTCCTAGACTTTTGCTCTCTGTATGAAAATGTTTATTATAAATCAATTCAACAAATTACTGGGCTCCTTTTATTAAATGTAAGGTCTCCAGTTAGATGTTAGGAACTAAGAAATAAACAAGACAGATTTTTGCCTTTGAGGATTTTAATAATTTTCTGTTAGTGAGAATGAGACCAGGGTACAGATAACCTACTATAATCCGATAAAATGTCCTTTGATTTTATCCATTAAATATCACTATAATCTGTTCATATTTCTCCATAATCATTATCCTCTTGGCCCAAGTCACCAGCATATTTCACCTGGGTGCTCCGGTTACCTCAGTGTGATCTCTACGCACCCATCTTTGCCTTTCTACAGTCATAAGCAGATAAAGCCAACGTTTCAAAATGGAAATGTGGGGGCTGGCAAGAGGGATGATGGTTAACGGTGTTGGACTCCCACATGGCTGACTGGTTCAAGTCCCAGACCTGGCGGCTTGCTTTCTCACTTTCTCTCTCTCTCTCTCTGTCCTTCTCTGGTCAAATTAAAATAAAAATAAATGAATACATAAATAAAGCTAAATAAAATAATTCTTAAAAAAATGGAAATGTGATAAAGCAATCCCAGGTTTAGAGGTCAAAGACAAAAATTCTCTGAGCTTTCAAAACCCCGTCTTCCTCTCCAGCCCTCTTTTGTACATCGCCATCACAGCCACTCCCCATGGCCCAGAGCTGCTGGGATGTCTTTCAGCCTTCCCCTGCCGGCCGCCTCTGCCATGGCTCTGCAGCTCTCTCTGTCTGATGAACTCTTCCCTCCTGTCTGCCTAATGAATTCCTGTGCCTCTTTCAGCACACGTCATTTCTCAGGAACCTTCCCAGGGAGCCACACAGCGCTGTACTCCTGTCCCTTGCATCACCGGCTGCTCTTGTCATTTTACACTGAGCGTGAGATTGTCTGATGTATATCTGTCTCTCTGTGCCTTTTGGACAGTAAACAAAGGGACGCATGAAGACAAGGACCAGGGCTCCTTTGTTCACAATTTATCCCTAGTGCCCAGCACAGTCACTGGGTCACAGTGTGTAGAATGAACGAACACAACACATACCCGAGCACATGGGGAAAAATCATGCTGGAGTGGTGGCCATAGAGAAGGGAGGGAAGGGCAGGACCGGAGAGATGAGAGACTTTGTGGAGGCAAAATTGAGATGACTAGGGAATGACTAACGTCAAGAGGAACTCGAAGGCGAGTGTGAGTTTCTAGGTGTGGTGGCTTTTTCCCTATAGCATGTTGCTCACCCTGTCCATTCAAGAGTTGATCTGGAAAAGAAGAAAAGGGTTCCATGGACAATACATTTGAAAAGTCTCCCAGTCTGCATCTCTTTTTAGGAGGTTTGTGATATAAATGATCGTATTGAAGGCTCTTTAAGGTTATATAAAGAAAAGCTATTGTGTCATTGGAAAAGTAATGATATATTTTTTCAATGTAAAAATACATCATGACTTTTCCGATGACCCAATGCTTGACTTGAAGCATGGGGAGGAAAATGATCTTTCCGATCTGTTGAGCTAAAGTGCTGTGCGTTGCCAAGTGGGAACGTTAAACAGGGCATTACAAGTGTAGGTGGGAAATAAGAGAGAATTATCCAGGCCTGAACATGTCAGTCTTTTAAGGGAACAGGCTTTTTGAAGATACAGTCCTTTTGCCCACACAGAAATTTTAGAGGAAAGTTTAGACTTGGGAGCAGACTGGGAATTATTTTAGAGTTAGTGGGCATTCTTTTTAAATTTATTATTTTTTTAGAATGATTAGTTTAATTTAATTTATTACTACTATGATTTAATTTGCTATAGGACACATGCACTCATGAGAGAGAGAGAGAGAGAGAGAGAGAGAGAGAGAGAGAGAAAGAGAGAGATGGAAAGTGAGAAAGCAAGCCATCTGGTCTGGGACTTGAACCATGGTCAGCCATGTGGGAGTCCAGCACACCAATCACGCCACCTGCTGGCCCAGAGCTAGTGCATATTTTGATGAGAGTTAGACTCTTCAGAAGAGTGGCATGGTCTGTCAGTTGCCTACCCAATATTTTCTGTCTCTTATTTGGGAAATCTGTTATTTGGGATGACAAATGCGCCCCGGTTAAAGACTACTTTCCCCAAACTTCTTTGCAGTGAGAAGTGGCCAGTGAGTAATAAGTAGATGTTGGTGAAACTTCCTGTCAAATCCTTTGAAGGAGATCCCCTTGATACACCAGTGTTCCTAATAGCATTATCCACACTAGCTAAACGATAAGAGGCAACCCAAATGCATGGACTAATGAAGGAATAAACAAAATGTGGCACACATATGTATATGTATACACACACACACACACACACACACACAGAGTATTGTTCAATTTTAAAAAAAGAAAGTTTTGACACATGGTATAATACAATGTGGATAAACCTTAAACATATTATGCTAAGTGAAATATGCCAATCACTAAAGGACAAATACTGTATGGTTTTACTTTATGATGTACCTAAAGTAGAGACAGCAATTTGAATGGTGGTTTCCAGAGGCTGGACGAAGAGGGCACTGAGGAGTCAGTATTTAATGGGTACAGTGTCTCATCTTTTTTTTTTTCTTTTTTTTTGGAGAGGTTTTTGCTGTAGGGCGTGTGCACTCGCCAGAAAGACAGAGAGAAACAGAAAGACAGAAAGCGAGAAATCAGCCCCCATGGAGGATGGCCATGCCACAATCCCTTCTCCTCCATTCTCCTCTCGGGATCTTGGGCACACATGCACACGTGTCCGGCTTGAGTTTAAGCCACCAGGTCCGGGACTTGAACCATGGTCGACTACATGGGAGTCCAGAGACATAGTCATTAAGCCAACTGCTAGTCCCACAGTGTTTCCTCTTGATATGATGAAAATGTTCTTGAGATGGATGGATGTATTCGGAACAATGTGGAGGTACATAATGATGCTGAATGGTGCATCTAAAAATAATTAAAATGGTAAATTTTGTTTATATATATGTATATATATATATATATATATATATACATATATATATATGTATATATATAAATTTTACTACAAAAACTAGGAAAAAAGTTCTTAAGTTAAAGAAAAAAAGAGAGAGAGAGAGAGAGGCCCAGATGTTGTGTAGCTGTAATGATGCAAATGTCCTTCAAGACTGGAAGCCCTTCAGCTGACTGTGGGTTCAAATCCTCACATCAGCTGGAAACATACCAGGTGTGCACATGAGTATCCAGTATTATGACAAGCTGGAGGACTAGCATGACAAGACCCTGTCAAGGGTGCCCCCTTCTTCCTCATACACACTCATGCATTTTCTATTTCTCTCTCTCTCTCTCTCTATATATATATATAAAGTTTAAAAAGAAGAAAAAAGAGAGAGAGAGGTCCACTTGGCTGGCTGGGGTGCATTTGCCCCTTTCTTCTTTCTGCCTTCATCGTAGGTTTGATGACTGGTGCTTTACTAGCCACTTTGAACGTTAGTAAAGAAGGAGGTAGCTTAAAGCTAAGATGAGCCTGGATCCCTAAAACTGTGGAAGCACCATGTCAACTTAGGAGTCTTTCCTCTCTTTCGTGTAAAACAAAAATCTTTGGACTCCCACGTAGTTGACTGATTCCAATCCTGGACCTGGTGGCTTAAATTTCAAGCATGTGCTTGTGTACCCAAAATCCCAAGAGGAGAGTGGAGGAGATGGAGGAGAAGGGATTGAGATTTATCCATTCTCCCTTAAGGTGACTGGGGAGGTATATGTGATTTCTTGCTTTCTGTCTCTCTGGTGAGCGAACGTGCCCTATAGTAAAAATCTCTCTTAAAAATGAAAAATAATAAAAAAATAAAAATCTATGTCTTGCTTCATCCTCCCATTTTGGTTTTCAGTGATGTGCCTGCTAAACCTAATTTTTTTTTTTTTTTTGAGAGGTTTTCACTATAGGGCGCATGCGCTCGCCAGACAGACAGAGAGACAGAGAGACAGAAAGCAAGAAATCACCCCCCAGGGGGGATGGTCACGCTGCAATCCCTTCTCCTCCATTCTCCTCTCAGGATCTTGGGCACGCACGCACATGCACCCGGCGTGAGTTTTAAGCCACCGGGTCCGGGACATGAACCGTGGTCGACTACGTGGGAGTCCAGCGACATAGCCATTACGCTAACTGCTGGTTCCCCTAAACTAATTTTTTTAGAGAGAGAGATTTTTGTTATAGGGTGAGTGTTCTTGCCAGAGAGACAGAAAGTGAGAAATCACTCCCTGGGAGGATGGCCACGCCACAATCCCTTCTCTATTGTCCTTTTGAGATTTTGGGCACACATACACATGCACCTTAAACCTGAGTTTTAAGCTGCCAGTTCCAGGACTTGAACCATTGTCGACAATGTGGGGGTTGAGTGATGTAACTGGTATGCCATCTGCTGGTCCCATGCTAAACCTAATTTTAATGACTATAGTAGGAAACCACTCATTTTTTATTTGTTGAATTATTTCACCAAACATGTATGGAGCTTCTACTATGTTTAAAGGCCTGGGGATACAAAAATGGAAAGAAAGGATTGTTTCTCTCTAAACTTTGCTTTCTAAAGGGAGGAGCAACAGTCGAACAGCCAGGGGCAGGGCCAGTAGTATCTGGCTGTTTCTTCTTTAGTAAGCAAGTGAACTGCACTATTTATAGAATTCTTTTAAGATAAAGCCTCTTTGAAATAAATCAACACCTTAATAACTATTTAGGAATGAGACTCCACCAAGTCTTGGCTATGGTGCATGGCTGAGCATTGCACCATCAGTACCTGGGCTGATTTTATGTGGTGGCGCCATATGTATATTCACTCGGTATCAACGCACACTTACTTGAGTCCCACTTTGTATTTACAGTGACAGGCAAGGAACAATAGGCCTGATTGAAGTCACAGTGATGGATCTTATTGCAAACCACAGGCTTTTAAAACTTTGCATTCAATGTAGAGAGTCTTCATTGGAGCACAGAAACTAAGATCGCTATTGATAACCACGACACCAAGATGACCTCATCGCCTCTGCCCGTCTCCACGCCAGAGTGTCTCTCAAGGTCCCTGGTTATGGTGACACTAACGGGCCTCTTTGAAGATTAGTCATTAACTTTAATTTAACACAGTATCTTGAGATTGCATTTGAACTCGAAGTTAGAAGAATGAAGCACCCGTGACCAAGAGTGATTGAGGGGTCATTGGAGAGTAATGCAGATGTGACCTTAGAAGTCGTTTTTCCAAACCTCAGTTCCTTATCTTTAAAATAAAAGTGTTGCATGAGATTGTTTCGGGGTCCTTCCAGAGCAGAAACTCTGCAATTCTACTTATTGAGCTGCTTAAGTCAATGTCTTACTGGGACTTTTGAAATCGTGCCTGCCCGGAATTCTAGAGTCCAAAGTAATAGGGCATTTGCTCATGGACACATTCACCCATTGCACATTTATCAAGGGCTTACCTCATGCCCAGTTCTAGATGCTAGAGCTGTCAAGATGAATATAACCCAGTTTTTACCCTATAAGGCAGTAGAATTTTAATAAAGATGAGAACACAAAGAAGAAAGTGCCTGTGGTAGGTGGGCAAAGCTTTCCTGAGACAATTAAATACAGAGATATGGTCTTGAGAAAGAATGGTGGGCTCCAAGTTGGGGATAGTGAAAAGATAGGAAGGGATCAGTCACGAGGAACCTGTCACGGTAAGAATTTTGGTCATTTTTTCAGTTAATACAAGGGTGTGACCAAATGGAGGATCTAAAAGCATCTCCTTTTTAAGGGTAGCTTAGAATAATAAAATATTCCAGGAGTTTCTCATCTTCTTGAGTTGGTGGAATGTGACAGCAGAAACTGTAAGAGGTCCCAGGAAGGTTCTTTGGGCTCAACAGATAATCATTCCTCCTGTCTTGACCATTACCTTGACAGAGTAACGTGATTTCACAAGTCATGTAATTCGATGTCAAAGTGCTCAATTGAGGCCCTTCTTTTCAGGAGTGCAAAAACCAAAACAAAACAGAGAAGTAGAGCTTTGAACTTAGACAGCAAACTCCAGTGTCACGTGACTTTAGGCTGGTTACTTAACCTCTCTGAAACCCAGTTTATTCATCTGTAAAATAAGGATGATACTGCTTACCTTTTAGGGCTATGAGATTCAGATTAGCCAATGAAAGTAAAGTATTTGGAATTAGTGTAAATAAATACTTAGACCTTTGACTTTTAAAATTGAAATATCTTCCCTACTAGACTGGCAGTTCTGTTAACTCTGCCTCATGTCAGTGGTACCCAGCACGGTTCCAGTTTAGGATAACCAGTGATGACGATGTTTTCTTGTAAAATACATGAGGTGATCATGAAGGCATGCTTTAAAGGTTTCCCTCTACATTTTTGTTTGTTTGTTTTGTTAGAGAACCCGGATGTCAGATGCATCAGCTCACCTTATTTGCATAGAACTCATTTCTGGGCTTGATAACTGTCATGCAAGGTGTTCTATAGATGTCATTAGGGTTAGGCAGATTCTCATAGATTATGCGGTTCATAGTGTCTGCAGGAAGAATCCTGGGGCCAGCTGGTTCATTTCCTGAGTTATATTCAGTCACTTATTAGCACCCTGTAGCCAGCCTCTGGATTTTTTGAATGATACTCATTCAGTCATGACTTCATTTTCCTTGCAGCCAGTCTGCACAGTAATTTTCTAAAGCATGGAGTTTAGAAAACTTACAGTGTTAGGCTCTAAGTACTCCTGCATGTTGGAAAAATACCACATCAATATATCTTCCTTCGTCAGATTTGACAGTTACAGACATATCTACATTGGACTGTTTCACAATACAATCCGAGTGTCGTAGGCCTCATTCTTACTAGGATGTATAAGGGGAAGTATCTTTTTTTTTTTTTTTTTGGAGAGGTTTTCGCTATAGGGCGCGTGCGCTTGCCAGACAGACAGAGAGAGACATAGAGACAGAAAGCGAGAAATCACCCCCCAGAGGGGATGGTCATGCCACAATCCCTTCTCCTCCATTCTCCTCTTGGGATCTTGGGCACACACGCACATGCGCCCGGTGTGAGATTTAAGCCACCGGGTCTGGGACGCGAACCGTGGTCGACTACGTGGGAGTCCAGTGACATAGCCATTATGCTAACTGCTGGTTCCCAAGGGGAAGTATCTTTATTAAGCAAGATTCTCTACTTGTCGGTCCCTTTCTGAATACGCAAGAAAGCAGCCCTCTTCCATCTTTTTTCCTCCAAGATTGAACCTTCACCTATTCTTTCCTGGGACAACCTCAGAATCATGGTGTCTTATAAAACATGGGCCTGAGGGTCAGATAGATCCCAGTTCAAATCTGGGCTTGTTGCTTAATGGCAGAAATGTGGGTGAGTGAGCTCCATTGTGTCTCAGGTTCCTCGTCTATAAAACGGGAGTGATAGTACTGTCTACTTCAGAGGGCTTTTAGAAACATAAAAAAATAGAGAACATTTAATCTAACTTAGTTTCTCTTAGAGAGACCACTATACTTCTTCAAAAGAAACAATTGGATAAGCCACTTTAGGTAGAAAATGAGACCTCTAAGGCCAAGCTCAATTAGTGAACTGTGGCACAGCAGTAAAACGCCATATTCTGGGAGGCAGGCTCACATGGAAAGGTTACTGCTTCATGGCAGAGGCCGCCCAGGGTCTGCTGGGCTCTTGGACCCACAGTCCAGGTTGGCTAAGGCTGGGAGCGAATCATGGTGTCCAAACTTGACTGGAGGTGCCTTATCTCTGTCTCTCTCTATTTTTTTAAAAAATAATTATCTTATTTAACTATTTATTTATTTATTTAAATTTGACCAGAGTGGGACAGAGTAAGAGAGAGATGGAAAGTGAGAAAGCAGGCCACGAGGTTCCTGACTCCAACCGTAGTCAGCCATATGGGAGTCCAGAGCCCTTAATCACCACGCCACCTGCCGGCCCCTTTCTCTCTATTTCTTTCACTCATGGAAGTTTAAATAAACTTATGAATAAAAAAAGATACAAGTTGTGGGACCAGCAGTTAGCATAATGGCTATGTCGCTGGACTCCCACATAGTCGACCGCGGTTCGAGTCTCGGACCCAGTGGCTTAAACTCATGCCGGGCGCGTGTGCGTGCGTGCCCAAGATTCCGAGAGGAGAATGGAGGAGAAGGGATTGCGGCGTGGCCATCCCCCCTGGGGGATGATTTCTGGCTTTCTATCTCTCTGTCTCTCTCTGTCTGTCTGGCGAGCGCACACGCCCTATAGCAAAAAAAAAAAAAAAAAAAAAAAAAAAAGATACAAGTTGTCATTGGTATACTGAATTACATACAACAGGAGGAGGTCTTCATTTAGCTTACAAGTGGGGGCAGTGGGACTGGAAAGGGGAAGGAGGAGAGCCAGTGAGATGGTGGGGTTGCTACACTGTTTGCCGGGCTCTTTCTGCATGTTCCCAAACACCTCTCCTTTCTACACCTTTGCAAATCTGTAAATTTGGTTAAGCTAACCAGATTAGTGTGGAAATGTGTAAAGGGGGCTGGATTTCCATTTGGGCTGAAAGGGAAGGCAGCCTGTATTAATGCAGAAACCAGATGCCAGGAGATTAAACTCTAAAACTTCAGGAATTCCTGGAAATCCAGAGCAGGGCTTTGAACTTTCACAGTTTTTTTTAGAGTTGGGAGATTTAAGCCAAGTTTACCAGAGCTCAAGAAACAAGGAAATCCCACCGGATAGCCAGGTTCATGAGGATTTGAGCTAATGTACCTAAACCATGTATCACAGTGATCATCTGATAATTGCTGGCTACTATCTCTGGCTGCACCAGACTCCAAAGTTGAATATAGTACTTGAATTGTTATTTCAACTATAGGGCTGAGCCTAGACTAAGAGATGCAAAGATAGCCTTTTTCTGTTCTTTCAGCTCTTGGCTTATTGTGGGAATTATCTGCACCTGAGTCCAAACACCAGCGTTCTCGTTCTCGTTGTTATGCTCGCAGAATCTAGCTGTTGAGTTCTTGACACACCCTCCAAGCCACTCAGCTTTTGTTTTCTTTTGCTGTAAAATGAGTTTCCCAACACTTCTCTCAAAAGAACATTGTCAAGTTTGAATGGAATAACGGGAAGTGAAAGTGTTTCGCCAACTAAATTGAAGAAGAGTAATGGTGAGTGTTTTCATGGCCACCCTGGCTGTGAGGGCATGGCTTAACTGGCTTGTTCAAGACCATATGTGTTTGCCTAAGACGGTGCTGAGCACAAAAATGTGCTAAAAGAGTATTTGTTAGATGAACATTTGTTGCCATGTGCAGCATTTTTCACTTATCAAATAATTGTCCTGTCTGGTCATTTATCCTCTAGTACTGTCACTGTGGTAGCTATGTTAACACTTCTCAGACCCAATTCTGCTAAAATCAGATTCTCTTCTCTACCTAGCCTGGATCACCCTCTTCACAATCCGTAACACCACTACTTTCTCTAATTTTTCAAGTTTGTCTTTGATTTTTAAATTCATCTTTGATTCCTCCTGCTATTTCTCATTTATCCTGCTCAATTAGATGGTATTAAAATAACTTGTTGCCTATTTCTCTCTTCTCCATAATTTTAAAATTTCTTCTCACATTTTTCCTTCTTCTCTTTCGTACTCCATTTCTATTTTAATGCCATCATCTCAAGTTTGAACACTAAATAGTTTCTAAATAGTCAAGTGTGGGCCTGGTTCTGCATTTGGACTAGGCTGGCTGGGTTTGTGTCAAGGCCTTACTGCTTCTTATTGTGTATCGAAAGGCATGTCCTTGTCCTAAACTCCTAATGGGAAATACATGGCCTGTTCTCTTTCATTGCTCAAATCCTAATCCTCCTCCATGACTCAGCTTATCTCACCTTCTCTGAGGAGCTCCCTGACTAGTCAGCACACACGGTTTTCTTGATCCTCGAAACCACATAGCACTTGTATATTAATATTACTATTCCTAAGTAAGAAAACTTATGTCATAATGCATTAATTCAGTCAGCAAATATTCCTCCTTCCTAGGCACTGAGGAAATCATGTAGAACAGGGCATAGAATCAAACTTCCATTCTATTAATAACTGTGTGTGAGAGAGATGTGTGTATGAAAGAGACAGAGTTAGCAATCACAGAAATAAATCAGCAACCAAGAGACGATCTAGTGACAAGTGCTATGATAATGGGCTTGAAAATGACAGGCTATTTTGAATTGGCTGTACACAGAATACAAAAGGATTTTCTGCACAGGTAACATTTCAACTGAGATCTGAGTCCCAAGAAGTGTCAACTCCAGGAAGATCTGGAACGAAAATGTTCTAGGTGATGAGACTAGTAAGTTGAATGCCCCCCAAATGGAATCAACTTAGTGGTTGGAAGAAAAGAAAGAAAGCCTTTTACTTGTTAGATATGGAGAGGATGTGTAAGCGAGGGGGCCACAGGGCACACAGGACCTGAATCTGCCACTGCCTTGCAGCCAGGTGGGAAGTTTTAGATTTAAGGTTAGGTGTAAGGGGGTAGACATTCAAACATTTTAAGGTAAATAACAGTATGCTCCAATTTATTTTTAAAATGTCATTCTGTCTGCTGTGTGGAGACATAGTAGAGGAACAGTAAAGGAAAACTGGAAGCTAGTTAGAAAGCTATTCCAATAGTCCTAGGGAGTGATGGTGGTGGTAGCAGAAAGAGAGAAGGGCGTAGACTGGAATATGTTTGGGAGACATAGCTGGAAGCACTGATTGAGAGACTAGTGTAACTGAGAAACTGGGTGGTAAATCTGACTATTTGCTGAGGTGAGGATGCCGGGGGCATGATGAGGGCACATGTGTTTCAGAGGAGAGAAAAATCAGTATGGGTGCAAGGGGCAGGTGGCTCCATGGAGTGGATGAGACAAACCAGCCCTGAGGAGGAGCAGGACAACAGTGAAAGGGATGACCAAGAGTCTGTCTTAGACATATTAAAATTCAGGGTCTATTAGGTCTCCAAGTGGAGATGATACCTGAAATATTTTCACTTACCTTTGCACGTATGCATTTTTTTGCTTTACAGCCTAGAGAGCATGCAACGTAGAGTCAGGGCTCATGTATATTGCTGGTACCTCTCGTAGTGTTCGGGAAAGCAGGCCCTCAGTATTTTGGAATGAATGAATATGTTTGATTGACAAGAAAACTGAGGACAGGGACTAAAGATATCAAAACCAAGATTTTCCAGATTTGCTGCAGTACATTTTTAAACCCACATTAGGTTCTAGCATTCTACTAGCCCATGTTGGTACTAGGAACTCACACTTCAGTTACAGTCTCTCACCCTTCCTCATCTCTCAGATTTCCAAACTACAGCCCCTTTTCTCCAGAATTGTCTAAGCTCTTTGTTTGTCTGACTTGCCTCCTTGTCTCTGACGACACCCACTTTCTCTTACCTCATACTCCTTGCCTCACTGATCTCTTGTCTCCATTGCCTGAGGAGCTCTGCTTCATTGTCAAAAGCATTTACTTAGTCACCTATTTAGCAACTTATTCTATGTTAGGAAAGGACATGTGTTCCTGGCTTTAAGATTTCTGACAATTCGTACATTCCTTTAGCATTACGCATTTTTGCAGAAATTTCATGACTGTCCTGGTCTGCCTTCCCATCTTCAGAGGGTTGGTGAGGGTGGATGAACTTGTTCAAGCTCTGTAGCATGTGCTCAGATATGGGTGTTACTGAATGGAGATAAACATCTTCTGGGCTCTTTATGCTTTGGTGAAGTGGCTATGAGCAAACGTTTGGGAGTCAGATGGTGCAAGATTCAAATCCTGGTTGGGTGACTTGGGCAATGGTCCTAATTTTTCTGACTCTCAGCTTCCTTCTTTGTAAATAAGTGTTTTGTTGACATGTCTTACTTTATTTAGATAGCAGCCTGATCACATATGGTGCAAAAACATTCAAATAGTAAGTCAAATGTATAATCAGATGTTAAAGATTGGTCTTCAAACAGTGAAGCAATGATGCATGCTTGCTTATGATCTCAGCAACATAAAACCACATCCATACTGCAGTGGCCACCAAACGATTCCAGTGAGCTTTCTTTCTTTTTTAAAAAATTTAAAAAAAATTTAACTTTATTACTATTATTTTTATTTTCCAGTTTTGATTAGAAAGACAGAGAGAGAGGGAAAGTGAGAAAGCAAGCCACCAGGTCCGAGACTCAAACTGAGTAGGCCATATGGGAGTCCAGTGCTCCAAACCACCACACAACTGCCAGCCCCCCAGCTGAGCTTTCTTAACTGTGAACTGTTTGAAGCTACCAGTTTGTGCACTATTGACTATTTTCAGCAAGGGTTGGAGGAACTAGCTCAACCTTGGCTAGTGCCAAAATGTGGCCAGTTGAGGATCTGAGTAAGTAGAGTAGAGCTCACCAACAGGTTATAGATATACTAGGCCATGGTCCTAGGATGAAAAGTCCATTGTCCTAAATGGCCAGCTTCTGGTGGGTGACAAATGAATGTCACCCACCAGAAGCATGAATAAGGTTTTTTAAGTTTTTAAAAGATTTTTGCCATAGGGCCTGAGCGAGAGAGACAGAGAGACAGAGAAGGAAAGTGAAAAACTACTCCCTAGTAGAGTGGCCATGCTGCAATTCCTTCTCCTCCATCCTGCTCCTAGGATTTTTAGCATGCACACATGTGTGCCTGATTTTCAAGCTACTGGCACTTGAAACTCAGCTGGCCACGTGGGACTCAAGCACCGTGACCATGAAGCCACCTGCTGGCCTGTGAATGAGGTTTTATTCATTTATTTAAAGAATTATTAATTTAATTTAATTTATTATGGTTTTTTAATTTGATCAGAGAGGAACAGAGAGAGAAAAGGAAAGTGAGAAAGCAAGCCACCAGGTCCAGGATTTGAATTGCAGTTGGCCATGTGGAAGTCCAGTGCCTTAACCACCATGCTGCCTTCCAGCCCTGTTATAAGGTTTTAAACACCAACTTTGTAGTTTTGTTAGTTATAAGCAAAAGGAATGTAAAACCCTTATCACAGTGGCTGCTGTGGTTGTAGTCAATATGCAATAAAAGATAACTCCTGCTGTGATTAATAAAACAGATACACTATGGAGAACATTAATAAGGCAAAACAGACACCAATACGATGAGAACAGAATGATAAAATCTTTTAGATATGGAAGAGGACATAGCGAAAAAGATAAAATTGTTGTGAGTTTAAGTGGTGAATGAATACAGAAAAATCCAAAGACTATATGATCAACTTGATTAAATTCATGGAGATCTGATAAGGGATAGATAGTATTTCCCAGGACCCACTCCTTCAAGAGCAGGAAGGTTATATGATTTCTCTCTTTCCAACACCGCAATGGATTATCTTTCTCAATCCCCTTCCTTAGCAGGCTTTGCAGGTCAGGATTGTATCTCCACATGAAAATCCATCCGGGGCTGGGGAGGTACTGACTGCCTCTGGGGTCAGGAAATGACTTTCTGAAGAGCTCACTAGGCTTTGTGGTTAGGTATTTGGACTGAGGACTGCACTAAATTTTTTGAATTAGCCATAGTTTGGCAAAAAGCCTTTCCTCCTGGGCAGCTGAATAATTTTTAGATGATACAGCAGGCACATTGCAGAAACGTGCTGATGAGTCGGGAATGATCTTCTAAGACTTCCTCCCTCTTCACCACCCCCGCCCCCCAACAGCATGCTCAAGGGTAGAGAATTTTCAGGGAAACCAGTGAAAGATTTATGAGACTAATCCTGGAAATGTTTCTTCTCCATCTATTGTTCTCAGCAGGGGTATCAGAGGCCCTCAGTTTGGGGTGTGAGGGGGTGGAGAGGGCACATTAGAAGGGGACAAAGACCCTGATTTCTGCCTTCAAATGAGAGCCTTGGAGAAATGAGTGACTACAGAAACTGCCTAATTAGGATTCCACTGTCAATGAAATATTCAGGATCCTTTTTGGAATGTGCCTGCCTGCAAGCTCTGCTGAGCTTTGTAGGTGAATTTGAGGAGGGAAGGAGGCTTGGAGCATGTGGCAAATGGAGGGGGCAGCTTGCTCCAAGTCTGTGCTGGAAGGAATCTGGTGGTAGCTTGTCTGTACAGAGGTGATGGAGGGGAGGCTGCCATGATTTGTGCAGAGCAGTGTTTCCTGTCACCGAGTGAAATGCTCTGTCCACTCTCTTCATAACACTGCCTCTTCTTAAGGTGAGATGATCTCTCCATTGCTCATGGTCTGGAGAAGGTTACTTCATAGAAAACTGAGGATGGGGACTAGCAGGTGGTGTGGTGATTAAGGCACTGGACACTCCCACATGGCTGACCATGGTTTTGAAAGGTTCCAGCCGGTAACTGGCCGATCCTCCTTGTCCAGAGAGTACTATGGTGACACCAATGAACCACAAAAGTCGGTTCTTGATGTAAAGTACAAGAGGCTTTATTTCTAGCGCGCTAGGACTCCACTCTCGGTCGTACAAGACACGACAGTGAGTGAAGCCCCAAACAAAGGGGCATTCAGGTTATATAGACACAAGTCCATGGGGTAAGGGGAGGAAAGAATGAGGAAGTAAGATAAGGAACTTTCTACAGGGAGCTAGCAAATTGTCTTGGGCTTCCACAACTTCAGCAGTTTATCATGAGGGCTGCATCAGTTTTAGTACAGAAGCGAAAAAGGCAAAGGTTAAACTTTATCTTTACAAAACAGGATAGGTACAGTTTAATTTTATTCTTACAGTTTGAGTCCCAGACTTGGCAGCTTGCTTTCTCACTTTCTCTCTGCTTCTCTCTGGTCAAATGAAAACAAATGAGTGTATAAACAAAATTAAATAAATAATTTAAAAAATAAAAGAAAGCTGAGGAGGTATGAGTTGGGTCACTGGAGAATATTTAGAAGACGCTGCTGCTGCTCCTCAGCAAAATCATTTCTCTGTGCATTCAAAATATGAATGTTTTGGAAAAAGATATAAAATGGCAAAGTAGAATAACAAGATTCAGTTAGCCTGGCTCAGTTTCAGTCATGCTTGGGTAAAGGGAACAGATATATTAGGTGTGATTTAGACTGATAAATTATCCTAGTAGCCTTTGTTTAAAAATATATTTTTTAAATTTCTTCCATATGAGAGAGAGAAACAGAGAGAGAGAGAGAGAGAGAGAGAGAACCCCCAATAGGGTCTTCACATTGTGATTCACCCCAGCCTCAGTCAGCCTGGATCACTGGTGTGTGTGTGCATCCAGTGCACACAAGGAGGGCCTGGATTCAAACCCAGAACCTTCCTATGTGGGTTCAGCATCACAAAGGGCTGCATTATTGCTATGCCATTGCCTGGCCCCTTTTAAAAACATACTTGTTTGTTTATTTAGGGGTGGGGAGGAACTCCCACCCCAAGATTATTGCGTCTTCATGCGATAATCCATCCTCCACCTTGGGCAGCCAGGGTCACAGGCATGTGTGTACCCAAAAGACCTTGATTTACCACAGCTTTTAGGTTTCTCTTCCAGAAAAAAAATCTTTTCCTTGTGAAGGGTGGGGAAACAAGGCTGTCTGAGTGCCACCTCTGATGTGCCTGTTTTCTGATGGAGCACCACCAGACGTGACCAGCATTGGAGGAGGTTCAGGCAATGATTGCCCCTTTCCCTGTGGGGAAGGCTATTCTCTGAATTAACAAGGACTTCTATTCAGCGTCCTCTTTATGCCTCATTTCAGGTAAACCTTAGGCCCAAGACAGAGAGACCTGCTAAGAGTGGGGAAATTGTGGGACTAACCTGCATTTGGAGTCCCCTCAGGGCCTCCATGGCTGCTGCCCCTTATGCACTGGGGTTGCCTTCCCACGGACTTGTACCTCCACTAGAGCTTTCCAAATGCAAATGTATTGTTTAACAAGTAAAATGGAACTTTTCGTAAAACGTGGTGTAATTACTGACTGTCTTGGTAACAGAAAGGGTGTCCACACTGTTTCCCTTCCAGAAATTTCTGAGTGGTCTATGAAGGTCTCAGAAATAAGACTCATTTTTGCTAAAAAAAGGAGTTTTCCTGGATGATTCTAGCATTGCATTAATGTTTGCATTAGTATGTCTTTTTAAAAATTATTAAAGAACTGAACTTGGAAGCATTCACATACCAACTACCTTTACAATTTTAGGGTGGCTTTTTCAACCCTTAAGTTCTATAAAATATGTTTGTCCTTCCTAGGTAGGTGAAATTTTGGGGTGGTGCGCGTGCACGCGTGTGTATGTGTGCGTGCGTGTGCATCTATCTGTGCTGGGGCAGACAAAATTGGGGAAAGGGCTCAGGTGTGTATATATATATATATATATATATATATATATATATTAAATTTTATTATTTTATTTATTTACTTATTTTTAATTTGACCAGAGAGGGACACAGTGAGAGAGAGAGAGAGAAAGGGAAAGTGAGAAAGCAAGCTGCCAGGTCCAAGACTTGAACCGTGGTCGGCCATGTGGGAATCCAGCGCCCTTAACCGCCATGCCACCTGCTGGCCCCAGCTCAGGTATATTTTAGAAAACCTCCAATTTGGGAACCAGCAGTTAGCGTAATGGCTATGTCGCTGGACTCCCACATAGTTGACCGCGGTTTGCGTCCCGGACCTGGTGGCTTAAAACTCACGCCGGGCGTGTGTGCGTGCGTGCCCAAGATCCTGAGAGGAGAATGGAGGAGAAGGGATTGCGGCATAACCATCCCCCCTGGGGGGTGATTTCTCACTTTCTGTCTCTCTGTCTCTCTCTGTCTGCCACTAGGGTTCAGGTCTTCACTGTTTATCACGGGTATCTAGGGCAGTCCCAATTCCAAATATTCAGGCCCGTGGTCGGATGAGTATTTTGGTTCAGGAAATGCAAAGTCTGCCTCAGGGAAATAAGCAGGTGGTTTGTCATAGCCCTAGTTTGCATTTAGTAGTTTGCTTATATTGAGAGCAGATCTTGGGCAGCTCTCCAAACACTGGGATCTGAATTATCTGTTTAAAATTATGAAAAATGCCAGGTCATCCAATGTCAGGTCTACTTTCAGTTTCTGATCATAGATTCAACCTGTGCCTACACCTAAGCTATTGAACAAACTAGTTCTGCCTACCTGGCCATACTAGACATGAACAACTGTGATTAATCCAGGAAAGATTAAATTCAGCACTTATTAACCAGGAATGCCCCAGGCTCTGTTGTTAGGTGCTAGGGACATAAATATGCACTCTTGGTCTCTGAGTATAATAATGTCATGGCAAGATGATTTTACTTTCAAACCCAGAAATAATAATAATTAATATGCTTCCCATAACAGTTCATCCCACACACTGACAACTGATATGCTGGAGGAAGATCAACATGAATTAACCATATAAAAAGTAGAGCCAAAGGGCACAGATTCAAGATCTAACTGTGAGAACAGAACTTTTAATTAGGAGTTTTGACTTCTTATAGATGTGCAGGATTCCAATACTTATCAACACTTGGAAAAATTCAGTGGATTAAAAAAAAAAAACAGTAATAACCCCATGTTCTTTGCTAACAAGAAACAGAGAAAGATTGACTTTCTTTTTCTTTTCTTTCTCTCTTTCTTCTTCTTCTTCTTTCTTTTTTTTAATTTAGAACTAGGTCTGCTATGAATTAAAATGACCCCACAGGAAACCAACCAGCAGATGGCCTGATGGTTGAAGCACTGGCTGACCGCAGTTCTAGTCCTGTACCTGGCAGCTTGCTTTCTTACTTTCTCTCTCTGGTGAGTGCTCAGGCCCTATAGCAAATAAAAAAAAAATTAATGATAAATACAATTTTAAAATAATAAAAATTAAAAATATATAAAAGAATTACCCCACAGACATATTTCTCATGGACTCCTAACCAGCTTCAAATAGAAATAATTTTCCCTCCTCTTGTCCTGAACAACTACTTGTATTTCCTGTTGATTACAGAAAAATGTCACTATATTTACCAAACTCTCAGATCTGGCTAGACCTTCTGGCCTCTGTGTTTTGAAGTATTGTGAGGTTTGTCTGAGTCTGAGTTAGCTCAGGAGCAAAGGTTTGGACATCTACTCTCAGGGTCTGCAAGGTGGCATGGAGTTAGAGAGAGCAGAAGCTCTAACACAAGCTCGGGGGTTAGAACCAAGGCCTCCCTGACCCATCAGCAAGTATTTTGCAAGTATCATCTTAACAATGTGTTCCAGCGGAGGCACTTGCTCCCAGATCCCTCACTGCCAGCATCAAATGAATCTACCTTCATGTGTGGATGAGCCTCTTTTTCACTTCCTGGCGTCTTTGTAGACATAAAATGTACTTAGATATTTCCATTTATTTGTTTGTTTGTTTGCTGGCGTGCTTGTTTTATTTGATTTAGGCAGGGTTTTCCTATGTCAGGATCCTCCTGTGTTGGCCTTTCAAGCAGCTGGAACTACAAGTGTGAACCACCAGGCAGCTGACGTTTTTAAAGTGGGATGAGAATATACTCCAACTCCCTGCCTATTTTGTCTCTCTGCTAGGAAAACTGCTTTTAAATCAGGGATGCTCAATAGTTTTTGAAGAACTAGTTTTGATTTTGCCAAGTCTTGGAATCAGAATATTCGGCCTGGATCCTTGGTTTAGAGTCTTTCATTTTATTGGTATGGCAACCATGGTCTACAGAGCTGTGAGGTCTTGCCTAAAGTAACAGCACTGCTGCTCCTTTATTTACTAATTTATTCCCACATCGAACTATTTCTTTTCCCACGTCTTCCATGTGTTGGGCATTGTACAGACTGGGTATACCACCATGAATAAGACAGAAAGGACCTCTGTCCTTCAGAAGCATATAGTCTGTTCTGGAAGACTGATTATGAAAGGAACATTCGAAATGGTGCTATATTTCAAGAATGACAGACAGTCTGCTCTCATGGAGAAAAGACAGATGAGGAGTGGCGAGGACCTTTCTTGGAGAGAGTTGCAGGGAAGGCCTCCGGGTGGTGACATTTCAGGCATGGGGAGAGGAAATCAGGGTTGTCTTGGGGGTACACTTTGTAAACAATATTTAGGGAGGAAGGAGAGTTAAAGTAAAGAAGCTTTGTTTCACTTCAGGTTTCTAGTGGGTATCACTGGATCTATGGGATATTATTCTGAATTGTTTCAGATGTCTTTGTTCTCTCTTTCTTCATTCCTCATAGTTGAAACGATCTAAAGACAAGACCAAATGAGAATTTAAGTGTAAAAACTTTATTCTACTACATCCTTACATCCTGGTGGATAGAAGAGATGGGGTTCCTAACACTAATGGGTTCATGGAGTGACAATGGTAGAGATAAATTACTCACCACCGAGTACAAGATGTACACAAGGGTAACTCAGCACTGTCCTATTCCTGATTGACCCTCCTCAGCCTGAAATAGACTTGCTTACTTCCCAGCTCTGGGTCTCTCTAATGATACTTAGGACCCTTTAGATTTTATCTATATATCTACCTTCTATGCTTTCCTATAAGTTTCTTGAGGTTAAGGATGAGTTAAATTTATCACTCACTACTAAGCTCAAAATCCAGCCTACTACCAAGCCCATAAAAATGGCTCAATGAATATTTGTTGAATGATTAACACAGAGATATTTAAAACAGTCTGTAGGAAGATGAGCTGATAGGTGGTGGTTCCTTCTTTTTTTCTATTGTGGCTTTTGCATAGTGCTTGATATAGTGCCTGAAATCATCACCACTACCATAAATAACAACAACAACAAAAAGCTATTATGAAACCCCTGCTTAATTCCTTTGATGAAACCATTGGCTCAGTGACAAGATTACTGAGGATGGAGAACCAAACATTGAGCTGTTTACCAGAACTCATTGCAGAGTGATCATTGCATCATTCTGCTGAGATGTGAGGTAATGTCTGAGCATTCAGTTCCCAGTATAGGGCCAACTCAGTCTCTGCTCCCAGTTCAGACAATGACATAAACCCCCATATCCTATCTCCTGACCCTTTCTCTAAAGGCTCCAGGCCAGTCTCACAAGATACAACTGGCGGCCAGGCCCAGCAGGAAGTACACATAGCCCCAGGAGAGTCTTGAGAGTTCAGGGCAACATTGTGACTGTCATGCAGAGTTTGGGGGAGGGATCATCACCGCTCAATGAAATCATTTTCTCTAGTTCTTTGCTTCTGTCCTGTGTGCAAGCAAAAGACAAGAAAATTAGAAACCGAATTGTTCTGGGACCATGTACTCAAATGAAAACCAACACAATTATTGCACTCAAATCTCAGGTCAAATTCCTATTTTGCCAAAGCAAAAACATTTTGTTGAAATCATGGTGGTGGGTGGTGGTACCAAATATAAGGAAAGTTGAGAATTGAACCCAGAGATCTTTTGTCTCCACAGAATGGGTGCCAGGGTAGGTCCCTCCTACTACAATAAACTATTTTGTAGTCGTACTACTGTACTTCATTTGTACTAGGAAAACTCATTTTCAGAAGGAAATGTTCAAAAACTACAGAATCTGAGTAGATATGACATTGTTCCAGGTCAGAAGTGAGAAATGAAAATAAAAATAATGGAAAGGATCAGTGTTACTAATTTGTTGATTGGCTCTCTGCCACAGGAAAATATCTAGGGAAACTGGGTCAATGGTTAACTGGGCATTTGGGCCAGAGGCACTATGTGGTGTTTATTATTTAATGGAGTATTTCTGCGCTCATGAAGAAGCCTTCAGGAATGACAGGCTTCCCTCCTAATTCAGCTCTTCCTGAAGACACTGTGTAGTCTGGTTTACTTTGAGTTTAACACCCTATGATTACTGTCAGATGAAGAGAAAGATCCATTGTATTTCTTACTGCTTTCTTTTCCCATTATCTTTATGTAAAATATAAGCTCAAAATAAGCAGAAAAATAACAACCAGAACCAGGTAAGAGGGGCCCAGTCCTTTGGACTAGCAGTGAGGGTAGAATCTCCACAGTTAAAAGGAGATACTAAGGGGCCAGCAGGTGGCATGGTGGTTGGGGCACTGGATTCCTACATGGCTGACTGAAGTTTGAATTCCAGGCTGCTTTCTCACTTTCTCATCTCTCTTTAAAGAATAATAATAATGGGACCAGCAGTTAGTGTAATGGCTATGTCGCTGGATTCTCATGTAGTCGACCACAGTTTGAGTCGCCGACCTGGTGGCTTAAACTCAGCGCCGGTTGCGTGTGTGTGGGTGCCCAAGATCTTGAGAGGAGAATGGAGGAGAAGGGATTGCGGCGTGGCCATCCCCCTGGGGGGTGATTTCTCATTTTCTATCCCTATGTCTCTCTCTGTCTTTCTGGCGAGCGCACGCGCCCTATAGCAAAAACCTCTAAAAAAAAAAAAAAAAAAAAAAGAAAAAGAATAATAATGAGGCCAGCAGGTGGTGTGGTAGTTAAGGTGTTGGACACTTCCACCTGGGCAACCACAGTTTGAGTCCAGGACCTGGGGGCTTGCTTTCTCACTTTCTCTTTCTCTCTGTGTTTCTCTCTCTGGTCAAATTAGAATAAATGAATGAATAAGTAAAATAAAATAAACAATTCTTTTAAAAAAGAATAATAATAAGTAAAATTAAATAAAAACTTTTTTGAAAACAGAGAGAGATACCTAATTGTTTGTGTTTTGAGTTAGGATCACCAAGAGAACAATTAACACCTAATTTTGAGGATTAGCAAATATGGCATTTGCAGATAGTTTCTTTTTTTTCTTTTTTTTGGAGAGGTTTTTTTGCTATAGGGCGTTTGCACTCACCAGACAGACAGAGAGAGACATAGAGACAGAAAGCGAGAAATCACCCCCCAGGGGGGATGGTCACGCCGCAATCCCTTCTCCTCCATTCTCCTCTTGGGATCTTGGGCACGCACGCACACGTGCCCAGCGTGAGTTTTAAGCCACCAGGTCCGGGACGCGAACCGCGGCTGACTACGTGGGAGTCCAGCGACATAGCCATTACGCTAACTGCTGGTTCCCTGCAGAGAGTTTCTTAAATAGAACTGTTTGGAGTTCACACTGTAGGGGTAACTGAAGTATTGATACGAGAGAGTTCAGAACAAATAAAGATTCCTACAGTAAACTCTGGGGAGATTCTTAGGGTCCCAGTTTTTGGGTTGACAGCTTGGTTATACATTGCTGGAGGAATTCCAGCCTCACGAGATACTTTAAAAGGGGAGAAAAAACCCAAAAACCTTTGTCTTAGCAGTCTATTTGTTCTCTGGAGGTTGTCTTGTCACCTGTTCCTGTTGCTATTATACACATAGTTCTTCTGGGGAACTGTGTCTGCCATGATTTGTAGTTTTGAGCTGAATCAGATTTTTTTAGCTTGGGAATCCAATCTTGTTGATCTTGGTTGCAACCTGTTTTTATTTTAGAGTATTTGTGTGATTGCTAAGGTAATTTGCAGTTAGAGGACTTCTATTGCATATTTTTTTTCCCCTCTCACCCATTGTTGTATTAGTTTGGCAAATTGTTTATGAAGGAAAATATTTTACAACCAGGGAGGTGGAGATCTGATTCTCAGAGGCAACTCAAGAACCTACTTCTTTGTAGCCCTGACACTGTGCAACAGTCCCCAACCAGAAATGGTCCTGAGTGTATTCCTGTCCTGCACTTTCCCCATCTCCATCTCCCAAAGAAACTAGGAGAGCCCTTTCTTCAAAGAATGCATCAACGTTAATTAATTACAGGGGCTATACTCCTGTTACTTGAACTTATAGAGTCAAAGAACTTGAGAGCTGGCAGGGATGAATTCAGTCTTATTCTCTGATGAGGAAACTAAGGTTCAAGAAAAAAAGGTAATCCTCCTAACCCCATACTAGATCTCAAAGCTAGTTACCAGCAAAATGAGGAAAGAAACCAGGTCTTTTGATTTATAGACTAGTATACAACTAGTACAGTATTTAATTTGTCAATTAGAATCATCACAGTTCCAACCTGAATCTCTCACAAAATAGGGGCTCAGCCCTAAGGGTTGTCTGGCTAAGTTTGCTGTGAACTTTATTTTAATCAATCAACATTTCAGGTATTTGCAGTTTTCCTGTCACCTGTGTCAGAATCACCTGTTAAACATGTAAATCCCTAACCTCTTCCAAACTGCAGAATCAGAATCTCTGACAATCTACCCATGATCTGCATTTAAGATGCATCCCAGAAGAGTCTTGAGAACCAGCTTACCTGGACCAAGGTCAAGTATTTTGTTGATTTATAATGTTGACTTAATGTTTTGATAATCAGGTGACACTTTGTAATCAATGATTAATATAGGAAAAAAGTTGTTTTTTAAATGAATTGTGTAGTTGTTTTTTAAATGAATTGTGTATCTTACAATCAATAGCAATTAAAAATTGAGAATGTGCTAAATTCTCTGAAATCCTTGTTGCTGAAGAAACAAAAGTTTTAATTACTCTGAATTCAATTTTATAGCATTTGTTCCTCTTTAGTAGCAAAGAATAAATATTGGAAAGTTTTTTTTTTCAGGCCATGGGCAGCCTTTTGTGAACTATTTCTTTTCTTTTCTTTTCTTTCTTTCTTTCTTTTTTTTTTTTTTTTTTTTTTTGAGAGAGATTTTTGCTACAGGGCAGGTGTGCTCACTGTGGAGACAGAGAGACAAAGAAAAAAACCACTGCCCCAGGCAGTGGTGGTGGTGGGGGAATGGCCACACTGCAATGCCTTTTTCTCTATTCTCCTTTTAGGATTTGAGGCATGCATGCATGCACACATACCCCATGTGAGTTTTAAGCCACTGGATCTGGGACTTGAACTATGGTCGACTACATGGGAGTCCAGCAGTACAACCATTACACTATCTACTGGTCCCATGAACTGTTTCTACATTTTAGGTCCTGTTCTGCAGATTTCTTAAGACCATTAGAAGACTTTGGCTCCTATATTTTAGTTTTTACTATCTGTGATACTTCTAAATTTCATGTGCTTTTTTTTTTTTTTTTTTTTTTATGAGAGGTTTTTGCTATAGGGCGTGTGCGCTCACCAGACAGACAGAGAGAGACAGAGAGACAGAAAGCGAGAAATCACCCCTCAGGGGGGATGGTCACGCCACAATCCCTTCTCCTCCATTCTCCTCTTGGGATCTTGGGCACGCACGCACACGCGCCCGGCGTGAGTTTAAGCCACCGGGTCCGGGACTCGAACCGCGGTCGACTATGTGGAAGTCTAGCGACATAGCCATTACACTAACTGCTGGTACCTTCATGTGCTTTTTAAAAAATTACCAGAGAGCACGTATGCTTACTAGAGAGAGATAAAGAGACAGAGAGAGAGAGGGAGAGAAAGCACCCTCCAAATAGAGTATGGTCATGCTGTAACCCTTTTTTTTTTCTTCCCATTTCTTTATCTTGTTGAAATTTTGGGCATTCATACCCATATGCCTGGGATATTGTTTTCAAGCCTCCTGGGCCAGGATTTGAACTAGGGTTGAACATGTGGGATCCTGTTCTTTTAACCATTAAGCTACAGGATCAGCCCTACATCTAAACTTTAGTAAATATGCTTATTATAAAATTTCCAAGAAAGCCCAGTCATTCACTCTCTCTATCTTCTTCCTGAAAGAGTTAGAAACTTAGGATGCACTCTTACACATTGGACACCACCTCCATCTTTATAGTACTGCCACCTAGATTTTTAACATTCTCTTTTAAAAACACAAATTAGTCAAAGTAAATGTTTAACTATACTTTCAACATATTTCATCAGCTTTTGGTCTTTGCATTTGAGTGGCAACATAGTCTTTCTGCCTGAAAATGACTTATTTTACTCTGTTGTGAATGGTAGTTTACCTGGGTATAGAATTCTTGGCTTAAGGACCAGCAGATGGTGTAGTGGCTATGTTGCTGGACTCCCATGTGGTCGACCATGGTTCTAGGCCTGGACCTGGTGGCTTGAAACTCATGCTAGGCATGTGTGAATGCAAGTCTAAGATCCTGATAGGAGAATGGAGGAGAAGGGATTGAGGCATGGCCATCCCTCCCCGGGTGGGGGAGGGGGGTAGATTTCTTGCCTTCTGTCTCCCTGTCTCTTTCTGTCTCCGATGAGCACCCTTTAGCAAAAATCTCTAAAAAAACCAAAAAAAGGTATTTTTGGCTGATAGTTGTTTCTCATTAAAGGTCTGAGAAGATTACTCTGATGTCTTCTGGGCCCATTACAGATGAGAGTTTGTCAAAATGTCTTTTCTCTTGAGGTAATCTGTCTCTTCTCTCTGGTGGTTTTTAAGATTTTCTCTCTGTTGTCAGTATTCAGCAGTTCACTGTGAAATGTTTTTTTGTTACAGGTTTGTTATTTATTATGTATTCTGTTTGGCACTTAACCTTTTATTCTGAGAATATGTACTTTTCCATTTGAAGATTCTTATCCAGTATCTCTTTGATTACTGATTCATAGAGGTTTTCCTTTATTCTATTCTTGAACTCTATTAGCTTATGTTATGACCTTTATATAGTCTTTCATGACTCTTAAACTGCTATTTCATATTTTTTCTCCTTAACTCTTTATGTTGCATTAATGATAAATTCCTCATTGTCATCTTCCAATTCACCAATTCTCTAGTGCTATATCCAAGATAGAGTTAATCCTGTCTACTGACTTTTAATTTATATATGTATATATTTATATATATATACTTACAAAAGTGAGAACGGTTACTTTAATTTTTTATTATCTTTTTCTTTTAGATTTTTGCCATAGGATATGTGTGCTCACTGGACAGAGATCAAGAGACAGAGAGAGGGGAAGTGAGAAATCACCCCCTTGGGAAATGGCCATGCTTCAATCTTTTCTCCTCCATTCTCTTCTTAGGATTTTGGGCATGCATGCACATGGGCCTATTGTAATTTCAAACTGTCGGGTCCAGGACTTGAACTGTGATTGGCCATATGGGAGTCCAGTGCTTTTTTTTTAAAAAAAAGATAATTATTTAATTTCATTTAATTTATTATTGTTATTATTACTTTAAAATTCAACCAGGGACAGGCACAGAGAGAGGGAGGGAAAGTGAGAAAGCAAGCCACTGGGTCTGAGACTTGAGCCATGGTGGCCATGTGGAGTCCGGGGCCTAACTCCTATGTGGTCGACTGTGGTTCTAGGCCTGGACCTGGTAGCTTGAAACTCATGCCTCCTGCTGGTCCCTTTATTATCATTTTGAATCAGTACATAGTAATTGTACATAGTTATGGGAGATGGTGTGATTTTTTTTTAACTGCAATAATGCAATGTGTAATGATCAAATCAGGAAAATGAACATATTCATCACTTCAAACATTATTGGTACTTTGTGTTGGTACATTCAAAATTCTCTTTTTTAGAGTTATGTTGTCTTGCTTTTGGTTCCTAGTTGGCTAGGTATAAATATACTTACAAAAGTGCAAAATTGTTATTTCTGTTTACCTCCACCAAAACTTGATTTTCCTTTAGCCATTAATTTAAAGTTGTCTTTACTACAGCTTCAACATTTTAAATAACACAAAGCTGATATTGATTTTTGAGTGTTTATATTTAGGGGAAATGTAAATCCTGTGTAACCTCATTCATTCCACCTATATCATACTATTTTTGTTATTATTTTTGCTAGAGAATATGTGTGCTCATCAGGGAAAGGGAAAAAGAGAGAAAAAGAGCGAGAGAGAAAATAATCCCCTCAATGAAGAATGGTCATGTTGCAATCCAGTCTCCATTTCTCAGTCTAGATGAGATTTTGGGCATGCGCACACACGTCCAGCATGTGTTTCAAGTTTCTGGGGACAAAATTTGAATTGCTTGGTGGGCCATGCAGGATCCAGCTCCCTTACACACAAGGTATGGGGCCAGCCCTGTATCATGTATTTTCTAAATGTCCTTTAATCTAACAACATTAGCGGTATTTTTAGTAGCTTTTTCTTTAAAATTCTTGGAAGACAATTTAACATGCTGAATTGTCTTTACACATAATAATTGTGAATGTTTGTTTTATTTTATCAAGGTGGTCACGTGGCACTGTTATCAGTTTGTATTTGGAAATCCTTCACTTAGCATTAAAACAGACTGACATTAAATGTGTGCATTTTTTAAAGAAAAATCATCTTTTTAGCTATCCTGAAATACACAATGACTTATTGTTATCTGTAATTACCCTACTCTGCTATAGAACACAAGAACTTACTCTTCATATCTAACTGTAATTTTACATCTATTAGCTAACATCTCCCTATCTCACCCCCCCTCCTACTCTTTCCAGCATCTAGTAACCACTGTTCTACTCCTTACTTCTAGGAGGTCAACTTTTTTCCACATATCAGTGAGAATATGTGACTTTCTTTCTGTGCCTCAGTCGTTTCACTTAACATAATGCCCCCCAGGTTCATCCATGGTACCTAAATGACAGGATTTAATGATTTCTAAGACTGACTAGGATTCCTCTTAATATAAGTACCACATTTTCTTTATCCATTAGATCATTGACAGGCAATTAGGTTGATTCCATACCTTGACTCTTGTGAAGAGCGCTACACTGGAGTTCCCATATCTCTACAACATACCAATCTTCCTTTCCTTACTTCAAGTGTATAAGGATATATGCTTTGTATGAAATTGCTGGATCATATGACAGTTCTATTTTAGTTTTCTGAGGAACCTCCATATGGTTTTTCATTATGACTATACTAATTAAAATTCCCATCAATAGTTTAAGAGTTTCCCTTTCTCTGCATTTTCACCAGTATTTTTTTTTTTTTTTTTTTTGGTCTTTTTGGTAAGTATTCTAACTGGAATGAGTTGATATCTGATTGTGGTTTTCATTTGCTTTTACTTGATGATTAAGGTTGTTGAGCATTTTTTCATATACTTGTTGGCTATTTTTCCTTCTTTCTTTCTTTCTTTCTTTCTTTCTTTCTTTCTTTCTTTCTTTCTTTCTTTCTTTTTTTCTTTTTGAGAGGTTTTTGCTATAGGGCGCGTGCACTTGCCAGAAAGACACAGAGAGAAAGCAAGAAATCACCCCCCTCAGGGGGGATGGCCATGCTGTAATCCCTTCTCCTCCATTCTCCTCTTGGGATCTTGGGCATGCACGCACACGTGCCCAGAGTGAGTTTAAGTCATCGGGTTCGGGACTTGAACTGTGGTCGACTACATGGGAGTCCAGAGACATAGCCATTATGCCAACTGCTGGTCCTAACTTGTTGGCTATTTCTGTGCTTTCTTTTGGGAAATGTCTATTCATATCATCTGTCCATTTAAAAAATTAAATTACTTATATTTTTCTTGCTGAGTTATTTAAGTTCTTGGTGGATTCTGGTTATTAATTCCTTTTCACATGTGTAGTTTATAGATATTTTCTCCCATTGTGTAGGTTTTCATGCAGTTGATTGTTTCCTATGCTGTGCAGAAGCTTCTTAGTTGATAACCCAATTTGTTTAATTTGCTTTTATTGTTCTTTTTTTGCATGTGCGCTTGCTGGAGAGAGAAGGAGAGAGACAAAGACAGAGAGAGTAAAAAAGTGGGAAATCAACCCCCAGGGAGTATGGCCATGCTGCAGTACATTTTCCTTCATTCTCCTCTGAGGATTTTGGGCACACATGCATATATGCCTGGTATGATTTTCAAGCAATAGGTTTGGAACTCAAACCATGGTTGACTGTGTGGGAGTCAGCGCCTTAACCATTATACCACTTGTTGGCCCCAGTTTCCTGTGCTTTTGAGGTCCTATCTGAAAAAAAAAAATTGCCCAAATCTATTGAGTTTTTAAAATTTAAGTACTATGCATTTCACACCAGGATTCCTGGTTGGTTCCTTTTAATAACCATCTGTTTTTGTTTCATTTTTTTACCTGTTTTATTTCACAATTTACTAATAAACTTAATGCATATTCTTTCTTTTTCCCTTTGAAGATTCTAACAATCTCCATTTTAAAATCATTTTCAGATTCTGTAATTATTTTCATTTAATCTGGAATGTATCTTAAATATTTACTCTTTTGGTTCCCTTTCTTTTTTCTTTTTCTTCTTTGAGAGAGGTAGGTATGTGCCTGGCGTGTTTAAGTTGAGCTAGGAGCTGAATTCAGGCCTCTCAGGTGGCCTCAGCCATTAGGCAACAGCACACTTCTGCTTTCTCCAAAGCAGCTGAGATGCATGTCCTTTTTCTCTTTCACTCTTTCTATTTAATGTGCTCTAGGGTTCATATATGTGCCAGAATTAGATGGAGAGAGAGAGAGAGAGAGAGAGAGAGAGAGAGAGAGAGAGAGAAGAGAGAAAGAGAAAGAGAGAAAGAAAGAAAGTGAGAAAGCACCCATCAGGGGAAATGGCTATGTTGCTATACTTTTTCCTCTCCTCTCCCCTCAGGATCTTGGAAACACACGCACATGCACTCGGCATGTTTTTCAGGCCACTGGATCGAGGTGATTAAGCAGCTGGCTATGTGGTGGTGAAGAAGTGTGGATTCTTTACCACTTGCTGACCTGGGACTCCTTTCTTAGTGTTAGTTTTCTTCAAGTGCTTTAGGATTTCAATTTGTATAATATACATTTGGAGTAGTATTGTGATACTACCCTACATATACTTTCTTCTCTCTCATTATCCCTCTTTTCTCTCTGCTTACTCTTCCCTGTTTTTCAGTCTTTTATTTGCTTCCATTTAGGACCCTAGTTCATAACTTGATTTTATGTTGGTGGCTCTGGATTCCTGTCTTTCCATGATACTGGGATACTGTAGATCCAGCCACTGAACGAGCAGAGACAGCTTTGCCCAAGTCCTGGTCATGCCTGCTTATTCCTACTTTTCTAGATTCACATTCATATAAGCACTAACTTCAGGCAGCAGTTGGCAACATTTTCCCCATCTCATTTATGCTCAAGCAGTAAGTATAGATTCAGGCTCCAACCATCTAGGGTGCCTTATTCCCTAGTCTTGTGGAGGAGTTATTGTGTCTATCTCTGCATATCTCCAGAGCCTACTGAGCTCAAAGCTTTAGTAAATGATTATATTTTTGTTCAGTTTCTAGGGCATACGTATTTCTTTCTTACGTATGTATGTACATGTGGTTTACTTTAAAAACCTTTTTGCCATCTTTTACATTTACTTTAAAAATCTTTTATTTATAATTGCTAATCATTTAGAGTACAAGGAGTCACTTCAAAGCATGCTGTTTTAGCACCCAGACTCTGTGGGGATAAGAACAGAATATTTTCCATGATACTGTCTTTGATTCATCTCCTATTACAGCTACTGTTCTATTGATACTGTCCTTTGTTTCTCACCTAATATGCACTACACTCCTAAAATGGCTCTGTGCCTGACAGAGGCTGCTCAGTGTAGTCTAATTCTCTCTTAAATGACTTTATTAAGCCCATCAATGATTCACTTAGCAAGCACTTTTGTAATAAAATTGCAATATCCTCCAAAGAAGTGGGTCTGGAGAAGAGCCAGAATAATTTAGGAGGGAATATGGCTTAAAAATGAATGAATCATTCTCCAATGTACACAAATGACTATAGAAATATATTAATATGTTTCTATCTTTCTATAGGTTAAACCAATATTCTTTTCAGATAACAAAACAAGCAGTAAAAAATTCCTACAGATTAAGAATCTCAGCCAAGTTTTACTGGGCTTACCAGGGGACTTCAGAAAGTTCATGGATAATAAATATTATGAAAAGTAACTATACATGAATTTTGACATCAAAAGGAACTTATATTTTAATTCCATCTCCATGAAGTTTTTAAAAGTCCTCTCGTATTTGCTTCAACTTTAGGAAAACAGTCATAATGACTTGTAGAATTACATCAGTAACTCTAGAGGTGAGATTGGGAGTAAAGCAGTCCAAAAATAATTTTTGGCAGATCACTATTTTTAAGGATTTCTGTTTGAAACTCATCTTCATTTTTTCAAAAAATATTTTATTCAACTTTATTTCTTTATTTATTTATTTTAATTTGACCAGAGGGGGACAGAGTGAGTGAGAGAGAGAGAGAGAGAGAGAGAAAGTGAGAAAGAAAGCCACCAGGTCCAAGACTCAAAGCATGGTTGGCCATGTGAAAGTCCAGTGCCCTTCACCACCACACCGCCCGCCAGCCCTGAAACTCATCTACATTTTAGTCAAGCCTTACACTGGTGGTTAGGATCCCTTGTCAGTTCTAGTGGGGCCATTTAACCCATATTTGTGGAAAAGGACAAAAAAAAAAGTTTTGTGTGATAAGACATATAATAAAGACGTGCAGATGAGAGACCCGTAACAGTCAGTGAAGGTCAAAGAAGACATTCTGAAGGAGGGAAATGTGGAAAAGTAGGGATGCATCAGGCAGAATGGGGTAGTGATGGTGGGTAAATAGGGGAGATGTGGTATTTCAAGTATGAAGAAAAAAGGGGGTCATGACATACACAGAGTTACTTTTTAGATGACTAGCACACATACTTCATTCTTTATATCACCTTGGTTTCCTCTGGGAAATTACCACTCCCCATTGTGGTACTATTAGAAGGAGGAGACTATATAGTCTCTTTCCTCCCACTAGGGAGTCAAATGAGTCACATCCTCCCTTAGCAAATCTCGGTATGACTGTGACGCTAAGCTGTGGTATGCTATTCAGACACTGTCTTGGAACTTTACTTTTAGTCCAAGGCTGCACAGAAGTCTAGGGGGTAATCCACTGTAATGTTGCCATGTTTATTGGATTGTTCTACTAAGACACTCTTGCTGTATTTCCTATTCCATTCTGAGTATCCATGGTTTCCTGCTTCCTCCTAAGCCTTAACACCCACATCCCTTCAACAAATTCCCTGCTATTTTAGCTTATTAAAGTATTCCATTTCTAAGGACAAGAAGTTCTGCATGAGCACAGCATATGTAGGGTGGTAGGATGTTTTAGTTGAGAGGCTAAAGAGATGAGCAGATTAGAAAGTGTCTTATATGATGTACAGTGGTATTTCGATCTGATTCCCTAGGCATTTGAAAGCCCCTGGATGATTTTAAGCATGAGTGAATTTGTGTTGTTTTCATGTCAGCTCCATGGTAAATTATTTGGAAATGGGTAGTTGAAGGGACAAGACTGGAAGGAGGGAGAGAGCACTTAGAAATAATTGCAGTAATCTAGGCAAGAAGTGATGCTGGCTTGATTTTATAGGATTTGGACTATCCAGGTATGTGAGGAAGGGAGAGATGAGAGCCCTGGCTATCAGGTGTGTGTGTGGGGGGGTGGGGGTGGGGTGGTTCAGAAGACAGAGGAGCCATACCAGAGATAAGGTGTATAGAAGGATGGGGAGATGTGTGTGTGTGTGTGTGTGTGTGTGTGTGTGTGTGTGTATACAGTAGCTGGAGAGCTCAGTTGGGGATCTAAACACTAACTTTGGACCAGAAACTCTTGTCCTGCTAGAGCAGAAGTGAGGAAACATCCATCTACTAACCATGGTGTTGATTAACCAGAAAGGTGTTGCCATTTCCCGCAATCCCTTTCCTTTTTTTAAAAAAAGTTTATTTATTTCTTCCATGAGAGACAGAGAGAAGGAGAGAGAGAGATAGAGGCATCCCCAACAGGATCTTCATGCTGCACTTTACTCTCAGCCTCAGCTAACCAGGATCACTGGCCCACCATGCTAGCTACATACATGGTGACTTTGGGACAGGAACCCATGACTTCCCGTATGGCTTCGGCATTGCAGAGCATATGTTCCCCCTGTGCCACTGCAGCTGGCAATGACCCCTCTCCCTTCAGCCTCTGTGGGATCTCAGGGTTGGTCTGTCTGTTCCCTTTTCCTTGCCCACATCTGCTACTACCCCGAGGTTTCTATCTTCCAATGACTCTCTGAAAGGTTTCTGAGACAGTGGAGAGAATAGTTTTGGTTTAGAATTGGATTAGGGTTCACACAAAAGGGGCTTGGCTTTCTCGGTAACAGGAGTAGGACGGAAACAGAACTTGGAAGTACCACCCTGTGAGAGTTTGACTAATGAATTGGTTGGCGCCAGGGTGGGATGAGGCATCAGACTGTGAGCCCATACTTTGCCTACCTTTACAGAGCTCAGCCCTGAGATCTCATTATATTCTGGCAGAACTCATATTTGCAGAACAAGGTATTCTGGAAACAAATGAAAAGATTATAGTTTTTTTTTTTTTTTTCTTTTTTTTGGAGAGGTTTTTGCTATAGGGCGCGTGCGCTCGCCAGACAGACAGAGAGAGACAGAGAGATAGAAAGCAGGAAATCACCCCCCAGGGGGGATGGCCACGCCGCAATCCCTTCTCCTCCATTCTCCTCTCGGGATCTCGGGCACGCACGCACACGCGCCCGGCGTGAGTTTAAGCCGCCGGGTCCGGGACTCGAACCGCGGTCAACTACATGGGAGTCCAGCGACATAGCCATTACGCTAACTGCTGGTCCCCTCAAAAGATTATAGTTTTGAGGGCTCGGTTTATGAAAAGAAAAAAATAACTTTCCTTTTCTTCATTTTCTTGAAAGTAAAAAGAAGATATTATGCCTATAACCAAAATGTTCGAAGGGGCTTATCTCTGGACTTTGTTATGAAATGATATGAGCCTAGGCAAGTTTTTTCTGTCATTTTTGGCTTATGGATCTAGGAGGGACATGGAGTGATTGTAGACAGGAGGTTGGGAGGCTCTGAAGATCCCAAGTTAAGAATGCCTGTCCTGGCAGGAGGTGAGAACTGCAGGTGAAACCAATGTTGGTTGGGGTCCTCATCCTCTCCAACACAAGTCAATTCCTTTATGAGCTCACTTTTTCTTTTCTATTAGGTTATTTTACTTCATCAAGTTCACTATGATTAATAGCTTACATTTATTATTTGTTAGCACATGATTTCACTTAATCCTGCCAACAACCTTGCATGGTAACTGTATTATTTTCATTTCGCAGGTGAGGAACCTGAGACTCAGCAAGGTATTAGCAATTTGCCTTAAGATCCCACAGCAATTAATCCAAATCTAGTTTATGTTCCTAATCTTTCTGCTAAGTGCCTTCATAATTTTTGTACTCTCTTGTACTTAAGAATGAGATTCCTTTACATATCTTAATATCCAGAATGCTTAGGTGACCCACAATTTACTTGGTGGTTACAACTATGTACAGCAGCATGCATCTCTATAAGTGTCCTATTCTTAAGAGCACAAGTTCTTGGGGCTAGCAGGTAGTGTGAAGGTTAACGTGGCTGGATTCCACATGGCCAAATACGTGGTTTGAGTCTTAGACCTGGTGGCTTAAAAATCATGCAGGATGCATGTGCAGGCATGGCCAAAATCCTCGAGAAGAGAATGGAGGAGAAGTGATTGCGATGAGGTCATCTTCTCTGGGGAGTGATTTCTCATTTTCCCTCTCTTTTCTCTCCCTGTCTCCGGAGAGTACACACTCTGTATAGCCAACTGAAAAAAAAAAAAAAAAGTTTAAGCTCTTTCTGAACTTTCAATTGTCCTTCTTTCTACACTCTGGGCAAACACATTCCTTTAGGAATGTTTTCCTGGTAGTGTGATAGGCAGTTAGAACTGAGTGGGTAGTCCTAAGAAAATAGCAGAAGGACATCAAGCCATATTAATAACAACTTATCTGGAGTTACAGCCAGACCCTCCTCCATGCCCAATGCAGTTATCCTTCTCTGGCAGCTGCCCACCTGTATGCCCTTCAGACATGAAGGTGTACTGTTTTTCTATTAAAAATCCTCAATTTCCTCTTAAAACTTCCCTTTTCCTACTTGATGAGTAGTTATAACTTTTCATTTTGGCCTCAGAACAAATCTCTAAACTAAAAAATCTAGACCTAAAAACCTGAAAATTTTACACAGCACAACTCAGCATTCTCCCATCCCATAACAACAGTAAACACAAAGAGTTAAGATGGCTTGTCAGATGCATAGAGCATGGTCGTATTCTCTTTAGAGGATAACTACTCATTGTTTTCACGACCATTAATTGAATACCTATTGTGTGCTAGGTCCTGTGCTGGTGCCTCTGAAGATCTCTGGGCTTAATAATCATAGCTTAATGGAGAAATAGAAGTGTTGGTCAGAACTGGTATATTTCAGACCAGAACTTCAACAGAGTTCAATAATGGTTCAGGAAACTTAGAGTTTTCCCCTAAATAAAATGAATGAAGTGATCAGAATTTTTTTTTTTTTTTTTGGAGAGGTTTTTACTATAGAGTGTACATGCTTGCCGGAAAGAGAGAGAGACAGAGAGACAAGAAAGCGAGAAATTACCCCCCCCCCCCCCCCCCCCCAGGCAGGTGGCCATACTGCAATCCCTTTTCCTCCATTCTCTAAGGGTTTTAGGCATGCATGCACATGTGCCCAGCGTGAGTTTGAGCCACTGGGTCTGAAACTCAAACCGCGGTTGACTACACGGGAGTCCAGTGACCTAGTCGTTATGCCAACTGCTGGTCCCCAAAGTGATCAGAATTCAAAAGGGGAGAAGTTTCCCTCTGTATTGGAATGCAATTCTCATTAAGGAGCAAAGTGAGGTGGAGAAGGGCCTGGACTTGGGCTTCCAGACAAGGCTGTGCCATTCATTCACCATATTCTAGCTGGAAAAGCCCACAGCAGTGATGGTGTGACTATAGGACAATTGTACTGCTTTGTGACGTGGGCTGTGCCATTTTACCAATAATTACAGGGCATACTATAGTTTTTTTTTTTTTTAAAGTATGGGGATAAAGAACGATATTAAGAATAAGTTATTAGGCAAAAGACTTCATTCACTTCTTTTAAGGCTAGCAAGGTGCTTACCAGTGGTATCCCTTCCCCTCCTCCCCTTTCCCTCTTTCCAAATCCTAAGCGTGACTAGATGTCCTGTGTAGTGTGTCCTCCAGCCTTTTAGAACATCCTGTACATCTCTTGCACAGAGAACAGGCCTGCCCACATTGTTCTTTTTAAAACAAATAATTCTTATAAGACTTTGCGTAATGTCAAATATAAATATGAAGATTGTCCCAGTGTGTCGAGCCCACGAAGCACATCAGACAAAGCAGCTTCAGTGAGTTGTTTCAGTTCAACAAGTTAATACATATTTTTCAGGGAGAATGAGCTATTGTAAATAGGATACCTCATTTTCCTTTCATTTGTACACAATCTCCAAACTCAGCAAAACCCTGTTTAGGTGGCATTCATGTTGTGACACAAATGTTCAAACGCTGGGAACTTTCCCATTAAGGCAGATGCTGACTTCTCTCTTCCCATTTGACATTTGGTTTTCCGGTAGTGAGAATCAAGGGTGGTACCATCTCCACTTTTTAACTTTCTTCCCCTCGAAGGGAAGGGCTTAGGAGCCGTGCTATTTACATATACTTCTTGCACACTGAGAGCCTATGCTGGTGGTGCTTTTAGGTACAGCCAATTCCTTACCAAACTAAAACCAGAGCAAAGCTCTTTCAAATGGGCAGAATAGAGCTTTTGGAAATGCAAATGTATGTATAACTTTGGAACAGAAGATCGCTCATAATTAATGATCTTTTGTGTATTGCTCACTAAAGGGGGTCAACTCAATAAAAAGCACATTGCCTTTTCTTCATCAGTGACAGATACTCTTATCAGAAACAAGGCTCTTATTGTTCTAGTTTTTCTCTAACAGGAGCACAGGCATGGCTGTGCACAGAGCCAATGGGAAGTGAGAGACAGGGAGGGGGAAAGGCTGATGGTGGGCTTCTCTTTAAAGACCATTTGAAGGGAACCAGCAGTTAGCGTAATGGCTATGTCGCTGGACTCCCACGTAGTTGACTGTGGTTCGCGTCCCGGACCCGGTGGCTTAAAACTCACGCCAGGCGTGTGTGTGCGTGCGTGCCCAAGATCCAAAGAGGAAAATGGAGGAGAAGGGATTGCGGCGTGACCACCCCCCTGGGGGGTGATTTCTCGCTTTCTGTCTCTTTGTCTCTGTCTGTCTGGCGAGCGCACGCGCCCTATAGCGAAAACCTCTCCAAAAATAAATAAATAAATAAAAAGACCATTTGAAAACACCAGTGTGTTTATCGGAATAATCATTAAGAAGCAAAATCACTAAATACTGCAATTTGGGGTCCTGTGTGAATTCTTCACTGTGGCCTGTCATTTTTAAGGGTATACTTGACAACCCATCAACTAATTTGTAGGCAGCAGATTTCGTAATTGCCAGAGGGTGTATGTGCTTGCCAGAGAGAGACAGAGAGAGTGAGAGAGAGAGAGGGAGAACACACCCCCTCTATGGGCCATGATCATACTCGGGTCTGTTCTCTTCTATTTCTTCATCCTGTTGCGATTTTGGGCACGCACACACATGCACCTGGTGTGATTTTTAAGTCACGAGGGTGAGACTCAAACTATGGTTAGTTCTTTAACCATTTGGTTATGGAACAAGGCCTGCAGATTTTTGAAATAATAATGAAAAAAAATAGCAAAAGTCCCACATTTATTTCCATGGGCTCTCTGAACTTACCCTTTTTTTATCTGAAATTTAGTATCCACCATGAACATTCAAGAACCAATTCAGAAAGTATTGAGACTAGCAGGTGGCATGGTGGTTAAGGTGGCTGGACTCCCACATGGCTGACTGTGGTTCGAGTCCTGTGCCAGGTAGCTTGCTTTCTCACTTTCCTTCTTTCCCTCAATCTCTCTCCTGGTCAACTTAAAAAAAAAAAAAAAAAAAAAAAAAAAAAAAAAAAAAAAAAAAAAAAAAAAAGACAATGAATAAAATTAAATAATTAAAAAAAAAGTACTAAGCAAGAATTCAGCTGCAGAGCAGGGTTTTCCCTTAGGGTAGGATGTGGTGGAGAAGGACTATGTTCTTGAGGCTGCAACTGAGAAATTCTTCTACCTGGTCGCTGGTTTTAAGGCAGTTACTGGACAATTAAGGACCACTATACAGGCTGCAAAATTGGCATCAATGTTTTATTCTTTTGGATTAACATAATTCTGGAAGATTCTTTTCATTGAAGGTATAGGAACATTGAAGCTCTCTGGAACGAGTTTAAATAAGTAACTGTAAGTGCCCTTTGACTTGCTGAGCAATCCACCAAATTTCCATTTACAGTCAAACCTACCTTGCCGTACAACTTGGCCAGGTTACTTTTACTTCTCTGTGCATCTGTGTCCTTACCTGGAAAGTGGAGATACTGGGGCTGGCAGGTGGCGTGGTGGTTAAGGGTGCTCGACTCCCACATGGCCCCGATTGTGGTTCAAGTCCTGGACCTAGTGGCTTGCTTTCTCACTTTCCCTCTCTCGCTTGCTCTGTCCCTCTCTGGTCAAATCAAAATAAATAAATAAATAAAGTTAAACAAAACGATTCTTCTTTTTTTTATATATTAACTTACTGTATTTTATTTTATTTTATTTTATTTTATTTTATTTTATTTTATTTTATTTTATTTCACCAGAGAGAGACATAGTGAGAGAAACAGAGAGAGAGAAAGTGAGAAAGAAAGTCACCAGGTTCTGGACTCAAACTGCAGTTGGTCATATGGGAGTCCAGCGCCCTTAACCACCATGCCACCTGCTGGCCCCAAATAAAACAATTCTTTAAAAAAAAAGTGGAGATACTAATAGAACTTTAGGAAGTTGTGAGTACTAAGAACGAGTGGCTACAAAATATGTGGCACACAGGAAGTATATAATGAATGCTGTGTTCACCCTTCTTTTTCTTCTTTTTCCCCTCAATCCCCCTGCATTCTCCACATTTAGGCAACTCTTGTCATCAGACCATGAGAACACTGTGATCTGTCTTAAGATTTTCTAAAGGCAAAAAAAAAAAAAAAAAAAAAAAAATTCCATGAAAACCAAATAAACAAAAGAAAACAGAAAGAACTTGGATGCACATTTTTATTTAGGCCTGCTTTGCTTCAGACCTTCTGCCTAGTCTCAAGAGCCTAGGGACTGGTGTTCATTTTCCTTCTGCCACCAATGTTAGCCAAGTTAGCCCAGCCAGATTAGTACGGAGCAGGGAGTGGAGAAAGGAGCACTAGGTGAAGGGGCGGGGCTGGTTCTGGTCTCTGCTCTGTCCTAACTCCATGCAGTGCTAGGGAAGTCATTCCACCTTCCTGTGACTTGGTTCCTGGGTCTTGGTTCCCTCTATTGTAAAATAAGAACTTTGGACTAACTGATCTTTAGGTTTCCTTGAAGCCTGGACTGCTGGGGTTTCAGCTCCTATCTGGACTGCCTGGGGCACATCCCCTATCCTCTCTCCATCCCAGTTTCTTGGGACTTTCCTCTTAGGAGTAAAGCAGCAAGTACATGGGTAGAGGGACTGCTCAATGAGCAAGGCCAAGTGTCCCTAGTGACAGTGAGTTGGTTCCCTTGACCCATGGGTCCCAGGGCCCACTGCTCTCAAGGTTTTTCTACTCTCCACTGTCTTTGGGTTTAGCTGGAGCCTACCCTCTGCTTGGGAAAGCCAGTACAGTTGACGGTAGTGCTGTCAAGGGAGGTTATTTGTTAGTTCCTCTTATTACCACATTAATACATTTATCATGTTGGGTGCAAGGTGAGGATGGGGAGGTTTCTGGAGTCCCAAGACTTCAGTCTTTCAGATTTGCTGGGAGAGCTGCACACAGGAGTAGTTTTCCCACAGTCACCTGTGGTTTGGGAAAGCCCCAGGGACAGCCCTTTGGATAGCCTGGATGACCTCGGGGTATCATTTCTCCTTAGAATGGTTCATTGGACTCTGTTCTTCCAGTAATGTTCTGAGAAGAGAAACTTGGCCGTTTGGTGGGGTGGGCACTGGAAAGGAGAAAGAGGTTCATTTGGACCCCAAAGAGCACGGAGGGTAGAGAAACCATGAGAGCAATGGACCCAGGACCCATGGAACAAAAACCTGGAGAATAATGAGGCCCTGGGGAGGGAGAGGAGAATGTAAGACTATCTGGATTTAGAAGCAAGGGAAGGACTTTCTATTAAGTTGTCTGCTTACATGTTGGAGAAATATAAGCCTGTAATTAGGCCTGAGGGAATATTTCCAGGGAGTCCTGGAGCTGGTCTTATCCTTGGAGGGTCCAGAGTGGGTTGCTCATGGTGGCCTTCCCTGCTCTCCCACATTTCTGCCTTCCTGTCCTGGTGCATGGGTCTCGTCGCCCACCACATCCTCAAATACAGATACTAGTATTAGATTATAAATTTCCTGAGAGACGGTTTAGTTTAATTTCTTCTTACTGGCAGGGAAGCTGAGGTCCAGAGATGTGAGGAGAGTTGGCCAAGTTCACACAGCAGAACAACACTAGAACCCACATTTTGATCCCTGGTTCATGCTGAAGAGAGGAGGAAACGTAATTCAAATGATGTAGCCCTCTTTGCTCAGCACTTGTGCATTAGCTATTTTATTCAGTTTACTCTGTGAGGCAGTACTACCACCCCTCTCTACAGCTGAGGGAAAAAACTCTCTGATTTTGGAGAGTTTAATTAATTTGTGCTGACAAGTTGTGACCCTCCAACAGATGGATTCCAAGCCAGGTCTTTTGGACCTTCATGGTCATGCTCTTTTCTCTGTACCTTGGAATACAAATGTCGGGCATGATCATAACTCACATGAATGATGAATCATAGAGCTTTCTCTGGCTCCTCTCCTACCAAAATGTTGCTAATCCATGCTCCAATCTTTTGCCATCTTGAGAGGTCATGAGTTTTAATCAAATTATGCAGTTTGCACAGGGCTAAAGTGAAAACTTTGTCTTTGCCTCTCCCTAAGGCAATATCTTAAGCAGGAGGTAACCTCTGTGTCCAGGACATATTTATCAGTATTCTTGGCTGTATAGTGATTTTATGGTGTATTGCAATTAGTATCCTGGGATTAATGCTGAATATCTTAATATTCTGGACATCCATGTTCTGTAAAGAAATGTCCTATACAGACTACCAGTCACACCCTGTTTAAACATATTGCACTTTTAACATGAACATTCTCGGGCCAGCAGGTAGTTAAGGCACTGGACTCCTACATGGCCAACTGTGAGTCTCGTACTGGAGCTGACGGCTTGAAAATCATGCTGTATGTGTGCATACTCCAAATCCTGGGGGAAGAATGCAGGAGAAGGGATTGGGGTGTGGCTATCTCCTGGGGGATGATTTCTTATTTTCTCTCTCACTGTCTCTCTTTCTCTGTCTCTCTTCAGTGAGCATAGCACCTTATGACAAAAACCTAGATAAACAAACAGGAAACCATGACATTCCAAAGACTCCATAATTTTTAAAGTAGACATTTTGAACAGGCACAAGTACTCAAGAGAATGGTTGCATTAGGGCATAATTGGGGATGATTGCATTGTCCACGTAGAGGTCTGGGTCTGCATTATGTCACTACTTTCTCTAAGCTTCATTTTCCTTACTTGCAAAATGGGAATAATTATGGGGCCTACTTTATAGGGATGTTATTTTTTAAAAAGAATTATTTTATTTAACTTTATTAATTATTATTATTATTTTCCATTTGATCAGAGGGAGACAGAGAGAGGAGGAAAGTGACAAAATCTACCAGTTCCAGGACTTCAACTGTGGTTGGCCATGTAGGAGTCCAGCACCTTTAACCACTATGCCACTTGCTGGCTCCATTTTTTTTTTTTTAAAGAGAGAATTTTGCTATAGGGTACGTGTACTCCCCAGAAAGACAGAGAGAAACAGAGACAGAAAGTGAGAAATCACCCCGTAGTGGGGATTGGCCACACCACAATCCCTTCTCCTTCATTCTCCTCTCAGGATTTTGGGCACACAAACACACATGCACCTGGCATAGTTTTAAGCTGCTGGGTCTAGGACTTGAACTGCAGTCAACTACATGGGAGTCCAGCAATGTAACCATTATACCATCTACTGGTCCCATGTTACATTGTTTTTATTATTTTGTTGTTGTTGAGAGAGATTTTTGCTATAGGATGCATGTGCTTGCCAAAGAGACAGAGAAACAAAAAGTGAGAAATCACTCCCCCACCCCCCACCCCCAGGAGGTATGGTCACACTACAATCCCTTCTCCTCCGTTCTCCTTTTGGGATTTTGGGCATACATGCACACACATATCTGGCATGAGTTTTAAGCCGCCATGTCTGGGACTTGAACTACAATCGTCTATGTAGGAGTCCAGCGACATAACCATTACGCCATCTGCTGGTCCCATGTCACATTGTTTTAATAAGTCAATGTATGTAGTGTGCTTCCAACAGTGTCTAGTATAATTAATTTTGTGGATGTCAACTTTAATCCTAAATATGAGTTGTGATGCGTTAGGAATCTTTTATAAGATATTCAATCGTGTGTACTAAAACTTTGAAACTCCCAATGGATCTATTGTTCACCCAAATTTAAAGTAAAAAATAAATAAAACAAAACATTTTAGTAATCCTGAAATAGGCATCTTATGGTGGAGGTGAAGAATGCTGTTAAAGGGGCTGGCGGGTGGCTTGGTGATTGAGGTGCTGAACTCTCACTTGGCCGACTGCAGTTGGAGTGCTGGACTTGGTGGCTCACTTTCTCTCTCCCTCTGTCTCTCTGGCCAAATTAAATAATAAATAAATAAATAAATAAATAAATCTTTACCAACAACAACAACAACAACAAAAATGCTTGCAGAAGTTCAAGAACTACAACTAGATCAGATAACAAAACAAAACAAAACAGATACAAGGGACCAGCAGGTGGACTGGTTGTTGTCTCTGGACACTCTCACATGGCCAACCACAGTTTGGGTCCCGGACCTGGTGACTTACTTTTCCTTTCTCTCTCTCTTTCTGTGTCTTTCTTTGGTCAAATTAAAATAAACGAATGATGAAATAAAATGAAATAAAATAATTCTTAAAAAATTTAAAAACAAAACAAAAAAGCCCCAGATACACCTGTGAACATTTTTCCAGACTTGAGTACTACCTTGATTGGGTTGACTCTTATCATCTGGAGCCTGGGACGGACCCTGGCATTCTCCGGTTGCCTATCTGAGTATCTGGGAAACACTGAGTGAGAATTCACGTGGGCTCTTTCACTCTTTGGGAGGAGCAAGGAACAAAACCCTTTATCTGGATAGTTGGGTTTAGGACAGGTAGCTGTGCTTTTAAAAGCCAGGTTTATTTTATTTATTTATTTTTTTCAATTGCCAGTGTGTGCATGAAAGAGAGAGAGAGAGAGGGAGAGAAGGGAGAGAGAGAGAGAAAGGAGAGAGAGAGAGAGAGAAGAGAGAGAGAGAGAGAGAGAGAGAGAGAGAGAGAGAGAGAGAGAGAGAGAGAACCGTCTTTGGAGCATGGTCATGCCATAATCCCTTTTTCTCCCACTTCTCCATCCTGTCAGGATTTGGGGCATGCATACACATGCACCGGGCATGCTTTTCAAGCCACAAGGTACAAGATTCAAACTGCGGTTGGCCATGTGGGAACTGCCTTTCTGTGCACAGCAAGCACTTAATCACTGTGCTACAGGGTGGCCCAAAGAGCCAGGTCATTCTAAAGGAATGTGAGAAGTGCATCTCTGGGAGCAGATTAAACAGTGGGAAAGCAGATAAGGGATCTGCCGCTTCTCTTCTAATGACAAGCTAAAAGTTAACATTTCACTAACTCCAGCAGAGAAGCTAATGGCCAGGCTATTCACATGGAGTTTTAGTTAGGAGAAGAGACAGTGGCAAGTGGGGGAAGATGAATTATCACCCCAGCACACACAGCCCTTCCATACACTACTTTTCCCCTAAACAGCTCCTGTCAGTCATACCACAGGCTCAGTGATATTGGAGGGCCAATGCAGCATTCTGTATGTGATGGTAACCACTAAATGTTAATATAATAGTATTTGTCAATATCATTTAAGTTAGTGAAGGCATGTTGTGCACTGCAAACTACTAAAGCCTGTGGGAGAGCCGGAGAAAGAAGTGACCCCTAATCTCAAGGGATTTCCAATATATTACAATACCTAAGCCACATACATAGAAGTATTTCTCAGAGAGCTGTTCTCAGAGTCACAGGTTTGTTACAAAGGAAGATTCCCAGAATCCAAATTTGATAGGACCGAGGAATCTACATTTAAGGCAAGTCCCCAGGTAATGATTCTTAAATTTATTTTTAAAGTTTATTGTTTCTTGAAAGAGAGACAGAAAGAGGGAGACCTCCAGCAGGGCCTTGCCCTGTTGCTATCCTTCCTCCAGCCTTCCAGCCAGCCCCAACTGTGAGTGCTCCCAGTGTGCTAAGGTCTATCTGGGATTCAAATCCCAGGTCTATCCCTGTGGCTCCAATATCCTGTAAGGGGACCCCACCACCTTTGCCTCCACAGCTGGGCCCCAAGAGTCACTGGACACACTGATATACACTAAGGTTTGAGGAGCATTGGTGTTGAGTAAGTGGAGCCTCTAAGCGTGGGTATAATGGCTTCATTTCTGTGTCCATACAATCCAAGTAACCATAGCTTATAGAGGAGTTAAAAAAAATTGAAAAAAAATGTACAGCATATAGGTTTTGGGATGAAAAATATGTGGCCGGTGTGTTTGTAGAGCAGAGAAATCAGCAATAGGAGGTAAGGAATAGCTTGACTTTTGCGGCAACCAGAGGAATGAGTGAATGTGATCCCAGTATTTATGGACTGCCTTGTTGAGTTACTGACATTGCTTATGGTAAGTGCTTAGTCCTAATGGTTTTTATTATGCTGTGAGGTCAGGAGGAAAATCCAGAGATTCACTTCTCCACAAATATTTATCAACAGAAACTTTGGGAATGAAAACACACCAGGAAACAGGTGAATTTACACATGTGCCTGTCTTCATGCGGCTGAGTTGGGGAGATTGGTTATCTATGGGATGGAATATATGGTGGCCCCTGGTAGGTTTGGGGTACCCCGATTGTAATATAGGTTGGAGTCCTATTTCAGAGAGAAGAAGCCTGAAATGTGGGAAGGAGAGTGTATAGAAAGACAATAGGTAGAAAGGGGGATGAACGTGCTGGGAGTAGGAGGCAGCTCAGGGAAATGCAGCGGTTGCGCCGTTCCCTGGCCATCTCGCCGTGGAGATTTCTGTAGCAGAGCCCTGTGTGATTTCCAGCCTGCGGTCAAAAGGCTGAGCAGAAGCTGTAGGGTTACAAAGCCTAGATGTGGTCCTGTGGCCCAACAGAAAGGCCCTTGGTTTTTGTAACGAGAAAGTCCAGAGAGACATCAGTTTGAGCTTGGAGTGGGAGGAGATGAACTTGCTGGAAAGGAGCATGATGCCCAGTGTTTGTTGGGGCAAAGTGGAATCAGGTGTACACAGAAAAGGGCTGGGTCATGCTCAAAGCCTGAGTCCAGGCAACTGACTGGTAAAGGACTTTTGTGGCAACCAGAAGAAGGAATGAATGTGATCCCAGTGTTTATGGAATGCCTTGTTGAGTTACTGACATAGCATAATAAAAACTTTACCATAGCTAAAGACCAGTGACCCTGAGATGTTTTCCCACTGCACCAAAAAGGGTTGTATGTTATGTGACTAGAAATGGGATAAGGGAGAAATAGAGTCCAAGAATGGGGTAGTGAGAGACTGGGGTGGAAGTCTTTGGACAAATCCTTCTTATTCTCCACGTAGTCATAGGCCATGAGCCAAGGAGTCCTTCCCTACTTTGTGGGATTCTGCCTTCAGGATTCTTTATCCTGACAGGAAGAAATGTATTTGTGTGGAGATACAGTTTATCCTGTGAACAGACCTGCTTACTCAGTCCTTAGGGCAGTCGTAAACTGAGTGCGACCATGGCATGAAAACAAAGGAAACCTATTTTGCCCCTTCCTGGCCCCAGATTTGACACTTGGCCTCAAGAAGCAAGCTGTTCTTGTTCAGTGGCTACTCCACACTTTTTGTTGTTGCTGTAATAACTAATTGAAGGTTAAGAAGTACATTCTCTATCTGCTTTAGAACTCTTGATCCCTCTCCAGAACCCTGGGTAATCTCTCCTTCTGGGCCCAGGGTTTCTTTCTGGCACCCAGGGAGTGCTGAGGGGTTGCTGGGCCCTGTCGTGTGAGGGCTCAGCATTGTATGGGGAGTAAATAATGCGGAAGGGTTAGAAGGGTTAGCTGGACACATCTTACACTGCTGTTCTGAAGCAGCCAGGAGTGCCTGAGAAGCTGTATCGGAACCCTGCTGGGGCAGATTGCCCTGCAGGAAGCCCTCTGATTCCTGCACACCCTTGTTTGTGGTCCTGTGAAATGGTGCACCATGGAAGCGGTGCTAGACCTCCCATATTCTCAGCATGGAGAGGGAAACGACAAAGTTAGAATATCTAATGTATTTTTCAAAAAGCGCAACATGCCAGCATGTAATCATTTAAGTAAGTGTCTGTTAGTTTTTTTAAAGTAGCTTCAAAGTATATGGAAAGTGCTCTTGTCTCTCTGGCATTTTCTCTGAGTATACTTAGCAGTGGACAACTTTTATACTTGGAAGGTGAATTGCTTCTCCCAAGTTTTGGATGGTTCAGAAGACAGGATCAGTGAATAAATTAGGTGAGCAAACAAGGCTAAGTTATAATATCTTGAATTTTTTTTTTCTTCATGTAAAATTGTCCTAAAGCAATTGTAAAGATAATTCCAAAATGATACCAAGAAATGGGAGCCCAACTGGAATCAGCCTTTAAGGTACACTCTAAGGCCCATTGGTTGAAAACATAGAGGTTGTGTCACTATTTTACATATGTAATTCATATGCCTACTATCATTTAGTATTATCAATTAACACTAAACTATAGTTCGCAGTGAAATTTGCTATTTGTCTGAAACAAAGTTCTTTGACTATTTATTTGTCTCCCCCACACACACACCCAGAGGTAGTGGGTGCTCTGAGAGCACACAGAGAGACAGAAAGAGGAGAGGGAGAAAGCACCCTCAAATGGTGCATGGTCACATGGCAATGCCTTTCCCTTCATTTCTCTACTCTGTCAGGATTTGGGGCACACACACATATGCATTCAGAGTGTTTTTCAAGCTACCAGGGCTGGGATTTGAACTGCAGAGTTGGCCATATGGGATTCAACTCCAGGCTGCAGGACTGGCCTTATAATGTGTTTCTTTTTTTTTGTTTTTCTTTCTTTTTTTTAGGACTTTTGCCATGGTGTGAGTTCACCAGAGAGACAGAGATAGATAATGAGAGTGAGAGTGAGAAATCACCCCTCCAGGGGAGACAGCCATATTGCAATTCCTTCTCTTCCATTCTTCTCCTGGGATTTTGGGCACTCATGCATTTATGTTCGGTGTGATTTTCAAGCTGCCAAGTTCTATCTGGGACTTGAACTGTGGTTGGCTATGTGGGAATCCAGAGCCTTAACCATCACACCACCTGCTGGCTCCTATAATGTTCTTTATACACATAAGGTGACTGAAAATGTTGACTTTGAATAAACAAAAATACATTATGACTTTTACCAAAATTGATGCTTTGGTTAGCACAAGGTTGAAGGACTAACAGCTTTTCTTCACCATGTGAAGAGAGTATGAAGAGTTAGAGCAAGTGCACTTTGTATTAGCCAAGACAACCAACTTTATTAGTGACAATAAAGGAGAGAAGCTCTATTTGAACTGGTCTAAACTTAAAAAAATAAATCTTTTATGCTTCTAACAGACCTTTTAGTTGCCTAAACTTTTGAGTGCTTTAGAAGGACAACCTCAGACATATCATGAATATTCTAAATTTTTTCATTGGCATTTGGAAATTTCAAGCAAAGAATGTCTGTCTTTGCTCAAGTTGCACACTCTTCAACTTGGGCAGTTCAGCAAAATCCAAAAGATAAGATATGAATGGGTCTATCTATTCATGTCATCACATGGAAAAGCTAAATTGCTGGGCTGTTTGATGAAAGGACAGCTCAGTTTTCACTAAACTGCAAGTGGGCCTGGCAGCTCCTTAGCTGGAAACCACCGAGGACCTCTCATTTCTGAACACTATGTCTTGACAACTGATAACTGTTTCTTCAATTTACAGTCCAGTTATGTTTTTAAAAATTCTAAGAGTTAGAAGTGCCAAGAGCCCTTTAAATCTCTGTCTCTTTTGAGAGACTGACCCATAGTATAAATATGACTGTAAGAGATTAACCTGTGTCATAGTAACTGAACACTACAGGCATTCCATAAAATCGCTCCAGAGGTAATAAGCACAGAGAGCGTGCCATAGCATACATTTTTGATTTATTCAATCAAGTAAAAGGGGAAGTTAGACTAAAAAATACATAAGCAATTTCAATTTTTCTCTGTATTGCCTTGAAACTTAAAATAAACTTTCAATAAATAGAGGAAAGTATGACCAATAAGTGGTATTCAGCAGTTACTTTTATTTTTACTTTATTGCATCTATATTTGTTTATGTATTTATAGAGAGTTTTGTTATAGCGTGTGTGTGTTCGCCAGAGACACAGAGACAGAGAGGCAGAAAGCAAGAAATCACCCCCCCCCCCCCCCCCCCCCCCCCCTCCCCCCCGCCTGGGAATGGCCATGCTACAATCCCTTCTCTTCCAATTTCCTTTCAGGATTTAGGGCAAGCATGCACATGCACCTGGTGTGAGTTTAAGCTGCTGATCCAGAACTTCAACCATGGTTGACTACATGGGAGTCCAGTGATGTGACTATTATGCCATCTGCTGATCCCATATTTTTATTTAATTTTACTGCCAAAGGGCATGTATGCTCACCGGGAGATTAAGGGAGGGGGAGAAAGATAGACAATGCGTCTAGTGGGAGCATGGTCACACCACAATCGTTTTCCCCTCCATTTCTCCATCTCATTGGGATTTTTGGCATGTACATGTAGCCTTTTTTAAGCTACTGAGTTCAGGATTTGAACTGCAGGGGGCTCTGCCAGAGCTTGTCCACTGTGCTTTGGGGCTGGACTGTTACTTTTAAATAAAAGCGAAAAGCACAGCTAAATGTATTGCCTAAAAATTGTGCTGTAAAATATAAAAAGCCCATATTGCAAAGCCTTTTAGAGATATAAATGATTCAGGGTCCATATGCTTCTCTAAGAGTTTTATTTACTTGGTCAAATCTCTTAAATTTAAGAAGGGTTTTGCAGCTCAAAACTCTTCACATGAATTCTTAGTGAGAAAGGAGTATTTTATAGGCTATATGGAACATCAACCTATTTAACAATAATAAATGTTATTAAAAATATTGAGTGATTTCTCACTTTACCTCTCACCATCTCTCTGTCTTGCTCTGGAGAACACACATGACCTATGGCAAAACCCTTAAAAAATATAAGCAGTATCAAAGAATGTTTTGAACAAAAAGTTACTTATGAGTCTACTATCTTAGCATATTTTTTCCATGTTTAATGTACTATCTTTCAATTATTACCCATATATATGCATGTTTTACCTACTTGCAATCATGTATATATATGTATATATATATATATATATATAGTTTTATAATCTATATTTTTATGCACGCTATTTGTAATAGGTATTGGCTATGTTATTGAGGAATTTAAATAACGTGAGAAATACAGACAAGACATTTGTAACTTTTGCAGTATATGAAGCAAACATCGCTATGTCTTTAATCTTAGATGTGGTATTGGCAAAACTCATTGGCCGTGTCAGCATGCAGGTAATGAGGGAGCAAACAACTCGTGATGCACAGGCAGAGTTTGTCAGATATGTTAAATACAGTACAGGAAGGAAAATGAAAGACATCTTAGAATGGAATATATGGTGGGGTAAACAAGATAGTTACTTTTAGATAAAAAGAATAAAAAAATTAAGTCATAGGTTTAATTCTTCTGGGCTGACAGTTATGTCACCCCCAAATTGGTGCCCATTAGTAACACCCATTGTAGTCTATTGGGCCAACATGTGCTTAGCCCAGGAAATGCAAATACAATAAAACCCGTGGTTGTTCAGCAGCGTATTTGGCAGGTTACAGCTATTGCCAGGTGTACTTGGCCCTATATGTTTGATGGAGGACAAGTCATCTTTGGCTCCAGGCACCTTCATCTGCTGGGCCCTCTTGTTCAAAGTTCAGTTTGGGTCCTTGTAAGCACATCAGTAGTAGAGAAGACTTGTGTGGCAGAAAAAGAAAGGTAAGATAAACGAGCATTGTGTAAGTAAGATGCAGGTAGCGTGGCCCTTTCATCCACTTATACCTTATCCTGTGTTAACCTAACTTACCTAATTTACCTTATATCTCTAAATGTGTGTGTGTGTGTGTGTGTGTGTGTGTGTGTGTGCACATGTTTTAATTGCCAGAGAGTGTATGTACTCACCAGAGGGAGAGACAGAGTAAGAGGAAGACAGAGAGAAGAGAAAAACCACTCTCTAAGGGGCACGGTCATGTTTTAATCTCTTCTCCATTTCTCTAACCTGTAAGAGTTCCAGGCACAAAGGCACATATTCTTGGAAAGCTTTTTAAGCCACTGGGGCTGAGAGCTGAACCTTGGTGGGCCATGTGGTATCTTGCTATTCATGCATAGGTCTTAACCAATGCACTACAGGGCCAGCCCTCAGAATGTGTTTTAAACAGACAATATATTGTGCAATATGAAACATTAATTTGATTCTGAGTCTTTTTGTTCTATGACCCTGGGATAGCCTGCCTGGTAGAGTACTTAGTTACCATATGACAAGATCATAAAAATTTAAAAAGTTATTCAATCTTTAATAGAAAAGGATTATGATACCCCTTCTCTGGATAATGAAGGAATCTGTGTGGGCCAGAAGACTAAAGCTGATTTAGTAGCAAGATGGAGTCTTGAATCAGCATGCCTCTATTAAATTGTTGTAATTTAGCTCAGGACAAAGTCCTAGTGTGGCTACAACATAGCGAACCACGAACCATGATGCTAGGTGAGACAGGGCAGAAAAGACACATACTGTATGAATCTACTTGTGGAAAATATACAGAATGGGCAAAACCGTAGAGGTAGGAAGCAGATTAGAGAGGTTACCAGGGCCATGGGAGGCAGGAATGGGAAATTGTTAATGAGGAGGGGGTTTCTGTTTGGGGTGATAAAGGGTTTTGGAGACAGCGGTAATTATCGTACAATATTGTAAAGGTAATTAATGCTACAGAATTATACATGTAGATGATTAAAAGGATCTACATGAAAAATGTTATGTATGCTTCATCACAATAAAAAAAGTGTGTGCACCATAAAAAAAATAGTGTGAACTGTGTGCCATTTGTTGCTTTAATAACATCCTAGGATAGAGTAAACATTTGAAGTACCTCCCAATCAGGGGTCCATACTTGGCAGGTCGTAAGCTAGCACTGGAAAGGCCTTGCTTGGGAATCCACACCTAGAGTCCATTACTATAAGCCCACTTCAACTAGGCCCATCTAAATATATTCTAGGTGATTTGTTAATTAAAGTAAGCACATGTTACATGTTTTTAAAATTGGGGGTGGAGTCCTGTTGTCCTCTCCATCTCAAGTCATTGAAGGCAACCAATATTCACCAAAAGAAGATGAAAGTTGTGAACAGACAAACTATTTCCCTTCTCTGTGGTGGCTGAACAAAGCCAACTGAAATCCCTCGGCAGAAGTGGCAGGAAGTCCTAGGGACTTTCCATTTTGCTTCCTACCCAGTGAGTGAAGCCCCGTATTCAATGGAGCAGACGGCTGCGGGAGATCACAGTCACTCAACTATCCTTCATTGAGGAAGCTTCAGGGCCAAGGGAAGGCCCTCAACAGAGCTGCCTGTGTTCCACGGGCTGTCTCACTGAACCAGAAGGGCAGCCACTAGGGAACAGACGTCCAGGCTCTTGGTACCGGATTTTCTGGATGCTGTTTGGCACAAACATATGATCACATCACTGGTACTGAAAAAGTGTTTTACTGAAAGGGACAAAAAAAGTGGAAGGCGTCTTGGTAAACATAATGCATAGAGAATGAACAGAAGTATAAAGAAGTGGATAGGGAAGGTGGAGAGGACTTTGCAGAAACCAACAAGCACAACAAAACCCTTTCTTGTCCAGTCATATGAATTCTCAGCTCCCTAGCAAAAGTGCAAATGGGCTACAAAAGATAGCAACAAAGTTGGTAAGCAGGAGTGTTATTTCATGTTCTTGTTTTAAGCTTACTTTAGATGTCTACCTCCTTACGGGGGCTGCATCCTTGGAAGAAGCAAGCTGCTCAATCATTGTCACTATCAGTGTCTAGATATTCAATACCTGGCATTGATAGAATCAGGTAGAGGAACATTTCACAGGGCAAGATGGAGATTAAGACCTAGAGACTTGAGAGACTAGCAGATTAGTGTGAGCACAACCAGTGAAGAGGGAAGAAGCTGCTTCTCTACCTGCCACATTAACTGCCAATCCTCTGGTCAACCCAGGACTAATGACAGAAAGGAGAAGCTCCACAGAAACCATGAAGCAGCTGCAAACGGAACCATTAATCTCTGTGATACAGCTTAAAGGAAAAGTAGTTCTCTAGCTGATGAAATGCTGATGGCTCCAAGCTGAGAAAATTCTTCTGATTAGAAAGGGGACCCACCCTTGGGGATGCCCCAGGAATGGTTTGGGGGATCCCAAGTCCCTTGGCAGCACCCAAGCATTTTATTATAATCATAAAGGGGAATAAATGGTGTTCTTTTAGAAATACTCCCCTGAAATTTTCAAATGATTTCAGCTTCAGCAATTTAATGGCTTTTCTCAGAAACACCAGATGAGAGAAAGGGACCCACTTCCACCTTGATACTGCCAATTATTTGTGCTGAGCCCTCAGGAAGGGATTGAGAGTCCTGCCCCAGGAAACATGGGGTCTCACACACTGTCTGCAGCTGCTCCCATGGATCAAGGTCTCCTTGGTCTCTCATCTCAGAGCTGAGACACTCCATGCGAGGATTTGCTGGGGATGGGCCTACTAGTGGAGCTCCAAGGCTTCCTACAGACTGCACCTCTTTGCAGGTGAAAGAACTTTATGGGGTCCCAGATTCAGAGCTTTCTTGGACCATGATAATTTCAAACTATCACCCACTTTCTATATCCCTGTTCTAGTCTATGACTTTATATGAGGAAAATTCAAAAAATTTGTAGGAAAATGGAATTAAAGTATGAGTTTATTTTGGTGCAAAAAGAAAAAAAGGAAGTCTACGCATAGTCTTTTCATAATACATATTTTCCATGAGCCATTTGAAGACTCAAAGACTCCTTATATGTAGTAATTCATTTAAACCTTCAACACATCTAAGTTCGGTACTGGTTGCTGAGGTAGTGAGTCTAAGTAATTTGCTCAAGGTCAGCAAGCAAGTAAAGGGCAGAACCAGCTGAGCCACGAAGCAAGCTCTTCAGCTGGGATATGCCACCTCTCATGGTGTGTACTCAGCCAGTAACTGAGCGGTTGACAGGCTGCTATGACTGGTGGAGCCCCTCTGCTCTGCAGCTTAACTTACAACACATAGATGTCTGTGGGGCTTCCTCTCCCACATCCTCTGGGCTGGGCTCTGCTCACCACTCTGGGCACTTGGTAAAGTGGGTTTGAATTCCCTCCCCCTGAAGATCATCTGTATGACCTACATAAAATCACTCATCATGGGGCTGGCAGGTGGCATGGGAATTCGTAAAGACATCGAATTCCCACATGGCCAACCATGGTTTGAGTCCTGGGCCTGGTGACTTGCCTTCTCTCTTTCCCTTTCTCTCTCTGTACTTCTCTGGTCAAATGAAAAAATATTAATAACAAATAGAATTAAATAAATAAATAATAATTCTTTTTTTTTTTTTAAAAAAAAAAAAGAAAGTCACTCATCTTTAAATTGAGACTTCCTTTGGAAGGAAAGAAGAGTTAACCTTTATGAAAGCACTTGATACAGGACTTTGCACAAAATAGGCTGTCAATAAATCTTAGTTCTCGTTTCTTGCCTTTTCCATAGAAAATACAGCTAATCCAAATAAAGAAGTGCCTATTTTAGCCACAGGCCTCAGGAACTTCATGTGTTTGCTTAGTCCCCCAGAGGAGGAACTGTGGGTGTATATGGGTTCGATGTGTGAGCGGGTAGAACCGGGCAGGGCATACACCAGGCCATTAATAACCCTGTGGCTGTATGTTTGAAAGCCAAGGCTATGTTCATACAAGGCCTCACTATGTTTTTACAGCTCCACAAGCCATTTGTCCACCTCAGCCAGTTTTAGAATTTTGATGTTTTCTCTTTTTCCAAAAAGAAAGTGATTTACATTGCAGAGCAGTTTCTGGCCTTGGCAGGCTGCAGTCGGTGCCTGAGCATTCTTTATTTTTTTCTTTAACTGTTTATGAAGGATGGAGAATCCAGCTTGGAGAGATCCTAAATCCTATGAATTCTGTTAAAAAATTTAGCTCTAACCACTTTTTGAATATAAAAAGAAAATAATTGGTTTTAAAATATGTACATGTATATATAAGCTGGGATTCTGCCAAGATGAGGGAGGTGGTGGTTGGGGAATATGGGAACCTGTAGAACTCTCAGGAGGGCTGGGATGGGGATTTCCTGGGGATCTCCAGGATGGGCTGGTCCAGGGGGAGCTTGGACCTGGTCGGTTTAAGGGTTTCCAGGAAGTGAAGACTCTTAGTGCTGCCTTTGACAGCTCAGAGAAAGGTAAATGTTACTCATAACTAACTTTCATATGAACCCTAGTACACCAGGTGAGAAAATCACGCATCTTTTGCCAAAGTGACTTGCATTCCATGCAATTCTGTAGCAACACAACCAGCTGTCCTTGATTAGACTGAGGGCATATTTAGCACTCGCATCACTCGCAGAATCAGGAACTACCAAGGTCAAGTCGTAGAGCCGTGATGGTGGTCACTCTTAGTGCCCCACTTTCCAGCTAAAAAATAGAGCAATAATTTGAAACATGTTTAGGGCTCTCTACAGATAAGAAGCTGACCTAGGACTTAAGAGTGTCTGACTTCTTGATGGTTTGTTTATTTTCTTTCTTTCTCCCACTAGTTTCTTCTCCCCAGCCCTGGTGACTGTTGCTTTTCAGCACTGGGCAGCTAGTGACTTTGCCACTAATGGCCAGCAGGGTCAGCTTCTGGGTATGCGGCCTGTGTGGTCATGCAGGGCCCCACACTTAGAAGGACCCACACTTGGTTTAGTGTTCTGCTATGGCTATCTTAATATTTCTTGAAAAAGCAGCCAGTGAGACCAGCCTGTGGTATGATGGTGAAGGGCTGGGTCCTATATGGCTGACTGTGTTTCATTTATTTATTATTTTTTTTGTAGAGGTTTTTGCTATAGGGCACGTGCGCTCGCCAGAAAGACAGAGAGAGACAGAGAGATAGAAAGCAAGAAATCGCCCCCCAGGGAGGATGGCCATGCTGCAATCCCTTCTCCTCCATTCTCCTCTCGGGATCTTGGGCACGCACAAACACAAGCTTGGCGTGAATTTAAGCCACTGGGTCTGGGGCTGGAACCGCGGTCAACTACATGGGAGTTCAGCGACGTAGCCATTATGCTAACTGCTGGTCCCTGGCTGACTGTGCAGTTTGAGTCCCAGACCTAGCAGCTTGAAAAACATGCCGGGTACATGTGTGTGCATGCCCAAAATCCTGAAAGGAGGGAGAAATGGAGGAGAAGGGTTTGTGATGCAGCCATTCTCCAGGGGCGATGCTTTTTTTGCTTCCCTGCGTTTTTTTTCTCTTTTTTTTTTCTTTCTCTGGTACGCACACGTACATGCCCTCTGGCAAAATAAAAACAAACAAAAAACTGAAACGGAGCCATTGTTTTCATTTTACACTGGGCCTCGAAAATTGTGTAGCTAGTCTCAACAGTTAGGCTTAACCCTGTCATTTGCGTGGCGTGGTAGCAGCCACGTTCTTCCTTCCCCCTGCATGTCAGTTTGTGCCCCCTGTTTCACTTCTCACATCCTCTGCCTGCTGTCTTGGAGGTTTGTCCAACTTGGGGAGAGTGAAGGCTGTGAGCACACAATCCAGATTTGACCATGCTGCAGAATGTCTGACAGACAGCTTCCAGGAACACGCGGTTCCTCTGGAGGGGACCCACTGTGTACCTCAGAATGAGCACAAAAAGTGACCGTGTCGTGACGATTTGTATGGCACTAAGGAAGGTGTCAGGGCTGTTGTGGAAATGGAGATGGTCAGTGTTATCATTTTGAAAGTAAACAGACAAAGGAGTGGGGGTAGTGGTTGCTGAGGACCCAAAGCTGCAATGAGCAAAGATCTGTTTGTATTCAGTCGCACAAGCAGTCGGAGGCTGGGACCCTTATCTGTCCCTACGGTCTATGTTTGACTTCTCTAGTGCAGCACCTTCTGTTCCGATCTGCTCTGTGTCTCGAGATGTAACTGTCTGGGCCACCTCCTTAGACAGGGTTTTCATTAAACGTCAGGGTTGTTAGATTTCAGGGTGTCAGGAATCAAATTCCTGGTCAGTGTGTGAAGCTGGAGGCTCCTGGTCACGCTGTCACATGCAAGTGCAAGGGAACAAGTAAGAGAACTTGAGAGGTAGAACTCCCGATTGCTAAAAGATAAGCCCTCAGGCCTGAGTTTAGGGTTGTGTAGTTTGTGGTGCTAGTCAAAAGGGATAGGGTAATGGTGTTCAAATTCAGCCTGCACCCCCATAATGTGTCTGCTCAGAGGTGTTCCCTTTTAGAAATTCACACAAGGCAAGAAATGGGCTAGCTGACAGCCCTTAGAGTCATTATTCAACTTGGATTTTACCATAAGATTTCTTTTTTTCTTTTTCTTGTTTTGTTTTAATTACCAAAGGTGTGTGCACTCATTAGAGAGACAGAGAGAGAGAGAGAGAAAGCAGCCTTCAATGGGGTGTGGTCATGCTGCAATTCCTCTTCACTTCTCCATTCTGTTTGGATCCTGGGCACGTGCACATACATATCCTGTGTGTTTTTCAGGACAGGATTGAAATGGCAGTTGGCCATATGGGATCCTACTCCTTCACCACTAGGCTATGGAGCCTGCCCTACCACAGGGTTTTAATTATATATATATATATATATATATATATATATATATATATATATATCGGCTCACCTGTGGTAGATCGTGGTGGTAGACACTGCTGTTTTGCAGGCCATGACCATATGGGAAACCTGGTTTTGGTTCTCAGTCCATTCTAAAAAACTGGGTGCAATGGCAGGCACCTATAGACCTAGTTACTTCAGAGGCTGAGGCAAGAGAAGCATGTTATAACAATTTACACATGGAGAGAGTCAGGAAGGCCCCAGGAACATCTAGGCTGCTTTTCTGCTTCACACATTTCCCTTGAATTTCCCTAGAACTTTTCAGAGTACATGGTTGACAGCTTGGGCATCAGATGAGCCTTTAGTCCTCACCTGTGGGTGCAGATAGAGAGACCGACTAGAGCCAAATCTGCTGGGCTCTTTGAGACTGTCACAAAAGATGGGCCAAGTTTCTGGCCATGATTTAGGTTCTGAGTGGTTTTGTACCTACTTTGTCTGAAATTGTCTTAAATTATCAAAGGACAGAACCTAGTTTTATTCTAGAAATATTATTTTCTTTTGCTTAGCACCGTTTGGGGTGGCTCTGTGGCCTGGTGATTAAGAGAGCCAGATTCCACAGGGCTGACTGTCCAGCTCAAGTCTTAGACATGGTGGCTTGAGAAACATGTGGGTGCATGTACGTGCATACCTGAAAGCCCGGCAGGAGGGAGACGGAGGACAAAGGATAGTGATGTGACTATTCCCTCTGTGGGTGTGTGTGTGGGGTGCTTTCTCCTCTTGCTCTCTCTTTTCTGTCTCTGTCTCTCTGAGGCAAATGCATATGCCAGCCAGAAAAAAACAAAAACAACCACAACAACCCCTCTCCCCCGAAAAAATAAAAAACATCCTTTTGGGGTGATAGCTTTTGACTCCTGGCAGGAGAAGTTAAACACAAATGGGATAACTTGCCTGCATTTAGATAATATATCAAGTTTGTGTGCGCTTGGTTTGGTGCCTAGTCTTCCCCATCAGAGTCCTTTCTCCTCAGCCCTTAGAGCTTCCAACATCTCTCCCAGCTGATAGGTCTTCCTTAAAATGATCGATGCTTTTCAGAAATGTTGCAAGGGAAAATTGACTTTTGTCCAAGCAATTCTATTTTTATAGGCAATAGAGGTGCATTTTCTTGGAAAGAATCAAATCATGCATCATTTTCTAAAGCAAGCTGTGACTCTCCATTCAATTTATCCTCTAGCGCAAGTCTTTTAAAGTAGGGAACTTACAGATTCATTTAAAAGGAGGCTAATAATTATCCCTAAAAATGCTAACGATGGATCTGCTAATTATATGTCTTTCTAAAAATTAAACTGAAGAGGTTTTTTAAATGCTACATTCTCATCTTGAAAAGAGAGTATTGCTAAATGCTTGCCTTTTATTTTTTTTGTCCTCTGTTCTTTTGGCAGACTTTTCGACTCTCATTGGTTACATCTCCCTATCACATTCCATTTTCAAATGTTAATCATTAGTCATCCTGCATGACCTTTCCATGCAGAAGGCAGAATATAATTATTAAGGGCTGCCCCTTCAACAATTGAGAGGAGGGGTTGGGAGGCCTACAAATGGCTTAGGGTCGTGTCCTGGGTCAAAGAAAGATGAAAGCTTAGTCTAGTGGTCAGCCCCTGGGGCCTGGGAAAGGTAGCCCTCTGAAAGCTGTGGAAACTGAGAAGGAAGAAGGTCCTTGTGCAATCTCTGCTGCACTCAGGGAAGACAGGGCCTTGCAGGCTCTCAGAAACCTGTTTGATTTGCTGCCCATTCCACAGGATGTTTAGTAATAAACAGAGTTCAATGACCAGAGTCTAGACAAACAAATCACTGCCCTGGCAAACCCCGTGCGTGATGACATGTTATGTCTATGCAATGCATAGAGGAAGGAACCGGCTTTGAAATTCTAACACACTGCCTTTGTGAGCTAGCAGCAAAAAGGAGAGGCTGAGACAGGGATTCCAACAGACCCTGTTCTGGCCAAATTAGAAGGTATTCCCCACTTTGTGGCTTGGGATTTTCCTGCTCTGTCTTCCTCCAGGCATTAGGAAGCTGCCTGAACTGTAGTGAAATGTGAGAGGTTTAAATATTAATATTCCTGGAGCCTTCGGGGTAGATCCAACCACCTGCTTCCCCCATAGCAGCTGTCCTAGACGATTTTCACTAGAGAGACACCATTTTTCTCTTTAAGCAAAATATTTCATCAAAGTTGAATTTTAATTGAGCCAGGGTGGCTTCCAAGATACTTCATGTGCACTGGCTAGCTTTATCTCTGTCATTTGGAGGTGTAACGAAATCTCAGAACTTCCTCATTTCCGCCCCCCTCCTGTCAAAGGAAGTGCAGCATCAGCACAAGGGCACCCTGGCAGGTTGTGCGTTATCTGTATATAGGATGAACATCCCAGTTCTTTTGGGACTAAGAGCAGGAAAAATGCTAAGGAAGAGCTGAGCCGGCTGAGTTCCCTGTAAAATAATCCTTAGAGTAAAAACAGCAAAACAGCATTTTTTTTTTTTTGAACATGTGCTTCTTATAAATACAGTCCAGGATGATAAACTGTGTATACAACAAAGAATGCTTAGAAAATGTGGTTGGTAGTATTCTTCTGTGAATGTACTAGGAATTTTTTCATTTTGAAATAACTCATGCTTAGCATTTATCAAGGGAGGTTGTTTTACAATTATTCAAATACATTTTTCTTTGTAGACATTGAATTGTTTACTCAATGTTGATGGTTTCTCACAAATATTGACTGGCCCTCTCTAGATTAGACCAGAAGATTCAAAATTCAAACTCCCCTTTGGTATCTAGCCTTTTAAGGTCATCTCTCTGCTGATATCTTGCAATTAATCGGGAACATTTTAATAACAGAATAATAATTGCTGTTTGCTTATCATTGAGAGGAATTTTCCCCCATGCATTTATTTTTAGAAAGACTAGATTGTTGTCCAACACATGGTAATGCTGATAAAGATTCCACTGTGTGAGAGATTTTCGTGAATGAGAAACAAGAATCTGTAGTGTTTTTGCTCATATTTGTGAAGAACTGAGAATTTTCCATTTTTATAATTGCTGAAAGTATGGGAACTGCTAGAGTATAAGGTGTTTATGTAAATACCCATAAATCTACTAAAATGTTTATGTGTATAACAAAATATGCAGAGATCAACAAATGATGAAGTGATCAAAACTAAAAGCCCATTTTTGCTATTCTTTTCAGAGACAAGGTTTTGTTATGGACATAAATTAAGTTCTCTACAATTCTCTGTGAAAAAGAAAGTATGTTCATTTGCATTACTTGTTTTTAATGGAATGTTATTTCTGTTTACCTTTTTTCTTAAGGAATAAAATATGACCAGTTCTATATATGTATTAATTAAAATTTTAAATGGAAAATGGAAGAATTATACCTGATCCTACCCTAACATTTACCTCAGACATGAAAACGTTCACATTTTGAATAACTTGATGCCTTTTTAAATTAGGTTTTAAAAATCATGAACTGTATTAAATAAGCTCACTTATTATGTACGTATAAATGTATGTGTGATACTGGAATTGCAATAGGGGAATAGAAACATATTAAAATTTTTTCTCAGCTATTGCAAAGATTCATCAGTTTAAACTCTTTGAAATTCAAGGTATTCTTTGTCACTTTTCAGGTGGGGAGGTAAATGTGACTTGCATAGTGTATCATCATTCTAATGCAGAACGTCCAAGACAGAAGGAGGCACCGAGCTCACCAGTCTGATCACACTCACTCATCCATTTCTACACGTATTCAACACTTGAGGACCTATTACATGCCAACCTCCCGCTCAGTGCTGGCGTCACAATGGAGAGTGAAAGCAGTCAAGCTCTTGTCCTGAGAGGTGAATGTTGGAAGAGTGATACAGTCAGACTTGCATTTTGAAAAGCTCAGTCTTATTTATTTCAAAGTTTTAAAGATAATTACATAGGGCCCAGGTGTGGTGGTGCATGCTGCTGAGATGCTGTGCTTGGCAGGTTAGACCACATGGAAGCTCAGGTCTGATTCCTAGTCCAACCTAAATGCCAGGCATGGTAGCATGCACCTATAATCTCTGCAGTCTGGGGAGGCTGAGGCAGGAGGATCATGATAGAGATAGAGTAAGAGCCTGTATTTTTTTTTTTTTTTAAAGACAATTATATAATTTAAGTAAATGTCTGGAATACAAACTTTTAATGTTAGGCAAATTGAAAAAGTGACGCGTATTCAGCGATAAGAGTATGGATTAAGTTTCCAAAAAGTGTTTTAATACTACCATGGTGTGTATATTACTGTGTGTAGATGAATTTTAAAAGAGATTAATGCCGTAGATTCTTCTTCCCTCATTCTTTTTTAATTTTACTTATTGTTTTGGTGAAGCCTAAAGCTTTTGCTTCTTAGTTAGTAGCTGTATAGGATAAGAATTCACAAGCAGTTGAATTAATTTCTACCTTGAAACCCAATTCTCCTTGTTAGCTGAAAAAGTAACCTAGACAGTTCAAGAGAAGTAGTCCAGTTAGTGAAGACCCAGTCATTTCCAGGTTAGCTCCAATTATTGGCAGAGTTCTGCCCCCACGCCGCCTCCTGGGAGTGATATGTGCATTCTTGGAAGGGAATGTCAGGTTGCACTGGGAGACTGGTTTGGGGAATCCTCTAGCTCTCTGGCCTGGGACTGGGACCCTACGAGATGTCTTTGGGCCTCTGGTTTTTTTTTTTTTTTTTGGAGAGATTTTCGCTATAGGGCACGTGCACTCACCAGACAGACAGAGAGAGACATAGAGACAGAAAGCGAGAAATCACCCCCCAGGGGGGATGGTCACGGCGCAATCCCTTCTCCATTCTCCTCTCGGGATCTTGGGCACGCACGCACGCGCGCCCGGCGTGAGTTTTAAGCCACCTGGTCTGGGACGCGAACCGCGGTCGACTACGTGGGAGTCCAGCGACATAGCCATTATGCTAACTGCTGGTTCCCGGGCCTCTGGTTTTTAGGAGCTTTTAGTCTTAGTCCCTCCTGGATTCCATTATGCTCACTTGGACTGTTGTAATCCAGTTGGGCTATATAACAAAACATCATAAACTGGATGGCTTTGAAATGATAGAAATTGTCATAGTTCGGGAGGCTGGAAAACCCAAGATCAAGGCATTTTATATGGGCATTGATTCCATTTATGGGGGCTCCAGCCTCATAACTTAATCATCTCCCGAAGACCCTTCTGTCTTAATCTGATCACCTTGAGGGTTAGGGGTGCAAAATACACATTTTGGGGGAATGCAAGCATTCACTCTATAGCCTTGCCTCTCCTTAGCAGCCCACAACACTCCACATCCTTGTTCCAACCAGAAGAAACTTTGTAACTGTGGCCCTTTCTCTGCCCTGGTTATGGGAATGGGACTGTCCACAGACACCTCACTGTCTCTTTATTCTCTACCCTGCTGGGCCTGTGGTGGATGAATGGGATCTAGGAGAACCTGCTGCACTGGAATCCCAAGCCTAGCTCCTTTGCTCTGGGACTTCCTTACTGAAAGTAACTGGGTTATGGCATTGTGGGGGGATACAGAGGTGTGGACTAACACTTAACACTATTGCTCTCCTCTTTTTCTCCAACACTCCTCCTTACCTAGAAAGATTTTTATCATCATTATTATTTTTTATTTATTATTTTAGAATTTGACCAAAGAGGGGGAAAATGAGAAGGCAGACCACCAGGTCCGGGACTCGAACCGTGGTCAGCCATGTGGGAGTCCAGCGCTTTAACCACCACACCACTTGCCAGCCCTGAAAGATTTTTAATCTCTTCTTTTTCCAATGGAGAGAATTTTTCCCCAAAAAAACATCATTTATGAATAAGCTTGATGTATAGGTTGCTTTAGGCTTTGGCTTTTAAAATTCAAAGCTTTCAGATTCCAGAAAACCTTTCAACTATTAAAAAGCCCAGACATTTGCAAACCAGAAGTTCTTGGTTTTCAAGACTATTGTTTCTACTGTGAGTTTGAAAATTTGTTACGTGGAAATGTAGTTGTTTTTATTAATTTTCACCGTATTTTGCCTTCTCAATCATAAACTTCAGCTTCAAAAATAGTTTTAATGGAGGAAAAAATGGAGGGTGGTAGGGTAGCTTGTAAGGGAAGGAGAACGAATGGAGTGGTGATTAGAAACAATTTCTTAAGACAAAAACCCACTGGTAAATATTTCAAAAATACTATGCCTGCTGTTCTCAGAACTGGAGCTACTTAATTGAATCTCAGATTTGCTTTATTCAGGGCATGGCATACTCTTCAAAACCACTGTGATGTGATGTGCCAATTTCTTTGTTTACAACTTTCTTAGCAAGTTTTTTATTGAGGCCAGTTCTATATCTGACCAAAATTTATGACCTAATTTGCCCTGAAAACTATTTTTGTTTCTGCTTTCTATGCTTCCACAGTGGTTTTTAAATTTGCCAAGTGCGAAATCTCACGCCAAAACCTTTTTCTTGAAAGTGATTCCCAACATCGAGGAGTGGATGATTTAAGTCCCTCTTCAAAAATCATTACATGAAAAGTGGTATGATATGAGACAGGAGCGGCAAGCCACAAAGGGGGATTGCAGTGCTAGGTTGTATAAAATTGAGATTTTGTTGATTTGAACAAAATCACTATTGCTAGATTACCACTGGGGGTCAGATAACCTGTTATCCCTATCGCATTTCAAGACACTAGATGCTCTATTTGGCTCTCTAACAACTCCACCAGAAAGGAAACCCAAATAGCAGCCCTCGTCCGGAATGTGCCACTACAGGGATAGTTAGATGTATTTATTGACTGTCTGATGGCGTCTCACAGGCCCGTGAGTTGGGCAGGGCTTTTGGAACTGTGAGCAGCCCTCAGGATTCTCCAACTACCTCAATGTTCAGGAAGAACCCTGGAGGCTCACTGATCTGAGGAAGGCGATGGGATGTTGATTCTTGTCCTGTGATACTGGGTGTTAGCCCAGTCTTGGCACCAAGAGAAATTTTTGAGCCTTACTCACTTCATCACATGGGACATTTTTTTTGAGCATCAAAAGATTCTATAGGGCCCTTTCCCACTTAGATTAAGTGCGGAGGCAAAAATTACAAAACATAAAACCAGATAAGGCCCAGGTCTGCTGTACTTTCTGCCACTTTAACTGAAAAATCACGTGGTAGAATGAAGAGTGATCTTGTGTTCAAATCTTACTGTTTCTATGGTGAATGTTTTAAAAATTCCAGCTTATTTTAAAACTATTGATATTTTTCAAGGACGTAAAATTACATTATTTTGAATATGTGATTTGAAACTCCATGCCCTTTTCACGCATCTGTGAGTAGCTGCTCTGATTGAGAATCACCAAATTAGTCTTTATAAATTGACCCTAGTGTTCATCTGGAGTTGGGCATATACTGCAGAACATTATAGCATAATCAATCTGAATGTCACTACCATTCATTCTCTTTAAAAGCATTTAAGAGACAGCTATATGCTTGGGGCACTGTCTACATGGATCCGCTGTTCCTGATATCTGGCACCTTGCAAATCCAGATGGCTCTTCAATAGTCAGCCACAAAGGCTTAAGAACTGAATCACTGGCAAGATCAGGTTGCAGTAAAGGCATTTTTGTTGCACAAATGAAGGGTAGGAGTACTTGGAATCATATGGAACAAAGTGAGTAACACAGAAAGAGAATTGGATTTGGAGATGCACAAAGATTAACTGGGAAATCGCATACGTGGTGATTGGGTTTTGGGAGTTACTCTAGAGAAGGGAAGAACCCAGAGGGGATTGGTTCTGCCAGTTAGGGATAAATGCAGATTGGGGTAGAACGATAAATAAATCATGTGATTCCGAAGATTAGAAGAGCTTAAGAGTTTGGAAGCTACGAAGGAATGAAATAGTCTGCATCCCCTTTGTCCTGGTTCTGGGTTCCAAAATAAGTCAGTTCCTGATCTCTAGGAGCTGTGGTAGGCAGTTAGAGCGGGCAGCCCTAATGGAAAGGCGAGACTCGCCTAGCCCCGGGCGCCAGGAGGGTGAGGCAATTTGCCATCTTCTTTCCTTGGGGCCTGAGGGAAGCACACAGGGATGATTCGTAGATTTTTCTCTTATCAAAAAGACTCAAGTAAGGGACCAGCAGTTCCTGTAATGGCTATGTTGCTGAACTCCCATGTAGTCGATTGTGGTTCAAGTCCTGGAGCTGGTGGATTAAACTCACGCCGGGCATGTGTGCGTGCGTGCCCAAGATCCCACGAGGAGAAGGGAGGACAAAGGATTGCGGCATTGCCATCCCCCCTGGTGGGTGATTTCTTGCTTTCTTTGTCTCTGTCTTTCTGGTGAGCGCATGCACCCTATAGCAAAAACAAACAAACAAACAAAAAAACCCAAGCGAGCATTTTGGTCAACACCCTAAACCCCAAGTAAGCATTTTGGTCAATGCCCTAATTCTCATTAGGGAATAAACTAATTAGACAGTCTAATTAAAACAACCTGGCTCACATTGGGCATGCACAATTAGGTAATCAAATTCCTCATTCTTTACCTGTGAGAAAAGTATGCAAGTGCAGGAGAAAACACATGCGAATTCGAATTCAAAGGAAGGACTTAGGTAGTCTAACAGACCTCCTCCCACCAATGAATATTCATGACCTCTAGTAATTAAAAATAACGGTTAACTAATACCAAGCGCAGTTGCCACCTGGCAATCTGCCTGCCCAAGAGTCTTTTGGGTGTATTTCTTTTCTTTCTATTAAATCTTCTTTTCTACCTACTTCATTCGTGGTTGCAGTTTCATTTTGCGCCTAGGGACAGATCTCTAATTTTAGTGATCTAGACCTAAAGAATCAAGGACTTCACAACGCAGCTCGACACTTTTCCATCTGTCGACAGAGCTACCAATCCAGGATCTGGTGTGAGAGGGTAAGGGCAGTGCAGCGTGTTGTGAGTGTTAGAAGGAAGTGAAAAGTTACAGGGGAAGGAGAAGGCACTTGGAGAAAGCTCAGAGCACATTGCACAGATGAGGAAACTGAGGCCCTGGAGAAGCGAAATAATTAGTCCAAGAATGTACAGCATATGATTAACAGAACTGAGATTACAACTCAACCGTGTTTTGTTTTTTGTCTTTTTTTTATTTTTATTTTTTTGAGAGTTTTTTGCTATAGGGCGCCTGTGCTTGCCAGAAAGACAGAGAGAGACAGAGAGATAGAGATACAGAAAGTGAGAAAACATCCCCTGGGGGGATAGCCACGCCACAATCCCTTCTCCATTCTCCTTTTGGGATCTTGGGCATGCACGCACATGCACCTGGCATGAGTTTAAGACACTGGGTCCAGGACTCGAACCACGGTCGACTACATGGAAGCCCAGTGACGTAGCCATTATGCCATCTGCTGGTGCCCTCATGTTCTTTTAGGGCAATTGCTGGCAGTTATGTGTCTACCTAAGAAATCACATGTGCTAAAGTAAATTAAAATGGAGACCAGGTCTAAAGAATCCCTGAGTAGACAAAACAAGTTAGACCACATGATTGACCTCAACTTATTTTGTAAATATAAGTGAAGCCTAACTTGGGTGGTTTCTGTTAAATGCTTACGCTAGCAGAAATACAATGTAACTCCAACCAATCAGAAACTGCCAGCTTTCATACACTAGCTTTCTCTAGTGTGACTAGAGACTTTCTAATAAGGTATGGAAAGCAAGGTGGTGTAATTGCAAACCAATCAAAGAATTCATTTTTTCACATTTTTTTTTTTTTTTTTTGGAGAGATTTTCGCTATAGGGCGCATGCGCTCGCCAGACAGACAGAGAGAGAGAGACATAGAGACAGAAAGCGAGAAATCACCCCCCAGGGGGGATGGTCACGCCGCAATCCCTTCTCCTCCATTCTCCTCTCGGGATCATGGGCGTGCACGCACACGCGCCCGGCGTGAGTTGTAAGCCACCGGGTCCGAGACGTGAACCGCGGTCGACTACGTGGGAGTCCAGCGACATAGCCGTTACGCTAACTGCTGGTTCCCTCACATTTTTTCAATATATACTTGCTTCTGATGTTCTGTCATTGGAACCCTAAACTTTTTCAGCATGATGTTTTCTAATTTACAAATTGCTATTTACTCACATAAATACTTTAAATTATTATTATTGTTTAAGGTTTTGGCCCTAGGGAGCATGTGCTCACAGGAGAGAGACAGTGAAAGGGAAAGTGAGAAATTACCCCTCCTGGGGGGATGGCCACACCACAATCCCTTCTCCTCCATTCTCCTCCTGGGATTTTGAACATACACGCACACGTGCCTGGGGTGATTTTTAAGCCTCCAGGTCTGGATCTTGAATCATAGTCAACCATGTGGGAGTCCAGTGCTTTAACCACCATGCCACCTGCTGGCTCCAAAGCTTTAAAATTTATTTTTACCTCGGCCTTTTCTTTTAACATGAGAGTAGGGAGCCATGGAATAAACAGGGAGTTTCTTTGGAGTTTCCTGATGACAAATCCAGAAGCTGGGGTTTGGCTTATTATGCAAAGGACTTACATCCTGAGGATCCTTAGATAAAGTGGAGAATGAGGCCCACACAGCAGAGAGTTTAGAGACAAAATCCTGATGATATCATTTGACCTCTGAATGCAGCTATCTCTGAAGCCAGTTCTACCCACGGGCTCTCGGTTCATACAGTTTAAATTATGACATGTGTTGTAACTGAACAATATGGCTGCCTTGACAGTGCCTCTCCCGGGCCATTCCTGTCAGCTTACTGCAAGGACATTTTAGTTAGTTAGCAGGAGCCCTATTGAGACTGCAGATGTGAAGTCGGGGAAGGATGACTTGTGAAGATACTGAGGAGGACAGGAGAATCTGGTGAATAACTGGGAAGGTCGATTGAGGGATGAGTCTATGACTGGAAGGTTCTCAGTCCTACAGCTGCACGTGGGTGACATTGTCAACGTGTTGGGAGGGCTGGAGGAGGGTATCAGGCAGCCAGCAATTTGGAGGGGCCTGAGAAAGCTCTGTAATTTCCTGTCTAAACTTTCTCTTTTGATCATGTTTAATTTGAGTGGCCTTATCTGGAGCCATAGAGTGATGAAAATTTTGGAATGTTCTAAGTAGTGGGAACAACAGTGGTTATTTGTATGTGGTTGTTGAAGACATTCTGGTTATCAGGGATAGCCTTAAAGCAGCTCTTTGGCAAAATGCACTTTAGGGAAACTTGAAAACAACATTCTACTCGAGCAGGGAAAATACCCACCCTGTGGTTTTAGGGTTTGATGTTCAAATTGTATGATAGCTAAAGATTCAAAGAGGGAATTAGCTGGGAGTTAGGCTGCCCATAAATGCTATTCATGTAATTAGATGATGAGAAGAGAATTTTAAAAGCTTCCAATTCAATTTTCTTTACTTAGGATATTCTTATTTAATTAGCCATGACCCTAACGGAGCAGCCTGAGACTGTTGAAAATACAGGAAACAAAAGAAAACAAGAAAATCTGAAACTGATTGCAGTTAACCTAATGCATGTAGTTTGGGATTCTAGTCAAAGAGATTCATAGCTCTTTGGGCCCCCTTACACTTCCTTGGTATACTAACATAATCAGATTTTCTAGTTTTGGAACGAGAAATCCAGTGGAGTATCAGAAACACCTACAAGAGACCCTAAAGTGGGGCCAAGTGCAAGCTGACTGCCCACTGACGGCTGGACAGACGAGCTAATGTGGCCTGCATGCCACAAATTTGGTATGACATAGTTGAAGGGCCAGACTGAAGAACATTGTTTTAGAAGGTGACCTTACTGGATGTTATCGGAGGAAACAATTTGCTCTGCTAATTCTTTCCGAAGACCCAAGATGCTTTATTTGCTTCATATAACAGATGCTTTGAATTAATTTCAGTAGTTTTATAATCTCATTTCCTGGGTGATCTAACAGCAGAGTCTGAGTAAGCAGGACAGGATGCCATTTCTGAGACAAGCATTACTCATGTGTTTAGAGAGGAGAGCTATGGGGGAAGGAATATCTAGAACCAAGTTCTTGACATTGTAATCCTCATCAGTTGGAGTAAGAAGTCATCAAGTCTCTGAAATGAAACTTCGAGTTTGTCAGTATCCTAATGCCATGGAGGGGGAAACAATCAGTAATTCCACCACCAATGTTCCTTCTTTGGACTTGAGTAGGAAATTTCATTGTATTGATTAGCTTTGGAGCAAGAGACTCCTGGATAGTTGTTAAATTGTAATTACTCTTCTTTCTTTTATATTGAGTTATATGAAAGTGAAGATAGTCAACCTTTTTAAAAAAACTATAGAAATGACAGTTTCATATATTTCAGCCTAATGCTTCAGCAAAATTCGGTAACAGCAAAACTCATGTCAGTGTGAGATGTATGGCTTCTTATGCTCCATGAGTCCATGCACTGACTACTAATTCACTTCCTCTTGAGCTCTCTGAAATAAGCCAGTAGAGAAGCGAAATGTGCTTGTTTCCTCTTGATTTCACACAGTCAGTGTGCTAACTCTGCTTGTTCATGTAGCATGGTCTGTCTCCAGGGATTGCCACAACCTAGGCCTACCTCACTTGATCTTTTGCTTCTCTGGATGGCTGACCTAAGTTACACAAATAGTGTATTTATACCATGTCTACTGTTATTTACTTATTTATTTATTTATTTATTTATTTATTTTGGAGAGGTTTTTGCTTAGGGTGCGTGCGCTCGCCAGACAGACAGAGAGAGACAGAGAGACAGAAAGCGAGAAATCACCCCCCAGCAGGGATGGCCACACCACCATCCCTTCTCCTCCATTCTCTTCTTGGGATCTTGAGCATGCACGCACACACGCCCGGTGTGAGTTTCAAGTCACTGGATCCGGGATGCGAACTGCGGTCTACTACGTGGGTATCCAGCGACATAGCCTTTACGCTAACTGCCGGTCCCTATGTCTACTGTTATTGACACCGAGAACTGTATAGTGGTTAGCCTCGAATTTTTGAAGAGATACCTTGCTTTTCTTTATCTCTGTTTTTGGGAGGTGAAAACACTTTCTTTTACAAAGTTTTTGCTCATATTTTATTTCAGTATCATCAAGAAGTTATATGTGAAAAACAAATGTGGCTGAGTTTCTTGCTTTCCAACAGATACTTTCTGGCATTACTGACACACATTTTGGATATCCTGTCGTAGCAACTCATAATATTTATTATTTACCTTATAGACATTAACATCACTTCCACATCTGCGCCTCTAGGACTAGCTTTAGGTAGAGGTTTTGTAATTTTTGCTTTTTTCTCCATGTGAAAATATTTTAGATTTACATTAAACTTTGTGTAAAGCAGAGGAAGCATTACAAATCAATGTACACAATTGTTTAACCATATTAACCAAAACGAACAAACAGAACAACCCAATAAAAACCAACTAACCAACCAACAAAAGATGTATACCCTTCGCCATTATAAAAATAAGGTCCAGTTAGCTTAAAGAGCTAACTTTCGGATTAGGCAGTGGTGCAGCGATACACAGACCCTTGTGGTAAAGGTCCTGGGTTTGCTTTTCAGGACCACTCTGAGCACCCTAGGCACACACACATACGCCTTTGAGTCCAGCTGGCTGACAACGTGGCTGGATCATGGCATGAAGTCCCTTATGCTGGTTGGGTTTCTCTCTCTGTCTCTGTTGAAACACATAAATAAGCTTAAAATATGGCTAAATGTAAAAACCATAACTTAAAGCTGCTTAGGGATTAAAATAGAGATACTGAAATTTTAAGACATTGGAAAAGGAAGGGATTTCATAAATAAAACATGCAAAGAACATATTATAGAGAAAAAGATTTATACATATGACTACATTGGTAGCTTCTGCATGACAACCAACTATAAAAAGAGCTAAAAAATAAATTCCAGATTGCGATTTTCTTTTCAGTTCTCAAATTCAACAAATGATAAGCTATGTGGAATCTATATACGTAATTTCACACCAATAATTTGAAAAATGGAAAAAGGTATGAAGAGGCAATTTAGGAGAGAGGAAAGGCAAATGGTCAACAACAAGAGAAAATGTACTCGACCTAATGAATGACCAGGGAAGTGCAAATTAAAACCATAGTGAGGGGCCAGCCTATGGCCTGGTAGTTAAGCAGCTGAGTCCCCCATGGCAGACTGCTTGATTCCAGTCCTGGATCATGCAGCTTGAAAAACTTGCCTGGTTTGTGTGTATGCATGTCCAAAATCCCAACAGAAGGAAGAGACAGAGGAGAAGGGATTGTAGTGTAACCATGCCCCATGGGGGATGCTTTCTCCTCTCCCTCTCTCTCTGGCAAGTGAGAAAAAAACAAACAAACAAACAAACAAAATAAAACAACAAAGAAAACAACCTCTCACAGCTAGGAAGGCAAGCCAAGAACTTGCCATCAGATTTCGCCTGCAACACCTATAGATTTGGGTGAATTTCTCTCACCTTGTTGTTCCCCCAAATCTCCTGATGTTCCTAGGCAAGCCAGGAAGTGACATTCCTTACTTACCTGTAAGGCAATTGTATGAGGGAGCCATGTACGGGAACCACGTATGCAGGGTGCCAGGTCAGTTTTTTCCCCAAGGCTCTATAAAGTCAATATTAATTCCTTAAATTTGCCTGGTCATATCTAAAAACATGACATTCCAGTTACCGCCTTGTTACTATGACCAGTGTTTTCAACCTTATCTTGTTACAGAGTAAAAATAGTCTTACTGAATTTATGCAAATAACTGTGTTGCCATAAAAATATGATCCCTGGTGTCTTATAATTTCCTTTAACCATCGTTCATATTTTAACATCTCTGAAATCAAGAAATGACTTATAGTCAGGGATTTCCTAGGGTCAATAAAATAGGGTATCTTAAAGCTTTAGTATTCAATCCTGGCTGCACAATAGAATCATCTAGGGCCCTTAACAAAATCAGATGCTTGGTCTTTATCCCAGAGATTCTATTAAATTGATTGGGATGGGGGATTGTGCATCCGTATTGTAAAATCTCCCCCACTAGAGTTGAAATCATTGTTAAATATTTTAATGGAAGGAAAAATACTGTGTCATCATAGCAGTCAAAGGCTAGTTAAGGTGATTCTTAATAAAGTTATGGGAAGACTTGGCTTCCAACTTCAGAGAAGTTCAATTCAGTGTCCTCGTGCTAGAAAAGAGGACACTTGGCTTGGAATCAAAAGATCTGTCCTGACTCCAGTAAGTTCTGTTTTTATGGATGTAGGCAAGTGGTTTCGCTTCTCCCAGCCTTGGTTTCTTCCCGAGCAACACACCTACTTTGCAACGTAATTGTGAGAAATAAATAAGATAAGGTGAAAAATGCCTGTCACATTTCATGACACCTTGTAGGTACCTGTAAATGGAGGTTTTCTTCCAAATACTGTTCATTTTAATTGAAAATAGATTTTTTTTGAGCCAGGAAACAACACAATGGAGTTAAGTGTGGCTTATGTAAGCCTTTTGAATGGTTTCCTAGTATTAAGGTCTCCAGTTCTCTAATATGATAAAAATAGAAGCCATGAAAGTTTAAGGGTCATTTTTCATTTAAAAAAATTTCATTTCTCTCTCTTATTTTTTTTTTTATACAATGATTAAAGAAATTGAGTGGAAAGAACTTACACTTAGCAAGTTTACATATCCAAAACATTTTTAAATTAACCCGGCTATACTTGTAGATAAAAGGACTTATAGCCAGTAGTGACAAATGATAATGCAAAATGTGGACGAACTCACGACAGCACCAACATGGACTTTCTGTCCCATTTTGAGTTTGGTGAATTGTGTGCGCTACATTGTGTTAGAGTGAATTTCCATATGTATAATAATGATTTCATGTATTTGCTGAAGAGATGTGTAACAGGACAGCCTTTTTTCACTCTAAGGAAAAGTTTTTCCAGCTGCATTGCATTTCTGGAAGTGGAATCAACCGTAACCACTGGCACCAAATATTTAGCAGTCTGGATGCTAGTGGAGAGAAGAGAGGAGTTTGTACTGCTCTCAAATCGCCTTTGCCACAGAGTGGGTATTATAATGTGATATTTCTGTGCTCTGAAGAGTTGAGCTTGTGGGGAAAGCCAGCATGCAGTCTCAGTGTCAAACCACAGCCTGGAATTATCATGCCCACCAGGGCCTTTATCTTGGATGGGTGGAGGCAGCTCTTTTCCATGCATAGCCAACACTTGATTATCCGCTTGTGTGGATAACCCACTTGAAGGATTATTCATAGCAATTTTTAGGCCAGCCTGGATACTTCTCTCCCAACTGTCTTGCCACCCACTATGAGTCTTGAAACTGTCTCCTCCATTCATTTGGTCTGTGCTGAGGAAATCAGTTCAATGCCACCATGCTGAGATTTATTAAATGCCTACCATGAACCAAACTTTTAATTAGGCCAAATCTTTATGCAACTGTGCAACATAAATGGTATCATCTTATTTTCCAGTGGAGAGAACACAGATTTAGAGAGTTCAGAATACTTGTCTAAGTCAGATATATACATGTGAGAGAAGAAGTCACAGACTTCTGACTTCTCTGGGCTGGTCGGTGGTGTGGTGGTTATGGCAGCTGGATCCCACGTGGCCAACTATGTGGTTTGAGTCTCAGACCTGGCAGCTTAAAAAACACTCCAGGCGTATGTGCATTCATGCTCAAAACCCCAAAAGGAAGGAGAAATGGAGTAGAAGGAATTGTGACATGACTATTTCCCACGGGGGGCTACTTTCCCTCTCTCTGTCTTTCTCTGTGAGAGCATGTGCCCTGTGGCAAATTAAAAAAAAAAAAAAAAAAAGAGTAGAATAGTTTCTAAGTTAGCCACTACTTAAAAAAATTATTTAATTAAATTAAATTATTCTTTTTGTCTTTAATTTGATGAGAGAGAGAGAGAGAGAGAGAGAAAGTAAGCTGCCAGAGAGAGAGAGAGAGAGAGAGAGAGAGAGAGGGGTAGAGAAAGTAAGCTGCCAGATCTGAGGTTCGAATCACAGTCATGTGGGAGTCTAGCACCTTAACCACCATACCACCTGCCGGCCCCTCTACTCCCTCTACTACTGCTTTGGATAACTTAACCGTAGAAACTTCTCTATGAGTGAGAGGAATCCAAAATAAATAAATAAATAAATAAAAAACGGTTTAGCTGGCACATTTTAAACAAGTTTTTGTTTTTTTTTTTTCTTTTTATAAGGAAAGCTAAGGCCATTTAACACTTGAGAAGGCAAGCAAATAAATCAAATTCAGGCAGTAACATATACTCTGTGGTATGTTATAATTCCTGTTATTCAGGCTTAAAAATAAAATCAGAACAAAGATGGTTTAAGTGTCTTTACTGCTAGATAGCCATGTAATTCTTATAGGGCAGATTATAAATGTAGCTAATAATTTTTTTTTTGCAAAATATTTTGCCCAATAGAGAGCAACTTCCATGTTCTGTTCTGTTCAGATGACCATATATATATATATAAAATTGCCAGAGGGCACATGTGCTTGCCAGAGAGAGAGAGAGAGAGAGAGAGAGAGAGAGAGAAAAGGAAAGTGAGAAAGTACCCCTCATGGGAATAGTCAGCCTGCAATCCCTTCTCTTTCATTCCTCATTTCTCTCTTTCTTCAGGATTTTGGGCATGCAAGCACACACACCTGGCATTTTCAAGTCACTGGGTCAGGGACTTGAACAGAGGGGGTTAGTCAAGGGGATCCAGCTCTCTTAACCACTAGGCACAGGTTGGCCCCTTCTTCCTCTTCTTTTTCTCTTTTCTTCTTCTTTTTCTTTTCTTCTTCTTATTCTTCCTAAGTTTGTTTCCTTCAGGTAAGAAAAAGAGAGAGTGATTGAAAGAGAAAGAAAGAAGCACCCTTGATCGAGTCTTCTCCTCATGATCTTTCCTCCAGTCCTGCAGCCTGCGGGGATCGCAAGTGTACCTGTGATCAGGTTGACATGGGGATGATCAGGTAGATATGGGACTGAACTGCAAGTCTTCACCAGAGAAAGAGACCAGAAAGTGAGAAATCACCCCCTGGGGATGGCCAGACTGCAATCTGTTATCCTCCATTCTCCTCTCAGGAGTTTGAGTGTGCACACATACATGCCCAGCATGAGTTTCAAGCCTCTGGGTCCAGGACTTGAACCATAGCTGACAATGTGGGAGTTCAGGGCCTTAACCACTATACCATCTGCTGGCCCCTAAACTTTTTTTAAAAAATAAGTTTCTTAATTTTTTCCACGAGCAAAAGGGATGAGAGAGAGAGAGAGAGAGAGGGAGAGAGAGAGAGAGAGAGAGCGAGGAGAGAGAGAGAAAGATGGGCATCTCCGACAGGTTCTTGGCTCCATAATCCATTCCCAGCCTTCCACCAGTGAATCATAGGTGCACACATACCTGGTGTGTTTAGAGAGGTCTCTAGACACAAACTCAGAACCTTTCCATGTGGCCCAATGTCAGGCCCCTCCTTTGTTAATGTTTCTGTTTAAAGCCTGTAACCTTTGACTCTAATCCTACTGTACGTCTCCATTTCCATAGCAACAAGGCAGAATGTGGAGAGGATAGCCACAGACTCTTGAAATAATGGAAATGTAATGGAAAATTCCACCTTAAATAACAATATGCAAATTACCTTAGCATATGATAAACAACTAAGAAAGCGATGCTTTTTTTGGGAGACAGCTTTTTGGTTTTTGGAATGTACTCATTTTTCTGACAGCTTCTCTATCTTGTGCTATCTTTCTTGCCTTTTTTTTTTTTGAGACCAAAATAAAATAATTAAAAAACAAAAATTCAACCTGACATTGCATGTGATTCAATGGCAGATGTAGTGATTTTTGCTTCCAGAGATAGTTCTTAAGCAGAATATTTATAAAGACTTTTAATTGAAATGGTTTCGACACTTTATTAAAGAAATTTTAGTTGCCACAGTATAGCTGGAGAGTGACAGATTTCTCTCAAATAAACATTTCCCAACCTTTCTGCTACTGTGGACCTCTGTTATTATTTTTCCTTATATCTTCTAAAAGATATTGAAGCATACTCAAATACTGAAAAGTATTCAGCATATTGGTCTGTATTGTCTTAACTCAGGGAGATACAAGATTTCCTTTGTGGACTATTAAAAAAATCTTTTTGGATTCGTGTTACTCTCTTTGGTTATTTTAGAAACTCAGTTCCCCAAAAAAGAAATCACTACTTAAAAATTGTTTTGAGATGGTCAACAGAATAGAACAGACAGTGTAGCTATTTCTATCTTTTTAAGTTTCAATTTTGCCAGAGGGTGCACGGTGCTCTCCAGAGGGAGAAAATATCGCCCCCAGTCGGGTGTGGCCGTGCCGCAATCCTCTTCCATTTGTCTATCCTGTTGAGATTTGAGGCACACACAGTGTGTGTGTGTGTGTGTGTGTGTGTGTGTGTGAATGCCTGGCATGTTTTTCAAGCTGCTGGAGCCTGGATTTGAACTAGTGGTCAACCATGTAGGATCCAGCTCCTTTAACCACCAGACAGTGGTTAAGATTAATCTTAGTGGCCTAAGATTAATTTATATTAAATTCTTTAGGCTTAAGTATCCCTTCTTTGTACAACACAAAGTACAATGTAGATAAAAATACAGAAATGATATTTCTGTAAAATTGGGGAAATGCCTATATCACCTCACTTTGGGACAAACATTGTCACTCTTCACAATTGTTCACTGCTATTATTTGTGGGTATTTTCCTTAGACATTTTTTCCCTAGCTTCAAATTTTCAAACAATCAAGTATCATAGAATACATCTTATAAACCATCTAAAGATAACGGTGAACACCGTAACACCTCTTATGCATGCATATTGTGCAGCTCTCACACGCCAGCTGAATTCTCTCGAGTAACACCCTTCTCTTGAGTATTTTCATGCACACCTCCCCCTGGGTTCACGCCTGCATATGGGAGTCTCATTCATAAGGCCCAGCACACACGCTTTGTCACTCACTGCGTGTTTTGCTCTATTTAATGAGATCAATCACTGGATGATCTCAAGCTAAGGTTCTCTGGCACCTGCATCAGAATAATCTGGGCTATGTGTTAAAAACACACAACTTGAAATCGAGACCTATTGATCCATTTCTGGTGGAGAGATATAATCATCTGGAGTTTTAATAGGTTTCCCAATTATGATGTGATTTCTTATGTTCAATAAAGTTTGAGACTATCCCTCTGCTAAAGAATGTTGAGGTTGGGGGCTGTTATGGTGCTAAAAAAAAGCTTCTGGGTCCCTTTATGCAGAAGCAGCTGTAACACTTGCTCCTTTCCCCTTCTCTGGTCACTACAGCACCCCCTCCCTAGCCCAGCACCTGAACCCATTTTCTGCATCTTCACCAGACCTTAAACCCTTTGGGTTGTTCCTTGTAATTATCTCCATAAAGTCTTTGGAGACATGGTCTCACTCCTTACACAAAGTTTAGGAACAAGTGTGTGTGTGTGTGTGTGTGTGTGTGTGTGTGTGTATGGGGCAGGTAAACAGAGGTGAGGGGGTGAAGGGTCTTATGCTTTTGTCCCAAGGGCTCTGCTCTCATGGGCTGACCTCGATCTCTCTGGTTCTCCCTTTCTTCCTGGGAATGGAGGTGGGATATCCCATGTAGGGCCCCATATGAAAACATTTCCACTTAGTAAGATGGATACTTATCTTGGTATGATTTTGGGGGGAGCATGGTTATTTCTCTCATTGTTTAGTTCTTGTCCAAATGATCGTAGCTTATATTTCCTGTGAACAAACCAAACTATGGCTAAAGAAGAATGACCTAGAAGCATTGATAGATATATGGAGAAACCTCTTGGGGTGTGGGAAAAAAAAAGCCACAAGTGGATAATTTTGAGCTGCAATAAAAAAAAAAAATCTGATTATAATTCAGTTAATGGATGTATCTGAAGTTATGTGAGAGAAATAAAGGGGAAAACAACCCATTTTTTACTGCAGGAAGTTCCAAATGGAAGTTGGCTTATAGAATCACAGGTGAGGCACATAGAGTTTTCTGTGGTAGGGAAAGTGAAAAATCACAACCCCCCCCCCCCCAGGGGGGATGGCCACACCACAATCCCTTCTCCTCTATTCTCCTGGGATCTTGGGTACAGATGCACATGTGCCTGATGTGAGTTTCAAGCCACCGGGTCTGGAACTCCAACCAAGGTTGGCCATGTGGAGTCCAACAACATAACTGCTATGCCATCTGTAGGCCCCCCAGTAAGGCAATTTTAAAGTAAATGACTTTTCAAGGGAAAGAATGGTCCAGTACTCAAGCAGCAATTAATAAATTGTTCTTTTTGGGAGCTGGAAGTCCTGGGAGACAGAAATAGCTCGTGATGAGTTTAGTTAATAAGGCCTTAGGGAAAGGATGAAAGCAATTGGTTTCTTCTTTGGTGAGTCTAGTCTTGAAGCAGGTGATGGAGTAAATCTTTTACCCACACTATGGGAAAAAAGGAGACACAAAGATGATCAAGAGACAGGGCATGGAAGGAGGGTAAGGGAGAGGGACTTGTGTTCTGAGGTTCTTTGTTAAAATGCAAGTCTTTGGTGTATCCTTTTCTGAATCCCAATAGTAGCCATATTTATTTTCTCCAGGACTTGATAGGTCCTGGACTTCAGTGCTTGGTGCCCAGAGTGATGGTGAGGAAGTCATTTCTACTCCCTAGGTTTGAAAATTGGCAGAAGTTATACCTTCACACTTGTGAGCTCCTAGCTCTCCTGTGCCAGCATTGAAATTACTCTGAAAAATTCAGGGTGCTTGGCAGGTGTTGAATTGAGATGGAATGTCCTTCCACCTCCATTTGAGTCTATTAAAAAATGGGCAGGCCAAGTAACAGAAGAACCATAGCAAATATATTAATAAACATAAGCATGGGAGCCATACACTGACTACTGGACTCAAAGGAAAACCAGAGACTGAAGTTTTTATACTGTGTGGAAAGGAGGAGCGGGCTGGGACTCTTGGGAGAGGCGGCCACCTGAAGAGTGAAGAGAGAAGGTGCACAGGGAACAAGCTTGTCTTGTTATGTGGATGCAATCTTCTGGGTAGCAGCCCTCAGAAAGATTAGATGCTAGCCTGTGTAAAGGTTTCTCTGGGCTAGACGTCAGACCTCTAATTTCCTTCCTCCTGGGATGTGATTTTCCCCTAGGCAGAAAAGGAGGTGCTCGGAGGAAGCCCACTCTCCCTGCTTACATCAGCTGTTTACTTTCTTCATGGAAATAGATGTAAATCTCTCCTCCAAAACCGCAACTTTTCAGAGCTAATCCTATCTATGGTTTCTCTAAATAGCTGACTTGAAATAAGCCAAAGAAGTCTATTTTGGGGTGGCACACGTCGGCCTCCCACACAGGGTGGCACTGTCTTTGATAGTACAGGTTAGAGCAAGGCTCAGCTTGACTGGTTCATACCTAGTGGAGATCACACCTTATGGGAAGGGTGGTATATAACCGGGGGTGGGGGTGGATATTACTGATTCAGGGTGCAAAGTCCAGGGTGTAGGACTGACAACAGCCTGGGCTACTAGGAGAAGGGGCATCAGGAAGGTCCTGGATCTCTATTGGTGTGAAAGAACATGTGGAAAAGTCAGAAAGGAACAGAAGGGCAAGGAAATGATATTAGTAACTCTGTCATTTGCCAATGACTTACAGCTTTTCTTAGCCACGAGCTCTTTTGATCCTTCCAAGAACTCTCAAGAAGTGGAGGTGGGTGTTATTCCCATTTTTATAGATGACGATACTGAGCCCCAAAGAGATAGTGACATCTTGTACAGGACTAGCAGGACTAGGATTTGGGTCTTTTGTCTCTCGTTCCAGGCTTATGTCTATTTCTCCCACACTATATTCTTGACTAACAGAGTAACCCCACACTAACTCTATCTACTTCATAATTTTGCTCAGAGCTAGCCTAAACAAGGGGTAAGCAATCAGGGAAGGAGGCATACTTAACAGACTGGGCTTTTTGCCTGGGTAGACTTCTACTAAATGGATGTCCATGTCCAATTGTGTTTCATTAGGCTAAAATCCATAATGGTCTTTAATGTGGGCAAGGCAAGACCACCCAACTCACTTTTAACTGATGAAGCTGAAACCAGATCTATAGAGGTAAAAGGCATACACATTAGCCCTGTGATAATAGATTTCCAGATGGCTAGAATTGTACCTCTGTCTCTGTCTTCGGCCAGTGATACTGATGAAATAGGCTGCTCCATGTCAATAGATCATGAGATTTAGTGCAAGGGAATGTTACACATAGATACTAGCTTTTAGGGTCTTAGTTTTCCAGATGATACCATTTTTGAGGGGATTACACATATTGAAATTAACCAAGGTGTACTTGGAAGTTGGAAGAAAGGTGAAGGCATTTGAGTGGTTTTAAAGAGTGCTTGTAACAATTGGCACTGTCTTCCCAAGTGTCCTCCTCACGGATATAATTTTAAAAGCGGCGAATGAATGACATGTAAAACATTAGGAGAATATCCTCTATGCAGCTGTCATCTTCTCATGGAGAAATGTGATTATTTTTCACTCTGCTTTATGTGAATGTAAATGGCTATCTCTGAGAAGGTTATTCTCCCCTGGGAGTTAATGTAGTCCATCTCAAAAGGAGAGATGAGGAGGCTACACGTAAATGATGACATCCAAGACGGTTCTTTGACATTCAATCTAAGGAGATCGCTCTGGATAGGGCTGGTAATTTTGCTTCCTTTGGTGTGGGCTGGGTGCATATTTGTATGGGAGGGAAATGAATGCGGAGAGATTCCAGCCCCCCTCAGCACCAGGAGTTAGCAGGTGACCTCTTTTAGGGGTTGTTTTTTAAAAGTTGCTTTGAGTGGTCTGAGGAGTAAACTCACTTAATATCTTCTTCAAATTTTGAACAAAGGAAACCATTGTGAGAAATATAAAGTCAAGGTGAATCGGATTGAAAGTGAAGGCAGTGCTTTAAGAAAGAAGCCAGCTCATTTGAATGATGATATAGCCTTAGAGGCAGGAAAAATGAAAAATGCATCCCAGATATTTGTGTGTCTGTCACATCAGTGCTAGTGAAATGGCAGAGATGTAAGAGATTTGACATCTTTATTAAGTTTGCAGCAGAATTATGAAGAAAATGTGAGAAATCAAACATAGCTCCTAGGTTTCCAAGAAATATAAAAGGTGTCATTCCCATCTCAATACTTAATGTGCTGATCTGAGGAGTAACATAATGATATAAAATTAGGACAAAATAAAAGTTTTCAATAATGTATCATGGCTCTTGGCCTCATAGTTTTCCTCTTACACAGTTAGCAGCTAGAACCACACGAGATGAAGAGTTTTTTGATTATAAAAAGAAATGGAGGGCTAGCCAGTGGCGTGGTGGTTAAGGCAGCTGGATCCCACACGATCCATTGCATAGCTGGAGTCCTGGACCCAGGTGCATGAAAAACATGCCAGTTGTGTGTGTGTGTGCCCCAAATTGCAAAATCTCAAAAGGAGAAATGGAGAAAAAGGGGTTGTGGTTGACCATCCCTCATGGGGAGTGTTTTATCTCTCTTCTCTCTCTGGAGAGTACACATACCCTCTAGCAAAATTTAAAAAAATGATGTTAAAATATTACAAAAATTTTTGCTTATATGAAAAAAAATTGTTCTCAGTATAATTTATACACAGATAAATTTATGCAGCTATGGATGTTCTCTTGTGTGGTAGTTTTTATTTACAAAGTGGACAGAGCATCATTCATTCCTTCAGCTCAACAAATATCTAGTGAATGCTTTCTGTGCCATGCTCTGCTTTGAGCTCTTCATAGGGCTGATCTCCTCTAATCCCCACAGGCCAAGAGGGAAAATCTAAGGCTGGTTCTCCAGGAATCAGCCTGAGAGGAAGAGAAGCATGCCAGAAGTTTATTGGGGGATTCCTGTGGGACTGGGAGGGTAGTGGGAGAGTGGCACTAAGAGTGGCTGCAGCAAAGTTCTCTCCAGAACCCACGAAGTTCTCTACACATCTAGAGCTGGGAAGGCCATCCAGAGTTGTCCCTCTTGAGGCAAAGGGTCTAGACGTTTACACCCTCCCACACCATACCAATGGTTACTGGAGGTCAGACGCTCCCAGCAGGGGGTGTGACCCTGGGCAAGGGCATCTTTCATCAGCAGAGATCCTCAGCTGTCAATATCCTAGCAGCTCATGATGGATGCATCGACACTGCAGTGGGGCTCTCTGGGCAGCCCACCATAGCATTCTGCACAGGTGTGTATCATCCCATTTTTGTACTAGAAAAGAGAGAACCCAGGAGTTTAACAGCTTACCCAAGGTTGCACAATTACTAAGTGGAGGGGCTACGATAAATCCCATGCAGTGTGATCCATAGTCCACACTCTAAACTACTATTTTACTCCCTCCTAATTTTTATAAACTAGGTATGTAGGGAACCAGCAGTTAGCGTAATGGCTATGTCGCTGGACTCCCACGTAGTCGACCGCGGTTCGCGTCTCGGACCCGGTGGCTTACAACTCACGCCGGGCGCGTGTGCGTGCGTGCCCAAGAACCCGAGAGGAGAATGGAGGAGAAGGGATTGCGGCGTGACCATCCCCCCTGGGGGGTGATTTCTCGCTTTCTGTCTCTATGTCTCTCTCTGTCTGTCTGGCGAGCGCACGCGCCCTATAGCGAAAAACCTCTCCAAAAAAAAAAAACAAAAAAAAAAAAACTAGGTATGTAAACAAGTAAATGAACAAGATATTTACAAGACAGGAAAGTGTTCTGAAGAAAATCAAATGTGTCATACTAATGTGGAGTTAATATATTGATATATCGATGGTACTTCTACTTTCTGTCCCCATCAGGTCATGTGTAGACAGTGGAGACAACTAGCTATCCTGTTCTTCCTAGTGCACAGCAATATCCAGTTTCTCGTATGGGAATGTAGGCCACCTCATAGCCTGGCCCAAGAAACCTCTGTGCACCCTTCTCCCTGTCGCCAGGCCCGTATTTCAGTGGCCAGAGCAGCCTTGGAAGCTGGTGCTGAAGTTATCTCAGCTATGATGGGCCTGGGTGTCTCAGTGATTCCAGGGAGCAGAGAACAGTTGACCTGGAACTCACCCTTGACTGCTTATTACATGAGAGAAAAAACAGTTTTACTAGTTATGCCCAAGTATTTTACTGGACTAGGAGTATTTGCTCATGAGTACAATATAGAAATTTATTTAAAACTATTTAACATAAACAGTATAATGTATAGGTGGTGATTATTGGAGGAGTATGATGGTTAATTTCATGTGTTAACTTGTCTGGACACAGTGCCCGGATATGTACCCAGGTATTGTTTTGAATGTTTCTGTGAAGGTACACTTTTAATGAGATCAACACTGAAACAGATAGACTTTGAGTAGAGTAGATTATTTTTGTAATGTGACTGGGCCTCATCCAATTAATTGAAGGCCTTGATAGACCAAAGATAGACCACCCTACAGAAAGGAATTCTGCCAGCAGACTGCCTTTGGACTTAAACTGCAACTCTTTCTTGAATCTCCAGCTTGCTAGCTAGCCCATCAAATCTTGAACTCTCCAAGCCTCCAAAATCACATGGCCAGTTCCTTAAAATCTTTCTCCACATATCCTGTTGGTTCTGTTTCTCTGGATATCCCTAATATAGGTAGTTAGTGTCACTGAAGCAGCCAAATGAGAAGTCTACTTCAGAGATGGTCTTCATACATCATTTTAGAAATTTATTCTAAAAAATTTGTTAATTAGCATAAAGAATGTTAGGATTTTTTTTTTAATCGCCAGAAAGAACATGAACTCATGAGAGTCCCTAATGGGCATGGTCACACTGCGATCCTTTTCCCTCCATTTCTCCATCCCATCAGGATTCTGGGCATGCTTGTACATATGCCAGTATGTTTTTTCAAGCCCTATTCAAACATATGGGATCTGGCTCTCTAGGCACTGTGTTTAACTGCTCTGTTATGGGGCTGGCTCAGAAATATGTTTTTTAAATTGACAACATGGACTATATTCAAGATGCATGGCTGGCTAAAAAGATTTTTCAGTTTCCATCACCCGTGTAGGAAAGAAATGCCAAGCCCAATACCCTTATGCCTAGAGCTCTACTGGGCCAGGCCATTTGTCTTCCTGATCTACAGAGAACTCTATGGCCTGATTTAATCAGGAGTCTAGCCTGCTCTTCTGCTAGAGTTTCCCTGTTCCTGCCTGTGAGTGAGACTTTTATGCAAGGAATTTGCTGACAAGGATAAAGAAGAGAAGCTTCATCCAACTTCTGGGTACAGGTCGTATGGCTATAGTTTGTGTTTCCTAATCAATACCGTCTAGGTGGTACAATTTGATGTAAGACTTGCCTTCATTCTAACCTAATATGTAGCTATCCCCTCTCACTCTTAATCTCTGAAGTCTGTCACTATTTTACCAAAAGTAAAATATTTCATTGTTTAGTTACCAGTTTGACTTTGATTAGTTCCCCAAGAAAAGAATTAGAACAGTATGGATAAGAACGTGAATGATGGCTTCAGATAACCTGAATTTGAATCCCAGGATCTGCTACTTGTTAGTTGCATGGCTTTGGTCAATCCACTCTTCTTTCTCAGTTCCTTTATCAAGTTTGTGTCTGTTGACAGAGGCAGTTGGGAAGATCATGTAGGCTACTGACTGTGACATTCTCAGCACAGTGTCTAAGTATGTGTCCAGAATAAGTGTTAATAAACATCACAGAGCATCATGTTATCATCATTAATAATGATGAATAATGGAGGCTTTCAGAAAAGTCAAAGTTAACTTTTTTTTTTTTTTTTGGAGAGGTTTTCGCTATAGGGCGCGTGCGCTCGCCAGACAGACAGAGAGAGACAGAGAGACAGAAAGCGAGAAATCAGCCCCCAGGGAGGATGGCCACGCTGCAATCCCTTCTCCTCCATTCTCCTCTCGGGATCTTGGGCACGCACGCACATGCGCCCGGCGTGAGTTTTAAGCCACCGGGTCGGGGACGCGAACTGCGGTTGACTACGTGGGAGTCCAGCGACATAGCCATTACGCTAACTGCTGGTTCCCAACTTTTAAGCACTGCTACAAAAAGTAAACAGGTTTTACAGATATATTTCTTGTCTTTTTTTTTTTTTTTTTTTTTTTTTTTTAAAGAGAGTGAACGTTGAGAAAACCATACTATCATATGTTTTTAAACAATGGAAACTCAGATATTTGCTACCAGGTGTGTGGAGATAGCTGTAAGCCAATATTTTGAATAACCCTGGGCATTTTCCAAACCATTTTGAAAGATGTTACTATAAATTTTGGGACCTGTTTGTTCTGTGTTGAAATACTTTCTGAAAATACAGTTGTATTCAGCTGCTTAGGCTGCCAAAACAGAATACTTCAGATGAAGTGGCTTCAATGACAGTTTTGGAGGATGGAAATCCAAGATTAAGGTGCTGGCAGGGTTGGTTTCTGATGGGGCCTTTCTCCTGGCTTGCAGATGGCCACCTTCTGGCTTTGCCTTTCCTTTCTGTTCACATTCTCCAGGTGTTTCTTCCTCTTTGCATAGGGACACCAGTCCTGTTGAATCAGGGCCCACCCTTATGATCTCACTGAATCTCTGTTACCTCCTTGAAGGTTCTATTTCCAAATACAGTCACATTGGGAGTTTGGCCTTTCACTTCCAGATTTTGGGAGGATGTAGTCCAGTTCATAACCATCGGATAAGAAACAAAGTTAAATGCATTTCTTTGTTACAGGATTTTATCATCCTAAATAGACTCTCCAAGAGGATATATATGTATAATGTTGCCTAAACTTTTACAAATGATATTCCATTTTAATTGTTAAGTTTATTTGTTTCTTCCATGAATGAGAGAGACAGAGATAAAGAGACAGTATCCTTAACAAGATCTTGATGGCACCATCTACCTCCAACCTCAGCTAGCTCAGTTCATGGGCACTTGTGTGCCCAGCCTACTCAGTGAAGTCTCTGGATATGAACCCAGAACCTTCTCATGTGGTCAGACTTACAGAGCATCATGTTTTACCTCTGCATTAACATCTGACTCCATTCTTTTAATTTTTAAGTGATTGCTTATTATAAACTAAAGAAAAACAACCCTAAACTATCATGATAATCTTGTGTGTGTGCCTTGGTGTATACTCATGGGAAAGCTGGGATTGGAAGGACTACTAGTTTCTATACAAAATATCCTAGTTTGTTCTCACCATGCCTGGCATGTTTCAGGCTGACTGGACCAGTGATTCTAACCTCAGTTGCCATGTGAAATGTGGCTTCTCTTGAGTAGCGCACTGTCGTGGAACCTCATAGTGGGCTTTCACCTTTCTTACTGGTTTGAACTCCAGTTTTTTATAGTCATCCCCAGCTAGGCTAGCAAGATGCTCCTTTCTTCCCAGTAGCAAGTTGATGATCATAGCCTATCTTCTGTCATTTTGGCTACTTTGGGAGGATGCAGTACAGTCCATAACCATTGGATAAGAAATAAAGTTAAATGCATTTCTTTGTCACAGGATTTTATCATCCTAAATAGACTCTCCAAAAGGACATCACACTTTGATACCCTTTCACAGTTTCCCTGGGATGCTGAGAGTGTACAACATTGAAATACTAATAAATGGTATGTCATTGTAGTTAGAAAGCAGTTCTTCCCTGAAAAGAAGTGGCAATACTAAAATATTATGCTCTTGGATCGACATTGCTGTAATGTGACATGCTCATTTGTATTCATGCAGAGCTTCAAAACAAGTATCCTAGCCTGCAGATTCTTCTAATTAAATAGCTGGAAAAACCATCTACCATTATCTCATTTGAACTTTCTGTAATTGCTTATTTCCTCCGCTTCTTATTTTTTAATGTATAAATAAAGCCTTCAGATTTAATTTTCCTGTGACTGTTTTTTTACCCATAAATACTACCCTTGACATTTTTCATCAGTTTGTTAAAAATAAAAGTTTATTGCATTACTTTTCTGATGCTATGTTAAAAGGCAAATTGCTATAATTCCCCATTATTAAGGAATTATTATTAATAAATATTATGATTCATTGTTATAAAACATTAAAGCATATAATTTTCTCCTCTGTGTTGAGCTTCATTATTTAATATATGTGAAGCTTCATTATTATTTGGTAGTTGCTCTCATTTAGGAACACCATTCTCTTGAGGCAAGATAGTATTTTGGAAATGTGGTCTATGGCATTGTAGAAGCCACTTTTTGGCTGTTGGATCTAGGGAAATTTGATGAACCTCTAGGAGTATCATTTATTAAATCTGTAAAATGAATCTATTGTATTTTTTTAAAATTTGAGAATAATAAACTCATTCAAGGGAGTTTAAAAAGGAAGGATTTCTCTAAAGGCAAAGTATCAGTTGATCATTAATTGACTGATTTGTTCATTCAAAAATCTTAGGCACCCAGTATCTCCCAAATACTGTTCTAGACACTGGAAAGAGAGTAATGAACAAAAAACAGGCTAAGTGCCAGCTCTCATGGAGCTTACTGGTGGTTGGATGTGCGGTATCTGTTAGTTGGTGAAAGTATTAAAAAAAATAATGCAGGTTAAGGGTAGGACTACTCTGTATAACATTTTGTGCAAATTTGTACGTCTTCCGCAATATGCTTACTGCTAGATAATGTCTTAATTGATATATATATATATATATATATATATATATATATATATATATCTTTGATGATTATGATATGAAAGGTGTTCCTGAAGTTGTGCACCACACATCCTGAAAGACATGTGGCAGGCTTTCAAGTGATGGAGAACGATGGTGACGAAGCTTTACATTGGAGAGAAGACTGCTCTCCTATCAGCACTGAGTAGGGATATAAATAAACTGAGGGAAGGAAGCTTGTAGATATTTAGAGGACAGACATTCAAGGTAGAAGAAACAATAAGTGAAAAGGCCCTGGTGTGGGGTGTGTGTGACTGCATGCTTAAGGAACAGTGAGGAAACCCAATGTGACTGGATTTGAATACACAGCAGGGAGACTGACATGAAATGAGATCAGAGAACTATGGGTGGGATAGGGAGTGGAAGAGGGGGAGAAAAGTGGAGCAAGTTATGCAGAGCCTTGTGGGCCATGATAAGAACTTGATATCCTGAGGAAGATAGGAAGCAGTTAGGTTTTGAGCAAGGATGACATGATCTGATTTGAGTTAGATGCTAGCTAGACTATCAACAAAATTCAGGGTAGAGACAGTTTAGAACAGAGGCAGTAGTGCAGGTGGTAAACAAGTAGTGGAATTGTATGTATTTCATAGGTAAAAACCAATAGAGTTGGTCAACTAAATAGGAGTGTGTGAGACAGAGGAATCTGGAAAGAAGTCCATGGTTTTGGTCTGAGCAAACTGGATGGAAGGATGGCCATTTACTGAATGAGGAAGACTTCCAGAGAAGCAGATTTAAGTGGAAGATCAAGAGTTTGGTTTTCAACATGTAGAAATGCCTATTAGACATCCAGGTGAGCAGATGGTTGGACATAGGAGTCTGGTGATCAGGGCAGAAGACATTGGAACTAATGGAAACAAACCAAGACTAAAGCACTATCAATAGGGATTCCAAGGGACTTGAGTTGAAGGTTGACTATAGTTAAATCTACTTTAGAGGCTTCAGCAGCAAAAGTGTTTGACTTTTCATACAGGAGATCCTCCACCGCTGGGATCCAGATATGCCTAATGTGTTGTCTCTCTTCCCAAACCAACCAAAATACTCTTTTTACTTTTAGTTCTACTTTCTAAGATAGAAACTCTTTGGGGTCTAGCTTATCTTATACTTTTAGAAGAAATTGCTGAGCAGTAGAGGATGGGTTGTTTTACTCAGGAATCTATCTCCCAGTTAATAAGTAGTGACTGGTGTTGAGGGTGTGACAAAATTTATACCTTCTGTATAAAAGCTGTGTTATAGGCATGAGAAAATGCCTCGCTGACAAGTTTTAATCCACAACTGGAGGGAGAAATGAGAAAAAAATTTGGTGTAAGTTTTCATGCTTGAGAAACACAATCTATGACAGGTTGTAATTTTGGGGAAGAGGCACTTACAGTTTTATCTGGCATCCCATTTGTTCTTCATCTTGCATATGTTTCATTCTTTTTTTTTTTTTTTTTTTTTGAGAGGTTTTTCCTATAGGGTGCGTGCGCTTGTCAGAAAGACAGATGGAGACAGAGAGACAGAAAGTGAGAAGTCATCCCCCCAGGGGGGATGGCCGCGCCACAGTCCGTCTCCTCAAGTCTCCTCTTGGGATCTTGGGCATGCACGCACACGCGCCTGGCGTGATTTAAGCCAGCGGGTCCGGGACTCAAATAGCAGTCGACTACATGGTAGTCCAGCAACATGGCCATTACGCTAACTGCTGGTCCCGCATATGTTTCATTCTTGTAACTATGCTTGCTTTCTATACTGTTTTCTCCTCACATTTTATTGTAACGCCAAAGACCCTAATCAATCCAAATACCCTCATAGCAAACACAGGTGATACCCACATTTCCATGAACACAAGTCTTACTTTACGCATCCTATAAAGTAGTGCCTAGCTGTGGCTACATATCCTACTGCAGTCATTGAATAGATATATATTTTTTTTTCTGAAACTTTTTTTTTTTGTAACTCAATTTACATTCCTTCCCTAAGCTTCATCACAGCATACAAAATGCAATCTCCCATCCAGTACACACTGCATAGTGATACAATCATGCACATTACAAAAAATTTTCCATTACTAGTTCCTAGAATTACTTCCACCCCTCTTTCTGACCCTCTGTCCCTTCCCACCCTCCTCTCACACCACCTCCGGTGTCTACAATTGTCCTTCATTCCCTTCCCACCCACGTTGCATTGATCACACAATTTCCTACATAATCTAACTACTTTCAATGGTGAGTTCACTCATTACTACTAAGAAAACCAGTTTTAACTTAACTCAAAGAAATGCCAAGGAACTTTGCTTAAAGCCAGGAAACAAGTTAGGATTCTGTTCAAATGGAAGGTGCATGAACCTATCAGTCTCATGTACTTTTATCTTCTGTTCTGGTTCAATTTTCCTGATTAAATTCTGGGATATAGTATTCAACTCCAGACTTGTCCCTCTGATTAAGTTGGCCACTTTCATAGTTTTTTGACTCTTATTTCCGTGTGTCTGTGTTTAATTTTCTTGATACAGCACACCCTTGAGAACTTCTTGGAGATCTGGTCTGGTGCTGGTAAATTCTTTCAGGTTTTGTTTATCTGAGAATGTTCTTGTCTTTTCTTCCCACCTGAAAGATGGTAATACTGTACCACCTGCCGGGTACAGTATTCTTGGCTGAAATTGCTTCTCTCGTAACACTTTGAATATATTTTCCCATTCTCTCCTCGCTCGCATTGTTTCTGATGAGAGATCTGCTGTTAGCCTGATGGGATGTCCTTTGTAGGTAACTTGATGTTTCTCTCTTGCCAATCTTAGTATCTTGTCTTTGTCTGCGGTTTTGGTCAACCTGGCTATAATGTGTCTTGGAGAAGATCTCCTTGGGTTGATTCTATTTGGGGTCCTTTGTATTTCCTGGGACTGGATCTTCGAATGCCTCTCTAGGTTTGGAAAGTTTTCTTGCAGGATTTCATGGAATAGATTATCAATGCCCTTATGGGTCTCTTCACCTTCTGGAATGCCAATTATCCGGATATTTGGACGTTTGATGGTATCCAGTACTTCTCGCATATCATTCTCAAATTTTTGAGCCATTTTCTCAGTCTTCGTGGTGGACTTTTCTAAGCCAGCCATTTTCTCTTCTACATCTGAGATTCTGAGATTCTATTTTCTTTTCTTTCTTTTTTTTTTTTTTGGAGAGGTTTTTTGCTATAGGGCGCATGCGCTCGCCAGACAGACAGAGAGAGAGAGACATAGAGACAGAAAGCGAGAAATCACCCCCCAGGGGGGATGGTCACGCCGCAATCCCTTCTCCTCCATTCTCCTCTCAGGATCTTGGGCACGCATGCACACGCACCCGGCGTGAGTTGTAAGCCACCGGGTCCGAGACGCAAACCGCGGTCGACTACGTGGGAGTCCAGCGACATAGCCATTACGCTAACTGCTGGTTCCCTGAGATTCTATTTTCTGAATGATCTAGTCTGCTTTTAATACTTTCAAGGGAGATTTTGACTTCTTGTATTATAGACTTCATCTCTAGCAGTTCCGTTTGAGTCTTTTGTAAAGTGTGTAATTCCTCTTTTAGATCTTGCAAGAATTTCCTCATCTCCTGGAACTCGGTAACTTCTTTCTCCTTTCTCTTTAGCAGTTCATTATCTCTCTTTTCTTCCATCTCTGTTAGCTTCGACATTACGAATGTTCTAAATTCCTTATCAGACATTTCCATGACTTTCACCGAACTGCTTGTGGATGAAGGAGAGTTACTCTTTTCCATTGGAGGAGAGGTATTTTCTCGTTTTCCCATATTTCTCGTGATCCGACGGTGATTTCTTGTCATCTGATGAATGGCGTGTTTCTTTCAAATTCGTGAAGTTAAGCCTCAATGTTCAGGAGCAAGCAGACAGAGGTGTTCTAGAATCTGATTGCCGTTCTGTTGTGATCGCTAGTGCAGCAGATTCAGTAGATATTGGATGGAGAGACAAGAAAAAGGAAAATGAAAAAGAGAGAGAGAAACAACAACAAAAAGAGAGAAAAAAGACAAAAAAATAAAAAATTATAATTGCTTTTCTTTTTTTTTTAAGAGAAAAAAATCACAAAATAGAAAACCGCGCGGCGCGCCCAGTTTCCATGAGGAATCTTCTCAGAGAATGGCTCAACTCTCCTGCCTGGGAGAAAGGAGCAGAAGGGATTATTAACAAAACAAAAGATGGAGCTGAGAGCCAGAGAGAAACTCTACCTTTAAAAAAATCGTAAAAATTTCATTCTTAAAATTTAGTTCAGAAGTGACCTTTCTGGGAAGCCTTTCCTGAGAACTTCATTAATTCACATCATTCCTGAGTCATAAGCACCTCCTCCTCACATCAGAAAATTTATAATTATTTAAAACTTCAAATTGCATTTTTGGGGGTCAGCAGGTGTCTTAGTGGTTAAGGAGCTGGATTCCCTCACAGCTGACTGTGGTTTGAATTCTGAACCTGGCGGCTTGAAAATCACACCAGGCATGTGTGCATACATGCCCAAAATCCTGAGAGGAGAATGGAAAAGAAAGGATTATGGCATGGTGATTCCTCCTGGGGGGTGATTTCTTGCTTTCTGTCTCTCTCTGTCTCTCTGGTGAGTGCATGTACCATACAGCAAAAATTTCCAAAAAACAGGTTCTATTTTTAGCTTAAAATAGGATACATATTCATTGTATTAATCATATACTGACACATTAATATCTTATTGCTATTCTAAACTTTACTTAACAATTTCTCCATTTTGAGTGTGTTAATTCTTTCCAGTTTTTACAATTATAAATAATGCTATTATAAACTTTTTGTATATAAATCCTTCCAAATATATAATTATTTCATAAGACAAGATTCCTAGAAGTAAAGTTACTGGGTTAAACAACTGTATTTTAATGTTTTGGGCATATATTTTAAAGTTATTTTCCTAAATGATAACCCAATTTACCTTCCTAACCAGGAATTTATGAGAACAGACATCTGTTCATACTTGTTTTAAAAAAATGTTTATTTTATGATTTCTTATTCACATTATTTAATTGTTGTATGTCTCAATATCACACAATATGGTTTTTCAAAGTATGAATGCCGTACATGACAATAAAAAAATAGGAACCTCTCAGCAGACATGACTTGACATGGATTTTATGGTAGAGACCCACTGAATCAGTTGGGATATTTGAGGCTTCTGGAGTGAATATATATCAACTCTCTCACCAAATGCATCACTTTCCCAAAGACTAAATAGCTTATATACCTTTGTCAATAATGCTACACAAATAAATCAATAATAAGGAAGGGGCATATCATGCTGGACACTCCCATCACCAAATTCCTACCTAATTGTCCAAGCTAATTGTACTGTATGACTTACTGTCTTGCATTGATAAAGGCTTGTGGGATTTGTTTTGTCTTCTAGAAAGAAGGCGAATTTCTTTTTTCTTTTCTTCTCTTCTCTCTCTTTCTTCTTTTCTTTTCTTTCCTTTTCTTTTCTTTTTTTTTTTTTTTTTTTGGAGAGGTTTTTGCTATAGGGCATGTGCACTTGCCAGAAAGACAGAGACAGAGAGACAGAAAGTGAGAAATCACCCCCCAGCAGGATGGCCACGCCACATTCTTTTCTCCTCCGGTCTCCTCTCGGGATCTTGGGCACGCACGCACATGAGTCAGGCGTGAGTTTAAGCCACCGAATTCGGGACTCAAACTGCAGTTGACTACATGGGAGTCCAGCAACGTAGCCATTACGTCATCTGCTGGTCCCAAGAAGGTGAATTTCTTAGGGGCCCTGGTTTTATTAATTTCACCTTATTATCTCCAGTGGCTATCATATTGCTGAATGCATCATACATGCTCAGTGACTATTAGAGCATTATAATTTCCTTTTCTTCTCTTTTAACAATTGCTATTAGCACTTTTATGTAAAATAGGAGGGCTTTATTAAAAAAAAAAACAAGAATCCTTCTAGTATTTTTGTTTTTAACCTACTGTGTTTTCATGTTCAGATTGAGAGTAAATCTCTTAAATACAACATTAAATCTCAGGGGAATACATAGGCTATTTTTAAGTTTTATTTATTTATTTATTTTTTGGAGAAGTTTTTGCTATAGGGTGTGTGCGTTCACCAGAAAGGCAGAGACAGAAAGCGAGAAATCGCCCCCCAGGGGGAATGGCCACGCTGCAATCCCTTCTCCTCCATTTTCCTCTCAGGATCTTGGGCATGCACACACATGTGCCTGGTGTGAGTTTAAGCCACCAGGTCTGGGACTCAAACCACGGTCGACTACATGAGAGTCCAGTGATGTAGCCATTACACCATCTGCTGGTCCCCATAGGCTATTTTTTTTTTTTTTTTTTTTGAGAGGTTTTCACTATAGGGCGCGTGCGCTTGCCAGACAGACAGAGAGAGACATAGAGACAGAAAGCGAGAAATCACCCCCTGGGGGGATGGTCACGCTGCAATCCCTTCTCCTCCATTCTCTTCTCGGGATCTTGGGCACTCACGCACACGCGCCCGGCGTGAGTTTTAAGCCACCGGGTCCGGGATGCGAACCGCGGTCGACTACGTGGGAGTCCAGCGACATAGCCATTACGCTAACTGCTGGTTCCCCCCATAGGTTATTTTTAAAGCTTTATTTTGAGTTCTTGTTTCACCTCATGTTGCCTAGTCACTTTATGTCACAATCAGATGGTAGTTTTTCAGAAGATTCTTCTCTTATCTGAATGAACAAAGTCACTTTCCCCCTAAATCTGTAAGGCAAGTTCTTAGATAAATACTGCATCTTGCTGTTTTTTGTCTGCTTCAGGCTGGATGCAGATAGTAGAACAACAGACTAGAAAAAAAACAACAAAACTAGGCAACCCACTGTAAGTAAAACAATTTGCAAAGGGAAATGAAAATGAGAAATGAAAAGGGAAGTTCTGTGTTAGTGCTGAGTATCCGGTCATTGTCTGAAAGATATCTTAGTTAGATGTGTCAGAAGAAGTTCTGGGCAGCACAATTGTTTGAAAAACAACTTTGACCGTGAAATCAACAGCTGGCTTTGTCGGATGCTTATGGGGAAAAAGAAGACAGCAAGCAGTGTGCTAGGACATGTGGTCCCAGTGGAGACCATGGAGATATTATGACTTATTCACATCCTGCACAGTGATTTCCTTTTTCTAACCACTGTTGTTCTTTTGCCTTATGTATTTCCGACCTTAGTTATAACTTTTCATGAATTTTTTTCCAATTTAAAAAATTGTGGTCAAGTACTCGTAACATGAAACTTAACCATGTAGCCATTTTTAAGTGGATAGTTCAGCAGTATTGAATGCATTTATGGTTTGCTGGGTTTCTGATAGGTAAGTTTTCTCCTCAAAATTTTCTGCTTTAGGACCTTGGGGATAATGGGAGGGCAAACAGATGGGCAATTGTCATTACATGAATTAACCTGGTCTTTATTTGTGTTTTGAAAATTTTCACTAACTTAACTTGGTTATTTAAAAAAATATATTTATTTAATTTTATTTATTATTATTATTTATTTTGCTATTGGGCATCTGTGGTCACCAGAGAAAGAGAGAGAAAGAGGGAGACGGAAAGTGAGAAAACAAGGCACCAGGACCGGGACTCAAACCATATTGGCTCTGTGGGAGTCCAGTGCTTCAAGCACCAAGCCACCTGCTGACCCTGGTTTTTATTTTTAAATACTATTGTTGATGGTGGTAGAGTTGGTGGTGGTAGTGATGGTGATTGTGGCTTTGTCATCAAACATGATGTTAAAGAACATCATTGGTAAGATAATCCCAATAAAAAAAGTCTGGATCTTCAGGAATCAAATATTTGTCACACACCAGGGCAAGTTTTCCCAACTGGTGTTTATTTGTGAGTTGTGTTCCATTTCCAGCTCACCTCAAGTGTGTCCTAAAAACAGTGAGTGAACACACCTAGTCCTTGTATACCTTCCATGTCAGTCCTGGGAACCAGTCATGAGATTTTAAGAAAGTCACTTTTCTCCTCTGTGCCATCCTTCCTCCTGTAGATATCTGTAGCATTTTGTGTGTACATTACTGAGGACCTGGAAGGAGCAGTGAGCTCTGTGTGAACAGCACAATAGAATTGTGCTATCTTCAGCGGTATTGGCCTATGTACAAACCCTGCTTTGTTCTTATAATGCATCTTGTACACTAAGAGTTTTCAATCCTTTCTGAATGGCGCATCTGTGTGTGTGTATGAGCGCGTGTGCATGTGTGTGTGTGTAGGAGGTCACTGTGAATGAATGTTGTTGTAATTAGCCATATCCCCCTCCTTGTTTGCTCGAATCCTAGCAGGAATACAGGTAGTAAAACAAATGAACCTCACGTTCTTCACTGTTCACTTGGCAGGAATTCTGCCTTGCCCCATGTGAATGATGATTTGCAAAGCAATCTTATGAACTGAAAAATAAAAAGAAGAGCCAGCCAAAAGCCTGGACAGAATTGTTTATTGTTTCAACAAAATATATTAGTAAGTGTAGATTTCACATTCCTTCCTCCCATTCTTGTTACTTTCCGTTCTCCTCTCTGCCTTCTTTCCTCCTTTCTCTCTGGTGCAGAACATACTACCTAGTTAATATTACCTTTCTTTGTGAACTCTCGATTTACTTACCAAGCACACATGTAACTGTTTCCTTGCTTGGAGGTGCATTTATTAACAAGATCTGAAGAGAGCTACTTGGAGATGTGCTCTGTGTATTGTATTTGATGTGCCATGGCTAGTACATGGAATTCTGCTTTTTTGCATCTTTTGAAAACATTGCAGTTTGTACTTCATAATATCCTGCACTTAAAGAACATAATTAGTGCTAATTATCATTTAGAAAATTGTTTTTTGCTTGATTAGAGATTTTAGCTATGTGTACTGAAATCTAGTGGGTCTTCATTATGTGCAGTACTCTCTATTCTATACTGGCTTAAATATTAATATATGGAAATTTAGCTTCATCTGCCGTACCTTTTGATGTCAGAAGCATAATCAGTATAATTGGCTTAGATTGTTTTTTCTCCTGTTTGTGTTTCATATTATCTAATGTCATTAGTGAGTTGACTACTGAGTGGGTAATCTGCATTTCAGAACTGTTCCTTGAGCACATTATTACCATTGATTTTGATTATTTTAATTCCCATTCACCCCAGGCAGACCCTCAAGCTGTGCTATATTATTCAAAGAACTGCTTTCTTTCATTCAGAGAGCAAATCTTTCTGTTTCTGAAAACCCATTAGCATTCTGATAAATGTTGATATCTTTACTGGGTCTGGGGGAAATTTGATTTTTATTTTCTATGCACGTGGGTGTGTTAAGGGATTCTCACTGTCATTATCGGTGAGAATGCCTAACTTAAGACTTGTGTGCCTTTATTCTGAACAGCAGGTTACATGGTAGCCCTGGATGCCCATAGGTAGCTGGATGCCTGGACTGGTTTTCTTTCTGACCGGCTTCTCAGAGCCTGGCGCCAGGGCTCGCCATTCTCAGGGCTCCTGTGTAGTCTGAGTGCTGATACCTCCCCCTCTCTCCCTAAGGCTTGCAGGTCTGGCTTTTGCCCTTAGAAAATGATAGCTGGACTGACTTAGGGATTGGAATCCAACTTCCTCTTGGGTTTTGAGTGCATTCCAAGACTAACTGTAAAAAGAACCCCACATTAAAGTCTAAGTTTGGCTACGGTCAGCCACAGATTCTGCTAACCCTCCTCTGGGAAGCATATGCTCAGTTTGCTGATGGTGGTTATTAAGTCATTTGTAGTCGTATAGAACCTTGAATGTTAAGGCTGTAAGGGAACTTAGCGCCAGTATTGTACTTCTGTCTTTTTATAGATGAGAAAATAGAGGCCTAGAGAGATAAATAACTGGCTGAGGTCACACAGCTACTGAATGGCAGAGTTGAGTGGTAAAGAGCCCCTTTTGTCTAGGAAGGGCTCTTTATTTCTTAATGGTACCTTATTACTGGATGGTATAGTGTAACAGCATATTGTACACACCTGCTAACCACAACAGTTAGCAGGGGTCCTGACAGAAACATATATATGTGTAGATGTAGCCTAATCTATTTTTTTGGACATAATCTATTTTTTTCCCATTTTTTATGAGGGAAATGAGAATGCAAAAAGAATGTAATTAAAAGCACTGGTGAAAGAAAACAGAACCAATAGGCTATTTATGAAGGGACTTCAAAAAATTTGTGGAAAAAATGAATTAAAATTGGAGTTTATTTTGGTGCAAAATAAACTTGCACCTTTGGTTGTTGAAATCCATGCAGTTTTTTCAAATATACATTTTCTGTGAATTTTTGGAAGGCTGAGTGTGTGTGCGCGCGCACACACACGTGTGTGTGTATGCATGTGTTTATAAAGGGACTTACTATGAGGGATTATCCATGCAATTATAGAGGCCGAGAAGATCTGTTGTCTGCATGTTGGAGGCCCAGGAAGGCTGGTGGTTAGTTCCAGCCCAAGTCCAAAGGCCTGAGAATCAGGAGAAGCAATGGTTTAACTTTCAGTCCAGTTTCAAAGACCTGAGAAAAATGAGTGCCAATGTCTGAGGGCAGGAGAAGATGGATATTCTAGAAGAGGAGAGAGTAAAATTTGCCTCTTCTTTTGTTCTATTTAGGCCCTCAACAGAGTGGAAGATGCCCATCCCCAGTGGTGAGGGACATCTTCTTTACTCAGTTTGCCCATTCAAATGCTAATCTCTTCAGGAAACATCCTCACAGATACGCCCTAAATAGTGTTTTACTAGTGTTCTGGGCATCACTTAGCCCATTCAAGTTGACAAATAAAATTAACCAGCACAAGAGTTTCTCCCCTGGTAGGGCTAACTCTGCTCCTACAGTGCTGGGAAAATACAGTATTGGGTCATAGGAAAGTCATGATGTATTTTTCTATGCAAAAATATGTCATGACTTTTTTGATGACCCAATTGTTTGGTGCTCTTTGGGAGGCACTGCCTAATTAAGACTCTCAACCCTTGGTTAGTACCTTATTTCACTGTCTAATTTGAGTCAAATAGAGGCAGCTTCCTTAAGGAGACTGGGGTGGGGGGCGGGGAAGACTTGCATAGGAATTTTCTGTCCAAAGTTTCAATGATAATTAGTTTAGGATCTACCAAGTTGTAATTCCTAATGAATGTAATTATTGTAGGGATCCCTAATTATCAAAGGAGTTTTTAAGTATTTTAGCCAAGAAGCCTCCAAGGTGAATATTTTAAAAAAATAAGTGATATTAGTGTCCATACTCAGACGTTTCTCTTTTATTATTTTTTAAAAGTTTGTTTCTTTGAGAGAGGTACGCAGACATAGGGGGAAAAGGAGAGAGCAATAGAGAGACTTAACAGAGTCGGGACACCACGGTCTCCCTACTGCCCTCCCCACCCCAGCTCTCAGTCAGTCCTGGATCATGGGCATGCATGAACTTGGTACACTCAGGGAGATCTCTGACCTTGAACTGGGAACCTTCTCATGTGGGATGGCCTCACGGAGTGTGACTTTTACTACTACGCCACCATCTGGCTCTTGTAACCAACAGCTCTTCTAACAGATGGTTTAGGTTAATTTGGCTTCAGCAAAGGGACGAATAAAATTGATCCAGACAATATTTTACTGCATATGTCTAGAAACAAGAATCTTAATCCTAAATAATCATATCTTGCTGTTTCCCCTTTAAGACAGGGCTGTCCTTGTTTTGTCAGTTTCTGATACAGGAGTGTGAGCTAATGGCTTCTGTTCACAATCATGGTCCTCTGATAACCTAGAATGTGCTCATATGGCACCATCTTCCTTTTCAATTTAGTCAAAAACGTCAGGCAAGTGGGTCACTTGGTACTGAGTAAACCTTGGACAAGCCAGATATTTGGAGACTAAATTTTTGTCTAAGTGGCCAAGGAGCTATCATTTGGTACTTGGATACTTAGACTAATTTTATTAGACAAAAAAAAAAAAAAAAAAAAAAACCAAACGAGTGGATGGTCTAGGCCAGCGCTCTCTAGACCTTAAATTTCATCAACCAATAAAAATTTTAAAATAACTTTGAAGACCAACATCGAATGGTCAATTGACATTTCTTTTTGTCAAATAGGGGCATTCTGAAAGCACTAAAGTACCACCTACAATGGCTAACACATATATGAGAGAAAGTAAGTTTAACCAATAAAGGAGGACAGCTCTAACATCCAATTTGTAAAAAACTCTATGAAAGACTAAGCATGGTGTCCTTATTTTATTTTTTCTTTCATCAAAGACATAAAAACTGCCATTTGACAAGTACTGAGCCAAGTAACCTTTAAAGTTCCTTCTAGATATAGTGTTGATTTTCGTAACCTCTTATTGTCTCTTTTTTTTTTTTTATACATTGGAATTTATTATATTTATTTATTTATTTATTTTGGAGAGGTTTTTGCTATAGGGCACGTACACTCACCAGAAAGAGAGAGACAGAGACAGAAAGCAAGAAATCACCCCCCTGGGGGTGGGGGGGGATGGCCATGCCACAATTCCTTTTCCTCTCAGGATCTTGGGCATGCACATGCACCTTGTGTGAGTTTAAGCCACCGGGTCCGGGACTTGAACCTCAGTCAACTATGTGGGAGTCCCTCAATATAGCCATTATGCCAAATGCTGGTCCCCAAACCTTATTCTTTATGAACCAAAAGTCCTTTTCTTCCTTATTCTTCTATTTTCTTTCCCAGTAACCCCTTTCTTCCTTGAATCCTTTTTTTCCCCCATCTCCATCTCTCCCACCTGCTCCTCCTTTGCCATCTTCCTTTCCTATTCTGCAATATTTCTTAGGAAATCTCTTAAGGGAGAAACTGTCTCACACTTTGGGGGTATCCCTGCCTGAGGGTCTGATTTTCTTGTCTACTGAGCAGGTGTTCTCAAACTTAGTGAGCAACAAAATATTTATGCCATGAATTGAAATGTAAAGTATATTTGTTTTTCTGACATTGACCTATGATAGATATTTCTTGGATATAATCCCTCAACTAGCTTTGCACTTACTAAGTGGTTTTGTGTTCTGAATATTTTTTCTAATTACTCTTCTGCAGTATGAGACTAAATTAAAAAAAAAAAAAACACAAAACTTTTTTTGAATCAAGATATATTATGTTGTATGCTTCACTTCAATCTACCAGGCCTATTACTCTGTCATAGAAACAGATTAATGGACTGAAAATTTCACCAGAGCTGTTTTCTCATGAGTTTTGCTGATTTGACTACTTTCATTTGGGCCAGAATTTGCAGTAACTTTAGGTCTGGTTATTTTTCAACATTTGACTTTCTAGTTTTAAACAAAATATTTCCAAAGTATGCAAGAGTGAAAGGCAATTAAAATATGTTTAAAAGTTATACAAATAAACCTGTTTTTGATAACCATAAAACCAGCTGGTTTGGCTTTTGAGTAAAGGTTAAGGGGTTTCTCATTCAAATGACTTCTAGGGAATTATTTATTCAGTTAATACAAAACAAAACACCTTTCTTTAATGAGGTTCAGGCTTGCATTCTGATCAGCATGGAACAAAGTATAGTAGGCGTGGAGTGATGGCTCAATTCATTAGCACAGGTTTGAGTTAGAGGACTAGATGTCTTTTGTCTGATTAAAGAGAACCCTGTGCAAGTTCTTTAAATCTTCAGAGAGCTATTTTTTTCTCTATCTGTAAAAATATAATCAAGTTTCAGTTAAGTAGGTACCATGATTATTTAAGACGTTTTGACAGATATTTTGTCAGAGATGGCTTTGATACCTATAAAACATTTGAGATCTTCTATAGTGGAATAGAGGTAAGCATTGAGGAGATACTAAAGTTTTCATCTAGACATGCTGTAGTCCACATTGCATAAGAGTTAAAGCATCAAGGAATTTATGGTTGGACAATAAATTGGCTTAGCAATACGAAACTGAGCAGTGGAATTCCAGGAGAACATATGGTCTTTGAGGCTTACCCAAGTTCTGAGTTTAAAGGACTGGGTGTGGGTCAGAGCTTCCTACCTTCTGCTGAGTCTTCTCAGGGGCTCTGTCCTACCTCTGTAGTGGTATAGTGGAGAGAATACTGCACTGGGAATCCCTGGGTGGAAGGCCCGATGGTCCCTTACTTGAGAAGGTCCTCTGAATCTGGTGTCCTAATCTGGAGAATGGCAACACTTTATTCAGTTATTGTAACAGTTAAATGACATAATGTGGATGAGATAGTTAATAAATTATGTTCTGCATATTCATTAAGCACTGCAATTGTGGTAACACTGTCAGAATTGTGTGGCTGAAAATCAGTCAGCACTGAGTCCATGCAACCTCTACTCTCACCTAATGATGTGTGGCATGTCTGCACCCCCGCTGTGATTTTCTGGCTTGGAGATTTGATGGCAGTATGAATCATCAGTCTTCTTTTAGGTTTCTTTCTTTCTTTCATGAGTGGGGGAGACAGAAACAGAGAAAGAAGAGCGAGAGTAAGAGAGAGATACCCCTCATAGGGTCTTCATGCTATGATCCACCCATAGTCGCAGCTGGCCAGGATCATGGGCCATTCCTAGTGTGTTCAGGGAGACCTCAGGACACGAACCCAAGAACCTCAGTCAATGTATGGCCTCAGCAGCACAGGACATTGCATTATCACTCTGCCACTGTGGCTGATCTTATCACTCAGTCAGAATAGGTCTTGTAATATTACCAAAGAGACTCCAGTCAATTTAGGTAAATCCAGGGACCAAGACGATTGATGGCAATTATTTTGATTCCAAAGTGTGGGGTGATATACCCTTTAAGAATCAGAGGTAAGAAAGTTAAAATCAAAAGCAAGTAAAGCTTTTGTCTGAATATGTCTCCTGGTTGGACACAGAGGGAAGAAAATTCTACTCTCGTGGCATCTGGGCATGGAGCTCTGACAGAATGAAGGGCGTGTGGAGATCCATGCTTTGTTCTTGGCACCAGGAGACCGTCTACTGGGCTCCTTGGCAGGAATGAACAGCAGCATCTGTTGGGGGCAGAGAGGATATTTAATAGAGTTAGCTTCAATTTCTCGGTTTCTTGTCACTAGGGATGGCAAACCCAGTAGTACTTTATGTTTCAGAATGTCTTGACTTATTTTTCAAGAATGTTTAGGCTTGGCTAAACTTTATATGGCTAAGTTTTGCCAGCTTTCCTTTCTTAATTATTAGTATTAAACCCATGTGTATGAATTCGAATGGAAATTTAAATCATTTTAATGTTTATTTAGTTTATTCATCCCAAATCTATGTTGAATAAGGACTGTTTTATAAGGAGTCTATGAAAAGTGTTTCTATGAATTTTGTCCCTTTTATCACCAGAAAGGAAGTGTAGTAAGAGACGGTTAGAATGAGATCTCAATTCCAAATCCACTATGGTTATGGCAGGGCGTGAACAGTACAACGTGAATTCTCACTGCTTTAATTGGAATTGAGTTTGAGGCAGTCATTTTTATAATGAATTTTTAAGAAAGCACATGCTCTTTTAGAAAACATTGTTCTCAGGTGGCATGGTGGTTAAGGTGCTGGAATCCCACATGGCCAACCATGGTTCAAGTACTGGATTTGGTGGCTTGAAATTCACATCAGGCACATGTGCCTGTGAATCCTGAGGCCGGCAAGTGTGTGGTGGTTAATGTGCTAGACTCCCACAAGATTGACTGTTGTTTTAGGCTTGCTTTCACATCTTGCCCCCATCTCTTTCTGGTCAAATTAAAAAAAAATGATTAAAAAATTCCTTAAACAAAACAAGAATTCCTCAGAATCTTTAAATCTCAGGAGAAGAATGAAAGAGAAGGAATTGTGGTGTGGCCATCCTCTCTGGGAGGTGATTTCTTACTTTCCTTCTCACTGTCTCTTTCTCTCTCTTTCTCTCTATGTCTCTCTGTGGCACACCCTATGGCAAAAACCTACAAGAAAAGAAAAAGAAAGAAAGTATTGTTCTCCATTTTTAAATCTTAAGTGCAATAGCCACAGCCAGAGAAAAATAACGTCTGTGGCCCATTATTATAATTTTTTTTTTTTTTCCAAAAACACCACACAGTTTGGTTCTGGGCAGTAGGAGATGAGTAATGAAAGGAATGGTGATTTCCAAATAATTCTTACCTTCTCATTGGTAGTAACCTATGTGTGTCTCTGTTAGGCTTTGTGGCCCATTCACTACACTGGTCATATTGACTTAAAAGAACAGGCACTGTTTAAGTAAGATAAAATAATGGTGTTATTTTGTACTCATAAGAGTTTGTTCTGAGATGACAGCTAGACTGAGACCTGACTTACAAGTGTCAGAGCTAGAAATGGGCCAGAGGAGATTAGTGACTGTCCATTCGAACTCTTAATACCAAAGGGTCTGAAATATTGAAAGAAATGAATATGAACCTGGGCACATAGTGCATGTAGAATAAATACTTTTGAATTAATCTTAAAGTTTAAGCTTTTCTTATGTCAAAGGAATAAGTACTTACTTGAATAGACTACTCAGGAAAAGGTGTAGCTGTTTATTCTTAGTATTCCTCTTTTGCCCTCTGTCCACAGAAAAGAACTGTGTTTTCTCTAATTGAAAATGAATTGTGTACTCCAGTTAATAGAATTTTATAAAAATAAATATTGTACTTTAATAAGTAACAGATTGGAGGGTGGGGAAGGGAATCCAACATCACTAGATATTTGGTCATAATTTATGAAGTTGTTTACCTCTGAAGGTGGGCTATTTACATTTTTAATTAAACCTTTTATTTTTATATACTTAAAGATTTATGTGCAATTGTAAGAAACAATACAGAAAGATCCTTATGTCCTTTACCCAGTTTTCCCAATGATAACATCCTGTAAAACTGTGGGACGATACCATGACCAGGATACTGGCATTTTTATAGTCAAGGCAGAGCAGGTCCAGCACCATAAGCATCTTTTTTTTAAAGAGACATTTTTGCTATAGGGTGCATGTGCTCGCCAGAGTGACAGAGAGAAACAGAGAGATAGAAAGTGAGAAATCACTACCACCCCCACATGGAATGGCCATGCTGCAATCCCTTCCCCTGCATTCTCCTCTTGGGATCTTAAGCATGCACGCACATGTGCCCAATCTGAGACCTCCGGGTCTCAGACTTGAACCATGGTTGACTACGTGGGAGTCCAGCAACATAACTATTATGCCATCTGTTTGTCCCACCATGAGCATCTTTTAAGTATCACTCGGATATTTAGACCAATTTTCTTAGATGAAAAAAAAAAAAGGATGGACTAGGCCAGTGATTTCTAGACTATTTATCAATACATCCCCTTGTTCCCCTTCTCACCTTTTTAACCCTTGGCAACCATTAATACATTGTCCATTTCTGTAATCTTATCACTTGAAGAATGTTACATAAATAGAAAAATGCAATAGATAATCTTTGAGATTGGCTTTTTTTCATTTGTCATAATTTTTTGGAGATTCATTAGGTTGCACCATGTGTCAAAAGCCTGTTTCTTTTAATGGCTAAGTAACATCTCATGTTATAGATATAACGTAGTTTGAAGGATACTGGAATTGTTCCTAAATTTTGGCTCTCACAAATAAAGCTGCTATATACATTCATGTACAGGGCCCATGCCAACATAAGTTTTTCTTTCTCTGGAATACTCATAATAGTTAATTTTATGTGTCCACTTGGCTGGCTCATGGGATGTCCTGATCTGGCTAAATATTATTAATATTATTTATCTGGCTAAATATTATTCCTGGATGTGTCTGTGAGGGTGTTTCCAGAAAAGATTAGGACTTAAGTTGATCTCTCTCTCTCTCTCTCCATCTGTATGTAGCTAGATGTAGTTATGTAGTATGTGAGTCAATACCATAAAAAAAATCATGTGAGCCAATACTTCATAATAGTAAGTATATTTATTATAATAATAAGAATCTCCTGCTCACTTACTCTCTTTTGTTCATTCAGTTTGAGGTCTTCCTGGTTCTTGGTATGATGAGTGATTCTCATTGAGACCTGGACACTTTGCATCTTGTAAGACTGTAAATCTTTTTTAAAACTTCTGTTTTAACTAGCTTTCTCTGTCACTACTCCAAAAGGGAGAGGGGAGGAAGCACCTTGTTGCCATGCCCAGGAGGTGCAATTGCTGAGTTTAATGGCAGTTACATGTTTAGTTTTTAAAGAAATGGACAAACTGGGGAACCAGCAGTTAGCGTAATGGCTATGTCACTGGACTCCCACGTAGTTGACTGCGGTTCACGTCCCGGACCTGGTGGCTTAAAACTCACGCCGGGCACGTGTGCGTGCGTGCCCAAGATCCCGAGAGGAGAATGGAGGCGAAGGGATTGTGGCGTGACCACACCTCCGGGGGGGTGATTTCTCACTTTCTGTCTCTATGTCTCTCTCTGTCTGTCTGGTGAGCGCATGTGCCCTATAGCAAAAACCTCTCAAAAAAAAAAAAAAAAAAAAAAAAAAGAAATGGACAAACTGTTTTTCAAGTGCCTGTTAAATTTCACATTCCTACCAGCAAGGTACGAGTGACCCAGTTTCTCCACATCCTTTGCAGTATTTGGTGTGGTCACTGTTTTTAAATCTTAGCTCTCCTGGTACATGGGAAGTGATAATTCATTGTGGTTTTAATGTTCATTTTTCTTATGGCTGATGGTGTTGAACATATTTTTGTGTCTTTATTTGCTATCTGTATATTCTTCCTGGTGAATTGTCCGTTTTTTTTTTGTTTTTTTTTTTTTGTTTTTTTTTTTTGTTTGTTTTGTTTTGTTTTTGACTCATTTTCTAGTTAGATTGTTTGCTTTTTTGGTGTTGTATTTTTAGAGTTTTTCTTAAGTTTATTATTTATTGCTTCCATGAGTGAGAGAGAAAGAGAGACAGAGACAGAGAGATAGCACCCACATATTAGGAGCTTGATGGCACAATCTACCCCAGCCTCAGTCACTCAGGTTATAGGCGCATGCCTGCCTGGAATGTTCAGGGAAGTCTCTGGATGCCAACCCAGAGCTCACCCATATGGATCAGTCCCCCTAAGCTGTGCCAGTAAATGCAAAATCTTTATGTATTCTAAGGAAGTCTTTATGTGGGACCAGCAGTTGGCATAATGGCTATGTTGCTGGACTCCCATGTGGTCAACTGTGGTTTGAGTCCCAGACCCAGTGGCTTAAACTCACGCCAGGCGCGTGTGTGTGCGTGCCCAAGATCTCAAGAGGAGAAGGGATTGCAGCATGGCCATCCCCAATGGGGGTGATTTCTCAATTTCTGTCTCATATCTGTATGAAAATTCATATCTGTACTATATTGAGTGTTTAGTCCACCAACATGATGTGTCTCTACACTATTTCAATGTTCTTTGTCTTCTGCAATGTTAGATCTTTTGTTATCATTTTATAGTCCCTTGAGGCTCTCTTTATATATTTTTTAGTTTACTTTTTTCTCTCATGTTCAGATTTGGGAAATTTCTATTGTTCTATCATCCAGTTCACTGATTTTTCTCTCCCCTCCACTCTGCCATTGAGCCCATCCTTGAATTATTGTTTAAAATTTCGATAATTATATTTTCAGTTCTAAACTTTTCACTTGATCCTTTTTAATATCTTCTACTTCTTTACCTACTTTTTCTTTTTTTTTTTTTTACCTACTTTTTCTATTTCCTTGCTGAGACTTTCTTTTTGTTTTGTTTTGCTTCAAGAGTGTTTGTAATTGCTTGTTGAAACATTTATAATGGCTATATTAAAATCTTTGCTAATATTCACACCTCTGTCATTTCAGCATGGGTATTTATTCATTGTCTTTTCTCTTTTAATTTGAAAATGTCCTGATTTTTACAGTGATTTTTGGTTGAAATTTGAACATTTTGGGTCTTATGAGACTGTGAGTCTTATGTAAACCTTCTGTTTGAGTTGGCTTCCTCTGTTACCCATCCAGCAGAGTGAGGGGACTAACTGCCTTATTATTAGCAGGTGAGGATAGAAGCCCAGCTTCCTCACTGGGTTTCTGTTGACACAGCAGGATATCCTTCATAACCCCTGGCCAGGTGTGGGAGCTCCAGCACCCTACCTGGTTTCATGGATACCTCGTTGGCTGGGAGGGGAAGAGGAAATACCTTGTTATTGCTTCCATGTGGCTTCCATGGACAGAAGGGGAAAGTGACCTTGTTATCACTGGTGACAATGAAAATGATAAACATACTGACTCACTACTGGGTCCCCTATAACACCAATCTAGCAGGAGAAAGAATGCCTTTTTACCCTGAGTGGGAGTGGAGTCCAGGCTTCCCAAGTGGCCTCTGTCTGGGTGTGGGTTTGGGACTTGTTATCAGTCAGGAGGAAAAATCCAGGCCCCCCACTTGGCACGTCCTTACAACCTCCAGAGGGTAAAAGTCTAGGCTCCTCCCTCTGCCTTTGTCGGCATGGGTTGGGGTAGGGCCATCGTTTTTCTGATGTTGTTTGGATTAGTGCAGTTATTGTCTAGAAGTTTTGTCTTGCTAGGTTGCCCTTTCCTCCTCCTTTGGCTGAAGAGCTTACTTTGCTCACTCTAGATAATGTTTATAATTTGCCAGCTTCTTCAGCTCCTACTTTGGGATATATGAAGCAAAAGACAATCTAGAAAAGGCCATTTTGTTCCTTGAATCTCCCAAGAGTTCTTAACAATTCTGTCTTCCTCCCCACCTTTTTGCACCTTCTTTGTTTGTTTATATGTAGGGTTAGGCTTTTTTGCTGTATTTAGTGGGAGGAATTTTCCTTAAAAGAAAATGTCTATTCTACCTTCCCATGTTTATATTTTAAACAGAAAGGGAGAGATGAGATCAATGCCAGAAGAAAAAGGTATTTTTTGCTTTTGTTTTTGTTTTACAAGTCTCATGGATTGGGAAAGGCAAATTTTGTTTTGTTTTTAACTATCATTCTTACAGAGCCAAACATTTAATAGAACTATTATTGCCTTCTAGATTCCCTCCACAGCTACAAAGCTTGTCGTATTTCAGTTTTCGGCAATGTTGGTCATTTGTAGCTTCTCATTTCAGCCAGCTCTTCCAGAGGAAAATATAGGAAGATAATGTCACAGCCTGTGGGAAGGATCGTATTTTCTGACAACTCCAATTTCTTCTGCTGTCTGTGTCTTCACTTTTCATGGACCCTGCAGTTTATCAGCAATTTTGTTTTATCCTCCAACACAGGAAAGGGTTTTGTGTGGCAACACGTTTATTGTGAATAACGTTTCAGACCCATTAAAAGTGATTATTATCACCAAAGCTCTATTTTGAAGAGCCTGCTATTAGCTTTACCTCGAAACACGACATTTACACGTTCACACACACTTACACATGTATGGGGCTCCAACCTAAAAATTGGCTCATAGCATTCACATTTTAGTGAACCAATAAATTGTGAGTTTAGTGTTTTAGTCCAATCAAATGCCAAGTGTTTCATTTCAGGCCCTAGTGTCCCTATTGACAGGACTTTAAATCTACTACTTGTGCATCTGGAGCTCGTTAGATGTTTATAGTTTCAGTGGAGCCAAATGTCAATGGCACCTTTGGTCTATGGAGAGACCGAGTGGAGTAAGCAGTTACTCTGCTTCTGTGAGGCAGGACCAGGCACCAGAGGACCAGGCCCCCACTGACCCGTGCTGTATAAGAAAGGCCTTGCCCAGTGGGAGACTGGTTGGGTTTATCATAACGTGTTTTCTCATAACTCACCTCCAAGGCATTAGGAATATGCTCACAGGAGTGTGCCTTAGAGGTTTATGATTAGAGGCCAGCATAGTCTCTTTGGAGTAGCACTGTCCAATAGGACTGCAATGGTAAAATGTCCTGCTTCTATGCTGTCCCATCTGTAGCCACTCAGTAAGCGATTGAAATGGGGCTAGTGCAGTTCACAAATCAATTTTTATGTGGTTTTACTAGTTTTTTAAAACTTTACTTTTAATAGGCATACGCAGCTATTGTTACCATTTTTAATAGTCTCGCTATAAAGTCAAGTCGTGATGTAAAGAAGTACTAGAGATCAGTTCTTTTTTTCTGCACTCATCACTACCCAGAGTGATATTTTATTCTATCTGTTCATTCATCCGTCTATCCACCCATTCATCCATTCATCCCTACATATGCCTTGTGCATTTCTATGGCAAGACTCTGATAACTGTGGAAGATACTATTAAATGGATTTCTCTACAGAACCAGACAATACATCATGAAAACACATAAACTGTGGATTCAGACAGACGTTGCTTTCATTTCCACCTCAGTGGTTCCACCTCTTTTGGGAAGTTACCAAATCTTTCTGAGCCTCTGTTTCTTCATCTATAAACTAGGATTAAGACCCATCTGTGATGGTCAATTTGATGAGTCAACTTGGCTGGACCATGATGCCTAGATATTTGGTCAAACATTATTCAGGATGTTTTCTGTGAGGGTGTTTTTGAATGAGAGTTATATTTAAGTCAGTGGACTTTGAGTAGATTGCCTTCCATAATGTGGGTGAGCCTCATGCGATCAGGGAAAGCCTTGACTAGGACAAAAGGGTAATCTCTCCTGAGCAAGAGGGAATTATTTAGCAGGCAGCATCAGACTTTCTCTGTAATGATAGCTCTTCCAGCAGAATGCCTTTGGACTACAACTCCAACTCTTTCCTGGGTATCCAGCCTGTAGCTTCCCCCCATCAGATTTTGAACTTGCTCAGTCTCCACAATCTTATGGAGCCAATTTCTTAAAAATAAATTTTGGGCTGACTCCATGGCTTGGTGATTAAGGCAGTCTCACATGGCTGACCAAGTTGTGCAGGTCCCAGACCTGGCAGCTTGAGAAACATGCTGGGTGCATGCGTATATATGCCAAAATCCCAAAAGGAGGGAGAGATGGAGGAGAAGGGTTTGCAGCATAATCACCCCTTTTGGGGGGTGCTTTCTCCTCCCCTTCTCTTTCTCTTTCTCTTCCTCTTTCTCTTTCTCTTTCTCTCTTTCTCTTTCTCTTTCTCTTTCTCTTTCTTATGCTTTCCTCTCTCCCTCTCTTTCTGTTTCTTTCTAGTGAGCACATACCCTTTTAGAAAAAAAAAAAAATCTTTTCTGTGCCAGGAAGTGGCACAAGAATAATGCAGTTGGATCCATGTAAGAAGGTCTTGGGTTCTTATTCTGGGACCTCTTTGGGCATACTGGGCCTGTGTGCACTTGCCTGTGTGCATAGCAGTGTGGACTGCTATGTGTACATCCTACTGAGTGTGCCTGTCTGCCCATCTCTCTCTCTCTCTCTCCCCCTTTTAAAAGAAATAAATAAACTTAAAAATCTCTCTCTATACCTATACATACAAATCCTTATGTGTTTGTTATGATTGAATGCTTGTGTCCCCCAAAGGTTCATATGTTGAAACCTTAATCCCCAATGTCATCGATGTGATTTGAAAGCAGGGCCTTTGGGAAGTAATTAGAGTTATATTGGGTCATGAGCTCAGGACCCTTCTGATGGGACTAAAAAAAGAGGTAGAGAGAGAGAGATCACTCTTTCTCTGCCAGGTGAAGAAACAATGACAAAGTTGTTGCCCAGCCAGAACTTAACTATACTGCCACTCTGCCCTCTGACTTCCAACCTCCAGAGCTGTGAGGAAATAAATATCTCAGAGAAATTTATTAGATGGAGTGATTGAGCCACCCAGCCGATGGCATTTATGACAGCCCTAGCTGACTAATATGACGTACTATTGGTTCTGTCTCCCTGAAGAACTGTGACTCATATGCCATCTTACAATGTTGCTGAGGAGCTGAAGTGAGATATGTTCACTGCCTGTCATGTGTCTGATGCCTAATAGGTACCCGCCTTTCTCCTTCCTACAGCATGTATATGGCCCCTGGCGAGGCTAAGCCTTCCCCTTCAGGCTGGTGTTTCATTTGAATGCCTTTCTGTTTCTTCTACACCATTCAAATTCTAGCCATCTTTCCAGGCCAGCTTATATCCTGTTTCCACAGTGCAGTGTGTCCAGATGACTCCAATGGAGAATAATCTCTCCCTTTATCAAATGTTAATTTATACAACATATATGCCTTTCATATTTAATGCATCCTTGTTTGAAATTTTTAATAGCAGTCACTATTTAGTGACTACTTTCTATGGACCAGGTATGAAACAAGTACTTGCCAGATATTATCTTGTTAAATTCTTGAGATAACCTTATATTGTAGGCATTAGCATACTCACCTTACACTTCACAGCTGAGGGAATTAAAGTCCAGAGAAGTTAAATGTGTGTGATGATGCTGTAACAGACATGATGTATTTCTGTTTTTTCCCTCCTGCCATAATCTTTTTGTTTTTAATTGCCAGAGGGCATGCACACTCATCAGAGAGAGAGGAGAAAGGAAGAAAGCAACCCCCAATGGTGCATGGTCACACTGCAATCTCTTCCTTTCTCTATTCTGTCGGGATCTGGGGCACGCACATATATCTGGCATGTTTTTCAAGCCACTGGGGCAGGATTCAAACCACAGCCAGCCATGTGGTTCTGGCTCCCTAAACCACTAGGCTATAGGGCTGGCCTTTCTATAGTCCCTCTGCTGTGAAAGCTGAGCATTGAGTTTTGTTGGCTGAAGAGGGAGAGGGTACATTTTCCCAGATTCTTTTTTTTTTTTTTTTCTTTTTTTGGAGAGGTTTTTGCTATAGGGCGTGTGCGCTCGCCAGACAGACAGAGAGAGACAGGGAGATAGAAAGCAAGAAATCACCCCCCAGGGGGGATGGCCACGCCGCAATCCCTTCTCCTCCGTTCTCCTCTCGGGATCTTGGGCACGCACGCACACGCGCCTGGCGTGAGTTTAAGCCACTGGGTCCGGGACTCGAACCGCGGTCGACTACGTGGGAGTCCAGCGACATAGCCATTACGCTAACTGCTGGTCCCACATTTTCCCAGATTCTTTATGAGCCATCTTCCATATGAGCCACTCTCGTTCCCAGTCTTCTTTGTAGGTAAGCCTGGGAGTGAGGGTCAATTCAGGGCAAAGTAACCTAGGGAGACCTTGCTGACAGCTTCTGGGAAATAGTTCCTTCTGGATAAAAAGAGAGTCCTGTGAGCAGAAACTCTACTTTTCTTTCCATTCTTTTAATACTGGTAAGCGAGGCGTTGGGCCACAGCCATCTTACAGCTAAGAGGGGAGGCTTGCAGACCCCATGAGCATGGCTGAATGGAGAGCTGCAGACTCTGGAACCTCAAGGCTGTGACTGAGCCACCGATACAACCCTTGGACTAGCCCCAATCTTAACTTTTTGTTATAAGAGACTACAAAAACCTCTACTGTTTAAGCTGTCGGGAGATCTGTTACTTAGAGCTAACAGTATTCTCACAGGTACAGGTGCATGCTGAATCTCAAATTACACTTTCCTGAGTCTCTTTTGAAGTGATAATCTTGTAAGTTAGACTTTTTACAGAAAGAAATGAGTGAACATGTGGTTGTAGGATCTCCTTGTGCCAAGTAAGGTCAACAGGTTCTGAGGTAGAGAAGGAAGTAGAAGAAAGTCTTTCAGATAGCCAGTGGGCCCAAATATGTGGAAACAAAGGAGCTTCAGAGGCCAAGAAGTAGAAAACCAAACAGGAACTTGTCCCAGCACATGTTTGTATTGGACATACTGCTGGGATGGAATGGAATGACCAGTCTTTTCTGTTTTTGTTCCTCTGCCTAAGTTTTAAATGATGAGGTGGGCATCCTGGATGCAGACTAGAGCCCATGCCTGCCCCTTGACTGAAAGAGGGCTGGGCCCCAGTCTATAGTCCTGCCATACGGTATGCAGTGGAGAGATAATTACTCACGGGGAAACTGAGCTGATCTTAGGAAGTAGAGTGCTGTTCAAGTGTAGTCAGACTGCAGATTGGAGCAACCTGAAACTGGTCTGTTACCTACGATGTGATGCAGTAAATTCAGAAATTGGAAATCAGTGTTTGGAAATGACATCTGGCAAAATAAATGTTATGTTTGCTGAATCTAATAATAAAGTATTTGGGTTTCCATTGTGTAGGTCTTTTTTTGTGTCATTTTTCTATAAAGTAATTTTCATATTTTATAGTTGCTCAGTCTCTGAAGAACTTTTTCCCCATTTTAAAAATTAAAGTATGATTTACATACAGCAAACGTTATGTTTTTAGTGTGAGTTTTGGCAAATATGTACATAGTTATATACCAGAGTGGGGCTATAGATGAGTCCTATCACTCCCCAGATTTCCCTTTGTTCGTTTGTAGTCAACCCTCCCCACCAGCCCTAGAAACCACTGACCTGTTCTTTGTCCCTATAGGCTGCCTTTGCAAGAACCCTACATAAATAGAATTCTTCTTTTTTTAAATTTTATTTTATAATTCCTTATTTACACTAAATTATTATATATCCTTGTGGGATAAAATATGGGTTTTGAAAGCATGCATGTAATGCATGATAATCAAATCAAGGATATTACTATATTCCTCATCTTCAACAATGGATATTACATTATGTTGTGCACCTTTAATTTTCATTCTAATATTTTTTGGATATAAATGTGTACATATACATATATATGTATATATATGTATACACACACACACACAAACACACACATATGATTGGAGATGTCCTTACTTTTACTCTATTGTGATATACTATTCCATAACATATATAGCTTCTTTACATGCATTCTTGTGCCTGTTAAGTGTTTTTTCCTGTGCCCATCTTCCTCACCCCTCATCTCCTGTGCAGTCTCTGGTGTCTACAATTGCCCTTTTTGCTTCTATGTCTTTGAATCTTTCAATTTCTGCCATAGAGTACAGATATTCAGTATATGTTAAGCAGGGACATACTGTGTTTGTTTTTCATAGTTTGGTTTATTTCACTTAGCATTAGATCTTCCAGATTCATCTACTTTGTGTTGAATTACAGAATCTCTCTCTCTCTCTCTTTCTTTTTTTTTCTAAAGATTTTTACCTTAGAAAACATGTGCTCACAGGAGAGAGAAAGAGATAGAGACAAGTGAGAGGAAAAGTGAGAAATCACTCCTCAGGGGGAATGACCATGCTGCAATCCCTTTTCCTCCTGGGATCTTGGGCATTTATACACAAGTGCTACGAGTAATTTTCAAGCCACTGAGTCTGGGACTTGAACTGCAGTTGGGCATATTGGAGTCCAGTGATGTAATCGCTATGCTATCTGCTAACCCTGGATCTCTTTGTTCTTTATAGCTGAGTACTATTCCATTGTGTTGTACGTATCACATTTCTTAATCCAGTCATCAGTTCTTGGGCACTTAGGTTGATTCTATACTATACTTAACTATCTATACTTAACTATCGTGAGTAATACTGACAAATAGAAATCTCTCCGACAGAGTGAATTCTTGTCCTTTGGGTAAGTACCCAGGAGAGGGATTACTGAGTCATATGGTAGTTCTATATATGAAAATTTGAGGAACTTCCATTCTGTTTTCCACAGTGGCTATACAAATTCCCACCAATAGTGAATGAGAGTTGCTTTTTTCTACAACCTCCCCAGCAGTTTTATTCTTTGTTTTTTTTTTTTCAATGCTAAGCATTCTGACTGGGATTAGAATGCTTATAGTCCTTATCGTCTTTTTAGTCTACCTTTTCTTACTTAGCATAATACATTTGAGATTCTCAGTGTATATTGTTAATTTGTCCCCCCCCCCCCTTTTTTAAAAATGTTTGGAATAGTAGCCCATGGAGAAGTAGCCCATTTTTTTTCTTTCTTTTAATCACTTCTCTTGTTGAGATAAATTTAGGTTGTTTCCTATTTTTGGCAATTATGAATAAAGCTGTTCTAAACATTTTTGCACATTATTATTTTTGTGTGTGAACACAGGCTTTTATTTTACTCTCGTACATACATAGGAAGGGATTGCTAGGCCATATGACAAATCTACTTTTAAATTTATAAGGGACTAGAAAACTATTTTTCAAAGTGGCTGTATCATCTTGCATCCCAACTACCAATGTATTAGGGTTCTAGTTGCTCAGCCCCAAGCATTGAAAGTTTTAACAATTTCAGTCTTTATCCTGTGTCTGCAGTGGTATCTCATTCTGGTTTAATTTGTATTTGACTATGATATTTTTAATTTATATATGAACATCTTTTTATGTGATTATTTGTCATATGTATATCTTCTTGGATGATTCAAATCTTTTGCAAATAAAGTTAGCTTTTTTTCCTATCATTAAATTGTGGGAACTCTTATGTATTCTAGATACAAATCCTTTATTACATAAGAGCTTTACAATTTTTTTTTCGAGTCTGCCTTTTCATTCCTTTAACAGTATGTTTCTTTTTCTTATTTTTAGGTTTTTGCCATAGTGCACATGTGCTCACCAGAAAGAAACAGAAAGAGGAAAAGTGAGGAATCACTCCATGGGGGGATGGCCAAGTCATAATCCCTTCTCTTTCATTCTTCTCCTCAGTTTTTGGACATGCACACACATGCAACTGGCATGGTTTTCAAACTACCAGGTCTAGGACTGAAATTGTGGTTGGCCATGTGGGAGTCCAGTACCTTAACCATTATGCCACCTGCTGGTCCCTTAACAGTATATTTCTAAGAGTAGAAGTTCATGTGTGTGTGTGTCTGTGTGTGTTTAAGACAGAGCCTCTTTTCATCCTGATTCTCCTGCTTCAGCCTCCTAAGTAGCTGGGACTACAGGTGTAACTGGCTTTTCAGGGTGGGTTAGGAATTGAACCTGGCCCTTGCATGTGGACTTAGCCTGATGAGCAGCTAGGCTTCAAGACCAGTTCTTAATACTGATGTACTCTTACTTATTTATTTTTCTTCTTATGCATCATGCTTTTGATGTTATGTGGTGAATCTTCTAGAAGTTTTTATTTTTATTTTTAGATTTTGCATTTAGATGTCTAATCCACTTTTTTGTGGAGGGGAGGGATTTTTGCTATAGGTGCATGCACTCGCCAGAGAGACAGAAAGAAACTAACAGAAAGTGAGAAATCATCCCCAGGGAGGATGACCATGCCACAATCCCTTCTCCTCCAGTCCCCTTTTGGGATTTTGAGTACACACACACACACACACACACACACACGCACACATGCCTGGTGTGTTTTAAGCTGCTGGGTCTGGGATTTGAACCATGGTTGACTGCGTTTAAGTCCAGAGGTGTAACTATTATGCCATCTGCTGGTCCTGGTCTCTAATCCATTTTAAGTTAATTTTTGTAAAGGGTAGAAACCGTGTGTGTATTTGTGGACATACAATTGAGCACTATTTGTTGAAAAGTCTTTGTGAAAGGTTTAAAATGAGAAATGAATTAGTCCTTAAGCAAGGGAAGTTTGAGGAGTAGTGACATACGCAAATGTTCCATTTAAGTACTGCCCTGAATTCTCTTCTCATTCAGGCCGAGATGTCCAAATGTTCTTTATGGGGGCCATAGCTGCTCACCTTTCATGAAAATTACCCTCAGGCTGGATTGGGAAGGCAGAATGAGCTCGTAGCTGACTAATCAGGGAATAGCTTTTTAGCTCTCTCTGGTAAATAAAAGACATTCTCAGAAATTCGACACAAAGCTCTCTTTCTTTCTTCCTTTTTTTAAATCTTTGAACAATCAAGCTTGTAATTTTTCTTTCCAATATGTTCCAGATCTCTCTGACTGCTGGAGAAATTGGATAGAGATTCCCTCTTCTCCTCATTTTATCACATATTGCTCTGTTCCAAATAGTTGGGAACAGCTGGATTTTTCATTAATCTGTGGGAAACTTGAAAATTGCCAAAGGCTGGTGACCAGCTCAAATGTATGTGTGAAATGTGACATTGAATTCCGGAAGAGAAAGCATTACACGGCAGTGGTTACGGTCTCTTGTGAAGGGTGTTTGGCAGTAGAGAGTGTCTTATTTGTCAGGGTGGTCGTGCTCTCCCTTCTGGAAGAGAAACTGAGGACTCAGCTCCCATGTTGGCACCTGAATAATTAGGTCAACTCTCATGCTGGCATGAGAATAACTAAACCATGTTGACATCGTAACCTAGTACTGGTGGGAAGGACTCAATATTGCTGGAAAGTACATTTCATCACAGGGAGAATAATCAGTTATTCTTGGCACTGCTAAGTTTGTTCTGAAATTGAGGCTAACTCACAAGGAAGATAAGCATATTTCTCCACTCCTTCCCTCTTCTGCAATGTTTTAGGCTCTGTGAATGTTTTGGTTCATTATGTGGTGCAGTAACCATTACTAGATAAGTTGATTTGAGAGTCTACGTGACCCTATTGAGTTGTCTGGAAATTCAGAAATCTTATTATCTAATTTAAAAATATTTTCTAAAATGGCAAGAGGCTGCATAATCTGTTTTAATTGTATATGACCATTTTCTTGATCAACAAAGAAAAGGTAGTAATGTTGAGAAATCAGAAATCACTGGTCACTTGGATGTTTCTTCGTTTTTGAGGCAGTATTCAAGCAAACAGAAGGCCCAATCCTTTCTTTTCTTATCCAAGACAGAAATTTATTCCCTCTCTTTATCCCTTCCTCTGTTTCTTCTTTCCTTTCCCTTTCTAAAATTAAATCTAATCAAACTCACTTTAACCAAGAGGAGTGTTATTAGGAAGATATGGTATATGTCATGGAACCCAAGGGCAGGAACTTTAACCAAACCTGGGGGTGACTCGGACAGCTGAATAACTATTCAGTCTCACTAGAGTGGCTTTCTCTCTTTGCCTCTCTGCATTCCTCTCTCTCTCTCTCTCACTAGCACATTCATTTTCTTTTGAATTCACATGGTGGTGGCCACCTCAACTTTACATTACTTTCTAGTTCAAGCACCAAGCCAAGATTGACCAGGTCCCCAGGACCCACTGAGATTCCTGTATTTCCAAGTCCAGTTTCCTGGCTAGTCCTGTCTTGACTTGGCAGCACCCTTCTCATGTAATCCACATAGCCTGGGGCCTGACTGGTGGGCCTGCTGTCCATTCAGAGGGGTGGGGGTGATCACACTCTCTAAAAACAGGCTCATCAGGGCAGGCAAATCCACCAACAGGCCAACTAGTTACACTTCTCTGTAAATGTTACAGTGATGAACATGAAGTGGAGGGAGTATTTAATGATATGAATATCAAATGTTGTTCAGAAAGAAAAGTCAATTTTACTACCGTTTTGCTCTCTATTCCTGGAACCTAAACAGACCCAGAAGTAGGAAAAATCTGCACAATGGCATCAGGCGGCCCTAGAAAGAACAGATCCCAGAGTCTGTCTCTATCCACATTGAATTTGTAAGTGATTCACAAAGCTGAGTTAATCAAGTAACTTTCTAAAACAGTTCCGAATGGCTACAGTCTTCCTGAAGATGGTGTCTGAGGTGTTCAGGAGAAATTGTCATTCCAGCTCAGATGACTAATGGCCCTCCAAAATGCTTCCCCAGTGTAGCGTAGACCTTCTACAAGCTAACCAGAAGAGGTTCCTGCTATAGAGAGGAGACGGGGACAGAACTAAACAAATTGTTTATAATTAGATTCTGTCTTCCTCTCTCAATAACTAAGAGTTTAAATAACCTTACCACACCTTCTCATTTCAAAACATTAGCCTCTCCATTCATATGTTTTATTTTTCATTTGTACCTTCCCCCTGTTCGGACAGAATAGGGAATATACTGCCTTTCCTTAACAGCTGTGCCTGTTTGTCTTTCTGCTCAGACAGGCTGCTACAGCACCCAAGAGGGGAATTTTATTCTTTCACTTGTCTCTAGAGACAGAATGGGGTCAAGATACAGCCCAGACAGAGAGGCCAGAGAGGCCAGGTCCATTACAGGAGACACAGAAATTTGATGGTGGTAGGAAAGAATGTTATGGGTAGATGTCAGAGTTCAAGGATGGCAGTACATGTGGAAGGAGCAGCAAGTGGTGGTATATTTGGGACAATAAATAGAAACAGAGAGTGAGTGTTTTTTTTTTTTTTTTTGGAGAGATTTTCGCTATAGGGCGCGTGCGCTCGCCAGACAGACAGAGAGAGACATAGAGACAGAAAGCGAGAAATCACCCCCCGGGAGGGATGGTCATGCCGCAATCCCTTCTCCTCCATTCTCCTCTCGGGATCTTGGGCACGCACGCACATGCGCCTGGTGTAAGTTTTAAGCCACCGGGTCCGGGACGCGAACCGTGGTCGACTACGTGGGAGTCCAGCGACATAGCCATTACGCTAACTGCTGGTTCCCATGAGAGAGTGAGTGGTTTTGAGAGGGGATCTGGAAGAGGGCAGCTAGAAGGAACTGGTAGTCACTGACCAGGGAAGGGAGGAGTAGCAGAGAGCCTCTGGGCGATGGCATAGTCTGTGTACAAATCTCCCAACTCAGAATCCATCTTTTTATTTAACATGTTTTGTTTTATTTTATTTATTTTTACCACCCATGTGTTTCAGACATGTCAAAGGAGTATTCCCAGGGGAAACTGGTATGGAAGAGAAACATGATAGGAAAGAGGTAAGGGTGTGACTTCAGAAAGAGTCCCTCGGAGAGTGGCTGCCACTTGATCCCACAAGGAACTCTATAGCTCAGTCCTCAGTCTGGTGAGTGTTCAAGTCAAGGCAGGGAATTTAGCCTTCTACACTCCTAAACCCCTCAGTTACTGGCTAAGGGTTCCTCCCGTGGGGTTCTACCTGATTTTTAATTCATTCCTGAAATCCAAAAGACCCATGAAAAGGCCATCTTGTCCAAGTAAATGTTTGGGCCTTTCAATATGTAGACATACATTACATGGTTATTTCCTGTGATATAGCAATTTATTCATTCAACACACTTTCATCGAGTCCCTACTATGCATGTGAATTATGCCAGGCACTGGAGATGCAAAAACAACCCAAGCTAGTCCCGTTTTCCAAGTAGTTGAGGATGCAAAAAAATGGCCTATTCTTATTATCATTAAGCTGTAATAGGAATATCTGTCCCATTAAGGAAATACAACTCTGATGCTCATTGAATGAATTTTCACACAAAATTGTCAGAGAAATGAATTGTCTCTTTTCTAGACTTGTTTTTTTATAATGTATAATCTTTTCTGCTTAGCTATTTTTCTTTTCTTTTTTTTTCTTTTCTGTTCTTCTCCCCCCCTGCCCCCCCACCCCATAAGGTACATGTGCTTGTCAGAGACAGCTAGAGATAGAGAGAAGGAAACTGAGAAATCCCTCCCTCCCAGGGGAGATGGCCTGGCCACAATCCCTTCTCTTCCATTCTCCTCTCAGGATTTTGGGCATGCATGCACATATGCCTGGCATGATTCTTAAGCTGCTGGGTCCAAGACTCGAACTGTGGTCAGTCAAGCGAGAGTCCTGTACCCTAACCATCATGATACCTGGCCCCCCAACTACCTTGATGTACTTAAATTAGTGTCAGAGTTGAAGGATAAGTTTTCCAAGAAGTCAAGCTTTGAGGAAAAAAGAAGACATTAATTTTGTATTTAGTGTACCAATTCTTACAAAGTAAGATTCTCTTTTAATTTTTTAAAAAGAATTATTTTATTTAACTTTATTTATTTATGTTTATTTATTTTAATTTGAGCATAGAAGGACAGAGAGAGAGGGAAAGTGAGAAATCAAGCCACCAGGTCTGGGACTTGAACCGTGGTCAGACATGTGGGAGTCCAGTGCCCTTAACCACCATGCTGCCTGCTGGCCCCCTTTTACCATTTTTCCTAAGAATGCTATTTTTCTGCTGGACACTTCATAATTGACCTGATGTCTCATTTAAATAGGCCAATAGATGGATAGACAAAAACACAACAAAAAACCAAAACCTTACTGAGTACTTAGCATATGTCAGGCACTATGCTGTATACTGGGAATATATTTAACTGTACAGGAGGCTCCCTGCAGGGTCCTTGTTAAGATTAGATTTGGAAAAAGCTTGCAAAACTTTCCAGGCTGATTAACAGAAATGAACAAAGCTGCTTTTGATGCTTCTGCTACAGAGGGCTGCAGGGCTATGAGAAAATGTGCTAGCAAGGGTCTGTATCTTATCAGCGCCAGGGCACAGCATTCCTCACAATAGGACTCCACATCTTCCATAGGCAGAAAGAATTCTTACCGAGCATCTAGGAAAGGCAGATGCTGATAGGGCAGTCCACTGCTTCCTGCTTCTGGGCTCCCAAGGAGCACTACCGATAATATTGTGTGAAGCGCCCGGGTGGTGAAGACCGGCGATGCTGAAAATACTGACAGACTCTTTCCATACCCAATGCCATAAAAGAGAGAGAGGAGAGAGAGTGAGAGAGAGAGAGAGAGAGAGAGAGAGAGAGAGACAGCAGAAATTTCGCTCTCAACAACACACTGAAAACTGTTCATTAAGGTCAAGTCTGCACAGGTTCCATTCTGTTTTGCGGGGGGGCATGAGAGGTTGTGAAAAACTGGTGGGAAGCCATTTTTATTTTCATTATTGTAACCAGTCCTTTAGTCTTTAAAAAACATTAATGATCACAGAAATGCCAAGGAGAGCCATGAAGAACATGCCGACCAATGGGTACAGTCCTTGGGTCTCCTTTAGGCCAATCTGAGGGAATTGGACAGGCCTTAAGGAAGGGGGAACCAGAAACTGTTATCCTACAGTTGGGGCCCTCAGATCACATACAAATGAGTACAGCAAGGGAATAAACAACCAGATTAGTTATGCAGCCTAAATAATGTCTTTGCCTCTGTTTATGAGACATGGGAACGTCCACGTATTGTGAATGAAATCAGTCGGAGTCTGGTGGCATTGTCAGCTGCAGTCAGCTCTGTGTCTGAACTTAGACTGTACGTCTAGAATCTGTGTCTTAATGTAAATTGGCTTATGGCTACGTCTCCCTGGGGCATAAGCTCCCATCGTCCAGATGGCAGGGTGACCCTGGTGGAAATAAACATATGGTAGGCTATCTCTGTCATTCATAGAAGAAGAATGAGTACGCTGTTCATAAGAGCCAATTAAACAAGAGTCAATGTCACAAACAGTGGGCATCTCTGAAAACATTAGTGGAAAGTAAAATGTGAGTCGGGGCTGCTGAGAACTAGGAAAGAAGAAACCTATTTTTGGAGTGCCAAACTATGGTAAAAAGTGAAGGAAAAAGGAGTGACATAAAAGGAGATAGGGAAAAATTAAGAACTGATACGAATTGTCTTTTGAAGTTCTTCTAGGGGCAATTGTCAACAACAAGGGCATCAGGCCAGTTGTTCTTCCGGTGACTTTTGGTTGATTTCCATGTTCTTTGGAGAGTGATGGCCTTAGTTTGGATTGTCCCAGGAGAAGGTGTTAAGGCAAAGATTGAAGTTTAATTATTAACAGTTAATTTAGGAAACATGATGAGGAGAGTAGGGAATAGAGACAGGAAAGTGAGAAGGCAAACAATAAAGGGTGTGCACATCAGCCACTGGAGGTGGCTGGAACCCAATCCTGGGGAAGTGCTGGTAGCAAGTGTAGAAAACACTCCCTCTAAGTCATCTCACATGTGGGGCGGGGGAGCTGGGGTATTTATGCACTAGATCTTTCTAGTCATCGGTTGAGGACTACTCCTGAGGACATGAACTCTACACTAATATGGCAGCCTCCAAAGCAGCAATGTGAGCTTGGGCAAGAAAACATTCTCAGGCAAAGAAAGGCTGCTGATGGTGAATGGTAGTTGGTCAGGTGTGCACTAATGTGGGAAGGGGGAGAGGATATAGGAGGTGCATGGATAACATGAGCAATAGGACTTTGCAACCAAGGGAAATTTATAATGATGATACAACAGCAGACATATACATTTATGCATACTTTATATACACATAAATTTATACACACATTCATTTGTTGAGAAAATACCTGTTTGTGGTTGGAAATTGGCACTGAGAAGTGTAGGGAAAGGTTATAGTTGTGCCTAAGAAAAAAGAAATAGTACTTAAGATCAAATAAAAGCCTTTCTTCTTCCTGTTTCATCTCTGCGGCTTCCACCCCTATGGAAATGGGGCATAGCAAATGGAAGACCTTGTTCCTAAGACGAGATATTATTTAAAGATAAAAATGCTAAGAGCAGTTATTTGGCAATGTAGAATAGCTCTAAGCCTACTTGAAAGTTGTGATACATTTTGGTGATAAGATCACAGGCTACAAAAATAGTGAAACCATTCTCATGAAATAGCAGTCATTGTGTCATGCCTATTATAGTTTTATTAGGTAACTTGCTACACTGAATTATAGAAAAGAGAATTTATTTATTGGATTTACTTTATGAGCCATTTGATATAAAGGGGAGTCTAATGAATGTTTCACCTTGGTGTTGACAGAGCTCCTTTCCCTGGAAGGACATAAATGAACATAAAACAACATACTCTTATATTTCACAGGCAGGAGAAAGTAAGGCAGGAGGGTACTGCCTGGGCCAGAGTATCTTGAAATTTTTTTGTAGGGCTAGAGAAATATCTATTCTGAGGTCTGGTCAGTGGCACAGCAGTAAAATCTGACACTCTGTAGGCTGACCCACATGGGATGGTTCTGGACGCTTATCCAGAGACCTCCCTGACCAGGCATGTGCATGTCCCAGATCAGGGCTGGCTGAAGCTGGGGGTGGATCATGGCATCAAGACCCTGGTGTGAGTACCATCTCTCTGTCTCTTGCTCTTGCTCATGGAATAAGAAAGTAAATAAACCTAAAAAAAAAAAAAAGGAAGAGAAATATCCATCCCATTAGGAAGTGAATTTGACTTCTCTGGGAGGGAGAGCAATATGATAGTCAGCTGTTGTATATAGGGTCTTGGTCCATGGCCAAAGGGACTTTCCTTGCCATGTGGAAGATTAACTGTACCATGATATGCCCAGGATGTATCTACGCTATGTTCAAATCCTGATGCAAATAGGAGAAAAAGAAGTACGTAGTAGATAAAAGTCTAAAAAACTGGATACTCAGTACTCAGTAGCTGTGTGACATAACCTGTCTTTCAGTTTCCTTCTCTGTAAGATGGATATGGGGCATAGCAAATGAGAGGCCTTGTTCCTGTGACAACATAGTATATAGGAGATACTATAGTACCTACCTATCTTACAGAGCTATTTATAAAATACCTAGAGCAATATCTGGCATAATACAGTAAACCCTACCAGTGTTCATAAAGTAAAATACATAAACCTCAATGGAAGTCCTTTCATTATGTTCCTTCTGTAACTCAGAGAGTTTTACAAACACATATATTCAGCAAATATTTATTGAGTGCTCACCTGGATTAGGCATTTCCATGGCTGCTGTCCTTTCATGTGCTCATTACCTAGCAGTCTTTTCTTTTTTAATTAAAAAATTTTAAATATTTTACAGCAATGAAAAGTTTACAAAAAAGTTGGAAGTACAATATAAATGACTTTTTCTTCCTGACTCATGACAATAAGTTGTCACATATTGCCCATCACCCCAGATTACTTTAGAGTATCATTCCTACAAATATGGATTTCTATTCCATAACCTTGACACAACCATCCACATCAGTAAGTTAACAGTGCCACATGGTCATTACTATTCCTCAAACTTCATTCTACCTTCTTCACTTGTCCTAGTAATGTCTCCCAGGTGAAAGCATCCAGTTTGGAATTATATGTTGAATTATGTGGTCGCACCTCTTCAGTTTCCTTTGGTCTATAATATATCCTCATTCTTCCCTTAATTTTCATGACCTTGACACGTTTGAAGATATTTTGTAGAACATTTTAAAATTTGGGTTTGTCTGATGGTCTTTCACGATTAGATTTTAGTTGTATCATTTTAGCAGAAACAAAATAGAAGTGATTCGATGTTCTTCCTCTTATGTCTTACCAGGTAGCACAAGATTGCGAATTGTTCTGTTCTGATGATGTTCACTGTGATCACTTGATTAGGATGGTGTCTACCAGGCTTTCCCACTGTAAAGTAATTCTTTCGTACTTGATAGAATGGGTGGTATTGGTTGCTATTGTACATTTCTGATACCCAAATTGTCCCTGATTCAGCCAGAAGGAGTCCATTCAAGGTGGCTTCTATTTCCTTTTGACATTTCTACCTCACTTTTGGAGCTCTTCCTTGCTTTTTAGCAGGGAGAGTACTCCATTGGTCTTGTACTTTCCCTGTTCCAGCTTTGGAACGGGCCGTTTCTCTCCTAGGAGTCCTGATTTCCTTTAATGGAAGGTAGTGTTTAGACATGAGTATCTGGGCATCGATGTGCTCATTGCCTCTGGGTGTCATTGCTCCAAGGCTCTAGCACTGAACAGAGCTATATGAATTTCTACGTCTGTCTATGTATATTGAAGGCTATGTATTTACACCAATATCCAGTTCCATTCCAACAATAGATAGGGCTAATTCCAGTCTTCTCCCTTTCTGTTATCCTTTGACTACGTACTGCTCTGATTGGTCCTTCTATATGTGGCCCGTATACCATCTCTGTTGCTTCCCCTTGGAGCATCAAGCTCGGAGCCTGGATGCCCCATCCGGAGCCAAAGTTCCCACCACAGGAATGCTCTCCTCTCCCTGTTTGGGCTCTGGCAGCCCATACTCCCAGCTCCTCTCTGTCTTACTGGGGTGCAGACTCCCCACTCTGGGCTGTCCCTCACTCCTCCATGTGGACAATGTCCTTGCCTACAGTTGCCCATGCCAGGTCCTCTCATGTGGATACCTTTTCTACCCTGCTCAGTCATTTTAAATGTGACTCAGAAGATTTTAAAGGCTTCTCTTGAGAAAATACAAAACTGAGTTTAAGAAACTAAGCTTTGGATTTAGCTACAGTGTCACATGCTGCTAAGACGCTGGGTTCCATAGGCTTGGACCACAGGACAGGCCTGAGTTTGCAATCCATCCAACCTAAAAGCTGTGTAGTGGTGTGTGTTTATAATCCCAGTGACCTGGGAGGCTGAAGCAGGAGGATCACTACAGAATGCATCCCTGTCCATATTAAAAGAAAATAAAACAACAAACCCCAAACCCCAACCTCTGGAAAACAAAAACAAACAACAACCAGACAGATGTAATAACAATGTATTGTATTTTTGCACTTTAAATTGAAACAAGGGATGGGATTTCCCTGGGAGATTTGTCAGCTGACTGAGGGAGAAGCAGCTCAAAATGTTACCATCCAGCCTGGCATCTGTGCAAAGGTCACCCAAGACCAGGGCAGAGGAGGCAACACAGAACCAGGGCTAAAGAGGCATGCTCTTTTCTGCCTTTATTGTATGACTTCTGATCTTGACTCCAGAGCCAGACGTCCTGATAAAGGAATAAACAAAGACTGGGGACATGGCCAAGGATTTAGAAAGAGGCAACTGAGAAGAGATGTTCTGGTAGACCAGGTGACTTCAGAACAAAGAAGAGTTAATCCAATTTTATGTTAGTGAATTTCCTCTCCACCCAGGATAGCAGGAAATATAATTCCCCCAGGAAAGATAAAATTGAAGATTCCATTTTCTCTTTATTTTTTTCAGATATCTATTTTATTAGTCTTGGGGTTTCCTTAATTTCAGTCATTATCAACATCTTTATTTCTTAGTCTATATATTTTTTTACATTTTTAATTTTTTCTTTCTTTTTTAAAATTTATGTGTAATCACTATAGTCTTACAGTGTGTAAGTGATTTTTTCCAGCATAAATATAGTGCAGTATTAGTCCAGTCCAAGACATTACCATACACATTACTATAAACAGATTCTTTTCATTTTTGTGTTTGTTAAATGTTCTTTTTTCCCGATTACATTTTCCAGTTATTACTTCCCCTGTGCTAGAGAAATGCTTTTTATTTCAGAGGTGTAGACCAAGGGATGGACCCTGTAAATTGAGCAGATTTGAATGGCTCACACTGGGCTCTGAATGGAGATAGCCCAGTCGGCAGCCCTCTGGGGCATTATAGCTTTCTCTGGCCCCTGCCTGCTAGGCTGCAGGGCCCAGTGGTGGGGCTAGGGCACAAAGCAGGACTGTCCCAAGCTTTGTTTGATGCCACTACAATGGGCCAAATGAAGATTCCCGAAGGAAGCAAAACCCCAAATTGGTCTTGCTTTATCCTGCTCCTAAATGTGTATGTTCCTGGACTGAAGGCAGAAGTAAAGCTCTTTCCTCCCCCATTGGCCACGTCAGGTTTCAAGTATTTGAGTCTAATTAAAGAGGAAATAGATGTTGATGTTCTGTTTCATCCTAGTTCTTGTCAGCACAGCGAGCCCTGAATGTACCCATGGAATCAGGAAAATGTAGTTGTGAGGAGAAGGTCTGATTTTTACTGGGCATGACTTAACTCAAGTTGCATCCCCGTATTTTTTTTTTTTTTTCTTTTTAAGAATAATCACTTCAAAATGATTAATGACGCCTGAAGCCACCAGTCTTACTTCCTGGGGTGAGATGCGGAACTTTCGTGCATGTCTGGGTTTGTTGGAGGGTGTGCTCCAAACTCCAGCGTGAGCTGGTTTCCCATACTGTGCAGACAGTCAGCTCATTGTTCAGAAAAGCTGACTCTCTGGAGGAAGCGGGCTGCCAGTGGGACCATGTCCCCTGCGGGGAGGGAAGGCTTTGCTCCAGTTACAGAAGGGAAGTAAGATACTTTAGGTGCCAGAACAAGAGAGTTGCTGGGTTGGCAGGAGCCTAATCCCCCTCCCCCTTTTTTTGTGGGAGTTAAGAAAGATGTATGGATGGTGTCTTTGAAAGTAGGTGAGATTACTGAAGGATTACAAAAGAGGCATAGGTAAAACAAAGGGTCACCACCCTGCTGGGGTTCACCCTATTGGACCTTTGGGCTGAGCCAAAATGAACTCCCCAGGGTAGCAACTGCTCCTCCAGCCATCTCCCAGCCAGTAGCCTGGGCCTGACTCTGCACCTCTCATCCCTGAGGGCCCAGAAGGGGAAAAGCAGGGCAGGTTTGCAGCAGCTCCATTTGGTGTATTTTTGGGAATCTTAATTGGAAAAGAGCCTGAATGATCCTTGTTAATAAAAACTAAAATGATACACAGAATATTGCTGACAGATTCTTTTACAGAATTTTGGAAGTTAAAAATTTTGTTATGTAACTGTTCCCCAACCCCCTCTCTTACTCCTCCATCCTATCTTTTGTTTTCATGCTCTGAGAAGGGAGATTTGAAGAAATAAGAAAAACAGACTCTAAGTTTTCCTTTTTTGGAGCTCTGAGCAAAACTCATGATCCCTTTCCTCACTGTGGTGTCTTATAGAGTAACTGACTTTCCATTTAGAAGGGCGGACTGCAGGAGATGAAAAAAAAAAATAGCTTGAGATGTGTGTGAGCAAGTGAGTGTGAACACACATGTATGTGTACAAGTCTTCGCTCATCTGAACAAAGTAACCCGAACAGGTCTCAGTGCCTTAGATTCTGTAAGGCTCTCCCTTGCTGGGGGTCTATAAAGGAGAATGGATGCTTGCAGCAAAGAAATATGAAAGCTCGCGGTATTCCTGTGTGATGTGTTCTGTTAGAAAGTCAGATGTGAAGCCAAACAAACAACACCCCTTCATCTCCCAAACAATCCCCCCAAAAGTCCGTACTGGCTCCTGTGTGGAGCTGTTCTTAGGTTACAGTGTGTAAGCCAGTCTCTTAGTTTGCAGAACCGTCTGAGCATTAACTATGTTAGAAATTGTAATTTTGGGCACAGTGCCCAAGGGGTTGGAGCCAGGAGGACTGATCTTTATGTTAACAGGCAGGGCACCTGCCTGAGAAACCTGGGAACACAGGTTTTCTTCCCACGATGCCTTCTCCATGCGAATTCATCTATTAACTGGTATGTGGGTTCATTTATTTAGGACCGTTTGTGCTGACAATTGGCTTCTGACTGTAAAATATGGTCTTGGAGGAGGAAATGATGAATTGCCTGCTTTAAAGTGTGTGTGTGTGTACATGTGTTTGTGTGCGAATGTGCATAATGATGGTCACTATTAGTGTGCATGTGTCTACAAAACTAAACTAAAGACAAATAATCATGAAGATATTGGTAGGTTTGAAGAAACAAAAAGACTTCTGGAATTGTCTGCACTTTTGTACCCTCTTGATGGACATGAGAGCTGAAGGAATCTTTTTTTCTGACTGAATGTATTACTTCCAAATATAAAATAGGAGACAATTTATGGCAGGAAAAAATACCCATCCCTTGAGTGTTCAATGCTATGGTTTCTTCTTTACATAATAAACATCTTTTTTTGTCTCTGCCTGTATCATGTAAGACATTATAAGTGGTAGTAAACTCTTCACTCAGTATGATAAGAAGGTGGACACTTGGTTTCTGGTAGAAATCTGAAAAAAACAGATAACATAGTACAATTTCCAAATACCAAAATTTAGGTGGTGAGGCCCTGTTCAAGGCACTGTCTTTCTCTTTTGCTCATGAAAAAAAAATTTTTTTTTAAGTAAAAAAAAAACAGGAAAACTGTGACCCAAAGGGCAGGAAGTCAACAGCTGCTGCAGAGGGGTCAGGAGAATGGGAAATGAGAAGCAGAAAGCAGATGAGAGGTGAGGAAACCATCTCGCATCAATGAGGCACAGCTGGGGGAAATTGCAGCACAGACCAGCTCGCACAGGGGTGAGGACTGGACCAAGGGAAGTTCAGTGAGAAAGGAGGGAAGAAAATGAGTGGATAGCAGAGTGATGATAGGCTGGAGTTTTTTGTTTATTTGTTTCTTTTGTCCTTTTTTTTTTTTTTTTTTTTTTTTGGCTTCTTACTTTCTCTTACTTCCAATGGAAAGGTTCAAACATTTTTTTCAGTCCTTCAACAAACATTCCTTGGATGTCTATTTGGTAGGAAGGATTGTGCTAAGGACTGAGGATTTAGAAATGAAAGAAGTAGCCTCTGCTCTTTCAGAGCTCTTGGCCTGGGAACGTTTTGAAGGAGACAGAGTGGTGAACAGACAAGTCTCATACAGTGTGTTAAGAACTCTGAGGCAGGGAAGGCTGGAGCTCTTGCTGCACAAGGCAAGAAATGTCAACCTTTTCTGGGAAGGGCCAATGGTCAGGAACAGCATCACAGTACAGCTGGGCTTTGAAGGATGATTAGGAGTTCTTCAGAATGGAGAAATGGACTTCCAGGCTAAGAAAACAGTGGGTGCCCAGGAGTGGATGGCTCTTAGTGTATCATGCTGCTGGAGGGAAGAGCACAATGAGGGGGTGCTGAGATGATACTATGTTGAGGAGTTTGGATTTTACGGTCTTAGTAGATCAAGGAGAAACAGTCCATGGGGCTGACAAGAGGGGATGCTAATCAAGGGGAAGGAGGAGTACTGAGTGAGGGTAACCATGGCTCTGAGGTAGGGAGGAGAAACATCAAAGGAGTCGGTGGAAGAGAGCCTTGGTTTCCTCTGCGTGGTAGTTGCTGAGGCTACCTGGCCATGAGGTGGAGGTTGGGTGTTGAGAATTGGGAGTTGGGATTTGGGAAGGGGCTCACTGGGAATTCTAGAGAGGAATAAAAGGATTGCCATATTGTCATTATTTGAGATTCACAAAGACTTCCATCTGATAATGTAACTGATTCTTACTGACACCATCACCCCTACATCTGTTGTTCTGCTTCAAATGAAGTGTGATCTTCTCTTCCAATCTCCATTTGCTGCAGAGATATCAAGTGTCATGCATGGTGGATCTGAACAGGAGCCAAGGTGTATTGATTACATATTCTCTGTCCTCTTGTTGAAATGTGTTTATGTTTCAGAGTCCAACATCAACCAGCAGGAAGGACTCTTCATGGAACACCAGTCGTTACTATGGTGGGAGCTTTTTAACAAAGAGGAAAATCAAGATAACTATTCGAACTCACTAATGTGCATCTAAAAGTGAATTCTTTCTAACCTCTTTTTAAGTCAAAGAGAAGAATATCATACACATTGGTAGCATGGCTATAGCAAAGAGCACTGTGTCAGGAGTACAGAGGCTGTGGTTATTGATCAGGTAGTACCCTTAATAGTCTGCATAACCTTGGGCAAAACTTCTTGGTTCCAGTTTGGGTTACAATTTTCCCGCCTCACATACCACCATGATATAAATATGATTATAAACATAATAGAAGACTTTAGACTTTTGTTTTTTTAAGAGGTTTTTGCTATAGGGCACTTGTGCTCGCCGGAAAGACAGAGAGAGACAGAAAGATAGTAAACGAGAAATCATCCCCCAGGGGGGATGGCCATGCCACAATTCCTTCTCCTCCATTCTCCTCTCGAAATCTTGGGCACTTGGGACCAGCAGTTAGCGTAATGGGTATGTCGCTGGACTCCCATCATGTAGTTGACTGCAGCTCGCGTCTCGGACCTCATGGCTTAAAACTCACGCCGGGCACGTGTGCGTGCGTGCCCAAGATCCCAAGAGGAGAATGGAGGAGAAGGGATTGTGGCATGGCCATCCCCCCCTAGGGCGTGATTTCTCGCTTTCTGTCTCTCTGTCTCTCTGTGTCTGTCTGGCGAGCGCACGTACCCTATAGCAAAAATCTCTCCAAAAAAAAAAAAAAGAGAGAAATGATCTTGGGCATGCACGCACATGTGCCTGGCGTGAGTTTAAGCCCCTCGGTCCGGAACTTGAACCATGGTCAACTACATGGGAGTTCAGTGACATAGCCATTACGCCAACTGCTGGTCTCAAGACTTTAGACTTTCAACGTGTGATTTTATACACAGAAACAATCAATTTCAGGAAATTGTTTTGAATTCTTTTTCTATGCCTAGTTTACAAAGCTTACAAAGCAAAATGGACTAATGTATGTTTTATCAGATCATGAATAGTTAAGTCTGCTTAGGGGATTCACTAGTTTCTACGATCAGGGGAAGAGGACTAGAATGTCAGAATACCAGCATATGGGGAATAGAATGACTTTCTATGTAAACATTTTGGAAAATTTGGAAGTGATAAAAGAAGCATAGATTTTGTAGATCTCTGATGTTTGACCTTACTCATGATGATTTAAACATGTTCATTTAGATGATTTATGACAAATTAAAGGGGGGAAAAAAGCTCCTTCCTCACTTTTTTCTTTTCTTCCTTTATTATGAGAGGGAAAGAAAAGTCAGGGACCCCTGACAGGGTCTTCTTACATCACATTCCTCCCTCCCAGCCCTCCAGCCCTCCAGCCCTCCAGCCAAGCTGGGACTGCAGAAGCACCTGCAGGTGCATCCAGTGTGTTAAGGTCAAGCCGGATCTGAATCCTGGGCCCTCCCTTGTGGCTCCAGCATCACCAGCAACAGTCTATTACCTGTGCCATCACAGCTGGCCCCCAATTTTTAAACAGAATGAAATTCAAGTGATTTTCTCTTTCTCCCCTAAAAGAAGATGAAGATAAATTTTTCACAAGGATACTAATGCTATGACTTACCCCTGCAAATAATTTTTAGTTTTTTTGGATTTCACTTCGTGGTAGACAGAATATTAAAAATGCCACCATACCCTTATCTCCCAAAGATGTCGATGTCCTAATCCTTGGGACTTGTGACTATGTGGCCTTATAGGACAAAGGGACTTTGCCGATGAGATGAAGTTAAGGATCTTAAGATAGATGATTTATTCTGGATTATCTGAATGGGCCCATCGGTCCTAGTAAGAGGAAAGTAGAAATGTCAGAATCAGAGAGGAGAGGATGATGATAGCAGAAAGAAAGAAGGATATGTGATGGTGAAAGCAGAGATCTGAGTGGTGCCATTGCTAGGATGAGGCTGTGAGACAAAGAAACAAATGATTCTCAAAAACTGAGAAAAGGCAAGGAATGAGTTTCATGCCAAGCCCTGAGGCAGGAATGTTGTCCTATCAACACCTTCATTTTGGTCCTCTAAGACTCATATTTGGACTTCTGACATGCAGCACCCAAAGATAATAAGGTTGTATGTGTTTTTTAAAAATTATTTATTTTATTTATTATTATTAACATTTTTATTTTTATTTAAGCTTGCTATAGGGCATGTGTGCTCACCAGAGAGAGACAGAGAAAGAGAGAGGGAAAGTGAGGAAGCAAGTCACCAGGTTTGGGACTCAAATGATGGTTGGCTAAGTGGGAATCCAGCACCTCAACTATCACTGCCACTTGTGTTGTTTCAAGCCATTATGTTTGAGGTAATTTGTTACAACATCAGGGAGAGAGTAATATAAACTTATTGAGTAGTCCTGATCCCAAGCTATAGGAGGAAACTTCAAAAAGTTAGTGGAAAAATGGAAGAAAACTATGAATCTGTTTTCGGTGTAAACATTTTTGAAATCCATCATAGTTTTTTCAGAGTACACATTTTTCCATGAACGTTTTGAAGCCCCTGCTTATATACTTCTGCATTACAAACTTAATTCACCCCAAATATTCTTCTCTCCTAGCCCTGGCCACTTTTTTTTGTAATTGGCCTTTCAATTTATTTGCTCACTGGCTGTGAGCTCCCTGAAGGCAGGAGTTTGCCTTATTCATTGTGCATCTCAGTCCTGTATATTGATGAATATGGAATAAGAACACAATCTTTTCTTGAGTGAAAAAGTCAAATCAGTGCCAGAGAGAGATTTTTAGATGGATCAAAAGAACCATACCATGAAAGGGACTTGCGTTTGCTATCTCTGGCTTGGTAAGATCTGGATGTCGCCCTTTGATGATATCAAGTGAAGGAAAAAAGGCTTATGAGGGATGAGAAGAAGAGTCCTTTTATTCCAAACTCCTTGGTTTCAGCCATTTCCTTTTCCTTTTTCTTCCCTTACACTGCGGTCGGTCTATTGAAGTCTGACATGAACAATTGGCTCATGTGGGTGACTGAACCTGAATGGGCTATGTGGCCTTCTGAGGTAACCACTCCAAGCAAGGTCTTTGCCAAGTTTTGTTGAACTCACACATCCTAATTATTTATTGGAAGCAGTGTATAATCCCCACGTGTACTGGTGCCTCTGTAATGCTCTGTGCTGAGTCTTTTGTGGCCACAGATCTTCTGGAAACTTCTCTTAATTTCTGCTCTTTATGCCTGGACCCTGATATAACCTTCAGACTGTTTTTGGTCTCTGGGATAAGGAGACTCTTTTTTCTGTGGATTTTATTGGGTTGCTGAAAAAGTCAATATAGACCAACTCTATATTTTTAAAGATGCATTTTTGCATAGAAAACTAGAAAAAATACGGTACGGCTTTTCCAGCAACCCAATAGTTGTACCTTATTGGAGCTTTTGACTGAGCTCCTATCAGACTTGTCATTTCCATAAGAGTGGACGTCAATTGAAGCTGGGTTCTCACTAGAGAATCTACTTTCCATGTCTTCTCTTTGGTCTTGGTCAAAATTTCTCTAGATGTGGCACTGTAAATAACATAATATTGGCTATTCTATTGGGTCATTGGAAAAGTCATGACTTTTTCTTTCTTATTTCTTTCTTATTTTTCTTTCTTTCTATGCAGAAATGCATCTTGACTTTTCTAATGCATCTTGACTTTTCTGATGAATTACTAGACTAGCAATTCTTGAGTTTCTAAGTCTCAGGATCCTGTAAGACCTATTTCTCACTCCTACACTAGTTTTGTATCTCCTTAACTCTGGAGCTTCTTTGTTCCTCTTCTTTCTCTTATTCTCCATCCTGAATGCCTTTGTTTATCAAAGAAGCTCCATTCTGCTTTCTCCAGCATTTCTCCTTTGAACGCCAATTACCTCGCTGGTCCACTGAGACTTCCTTCTCTACCCAGCCTGGCCATTTTTTCTTCTGTTACTGAATGTTGTTTGGGAGTTCACATTATGCATTTTCATGGTAAAGACAACCTCTATATTTTTCAAAGAAGTCTAGAGATTTTAAAATTTATAAAATCGTATAGCCCTAAAGAAAGCACATGAGGGTGTTCTGACTGCAATGCTCATCACTCTATTGTGGCCAGAGTTGATTTGACTGATGGTGATGGGAGGTGCCCATTTCTCTCAACAGGGTAACATCACTTTCTCAAACACACATATCAGGTTAAAAGAATGTTTTCTTTAATAGAAGAGGGCACTTCAATAAAAATAATTAAATAATTAAAGTAACATGAAGAACATATACCCTCAAGGAATGGAAAGCAGGGACTCAAGAGATATCTGCATATTCATATTCATAATAGCATTATTCAAAACGAACAAAAGGTACAAGTCATCCAAATGTCCATCAGCACCAAGAATAACAATGTCTGACTGGATAAACAAAATGTGGTTTATGTGTTTATGTGTATGTGTGTGTGTGTGTGTGTGTGTGTACACACAATGGGATGCAGTTGAGCTTTTAAAAGAAACAAAATTCTAATACATTTTACAACATGAATCAATCTTGAAGACATACTTAGTAAAATATGCCAGACCTGAAAGACAAATGCTGTATGATCCCACTTATATGAGAAACTCAGAATAGTCAAATTCATAAAGACAGAAAGTCTGGTAATTACCAGGGACTGGGGAAAGGGTGAATGTGGACTTATTGTCTCATGAGTACAGAGTTTCAATTTGGGAAGGTGAAAAAGTTCTGGAGATAGGTGGTGGTGTTGGTTGATTAATAATGTCAATGTCCTTAATGCCACTGAACTGTTTACTTAAAAAATGACTAAAATACTAAAATTGATGTATGTGTATTTTATGCAGTAAAAATATTTTAAAAAATGATGTGGAAACCAAGGTTTGGTGGGTTTTTCTATTATACAATTCACATTCACTTTTGGGTCAAAGATACATTTAAAAAAACAAGATACACAGAAATTGTTGGAGCAGAGTAACTATCAAAATGTTTTTCATTTTGTGTGTCTTCCTCTTACCAAGTAATGGTGAGAAAATTTTATTTAAATGGCACTCAAGTACACCCTCCTCTTAAGTAATTTTTTTTCCGTGACTTTTGCACACTAATCTTGGAAAGAAAACCTGTTTAATGAGTCAAGTGCATATTTGCAAAAGTTACCAAATAAACTTGGTGACCCTGGCAACTCCTTGAAATTGTGCTGGGTAACCCGATTTTGCAACTCATGCATACACATTGAATAACATTCTGTCCTGGGTTCTCTTACTTCACATAGGAAGTATGTGACCTCCAGGTACCAGGCACTGTGAAAGACAGCTTTGATTGAAACAAAGCAAGTAGTCAGATTCCTCTTGGTTCAGGTGATTTTTATGGCTGATAGCTATGTTGAACTTTTGAAAAACAAATACCACCTGCTTTCTTTGGGAATGGGAGTTTGGGTGGAATGAACACAGATTTGATGGCCAGATGCCCTGAGCACTTGGCGGGTTTACAGTGATTACAAGTGAGTCATTTTATCATTCTGTGCCTGGATGAAACGGGCCAGTGGAAATTTGAAGTGGTCCATATTGTACCTGCTGGGCCTTCCCAGGACAATCCAAGTTACATTTTTAAAAATATTAGCCAGAGGATGTTTGCTCTTGAGAGAGAGATAGAGGGATGGAGAGAGAGAGAGAAGAGGGAGAAAGCATCACACGTGGGGCACGGTCATGCCATAATCCCTTTTCCTCCATTTCTTCATCCTGTAGTAATTTGGGGCATGCATATACATGTACCCATACCTCTGGGTCTGGGGTTCTAACTGACCAGTTGGCCACATGGGATCTTCTTTCCTTAACCCTGAGGCCACAGGCCTGGCCTTCTTTTTTATAATCTGGAGTGCTTGATTAGAAATGAAACACCTTGGGACCAGCAGTTAGCGTAATGGCTATGTAGCTGAACTCCCATGTAGTCGACCGCAGTTCGAGTCCCAGATCTGGTGGCTTAAACTCATGCCAGGTGTGTGTGTGTGCATGCCCAAGATCCCTAGAGGAGAATGGAGGAGAAGGGATTGTGGTGTGGCCATGCCCCCTGGGGAGTGATTTCTCACTTTCTGTCTCTCTGTCTTTGTCTCTGGTGAGAGCACGTGCCTTATAGCAAAAACCTCTCAAAAAACCAAATAAACAAACAAACAAAAAACCAAAAAAATAAACACCTTCTCTAATGTAATTTAAAATAAAAACAATATTCATAGAATATGTATAAGGAAACTCTCAACAAGATCCTATTTTTCTCTTTGATGACTAATTCAGAACAGTTTGAAAATATCAATTTGCAATTTTGTCAAGGTTTTCTTTCTTCTTTCTCCCTTTTTTCTTTCCTTTGTGTTTTTTAAATTCTGTTTCAATTCATGCCTTTTAAGTCATTCAATATGCACCCCCCTCCCCCAGGAAAGGCCTCCCCCAAAAATACCACCCTATATGTCCTACTATGCTGTCATGTCTTTGGGCAAGGATTATAGGTAGACACTAGACTGTATAATGGGAGATGTAGAGAGTTGACAAATCAATGTTTGGTTAAAGTTATCTGAAAACAGGAAATACAGAGAGGGTATTGAGGTAACCTCAGCCCCTAGCATTTTCTTCTTCTCCCCAACTTGGACACACAAAAGCCTGATCTTTGGCTTCTTCTAGGAGAAAATGGAATGGAAACCTGAAAGAGGAGAACAGGAAATGGAGTTCTGCTTACTCCTTTTTTTTTTTTTTTTTTTTTTTTTTTGAGAGGTTTATCGCTATAGGGCGCGTGCGCTCGCCAGACAGACAGAGAGAGACATAGAGACAGAAAGCGAGAAATCACCCTCCAGGGGGGATGGTCACGCCGCAATCCCTTCTCCTCCATTCTCCTCTCGGGATCTTGGGCACGCACGCACATGCGCCCGGCGTGAGTTTTAAGCCACCGGGTCCAGGACGCGAACCGCGGTTGACTACGTGGGAGTCCAGTGACATAGCCATTACGCTAACTGCTGGTTCCCCTGCTTACTCCTTTTTGAGAAGAGGTGAGTGGCATGTGTCAGGCTGAGGTTCTGCAGTCCTACTTGGGAAATAACATGCCTCTGAAGAGCCAGAGGAAGACAGAAGATCAGGTCACAGGGAACTCCCTTCCAAGGGCTATAAGTTGTTAGGCCCAGAGGAGAGGGGAAGAGGGTCTACTGGTTTCTTTGTAGTTTTTTTTATTTTTTATTTATTTTTTATTTTATTTTTTTATATGCCTCAGACTGGCAAGATAGGATATAGGGTAGACACACTGTCCTGAGTAAAGATAATATATTTGACTGGATGTCTCCCCCATTATCCCAGAAGTGGAGGTTGGGTTGGGTGATGGAAAACTCTTCTAGCAGCATCTAAAATGCTGCTTAATTTCAGGGGTAGCAAAATAATTGCAACTAATAGCCCAGCTAAGTGTTTTTTAATACATCATTTAATTTCTAGTCCTCTGATGCACTATTGCCTTCTTTTTAAACATATGACGTAGGTGCTGCTGTTATTATCTGCAATATACATGGTAGCTTGGCTAAAAGATAAATTGAGTCATGTTAAAATTTTAAAGATTTTACTTGAGCAGAAGCGACAATTCCTGAATCAGACAGGTCCTTGCTGCAGGTAGTTGGGAGGTGCAGGTAGTTTGGAGCTCTTACAAAGGGATGGGGGTAGGGAGAGCCTTTCATAAGTTGAACTAGGAAGCAGGCAAAGAAAGTATTTATCTGATTAAAGTAACCACAGAGTCCCCAGCTAGAGGTTAGTTGTCAGTTTCTGACTGGTAAAACTTAAGGGGTGTTTTCTAGCAGATGACAGTTCATGCCGAGTTGAGTTTCGGTTTGCTTATGTGAGAACTCAGAGCGCTAGAGCTGCTCCAGTCTAATGACCTCCCAATTAATTATTTTAACATTCCATTTTACATACAGGTGCTATAAGAAGTTATTTGCTTAAGGACAGTGTGACTAAGAGGCAGACTCTTCATTATATGTCTACTTATTCCTTCTTTTTATTTTTTCTCCTCTATTTTACCTGTTGATTCTTATATTTCACTAAAAAATACTTTGATACTTGATCTACTGTGTATGCCAGGAAATAAATGGAATCCTGATTAGAAAACTGTCTCAGGGAATTTGCTACAAGTCGAAGAGAGAGATAAGCAGTCTGAGCCAAAGGAGTGGCCAGCTGAAGCAGGAGTTGTTCCCACAGTCCAGTCGGGTTTATGACAGGAAACAGGCGTGTTTTAATTTAATTGGGATGAAGGGGTGACAGTAAAAAGAAACTATTTTAAGGTGTGGTTTTCTTGAGGTGGCATAGCATGGAGATACATAGTTTTCTTTTTTTTCTTTTGATGGTATTTCAGTTTGGGCAATAATAGAAGTTGAGCAATTTTGTATTCTGAATAAAAGCAAAAGTCAACATTGCAGGGTTAATCCAGGACAGGTCAAGCTACCAGTGAAATCACCATTTCTCCTTATTCTGTCAGCCCCATGGGTTGTAAAGCCTTCAGCTGTTGCCAATCCAAAGGATCCTCCTCATTCTTGTGTTCATCTGACTTTGGTTACACCCCACTGAGTGGTCCTTTCATTGATACCTCTCCATATTTTCCACCGGTGTGTTGACATCTGTTTCTTTCCAGATCTTGACAGTCTTTCTTTCTTCTTTATTTTCTTCTTCTCTTCCTTTCTTTCTTTTTTTCCTTTTCTCTCTCTCTTTCTTTCTTCCTCTTTCTTTTTTCTTCCTGTCTTCTTTCTTTCCTTTTCTTCTTTTCTTTTTCTTCTTTCTTTCTTTCTTTTTTTAGCTTTTGCAATAGGTGCATGTATTTGCCTGAGAGAGACAGACAGAGACAGAGAGAGGGAAAGTTGGAAATCACTCTCAGGGGGTGATGGCCACACTACGATCCCTTCTCTCTGGATTTTGGGCATGCATACCCTTGTGTCCAGCATGTTTTTCAAGTTGCTGGGTCTAGGACTTGAACTGCAGTGTCAGTCATGTGAGATCTAGTCGCCTTAACCTCCCCAACAGTGTTTCTTAAATGGAATATGCATAGGAGTCACATGGTTTTCTGCTAAAATGCTGATTCCTATTTAGTAGGTCTGGATTGGAGCCCAAGAGTCTGCATCTCTAACAAGAGCCCATATGATGCTGAGGCTAGTGGTCCACAGAGCATACTTCGAATAGGAAAGACTGATAACACTTTCTCCATTCACTGTATGGTCAAAGCTGTTGGCAAATGTGGCCCAAAGAGTAAAAAAAAAAAAAAAAAAAGAGTCTTAATACAAGACACAGTGGGGACCAGCAGGTGGAGTGGTGGTTAAGGTGCTGACACTCCCACATGGCTGACCACGGTTCAAGTCCTGGACCTGGTGGCTTGCTTTCTCACTTTCTCTCTCTCTCTCTCTCTCTCTCTCTCTCTCTCTCTCTCTCTCTCTCTCCCTCTGGTAAAATTAAAACATAAATGAATGAATAAATAAAAAATAAAATAAAATGATTCTTTAAAAAGAATACAAGACGCAGTAAGCAAAAATGTAGGGCCCTACTCATCCTGAAAGTCAAGAATGGGTTGATGTAAAAACAAACAAAACTAAATGAAACAAAATGAAAGGCATTCTGCTTTTCAAAGTTTGGCTCTTCTCTCTCTCACTCTTACATAAAGAGACAATTGAGTGATTTCAAAGCCCATTCATTGCTGAAAAATTGTGGGTCATTTCAGAAAATCTAAGTCTGGACGAAGGGACAGGAAGTATGGCATGGAGATATAGAACAGGGACTCACTTTTTTTTCTGAGAGCAGAGGTTAGCAAGCTAAGGCCCATAGGCCAAATCCAGTTTGCCACTTGTATTTGTAAATAGTTTTACTGGCACACAGTCATGATCATTAACTTATGTATTGTCCATGGCTGCTTTTGTTCTGCAATGGCAGAGTTGAGTTACAACAGACCATGTGGCCATAAAGCCTAAAATGTTTACTACTGGACTTTTTCAGAAAAATGTTACTGAATCTGCCTTAGACCATTGTGCAGAGTCTCTAAAAAATTAAGATCTTTGAGCAAAAAGGATCTTAGGAATCATCTTGTCTCATTTTATACATTTTATAAATGAAGAAATGTATACCCACATTCTTTCAGCTAGCTTAAATCTGTATTTTTAAAAGACACATGGAAAAAAACTGGAGGGAATTTGGAGCAGATCAACAATTATTAGGTATCCTTTGAAGAAAGCCAAACTTTAATGACAAGGCTAGACAAAAAATATGTCTAAGTTTTTAGAAAAGTAGACCGTCGTTCTCCATTTCCACAAAAGAGGTGGAATGACTTTAAATGGCTCAGATGTTGGAGTTAGGTTTCCAGGGGAAGGTCAGAGCCTGGAGATCTTTAAAACAGGATAGAAACAGCTGTTTCACCTGCCTTAGGCTAAGATTGGTGACCTTTCTCAGTTAGTACCTGAACTTGACATTCATTTATTCACTACCAAGTAGTCAGGAAGAGGTCAGAGGACAGGAGTAGGGCAATTAGGTGTGTGTGTGTGCACGCGTGCATGTGCACATGCGCACACACGCGCACGCACACACACACACACACACACACACATACACACAGAGTACTCTGTTCTCCACATTCCTGGAAACGTTAAAAGTCATCTTGAGGCTAGTTAGACACCAAACATTGGTATAAATATTTGCCATCTGGGATAACAAAGAGAGCTTAATGATTCTGAGATCAGAATGATGGAGCTTATGTTAAACCCTTTAAAAATGTCTTCAATAATAATTTGGAGCCCTTGTAGACTCAAGGGAAAAATGTGCAAAATTTTGATTTGTCAAAATACATATCATGGCCGAATATAGTTATTGCTAACAGAAATCAGCTACAAAAATTTTAAAATATGTATGTGTGTGTTGGGGGTGGGTGTTGAAGGTCTTGCATGGGAATGCTCTGAGTTTTTGGGAGACTCACCTCTCTCTTGACTAAGTAGGGAATGCACAATTCTAGATTCATTGTGAATTCTGAATAGGTAAGAACTATGTATTGATTTCTATTTTCCATCTCTTAGTACAGCCTTGCACATTGTGATACAAGACAAACATATCTTTCTTTTATTGAACTAAGGTGTCAGGCGTTATACATCAAAGTATACATCAAATAGTTGTATTCATCTTTCAGAGAACAAGAAAAGAGATCATGGTGAACTACCCAGTATGGACAATTAAGACAATTACATTGGCTTTAAGACGATGTGCTTCCTGGTCTAAGGCACTCCTGTCCTTCTCTCAGCATCTCAAGGTCATCCTAGTTTAGATCTGCTGACAGGTAGCAATTGCTTAAGCAGCACATTTCTGTCAATTCACAATGATGTCTTGACAATAATGCTTGGAATTTATGTTGAGCCTTTCATCTTTGAAGCTCAATGTTCTAACTCTAATGTTTATGATTTGCTTGGGAGGTAGGAACAAGCTATTGCTTTATTTCATTTTTATGGGTGGAGGTGGGGAATGTGATAGGATTATAGGTTTGGGGACCTGCTCAGGGAGCTCAAATAAATCAAGACCAAGGTGGGAAGGGAGCGAGGCATTTTGTAACTCTATATTCAAGAATCATTTATTTATATATCTGTTTATGTTCAAAGAGAAGCTGGATAAATACAGCATTTTTTTTTCTCTCTCTTTAGGAGAGAAATATTTTCAATGACTCTTTTCTTGCTTATTCCAAATACATTTAGTCGGAGATGAAAATCAAAGAAACTGCAAAGTCTCTATTTCCTAAAGTGTCATCTGAAGTACTTACAAGGTCTTTGGTCCGACTGATGCATTTAATTTGAAGCTTAGAATATTGTCATCCTCTCTACTTTCCCTCTCAGCCTGGCTTTTCTTCCCAGCTTCCCAGCTGATCTTCTTTCCCTACAGTAACTATTAAAATGTCTCTGTTACAACTCACAGGCTTATTATGCCTTGGTGATTACCAGCTGACCCTAAGGCTTTAGGCAGATTACCTCTCTGATCCTAACACAGTCCCTAAAGATTGACTCAGCAACTACAGTTGAAAACATAAGACTTCATCATTAAAACATGATGGTTATTTGGAAGATAATGTATAGTTGCAATACAATTTAAGAACTAATTTTTTATAAATAGTAATAAAATCTAAGGTGGTTATGCAGACAAATGCAATAGTATGTTAAGTGAACAAATAATTCCAGCCTTCTTGACATGTCTCATTAGCATTTATCAAGCAGTCAACAATCTCAAAACACTTGGCAGTTAATCCATAGCACATCCTTTGTAGATAATTAAATATTCTGATTTGAGTTTTATGGAGAAGACACACCAAGAAACCACATGACTTGACCGGAAGGACAAGCCAGGAAAGCTGTGGTTGAATTTGGCATTCTGTAAAAGCCTGTCCCCTCAGACAGATAACTCTTCCTGTAGTTTTTAAACTTCACTCTCTTTCACAATTACGATTTAAAACCCAAACCTCCCCCCCAAAAATTATCTTAATGTTAACAAGCTTACAGTAATACAGAATAAAAAACAGTTAATCTATTGTACATCATAATTAATCCTTGCCTCCTGTCAGCCTTATTTGTGAAGACCAAGCAAAAAGGCATTTATACCGGGTGATTTTAAAGGTATAGGGACTTATCTTTCCCTTCTTCACAAGGATTTTTGTAATTCCTTTGACATTTAAATGTATTTCTTGAGATAAGACTTTACTACCTAGGACTATGTTGTCAGATTGCCTAAAGTAAATATTAAGATCTTAAACTTACAGAACCCATCTCACTACAACAGAGAACATTGTTCTAATGGACAGAATTCCCTCTTCGGTGGCCACTGTGTTGTGTCGTAGATGTGAAATATAGCAAAAATTATTTTAAGGTAATGTGAACTATTTCTATGTTTTGCTAACTTATTCGATGGCATTTCTTCCTCCCAGAAAATGTCCTAGTCAATAGCATTTTATGTTGATAATATAGAGAGATTGAAATAGATTTTGCAGAAACAAAGCATGTACTGAATCAAGATATAATAAAGGTATTAAGATTTCAGATTAGCAAGAACAAATGGTTAGTTTCAATATTAAAGATAAAAATGTAAGAGACTTTCTTGGCCTATATCTATTCCTACATGAAGATTCTTTAAAATACTATACTTAAACATTTTTTTGACCCAAATAATCTTACATGATATAAAACAATCTTTAAGACAGAATTCTATAAAAAGATGATGACTTAAGAAATAAAAGATTGTCCAGGCTTGCCTTTTAGCATAATAGCTAAGTGTTGTACAGTGGGAGTTAGATCCCACATAACTGACCATGGTTCAAGTCCCAGCCCTGGTGGTTTGAAATCCATATCTCCACATTCACACACACCCAGAATCCTGATGGGATGGAAAAATGGAGGGAAAAATAGGGCTTTGGTATGACCAGGCCCTGGTGGGTGTTACTTTTCTCTCTTGTGTGTGTGCCCTCTGGCAAAAAAACAAAAGCAAAAGAAAAGAAATAGAAGATGTCTTAAATTGTTATTTTCTATAGAATCAGTTGCTTTTAAAACTTCATTTCTATGATATTATGGTAAATTGTTACATTGATAATTTCTGACAATGCAATGACAGTAATAATTTTAGCTAATCCTCCAGTGTCAGCCATTGTTCCAAGAACTTCACATTTTATCACAGTTAATCTTCATGACAATCCTGTGAAAAAGATGGTGTTATCTTCATTTTGAAAAAAAAAAAAAGGAAACTGGGGCTCAGATTATGAAATATTGACAAGGTTATAGCACTAGTATATGGGGAAGTCAGGGTTTGAATCTGGATAATCTAGCTCCAGAGCTGTTTATACTAATCACCTATGCAAACCCTAAGGGGAGGTATTTGGTCTGGGGGTTGAGGTGGGGAGTATTAAGACACACCACACAATCATAGTGAATTTTAAAGGAGACGTTCTCAGTGAGAAAAAGCAAACATAATGGATTTTGAGTATAAAGTACTCATAATAAGAATAATGACCTACAGTCTAAGATAGTGCTTTGACTTAGTTTAGGTTTATTATGAGGTGTAAATGGCTGGTTTTACATTCCTTTCTAAAGGAATCTAAATGGCTTGACAAGAGGAGAGAGGAGAGAACAGTGTGCATTGGAAAAATGAAGTCAATACATCATTGTTTCCAGTGACTTAAAAATCTTTGCTAGAGGGGCCAGCAGGTGGTGTGGTGGTTGAGATACGACTCCCATATGGTCACCTGTGGTTTGAATCCTGGACCTGGTGGCTTGAAACTCATGCTGGGCATGTGTGTGTGCCTGTCCAAAATCCAGAGAGGAGAATGAAGAAGAAGGGATTGCAGTGTGGCTATAGCACTAGGGGGGTGATTTTTCACTTTCCCTCTCTCCGTATCTCTCCAGTGAGCACATGTGCCCTATGACAAAAACGTAACAAAAAAAACCCCCAAAAACAAACCAAAAAAAAAAAACTTTGCTAGACCCGGATTATTGCTCTGTTTATACACACGAGGTCTAAGTCAGTGCTTCCACTTGTAACACATGTGCGCTATAGATACGTAATTCTTGTGTTGAAGATGAATCTAAATCTGTATACTCTACTTACACAACTCTAATGTAATAATGACTCTAGCAATCAGAAGGAGTTGTAATCACTTATTAAGAGCTTATTTTAGAAAACAACAACAACAACAACAAACCCAAAAAACAGTGCACAGATTAATTTTTCAAAGGAACAAACGATCCTGAAGTAGAAGCTGGGTTGAATTTGAAATTGAGCCCAGTGGGCGTCTCTCTGTTGAAGTCTTATCTATGAGAACCAGGGATGAAAGGCGAAGATCAGCCAGTCTCCTTCCTGTTTGTTTATTTCCTGGCCCTCTTGTCCTGTCTGTAGCTCTGCCCCCAGAGCTCCTCAACTGTATTTATTTTCCATCTGCTTCCTGCTCTGTAGACAGTCCGAGACATCATGCTCAGCAGCCAGCAGCTCAGACAGAGATACATAAACACTGTAGCGTGCACAAAGCCGAGGCGCGGCAGGCCAGGGCGAGGAGCAGAAAGAGGCGGTTGGCATCACAGAGGCAGCTCTGGGTGGGATTAGGAAATAATGTCCTTTGCAGTTAGACAGGCTGTGTATCCAAGCTGGAAGATGAGTCAATGCTTTATAGGGGGAGTTATTGGAGGCACGTGCTGGCTTCATTTCAAGAGGCGTCTTTGATCAAGTCTATTGTTTTATTCCCTTCCTTAGGTCTTGATTAGAGTCCTTGACATCCTCTGTGTTACCTGAGCCATCTCTCGAGTTGTTTGTGTGTGTCATTTCCATCAGAGGTTCTAGACGTCTGGATATTTTTTTCTAATATTAAAAAAAAAAGGTTGAAGTAAATGCATCTATGTATGGAGAGGGAGCAGATGCCTTTAGCATTGCCAGTTTTTATTTTTTAGTTTAATTTTATCTTATTTTACTTTTGTGAAGTGTGTGTATGTGTGTGTGTGTGTGTGTGTGTGTGTGTGTGTGTGTTTTAGTGTCTCGCTATGTTGTAATCCTCCTGCCTCAGCCTCTTGAGTTTCTGGGATTACAAATGCACACACCATGCCTCACTCGTCATTTGAAATTTTTAAATAAGGGTATTGGAAAAATATTTTAATCGCCTCTCATCATCATTTCATACAGGAAAGGATAGCCTAACTCTAAAGAGTAGGAAACAGGACCATTCTTCCTAGGAGACCATGGCCGGCAATTGTAAACCCATATACATGTTTCAGTCATTGGGAAAGTTATGACGTGTTTTTCTATGCGAAAATGAGTCATGACTTTCTCAATAACTCGATATTTAAAATGTTCGAATGTGGAAAAATGATAAAGTAAAATTTTGGTTCAACGTAGCACCTTTGAATAGTTGTTGTTGCAAATTTGTTAGTTAACTTTATGCTCTACAATAAGAAGTGGAACCCGAATGTCCAGCTTCTAGGAACAACATTTGAAAATCTCACTCAGTACCAAAACCCATTCTCCCGTAACTGTTTTGATGCAATTGGGAACATTGTTCACGATGTTATCCACCAAATGTGGAATAAGCTGGGTAGGATATTTGCGGGGCCTGCGGCTGTGAGATAATTTGAAACTGCCTTCACACTGGTAATACTTACACTCCACCTTTATCAAGGGCAGTGGGCTAGAGGAGGTGGTAGTCACTGAGTAGGAGAAGGGCAGACGAGGAAGATTGGGGGTAGAACTCGGTCTGGCTTGGTTTGCTGAGCACTTAAATGTTGCTCCCCAGCCTTGAAAATGCTACTCAACAAAACCCAAATCCTTTAGTTAGCAGGATCTGCTTTCCTGGGAAGACAATCAGAGAGAGAGATGTCATTTGGACACTATCTCAAAGGGCTCCAGACATCCTGGTAAATACAGTTTCCTTTATATTACTTTATTTGCAGTAATTTTAAGAGTTCCCAAGGTACCATGCATGGCACACAGGAAAGACATGTTGCTGGTCCACTCCTTATCAGGGTCCAGATCTGTGTGGGCCGAGAGAAGTAGGGCAATGACAGCCTCCGTCTCACCAGCTACTTCTCCTGCCCTCTCCCTGGGTTATGGAAAGAGCAGGCAGTAGCAGACTAGGTATGTGACGAGTGGGAAGTAGGGAAGGGAAGGAGGGATCTCTAGGCAAGAGACAGGGCCACATAGTGTAGCTAACAATAGAGCTGATGGGGCTGTCTGGGAGGAATTTATATAAGGTCACAGCTTCCATATGCTTTAGCCCTGGACCAGAATTTGGGAATTATTGACTTAGATATTGTCAAGGGTTGCCCTCTCAAATTTCTGGTGTTGGAATCCTAACTTCCAACACCTCAGAATGTGACTTTATTTGGAAATAGAATCATTGCAGATGCAATTAGTTGAGGCTAAAATGAGCACATCTCTCTCTACTTTCCAACACAACTGTGCTAAGAGTCACTTTTGATTGGCTAAGGGTTACCAGGCCAAATGTAGAATGGAAATGGACTTTGAGTTCTCTTGGTAGTAGATCCTGGGAGAATATTCTAGGCGTGGCCTAATGAATTGGAATGAAATTGTCCTGAGTCTAGCAACAGAGATTCAAATGAATGGGAAGCCGAAACCACACCCAGAGTTGTGCCTTTCTTCTGAGAAGGGTTTCCTACAGATCATTAACTGGACTTATTGCAGATGCAAAGCTTATAAACATCAAAGCCTTTGGCAAACATTTATTGATTTCTTGAACATACTAAGCAGAGGTAAACTTACCCTTGTTCTACAACGGCACCTTAGGCAGGAAGGTGGATATTTTATGACCTCAGCGTGCCATGCTGCCAAAGTCATTTCCTAAGTAGGTTTTCTTCCATTCCCTGTGCTTTCAATTGTTATTCCCAGTGCCGAAGGTGGAGACACAGCAAGTGCAGAGGTGGGATCTAAGGGGGGAGGAGGAGGAAAAAAAATCAGATTGTTAGACCAAGATGCCGGCTTCGTAAATGTCCAGAGGCTTCTGACAACGTGGCTCCCTCTTTCTCTGAGGTTAGCATCTTTAATTATTAAACATAGAAGCTTCATCAACATTTGGACTCCTTGGAGACAACCAGCAATTATCTCAAATTCTGTTCCCACTGCCACCCCTCCCCAACTTCAAAGGAAACTCATTACCAGGCCTCAGATTCTTCAAATTACTTTCCCATCATCTCAAATGATGTTTATAAGTAGTTCATAATGAGGGTCTAATCTCACCCTTCGGATTACTAAAGAAGTTCACAGAAGATGGACTGTGATAACATTATTCCAAGTCAGGGTGATTATCTTTGGATCTTTCTTCCCAAGATTTGATTCATTGGTTTGTTAACATTTTAGATTATTTTATGTACATATATTTACAACAATAATTTATGCAAACTTTTCCTTGATTTTAGTTGCAAATTAGCATCCAAATGAGACCTCGTCTCAAAATGAATTATTTTATGTCTTGCAGATGAATAATTAAGAAGCACACATTAAACAGGAATGAATGTGATGAGGTTGTCTTGGAGGGTGCCAGTACAATAGAGTCGCCTTTGTTTTCTAGGGGATCATATTTCACATGAGAGATCAAGACAGTGCCTGAGATTTCAAGCCTATCTTAATAGTCAGACAGCCGAGTTCATTAATTTGAGCAGTGTTTCTCTTTAGATTTACCCTTGACATCAACACAAAGAAAAGACAAGAAAAAAGCAAACAGAGAAGAGGCATGTAGAAACAGGTACAAAGTTGACAGGTCTTAGGTTTTATTAACCAGGATGTTTCTCAATGATTTATTTACCTTGTTATTTCTTAAAAATGTAAATAAAAAATTAGATGGTTTAAGTAAATGGTAATATTTTCTGTAAGTTGTCTTTATATTGATTCAAAAACTCTCACAAAGGCATGGGACCCACTCTGCCTCCTAGTCTTCTTTCTTCTTCACCTCCTGTTTCCTTCCTCACAGTTGCTTGCATTTTTGGCCCCTGCCCTGTGGCAGTGGGTTAGTTATCTGTTGGCAGCTATTCATTGTGTCCTTTCAGATTGCAAAGAGGAGAGAAGGCTTGGGTGTTTATGGAGAGAGCAAGAGTTCACCTTTAAAATTGTCAAGGTTTATAGAGACAGGTAGCGAATTACAATACAAAGTGATAGTGATCCTTAGGATATGCAGACATGGCAATGGCAGCATGAAAAGAGGACTCTGATACAACCTAGTGGGTCCAAGAAAATCAAACCGCATCCGTCAGACAGATGAGTTAATGCTGAACAACAAGGTACCCACTCTATGTGTGAAAAGGATAGTTAGATAAGGAGAGAGATGGAACAGTTGGTAGACAGACGCTATAGAACTGAGACTTAAAAAAATATTTAAAAGTATGTTACCATACCCATAACAGCCTTGTGCATTTCCGGATATATCTCATTACCTCTTTAAGATCAGGCAAGGGACCAGCAGTTAGCGTAATGGCTATGTCGCTGGACTCCCATGTAGTCGACCGCAGTTCGAGTCCTGGACCCGGTGGCTTAAACTCACGCCGGGCACGTGTGCGTGCGTGCCTAGGATCCTGAGAGGAGAATGGAAGAGAAGGGATTGCACCCCTGGGGGGTGATTTCTCGCTTTCTATCTCTCTGTCTCTCTCTGCCTTTCTGGCGAGCGCATGTGCCCTATAGCAAAAACCTCTCTTAAAAAAAAGAAAAAAAAAATGATTGGGCAACTTAATCAAGCTGAAACTGTGCCATATGAGCAGGTTAATTTTTAACCCTGAACTTAGGGCACTAAACTAGGTCACTGAATACAGATAAGGAATGTGGAAGTGCTCTGAAAGCATAAAAGATTCTTTCCAAGGAGGAAGTCAAGAGACATACACGGGGGAGGAAGAGGGATAAAAATAAGAGAGTAAAACGGCAGGGAGATGGGAGCTGTCATGATTTCTCTATATTTTCCGGTGTCCTGTAGAGGCAACCTGCTACTGTCTTCACAGCTTAATTCAAAGAGCATCTAAATAAACAGGGGAGTGAGGCCCACACAGATGGAAGGACGCAGGAAGCAGAAGGAAACATAGAATGGGAAGAAAAGAGACATTTTATCTGAGAAATAAACCATCTGCAAAACGGATGAGTCACTTCTTTCACTTTGAAGTTTGCACCTTTAGTCCATCTAATCCTACTGAGGTTCCTCACAGTTCTGCTGGTTAGAGGTCTCCATTCCAAAACAGGGGCCGTCAGTCTGCAGACTACTGCATAGACATCGCTAATAATTCAACCACAAGAGCCCGAGTTCACAGCGTAGGCAAGAGGAGAGAGTAAGGTATATTTGCACTATATTCTCATTATTAACATTGCTCTTTGAAAATAGAAAAATAGAGAAAAAGAGGAGGCTGCATTTTTCCACTTTCTACTGAATGCTTAGCTAGAGACAAACACAATGGCAAATCCTTTTACTTCCAGGGAAGTTTCATTTTGTTGGGCTCCTGGTGATCTCCTGACTTATCAGAGAGATAGCCTGTGGATTTAAAATAGACCATCACCATCCCAATTGATGCTGATGCTTGGAAAGAACTGTAGGATTTCCTAAAAGGGCCCAAGTGGCAGAAGCTATGTGATTCTATTATTTTAACACCTACATGGCAACTCAACCAATGGCTATAAAATGTTGCCCATAGAGGGCCTGTAGGGACTTGGAATTATCATTTTATCAAAAAGCATTAGTGGGGGAACCAGCAGTTAGCGTAATGGCTATGTCGCTAGACTCCCACGTAGTCGACCGCGGTTCGCGTCCCGGACCCAGTGGCTTAAAACTCACGCTGGGCGCGTGTGCGTGTGTGCCCAAGATCCCGAGAGGAGAATGGAGGAGAAGGGATTGCAGCGTGGCCATCCCCCCTGGAGGGTGATTTCTCGCTTTCTGTCTCTATGTCTCTCTCTGTCTGTCTGGCGAGCGCACGTGCCCTATAGCGAAAAACCTCTCCAAAAAAAAAAAAAAAAGAAAGAAAACATTAGTGGATGTTTGTATGCATGGGATTAGATGAAAAATCTACTACACGGCTAAATTCTATATAGATAAGAATAATTTGTAATAAGCATGAGTGTTGAAGAGGTGAATACATCTTGCTAAATGGTTGAATTTAGTTTACTCCCACAAGAAATTTGAAAATACTCTCTCCTGTCCCATTGATTAAGACATTTCTATAATTTTTCTTGAGCCCAGGAGTCTTCAAACGTGGTTTCCTTTCTTAATGCAGAACCTAAACTCAGCCTGTTTCCCATTCTTCCACCAACAATCCACTCCATGCCTTTTTTGTGGTTGTTCCTCCCCACAAGGTGTGTGCAGTGAGTTTTGATCTTACCTGTTCCTCATGTTCTCTGCAGAAGATCACGTAACTCCTGTGTTTATTGGTCTTGACACAGATGGCATCTGAAATCCTAAATGTGAGAAAATGACAAATGTTCAGGAATATAAAGTGATTTGAATCAAACCCCCAAGCACCCTATAGTCTCAAACAGCTCTCATGAGCTCTCTAATAATGTCCGCTTTCCTCCCTCAAGTAATTCCAAGGATCTCCAGGGAAAGCTACCTAAGTAATGCCAAGTCTCCCCTTTCCAGAAGCTGTGGCTGACCCCAGAGCTGTAGCCCCTCCCACCTGTTCTCCCAGGCCCTGGAGGCTCTCTGTGGCATCCCTCAAGCACAGCTGATCAGTAAGACTGGCTGGCAAATGATCTTTGGTGGAGTTGGGATAAGAGTTCCTTTTTGTTTCATAGCATGCTAAATATGGGGCTTGGGCCCCAGTGAGCTAAAGCTCTTATTGAGACACCTATTTCAGAATTTGGTTACTGGCTTGCCTCTCCCTGAGACCTCCCACATGGCCCTCAGGATGAGACTGGAGATGGAGAACAACGGCTCTGCTACACGTAGCTTCCTCCCACCACCTTCTTTGCATACTAAGGCTCTGTTACTAGCCCTGTTCTGACTCCTTCCACTGCCTCACAGAGACCCCTCAGTTGTCCCTGCAAGTAGAATTTTGCCTGGTATTCCACCAGATGGCAACATCCTAGGTAATACTCCCTCCAGCAGAGGGTCTAATGTGCGCTTGTTCCCAGGAGGCTGTTCAGCCCCCATGTAATAGAGTAGACTTGCATTAGGCTGAACTACCAGCCTTGAGCTGGGATGTCTGAACCCTGGAAGGGGATGGCAGAAAGCCAGGATGGATCTGAGATCCCTTGCACGGGCTTTGTCTCTGGGTTTTTGTTTTGAAATAGTAATGGAAAGAACTGCCCATTGGCTCTCTGCTCTCCAGTTTATTTCTGAACATAGGGACCAGACTCTCCCCAAGAGAAAAGGGATGAATTATAAAGTTTTGGGTTTTGACTCTCTGTGAGGGCCTACAGAGGGAACCACATGTTCTCAATGCCAGAGACCCCTGAATGGTTGCTGTCTGTTGCCCGTGGCCCCTGCTCCATCACAGGCAGAAACCCTTTGGACATTACCCAATAAACCTCGGGGGTGTGAGCTTCTACCAATTTCTGGTTATCCTCCACAAATTCAGAATCTAGTGAGATCTGTGTCAGTGAGGCTTTCCTGATCTCAACTTTCATATCAAGATGGCACATGGCGGGAACCAGCAGTTAGCATAATGGCTATGTCGCTGGACTCCCACGTAGTCGACCGCGGTTCGCGTCCCGGACCCGGTGGCTTAAAACTCATGCCGGGAGTGTGTGCATGCATGCCCAAGATCCCGAGAGGAAAATGGAGGAGAAGGGATTGCAGCGTGACCATCCCCTCTGGGGGGTGATTTCTCGCTTTCTGTCTCTATGTCTCTCTCTGTCTGTCTGGCGAGCGCACGCGCCCTATAGCAAAAACCTCTCAAAAAAAAAAAAATATGGCACATGGCAAATCTATGTGATTATTATTTGGGATGGAGCAGATTTCAACTTTGTGTCTATGAAAATATAATCTAGGTTATTAATAGCCTGAAAAAATTGGAGGAATTTTTTCCTATGCAGCAAAGAAACAGCTTTAGATGTCAAAAATGTATTCGATAAAGAACTAAATTTGAGACAAGTGAAACATTTACTCTGACAGCTGTTAAGGATGTGTTTGATTTAGAACTTGGAGTTACCTGCCACTTGTCTATGAAATTTCTACTTTGGCTTTTAGTTTCCCAGATTATCTTTTATTTGTTACTTTCCTTTTTTCTAGCTCTCTTTCTTCAAAATTCACCCATCATGTTTCATACCACCACCCCCATTTTGATTTTATCTTTCCCCAAGTCCTCAGGTGTCCCAGATTCAGTGAGGTGGTTTATACTGGTTTCATGGGGCATCGTTCACAGCATGTTCCAGAAAGTTGACCATAAATTTAAATCAACCTTTACACCCTACCTGAAGTGAGTTGATTTATGAGCCAATGTTTGGTAAGTACTCAGAGATCCTCATATTAACTGCAAGATCCAAGTGTACTGTATTATTGCTTCACTTATTTGTCTTTTGTAAAGTGCCTGGTACCATGACAATACTAAGTAAATAATAAATGGAATGAAACACACTTCCTTCTCTATTTTAATAATGTACTTATTTATGCATTCTTTTTTCCTGGGACAAAGAGTCATTGTAGGAAGTTGCTCTGCCAATATTGGGCTGGTATCTTATTGCAGGCAGAATGAAGAGATAACATGGCATGCCACAGGAACACCGATAACATTTCTTTTCAAAACAAAAGAGAACAAGGGAATAACACAAAATATGAAAAGCCAAGAAATGATTAAAAAAAAGTAATATAAATATGAATATAGGTCCCTTGATATCCTAACACTTCCCCCAGTTATAAAATAATACCTGCATGTCCAGAGGAAAATTCAAATTATAGTTTAAACTCTATTTTTTTTTTTAATCTCTTGTTCTTCTCTGGTATGAGTCCATCCTTAAGAAAGTCTGATGGAGATATTTAAGAGATCAGAACTATTGCCAACCATTTCTGTTTTTTTTTTTTGGAGAGTATTTTTTTGCTATAGGGTGTGTGCGCTCACCAGACAGACAGAGAGACAGAAAGCGAGAAATCACCCCCCAGGGGAAATGGCCACACCGCAATCCCTTCTCCTCCATTCTCCTCTTGGCATCTTGGGCATACATGCACACGCGCCCGGCGTGAGTTTTAAGCCACCAGGTCCAGGACGTGAACCATGGTCGACTACTTGAGAGTCCAGTGACATAGCCATTACACTAACTGCTGGTCCCTATTGCCAACCATTTCTAGTGGGAATTGAGCTACCAAATATTTTCCTCAAATTATAGAAAGTTGCCATTTGTAGAGTTCACTCTATATTTAGCTTCTTAATTTAGGATTAAACATCTGTAATTTATTGTTAAGACATCCGGAAAGTTTACAATGAATATTGTCTCTCTTTAATCCCACAGTGTCTTTAAAGAACATTGGTTTGGTCCCATTAGAAAGATTTACTGATGGTCAAAAGAACCACTGTATAATTTTATGGTGAAAAAATTGAAGTCTTCTGAAATGCAATGCTGACATGTTTTCACCCAGTGTTGCCACCAGTTGACCAAGTGTCTTGATGGTGGTTACCCTTCCGGCTTCCTCACATCCCCAACTGGGATCCAGTGGCATAGAGAGAAAGGGAACCTTCATCTCTTACTCCTCTGGTTTTTAGCCGAAGGCTAATATGGTACAATAACAAGCCCTGAGAGAATTTAGGAATGACCATAATCTCTTTCATAGATTTCTCCAGTAACACTCAAGTAGCACACAGTATGACTTATTCTTAAAAAATTACAGAATAGACACATTGATCTTTTAATGACTAAACACAGTTGAGAGGTTTAGGATCTTGAATCTTGTATTTACAAACTTTCAAGTTACTTTTAGTTCTATTTCTTAAAATAAGGTCAAAGAAGGTTATCAAGGGAAAGTCACATTAAGCTAAGCCTAGAAGGATGACAGAGATGATATTGGAATGAGATTTAAGAGAAAGTATTCTGGCTAAGTGACTAGTGTGGGTAAAGCAAGAAAGGGGGAAACAGCATGGATGTTGAAATGTGGGTCAGCTTCCAATTGCCCTCCAAGTATAGATGAGACTAAAAAAGTTCAACAAAAGCTGGTGCCAGCAGGTGGTGTGGTGATTAAGGCCACTGGAACTCAACATGGCTGACTGCGGTTTGAGTCCTGGACCTGGCGGCTTGCTTTTTCACTTTCTCTCTCTCTCTATGTCTCTTCCTCCCACACTCTGTCCCTCTTCTGGTCAAATTAAAATAAATAAATAAATAAATAAATAAATAAATAAATAAAGTTAAAAATCTTATTCTCCCAAAATTGTTGGCACTGATGTTATTTCCCCAGAAAGCGTTTTCTGATCTTCAACACTAGAGAATCCTTCCTCTGGTCTTCTAGAACACTCTGCTCTGGGCCCATTGTATTTCTTAGTGCAATATATGAGGGAACTTCAACGAGTTTTGATAAATATGTAATTAAAGTATAGGTTATTTTTGTGCAAAGAAGTTTTGAAGTCCATGCATAGCTTTTTCATAATATACATTTCTGTGAACTTTTTGAAGACCTGTTGTACATAATGACCTGTTCTTTTTTTTTACTTTCTCTCTGTTTTAAGCTCCTAATAGAGAGAACCTTGTCTTGACTGCTTTTGTCTTAAAGCCATGGATAGTACTTGGTGGGTACTCAATAAATATTTTTTGAATGGAAAGAATAATGTAAGCATTTCCTTAAATAATATCTTTCAAATGTCTTTAATTTTTCAAAGACCTTAGACTAACCTGGATAGTTTTCCTAAGGGGATAAAGTAATGTATTAATAATAAATATGGACATGTTTTGAAGTTAAATTACTAAAAGTGAAATTTGCACTAGACCAATATAGAGAGAACAGATTACAATATCAAATGAGCACCTTTTGATCCATCCAAATGTATAGTTTAGTCATCAAATTGCTAACAAGAACCTCTTTATGAGGGAGTTGCATCCATGAAGATGATTTGCCAGTGTAAGGGACCATGTGAGTGCTAGAATGAGAGTGGGCAGAGCCCTTATCATCTACTGGGAAAACACTATATTGGAGAGAACTCTGAGTGAGAAAACATGGGACCTTGTTCTAGAGATTGTTCTGTGAACTTGGAAAGCTACTTAAAGTCTCTGATCTTCAAGTTCATATCTGCAGCCTCAGAACCACAATAACAGTTGTTTTCATTGTAGAGTTGTGAAGCTAAATAAGATAATGTCCTACGAAGATTCCTCTTTCTTATCATAATGGTGCAAGAAGCAAACTGAGCTGATCTTCTGAATCCTAGAATGTCTTTTGTTCACTGATTGAATAGCATATTCCAGACCTTAGGACTTCTGGGTTGATATTCAATCCATTGATTATACCTTGCTGCCTCTTTCTAATCTGACAAGGAAAAGAATACAAATCTCCAGTAGAGGAATGCAGGGTTGTAAAAGTTTGTCCTTGGCAGGATACTTTATACCTTTTGGTATTTAGTACCAAATCCCAGAGCCAGATTCAGCCCCCAGGTAGTTTTCATGTACAGCTTATCAATAGCTGCATGGAAATATCCAGTGACGATTCTGGCCACAGCTATGTAGAGTGCTGGCAGCACAGAGGAGCACTGTTCTCCAGCACATTTCTCCCACTCTCTGCTCTTTTCCAGGCTGTTAGTGGTGGTTTTTGCCAACATGTTGAAAAGCCTGGCCAGTTTTTCCTCAGTGCTGTTCTCTAAGGTAGGGGAGGATGGGTGAGTTCACCAACTCTATTTCTACACTGACTGCTTTGACAAAATTTAAACCTGATAGGGATTTGTCACTCCCTGGTGGCCCTTTGTCTTAGGTTATGACAGTTTTATTATCTTTTATCTACTAAACGCAAGGAGTTTAGGATGGGTATTTGATTTCATATTTCAGATACCATTAACTTTAATTATCTTCTTGAAATCAGTTCTGCACTCAGGGATGAGGGGCTGAAGTCCCAAATCACCCTGTAGTTTGGACAACCTTTAAAAATGTAATGTACGTATATAACTTGGTTGTGCAGTATTTATTAAGAAAACATCATATTTTGCTGAGTTGTGCTTTTCTAAAATGTTCCATTTTGAATTAATAGTGTGTGTGTGTGTGTGTGTGTGAGTCTGTGTGGTAGATTTATAATTCTAGCAGAAAAATAACTATAAAACATAAAATATATAACCAACCAAGGCTGAAACACATACTATATATTTCTCTATTTGCTTTGCTGAAGCTGGTCATTTGTAAATCCTTTTCTTTGCTTGGCAATGTGGCCGATGGATAAGAATGCTGGAAAAACAATGTAGAGTTTGAGTCAATCATATTACACTTAATAGCACTGACAGTCAAGTTCTTTTTCTCAATTGCAAATGTTTCTCCCTAAAATTTTGCTCAGTTGGTTGGATCCTGACTTGCGCACCATCCATAGACTGTATAACAGTTCAATCAATTTTTGAATAAGAGCTTGACAAAGAAATATAAAGACATGCATCCATGCATTTCTGCATGCATGCATTTCTGCATGCACCCACGCAGTCAGCACTTGTTACATAAATGGCAGGCATTAGAGAGACCACACATGATAAGTTTACATAGAGCAATGATTTTTTTTTTCTGAGAGGTTCCCCCCCCCCCCATAGGGCTCATGTGCTTGCCAGAGAGACAGAGAGAAAAGGAAAGACAGAAAGCAAGAAATCACCCCCCTCCCCAGAGGGGATGGCCACACTGCAATCCCTTCTCCTCCATTCTCCTCTCGAGATCTTGAGCACACACGCACATGCACCTGGCATGAGGTTTGAGTCACCCAGCCCAGGACTTGAACTGTGGTCGACTACATGGGAGTCCAGTGACATAACCATTATGCCACATGCTGATCCCCAGAGTGGTGAATTTTAACCTCTCTGGTACTTTTTGGCCAATCTGAAAAGTTATGCACTTTCTCCCTGCCTAAGTAAAGGACTGCACAAGGATTTAAGTTTAAAAATTGTAGGAGGCACAGACATAAACAATCACAGTGGAGTAGCATGTTCTACCTCAGAGACATGTTCGGAGTGCTACAGGATCCCAGAAGAGGAATGTGGGATTTTTCACCTACGAGTAGAACCTACTGCCATACCAATAATCCAGTCCAGCTTATGCTTTTACTATTGTTGATCAAAAATAGCAATTGATTGGGACCAGCAGTTAGTGTAATGGCTATGTTGCTGGACTTCCACGTAGTTGACCGCGGTTTGAGTCCCGGACCCAGTGGCTTAAACTCACGCTGGACGCATGTGTGTGCGTGCCCAAGATCCTGAGAGGAGAATGGAGGAGAAGGGATTGCGGCGTGGCCATCCCCCCTGGGGAGTGATTTCCTGCTTTCTGTCTCTCTGTCTCTGTCTGGCGAGTGAAAAAAATAGCAATTGATTTTCCTTGCTTTACCAGGTTTTAGTGGCAGGGGTAGCGGATGGCAAGAAAACTTACAGGTATTACTGGCAAGAGTGCTGGATTGGGGGTTCGAAGTTTAAGATTTAGTAGTTCCTGATTCACTGCTCTCTGGGGTTGTGAAAAGAACATATTCTTTAACTTTACCAAGTTCCATGTGTGGATCTGTAGAATTAAAATAGTGCCATCTGCCTCATCAAGCTCATGGCCAGGGAGGGGATGTTATGGTAGGAGGGAGTAAAGGGTAGGGTGTAGGAACCAGCAAAGTACTTCGTAAACTGTGGTGTTCGACAAATGCACTGTCATTGCTTCATCCCAAAAAACAGATCTGTGAGTAACTGACAAAATGTGGTAAAGAAAATGAGGCATCCATTTGCGTCCACAGCATGGGGCTGCTGGGGATGGGACAGCAATCTGAGCTGCCACACTGAAGTAAACTTACAGACCCCCGTGGGGCTGAAACCACGAACTCGGTTTTGGAGATTGATCCAGCATAGAAACTATGTTAGAAAGTCTTTAGTACACTGGCAATAAAGCCCAGTTTATGAATTTAGAAAAAAATGATGTTTACAAAAAGCTATAAGCCAGTGGTTTGATTATTGGGTGTGCACATATTTGCTTTACTCTAATGTGAAGTGAAAAACCAGGAGACTATAAAGCCCTTGCCAACATGCCCATGATACCCAGACGGTCCAGCCCCTCTTTCTTTATCTCTTTGCACTCCAGGTGAGAAGCAGCTGGTGGCTTAGCTGGCAGCCAGGCGTGGAATGAGGGTGAGGGAGTGGAAGAGAGCAGTCTTAGAAGCTGAAGTCTTGGGTTTGAGGTTTATTTACTTATTTTGAATGATTTATTTAGTTTTATTTATTTATTATTATTATTTTAAAATTTGCTATAGAGCAAACCACAGTTGGCCATGTGGGAGTCCAGCACCTTAGTCACAACCCACCTGCGAGCCACCTGGCTTTGGGTTTTGACACCATCTCCACTGAATAGCTCTGAGATAATGAACTATCTAATAATGCCTCTGATTCTTCAGTAGGATTGCTAAATAGAAATACAGTTTGCCTCATTGGGTTATTGTGAGCCTCTAAGTAAAAGCTCTTTATAAACTTTTAAACTATAAACAGTCAGTCACAGAAAGTGTTATGATGATGTATATAAATGTACATACTTATCAATGAAATGAACAGAATGGAGAAGAAAAAGCCATGTTACATTCTTACAGATTGAATGCCCGAGCTGCTGCTTAGTTAAGTACCTATCAGCATGCGTGGCTGCCTCGCTATGGTTGTGAAGGGTGTATCTAGACGTTACTGATCAAAGTACACTCAGGAGCTCTGCCCTGGCTGCAGAAAGGAAAGCCATCTGCCACTGGTGATTTTCACATCTTACATTTAGCAAATGGAAATTTTCTCAAAAATAGTTTGATTTTCAAGAAGCTGTCAGCTGTCCTCTCTTTCACAGGAACAAATATCCAACATTTCTCTCTCCCAGTTTTGCCCATGTGCCATCTCTCAGTTCTTTCTTCCCTCCTCCTACTTACTCTATCCCCTTCTTCCTCTCCTACCCACGTGTTCACTGTGTATTTGTAGCCCAGAAGTGGCAGCTGCCCACGCAGATGAATCCCAGTGATCAGTGGAGGTACGGTATCCATAGGAACCTGAGAAGAACCATGAGCCTCTGCTTTCCAACCCACATGTTTGTGGTGTGGCCAGACTGCCTGATGAAGGAGTTTTGCTCTAGTTCTGACACTTGGGAACAGGCAGGGTATAAACTGCCAGCTTCTGTCCAGACAATGGGCTGTTAAAGCAGAAGCCATTACAATAGATGAATATAGTTTTCTTCCTATTAACTCACACCTTTTGAACTTTGTAAGTTCCAGCCAGAATAGATACATTATGTTAAAAAGAGAATCTTCGTGGGGCCAGCCCCATAGCCTAGTTGTTAAGGGAGCCAGATCCCACGTTGATGATAGTGGTTTGAATCCTGGCCCTAGTAGCTTGAAAAATATGCTGGGTGCATATGCATATGTTTCCTAAATCCAGACAGGATGAAGAAACGAAGGAGAAGGGATTGGAGCATGACTGCACCCCTTTGGGGGTACTCTATCCCCCCCCCTTCATTTCTGTCACTGGCAAGTGCAGGGTACCCTCTGGTAAGAGAAAGGGAAGAAGAAATAAAAAAAAAGAGAATCTTCTAACTACAGGCTTATTCTTTCACTGAATGCACAATGACGAAAAATGTACTAAATACCAAATACTGGGCTAAAAACTAGTGGAAAACTCCAATAAATAAGATACAGTTCTTACTTTTAAGAACTGGACAGACTAGTAGGAAAAATAAAAATTCACATAAATAATTATCAAATGTGACATGCTATTCCAGGACGAAGTACTGTGGGAAGCACAGAGTGATGAGGTCTTCCGAGGTGCAGGGAAGGCAAAAAAGAAATGATTTTTGACCTAGATTGTAAAGGAATACTGTTCTAGTCCATTGTGTTGCTAAGAATAGAAAATACCTGAGTCTCGTTAATTCGAGAGAATAGAGGTTCATTCAGGTCATGGTTTGGAGATCCATGGACCAGGGACCCCTCTAGTAGGGGTCTTACAGATTCCCAATCACATCATGAGGGGAAGAGCAGAGCAAAACAGCTGTGTCCATCAGAGTCTGTCTGATTTTCCCTCCTTATAAACCGATAAGGATTTAATCATTGGGCATCACCCTAATAACCTTAATCCTAATCTCCTCCCAAAGGCACCCTCTTTTAACATTATATTCTGTTTTTTACTTTCTTGATCCCATCCCAGCCAAATCTCAACACATGAATTTTGGGAGACGTACACCATAGCAATGACTTAGATTCTACCTTATGGAGGAGTCAAGAACGGGCATTCCAGGCCTGAGAATCAGCAGGAAGAAAGGCAATGAGGCATGTGGATGTTCAGAGAATTATAAGTGTCTAATACAGTTAGAGCAGAGCACTCAGTGAGGACCAGAAGGGGAAAATGATCCAGGAAAGGTTGATATGGCCCTGATTGTAAAGGGGCTTGAGAGGAGTGCCAAGGACCTTGCAAGCAAAAAGGAGCCATGGTAGATATTTAAAAAAATACTACTTATTATGAAAGACTCTTAACTTGCAGTAAATCTATGGCAGGATTTATGCTAGCAAGTGATAACACTGGATTTGCATTTTAAATGACAGCTCCCAGGCAGTGTGGAAAATAGACTGAGCAGTAAGGTTGGAAAGGCTACAGGAGTCAGGAGACCCATTAGATAGTTGTCAAAAGAGACAAAGAAGAAGCCATGAAGATCCAAAGTGGAGAGGGACAGGAGAATTAAAGAGCAGCTTCATTGAACATTTGACCTGAAGGACCCCAGGAACAGGCTGGGAAGAATGGTTTGGGGAGTTGGCAGGGTTGCTAACTCAATGAATGGGATGAAGGGATAGGAATGTTGGTAACCAATCTGGGACCCAAAAAGAAACTTGCAGGTAAGATAGGAGAGCATAAAACTCTACATTTAGAATAGCAGTTCTTGAGGCCAGACAATGGAATCGCTGTGATGCAATGCTCTGCAGTGATGGAACCACATGGGAAGGTTCTGGGTTCATGTCCTCAGACCTCCCTATATACTGGGCAAGTGTGAGTCCATGATCCAGCCTGACTGAGGCTGGAGGTGGTTCACAGTGTGAAGAGCCAGTTGGGGCTACCTCTCTCTTTCTCTCTCTCTCTCTCTCCCTCTGTCTCATGGAAGAAGCACATAAATAAACTGAAAACAAAACAAAAAACAAAGATAGAAGTTCTCTACTAGCATGTAAGTTCAAGGATCTTGAGTTAGGAAAGGCCAGAGGTTGAGTTCAGCAGGTCTGGGACTAACCTTTAAGATATTTGAAAATAGCAATTTAGCCCTCCTCTAGTTTTCACAACACCAGAATAAAACCAGCTCAACTCCTTTAATCTTCCTTCAAGAGCTTTAAATAACTTGAGTTGATCTGTATTCTCTTCTGTTTTCCCACATCCTACTTAAAATGCAAAGCTCCAGGCTAAAAACAACACACGGATCTCTCTCAAGTTATACATGTAATTATATATTTTATATGTGCTGTGCATACTTTATCAAAGATTTGCTTTAATTCTCACAGTGACACTTTACAGTCATTAAATACCTGCTTTTGGTGATAAAACTTAAACAATTTTTAATTCATTATTTTTCATTTCTCTACTAAATATTTCCTTCTAACAATATACTGGGTCATTGTAAAATTCATGCAATTTTGCACAGAGGAATACGTGATGACTTTTTTGATGATCCAATATTTAGTATCCTGTCCTCAGTGATCAATGCCTTCTTTGGAAGCCCTTGTAGGAAGACTAGTCCTATCATGACCCTTTTTGTAGAATTGCTGTTTGGGTAAAGTTCTGGACTCTGATTGCACTAAGAAAGGAGATATTTTTAGGCAAAACATCAAGTGGAAGAGTGGCAGCCCATCAGGAATGTATCAGTGGCCTAGTGAGGTCTTCCAGGAGGTTTAAAGATGACTTGTATTGGAATGATGGTTGTGCTGGTATGTTGGAGAAGTTCTTTGTCAACACACAGATAAAACAGAGTCTGAAGAAGAGTCTGTTTGCTCTTACTGACTTTGCAATTGGAAAACATTGAAAAATATTTGTCTTAATCATGTGAGATCTTTTGAATACTTGGTCTGGTAGGTGAATAGAAAAAACAAGAAAATTTTAGGAAGTCCTTGAGTTATATTCAAAAGTATTCACAAAGATGCTCATTGACCCATAGAACTCTTACTAATTTATCCTGCAGGTTACAGCTTGGAGAGTTTGTCCCCTTTCACCCAGCCTTACTGTTGCAAGTGGGAGTCTGCTAGGGTCAAATGAAAGTGCCTATGACTTGCTGAACTGCTTCTCCTGCTCTGGATCGTCCACCTTTCTGAACTCTACCTGCTCAGCAAAGCCAGGTTCCTTTGCCACAGGTGCCTGGCATTCTGCTGGTTTTCTAGACCTTTCAGTGCCTTCATTCTTTTTACTTCCTTTTCCTTTCTTGTCTCAATTTTTGTTGTTATTGTTGTTTTTCAGTGTTTATTTTTTTCTTGGATTAGAGAGAGGGTTGGAGAGACAGAAAACCCCAATAGAATCTTCATGCCACAATCCACGCCCAATCTCAACAAGCCCAGGTCACAGGTATATGCACATGCACCTGGGATGTACAGGGAGGCCTTGGGGCTTAAACTGGGAAACTTCCTATGTGGGTCAAGTTGTGTTATTGCTATGCACTGTTTATCCCCAGCCTTTAAGTAGGGTTTCTCACCTGAACTATAGTACTCAGAATTAATTTTTTTTTTTGGATGGGGGGAAAGGCTTTTGCTATAAGGCATATGCGCTTACCAGAAAAACAGAGAGAAACAGAGAGACAGAAAGTGAGAAATCAACCCCCGGGGGGATGGCCATGCTGCAACCCCTTCTCCTCCATTCTCCTCTTGGGATCTTGGGCACACACGCACATGCGCCTGGTGTGAGTTTAAGCCACCAGGTCCGGGACTCAAACCGCGGTCAACTACATGGGTGTCCAGTGACATAGCCATTATGCCAACTGCTGGTCCTCAGAATTAATTTTTAAAAATTCTACCAAAAACAGCAAATAACTAGTATTACTCTAGATGTGTAGAAGAAAAGTTAATTCACTAAATACAATGGATCTCTTAGGGCATTAAGGCTTACTTTTCTGGTGGACTTTTGGTTGAGAAAAACTGTGGGCCTGCTAGGGTCAAAGGAATGTGAATGAAAAACTCTAGTCTCCTCAAACTCTGTCACAGATGACATTTGTCCCAAATATTCTGAGTATATTGTAAATCCTCTCTCATCTACCAAAAGCTTAGATTTTTGGAAACTTTAGCCAGAAAGAGACTCTTAGTGATTTCTCCCATGTAAATTCCTACTCTGATGCAGTGTTCACAGGATTACACACTGGGGAATGGCTGGAATTGTGGAAGACATTAAAGAAAGACATTGAAGGAAGAAAGTTAGAATTGTCATTTTGTCATCTTTAGATGAAAGCTATCTTTAAATATTTCAAGGTCTGGTAAAAAACAAAGAATAATAGACTTGTCTTTTACTTCAAAAGCTACATGTGTTAAAGTAAACAATATTAGTTGCTAAAACATATAACTCTCAAATCCCAATGACTAAACAGAATGAACATTTATTCTTTGTCCATAGCACAGGTCAGCAAGAAAGCACACACAATGGAGTGTAACTTTGCTCCATGAAGTCATTCAGGGACTTAGGCCCCCTTTTCTTAGGCCTTGCCCTCCTCCCTGTCCTCAGGGTATTTCCATTCAACTGTCAGATGAGGAAAGAGTGAGAATCACATGTAGGAAGTTTTCACTGACCGGACCTGGAAGAGCTGTATAATATCTAGCTCATTCCATGGGTTAAAACTCAGTTCTCAGGCTCAAACTACTGTAAGGGAGGCTGGGAAATGCAGTTCATCTGAATGTCCAGGAGGACGAAGATAATATGAATGTTGGTAGTAATCAAAGTCTGGATATTTGGCTCAAATATATACATTTTGGCTCAAAATGAGATCCTAATTACTTGTGACAATTAGCATGGTCTATGGCAGACAACTTCATGAAGTAATAACCTCGTTGTCACTGAAATGTTGGTCAGAGAACAGAGTCCTGCCACTTCTACTGTGTGTTCTATAATTACAATTCCCAAATAGCATAGCAATTCCTCCCACCCTGCTGCTTCTACTTTCCTTGTGGTGCAAAATGCTTGGTTCATATTACTGAGAAAAGAGTGGGCCACGTGGTGCTCTCTCTTCTGTAGGAGGTTTTAAAATGTTTTCTTTTCTATGATAGCAAGCTGGAGAGTAGATGTTGAGGTGGCCTTGGTAGTCAGCAGGCAAGGACCGAGAATCCCCTCTCTTGGGGAGCTCTAGATGAGGGGAGGGTGAGCCAGCCCATTGCTGGTGCATAAGCCTCTGAGAGCAGGAAGATATCATGGAGTCCTTTTGTACCAAAGGAACAAAATAGAGAGGAGCAGAATTACCATAAGTGTAACATTCTGGGATGCTAGTGTTTTAATGCTGGAAGTTATTCAAATGTCTTTGGGGTTAGTAGGCAATATAAAAAAGGGAAGGGATGTGTCATGGGCTGAGATGTGTCTTTTACAAATTTATATGTCAAAGTCTTAACTCCTAGAATCTCCGAAGGTGACTGTATTTGAAAAACAGAATTTTTTTTTTTTTTTTTTTTTTTTTTTTTTTTTTTTTTTTTTTAGTTTTGGCCATAGGGTGTGTGGGCTTGCAGAGATAGAGATGGTAAGAAAAACAGTGAGAAATCCGTAAGAGGGGATGACCACACCACAATCCTATATCCTCTATCCCCTTCTAGAATTTTGGGCACATACACACACATGCCTGGCATGAGTCTTAAGCTGCCGGGTCTGGGACTTGAACCATAGTTGGCCATGTGACAGTCTAGCACCTTAACCACTGTACCTGGAAGCAGAATCTTTTAAGAGGTAATTAACAGAGGCCCTGACAGTGGGTCTGGATCTAATAATACTGTTATCTATGTAGGAAGAAGGACGTTTGATGCATTACACATACAGAGAAGACAACATGAAGACACAGCCATCTGCAAGACAGCCAAGGAGAGAGGCCTCAGAAGAAACTAACCCTACTGAGACCTTGATCTTGGACTTTCAGTCTCTAGGTGAGAAAATAAATTTTGGTTGTTTAAGCCACCCAGTCTGTGGTCCTGTGTTATGGTGCTCGTAGGAAACCGATACAGAAAAGCGTGTGTATGCATGTAAAATGACAGGGAGCGGTAGAGAGCCTTTTTGAGTGAGCTCATCCTGGCTGCAAGGGGAAGGGATCTTCAGTTTGGCTGATTCTTACTTTGTGAGAGTATTGTTTTAGTGTTGGCAGATGTTCTGTATTTTTCAGTGAAGCTAGACATTTTTAAATGTGAAATTTCCCAATTTCTAAGACACTACATGGGCAAACAAAGCATGTTTGTGGGCTGAATGTGACCTATCAATCACCAGCTTGTGACCCCAGTTTTGAGGAAATAGTTTAGAAGTGACCTCACAGGGCAGAACAGGACAAGAGAGTAAACATCCAGAAACGGCTAGACCTCACTTCCCATTCATGTCAGAGGAGGAGGCCGAACTTGGTCTCTTCTAGCAGAGACCATCAGAGCTTTTGCCTCAGTGCTATATTCCGTAAACATCAGAGTTTGGCCGAGGTAACTACTCTCCACCTGGCTCTTGCTCTTCAAAGGTGATGTTTAATTTTCTAAAGTCTCTCTCTCTCTCTCTCTCTCACACACACATACACACACACACACACACACACACGTATGTAATTAAGTATTTAAGGACTCAATGCAGGTAAAATATTCCCATGTATTAGAAAAAGCTGATCAAACTGGGAAAAAAAGAAAAGAAAACAAGAATTGCTCCAAATGAATGGCTTTAAAACTATTGGCAAACTGGGCCAGCAGGTGACATGGTGGTTAAAACACTGGATCCCATATGACTGACTGTGTGGTTCAAGTCCCAGACTGAGTGGCTTGAAAAACATACTGGGCACACATGCGTGCGCAGAATTCTGAGAGGAGAAGGAAGAAGGGACTGTGGCATGGCAATCCTCCCTGGGGTGGTTTTTTTCTTTTTCTTTCTCTTTCTTTCTCTTTCTCTTTCTCTTTTTCTTTTTCTTTTCCTTTTTCTTTTTAGATCTTTCCTCTCTCTCTCCCTCTCTGTCTCTCTCTGGTAAGCACATGTGCCCTATGGCAAAAAGTGAAAAAAAATGGAAAATGAAGGTAAGAAAATTGTTCCCCTTTCATTTTCAAAACCTGCTCTATGAAGTTGCACTCCTACACTCTTGTGTCCCAGTTGTCACTGCGGAATTGTCTTGGCCCTTTTTTGGGTCATCATTTCAAGGACAAGGTATGGTAAAGACATGGACTAATAATAATTATAATTATTGAGCCCTTATTATGTGGCAGGCACTTTACTTATACAGGCATTTCTGTTATAACACAATACAACACTTTCCAGAAAATTCTGCTGTCTGTAAACCTTGTACATAAAAAAATAGGACTTATGGAAAAAAATAGGGCCAGGGTAAACCATTAAAATTCCATGCAACTCTGATTAATGAAAATAATTGCTGCTCCCTGGGGGGAGATCATTTGGCCCACCTTGGCAGCAGGTGAGTGACCAGAAGCTGTCATGAGGGCATTAAATTGCACCAAAAAAATAGAGATGAGAAGTTGGTAACTCTTTATTTAGCCCTGTACCAGAAGGGGCTGCAATAGGGAAGAGAAAATAGGGCTCAAAGTTGCTGGGGCTAAGTGGGGCACAGGAAGCAAGCAGCCCCCCACACATACGCTGAGAGCTCATGAGGCTGGAGGTGCACCTCTCTGTGGAAGTAGCCCTGGCTGTAGGTGCTTATTTTGAAATTCCTGGAATACAGTGGAAAGTTTCCTGCTGTGGGTGTAGTGCCAAACCGCGGGCCTTCTTCTCGCTGAGAGTATGCTACCACTCTCCTGCTGTTCCAGCGTCTCTTAGTCAAGGAAAATCACCTGTGATATTGTGGAAACCGGTGCAGTTTTCACATTATACTGACGTTGTTCCTCTACGACCAATCACAGATGGGATCATTCCTCATACAGAAATGCACATAGTAGCAGAACAGGATGTGTTATCTTATTTGATTCTCACAGTTCACTGAAGTATTAAAGCAGTGGCTCTTACGTTAGTGTGCAACAGAATTACCTGGAGAACTTGTTAAAACAGATCGTTCTGTTTCATATTCAGAGTTTCTGATTCAGTAGGTCTGGGTGGAGCCCCCAAATTTGCATTTTTTTAAGAAGTTCCCACATAATATTGATGTTGCTGGCCAGAGGACCACATTTTGAGAACCACAGTATTAGAGGAAACCAATAATTGCCAAAATTTTGTGACTTGCCCAAGATTGCTGCAGGAATGGACCCAAGGCAGGCCTAAAACTTACAGCTAATGAGGCAGCTATACATAAGGAATTGACCTTTTATGATCTATAAACACTTAGGAATGTGATGGGATTGGTTCAGGTAGTTCCTTGCTCTGGATAGGAGGCAGTCATGTAGCTCTGGCAGAAGGGGAATGGATTTGTTGTGAGCAGCAGCTGTATATTGTCTTGGAGATAAGGGGACCTGGGAAGTCTACCATCGCCTGGGGCATGCTTTGTGGCCTCCTGTGTTGTAAGACATCTCCCTACTTTTCTGCTTTGCTTGCTATTTAAGAGTTATAAGGAGCAAGTGTCAGTTACAGTGCACAACCTTCTTCCTGAGGCAGTTGGCAGGCACACAGCCTCAGGATTAGAACCTAGGCACTTGAATCTACCACCTATGTCCTCCTCTTCTGTGGTCTGAATGTTTGTATACATCTGAAATTCATAAGTTGAAATCCTAACTCCTGAAGTAATGGTATTAACAGGTGGGGCCTCTTGGGGGTGGGGTGGTGATTAAGTCATGAAGGCAGAACTCTCCCGAATGGGATTAATGTCTGTATAAACAGGCCCATAGGAGTTTGTTTACCCCTTCTATCATGGTGGGACACAGCTAGAAAGAACCACGTATAAACCAGGAAATGGGCCTCCACCAGATGCTGAATCTGCCAGAGCCTTAATCTTGGACTTCCCAGCCTCCAGAACTGTGAGAAATAAGTGTTTCTTATTTGTAAATCTGCATTTTTGTTGTTGTTATAGCAGCCTGAATGGGCTAAGCTCCCAAATGGATGTGGCAGTTCCATGTAAGACTTACTAATATTCATGTTTAGTGTGGTTTGCTTCAGAGAGACATGAGACAATGTATTTTTAAAGTTGTGGCTGAGTTGAAATCCAGGTGTAAGTGATGGTAGCATGATTAGCAGATCCCTACATTGACTTGACTTGCTTTGTTTTTCATGTTTTAAACTTTGTGGGGCAAAAGATATGTGGTATGGTCATAGATATAGGAACATTGTCTATTTTCATGATTAAAAAAAACCCTGCCTATTTCAGAAAGGTATTGTTTCTCACTAGAGTTGTGAGGTAGACTGGATTAAGAACAGAATAAATTTGTTTATAATTATTAAATGCCTCTAAATAGTTCAAGAACCATTCCTCTACCCTGAAAGCATGACATGATAGAAAGAGGTGTGGAGTACAGCAAATGTGACCTGAGTCCCAGTTCTGCCACTTAGTGGTTTGTGGCAATGGGGAAGTTATTTGTCTAGGCTGAGTATCTTTTTCTCTTTCACAAAGTGGGATGATAATAATACCTACTTCATTAGGTTGCTGTGAGGACAGAATGAGCCTTCATAATGCAGACACATTTCTGATACCCACGTGTCCTGAGGACTAGCTATTTCTTTGGTTTCCCTAGATATTACAGTGGGCCCGAGAAGGTTGCTATAATGTGTGTTGTACACAACTTGCTTCAAAATGACCAGAATCTAGGCACTAGTGCTATCTCAAGAAGACCAAAGTGGAACCATATTAGAAATTGGCTTGTTTGAGATTCTGGTTCAGAGCATCAGGAAGCTAGCAGTTTTCCCTAACTTTTCACTAACAGGCATACAAAGACATTTTTAAAAAAAAAAAGATAAAATTTACAACACTGAGAAGTGACTAACCACCAAATTCTAAGAATTACAAAGGAACTGACAATAATTCTAAGACAGATGGAAAGAACAAAAATAACCAGTGTAGCTTTCAGCTTATGTCCTTCCTCCACATTGCCTCCTTGATTCAGAAACTGGTATCTATATCAAAAACTTTTCAGTCCTGTGAGGGTTGCAGAGTGTTTTACTTCCTTTTTTCCTTGCTTTTAAAAATCCCCTTCTTTTGAGTGAGGATATGTTTTAGTCCACCATGGTATTGCTAACAGAAATACCGGAGACTGTGTATGATCTATAAAGAATAGAGGTTTATTTGGCTTATGATTCCAATGGCTGGAAAATTCAAGAGCATGGGACCAGTATCTGGCTGGCCTCTCATCCAATGTCACAACATGGCCACCAGAAGCAGGAAGGTCAGAGGGTTCTTATAGAGAGAGAGAGAGAGAGAGAGAGAGAGAGAGAGAGGGAGGGAGAGGGAGAGAGACAGATCGAACTGGGGGCAGTCACTTTCCTTTTATAGCAACCTGTTCTTGTGGAAACTAATTCCTCACAAGAGCTAGAACTCATTCTATCTCCCAAGGCAGCACTAATCTATTCATGAGGGTGATGCCTCCATGATCCAAACTCTACCTACTAGACTTTTCACCTCTTAAAGGTCTCACCATTTCCCAGCACCATTACACTGAAGACTAAATTCCAAAGCATAAGCCTCTGGAAGACATTATCTTAACCATAAAAAGATGGAAACTGTGACTGGCTTTTAGCCAGTAGATGAGAGTGAAGGTAATGGATGTCACTCCTGTGTTTATGTTTTACCATCTAAGCCTCCATCCTAGTGGATTGTAATGAGAGATTGAAGATATAAACTGTCACATTGTGAGTGAACCCAGCACACAAGGACCTAAGAGAATCCCTGGATGATAGTCTACAAAAAAAGAACCTCAATTCTACAGTCGCAAGAAACTGAATTCTGCCAATACCCCATGAGCTTGGAGGAAGAATCCAAAATCCAGAAAGAAATGCAGCCCAATTGAAACCTTGATTGCAGGCTTATGAGAGCCTCAGAAGACCCAGCTAAGCCATTCTCAGATGCCTGACCCACAGAAATCATGGGACCATGAACATTCAGTGTTGTGAGTTGCTTTGTCACAATTTGTCATACAGTAAAAGAAAACTAATACTGAGAGTTACAGCCTGTATAATGTAAGCATTTTGGTGGGGAATAAATAAGAATCCTAGAAACTGGGCATGCTAGGAATTATAATGACTGAATTGGTATTCTGAAATTAGAAGCCAGAGATTGGAGGTCAGAGGAAGGTGACACTCCAGGAGACAGAAGAGTCTATGGAACTGAAACTTTGCCTGAGATCAAATCTGTCCTATCACCGTAAATCTGATAAGGAGATTCAACATTATGCTTATGACCAGTTGGGGGTGGGAGGAGGGCCAAAGACTATCAACTTTCATAATGGGAGACTAAAATGTATAGGTTAAATAAAATATGGGTGAATATTTTTGGTGTCTTTGGGGTTAGAAAAGGCATTGCCAAGCAAGATATGAAAGCCAAAAATCATAAAGGAGAGGATTATTGTAGTTGACCACACAAACAATGAGAACTTCGGAGAAGTATAAAATTTCACAAAAAAAATGGAAAGGCAAACAAATAGGGGAAAAATGAAGCATAAATACCAGGTGTTGTTAAGCTTTGAGCTTTTATAAATTAATAGAGAAAGATAAACAACCAATTAAATGAGCCAAGGCTAAAAAGAGGCAGCCACAAAATATTCCATGTATTTTTTTTTTTTATTATTTCATCTCAGAAATTGTAATTTCTCAGAGTTCCAGGAACAGCAATGTTGGGGGCACTGCACTGCTGGCCAGCATCACAGTATTTTTTGGGAGATGTACAGTATTAATCATCTTTCTGTCAAGGTCTTTTATTTCCCACATTATACAGGAATTTCCAGTAAATGTTCAGACCTTCCTTATATTAAATTATATTACTAAATGGAGATTTTACACTCCTAACACTTTCTCCCTAAAGAATGCATCAACTACTAAAGCCTATTTTATTAAAAGAATTATATTTCAAAATGAATATGACTTTATCTTTTCATGATTATAACAACAATTCATGCTTCTTATAAAAACATTACTGCTGCTCAGAAAGACATAAAGACAGCAAAAAAAAAAATCCCCTCATCTCCCTATCCAGAGAACTCCTATTTTGTCTATGTGTGTACACGCATTTATGCACATACTTCACGTGAACTCCTGTATTTATTTGTGTGTGTGTGTGTGTGTTTTTACAAAAGTGAGGTCATACTTTTTTCCTAGTTCAACACAACACCATGAATATCTTTCCATGTTCATAAATATAACTCTTCCTAATCATTTGAAGTGGATGCATACTATTTTTTAAAATGAATGTGCTCTAATGAATTTAACTAGTCGCCTGCTGATAAAATTTATAATTTAATTTTTCTACCATTATAAAGAACTCTGTAATTGATTCCTTATGTATATTTTTGGCCATGTGTTTGGTTATCTCCTAAGAATAAGTTTCTAGAACAGAGATGATTAGTCAGTTGTCCTAAGGGAAGAAAGAGCCAGACAAGATGATCTGATGCAATAGCAAGCTGCAATATTTGAAGCAGAGAAGAGATAATATTGAGTTTATCACAGTCACTGTCACATCTGTGCCTAGCCCAGCCTTATGGACACATGTCTAAGATCTAGGGAGAGAGAAGGTACTAGTAGCACTGCTTCCAGATGCTTCTGACGGTGTACAAAAGAAAGGGCTGTTCACTCTGCTGTGTCAGGACGTAGCAGAGTGGTGACCCAGACTACCGACAGCCCCAAGAAGGATGGCTTTGTGTGCACATATGAGGGGACTCCAAGAAACACAGGGTAGGGGGATTATTAGGGGACTGGCCGGGACAAGTGCCAGTTGGACTTGAGTCATTACTCTTGCACGATCCTATCTATACTCAGTGGCAGGTGAGCCTGGAGAAATTCAGGTTACATTACACAAATATAAAACAACTCTGTGTGCCTAATGCCTCAAAAATACAGAATAAATATTCTATTTTTAAGCACATACACAAGCCTCAAGCTTGCTGTGCTTTTATAGTCTGAGGATAGTACCTTGGGGCTTGTTCTTTCTTACCTACTGTGTCCTCATAGCAAAGGTAAGTCCTCTGAAATTCTCTTGACAGTCATTTACCAACTTAGCCATATATGATTTAAGTTCTTTCATCCCTTTGTTTAAAATTGGGTATGAAACTGGTTCTCTTTAATGAAGCCTTTAAGTGATTGATAATTATATACAGAATATATAATTATACCAGGTGTTAAAGATAATGCCTTTATCTGCATTCCTAATTCTTCACAGAGCACCTTTTCCCAGTTCATATAAATTAGGTATTAAACAGTGAGGATCAGCCAAAAATACAAAGTAGGGGAGTGTGTCACCCAGCACTCATCACCCTCCCTGCCTACTCTTCATTCCCACCGAAAGAAGTCTAATTTGTTCAGGAGCTAGGTAGAGACCCATTGGATTCAGCTTTCTTCCAAATTTCCAAATTTAAACATGCTTAGTGAAAGCCAGTCAGGATAATCTCATTGTGCTTGGCCTTCTACTGTCTGAAAGGTGAGAATGGGATCTGGTTCTGGCTGGTGGAGATGTAAAGGGAAGCTCAGTGACAAAAGCTTAGTTTCCCAAATGGGAAAGACAAAGTCCTCTGAGAAGACAGTTTCTCCTGTGCCTCTGCCTCCCTGGATTGGGTAAGGGATTTCTACAAGAGCAGATACAAAGCACCCAGTGCTTTCGGTGATAAGCATGAAGATATAAAGGTAGTGAGGGAATTAGCCAGATGGAGAGCATGTGGTTCTCTCAGGGCACTGGGGGCAGCTGAACCCCCATTGCTATCGCCATACTTACTGCTAAATGAGAAAAGTGCATTTCTATCCATATAATAATAATAATTACTGTTTTTAGTGTGCTATAAGGCACATGCACTCAACAGAGGCAGAGAGAGAAAATAAGAAATCACTCCCCAGAGGAGACAGCCATGCCACAAGCCCTTCTCTTTCATTCTCTTCTCAGGATTTGGCATATGCACACAAAAGGGCTCAGGACAATTTTTTTTTTTTTTTTTAAGATAGGTTTTTGCAATAGGGCACGTGTGCTCTCCAGAGAGACAGCGAGAGACAGAGAGAAAAAAAATGAGAAAGCACTCCCCAGGAGGGAATGGCCACGCTGCAATCCTTCTCCTCCTTCTCTCAGGATTTGGGGCACACACGCACACATGCCTAGTGTGGATTTAAGCTACCCAGTCCAGGACGTGAACTGCAATCAACTATGTGGGAGTCCAGTGACATAACCATTATGCCATCTGCTTGTCCCTCAGAGTGATTTTTAAGCTGTTGGGTCGGGGACTTGAACCAGGCAGTCAGCCATATGGGATTCAGTTGCCTTAACCTCTAGTCACCTGCTGCCCTAAATTTCTATTTTCAAAAATCTCTTGGTTTTTCTGTTATTTACTTTCCAAATAATACATGAAATGAACAACCCAAAACAATAATGACATAGCCACGTGGGTACACAAACTCTGGAGACAGATTGTTTAGGTTGAATCTAAGCTCTTCTGCTTACTTGTTCTGCAATGTTGGTCTCTCTGTGCCTCAGATTCTCTATCATAAGATGGAGACAATAATAATGTGCACTGTAGTCCAGAAGAAATCCCCAAATGTCACCTTGACTTCTTTATAGGATAATCACAATATAAAGAGGCCTAGAGTTGAAAACTGTGCCTAGATTAATTAAAGTTTATTTTTGTTTTTATGAGAGAGAGAGGAAGCACTTTCAATAGGATCTCACATCACAATCAATACTCTAGGTTTTCTAGTCAACATGCCAGGGGCAGGTGCACAGGTGTGCCCGGCACATTCAGGTCAACTCAGGAACTGAATTCTGATTTTCCATATGGCCTCCATATTGCTGAACATTATGCTACTGCTATGGCCCTGGATTATTTTTAATAAAAGAATGCAAAACCTCTGCTAACGTACCATTTTAAGTAAACTTGGATTGGGAAAGGGTTTATAAATTTTTTTCAGCACTTCTCATATTTATTATAGCCAAATGTACAATTGTTAGTCTCTTGGATGGTCTAGAATAAATGTTTATGATTTTCCAGTCACATAAAACAAAAGAGTGGAGTTATTTCACATGTGTCTTAGACTTACTTGGCTCTAAAGTGTGGAAAACCACCTGCTTTATAACTACAGCATCTAACAAGTTCATATTTCTTTATGTGGCCATCTTTTATATTTTTTTTAAATGCCAGAGGGAGCATATATGTGAGAGAGAGAGAGAGAGAGAGACAGAGACAGAGACCCTCAGTGGGGCCTGGTCACACTGCAATCCTCTTTTTTCCATTCCTCTTGTCAGGACCCTGGGCACACGTGTGCACATGTGCCTGGTGTATTTTTTAAGCCACCCAAACCAGGACTTAAACCATGGTCAATTGACTATGTGGGATCTGGCTCCCACTGAAACAGAGCTTACCTGCTGTGCTATGGGTCTAGCCCAATGTGGCCATCTTTTCTCTCAATATACTATTTCTTCCTGAGTTTCTTTAATTTTTTCAGATTTTTTTGTAATTATGATGAATTTGCATTTCTGCCTCTTTGTTTCTTCTACTTGTATCTTTTAAAGGAATTAATCAACAAATGACAATTTAATGAGGTGCCATGAGAAATACAAAGGCAGCTAACACACCAACCTATGCTCTCCTGCTGTTCCTAGTCTTGTACATTAGGCTATGAGGTCACCTGGTGTCCCACTTTTATAGGAGAGTTTATGAGGCTTTGGAAATTCATATCATGGTTTACACAGCCACTCAGAGGTCTTCCTCTGCCTTTGCTGACAAACAGCTGACTACTGGAAGAGAACAAGGGAAAGGCCCATTTAAATGTGGTGTTCATGAATACCCTTGTAGTCATTTGTTGTGAAGTAGCCAGGCTTTTGGCTTCAAGTGGTTGTTTTTATGTGCCAAGTAACCCTAGAGCAATAGGAGTGTTAAATTAAGAGGTAAACCCAACATTCTATCTTGGGTTGTGTCCCTCTTGATTCAGAGGAGACAGATAAGTCTGATTTGGGTGCCATTAGGAATATGGGAGCAAACATAGGTCAGCTTCTCCAGGCTGCTAATCATAGCCTGGATGTCACTTGCCCCAGGCAGCAACAGGATTTAGTAAGCCCCCCTATGGTGCATGGCATTGGATTAATAACTCAGATTATGTTGAGGATCTGACTGTGGAATTCAATCTTTCACTTTTGATTGAGGTAAAACATTTACAGTAGTATTCTAAATAGATTCATGTCTGCTTTTGAATTCTGTAATACTCTGGTTATGACTAAGAAAGCAGTCTTTCCAGCAAGACAACATCCTGTTCTTTGACGAGATGAATCAGGGACAAAGAATTTAAATATAGCAAAACCACGTCACTTTGAAATTCAGTGATTTAAAACAAGACAGTCATGGATGAAATCATAGAATGTGAGAATCAGAATGTAATTCAGCAATCCCTTTGGCCAGTGTTTCTCAAACTTTAGCATGAACTGGGTTTACCTGGAGGGCTTGTCCAGATTTTTGGACACTGTGCCCAGAAGTTATAATTTGGTGGACCTGGAGTCCATCCCAGAATTAAGAACTTAAGTGGATTGGGCCCCTGAGCTTGCATGTTCTCACATGGTAGTGATGCTCTTGGTCTTCTCTCACATCTTGAAAACCGATGATGTGGATGACTTTTGTCCTTTACAAAAGAGGAAATTGAAATGGAGAAGTTGGTGGACTGTCCAAGGTAATACCAAGAAAATAGAAGAATCAAGGCTAACTTTAGTTCCTTTGAGTTCAGATTCACTGTTCCTTCCATTACACTATTTATGACACAAATTAACTGTGTCCACCATAATATATGTTTAAGGAAATAAAACAACAAAATCTTTGGTTTTCTACTGGTGGTTGTTGACTTTGGAAAGTCATGTAACCTCTCTACAGTTTCATGAAAATGAGAATAATAATAATAGGATAGCAATTCTATCTCATAGGATGACTGTGAGGATTAATGTACTATTGTAGATATATGTACATATCTTAAGAAAACATGTATAGGGACCAGCGGATGGCATAATGGTTATGGCACTGGACTTCTACATAGTTAACCACAGTTCAACTCCTGTACCTGGTGGCTTAAAACTCACACCAGGCACATGCCCATGAGTGCCCAAAATCCCGAGAGGAAAATGGAGGAGAAGGGATTGCAGTGTGGCCATTCCCTTGGCTCCTTTGCTTTCTGTCTCTTTGTCTCTCTCTGTTTTTCTGGTGAGCACATCTCTCCACAGGAAAAAATCTCTCTAAAAAAATGTATAAAGTTTTTTGAGCAGTACCTTACAAACTGCTGTCCTTTATATTATTAAATATTTAGAATTTTTGGGACCAGCAGTTGATGTAATGGCTATGTCGCTGAACTCCCATGTAGTTGACCGCGGTTTGAAACCCACACCCGGTGGCTTAAACTCACACTGGGCACGTGTGTGTGCGCGCCCAAGATCCCTAGAGGAGAATGGATGAGAAGGGATTGTGGTGTGGCCATCCCCCCTTGAGGGTGATTTCTCACTTTCTGTCTTTTTGTTTTTCTCTGTCTTTCTGGCTAGTGCATGCGCCCTACAGCAGAAACCTCTCCAAAAGAAAAAAAAATTAAGAATTTTTAGTTATTTTGAAATATTTTCAATCACTAAACTTTTATTCTAACTGGTCAAACTGGTTGATACAAGGATAGCAAAAACAAACAAACCAACAAAAAAAAAACTAAGACAGAAAACTTCCAGAATCCAGTTAATCCTGAAGTAGATGAATTAAAACAATTAGATTTTGTAACAGGTAGGTTAAGTTATCTATTGTAGTTCTATCTTCCTATGCAGGGAACAGAGAAGTCATAGAAAAACTAAGTGAGTTGTCTAAGCTTTCATAGCTAATTAGCCACACTGATATTGCAAGAACTCAGTTTAATTCCTTGTTTTCTTAATCTATTCAGTCCTTTTGAGTGAAGTATTAAAGCATTCTCTAATAGGTTTGTCTCTATTTCCCATTGCTATGAACTTAGCTGACTTACGTAGGTGACCCCCATATCACTATTCCGGGATCTTTTTGCACTTGCTCTGCATGCCTTTTCTCCTGAGCCCTTTGTTGTCGCTGTTGTTTGTTCATAGGGCAAAATGAGATGACTTTATTTCCATTAAGTTTCAGAAATACTCAGAAGAGTATGTGAACCTTCCCACTACCTATATGTTATTCTAGTTTCTCCCCGCAAAGTCTTCCTTCTCTTGAGATGAGTCAATACTATTCAAAGCAAATTACTATTCAATTTACAAATTGGGGTTCATTTAAAGTATCTAAATTCCAATTTGGACAGCAAAAGGTTAATAGTGCATAGAAAAAAAAATTCCAGCAGCCCACAAATCTAAGCATAATTATGTATGAACATGAGGCTTTTATTGCTGTCAAAATTAATCACTTTTCAACTTCCAGCTGTTAAAACCCTTCTGGCAACTCTCCAAGCAATTCCCCTACAGTTACTTTTCCTTCAATTAAATTCTGGTGCAGTTCACAGGCTCCTGTTACATAAGCAGCAATTTTTAAATGGACCTTTTGGGTTCTCTCTCTCTTGTCTCCACTTCAAACTAGAAAATGACAAGAATATAAGATTTGCTTCTTTTACTCTTTCAGCTCAACTCTTAATGTCTAAAAACTAAGCTATGTGGAATTAAAGTATTAGTGTTTATTATAAAGCACTTTATGTGTGTGAAGTGATTTGTAGTAATTTTTATTAGCTATTTCTACCAACTGTCCTCTGAGGTACATGAACGTTGTTATGTTGGTGTACTACAATTCCGACCACCTTTCTTTCTTCTCCAGAAACTTTGCAGGAAATGTAGTTCGCAAATCCTCAGCCATGGGTTATGGGTTTAGTCTCTGTGTTATGCACTACGTATTTCTGGGGTAATTGTCACCCTCACCACTCCTTTATCTAGGTGTCCAGATTTGTCACAGTCATAATAATCTCAGAAAAAGAAGTTGCCTGAGGTGTATGGAGCTACCCAGATGCTTGCAAGTTCTCATGGTAGACTGCGTGCCCCCATTCTGGAAGCCCCTGCTGAGAAACCGGTTGGGTTCTGAATGGTAGAGACCCACGGCAAACTCAGCCATCATAGTGAGTTTGAATACGCAATAAATAAGGTGCTTAAATTGTTGTAGTATGTTACTTCATTTCTTGAATGGAATCAAGCCCTCATCTTCGTATCTGCTAGACACAGACCAAGTGCTGTACATAGGTACTATGTTGGACGAGGTATCTTTCCACTCTTCATTCTTGGGATTCCAAAAGAATAGTCCATAGAAAGAAATGAGGGCTGAAGCTTTGCTTCACTGGGCCTAGGAATTCCACCCCTTTCACCTCCTTTGTAACAGCAGTGCATAGGTTCTTCCACACCTGAATTAGTTAAGCCAGTTTCATTTCCCTTGTTATCTCTCCCAATACCCTCTGGTGCTGCTGGTCCTCCTTGAGTCTGGCGTGGACAGCACCTTCCCTGGTCATTCCTTTGCACCCTCCTCCTCATCCATTCTGCTTCATGATGTTGCCTAAACTTATGTTAGAATACTGTAAAGAACAGATGCTTCTAGTTTGTGGTCTTTTCGTAACATCTGCTATCATCTTCTGCTTGTGTGCAGTGCTGATGCCTTCGCGAGCCTTTCTATCGGATAATAGCAGCTGGTGTGAGATATGAACCTGGGCAGGAGGCATGGAGACGTCATTGTGGCAGAGGCAAAAGAATTAAAACAAACAAGCAAAAAGAATGCAGAAAATACTTTCTAGCACCTACTCATTTTATCATGACTATGCAGTTTTATCCCATCCTGTATTGTGGTTGTGAGTAGAGACTGTAGGCACAGAAGAAATCTTCATTTCATTCTCATCATCTAAACTCTAAAGTGGCTTGTCATTAAAAATGGGGGCTTTGGGCGCCAACATGTGGCGTGGTAGGTAAGGATGCTGGACTCTCACGTGGGGACTGCAGTTTAAGTCCTGAACCTGGTGGCTTGCCTTCTCACCTTTTCTCTCTCTGTTCAAATTTAAATAAATAAATAATAAAGTCAAATAAAATAATTTTTTAAGGAAAAGAAGGAGGTTTTGAAAATCTGAGCCAGTCATAACCGAAGATATTGAGAAAGATTCCTTGCCAAGTACAAGTCTTGCTGGTCAGTGAACTGGGGAACATTTTGTGTGAATTTACTGTGGCACACATCCCCTCACTGGTTTCTAGGCTGCCTTGGTCAGCCACAACCTGCTGGACAAATCACATCCATACTCACAGCTAGCCCAAGGAAATGGCTCAATATCTGAGAACCTTGCAGGAATTTTGGGAAGGGACAATTTTTTTTTTTTTTTTTTTTGGAGAGGTTTTAGCTATAGGGCGCGTGCGCTTGCCAGACAGACAGAGAGAGACATAGAGACAGAAAGCAAGAAATCACCCCCCAGAGGGGATGGTCACACCGCAATCCCTTCTCCTCCATTCTCCTCTCGGGATCTTGGGCATGCACGCACACGCTCCCGGTGTGAGTTTTAAGCCACCGGGTCCGGGACGTGAACCACGGTCGACTACGTAGGAGTCCAGCGACATAGCCATTACGCTAACTGCTGGTTCCCGGGAAGGGACAATTTTACAAGAAGTCATTGGATTCTCTGTTTACTACACTTTGCAGTGCAGTGAGAAAAGATCAATGTCAACCTCTCTCTTTCACAAATAGCTAGTTACTGTCTCATGCAACTGAGTTGATTTATTCCAGCCAAGGACAATGTGGACAAAGTTTCCTGAGCCCTGAATTGATGACCTAGAGTGGACTGAATCAGGATTCGAACCTGCTCTGACTCTGACAACCAGAGGCCAAGACTTTCTAGTGGGAACCTGCCAAGATATCCAAGAGACAGGATGGAGATTATATTGAGAGGGCTAAGGCTGGGAAGAACTACCCATGAAGTGTTACCCTTCTGTTCAGTATTTGATATACTTCCTATTTGTTGTTTGGGACAATCGTTAAAAAATTGCCATGTGGGGACCAGCAGTTAGCGTAATGGCTATGTCGCTGGACTCCCACGTAGTCGACCGCGGTTCGAGTCCCGGACCCGGCGGCTTAAACTCACGCCGGGCACTTGTGCGTGCGTGCCCAAGATCCCAAGAGGAGAATGGAGGAGAAGGGATTGCGGCGTGGCCATCCCCTCTGGGGAGTGATTTCCTGCTTTCTATCTCTCTGTCTCTCTCTGTCTGTCTGGCGAGCGCACGTGCCCTATAGCAAAAACCTCTCCAAAAAAAGAAAAAAAAAATTGCCATGTGCATAGTTTTTGTTAATTGACTTATATAATATATGCATGGATATTATTTTCCATGTAAATAACTTTGTGCATTTGATGTGCTTATTCCCTTAGTTTGATACTCTGTGGGTGGTGTGGCTGGATTTGGTGTTCTCTAGATCTTTAGAGTCTATGATTCTAACTCCAAAAATTGCACCAAATTCTACCCAGTGTAAACTAAAAACAAATATGAAAGCAAACAACAAGATGGGGAGAAGAAGTTCTGTTTGGAGTTAGAGTCACTTTGCAGTTGGCAAAATACAGTTACACTAATTTATATTGCTTTTATTCTGTCTGCTTTCTGGTTTAAAATGTCCTGGATTGCCTCAGACTCTGTATATGCAATATTTTCCATTTACAAAACTTTCCTGCATAATCCATTTTATTTTTCCTGAGAGCTTTTGAAAATTGATATTGGTTAATTTCAAATTTCCAGAGTCCAGATTTATGTGATATAATTTTTGATCTTATAAATAAGTGAGATGAGAAAGCCTAAGGAGATAATCTAGGGAAATTTCTAAACCTACAATGTTTGTGCCAGGGATTCACAAATTCTGCCAACAAATGGATAACTCAGAGCAGCTGGTCTTTGTAGAGGTAGAGTTCACTTACTCTTAAGCAAATTCCTACTGAGTCTTATAACTTTCACCACCACTCCCTGGTTATACTTAAATACATGTTACCTACATGCCTTCATGAAATTGCTCCCTTTTTTTGGAGCCATGGAGCAGGAGTGATTCTACATTTTTTTCCCTCTCTGCTCAGTTATGAAAAGGAGGATAGAAATGAATGAAAATGTTGAAGGTTACAGAAGAACACCATATGAGGTGTAGAAATCGCTATGATTTGGGGATGAGAGGTGGTAGCTGCCCACCAGGATCTGATGCTTCCCTCGTCTGTTCATATGCCAGGAGGTTACACTGGCCACTGCTGCTTGTAGTACTGGGGAGGGTGAGAGAGGCAGAAATCCCAGGGTACAGACTCAACAACTCTAGCCACATTGCCTGTGTTATCAAACGATAAGGCAGATTAGTTCCGAAGGCAGATTGGCAGGCTCTCTTCATGGTGATAGGCCTTGTTTAGAGACAAATGACTTGAAGTTTTTTTCTTAGTCTGGAAATAGTAACAAGGATACTTTATAAGCTACTTTCAGCTTATAAACCAGTATTCAGTTTAGTTTTTATTCTATAAAACTGTCCTCAGTTGAATGTTAACAATATCTGACATTTGAACTCTACTTTCTAATTTGCACATAATTTTCATAGACATCACTTAGTTCAGTTCTACTGTGAGCAAACCTCAACTAGAGCTGGAATGGGAGGTATCATTATTTTATTGATACAGGCGTGGAAAACAAAAGTAACTTGTTGAGGGTCACAAGACAGTTGGTGGCAAAGTAGGGACTAGAGCCAAGATTTCCTGACTTCTGGTGCAGTGTTCATTCTACTAGAAAGGGCAGTGAATGGTGTTATACCTGGGAGGTGTATCACTGACTTCCTAGCTGATCTTCTATTTGAAAGCTGCCCAATTACTACTGTCTTTTCAGCTCAGCCCCCCCTGAGGAAGTGTTCAGGGACACTATCCCTAAATGAGTAGCTTGGCTTCATTCAAGAAAAATTTTGAGTTTTATTGATTGATATTTTGAAAACTTCAGAGAAGTTGATTGAACTGGCCAAGGATCTCTGTGAAATATTTGTTTTTCTGACCTATAGAGTACATTGTCTTCTTTTTGACTATGATGAGGAAATGATGTGAAATTGATGCTATAACCACCCAAAGGAAGTGCTGGCTTCCTCTAACGTGAAGAGTTGACACTATTATCATTTAGTTTTTTTTTTTTTTTTTTGACAGGTTTTTGCCATAGGGCACGTGCACTCGCCAGACAGACAGAGAGAGACAGAGAGACAGAAAGCGAGAAATCACCCCCCAGGGGAGATGGTCACGCCTCAATCCCTTCTCCTCCATTCTCCTCTCGGGATCTTGGGCACGCACGCACACGCACCCTGCGTGAGTTTTAAGTCACCGGGTCCGGGACGCGAACCGCAGTCGACTACATGGGAGTCCAGCGACATAGCCATACGCTAACTGCTGGTTCCCTATTATCATTTAGTTTTTTGATAACCTGCACATTTTATTCTTCTCTCTTGCCCAATGGCCAGAGCATAATAAGAATATCCTAAAATAGGTACTCTCTCCTTGCAATTTAAGTCAATCACTCCTTAATTGACACAAGACCTCTCTAGAAAGAGCACATTCTCTTGGCTTTTAGGAATGCAGCTTGCTTCTCTGCTCAGGTAAAGGCTTCCTTTGTTTCCTTGGTGTGCTTCCCAAGTTTGAGACAAAATTTCTAACCAGGTATGACTTGTCTTAAACTCTGTTTAACCTCTATTTCAGAGGCTTTTACTCTACTCTTGGATCCTTCCTTTACTCCTTGCTATGATTTGTGTCTCTACAAAATTCAGGCTGAAATCTAATTCCCAATGCAATAGTATTAATTGTTGGGGTTTTTAGGAGGTAATTAGGTCATGAGGGCTCTGCTCCCACAAACAGGATTAATGCCCTTAGGAAAGGACCATGGGTGTCTTTTATCCCTTAGTTGCCTATGCACCATGTGAGGACACACTGTCTCTTCCACCATGTGAATGTTCTGCAAGAAGGCCCTTACCGGACATTAAAATCTCACATTCATCTTAGACTTTCCAATGTCCACTTTTGTACACTTTTGTTCTTTATAAATTACCCAGACTGAGGTATTTTGTGATAGTGACAGAAATAGACTAAGAAAACTCTCATAGGCCCTGTGCCTTCTAGCTACTCAAAATTATTTCTCTATAGCCTTAGATGCATCTGCCTTGATGGCATTGTTGGGTCATTACTACACTTAGATTCCCCCTTGAAATTCACGTGACTTCTCTTGGCAACTCAGCCTTTCTGTTTATGAAAAATAATAAATTCCCTTTAAAAAAAGAATCGTAATTATTGCTATCAGCACTAGCATACCACCACCATTACCTCAGTATGTATTATCTATTCTTTGCCAAGTCCTGAGGACTTGCAAAAAGATAAAAAGAATCTCTGCCTTTGGAGAATTTACATCTGATTGTAGGTCTGTAAACATTATTGACAACTAATCAATTTGTTTTCTAGAATAAAACACTCATTCCTGTAGGAAAATTATAGGAACATGCCGCCTCAGCACAATGGTACTTTTGATATGCCAAGGAGGAGATATTGGGAAGAGGTGGAGACCCTTAAAATCATATCACATCAATGGGTGTATACAAAAGTCCATCTTTCATCTCTTCTTGTGCATTCTTTTCCAACTGAGTGCCTGTTCCTCATTCATAGACAATGAAGCCGCGTGGTATCACCTTGGGGTTGGGCTTGTCTGTTGCTGGGGACATTCTCTGAGTGTTGCTGTAACTCACTCTGAATTACTTATGTTGAGCCAAAAGCTTAGTGGAAGTGATGCATGGGACTGTCGGACCAGAATTTCTGCCAAGGAGGGCAGGATGCAACAAGACACACGAAAGCAAAAATCTTCCTGTTTCTGTAACATTTCCAGCTGGAGACCAAATCAGAGCCACACATTCCAGTTATGTTTGGGAAGCACTGAAATATCCAAGTAGTAATCATCTAGGTATGCTAACTGCAGCTCAAAATAATTCTGGGTTGCCAGTGCCATATGCCTTATAGGCTTCCAATTAACTCTGCTCACTTCTCTCTTTTCTCCAAAGGTCAATCACTGGGAAATTCAGCATTCCTACTTGTCCCGCCTTTAGCCATTCAAAGAAAGATGGCTGCACACTCCTGTGTCTGACTGTTACCATAAGCTACTAAGCTATTCAAAATTTAGGTGGTGGAAGAGTTTAGCCCTTAAGACATGGATTAAATACTTCAGGTTTATGACTTTAGAATTTTTGATAGTCCCTAAGAATTGGAGGAGACCCTAGAGTAGATGCCATACATTCCAGTTTAACCAGGATGTCTCAGGATAATTATTAATATTTCCTCTTTTCTCTCAAAAATGCTCACTTTGGACCCAAAGTTATTTAGTCATTTTGCCTTAAAGGCTATGCAGTTTTTCACTTGGTTCAAATGTAATGTAAAGATTGCTCCTCTGCTTTCTCCTTTCCAAACAAATGTCATCTGTTTGCTGTTTATCATTACCACTGATGGGAGACTCACTTCTTTGCAAGGAACTTTTTTTTTTCTTTTTTAGAGGTTTTTGCTATAGGGCATGTGTGCTCACCAGAAAGACAGAGAGAGACAGAGAGATAGAAAGCGAGAAATCCCCCCCCAGGGGGGATGGCCACGCCGCAATCCCTTCTCCATTCTCCTCTCGGAATCTTGGGCACGCACGCACACGCACCTGGCGTGAGTTTAAGCCACTGGGTCCGGGACTCGAACCACGGTCGACTACATGGGAGTTCAGCGACATAGCCATTATGCTAACTGCTGGTCCCTGCAAGGAGCTTCTAGCTGGTGATTTGTTGGTTCTGCATCAAAATCTTCCCTCCTCCAGTTGTACTCTTTGATTCTAGTTCCTTCTTCTGAAACAATACAGAGTAAGTTTCTTCTTTCTTCTTTGAAGTATTTTCCATTTTAGAATATTTTTCAAGAACATACTCATGTTTACTTTAATTACTTATTTTAACATTTGAAATTCCAAGGAGTCTGATCTGATTTTAGACTGATACATTTTAAAGAAAAAAGCAAGAATTTTGCTAAACTCTCTCAAAGAGCTCCTAGGTAGCAACCATGTACATGTGTTTAGGGACTATGGATAAAAGATATGGCAGGAGTTAGTTCCAATAAAGTAACAAGGGTAGCATACTGTAGTAAAAATTTATTTATAACATTTATCCTTTTATTAGTGCAAATGAACAATAATATTTCTAGAGCTTTACAGACAGAAAAATGAAGAAACAAGGCTCCCTTTAAAGGCTATGCCAAGCTAATGGTGAAGCAGGATTCACATTTTTTTTTTTTTTTCAGATTTGAGCTATAGGACCTATGTACTTGCTGGACAGACAGAGACAGAGAGGAGACCAGAAAGGGGGGGGGGGGATAGCCACACTGCAATCCCTTCCCCTCCATTCTCCTCTTGGGATCTTGGGTACGCACACACACATGCCCAGCATGAATTTCAAGCCACTGGGTTAAGGATTTGAACCTCATGGGAGTCCAATGATGGAACCATAATGCCATCTTCTAGTTTTTCCCTTTTTTAAATTTAATGATTTTTTAAAAAGTAAGGATGATTGTCTAAGGTTAACGATATTTCAAAAGCAGTGAAGAAAAGATCTATTTGTATTTTAACTTCAGAGCAAATACTTTAATTACATTTTTCATAGACTTTTGAAATACCTTTATATAAGAATAATTCTCTTCATTAAATAAGATTTAAAACTGAGTTTTAATTGTTGCAAAGTACTCAATAATATGGTTTTTTTGTACTTTTAAAAAACATCATCCATTGTTAGAGATTAGCGCTTTAATTTTTTTAAGAATTATTTTATTTAATGTTATTTATTTGTTTAAATTTGACCAGAGAGGGACAGAGTGAGAAAGAGAGATAGAGATAGAGAGAGAGAGAGAGAGAGAAAGTGAGAAAGCAAACCACCAGGTCTGAGACTTGAACCTCCCTCAGCCATGTGTGAGTCCAGTGCACTTAACCACCATGCCACTTACTGGCCCCTGAAATTGTTTTTTAGCTGCTCCAGTAATGCTGCAGATCATATCCATAAATCCTTGTTGACTTCACTGATTATTTCCTTTGGCTAGACCCTTAGAAGTTCTGGTTAAAGATTTTTATTAGCTTACTTGGGCTGTCATAACAAAATATCATAAGTAATAAGGCTTAAACAATAAAAATGTGTTTTCTTATAGTTGTGGAGGTTAGCAGTCCAAGAGATCAAGATGCTAGCTTATTTGGTTCCTGGTGAGGGCTCTCTTCTTGGCTTATGGATGGTTGCCTTCTTGCTGTGTCTTCACATGGTGGAGAGAGAGCTCTGGTATCTTTTCCTCATAAGCATACCAGCCCTTATCAAATTGTGGGTCCATTCTTATGGCTCCATTTAACCTTTATCACTTTTCCTTATAGACTCTTTCCCCAAAAACAGTTACATTGGAGGTTAGGGCTTCAACATGTAGATTTTGGGAGGATACACATACTTAATCCACTTCAAGAGTATAAACCTTTTAGTCGTCTAGATCTAGAAATACCAACAGTAGGGTTAAACAATTTAGGGGTCCACTGGCAAAGTAAGAGAGAGCTTTTCAAAACATTTTTTCCCTTCAACATAGAGCATTATCTCAAGAAAAGAAGAAACCGTTGGCCAGCTGCAGTGACACAGAGGGAATGCAATGTTTCCTGAAGTTGAAGCTGCCTGGGTCCCAGGTTTGTGTGCCAAGGTCTCCATGTACACACTGCACTCACAGACATGCCTGGCATCCTGGCGGGCTGAGGCTGGGGGTAGATCATGGCTGAAAGAGGCCGCTGGGGCTGCCTGTCTGTCTTTCTCTCTCTTTCACTTTCTCTGTCTCATAGAAGAAAGGAAGACACTTAAAAGAAGAAGAAGAAAAAAACTACCTAATTTGTTATTGGTAAAGCTGCAACTCTTTTAGTTTGGCTTTCTTTGATTCCTAATGAGGTGAACTTTTTTTCATATGCTTATACACTATTCATCGTTTTATTTCACGAAGGAACTCTTCATGTTTTTGATACTTTATAAATTTTTAAACTTCTATTTAGTAATTTATGTGCCTTAATTATAGAGTAATTATAAATGACAAATGATGTGACTTAGCATCTACTATGTACCAGTATAAAAGCCAAGCACGTAACATGTAAATACTCCTCTACTAGATAGAGAAACTCTGCATGTTGTTTTAAAACCTCATTTTATACACAAAACCCATGAGACAGAGCAATTAAGCAGATTTCCTAGATGAGAGGTTTACAGCTACTGCCTTCAAATGATATGTATGATCATTGCCCAGGTCCTAACCATGTTTTGGTTTTGTCTTTGGTAACACCTATTATTTTCAGACTGAATTTCATTTCTTTGTCCTCTACATATATCATCTTCCAATTTGTTCTAAAAACCTAAGATTTCTTTTTGCCTTTCTCCCTCTCCCCACACTTTTTCCCTTTATTCTGGGAGAACTTTTCAAGTGCATTCTACACATTACTGATTTAATTTCCTAAGGTCTCCTTTACTGCCCTTGATGGGGACTTGGTCTCTCATATTGTAATTTCAGCCTCCTTATCTCACCCAGCTCCCTTTCATCTGGGTTTATTGTCTTTACATTCCATCCTGTTGTCTTTTCATCTCATCATGGCCTTTAATTCAGTTTTCTGGCTTTCTGCTCCTATTTCAGAGAGGTCATATAGTCTTAGAGTCTACTGGAGACATAAAAACATCCCATACTGTTCTCTCTGCCTCTTTATTTACTTTTTTAACAGTAAACCATTTTCAAAGGTGTGTTCATCTTCTTGATCTTCAGGCTATTGTTCCTTTTCTTCTGAGTTTTGGTACTTTTTTCATAGGCCTTTAATTTCCTTTATTGTTTACTAATCCTTAGATTAGGCAAGTTCCCTCTAGATTCAGGGTTTGCCAACAGACAGATTTTCTGTCTCTGCCTTACAGAAGCAAAGTCTTCTCAATTGGCTGTTTGATTCTCTGACACTGAACTGAGGGAGTTCGTGGAAATTTACAGCCCCAACATGCATCCCTGTTAAGACTTCTTAGGGACTCTTCCAAGGCTTCAGTGTGAGAGCTGCATCCCTGAGGATGCAAAGCATTTTACTAGCCCCCTCCACCTTATTGCTGTTTGCTTTCAGCCCATAGTAAGTGTGGCTGGGGTGCGTTTGATGTGAGAGGACATGGGGGAGAACCTGTGATTGCTGTCTTACTCTGGCATCTTAGAAAGAAACTCTTGCACAATAGTGTTTTCTACTTGGCACTGATCTGGGCCTTTGAGAAAGGGCTGATGGTGGGGAAAGAATGAGCCCATCTTACTTTCTTTGCCATCTGTGGTTCTCTGCTTCAGGAGAGCAACTATCGCTTGGCTGGTCACTGTTTCTCGGAGTTTACCTTCAGCCATCTTTAGTCTTCCACATTTTGACAATTTTCTTTTTTGTGCTAATTTTAAGCTTCATTCTTTAAAATATGAAGTCATATGTATATTCAGTGGGAAATTGGGAGAGATTGAGCCCTGGCTAGCCAGGTATCGTTTTACCTGAAAGTTTTTAGGATTGCTTTTTTTTTTCCCCCAACAGTTTACTCCCAGACACTGAGTTTTGCCTGAATGTGTTATTATGGCAGCCCAGCTGCCATAATAAGTTTTTTTTTTTTTTTTTTAAAATTTCTTTTATTAGAGGGGAGTAGAGAGTGGAGAGAGAGAGAGAGAGAGAGAGAGAGAGAGCGAGCGAGCAATACCCTTGACAGGGTCTTGCCATGCTACAATTCTCCCCATAGTCTCTCAGTCAGCCAGCATCATGGGCACGTGTAAATGTGCCCAGTGTATTTAGGTCAACCTGAGCCCTAAATCTGAACCTCTCATATGGCTTCAGTATTGTGCAGCGGTGCCCAACTTCCTGCCTCTGTGACTGGGTCCAGATCATTCTTGGCACCTTGTTCATTCACTTATCAATTGCTAGGATTTTTGCTGTGTTCTCTTCTTTCCATCCCCGCCGCTTGTGCATAGTTCTGGCCCTCACTATTTGCCATTGTGTTTTGTGATTGCTGGCTGCCTGGACTCCGAGCCCTTTCTCCTCTTTTATATCCTTCACATTACTGAGAAGTATTCTTCTTAAGGACAACCTTGGGAGATTTGCTTGGCTCTCTGAAATTCCTCAGTGGCTTCTCTTTGTAATTCTGATAAGTTCTATATTTGGACTGACTTTCTAGGCACTTCATTACTGGTTTCCAACCTACCTTATCAGTCTTAACACCTTTATTCTACTCCTATAGACTTTGCTCTTGCTAACGGGGGTTAGTCTCCATTTCTAAACATGTTCTATATTTTCCTGTCACTGCTCCTTTAATTATGTCAATTCTTCTACTATATTCTGATCTCCCTCTCTTCATTTCCTGCCACTGCAGCCTTACCCATATTCTAGAACCCCATTAAATTCAATCTTCTTGGAGAGGCTTGAATGTCACCTCTTCTTTCACTAAAACTTGACAGCTGAATTATCTACTTAATACCCTCTCCTTTGTGTTGGAGTGGGTGTGTGTGTATACTGCCTGCTAGCTCTCTTTCTAGACGGTAAGCTTCTTGATGCTCACCTATGACTTTTCCATTGGTTAAAGCTATTATATTTTGATAAGCCTTAATTCCATGATTAAGAAAAAGAATATAATTGAAGGACTTAGTTACTAAATGTGCAGCATTGGTGAATGGGGTAATGCATCTAGAGTGCTGAACAGAGAACTTGTCATGCAACAGGTGTTCAACATTTATTGGTGGAATATATGAAGGGATGAATCTTCTGATTTCTGCTTGGACCCCATATTATTGCAAATGTAAGCCATATTCTTATCCTCAACTTTGCTGCACTTGCAAGGCTTTCAGTACCAGTTGCATTCTCCATTTTTCTTGAGCACTGCCAGAAAGTGTAGGGGCAGGGAGGGAATGATCAAATGTAACGACCATTAGTGAAACCGCAGGCACTGAACAGCTGGATAATGTGAACAGACAAGTTCAGCTGAATCTCCAGAAAAGCATTCATCATAGGACCGTGGCAGCTTTGGGGAACGTTAAGCTTGAAAAGGAGCCAGAGTGCAGAGGAAAAAGATTCTTAGACTTGAATTTTCAAAACCAAACTAATGGCCAATACACTTTGGAAAAGCGGCAAATGTGTGTGTAAAAAGACCTCTTCTTTTTTATTGAGATCTTCAGGAAATTTGAGAGTTTTGTTTTGCTTTTTGTATTTATTTTTTGAGCAGCTTAATAACAGAAATTGGCTTGGGGATGGCGTCTGCCATTGCTTTGCAAGTGCAATATTGCTCTCCCTCTGGGGTTTGTGCTGCAGGCTCCTGGAGTGAATATTGCAAAAGCCACTAATAATGTTCCTTCTCAGGTAACGTTTTTTGGTATAAAATATCTTGACTTAATATAGTCTAAATACATTGACTGTAATGTGGTCAACATGATAACTTTCTGACATACAATCCTATCATCTTTCCTCTGCCATGGTTTTTGTGGTGTCCAAGGTTCATAATGAGTCAAGATGACAAATTCTTAGCTAAGGCAATATAGAAGCCACCATGGTACTGTACAAGATTTACAGTCTCTTGTTTTCTCAGGAGAGAAATCATGGGGTGATGTAAAGAACACCGGATGGTGTCAGGATTCAGTACTAATATTCTAGGAGGGCAAAGGCAATAGGCTTGGGCCTAGCACTTAACCACCATGGGCCTTATCTCACAACTGAAAGGAGCTGGGCTGCAGCGTCCTTAAGGGTCCTTCCAAATATGGACTTGTCAAGTTTAAGATTTCTTCTGGCTGGTAACTCATACATACATCATGATGGTTAGGTCCTTGGAATAAGCAGGCTTGGTTTTAAACTGACTAAGTCTTTTTGTAGCTGAGAAATCTTACACCAGTTCACTGGGGGTCTCAGTTTCCTTAGATGAAAGATGGGGATAGTAATCAGAATGCCTGTTTCAGTTTGGAGGGGCAGCGGGTGTTGAATCACCTGCTCACTAAACCCAGGCTCTTTCTGACAACTTCGCCATCTTTGATTTCATCTTTATATTTGTTGCTTCATCTTAGAAGATTGATGCAGTCTCTCCAGTATTGTCTCCATTTCCTATTGTCTCCATTTCCAATAAGAAATGGGGGTGGAAGTGGGATGTGACAGTAGAGGAAGGAAAAATAGCATATACATGAAGAAAGGATCTGTGTTCCATGGCTGTCTCTTTGTTTTCTCTGCAAAGGAAAAATCTTCCCCAAAGTTCCCAGAGTCTCTCTATATTTTGCTGGCCAGAACAGGGCTACAGGACTTCTTATCTGTGAGAGAAGTTAGCTAAGTCTTTCTCAGCTTTGGTAAAATGGTGGTTAAGGGAGAAGGGGTTGGCAGTGCTTTGGAGTAAGCCAACAAACAGGTTGGCCATACTGCTCCACGGTTTTGTCAGAATGTTGTGAGGGGAGAGTTGTTGATAGATCTGAGTCTGAGAGTCAGCGTTTGATAGCTACTCTGTCGTTCTCTAAGTGCCTAGTCTTCCCTTTGCACCTGGTTTGACCTCGCCCTTGTAAGGTGACCTCACCATAGTAAGGTCAACTTTATACTATGTGAATCTAGATTCATGATACTTGGCACGGGAAAGCTGTTTGACTTCCTTCCTTCATAGTAATGCTGTACTTTGCTGTGCATGCTTTACTTGTGCCAGCTTTCACGTGCTGGCCAGGAGTTTCTATATCTAAAAGGAAGGAGAGTTGAGTATAGAGTATGGGAGTCTAAGACTGTCCTAGAAGAGTCCCCTTCTGAGCAAAGCCACAAGGAATTTCTTGTGCATAGGTTGTCATGCTTTGCACAATGTCACTGTTTTACCCTGGTCTTTACCACTTGGACCAGAGGATGGTGCCTGACCCTTAGACAGTAAGCAAAGGGGCTGCAGTGATGTTTCAGTCCAATAACAAAGCTCCATGCAGGGTAGTGATCCACTAAACTCATCAGTCCCTCTGTCTTAGTGACATTATTGATGCCACATTCTAGATTGTACGGAAACCAAGAAGTACATAGAGGGGAGACAAGTAAACCAGTGCCGTGAGGAACAAAAGCTGTTAGAAGGCGGAAGCCATGCAGTAGAGAGGGCTGTTGCAAGAGCTGCAGAATCTGAGCGAGAATAGCTGTGTCACCATAACGGGGGCAGCTACCCATGCTGTTGGAGGAAAACAGCTCAGATCCCCGGAGCTGCTGCTTTTCCCAGGGTGTGGCTAGAGCTGCCCTATGCCAGGGCAGGTCCCATCTCTCTCTGCTGGGCCACCATCTTCCTCATTGTTCTGAATGAGTCCCCCATCCTGGGGTAATGTGCAGAGGCCTCCCATCCTGGTAACTGGAGGCAGTCTGACTCAAAAAAGGAATTCAAATAGCTTAGGTCTGACAGAGTGTTGTTCTGTTCCTAATTAGAGTAAGAGAGGGAGGCTGATGTGCAGGCCTCTGCAGCGATGGCTCACACCACAGAACAGCCATGCCCACGGCAGAAGGGCCACCCTCACAGTGGCGGAAACCCACCCAGTAAGGCTGAGCTGCACGTCCATTTATCAGCTGGGGCCAGGCCCCTTGGCTCCTGGTTTCTGGTTAGAGAGTCTCTCCAGAAGGGAATTTAGGGGAACCTGCTTCACCACCAGACATTGGCCCATTTACATAATCTTCCCTGGGCTGTGGCTTGTGTAATTCAATGATTTGATTGAATTTATATCGTGTGATGCTAGAAGAGGTGAAGAAACAACAGGTTTTTGGCTGTACCCTCTGGCCTGTTCTGTTCTGTCTTGTTGGCTTTAAGGATTTCATGAAGCTTTGTGTTGCTGCCAGCTGTCTCCCCGGGTGTCGTTCACAAGCAGCATCCTGCTTCCCATGCACATATCCAAGGGATCTGCCGGAAGTGGGACAGGGATCTAATCTGTAGGTTGCTGGCTTGGAGTAGGGTGTGCAGACCCTGGAGATTTGCTTGAAATCCCTTCCATGGCCCCACATGCTGCAGGGTTTCTCAAATGCCTAGCATTCAGGCTCAGTCTTCTTCCTTTTCCCCGGGAGAAATGGCTGTATGTGTTTGATTGGAATGCTCTCGTTATGTCTGGCAGTTCCAACACGAGTTAACACAGCTTTAAAAACCAGTTTCTCTGACTTCTTGGCACTGCGGATTTCCTTGTACCGAATTGTTAAGCCACATTTCAACTTCATTTCCAGGCATGTGTCTTCTTTATTTATTAACAAGAGCATCTGCCATTTCTTATAGAATCCCATCCCTCTATTTATTGTTGACACATTTTTTTTCCTTCGGTTCTTTCAGCTTTAACTAAATTTGAATAAGAACTCCCTGGCTTGCAAACACTCAAGTTTCCCACATGTGACTGGATAGGCCTGGCTCATAAAGTTGGGAGGGAAGGGGGACCTCCCACTGGGACCCTGGAGAGGAAGCTCCATCAGCTCTCTGCTGCCCACTCCACTGGCTGAACAAGCATTGCTGTACGTGGGTGGGAGGGCATGGAGGTGGGCACTGGTTTGCAGCTGACATCTGGAGCTAAAACCTAAACACATTTTCCCTTAGAAACAATATTATTCATAGAGGGCAGAAAGCCCACTTTAGCCATTGTAGAGTTGAACACTATAGCAGAAGTCATATTCAAGATGTTTAACTCTGACTGTCCTTTAAGATCACCCAGATGGGACCAACCAGGTAGTGTGGTAGTTAAGGGGGCTGGATCTACATGACCAACTGCATGGTTCAAGTCCTAGACCCAGAGGCTTGAAAAACATGCCAGGTGCCTGTATGCGTGTGCCCCAAATCACTAGGAGGGAAATGAAGGAGAAGGGATTGTGGCATGACCATCTCCCCTGGGGGTGATTTCATACTTTCCCTCTTTCTCTCTTTCTGTTTCTCTTTCATGAGCACATGACACCTATAACTAAAAAACTAAAAAGAAAAAAAAAAATCACCCAGGTGTGCTTTTGAACAGCATGTAGGTCCCTCTACCAAAGACTGATTAAACAAGTGTGACCAGGAGTTCAGGCATAGGTGTTTTAAGGAATGCGTTTCTGAAAATTTTAATGTGCAGAAAGAATTGAGAGTTCTGAGATTTTGTAGCAGGGTCAGGACCAACTTGAAGCCAGAGGGACCTAAGAGCAAAATTTAGGGGCGTGCTTACTGTCAGGGTCACGCAAGTCAACCCTGGTTTCTGGGGTACACTAGGAGCTTAGTCAACCTGGATTTCAGTGTGTTAGATTGAGACAAATTTAAATTTAAATTTACGTATGGTCAAGAAAATTTTATAATTTATAAATTTATAATTTGGGAATTTCTCCCTTTCTCTTTTCCTGCTTCTCTTCATGTCTTATCCTCCCCACTCCACCACCTCCACACACACATTTGTAAGTTATTATTTCTTCCATGAATGACACAGACAGACACAGAGAGACAGTACTCCCGACAGGGTCTTGATCCTATGACCCACACCCGGCCTCAGCCAGCCCCGGATGATGGGCGCTGGCATACTGGTGCACTCTGGGAGCTCTCTGGTTGCAAACACAGAGGGTTCTGTCAGTCAGCCTCACAGAGTGCCACATTTTACTGCTGTGCCACCATCTGGCCCCAGCATATACTCTTTTTTGAACTCTCATCCCAAGTTTATTTATTTTTTTTCTCTTGCCTCATTTTTTGTTATTTCTTCCTCCCTTTTTCTTCTTTCTTCTTTTTGTTCTGTTTTCTCTTTCTCTGAGCGTAGGCTCTTCCCGCTCCGTCTTCTGTGTACTTTGGCCACTTCTGTTTGCCACATTCCCTTCCTGTGATTCCTGGCCTCTTCACTTGTTTTGGATTTTGTTCTGTTTCCTCCCTCCCCCTGCTCCTTCCACTCCAGCACCGCCATTGCCCCGTGGGCAGCCAAGCGACTCCAGTTGGAGACAACCCCACCCCCAGGTTCCTCTCACAGCCCAGCACTGGCTGCATCTGGCTCACCAGCTGCGTTTCTCGAACCACTGCTTGGCCCTAGTTGACACCAGCTGAATTTTCTAGACAGGGAGGGTGGGGAGAGGGGGTGGTTCCCAAGGAGGAAATAAAGATTGGCAAGAATAGGAAGATTAAACTGTCACTCTTCTTCCCCCTGAAGCTACTTGGAGAAGGAAAGATAAATGTCTGTGAAAGTTTTAAAACCCTGATTCATGGCGACTTCGGGAGGCAGGTTCCCATCCTACCATGCCATTCCTGGCAACAAAGCTGTCCAGCCTAATCTTCTGACTGTTTCTGCCCTCCAGGTTTTCGTGAAAGATAAACAGTTCTATCATCTTTTCCCGCCACCCCCTCCGGCACTATTGGCACAGTGCAGTTGAGAATAAGCCGCTTTGCATCACAAACGGGCCAGATCTTCAGAGCTGGGCCAGCATCCCCCTTTTTTTGTGTGTGTGGGAAAGATCAGAGAAAAGAGAAAGTCCAGAGCCCAGAGACATCAAGCTGGAAACGTTGAAAGGTTTTCTTTCTGCCCGGCTTTGTCCATACAGCAGACAGGAAATGCACTGCCCTTGGGAACTAGTCCCTGGAGTGGTCTGTGAGGGTCTGTGGGAAAGGAATGAGGTGCTTGACCAGGGTACTGCTCTTAAACCCACAGCAGGTGGCTGTCACTCTGGAGCCTCGGCCTGGCCTGTGCACTCGGTTTCCACGTGCAGGGTAGAGATGAACATGAGGTAGGGGTGGCTCACACAGGAGCACAGCCTGGTGTGCCGGTCCCACCCCTCCTTAGACCATCCCATCTCAGGCGGCACTAGCAGCAGGGTGTCTGCAGAGGGGCTGAGACTGCCCCATCACCCCTGTGAGAGTTGGGGTGCAGGACAGGACATCCATAGCACCAATTTCCCTCTGCAGGAGTACAGAAGAGAGAAATGAATTGAGGATCTTGTGGGCTTTGAGCAGGATGTCCAAGGGAAAATGGGCATATTGTGGCTGATGGATCCATAGTCCCTGTGGAGAGGGGAAGAGCAAAAACAATGTTAGGGCAATTGTAATAATCATTTTACTAATTACTATATTATAATCCATCCCACGCGCTTTTCTCACATGGTAACACTCCTATAGATAGGTGCAGTCAGTGCTCCTTCCCTTTGTATCTCGGCAGGTTCGTCACTATGGCAGAGGTGGGACTATGTGAGGACCAGCAGATGGTGTAATGGCTATGTCGCTGGACTCCCATGTAGTCGACGGCAGTTCGAGTCCTGGACCCGGTGGTTTAAACTCATTCTGGGCGTGTGTGCGTGTGTGCACAAGATCCTGAGAGGAGAAAGGAGGAGAAGGGATTGCGGCATGGCCATCCCCACTGAGGGGTGATTTTTCACTTTCTGTCTCTCTGTCTCTCTCTGTCTTTCTGGCGGGTGCATGTGCCCTATAGCAAAAATCTCTCCAAATAAATAAATAAATAAATAAACAAATAAATAAAAGAAGTGGGACTATATGACTTCCAAGACTGGGTCAGAGCAGGCACTGCAGTTGCTACCTTGCTGTCTGGAATAATAATGTTAGAGCTCTGGGTTGCCACAGAAGCTGTCCGACTGCTCTGAGATTGCCATGCTGCAAGGAAGCCCACAGTAGTCCATAGGGAACAACCACATGAAGAAGTCCTGGCATGCATGAAGACAGCAGTGTCCAGCCAGTGCCCCGGCTGTGTCAGCACCCACCTCTCACAGACTTTAACTACTTGGGTGATTTCTAAGCTATGACCACTCAGTCCAACCTTCCCCAAATTCCTGATCCAAACAAAACAGGAGATATAATAAAATAATGATTGTGGTTTAAAGGCACTACTATTAGGATGATTTGTTATGCAGCAATAACTAGATCTGTGGGGAGCCCCGTTCTCATAGACCAGGTGGTGCTGAGATCACTGGGGGCAGGTATGAACAGCTGGGCTGCATGAGGATGGGTGAACCCAGGGTCACAGCCTGAATAACATGGCATCTTGAGAGTAAGTGAAAACTCCAGAAGGTGCAGTCAGCTTACACTGTGAAAGTCTCACCTGGGAGAGCAGGGTATCCCAACAGGAGGTTGAATATATTAGGATTCAGAAATCTGGTTTTATTTAGCCTAGCACCAGGCTGGTATGCAGGAACAGACCCTAGGTGGGTTGATAGTTCTCTTGAGGGGATACTGAATAGGGAAATGGGAGAAATGTGAGCACTCGGCATTATGCCTAGCACAGAGGAAGTGCTCAACATATATCAGGCAATTATTATTATTATAGACTTTTTTCCCCTTAAGTGGTCATTGCTGTTGCTATCTACCAGAACAGGCAGAACCGTGACGGAGGAACCTGATAATAAACCATAAACAAAAACCCACACACTTCTACTCAAAGCCTGATCTCTGAACACTAACAAATCAGAACTTAGAGCTTCTAAATGACACCATCAGTTCATCAGCTCCCCATAAAGTAGGCAAGCAGACATTCCTAACATCTCCAATTTCCAGAGGAAGAAGCTGAACTCCAGAGGAAGCCCAGGCAACTCACTGAAATCTAAAAATCGTAACAAGTATATGGCCTATCAGTTATGTTGCTGGACTCCCACATGGCTGAGTGTGGTTCAAGTCCTGGACCCGGTGGCTTCAAAATCATGGTGGGCATGCATGTGTGCGTGCCCAAGATCCCGGGAGGAGAATGGAGAAGAAGGGATGAAATCACCTAAGGGGTGATTTCTCATTTTCTCTCACTGTGTCATTCTGTCCCTGTTTTCTCTGTGCTTTCCTCTCCACAGAGGTATTAGGTTGAATTCCTCAACCCTCCTGGCCAGAGACCAAAAAGCAGAGTTGATTCCAAGGATGGCAACAGGTCAGGTGGTCCCAGAGGCTGGGAACTGGGCAGGTGAGGTGCCTCCTATGCCTCACTTCTCCAAAGAGGAAATCAGGACCCTCTGTGGTGGGGACAGTAGGTACTGCTAACCCAGAAAAGTGCCATGACGTAAGTGCGGCAGACCTATGGTGGTAGGCCTCGGGATAGCACCACACTCAGTTCCAGCAGTGGGCACATTCATGAAGGTCAGAACAGGCTTCTTGGAGTGTGAAAGTGGATCTAAGGACATTCTCCCCTGAAGCCCTTATGGAGCTTCCCTAGCAGGTGTCTTCTGTGGTGTCTTCTCCTGGGCCACTGCACCCATGTTTCCCTATGTTTATTCCTATCACTGCGTAGAGCCTGGTTTTAAAACTGCCCATATGGGAACCACACTCTTGCCTCTTCTTCCTCAGAGTGTTAAAATGTGGGTGTGTAAAGTATTCCTGTCTGACTGAAGTTTCCTCGTTGTGTTAGGACTATGTGTCACTCTGTAAACTGATGGAAATGGCTGTCTCTGGGTTTTGGCTAAATCTCCAAAACTGAGGGCAATGGACAATAAGTGTCTCCACGTTCTAATAAAAGCAGCCCCCTCCAGGATTTTAAGGACACCAACCTAGCACGTGACCTCTCCCCTACCACTGTCCCATGAAGTCCATATAAACAGCAGATGCAGACACATAGGTAGGGCGTCTCTGAGGCTACAGCCTGTGCCCTTCCCTAACATGACATTTCCCAAGCCAGGTGAGGGAGGTCCAAAAGGGACAGTTACCAGCCCTGCCCTTCACAATTTAGTAACCCTAGTGACCCTCTCTGGAATTCTTCCAAAACACACCATCCTCTCTGTGCAGTAGGGAACTCGTGGGATTCAGGGAACATGTCTGCCTAAAACAGGTACCTCCCTGGCCCCACCATGTTCCAGTTATCCTGGAATGTGTCTCCTTCCAGGACCTGCTCAGATCTGCTCTGGGGAACCATCTACTCAGTGCAGCAGTTTGAGAGTAAGGTAAACCTCAGGTGTGCAGTCTGGGGGCCACATATGATGCTTATGGTCCTCATGGTGTGAAATGGGGTTGTGGTGGGAAGAGAACAGAGCAGCCTGTGGGCCAGGCTCAGGGTCTGGGGTGAAGGAACATCTCTCTCAGATTCAAATTCTAAAGAGACCCTAATTCAAATCCTAATTCAGATTCAAATTCTAAAGAGATCCTAAATTCAGACTGATCTTCCAAGCCATCAGGAAAGTACTTGTCACAGTAGAAAGCTAGAACATATTTATTAAACAGTATTTTCAACTTGATTCCTAACTTGTAGATCTTCTATATTTTGTATGTGGGACTCCATTTGGCTCCTGTCCTGGGCCTTGCAATTTGGAGGCAGGGTGGGATATGCAAGAAGAGTGGCTGGACCCTTGCCCCTGGGCTGTCAGTGAAACTGGAGGCTTGCATGATGCCTTGGGGGACATGTATCTCTGAGAAATTTGGGTAAATGTGAACCTAAGGCCTGGCACTTGCCCAGAATGCCTTGAAGCTGGAAGGTGAGCTGAAATAAGCCAGCACAGCAGGGAGAGAAGAAAAAATGATTGTGGGCAGGTGTGAGCTTTCTATGAGCTCAATGAAAGTCCAAGTGTCTTCAGGGGATCCTGACCGAGAGGGTTTCCTGTGAGGGAAAAGAGCCAAGGTGGCAGTCGAGAGGAAGGGCACACTCTTCCAGAGTGTTCCTCAATGGCATCATGGAATTGTGTAGAGAGCGTTCTAGAATGGGATCCTTGAGGACCCGAGGGCACAGCAGCATTCGAATGTTTCAACACAGAAAACATCCCTGGTCAGGAGATGATTTCTAAGAGTACCACCACCAAACAAAGCCCTCACACACCACCTTCTAATCCTCTCTTCCCACTCTGACCCAGAGAGATCCATAAGTGGGAAGGAGGAGTGATCATAAAAAACAAGGATGAATGGTCTCATCTGCCATGCCATGCCTAACCCAAGGGAGTCAGGTCTTCTACTACAGAAATAAGGAAGCTGCAATAGAGAGTGAAAGAGAAGTTCTGACATGGATGAGACTTTTTAGGATCAATAAGGCTCTTAACTACCAAGATGAAATCTGTTTTTGTAAATGGAAGAGGCCCAAAAAGCTATGGAGTGAACCAAAGATATATTAGGGAGCCAGGGAAGGGAGAATCTCACAGAACTTGTGATGGGGAGGGATAAATTGGTTTTCTTTCGTTCCCTAACAACCTGGAATGCATCTACTTCCAAGGTTTGCTCAGAGCTGCTCTGGGGTCTGTCCACTCAAGTGGAGTGTTTCCCTTTTGTTCATTAGCCTGATTATGTTGTCAACGATTTTGTCCTCATTTACATCCTAACATCAAACTAGCTACCTTTTCCTGGACTTAAGTCAGATATGGGCATCCTTTTCCAAGGAAAATGGGTTTTGATTTGACAACTGGTCCTTGGTATAAGTCACTATCCTCTTAGTCTCCTCTGAATGATGAGAATGATACCTATTTATGGAGTTAGGGAGGTTATAATGAGGAAGGGGACGTGAACAGGTGCTCAGCAAGTATCTGTTTCCTTTTCCTTTCTCTATCAGGCAATGGATTATTAGTACGGTTCAACTGAGAAAGTGAAAACTCTAGTTTTGCGTATGAGTGACACCCTGGTTTTTCTGGTATGGCTCCTATTGGCCTTGCATGTGGTTGTGAGTTCTTGTCTGGAACAGAAGTCTAGCCCTTTCTGCTGTCCTTCCAGTGATGCTTTCTGCTCATGCTGAGAAGGGCAAAGGTTGCTGGGTCAGCCCCTTCTTTCGACTTTTACATCCGGGGATAACAACCTTATGATGTTTGCACAATTAATACATCATTTCCTAATCAATAAATATTGAGGTATTATTTATTCTAGCATGAAGATTGTGTAGCCAAAGATTACCTGTGGCCTGGCTCTTCTTTTGCTCTGTACCTATTGTTTCTCAGCACAAGCTTCAGAACAATGGTCTCATTGATTCTACCCAAGTAATAGGAAGAAAGGACTTTGCCAGACCAGGGCTTGCTGTATGCCAACCTGAGAGTTTGTGAATCCCCTTTTAGGAGTAGGTTATGACTTTAGGGCAGAGTGATGAGCAAGGGAATGTGCTTTTGTCTTGATATTTATTGTTCTGTATTTTTAAAAAACTGCTTCTTCTCTGACCCGAAAAATGGGGTTTCACTAGGTAAAGGCACATAGTATTTAGACTGGTAACTAGCATGGCCACACCAAATTGCATTATTTGCAGTTGCTTTGAGAACTCTCTTCCTGCCCATTTCCATTTCCCCCTTCTGCTTCCTTTAGTCTGGTTTGCTTCAGAAGAAGCTGAAGACACTGAAGTTGGATGAGACACTGAAGTGAAGAAACGATGGAGATTCTCAGGGAGTCCAGCCTCCCAGCGTGGCAATTGGTACCAGGAGGCTGGGACCCTGAGTGGGAGACTGTGGTGTGAGGAAAGGTTCTATGGCATGTCTTGGCTCCTGCCAGAGATGAAACTTGAGTTTTGGGATGTGTCTGCTCAGCAGTCCCTACCTAGTGGATCTGATCAACCAAGTGCTCTTTTCGGTGGTGAGATGGTAACAGGACACTGATGTAGCAGACGTGTAATCCTCTTCTCCCTCCACTCCAAAGAGCCGAAGGAAATCCACTCTTGGGTGTTTAAGCTGTTCAGACTCTAAAAGGGTGTATGTTGGCTGTGGTTCAGAGAGAGTCCTCTGGGAACCAAGAGACCTGAATGATGACATTGTTACACTTGAATACTTTTGAGGAGCTGTCTGAAGGAAAAGAAGAGATAATGCCAAAATGTTAAATGTTTCCAACAAAAGCCATTAGGGGAGAATTTCCTGAGTCAGCACTTGTTGACATTTTTTTTGAGGCTTTTCACAGACAACAAAAAGTTACTCTGCTGTGTGTGTGTGTGTGTGTGTGTGTGTATGTGTTTCATTTGATTTAGATTTTTTCGAGCCTATTGATTTTCATTGATGAGAGAGTTGTGCAATCCAGGGGCCCAGACGTTGTGAGGAAAAGCTGGTAACCAACTAGTGATCACTTAGCACCAAAGGAATCCTGAATGTAGTCTTCACTACCCTGACACCTGTTGAGGTTTGACCAACCCTCATCTAAATATGCCAGAACTATTGTCCACACTGCTCCAAGTCTAGGAAGTCTTTCTTGTCCCTCACTGCTATGGAGCTTTGGATTCTAAATATATATGTCATGTGGCCCTCAAATTGTATTATGGGTTGAACTATGTCCTCTCAAATATGTGTGTTGAAATCCTAATCCCTAGTAACTCAGGAAGTGACTGTATTTGGAAAGAAGATCATTATAGAGGTATTCAAATTAAAAAGAGTTTGCTAAGGTGGGCCCTGGCTGATATTCTTATAAAAAGGAGAAATCTGGGGACAGACCAATAAACAGTGAGAAACCATGTGGAGGATGAAGGCAAGATTGGGATGCTACTTCTACATGCTGAGGAATGTCAAAGATTGCACAAATCTTTGACCATCAAACATGACACCCTGGCATTTGACAAAGCAGCAGACACAGGAAGATCACTTTCCTGGCTCCACCACCTCCTTCTCTCTTGAAGTAGGTCATAAAATCTAGAATTGTCTGTCTTCCTCTGAATCAGATAGTAAGACCCTTATTCAAGAGGCACTCTCCCTAAACATGTAAGAAAGGAATGTGCTTATCTTAGGAGACAGAGCCACAGAGAAGAATATGAATAAATAGGTCTTGTTAAATTTCCTCTTGTTTATTACAATCATATACCCCTTTGCCTAATCATACTTCTCCACAACTATCCACTGCCTCATCAAACTTAGCATAAAAATACATAGGTTTCCCTGTTTCTTTTTGGGTCTTCTTTTCCAAAGGCTCCCATGTCATATAAAATTTACATTAAATAAATTTGTTATACTTGTCTCTGTGTTTTCTTATAATGGCCTCATTCATGAACCCAAGATGGAATGAAAAGATACTTCTTTCTGTCCCCAGATTTCTAGCCTCCAGAATAGTATCTGTGGTTTAAGACAATGGTCCCCGACCTTCCTGGCACTAGGAACTGGCCTCATGGAAGACAATTCCTTCATGAACAGGCAGGGGTGAGGGAGTGGTCCTAGGATGACCTAGGTGCACCACATTCACTGTGCATCCCATTTCCACCACTACCACATTGAAATATATAATGGAAAAAAAATCACACAATAGGGTCTGGGCTCTCATTAGAATTCAGTACTGCTGTTGGTCCAGTAGGAGGTGGAGCCAAGGCATCAATGTGAGAGATGGGGAGTGGCTGCAAACACAGATGAAGCTTATTGCCTATCTCCAACTGCCAGACTAGGGGGTGGGGAGCATGGGGGAGGGTCAATAGCTATAGACTGGCAATCGACAGGCCACTGACTAGCATTGGTCCATGGCCACAGGGTTGGGAATCCCTACTAAACCACCAGGTTTACAGTACTTGGTTACAACAGTCCTAGTGAACCAATTCAACTTGAAATTCTCAAATTTTCTCTGTTTTCCTGCTGATGGTTTCTCCTTATCTTCTTCCTCCTTCTCCTAACCATCCATTATATCATATTAAATTAAACCATGCTCTTGGTCTAGATTGTTCAACTCAGAGCTCAGCCACTTACTTGTAGTGTGCCCCTGACTTCTTTGTTCCTTTGTTTTCTCATCTATACAATGGGAATAATAATAGTAGTATGTACTCTATGAAATAAAAAAAACTGATAAAAAGTGCCCAGAATAGAGCCTGCCTTGAACAGCAGAGATTTATTATCATCACACACAATCCAAATATATATCCCTCAAGTATATTGAGTGTCTGCTCTGGGCAAACCTCGTGGTGCCAGTACTGGAAGAATGGATTCCAAATTCTTATAAGACATTGTTCTTGTTCAGCTCTTTTCACCTATGGGAGTTCATAATCTAATTGGAGACATAAAACACTTGTAGGAAACAGTACACGGCATTATGTGATTACAGGATCACAGGATCAGTGTGCTGGCTCAGTCAAGCAGTTCTGGACTCTGACGGCACATGAAGAACTCCACCGAGGGCAGTTTGAAAATAGGCCATTGCCTAGGCCCTTTCCCTAGACCAGTTAGACAGACTTTCTGAACCTGAGGTTAATTGGTAACCCTCTTTCTGCCTCCGTTTCCTCATTTGATAGATTAGGGCTATTCTTATATTTACCTCAAAGACTTGCTGTGGGAATGAAGTGAGTTAATGCGTGTAAATGCTTGCAATGGTGCCCACCACATAGTAAAGACTCAGTAAATGTGAGCTCTCGCTAGTGAATAAATACGTGAACATTAACACCCAAAAGAGTCTGCTACAACTTTACAGCATGTTTGTTGATTTCAATTTGCTTGAAAACCTCTAAGAAAAACTTTCTCCATTGTCCTTTTCATGTAAAGGCTGTGCACACTCCTAGGTGGCTGGATAGTGGTGCAGTGATAATGTGTGATGCTTTGCAAAGCAATCCCACAGGGGAAAGTTCCTGGTTCAAGTCCAGATACCTCCCTAAATACGTCAGGGGGTTGCAGGCCCATGATCCAAGGCTGGTCTAGGATTGGGATTGAATTTAGGTGTCAAGACCTAGTTGGAGGTACCTTCTCACTCTCTTGCTCATGGAAGCAATAAATAAAACCATTAAAAACAAGACAAAATAGCACTCCTTGTTGGGCAGTACAGGCAGACTAGATTTTGTTACATAAGACTTAGAAACATTTCTCAGCAATATTATAACAGTGCAACCAACAACTCTGAAAACAGTGTCTCCGAAATCAGGTAGTTATTACTTGACTGGGCATGCGAAGAAAGGCTAATAGGTTCTTTGGCTGACTGAGGAGAAGTAGTGCTTCCCGAGCCCAAAGGTTTACAATATTAATGATGGTTGCTCTTTGCGAAATGCTAGGCCTTCTCCAACAGGCTACACATGGATTATTTTATTTAATTCTCACACTACATGGATCATTGTTGTTATCCATCCTGGCATTACAGATTAGGAATGAAAGCAAGCATAGAGAGTCTGAGTAGTTTGCCTGAAGTGTCACATCTGCAAAGTGGTAGGAAAACTATCTGGATCCAAGTTATCTGTCTCCAGATCTGTCCACTTAACTGCAGCATCACAGCCTCTGAACCCACATGGGTAACCCTATGGCCGGATTTGTGGATGGGCCACCTCATGGTTGAATCCTTTCTTTCACTTTCCTTTGTTGATTTCAATTCTGTTTTGATCATCTCTTCACCCATTGATGAGAGAGAGATACTCACTCTAGGCTGTGAAGATGGCAAACACATGACACTTGACTCTAGACAGATGAACTTGACAGCAATTTATTCATCACATATACTCACAACCCAGGAGAGGAGGATACTTCATACCATGCAGACTGCATGGGTGTTGCACTTGGGAACAGAATGTATAAGCAGAGCAGGCAAGGTTTGTAATACCAAGAGAGTGAGGTGCCCTGTGGTTCCTGAGAGAGGGTGTAGTTGGCTTATTTGAGTATTTCCCTGGGCTGGCAGGGAACTGAAACCCACTCCTCAGGGACAAACTGGAATTGCATTTGGTCCCTTTGATAAACAGGGTTGTTTGGCTAGAGAACTGTACACAGGAGCAGACTAAGGAGGGAATTGGTAGTGAGGCCATTTGAGGTCTGTCATATTTTGCCAGCTGTCGAGAGCACATAATGCTGGACCTCAATTTCAAGTCTTATATCACATCTTTATTTGTCTTCATCTTTTCCTCACTTTCTATGCATTTGATTTCTATCCTTCATTCTCAAGCAATGGGTTGAAGGTCAAAGACAAAGATCTGAGCTCAGATTCTGGCTGTGCTGTGCAGTTGTAGGTAAGGTTCTCAAGATCGCTTGGCTTCAGCTTCTTCATTCTTACAAATCAGGAAATAAAACTCTCTTTCTAAATGCATTTGTTTTGTGATCTAAATAGAAGGCTGAAAAGCACTTTCATCGCAGTGGAAAGTGCTCAATAAATGTCAGCTATGCTTTGGCCTGCCTCTGGTGATGACATTTGGGGCCAAAGGTGGCTCTTGGTAGCTGGATTTGAGAGCCTATCTCAGGATGGGCTGCTTCAACTTAAGGAACCAGGATAGGACTGAGCTCTTAGAAGAATGGCCTCAGTAAGACTCTAGAGAGGTATCTTTTCTTTCCCAAGAATCTCAAGGGCTCGAGCCAGCATAGCTTGCATAATCATATGCTTTGAAAAAAAAAAAATGCAGCAGCAATAGCTGTTTGGGCGCACATGTTATTTCTTTATCTCTCGCCACTGGCCTGTGCCAGTACAATCAACTGTTCCACTGTTTCATTTGGTAACTTGGAAACTTGTTTGTGTAAGGATCTCTGATAACCATTTTGGCTGGAATTAATGTCCTTTCTGAGGTGAGACAGGAATAAAGGACAGGCATGTGACATAGACAAGAGACAGGCAATTCTCTAAATTTTGGCAGAAGGCAATTGAGTTTTTAAAAGCAGATAACTGGCAAGAGAATATTGTTTTACTTCTTTCTCTTTTCTTCATTCTCTGGGCTCACATTTCCAAGGTCTTTAATTTTCAAAACTTAAACAAGAGAGTGCATTAATCTTAAATGTCTCCCATTAATCACTAAGTCCGGCCCAGCGGCGAGAGAGAGATGACTCACTTCCACGGTTGATTTCTTGGTAATGGCGGGTCAAGGTTTGCCCTTACATTTCCCCTCCTGTCTAGCTAATGGAGAAAGCGTCCCCTTAGGAAGTACCCATCCTGGAGCAATTTTTCAAGGGAAAATTGCAGGGAGGAATAGCCACTGACATGAAAATCTTTCTCTTAGGGAAACGAGGTGAGTAGTATCGCATAGTGATTATGGGCACAGGCTGTACCTTTGAGAGCTGTTGTAGGATTAACTTACAGAATTAAACAAAGCACATAATTCAGTGTTTGGCAGTCTGAGTAGGTCTACACTAAATAGGAACTATTCGCTACACCCTATGTATGTGCCAGATACTATTTGAGTACTTTACTGTTGCCGTCATTTGATCCTCATCATATTTGATGTGACAGGTACTGTCATTTCCTTGTTTACAGACAAGAAAACCAAGATGTTGAGTGACTTGCCCAAGGTCGCATAGCTAGGAGGAAACAAAACCAGGATTTCTCTCGGTGTCATCTGACCTTGAAGCACGTGTTTCTAGTCACTACACACTGCCCTACCACTGAACAATGACTTCTATTAAACAGGCAAAGCCAGCTCATCCCTATGGAGACAGATGCTACCATGTAGATTGACAATGACACTGGGGTCCCTGTAAGCAAATTAGAGGTGATTGAGCCATGTGGAAATGAATCCAGCCCCTCTACTGCTTCTGCTGGCCAGTAACTGAAGTTGTCTTTAGAAACTTAGAATTCCACAACAAGAGTAGATAAGAGTAAGAGACTGCTCTTGGACCCTGGGCACATTCCAGGGGGTAAAATGCCCCTTCTGGGGCCAGCAGGTGGCATGGTGGTTAAGGCACTGGATTCCCTCATGGCCAACCACAGTTGGAGTCCTGAAACTGGCAGCTTGCTTTATCATTTTCTCTATCTCTTTCTGTCTCTCTTTGGTGAGCACAAAGTGCCCTGTAGCAAATTAAAAAAAAATAATAATGATAAGTAAAATTAAATAACTCATGGGATCAGCAGATGGCATAATGGTTATGTCACTGGACTCCTACTTAGTTGACGAATGCTGGGCCCAGCTGCGGCTTAAAACTCATGCCAGGCAAATGTGCGTGTGTGCCCATAATCCCAGAAGGAGAATGGAGGAGAAGGGATTGTGGTGTGGCCATTCCCCCCCCCCCGGGGGGGGGGGGCGATATCTCTTATTCCGTCTCTCTGTCTCTATCTCTCTAGCTAGTGCATGTACCCTATAGCAAAAATCTCTCTTAAAAAAAGAGAAATTAAATAATTCTTAAAAAAAAAAAAGTTGCCCTTTCTGGCGCTGGCAAATTTCCTCTGGTAAATGTCAGATAAGCTCTCTGCCACCCAGCAGGCCCTTTGTCCCTGACTCCCTGTCAGTACTGGGCCCTGGTGAAGTCAGAAGAGTGTGGAAGATGTGGTGTGGGTTCTACAGCAGGGCTGGTCCAGATGTGCCCTAGAGGGTTGGGGGAGGGCTTCCAGACCTAGGGTGGGAGGTTGTGCTGAGGGACCGCTTCAAGCTCTGGGAATACTTAGAGCAGTGAAAAGGCAAATTCATTTTCATATGGCTGAAGACAGCCCTATTTCTAAGAAACTTTGCTGAGGTGCAGGTCTAGAAGTTTCTATGAAATATCTGTGTCCCCAATGAGAGAATTTAGAAAAAAACCCATGGGGTTGGAATGCCCCGATTTGGTTATTGCAAGTCAGGCTCCGGCCACCCCTGCAAACAATTCTTTCTCCATGCAGTTGCAGGCGGGTGAGCCTAGAGCCGGCAGCATGTTCAGGAACACCTTAATGATGTCAGGATGCTTTTCGTTGCTCATTTATCACTTAACAGCTCAGATTTGTAATGTGCTACCCACGTTCTCCCTTTAGCGCGGACAATGCATTCTTTCAACAGTGTGCAGCTCAGTGGGAAGAGCTCTGCTGAAAGCGAAGCAGTGGAGCCTACAGCCTGCCCCTTTGGGGAGGCGGGGCATGTGGGGGGCAGGTGGGGACCAGATGCCTGGCCACAGCCAAGCGGGGGATGAGCACATAGAACAGCCACTTCTGGTTCCACTTACTCATTTCTCTGTGCTGAAAGGTGTCATATAAATGCTAAATAGAACAGAGAGAGATGAGGCCTATCTATTTGCATTTCGTCTAATGTGAGCAGATGCAGATAGAAAAGCAGCTTAGCCACGGCTGTTCACCTGCCCCGCCGGTCCCAACGTCATCAGTTAATTTCAATCCCGCCCACATCAGTTCCGCTCCAGCGCTGCAGCAGACGGGTAGGGAGTACAAAAGGGGTGCATGGCCTCTGTCCTCAGTGGGTTTGCAGCATTTGCTGGAGAATATGTTTAACTACAGGAACCACTGGAGGACAATACAACCCAGCATATGACTAAGAAGTAAATCGAGGGGCACACAGGAAGTGCTGCAGGAGGTGGTAGAAGAGAATGCCATGTGTGGATGGCTGGGAAGGCTTCTTGGGAGAAAGAACTGAACCTGCCCTGTGAAGGCTGGCGTGGGGTAGAGAGGCAGAGATGATGAGAGAAGATGGTCTACCTGCCCCCGCTCCCAACCCCTCCCATGTCAGTCCTTCACATCTGCTGCTTTACCCACACTCTCCACTCTTCCCTTGGGATGGTTGGGTGCCTCTCATCATTTAGGAGTTGGCTTAAATGTCATGCTTCTTGACCATTCTGTTTAAGTAGGAGCTCTCTCCAGTGCCTTATTCTCTCGTAGTATCTTATATTTCCTTCCACCTAACATGATGTATAATTAGCTACTTGCTGGTTACTGTCTTCCTGGTTGCATTGTACCCACCACACAGACAGGAGTCCTGCACATCTGTCTCATTCACTATTGAGTTCACAGACAAGCACAATGCCTGGACACAAGAAGTGCTCAGAAAATTCTTGTTGAATGAATGAGTGACATCTGAGAAAAGCCTCATTTACTAAATGTATTTCTTGGCCAGTTGAATCCAAGTTCTTGTTTTCTTATTCCAGTTAAGAAAATCCATAGATTCCATAGATCCAGCATGAGGTTGGAATTCTTCCAGGAAGAAGAGTTTTCATTAAAACATGCAACCACAACAAAGCAAGAAAAACAGCAATTGATACAAGTATGCCAGTCAAGTCTACATGTGAAAAAAATAGAATAAAAGGCATTAAAAAGTTATGAACCATTGTGACCCATTTCAGGCCCAATACTATGCATGACATTTTAGTCTTGGACCCTGTTCAAGAAGTGGGAGAATCTTATTAAAACACAACATTACCTAAAATGTGATCCCTAGGCATGATCTTAGAGGACTGTATCACAGGGAGGTTCTAGCTGGTTTTAAATACAGAGGTGGAGTTCTCATTTTATCCTCTGTTGAACTTCTTGTTCCAAATGAATGGATAACCTAATTTTTTTTTTCCAGTTGCTATAGGACATATGTACTTATCAGAGAGAGGGAAAGGGAAAATGAGAGACTATCCCCTGGGGGGATGACTACACCACAATTAATTTTTTATTTTCGTCTTTGGTTTTGGGTATGTATGCAAACATACTCAGAGTGATTTTCAATTTGCCAGGTTCAGAACTCAAACCTCAAAGTTGGCCATGTAGGATCCAAATGCCATCTGAAGGCCAGAATTATTCTCCCTTTTTTTTTTTGAAGAGTTTTTTTTTTTTTTTTTTTTTTTTTTTTTTTTTTTTTTTTTTTTTTTTCTATAGGGCGCCTGCGCTTGCCAGACAGACAGAGAGACAGAAAGTGAGAAATCACCCCCCAGGGGGGATGGCCAGGCCGCAATCCCTTCTCCTCCATTCTCCTCTTGGGATCTTGGGCACGCACATGCACACGCCCAGCATGAGTTTTAAGCCACTGGGTCCAGGACGCGAACCGTGGTCGACTACATGGGAGTCCAGCGACATAGCCATTACACTAACTGCTGGTCCCAATTATTCTCCTTTTTATAAATAATTGTTTGTTTGGTGAAGACAGGAAGAGTCATTTTAGCTCGAAAGTAGGAGAGAAACATATTTTTAAAAATACATGTCCAGGGACCAGCAGTTAGCGTAATGGCTATGTTGCTGGACTCCCACATAGTCGACCACGGTTCGAGCCCCAGACCTGGTGGCTTAAACTCACGCTGGGCGCGTGTGTGCCCAAGATCCAGAGAGGAGAATGGAGGAGAAGGGATTGCGGAGTGGCCATCCCCCTGGGGGTGATTTCTCGCTTTCTGTCTCTCTGTCTCTGTCTGTCTGGTGAGCGCACGCGCCCTATAGCAAAACAAAACAAAACAAAAACAAAAACAAAAAAAACATGTCCAGGGCCAGCTAGTGGCCTGGTGGTGAAGGTGGCTGGATCCCACATAGTTAACTTCATGATCTCAGTCCTGGACCCAGCACCTTAGAGAACAATCCAGATGTGTGTATGTGTTCCCAAAATTCTGAAAGGAAGGAGAAATGAAGGAAGGGATTGTAGTGTGACCATCTCCCTTGGGGGTATTTTCTTGTTTTCTGTATTTCTCTTTTGTTCTCTGAGTGTCTCTTCAGTGAGTACACACATCCTCTGGCAAACAAACAAACAAGAAAACCATAGTTCATGTCCTTGGGTATACAGTTGCCTTTTTATTCAAATTGAATCCGAGTAACATGTAATTGTAATTCTAGAAATTAGAGACTATACATTAGAAATATCCTCAAATTTCCTTGAATAAATAAAAACAATCTCTCTTTACTTGTATAAAATTTTATTTGGGAAGATACAGGGGAAAGGAAATATGTCCAGAAAAATATGGAGACTGAATTCCTAATGTTGGCTCTGTGCAATTAGCACCTGATAGCCGTATTTAAGCAACCTCGTCAGTAGAACCAGTCAACATGTTTTAGAAATTGCTCCTTCCAGCACCCCCACCCTCACCTTCTTCTGGCAAGGGAAAGTCAAATTGTCTTGGGAAAATACATTCTAATATTGAAAACAACGGTCTGATTGGACTGTGCCATATTCTTGAAGCTTTCATGTAGGAGTCTTCTGTAAAAGTTTTAAAATTTTATAGATCGGGTACTTTGCAGGATATAAACAAATAAAGGTGGTAGTTTGTTTTAACCCAGAATAATGGTATATGTTATGGTTGGAGTAGAGTGATGGTCAGAGGCTGGACTCCATGAAATATCAGTTTATCTGTTTATCTTCTCCCCATTGCTCTGCCCTCTGGGCTGAGTCCAGATTCAGAGAAGCGAGAGAACTGCTGCAGTCAGACTGAGCATTGCTATGTGGAATCCACATCTTTTCTACACTCCTTTCTTTCCTGATGTGGGCCAGACATTGATCCTATGCTAAAAGGGGTATTAAAACATTAGTGACAAAAAGACAACTTACTAATGGTAACAACTTTGAAATATAAAAAGGACTGGATTCTTTCCTCACACCACAAACAAAAATAAACATAGGAATCAAAATTTTAAGACAGTTGGAACAAAATACAGAATTTATTCACTACTTCAAGAGTGAGAAGGCTTACTTTAAAGTGGAACAAATGTATTCTATAAAAAAAAAGTTTTCTAGATTAGACAATTGAATTTAAAATTTATGTATGATAGAAATAGGTGAGAGGATCGGCAGGTGGTATGATGGCTAAGGGTGCTGGACTCTCACATAGCCGACTATGGTTCAAGACCCAAACCTGGCAACTTACTTTTTCACTTTCCCTTTTTCTCTCTGTCTTTCACTCTATTCCTCTCTGGTCAAATTAAATAAATTAATTAATTTAAATAAAATAATTCTTAAAAAAAAGAAGTAAAACAGGTGAGACAGGACCAAAGAGTGGTGAGAAGAATTTGCCTTAGAATAGGATTAATACACAAACTATACAAATGAAGAAAAAATACATAAAAAAGAAGCTATTCAAAAAATAAAGACAAAGTAATTCAAACAAGAGTAAATCTAAATGGCAAATCAACATATTTTTAAAATCTAGTGACAAATGCACTGTAATTTTCTTCTGAAACATTGTTTTCTCTCTCCATCCCCCCTTTTACTGAAGAGAAGTATAAACTAACTTATTTGCAAAAACAAATAAATAAATAAATTTAGTCTCAGTTTGGTCTGTTATTTGCACAAAGCCCCATAAGAATTCAATTTCTGATGCAAGGCAACAGATACTATTGTATTATTGAACTTATGCACAGATAACCATTCTGTCACAAAATAAGAATGCTCATCAATATTTTCCAATTGCAGACGGGTTGGGAGGGAAGAAAAGTTTATGTTTCAATTTTTAAAAAAATTTAACAAATTACCGAACCCATCAACAACTCAAAAGGAAACAAAAATCTTTAAATCTGGAAGACAAAGCATAGAAGAAATTCAGTAACGTTTGTATCAAAAGTCATAGAATTCTATTTCACCAGTTCAGTCTCATGTAATTAATCTCTTTTGCTGAATTTGCAGTGTTATTATGGTCTGATCTTTCCATTTAAATCCCGTATGTTAACATTCAACATTATTATTGATATTTCTGTACTTGTCCCTCCCATTAAGTTGGCCATTTTCTTGGTCATTTTTTGTTCTCTTATTTCTGTCTGTCTGTATTTAATTTTTCTGGTATAGCCCTCCCTTCAGAACTTCTTGAAGAGCTGGTCTGGTATTGGTAAATCCTTTCAGGTTTTGTTTATCTGAGAAAGCTTTGGACTTTTCTTCTGATATGAAGGATAATCTTCGCGGACATAGTACTCTTGGTTGAAGTTGTTTTCACTTAACACTTTGATTTTATTTTCCCATTCTTTCCTTGCTTGCATTGTTTCTGATGAGAGGTCTGATGTTAGCCTGATGGGATATCCTTTGTAGGTAACTTGCCATTTCTCTCTTGCCAGTTTTAGTATCTTGTCTCTGCTTGTGGCTTTGGTCAGTCTCGCCATGATGTGTATGCTGCCATGCTCAGCCTGTTTTGGTTGGCCAGGGAGTAGAATCTGGATCGCCATGTGGCCCCAGTCTTGTGCAGCAGTTCCCTTCCACTTGCACCATCGTGTTTGGGCCTGGAACAATGTTTTAATGACAGGTATAACCAAACTGGTAAAGAGCCAGAATATTAGCCCTGGGATATATAAAATAAAAGTCAGGAGCAGGGATTCTGAATTAGACCCTCTGGAGCTGAATTCTAGCTCTGTTGTTTAAGAGATATGAAAATATGAGCTAATTCCTAATTTTCTTTTTTAGTTTACTCATCATGTACAATGGGGACTGTAACAATCCCTTCCCCATAGACTTGTTATGAAGATTGAGATAATACATAAAAACCTCTTAGAATGCTTCCTTGCACATACTCACACATACACACTCAATGTGTGCAGTAGAAAATGGAAATAGATAAATAAAATGTATACATGTTTATAAATAGACTATCATATAGAATTAGAAGGAATGAACTATGTACATTAATGTGAATAGAGTTCAAAAATATGTTGAGTGGAAAGGAAAAGTTGCAAAAAGAAATATATATATGTGTGTGTGTGTGTGTGTGTGTGTGTGTGTGTATACATATATATATATATATGTATATATATATTTAGAGAGAGATTTTTGCCACAGGAAGCATGTGCTCATTGGAGAGACAGAGAGACAGAAAGTGAGAAATTACCCCAAAGGGGAATGGCCATGCCACAATCCCTTCTCCTCCGTTCTCCTCTCAGGATTTTGGTTACACATGCACATGTGCCTGGCATGAGTTTGAAGCCACCGAATCTGGGACTTGAACTGCAGTTGACTGTGGGAGTCTAGCCACGTAACAATTATGCTATCTGCTGGTCCCACAACTTACATTACTTATCAGTACATAGAAGAAATTAAATTGAGGCATACATATCAGAAGGGTACCTATTAAATTCATGATTTTGATTATCTCTGGAAAGAGAGGGGAATGAGATTGGGATAAGGGTACAAAATGCATTTTAATGTTCCCAGTAATGTTCTTTAATTTAAAAGACAAAAGCAGTTTTGAAGCAAAATAATAAAAACAGAACAAAACAAAACAGCACTTGTTAATTCTTAGTAATGGCTAGACATCTGTAATATTTTCTGAACTTTTCTGTCTTTAATTTCTTTTAAAAAAGAAACTATTGGGCTAGGTATCAGGAGATCTGAGTGCCAGTGCCAGTTTTAACTTCAATTAAATATGTGACTTTGAACCAATCACTCAAACCTTTATAGACTCCAGTTTCTGCCCCTGGAAATTCAAGAATATTTTTTATCTCAAGGGGTGTTTTTGAGAATTACATGGCGTTTAGGGTAAGTTCTATAAATGCTAATACTTCAAACATAAAGTAACATTGAGTTGTTGAATTAATAATCTCTAAGACTTCTCTAGCTCTAATGGCATGTAGCTAGCAGAGGTATTTTAAAGAAGAAACAGGGAAGCGTATGTAAAGTTCTTAGCTCAGGAACTGGCGCCTAGCATGCAGCAGACTGCTGGGTGCCTTCTCAGTGTCCATTTTCATCTTCTTTCTCCCTAACAGAGCTCTAATTTCATTCTGAGGGTGATGTGACTTAAGAAAGGTATTTATTTGTTGTGTTTCCAGAAATCTTTAGGAATGCCACCTTAGCTGGGAGAGTTACCCTTTTTGCCATACCCAACTTCTTTTTACTCTCTCAGAAAGCAGAGATGATGGCTGGCATCTCAACAGCCATCTTAGACTATGAGGTATCCTTGAGGATGGAAGCCACGTGCTCAGTATGATGGAGAAATAAAGATAAAAAGCATTTGGGTCCCCAGTGATTGTAGAACTTTCCCTTATAGCCTTGGTCCCCATCTTAGGATCTCTTTTACTTGAAGAAAAATAAACTCATATATCATTACATCACTTATCATTACAGCTAAATCTAATCCTGACCAGTTCATTTTTGTTATTCTTCTCCTGTGTGGTCCTCACAGGTAAACGAGGACAGATGGAGATAATGGTGATGACACCTGTCCTTCTGTTAGCTGTGGAAGAAGAGGACACACTTGACTGCTCTCTCCTGCCTCACTCCTCTGGCTTGCTGCTCTGAAAGCTGCCAAGGGTGAGCCTCCAGAGAGAATGACACTCTGGGAAGGCTCTGCTATGGATCATGCCCCTGGCCCTGAGCTGTCCTTAGCTCTCAATAGTTGGAGATGGTCGGTGTTATCCTTGCTGCCCCTGGTCTACTTAAAGGCAAAATAACAAAAGTAGACAGAATGGCTTTCTTTGGAAGTGAAGAGGAGTAGAGAAGCTATGACTACAGGTTAACGTATGCCAAATCTTGCACTTATTATGTGATCCAAAGCTTTCTGTGACCCTATTCTGGACATTTCAGTATGCAATCTGTAGGGGAAATTTTATGCCAGTACAAATACATAGTAATCAATATTAACCAGTGAGTGAGACTTCATGGCCATATGGGGAGCAAGATGATCATCTTTGAATGTAGCAGGGAGAAGGAAGAGACTCAAGATGTTCCCCATCAGCCTTAGCAGTAAAGAGGACATAAAATTAGGAATCCATCAGCCTTTTGTAACATGCAAGGTCCCAAATGAGAAATTCTCTGGAACTTCATGGGATAGCTCCAGCAATTTTTTTCAAGATACAGCTGTTGTTAAGAAAGTAGGTTAAGGACAGAATAAAAGAGAAGGAAAGAGAGAGAGAGAGAAAGAAATTGAGAGAGAGAGAGAGAGAGAGAGAGAGAGAGAAGGGTAGTAAGCATAAAGAAAAAAAGGAAAGAAGGAAGACAAAAAAATAATTTAAAAAAGGGAAAGGAGGAAGGAAGGAAACAAGCAAACCCAGATACACTCCAATGAAACTTTCTCTGCCAAGAAGAGCCCATTTTTAACACTGCGTTGGTATTCAGAGAGTGATTTATTTGAATTCAGGAAAGAGCCCTGGAGAGATAGGTTCACTCTACCCTTAGATGTCATCTCTGCATTTATCCACAGTCAAGAGACTGAAGGCCATCTCCTTTGGATGCTACAAATCTGCCGCCCACCTTTAGGAGGTAACTCAAACCTCATTCCTGGGCATCATCTGGGTTTTAATCCTGATTCTGCTGTGTATAATTAGTGGGACATTGAGTAAGTCACTTAGCTTCTTGTCACCTGCTTTTCCCCATTTCCAAATACGGGAATTAGAACCCCTCTCTAGAGTTGTTGGGAAGAATGAAAGGGCATTGTGAGTGAAAATGCTTGGTGCAGAGCCTGACGCCGAGCAGTACTTCAGTGAGTAAGACTTCTGCCCAGCACTTTCCTCTTCCTCTCTCTGCTCAGGATTATTGAAGATGCCCTGGGCTACCCCTGCTGAGATTAGCCCTGGCTCTGGGGTCATGAGTGAGAATAATAAGACAAAAGCATGCCATGACAGTCCCCTCAAGGCCAGCAGTAGAGGTGGAAAATGGTAACGAATTTGAAAACAATGATACAATCAACTATTCTTTTTATCACCATGTGCCCCCACTGTAAATAATGTCATAAAATACTCTTCCCTGAAGAAAAAATAATAATTTAAATGTTCTCTGAAAAAAAGAAAAAGAATAATCAGGGACCAGCAGTTAGCGTAATGGCTATGTCGCTGGACTCCCATGTAGTAGACCGCGGTTTGAGTCCCGGACCCGGTGGCTTAGAACTCACGCTGGGCACGTGTGCGTGCGTGCCCAAGATCCTGAGAGGAGAATGGAGGAGAAGGGATTGCGGCGTGGCCATCCCCCCTGGGGGGTGATTTTTCGCTTTCTGTCTCTCTGGAACTTCATGTGATAGCTCCAGGAATTTTTTTCAAGATACAGCTGTTGTTAAGAAAGTAGGTTAAGGACAGAATAAAAGAGAAGGAAAGAGAGAGAGAGAGAAAGGAATTGAGAGAGAGAAAGAAAGAAGGGTAGCAAGCATAAAGAGAAAAAGGGAAGAAGGAAGACAAAAAAATAATTTAAAAAAGGAAAAGGAGGAAGGAAGGAAACAAGCAAACCCAGAAACACTCCAATGAAACTTTCTCTGCCTTCTTGAGTCTTTTTTTAACACTGCGTTGGTGTTCAGAGAGTGAACTGTCTCTGTCTGGCGAGCGCACGCGCCCTATAGCAAAAACCTCTCCAAGAAAAAAAAAAAAGAATAATCTAAATGTTAAATGATAACTATAGTCACTGTTAAGTTTTTTTTTTTTTTGGAGAGGTTTTTTTCGCTATAGGGCGCGTGCGCTCGCCAGACAGACAGAGAGAGACATAGAGACAGAAAGCGAGAAATCACCCCCCAGAGGGGATGGTCACGCCGCAATCCCTTCTCCTCCATTCTCCTCTCGGGATCCTGGGCACGCACGCACACGCGCCCGGCGTGAGTTGTAAGCCACCGGGTCCGAGACGCGAACCGCGGTCGACTACGTGGGAGTCCAGCGACATAGCCATTACGCTAACTGCTGGTTCCCAGTCACTGTTAAGTTTTAATGACATTATAAACTTCTAATCAGTACATCCTTATTATTTATCTAATAAACATTATATTTTATAGAAGCTAATCCAAGAACTTCCTGATGGTATGGGAATAAGCTTTTATTTGAAGAGTCCGTTTGTAATGGTTTGGAATTGTTTGAGCTTGCATTACCAGCAGTCTGTTTCTTCAGCTTCCATTGTACTGCATATTCCCGTACTTAAACAATAGATATGAAAAAAGCAGTGATTGCAAAGACAAAGAAACAGAACTTGAATTACCTCATTTTTGTCATCCTACATGAAGGTTTTGATTGTGTTTATAAGCTGACACAATGAAGCACCATAAACCTGTGGGGTACAATATTTTTGTTAAATACAATTTTTAGTTCATGCCTGAAATATGTCACTGCAGATGAAAAATAGCTTTAAAATGGAAATGTATTCTTCTCTTAATATTATAGTTTATTTTAAAATTAAAGAATAAATCTAGTAAAGAAAATATTACCACATTACATTATTTATTTATTTTTTTAAAATTTGCTAGAGGGTTTGTGTGCTTGCCTGAGGGAAACAGATGGAGAGAGAAGGAAAGTGAGAAATCACCCCCTCCCCCCCGGGGGAATGACCATGCCACAATCCCTTCTCTTCTATTCTCCTCATGATTTTAGGCATGCATGCACATGTGCCCAGCATGCTTTTCAAGCCACCAGGTCTGGGACTAAAACTGCACAGTCGGCCATGTGGGATCCAGACACCACTGGCTGGTCCTGAATTATTTAATAATTGCCTGACTTGACATTTTGTAGATGTTTTGGTTTTGTTAAAATTTACTTGGAAAAAAGAAAAAGTAAAAAAGGCACCAGCAGTTGGTGTAATAGCTATGTTGCTGGACTCCCATGTGATTGACTGTGGTTCGAGTCTCGAATCCAGTGACTTAAACTCATGCCAGATGCATGTGCATGCATGCCCAAGATCCTGGGAGGAGAATGGAGGAGAAGGGACTGCGGCGTGGCCATCCTCCCTGGGGGAGTGGTTTTTCGCTTTCTGTCTCTCTGTCTCTCTCTGCCTTTCTGGTGAGTGCACGCACCCTATAGCAAAAACCTCTAAAAAAAATAATAAATAAAATTTACTTGGAAGTTGCTGGGCAAGAGGTCAAATGGCAGTGCAGCAATAACTCTATGAGACCTACATGGCAAAAGTCCTGGGTTCACGTGTTGAGACCGCCCCATCCTGTAAACGCCACTGAGAACATACGTGTGGCCATGATTGAAGTTGGTTGAGACTTCGGGTGGATTGTAGTGTGAACACTGTGTTGGCGATGCTTGTCTCTGTTTGTCTCTTCCTCTTTTTATTTCCCTCACTTGGAAGAAATAAACAATAAATTTAGATACAATTCATTAAAAAGTTGCTGGGCAATTTCTTTTTTTTTTTGTAAAATAATATATTCTAAAGAAAGGATCAAAGTTTAAACTGTTAGGTAGATAGAAAACTCTTGATTAAATAGTTGTGCTTTTTTCCTTTTACATGCATATAATAAATTTTCTTTCTTCTTTTTTCCTGGCAAGATTATACATACAAAGCAAGGAAGGAAACATTTCACTGGTTTTTTGTGGTTGTGTTATTTTTTAAATTTTCTTTCAAGATTATTGATAAAAGTAATTTTGTTGAACAGAGGAGGGAGAATTAAAAATGGTCAGCTTTGGGGTTAAATATGCAAGAATAGATAATAGATTTCCCAGTACTGAGCAAAGAATGCTCAAGTAGGTGAGTGGGGGCCAAAGCACAGGGCCTTCCAGTTGCATGAAGAGAATCCTTTTTCTCAGCTTAGGGCACTGGTTTTCCACAGTCCTGTGAGCTCCAACCTTAAGGGAAATAGCAGCAGCAGTAGTCAAAACAAATAGCTTCTCCAGGCATCAGGCAGATATTTCCATCAATTTCTTTCCCAAATGGCCCAAACTCAGACTTCCTTCTGTCTATTTCAGAAGAGACAACAGTCACACCTTAAAATCTGCCCACTCCATAGACTCTCCATGAGGTTTACTGAGTTCTCTCTGTGGTAGCATGCAGGGCAGGAAAAAAAAGCCCTTTGACACTGAATTAAACTTTCATTCTAGCTGAGGAGGAAGCTCTGGGAGGGTTTGACAGCCCTGCTGTACTATCCAGGAGATGACTTAAAGTTAATTGCGCTGTAACTCTTGCTGCTAGGTGCTTATTGAATCTTCTCCTCTGCAGCCTTCCCTTTAAAGCTGTTTTGTTATTTCCAGCTAAAGCTGCTCATCACCTGCAAGAGTTCCCTAGGGCCCAACTGCTTACCAAACAGTAACTGAATCTCTTTCTGCTCCTGTTAAAAATGCTCTCCTTTGCTGGAAATGTTTCATTTTTCCTGGATTTGTATACAATCAGGGCAGGGCCCTCTGTCCAGTTGTACTAGGCCAGGCCAGGTCAGTGGTAAATGTACAGTGCAGTGAGTCACAGGCAGACAGCAGCTAATCTATTTCCTGGGCATGTCATTAACACAGGTGAACACAAATCCACATCAAACCTGGTTTCCTTTTTAAAGGCCATATTTACAGCCCATTAGTAGTTGGGGCGAGTGAGAACAAGGCCATTGGTGGTAAGTATGCAATCCATCACAGTAATTAAATGGGTTTCAGTGCTAATCGAGAGAGCACCAAGAGTTCTATGTTGATGTCCTATCTTAAAAAAAGCATAGACAAGGAAGTTCCTGTTCATGTCTTCTTTGGGTTCTCTTCCAGTCTGTCTGCTTTTAGTATCTCCTTCCATGTCTGTTTTTCTCTGTATTCTGTGTCTCTTTGGATCTTTTTCTCTGAATATCCCTGTCTCTCTTATTTTCTCGGAAGACTTCTTTCTCTTTTTTTTTCTCTACAAAATCCTTCTTCAATCTAACATGACAATATCTAATAGCTTAAGTAAACTCTTCCAGAAATTAAAACAAAACCCCCTTCACTCCAAAGCCCCTATTTTCAGCACTGCTTCCTTTACTGTTGGCATCTTGCCGACTCCAGGCAGAGTAGTGCACTTGGCTGTGCAGTGAGATTTCTCATCAAGATTTCCGAGTGGTTCTGGTACTGCCTCCCATTTCCCCTGTTACTTTCTTTGGTTCTTGGGCACAATTCCAAGCCATTCAGGTGATTAGATATCTCCTTCTTCCTTCATCCAACTGGAGCGCTTGAGCTTCCCCCATTAAATGTTGATTTTCAGTGCTTACAAAAGAAGCAGCCAAAAGCAAATCTCGAGCTCTGAACATGTCCTTTTTACCTGTACACCGGAGCATATCCTGGGCCCTAGAGCTGGAATGCTGCAGTGCCAAAGATGTCAGGCTCATTTCACGCAGCCCCAAGAAGCAGCTGCCTGCGGAGGCCCCTGCAGCTGTTAGAGACACCGAGCAGCAGGGCACAAGGGTGAGGGTGGGAAGTGAAGGAGTGCTCTGTCCCCAATGGTAGCCACAGGGGGCACTGAAGTAGGCAGGATGTAATCACCTGGATACATCCTTCTGCTGCCCAACTTCAAGGATGTTTATAATTCCTCCTTATTTTAAAAAAATAAAAATTATACACGGTCATAATACCAATCAGTACTGGCTTCCAGAAACAACTTTAAAATTTGCCTCTGTGGAAGAGATGAGCCCCGGAGGGAGAATAAAAGCAGTATGAACCACATTTCTGCAGGCCTGGCTTTAGGCAGACAAGACAAAGCAAGAATTTAGAATCCTCAAAAAACAAAAACAAAAACAAAAACAAAACAGGGTCAACTTAATTTCCATAAACGTATATTTTATGCTACAGTAGACTTGCTATACCGGAGGAAGGGTATTTTTTATTTTTTAACCTTTTCACAGCAGCACTGGTTTTACATTGATATGGGGGAAGGGGGAGGTGGGGGGTTACCTACCTAATAAATTAATATATGAGGGGTCTTTATGCTCATTAAAAAGGACTCTAGAATCAAAAAGATAATTTTTTGCATTTTTTTTCTTTCTTTTTTTTTTGAAGAGGTTTATGCTATAGGGCGCGTGTGCTTGCCAGAAAGACAGAGAGAGACAGAGAGACAGAAAGCGAGAAATCACCCCCCCCCCCCCCAGGGGGGATAGCTACGCTGCAATCCCTTCTCCATTCTCCTCTTGGGATCTTGGGCACACACACACATGTGCCTGGCATGAGTTTAAGCCACCGGGTCCAGGACTCGAACCATGGTCGACTACATGGGAGTTCAGTGACATAGCCATTACGCTAACTGCTGGCCCAAATTTTTGCACTTTTAATGTCATTTCTCTTTTTACTTTCTTTCTTATTTATTTATTTATTTTTCTAAATTCGCTAGAGGGTATGTGTGCTTGCTGGAGAGAGAGAGAAACAGAGACAGGGAGAAAGCACCTGTGGGGGTTGGATAAACTACAATCCCTTCTCCATTTCTCCTTTCAGGATTTTGGGCACACGAGCACGTGTACTGGTATGTTTCAAACCTCTAGGTCTGGAACTTGAACCATGGGATCCATATGGGATCCAGCTGCCATAACCACTACACCATCGGCCGGCCTCAATGGCATTTCTTAACAAAGGATGTCTCTTTAGATTATTTCTGCTTTCATTTTTCTTCTTTTACTTCTAATAATCATGAAATAGAGCATACATACAATACCATATAATACATAATGAACACCAAGTAGCCATGACTCATCTCAAGGAATGAAACGTCTTCAACAACCTGGAAGTCCTCATGCTGCTTTTCTTGAGCAACCTCTTCTTTCTCAGAGGAGACCACTCTGTTTTAACTTCGTGGTGATCATCTTCCTTTTCTTCTAGCTTGGCCACCTGTATATCCCAAAACACTGTAATTAGTGTTGCCTGCTTTGGAACTCTAGACAAAGTCATAGAGTGTATGTTATTTTGTGTCTTTGCCTCTTTCCTTCTACATGATTTATGAACTTCATTAACACTAAGCACATCTCTAGTTATGTGTTTTCTTTCTTTAAAAATGTTTTTTAAAAATTATTTTTATTTACCTTTATTTGTTATTATTATTTTAACTTGACCAGAGAGAGACAGAGTGGGGTGTGGGGTCCGGGGGGGGGGGACTGAGAAAGCAAGCTGCCAGGTCCAGGACTCAAACCGTAGTCAGCCACGTGGGAGTCCAGTGGCCCCAACCACCATGCTACCTGCCGACCCCCTCTAATTATGTGTTTTCATTGCCATTCAGTATCCCAGGGTGTGGATTTATTTAACCACTCTCACTGGGCATTTATTAACTAACAGATAAGAATATTTATATATGTTTTCATTTTTTTTAAATAAAATTGCTAGATTATAGGGATATATATCCTTTACTTGACTAATACTTGTATTTTCTAGGTTCTGTGTTTGTATATTTGGCATCCACTCATCACAGGGTCAATTATATTAACTATATTTTCTTATTGCTGTATTTTTGATTCTCTGGCATTTAGAGGCCTTACAGATCTGGAAAACACTGCCTCTTTCTGGGCTAACCAATTCTTAGAGATTGCAAAGGACTTGGTCAGGAGCATGCTTTTTATTTGTAAAACGATCAATCCAGTGTTGATATCACCAACCTCTTCCTTATCTAACTCTCACACACCGAACCAATAATTCTGTCATGTATCATACCAGGGCCAGGGCAAGGGCCAGGGAACTTGAGACCACCTCTCTAGCCCAAAGCCTGGCAAAGCTATTCCAACTAACTGATCCCAGGCTATTTACTTTGCCCTCCTTGCCTTCCATGAGGAGACCCCAGTAGAGCCTGAGGCCTTGGCTTTCCCTGTCTCATTACCTTGATACTTCTCATGTGGCCTGGTGTTCCCCCCTTTTCTTAGGAAAAGTAAGTAATAATTTCTTCTTCAATGGCACTAGCTTCCCTGTGTTGTCACTCAGTCATACCTGTATAAATTAAATCCTAGGTATAATTTTTAAGACAACTAGGCAATGCCTAACTGCTTTTCAAATGGGTGCATCGGTTTGTACTCCCGCTAGTGAAGTGTCTGTACCTTTATTGAGATGGCCTTTGAATAGACAAGATATTTCACCTTGGCGATGTCCTAAATCAGAATTTAAGTAAATATGGGTAGATTTCCTCTGAAGTATCTGTGCTGAAAGCATAGCAGGGTCAATGCTGTAAAAGGCATGGCCATTAGTCCTAGGCCTGGCAGTGGGTCAGCCAGGCACTACCAGATGATGACACGTTCATAGTGTCCTTTTTAAAAATTTATTTATTATGATCATAATCTTGTTTATATTACATTGAATTTTTTTGAGTTTTTTAATAAAATGTATATATTATTATCCATAGTATCTTTAAAAAGGAACTTCCAGACTCACAGTAAGTGGTGACGTTGATTCTTTTTCATTGTTGATGTAATGCTTTATTTTGAAAGCACTGAGATTATTTTCTGAATTTGCCGATGTTTTAGCTGTCTTCTTCCTTATCAACACAGCTCTGATTTTGTTTGAAAGGCAATGTGTCCAGCCATAGTGATAGATCATGCTTAGCTTAAGTCCATGAGGATAATTCTATTCTAGCTTTCCCAGCTTCCCTCACCTCTAGAAATAGGACATACCTCCTGCCATGTGACATAGTGTTGCCCAATACCATATGAACAGAAGTCTGGGGAGGAGGCAGATGTGAATGCAACTCTTTTTTTTTTTTTAAGAGGTTTTTGCTATAGGGCGCGTGTGCTCGCCAGATAGACAGAGAGAGACATAGAATCAGAAAGCGAGAAATCACCCCCACAGGGGGGATGATCACGCCGCAATCCCTTCTCCTCCATTCTCCTCTCGGGATCTTGGGCACGCACGCACACACGCCCGGCGTGAGTTTTAAGCCACCGGGTACGGGACACGAACCGCGGTTGACTACGTGGGAGTCCAGCGACATAGCCATTACGCCAACTGCTGGTTCCCTGAATGGAACTCTTCTATCATTTCTACCAACTCTGAGTTCTGGAATTATCTCCAGCTTTGGAAATCATCTTAAGGTAATAATTTAACAGAATTTTAAAGTCCTGCAATGACAAGCCACTGAATCGACATCACAGCCACCTTCTTCAAGACTTCTTATGTAAGAAAATAGACCCTTGTTTGGTGGTTTCATGTGATGCCGCCAAGTGTACTCTTAACTAATACACTAAAGAAAGCCCAAATGTCTTAGTACAGACATTTGCCATTTTAAAGGGATGTAGGGCCAAGCCACAGTTGTGCAGGCAGTAGTGGAGCTGCTGCTCTGTGCTAGAGACTATGTGGGAAGGTTCTAGGTTTGTGTCCTGCGTCCATCTCAACATGCCAGTATGTCCGTGACCCTGGTTGGCTTCAAGGCTGGGCAGTGGATTGCCTGTTGAGGACCATATCCAGTGTACATTTCTGTCTGTTTCTCTCAGAAAATAAATAAACTTTAAAAAATACATACATAAAAGGAAATAGAGTTGGAAATGCTGCCTTTGAATGATTCATACATGGACACATAGAAGACTGCATTTTTCTTTTATTCTGTATCTTCTTCTTTATTTTTCTAAGTATTACTTTATGGGGGAGGAGATATTCAAAAAGTTCATTAAAATGTAATCTATGAAGGGAACCAGCAGTTAGCGTAATGGCTATGTCGCTGGACTCCCATGTAGTCGACCGCGGTTCACGTCCCGGACCCGGTGGCTTAAAACTCACGCCAGGCGTGTGTGCGTGCATGCCCAAGATCCCGAGAGGAGAATGGAGGAGAAGGGATTGCGGCGTGACCATCGCCCCTGGGGGGTGATTTCTCGCTTTCTGTCTCTATGTCTCTCTCTCTCTGTCTGGCGAGTGCACGCGCACTATAGCGAAAAACCTCTCCAAAAAAAAAAAAAAATGTAATCTATGAAAATATTCTGCATGTACTTAAAAGTTTCTCCACCAAAATAAACTCATACTTTAATTCCATTTTTTCCCAGAATCTTTCTGAAGTCTTCTACATTTTCTTATGACATGTCTAAGCATTACTATGCTTGAGCATTGAGTTACATGCTGGGATAAATAAAAACAAGTTCTTGTTCTCGAGATTAGCATTTCTTAGGGAGACAGATGCAGAAGAGGCAGTAGTAATGATAATTATAATATCAGTGAATAAGTGAACAACAGAAGAATGTCCAAAGTACATTGTTAGCACAGAAGAGGAGTGATTCACTTTTCTGAAGTTGGCAGGGGTTGAGGAGGAGTAGCAGATACCACGGGGAGGAAGGGAGAGAGCTATGACTAGTTGGTGATATTTAATCTCAATGACATGAAGTATCAGGAGGGGTTATAAGTCACCTACAAGAGAAAGAACATTCCAGGCAGAGAGAACAGTGTGTAAATGCACAAATGTGTGAAGCCGTGTGATATGTTGGCGAATCGCAGTCCAGTATTATTGGAGTGTGGCATTTGACTTCCTCTACACGAAGCTCTGAGGCAGAAAGTGTCAAGTGCACATTTTTGCCATAGGGTGATTGACGCATTTTTAGTTATCACCTTCAAAGCACTGGTCACGGAGTCCAACTGCAGTGAGACTGTGTAGTGGGACCCTATTGCCATGGGACCAAGATTAATCTTGGACAGTCTTGTTTCCTAGGGGTCAGCTAAATTGTATTTTATTTTTAATTTGCCAGAGGGTATGTGTGCTCTGTGTGCTGGCTAGAGAGAGAAAGAGACAGGAGAGAGAGAGAAAGAGAGAGAGAGAGAGAGAAGCACCCCCCCACCATGGTCATGCCACAATCCCTTCTCGTTTATTTTTACATGCTTTTGGAATTTGGGGGACCCATGAACATATGCTTGATATGTTTTTTGAGCCCTTGGGTCCACAACTCAAACTGTGATCTGCCACATGGGATCCAGCTTCCTTAACAACCAGGCCATAGGCTGGTCTTATTTAAAATTTTAAATAACAAATAAGTCATCTTATAGTCAGGTCTGATTGGTAAGTAAGTGCCCAGACTACTATATTCTTTTTTTTTTTTTTTTTTTTTTTTTTGAGAGGTTTTTGCTATAGGGTGCGCATGCTTGCCAGGAAAAGAGAGAAAGAGAGACAGAAAGTGAGAAATCACCCCCCAGGGGGATGGCCACGCCACAATCCCTTCTCCTCCATTCTCCTCTCGGGATCTTGGGCATACATACACACGTGCCCGGTGTGAGTTGAAGCCACCAGGTCTGGGACTTGAACCGTGGTTGACTACATGGGAATCCAGCGACATAGTCTTTACGCTAACTGCTGGTCCCCAGACTACTATATTCTGAAGACTCAGATCAAATCTGGAATCAGCAAGGAAGCCTTGATTGGTAAGTGTGGGGCCCATGCTCCATTAGTTTGTCACCCTTTATCTAAGTGCCTTGCTCTGCAGTAGTTCGGACACCACTGAGGATTTCTACCAAATCCAGCTCATGCAGGTTCACATGTTGTTTATTTTATTACATGTGCAATGCTGCTCTAATCACCACTTACCATTATGAATTGCATCAGCCATCTGCATGCCCAGGAAGAACAGATATTGGGGGTAAACAAAATTTAAACTCCCTTGACTTTCAAATGACAGAAAGATGAACTACTGAGTGTCAAGGTCTTATTTAAGGCATGATGAAACAACCAGCTTGGTGTGCTATCATTAGAGCAACCACATATGTCAGAGGTAAAAATGGAGAACAATTTGTACATTGAATCTTTCTCTCTCTCTCTCACCAAAATGATCTCAACATTCTGTCCTACAAACTGAAATGGTACAATGTGTTTATAGCAGGCTGATTTGATTCAAGATTCTAAAAAGTATCCATTTCTTGATATTAAAAAAAAAATCCCTCTGTATGACAGTACAGTTTTGCCTCAAGTAGTTGGGTTCTGGAACACATATATATCAAATTAAGTGACCAGAGAGAAACAAGTCTATGTGCTAAATTAACATTACCAATGGAGCGTTGTTCCATTTGTGGAAGACAAAGATGAATTTCCTTGTTGAATGGTTATTCCTATACCTGGTGGCAGACCACAGTCAAAATAATGGTACATATTAAACATAAAGGATTTCTGACTTAAAAAAAATAGAGACAAGAAATTAGAAACTCTTTTAGGCCACAGGAATACATCTAATAACAGCTCCTATGTGTTTTGTGTATGGATTAAAAGGTCACAGAGCATTTTAGCACTGACACAGAGGCCATAAACCCTAGTAGAAACCATTTTTTATTGTGTAAAACTGGATGGGTCCATTGTCAGCCCTGAACCTCAGTTTCCTCATCTCTAAAATGAGAAAAATACCTTTCAAAGCTGTTAATTGGATCAAATCAAACGAGCTTTTTGTGGAATCATTTTTAACGTATACTGCAGTATACAAATATTGGGTTTTGTTATTACCTGATAAAGTTATTGCAAAGCTTGGGGCCGGCAGGTGGCGTGGTGGTTAAGGGCGCTGGAGTCCCACATGGCCAACCATGATTTGAGTCCCGGACCTGGGGGCTTGTTCGCTCGCTCGCCCTCCCTCCTTTCCTCCCTCCCCCTCTTTTTCCCTCTCTGGTCAAATTTAAAAATAACTAAATAAATAAGTTAAATAAAATAATTCTTTTTGAAAAAGTTATTGCAAAGTTTGAAAGAGATGACATCTGTGAAATTACTTGGAAAAGTACCTGGGGAAAAATATCTGCCTAGAAAAGTACAAATGTAAAATGGTAGTTGAAATAATAGTATCAGCACTTTTAGTTATCAGTGGCTAAACAAAATGTGAGAAGTGCGTCAGAGAGTACACAGCCACTGTGGAAATAAAAGGTTTAGAGCATTTTAAAGACAGGCAAATAGTCAATTCAATAAAAATGGGGGATAAATCCTGAAGTTGTCCAGAGTGAAGACACAAATGTCGGTGCAGTTGTGAGCAGGTGAATCTTGTTCAGCCAGGAGTCCATGCGGCATTTTGTATTTAACAGACCTTTCATTGACAAGAATGAGAGACTGACTCAGGTCACAATGAAGAAGTGAAGATCCATTGATGGCTACGTGGGCAGCGGTCTGTCCCACACCTCATGGGAAATTGCAAAGAGCAAAGTCTCATGGAGAAAGAAATGCGCAGCAGGATCTGGGAGGTTATGTAGGATCAAAAACAACTTTAGGAACTGGATTATCTTGTTGTCCGAGAGCAACAGGACTTTTTTTCACTTTCTCCTGGTCGTGCCACTAGATAGCCAAACACCTCATCTTCTGTGTGGCACTTCGTCTCTGCTTTCTAGTCCTCCAGCTGACTCCTTACGCTTAGCTTCTGCCTACCCAGGCTTTTTCTGGCCTGCGGCTTCACAGGATGGCTCTCAGTTTCTGTTTACTTCCCACTTTCCAGCTTCAGAATCTCTGTCTCCCTCTCACTCTCTGATTCTCATTTAAACTCTATAGAGAAAAAAAATTCTGAGTGGTTCCATTTATTTCCATGGTCTTTGTTGGATGTGACTTTTGCATAAGACTGACTTAGAGACAGTCTTTTAGTTCAGGCTTCCACATCTGGACCAGTTACCTGTGGCCAGGGAGGTACAGTCACATGATCTAAACATAGCAGTTTATTGTCTAAGAACCCCCTTGCATAGGGCAGTTGGTGGGACCCTCTTGGGTGACATGAAAAAGATGGCGGTCTGTTGGGGGACAAGTACATATGTGTGGGTGCTTGGAGCTCTGTGGTTCTTATTTTCCAGTGCTAGGTCAGTAGGAACCATGACTTGTGCCAGGCAAAACATAGCTTGTATTTTTATAAAAACAAAAACATTAAACAAACATCATCTCTAAGTATGATAATGACAATAGTGATAGGAAAGAAGATGGAAGAAAAGGAAGAGAAGGAGAAGAGAAAGAAAAAAAGATAAGGATTTTGAATTCTTTTTTTAAGCCACCATGGAAATAAAATTTATGCTACGTGTCTGGAATATTATGCATAGCCCAAACTAAGTCTTGTTTTGAGTTCCGGTTATTTTACATAAAGTATGTCCAATGTTGCTCATTGGTCGTGATTAAAAATGATAGAACTTTTTTTCCTTTATTTTTGGAGAGGTTTTATCTACAGGGTGCGTGCGCTCGCCGGAAAGACAGAGAGAGACAGAGAGATAGAAAGCAAGAAATCACCCCCCAGGGAGGATGGCCACGCCGCAATCCCTTCTCCTCCATTCTCCTCTTGGGATCTTGGGCACGCATGCACACGTGCCTGGAGTGAGTTTAAGCAGCCGGGTCCGGGACTTGAACCACGGTCGATTACATGGGAGTCCAGCGACATAGCCATTATGCTAACTGCTGGTCCCCCAAAATGATAGAATTTTGAAATAGAAAGATATGGAAAGTTACCCATTCTTCATTTCGCACAGTCTAACTCTTTCCTCTTAGGGATGATGAGGTTCTTTCAGGCTGATAGCTCCTGCATGCTTAGAAGGCCACTGTTCATGATGTCAGAACAGAGCATTCCGCAGATGAGCTTCTCTGATTTAGAATGGCTAACTCTGGTCAGCTGGTTTCTTCTTGGGCCACTTGTGTGGAGATGAAAACTTTATTGACATGGGAACCAGCAGTTAGCGTAATGGCTATGTTGCTGGATTCCCACGTAGTCGAACGCAGTTCGCATCCTGGACCCGGTGGCTTAAAACTCACGCCGGGTGTGTGTGCGTGTGTGCCCAAGATTCCGAGAGGAGAATGGAGGAGAAGGGACTGCGGCGTGACCATCCCCCCTGGGGGTGATTTCTCGCTTTCTGTCTCTATGTCTCTCTCTCTCTGTCTGGTGAGCGCATGCGCCCTATAGCAATAAAATCTCTCCAAAACAAACAAACAAACAAACAAAAACAAAAAAACCACAAAACTTTATTGACGTGAAGAGATATCTATCTCTTTGGGGCAGCTAGCCTGGAAATTTTGCCAATTGTCCCCTTATACAACAGATATTTGTGGGCCACTCAGTGGTAAGTGGTTAAAGGAGCTGGATGCCATATGGCTAACCATGTGGTTTGAATCTCAGCCCTGGTGTCTTGGAAAACATGCAGGGCATGTGTGTGCATGCCCCAAATCCCAAGAAGACAGAGAAATAGGAGGAGAAGGAATCGTGCTACTTCTGTCTTTCTTTGGTGAGTGCATGCACCCTCTGGCAAAAACAAACAAACAAACAAACAAACAAATAAATACCAGCAATAAATAAACAAAAACAGGAATCTACCTTTTCTGTTTAGCTGGCGTATTTCTTCATATTTGTCCTCAGCCCTTGGATGTGTTACATGCCATTTTTCTGTGCCCCATTCTCACCTCCACTTTACTCAGCCTCAGAGTAGTTACCAAGTGTCTAGACTAAGAAGCCCTCTTGGTTTGCAGATGCCTGTGAAGACTGGCCACTAACAAAACAAAACAAAGCAAATTTAATAGCAAAATGCTACTGCAACTTTTAATCAATATCCCAACTTTATTACACATAGGGTTATCCTCAGTGAAACTTTTGTTAAGCTTTTGTGCTCTGCCAAAAAACAACCCCCAAAGTATTGCCACTGGATTAAAAAAATAATTCATCTTTGATCATTGTAGTGGAGATTCTCATGGTTATAAAATGATAAACAAAATAACCAACATATGTATTAGGTACCTGCTTTGTTTTAACTGTGTTGCTTTGGGTGACTTACTTAGCCTTTGCTCTTCACATTACTCCTCTGAACACTAGAACATCTATCTTCTTAGCTCTAAGAAGCTTATAAGGAATGCTTACTTTACCTTTGGGACCAGTGGGTGGTGTGGTGGTTAAGGCACTGGATTTCCATATGGCCAACCGTGGTTTGAGTCCCAGACCCAGTGGTTTGAAAAATCACGCTGAGTGCATGTGTGTGCATGCCCCAAATCCCAAGAGGAATGGAGGAGAAGGCTTTGCAGTGTGGCTACCCCCACCAGAGGGTGATTTTTCACTTTCCCTCTCTCTGTCTCTATCTTTCTTTGGCAAGCACAGAGGCCCTATGGCAAAAATCATATCTATTTATCTCTCTCTACACACACACACACACACACACACACACACACATATCTTTTGATTTAGTTATAAGACTTTTATGAGGAATGAAGCTGTCTCTCTGGTGAGCACAAGCACCCTACAGCTAAAGCATATCTATCTATCTATAATATTATAAATAAATATGTATGTGTGTGTATATATATATAATATATACATTTTGATTTATTTATCATAAGAACTTTATGAGTAATGAATCTTAGAGAAGTTGAATAATTTACTCAGGTTCTGGAAGGTAGTTAGAGGTAGAGTTTGAACACTTGGAACTGATTTTCTGACTTCAATTTCATGATCCTTTTGCTCTACCACAGCAACTCACAATAACCCCTACAATTGAGAAGATGCTCAGGAGAAGGCCCCAGTACTAGTAGCTTGCTTTCTGCTTCTCTGTTCTTCCCAGAGGTAGTGGGGGCATTGGGGACTCTAGCGTGCACCCTGGATCTGGTTCTCCTTTCCCAGGATCTAGAAATCACAGTGCTGTCCTGTCTGAGTGCCCCTCTGCTGCAAGGCATCTTGTGGGCCTCTTTAATGCCCACCTCCCCTCTCTGCCCTGAGTCACAGTGGGATCCTGGGCTCTGGAGGTGCTTGTAATCTTCACGCAGGCCTAGGGCTTGAGCTGTTGAGCTCTTCCTGTAGGGTCTCCAATGGTTTTGTCCTAGATCCCTGGCTCCTTATCTTGGTGAATCAACACAACGCTCACTAAGTCTTGTTCTCAAGTTAGGGTGGCTAATGAAAGTGGAATTAGTAAGATTTATTGAGGGCTCCACATAAAACTGACAGGTTTTATTTCTTAGGTGATGAAAAAGGTAGCCCTTGCCAATGAAGGCCATAGTGTCGGCCACCCCTTCCGAAACAGGCCTGTTGACTGAAGTTCTGAGCAGGATTTTATTGGTATCTATAAATAAACAAATTGATAGCTCCTCACTTTTTAAAAAAGTTTTTCACTGGTGGATGTGGTGATGAAGCCTGTTCTCAGATGCCTGCATTGACTAATCTGACCTCAGGAGAGATAAATGAAAATTTGAGCGAAAGAAAAATTATAACTCTCTGAAACTAGGAAGAGCCTTTAGACAAGGACTTTTGCGTAGATCTTCTGGAAAATGCACACTCTTAGGAGTTATGCATAATGAAGGCCTTAAGAAAAGAGAGGAAGGTGGAGAAAAGTCTGTGGGTCCAGAAATCTGCCCAAATGCACACACCTAAACAAGCATGCCTCTCAGGACCTTAAGCTACCAGCTTACTATGATGTCACTGTATTCATTAACTTGCTTGTCTTACCCAACAAAGATTGAGGCTTTTCCCACTGTCCTTCCACAGACCATTGCTAAATGACCAGATGGGAGAAAGTTTACTGCCTGACCAAACTGCCAGGCAGCCCATGAACATGCCAGACAGTGTAGGATTCGTAGCAAATGGTTTATTGTTATTCCTTTTCTCCTCTAAGAAGAAACAAAGGCTTCCACACTTGATTTTGGCATTCCCTTGTTGCTTTCTTCTCTTCCATGATGGCTGGGCTTGTTATTCTTTTATTGCAGTATTTTTCTCTTTAGGTTTATTTATTTCTTCCGTGGATAAGAGAGATAGACACAGCACCCCCAGTAGGGTCACGACACCCACCCTCATGCCAGCCCAGGGTCATTGGCACACGTGTGCCTGTCATATTCCTGTAGGTCCTCAGACACAAACTTGGAACCTTTCCATGTGGATCAACTTCGCAAAACATGGTGTTTTACTGCTACACCACCATCCAGTTCCTAGGCTTGATATCCTTTGTCTTGGCTATTCTTGTGAATATTTGTTAAATTTTAGTTTATATTAAATATAATTCAGACGACTAAAATAGCCAAAGTTTTAGAGCTCTTGAGAAAGGTGTGCATATTAAAGAAACTCTCTCAGCTTGTCTCTAACTAAAAGGTCTCCCAAAATTTTTTTATAGAATTATTTTATTTAACTTTATTTACTTATTTATTTTTAATTTGACCAGAGAGAGACAGAGAGAGAGAGAGGGAGAGAGAGAGAAGAGAGAGGGAAGGAAAATGAGAAAGCAAGCTGCCAGCTCCAGGTCTCGAACTGCTATAGGCCATGTGGGAATACAGAGCCTTTAACCACCATACCACCTGCCGGCTCCAGGTCTCCCAGAATTTCTGTATTTAATCCAAGGATTAAAGCAGATGGATTCACCCCTCCCTCCACCCACACACACCTATCTGATGAGTTTTATCGAAATGCAATGAAACATAGTAATGAAAACTGGTGGACTAAATTTTTTTTACAGTTCTGTTGAGGGGCTCTGTACAGGTAAGCCAAGCCATAACTCATTTGTCTCGTGACAGTTTTTATTATTCTGTTTTCGTGCAGTTTTCAGGAGTGAGGGGAATTGCCCTCAACAACAGATGTGGCAGACTTTTTCTTTCTCCCTGTCCCGTGGACAGCCCTAAGGCTCCAGCCCAATGACTCATTGTTGTGGTATTATATACCTCAAGATCAAGTGTGTGCTGTAGAGAGTGTGGGGCAGGATTTATCAGTGCAGGTTCTTCCTTTGAAGTATCAGGGCAGGCTACTTTGCTGATGGTTTCTGGAAACTAGCCAATCCCCAATATGCTGTGAAAATAGCCGTCTTAGGTTTTCTTGGCATATGAGCACATTTGCACTTGATTCTCAGACCTCCATTGCTTTTTTTTATGTTTTTGAGGCCAGTGTTCTTGGGACTCAGGGCACAGGGCCAAATTGTAACTCTGTCTGTTTGTGCTCCTTCAAATACCCCATCCCAACATGGGTTTGATGGCTCCAGATACAGACTGTAATGCCAGCTTCAGTTCCAAAGTGCAGGCTGGTTTAGAGTTGCTTTTAAACATTTGTACATAAGTTTCTCTGTAGCCCACATTTCCTGCCCCTCCCCCCCAACAAAATGTTGATGCTGAAAGCTCTTCCCTGCAACAAGGCTTTCTACAACAACACGTCTTCACATTTTCAGCTTGAAAGGTAAGGCAATGTGTATGTGGACAAAAAGAAAATCACAGTGACACTATTACAAGTATCAGTTAATTAAAAAAAAAAACAAAATCTGTCCTTCTCTAGTGAAAAATCCACCATCTATTTGCCTGCTGTCTTCCTTCTCCCACCTTTACTCATTATCATACTGTTATTAATTTTGAGAACAAAGAACATAAAAGGCTAATTATGTTAGATTCCCAGACACCTTTCCAGAGCTTAATATATCAGCCACATTTCTCATCACCCAGCTATGTGTAATAAATAGCTTCCTTGTAAATGCATATTTCTCAATAGACTCCCCATTTCAGGTTTCCCTTTAGCCTGGGAACCAGACTCTGTCTTTTCTGATTTGAATCTTGCCAACCTGTGCTGGGAACCAATACTTAACTATGCTGGGCATCTTTTGCTCTCTCTCTTTTTGTGGAGGCACACCCCTTAATCAGGCAACGTGATATGACTGGACTTGAATATTAGGGAGGGCTCGGAAAGCTGTCTAGCCCACGTCAATGGCCTTGTAGTTGAAAACATAACTGACAGTAGTCATAACTTGGGTCCTCTTATGCACAAAACGTTGCGACCTCCCCACCCTCCAGCTGTTGAAGTCTTAATCCTCAATATTTCAGAATGTGACCTTGTTTGGAGGAAGGGTCTTTACAGAGCTGATCAAATTAAAATGAGATCACTACATCAGGTGCTAATTCAATATGACTGTTGTCCTGATTAAAAGGAGATATTTTAGAGACTCTCACACAAGGAAGGTGCCATGTGAACATGAAGACTGACAGCTACGAGCCAAGGAGAGAGGTCTGGAACAGATCTTTTCTCATTGCCTTCAGATGGAAACAACCCTGCAAACACCTGGACTTAGGTTTCCAACCTCCAGAATGGTGAAACAATACATTTATGTTTTTTAAGCCACTCAGACTGTAGTGCTTTGTTACAACAGTCCTAGCAAACTAACATAGGTTCCTCTGCTGCAGATTCCGAGACAGAGGTCAGCATGGAGGAGCCTCATTAGGGATACTTTGTTGGGACAAACTCCTATGGAAGAGATGGGAATGAGAGAGTCTGGGAAAAGGGAGGTGTTGAGCTATGATATAGTCCCAGCAAAAACCTCAGCTGGCTCCTTGGGAAGCTCTACAGCTGAGGTGGCCCTTCTTAGAATATAAGTTTGGGACTTTATGCCACTGGGGGATTAATTACTGGGTGTGATCTTCCTCCGGAAGGAGGTTGAACCTCTGGTGAGGCAGTTTTCTTTGCTGAGGAAAACCCTGATAGGGTTGAGAGCTAGGGATGGTCTTTGGGAGCAACCCCAAGAGCTAAGGAAATAAGTCCATTTCTCATGGGGATCTTGGTGGCACATCACAGCATTCACTGTGAATATATTCCATAATGAGCTGGTGGGCTATGGGTGGTTTGTCATATTTTATGATTTTCAAAATGGAGTCAAACTTTGTAAGGCATGATACTCTGTTCAGTTCTCCTTTTCATGCTTGCCTTCTAGCTGGATGAAGCAGGCTATGGCTGACCTGCTTCATCCAGCTAGCTCTTTGAGCCTGGGAGGTGAGATGTTGGAGGTATGCCAATCAGTATCTAGACAAGAAAATGGAAACTGTTCTGATGTTTTAGACAGAGAAGATTATATAGAGAAAAAGGTTCCAACAGCACTGGGAGAGTTGGAGGAGCCCAGAGGGTGGGCGATGTTCCCTGGAGTCAGGAAGAGGTTTTGACCTTAGTGGGAATCTACAAACCCATGTTCTGCTGTGCTGCTGAAGATGCTCCTGCTGCTAGTACTACTGTGGTCAGAAATACGCTGTGTCCTCTGAACAGAAACACAGGACACCACACCTTGATGCTGTTGAAACCAGGAACTGCCAGAGCTCTGTGCCACCCATGGAGATGCTGGAGCCCATAGTTGCTGGTCACAGTATCCCTACTATTGGTGGTTTGTATACCAGTAGCATATAATAAAAAATAAAACACCTTTTCTTATATCTTCTAAGCTCCCTCCTGGCAAGTGAACTGCAATATAGAGGAAGATATGGAAGAACAGGCACAAATCTGAGAACAGCAGATAGGAGTCCAGTTTCTCTGACTGGCCCCCTACCATGTCCCTGGTCATTGGATCATACTTAGAGGTTGGTCACACAGCAACGGCACGAAAGCTCCTCCCCAAGTTTGAGGAGAAGCCAGATCTAGATCTCTCAGCCAAAAGTCGCTGGTAGATGCCATGGCACAACTGAAACCCTGTCTTCCTTTTCCTGACCTTCTGGTTCTCAAGAGGAATGCTGGTTCACCACTAAGGCACAATGGACACTGATCACAAAAAGGCCAACTATGTCGGCTAAACTTCTCAGTCAGTTTGGTCAGATACTTGGTCTAGTTGATATTTCAATTGAATTTCTGGTTGTTTGGTCGAATTGCCAAATCAATGTTCCTTGCACACATTTATTTCTCTGGGACATTGGTAATATAAAAGCTTCTCCTTTTCATGAATAAAATACCTTGTGTTTATTGACTATTGACTTTTTGAAGTGATTTTATAGCATTTTCCTCATTTCTCTGAGCAGCCATAAATCATCCTTCATCCATCCATTTGCTGTTTCAGGGAATATTTACTGGGAGCCAACTATGGGCAAAGGTTTATATTTTATGTACTGGAGGAAATTCAAAGGAGTAAAAAAAAATCTCCACTAAAATATAATTTATCCCTACCATGAAGAAGTCTACTTTCACAAATAAACTGAATTGTAGAAAGAAAATTCGTCAATAATAGAATTAGCCAAGATTCCCAATTGGCAAACTGAAGGCATTCCAATAAACAACTCCTTTCCTGAGGTGACACTTTCAGCAGCATTTAACTCTAAGATTTAAGTTAGTGCCTCTTATTATTATTCCCCCCCACACTGGAAAGACTTTATTTTTTTAATTTTATTTTTTTCTTTAAATTTATTTATTTTTTACATTAATTCACTATACATCATTACAGCATACAAATGAATTTTCCATCCAAAATACACTGTATATTGGCTCAATCAAGAACATCAACATGCATGTTATCAGCAAATAATTTTCCATTTCTTATGTCTTGTATACTCTGTTTTTTTGTTTTGCCATCCTTGATTCCCTATCCCTCACCCTCTGCCATGTCCCACCCTCCTCCCACATTGTTTCTGGTATCCATGGTTGCTTTCTATGCCTTTCCCCCCCATTTAATTGATTTGCTAATGAACTTAACTAGTCTAAATATTTCCAATAGCAAGCGCAGCTGATATATACCTATACATGAACCCAAGTCTGACTTTAGGCATAAACCTCAGTGAGTAGAATGAACATACTATAAAGTAGTACTTAGCTGGGGCTATATAGCTTACTGCAGTCATCAAATATGCATTTTTTTAAAATTTTGATGCAAACACTTTTACTGTTTTTTTTTTCTCCTGAAACTTTTTATTAATTACTTAACATTAATTCCCTGAGCATCATCACAACATACTAAATGTGGTTTCCCATCTATAATAAACTGCATAGTGGCTTAATCATGCATGTTATCATCAGTAATATTCCATTTCTACTTTCATATATATGTATATGTATATGCATGTTTTTTACCCCATGTTTGACCCTCTGCCCTTTCCCACTCTCTTATTACATTATCTCTGCTATATACAGTTGTCTTCAATTCCTTTTCCCCCAACATTTTGTTGATCACACAATATCATAAGTAATCTAACTACTTTCAATAACAAGTTCAGCTGGTGATTTCAAGAATAGCAGTTTTGAACTGGTAATGATATTTCCTTGAAACTTAAAGCCTAGAAACAGCTTAGTATTCTGTTCAAATACTAGGTACATGCACCTATCGACAGCTCAAGATAGGACAAAAATTCTTTAAAACCGGACAACAAAGCTTAGAAGAAAAGCAGCAATATTTAGTCGAGTCACCGAATGTTGTTTTATCAGTTCAGTCTCATGTACTTAATCTTTCTTCTGTTGTGGTTTGATCTTCCAGACTGAATTCTGGGATATAATATTCATCTCCAGACATTGTCCCTACAATTAAGTTGCCCATTTTCTTAGTTTTTGAACTCTTATTTCTGTGTGTCTGTATTTAATTTTATTGACATAGCACTCCCTTAAGAACTTCTTGGAGATCTGGTCTGGTGTTGGTAAATTCTTTCAGGTTTTGTTTATCTGGGAATGTTTGTGTCTTTTCTTCCCAAATGAACGATAATCTTGCTGGGTACAGTATTCTCAGTTGAAATTGCTTTTTCCTTAACACTTTGAATATATTTTCCCATTCTTTCCTCACTTACATTGTTTCTGATGAGAGATCTGCTGTTAGTATGATGGGATACTCTTTGTAGGTAACTTGCCGTTTTTCTCTTGCCAATCTTAGTATCTTGTCTTTGTCTGCGTTTTGGTCAATCTGGCTATAATGTGTCTTGGAGAAGATCTTCTTGGGTTGATTCTATTTGGGGTCCTCTGTATTTCTTGGGACTGAATCTTTGAGTGCCTCTCTAGGTTTGGAAAGTTTTCTTGCAGGATCTCATGGAATAGATTATCAATGCCCTTATGAGTCTCTTCGCCTTCTGGGATGCCTATTATCCAGATGTTCGGACGTTTGATGGTATCTAGTACTTCTCGTATATTAGTCTCAAATTTTTGGGTCATTTTCTCAGACTCTATGGTGGATTTTTCTAGGCTAGCAATTTTCTCTTCTATGTCTGAGATTCTATTTTCTGTATGATCTAGTCTGCTTTTAATACTGTCAAGGGAGATTTTGACTTCCTGTATTATAGCCTTCATCTCTAACAGTCCACCTGATTCTTTTGTAAAGTGTGAAAGTCCTCTTTTAGATCTTGCATGAATTTCCTCACCTCCTGGAACTCAACAACTTCTTTCTCCTTCCTCTTCAGCAGTTCATTGTCTCTCTTCCATCTCTGTTAGCTTTGCCATTATGAATGTTCTGAATTCTTTATCAGACATTTCCATGATTTCCATTGAACTGTGTGTGGATGAAGAGGAGTTATCCTTTTCCCTTGCAGGAGAGGTATTTTCCTGCTTTCCCATATTTCTTGTGGTCCTGCAGCGATTTCTAGTCATCTGGTTGATGGTCGGTTTCTTCCCAAACGTGGAAGTTTAATCCGAGCATCGAGAAGTGTGCAGAAAAGGAAACAGAAAGAGAGAAACAACAGCAACAACAGCAAAATACAAATAAGAAACAGAAAAAGAGAAGGAAAACGGAAGATAAAAAACTTTTCAATAAAACTAAAAAAATTAATATTTAAAAAAATTTCAGTAAAAACCAAAAATTGGAAAACTGCGTGGCGCGCTTGCGCGAAATTCTAAAAAGCAAAAATTAAATAAAAGAGATAAGATAGAGACAGAGACAGAGACAGAGGTAGAGAGAGACAAAGACAGGTACAGGGACAAGAGGCCTGAAAGGGGTCTTCCTACCACGCGAGTTTTGTGTGCTGGAGGCCGAATTATCAGTGGGAAATCTTGATTTCTGTTTCCCCAGAATGGCTAGTTTGCAGGGTCCATGAAGTTCAATGCCTCTTATTATTTTGAATGTCATTTGATTGCAAAATGATTTGTGTTTGATCTAAAGTCACTTGGAAATATCTTCATTTATCATCTTGGAAGTGATGGAGTAGGCTTGTTTTTTCCCACATTGCTTAGCTTTGTAGATACAAAATAAGCAATATATTGTATTCCTCTGTCTAAACATGTGATTAGTATCATTTTTCCACAAACAGCTGAATTCAACTGCCTGTGCAGTTTGTCCTCACACAAGTGAGGACAAAATGGCAGGTGATAAAGGCTGTCAGAAAGACACCTAAGACTTCATTAGGCGCTGTTACTAGAATCAGCCAATCAGAGACGGCCAGCTCAAAGGTGCTGTGAAATCTTGGGACAAATTCTTTTTACCTGGGAATTTTACCCATTGACCAGACCCCCATCTTGTTCCTAAGTTTAAGAGACTTGGTGAGAATTAAACCTGCTGTTAGTAGCTTGTGACTACTTCCTAGCGTATTATTGTAACCATCTATCAAATTTATCAATTTCTTCAAATCATGGACTATTTTGGAATATTTTCCCAAAGCATACCTTTCACTTTTAGATTTTTACCAAAGGTCACATATGCTCACCAGAGAGAGACAAAGACAGACTGAGAGAGGAAAAGTAAAAATAAAACCACACACCCCTCAGCACCCACCACGGGAATGGCCATGCCACAATTCTTGTCTATGCTCATCTTGGGATTTTGGGCATGCATGCACATGCGCCTGGTGTGATTTTCAAGTCACCAGGTCTGGGACTTGAAACAAGGTTGGCCATATGGTAATCCAGCACCTTAACCATCAAGCCACCTTCTGGCCCCCCAAACCATACTTCTGATCTCAAATAATAGGCTGAACCCACTCCTTCCTCTTTTAGGCAGTCACTACAGTCAAAAGAAGCATTAATACTACCATTATTCCCTCAGCAATGCACATATTACAAAGAATGTGGTCTGAAGAGGCAAAGATAGAGAAGGAAAAGGGACCTTGGTATTCTTTGTGTGCAGAATGCCAGCAAGAATTCATGATCTTACATTGAGGACAACCAGCCACTTCATGAAAGATTGCTGACAAATGATAAAAATTTCACTCAACTTACTTAAGATTTGTGAACTATGTTCTGTGAATGAAGCACTTTGCCATTTTACCTTCTAGGGGGGAAAATAACAAAATGATTTGGTGCATATGAGGTATTCTACTTAGACAGCAAAGAAGGGAAGGCACTTTTGTGGTGCCACAGTTGTGTTTGGGGTTAATTTAAAACAGTTTCATTAGCCTTAATATTCTAATTATAGCTCTGCATTTCACCATGCAACACTCTACTGTTCAAACAAGCTGGCTCAAAAAGTAATCGCCATGTTCTTGCATAGAGAATATCCAAAACAAAGGATGATTGTGCCAGGGCTGGAAGGAATATTTTTAAATTCTCATTCCCCTTTGTGTTTTCCATAGACACCAGCCCCACATGTTCGTTAAGGCTTTTGAGCAATTGGAAGCCATTGAGCAGAACTCTTCAGGGTATGAACTGCCCTGGACAGGTTTCTGACTAGTTTTCCTTTTCTGTGAGGACTTAAGGACATGGGTATTGAGAATACCATCATGCTGGTGAGAAATCTTCCCTTATGTCTCAGAGGTTCTTTTCTGGGTAGGGGGATCTAACTATCATCCAGGAGTCCCAAAGAGTATGCAAAACACCAGAGATTCGATGTCAATAACATTCTTCTTTCATCTTATAAGTCAGAGTAACTGGGCAACTTTGTAACATTTTGTATTTCCAAGGTGATGTGATTATATAGGATAATGAATCTTTACAGAGACCTGAGTTTCTAGGAGATCTTGATTTAGTCCCATGATGTTGAATAAGGAAAATATGATATGTAAAAGAAAAGTCAGGGACCAGAAGATGGTGTAATGATTGTGTTACTGACCTCCCACATGGCCAACTGTGGTTTGAGTCCTGGACCCAGAGACTTGAAACTCACGCCAGGTGTGTGTGTGTGTGTGTGTGTGTGTGTGTGTGCATGCCCAAATTCCCGAGAGGAGGGATTGCAGCATGGCCATTCTCACTGAGGGGTCATTTCTTGCTTTCTGTCTCTCTGTCTCTCCAGCAAGTGCATGTGCCCTAGAGCAAAAATCTCTCTTAAAAAATAAAAAAGAAAAGAAAAGAAAGAGAAGAAAAGTAAATTTCTTCACTTACGATTCAGTGAAAAAAATAATTCCAGAATGATCAATTATCTTAAGTCCATGTCAATCGTTCTCAAGGTTGAAAAGAGAACTCCTAGGGAAAGTACATACATAGCATAAAAGTAGACTATGGTGGCTCATTGGAATGGGACATGTGTCCCTGGAGATGCTCATGAGGATAGACATAGGACATTGTTTCTCTGTGACCATCAGCTACTATTTTGAGACCTTAGGGTCCTGCTTTTGGATCAACAGTTCATGGTATTTATGGTGCACCTGCAATGTATCCTGCTTTGTGCTTGGTGATGTGGTGAAAGCAGGAGACAGAAAATCTGGAGCAGTGAGAGGGAGGGAACCAAGGGGAGGGGAAGAAAAACCATAGTGTATGCTGTAAAGATGTATAAAGATTAAATGTAAATAAGAAATCATAAAATAAAATGTAAAATGCAAAAAAAAAAAAAAAAAACAACAAAACAAAACAAAACAAAACAAAAACCAGAAAAAAAGAAAAACCTGGCTTCTAATCTTTAAAAATGTCTACACTCTGGCTGGGCAGATAAATTAATTCAGGAATGATATCAGATTGTATATAAGCCTGTTCTAAGTGATTTGTAGGTCAAAAATTCCTCTCTTGCCATCAATATGGAGAAAGAACAGAAAATGGGGGCCAGTAGGTGGTGTGGTGTTTAGGGGTGATTGACTACCACTTGGCAGACTCCGGTTCGAGTCCTGGGCCTGGGGGCTTGCTTTTTCACTTTCCCTCTTTCTCTCTCTCATACTGTCCCTCTCTGGTCAAATTAAAATAAATAAATAAAGTTAAATATAATAATTCGGGGATGAGTAGTTGGTGTAATGGCTGTGTCACTGGACTCCCATGTAGTCGACCATGGTTCGAATCCTGGACCCAGTGGCTTAAACTCATGCCAGGCACATGTGCATGCGTGCCCAAGATCTCAAGAGGAGAATGGAGGAGAAGAGATTGCGGCGTAGGCTATCCCACCCTGGAGGGATAGTTTGTCACTTTCTGTCTCTCTCCATCTTTCTGGCGAGTGCACATGCCCTATAGCAAACAAACAAACAAACAAACAAAAACCTCTCCAAAAAAAGTTAAATACAATAATTAAAAGAACAGAGAACAATAAGGTCCCTAATATTTGTGAGCTCTCAATTTCACCAAGACCTTCTTGAGACTTCATTTCTCTCACAACCCACAGTCACATACAAAGAGTTTTTGTCTCTTTGTGACTGGCTTAATTCACATCCTACATCCTCAAGGTTCATTCGTGTTGTAGCAAGTGTCAGAATTTCCTTCTCTTTTAAGGAAGGAAGTGTAACTGCATGATCTTATGATAATTCTCTTTTCAATTTTTCGAGAAACTGCCGTACTGTCTTCCATAGTGGCCTCAACACTTTACTTTCCTGTCAAAAGTGCATAAGGGCTGCAATCTCGCTATATCTTTGTCAACACTTGTTATTTATTTATTTATTTAGTAGTCACCCTAATGACTGTAAGGTGGCCTGTGTATATTGAAATTCCTTTTGCTGTCTTTAATTTTATCTCTTTCTCTGCTCTTGAAGAAAGCATTGGGGAATAGGGGTGAGAACACTGAGTTGGCTCTAGTTTCTTTTCTAAAAGAATTCATTCCCACAGTTTGGTATTCTGTTATGAATTAAAACTTCTTTGTGATATTCCCTGTAAGTTATTGGGAAACACGGTCAGTCCTGACACCACAGTTGAGAACCACCCCTCACCGAATTGAGTTTTACAGTTAAAATGGAGTCTTTATTCACACCCAGGGAAAACATCACATTTGCCTCAAATCAGTGATGCCAGAGAGAAGGGAAGCAAAAGGATCACAGAAAGCCATCAGGTAGCAAGGTTTTATTTTCTCCCAAATGGTTTTTATCAGAGACAATTATCAGAAACAGTGACCCTCTTTATTTACAACCATGGCCTCAGGTTTGGAAACCAAGCCAGAAACACCCATCATTATTCTCTTAAATAGTTAGCAATTCCCACTTGTCCAACTTGGCCATGTAGAGGAAACGTTATAACAATGAACGAGGGTGTTTGCTCTTTTCTGAGGTTTTGTTTACTCAAAGAGGCTTGATTCAGTTCAAGGAAACTTTTATGAGTATTTTTTTTTTTACAGCCAAGAATATATGTCTGAGGAGCTGCTATAGATAGCTTAAATAGTATTCTAAGTATATGGTGGCTCATTGGTCCCCTCAAAGACCCTAAAAAACCATCAATGCCAAATGCTGTACCCACAGACTACCATGAAATAGCAAAATGACAGCCTCTGGCCAGGGGTTCTGGTAACAACTTTCTCCCAGTAATTTCTCCTCAATATCAAGGGAAAGATGACAATGTATACGGAGTGAGATGATGGAGGGATGTTCAAGAAGACTCCCTCAGTGTACTCATTCTGTGTCTGAATAATTCAGTAGTGTTCTACTTGAGTGCTTTATACCCTAGCAGTCCCCACCCCCAGAGGCACTTGGAAACTCAAGGTTGAACACTTTAAAGCAGACTATGGGGCTGTAAAATGATGACACTCCTGGGATACCCTGCCTTTACTTACCCAATGTTTGGAACCTAGGAAAAAACAAAGGTCAGATTCTGAGTCAGCTCATCTCTGAGCCCTGCCTATTCCTCCTGTGTGGTAGAGTATTGTTAACCTAAGTCATTGATCTAACTTAACTCACACTATTGATCTCTTCAGATCCTGTTTGGGGCCTATGGTTCATTTACTCTGAAAGCACTCAAAACATCAACTCCCTGACTATAAAATGACCCTGCTCTTGAGTTATTTACCTTTTCTTTTTTTTTTTCTCTATTTCCCTTTTTTTTCTCTTTCTTCTTTGTTAGACTTTGTCCTTGTACCCAAAGATATTGCAACCTTCTCCAGCCCATAAGGCCTCTAAGCCTGATAACAACAGCCCACACTCTGTGTAACAGGGCCTCAGCAGGAAGCCACCCCTTCTACATGCTGATGCCCATTACATATGGGGCTCCAATCAAGAGGAAGCCAAGGGCAGCTCCTGAGAACCACAGTGGAACTCTCACCTTACTAGTTCACTGCCGAGGAAGCAGAGAGACTGGGAATGTTCTCTGGGGATTTCCAGGTTGGGTCAGTGCAGAAGCATTTCAATGAGTCAGCCTCTTCGTTGTTGACCAAAAGCCCTGCCAGGAGAAGATGCCACTCAGTAGCCCTATGACCAGTGTTCCTTTCTGTGAAATGGCAGTTGTGTTGCCTGCATAACTGGGACACAAAGCACACACATTTGCACAGTCTTGTTTAAAATAGGACAGCCTACGGTTTGTTCTTGTTACAGTAAGTCTTGCTCTACTCTTCCATTGGCCTGGCAACTTTCTTTCTTCCATATCTTTTCACTCCTTTCCTTTGTCCTGATTTTTAAAAACCAAGAACATTGGATTCCATATTTGTACCTTAGAATGCAAGATGGTCTCTGAAACAGTAGATCCGCATGATGCAACTATGAAGCTTCAGCTATAAGTACGTAAGTGAAATAATTATTTCTTTATCGAAGTAGTCTGGCACCATGTAACAATATTTTGATGAATGACAGACTGCATATATGACAATAGTTCCAATATAGGATCATATAGGCTATAATAAATAGTCTAGGTATGCAGTAGGCCATAGCATCTAGTTTTGTGTAAGTACATTTTATAATTTTTGTGCAATGAGGAAATCGCCTAACAATGCCTTTCTCAAAATGTATCCCTGTTATGAAACAGGACATGACTGTAGGTGGACTTCTTATGGGCAAAATGAAAAGTTTTATCAAGTTTTAAGATAAAACATGAGACTTTCAAGTTTTTTTTGGCTAACTCTACAAATGAGGCACCGACTTTCTTCATCCTTGAAAGATTTTGGTAGAAAGTTTAAGTGCCCTGCAACTTATAGGCCCTTGACCTTGACAGCCTCTGTTTCATTCTTGGAAAAGCAGTGATTTCTTGTGAACCACATGCCAGCAAAAATTGGGAGATAGAAATTTGGAAAAAAGCTGAACAGATCCCAGTGTGATGAGATTTGGGATACATAGCTATGTGCTCACAGTTATTCCTACCATGGTAAGCTATGTCAGTCTGCTACACTGAGAGAAATAGCCCAAAACTGGTGATGAGGTCAGCTTGTCTTCACATTGAGAACCAATGTTCTTCAATATTGTTCTCTCCATATTCTGATTCTATGCATTAACTAGAGCAAATATATTCACAAATAGTTGAAAATGTGCATTAATTTATGGTTGTATTCTCTCTGAATGCAACTCTGTCCTATCTATTAGATCATCGAGAAAATCATGATGCATTTTTCTGTTTTTCTATGCAAAAATGTGTCATGACTTTCCCAAGTACCCAATAGAACCTTCTATGGGGCAAAATTACTTACTTTGATCATTATCTCTTTCCCAAGATTTCAAGTAAGAAAGTCATCACTGAGTACCAGAGAGCTAGTAACCCTGGCTGGTTCACATACCATTTGCATGTTTCTTAGTTTAGTAAACTCTAAATACTTCTTTCAGCCACCTATACCAGCCATGACTTATGCACTGAGACTCAGTTGTAGATTTTCACATGCAAAGAAAAAACAAAATGCTCAGGTTGTCCTTGGGTTCCCAGTGACTGGGAAGAGTAACAAACACTTTGTTAACGAGCTGGGCAAACACTGACACATTCACATTTTTTTGTAGACATGAGACTGTTGTAGGCATGCTTAAGTGGCTACAGATCACAGACCCAGTAGCAGCTCCTTCCTTGTTCTGATGTGCTGGGCAAAGCTATGGTGCTCGGAAGGTGGTTCTGGGATAGTCAGTGGATACATATTCAGTTTCCAATTTTTCTGTCATTTACTATTTCATTGGGACAGGAAAATTAATTCCTTTACATCTCAGTCTCTACGACAGAGAGATATGATAACTACTCCAAGAAACTATTATTGTCTTCAAATGAGATAATGTATGCACAGAGCCTGGAATACAGTGTGTGCTCAAAAAAAAAAAAAAAAAAAAAAAAAAGTTGAGCCAGAAGCTCCAAGATGTCTAGAGAGAGCTACAAAGGAGATAACAGTATTCTCTCTGCTAAAACAAACATACAAAAGATCCCAAAATCCACCACAAAGACTGGGAAAATTGCCCCCCAAAAATGAGAATAATATACAAGAAATACTAGATACCATCAAATGTCCAAAAATCCGGATAATTGGTATCCCAGAAGGTGAAGAGACTCATAATCATTGAGAATCTATCCCATGAAATGCTGCAAGAAAACTTTCCGCTAACAGTGGACCTCTCATCAGAAACAATGTGAGCGAGGAAAGAATGGGAAAATATATATTCAAAGTATTAAGGGAAAAGCAGTTTCAACCAAGAATACTGTACCGGGTAAGATTATCCTTCATATGGGAAGAAAAGACAGTAATATTTTCAGGTAAACAAAACCTGAAAGAATTTACCAACACCAGACCAGATCTCTAAGAAGTTCTCAAGGGAGTGCTATACCAGACAAATGAAATACAGACACACTGAAATAAGAGTTTGAAACTAAGAAAATGGCCAACTTAATCATGGAGACATATCTGGAGTTGAATATTATATCCCAGAATTTAATCAGGAAGATCGGACCACAACAGAAGATAGATTAAGTACATGAGACGGTGAAACAGCATTTTATGACTTTTGACTAAAACATTGCTGATTTTCTTCTAGACTTTGTTTTCCAGTTTTAAGGGTTTTTGTCCTGTTTTGAGCTGCTGATAGGTTCATGTACCTACTATTTGAACAAAATCCTAACCTGTTTCTTGGCTTTAAGTTTTAAGTAAAGTTCCTTAGTATTTCTTTGATTTATTAAAACTAAAAGTACTTTTCTTGAAATTAAAAATATATTTTAAAAAAAACCTTTTTAATGACCCTAGTAAGCTTTATAGCATCAGCTAGGTGTTATTTTATAGTATATTCATTCTACTCAGAGTTTCACACCTAAAGTCAGACATGTATTCACTGATATGTACATACCAGCTAAACTTGCTATTGAAAGTAGTTAGATTACTTAAGAAATTTTGTGGATCAATAAAATGTGGAGAAAAAAAGGAATGGAAAACAACTGTAGACACCTAAGATAGTATGGGGAGGAGGGTGGGAAATGGCAGAAGGTGAGAAATAGGGGTTAAAAAAAAAATATATATATATATATACACACACACACACATATATATACACACATGCATATATATGAAACTAGAAATGAAAAATTAATGACAATAGCATGCATGATTAAGCCACTATGCAGTATATTTTGGATGGGAAATCACATTTTTTGTGCTGTGACAATGCTCAGAGAATTAATGTAAATTAATTAATTAATTTAAAATATTTCAGAAGAAAATTACAGTGCACTTGTAACTAGATTCTAGCTTTGTCCATAGTTTTAGTTTAAGGTATTTTGTGAATCAATAAAATGTGGGGAAAATATAAAAAAAAATTAAATTAAATAAAACAACAAGAACAAAAACATGTAACAGACACAAGTATGGAAAGTTATTGTGTAAAGTATTATCTTTGACTTGCTTGACATCCAATATATTTATGCTTTGAGAACCAATGTCGTATGCTATAAAGATATGTAATGATTAAATGTAAATTTTAAAAATAATAAAAAGTAAAAAAAAGAATTTTATTTACCCAATGAAGTGCAGATAATATTGCTTTATCTTTTAAAGACATGCTGCTGCCTTCAAAACATCAGTAACAAGACTATTACCATCTGAGAGTGACTCCCTCCCGAGTTCTGAGGGAGCTGCAGACCACGCAGCCATGATTCATCTGTAAATCACGTTCTCTGTTTAACTATCTCTGTGACTCCCTTGGTTGTGCATTGCTGTCTTTGTGGAAAGAAGAGGCAGAGAGGAAAGAGACTGAGGGGAGGGTAATGGGATGAGGGGCTCACTGCTATATTTTGTAAAACCATTATCCTTCTTCATCACCACAGGAGTACCTCCATTTCTGCACAATATTTTATACTCAATTAATTCCTGGAGATATTGCCAAAGATGAATGTGTTTGGTGTGCATGCTGGGTTACCTTGGGATATTTTTTATGTTGTTATTTGTTTAGATCATATTTGTGTAGACAGCAGTAATATATTGGGTGGTTGGAAAAGTCATGACACATTTTTGTGTAGAAAAGCAGAAAAACATATCATGACTTTCCCGACAACCTAAAATGAATTGCTCATTTGGGGCATAGAATAACTATCTCAAAACAATTATTCTTTATTTGATTTAGTTTATCCATTCTTATTGCCAATGCCACTGTCAATGGTGATCAAAAACCAAGGAATAGGGAACCAGCCGTTAGTGTAATGGCTATGTCGCTGGACTCCCACGTAGTCGACCGCGGTTCGCGTCCCGGACCCGGTGGCTTAAAACTCACGCCGGGTGCGTGTGCGTGCGTGCCCAAGATCCCGAGAGGAGAATGGAGGAGAAGGGATTGCAGCGTGACCATCCCCCCAGGGGGTGATTTCTCGCTTTCTGTCTCTATGTCTCTCTCTCTCTGTTTGGCGAGCGCACGCACCCTATAGCAAAAATCTCTCAAAAACAAACAAACAAACAAAAAACCAAAAAAAGAAAAAAAAACCAAGGAATATACTCTGAGGTATTTTTGTGTTTAGAAATCGAATTAGTTATTTGTCTTCAATGTCCTCAATTTCAAGTTCTTTAGATAAAATTAGGTTGAGAAATGATCCTCAGCGAGCCCAGGATCTTTGAGATGCTCTGAGATGGTGGCTCTGTGACTCCATTACACATGGTGACAGGAACTAAAGTCCCTAGGGCCTGATTGGTACAGATGGCACCTGGCCATTTTCATCCTTATTTGGTTTCGCTGCCTAGCAACACAGGATTTTATATGTTTGATAAATTCTTAGCAGACAGCTGTTGATTGTGTGTGCCAAATAAGACCAGGGTCTAGGTGTGGGGGTTGAGTTCTCCCTGAAGGTTTGGTGATACTGAATGTGAGAATGGGACAATGGGCATAGTCCTTTCCCTGTCTACCTGACAGACCTCTGCAACCATATGGAAGGGTCGATATGACACACAACAGAGGTTTGAATAGAAACCCATAGCCTTGTTTCCAATAGCTCTTTGGTAATAGATTTTTGATATTTTGCTTCTTGTTTAGTTGCTAAAGTCAAGTTTCAGGTATAGTTCTTGAAGGATTCATTGACACATGAAACATCCCCTTCAGTGTATTCTCCCACATCATCCTATCCTCAGCGAGCACATTTCCCCTTTTTTATCAGCAGGAGTCAGAAAACAAGAATGTTTTCTCTCTGAGAATCTCAGTATAGTTCTGAATTCTATTAAGTTATGGGTTAGGTTTCAGAGGAATGGTTTCATCCTTTGAGCAATTAGTATCTTTTTAAAATTCAGACATCTTTCAGACCCTGTCCTGCAGACCTCACGGAACTGCTTTTGTCTGAAGGGTTTTATCAGTCCTAGATCATGTTTTGCCAGCTGCTCCGGCCAACAGCAGAGAAAAAACACTTAGGCATATGGTTCAGATGCTTGTATTTTTATCTGAGTAAAATCTGTGTGAAAAGGCCTCAGAATTAAAAAAGCCAATCAGTGCATATGATGTCAGAATGTTCACTGTTTCTCTCCTGGGGACATTTTCTTGGCATCCTGGTGTGATCTTCTAGGTGTGTCTAATTGTACTAAAGGCACAGCTGTGTGGATGTGATTTGCCTGCAGAAAAAGAAAAAAAAAAAAAAAAAAGGCCATATCTTCCAACGTCAGCGAACAATCTTCAATTTCTTTCTTGGTTCTCACCTTTGAATTTCTATGAAGTTCTCAGACTAAACTCTTTTGGCGGCTCAGAGCTGAGTTTTGATACCTTTGAACTTATTCCAAAGAACAAGGACCATTCAGAACTGGCCTCATCACTTGGACTTTTAAGAATGTTCATAGCTCAGAGCTAAAAGGGGAGAAAAAAATACAGAGAGAAAGAGAGAGAGAGAGAGAGAAAGAAGAAAGGAAATCTTTGCTGATTTTTCTCTTTGTAGATGCTTGTGTGACCCTTTCCTGTAGGCTTTTGTGGGGGCGTTGCAGCAAAAAAGTTTTGCCTCAGGCAGTAATTCTGCTGAGACACACCAGACATATTTTCCTGGAGCTGAAATAAGTATTTCAACATCGATGTGTAAGGCACCCTCTGAGTCTGATATTGGGGAAGTAGGAAACTACTATTTTTAGCTAGAAAAAATATCAATATAAAATGAAGAGAATCAGATGTGGCCAAGTCTCTACTGTTTCTTCAAGTTACTCAAGGTTAATAATGTCAAAGATACTCACTAAGCAATAGGTATATCCCTCTGGACAATGTTCTCTCATGATCTCCCACTCAAGTAAGGCACTAAAATTACCAAAGTCCAGTGAGAGTAGATGCTTTTTGTGTTTGTTTTTAGACTTTTTGCTATAGGGCTTGTGTGGTCACTGGAGAGAGTCAGAGAGAGGGAAAATGAGAAATCACCTCCCAGGGTGGATAGCCAGCCGCAATCCCTTCTCCTTCATTCTCCTCTTGGGATTTGGGGCATGCATGCATACATGCCCAGGTATGTTTTCAGGCTGATATTTCCAGACCTTGAACTGAGGAGTTGGCTATGTGGGATCCAGTGCCTTAACCCCCATGCCACCTGCTGGTCTCAGAGGGTAGACACTTCTAGAACAATTTTCACCCTGAGAAATCTTCTTAAATAAGTAGGTGGTAAGCCTTAGCCATTTCCTCTGAATTCTCCCTGAGGAAAGGTTGGAGATGGGTGAGACTGGAGTGCTCAGCCCAGTACATTAGTCCTGTCTTTCCCACAGTGCCTGCTCCAGTTCTATTCCTTCTAGAGAAGCCTCTCTTCTTGCTTTGGAGATTGCCCCTGACACACTGCTCTGACAGGTGACTTGCTCTTCAAACTTCCCTGACTGGTTCAGTTGAGCTGCTGTGGAAGCACTTATCAAGTATATAGCCTACTCTCAATTACTAGTACTCACAGAAGAGCAGTGGCAAATTGAAAAAGCAGATACTTCTCACAACCTTTGCTGTTCAATTGGTAGGTTTTCCATTGCCAAGTAATGCTCTTTCCTTGCATCAGCATAAATACCACCCACACAACCTTTCTCACACTCTTCTCTAGACATTATTACTTTAAGCTCAAAATGGTTTAAACAGAAAAGGTAATTGATTGATGAGAGGTAGAGATTGATGAATGACAGATTTGGGTGCTCAGTTGGTGTCACCAATAGTGCCACATGAGTAGATACATATGTTTTAATCTGTGTTGTTACCATGAACATATTTTGACTTGGTAATTTTTTGGTTTCATTTTTAGCTTAAAAGTTTTGGGAACCAGCAGTTAGCGTAATGGCTATGTCGCTGGACTCCCATGTAGTCGACCGCGGTTCGCGTCTCGGACCCGGTGGCTTACAACTCACGCCGGGCGCGTGTGCGTGCGTGCCCAAGATCCCGAGAGGAGAATGGAGGAGAAGGGATTGCGGCGTGACCATCCCCCCTGGGGGGTGATTTCTCGCTTTCTGTCTCTATGTCTCTCTCTGTCTGTCTGGCGAGCGCACGCGCCCTATAGCGAAAAACCTCTCAAAAAAAAAAAAAAAAAAAGTTTCAATTCCATGTGAAGACAAGATAGTTCTTATCTTGAAATCCAGCAAGCGAGAAGAGTAACTATCTTCTTCACAAGCACATCAGCAAAAACCTACAGGTAAGGTTTGGTAGAGTGGCCTTGGTAGAGTCGTATGTCCTTCCTAAGTCAATTATTGAGAAATGCAATGATCACTTCAGGTGGCTTGAATCACATGTCACAATGAGCTTTATTTAATTAAAGTCATCTCCTCTGGAACTATGTGGACTGAAAATAGGAGGTAGATATGGCTTTCCAAATGAAAATGGAGACTATTTCCACAGGAAAGGGAAGTAGAAACAGAGTATGAGAAAGAGCACACACATCCACTACAGGCACAGAAACTCCTTAGCAACTGTGCCTTCTCATGTGGTGCCAGCTTAAGGGCAGATATTGGACTAAGTCTGGGTGACAGGGAGGGAGAGGAAGACAGGTATAAAAATGGATAAAGCAGAATCTCTGCTATTAAGGAACTTAGTGTCTTAAGTTTTGCTTCAGCCACAGATCACACATTCATGGTTCAAGTGCCAACACATTTTCCTGTGCCCATGGCAGATTTGTTAATGGGCCCTTCCTGTAGAGCTTGGATATGGATTAAGAATGCTTTGCCTTTCTGTACTCTGATTAGCCACTACAAATCAATAAATATTGCCACATGAGAAGATAAATGTTTTTCAATCTGTGTTAGATTGGTATTTACTGAGTTGGTGTGAGTATTCACTTTCAGTATACTTGGTTATTTCAGTGTGGTAAAGTGGGTTAGTTAAGAGTTGGAGGCAGAAGTTGGGTGTTCAGCAATTGACTATGAGTTTTTAGGAAAATCTGTAGGAGGATAATTGCTGGTTGACTGTATTTTATTGTTTGCAAACATCTAGCCCTTTACAAATAGATCAATGAGTATGTCACACTGATTTCTTTCCAAAGCACTTGAATATTTTAAATAATATTATATGAAAATAGCACTTTATTTTTTCAACTTTGAATGAGATCCCTGTGAGGTGGGAGAGGGGAGAATATTCTTATTTCATATTACCATAGCAGAATTAATCCAGCTTTCTATTCTCAATGTTTCCAAATCATATGCAGTTGGTTTAATTGTAGAGTAAAAGGCCAAATAGAATGACACCTGAAGCTGAGAGAAGGGTATAGGGTACTTTAAAAACCATGACAGGATACAGACACTTTGGGGATACATGTTTTCTCAAGGCTCTGAGGACCACCCTGAAGGCACGTTAACTGAAAAAATATGAAGAGATGACCCTAAATAGGCCCTAACTATTGGGAGTAAGCACTTCTGATCTCATCTGGACAAGAATTAAGCAATTGAATTAACATACATTTACTGAGCTTCACCATGTACAAGTTACTCTTGGATCCTTTGCGAGGTACAAAGAAGATAAGCTCGCAACTCTTTGTAAAGAAGAATTAAACAATGAAATTGAAGATAGAGGATTAGAAATATGAAAACTTAGATAAAGCACTTTACAATAGAAAGCTATAGTAGAAGAGATGTCACCAGGCAGTAAGTTAATTATGAAATAAGTTATTTGAATAACAATTATGGGGAATTTTTTAGGGAGGAGTGATTGATTCAACCTAGGGAATGAGGAAGCTCATTGCCAAGAAAATGGGACTCGCCTTGGTTTTTGGAGTTAGAATTAGTAAGGCAGTCCTGGTGAGAGGCTGCCTAAGAAAAAGAAGGATGAACGAAAAGATGAAATTTTCTACTCAAATTTCTGTTTGAGTAGATGAAATTTTCTATTCAAATTTCTTCCTTTGGAAAGAAATGAGTAAATAAATTTGGAGCTAATGTTTTGTGTAAAAGAAGGAAAGAAAAATTATGAAAATATATTGGAGTCAATTGTGGAGGCACTCAGATATTGAATTGAAGGTTTTAGATGTACCCTAGTAAGCAATAGGAAGTTACGAAGCTTTCTGAGTGGCAGAGAGACATGACCAATCAATGTTTTGGAGAAGAGGAATTTGACATCTGTTTGGGGAACAGAGTGGAGGTAATAGATATTGGAGTTGAGGACACCACTAAGAAGTTTTCTTTCATTTTAAAATTTCTTTCTTTCTTCTATGAATCACACACACAACACACACACACACACACACACACACACAGAGAGAGAGAGAGAGAGAGAGAGAGAGAGAGAGAGACTTCCTCAACAGAGTTTTGTTTTGTTTTGTATTTTGTTTTTGAGAGGTTTTTGCTATAGGGCACATGCACTCGCCAGACAGACAGAGAGAGAAAGAGAGACAGAAAATGAGAAATCACCCCCCATGGGGGATGGCCACGCTGCAATCCCTTCTCCTCCATTCTCCTCTTGGGATCTTGGGCACGCATGCACATGCACCTGGCGTGTGACCACTGAACAGCAGAGTTAGTATTCAAGTCAACCCAACTCCAAAGCCCAAGTATCATTTACTACACCAGGTAGAAAAGGCTTTTAAAACTAAATCCTTGACACAAGAAAATAAACTCCACCCCTAAGATTTCCTCTTTAATGTCAAACCTTGTTGGTAATGAGAAGACTCTTCCTTAGTAGAAAGACATTTTCTTCTGTATTTATCTCTACTTGTGAATTTGATCTTACTAGATTTATTCATATTGGTCATTTCGAAACTATACAAAGCAGAAAGAAAGTACTGTAAACCCCCTTGTACCCATCATCCAGCACCCACGATCATCAATACCTCATCAATCATGCTTCATTTGCCCCACCACTTAAATCATCTCCACTGCTTATTTTCTTGTATATAGGAGTGTGCTGGTTAGCTTCCTGTGTCTCACTGAAAATCAACCCATTGTTTCTAAAGCATCTTATTTAAGACGAATTTGTGACAAAATTGATGAACCTGAGATTTAAGCAAAAGAAAAAACTTGTTCCTTTTTGGAAATGAGATTATTAGGTTGCCAATTTATAACTACTACAAAATAAATGTTAAATGTACCCCAAACTCTGGGCTTTTCCTACCTCCAATTCAGAAGATCCCTGAGCTTAAGAAGATGTACATATGTGATATGAACTGCCTCTTAGGAATCCCTCTGCTAAGGACAGACAACCCTGAGCCTTCTCCGTTAGCTCAGGCATGATAAGCATGTTAGTGCTGACAGTCACTAGATTTGGAACTGAAGTGTGGAAAATGAGTAGCTCTGGTCTCTGCAGGAAGCCTGAGTCAGAGGTAATTGACCTCTGCTCTCTTTTCTTTCCTCTTTCTCCATAGGAGGTGTCCAAAGCCATAAAGAGAGGGATCTGCTCACAGGAAGTCACCCACAGAACCCCATGATGGTGGCTACTGCTGAGCTCTTTGGCAGAGTAGCAAACACCTGAGCCTGTGTCATAAATTGTGTGTGTGTGTGTTTTATTTATTTCTGGTATTTTTTTTTTTATGATTTTCTACCCACATAAGTGAGAGTGACAGAAAGAGTGAGAGAGAGAAAGGAGAGTGAGAGAAAGAAGTAGTACTCCCAACAGCGTCTTCACACTGGAATCCACCCCCATCTTCAGTCAGGTCTGGATCATCACTGAAAGCATACTGGCATACCCAGGGAGATCTCTCACCCTTGTTAGTCAGAGTATTGTGTTTTACTGCTGCACCACTATCTGGCCGTGTTGTTTTGTTTGTTTGTTTGTTTTTCTTTAAGGCAGCATCTAACCATGCTGCTCAGGTTAGTCTGGATTTCATGGTCCTCCTGCCTTAGCTTCCTCAGTCACTAAGATTACAGGCATGCCATTGTGCCTGACCTTTGGGTTGGACCGTGAATTGAACCAGGACCTCCCGTGTAGTCCTAGCTTGTGGAGCAAAGCATCTTAGTGGCACATGCCACCAGACTCCAAGATTTGTACTTCAATAGGGTACATTTATTAATTGGTTGTCATCATTTCCATTTACATACCTTCTTTTTTTTCATCAAGGCATAATATACAGAGGTGTATACATATCATAAGTATATAGATGAATTTTCTATTGCACAGACCTATGTAACTTGTAGCCAGATTAGGAGACAGAACAGGACTGCACACTGGAATGTCTGTGGCTCCTACCTAGTTATAACTCCTCCCCAGCAGTCACTTTTTTCCTGACTGCTTATAGCCTGAATCACTGGCAATGCTTTCGACAATAAAACAGAAGTTGAGGTAGTTCTTGGAGAAATTCTTTCCTTTCAATAAAATAGAAATGGATACTGTTTTTGGAGAAAATCTTTCCTTGTCACACTACGAAAATCACACACACACACACACACACACACACACACACACACATATATATATATATATATATATATATATATATATATATATAAAATCAACAATCCCAGTGGTATGGGAAGTACTCAGGTAAGAATCTCAATGGTACCCAGGTAGAAGTACCCAGGTGTAGATGGAGGTTTCTGCTCACATAGAAATACATACAGGACTGTATCACTGGGCAGGTCATCTAGACAGAAAATAAAAAGATACAGGAACTAATTGACATCATAAACAAAATGGACCTGACAGACATATACAGAGCATTCCATGGAATGGAATATACTTTTTTCTATTTCCACAGGGAACATTTTCAAAGACTGCCACATCATAAGACATAAAACAAGCCTATATAAATTTATAAGTATAGAAACTATACCCAGTATCCCAGTATCTTCTCTGACCACAACAGAATTGAACCTGAAAGCAACCAGAGAGAGTCCTCAAAAATATATGGAAACTAAACAATCTATTCTTTTTTTTTCTTTCTCAGATTAATTAAATTCACATTTTACATGAAGTTCCCATTATGATGTATACAATATACATATATGTATATAGTTTTCAACAGAGAACTCTACATTTTTTGGTGTTAAATGATTCTTCCCTTTGCCCCTCACGCCCACTCTCTACCACCCACTCCCAACCACCCACTCCCCTCCCTTACAGCCTCTGGTATCTGCATTTATCCTTTCTGCTATCATATCATCAGATCTTTCTCCTTCTGCCAGAGTGCTGATATATATATTTTTTTTTTCATTGCACATCTTTACAGTGTACAGCATGGTTTTTCCAAGCATGAGTACAGTTCACATTAGTCAAGACAATGATACCACCACATACATCATCATCAACAGACCACCCTTCACCCCTGTGTCCGTCAAGCGTGATGTTCGTTCCCTGAATCCCTCCCCTCCGCCCTCCATCACTCATTCCCATTACCTCTCCCATACTGTCTCCAGCATCCACAGTTGCCATCCCTGCGACCATACCCTCCAGTTCTTTCACCCTTTTTTTTTTTTCCCTTTTTCAATAATCAGCTTATAAAGTTTTCCACAATAGGGAACATAGATTCTATTCAGGGTTGGGTCAAGGGTGGGTCTCATGCAGTTCCGCAATTGTAGGTGAGTCTCCATGGAATACAGTTTCAGGAACGCGGTTCTGGTAAGCAGAGATGGTTATCAGTTGATGCGGCACAGCATCCATCCTGTGATTACCGGGAATGGTGTTGTGGGGATCTGCAGCGTGAGTCATCCTCGAGTATCTGGCTTCCTTAAGAATGGAAGAATAGTTCTTGTTTTTCCCTGAGGTAATGCAGGGCTGGTAACCATCATCTTCTCACTGCCCATAGGCAGCAAAAATCCTCCTATGCAATATATTTCTCAATTGGTTTAAGACATCTAAAGTTTCTTTCTGTTGCTTATATTTGCAAGATCTTAATCCTTGTTTTCGGCTTCAGTTTGCCGCCCACGACCGGCAGCCACCTGCAGGCCCGGTGGCCACGCCAGGGCGCAGGCCCGGCGGCCACGCGCAGGCCCGGCGGCCACGTGCAGGCCCGGTGGCCACACGCAGGCCCAGTGGCCATGCACGGACGCAGGCCCGGCAGCCACGTGCAGGCGCAGGCCCGACGGCCACGCGCAGGCCTGGCGGCCACGCGCAGGCCCGGTGGCCACATGCAGGCGCAGGTCCGGTGGCCATGCGCAGGCCCGGTGGGCGCTGGCCCGGCTGCCACGCGCAGGCCCGGCGGCCACGTGCAGGCCCAACAGCCACACGCCAGCCCCGAGCGCGCGAATGTGCCCGGGACCCATCGCCACCTCCCACCCACCCGCCCGGCCAGAGAAAGGAAGGACGGCGACCTCGGCCGTTCCACGCGTCGGCGCTGAGCACGGGACACACCCAGCGCCGGAGAGGCAGCGGGGGCCGGGCGGTCTGGGCCGTGGCATGCAGAGCAGAGGAGAGCCCCGTGCCCGGCAACCCCGCCGCGGCGCACAACAATCTATTCTTGAATGACTTTCAAACAACTGAAGAAATTAAGACTGAAATAAAAAAAAAAATTCATTGACTCTAATGATAACAAACACACTGCTCTCCATGACTTTTAGGGTATAGCAAAGACAATAATAAAAGGTAGGTTTATAGCCATTAGTAGTCACAAGAAAAAAAATAGAAAGGAGGCAAATAGATAGCTAAATATCACATCTTAAGGAACTGAAAAACTCAAGAACAGCAATAAAACCTCAAAAATGAAAGAAGATACAAAATAATAAAGGTTAGAGCTGAAATAAATTAGAGAATAAAAGAACTACACACACACACACACACACACACACACAAATCAATGAAACAAACAGTTGTTTTTTTGAGAAGATAAACAAACATTGGCTTAGACAGAGATTTATTAAATAAGACTCCTAATACACAGGTGATAGTACCTAAAATAGAGAAGTGGGATTACATCAAGCTAAAAAAGCTTCCTCACAGCAAATAAAACTATAACTATAGTAAAAAGACAACTCTCAGAATGGAAGAAAATATTTGTGAATTATTCCTCAGACAAGGGAACATATAGGGAACTCAAGCAGCTTGGCAATAATTAAAAAAACGAATAATTCAAAGGCCAGTAAATAGCATGGTGGTTATGGTGCTGACCTCCTGCATGGCTAACCACAGTTTGAGTCCTAGATCTGGTTGTTTGAAAAACATGCTGGTTGCATGTGTGTGCATACCCAAAATCCCAAGAAAAGAATGAAATAGAAGGGATTGTGCCATGGTTATCTTCCTTGGTGGGGGGGGGGGGGGGTGATTTCTCACTTTCCTTCTCTCTGTCTCTCTTCAGCAGTGAACGTGCCCTGTGGCAAAAAAAAAAAAAAAAAAAAAGAAAAGACAAGACAAGACAAAGAAAATCAAAGTGTAGTTTACATTCAGTGAAATTCATCAATTTTAACTATACAGTTCTATGAGTTTTGAGACAGATGCACCATCACCACATCAATATTTAATGTATTTTCCTAACCCTAGAGAGGTCTCTCATGTTCCCTCATTCCTCACACTCCCAGTCCCTTTCAACCATCAATCTACTTTCTCTCACTGTAATTCTACCTTTTCTAGGATTTTATATAAATAAAATAATCTTAGGTTATTCCTTATGTAACCTTAGGTCTGTCTTTTTCCATTTAGCATAGTTCTTTCGAGATTCAGCATGTTGGTGCATGTGTCAGTAGTTCAGTCTTTTATATTATTGAGTATTACTTCATCATACCCCCATTTGTTTATCCATTCACTACTTGATGGACATTTGTGTCATTTCTACTTTTAGGCTGCTATAAATTAATAATGCTGCTATGAACATTCAAAGACAAGATTTTCACACGTGTGTTTTCATTTTACTTGTATAAATATGTTAGAGTGGAAATATTAGGTTGTAGAGTAAGTATTTTTAACTTGATGAAACTGTCACCATTTTATATCCTATCAGCAAAGGATATAAAATGAGAGTTCCAGCTACTCTATTTCACCAAAGCTCTGTATGGTTAATCATCCTCATTTTAGCTATCCTAGTGAGTGTGTGGTGGTACTTTACTGTAACTTTACTGTTTATTTCCCTAATGACTATGATGTTGACCATCTTTTCATGGGTGTGAAGGCCATTTGTACATCTTTGGTGGAGAATCTCTCTTCAAGTCATTTGCCAATTTATTTTATTTTTAAAATTTTTATTTATTTTTAATTTTTAAAAATGGCCAGAGGACACATGTATCTGCCAAAGAGAGACAGACAGACAGAAAGACAAAGAGCGAAAGTGAGAGAATCCACCTTCTCAAGCCCCCATGGAGAATGGTCATGTCACAGTTCCTTCTCTATTTATCCCTCTTGTTGGGATTTTGGACATGCACAGACACATGCCTGGGATATTTCTCAAGTCACTGGGTCTGAGAATCAAACCAAGCAATCAATCATGGGTAATCCAGTCACTCAAACCATCACACCTTGGGATAGCCACCAATTTATTTTTAGCAAATTGTTTGTCTTACTATTACTGTGCTATAAAAGTTCTTTACATATTCTTGATGTTCTTTACCACACATCTCTTCTGCAATTATTTTCCCAGTCTATGGTTTGCCTTCTTTTTTTTCCCCCGGTCTTTTGAAAAGCAGCAGAGTTTTTGGTTTAAAGAGTTCCCATTTATCATTTTTAAAAATGATTTATACTTTTTATTTCCTATTGAAGAAATCTGTTTACTCCAAGGTGATAAAATAATTTTCTTGGAATTTTATATTGTTTCAGTTCTTACACTTGGATCTAAGTTTCATTTTGAGTTAGTTATTTCATAATGTTAGGTAAAGATTGAGGTTTATTTATTTGTACATGAATATTTATATTTTTCTAGCACTATTTGCTGACTACTATCTTTAAATTACCTTGAATACCTAATAATTTTTAAAGTGCTAAAAATTCTCTATTTTTTCCAGTTATGCTAGAATGTCTCCTTTGAGATGATGTGTCAAATTACTGGGTACCATTTTTAAAAATTTGAAAATTGGGAACCATATAGTGGTGCTGTGGTGAAATATGACACTCTGCAAGGTTGACCTACATGGAAAAGTTCTGTTTTGCATCAGGAGACCGCCCTAAGTACACTGGGCAGGGCAAACATGTGCCTGTGATCTGGGGCTAGCTGAAGATGGAGGTGGATTGTGACATTAAGACCCTGTTAAGAGCACTGTCTCTGTTTCTCTCTTTCTAGCTCATCAAAGAAATAAAGAAACTTAAAAAAATTTTTAAACATATTGAAAAAATACCCAAAGATCAGTGGGCAAGGATAATAATTATAACATTGCTTATATTAGCAAAAACTGAAAACAATTGTATGGTAAGAAAGATTTCTGTTCTTTACCCATCAATATGTTTATGGTTGAGGTACCACACATACTAAAATATAGTTTAACAAGAGAAAAGTATATAATGTTAACTAATAAAAGTTTTATAGGACATAGGAGACTTCAGAAATGAAGACCCAAATGGACCAGCAGTTAGCGTAATGGCTATGTCGCTGGACTCCCATGTAGTCGACCACGGTTCGAGTCCCAGACCCAGTGGCCTAAACTCACACCGGGTGCATGTGCATGCATGCTCAGGATCCCAAGAGGAGAATGTTAGAGAAGGGATTGTGGCGTGGCCATCCCCCCGGGGGGTGATTTCTCACTTTCTGTCTCTCTGTCTCTCTCTTTCTTTCTGGTGAGTGCACACAGCTTATAGCAAAAAAGCCTCTCAAAAAAAAAAAAAAAAAAAAAAGAAAGAAAGAAAGAAAGAAAAAACATAGAGAAGAAATGAAGACCCAAAGAAATAGAGAAGTTTGATTTATATTAAGTTTGATGAAGTAGATAATTGTGGAAAAGTATGGTCAGATATAGGGGTATGATCTTGTTGATGGAAATAACCAACTCTGTAAAAATAATAATTATTGTGATTTCTTTCTAAAGATAGATAATGAGTGACTGACCTGGAGAAAGGCAAGCAAGCCTTTCTCAGGATGCTCAGATAAAGGGGTTCCTTTTATTTGGTTTTGAGAGTGAGAGACAAAGTTTGCAATTTAGTGAACAGTTTTTCCATTGGTCCCAAAGGGCAGGACATCTGGAAGCATGGTCGTGGGGAAAGGTAGGGGGTTTGGGAGGATGGTTTGTAGTTATAGGTGGGTTTTACGGTTTTTTGGTTGGTGATTGGAAAAGGAAGATCTGCTGAGATCAGCAAAAGAAAGTACTTTAACAGAGATAATGAGGCTTAATATGTATCACAAAGATACTCTGCCAGGGAGAGGATACAGGAAGAGTCCTATTAACAATGGGCCAAAATGGTTTATTAATGTTTTTGGGTATGAATCCCTCCAGCCCCTCTGGAAAGGTTTTTGGAAACAGGAAAAAGCAGTCAGGCTTCTGTCCTAAGCTAATGGCAATAAATGGTGACTGAGGGGGTGGGGGGACAGGGTATTTAACAAGGCTTACTTGTTCAGATTCTTCTCTGTGTCTTTATGTCATCAGTTCTTTTTTTCCAGGTATAGGGAGGGCACCTTTCACCTGAAGGTTTTATGAGCTACTTTAGAGAAGTTTAGAAGATTCCTTCTCAGTTTTGTGGTTTGCTCCAGGGAAAAAGGACTGGAAAGAGTCAGATCTTCCTGCTTCTGCAGTTTTCTCAAATGCCAAGATGCCTTGTTTTGGGACAGCATATTGAGAACCATTTCATAATCAAAATATTGTCTCAAAAAGGAGACAAGTTAAGTAAATTTATGTAGTATAATATTGTAATAAGTAAAAATCTTCATGTTGAACTATGTGCATTAACAGGGAATAATAGTCACAAATAAGTGTCTGATAATTGATATTTTGAAAAAAATAACAATAATTTAATTGCTTATGTGTGTAGAGAAAAGGAAGATCGAGAATAGTACATGATTGTTACCTTTTGAGCTGGAATCCCAGATGATCTATTTGAAAATATTTCTTTAAAATCAAGGAAAACATTTATTTACAAAGAAAATCCTGTACTCTTGGTGCCAGTGTTTAAAGATTCCCATAGATGTGGCTTAACATATCAACATGTAACATTTTCACCTTAAATGCTTTTAGGTGGTGGGAATTCTCAGGAAATCTAGTTACCAGCTGGTTTGCCCAAGCCAGAGAGACCCACAAAAGGCTTACTGTCTCAAAGATTCAGAAGATAATGAGGCATTTGAAGCTTCATTTCCATTAAAATGCAAATTGGAATTAAGGCTATCCATATGGTGATAAGTCTAATTTTCCCCCAATACTCTTTATACAGATGAGCTCTATTTCTAAATACATCAATGATGTAATTCCTTACCATTATAAGTATATGTAAAATGTTCTATTTTTCTACCAATAACACATATAGGTGCATCTGATCACTCTTGTGGCCATATGGTGTGATGAGATACTCATCTACTTTAGAAAAGTTTTATGTTCCCAGAATATATTTTGCCTTTGCTTCATGTTTACCATCACTCAGCTTTTTAAAGGGAGACTCCCAGAGTTTTGGTAAAGCCTTAAATATAGTCAAAAAACTCAGAACACAGAAGACATAGGAATATTGGAGCATTTGCTATGTTACCACTCTAATACCAGAGCAGACTTAGACTGGAAGGTTCTCCCAGGCTAAACTATCTGCAGCACTCAGCGCTGTGTTGAGCGGCCCCCAGAAAGTGAAGTTGAGAACACGGCTGCTCATTTAGACCTAGGGTCATGTATATACTTCAATGTTACAACTTGAGGGGTTCTTACACTCTTATGATGTGAAAATAATTAGAATCCTCAGTACTGCCTTATTTACTACATAACAACCCTTTTTATTATTCTCACTTTTTTATGTGAGGAAATTAAAGGTTGGGTAGAAAATGTCAGCATCTATACTCAATTCTGGATCTGGATCTTCTGATTAAAGTCCTGTATACACTTATCTTTTATTACATACACCTTTAGTTTCAACTCAGGGTGCTTATCTTCAGCTCCAGCTTTATTACAAGAAAATAGCCAAGAAGCCTAGGGCGTAGAGCAGAGCATGTGAGTCAAACTCAATGTGAATAAAATATCTTATTCTATAGCATTAGGTCCTCTGCTGGTTTGTCCATTATTTTTCATAAATTGTGTAGAAAGACCACAAAACCCAGAAGTATGAATCTGGCCACTGTGTAAGCATAGGCAGATCAGAAAAAACTTACAGGAATAACTAACTAATTCATGATTATGTATTGTGTCCTACCATATATCAAGTACACAGTAAAATATATCACATTTTTATCCATACTTAATACACAGAAATTTGGTGATGGTAGAAAACGAAGTAGTTGGCATAACTACACATTGAGTTACTTAATAGCAGAAACTTTTATATGTAGATAAGAAAGTTCAGAGTATAAACTCTACATATAAAAACACATGTACATTAAATAATGCATTTATATGATGCTTAATAATGTTTAAATTATTTATTCATCTGGTTGGATTCGAGCAATACTGAAGATGAGAGAAGCAGGTGTTATGCCTTTTTGCAGGAAAAGGAATCGAGCTTGTGAAGGCACAGGATTATTTATAACTAACGAGTATATGATCTTACATTTTCTAAGTTTTGTGTATTCCTATAGTTTATTTTGAGGCTTTGTTTGGACAAGTCCATTTTCTTGTTTGAAGAGAGAACAATATCTCTGCTACATAGACAATAAAATTAATAACTAGCTTGGCAGAATCTCTCTTTCGTAGTACGGATGTAGCATGTTATAAAATAGTATTGAGGGCCATGACAAAGCAATCACCTTGTGATTACCCCTTACTGGTCTTGCTTTAGGAAAAGTGGTCACCAGCACAACACATAGGGATGCATTCTTTCTTCATTTAAAACCATACAAAATAGTCCAAGGAATTGTCTCCAAACTGATGTATGCAAATGTGCATTCTGCTGATTAGTAGAACCCAGATGCATCAGTCCTCACTGAGAATGTTTCTGGGAAAGTTCCAGAATGCTATGTTTTGAGCCCTAATAGTGGCTGCCAGCAGTGACTGCCAGCAATGACCAGTCAGAACAGATTCCATGGTGCACATCACTGACCAAACTCCAGGCCACTAGTACTTTGTAATGGATGTTCACAGGGAAGGGAACATGGTGGAAGATGGGGACATCAATTGGGAAAATACAAAAGTTGGATAAGATGGTACCAAGTAGAAAGTGTAAAGTACTTCTTACAGAGTTAAACAGTTTAAGGTAGGCATGAGAATAGCTTTCTAGGAGCCATTAAACAAAATAAAAATGTTAAGGTCAAGGTATGATGGCTGAATATTATGACATCACAACTGGGCCCTCTGCCTCTTTCTGTGTGTGTGTGTGTGTTGCGAGGGAAGGGGTTGGAAACTGTTGGTTATTTGTCTCATCTCTAGTACTTAAATTCTAAGATATAATATAGATTATGGTTCACTTTGGTTAGTTGCATGAGTAACACAACGTACTAGAGTGAAACCAGAAATAGCAGCTCTTTCTGAGAATGGCTTATGTAGGGCTTCAAGAACTGTTTGTCTTCATATCTTTGCTATGGACATTGTTCATTTGGTCATTCAGCTGACGCTATGGAAGAACTAAGTGCTAGAGTCTACGCTGGACACCTGGAGAGCTAAAAGGTGAATGGGAGATAGCTGTCTGCCTTACCCAAGTGAGCGTACAGCTCAGAAGGTGAGATGGGAGGGTGCCTAGCCTATCCTGATGAGCTGTCAAGGGTACTAGGCCCAGTGCAAAGACCTCTTCCTATAGGAAATAAAGGAAGGAAGACTTGGTGGTGTGGGATAGAAACAAGGTACAGGGAGGCATTAAAGGTCAGGGAGTAGTCAAAAGGGTGCAAACGATTTTTAGGAGCAGTACATTTCCTTTTTTGTCTAAGATAAAGGTTTAAATAAGGAGCAAAACAAAGACTGATGGGTAAGCTGGAAGGCAAACTGTGGATGGTTTTAGTGTCAAGTTGAGGAGCTTTTACCAGACTGTGGGGAGTTAATAAAGGACTTTTTGCTGAAAGCAGATGTAAACAAGCCTGTGCTTTATAATGATTAATCTAACTAGTGTATTAGATGGATTGAAATAGAGAAATACTATGGTGAGAGAGACAGATTAAGTGAGAGGCTGTTGCAATAGATTAGATGAAAGATCATGTGGGCCTGAGCTAAGAAAGTGATGCATAGACTGTGAGCAACTCAGAAATTAAACTCAGCAGGTCCTAGAGACAAAGTAGATTGGAGTCATACAAGAGTAGGATGATATGGTGATCAACTGAAAGAGGTGATGCAGGTGGAGGAGAGCATTTTAGGGAAAACATATCAATTGCACCTTGGGATATGTATTAGTCTGCTAGGGCTGCCATGACTAAATGCCACAGTCTGGATGGTTTTGAATAACAGCAATTTATTTTCTCACAGTTCTGGTGCCTGGAAGTCCATTGTCAAGGTGTTGGGCAGGGTTAGTTTCTCTTTCCTGAGGACTCTCTCCTTGGTCTGCAGATGGCCACCTTCTTGCTATGTTCTCACATGGTCTTTTCTCTGTGTACCTGAATCCCTGGTATTTCTTTGTGCATCAAAGTTCTTCTTCTTAATAGGATACCAGTCAGATTGAATTAGGACCTACGCTAATGACCTCATGATTTAATTACTTAAAAATTATTTTTTTAGTTTTATTATTATTATTATTTTAAATTTGCTATAGTGCATATGTGCTCAGCAGTGGTGGGCAGGGGTAGAGGGGAGTGAGAAAGCAAGTCACCAGGTCCAGGACTTGAACTGCAGTTGGCCATGTGGGAGTCCAGCATCTTAACTACTATGCTACCTAATTATTTGTTTAAAAGACCAATTTCCAAATATAGCTACATTCTGGGGTAAGACTTCAACATATGAATTTTAGGGAGACACAGTTCAGCCCTGAGCATGACATGTAGAGTTTGAGATGCCTGTGGCTTTAGGCTTAGGAACATAGAAGTGAAAATCATGAACCAAATGCATGAGCTGAACTCAGGGGAAAAGATGAGAAGGTATTACTTTGGGAGTCGTGATCATAAAGATAATAATAACATAGAATAGTGATATATATTGAGTTTTCTCTATGTCATCACTGGGATAAGACCTTTGGTGTGCTTCAAAAAACAATTTTATTAAAGAGCAATTATTATTGTTATGATTATCAATTACCTTGACTTTGTGGAAGAAAAAGTTGGAACCTGGAGAATATAAGTAATTTTTAGGAACTAATAGCTCATAAGTAGTAGAACTAAATGTAAAATTCTTGTACATTTGACTTCAAAGATTTGTGCCTAAGCACTGGACCACACTGTCTTCAGAAGAAGCAAGTAGAAGAAAATGAGAAGAAAGTCAGAGACGGAATCAATTTATTGGGGCTGGAAAGTGCCGAGGAGGGAGAATAGCCAGGAAGGACAGAGAAAGGATACTTAGAAGAGGGAAAAATCAGGAAGAAGGGGTGAGAGCTGAGCTGAGAGCTGAAGGTCGCTGTGGGGGTACAGTCACAAGTTGCAGATACAGCAGCAAGATGAGAATAACAGCAAGCAGTGGGCTGGGTGACAGGGAGGCCCCTGCCAACCTTGTGAGAACTGGTTTTCTGGAGAACTGGAGGCAGGTGACAGATGGCAGTGTGTCGAGGAGAGAATGGGAAGTGAAGAGGAGGTGGCAAGCCTCGTCATCATGAGAGAAGAAGAGAAGGAGCTGTGGTAAGGGCGAAGCAAAACCAAGGGAAATTTATTTTTAGAATGGAACATAAAGATTTAAATATATTGGTAGGTAGGAAGGAGAGAATGCAACTTGTGAAGGTAGGAGAGAGGAAATAATTTCATGAGCATATAACTTGGCAGAGATGGGAGTGGAGGGGAATGGGACCTCAGGTTGAAAATGGCTTGAGAAAGGTAACAGACTCTTCTTCTGAGACAGGAGGGGATTAATTAAAAATGAATGATGATAGTGATGAGTTAAGAGACTGTCTTGGAACAAGAGTTGAAATGTAATAAATAGAAGTTTCTCAAGAAAAGTAGCAGCAAGAATGGTGCATTTTTAAACAACAAGCTCTGTCAATCCTAGAGGTGATTCTGTTTTCCTTGGTCTAAGGCTTGGGGTGATCCTAAAATCTAGGATAAAATCAAGCCCAGGAGTGGATAGCTTCAGTCGAAAGGATTATTGGGCTATCTAGGACCAATAAATATTCAAAAGGACACATTGAGAAACCTTCCCAGTTACCTAATGTGTATGAAATGACTTATACGTACAAAACATAGATTTTTGGAAGATTTATTTACAAAGCATTCTCAGCTTGCCGTCACGTGTAAATTTAACACCACACTTAACCTATTATATAAGCAGGAGCAAAGTAGAACTTAGATTAGACATAGTTAAGTGCTCGTCCCTAGTCTTTTCAAGGTTGTTTTTATAGGTGTTTATAATTTGTTAGAGTTGGCCTAGGTAATAAGTAAAATCATACAATAAAGAGACTCAGCCTCTAGCGATCTGGTGTGGCAGCACTGAGAGCCAATTAATTAAAAGATGATTTAATAACCCTGCTGTTAAACTGTCCTCATGATGTAACAGGGGAGTCTGGGCTTTTTGAAGTGATAAGCAATGTGTAGGGAAAACGCAGGTATGAGTGTATTTAACAGCATGGGAGTGAGAAGTTCATAAATATTGAACTGTTCGATAACATTCTCGCAGGCTCCCCATGACAGAAATCACTAGTGGTTGGAAAAAGATTCTGTGTTTTGCTGCTTGGGCACTGAGGATGACTGATTTCTTCCCAGGGGGGCTTTTTTTTTTGGTATGAGGAGAGCTTGGCTTAAGAGTCTGTATCTCATATGAAGTAGACGTTGGGGTGATGGAAAACAGAGGAAGAAGATTTGCACAGACACTGCAAAGCATGTGGACCATATCAAAACTAAAGGAGAATGTGGATCAAGGGAATGCAGATACCTGGAGACACATGCTTCAAAGTAAGATCCTTTAAGGGTGTTAAAGAGCGTAGAATACATAAGTTTAAAAGAAAAGCTATGAAAATAATACAGATATTAGAGTAGAAGGGGTTTTATCTTTTGTTATTGTTTGTTTATTTCATGAATGAGAGAGACAAGCAGAAATACAACACCTCTGACAAGATCTCTATGCTGTGGTCTACCCCCATCCCCAGCCAGTCTGCATCATGGGCACACATGTGGCTGGTATACTCACGGAGGTCTTTGGATATGAACTGGCAACCTTCCCATGTAAGTCTACCTTGCAGAGCATTGTTTTTTACCTCTGTGACACTGTCTGGCCTTCCAGACTGGAGGAGATAATTTGGGTTATTTAGTCTTTCCCAATGAAGAAGAAGAAGAAACAGTTGCATATTACAATTACTCCTCGTTCCAGACTCGCCCAAGGCCTGGAAAGAGGAGTTCTATCAGCTTTGATGAATGAAGAAATGAATGAAGAATTCTCTCTGTATTTCTCACTTTCAACCAAGAGTTTATGGAGCTGTGAACTCTTTCACTCTCTGTGGTGAGCCTGGCTGTTCACTCCTTAGCAAACATTTTTGAAATGCTTTACAGTAAGAAATACAAATTCAAAATATCTGAAAAGTTTTTAAATGAAAGTTAAAACTCTAAAGCCAAATAATATGGAATTGGGTGGAGTGGTGGCATGAGAGAGGTAATTATACCAGAAACTTAGATTGTGGAATGTGACTAATGTTGAATGCAAACATCTCTGAGTTTCTCTTAGTCAAAGAAGAAAAAAAAATTGATGGATTCATGAGTTCCTGTTTTTAAAAAGTATGCTGTTTCACAGAGAAACTTTGTGACTGCTGTGAGGAATTTATTGTATGGATTAATATATAATGAGGATGAGAACAGCTAGCTATGATGGTTATTTCTTTCTTTTTTTCTTTTTTTTTTTTTTTTTTTTTGAGAGGTTTTTGCTATAGGGCATGTGCGCTCACCAGAAAGACAGAGAGACAGAAAGACAGAAAGCGAGAAATCATCCCCCAGTGGGGATGGCCATGGCACAATCCCTTCTCCTCCATTCTCCTCTCGGGATCTTGGGTATGCACACACACACATGTCCAGGGTGAGTTTAAGCCACCGGGTCAGAGACTCGAACCGTGGTCTACTACATGGGAGTCCAGCAATATAGCCATTACACCAACTGCTGGTCCCTATAATGCTTATTTCTTACACTGACTCTTAATTAAAATACTGGCCTGGTGTGAAGTCATATTAATGTGAAGACATTTCGAAGAAGCATAGTGGTATAGTCTGACTGTGTAAGTCTTTGGTGGTTTGCCTTGAAGAGCTGACTGGCTATCACCGGTTGGTGTTTCTTCCCTGATACCTACCCTGGTATGCCAGGAAGGACCTACAGCCACATGATAAACACAGAGCACAATAAAGGATGCTTTATCCAACTGTGGGATTAGAAGGTAGAGAGAAAATTGAACAGTTTAACTGGTGTCTAAAAATAACCACATGTTAAAATAAACACAGATATATTATGATGTATGATACGTAGCAAAAAAAATCATAAAAATATTTTGACAATGAAATCCCTTAGAAGAAATTTCTTTTGTTAGCAGGCCACTTCAGGCGATACCCCAGACCTTGTGATAACTATTTTTTGGTGGACTCTGGGAACGATTTGATGAAAAACTCCACAAACCTCCTTAAATATGTTATTTTTGCCTGAACTTTTAATAGGAATTACATAGTACAATTTAAAATTGGGGTCTTGAATAAATACCTAGAAGGCAGACATGGTAGATTGAACCCCATACGTTTATCCGAAGCAGGCAAGTAAGAAAACTGGGATTTTGCTGTTAAATGGATGTACCCCGTCATTGCTTCTGAAGAAAAGCACTTTATGTCAGCCAACACACAAAAGCTGACACACCTAAACATACTTGAATTAAGAAATAGATAAGTGATCAATTATAGATGCTATTTTAGTTTAACAATCTGTGTCTGTCATTTTAATCTTCATATCAAAAATGGGTCTTTACATTTAATTGCTTTGCATTATCGCCAGGATAAAGAGCGGCACTAGGATTTCAAGCGGGTTGGAGATGTCCTCTCTTTACAATAGGGAACAAATTCTGTTTGGATCCAGAGACACGAGGCAGCAGACTGCTGCTGCTTATTACTGTGCTGTTCTGTGTCTTCAAGATTGTTGGGCTTAGAATGTTGTTAGTGGCCCTCCCCAGGCTTGCTGATGGCGAGATCTCTATGCAATCTGCCTTCCCTTTCCTTCTCCTTCTCCAGTGGTTTTCCCATCACCCACGTGGAATCAAGTTCCCAGTGCTGACCATAGCCCACAGACCACGCCCTTTGCTACTCACTCACTGTCTGACCACAGTGGCTAATGGTCCTCTGACTGCGAGTTCACGCCCATCTCTGGCCTGACTCTCCACCTGAGCTCTCTTTCTATAACAGATGTCAACAGCTTCAATCCCTCACTCTCATGTGTGTGCTCATTTTTAACTTCCCACTGCAGTCTTTCCTGCAGCGTTCTCTCTACCACCTTTCCAAACTTCACTTTCTCTTCAAAGTATTTGCTACTAACTACTAACATTTCATATACACATTTATATATATTAATAATTTTATTGTTTTACATAGGTTTTCTTTGAAAATCTCACAGAAAGTGTGTATTATGAAAAACTATGCATGGATTTGAAAAATTCTTGCACCAAAATAAGCTTGCACTTTAGTCCCATTTTTCCATGAACTATTTGAAGCCCTCACATACCCGTGATGATTTGGTTTATTGTTTATACTAGGATGTAAACTTTCTGAAGACAGAGAATTTTTGTTTTGTTCATTGCTGTGTTCCCATTATCTAGAACAGTACTTTGCCCAGAGCATGTGCTTGATAATTTTTTTTGGAAAAAATAAGTTGTTCTATAGAAGATTAGTGGCTTGAAAAGGGCACCGTGTAAGGATATGGGACTTGTGGCTGGCATCACATGACTAGAAACAACATTTGTGGTGAGGAGGAGGCAAGGGAAACTGAGTTGGAATACTTTTCAGTCTTCCTGTGAGAGAAAAATCTGGATAGTCAGGGTCTGGGACAGAAAGAGAGAGAGATAGTGAGAGGGAAAGTGAGAAATTCCGCACCCCCCCCCCCCCCCGCCCCTCCTCCAGGGTGATGTAGTGGGGAATGGCGATCCTTTCTCCTCCATTCTCCTTTGGGGTTTTTGGTACATATGCATATGCACCCAGTGTAATTTTCAAGCTACCATGTCTGGGACTCAAACTGCGGTTGGCCAGGTGGGAATCCAGCACCATAACTACTACACCACTTGCTGGTCCCTAAAACTTTTTTTTTTTTTTTTAATTATCAGAGGGCATATGAACTCACCAGAGAGAGACAAAAAGGGAAAGGGAGAAGGAAAAAGCACCACTCCTCCCAAATGGAATGCGGTCATACCATAATCATTTCTTCATTTCTCCTTCCTGTTGGTATTTTGGGCACATATGCACATGTGCCTGGTGTGTTTTTCAGTCCACTAAGGCTGGAATTCCTACAGTTGGTCATGTGGGATCCAGCTTCCTTAACTACTAGGCTACAAGGCCAGCCTGATAATCAGGTCTTTATGGAGAACTCTAGAAATGTGTGTGTGTATCTGTCTGTCTATCTCTCTCTCTCTCTCTCTCTCTCTCTCTGTGTTATATATATATATATATGTATATATATATATATATATGCAGATATACTGAAATACCTTCTCCATTCTCCTTTCGGTATTTTGGGCAAGCACTAACATGTGCCCAGCACATTTTTCAAGCTGCTGCATTGGGACTTGAACTGTACCATTAGTCATATGGGGTCTAACCACCCTGACCACTGTGTAACCTACTGACCTAACTCTAGAAACATTATAATTACAGAGTCAATAAGTGTCTTAGGAAATAATTTTTAGACTTTTCATCAACAAGAATCTCTTTTTAAAATTTGTCCTACACACACACACACACACACACACACACATCTATATCTATATGTATATATAGTCAGATCTTCCCATCAAAACCCTAACTTTTCCAATAATAATTCATTGATTTTCCTCAGTTCTATTAGTTAAAGTTATCTGTGGCTGCCAAGTGGAACATCAGACCAAAATAAAATAATCAGGGCTCTCATGAGACTATGAGATAATTCCTTCCAAAAGCAAAGGCAGAGCGTGAGCAGCTTCAGCCCTTATAATGAGATGCTCCCCAATGAAGGCTCCAAGATTTTGGAAACAGTTAAAGGGCCCCATTAGCACCTGAAAGGCTATGACTTGTCCAAGATCTCATATCCAGTTACTGGCAATACTAGAGCAGAATCCTGATCTCATGACTCCCACGCTGGTGCTCTGGAGTATTATATGTGTAATTTCCCGTGGTGTACTTTTGCGTTTGCTCTGCTTGAGCAATGTACTTAGAGGCCAATGATAACAATAGCTATTAATTATTAAACATATACCATGTTTATGCTAGTGATTTTTTTAAAATCTTAAGTTTTTTCCTTCCTTTCTTCTTCTTTCTTTCTTCTCTTCCCATGAATGAGACAGACAGAAAGAGGGAGACAGAAAGATAGATACTTGCAGTAGGGTCTTTATGCCATAATGTACCCCCAGCCTCAGTCAGCCCCAGATCACACGCATTCTGCATGTTCGGGGGATCTCCAGATGCAAACTCATAACCCTTATATATGGGTCAAGCTTGTAGAGTGTTGCATTACTGCTATGTTCCTAATTTTCCTAAGTTTGATCTGATTTTCAAAATAACTTCTCTAGTAGGAAACATTATCTCTATTTTGCTAAATAAGAGGCACAGAGAGGTTGAGTAAGTTGCTCAAGGATTCACAACTAATAAGAAGCAGAGTCAGGATTTAAATCCCACGTTTTTCTACTTCAAAGTCCATATGTTCATTACATGTCACTGCCATTATACCCAGGTTAGATATGTCATTATATGCCAGGTTCTTGTACATGATTCGTCTATTAAAGGACTGTGCCCTGGAGTAATAATTTTAAATTATGTAGATAACAGAACCCTCCCCCTGGGTTGTTGGCTATAAAAAAAATTGCTTCTTTAACTTACTGCTTTCTAAACCAGAGAAAGGGGAGGAAACAATTGTAGAAAAAGTAGGAAGGTGGATGGGGGAATCAAATCCCCTTGATTTTCCACAGCTTTTGTTTACCTTTTTCCTTAGTTTTTCCTCATTTTATACATGTATACATAGTATGTTACTTGTATCAACATGACCTGGGAGCCCTGTCTGGGATCATATTTCATGGATATTCTTTTTTTAAAATTATTTTTTAATTTAATTTTTTTCTGAAATTTGCTATAGGGCATGCATACTCGCCAGAGAGAGACAGAGACAGAGAGAGGGAAAGTGAGAAAGCAAGCCACCAAGTCTGGGACTTGAACTGCAAGCTGCCATGTGGGAGTCCAGCACCTCGACCACCTGCTGGCCCCTTTCCTGGCTATTCTTAAAGATTATAACATCTTCTCTTTTATGTCAGCTGCCTCTGGGAGCACTGGCAAATGGAGAGAATCTCAAGCAGCAGTCATACATATTTAGAAGCTGGAAAGGTCATGCCTATTACCTAATGAATATTTGCCTTCTGATAATAGACTTGTGACAAACACCCATCATTTTAATAATTACAACAATTTATACTTAATTCTCATTGGTTGCCTTATGGTATGATGTTCCTGAAAGTCCCTGGTGGGTGACAGACAGAATCATGTCTGGCGTTGGGATGTTAAAAGAAAAACAGTACACTTTGTTCTTTTGGCGAACTCCCACTTAGCTGACAAATCTGTAGAGCTGGAGAAGCTTTGTTTAAGTAAGGAATAAGAGATGATTTAATTCATGTGACAGTCTAAATATGATATTTCCAAGATGTACTGGGAGATATATGATCTCTTTTCTCTGAAGAATAAAGTGTAGCCTGGTGGGAAAAGCATGAACTTTACAAACAAAGAGTCATGTCTTTTTAACTCCAGTGTCAGTGTTCATTATTATTATTGTGGCAAGTAATAATAAAAATAACAAAAACAATAATAGTATAGTTTACTTTACAAATGTACTGATGCTTGCCTGAATTTCTTTATCCTTGCAACAAAGTAAGAACCTCTCTCTTCTCCCCTCTGATCTGTCCTTGCCTCTTGTCAACTAAACTCAGTGGAAGGACAGAGGGAGACCTATGGTGCTCCATAGATAAACCTTTCAGGGCAAAGTATTGGGTTGTCAGAAAAGTCACAATGTATTTTTTCTATGTTTTTCAATGTGAAAATCCGCCTTGACTTTTCCGATGACCCAATAGATAAGAGAATGAGAATGGATTGAGAGTTGGGCACTCTGAAGAAACAGGATGGGTCCCATCCAAAATCTGGATTGGATGTTGAGGTTAATAATGTCACAGAAACACCAAAAAGGATATGAAAAGGTTTAACTCATTTAATGAAGCTTTTTGGAGAGGGTATGATAGCTCTCAGGAAGATTTAGAAATGGCTTAAGAAAGCAGAGAAAAGAAACAAACTGGTTTGGTATTTTTATGATGGTTATGGGGTTGGCCCAGGGTGAGGGTTCCCATGCAGCTTAAAATCCAGCCAACACCAAAGGATGGAGCACCTGGGCTTTCTAATCAGCTTGCTGAGATGTGGGAGTGAATGAGAAGAGAGAGGAGGAGAGAGTCTTAAAAGTAGTCAACAGTCAAATGTCAAAAATGGAGGCAGAATCTCTATTACAAGGGGCAAATGGAGATTAACCAACAGAGAGGAATTCAAAGTTGCACTCTAAATTATTTAACTCTTCAGTGATAGAACTGGGTTTTCAACCCAAGTCAGTCTTTGGTGAAAACACATGCTTTTTACTATCATATTAACTGACTCCGTTACTGTGAGGAAGTTACTTAACCTCTCCAAGCCTTGATCTTCTAATCTATAATATGGAGACAATATCTCTGCCCATGGCATGTAACAAGTGTTCTGTTTAAGGCATTTATTACCGTTGCCTGTGTGTTTCTGTTGACACTGTTGTTGTTATTGCCTTCTCCCAACTTATCTATCTCCATTAAGGCTTCTGTTAAGCCTCATGTTCTTGTGTCTCTTTGTGAAAAGTCTAGAACAGATTTGATTCCCATTTTTCCTAAGGAGCATGTCCTTAGACACTGAACTATTACCTCTTTTTCAAGACATAGTAGAGAAGAATTATCTTGCCAAGGAAACCAACAGACAACATTAATATCCCCCTAACATGTTCAGAAAGGAAAGTGGCAAAGCCTTCTGCTATCCAGATGCTACAGTGATATGACAGAGGAACTGAGAAGTGAAAGGGGTTTCTCACACTCCATTTGTGGCTATCAACTTTGGGATATTGTCTTTCTATGATGTGAGGTAAGGGGTGTGTGTGTGTGTGTGTGTGTGTGATTTTTTTCCTCAAGGATCCTTTAATGCTGTATGGTTCCAGAATCTTTTATTTCTCTAATACTGCTCCAGCTCACCCACTTGATGGGCTAGGAGATGTTTTAAAAATAATGTTTTCTTCTTCTTTTCTTTTCTTTTTTCTTTCTTTTTTTTTTTTTTGCCAGAGGGTGCTCATGCTTGTCAGAAAAAGACAGAAAGATGAAGGCTGGGAGGAAGAAGAAAAGCACTCCTGAAAGGAATATGGTCCTTCCACAATCCCTTCTTCTCCATTTCCCACTCTATTGGGGTCTCAGGTACCCATGCATGCATGCCCCCACTTGTTTTTCAAGCTGCAGGGGTCAGAATTTGAACTGTGTAGTAGAGCATGTGTGATCTGGCTCCCTTAACCACCAGGCCAGGGAACAGGCTCACACATAGTCTCTTCTTAATTCATCTTTGCTGAGTTAAAAGAAGTGCATTAAAGATTAATTTTTAAAGTATATTTACTTACTTCATGAGAGAGGGGACAGACAGAGACAGATATCCTTAACAGAGTCTTCATGTCATGATCCAGCCCCTAGCTTCGGCTAGCCAGGATCACACGGACATGCATTTATGCCTGGCATGCAAAGGGAGACCTTGGCCTAGGAATTCAGGACATCCCATATAGTCTCAGCATTGTGAAGCATTTGCGTTATCTCTGTGCCACCACGACTGGCACTAAAATTTTGAACTGAAGGCACACCAACTAAGCCACAATGGCTTATGTGTTTTTCTAAGAAAAAAATAATGAGGTCAACAAAATTAATTATAATAAGAAGCATTTCAGATAGAATTTTGCTGGCAGTCATCTTTTTACGTGTGAGAACTAAAATCACTTCTAAAAAGTCCCAGGTCTCCAGACTTCAGGTAAAAATGAATCAATTAGTTAATGACATCGACCCACAGCCTGGGGCTGGGTAGGTACCTGGTCTGCAAATGACAATTCATCCAGTCAAGGCACTGAGGCAATTAGGCAAAGATACCTATCAAAAAACTGTAACAGGAACTTTCAGGGACTTTCAAAAATCATTACTGGGAAAAAAAAATCCTGGCATATGTCCTTCAGCCAGCAGTGCTGTTGTGGATAACAGATGCTACCCTGGCTAAGTAAAAAGCACAACATGAGTCTTTTTCTTCCTGCTTTTTAAACCAGAAAACACCATCCATTGCAGGCCAAAACAAGACAGGTGGCTTCCATTCGAATTGGAAATGAGGAGCTGAGATAATAGACTGTGGGCTCCACCTCGGCCAGCCTCAGGGGAGGCAGTCAGAGGGCTCATTGTTTTTCTCTCTTAATGAGTAGGCTCTATAAAATGTGCACCTCCTGATGCCACTTTGATTCCCTAAATTTTATTAATTGTTCTTTTGTGCACTCTCCTTTCACAATTTACTTTTGATGAACCATGCATGTTCATTACGACTAGACAGGGCTGCTTGTACTAGAGACCCAGGGCTTTTGGTGATCACAAAACATGAAGCAGTGGTTCTGTGTGGGATGTTCCCAGAGTCTGGGAAGCTGCCAAAGTGTCTGGGTCACCTCCTTGGCATAGGCCTTTAGTATATGGGACTCTTGAGAGCCAGGAAGAGTAGAGTTGGAGTTTATAGGTGAAGAAAGTCATGGAGTCTTCCACCATCACCTGACAGCAAAGGCAGAATTGTATGGCGAGTTAAGGGATCTCTGGGCCTCTGTCACCTGTGTGCCTACTCTTCTGTCCCTCCATGAGAGGTGATGCCCTTGGCAGTCCTTTGCTGCTTTGTCCTCCCAGCCTCTTGACTAACAGAAAGTAGAGTGGGAAGAGTTGGTGGTTGGCAGATAAGACCCCTGTTTCAGATTTTTCCTCTTTCACACTGTTTCTCATCATTATATAGTCACATTCCCCAAAACAATAAAACCCAATTTCCAGGCACTCAGGACCTGGTGAGGGGTTCTTAAAACAAGGAAAGCTTTGAATTAAAGTATGAATGGCCAGGGACAAGCAGATGGCATAATGGTTATGTTGCTGGACTGCCACGTAGTCGACCACTGTTCAAGTCCCAGACCTAGAGGCTTGAAACTCACCCTGGGCACGTGTACATACATGCACAAGATCCCAAGAGGAGAATGGAGGAAAAGGGATTGCAGTGTGGTCATCCCCACCTTGGGGGTGATTTCTTGCTTTCTGTCTCTCTGTCTCTCTGGTGAGCACACACAACCTATAACAAAAATCTCTCTTTAAAATAAAAGAATAAATGCCCCCTAAAGAAGTGGTCTAATTTCTAACCCAAATAATGATGGCTTTTGTGTTTTCATAGATATGTGCTTCCAACCAAAGCAAGGTGGAGTTAATTTTATCATTATGAAGGACTAATTTTTTTATTGGGTCATCAAGAAAGTCATGACATATTTTTTCATGTTTCTCTGTGCAAAAACACTATGTGACTTTTCCAATGACTTAATAGAACTCTTTGGCAGTGGAGAATGTCTTTTCTTTTTTTTTAGAGCCTCTCAAATTAAAACACAAAGACCCAGTGTTAGGCAATGTGGCCCCATGAAAAAAGAATGGGAGATGATATATCAAAAGGCTCAGTATTTTCATGCCTTTTGATCCAGTGGTTGCAGCTGTAAAATCTGTCCTGAAGAAGTATTTAGAAACTCAGACAAAGCTTTACATATGGTATGGATAGAAAAACAACTGGAAAACAGTGTTTTTCTAGGTGAGAAAATAATATTCTAAGAGCTGGCTACATAATCCCTGTAGGAGAGAAAATTGCCCTTAGCCGTAAGGGTAATTTCTGGTGTGGTTATGGTTCTGAAGATGAGGTTCTCTGATGATGTACTGGAGCTGCAGAAAGAGGTGACTAAATGTTCTGCCCATAATGTTCATGGTACACTAGGGGTTAGGAAGAGCTGATGCTAGGACAGATGGAAGGAGAGGAAAAGAATGAGGCGTAGATCATCTGGACACCGGGGTGGAGGATGGTGGTGGTGTTGGTGCAGGAGCCGTATAGAAGTGTCCAGGTTTGATGGAGAAGCTGAAGAGGTGAATGACCTGTAGGCATCTATCTGCATAAATTTATTTGAATGGGGGAAAGAAGAGGAGAAGGAAAAGTTGGATGGGGAAGACATCCAGGGTTTAACCCACCTGATCCACGGGCAGAACAAAGAAAGTTATTTTCACAGAAGAGCTTTAGGGCTTGTGCAGGGGCCAGGATGACCATCACCTAGGGACATGTATGTCTGTTCCAGACATTTGAGAATTAGGATTAGCATTTTAACACCATCCCAGGTGATATGTGTGCAGAGTTTAAGTTTGGAAAGTGCTGCTCTGGGAGACCAGTATCCAAATACATCTCAGTGAACAAGAGCAGCCTCTTTTCCATCTGCCTAGCGCACCACGCAAAATGAGACGTAAATGGAAGGGTCCAACCAAGGCTTAGATTTCTCAGGGAGGAAGAAGTGGCAATTAGAACACAATCTTCAAGTAAGTTTTCAGAAGGTAAAAACCAATGAACAAGGCTGAGAAAGAAAAAAAATGTGTGAGGATTATTCAAAAGCAACCATGAGATATACTAGAAAGTCTCAAAATAATGCTACGGTTGGGAGAAAGGTGGCATCTTATTTACCCACAAGCCCTCTTTGACTGGTACTGTCAATAGGATCAGGACCATTTTATACCCATGCACTAGAAAGGCCTTGGGAAGCCTCAGTGATTGTGTGCAGCAAGTATGAGCTTCACTATATGCAAAATATGTAGACAATGGGATATCACATAGCCAGTAATGCTGGTTTTCAAGTATGTTTAGAAAAAAAGATTGGGTACCAGCAGATGGCATAATAGTTATGTCGTTGGACTCCCACACAGTCAACTGTGGTTTGAGTCCCAGATCCAGTGACTTAAAACTCATGCTGGGTATATGTGGTGCATGCCCAAAATCCCAAGAAGAGAATGGAGGAGAAGGGATTGTGGCATGGCCATCCCCCCAGGGGCTGATTTCTCTCTTTCTGTCTCTCTGGTGAGCTCATGTGCCTTATAGCAAAAATCTCTCTAAAAAACCAAAAAGAAAAGAAAAGAAAAAAAGATTGACAGGAAATAAACCTCAGTCTATCTCTGTGTGATTTCAAATTTATCATAATTTATTTTTGTACTTTGCCAATTTTCCTAAGAACATAGGCAGATAAATATAAGTAGTGAAAATGCAGGAAAGTGTAAATAGTGCCTACTTCTGAGTGGTCATAGTTGGAATTTCCTTCTGTTGTTAATATTTTTCTGTACTTCCCAACTGGTAATACATTTGTAATCAGATAGGAAACAAACAAAAACTCTACAAGATGTGGAATCAGAAGACCTGTGTACCAGATGGATCCTGGCCCCTAATAGTTGCATGTTCTCTGGTCGTGTAACCTCATTCAACTCCTCCTTGCTCATGTGAAAACAGATGCTGTCACAGATCCCAGAACTGTGAAGATAATGGATGTGGAAAACTTCATGAAAAATATTAGTCCTAAGGCTAGCTTGGCGGGGCATTGAGTTTCCTTCCTCAGAGTTCTTCCAGCTTTTTTCTGGGCCCATCCAATATGAGGTCCATGGAGGGACTCTGCCTCTGGCTGGCTTCAGAGATAGATCAGAAAGTGCCTTTCCTTGGGGCCAGCAAGTAGCGTGGTGGTTAAGGGCACTGTGGTTTGAGTCCTGGACCTGGCACCTTGCTTTCTCACTTTCACTCTCTCTCTCTCGTACACTTTCACTCTGTCCCTCTCTGGTCAAATTTTTAAAAATAAAGTTAAATAAAATAATTACTTTTTTTAAAAAAAGAAAGGGTCTTTCCTTTTCAAATGAGTGGAATATTCAGACCCAAGGTTCTTTTCCCCTTTGGCTGAAACAACCAAGAGAGATTCCTGAACCTCTCTTAAGATGTCACCTGCTATCTATCAGGTGGGAGTAGCATCTCTTATTAAAGTTATTAGGATGTAGCCATTTTAAAATTTTATTTATTTATTTTTATTGAGTTCTCATCATCTGTCGTAATGGTGGCATTCTTCAGGCTAGTTTTTGGGTTTCTTTTCTTTTTTAAAAATAATTATTTTATTTAACTTTATTTATTTACTTATTTTAATTTGACCAGAGAAGACAGAGAGTGAGAAAGCAAGCCACCAGGTCTAAGACTCAAACGGTATTCAGTCATGTGGGAGTTTAACATATTTACCCACCACGCCAGCTGCCAGCCCCCAGCTTTTCGGGTTTCTGAATGAAGAACTATAATTAAAATATCAGACGAGGGTAACGATAACAACAATAAAACCAGCAAGGATATAGGTCTGAAACTTTGAACAGGTCTCTGAAGCACACTAGATGTAACTAACAAACACAATAATCTACATGTGCAATTCTACCTACAGGGTTGAACCTCCTTCATATACACACTGAAATGTTCTGCTAGGAATTATCATACACAGAACCACCTTGGTCCTGCAAGCTCAATGCTTGGGTCCTGTAGAGTTGCTGAGCCCACCAGCATTTTGGCTTGCAATCTATAATTCAGGGAAATCAGTAGCCTGATGAGAGAGCCCATATGTCCCTTGCTTTCTCCTTATATGAGTGCAGATGTGAGGTGGAAACCTGAGGGTGCTGGCTTAGATGGAGGCTTGGATATAGATCTCTCATCTAACAATCTAGTGTTCAATGAGAATGTAAGAAATTGCGTGAGACCAAAGTTCCAACTGACTCCACTTTTAAATTTGCCTGACAGAGAAACTAGGGCTCAGATTGGCCTTCCAGTTTTACAAATTTCTTACTTTGCGTATGTGGAATGTCAGGCTTTTTGTTAAGATAGGACTATAGGTACCAGCAGATGGTGTAATGGTTATGTAGTAGGACTCACACATAGTTGACCATGGTTCAAGTCCTGGACCCAGCAACTTAAAACTCATGCCAGGTGTGTGTGTGCATGTGTGCCTGAAATCCTGAGAGAAGAGTGAAGGAGAAGGGATTGTAGCATGGCCATCCTCCCCAAGGGGGTGATTCTCACTTTCTGTCTCTCTGCTTCTTTCTGTCTCTCTGGTGAGCACATGTACCCTATAGCAAAAAACAAAATGAACAAAACAAACAAACAAACAAACAAGATAGAACTATAGTCCAGTTCTCTGATTTATTAGGTCATCAGGAAAGTCATGAATAATAATAAATAAAGTTAAAATAAAATAATTCTTTTAAAAAATGTGTAATGACTTTCTCAATGACCCAATATTTCTTAGTGACTTTGATACTTGACAAATACAAGTGAGTCAATTTATTGACCTATTTGCTCTTATTCATGTCATTGGCTTTGACCGACAGTGGTCAATATGGTGGTCAAAAAATATTTTTTGAGTCAGCTCTCCCTGGGGTCAGCCAGGCAGGCTCTCTTCCCCACTGTTTCTTTAGCTGTTTCATGGGCTTCAGCAGGGCAATGACTTAGAAGAGCTGGGGAGGAGGAGCCTGCTGAGAGGTGGGAAAGAGACCAGAGGCCCTTGGCATTTGAGATGTCCATTAACTCCCTAGGCTATAAAAGTGAGGAGGGCAAGGCAATCTTTCCTTCTCCACACTCTTGTCTTTCAGGCTGTCTGCTGCTGTGTCATCATTTCTTTTTCTTTTAGAGCCTATATTTAAGGTTAATTTTCACTGTTTTGCACCTGGATGAAGAAGGAAAGTGGGTTCATGGTAGAAGTCACACAATGTTTTACTGTGGATAGGCTTCAAAGATTAGACTTTCTGCAAAATAGGAGATAGTCTGTACTAGAAAAGTTCTTACAAAAAATAATCATGGCTATAATTTTTAAGACATTATTTCTAGGCATTGAGATGAGTGCTTGCAATGTAAATTTTTGAGAATTCAATGTAGCAGAATATGCAAATATAACTGCATTATTTATTTCTGCTGCTCCAAAGAAGCAAATCCTTCATTCCTGAGGAATAGAAGGCCCCTGCTGCTTTTCTAAGGGCTGAACCTTCTTTCTCTTAGGAAAGATACACCAGCTCTTTGGTGGTAATGGACCATTGACTTCATAAATCATCCAGCACTTCTCCCCAAGATCCACCAACTCCTCCCCCCTTCATGAAACCAAAGGATAGAGAGACATACGAATTTGTTTGTTTGTTTTTCTCCTAATGGTTGAGAAAGAAGGATTGAAGGCACAAGAGAGTGAAATTCTCTAGGAGTCAAGATAAGGAGATGATGGTAGTGGGTAGGTTCCAAGAGTGGTGAAACTTGAGCCCTATATATCCAGAACTCTCTCTAGACTGGAGAGTACCCTCTATACTCGAGTTTGGAAAGAAATGGTTCAGAGTTGCACATGGACACTGGACAGCAAAAGTAATGAATCCAAAGGCCAATTAGGCTGGGAGGGTTTGGAGAGACTACAACCATGTGCAGGGCTGCCTGCCTTTGACAAGGCTGTGAATAAAAAGGACAGCAACAAGAATCTACTATTTTGAATACAGAACGATAGAAATGACCCAATTTGAGCAACAGAGATGGGGAAAAAAAAGACTACATTGAACTTTCAGGAACTATAGCAAAAGATCCAACATTTATGTCATTAACATCAGAGTATCAGAAAAAGAGGAGAACGAGGTTGAGACTGAAAAAGTACTCCAAGAAATGAAGGCTGAAAATGTCCCAAATTCAGCCCAAACTAAAAAAACTATAGTTTTAAGATGAGGGAATTCTTAGCAGGATAAATCCAAAGAAACCACAAGACACACTATAATCCAACTTCAGAAAACGAAAGACAAAAACATCACTGAAAACAATGAGAGAGAAACATCACTTTACTGACAGACGAAAATCTGCTTTACTCTTGGTGCATTTCTCATTAGAAACCATAGAGACTGGAAAGAAGTAGCATAGCATTGTTTAGGAGCCAAAGAAAATAACTGTCACCTCCAAATTCTAGATCCTGTAAAATTATCCTTCAGGAAAGGAAATCGAGACATTCTCAGATTAAAGAAAAACTAAGAATTTTTACTAATAGATCTGCCCTGGAAGAATGACTTAAAGAAGTTCTTGAAACAAAATGAGATGATAAAAGAAGGAATCTTCAAACATCTGAAAGGAAGGAAAACCAATGGAAGGAGTAAAATTATGAGTAAATACAATAGACTTTCCTTCTACTCTTAAGTTTTTTGTTTTTTTTTTAAGGTTTTTGCCATAGGATGTGAGTGCTTGTCAAAAAGGGAGATGGAGAGAGACAGTGAGAGGGAGAGAAACAGTGAGAAGGAAAGGGAGAAATAACCCCAAGGGGATGTGACCATGCCATAATCCCTCCTCCTTCACTCTCCTGGGATTTTGAGCAGACACTCACATGCTCCAGCATGATATTCAAGCTGCTGGGTTAGGAACTCAAACCATAGTCAGCCCTGTGGGAGTCCAGTGCCTTAACCATTACACCAGTTGCTGGCCCCCTACTTTGTTTTTGTGTGTATGTGTTTGTTCATTTGTTTTTTATTGTAGTATATATGCTGTTGATGTAAGTACAAGTTTTTAAATTACATTTGCTGGTCAAAACAGAAAGCATAGGGAACCAGCAGTTAGCGTAATGGCTATGTCACTGGACTCCCACGTAGTCGACCGCAGTTCGCGTCCCGGACCCGGTGGCTTAAAACTCACGCCGGGCGCGTGTGCGTGAGTGCCCAAGATCCCGAGAGGAGAATGGAGGAGAAGGGATTGAGGCGTGACCATCCCCCCTGGGGGGTGATTTCTCGCTTTCTGTCTCTATGTCTCTCTCTGTCTGTCTGGCGAGTGCACGCACCCTATAGCAAAAACCTCTCCAAAACAAACAAACAAACAAAAAAACAGAAAGCATAATACAGTCTGATGAAGATTTCAATATATGTAGAACAAATATTTGAGGCAATTATATTTAAGGGGCCAAGAAAGGGGAAGGGGTGTGGGAAGTACAAGTAAAGTTAAAGGGAGGTAAGGTTTCTATACTCCACCCAAACTGGTAAAATGTTGACATTAGTAGGTTTTGTGGTGATCTCTACCTTAATTGTAATGGTGGTGAGAGGAATCTATACATGTGATAAAGTCAAATAGAACTCAACACATACATTATGCCATCATAATGTTAATTTCTTAGTTTTAATACTATATTCAGTTATGCAAGATAAAACATTGAGATAACTGGGTTAAGGATACATAGGAATTCTCTGTCCTGTCTTTACAATTTCCATTAAATCTACAATTATTTCACAATAAAAGTTGAGAGACAAATGAGTGAGTGCAAAGGGCTACAATTCTCATGTTTTTCCTGGGGTAGTGGTTTGACTTGAAGGTGTCTAGGAAAGGCTCAAGTAGTTTTCAGACATCTGAGTTCAGTTCTGGTTAAATAGAGACTACCCTAATTGAATGGAGGCATCTATGGGTCAGCCTGAAACAAAATGATCTCGTGTCTGGAACACATCTTGGTTTTCTATGCCCTTTCAAAGGAATCAATATATTGATTTTCATTTGTCTAGACATATGTGGCCAGGACATGGTCTATTCAGAGATATCCCCTCTCCCAATGCATCAAGATACACTGAAAGGGCTGAGTAATTGACAAATATAATTTTTCTAGAGAGATATAGACCACAAAACAGAAAATCTCCTTCTTTGGTATCCCCTCTCCCCCCACCTCCTGCCTTGACCTTCTGTGCCCATGGTCTGGTCAGTCCTGGCTTGGTGCACATCACATACACTCAGACACTCTATATAAGTCCTCTCAACTCTACTCACAAAGTATATTTCAAATTTCTCACTCCTTTATCTATTGAATCTTCCTTGTCCAAGTCAACTTCATTGTCTATGTGGATTACTTACATTCTCTTCTTGATCTTCTTTCAACTTGTCTCCTTATCCATTCTCCCTACAGCAGCCTGGATGATGTTCTAACATATATATCTGATCACACGTCACACTCCTGCCTCGCATCTCTAAAGTTTCCCTTGTACTTGGAATAAAACATGCACTTGTTACCATGGCCTAGAGGATTCTGCATGACCTGGCCCCTGCCCATTTCTCTGACCTCATTGTAGTGACTCACTTTGCCTTAGGTATCCTGGCCCATTTCTGTTCCTCCACCATCCAAGTTATTTCACACCTCAAGGCCTCACCTCTCCCTTTGGGATGGGCCTCCTGCTACTCTCTGTGCAGCTGGCTCTTTCTTATTCCTTGCAGTGCAGTTGAAATGCCCCGCATCCAAGTGGCCTCCTTTGGCCCACAAACTAATGTAGCTTCCAGCTTATTGACTCCCCATTACATCAGCTTATTTATTTTCTCCATGGCATTTATTACACTTTCTAATTATCCTATTTTTATAAAATTTATTGTCTTTCATTTCCCTAGAGGAATATTTCATGAGGTCACAAATTTTGCTTTCCTATTCACTGCAGTAGCTTGAGCTCAATAGATACTTGCTGAAGAAGTGAATGAGCAGATAATTGAATGATGAATTACAGACTATTATAGCTGGCAGGGACCTTCTTGTCCCAAGACAAGGAGTCTCCTGAGGACATATGGAAGATGGAGGAGAGAAGCTAATTATAGTAATCTGATATGTGTACAGCACCTTGCCATTTATAGAGCACATTTTGAACTATAACACCTACGGCTATTAGAAGAGGATAAAACATCATTATTTCCATTCAGCAGTAAGAGCAGTGAGACTCCTTAAGGTCATAGGCAGCAGCTGGCAGGACTTGGAATTCAGATTGGACAGTTCCTTCTCAGCACAAGATATCTGGCAGGGGGTTTTGGAACCAGAAGCCCAGGAGTTCCCAGAAGCTGTGCAGCCTTCACTATTTACCCTGGAGCAAGGGCTTCTGGGGGTCTGCAGCAGGCCCTGTCACCTGAACATAGAGTATAGTTAAGAAAGAGAACTTCTCATGGAGAGCAAGGACTTTAAGATGCATAGCAATGCAACAATGTGATGCCACAAGGAAAAGAGATAGAAACAGGAGGTAGATGACAAATAAATGGAAGATTTTTAAAATGAAGTAGGATCTGGGCGTCCTCAGTTTATTAAGTCCTATACAGCTGCTCATCCATTCCAGGGAATGTCTATTCCCTTGACATGAGGTCCAGCCTGCAGTTTCAGAGCTGGGGACATCAAGAGGAAGTAACACTGCATCTGCCTGCCCTGTGTCAGATGCCCATCTTCTATACCAGCCTTGTGTTTCCTCCATCCTTCTGCAAAGATTGAGACAATGATGACAGAATTCCAAGTGATTCATTTTTCAAAGGAATTCTAGTATTTAAGTGACTAACAATGTCAGTTTTTCTAAAGAGCACCCATCCGAGTGAGAATGTTACCACAGAACTTCTCCTTGCATATACCTTTAATCATGTGGCGAATTATCTTATTAACTACCAGGGAGTCTAGTCATATTACTTAATTAAGCCATCTCTTTCTTTTCTTCTTATTAAAGCCACATGGGTTTTAACTTCTGTGTGGTTTTAAATTTCTGCGTAATAATAGCTGAATAAAAAATGCATGTTATTCTGTGTTGATGACTAAAGGGTTAGCAACATTAGATACAAGGCGGTGGGGAGGGGAGTAGAGATGGTCTGGATAGGCTCAGGCTGGCCAGTGACGGAACAGCCACTTGGGTGGTATGAAGGTCTGAGCTGTGTATGGTCGCTTACTGCTTTCTCTCCCCAAAACATCTGGAATACAAAATCCTGTCATTAGACAGCCCTCATGTTAGAAAAACAAAGGACAGAGGAAAAAAAAGGAATGCGGTTCCCCAAAATGACTGAATAAAGCCTCATTATTACTGGTAGGAAATTAGACATTTAAGGTTATACTTCAAAGCAACTATTTTTATTAAAGAGGTTCAACATTTTGATTTATTGGGCAGCAGAACAAGATTGTGACAAATATTTCCACCTCAAAGAAAAGACAAATCAGGCCCCTGAGAAGTCATATATTAAGTAGTTAAAAATAAAAGTCTGTTACAACAATAGTTGTAATGATGAAAATTGTATGCCTCTATTCATAATCCCAATAGATGGCTGCTTTAGCGGCATAGGAGAATAAATGATTTCATCTTGTGGGAATTTTCTCCTAGTCAAAGGAAAGCGCTCACATTTTGTAAGATGAAACGGTTATGAGTCTGTGCTACCTTTCTAAGAAGGTCAGTGCTGAGCAAGGTCTGTCTGTAATCCTCTATTTCAGTCTGAGCTGCACCATTCAAAAGGGGCACGAATCGTGTAGGACGGGTTCTGAGGAGTTCACATTATAACTGAGGAATAAGACACAGGGTTTTGAAGGTTTTGAAGGAATTTAGAATATTCAGCCTTGTTAATAAAAAACCAAGGGAACCAGCAGTTAGTGTAATGGCTACGTCACTGGACTCCCATGTAGTCGACCGCGGTTCGCATCCTGGACCCGGTGGCTTAAAACTCATGCTGGGCGCGTGTGCGTGCGTGCCCAAGATCCTGAGAGGAGAATGGAGGAGAAGGGATTGCGGCGTGACCATCCCCCCTGGGGGGTGATTTCTCGCTTTCTGTCTCTGTCTCTCTCTGTCTGTCTGGCGAGCGCACGCGCCCTATAGAGAAAAACCTCTCTCAAAAAAAAAAAAAAAAAAAAAAAAAAAAAGAGAAAGAAAAACCGACAAGAATCCTAGAGGGTTTGGTTATTATAGTCCTTTTAGGTAGAAGCAACAGTGGGCGGCATTAAATGGTAATCACCTTGACCCATCTCCATCTGGATATGACCTTTTTTTCCATTAAGATATCATGGATAATTCTTATTAGTTTAAGTCAGAGGGGGATTTTAGTGAATGTGTGCATTTTTAAATCTGGAAAAAAAAATTGTAAAGTTGTCTTGTAGATCTCTGGGAAAAGAAGCACTTATCTTTGCAGGGATGGTCTGGTGACAGAATTTGGTGGGAAAAGCAAAGGCTGTGATGTGAGGCTCCTAGCTGGAGTTCTACTTCTCTCTCTGCTTTCACAAACTCTGCAATACTAGCAAAATCACTTAGCCGACTTAGCCATGCTAGCCAAGTCACTTAGCTTCTCCAGGCCTTAGTTTCTTATCCGGACAATGAGATTAGATGAGGTGATCTAAAAGACCTCATGCAGCATGTTTTGATTCTAGGAGAAAGACAGAGTGACCTTAGAGAAATGAGACTCTTCTTTACCCTATTCTTACAACTCTCTACTTGGAAAGGAAGCTGGCCAGACAAGTTAAAGTATCTGCATGTAGAGTGTGTGTGTGTGTGTGTGTGTGTGTGTGTGTGGTTATGTTGTTGGGTGGCAAAGGAGGATTCCTTTGCTATGTAAAGAAATTCTACAAGAAATTCTAAAAGAGAATGCTTTATAAGTTGGATAATACTGCCGCATGTATGTGTAAGCACACATTTTTATTAGTTAGATCCTGTTGCAATACTGAGTACCATCTTGTGCCCCATAAATATGTGTATGAATTAACTTCTAGGATAGTTGTACATTGTGTATTTCCACAGTCCATGCCAAGAACAGGGAGAATAGAGTTCCAACAAAATGAGCCTGAAATGCCGCAAAAACCTGGTGTACTTTTCAAATCACTAAAGAATAAGTAAATCTGTCCACCATACTATTTCATTTTTAAGGTGCTTCACTGAGTACTAACTGTGAACAATTAGGAAGCCCTCAATAAATTTTTATTGATTGGACAGTATGTGAGATCAATTTCTATTAAGTAGAAAAGTGAACATACTAGAACATCCCAGGTCTCTCAAACTTTGTGCCAATGGCCCTACCCTAGCTTGTGATTGTGGGAATGAGGAGATAGCACTCTGTTAACTGCTGGGCTGGTGGCCATGCACACAGCTCTTTTTAAAATATTACCCCGTGAGAGTTTTATAAATCAAAGCTAGCCTCTGAAACCAGCCAAGCTCACGGAGGTCACTGAGAGTCTGTGAGAGACAGGGTCCTAATGGGCAGAAAGAGAGGACGAAAGCCGGCATGGTGCTAGCAGGCCCTGCAATGGCTCCCTCCAACTCAGCAACTGACAATTACTGGGCTCCCAACCTTGGACTTCAAAACATTTGGAAAATGTTCATAAACATGTTCAGAATCCCATGGTGTAAGTAAAACATTTTTATAAGATTATAAAATAGAGAAAACTGGCACACGTTTTGTTTGAACAAGTGTGCTGGGGATTTCTTTTGCTAAGATGAGGTTCTCTTACACAAGTCTTTATAATTGCTCATAGGGCATTTTGCCTCTTAATTTCTGAGAACACAATAAAATGCATGCAAATCTCTAAACCTTAGAGATGACAGCCCCTAAACCTCAGAAAAATGTGGGGAGAATTTGAATGAAAGTTGGCTTTACACAGGCTATAGTTTGAGAAGCAGAATTAAAAAGGAGACAATGGAATTCTTACTTTGATCCTTGCTTATGTGGAAACATGAGGATTTGGGAGAGATGCTTCACATGAAAAATCCCCATGGACTTCTCTAGGAGGTAAGCAGGCCTAGCCATTAACAATCTAGCTATTTCCAGAAGAATAAAGCATACGATGGCACTGGCTGCTTCATATTAAGTGCCACTGTTAACAGTTAAAAGCTTGAAAGGAAAGAGGGTGAGAAACAAAATTACTTGCTTGTGACTAGATGCAATAGAAATTAGACATAATGTCTTCTTCCTCTCTTTTTTTTTTAAAAGGAATTTCCTAAAGCCACTGGAAACTCAGTCTCTGTTGGCATTTGAGGATGGGTTGAGGAAGACAGAAGGGAATTATTACTTGGGAGTTGTGGCTGGCTCATTTCCCTTCTCTGGCCTTTGTGTAACAAATTCAAAGACATTTCTTTTCAAGAGGGCTTCAGCTGGGGTAAATGATTTTGGAAATAAGAAGCTGGAGCTCCTCTCAGGGCAGTTGGGAAGACTGGTGTTTTTCTTCCAGGAAAAGAGAACAATAGCAGGAGATTTATTTCAGCAGCTAGCAGAGGCTCTCTGATAAGAGGCCACATGGAGCTGGTCCCACATTTCCAGTTAATGACCAAGCATGGGGAGGGGCAACAAGATCAAAGTTGGTTTAGGACAAAATTGCTGACATTCCTGAAATAGCCCCAGATTCCTCACATCCCAATAAGCAAGAATCAAGTTCACTCACTTGTGAAGAGGACCCAGGGAGGCCCTGGATTCTTTTTGTTACCTTGACTTTCAGCTCATTGTCCTGGCTGACCACCTCTTAAACTGAAGAGTAATGACTGCTGATTTGATCATTGTTCGCTGTTCATGAAGATGTCAGAGGTCAAGATCTGTCGCTACAGAGAATCCAACCCTCAAGGAAAAACTAGAAGTCTCCATTGATGTGGTTAAATATTTAGACATGTAAAGACAGTCACATTTAAAGGTAATCGGAAAGAAAGGTCAAAGGAAGTGAGAGTCCTAACTGCTTCATTAAGGTTTTGAGGAGTTTGTGAGATGACAACACACACACAAGGGCCAAAACCTGGAACTTCCGCATGTCCTGGTAGTAGAACATGCACAAAGAAATATCATGTATCAATCTGGAGCTGAATTCCCTTTTCTGATTCATCAAGTATCATAACACACTTTACAACCATGGTAATATTGAGGGAAGTGTTCTACTTCATGTATTCTAAGTTTCAAGAAAGACGTGGAGGAAAGAAAGAACCCCAAAATTCAGATAATCACTCAAAATATTAAATGTAAAATTATTTATAAAAAAATGTTAGTTTTTTTTAATAGTAAAACAAATTAGAGGAAGATATATTATGGTGGAAAGCAATTCTTACAAGTCTTTGTGTAAATATACACTTTCAAATCTCTTTGATAAATACCTAGGAATGGGGTACCTAGGTTATATGTGTGCATATTTAACTTTACGAGAAACTAACAACTATGTAGAACAAGTCCAGTTTCTTCATATTCCTGATAATACTTGATATGGTTAGTCTTTAATTTTATTCATTCTAGTGGATGTATAGAATAGTGGTAGCTTACTAGACTGAATTGCTCTAATGACAAAAGATACTGAGCATCTTTTCATGTATTTATTTGTTACTCCTAGATTTTCTTTGGAAAAGTGTCCAATTTATTATTTTTATTGTCCATTTATTTTATTGGATCCTTTGTCTTATTATTGACTTCTGAAAGTATTTTTTTGTATATATTTTGCAAATATTTTCTGCCTGTCTGTAGCTTGCCTTTTCATTTCCTTAAGAATGTCTTAGAGCAAAAGTTTTTAATTTTGTTGAAGAACAATATATCAATTAGCTCTTTTACAGTCCCCACCTTCTAGTTCTCCCTTAAGAAGTCTTTCCCTAACCCAAGATCACAAAGATCTACTATACTTTTTTTCTTATATGATCAATTTCAAGTTAATTTTTGTGTGAGTTAAGAATTGACTTCTCCTCCCTGCCATGTAAATGTTCAATTGCTCCCACAATATTTGTTGAAAAACTTTTTTACATTGAATTAACTTGACACCTTTGACAAATTCAATCCAAATCCCAGCCAGCTCTCTTTCTTCCTTTCTCTTTCTTTCTTTTTCTTTTTTTCTTTCTCTCTTTCTCTCTCCTTTAATTAAAATTGGCCAGCTTATTAAAAACTTACATAGAAATGCAAGGGTCCTAGAATTGTCCAAACAATTATGGGGGGAAAAAAAAACACTGAAGTTTTTGAGGTCTTATTTTACCAGATGTTAAAATGTACTTAGCTATTGTCAGCTAGATAGTAAGGTATTGACATAAATCCAGACAAAGAAAAGTTGAATGCAATAGAGTCCAGAAGTAGACCCACACATTTATAGTTGTGTTTCTCTTTATTTTTTAAAAATTAAAGCAATTTTTATTTATTATTTTCTGCACTACAAATGAAATCACAATGGCTTAAAAATCTTGAGTTTCTTCTCCCTCTCACTCATGAAGTGTCTCCATTTTCCCCACTTTGTGTAACTTCCAGAAGGTATCTTCTATGTCTTTCCCAGTACTCCTAGAGAGACTTTCCCATTTGCTTGGAAACAGCATGGGAGCCATACTTCCTCCCTCAGTACTTGCCATGGTCTCTCTCTGCTCTCGCTGTGCTTCTGCCCACTGTCCTACCATTAGCCTTCCTGGCACCGTGTAAAAATGTCCATGTTCTTTTGCAGTGCCACCTTCCTATTTCCAGTACTGCTGTCACTTTTGAGATGTTAGGGTGGGCCAGGTACCATGTTGTAATGGGGAAACTGGCCTTCTTCTTGACTCCAGATCTCCAGCTTCAGAATAGCACTGTTTTTGTCCAGAGTCTCACGAAGTCTCTAAATAAAATTTAAAAATAAAAAAATAAATCCAGCTTCTTCAAATACTATACTAATCAGTGAAAATACTAAGACCAGCCTAAAAAGCAGGAGGTGAAGAACAGATAACAGATAATCGCTCCTCCATACAATACAACCTGTCTCTTCATACTCAAACAAATGTGCATGAACTTCCACCTTTCTTTTTTCCTCTTTTGTCCCCCCCCCCAATAATTCCTTTAATGTCTACTAACTCAAGGCAAACAAATACTAGAAATAGAAGTTATCATTATTATCATTATTATTTTAAATTTATTAAGGGTGTATATGCTTGCCAGAGAGAATACAGAGAGAGGGAAAGTGAAAAATCAGCCTTCTAGGGAGAATCGCTATGCTGCAATCCCTTCCCCTTCATTCTCCTCTCAAGATTCTACAAAGCATTTACACACACCCAGTGTGTTCTTCAAGCTGCAGGGTCCAGGAGTCCAATCTGAAAGTTGGCCATGTGAGAGCCAGTCACCTTAACTACTATACTACTGGTTGGGCCCCAAAATTATCATTATTAACATTATTGAATTTTTTTAAAAGTTGCATTTTATTCATGTTAGACAGCAAATGAAGCAGAGAGAGAAGAGAGAGACAGGTGTCATGACAGAGTCTTGTCACACTATGGTCCTCCTCTCTAGCTGTCTAGCTCGTCAGGACCCTGGGCATGTATACACATGTCTGAAGTGTTTTTAGGTCAGCCTGGGGATTCAAAGCCATGATTAGCTTTGTAGCTTCTAGCACTGCAGTTTGGTTTGCTACCGATGGTGCCACTAGGCTGGGCTGAATATTTCTTATTCATAGTTATTTCAGCCTACCAGTTATGAATATCGACTAGCAATTTGGGGGCTTAAATGGAGTTCTCTGCTTATCATTTTACAGTTATGAAACCCGATACAGGAAGTGATTTTATCTGTGGTTGTTTAACGAGGAAGTGGTTTGTTGGACCCGGAGACTGTGATCCTGAGGTCATCGCTATACAAGCTCAAATAATTTGCTGATTTAGTGTTTACCCATTTAGCTAAAGGAGAAATCATTCCAGGAAGGCAAACATTAGTCTGTCCTGGTATCCGAATAAAGCAAATAGTTGATTCAGTCAAGATGATCACATTAGTAACCCTCAATAGATTCTATGTTATAAATGTCCCAAGATCTCTAGAGAATATTTCTTACCAGTAATTTTGTGGCTTTGAGGTAAGATTTTAGCAAGAGAGTCTGTCACAGAACACTAGGGAGATTTCTCAAAAGTTATTTCTGGGAAGTTACTGGGAACATTAATTAAAATATGTGCATTTATGTGTATTTATTTTTGTCAAAAGGATCCTGGTATGTGAGCTAGGGCTACGCAATCCATCAAATCAAAACATAATCAAAGGTATAACATGAAGAAATATAATTATAACTTGGGCTTACTCTTAGAGTCCAGGCTGCATCTTGCAACCTCCCACTTCAAATTCAAATGAAAATAAAAGTAAATCTGTTGTATTTCAGACAAAGCCTTGTTGGGTTTAGGAGTGAAAGAGTGGATGGGGGCAAGTCTATGGGGAAGACTTAATCATAGGACTGAGGACTCCACTAAGTAAACTACTCTGAGCATTATAGAATCCAGACCTAGACCTTGTTAATGTAATGGTCTGACTGATTTCCAGAAACAGAATAATTCATCAGGGGAGAAAAGGTTGTTCTGCTCACTAAGGTGTTACTCGTTGATGATAATTCAATAACATTCCCACATATAGGGAAGAGATAACATTTTTATTGTCTCCTCTTCAGTAAATACTATAATCTTAAGAAAACGAACATTCAAGGACCAAATCCCAGAACTGTACTCTTAGCCTGGATTATTATCTTTCCATTCTGGGGAAGATGTGAGGGCCGTGAATGGCAAGGTAGGTTCCAGGCCCTCTATCCGAGGAAGAACAAAAGGATTCTGACACCAAAACACACATTATCTCATGTCGTGTGACCTGACAGCACTAGAAGGCTGGGGTCAGGAACATGTCTCAGGTGGAGAATTGTGTCCTCTGAACTGAGAGCCAGGAATCGTGGAATCTGGGGCTGAGAAAGTCAGAGCAAGGCCTGGAACATGTTAGCTGCGCTACTTCTCTCCACGTAGAGTTCAGGCACACAAAGTCTTTCTGCCATGCAGTCAGTCAAGGTGCAGGGAGATGGTCAGCAGTATTTTGATTGGACATTTGCTGGGTATGGTGGTCTCAGAGGCTGAGAGTTGGCTGGTACTGTCACCTCCACAAGCAAAGAAGAAGAAACTACGGACCCGTATGTGTCCAAGGGTCCTTCTCAGTGGTCTCCGACCAAGACTCACTTTTTGGCTTACATGGAATCCGTCCTTTCTCTGTCGCATCAGTGATTTTATTTGGCTGGTCTAGCAGAGATTTCCACGGAGACTTTTCCAGAAATGACCAAGACAACATTAGAGAGGCTGGGACCGCTAAGAAAAACTGGAAAGACAGTTTTTACTTCGTCAGTCTCCACGCCCTTCTACCCCCCAACACACATCGCAAAAGCCCATATAATGCCTACCAATTAGTTAGGACAGGGAAACCTACTGGGAGGCTACCCCGTCTGAGATCATCACTGATACTCTTTGAGCAAGCTCTTCTCCTTTGCTAAGTGCTATTTCCCTGAGCTTTGAATATGGCACCAAGATGTCATTTTGGAAGTTTTAAGTGGCAAGATTATTTCGATAGGGACTATAAAAAAGAAAAAAAAAAAAAAAAAGAAGAAGAAGAAGAAGGAGCACGTGGGATGCTGAGGAAACCCTGACCAATGCAGTCAGAGTGGGCTAGGCTGCAATGTTTTCCTCAAAAGTATGCAACGCTAATTGTCTCCACCCAAAGTAATTTTCTAAGCAGCAAATTAAGAAGCTTAAAGAGAAATAACCTCCAGTCACTGGATTAGAAGGTGAGCGACTTTGCAGAATACAATCATGAACGACTGCTGCCGAGCGCCATGTGAGAGCGGGAGACTGAGCCGCTGCTGTCTCTAAATGATGAGCAGCCCCTCCTCTGCCCAAACTGAAAAAAGAGCAATTTGGGGGTTTTACGGCTTCGCTAAGGAGATTTCTCTAAGTCAGAGGATTTTCCAGGCAGTCCAATCAATGCCACTTGAAAAGCACCAGGGGCTGCTCCTGAAGACATTGTCATTCCACAGATTTAGGTCAACTGCATTTAAATGGAAAGTTTGGGATTTTGCCCATTGATCTTACCGGAGTTGATCAAGTTCTCAGAAAAATCATCCCTCCTAACTCAGCTGCAGTGCAGCACAGAGATAGAGGACTCCTGCAAGGATAATCTCCAGGAAAATTCCTTTGTGCCTTTCCTGGGTTTTTCCTATTCTCTAGTTTCTGTAAATGTAGTCATAATAATTAAGGATACTAATTGTTGAGCACTTATTTTGTGATAGGTTCTACTTGAGCCTTACATTTACTTTTTCAGTCTTTACTCCACTCTGGTTAGTCTCAGTTTACAGAAGGGAAAATGAAGGTAGGGAGAAGTTAAGTGCCTGCTTCCCCTCCCGCTCAGGGTTCATAGCCATTAAAGAGATTTAACTGGAGCTTGAGCTCTTGACCACACCCTGTGCTTTTACGTTTATAACTTTGACCTTCTGGCCTTCCCACCCACTCCTGTGGAACCAGGTTGCTCTCTGAGTGCACACCCACCCCTAGCACTTCCTGAGCCTCTGTTCTCAGAGACCTGTCTCCCTGGTTCTTAGGGTGAGCTTCACTCTCATCTACTTAGATAACACTTTTCCCCAAACCTGCTTTCTATCTTTAACATTTTTACTTTATTTTTTTATTTTTTAGATAACACTATATGATTAATCCCAAAAGCTGGCACTTGCTGTGGCATTCTATGTGCCAAGAATTATTTTAAGCACTTTATGTGAATTAGCTCATTTAATTCACATAACAACCTCACAGAGTAGATGCTGTTAATAATCCTGTCTTGCTGATGAGGAAACAGGGAGGTGGACAGGTGGTAAACTGGGAAATCAGACTTTAAATTCAGGCACTGGGGCTTCAGTGCCATGCCCTAAGGATTGAGCCCTTCTGCCTTGCATTTACCCTGTCTATCTCTTTCATTCAAAACCCAGGCATAGGCACTGTTTTTTCTTTCTCATCAGTCATCAAACCTTTTCTTACTTTTTCCTAACATTTTCTTGCGTATATGGGTGTCCTTTTTGCTATACTTTCTCTGTCATTACCATTAACATCCTCACTGACCCTTACTAGGTTTATCTAGTTCATCTTTTAACTGGTTGTCCCACCTCTCACCTTTCCTTCCCCATTCCATCAGAAATACTGCAACCACCTCAACTTTTATGCAATGGCTTTGTAGACATCATACCCTTCTTTAACTATCCCAAGGAATTTGGTTTACCAAATAAAGCTCAGACATTTTTTTAAAAAATTCATTTCTTTCTTCATGAGTGAGAGAGCTAGAGAGGGTCAGAAGACACAGTGGGAGAGGCATCCCCAAAAGGCTCTTTGGGCCATGATCAACCCCCTGCTTAGCCAGATGGGGTCATGGGCATACTGGGAGACCTCAAGACATGAACCTGGTACTTTCACATACAGTTTTGGCATGGAGAATGCATTACTTCTGCAGCACCACAGCTGATCAAGTTTAGAGTTTTTACTTAGTCCTCTCTATTCTGCAGAAAGGGTCAGCAAACTGGCCCATGGGTCAAGCTTAACTCATTGCCAGTTTTGTTTATACTATCAGATAAGAATGATTTTAAATTTTTGTTATTATTATTTTTAAATTTTTGCTGTAGGACATGGACACTTGCTGGAGAGAGAGACAGAGAGAGAAAAATCACCTCCCGGGGGTAATGGCCACACAGCAGTCCCTTTTCCTCCATTCTCCTCTAGAGATTTTGGGCACACATGCATATGTCCCTGGCATAATTTTCAAGCCACTGAGTCCTGGACTCAAATTGGACAGTTAGCCATGTGAGATCAAGTCAGCTAAACTTCACTCCATCTGCTGGCCCAAGTTTTATTTTTTTTCTTTGTTTTCTATAGGATATGTGTGCTTGGCAGAGACAGGAAGAGATAAAGAAAGGGAAAGTGAGAAATCAGTCCCCAAGAAGGATGGCCACATTGCAATCTCTTCTTCTCCATTCTCCTCTTGGGATTCTGGGTATGCACACATGCACTGCTGGTGTTTTTCAAACTACCAGGTTTAGGACTTGAACTGCACTGTCAATCATGTGGGATCCAACCACCTCAATCTCCATGTTACCTGCTGCCAATTGTTTTTAATGGTTGGAAAACAATAAAAAGAAAAATAATATTTTGTGACAACATAAAAACGATAAAGCACTGGACTTCCACATGGCCAACTGCAGTTTGAGTCTGGACTTGGCAGCTTACTTTCTCACTTCCTTTTTCTCAGATTTCAGTGCCCTTAAGTAAAGTTTTATCAGCACGTATCAGCTCTCATTTTTTTCATTCACTGCCTGATTTCTTTTGAGTGACAAGGGTAGAGTTGAGTAGTTGCAACAGAGACATTCAGCCTGTAAAATCTAAAATTATTCTCTGGCCCTTCATAGAAAAAAAGTTTAACCATCTGCCATGCATACGGTATTTTTCTACCCAATCTACCTAAACAAACTAGTATTCTTAGTCTTCCTTGGAGACATATCAAGCGCTTTTCTGACTTAGAACTTTTGCCTCTCTCTTTCTGTGGATTAGATCAGGGATCAGTAAACCTTTTCTGTAAAGGTCCATATAACAAATCTAATGGGCAGACTGAATGCTCTGCTAAGTGGAGGATAAATTGGTGCAAAAACTTTGAACACTGCTTAGCAATATCCACTAGAGCTGATCATACATACACCTTAAATAACAGAGATTACACCTTTAGTTTCTTACTCAACATAAATTCTTGCATATGTGCACCAAAAGATAGGTACACAAATGTTCATTGCAGCATTATTCATAATAATAAGAATTAGAAAAGACCTAAAAGGCTACAAATAATAAAAATGTAAATATACTATAGTACATTTATTAAAAGAATACCATAAATACTACCACAATTTAAAAGGCCAATTTATTCACGTACCGTTGCACACAATGTGAATAGATCTCACATGTAGAATGTTGAGCAGAAGAAAACAGTATACACTATATGGATCCATTTAATAAAGCTCAAAATCACATAAAGCCATCTATGATACTAGAAGTTAGGCTTATGGTATCACATCTTGGGTTCACCAGGAAACAGAGATTTGTGAGCTAAGTGTTTATTGAAGTTGTGATCTGAGGTTTAGTACTTGTAGGGGAATGAAGATTGCTGAATAGGGCAGAGAGGTGAACTGTGTGACAAACACAAGGGTCTCAGCTAAGCTAGAAGAGAACTCTGGACCTGACAGGCCCTTCAGAGTTGGATTAGATTGGGACAAGGGGCCAGGTTTTTTTTTTTTTTTTTTGAGAGGTTTTTGCTATAGGGCGCATGCACTTGCCAGACAGACAGAGACAGAGAGAGACAAAGCGAGAAGCCCCCCCCTCCCCCCGCACCCAGGGGGGAAGGCCATGCTGCAATCCCTTCTCCTCCATTCTCCTCTCGGGATCTTGGGCACGCATGCACATGTGCCCGGCGTGAGTTTTAAGCCACCGGATCCGGGACGTGAACCATAGTCGACTACATGGGAGTCCAGCGACATGGTCATTACACTAACTGCTGGTCCCAGGGCCAGGTCTTTACATCTCAATCATTTACATGCCAACCAATCATTGGATATGCAATGATCCAAAAAGGGTGTATGATCTTGGGTAAGACTCTTTAACTGGGGAACCCTTTGAGAAGGACTAGACTGAGAGCTGTTGGTTGCCAATACTCTCTGCTGCTGGTGGAATGAATGTTTTGGTTCTGCAGAGGCCTGCAAGGGGTTGGGGGAAGCATACCACAGTACCTCACTGCTAGTGGAAGCCTCTTAGTAGGAATATCAACTAATTTCTATATTATAATTCTACTCCGGTAAAAAAAAAAATTATTAAGAATGAAGGAGGAAGTGATCAGGATTGTTGAAAACTGATGAGAGGTCAAGAAGGATGAGGACTGCAAAGTGTTCCTTGGATCTCATAGTAGCGTGGCCACTGATAACCCTAGGGACAGCTGTTTTCGGGTGGCTATCAGGTTGGGAGGTGTTACAGAGTGAGCGAGAAGAAAGAAATGGACAGAGAGAGTGTGCAGCACATCTCAAGATGTCGGCCTGAGGATGATAGCAGTTGGAGGGGCAAGAAGGGGCCTGGTGAGAATTAGTTTTGAAATGAAAGTACAAGAGCCTTTTAAAGATCTGATGGGCCGTGGGACGGTGGTTGAGGCACTGGACTTCCACATAGCCACTGCAGTTTGAGTCTGGACTTGGCAGCTTACTTTTTCTCTCTCTCTCAAGGGCACATGTCCCATAGTAAATTAAATCATCATAATAAACAAAATTAAATAAGTAATTCTTGAAAAGAATATGATGGGATGTATCCTGGGGAGAGGAACCAAATATATGTTGAAAAGTTAATGGCTGGTTGATGCCGGGGTGGGTGGGGTGGGAGATGATTCCTAAGAATATGGAAGGGAATGGGGTTCAAAACACAAAGTATTAGCTCCATACATGAAGAGAGCGTTTGTTTCTAAGCTCTGATTGCACCAACTATTCAGGATGCTCATCTGGTCCATATCACACGATGCCTTGTGTTGTCATCTCTCTCTTTATACTTATGTTTTTACTGTTCAATAAAAATCCTCTTGAAAAGTGTTACTATAAGCCCTTGTGTCCCCAAAGATTATTTAGCTCAGTGGTTTGTACACCGTAGGTATTCAATATGTGTGCTGCTATGGTAATAGATGACAAGGATGATAGAAATCAGGATTAAAGGGAGCATATCCATTTTTTCAGATCCAATATTAAGTTGAAAGCAAGATGATTATGAAGAGTTGGACAGAGAATCTGCATAGAATAAACTCCGATATTTTTCCATTGTCTGGTTTCATTCGTGTATTTAGTGCATCTGAAGATGGGATGAAAAGGTCAGGGCAGTGACCCACATGGGACATCCCAAGCTATGCAGCTAAGAGAAGACGTAATTCTCTGTTTGATCCCTTGTCCAGGACTATGACATAGTTCTATCTCACTCTTCAAAGTGTTTTCACAGTTCAGAGAAAACAAGGTCAGTGAACTTAAGCAACTTGTCCAAGGACACATAGCTTTGGGCAAAGGCACGTTTGACATCCAGGTCTCTTTCTCCCACTCCATAGCCTGTCTGCTTGCACTGACCATGTGTTCCAGATGGACTGCACATGCTGGGGTGTGAACATGCCAGGCTGGGAAATGCAAATGTGTGTTCGATCAATGAATAAGAGGGCTTGGTCCTTGGTGAAAATGCACTTTTCCCTTGGACTTGTCTATCCAGACATATTTGTATTATGATGACAATTTGTAATTACATGGAGTCTTTCAACCTCAAAGACTTCGAAGTCTTTCTCAATTATAAATATGCTAGTGCCTTCTGTTTGGCTTCCTGGGTCATTCAGCAGGCCCAAGAATCGTGGAGGTAGCCAGCTATTGGGCAATTCTTGCTGGAATGTGGGTGAAAAAATCTAAAATAGAGGAAGAAAATTCTGTAGGCAAAATCTTTATACCATTAATGTCTGGATTTATTGTCACAGACATTTCAGATCACAACATTTCCAGCAGCAATATTCTACACAGTTTGATTACAGATTGCAGTTAATTTTTTCCTTGCTTTTTCTTTAAGTCAGCAAATTACAATGAAGTGAAAAATGAGAAGCGAGTGTTCAGTATTTTTTTCTGGGCTCACTGACTCTAACAGCATATCTCATTTCATTAACTCTTTCTTTCCTACCGACCTGGCACTTTTTAGCCTTTTTGTTTTGAAATCTGGTAAGGACGTTTCACAAGGAGGGCACAGCAACGTGTGACAATATGGCACTTTCTGTAGCAGATGCTGCTGATACCCCTCCATCCTCCTCCAGGTTCCCCTACAGCGAGTGGTCCATTCTTTCTGCTGACAGCTTCCTACCTCAATACCTGGGTCCACAACTTCTTTTGGGGAAGCTTGAGGGCTTCCTGCAGCACCGTCTGAGCAGCTCTGCTCTCAGAGCAGTGCAGAAGTTTTTATGAATTCAAATATTCCCATGGAAATCTTTAGCTGTAGGCCAAAGGAATCCAGGTATAAGTACCCTAGTCTCCCCAGTAGGAGAGAATAGTTCTGTGCTGCATTCTAAATGGTTCCTTAGAGGGTCCAAAGTGGGATTAAGCTCCAGTTACCTTTACAAGGGACTCATGACTTTTCTCTCTTTCATTTTTCCCTACCCACTCCTGGATTCATCTGTGGAGTCTGTTACCTGGACCTAGTTCTTGTCTCAGCATCTGCCAACGTTTTTCAAATCATCTGTCATGAATTCAACTTAGCAGGTCAAACAGCATTTTCTTTTTCTTCCCCCTTTCTCTTTCTTTTTTAAGAGTGTGTGCATTTGCCAGAGACAGAGACACAGAGAGAGAAGGAGAGGGCACTCCCGCATGGTATGCAGTCACACCACAATCCCTTCTTCATTTCTCTATCCACTCAGGACTTCAGGCATGCATGTACACATGCCCAGTGTATTTTTCAAGCTACTGGGATCTGGCTCCCTTAACCACTTTGAAGTCTTTGAGGTTGGAAGACTCCATGTAATTACAAACTGTCATCATAATACAAATTTGTCTGGATAGACAAGTACAAGGGAAAAGGGCCAGCCTGATCAGCATTTCCAAACAGAAGAATACATGATGCTTCACAATTAGTGAGTATAAGAATTGTATCATGGAGGCTAGCAAGTGGTATGGTGGTTAAAGCACTGGATTCCCACATGACTGATTGCAATTCAAGTCCCGGACCTGGAAGTTTGAAATTCTCACCAGGTGCATGTGCATACATGCCCCTAATCACAAGGGGAAGAGAGGAATTGGGGCATGATTTCTCACTTTTCCTCTCACTATCTCACTCTCTTTTCTGTGACTTTCTCTGGTAAACACATGTGTCTTATGGCAAAAAAACTAAAAAAAAAGAAATTGTATCATGAACCGTTTGGTTTGATTATATATGACCGTGTACCCTGTGATGATAAAAACGTTTCTTCTTGAGAGCCGTCGTCAAGGGTTTGGAGATTATAGATCCAAATGCTACTACCATTCTGCTGGTGAAAATCTGATATAATTACAAGATGGGAAATTAGACCACAGGGGAAAAAAATATCAGAATTCAGAAGTGGTAGTTCTCCTAGGATGAAGGAACGGAAAAAAACCTGGGCGTGGAGGCACAGAGCGGGCTGCCAGGTGGCCTTAGCTTTGCAACAAACTTGCTGTGTGGCATGCAGCAGCTCATGTGTCCTGTGTCTCCTTTTGCACATTTTATTATATTCTTTTTACATGTTTTTTTCTTACTTTTTTCACATTTAATGACTGTACATCTCCACAGCAAGCAAAATGAGTCTTCAGCATGAATACATTGTGTATCAGTCCAGTCAAAGACAGTACCATACACAGTATCATCAGTAGATTATTTTCCATTTTTGTGTTCGTTAAATATTTTGCTTTTTATCCCCCTTGATTCCCTCCCTTCACCCCCTAACCTTTTGCGTATTTCTGAACTGAGGTGTTCCGCCAGAGGATCTGTGATGCTCTCACTTGCTCTGATACCCTGGGCATGCAGTCCATTCCTTTGCGGAGGTTCATGTTCACCTGAGCTACTGTCTTTCATCTTAGGGATGGGTCAGAGTTCAGCGAACCACTTCCCTTGGGCACAGAGGGACCGCAGGCATCTCATGGGAGGGCTTATTCTTGCTGCTGGCATGGGAGAGAACATCTGTTTCGTCATACAAGGGGCCCGCAGGGATGCCACACCAGGATGGGGCAAGGCTCAGGGCTAGGAAACAGCTCTCAAAGGGAAACTGGCAGCAGGAAATTGATGTTGAGGAGGATAGCCAGTGTCACCAAGAGGGTGCTCGTGGGCAGTGCAGAGACCCCTGGATTTGTTCTCTGTACTTGGCAAAACTAGGACAGCTTCAGAAAGAGCTGGGCAGGTAGAGAGCAGCCCCTGGGAAGATACAGAGGATGCCAAGGTAACATTTTTTTGTTAAAGGAGATTTTTCCTATATGGCACTTGCACTCACTGGAGAGAGAGACAGAAAATGAGAAATCACCCCCCAAGGGGCATCACCATGCTGCAATCCCTTCTCCTTCATTCTCCTCCCGGGATTTTGGGCACACACGCACATGCACCCGGTATGAGTTTGAAGCCACTGGGTCCTGGACTCGAAATACAGTCAGCCATGTGGAAGTCCAGCAGTGTAACCATTACACCATCTGCTGGTCCCCAAAAGAAGCTCCCCCCCCCCCGAAATTAGTATGCATCCTGAAGTTAGAGTCTGGGTAAAGTTTTTTCCACCATCGCCTCATTCCCCTTCCCCACACATACCTGACTCAATGGAACCATCATGTCATTCTCTGTCCAGGGTTATCCTGATGTCTTTCTTCCCTCTCTTTATTTCATGCCCTCTCCCACATACTCTGCTCAAAACTCAGCTCTGCTGTGACCTTTCCTTTTCCTCTTCCCTTTCCCCTTTCCTTTCCTTTCCTCTTTTCTTTTTCTTCCCCTTTCCTCTTTCCTCCTTCCTCCTTCCTCTTTCCTCTTTCCTCTTTCCTCTTCCCTTCCCTTCCCTTCCCTTCCCTTCCCTTCCCTTCCCTTCCCTTCCCTTCCCTTTCCTTTCCTTTCCTTTCCTTTCCTTTCCTTTCCTTTCCTTTCCTTTCCTTTCCTTTCCTTTCCTTTCCTTTCCTCTCTATAACATTATTCAAGAAGTCAAGGAGACTGTGTAGCCTGGTACACCATTTTTATTTGCTCTTATTTTTATGTCTTTCATTATATACATCCATTTAGTAGCAATCTCTCCTTACTACTAGATGACTTTAAGAAAAATAAATTAATAAGGTCCTAAATGTTTTCCTAAAAGAAAGAAGACAAGATATGGTTTCCAGTCCAGCCTAGGTGGCACAGTCTGTAGCAAACGGAACTGCTGTGCTGGAAGCCATGTGGCTGACCATGGATTTGGATTCCTGGGTTGGCTTGAAAACATGCCAGGCATGTGTGCAACTGTGCCCAAGATCCTGAGGAGCTGAAAGGCTGAAGAAAGGGGATTGTGGCATGATAAGACCCTGATAAGGGTGATTCTCTCTCTCTCTCTCTCTCTCTCTCTCTCTCATGTGTACATGCTCTCTATCATAAACAAAATAAACTTTAAAAAGAGATATGATTTCAGATAAGAAGAATCCAAGGTAAACAAAAATTCCACAAAAGTGGGTGTGCCAATAGAGAACATCAAGATATTCCTGTGGGAAAATTTTAAAAAGGTAATAATGGGCTAATAATAGTGGTTAATACTTACTAAGTGATTATTATATACTAGGCGCTCTTGTAAGTGCTTCACATGTATTGACACATTTAATTTTAAAAATTATGAAGTAGAAGTAGATGCTATTTGTATCTTCACTTTGTAGGTGAGGTGACTGGGGCACACAGAAGTTGAGTGACTTGCCCATGGTTGCACAGATGCAAGGTGGTGTTGCTGAGATGTAAATGCAGAGAGTTTGGCTTCAGTCTGTGTTCTTAATCAGGACACTACGAAATCTCTCACACCTTAGAAAAGAATGAGGAGTTGGGAGTAGGCCTTGAAGAAATAGGAAGGAGCCAGAAGTTTGGAAATAGGGGCAGGGCATTTCAGCTAAGGTTGGGAATAGTTTCTGAATGTCATCATCTCTACAATGGTCCTAAGATCTTGGACAGGGTCAACTGTTCTATGACTAATGTTGCAGAGTGTAGGACTCAATGTCCATTTGAAAAAGGATAAATAATAAAATAAATAAATAAAAGTCTATTGTGTTTTACATTTTTTTTTTTTTTTTTTTTTTTTTTAGTTTTTGTTTTTCTTTTCTTTTTCTTCTTTATTTTTCTTCAGGATGCTCGGCTACAAGATGCAAGAGTTTTGGAAAGATTGGACCAAAGGGCAGGAAAAACAATGCATTCTGGACTTGTTCCTTTTTACCCATTTCCAGTGGAAATCCCCATGAAGATCACGTCTTCCATCTGTTTGCTGATACAAAGATAAATGCCATGAAATGAGAGCAAGAGAGAGGATTTTAAAACATTGAAGATGCTTGAAAGCAGAGAATCGTGTAGGGCTTAAGAAAGACTTTTATCTTTCAGATTCATTTCTCAAGGGAGTCTTAGCTGCCCCCAGATTTAATATTGCCCTTGAGTGACCGGGAGGTAGCAACTGGTAAAACTATTTTCACTGTCTCTAAAGCATCCCCAAAGCACCAAGAGGCCAATTTCTCAAAAGAAGACATGCAAATGGCAGTTATAATCTGCAGAGCAGCAAGCAGGCAGCCAGCACATTTGCCTGGAAAAAAGCCGTGCTAGAATCACAGGTGTATTTTATAAGCTTTGAGTTGAGTCCTCATAAGGCAAAGTCTGTCTGCTTCTCAGATATCAAAGTTGCGTTCCATGCTGCATGGCCCTTAAATCCTTTACATTGTGTTTATCAGAGACTGCGAGTCCTGAGCCATGCTCACCCATTGCCTAATTACTCTTGCCTGCCTTTTTTTTTGCTCCCTTCCATCCATTTGTTGAAGCCAGTAATTATAACCCTGATCGTTCCAGGCTGTTTCTTGAACATTTACGTGTTTCCCTTCACTGGAAATATTACACAGTGTGGCCGCCTCCCTTCTGGGCTGGAATATGAGATATTTTGTAAGCTCGTCTCATCCCCAAAGCACACGGGGGTAGTAAGGGGTGGGAAGACCCACACTCTGTCCTCCTCCTCTGAATGAATGCACAGTCCTTTCCTCTGAGTCTTTCTTGCTCACCCATCTGAGTGATAAAGAATAAGAACCTTCCCTCAAGGTGGCTTTTTCTCCTTTGAGGAGTCTTTTGAATTTTAAATATACGACTTATTTATTCAGTTCTCAAGTTTAATAGAAATGACTGGCCCTCGACTCTGGGATTATGTGAATCCTGAGATGGCAATTGTATCTTTTAGTTAACCGGGGTGAAATTCTGTGTTCCTATAAGGAAATTCCCTTTGTCAAGCACAGGGTGGGTTTTGCCCTGCCAGTACTCAAGCAGCTAGTAAAGCCTTCCTGTAAATCTTCGGGGAGCGTACCCCAAACAGGTGACCACCACCCCTGGCTGAGAAAAAGCCACGCACTGCTCTCTGGGAGTTTTTCACAGTCTCCCTCTGCCATGCTCCGTGCAGCTGGTGGGCACGTGAGTCATCTGACCAGGTACTGAGGACCTCATTTGGTCGACATCGATCTTCCTGACCAGCTCACATCATGTCAGTGACAGAGTCAGGGAAGCCACAGCCTCACCCTAGTGACCGCTGATCGGTGACTTCATTGTCATCCTGGTGAAATCATGACCCTGCTCAGAGACGAAGCCCATGGAAATGGATTCTCTAGCCCAAGACACTTTTCTTTTTTCTTTTCCTTTCTTATGCAACACAGAGTGACGAAAAACGAACTCTTCCTCACTAAGGTCACTTCACGTGATGGGGTTCTGGAAAACTTTGGTGAGTGTTTGACTCTGATAACTTGTCTATTTTTCTTCTACTCCCTACCCTGCTTTTAAAATTAATATTTTTTACTTTTTGTTTTATTTTATCATTAAATATAATACGCAAACATCATAAAAGCATTAACAAAATTTTATGTGAAAGGTAAGAAAAAAACCCACAATTCAATGACCACAGTATACCAGGCAGTTCTCTGTCACCTATTCTACTCTGAGCCGTATAAATGTGTGACTGCATCTGCATAGTTATACATCTACTTGTATCAAAAACCGGAACATAGTTATACATCTACTTGTATCAAAAACTAGAACATTGGGACCGGCAGTTAGCGTAATGGCTATGTCGCTGGACTCCCACGTAGTCGACCGCGGTTCGAGTCCCAGACCCGGTGGCTTAAACTCACGCCGGGCGCGTGTGCGTGCGTGCCCAAGATCCCGAGAGGAGAATGGAGGAGAAGGGATTGTGGCGTGGCCATCCCCCCTGGGGGGTGATTTCTTGCTTTCTATCTCTCTGTCTGTCTAGTGAGCACACGTGCCCTGTAGCAAAAACCTCTCAAAAAAAAAAAAAAAAAAAAAAACCAGAACATTATACGGGAAGTCTGTTTCCATGTTGCCACATAGAAATGACATCTCCTGGGACCAGCAGTTAGCGTAATGGCTATGTCGCTGGACTCCCACGTGGTCGACCGCGGTTCGCGTCCCGGACCCGGTGGCTTAAAACTCACGCCGGGTGCGTGTGCGTGCGTGCCCAAGATCCTGAGAGGAGAATGGAGGAAAAGGGATTGTGGCGTGGCCATCCCCCCTGGGGGATGATTTCTCGCTTTCTGTCTCTATGTCTCTCTCTGTCTGTCTGGTGAGCGCACGCACCCTATAATGAAAACCTCTCCAAAAAAAAAAAAAAAAAAAAAAAGAAATGACATCTCCTTATTCTCTGCTTATCCACTCCATAGGGTAAACATAATTGATTTAGCGATTTCTCTACACTTAATACAAGTGAATTCCAGCCTCTTGCTATTATATAGGAAAGCATTAGGATTTTTTCCCCTTTTGAACTATTTTGTCAGTAACTTTCCTAAAGGGTTCTCCTATATTTTTGCCTTGGACACAAAGGTAGATGCTATTTTCCTGTTTGCAATGACTTCCATGGTCTGAGTACTGGGAGTTTGGTGGGAACCTTCTCCCCAGATGTCTTGGGCTGTGGGAGACAGAAATGAGTGGAGGAGGGGACACAGGCCTTTATAAGGAAGTGGAGAAAACTCACTGCACAGTTAATTAGAAAGTGCCATGAAGCAAGTCCAAACTTTATGGCTTTCCTAAAATTGATGGCGGTTTCTAACCAGGCCTGCCTGTTCTTGTGCAGGTGTGTGCAGCCTCCAAGACCATATGGTTTTCGGCTGCCCTGGGCCTCATTCCTTGCTCAGCTCGTGATCCTGTAACTGAATATCAGTTAATAACTTTTCATAATAATGTAGCTTGATTTAGCTTCTAGGTCCAAAAAGAGGCCCTACACAAAGCACTGCCTTTTTCTGACTCCTGCTGCTTCGCTGGCACACCTGTGGGAGACAGAGCCCCTTGCCCATCCCAGGGGGATAGCGACATCCCAGGCTCGCAGAGAGCCAGATGCAGGTTCAGTAACCGTGGAGGCTGGGGCACAGAGCTTATTCTCTAGCAGGGATGTGTCTCCCTGGGGCTCTGCCAAAAGGTCTGGGGTCCCGTGACTTAAAAAAAGCAAGGGCCAGAGCTTTTCTTAGACTGAAAAATATCTTATGGCAATTTACAACACACAGGCGGTCTCTGGCTTATGAGAATTGATTTATAGGCATCCTCAAGAGACTTGAAGTCACTTGGAATCTTAAAAATGACTTGGCCAGCCCTGTGACCAAAAATTCTCTTCTAACGCCATTACTTGCGAGACTTCTTCTGTCTCCTCACTACACACGTCCATGTGCCCCTCCTCCTGTACAAGGGTTCCGGTCACCTTCCCTGCATGTTTCCTCTCCCTGGAGGGTGTGACAGAGAGCATGGATGGTTGGAACGTCTGCCTTTTGTGTCTACCCCATGAGGCTCCAGACTTGGCCCAGACAACTGGTCATGTTCTTGCATGGAGTGTCCATGAGTCTCAGGGAGCTGGTGTCCTTTTGAACTTACTGGAATCCGTCTGCTCAGCAGAATTGCCAGGGAATTTCTAAAAAATGCTAATGCCTGTGCCCCACTGCAGAACTACTCACTGAAACTTTTCTAGGTGAGTGTGAGAAATGCCCTTAAATCATTCAGAAAAGCAGTTAGTTGGCAGATCACTGTCGTCGTGAGTTTGTGCTTTGGCCCTTCATTTAAGGAAAAGCCTACTTTCCAACTTAGCCTTCACCTGGAAAGGGAGAGATGGGCTTTATAGAAGCAAGAGGGAAATGAGCAAAAGTATCCTGAAGCCCCAAATAATAAGCAGTGACTGGAAGCGAGGCTGGGGCCTGGAGGTGACCTGGAGTTTGCCCTGCCAAGATGCCCTCACCCTGTATATGTTCTTGTTTGCTCAGCTGGACTTTTGCTGCCCAGATGTCCCTGAAACAAAGGCCTAAAAAGCAGCAGAATGAGGAAAGGAGTTTGGGCTTTTTGTTTCATTCATGCTGTATCCCAGCACCCAGTGCAGAGCCTGACCATGCTCAATCCATGCATCTTGAATATTAAAAGCTAGCTTTTACTTATTTATAATCACTTAGGAACTACATTAATCATTTTACTTGTATTACCTCATTTAATCTGTACAATGATCCTAGGAGTTAGATACTATTATTATCCCCAGGCTGAGGCTGGGCTTTTCTGCTTAGTGGTCCTGCTTTCACTCAGCGATGGCCCATGTGGCTGGCAGGTTTTGTTCCAAGAGTCAACTCTTAAACCTAAAATGCTTCATGAATCACATAGGCATTTGTGACTGTCCTCAGAGCCTGACTCTAATGTATGACACTACTCTTATGGAAAATGTCTTCATCATTCCAAATGTAAAGCTTAGGGAAATCCTACTGAAGCCTAGCCAAATGGATCAAAGCTAAAATACAATTTGGGGTGATCAGTATTTCTCTATCCTCTTGGATGACATTCCCTAGAAATAAAGCCAAGAAGAAGCTTCGATTAAATATTGTGCAGATTCTTAGAACATCTGCCTTCCATTCTTGCTTCTTTTCCTCTCCTTGAGATAGCTTTAGGAGCAACTCAGAGATCAGACTAATTCTGGCCAAGATCTGGGTATGGAAGATGGAAGTCATAAGGAGATTGCTCCCCTGAAGTCCCCGGCAGCTATGCTATTTCCTGAATGATCTGGCCGACTTTGAGATTGTTCTCCCTCCAGTTGACCTCTTAGATCCCTCCAGTTGGGATCCAAACCATTGTGGGGGAACTGGATCTAGCCAGCACACTTGGTTTGAGAACCTTCCTGTTGGGATGAGGAACACACAGAGCCCGCCAGGATTCTCGTGGACATGGTAACAGTTCACAAGCAAATGCCAGTGTGAGAAGATTGCCCATTCTGCTCCTTTCCACTCCAGGTCAAATTCATCCATCTTCCTGAGTCTCCTCTGAGCCAGTGAGGAGAGACATCCTGGAGAAACCACTAACAAAGCATTGCTTAATCCAAAACTACTTGATGGACACTTTACAAGGGAAGGATGTCTCAGCCTTCAGAAATATTTACAGCAGGATGTGAGTGGGAGTGAATCTGAAAGTGTTTCTGTGGCGGGAGGTAGGGGGGAGTCATGATTCAGGAAGGCGTTGCGCCATTCCACAGCAGGAGGGACAGCTTTTTGCTCCCTAAGCAACATGAGCAGAGGCAACAGTGACTTCCTGGCAACATAATTCTCCTCCTCATTCACCTAAAACTGTTTCTTGATTCTATTTCATAAATTTGAGTGTGTGTTAATTGGCCCCAGGTCATACACTAGCCTAAAAATGTTGAAAGAGTCACTGGTTTATGCTGTAGAAAAACAAAAATTTAAAATGAGAAACTAGGGTATGTGTGTTTTGAGTGTGTGTGTGTGTGTGTGTGTGTGTGTGTGTAGTGAGGGAGTTCTGTGGTGTGTATGATGGTATGTTCAAGGTGTGCTTATGTGTGTGATACATGTGTAGTGTGTTGTGCAGTGTGAGTGGTGTGGTCTGTGTGGTGTATGTGTAGCGTGGAGTAGAGTATGGGTGATGATGACAGTGGTGTGTATGTGTGGTGCATGTGGTGTGATGACTGGGTATTGTGAGCACACTGGAGGGATGGCTTCTTGCTTCTACCTCATTAAGTGAAATAGTACATTATAGTAAACAGCAAATATCCATCCACATGCTTCTACTGAGACACATTCTCAGGCACAAAGGCAGTTAAGCAGACATCCTACTGGAGAGAGAAAACGCTAAATGACATAGTTTCAGGACGTATTTGTAAGAAAATTTTAACCATGCTCATGGTTGACTCCCTGTTTTCTGTGCAGACAGGAACAGGTGGTGTCACACAAGGCAAGTAGGTGAGAAGACTTTTCTAGGACTGGCCAGCGCACCTCCACCTGTTCTTCCCAGGTTCAGCTCCACCAGCCTGTGACGTTGCCATGTGCTACCCCATCACCTCCATCTGGCGTTGGTGGCACTGGGCTGAGGCAGGTGCTATCTTGTCCCACTGGAGTAATAAGGTCAGCACTGACCTGCCCAAGGCAAGGCAAGGTTGTAAAAGCGCTCACTGTTCTATGCCCTGCTGGTGGTTCATGACCTTCTCATCCCACCCTCCGTCAAGACTGGACAACCTGGTATCTCCCTATGGATTTCTCTTTTTGTTAGACTCTTGGGGCTTCAAGTTCCCACTCACTTCCTGGCATTTTTCAGAAATAAATTTATTTTGTCACATTTTCCAGAATAGAAAAAAAAAATTACCTTTGATAGTTTACTTTGTATCCAGCCATTTAATCAGTTACCTTCTCTGTCCTATCAATAATTACTTGTCAGGATTTGGAGCCATTATTTGACTCTCTTCCCTTTCATGATTTAATACTACAGGAAACTGATCATCGAATTTATTTCCATTTTGAATATAACTCATTTAATTACTGAAATGCTTCTAGATTTCCCTTGTCTTCAAATTCAAAGATTATTTGAATTTTTATAGCTTTACCAAAATATGCCAATGTGCGGAACTTTTTTCCCAGATTATTTGCATACTTTTGGTTGGAAGTCTGAGTTCTCTTTTCAGACTACTATTAGTGTCCTTTACTGAAAAGAAAAGAAAAGAAAAGAAAAGAAGAGAAAAGAGAAAAAAAGAAAAAATTCCTAAATTTATCCATCACATGTCTATGGATTGGCTCACTGTGTAATTTTCTTTATCTTTTCCTGGTGAATAGTGAACAGATATCTCATAATCCTCCTTTATTAGGTTAGTGTCCAGCTTTCCTTTGTGGCTTCCATTGCATCTTTACTTTAAAAAAAATCTAAAAACAATCTTTAATAATCTCAGCTTATGTTTCCTCAGAGCTCTAAAGCTCATAGATCTTATATTTTTGTGTTTTCCCCATTTCTTGGGGATGGGGGTTGTATTTGCTCTGAATCTTAAAAAGATGGTCCTTTGTTTTGAGTAGTTTTATCATCTTATAGGTCCAATATCTTCTTTTTCTCCCTTCTCTCTCTCCTCCCTCTTCCCTCCCTCCCTCCTTCCCTTCATTCCTTCTTTTCTAACCATGGGGGGTGGGAGTAGGGGGGGATGGAACTATGCATGTCCAAACTTAGGTGCTAATGTAGATTTTTATCAGAGTTTATGCAGGTTCTTATCCAAGTATTTCAGGTCCAGACTAAGGAGGAACATTGAAAATTGATTATTTTTCTATCGACTAATTTAATTACACAAGCTTCTTCTCATTGTGAAGCACAGGGAGAAAATAAGATCAGAGACAGCTCTGGAGCTACTTCTCAGAGAAGCCTTTCTTTGGGATTTCTGTTGTGGCAAACCGGTCACTGCTCTCGTTTGCAGACTGAGGGCATACCCTCTGCAATGGATGACTGAAACAGCGCTCCATTTTACCTGGTCCTCCAGCCCATGTCAAGTGACGGGGCGGTGAATCCCCATGGCCAGCTGCCACATGTATGGGATTTTCCCAGACCTGTTTACTCCTCAACTCTCATTTCTAGCCCCCCATCCTCTTGACTTTGAGAGTATATTTTTGTGCTATAGTGACTACTTTGTTAATGTCACCTCCTCCTGGTTGTGCTTTTCTGCCACATATTTGACAGATTGTATTTTCAAAATGGCCACATGCCATCCTCTTCTAGAATTTTGCTGCTGCCTGCCTCCCCACCTCCCATCACAAAAGGACGCCTAGTTCCTTTCCTCTTGAAAACTATCTGGCCTGGACAAATAGAATGTGGTGGAAGCAACACTATTTCAAAGCCAGGACACAAAAGCAGGGAGGCTTCAGCCTGCTCCCTCTCTGTTTCTCCCCTATCCTCTCTTGCTAGGAGTGCTTTAAGAGCCCTGAGCTGACTGTAAGACATTGCTACCCTCAAGTCACATGCTGGAGTGGCACTGTGGAAAGACTGTGTAGAGAGAGAGAGATGCTCCAGAAGCCCCAGGAGTCTTCCCAGCTTGAACCACTAGGTGTGTGGGTGAGCAAACTGTCACATGATTCCAAACCCCAGCCTTTCAAATACCCGAGTGGAGCAGAGAGAAGCTGATCCTGCCAAGCCTTGCCCAAATGAGATCCATGAGCAAAATAAAGGCCATTGTTTCAAGTCAGGAAATTCAGGGGTGCTTACTTACACAGCAGTAGGTAAACAGAACATGTATGTTAACTTGCAGGCTGGGACTTTTTCAATCCCATCCCGTTTTTACATATTGCAAACATTTTTCCAAATGTCTGGGCTTTTGTGTTATCCTGCTCCGTTCATACTGATAAAGACATTTTCTTAATTTTATGCTTCTTTGTCTATTTCATTAGAATTGTGAGTGAAGATAAAACATGTAGCATCAAATTCCACCTTAAGTAGAAAGTTGTGGTTTAGTTTCCAATTAAGATAGTGTGTTATTTCCATAAGCCCCCATCCTTTATTCTAGGGACAATGCCAATTAGCTTATCAGATCAGCTGTTGTCATTTTGTAAAGCCCAGCTCTGTGGGGCTCCTCCTTTTGCCCTGCCTGTGTGTACACATGACATTAATTTACAATTTGGGGGATTTCTAGGTGTTCATCTGCTCAATCAGTAAGATAAGCTTCTTATAAATGTTCATCTATCAAGGCAGGTTGGCGCAAAATACCCAGTGTGGAGTGTTGCTTAAGGAAAATTGAAAATAATAATGTCCTCATACATTTTTTGTGGAGTCAACAGTTTTGAAATCATCAGCCTCTGTAGACAGAATGTCAAAAACCCAAAGATTAAAATTCCTTTAAAAATTACCGTCAGTTAAATGAGGAATCAATCATTGATCATCTTCCATCTGGGTTGACAGATGATTGATTTTAAGTGTTTAAAATGTTCTTGAACATGCTGCATGTTAGCAAATGATGTTCATTGCCGTCTTGTCTTGGTTGGTTTTTTAGAAGCTGAGCCTGAAACACTCTTCTCTTCCTCCTGATTAACACTTCTTACATATGTTTTCCCTTTTAATGAGAATATCTGACTAGAACATAGGCCCTCCTGGGGAAATAGACTTTTGGTAGTTAAAAGGAGAGGCAGACACAGAATAGAATTGCCTGGCAAAATGGAAAGGTCACAGACTTTAAGGCTGGAATTGGGATCAGATCTTGGTACAGCCACTTACTGACTTTGATATTGGGCAAGTTACCTTCTTGGAATGTCAATTTTTTTTAATCTAAAAAATAGGCCCAATTGCATAAGTTAGTTTGGTAGAGCTGCCATAATAAAATACCACAGACTGAGTGGCTAAAATAAAGGAAATCAGTTTTCTCACAACTCCGGAGTTGAGAAGTCTGAGGTCAAGGTATTGGTAGGGTTGATTTCTTCTGAGACCTCTTCTTGGCTTATAGATGGCCGTCTTTTCCCTGTGTTTCACTCTGTATGTTTGTGTCCAAATTTCTTATTCTTATAAAGGTGTCATTCATATTGGACTGAATTTACCCTAATAATGACTTCCTGGAGGATTCCATTACTGAATGCAGTCACATACTGGAGATTTGGACTTCTACATGTGAATTGGAGGGAGGACATACTTCAGCCCATAGCACATTCCTCTTTTGAAGGGGTGTTCAGCAATATTAGCAATAATGTGCCTAGTACATAATAAAGATGCTACAAATGTTTGCTCTCTTTTTTTCTTCTTTCAGTTCCAGATTGCTTTGCCCTTTGTGGTAAAAAAGAATGTAGTTGTTACTTTGATCTAATTTTTCCTCTTTTCCTTTCCTAAAAATTATTTATGAAAAAAATCACAGGGAGAGGATTTATCTGAATATTTCTTCTTTTCAAAAACCTTTCTTAGTTTCTAATGGAAATCCAACAATTTTTCTCTTCCCTTCTGAATGGAATTCCAACAATTTTTCTCTTTCCTTCTTGAATGTCCATTTGATGACTGGAATGGCAACACTACCTTGAGACCAAGAGATAACCATGTAAGGATTTGGAAATGGTTCTAAGTGAAACGAACAGAGGTCTGCTTTGGATTTATAAGTTGGATTTGCCTGAGGTATATCTGTATCAATATTAGTAGGCAGCTGACTGTGTGAGAGTCTAACTTCAGAAGAGTACTTTAAGCCAGAGGTATAAATTTTGGAGTCATTGGTACAAGATGGTATCAGAAGTCATGGGGTTGGATGAGATCCCCTAAGGAAATAAATATGTATTAAGAAGATGATCTGAACTGAACCCTAGGTGCTCTCTTCTTTAAAAAGTGGGTCGAGAAAGAAGATTCAGCAAAAACAGGCCAATAAGAAGGAGCCACATAGGTAAGAGGGAAAATAGAAGCATGGTGCTCCGGAAGTCCAGGAAAGATACAGAGGGAGGAGGTACAGTACTGGTGTAGTACTATTTATTGGACTTTGCAAGAGGGGGGTTATCTCAGATGTTAACATAAGAGGGCAATTTGGTTAGTGAATGAAAACTGAGGAAGTCAAGGGTATATGTGCAGATAAGTCTTGAGTTTCCTTGTAAAGGGAAGCAGAGGCATAGAATAGTAGCCAGACCAAGGTGTAGGGTTAAAAAAAGATGTAGACATTTGAGAGATAGTGAGCATATTTGTATCCAGTAGAGAGATTGATGGCATAGGATATAGAGAAGATAACTCTCTGAATGAGACAAATTCCCAGAGACTAACTGAAAAATGAAATCCCCAAGAAATTGAGCCCAAGGGTAAAGGTTCAGTACACAGGTGGACTGTAATGCAAGAAGAGGCAATTGGTTTCTTTAAAAAAAAAAAAAAAAAAACTACTGCAAATAATGCCTCAGAAGTCACTTCCTTATGTCAATATTTGTCCACATTTCTAGTATGTCTTTAAGAAAAAAAATTGTCAGAGTCAAGGCCATAGATACTTCTTAAGGCTGTTGACACATTTGTAAAATTGCATCCTGAAATATATCAATTAACATGATGTCATTTTCATCTTACAGTCTTTTTAATATTTTAAACTGTTTTTAGTCATACCATTTCTTTTGTGAATGATCTGCCATTGTCTTGTATATTTTAAAAACTGGAACATTGATGATGTTGAAAGCATGGGTGTTTTCTCATCAGTTTGCCCTTTATGATTCCTTCTGTTTATTTCATCTTTAGAAAGTAATTTTTTTCTCCCAAGAGATAATTCTTTATTTTTTCTTTTTAGGTTTTTGTCATAGGGCATGTGTGCACACTCGAGAGAGACAAAGACAGAGAGAGAGAGAGAGAGAGTGAGAAATCATCCCCCAGGAGGGATGACCACACCACAGTCTCTTCTTCTCCATTCTCTTCTCAGGATTTTGAGCATGCACGTACACAAGGCCAGTGTGATTTACAAGTCACTAGGTTCGACACTCAAACTGTGATGGGCAATATGGGTGCCTGGCTCCTTTAACCACCATGCCACCTATTGACCCATCAAGACATAATTATTAAAAGAATGATTTTGAAAGCAGAGAATGCTATAATCTAGATTGCCCTATGCCTGACATGGCTCAGAAGTTGAGCAGTTTACCTAACTCCATTGCATTCCCAGTCCTAGGAAATGAAACATTCCAAGAGAAAATGGATCACATTTCATGTCTGCAAAATAGCAAACAGCAAAACTCAAAAAATCTACATCGAAACATTGGCCATAGAAACCTTCACAAATGAAATTTTTGCAATATTGGAAGCAAAGCCAACTAACAAACAACCCACATCATAAAGCCCAAAATACTGCATTGAGTTACAATTTTCTGTGTCAGTTTGCTTTTCAGTTGTTTATCTGATGAAATATTCCTTTGTTTCATCCAGAAAACTGTCTGGTCTGTGATCATTAACTCCCTCTCTTCTTTCCTCGTCTTCTCCTTCTATCCTTATGTGCAGCACAGGAAGTTATGGTGGATCTACAGTTATTATGACAGGAAAATTAGTTGTCTCTAGTTTCTGCCCTGTAATATATGTGGAGGAATAAAATACAAACCAAGCAGAGACATTCTCCTCTCCACTGTGCGGTGGTAAGGCTAATCCAAAGGAAGAATCCTTAGCCTGATGCCCAGAAGAACGTAGGTTCTCTGATTGTATGGGTGACAGTAAAAGCCACTTTCTGAAGGATTTCTTCTAAGATTTTTATGACTTTCTATTTCCCCCTTTATGTCCTTGAGACTTCCTCCTACTTTCTATTAGGTACTATCCTAAAACATGGAAGAGATGGTCTCTGTCCTAGACTCATGATCTAGAAGATCTGCTCTTGCTTTCCTTCCCCTCCCCATGGATTGAAGAATTCGTAGCCCAAGGAATTGTGACCATGTAGTATCTACTCCCCTTCAAGACCATGTGCCAATTAATTGGGACTCCAGAATTCTCTTCTCAAAAGATCCTGAGCCCAATTCTAGAGCCTGTGTGAGCATCTTTCCTTCTGTTCTGAGTGGTAGGCAAGGGAACCTGTAAGGGGTATGGATGGAGCTGGCACTCGTGTTCTGGTACCTCTATGTATATGGCTGAAGCCATTCACGGAGTGGGGACTGAGTCAGGATGGGAACATAAAAGGAGCATATCACAGGTTCCAGGACTGGGACAGGTGACGACTCCTCTTGCATTGTTGTGTTCTGGAACTTTGAGAAGTCCAAGAATTCTCAATTTACCAGTCTAGGTTTTTAGTTTGCTATGAAGATACGGTATTTGTCGAGGTAGAAGGATTATGTAATTTATTGAATAGTCTGTTCACTTGATTTTCAATGGAATGACATAATTAAATGCTCTGATTTATGGTATATGGGTCTCTACTTGTCCTTCAGTTCTGCAAATGTTGGGGCAAGTCTACCATGTCAGCGCACCCATCTATTTTCTCTTTTTCTGCTTCCCTTCTCTTTTTGGTCAGTGCTCTCTTCTCTGAGCAGCTGATCACATGGGGCTTTGCTGAGCTTTGGTTCTGACCATTGGGACTAGGGATGCTGCTGAATCCCTCTGTGCTTCCCTGCCCATCTGGACCATCTCCTTGCCAGTGTGAGAACCCTATAGGTAATGACAGTTATTTGGAGAAGACAAACAGAAACTTCTATGGCACTGAGAAAAGTAATTAATAAGTGAGCAAATGAAAGCAGATGCTGAACACCAGTCAGACTCGGGTGAGCTTCTCCCATACACTTGCTCTGTCCAACCTACGGCCTACTTCTACATGCCCTTCTTTTCTTACATCATTCTGGGGGTGGGGAAGGGGAGAGGAGATAGGTGGAAAATGGGGTAAGTCACACAAGTTTTCTTAAGACTTCAGAACAGTTTTCTGCATTGCCACTGCCAAGGTTTCTATAGGCCAGTGAGTCTCAAACTTTAACATACATTAGAATCACCTGGAGGGTTTTTACACTTACTGGGCCCAACCTCCAGAGTTTTGAATCAGTAAGTAGGAATGGGGTGGGGACCCAAGAATTTGCCTTCATAATCCTTTCTCAGGTAGTGGTGCTGCTATTGGTCCAGGGCACACTCTGAGAACCACTGCTGTAAGTCAGCAGGGTTTATTGGGGTTTCCTTGTTTGAATCTCTGTTGCTAATGTGAAATCACTTTCAACATATGGTCCATGACCAGACTGAACAAAGAACAATGCTCAGAGACAATAAAAGTGATTTGGGGCTCTAGCTCCAAGCCCCACACATCCCCTCTCCCATAACAGGCGGCTGCTTAGTTAGCAATGGCAGGGGAGTTCTCCCACAGAGGCAACTTGAGCCTCAACTTGGCAGAATATTAAACAGCCTTGGCCATACCCTTTCCTGCAAGCTCCTCTTTAATTGCAGAAACCTGGGTGGCCTTTACACAAGTTGTTTGTATAGCAAAGAAAAAAGAGATAAGTTTGGTAACCTTGGAAGACCAATCTATCTTTTCCCAGCCTCCTGAGAAGCAATGCCCAGAGGAATAAACACTGTGTGTGGGAAACCAGAGAGGGGCTCTGAGGGTAGACTGGAGAGCCCAAAGAGGAGATGGCTTTTCTAAAGAACAAATGTCTCCCCATCTGCCTAAAACCATGTCCTGCTGTGTGAGAGTTCATTAGCTGGAATTCCATAAATGACAATAGTCTAAATCTTCTTCACAAGACTCCAGGCCATGATTCTTCTACCAAGCTATAATCACACAGAAAAACAATCTTGGCTCCAACTGCTGACTTATAGCAGCCCCCATCCCTACCCCCGCCAAAAAAAAAAAAAAAAAAAAAAAAAAAAAAAAAAAAAAAAAAAAGACTCTTAAATGGCACCTCTTGGGGATTTGCCTCTGATAAAGACAAGGAATTCTTGTCTCTGTCAACAACTAACCACTCGGGCTTCCGGGCACTGACTCAAGCAGTGTAAGCTCAGTCACCAGCTGGGGTGCCCAGGATCTAGTCTTCACATGCCTGTTTTCTCTTGTGTAAATCCACAGACCAATCTCTGCTTTCTTTTTCCAACCTCACCTTTCCCAAATGGCTGTGGGTTGCTCTGATTCTGTCCTGGACCTGTCATGCTGGGAGAACCTCCCCTGTAATGAGATAGTTTCAGTTTCATAATAACAATAATAGCAATAATAGACACTATTTGTTGAATGTGAACTTGACATTAGGATCCATGCCAAGCATTCTTACTACATGGCCTAATGATATCCTCACAATAATCTCAGGAAATGGGATTTATTACTCCCACTCCACAGATGAGGGAACCGAGCTCAGGAGCTAAATAACTTTCACAAGATCAGGCAGCCAATGAAATAAGAGACCTGATGGAAACCCAAGTTCTTGCCAAAGTCCATGTTCTCATATCTTGTATTTGATACCTGTTTATTAATTTAAGTCAATCAATATATCTATGTGTGAATAATGGAGATTTTCATAGGGAGGGTTTAAATTATTTAGAAACGGGAAATTCACTTAACCAAGCACTCCATTTCCCAGGCAGGTCAGTTAACTGAATTGTTACAGTAGAGTCAATATTCAATCAATACCCAATATTTTGTTTTAGGCAATAGCATTGGTGGGCATGGAAAGTATGAATACTCAATATAGCTATGTTTGTGATCAGGCTTTGTTGTCTAGTACATGGAAATTTGGTATAACCAATATGGCAGACTATCTGAAACTTGTAGCACTGGGAGCAAAGGCCTTTTTTTTTTTCCCTAGGGGTATTTGTGGTTTCCATATTTCTTCAGCTTGTCCCCACAAGAAATACCAGGTTAAATGACTTTCTCATTTATTCCTGGAAGAAAGCTCATATACGCTTTTTAAAGAGAATTATTTATTTCATTTTATTTATTATTATTATTATTATTATTATTATTTAATTCATTGTAGGGCATGTGTGCTCACTAGAGAGAGACAGAGAGCGAAGAGGGAAAGTGAGAAAGTAAACCTTCATTTTTGGGACTTAAACCATGGTGGGCCATGTGGGAGTCTAGCAACTTAATCGCCATGCCATTTGCTGGTCCCAAGCCCACGCTTTTAATGTCATCTTGTTGGCTTCAAATTGGGACTATGTGCATTTGTGCAAATGAATATGTGAATGATAAGACAGGATAATCTATATGAGAATCGCATCTGAAAACATTGATTCCTTCCTTTTTGGCTGTAGGAATTACCAGGTGAAGTTAGACCCCTTTTCACATGAGGGTGCGTTGTGGGAAACCAGCTGCTTTCAATGCCATGTTCAGGTCAGGAGCAGTCTCTACTATATCCTAACCCACCATCCAAGCTTTATTTCTTACAGTTTTCTAAACTTTTTTCAAATGTATAGATTTAACTTGCTAATAGCTCTTGAGGTAATAATTCTGTGAGTTTACCTCTTTCCTTTGTTTAAACTTACTTTGGATCATTTTTCAACCTTATTGAGGTTCTGTGGAAGAACTGTGTTGTAATAACAAACGAATTCTGACTTTAGATTCAAAATATCTAGATTTGAAATCCAGCTCTGTCACTTATTAGCTGAAGAGGACTTTCAGTCAAAATAGTAGACTGAGTATCCATGGGAAACTACCCCACTAGCCCCAAATTTATTTATTTATATATATTTATGTTTGTATATACCTGTCTCATCTTTCTTCCTAATAATGCCTCAATGCATAAAAATGATTTTAAATGAAAAAATTAAATGTACTGGATTGAATTAAAAAACAAGAAAGCGAAACTTCAAAGATCAGAGACAAAGAGGGGACCATAGCAGCGAGGGAGAGGAGAGGCCAGATGGCCTGTGATGACGCATGCAACAAGCATGTGACTTAGAGGAAAAGGTCTCATTGACCATATGGGAGAAGTCATTTGGCCTCATGAGTCAGAGGGAGCCAGACTGGGTTCTCAGGCCAAAGCAGAGAACCAAAGCTTTTTTTTTTTTTTTTCCTTAATGAATGAGGACAAGAAAATCTCTACCCTATCCCTAGATTGGCACAAACTTGAACTCCCTGCACTACGCTATGGATGGAAACAGAGTTAACTGAGATAGGGTCAGACTCTAATTCATGGTTTATGATAGAGTCAAGGGGCCTGAATTCTGTGTTACATGAAGTGTGGAAAAATCTGTAGATTGAGAACCCAGAGATCAATCTAAAAACCTGTCCTAGATGGGCAAATCTTGTAGGTTCCAGGGATTACAGGGACATTTCTAAATAATCTCCTATTAGCTCACTGACGAATGAGAGTACACTCCTTGCAGTCTTGCATCTGTAGTCTCAAAATACACAGGAGAAGCCTGCAAAGTCTTTGGAGATGTGTGGCATCTGCTTGTTTTCATTTCCAGTTCTGAGAGCTCAGATCACTACTTCCCAGCCTTCTTCGTTATCCCCCTTTTCTTCACTCCCACCCTTAGGAAAATGGCCATGGCCAACTAGTTGTCTTCCTTTATCCTAGCAGTAATCCTTTCTGTAATCTCTTTCCTAGAAGTGTTAACTGCTATATTTAGATATTCAACTCTATGATGGAATGTAAATAAAATTTTTTTAAAAAAAGAAATGCATGACATAAAGAGAATCAAAATTTTTAAAAAAGAAACTTTTAAAAATATAATAAAGATTTGTATCTGTTAAATATAAATAACGTATGTGTGTGTATTAGAAGTTCAATTAATATCTATCCTCCTTTTGTAATAAAAGAATGGGGCTGGGCCGTAGGGACTCCTTTAGTTCTTGCTCCAAATGTTACTGAAATAACCAAAGACTTGCCTAAAGCAGATGAGAAAAGACAACCTGTGTTTCAAACACAACAATAGAGGTACCCCACCTTTTTGTTAAGGGCAGGACAGAACTGTGATCTTCTCTTAAATGTTATTTTCTGTTTACTTCTCATGAGTTTCAGTGTCTTCTTTCTCATTTCTCATCAGCAATCAACATAGCTTCTACCAGTTAGACACTCCATAAGGGAGAAGGTAATTGTGCCTCTAGGAGACACGATTTTGAGCATAGATAGAAAAGATGCAAGGCATTTTTGGGCCACAATGTCTTCTGGATCATCTTGAACATGAATTAAAGTCATGCCACCATTTCAACTTAATGAGCTCAGCCTTTCAATGAGCCTGGCCAGCTTTAAAGTCCACTTTCCAGGTAAGTTTTTGTACTGAGTAATGAATCACTGGGTATAGATCAGGAAGGACAACATCTCTGGAACGACCTTATCTGTGGCCTGTTGTTGAATGGTCACCACATCAAAGGTCTTTGCCTTTAAGAAAGCAGTTTATGCTTGTGCATGATTCACAGATTCTCCATTTAGAAATGTTTTGAGTTACAGTTTCTTATTCAATTTAGGTTTATGAAAACAGTGTGAGTTTCTGAGAACGCTGTCTTCCCAAAACATATCTCTTGAGGTTTAACAACTATTCCCTCAGTGTTTTGAGGACTGGTAACTCAAGAATGGAATTAGAACACTTTCAATCTCCCAATGTATGAAAGAAAGAGTGGCAGGATTTGTGTTTTTCTGATTAGTTTTCTGGACTGTGACCTCTTTCAGAGTCACAAGGGTTATTCTGTCTTGTCCTATGATATGCTCCCAAAGTACCTGAATGACAGCATGCATCATACTAATGATCCACTGAGTGACCAGGTGAAGGCTGTGGGGGTAATAACATTAGTAGAAATAGCAATAATAGCTGCAATAATGACCACCTTAGTGGCTACTTAACAGATTCTCTAATATTTTATATCCATCGTATTATTTAATCCTTACTACAAAACTGTGAGTGTGGCATATCACTACTACCTAGGAAGAAATTTAGATGACTTAAGTAGCTTTGTTTAATTTCTGACAAGACAGTGGACCTACATTCTATCTATAAAAAGCCCAACTGTTAGACAAGTCACATCAATTTGGGGTCTTACATATGCAAACAGCTTGATGAACTAGTTTTTATTTGTGTTAGGGTGTCTTTGCTAGATAGACCAGTGGTTATTTCTCATTTTCACTGTTTATGAATTAGCTTCTTCCTATATGTGCACAAAATAAAATGGAGGCTTTTATTTCAAGGTTTATACCCTACCAGCTAATTTAAAGGGATATAAGTAACATTTATCATATTGAACAACAGACATGGTCAGTATCCCATGAAATCAAGAAAAGGAAGAAAAGAAATTTGTGGCTAGTTATACACAAAAATCAATGTATGCATTCCAGTAAGTTGTATGAAAGCTATAATAGCAAAGCCATTTTTTCCTCCCACGGAGTGTACAACTGATCTTTAAGATCAGCATTCTAAAGTGCTGAAGTCATTTAAATGATTTGAAGAAAAGAAATTTCTCACTACCAATAAAAATATTACTTATGGGGACCAGCAGGTGGCGTGGTGGTTAAGGTGCTGGACACTCCCACATGGCCAACCAGAGTTTGAGTCCTGAATCTGGTGGCTTGCTTTCTCACTTCCTCTCTCATTCTCACCCTCTGTCTCTCTCTGGTCAAATTTAAAAAAGAATAAGCGAATGAATAATTAAGATAAAATAAATAATTATTTTAAAAAATTACTTATGATTGCCCACTCATAAGAATTGGATTATTGATCACTGTGTCTTAGTAAATATTTGTATTTCTTTAATATTTACAATGACATTAGCTATGTTCTCGAATTAGGGAAAAACAGCATTTTCATTGAGATTCACACTCATGGAGAGCCTGTTATCCATATAAGATTTCACCAAAATGTTTAAATCAATGCTATGTACTGGACCAAAAAAACCCAAGTTGAACACTTCAGAGTTTTGAATTTTTGACACTAAGGACTTTCAATAGAATCTTAATCTTCTACCTTTCAGTGTCTATGACTTTGAAATAGAACTAATATTTCTTTTCTAAATAATGAATTTTATCTTCTCCTCTTCTCTTAGCACCAGTCATTTAATTGTGCAAGGGTTATTTCTTTTCTTTATTTCATCAGTGCAGAAAGGCAGCATCATGCTGCCTTATGCAAAGACTTTATGGTTGGATAGAACTAACTTTAAATCTAGAGTCTATCACTTACATGATCCTGACCTTGGTTAAAATATTAATCTCTTTGAGTTTCAATGGCCTCATCCATAAGACAGGGATAACAATGATCTTCCAGGAAAGTGATGGGAATTAAAATAATTTAAGCAAAGTGCCCAGCATAATAGGACTTTTCAATTTTTCCTCTTATTGTATTATGTAAAATGTTATAATCAATAATTTCTGATGGTTTGGAGAAAAGACTTTTTTTTGGTTCATGAAGATTTTTAAGAATCTTTTTGAGAAAGATTACTGTTTTCTTGGTTTGCACATAGTGATTTTTTTTTTCACTTTTCCTATATATTGTCTGTTTATCCTTTCATTCATTTATTCACCAGACACATACTGACTGGTCATTGAGATTTAGAAATCTTTGAGAAAAACTGATTCTATAGATAGGTTTAGATAGATTTGAAGCTGTAAAAACAAAACAGGATATAGTTTTTCTTTATAAAATAGATATGAAAGTAAGTATCAATTTAAAATGTCAAGGAGACACTGAACACATCTAGCAGGTTACCAGGTATGGGGGTAGGAGTAGATTAGTTTAATCCTTCATTTTCAATAGTGAACCTTGTGTCATTTGGTCGGTGTTCTTTGACTTCTTAATTGATGGGAGATTTTTGGTGTTGAGAGTCAAATTCTAAAATATGGTTGGAGCAAAAGAGTCAAGGATGGAGAGTCTCTTTTTTTCACTATAATGGTCGCCAAAATTAATCATCAGGAAGTAACTTTATGTAATTTCTAAGTCATCATTAGAATAGTTGTGATCTCTCAAATGTTTTATGTGTTAATACTTTTGAATGCTGTTGAGCCATTCTGAAGATACCTTACAGAAATTGATGAAGGCCTGTTTTGGGAAAATGGCTGAAATGAAAGATGTCACCACATTGTGCACAGGTATAACTTGTTCTTTGCTGCACATCCTTAGTCACTGCTTCTGATGGTTGAGAATAGCCTAATAGGGGAAAAAAAAAAAAAAAAAAAAAAAAAAAAAAAAAAAAAAAAAACCCTTGGGACTAGAAGAACTTTATATACTACTCATTTATTTATTGCTGGCCTATCCAGCCAGGCCATTTACTGTCATGGTCCCAGGTCAGAGAAGAGCTAGCAGTACCTTTTCTTAAGCCTTTAAAAAGGTCTGCCCTCCTTTTTTTTTTTTTTTTTTTTTACATACTGAAGAAACATTGTCAAGGCATCTAATTTTGAAAGGAAATATCAATTCTTTCATACCTGAGAACACTTTTCAGATTTGCAAGTCAGGGCAGAAACAATTCTTTTTGTGGGAACTAGTTCTACTGTCCTTCTTGCCTTTTAAATTCATTAATATCATCACGTTAACCAATTTGAAATGCCTTGCTGGTGACTCAGCTAGGTTTCATTGTTTTGTTTTCATTGCCGTTCATCTTTGGCCTCTTCATATTTGAATATTTAAAAGCCTTCTTTCTAAAAATGTGAACACTTTGGTTGGATCTGAACAACCCAGAATAGGTTTTCTTAATTTGAGCAAGATTCATTTGACCAGTTGTTGGTGATCTTGTCTATCTGTAAATGGGCATGTTTCTGTACATTGGGTGAAACACACACACATACACACAGGGTCCACTGGAGGTGCAAGTTGATCATTCCAAAATCAAGCTTAGATTATATCAGAAATGACAGGATGTCTGGGAAAGTGTCCACAATGTTTTGATATCTCTTACTAGTTCCCGAGTGTTAAGAAGTTTCAAACTACCACAGTGGGGAAAACTGGCTGGGAGTGAGTGACAGGTGAGAAATACAAGTCAAAGTGAAACAGACAGGACTAAGCTTTTGACTGGAGCAGAGTAAAAGACAGAGGACCAAGGGTCAAGAGCCCCAGGTTTTATTTGGCATTACTGTTAATTATTGGAGTGAATCAGAATGCATCCCTCCTGGGCTTTCAGTGTCCTCATTTGTCTAATAGGAACTGGTTGCTCTCAGGGATTGACTGACTATAATCTGTCGGCCACATTTGCCCATTGCTTATTATCGTAGATACAGTTGTATTAGGGCAAAGCCACGCCATATGTTTAACTATTCCCTACTCCTGCTTTCTCACTACGAAGGCAGAGTTGTGACAGAAACCTAATATCCCACAAAACTTATCTGATCCTTTACAGAAAACTTATTATGTGGTTCTTTATAGGAAAAGTTTATTCATCACTGGTCTAAAGAATTTCTGTTACTTAAGCTCTGTAATTTCTCCGTATCTTGAACTAGTTTTTTCTATGAGCACATAACAGGGAATACATGTGTTCTGGTGTCTCATAAATTGGATAACTTGGTATTTTCACACTGAAGGCCAAGGCACAATACTTGACAATGGGTGAGACTTGAAGACAAGATTCTCAGGATAAGGAAAACAAGACTGAAGATGATGGAAAAGATGAGGATTTGGAGGAATTAGGTGAGATGAGAGTGGAATGCTCAGAACACGCTGGGCTGTGTTACCAAACTCCCTCCTGAGGAATTCTTCATGGGCAAAGTCTGAGTTCCATACATAATCACATTGGTTGTGTAACGAGGAAGTTCCCACTCAATAATGTTAATGGAATGAGGCTGGACCAGCTGGTTGAAAGAGGGGATTTCCCCTTTGGGAGATGCTACTGTGATTCATACCTGTGGGTTGACTACAAAGAAGTTCTGGGGGGTGGGGTGGGGGAGAAGAGGTAGGGAATGAAAGAGAGAGAGAGAAAGAGAGGAAGGAGATGGAAAGTTAAAGCACCAGAGTGCAGTAAGAATTTACTATGACGAGTGCTTTTTTATTTTTGGAGAGGTTTTTGCTATAGGTGCATGTGCTCATCAGAAAGACAGAGACAGAGAGACAGAAAGCGAGAAATCACCCCGCAGGGGGGATGGCCATGCGCAATCCCTTCTCCTCCATTCTCCTCTCAGGATCTTGGGCACGCATGCACATGTGCCTGGCGTGAGTTTAAGTCACCGAGTCCGGGACTTGAACCATGGCCAACTACATAGGAGTCCAGTGACATAGCCATTATGCCAACTGCTGGTCCCAAGACATTTAATTTAAGACAAGGGTTTAAAGACAAGGACATGCTTCCTGCAGAATGAGAAAAGTACCCTAAGGAAGGGTAGAGCAAGATGAGTAGAATTAATTTTTAAGAAAAAAAAAATATAGAAAAAACTTAGACTATTAGACTATTCAAGTCCCATATTTTATATCTAAATCGTAGTAAGGCCTGGAAATACTAATGATAAAAAAAATTCTACTGGGACCAGCAGTTAGCGTAATGGCTATGTCGCTGGACTCCCATGTAGTCGACTGCAGTTCGCGTCCTGGACCCGGTGGCTTAAAACTCATGTCAGGCGTGTGTGCGTGCGTGCCCAAGATCCCAAGAGGAGAATGGAGGAGAAGGGATTGCGGTGTGGGCGTCCCCCCTGTGGGGTGATTTCTCACTTTCTGTCTCTGTTTCTCTGTCTGTCTGGTGAGCGCATGCACCCTATAGCAAAAACCTCTCAAAAAAAAAAAAATTCTGCTAAAAATAAGCATATTTCTCAGCCTGATAAATAGGTCTTTGATGAAGTATTCATTTTTATTTCAAAAGTTTATTTGTTTATTTCTTCTATAAGTAAGAGAGAGGAGAGAGAGAGAGAGAGAGAGAGAGAGAGAGAGAGAGAGAGAGAGAGAAGAAAAGAAAGACAGTTCCCCCAACATGGTCTTGATGCTGGAATCTACCCTCAGCCTTTATCAGACTTAGATATGGATGTGGGCATGCTGGCAAGCTTAGGGAGGTCTCCAGACTAAACCTGGAACCATCCCATGTAGGTCAGCCTTGAAGTGTGCCATGTTTCACCACTGTGGCACCAGTTGGTCCCCATGATCTGTTCATTTTTTACCTCTCCAGATGTGTCATTCTTGATTAATCCTCCACCACATTGAGCCATTTCCATTTCCTTTAATCTACCACTGTTGCTCTTGCCTCAAGTCCTCCATCATGCTGCTCCCTCCATGCTAAGTCTGTCCCACATAATCCTATTCCTACTTGTCCTGTAGGTCTCACTCAGTCCCTGTTGATTTTACTCAATTGCTGTAGCATTTTCCCCAGGAAGCCTCCTCAGACCCCTAGGCCAGGTCCATTCTTATATATTATTACAATATCAGGCATTTTCCCTGTCACACTACTTGACAGTTTCTTGTCCATTTTTCCGGTTAGTTTAGGTTCCCTCAGAAGCAAACCCTGAGACAAGGATTTCAGGGCATATAATTTTGTTAGAGAGTAATCCTAGATAGAACAAAAAGCAAAATATTAGGGGAGTAAGAAAGTGAGAGAGAAAAAGGAAGGTAAAAAACAAAGGATTCTGCATGAAGTAATTTGTCACTGTGGTTAACAGCCTCGTGGTCCCTCTGTGGAAGACAGCATGGATACCTAGCAGAATTATTCCACCCAACGATGAGAGGTTGGGATACTTATACATCGTGTACATTAGTCAGTGGTTGAGGGCTATCCACAGTGAGGGGAGGGGTATTAATCCCTTGGTATCTCTGGTCTGCTTCTGGGGCATGGAGAGTGATTGTGGGGGTCAGAGGAAACCCTTCAGTGAGGAAGTGCAAGTGCTGGTAGTTGAAAGCAAGAGTTTTGGGAAGGGCTTGGACAGTTCCATTTCTTTCTTTCTTTTTTAAAATTTAACTTTGTTTATTTATTTATTTGTTTTAATTTGACCAGAGAGGGAGAGAGAGAAAGAGAGAGAAAGAGAGGGAAAATGAGAACGCAAGCTGCCAGGTCTGGATTCAAACTGAGGTCAGCCATGTGGGAGTCCAGCATCCTTAACCGACATGCCACCTTATGGCCCCTGACAGTTCCACTTTTGATGTCTCCTGTTGAACTCTCAGATTTGAAAGGAGTTAGAGCTGGAGAAACAGGATGGAGGAAAACAAGGATGAAGCAATTGGAGGTTGGCTGGGCATCTCTCTCCTCATGTGTTCTCCTTCAGGTTTTTCTGTTAGATCTCTTCCTACCAATGGTCTAGTTTGGGCCTTCTCACTGATGGTAGCTTCAGCACTATCCTACTCTTACTTGAAGGCCTAGGAATTCACAGGCAAGCATCCCAAGAGGACCAGGAAGAAGCCATATTGCCTCTTGATAATCAGCTTCTGAAGTCATAGGTGCTATATCCATGTACACCAGGCATGCAAATGTCAGGGAGAGTGCATAGTTCCATCTCTCTCTGTGGGCAGGGTCAAAGTCACATCACAGGAAGGACATGTGGGACAGTAAGTATTGGTGTGGCTAGTTCTAGAAAATACAATCTGTCATACTGATGTTTCAGTAACATGAATTTTTAAAAAAGATTTATTTATTTATTATTTATTCATTCATTTATTATAATTTGATGAGAGAGAGAGAGAAAGTGAGAAAGCAAGCCACCAGGTCTGGGGCTTGAACCATGGTTGGCCATATGTGAGTGTCCAGTGCCATAACCACCATGCCACCTGCTGGCCCTAGTAACATGATTTTAAAAACAGATTTGATTTTTCCTTAATGATTTATTAAAAGTTTATTTATTCGTTCATTCCACGAGAGAGACAGAGAGACATAGAGAAAATGGTAGACAGAGAGGCAGACAGACAGATAGGCACCCCCAGTAGGGTTCCTACTCCACAGTCAACCCCCTGCCTCAGCCAGCCTGGATCATTGGCATCTGGTATGCTCATGGAGGTGAACCCAGGACCCTTCCCGAGTGGTCTAGCTCTACCAACTTCTGGTCCCATAGGAGACACATTTTAAAGCTTTTCTTCTCTGATCTTTGTTATAATCTTTGATCTTTCACTCATGATCTTTGTTATAATTCTAGTAGAAATCTCCTTATTCTGCCAAAGCTATTTCATACACCTTGAGCTCAACCTGGCATCTGAACTCACTTATTTCATCTATGAAATACACCACCAGTTAAAGTGATTCCAATAAATAGCATAGCTCATGTCACCAACGGTAGGAATCTTTTTTTTTTTTTTTTGGAGAGGTTTTTGCTATAGGGTGTGTGTGCTCGCCAGAAAGACAGAGAGAGACAAAGAGATAGAATGAGAGAAATCACTCCCCAGGGGGCATGGCCACGCCCAAATCCCTTCTCCTCCATTTTCCTCTCAGGATCTTGGGCCTGCATGCACACACGCCCGGCGTGAGTTTAAGCCACTGGGTCTGGGACTCGAATTGTGGTCGACTGCGTCGGAGTCCAGCGACATAGCCATTACACCAACTGCTGGTCCCAATGGTAGGAATCTTAAAAAGACTGAAATATTTGACTACAGATAAATTTAAATCTTTAGCAGTCAAATACACTGTAAACCAAATTGAGAAGAATTAAAACAGAAAATTTTGCAACATTATGACAAGCAAATAATTGATACTCTTAATACACGAAGAAATTTAAGAATTCAGAAGGAATAAAAAGTCCAATAGGAAAAACATGGAAATATAAATGCCTAATTCCCAAAGAAGAAACATGAATTGTTAAAGATAAATGAAAATATTTAGTTTCTGTAACAACTTTTTAATAAAAGTAATAACACACTATTTTATGATTGCCTATAAAATGAAAATGAGTCATCATAGTTTGGCCTATTTAATTGGTGGAAGTGAAAAGGAATTGGAGTACCTGTGTTGGCCAATGTATGGGGAAATGAACTTTCCCACACACTGAGTGGTGGCTGTGGGGAGGATGAAACAGCATAGTTTTTCTGGAGGGCAATTTAGCAACAGGCATTGAAAGCCTTTGAAAAGATATGCCCTTTGATCCAGAAAGTTTTGGTTTTTTATTTATTTTTTTAGAGAGATTTTTGCTATAGGGCGTGTGCACTCACCAGAGAGACAGAAAGCAAGAAATCACCACCACGCCCCTCAAGGGGGGATGATCATGCTACAATCCCTCTTTCTCCATTCTCCTCTCAGGATTTCAGGCCTACACACAAACACACCTGGCATGAGTTTTAAGCCACTGGACCTGGACTCAAACCACAGTCAACTCCATGACAGTCTGCGACATAACCATTATGCCATCTGCTGGTCCCCTAGAAAGTTCTTATCTGGAGGTTTATCCTAAGAAAATAGTAAGACATAAGGACAAAAAGAGTATAAAGCAGTTTATAAAATAGCAGATAGAGTTTAATTGTGTGTGTGTGTATGTGTGTGTACATGAGTGTGCTTATGCTCATGAATATATCTCTGAGGGAAAAGGGATAAAATACCACACATCTAAGTATTATCAAAGGTTATCTCAGAAAAGTATGGCTACGAATGGTCTATAACGGAGTCTTTTTAAAATTTTGTTGTTGTTTTTGTTGTTATTGGGCATGTGTGTTTGCCAGAGAGAGAAATGGAGAAAGAGGGAGAAAGCACCCCCCAATGGGATATGTTTATACCATGATGCCTTCTCCTCCATTTCTTCTTCCTGCTAGGAGTTTGGCCATGCACACACATGTGCCTAGCATGCTTTTCAAACTTCTGCGGCCAGGACTTAACCTGCAGTTAGGCATGTGTGTTCCGGCTCCCTTAACCACTACACCATGGGACTAGCCCCTGTACTAATCTATTAAATCAATCTTCGGATCTAAGGTGTTTTTGAAATAAACAAATTCACACTGTTGTTTTTCATTGTGTTTATTTTTAAGAGAGAGTCTCACTCTGTGGCAATCCTCCTGCCCCAACCTCCTGAGTAGCTGGGAACCCCACCATGCTTGGCTTTTAGAATAGGCCAGAGTCAAACCCAGGCTGCCCATGTGGCCTCAGTCTGCTGAGAAGCAGTGTGAACCACTGTGCACTATTGTGGCTAGACCCACTGACATGGGAAGTTGGAGTGCATGGGTCCAATACTCAATACAGAAACAGCAGCAGATCTTATTCTCTGTCTCATGCTAATGAAGAATTAGAGACTCAGACACAGGGAGGGGATAACAAAGTGGAGTTAATTGAAGGAGAGAACAACTCCTAGGCAGGAAGATGGTCCTGGAAAATGGGTTCTTGAAAAGGAGCTGGAGTGAGGGGTTTTTATCTTGGTCAGTCAGAATTTTATCTGGACTTGTTCTTGTGGATGGAAGGGCTTCTGCATGTGTTTCCCATCTGGTGGGGGTCATATGCTAGATGGATCCAGTTATTATATTGATCCAATTATTCCTTTCCTGATTTTGGAGAGAGTATGAAGGTCATGGGATTCTCTTCATCTAAAAGCTTTAGACCATAAAGACCATTATCTAATCTTCTCAGAATGTCCTGGTGCCTGGAAAAAAAACAACTTTTAGTTCTTACATTTTTGTAGGTCATACTGCCTAGGTTAATCATTGAACCACTGCTGCAAGCTGTTTCTTGTGATGAAGCCGTTCGGTGAGAGCTGAGCTGCTGCTGAGCTGTTTTTCTCCATCTTGAGACTTGCCATTTTGCGATTTCATTTGGGCCTATCCCCTAACTATTGTGTTGTTGGAAAAATCATGATGCAGTTTGTATAGAAAAACGTAGAAAATATACGTCATGGCTTTTCCAACATTCCTATATATTTTGGGGGTCCCTGTCTCTTATCATGTTGGTTTTAAAAATTCTGTACATAAATGTGACATTATACCTTTTAAAATGCATAATGAGTTATTTAAGAATATGTAGGTATATCCTGATTCTAAAATTTTAAGCAAAACAGAAATATGTGTATTTTATATATATATTATATATATATATATATAGTATATAAATAACTATATGCAATATAAAATAAAAATCATTCATCACTGTTAAATTATTTTCCAAAAGAGAAAAAATTAGTCTACGTTTCTTTTTTTTTTTTTTTTAGAGGTTTTTGCTATAGGGCGCATGCGCTCGCCAAAAAGACTGAGAGAGACAGAGAGACAGAAAGTGAGAAATCATCCCCGGGGGGATGGCCACACCGCAATCTCTTCTCCTCCATTCTCCTCTCGGGATCTTGGGCATGCACGCACACGCGCCCGGCGTGAGTTTAAGCCACCGGGTCCGGGACTTGAACTGCGGTTAACTACTTGGGAGTTCAGAGACATAGCCATTATGCTAACTGCTGGTCCCCTTACTTCACCTTTTATCAACAAAGCAGATTTGGTTAGATACAGATACCAGTGGTCTTATTATCTAACCACAATTTAATAATTGTCTATTATCTCAGTTTAATGGTCCCAAGTAGAAGAAAAGAAACTGCACAGTGACAGAAGACACAGGGCATACATGCCTCTGGCCACTGTGATTACCATAAAAGACCCCAGCCTAGGAGAAACACCTGGAAGCTTTGCTGGTCACATGTTAAACTAGAAGCCTATAGTTCTATGTCCATTCTTTTGTATTATCTTTTTTCAAAGTTTATTTATCTGTTTTTTCCATGAGAGAGGGAGACAAAGAGAGGCATCCCCAACAGGATCCTCGTAATCCCATGCCCAGCTTTAGCCAGCCAAGGTCATGGACACGCATATATACAGGGAGACCTTAAGATGTGAACCTGGGACCTTTTCACATGGCCTCAGCATTATGGAGCCCCATGTTTCCACTGCACCTCTGCAGCAGTTGGAGGAAGGTGCATTCTTAACAAGAGTGTAAGAAAAATACTGTGAGGCATACAGAGCTGGAACACCGGGCTCAATCTTCGTATTTTAAGGCTGTCTGTGGTTCTGAAGGCCAGGCTATGGAGCATTGCTTAAATGTAAACATTGGAAGCAAAAATTCATCCTCCTAAGGCTGATGGGCATGAGATTCAAGTAAAATTGCAACCTAGATTAGACCTGAGCTGTTTTTACAAAGCTCTGACAAAATCAGTGCTTTTTCCACCAGTAAGTAACACTTAAGGAAAGCTTTTCTTCCTTCTCATTTAAACCCCCTGCCTTTGCATTTAGATTACAAGGAAAAAAGCCTGCCAGCATGAATTTCCCCTGAGTGTTTCACTAGTGCCTGCAAAAAGTATTTTAGGTTTGCTGATAAGAATCTGTTTGTGTAGGTAATCTCTTGGAAGGAGAGGGAAATATTTTCTGCCTACTGATTACAAATGAATGGTTTGCTTCACATAGAAGATACAGGTCTGATTATCAGAATTCTCCACTCAGCTATCTCTGTCCCCTGGTGCCTTACTCCACATCTAGGACAAATTCCATTTCTCCATGCTTTATTCTCCTTGAATTCAAAGTACACAAACACACACACACACACACACACACACACACACACACACTGATGTTAGTATGGGAAAAAAAGAAATTTAGATATTTTCATTACATTATACATTACCAAGAGACATTGGGACAGTTTAAAAGAATGGAGGGAGACATACGAGGATTTACAAAGCATCAAGTGAAACACCAAACTGTTAGGTGGAAGAGCTATAGTACTACTAGCCAATTTATCGTGTTCTGCTACTACTAACAAAAACGTCTCGTTGCATTTTAAGCAGTATCTTTGACAAATACAGGGGCTTCAAAAATTCATGGAAAATGGAATTAAAGTATGAGTTTAGTTTGGTGGAAAAAAATTTAAGATCAATATGTAATTTTTTTTGAAATATGCATTTTTATGACCTTTTTAAAGACTCCATGACATTGGTTCTCTCAGACCTGTTCATGTGATCAGTGTTGACACACATCACATAATATTTTTAAATGCCGGGCCGCATGCAGTCTGCCCCTCTCTGTCATTAGAAAGCTATATCATGTATGACGAAGAGCACTGGGCCTGGGAACAGAGGCTGGAATTTGGGTGCCAGCTTTGGTGCTTATTAGCCAGTAGGGAACTTTTAGCCAGTTCCTAGTCTATGAGTCTGTTTTCTCACATATAACATGGGGATGATGACAATATCACCTGTCTCACAGAACTGAGTGGGGATGAAATAAAATCAAATGTAGAAAGCTACACATGATGCCAGGTAGGTAGTAAACATTTTGCAAGTGTTTGCCGTTGGAACCTTCTTCCCATACCCTGAGACCCAAACACAGGCATCACTTCCCGTGGTTGGCAACACCATCTCCCTCTCCTCCTTGCTTCTTGCCATCTTTCTGTAGTTCTACGAAATGGTACCCTCAGAACATGGTCCTGTGGGTAAACTTCCTCTCTTGAGCAGCTTTTCTTTGCTCTTCTGTCACATATCCACCTTTCCTCCAAGATAGGGAACCCCCTGAGGGCAGAGAATTGTGTTATTTTTATAAAAAGAAATATTGTGGAACATGCCCTGAACTTCTGACAGGAGATGGAATGGGGAGGGGTGAAGAATCAATTTTATATAAATCTCAAAAAATAGGATTTCAAACAGAAATGGAAACTGAGATCTAGAGAGGAAGAATAACTGTCCCAAGGACACAGAGCCTCCTTTTGCTTAAGCTGAAATAGGCATCCTTCTGTCTGATCATGGGATCCCCTTTTGCCTCTCCTGCCCCCCTTCCTCAGCTGCCCTTTCAGACTCTATTTTTCATTGTTTACTCATTCAGTCACAGAATTGTTATTCATAGATGAGTTTGCAATTATCTCTGCTTCAAGGTTTGATCCAGGAGAACTGGTCTCCATAAGGGGGCTTGGCCCTACTCCAGGATTTTGATAAAATGGTGCTGGCTTGTCACTTGGCACCTGCAGGCCTCCAATGGTGCAAGAAACTAAATGTGCTGTGTGTTCTCTGTCCAAGGCCCTCAGCCACGTAGATTCTGGGACATGGTCAGTCCTTGGCAAATGTGTGACTTGGCCTGAGCTTAATGCCATGTTGGTGCCACACTGTGTCTGCCAGTCTCCTGAAGGAAGAACAGTTCGGGACGGTTTCTGAAATTGCCAATCAAGGCTAAGCTTTGCATCTTGTGTGAGTGAGCCCCTTTTAAATTAAAATAGCCCAGTGGTTAAATATTCATGCTTTGCTTATTTCAGTATATTTAATTTATTATGTATCACTTTTCTTGGTTTTTATATAAACTTGCCTGAGGACTTTTTTTTGTTTTTTTTTCTTTTTTCTTTTTCTTTCTTTCTTTTTTTTTTTTTTCAGTTTAAATTCTGGCAGAATGTTCCTTTTTCCTTGGCAGAGTGTTGATTAGTTAAAGAAAGTCTGCTTAGCTAAGATCTTATATATATATATATATATATATATATATATATATATATATATATATAGCTTTTGCACTTTAATAAAAATGGCATTATAGTCATTATCACAATCATTATTTAATCTTTAGTGATCCTTAATGTGGTGCCCAACATGAGGTGCCATTAAAACATCTGCTTCATTTTATTATTCCCATCGCCTTCAACTCCTCTACACATTTTCTATTGTTTAGGAGGGTAAAAAGCAAGAGTGGTATCTTTCTTTCTCCCCATTTCTCCCACTGGCAAAAACCACAATTATATCTTCCTTCTGTCTGTCTTTCTACAGAGTAGGTCTTTGCCAAATTCTATCTCATAACTGTTTTGGTTTGGAAGGTGTGATCAGAGGGCCACTTCTCAGGTCTGACTTGCAGGCGAACTCTTTTCCGTCTCAAGCTTGCCTCATGCTTGGCTTTGTACAAGTACAAAACATGACTCAGTCTGAGTAGGAGAGCAGAGCTCACATTGATGCATAGAAGAGTTGTCTTCCCACATTGAAAACAAAGGGATAAAATCCAATTGATAAGGGGAGAAAAATCTCTACAAGAGCTTCCAACTGTGGCTCTTAGAGACCTATTTTTTTCTTTTTAAAAAGTCATAAGGCCCGGCCATACCTAATTTCAAAATATATAAATCATGATCCCTCAATTACCAAGAGATAATTAAAAATGACAGGTTCTGTCCCCCACCCCTGCCCCCCCCACACACTGTAAACTTATACCATCTCGTCTCACCACCCACATGGCATCTGCTACAACCTAAAAATGAGTTTCAGTATTAGCCTATGAAAAGAACAAAATGAAGTTAGAAATTTAAATTGGCTGCCAAAGAAGAAATCATATGTCACTTCTTTGCTCAAAAACATTACATAATCAGCAGTAGATTAAAAATAAACAAACCAAAAACAGAAAAAAGGAAAGAGAAAGGAAGAGAGAGGGAGAGAGATGGAGAGAAGAAATCAAGAAAAATGGAAAGGAAGGAGGGAGGACCAATTAGGTAGAAACTTGAGAATGTGCAGAAACCCTATGAAGGAAATTTTGAGAGTTACTATGGGACATGGAACAAGAGTTTCAATATGGAGAGACATCCACTTCTTTAAACGAGACAAATAGTATTTTCAAAACACAATTTTTTAGAGGTTTTTGCCTCAGGGCATGTGTGCTTGCCAGAGAGAAAGAAAGAGACAGAGACAGTGAGAGGGAAAGTGAAAAATCACCCTCTCCAGGGTGGGGTGGACACTCCACCATCCCTTCTTCTCCTCCATTCTCCTCCTGGAATCTTGGACATGCACACACATGCACCCAGCGTGAGTTTTAAGCCACCAGGTCCAGGACTCGAATTGTGGTTGGCTACGTGGGAGTCCAGCCACGTAACCACTATGCCATCTGCTGGCCCCAAGAAGACAAATTTTTAAACAGAATCCTGAGAGGATAATGGAAGACAAGAGACTGCAGCGTGGTTATACTCCTTGGGGGGTAATTTCTCTCTCTGTCTCTCTCTCTCTTTCTCTCTGTCTCCCTGGTAAGCACACATAGTCTAGGGCAAAACTAATAAATAAATAAATATATAAATAAATAGAAATGAAGAAACAAACATATAAATAAATATTTTTACGTGATAGAGATGACATTTCTGACTAACAAGAAGAAGTTGAATTTTACTGTTTTAGGAAAACTATTTGGTAAGGAGTTGTACTAGTTTGCTGTGGCTACTGTAACAAATCACCACAACACTTTTCATGGCTTTGAGCAGTAGAAATTTGTTTTTCCACAAATCTGGAGGACAGAAGTCTGAAGTAAGTTTCACCAAACCAAAATCAATGTTGGCAGGGCCATGCTTCCTCTGGAGGCCCTTGGGGAGAATCTATGCCTTGCTCTTCCTAACTTCTTGTGATGGCAGATAATCATTGGCTTGTGGCTGCCTCACTCCAGTCGCTGCCTCTCTCTTCACATTGCTTTCTCCTGTGTGTGTCAAACCTCCCTCTACCTTCCATTAGGACCTTGTATTTGGACTTATGGACCGACCACCCAGATAATCCAGCATAAGCTTCCATGTGAAGATTCTTAACTTAATCATAATTGCCAAGATCATTTTATTTATAAGGCAACATTCACAGATTCCAGGAATGAAGACCCAGTACCTTAGGTGGCCATTTCTCACCCTACTATAGGGGTAAATTAGATTCTTATCTCATACATATATTGAAGAAATTTCTAATGTGTTAAGTCTTTAAATAGACGATAGAATTGAATAGATATCTGATACCAGAAATGGTCCTTTTAAGTACTGAAAATAATTGATAGTTTTGTTTATATAGAAATTAAAACCAGACCAGTTTGTGGAGTGATAGTTACGGCTGGATCCCATATGGCTGACTGTAGTTTGATGGTGACTTGAGAGACACACCAGGTGCATATGCATGCATGCCCAAAATCCCAAAAAGAGAGGAAAACGGAGGAAAAAAAGCATCCCCCCAATCCTCATGGGGGATGATTTCTACTTTCTCTTTTTCTCCACCCCCACTTCAGCTAGTGCACATATCCTTAAAATAAATTAAAAACTTGTTTAGTTTATAATTACCATAAACAAAATTGCAAAGAATTGACACATTGGAAAAAGTAAGGGTAAAAGATGAAAATTTGCATCCTTTATATATGAGGATCCTTTATAAATTAGAAAGAGAAAAATATCCTTGTAGAAAAATGTCTTAAAACAGGAACAAGAACGTCACAAAAGAAAATTAAAATGTCAATGAACATTAAAAATAATTACCCTTGAGGGACCAGTAGATGGTGTAATGGTTACATCTCTGAACGGTCATGTATTCGACTGTGGTTTGAGTCCTGGACCGGGAGGCTTAAATCTCATTCCTGACACATGTGCGTGTATGCCCAAAACCCTGAGAGGATAATGGAGGAGAAGGAATTGTGGTGTGGCCATCCTCCCTGGAGGGCGATTTCTTACTTTCTGTCTCTCTGTCTCTCTCTGTTTCTCTGGCACGTGCATGCTCTCCTAGCAAAAAATCTCTTAAAAAACAGAAAAAAACAAACAAACAAAAACCCTTGTAGCAATTAAGAGCAAGTTAAATGCTGATAATATATTAGTTAGTTTTGGCCAACTAATTGGTAAAAGTTATTAAAATATCAATACCCAATAATGTCAAGGAAATGAGAAAATTAACACTTATACTCTGGTTAAGTGGCATGTTCATGGTACAAGCTTTCTTGAGCAATTTTACATTGTATATGAAAGACAATAGAATTTGTGTTTTCTTTTAATAGGAAATTATGATTTTAAATTATGGTAAAAAGTGAACAACTGTGCAAACGGAATTGAACATGCAAGGTTTTTATAGCTTCATTAAAACATGGACAAATTACGAATAATCTGTAATATCCCACTTTTTTAGAATATTAATGAAATAAATTTAGATATAGTTATAGAATGGGAGTCTATGTGGCTTTATAAATTCTAGCTGTCAAGATGGAAAATGTTCACTGTATGTGGCTAAATTAAAAGAGCAAGCAACAGGCTGGCAAGTGGCATAGTGATTAAGGCACTAGATTCCTACGTGGAATCTAGTATTTGAGTCCAACTATTGTTTGAGTCCCAGATCTGGTAGTTTGCATTTTCACGTTCTGTTTCTCTCTGGTCAAATTCAAAAAAATACATTAATTAAATTAAATAAATAATTCTTACCCCCAAAAAGAGCAAATAATAAGTTATCTGCACATCTGAGCCCATGAAAGTATGTGTGTTTGTATGCATGTGTATGGCTGTGTGTGCATGTGTATCTGAATTGACGAATGAAAATATTAACAATGATCCTCTTTGGAGGTAGGATTATGACTGATTCCCTTCTCCATTTAAAATTTTTTTGGAAAGAAAAAAAAAAAAAACCACACATGCATGTATTTTAAAATGATCTCCAGACAGAGTAAAGTTAATCTTGTTAATGTGACAAATACAGGCCCCTTACAATCTATTTCCAATTACATTTCTGCTTTACCTTGACTACTCTGCCAATGTTGCTATAGCAATGCTGAATTTCTTGACCTTGTCTGAACTGGGTCCTGTGCTTTCATAAGTCTATGTCTTTATATATGTTGTTCCATCTGACCCAAATCCCCAGAAAACTTCTACTCTTTTGAAACCCAGGCCTCTAAGGTGGGCAGAGTTTTCTGGACACACTAAGGCAGAATAAATCATTTTCTCTTCTTTGCAGCCACAGCTCAGCACTCCTTAACACACCATAATAGTATTTCTATTCTGTGTATATGTTATGATCTATTTTTTTCACTGGCTGTGAGCTTAGTGCAGCTGAGTTAAAATCCTCTGGGTCCCCCTAGTACCCAGCACTGTACATGAGGTGGGTGGTAGACAGGTTCATAAAGAGCCCAAAGCAAGTAAAGCTCCCCCAGATCACACTGCCTGTAAGGAAGATAAGGGGATTAGATATCCAACGATGAGGAGCAAGCAAGAGATTTTTGATTGGTCAAATGTAAAATTTTAAATTTAACATCCTTATTTTGCCCCATTGACTTATGTTGGTCAAAATCAAAACACTGTATTTCAGATTTGGTCAGAATTGCCTGCTTATATTTTTTGCTTCATTTTTTCAGTGCGAGGAAAGCTGTTTTGTTGTTGCTGTTCTCTAATTCATAACTGGTATGCTAAGTAGTGCGATTTTGTTTACCTTAGGCTGATTGTGCTTCAAAGTACTCACACCTTTTTACAAAGTCAGATTCTTAAGTTGTGCTGAATCATTTGCTCTAAGTGATTCTTTGAAGGTAATTAGAAACAGTTGGGAAGCAGGTATGGTTCCAGAATATATCTTTCCGTAAGATGCAGAAAACAAGTGAGAAATGCACATAGGAGTCACATTGCAGGGATTAATGAGCCTTGGGCTGGTCAGGTCACCTCTCAGAGTCATAACCCTCAGGTTTTGCTGTTGTTTGTTTAATTACCAGAAGGGGCAGATACATACACAAACACACACACACACACACACACACACACACACACCAGTGTGTGTGTGTGTGTGTGTGTGTGTGTGTGTATATATATATATATATATATATAGAGAGAGAGAGAGAGAGAGAGAGAGAGCAAGAACCAATGGGGAGTGGTCATGCCACCACAATCCCTTCTCCATTTCACCATCTAGTTGGGATTTGAGGCATATATACACAGACACATGCATCTGGCATATTTTTCAAGCCACCAGGGCCAGGATTTGAATCACAGTTGGTCATGTGTGATCTGGCTCCCATAGCTACTAGACTATTTATCTAGTGGCTCCCATAACCACTAGACTATGGGCCAACCAGTATATTGTTTTTTCATAAGGAAAAAAAAAAGGCGGAGGAGCCAGATTGTGGCACAGCAGTAACAAACATGCTCTGTGAGGCACTCTCACATGGGAAGGCTCAAAGCCAGGAGCCATGCTGAGTATACTGGGCACTGTGTGCATGATCCAGGGGGGGCTGGAGGTTATGAGCAGATTGTGGGGTCAGGGCCCTGTTGGGGGTGTTGTCTCTCTCATGCTCACTCATGTATGAAATAAAATGTAAAACTATTTTTCAAAATTAATAGAAATAAAACAAAAAGGAAAGGAGTTTCCATGGACTTTCATTGATACCAGTTGTTGGATCTGAGACATTAGGAACAGGAATGTAGCCACCTTAAGAAGCTGGTAGAGACAGCAGCAAAGCTGAGCTCTTAAGGAGGAAAATAAAATGGCATTTATTTTGAGGCTGCTGTTAGAAAGAGCAGGGAATTGCCTGGAGAAAATCATAGTTGAGTTTATCATTAAGAAACCATTACATAGAAACAGAATTTTGGTGCTATGGGAGTAAAAACAAGGTGCTGGGTAGCCGTGCTCTTTTTTTCTTTTTTTTTTTTTTGGAGAGGTTTTCGCTATAGGGCGCGTGCGCTCGCCAGACAGACAGAGAGAGACAGAGAGACAGAAAACGAAAAATCACATCCCAGGGGAGATGGCCACGCCGCAATCCCTTTTCCTCCATTCTCCTCTCGGGATCTTGGGCACGCACGCACACGCGCCCGGCATGAGTCTCAAGCCACCGGGTCCTGGACGCGAACCACGGTCGACTATGTGGGAGTCCAACGACATAGCCATTACGCTAACTGCTGGTCCCTGTGCTCTTTTTTTTTCTGGTAGCTGGTATTCTATTTGGCAGGCTGGGATGTGTATATACCATTGATAAAATATAGTAGTTGGGGAATAGTCTTCTCCTTAGGTTTTAGGGCTTTTTTATTTTTACTTTTCCACATTCCCACAGAAAGCCTACTTGCCTGCTCCCAGACAGGAGCAGAGAAAGGTGATGGAGAAGTATTTGTGTCTGGAAGCAGGAGTGTTATGCAGAGACAGAGGACAGCAAGGCTGATCCTGGGATTGGTGCTGGTTTGAGAACTAAGCAGTTGGATCCCAAGCAAGTGACGGGTGTCAGAGCTCAGTTTACTTGCCTATAAGACAAGAAATATGGACTACATAATCGTTTATCTAACTTTATTTAACAGAAGAATCTTTTTCTTTCTCAAAGAAACCCTTACACCAAATCCTATTTTATCTATGAAATGGATGTGGATATTTATTTATTTATTTATTTTGAGAGGTTTTTTTCCATAGGGCGCATGCACTCGCCAGACAGACAGAGAGAGACAGAAAGCGAGAAATCACCCCCAGGGGGGATGCCATGCCACAATCCCTTCTCCTCTATTCTCCTCTCAGGATCTTGGGCACACACACACATGTGCCTGGCGTGAGTTTAAGCCACCGGGTCTGGGACTCGAATCGCGGTTGATTACATGGGAGTTCAGCAACATAGCCGTTATGCTAACTGCTGGTCCCTGAATGTGTATATTTAAGATGGAAATAATAACCCCTAGTGGGGTTAGACCAGGGAGGCTCATCCTCTGTCTACTGGCCTTTCTCTGTTCCCCTCTATTCAGATATGCCAAGGAATGCCATATCTTTAGGACCACAGTATGAAACCAAACTCTGCCTCAGCTGGTACCCTTTATCTCTAAGGTCATGCATCTAAAAAAAATGAAAACCCTAACAAAATTGCTTTGTGACTCATCTCTGCTCAATCAACCCAATGTGCAAAAATAATTAAAAAGAAATTTCAAGTTATCTGAAGGTGTTTTTGGTTTTGCATTTTTGTTTTGTTTTGTTTTTAATTTGCTATAGGGCATGTGTGCTTACTGGAGAGGGAAAGAGAACGAAAGAGAGAAAGAAGTGAGAAAGCAGGATTGTGAATGGCTGCACCACAATCCCCTCTCTATTTTCCTCTGGGGACTTTGGGTACACACATGCACCCAATATGTCTCCCAAGCCATCAGATTTGGGACCCCAACTGTGTAGTGGGGTCCACACCACTGGCTGGCCCCTACTGAAGTTTTTAATAAGTGCAAACAAACCAAAATATTTATATCCCCTTCTCCAAAATAAATAGACAAAATCTACCAAAAGGATATAAATTCATCACCAAATCATAACTTCTCTCTGTCCTCTTCCCTCACCCTTCACCTCCTCTCACATACATGGTAGCTGCTTTCAAGGTCCTTTCCCCTCTCTCTTCCCCTGTGGGTGTGATCTACTTCTTCCTCCTTTCTTTCCACCTTCTTGATCAGATTTATCCTTTTCTTGTTTGGTCCTTCTCTCTCTTATTCAATAGGAATCTGCCAGCTTCTCTTTCTTTCCTAATTTTGTTTCATCATGTCCATTATAACCCCATTAACTCCACACCAGTCCCAGGCAGAACAGTATTATTTAAGAACCACTCTTTTCAGAGTGGGTGGTGAGGAGGGGTTGGGAGAATATTACAAACACAGTTCCATATCGTCTTTACAATTTCTCTCCTCATTTGTGATACGACAGTCCTAGAACTCCCTCTGTGACTCCTGCTTTAACTGAAATAATTAAAAACAAACAGAAATATGATGACTGGGACCCTTCGGTCAGAAGCACTGTGCAAGATTAGCATTTCTGTCATTCATTTCCTTTTTCCAAATCACTGACCACTCCCTGATGCCCTGACATTTCTGTGCCATGGCAACCAGTCAAGAATGAAAGATCTCCCTGGGTTTCTTGAGGCTAATGGGGCTATTTAAAGAAGTCCTTGGATCTTTTCAAGTGAGCTGCCTAATGGGATCCACCAGGTTTTGTGTGGGGTCAGAGGACCCTCCCAGAGGCGGTGGCTGCCCAAGGTGAGGCAGGTCCAAGCTGAAGTCCTAGATTACTATCTGCGGCCCTGAGAATGGAAGTACAGCATCTGCTGCCACTGTGTACACTGTGTGCTCACCAGTGTCCCAGGTGACTGGGCTGCTTCTCAGGCACAATCTACACTGGCTTAGATTCTTCTTGGCTCTGCATGAAAGAGCAATGTGATCTCTGCCCACACTTCAGAAATGACTCAGTGTTTTCCTAATCTGTGTGCCTATATTTCTTATCGTTGATACAAACAGATTCATTTCCTATGTGTTATTTATTCTTCGGGTGCCATGGTCCCTGCTGCTGACTTCCCCTTTCCTACACACACACACACACACACACACACACACCCCTCAGGAGAGAAGAGCCCTGTGCCCAGCTCTTAACAATGCGAGGATCTCACAGAATGTGTCCTCTGTTCAGTGCTTGACAACAAACTTGTCTCTCTGGCAACCACAGATTCTCGTTTTCCCTTTTTCTCCACTGGCAGGGCCATTGGTAAAGGTGGGTGACAGAGGATTCTAATGTGCAGAAGGCGCACATGTGTGTGTGAGAGAGAAATTAAGAAAGAAAGTAAAAATCTTATAGGCATCACTCAACTGCTCTATTGCAACTGTGTTTATATAACTCATTAGTTGCCTATAGAGTCATCAGGGATGGAGAACCTGTTCTACCTCATTGTAGATGGGCACCTGCTGCAAACTGCATTCATCCCACATACCTTCTCTCTCTCTTCACATACTCATCTTTTTCGACGGAAACTTAGGCTTTAAAAAAATTAAAAAGTCATGGAAGGAGCACTAGATTTAAAGGTAGATTATTTCGTCCAAATCTGGTACTGCCAAGGTGGGCAGAGAGAGTATCCTAGTTGAGTAGCTAATGGGATGGACTATGGAGCCATTGCCTGTGGATGAGTCCTGAAACTGCTGCTTCCCAGCCATGTGACCTTGGGCAGGTTACTGAATATCACTGTTCCTCAGTCTCTTCATTTGTACAGTGGGGATGATGATCCCGGTGCACACCTCAAGGAGTTGTTGTGAGGGCTGCATTAGTGAACATAAGTCTCATTCACAGTAAGCTCCATATAAGCACTTGTCATTTGTTATTTGCAGAATCATGAGAACAGCTTTCTATTCTCATGGTACCCTGGTCCAAGTCATTGTCATCTCTCACGTGGGTAATTGCATCTGATCTCCTTGTTTCTGCATCGAAGCCAGAGTGCTGTGCTCATTTGTTGGAAACCATCTACGACTCCCATCTCACTCAGAGTTACAAACAACGCCTTATATCAACGTGAAAGGCTTTACTCAGTCTGTCCCCTGCAACCTTTCATCTCTGACCCTCTCTCCTAGTTTCTGCTCCGTTTTGCACTCTGCCCTGCCCCTCTGACTCCTTACTAGTCCTCCGACAGGATACCTATGCCCTGAATTCCAGATCATTCTCTAAACCCTACTTGGTGATTTTAATCTTACTAGACACATAGGCCCTACAGCTTGGCAAACATGTTTTTAATAAACTCTTAAAGACAGACCTCAAACTCTGCTCCTCGAACCCATAGCCATTGCTCTGAATTCCTAGAGCACTTTTATTCTAGGACTCCAACTTTTCGATTTTGGATTTATGCTCTTCTGGCCTTTCTCATTTCATGTTTGCAAGTCTGTCACTTCAAAATGAGGGTAGCTTTCTTGAAAGCTGGAGCCAAGGCTTTGGCTTGATTTGTATTCCTCCCAGTGCCTTGCACATCTTCAAGTCAAGATCAGTTAACTTGAGTAGCAAAAGGCAGGACTCTGGGCCCTGGGAGGAGTATTCCCGGCTATGTGTACCTGTGTGAATGAATTACTTCTTTCCCTGCGCACGGCCGCACATCCACTGATGCAGGTACATCGGTAAATGCAAGGGGACTTCAAAAACTTCACAGAAAAATAGGATTAAAGTACGAGTTTATTTTAGTGCCAGAAAAGATCTTGAAATTCATGCATAGTATTCATATAACATACATTTTCCATGAACTTTTTGAAGATGCCCCATACTTGGGCCTATATGTATAATTGTAAATTTGGAGAAAAAGGATACATAAATTTTAAAACTTTTTAAAGCCATGGGTGTGCTTATGATTGAGTCTCTTTCACGTGTTTAAAATGCTTGTGCTTCATGCAGTAACACTCTCTCTGCTCCTACTGTGACTTTAAGTTCTTGCCAGGTTTAGAAACTCTCTTTTCTAGTTTGTCATGGCCACTCAGAAACTTTCTCAATCAAGAATGACTCACGGTTACTGCCCACAGACAAGATTTTATTTATTTTGTTCCATCTTAAGTGTACTAGAAATGGTCTTTAATCTCTTATGAAATATGGTATGTGGGAACAAATGTCCAGCTGTAGGGTGGGGAAAAAACAAGGCAGTGCACTCTCTCAGGTGACAGATCGAGATTATTAACCCGAGGCACTGGCAAGTTCTGCACCCTATGCCAGGGAGGCGCTCCACATCCTGAGAAGCTGAGGAGACTTGGGTTTGCCCTCTGTTTAGCAGGTCTAAGGCACATGCTTCCTCCTTGGTGGCCTTTGTAATCTGAATAAGGAAGAGGGAGTGATTCGCCAAGATCAGCCTTTGAATCCACCGTCTGAATGAAGGGCCAGGACACACCTGATCTATTCAGTCCCCAGCAGTGTCTTTCAAATAACAAACAAGTTCAGCATTTACACTGTGTATGTAAATTTCCATCACAATAGCTGCCCTGCTTTTATGGAACTAGGAACAACTGGATAGTTCAGATAAAGGGGGAACCTTTTGAAAGAGGACACCACCACTGAAATACTATCTCTGTCAGAGGGGCACGTTTTCTCTACACACGATCCCTTCCATGAGTATCACGTCGTGGAGAAATATGATAGCGACTCCAAATGGTCATTTCTGCACATTTGGAAAATGAATTTTAGAGAGATGACTGAAAAGCTGTTGGGCAGCCAGAATTTGCCACCAGCTGGGCAGTGTGCCATGGGCTTGGCTGCGAGCAGAGAAGGGGAGGCCAGGGTGTGTGCAGTGGAGTGTGTGGGCTGGTGCAGAGTGCAAACACAGGCTTTCCGAGAGACCGAGAGCTCACCGGTTTGGGGAAAGCCAGCTTATTTCTAAATTGTGGAAAAAAAGCAATTCCAACTTGTATTCTCTGGAGCAATGAGTCCTGAAATCAAATCAGAAAAAAATGGAATCAGAATTGTCCTTACTTGTCTACTCTGCCCGGGAGAGGGATGGTAGCATAAGAACCTGAATAATTCACACCCCAGATAGTTCTGATGATATGACTGGGCAAGTGCTTCTTGAAAACCATTCATCTACAGGGCGATACTGAGATGCAGCTCTTGCCACTATTGGAACAGGGATAAATATCAATTCTCCTGGTCCACGTACACTTTCTGTGGGGTGAATGTGTAACAACACAAATAATAAAAGTCATTATTTCAAGCTAATTGAGAGGCCAATTTAATAAATGACAGAGAAATCTGAAACAGAGTTAGTAAACAAACTGCATCACTTTTTATTTATTTATTTATTTTTAGACTTTTGTCATAGGATCCATGCGCTCACTGGAGAGAGACAGATGGGGGTGGGTAGTGAGAATCACATGTATGCATAAGCACCTAGCATGTTTTTCAAGCTGCCAAGTATGGGACTAGAACTGTTGTTGGTCATATGGAGTTCAGTACCTTAACCACCTCGCCACCTGCTGTCCTGAACTATGTTAGTTTTTAACCTGTGTTTTAATCAGCTCAGGCTGTCACAGACTGGGCAGCTTAAACAATGGATGTTAATTTTTCATAGTTTTAGAAACTAGAAACCCAAGATCAATATGCCCATGTGGGTGGGTTCTTAGTTAGTATCCTCTTCCTGGCTTGCACAGCTGTCTTCTCTCTGTGTCCTAGTATGGCAGAAAGAGAGAGACCTTTGGTCTTTCTTCCTCTTTTTATAAAGATATTAATCCCATCATGAAGGGAGAGGGGCTTATCCTCAAGAACTCCTCTGAACTAAATTACCAAAAGCTTCACCTTAAAATACTGTAATATTGAGGGTTAGGGTATCACAAAGTGAAGCTGGGAGGAGATAATAGCATTTAGTCCATAACAGCCTGGATCTGTTTACCAGCTGTGGAAAGCTCAGCAATGCTTTGCCAGCCCAGTTGAAGTCACCAGTTTCATGGGCCTGAGTTCTATCTAGAAGTGATGAGACTTAGAAAGTGGTTCACCAGAACAAGCAGGAAGAGTTTTCCCTCTTCCTTTGGGAATTCTGTCACTGAATTTTCTGCCTCTGATCCTTTTGGATAATGCTTCTGTCTCAGTCCTTTCCGGGTGCTATAACAGAATCTCATAAACTACATGGCTTACAAACAATGGAAACTTATTTCTCACAGTTTTGCAGGCTAGAGAGTCCAAGATCAAGGAACTGGAAGACTTGGTGTCGAATCAGGGTACCTCCTGGTTCATGATTTTTTCACTCTATCCTCACATGGTAGAAGGAAAGAGAGAGCTCTCTGGGGATCTTCCATAAGGGCACTAATTCTATTCATGAGGGCTCCCCTTCATGACCTAAACCCTTCCCAAAGACCACATTTCCAAACATCATCACACTGGGCATTAAGTTTTAGCATACACATTTGGAGGGATGTAGACATTCAGCCAATAGCAGTTGCTGGAAGGGCAGGGATATTGGGGAGGAGGTGAAGATTGAAGGGGCAAAGGGTACAGGCAGGAGCTGAAAAGACAGTAGCATCCATGGAGCAAGATGACAACAAGCTTTGGATAAGGGGAATAGGGAGCAGGGGTGGGCATAGAGGGGAAAAACAACCTATGGAACATCACTTCATCAAGAAGGGAAAATAATTGCCAACTCAAGCCTTTCCAAAGGTTCTGCACCATTTCCCTGTCCCTGTCTCCTCCCAACCCCTGTGAACTTTACATCAGGTTTTGGAAATCAGAATATTGCCCCCAAATGCTGTTGCTCAGGATTTGCTCCTTCTAGGTTTTGGTGGAGACTGGTAAACAGTTCTACTTCCATCTAGTGGGGTCCACCCCAGCCAGAACTCCCTGCCCAAGTACATTCCTATGGAATTTAAAACAAGATGTTACTTTCAAAAACTTCCATTTTTCTTGGTCCATTAGGTGTTTGGGATGATAATTGTACTTAATCTTTTTTAAAGTTGGCTGAACCAAGCTTCACACTAGCCTGAGGGTCCTCTGTGACCTACTGTTCATTCTTGGGTTTACCCCCTTGTTCCTGTGCCCTTATAGGGATGGACAGTTTTCTTTAATGGACCATAAGCTTCTTCAAGGTAGGGAGTAGGTCATACTCATCTTTGGATCCCTGCACCCAGCACAGTAGGTGGCACTCTGCAGGGACCAAGGTCCTGTGCTGAATAGAAATTAAGTGAATTAACTGAAATGAAGTGAATCCAGTATAACCCCTACGAATACCATAATGTGGACATGACCTCATCAGCCAAGAACTAAAAGATGTAGGTCAAAAATCTGTCATGCAGGGGCCAAGCAGTGACAGTGCAACTGGAACCACATAGGAAAGGTCTGGGTTCATGTCATAGGACCTACCTGAGCATGCTGGGTGCTTACATATGTACCAGGGATCTGGGCTGGCTGAGACTGGGGTTGGATCATGGTAGGAAGATTCTGTTGAGGGTGCCTGTCTCTCTTTCTTTCTCTCTCTCTCTCTCTCTCTCTCTCTCTCTCTCTCTCTCTCTCTCTCTGTTTCTTTCTTACTCATGGAAGGAATAAAAGAATAAACTTTTTAAAAATTTGTTATGCAGATTTTAGGAACATATGTAAAATATTTTTGTAACAATGCAGATATTATGCATAACTTTGGAGATCACTGCTGTAAATAATGCCAAGTGTGTTCATGTTCCCCTCAGTCTGCTGGGCCCCTCCAACCTCCAAGGGTCTGAGGAAAAGGCTGGGTATCTCAGACAGCTCCTCCTGAGTGGGTGTGAAGCATGAGCTGCAAATCATCTTTTCTGGAGCTTGGACCATGCGGAAGGGCCTAAACTGGAGGCTACTCAGACTTCTGTAGTACAGGCTTTCTGAGGCCTTGAAACCTAGATAGCTCAGGCTGTCTACTAACTTCTCCAGTTTAAAAACTCCTTTGCCCGGTCTGAAACTATCCCCACAATCTGTGGGTCTTTAGAACACCTAATTCTTTCAGTTAGTCACCTGACAGTTACTGGACACATCTTACCTTCCTGCACTTCCAGACTAGCTCCTAAAGAGCTTGTGATAGTGGCCATTTGTGAGGTTGTGGGACCTCCTTCTTCTGAGGCCAACATTGTTGAATGGCTTCTCTTCTGTGTCCAGAAAGGCCACGGCCCCACTGCTGTGTGTCACTTACTGGTCACTGTAGCTCTCTCTGGGTTTGGGAGAAGCTCAGCTTTCCTGAGATATCAAAATTCCCACTGTGTTAATGATTAAAAATGCTAAGACAAGCCCACAAAAAAATATGCCATTTATAAAATCTGTTTAAGGAAATGCTGCTTTTAATAAGAAATGTCAAGCTTCATTGATTTTTATACACAACAAATATATGACTGAAAAATATTGAAGCATCTAGAATTTAGTAGCAAAACCATGTACTTTAAACATTAATAAGACAGAGACTATTATGACTACTATGATTTTAATCTTCTCTACTTTCAATTCATAATCTATTGATTTAATTCTAAAAATAGATCCGAAATGGCTCGTCACAGAAGGAAATGTCACACAATACAAATGGGATAATTTTAAGATAATTATAGAGACTATTATTTTATAGTGCATTAGAGACAGTCTGGTCTAAGAATTTAAAACTGAATAATGATATCTTTCCATTCTCTCATTTTATCTCTGCTATGGCAAACACTTAAAGTTGAGTCTCTTTGTGACTGTGCGGCATGGGATAAACGTACTTTTGCCCCCTCTTTGTCCCCTACTATAATACCATAATGGTTCCATATCTAGTCTAACCCCATGGGATGCTGCGGCCTAAGCCAAATGTGGCAGTCCCTGGATGAAGAAGGCCTGTAGCTTCCTGGCCTAGTCCATGGTGAGACTCTGGATCCAAGGACACCTAGACTAACTCCTGGTGTCAATGGCCCATCCATACCTGGGCCCCTTTACCATTGGCAAGCACTGGCTCTCAGTCTGTTCTCATCCCAACAACAAGCTCCTGTTTCTTTGGCAGAATATTTCCCTCAAACCACGGGAAACTATACACCAGCAGAACAAGGAAATAGCCAGGATTTTATCTCTTGAGGATAGTCCTTAATCAAGAATGTAATGCTGAGGGGTACACATATCTCCAATCTCTTGCTCCTGATTAGATCAAGTCTAAGACTAACGTGATCTTAAAAGTTCACGTTAGGGCCTTTCCTTGATGTTGTGCCTTTACCTGACCTACTTCTCTTTCTGGACCCACTTCTCTCTTATTTTACCTAAGCTTTTCTAAGAAACTACTCATGAAGTACTTTCACATGAGCCATCATCTCCCTGTCTACTGTCTACTGCTAGAGACTCTAACGTATCCCTTGTTACTAACTGTGTGACTTTGAACAAATAACCCATCTTATTTGAACATGCTTTTGTATCTGAAAAAATTGAAATGGTTATACCAACATCTGGGGGCTCTTGTAGGAATTAGTGATCATGTTTCTTTGGCACAGAGTCAGTTGAAGTAGATCTGTTATTATCAGATATTTCTCCAAGGTATTAGGCTCACTTACCCCTTCCAGAGGAGTGTCCTCCATGGTATCTTCTGGGTAGTGTGGAAGTGGGAACTGTAAAGCTGGTATGGAGAAGCAAATCTAGTTATTTGTTTCTCTAGGACTGAGCCCACAGCCCTTCCAATTTAGAAGAGTCTGAGTAATTCAGCTGTAAGCTTTTAAAATGCTAAGCACAAAATTATGATAGAAGAATATGATTTAGGGTAAGGGTGCCAGGAGAGGATTCAGGATTTGATTTTAATTGCTCTCAGCATTGTCTTCTGACTGAAAATCTTGAGTAGTTTTTACAGGGTTTGCTCTGACAAGAGAGGCCCTGCATCCTTCAGGCCGGCCTCTGCTTAGGAGCCTGTGAATTGGTGACAGGCTGTCTGAGTAGGGGTTCCCATGGGAAGGTTATGGGGGCGGGGGTGTGTGGAGCTAAGACAGAATGAGCAATAAATAACCCTGCATTCAGGAAGCTATCAGAATTTCTCATCTTAGGTGCTGCAGTTGGTGGTTATATTCAAGTGATTCATTTCCTCTTTCTGAAGCTGTATTATAGGGATCCAACGCTATTAGACTCTCATGCTTCCGTTCCTAGCCATCTTCATTTTCATTTTTTCTGACTCTTTCATTTCATTCTTTGTAGACAGAGAACATAATTCTATTAGGTCACTTGCCCTAGGCATCTATTCTATGGGGTCTTGGACATCTGCTTTGGGTTGCTACCTCATCTGAAGACTTCTCTTGTGCTATTAATTATAAATGCGGATGGTATAAATGACCATTGAAAATGAGTCAGAGGGACCAGCTGTGGTGGCACACTAGATGGAATGCTGCTTCAAGGTGGCTGAGGCTACATGGGAGGCCTGGGTTCAGTTCCCAGCCCAATCTAAAAAGTTGGGTACACTGGCACACACCTGTAGTCCTAACTGACCGAGAGGCTGGAGCAGGAGAATTTAGACATGATGAGACCCTGGCAAAGGTACTTGTCTCTTCCTCCCTCTTTCTCTGTCAAAAAAAAAAAAAAAAAAAAAAAAAAAAAAAAGATGACCTGACAATATCACATTCACTGGGAGACTAGGCAGCGTTCAAGAAAGAGGATGGTCGGGCGGGTCATGAGAGAGGAGTCTCTGGTACAAGAACCACAAGCGGGAGGGCAGCAAACCTGGGGGGAGAGAGAAGTCTCAATATGGTTTCAGCTTGATCCTGGCAGTGGAGCCTATAGGACACATCAGACATTCTGCTGTCCTAAATCAAAAGGCTAAGCTCTTGATGGCCTTGGGGTGAGCAGTGAGAAGAACAAGCAGGGTAACCCCTGTCTGACCCCACAAAGACTGTCACTGCTCACAAATGTTCAAATACAAGCAGGTGGCCTCCTTCCTAAAACAAAGCTCCATGTTTTAATGAATCTCCTGGAAGGGGTGGGAAAGATTAGTACAATGGATTCTCTCATCTTTTTTTTTTTTTTTTTTTGAGCAGTTTTTGCTATAGGTCATGTGTGCTCACCAGAGAGACAGAGAGAGATACAGAGACAGAAAGCGAGAAATCATCCCCCAGGGGGGAATGGCCACGCCGCAATCCCTTCTCCTCCATTCTCCTCTTGGGATCTTGGGCACACGTGCCGGCATGAGTTTTAAGCCACCAGGTCCAGGACTTGAACCACGTCAACTACATGGGAGTTCAGCAACATAGCCTTTATGCTAACTGCTGGTCCTGGATTTTCTCATCTTGAATTCTCCTTTTAGAAAGTGCTATCAGAAGGGTTGTAACCGCTCCAGTGTGAGCTTCCCAAATACTGCTCATCTAATTTTTCTGTCTTTGAAGGAAGGGTGTACTAGATAATCCCTCTGGATAAACGGGAACTGAAGAGGAGTGTAGGGATTGGTTTTTGTCCCCAAGGGCCAAGTAGGTAGAGACCCAGAATAATGGCACAGACTTTAAACAACTGCGGTAGAAACAGCAAGGATCTGCCCAGACCTTGACATAAAGGTTACAGGCTCACAGCATGACTTCCTTCTCCCCATCGATGAGGATTAAATGTTTAGTCTTAGATCACCACCACTAAAGCACATCTGAGGTACATGCCACCTTGCCAGGTCCAGACTCGGTGCAAAGAAGGGTCAATGAAAGCAAAATTAACACCAGGAGAGGTTTTCTATTTCCTCCAAGGACATTAATAAAGGGAGCACCATTGCCAAAGGATATAATAACCAACATCAATTAGTCGTGAAAGCAAATCTTACATTACTAAACCCTGTGCTGCGTGAGAGCCGTTCAGAACCCTTACCACCGCTGTGTACACACAGCACTCACTGCACCTGTCAAGTCATCCTGTTTGCTCCAAACATTAACTGGCCTTGCTTTTGTTCTCACTAATCACTCCTAATCCTATGTATTACACACATATTGTCGAGGCCCTCCCTGCTTTATTTCCTAGGGCACCTCCTTGTTATTATTGAGCCATGTTTTTCATGGAAACACTGCATGTGGGTAGGCAGGGATTACTTCCTGCTTCCTAGACTTCCCTGCATCCACCCAACAGTGACGATTCTGCTCTAAACCTTTTTTTTCTCATTCACATAGATGCTTTTTTGGTTAATAGCATGTTTGGGCAAATACTTCTTATTCATTAGTAGACGTGCCTCGTATTGTCCTCAGGCTGAGAGACTGGTGACTTTTATGAGGGGTGTATAGCTGCCAAATAACAAGGGTCTTGACAAAGAAATTGCCTTATTTTATACCCAGGTCCAGAGTGAATAGGAAGTTGGTGCAGTGTAGTCCTGTGGTCAGTGTCCTTTCTGCTGGTTAATATGGACTGGAAGCAGTTGGGGAGGTGAAGGTTTTGTTTTTTTGTTTTTGGCATCCTCTGAAGAATGCCCCTTGATCTCTCCAACACTCATTGGAATGTGAACCTCAGGGCAAAAAAGCTCCAGCCTTGACAACTCCAAAGCACTCATTCTAAAGCTGCTGGTGGAAGGCCAAGACTACTTTTATGGATGACTAGAAATGTTGGGTGGGGAAGTCTTTGGAGATGAGCTGGTCTGAATTCTGACGTGCTGGTATGAGCTAAATTCTGGGCAAATATATTTTACCCAGTCTTCATCGCAGACTCTGCTGTACTGCATCTCTATTGCATTGATGACTGTGTGGCACTCACCCAATTCTCTTCCACTAGCTGTTGACTATTTCTTTGGAGTGGGCTTGAGTACTTGTCCGGGAGCCTCCATGGCCCTTTCTTGACCACTTTGTGATAGTCCTATGCTGGGTTTATAGGCACCAGACAGGGATAGAGGGACAGACTGGTTGAGTGAGGACATAGTGGTCCTCCTGGGTCAGGACTATGTGACTGTAGTTGCTGCTTCTTTGGAACTCACAGCTCTGTGGGAATTCAGCTCTGGCAATAAGAGGGTGGTCTCAGAGACTCCTAGAGCATCTTCAGAAATAAACATACTAAAGTCTTTCTGTAGTGTGATTTTTACTAAGTGGAAAAATTGGTGGGAATCAGGTTCAGTACATATACTATTTGTCTTTTATAGTCTGGCTTATTTTGCTTAGCAGTATATCTTCTAGATCCAACCACTTTGTATTGAACTATAGGATTTTATTGTTCTTTATGGCTGAGTGATATTCCATTGTATATATGTGCCATAATTTTTTAATCTGGTCAGTTGTTGGACACTTAGGTTAATTTCATGTCTTAGGTATTGTACATAATGCTACAGTAAATATGGAGATATAAGAATCTTTCTGGTTGAACGAGTTCCTGTAACTTGGGTAAATACCTAAAAGTGGGATTACTGGGTCATATGGGAGTTCTATTTGTAAATTTTTGAGAAACTTCCGTATTATTTTTCACAATGGCTGTACTAATTACATTCCCACCAACAGTTCAGAAGGGTTCCCTTTTTATTATAGCCTTATCAGCCTTGTTCTTTGTTTTCCTTATCATAGATATTCTGACTGGGGTTAGTTGATATCTCATTGTGGTTTTGATTTACATTTCCTTATGATAAGAGATGTTGAACACTTTTAGTATGATTTTTGGCTATTCATATGTTTTCCTTTGAGAGCTGTCTGTTCAACTCAATAGTCTATTTTTTAATTGTATTATTAGTTTTTCTATAGGTAAACTACTTGAGTTCTTTATATATTCTGGTCATTAATCTCTTATAGGAAGTATAGTTTGAAAATATACCCTCCCATTCTGTGGGCTCTCACTCTGTTTATTGTAGAGGTTTTTTAGTTTGATTAATTCCAGTTGTTTATTTTTGGAGTTGTTGCCCATGTCTGGGGGGGTCTTATTTAAGAAATCTTTGCTTACTCCAAAATCTTCAAAAGGTTCCCTTGTGTTTTTCACAAGTGCTTTCATAGTTCGAGGCTTTACATTTAGATCTTTGATCCATTTTGATTTGACTTTTGTTAATGGTGAGAAGGTTCTAATTTAATTTTTCAACAGATGAATATCTAGTTTTCCCAGCACCATTTGCTGAAAATGCTTTCTTTGCTCTGCTGAATCGTCTTGTGTCCTTTTTTTAAAAAAAAAAATTATTTTTATTATCATCATAATCTTCTTTATATTACATTGGATTAGATATAATTTTACAGTGTATTACATTGCTTTTTCAAAAGGGAATGCCATGCATGTCAGTCAATACAGAGACATTAATCTCCCCACTTCATCATTCAATATCTTTTCTATGTTTTTCCCAATCATTATTATTATTATTCTAATTATTTTTTAAAACAGTCAATCACTATTTCTCATTTTGCTTGTAAAAAGACTTTGCCCATCATGAAATACTTCTCAGACCAACCCAGTTGAGAATACTATACATGTCATCATCAAGAGGTTATAAGCCATATCTTGTGTCCTTTTTAAAAATCAGCTAGCTGTATGCTTTGGGGGTTTACTTCTGGAATCTCTATTACGTTTCATTGGTCTATGAGTCTGTTATGTGCCAGTACTATGCTGTTTTGATTATCAAAACTTTGTAATATATTTTATAGGTTGATAGTGAGATTCCTCCAACTTTATCCTTCTTACTCAGTATTACTTACCTTGGCAATACTGAGACTTTTATGATTCTAGACAAGTTTTATATTTTTGTTTTTTCTTTCTGTGAAGGATGTTACTGGTAATTTGATAGGAATTGCATTGTATTTGTAACCTAATTCGAGAAGAATTAACATTTTAGTTAAAGTGATTCTTCCAATCCAGAACAAGGGATGTCTTTCCATTTTTTAATTTCAATTCAATTTCTTTCTTCAGTTTTTCATTGAAGCCTTCCTCCCTTCCTTCCTTCCTTCCTCCCTTCCTTCCTTCCTTCCTTCCTTCCTTCCTTCCTTCCTTCCTTCCTTCCTTCCTTTCTCTCTTTTTTGAAGAGGTTTTTGCTATAGGGCGTATGAGCTCGCCAGACAGACAAGAGAGGCAGAGAGACAGAAAGCGAGAATCATCCCCTGGGGGGATGGCCATGCAGCAATCCCTTCTCCTCCATTCTCCTCTCGGGATCTTGGGCATGCACGCACACGCGCCCGGCGTGAGTTTAAGCCACCGGGTCTGGGTTTCGAACCATGGTCGACTACGTGGAAGTCCAGCAACATAGCCATTATGCTAACTGCTGGTCCCTTGATGTTTTTCTTTGAAGAGGTCTTTCACCTCTTTGGTTAGATTTACTCCTAAGTATTTTGAGTGTGTGTGTGGTTATTGTATGATAAATGAGACTGCTTTCCTCAGTTCTGCCTCAGTCTTCTCATTGTTGGTGTATAAAAATACTACAGATTTTTGTCTATTTATCTTGTATTCTGAGACTATAATGAATCAATTTACCACTTCTAGGAGCTTTTTTTTATGGATTATTTTGGATTTTCTAGTACATAATCATGTCATCTACTAATGGAGACAATTTTACTTCCTCCTTTCCTATTTCAGTGATTTTTATTTGGCCTTCTTGTTTGATTGTATTGACTAAAATTTACAATACTTTATTGAAAAGGAGTGGAAAAAGTGGACAACCTTGTCTTGTTACAGTTTTTAGTGGGAAAGTTTTCAACTTTTCCCCATTCAGTGTGCTATTAGCTATGGGTTTGTCATAATGGTGTTGATTGTGTTGAGAAATGAACCTTCTATATCTATTTTGTTGAGAGTCTTAATAATGAAAGCATGTTGTAAAACAAATGTAATGATTGTCACATTTTGACTTTACATAAAAATCTTACTGCAAATGAAAGCTACTTCATTTCAAATGAATACTCTGTAAAAATGTGGTTCTCTAAAATTGAAATTATTTATATTTTAAGCAAGAAATAAAAAATAAGTTAATGAATTAATTAGCCTTAAGTGATTTACCTTGATTATATTATAGGATTTTTTTTTTTTTTTTTGAGAGGTTTTCGCTATAGGGCGCGTGCGCTCGCCAGACAGACAGAAAGAGACATAGAGACAGAAAGCGAGAAATCACCCTCCAGAGGGAATGGTCACGCCGCAATCCCTTCTCCTCCATTCTCCTCTCGGGATCTTGGGCACGCACGCACGCGCGCCCGGCGTGAGTTTTAAGCCACCGGGTCCAGGACGCGAACCGCGGTCGACTACGTGGGAGTCCAGCGACATAGCCATTACGCTAACTGCTGGTTCCCTATGTTATAGGATCTTTGAAAGAAAAAGATTTATTACAAAGTCATGTGTTTGAGAGTGAGCCTGCACTCAGGGCTTGGAAGCTTGGGACTTTCTGGACACCTTTGTCCATGACTTCGGTGGCTTGGGCTTTCCTGTCAGCTTCCCACCCAGGATACTTAAGGCTGGTCTGGGGAGGCCTCTTCGGGTAAGTCTGTGCATGGGGTCTGGAAGCTACAGTAGGTCTTGGTACACCAACCCACACAGTTTGATCCTCTTCACTAAGTTATACCTCCTTAGCCTGCTACCACCTCATCAAGAGCTGAACATTTGGCAGAGGAGCCAAGCACCTGAAGTTACCCCTAACTGCTCTGACCTGGGAGACAGAGCCCCCCCAGTAGGAACACACTTGGGAACTAAGGGTGTAATTTCCTCTACCAGCACTATAGAATCTGCTCCGATAGATAGAAAAAAGTGAATACTGCAGCAGATTACTATAAACCAGCACAGATCTTGAAGAAGCATGAAAACAAGGTGGTAACTCTCCCCCAGGTGGTAGTAGTAGCCCCTCACCAACAGTGGATAACACAGAGAAATACACGAAAATGTCAGAAAAAGAATTCCAAATATTCATAGTGAAAAAACTCAGTGAGATGCAAGAGAAAACAGACAATTAGTTCCAGGAAATTAGAAGATCATTTCAGGACATGAAAGAGGAATTCCATTAAGAAATAGGTACCCTAAAAAAGAATCAAATAGAACTTTTAGAAATGAAGAATACAATGCAAGAAATTAGTCTCCCTAGAAAGCATTAACAGAAGATTGGACTATGCAGAAGAACAAATTTCTGACGTGGAAGACAAAGTCTCCAACATAGACCAGCTAACCAAAAAGAAAGAAAGAAAAAAAAAACCAACCAAAAAAATAATAAGGACAACATACAGGAAGTTTCAGACACCATGAAACATCCAAATATTCATATAATGGGTATTCCAGAAGGTGAAGTATCTGCTAAAGGTGTGGAAAATTTGTTTCATAAAATACTATCTGAAAATTTTCCAAATATAGAGAAACATGGAGAAATTCAGATCCAAGAAATAAAAGGGACCCCAAATAGAGTCAACATTAAAAGATCCTCTCCCTGGCGCATCATATCCAGATTAATAAAAATTAAAGACAAAGACGATATTCTAAAAATTGGAAGGGAGAATGTCAAGTTACTTGTAAGGGTTATCCCATTAGGCTAACATCAGACCTCTCAGCTAAAATAATGCAGGCAAGGAAAGAATGGGAAGATGTATTCAAAACATTAAAAAAAAAAACCAATTTCAACCAAGAATATTATATCCAGCAAGATTATCCTTCAAATGGGAAAAACAAATAAAAAGTCATCTCAGATAAACAAAAACTGAAAGAATTCACCAGTAATAGACCAGCTCTATAGGAAGTACTGAGGGGAGTGTTGTATGAGGATAACTAAAGAGAGACAAACAGAAAAAAATCACTGAGAAAATGGCTAGCAAAATGACAGGGATAAATCCACAAATATCACTAATAATGTTGAATGTTAATAGATTAAATTCTCCCATTAAAAGGCCCAGACTGACTGAGTGGATACAAAAACAGAAGCCATGTATGTGCTACTTACAAGAAACACACCTCACTGATAAGGACATACACAGACTGAAAGTAAAGGACTGGAGAAAAATATTCCATACAAATGGAAACCAAAAAAAAAAAAAAAAAAAAAAAAAAGGCTGGATTAGTGACACTGGTATCAGACAAAATAGACTTTAAGACAGAAGATGTAAGAGACAAAGAAGGACCTTATATAGTACTAAAAGGACTTGTTCACCAAGAGGATATAACACTTGTAAATATCTGTGCACCCAACACTGGAGCATCTAAATACATCAAAGAGAGACTGTTTAGGTGTTTAGTACCCATTCTCAGAGGGAAGGCCTTGCATATTCGGAGGCAGTTAGAAAAACATTTCCTCTTTCTCCTTACTCTTTTGACCTCTACTGTGTTAAAGAATTAATGTGCATTCTCAAATGGCCTGTTTCTGTGTGCTTGATCTATAACAGCTAGACAAAAAGAACAATATTAATAAGAAAATTACACATGGTTAAGTCACACTGATGAGAAGACCTATATGTAGGCTGCTTGAATGATTCTTACTAATTCTATGAGGCTTACAATACTAAAGATTCCTTCTGGAAAGATCTAAAGAATTTGGAGTGTCCACACCCACCATCTACTACACTGCTGGAGTCCCCTTGGGTTGCACTATAGGCTGAGTAATTCAAACTTAAGGAAATATACTATTAGAGAAAGAGAAATTGATCCTGGGGACATAGACAAGGTCAAGAGTAGGGCTGAGATTTCCCAAAAAGCAAGGGAATATTGGCGTGCAGATTACAAACAGGAGGTTCTCTAAGAGGTAGGGCAGACATAAGAGCTCAACTCCCTGTTAGCTCCTTGGAGATGGCTTTTGGGTTGTTGGAAAAGTCATGACATATTTTTTCTATGCAAAAATGACTTCTGACTTTTCCAACAGCCCAGTATTTTAAACTGGGCAGAGCCTTGCCCATAACGTGCTTTTATATTCCTTTCTTCAGGTTGTTATTCCCTCTGATGTCTTCAGTACTTTCACAAACCTGATGAATCCACATAACTGGGGATTATGGTTTTGTCAAGGGAAGTGGGAAATGAGGTCTACCGTATGTTGACTGCTTTCTCCATGGAGACCTTTGTGGAGGTAGCAGAAATGAAACCTGGAAACCACAATACATTACTGGAGGCTGAGATCATCAGTGAGGGTAGTAGGCGCTGTTGGAGCTGGAAAGGACACACTTTCTAGAGGAGTAGCTGGCTGCTAATAGACAATTTGGAGGCTGAATTGAAATAGCCTCCCTTTATCAAGTATGCCAGGGAGGTAATACTTAAGAGAAAGGGATCATTTATCCTTGATATGGTCTTTTAAAGACAAGACCACAGATTCCTTGATAGTTCTCCCATTAAGAACTGACTGAGGTCTATATCCCTTCCCCATGAATCTGAGTGAGTCTGACCAATGGACTATAGTGGAACTGATGTTATAGGACTTGCAAGGTTAGGTCATACAAGGTCATGTGGCTTGTGTCTTACTCACTGGAATACTTACTCACTGGAATACTTACTCTTGGAATTCCTACCTTGCAGAAAGGCCAGGAGTAAGTACTTTCATGGACAGTTTGAACTCAGTCTACCCTTTCATTTATGTCATACAAGGCAGCAGTCATTTCAGTGAAGAAGTCTCCAGATGATTCTTGTCCCCAGCTATTCTAGTTTAATCCCAGAAGAGACCCTAGACATTGTTGAGCAGATACAAGTCATGCCTGGTACAGACTATCCAAATTCTTGCCCATGTACTCCGTGATATTGGAAAATGATGGCTGCTTTCCACTAACTGAATTTGTTAGACAGCAATAGGTAACCAGAACACTTAAGTTAGAAATGTGATCCATCTACCTACCCTTTTGTTGTTTCCCATGATTCACATTCTCTGCACTGTTAATTTATTCAAACCCCAATACACAGTGCTTGTCCTGGCCATTGTCTCACATAACAGTCTTTGCTAAGGGCATACAACTGATCGTATTAATTTCCAGTTAAGTAGGTATTATGCTAAAAGCATGCAGATACTTTCATGTCAGTCAGTTGAAGGGAGCAATCAGTGCATTGGTCAGGCCAAACCTCAGAAACCCTTATATGCTCATAACACACTTCTAAGGGGTGACTAGAGCAAAAATCATTCCCAATGAACCTCACTATTTTGACCAATGGTAATTAAATAAGGAGCAAATGACTGACCTAAAAAGAGCTAAGCACAAACTTCAAATTGGCTAACAGACTGTGAGCTAAAGCTGCAAGAGAAATGATGTTGACTAACTGGTCCAATGAGATTATTTTTCTGGGAGCAGTTGGACACAAGAGACACACACAGAGAGGCAGATACACAAGCACAGACGCATGCGCACATGGGCATGCATTTGGGCGTTGTTAATGGAAGGCAGATAAGTAAAGGTGCAGAGAGAAAGTAGTAAGCAGAAGTCTTGAGGTAGTAAGGGCCTTGGGAAGAGACATCAAAATAGGCTGAAATCATGAGTAAGCAGAAGCTGCAAGATAAAGCAAAGGATAACTGGGTTGATTGCTGATGTTAGGAACAATGGAGCAGAGTAGAAATACAGCACTAAGACGTGTCGAATGTTGATTTCAAGGAGGTGGCAAGATATACAGGACGCTAGAGTTGCACTTTATCCAAGTTGTTACTCAGTGACATGAATCTTAAGTATAAAATTATTTTTGAGCGGAAAGTAAATTTTTATCCATAAGTTAGTGACAGCATGTTTTATGATGCTATTTCTATAAATAAATTTAGGTATAAAGCACACTCACTCATATGTACTGAAGGTCTGCACCCTATGGCAGAAATAGAAAGTTCTAATGACATAGAAGTAGAGAGGACGACTGTAGACACTAGAGACTGCATAGGGGGTGTGGAATTGTGGAATTGAAGGGGATAGGAGAGAATCAGGAGTAAAAGCATTTAACAGACACATGAATGAAGGTAGATGGGGCAAATGAGTTGCAGAAGGGCATAACACAACTGAATGTAAAAAACAGAAATTGTCAGTTATATATATATCTCAAATGTGGTGTTTTATTCTTGAAAATGACAAGTTTGACATTATTCTTGATGTTGTAATTTAGCCCAAGGCAGGGACCATGGCTGCTGCAGTTGCTCATCACTGTATCTCGAGTGCCTAGTCCATGTCTGGAAGAAATTTAAATGATTTTGTAGAAATGATTGAGTTGATACTTGAATGAATGAATGCAGAGATGGGAACTCTGTAAGAGATGATTGTAAGAAATGTCAGGGTTTAAACCTGACATGCCTATCTCATTGAAAACATGTCTAATGTGCTGTTGCATATATCATTATAGCAAATAGCACTTGTTTTCTTTTTTTTTAAACTATGTGGTTTGTAACCTAATAACTTTTAATATGTAGCTATGACTTTGTGTCTTCATCTTTTAACTGAATAGATTTTAATATCCTACATAATAATACAAAAATACTAACGAGCTTCCCATTGGTGTTAAAACTCTAGATTTCTACTTCTAGATTTCTACTTTATATCTATTTTTATCGGTGCAAAACTCTCCCACCCATTCTGGAGACAGTAGTGATCTTGAGTGAGGCTATATCCTTATCATCCAGAGCTGACTTAACTGCTATTATTTTTTTTTTAATTTATTTATTTTACATTTCTTTCCCTGAACATCACCACAGCATACAAAATGGGATTTTCCAGTCAGAACACTGCAAAGTGGCTTAATTATACATGTTATTGTCAACAAATAATTTTCCATTTCTTGTTTCTTGTACGTATAGATTTCCCCCTATTTCTCACCCTCTGCCATTTCCTATCCTCCCACCCTGTCTTTGGTATCTGCAGTTGCTTTCTATTCCTTTATTTTTTTCCTACATTTCATTGATTCACAAAATATCTAAATTAATCTAAATACTTTCAATAGTAAGTTCAGCTGATATATACATATCTGTGAACAAAAGTTGACCTTAGGCATGAAACTCTGGGTAGAATGAATATACTATAAAGTAGCACCTAGCTGAGGCTATATAGCTTACTGTCATCATTAAACAGGTATTTTTTTAATTATATCTTTTAATTTCAAGAAAGGCAGTTTTACCTTTAAAAAAAGTTAAGAGAACTTTGCCTAATACTTAAAGCCAGGAAACGGGTTAGAACTCTGTTCGAATAGTAGGTACATGGACCTGTCCACAACTCAAGAGAAGACAAAACTCCTTAACTCTGGAAAACAAAGCATAGAATATCAGTAATGTTTCAGTCAAAAGTCATAACATTCTATTTCAGCAGCTCAAACTCATGTACTTTATCTTCTGTTGCGGTCCGATCTTTCCATTTAAATTCTGGAAGATAACGTTCAACTCTGGGCTTGCCCCTACCATTACGCTGGCCATTTTCTTAGTTGGTTTAGAACTCTTATTTCTGTCTGTCTATGGATGAAGAAGAGTTATTCTTTTCCCTTGGGAGAGAGGTGATTTCTTAGTTTCTTATATTTCTTGTACCTCTGCGGTGATTTTTTAGTCATCAGATGGGTTATCCGTTTCCTCCTAATTTCTAGAAGTTCAGTCTGAGTGATCAGAGGAGCACAGGAGGAGGTGGTCTGCAGACTCTTTGGCATTCCATTTTTCTTCCTTTGTGTCACAGATTCAGTGAGAATTGAGGAATATGAGGATCTTGATGGTATTTGGATGCTTGGCTACTATTCACTTAGACCTGTCCAGACATTCAGAGCGTGGAGGTTGAGCAGCAAAGTGATGAGGTAGAAGAAAAAGGATCAGAAAACAGAGAAAGAAAGAAAAAAGAGAAAAAAAACAGATAAAGCAAACAAACAAAAAAATTATTTCTCGTTAATTTAAAAAAACAAAAAATGAAAACTGCATGGTGCACTAGATCTCAGCTCTCATGGTGGACTCAGTCTTCTTCTGGCCTGCCCTTTTTGTTTTTCTAGATGGGATGGGGAAAGGGGAGGGAATATTACCAAGATAAAGGAGGATTTTAGGGCCAAGAAAATACTTTACCTTAAAAAAAAAAAAAGAAAAGACAGACAGAGACAGCGAGAGAGAGAGAGAGAGAGAGAGAGAGAGAGAGAGAAAAGGACAGAGAGAGCTCTATGAGGGTGACTTCTCAGCAGAACATCTTCATTGCTTTTATCCCTGAAAGCTCTAGATCTCAGCTCTCATGGTGGACTCAGTCTTCTCTTAACTGCTATTCTTTAACCCCTATGGATTATTGTGGTAAACCCTTGTCTCTCTCTTTACACTTTCTTGCTGACCCAATATTTACTCACAAGACTCTTGTCTTCTGCCCACCTTCCATTCTTAGTAATGAAAATCAAAACAGAGTACTTTCTTTTTCAGTCTTCCTTATAGCTAGGTTTTGCTGGGAGGTTGATTTGGGGAGGTTGAGATATAAGCAGAAAACCTTCTACAAAATTGTTAGCATTCCTGATAAAAGGAACAGATATTGCTATCTCATCATCTTCTATTTTTCATACCTTGTATGTGGAAATGATGGTTAAAGACGCAGCAACTATTTTGCAACTGTGGAGCAATGAACTGGTGTTCTAAGGATGGTGGAGTAGATGACAAAAGGATCCTAGCTTCTTCATAACATAGTGACTAACTCTCTGCATTACTCATGTTAGATTTTTCTTGTTATGTGAAAAAGGTAAATTACTGCCTGTTTAAAGTTATATATGTTGCTTTCTTTCTTTTTAAAGATTTTGCTATAGGACCCATGTGCTCACCAGAGAGAGAAAGAGATAAAGTGAGAAATCACTCCCCTTTGCGGGGATTGCCATACTACAGTCCCTTCTCCTTCATTCTCCTCTAGGAATTTAGGATATGCACACATATGTGCCTAGTGTATTTTTCAAGCCACTGGGTCTGGAACTCGAACCACTCAATCGGCCATGTTGGATCCAGCCACTTTAACCTCTGTACCACCTGTTGGCCCAGTTGGCTTGTTTTTTATTGTAATTGTGGGCCAAAGCACTCTTAACTGATAGAGCTAGGTAAGCTACTTTTAGTTAACTGCTTAATCTAAATCTAAAGACAATTTTAATTCAAACCTAACCTTAATCTAATATGAATGTGATCTTAATGTAAATATAAATACTTTAAGAAAAGACCCAGACTTGTGTAACAACTTTTCCTTTTTGTTTATCTTATTTTTCTAATGAGACGAAAAATAACAATTCATAATGATGTTTATGTAGCTATCTATGTATCTCAGGGTGACGTGGCTCTTCTATCTATTCCTTGGGGGAAAAAAAAACACACAAAAAAACAAAAAACAAGAAACCAACTTGTACTTCCCAGATTTTATCACATAACAAGCTTTTCAAGAATGTGACTCATTTTTAAGAAAAGTAGAAATATCTCTTTTTCCAACTTCCAGTCGATCTAAGACCTGAACACTACCCTCAATTTAAAGTTAAAGCTATCTTGGAAAAAACTAATTAGTAACATACTCTATCAGCAACCAATTCTTTTTTTTTTTTTTTTTTTTTTTGAGAGGTTTTTGCTATAGGGCGCATGCACTCGCCAGACAGACAGAGAGAGACATAGAGACAGAAAGTGAGAAATCACTCCCCAGGGGGTATGGCCACGCCACAATCCCTTCTCCTCCATTCTCCTCTTGGGATCTTGGGCACGCACGCACACACACCCGGCGTGAGTTACGCCACCGGGTCCGGGACTCGAACCGCGGTCGACTACGTGGGAGTCCAGCAACATAGCAACCAATTCTTAACTTTCAGCTCTGATGCTGTGATTCTATATCTATAACAAATGAAATGAGTAGAACAATAAGTCTTTTGGCCCACCATCCAACTTTTTAAAAAAATTGTTTAGACTAGGTTATTAAATGTTAAGTAAAAATGCAGAAATACTTCCAAATTCACATTATGCAACACCTCCAAAGTGGCTAGCTCTTCTCATCTGTAAGAATTAGAGGAACCCAAAGCTTTGACTAAAACCATGAAGTGAACCCTTGCACCTCTGTCCTTCCTTCTTTCTCCTTGCTCTTTCTCTCCAAGTCCACAGTTAATACGTTGCACATGCTGCTAACTGAACCTCTCTCTCTCCACAACGTCCACACTGCCAGGATGCCTTGACTCTCAGTACGTTCACCAGTTCCTGGCTTTAGTTTCATGTGATCTGAAGTATTCTCATATGAAACCGAGAAGATCTGCAGTGCAGCACTGTGGAAAATGTGAAACATCAGGCATACTGTATATTTTTCAAATTTGAACTCTGTAACCCAATCTTGGCTTATTTGCTGTCTGGCTGATAAGGATGGATGAGAGATGAAGATTTAGCAGTCTTCATGAAACCTAAGCACTAATTTCAAAAGGGACATTTCAGGTAGAAGAGGTGATTAAACTGAACCGTCTTTTGTTTTCCACCTATTTAATCACGGCTTCATTTTCTCTGGATATTTAGCAGGGACAGGAGCTGGGGGTGGGAAGGGGAGGTGAAGGACCAGCAGTTAGCGTAATCTATGTTGCTGGACTCCCATGTCGACCGTGGTTCGAGTCCCGGACCCAGTGGCTTCTCACACTGGGCACATTTATGCCCAAGATCCCAAGAGAATATTGCAGCGTGGCCATCCCCTCTGGGGAGGATTTCTCGCTTTCTGTCTCTCTGTCTCTCTCTGCTGGTGAGGCCCTATAGCAAAAACCTCTGGGAAAAAAAAAAAAAAAAAAAAAAAACTATTGTGGAAGGGGAGGTGAAGAGTGACTGGATTTCAGGAAAAGTTCTGACCGCATTCTGTCTGTAACTGACAAATGCATGTCTTTCTATGGTGACCGTCTCCCTAGAGAGGAAAGGGATTGCTCCAGTTGAAAAATGGCCTCATCTATCTTGAACAAGCCTACTGTTTGAGGCACTCACAGCTGGTTTTTTGTCAAAAAAGAATTTCTCACTTTTGACTTTTCAAGATGTGTAGGATTTTGCAGGGTATTTTCATTAGTTTGTGGTGTGTCTGCTTTGCCTCTACAGAGGCAAGATGTCGTATCTGTCACATCTGCTCACGATCTCTTCCTGATTGCTCTTTACAGACCCCATGAGGAAATGGGGTAAAAAGCATGAACTGGAAAAAGCCAAAATGGCTGCCCTGAGGAAGCCCGCACCGAAGCTAGTGAGGGTTGGGGAACCAGCTTCTGCGGGAAAGGGGGAGGGAGACTCTAGGAAGAGTTGTCGCCAGGACTCTCGCTCCCTGAGCCGCACAGATTCCAGTTACAACCATCCCTTGCTATAACTTTTCAACTGTATTTGGAAAAATACTGGTCAGAAAAAAACATGATAAAGTTTTTCCTCATGGTGAATAAACAAGGACAGACTGGACTTCCTAAGTACTATGAACATGTGGACATTAATAAGCGTACACTTCTGGAAACAGAAGTCATAAAGAGCTGTCTCTCTCGATCCAGTGAACAATGCTCTTTCATTGAATGTAAGGATTTTAAGCTGATCTATCGGCAGTATGCAGCGCTCTTCATTGTGGTTGGAGTTAATGACTCTGAGAATGAAATGGCTATTTATGAATTTATCCATAACTTTGTGGAGGTTTTAGATGAGTACTTCAGCCGAGTGAGTGAATTAGACATAATGTTTAATTTAGATAAAGTACACATCATTTTGGATGAGATGGTGTTAAATGGCTGCATTGTGAAAACTAACCGGTCAAGAATTCTTACTCCTCTACTAATTCTTGATAAGACATCAGAGAGCTGAGTGAAGGGCTCTTCCAGACAACATCGATTTATAGAAAATGTGAACGCCATGGAATACATCTCAACATCTGTAGCCTGCAAGGAATTTAGAAGATCACATTTTGCAAAATTAGGTATCTTCCAAAGACATTATAAACACATTTCCCAGAGTACCTAAATGGAAAACAAAACTGAATTTTAAAATTTGCATGAAGTTGTTTTCTCTGAACTGTAGTTTTATTTTATAACTGTGAACATTTTTCCCACTTCTTTAAATTTTGTTCAGTACCTAAGGAATTGCTTTTGGTCTCTGCTTCCTTTTGCAAACTAAATTCAGGAACAGTAGGATCATGATGGGAAGAAAGTATGGCAGTTTGCTATCAGCCAATAAAATTTTTAAATTGACTTAAAAAAAAAAAGCATGAACTGGTGAGCTTTTATTTAGGTTAGTTTACCTCAGTGCATTGGGATTTCTTTTTTTTCTGATATTCATTCCTTTGCATAGTTTTTTTGACATTTAATATCATTTATTTATTGTTGATAGGCAATTTGAATGTATCCAGTTTTTTCCTACTGCAGTGCTTCAAGGAACATACACTTGTCTTTTATTTCCCATCCTTCCCACTATTTCTAGATGATACAGTGCTAGAAATGGATTGCTGGTCATAGACCATACCTTTGCATAGTTCATTGGTGGTTGTTTCTCTCAAATATGTTTTGGTGGCCAACTTATATTTAACTGCATTATGGAAATCACTAATTTTGACCATGACCCTTAAAAAAGAAATACAATTTACACCACAACTTAGTATATCTTACAAGCCTTTTTACATGCAATATACTCTGATAACTCCTTTTTTACTTTGTTTTATTTTTCAAAAAATGCTGGCCACAGTCATTAAATTTATCTTATGATATACTAAGGGTTGCAACTTGCAGAATAAAAAACTATCAAAACTAACTTCCAACAACAAATGGTATCTTTTAATTAAAAGTGCATCTCTCCTACTCGTAGTGATGGCATAAGTCTAAACTCATTGATATTAAATATTACCTATGCTCGCAGTAACTAAAAATATAAGGGAAACTCCTCACCTTAATAAAGAACATCTCTCTACCAAAAGTCTGCATCTAACATCATACTTAATGGTGAGAAACTCAAAGATTCTCACCAAGATCAGAAACAAGGTAAAGATGTTTCCTCTCACCTCTGCTTTCCAACATCATACTAGAAAACTTAGCTAATGTAATAAGATGATAAAAGGAAATAAAAGGCATTTATTGGGTTGTTGGGAAAATCATAATGCATTTTGCATAGAAAAACATAGAAAAATACATCACGACTTTCCCAATGACCTAATAAATGAAGAAGGATGAAGTAAAACTGTCTTGGCATATCACATGATTATCTATGAAGAAAATTTGAAAGAATTAACAAAAAACAAAACAAGAGAAAAAAACCCCAAAAACCCTGGAACTAATGAGTACTTATAGTAAGATTGCGGGATGCAAAGTTAATATACAAAAGTTAATTGCTTTTCTATATATCAGCAATTGACAAGTGAAAATGTGAAATTATGAACATGTTATATTATAAAATTATATATATGTGATATAACATGTATTATAATGTAATATAACTAAATTAACATCCTCCAAAATTAAATACTTAGATATAAATAAATCTAGCAGAGTATGTACAAGATTCATATGAGAAGACTACATAACTCTAATAAAAGATATCAAAGAAAGGGTCAGCAAGTGGTTTGGAGGTTGAAGTGCTAAATTCCACATGGCTGGCTTCATGGTTCAAGTCCCAAACCTGGCAGCTTGAGAATCATGCTGGGTACATGTGCTTGCATGCCAAAAATCCTAAAAGTAGAGGAGAAGGGATTATGGCATGCCCTGGTGGCGATTTCTCACTCTCTCTCTCTCTCTTAAAAGTACACATGCCTTATCAGAAAAAAAAAAAGATATCAAAGAAGAACTAAATAAGTGAACTACTATATATATATATATATATATATATATATATATATATATATATATATATATGTATACACTATGTATTTGAATAAGAAAACTCAATATGGTCAAGATGTCAGTTGTTCCTGACTTGATCTATAGGTTTGAGGCAATCCCAATTGCAATTCCAGCTAGTTATTTAGTATATATTGACAAATTTATTCTAAAGTTTATATGGAAAGGCCAAGGACCTAGAATAGCTAACTATATTAAAAGAGAAGAACAGTGTTGGAACATTAATACTGTTCAACTTCAGTACTTATTGTACAACTATAGTAATCAAGACAGGATGATATTAGAGAAAAAAATAGACACAAAAGATCAATGGAACACAATAGAGAGTGTAGTGATAGCCCCATATAACTAGTCAACTGATCTTTGACAAAGATTCAAAGGCAATAAAATGGAACAAAAATAGTCTTTCCAAGAAATGTTTGGAATAATTAGACATCTACCTTGTTGTAGCCTGTTCTATTGCTAATAACAGAAAATATGTGAGTCTGGGTAATTTAAGAGAATAAAGGTTTATTCAGCTCATTTAACATTGTTTGATTTGGAGATCCAAGATCCATGGAAGGAATTTAATGAGGGCTTTCCTTCTGGTAGATAGCATGGTAGAGGTCAGAAGCTTGAACAGAGCAGAGTGTGTCTGTGTCCATATGTCTCTGCTCTGATCTCTTTCCTTCTCATTGTAAATCCACCACTATTGAGGTGGAGAAGGCACCCTGATAACCTTACTCAATCCATCACCTCTCAAAGGATCCACTTCTTAATCCCATAGTCAGATTAAGTTCTTACCCTCTTAATACCTTCACAACGGCTCACATTTAATACATGAATGTTGGGGGACACATTCAAATCTTAGCACACATCAAAATGGATAATATACCCAAACATAAAATACAAAACTACAAAACTCCTAGAAGGTAACATAAGAAAAAACCTAGATCTCCTTGGGCATGGTGAAGATTTTTTTAGATAGGACACTTAAGGTACTAACTTTGAAAGAAACAATTGATAAGCTAGACTTCATTAAAATTAAAATTTTTATTTTTTGCCAAAGGTAGTATCAAGAGAATGAGAAGACAAGCCACAGACAGGGAGAGAATATTTGAAAAATGTACAACCAAATAAGGACTATTATCCAAAATATGAAAAGAATTCTTTTAACTCAACCATTTAAAATGGATAACTGGGGCCAGCAGGTGGCGTGGTGGTTATGGCACTGGACTCCCACATGGCCGACCATGGCTTGAGCCTGGACCTAGCAGCTTGAGACTCATGCCAGGTGTGCATGTATGCCTAAAATCCTGAGAAGAGAGTGGAAAAGAAGGGATTGAGGCATAGCCATCTCTCCGGGGGGTGATTTCTCACTTTCCCTCTCACTGTCTTCTTCGAGTGAGCACACATGTCCTATGACAAAACCTAAAAAAAAGGAATAACTGATTTAAAAATGGAAAAAGACCTCAATATCTCACCAAAGATAATATATAGATCACATGAAAGTTTATTAAAAGATCTTCCACATAATATGTTACTAGAGAATTGCAACAAAATTAAAACAACAGTGAAGTATTACTAGGTACATGTTAGAATGGCTCAGAGCTAAAATACTGCTGGTGAGGATGTGGACTCATTAAATGCAAATTGGTACAGCTACTTTGGAAGACAGTTGGTGGTTTCTTACAAAACTAAACATACTCTTACCATATGATCCAGCAATTATATTACTTGGTATTTATCTAAATAAATTAAAAATGTATGTCCACACAGAAATCTGTACATAGATGTTTATAGCAACTTTATGCATAATTGCCCAAACTTGGAAGTAACCAAGACATCCTTTAGTAGGTTAAAGGATAATAACCTGTAATTTATCTCAACAATGAAATATTATTCAACACTAAAAAGAAATGAGCTATTCAATGAAAAGATATGGAAGAAACTTATATATATATTTGTAAGTAAAATAAGGCCGTCTGTAAAGGTATATATCATATAATTCCAATTATATAACATTCTAGCAAAGGAAAAACTATAGATATAATAAAAAGATCAGTTCTTGGGAACCAGCAGTTAGCATAATGGCTATGTCGCTGGACTCCCACATAGTCGACCGCGGTTCGCATCCCGGACCTGGTGGCTTAAAACTCACGCCGGGTGCGTGTGCGTGCGTGCCCAAGATCCCGAGAGGAGAATGGAGTAGAAGGGATTGTGGCATGACCATCCCCCCTGGGGGGTAATTTCTTGCTTTCTGTCTCTATGTCTCTCTCTGTCTGTCTGGCGAGTGCATGCGCCCTATAGTGAAAAGTCTCTCAAAAAAAAAAAAAAAAAAAAAAGATCAGTTCTTGCCAGGGTTTAAATGGGGAGGGAGGAGAGATGAATACAAGGAATTGTAAAGCAATGACATCATTCTGTATACTTTAATGATGAATACACACTTGTCAAAAAAAAAAAAAGATTGTTTTAAGCAACTAAGTTTTGGGGTAATGTATTATGCAGCAATAGATAATGAATACACTATCTTCTAGTAAAATACAAGACTGAAGTTTGCACTATCCCTATGTCTTAATGAAAAAAGCTTTTGGATTTCTGTCTTTGCTTAGATGTGTAACCTAACCTAGTCACTGGCAGAGAAGATTTTTGAAAATTGTTTCTGAAAGTCTGTGACTAAGGATCCCTGGCATGAGTTTTAAGCTATTGGGCCTGGGACTTGAACCACGGTCAACTATGTGGGGGTTCAGCGACATAACCATTACACCAGCTGCTGGTCCCACAGAATCTGAGTTTCATTTTAGTAGGACATCTCTGGATGCTGTGTTAAGAATGGGCTTTACAAAGGCCAAGGTAGAAACAGAGAGATCATTGGGAAGGATGGCGAAGACTTAGACCAGGGACCAACAGTTGGCGTAATGGCTATGTCGCTGAACTCCCATGTAGCTGACCGCGGTTCGAGTCCCAGACCCAGTGGCTTAAACTCACACCGGGTGCACGTGTGTGTGTGTGTGTGCCTAAGATCCCAAGAGGAGAATGGAGGAGAAGGGATTGTGGCATGGCCAACCCCCTGGGGCGGGTAATTTCTCGCTTTCTATCTCTGTGTCTCTCTCTGTCTTTCTGGCAAGCGCATGCACCCTATAGCAAAAAAAACCTCTTCAAAAACAAACAAACAAACAAAAAGACTTAGACCAGAGGTCTGAGAAGTAGTAGTCAGTATCTGAATTCTTTTAAAAGAAGAACTAATAGTATTTGATAATGGGATTAGATATAGGTTACAAGACAAAAAGATGAGTCAAGGATAATGACAAGATTTTTTGATTTTGGCTTGAGCACCAATGGATAGAATTGTCTTTTCTTTTTTCTTTTTCTTTCTCTCTCTCTCTCTCTCTTTTTTTTTTTTTTTTGTGCTAGATAAGAGAGTGGGAAGGAAGTGAGGCTTTGAAGATTGATGTGTTAAGTTTGAAATACTTACTAGACATCCAAATGGAGATGTTAAGTAGGCAGCTGGAGAGAAAAATGTGTAATTCAAGGAAGAAGTCCAGACTTGAGACATATTTTCAGGCTTTTATCAACATTTGGATGACATTTAGAGCCATGAAACTGGCTGAGATTGCTCAGGTAGTGAATGTAGGTAGAAAAGAGGAGACATTCAATTGCTAAACCCTGTGGCATTCCAGTCTTCAGAAGTATGTGCTGGCGCAACTCTAGACAATCATATTACTCATAAATGTCTTAATTATGTTTATTCATAAAACTTCATGTTTGCAAAATCAAGAAATTTAGAATTGTCTTTCTCCAAATTTTCTCAACTGGAGTGATTGTATATTAAAATAGTATTTAATGCTAAAATTACAGGTAACTCTAAAGTCCACCGTCTTTGCACTGAAGGAATCCTTAGTCACAGACTTTCAGAAACAATTTTCAAAAATCTTCTGCACCAGTGACAAGCACCCTCCATGGGGGATGGCCACACTGCAATCTTTCTCCTCCATCTCTCCTTTCGGGATTTTTGGGCACATATATGCCCAGCATGTTTGTCAAGTTGTTGGGTTAGTACCTGAACTGTGTAGCCAAGCCAGCCATGTGGGATCCAGACTGGCCCGATCCCAAGTCTTAATAAATGGCCATGACACACTGCTTACTAAGTCCGTTTTCCTCTTTGACTTAGACTCCTTCCATTGTCCTTGCTTCCTCATTTCAGTCACTGTGGCTTCTTCCTTGCATAGTAGTGAAGCAGGGCTTTCTCTTGCAGGTTCTCTGATGGCTAATACTGCTTTTTCTTTAAACACTCACATGAATTACTTATTTAGTTCTTTTAGATCTTTGCTCAAATACTAGTGAGCTTCCTTGACTACCTCTTTATGAGTTGTAATCACTTATCTCCTTCTCTCGGAACTCTTTATCCTTCTTCTTCATTTTATTTTTATCCATGTCACTTCCACTGGACATACCATATATTTTACACTGAAATGCCATAAAATTATTGTTCATATCCCAACACTACGCTATCAGCTCCATGGGGGCAGGCACTTAGGTCTGTATTCCCAGCGTCTAGGGAATACAGGTTTTGCTGAGTGAATGAATAAGGCTTTTTTGTCACCACCCTTTGTTTGCTTTTCCATTCGTATTAAGGTATTCATCTGGCAATCCTTGGGTACCAAAAGCTAAAGAAAATTCCATATAGAGACTGGTCATAGAGAATAATTACACCTTTTGTCTTCAGTTGCAAGACACAATAGTTTGAAATACGATTTCCTTAGGGCATGGCCATATTTTTCTTTTATCTTCTGCCTTATACACTGGTGATAATTTAAGCAATTGCAGGGGGAAAATGTCTGGAGACTTGACTTTCTGAAAGAATTAAAATGTTGAATTCAATAGCAATCTTGTCCATGATTAATAAAAGCACTATTTCTATATGCAGGAAGTAGGAGTACGCTTATTATAAGTGAGTTAGTCAAATTAAGAAATAATAAACATTTGAGAACAAGTCTTTCTGTAGGCCTGACCCATCTGTAGACCCTGAAAAACCTCACGATGCCCTGTCATTAGCATGTAGTACTTGTCTTAAAATATGTATGTGCCTTTCTCCCTAGACTGGACTGTTTATAAATAATACTTGAATTGATTATCAAAAGACATGCCCAAATAATGGAAAGGAATGCTACAGAGAGAAGCCAGAAGCCATGGACAGCCAGCCCACATTCTTTTCTGACAACATCATGCTGTAAGGGAGAAACAAAGGCTTGTTTGCTGCATTAGAGATGGGGTGGCAATCAGAACTTTGAATTTCTTGGCATTTGCTAGTTTGAGGCTTAACCTTCTGAATACTTGAATGTAATTACATGCGGTTTCTCAAAAGAGCCGCAAACAAAGCAAGTCATGTAAGGAATGTCCTAAAAGATATATCATTTAGAGAAACTATGCTTTGGTTCTTGTAGACCTGACTGTACCTTTAAAGAGACTTCCTCATGAATTGTTGGAATTTTCATCAGCACAAAAGACAATAATCCTGTGAACTCAAATTTCCCCTGACTGATGGTATTCAAACTACTGAAATGCTCCTTTCCAATAATTCTTTTACATGCATAATTTCAGAGCAAAACTCAGCTATGAAAATGCAAGTGATCTCACTTTCCATGGAGCCTAAAAGAAATGAAGGGGGAACCTGAGGGTATTGGGGTGGTAAATATTCTGGTGAAGATGTATTAATGAAAGGAGATACATAACAGAACAGTGCTTCATTTACTTGGGAGAGGGCTAATCAGGGTGCTTAGTAATGTACGGATTTTCCTTTCTGACCTCTGCCTTATCCTTAATAAGATTAATAGCTAGTATTTATTGAGTACTTTCTATATGTTGGGCAATGTACTTTGAATGTGTCCCCCAGAGTTTGCATTGCAAACTTGATCCCAGTGCTATAGTGTTGGGAGATGGGGCCTAATGAGAGGTGATTAGGTCATAAGGGCTCTGCCCTCATTAATGGATTAATGTCATTATCTCAGGAGGGTTTAGCTATCATGAGTGTAGTTTGTCATAAAAGCAAGTTTGGCTACCTCCTGTTCTCAAATTCTTTTGCTCTGTGCCTTCTGTCATGGGTTGACCCAGCAAGAAGATGGGCAAGAAGTGGCCCCTTGCCTTGAAACCTCCCAGCCTCCAGATTTGTGAGTCACATAAATTCCTGTTCATTATAAACTACTCAGTCTGTGGTAATCTATTATAGTAGCATAAAATGGACTAAGACACATGGATTACTTTGCTAATTCTTATGACAGCTTAAGAGATGGATACTGTTATCATCCCTATTTTACGTGACAACACTGAGGATTGTAAGGTTAAGTAATTAGCTGAGTTAGTCTACTCTGGAAATTGTCGAACCTGGTCCATATGCTGCTCTACATGACCAGAGTCCCTGCTCTGACACACCCAGCTGCTTAAGTACCAACAAGCTCCAGCCAGCCCCCCACCATCCGTCATCCATGATAATTACATTGTGCTACTAATGGCGTTTCTGCAGCCCCTTATCCCCAGAGAATCTGGATGGAGGCCGTTCCATGTGGGTCCACTGTCTGCAAATAGTGTGTGGCCGACCTCCAAGTGCACTCGTTTGCCCATGCCTTTAACCTAATGACACAAAATGTACAGAATAGAGTTGTCCTTTCTTAAGTGGCCAGGGGATGACTTTAATAAGTGGGCAAGGACCCAGCACTTGTCAGAGGCCTTATATGGTTTTAGAAAAGTGATTTCAAGGAAAGATTAGCTTCTTAAGGATTCATTCAGATACTTTTTATTCCCAAAGCACAGTCCTGTGGTTTCTTATCACTTTTCACTTCTCCAGAGGCCATTCCCTTTCCTACTGTGTTTGCAGCCCAGAAGTGTTCTTGGTTGGCTCTAAGGCCTAGGATAATAGTGCAGGGCGGGAGGATGGCTGACTGACTTCCTGGCACAATACCCCAAAGGTATTGATGAGAGCTCTATTTATGACCTATACTCACCCACAGGGGAGAGATTAATGTTCAGAAGCCTAAATGCAAGCCTACAGTTATTTTTAAGGGACAAAGAATTCATAAAGTGTAGGCATGCACATCTTCATAGAAGCAGTAGGTTGGTTAAACATTGAATACCTGTTATATGCCAGACATAAACAGGGAAACTAAAGCTACCCAGAAAGGTCAGGAGAGGTTTCCTAAGGACCTAAGGCTTGACCTAGGATCTGAAGGAGGATAAGTGAACTAGATGAACAGAACCTAATAATTTTTCTAGGCTGGGTTTCAGGGCATGTCATGGCCACGTGGCTAGACAGAGTATGGTATGAAAATTACTACAAAGTAGTCAGAGGAAGACAGTGGCTTACTGCCTCTGATGACACCCTTGTAGCCCAGGCCCTCTCCAAAGCTGTTATTTACACTGTTCTTTTCTTCCCTCTGAAGTGTGGCCACTCTGAGTAATGGGTAACAGCAGTCAGCAGAAACCCAATAATATGGCAAAGCCAATTCCACCTCTTTCAGATTAACTGCTGGAAGTTTTAAACTGGCACCCCAAGTCTTATAAGGTGACTTCAGAAAGTTTGTGGAAAAATGGAATTAAAGTACAAGTTTATTTTGGTACAAAAGAGTTTTAAAGTCCACACATCGTTTTTCATGATACATCTCGTCCATGAACTTTTAGAAGAGCCCTCATATGATTTTTATATATTCTTGAGGGTCTCTTCCAGGCAGCTCTAGGAAATGCCTTGGAAAAGTCTTCCTCTGCTTGAGTTGTGATCACTGGATAGAGAACCTACTATGTAGAAGCAGTATACGGGCCCAGTTGTCCATCTCTCTCATGCTCACTGCAGGTAAGACAGAGGCCTCGACACCCTCCAAGTGAAACAGAGACCTCTGGTGAGGCCTGGGATGATGGTCAACCTTTCTTCTTGTGACAGAGGGGAACACAAAAACACACACACATTTCCTTAGTTCAACTCCTGGATAGAACAGGTGGCAAAAGTGCGTCTTACGTCAAGGGATTATTGATCCAGATAAGATAGGAGAAAGTATCCCCTGAAGTAAAATTCTAGCATATGAGAAAATGAAGTTCCACCTCCCAGTCCAGCCCAGGTGAATGAACATGCTCTCCCTGCCACATGGAATTGAAGCACACCCTTGCCCACATTCACATGGCTGCAGAAGCAAGAGGGTTAAAGATCTGGCTGACAAGGGCAGTGAGATTAGGCACTTGCTTGGAATACTTTTCTGAGTACTCACCAGCCAATCTGGTTTCATTTCCCAATGATGGGACTAAAGTACAATTCAGAAGTGATGGCTGCAATCCATAGACTCAGGCTGACAGCTGCTTTCACTTTGGAGGCGTTAATTGCTGATGTGTGCAGATGGATCCCACTTCAGAAGGCAGAGGGCATCTCTGAGGTAAGATGCAGACCCTACACTGAATGACTGAAGCTGCCCTGGTCCAACATCTTTGTCCTCATTTTCTCTTAGCAAGCCAGAACACCCTTCAAGCAGAGCCAGACCCTGCAGTCATCAAGGTGACAAAGGTAAAAGCCTAGCTGGGTGGGGCAGCCCCAAAAGGAACATGGACCAACGTGAAGACAGTCCACACCCCTCAGCTTCCAGACGACCTTAAACAAGAGTAACTCACAACTGAATGTTTTATTGGAACCATTCGAGAATCTCAATGTGCAGGGTGAAATGGTGCCCTTCTCTATTCTCAAAAAGGAAAGAAAACTGCAGTACTGAGTCCTAGTGATTTGTGACCCTTCTCCTCATTTACTGGCACTGTGGGCTGGGGTCTGCTGAAGGCTGCCAACTGTGGAAACTCTCATCTCAGGCTTCCAGAGAGGACTGCATGTCCTCTTACCCTGCACAGAGTCCTGGCTTCAGATTGTTGCTCCCTAACATCCACTTCCGCCCTATTCCTTTTTGGGCACAAACCTTTGGGTTCCTCAGTTCTTGCTTAACAGGTTCTACACTCCCCCTTTACCCAAATCCTTGCCTTTGAAGGAAATTTCTGCAGACTTCTTGATTCCAGTGGTATCAACACTTGACTTTGATGAAGAAACACTCCCCTGCAGCCTCTGGCCCCTGAGTCTTCCTTAGCTGGCCTGGGTCCCTTCATTTCTCAGAACTTCCCCATCAGTGAGTTCAATGGGCTGGGGCTGCACTTAGGGCTGAGAGGCAATCTTCCTGGGTTGCTACTTCATTGTCTGAGGTGAGGATCAATGTCACTGGTTTTCAGCCCAGAGTGCACATTAGGGTTCCCTGGGGAGATTTTAAAAGCTCCCATTGCCTGAACCCCAACCTAGCCCTTTCAGTTCAGAGTATCTGGAAGTTCAGTTGGGAATGGTATGTTGAGTGCTCTTCAGGTGTTCCTAACCTGCAGCCAGTGTTCAGGACCCATTTACTCTCTCCTCCTCCACACCCTCTGCCCCAAATCTGTTAGCGTGCAGGGTTAGATCTTCTCACTCATCCATCTTTAGCTTCAGATAATAAGTAATAAATCTACCAGTGTGAGTTCCCACCCACAGAGATAGAAAAGTGGGAGTGGCACAGAAAGAGTTATGTTTCCATAGACCTTATCCTCCCTTGGTAAAACTGACTGCTGCACTGAGATATATATATTACTCGTATGCACTTTTATCCTGGAAATCTGACTTTTGTACAATGCCCTCCAACCTCATGCATTCAACTCTGCCTGCAAACCTTTAAAAATTGATATTTTTTGCGGGGGGACAAATAAGGCACCTCACTTGGACCAGGCTTTGACCTGATGATCCACCTGGGGTGGCAGGTGCTTGTCAATTCAGGAGACTGGGCGTGAGCTGCAGATGTAAGATGACATCAGTTCTTCCAACCCTAGACACACCTAACCTTTCACTCACAAGCTGTCTGGGCCTAACAGGCTCAGCCAAAGAGAGGGGTGGGCCATAGCCCCCAGGGGTAGTTTTGCCCTCACCTCAGTAATGGCGTCTCTGGTCATGTCTCAAGTCTAGCTACCATTGGGTAGCAACGAGTTCTTGTTTAAATAGTGTAAAAAGCGCAGCAAGAAACCATTCAATTTAGATAATGGAAAGAATCAAATTGGTGGCAATTTAGATCAAAGCTCATTAACCTTGTATCAACTCTTAGGCATCCCCAGATAACATCAGAGACATGTTGCCTTTCTTTTCTTTCTTCTCTTCTTATCCCCCACCTTCACTCCAGGTCTCTGCCTCTTTGCTGAGGCAATTGTTCACATGAAATAAGATCAGACTGCATGTCTGATGGAGAAATTAGACTCTGGTTGAGTTTTCGAAGCCCCCCCAAATCTCTTGAATGGACCCAGTTTATGTGGCCACATTTTTTCAGGATGAGCTCATGTGTAAGCTCAGCGAACTTTCTCTTGAATTTTGTAATCTACTCACTGTGTGGAGGGTTGTTTCAGATAAAGCACAGTGGTTTCATCCTTTAGCTATGCTGGTCACAGGTCACAGCAATTATGGGCAAATGTCAGGTTCCAAGTCTGCTGCTGTCGGTTGAATTGTGCATGGTCTGTCCCTGGGGGCTGGAACCCATGCTCAGAGGGCATGTGCTGCTGCAGAGAAGGCACCGCTGAGAGGCCCTGACACTGGACAGGTTTGTCAGCCAAAATGTTGCCAGCTCCCCAGGCCAATGCACCTACTTCCAATGAGTGTTCTCACTCAAAACTTTTTTGGAAAGAAGCAGAATTTCACAATTTCAGAATGAACCCTGAATTAGTCCAAGGGCTGCTATAACAAACCACCACAGACTGAAGGCTTACACAACAGAAATGTACTATCTCACTGACCTGGAGACCAAAGGTCCGAGATCAAGGTGTCAGTATGGTAGGGTCTTCTAAGGGCTATTAGAAAAGGGTATGTTCTAGGTCTCTCTTCTGGGCTTGTAGATAACCATTTTCTCCCTATGTCTTTTCACAGTATCTTCTCTGGGTGCAGGTCTTCCTCTGTGTCCAAATTTCTCAATTCGGAAAGACACTGATCAGTTGGTTTAGGGCCTAACCTTATTTTATTTGTGTATTTAAAACATTTTTTTCCCACTATAGAGCATATGCGCTCACGGCAGTGGAGAGAGAGAGAGTGAGAGAGAGAGAAAATGAGAAATCACTCCCAAGGGGAGATGGCCACACTGACTATCAATGCTCCTCCACTCTTTTCTAGGGATTTTGTGCACACATACCTGGTGTCTTCCTAAGCTGCTGGGTCAGGGATTCAAACCACTCTGTTGGCCATGTGAAATTCAGCTTCCTTAACCACCACACCACCTAGCTGGCCTTAAAACATTTTTATAAAAAGCCTTATTTATTTCTTCAATGAGAGAAAACAGAGACAGAGGGGCACAGAGACAAGCTCTTCCAGTAGGGCTTTCATGCTGTGATCCATTTCCAGTTTCAGCTCACATGGACCAGGACAGCCTGTTCCTAAGGAGATGTGGGACTTCCGTAGAAGTTTTAGCTTGGAGACTCTGATAGCCTTGCCAAATCTTCCTTGAACTACAGGGCAGTGGAGGACATTTCACATATCCTCCTACCTTCCCTGTCCTCTCTTTCCCACTTGAAGTCAGACCTACATCACAGTCTCTGAATAAATCATTGCATGTTTAATCATGTGTTGATACCTACATCTTGGAAGTCACAGACTAACACAATATTTTATTTAACCCAAAAGTTTTGGAGAATATATAGATTTAATTCTGATTCAAATTGATTTAGTTCATCAGTGTTCATAAAACCATACACTTAGAAAAATGTATGCTTTTTAACTAGATATTGTTATTGATTCTGTCATTTAGTGCTCAGGAAATAGAGTTTATGCCAGTTTTTTTAAAGAGATTTTTTACCTTAGGGTGTGTGTGCTTGCTGGAGAGAGAGATTCAGAGACAGAAACAATGAGAGGGGAAGTGATAAATCACCCCTACTCCCAGGGGGGATGGCCACACCATGATCCCTTCCCATCCATTTTCCTCTCAGGATCTTGGGCACACACACATGCCTGGTGTGATTTTCAAGCCACTGGGTCCAGGACTCAAACTATGATTGGTCATGTGGGAGTCCAGCGATGTATCCACTACACCATCTGCTGGCCTTACCAATTTTAATTTGCTTCCTTTTGTCATTGCTGATACATGCAGAGCTCCTCCAGCTTTGCAAGTAGCAGGCCCTTGGCAGCTGATGACTAACAGACTGACTGCATTACAGAAAGCCCTTTTTTTCCTGACAGTCTCTAAATTAGGGTGTCTGGAGAATGGAGGCAGGTTCTCCTCCATGATGATGAGGTCTTGGTTATAAGAGCATTACTTGTACACACATATGAGCTTTCATGAAAGCCAAGCACTACTCTGATGCATCTGGTGCTATGAGGCACTGTGCTCAGAGAAAGGACAGACCTGCACAGGACACCAAAGGCATTGGCCATATCTGAGAGGCAGGAACACTGGTCTCTGGGGAATGATCTAACCTGTCTGACAGTATTGAAGTATTATTAAAAGAAACAACTACTTATATCCCTTCCTCTTTTCCTTTACCATTGAACCAGTCACCTTGATAGTAACCCCTTAAAACTAGGTCAGGGACTTAAATTTCATCTTTAATGTAAGTTAGGTAGGTAGCTTTCTAGTGGGCATTTAGTTTCTTGAGGCTTCAGACTCCCCTTTCATAGTTAAAGTGAATGAATTACAAAATGAGGTGGCTGAGATGGTCTCCAAGGTCCTTCTCTACATTAAGAGTCTCTGAAATGCCCATCTGGAACACTGATCAGCCCAGATATATCTGCAGGGTGTCAGAACTGGATAGAGAACTTCTTCTAGCAGTGACACATTTTGTTATTTTCTCCCTGAGAAAAACCACACACTGACTTATTCACTCTCTGGAGTACCCTGATTATGGTGTATTTGGCCAAGACAAGAGAAGAGAAAAGAGAAGAGAATAGGAGAAGAGAAGAGGAAGAGAAGAGAAGAGGAGGGGAGAGGAGAGGAGAGGAGAGGAGAGGAGAGGAGAGGAGAGGAGAGGAGAGGAGAGAAGAGCAAGAGAAGAGGAAGAGAAGAGGAGAAGAGAAGAGAGAGAAGAGAAGAGAAGAGAAGGAATATCCACTTCTTCTGCAAGCTTAGTAGCTCTCACCTTGTTGATTGGCAATGCTAATCCAAGTGTTTGCCATAAAAATTGTTTTGCTGTTAATTTCAGGAGGAACAGCTTGGCTTGTTATATATCCAAGTCTCTGTAATAATGTGCTCTGTTATCATGGTGTCCCGCTGAATCTTCCTCTGAGTTTTAAAAATAATGCTAGCAGTGATTTTGAGTTCAAAATCTTTAAAATCAGGTTTTGTGGTTTTTTTTTTGGGGGGGGGGGGCACAAAGCTGATAGAAATGGGCTCCCCTGACCAGCATGAACATATGTGGGGCAGCTTTGATGTGTCAGATGGGATAGCGTTTGCTGATAGGGCCTGCTAATAATCCAGTGGGGTGATGTCATTCTTGGCAGGGCCCAGAAACAGAAACTAGAGTCCGACAGCTCTCCTTGGCTGATGAAGCCCCTTCGGGGTTCCTTGACTTTGCTGTTGCCGAGCAGATGAGATTGAAAAGTTCTGTGGGCCCAGCTGAGCTGTCTTACCTCCTGGGGATCGAAGTTTTTGTGGAGAAACCTTGGGTCACTAGCTGGTTTACATAAATCCCTTAGAAAGGTTTACATTGCCTTTGAAAATAGTCCTTGGAATAAAGATTTATAATTGAGCTAAGAGATAATTAATTCCCGGGGACATAGTCCTTTGTGCTAGAATTGCTTTGCCCAGTAGGGGAGAGATTAAAGCTCTTCTAACCCTTGAGTCTCTCCTGATTTTGGATGGTCAAGGAGTGGGTAGGAACAAGACTCAAAGAGGAAAATAGGTAATGCATGGTGCTTATGACAAAATGTTTAAATCTAACTCTATGCTCTTTAATGAATTGTATCTTTTTTTTTTTTTTTTTTTTTTTTTTTTTTTTTTTTTTTTTAATTTCCTGGATTTTGCTCAAGCCAAGGACTGAGGCAATCCTGTTTCCAGGTGAAGAGACTGTGGTTTAATCCAACACATTTGGGTCCTGGCATCGTGTGCTGCCCGAGTCAGCATCTTCCTCCAGCTGGCCCTGCCACCTTCTTGTAGCCTGCACCTCTGACTCTGACCCGTTAGGGCAGATGCTCATCCTGACATAGAGCCCTATTTGAGCTTGTTATGGAAAGTCAGAGAAGAATTCACTTAAGGAAAATCATTTGCTGTAAAAAGACAGGACCTATTCTATAAAGAATTCCACAAAAGCTGGAATATTTGACTACAATACCCCACATTGCTGAACTTTCTTTGAGGGAGTGGTAGTTTCTATGTTGGCTCAAAAAAGTTACTTGCCGGGACCAGCAGGTGGCATGGTGTTTAAGATGCTGGACTCCCACATAGTTGACCGTGAGTGTTGGACGTCGCAACCTGAGACACGCTTGGCACATGTGTGTGTGTGCCCAAACTCCCAAGAGGAGAATGGAGGAGAGCGGATTGTGGAATAGCCATCCTTCGTGGGGGGTGACTTCTCATTTTTGCTCTCTCTCTGTCTCTTCAGTGAGTGCACACTCCCTATAGGAAAAATTTCTCTCTCTCAAAAAAAAAAAATAAATAAATAAAGTTATTTGCCTAACTGACAAGGAATACAGGCCTTTGTCCAATGGGAAATGTACTCTTTTTAGAATCATTGAGAATAAGGGGTTTCTACATGGCTAGGGATATTCTAGTGATTATTTTGCAGACATTTTGCAGGTAAGCGTATTTCTTCATTTATCAGCAAAATACCACCTAGCAGGTTTGCAAAGAGAAAAAAATGTTGGTAAAACAATTTTATTTTCCAGTTGATTTTTAGGATAACCAGGGCTCTGCTGCCATGGGAAAAAAAAAAAAAAAAATCCATCATTCTGCTGAGTTGAAAACATTTGGAAAGAAAGTCGGTGGTCATTTCCAATTCCATAGATAGCAACATTCATCCATGCCACAAATACTTATCAAAAGACTCTAGGTGCCACACAGTGTTCTAGGAGCAAAGGAGCATAGCAATGAACAAAGAAAACACAAACCTCTTCTGCACACAGCACATTCTGAGAGGGGGATCCAGCACCCCCCAAAAAGATTATGTCAAATGTTGGTAGATGCTATGAGAGTAAGTGAAGCAAAGAAGGAGGATAGAGAAAGCTAAGATAAGAGTGCATAGGAAAGGCTTTGCTGAGCAGATAACATTCAAATGAGGACCTGAAGGAAGGGAGGGAATGTGACATGATGATATCCAGAATGGTAATCCTGGCAGAGGTAGCAGCAGGTGCAAAGGCCCTGTGGCTAAAACTTGGCATAGCTAAGAAATAGCATGGAGGCCAGTGTGGCCAGGCTGTGGTGAACAGGAGAAAAGAGCAGGAAGGGGTCAGAGGCAGCAGGACTCTAGGCTGCGCAGGTCTCCAAGGGCCAGCCACCATCTGCTTCTACAGGTTCTCTCTGCTCCTGGATGTATCTTGACACTTACATCCATAACTGACCATCTCAGAGGCTCAGGTCCACTTCTAAGGCATCGTTGACTTCTCCAGCCATAACGATTGTTGAAGCCCCTTCCTGGCACCGGGAGCACTAACGCCTCCTGTGTCTTTCGGTACTGTGGTGAAGGTTAATTTTATTGCCAGTCTGACTAAGTTAAGGGATGCCCAAATAACTGGTAAGACATTATTTCTAGTTGTGTCTGTGAGGATGTTTCTGGAAGAGATTAACATCGACATCAGTAAAGAAGATCTGTCTTCACCATTGCGAGCAGGCATCATTTAATCCACTGAGTACCTCAATAGAACCAAAAGGCAGAGGAAGAGCAAATTCTCTTTTTTCTTGAGCTGGGACATATAGCTTTCCTTTCTTTTGGACATTGGAGCTCCTCATTCTTAGGCCATTGGACTCTAGAATTTAGAGTCATGGCCTTCTTGGCTCTCTAGTTTGTAGATGGTATACCATGCGGCTCTTACATAAGCTAATTCCCATAATAAATCTCTTTTATATCTAAAATGTATTCTTTGTTTCTGGTTTTCATTGTTTTATGCACCCCGAAGCCATGTTAAATTGTATCATTTCCTAGGTATGTCTTCACTTCCCATTAAAATTCTTTCTCAGTCAGGGTAGAGCCATGTGTAGCCTCTTCCCTTATTTCCTACCACTGTTGGCACAGTGTTACCCACTCCACAAATACAAGGAAAGTGCTTGTTACATAGAAACACCAGCTCTGCCTTTAGAGCTTCAAGAACACTATTAGCTCTTTTTCCTTTTGACTGAGTCTGAGAGAAGGCTCTTAGGGATAGTTTAATTTTGTCTGCTAATCAATATTCTTCTTTCAAGTGCAATGATATAATTGAAGAAATACTTCAGACTCAAATTTCAGTATTACTGAGCTTCAAAGTTTACATTTGTCCTACTTGATTTGCGTATAATTAGAAAATACGCAAAATTTAAAAATACAATTCTCAATTCACTTTGATTAAAATTTTAAAAAGCTTTTTTTTTTAGTTCCTGAACCATCAGAATGTAATATTTAAAAAATTCATAACTACTGGCTCTTCGTTTAGCCTAAGAATGAGCAACGGTTCTGAAAGGGGGGCATTACACACTTAGATCTCCTGTGAGCTTGCAGGTGGCACCTTTGAGTTTCTCCATTGTCTAGAGACATGAGAAAGGCCCAATAAATGCCACTGTGAAAATGCTATTATCACCCCCATTTTGCATATAAGAAAGTTATAATTCAGGGGAGTCATAATTTGCAGAAGAGCATGTAGATAATTAGTGGTAGATTCGGGACTAAAAACATTATTTTTGTTTATTTTTTCCTTGATAAAGTTAGTTTGACTCAGTACTCCTAGATTTATTATTAGCAATCAGTATTTTTTTTTTTTTTTTTTTTTTTTTGGTGAGGTTTCTGGTATAGGGCATGTGCGCTTGCCAGAAAGAGACAGAGAGACAGAAAGTGAGAAGTCACCCCCCAGGAGGGATGGTCACACCGTAATTCCTTCTCCTCCATTTTCCTCTAGGGATCTTGGGCATGTACACACAAGCACTTGGCATGAGTTTAAGCCACTGGATCTGGGACTCAAACCATGGTCGACTACATGGGAGTCCAGCAACATAGCCACTATGCTAACTGCTGATCCCAGCAATCAGTATTTTGAAACACGTAATAAGAGGTAAGACATCACACCTAACAACACAGCTCTTCATTCTGTCCTTTATTTTGTAAATACATCATAGAACTCAGGAGGAACGAATGGGTAATGTCTTTAGTTCCTGTGTTGTGAAGGCAGAAGGATGTGAGGGTTGTGAGCAGAGAGCAAGAGAGGATCTTGGATCAGAGCTGGTACATAAAAAGCACAATAATAACAGCTAAAGAAAGTGCCTGGTAGGAGGAGCTTGACGGGGGCACCTATTTTTTCTCTGGTCCCAAAAGTCTCCTCTAAGGCGGGCTCAGTGGCACATTGGTAATGCACTGCACAAGGGAGGCTGGAACCACTTGAAGAGAGTGGATTTGGTTCCCCAGGGGTCCTGTGCATGCTGGGTGCATGTGCCTGACTCTGGCTGGCTGGGAAGGCTCAGTGGGGAGGGTAATAAATTGGGACCCTGTTGAAGGTGCTTGTCTTTTTTTTTTTTTTTTTCTCTGTTTCTCACTCCCATGAAAGAAATAAACTTAAAATAAATTTGCCACTCATTTCTTCTGAGTCTTGTAATTTGCAAGTATTTGCATAGCTCCTGCTAGATGGCATGATAAGGTTACCAAATTTTTAATTTATTCCCCAAAATGGGATTTTTTGCCATTCAGAGTCATGGAGCCAATTTAAGAGACCAAAACTGAGTAACTACAGCACAGATTTTATTCAGTGGCTAAATAATGAAGAAGAGGAAACCCAGCTCTCAAATATACTTCTCATGTATCTTGAACTGGGAATTTTAAGATACAAAAAATGGAATAGTGAGAGGACAGGATAGGGCAATAGAGGGGAGAAATAATCAGAGTTTTTCCTGGAAAAGGCAGGGACCGTGGAGATGGTCAACTATCATGGCTGGTAAGTGCCACTTAGCATGCTAATATAATACAATAAGGATATGATGAGTTTGATGGTTAGGTAGCAGTGCAGGCACCACCTTGGTTCTGACTGGTTCATGCTGGATTCTTTTCTGGAAAGAAAAGGCACTGTTAGGGAGGGACTGAAGTCTGAGAGGACCTTGAGCTACACAATGAATGGAAAGACACCTTTGGGGAATGGCTGGGGTACAGTATGAGCACTTACTAAATGGTGAGTGACAATACCTGGTTACAAGTAGGCGTTTTGGTAGCAGCATAGGTGATTCTGGTTACTAAGCTCTAGGTCAACACTGACATTATCCAGTAGGAGCCAGGAGGAGAGATGAACAAGGAGAAATGTTTCAGACCTAGAGCAACCCAGGCCTGAAAAAGACACTCTGTAAACTAGTCTTATTTTTGTTTTAAGTTTATTTATTTCTTCCGTGACAGAGAGAGAGAGAGAGACCCCCACAACTTCACACTGCCATCCATTCTTACCTTCAGCCACCCTGAATTTTACGTGTTCATGCTTGGTGTGCTTAGAAAGCCTTCCAGACACAACCCAGGACCTCTCTATGTAAGTTCAGCATCCCAGCTTTACTGCTGTACCACCCTCTGGCTCCAGTGCAAACTGGCCTTTAACTAGAGATGGGCAGGTGTATGAGAAGGGAAAGATTTTTATCTTGGTCTTCCTGATCTCCCAGGAATGGAGAATGGAAAGAGTTGGAGGTTTAATGCAGAGGAGTGAGTTCAGACTGCCACTGGTAGCTCCCACTCTTCCAAACCAGTGCCTCATCCCTGCCTGTGTCCTCTTGGGTAGACATGAGGGAGTCCACAGAGTCCAGAGAGCTGGGAGAAAGCCTTAACTCTGATGTTATTTTGTGACCTTAGGCAACTTTCCTACCTGTCTTGCCTTTCATTTCGTTAAAAGAGATTACTTTACATATGACCTTTACAACTTTTAGCTGAACATGTTAAGATTCTATGGTCACTAATATTTGTTTGCTGAAGATGAGATTTGGTGCAGAGGAATAAGTAAAGGTAAGTAATTAGGAAAAGCTGGGGTGGGAGACCAAAGATTGGGCTTTTGTGTAACTTTGACATGTTTCTGTTATAGCACATGTTTGATCAGATCATTTCTTTGCTGTCTCTTTCTTTAGATCTAGTACTATTGGGGAAAAAAATATGGGGAAGAGTTCTAAGCCATGGTGGGACATAAGTATTCTTTGTTATCAATTGAAACCTAAATCCAGGTAACATTTGGCTGTACTGCACACACAGCTGGCTCAGGCCTCCCAGATTACATGCCCCTGCCTGGTTTCACGTTCCCAATCTGTCACCCCCATTTTAAGGATGAGTGATCTACATACTCAGACAACTGAAATTATTTTCCCTAAGCTTACAAATAGTGTTCACTGTTTTGCTCAGAAACCACCATTAAACAAAAGCAATCCAGAAAGATAGAAAGGCAAATATACTAGTGGAAAAGTAATGGCACTCTCCCTTAAATAGCCTTCTTGAAACCTCTTCAGCTTATAAATAGTGACTAATTTAACTCCATAAAAATAAATTGGCTCTGGATCAGATCATTTGTGTCTACTTGCAGGAAGATGAATTGCATAATTAGATTCAGCCAAATATCGTAGTCTAAATATTGGCCCTATTAGAACTGTTGAGCTGAACTTTTCAGAACACAATTCTTAACATTCCTCCCCTCCCGCTTCCATCCCTGCTTATATCGTGCCTTTTTTCTGTTTCTTAAGCTCCAGACAGGAGCCCCTAGAGTGACCTAACCCTCTTTGACATATACAGTTTTCTGATTTATGGAAATCATGAAAGATTATTGTACTTTATCTGAATGAAGGTCCTTACTGTGCCAACCTCACAAAGACCACAAACATGGCCACTCGTCTGCTGCAGCCGGGCCTCCTGGCCTTTGAAAAGAGCCATTCAGCCCATAGGCAGCAGCCTGGGCATATCTTGAACTTTGTGGGCTTGTTTTCACTAGGAAACTTTTATGGATTAGGAAGCTTTGTGTAAAGGTTCACTGTAAACATTTGCTCAGCCTGTGTATGGTAAACATTTACAAGCTCTCTGCACTGGGGAACTGAGCAGAGAGAGTTCATGGGACCAAGCAGTGGGATCCCTGTTAGGCTTCTGTTGCTGCCAGCACTACAGTTTTAAAGGCTCAGCTGGAGTTGTACGGGCTCTTTAAGTTGTTCACATGAGAGAGCCCAGAGCTGGACACAGTCTGAATCCTTGGATTGACCATGGCAGGATTGTGGCAAATAAAGGCCTGGGCAGAGACCTAACGAGATGTGGAAGCATGGATGTGTCTCCTTGGGTGAAATGTTTGGTTCTCACTAGCAACTGCTGCCTCATGGAGAGAGCTGGGGGGAGAGGGAATTTCCTCCCCCAGTCGTCCTTTGTTGCCTTGCCATTTTCCTGCTGAGCCTGGAGAATGTGAGGAAGGTAAGAAAGCAGTACGGGGTGGTGGTTAAGAGCTCACACTGAGTCTGGCAAGATGAGCGCTTAGATTCCACATCCACCATCGCTTAATAAGCCTTTGTGGTTATGGGCAATGAACACCCTTGACCTTACTTGACTGGAGTCTGGATATAAATTGAACAAGAGCATTTAATTTTTTTTTTTCTAAAGTAATAGAACTTGGACTTTTCCTGGGGGCAGCATAAGTGAGTGAGTGAGCTGAGGAGTCCAGTACAGGTTGACAAAATAGAATGGAAAAGAAGGTTTTCAGAGAAGAGAAGGTCTTTAGAATGGGGAGATTAATACTAAAAAAAAAAAAAAAAGGAATCCCAGGGAGTCTCTTATTCTGTTGGACTCTTTTCTCTTCATGAGCTTTTTTTCTGCATTATAATTCTCTTCTTTACCTTCCAGAACTTTAGCACACATCTGCTTCTCATGATACTTTCTTTAGTAATATCTGAGGGGGAGGAAGAACGTGAAATGCCTAGAGTCGGCAAAAGCTGTACCCGTTGAAGTGACAGCTGCAGGAACTAAGAATGATGCCTGGGAGCCAGGAAATGGCAGAAAACCAGGTCATGGTGGGAACCACCTCAAGGCGGAATGGGCTAGAAAGAATACAGGAACAAGGAAGGAAGGGGATGTGGAGTGGGTCTGGGCTGCCTACAGCATATTAAGTAAGTAAGGATCGATCAACCACATTATTTGAACAGTAAGGGCATGACTTCAGAAGACTAGAAGACTTGAAAGTTATCCGGAGGGCAGACGTTTGGGTAACATTATGAATGTAGAAGCTAGATGGTCTGGCCCCATGTCCAAGTGGTTAAGAGAGCTGGATCCTACACGGCCGACAGTGCTGTTTGAATCCTGGTTCTGGTGGCTTCAGAAACACACTGGGCATGTGTGCATGCATGTCCAGCATCCTGCAGGATGGAGAAATGGAAAAGAAGGGATCGGTGTGACCACACCCCAGTGGGGAGTTCTCTCTCTCTTGCACACACACACACTTTCTGGCAAAAATTGGAAAACAAAATGTTATCTGGGAAGCTGGAGATTAGGTATTTTTATAGCTTTCTCTCTCAGGTGCTAGACAAAGAGTTACAGAACTTAATTGAATCTCCTTAGTGCTTGTTTGGGTAAAGACAAAGGCCCTTGAAGTATGCACAGCCTTGTGAAGGCCCCAGGGGCAGCCCATTGGGAACTGTCTCCAGTCATGCCTCTTCAGCCCTCTCCAACTACTCAACCACCATAATCTCTTCCTCAAGGCACTGTGGTCAAACATGGCTCCAGAACACATCAAGTGGAATCATCCCTGAGTTAGTGTCAGCTGTGCGCAGTGCATCCCAGAGAACCACAATTTCCACCCCTGACCCAACTTCAAGGCTGCCCCATGACATTTTGTAGCTCCAGTCATTTCCTAGCCCATGTCTGCACTTCCTAAGACAGTGCAAACCAGAGCAAGGCAAGTGGTCTTGTGGCCAAATTATAAGCTTCTTTGGGGAGGGTTTTTCTTTGCAACCATATCTTTGTTATTCTGGCCTTTTTTTCTTGAGGAGACAGGAAAGTTCAACACCTAGGATTCTGGAGCCCACTCCTCAGGTTCTATTTACAGTTGCCTTTGGGTAGTAAGGGTGGTCAGAACCCACCAGGGACCTCCTGCACTCTTGTGCTCTGATCCTCCGCAGCAGGGTTGGCGGTAGTGAGGGAAGGCTCAGTGGTTACTGGGAGCTTCTCACTTACTTCCATCACTTTATTCAACATTCCAGCAGCCTGGATCTGCACCTAGAACATTCAGTAATCACCCAGAGACGAGACGTGTGTGCGATCACCTTGAGGAAAGGTCAAGACCAGTCGGAACCACTAAAGGTGGTCTAGTCGGAGCAATTCCTATGCAGGATCCACCTTGAAGGAGCTCCAGGGACTTTCTTGCGTTAAAATGGGCAAAAAGCCTTTAAGTTGCAGAATTGTTTAAGGTGTGGACAAGCACTGGCCAAAGTCTTTACCCTTCTTCCATCTGTTTTTTTTTTTTTTTCCCCCCTGCACATTGAAAAATAGCGCCATTTTCTAAAGAAATAGTTTTTCTCTAGTGCCTGGCTCATACGATTGACACCCAAATATGCAATTAAGTAAATTTACTTAAAAATTTTCTTTCTCTTTCCTGACTTTTCTATAGGGACAGGATTATCACAAAGCTATGTAAAGCAGAATTGCCTCTGTGAAATACCTCCAGAAAAGAGCCACCCATGTCCATGGTTAGTAGTCATTTGATGGAAATGTAAAAGGGACATGTCTCCTAGGAAAGTCCCAGAACAAGCTGATGAGAGGTCAGAACCAGCAGAGTTACATCATGCGACAGGCTCCAATCACCTACTGATGTATTAAAAAGTGTACAAAATATGACACAAAATGAGTCATCAGCTAGGTTGTGGCAATGTTGCTGTTGTAGGAAATACTTTTTTTGTGTATATACTAAGTTAATAGTTCTAATCGAAGTTCTTGCCAAAAACGTGAAATAATTTTAACTTCTCTCACACTCAACATCCTATCTCTCAGCAGACTTCTATGTCCAGGATAGCTTTGGTCACTGTCTCATTAGGAAAACTTTGCAGAAACCCTGGCTACCACTTCAGTCTATTCTTTGACAGGAAGAATAAACTGTAAAAATAGGTCAGATCATGTCACTCTTCTGTTAGAAACTCTCTAATAGCTTCCCCTCTTGCTCAGAATAAAATCAAAGATCTTTAGCTGAGGCCACTGCCAACTCTCTGACCCTGTCTATTTCCAGTCTCCCATCTTTCACTCTGTCCTAGTCTCATTAACTTTCTTGCTAGCTTTTGGGTAAAAAGAAGTGTGCACCCCATGGCCTTTACACTTGCCGTGGTCTCTCATTAGAATGCTGGAATTCTTCCCTTTCACAGCTTGCTCCTTTATTTCCTTATAGATGCTGATGAAATGTCATTTTGCCCGTGAGGCTTTTAACACCCCCATCACTCTGTATCCCTCCCACCCTGCTTTAGGTTTCTTTAGGTACTGTCTCACCACCTGATACGTTGTGTATGGGTTTATTCAATTCTATGTGAGCAGGGACTTTCTTTGGTTCACTGCAGTATTCCCAACGCCCAGAACAACTCCTGGCACATGCTAAGGCTCACTAAGTATCTCTTGAATGGATGAACGAATTCTAATGTGTCCTAATGCTCTGTATTATTGGCTGGCAGCAATGCCCAGTAAGGCTGTGAGTGAAGGGTATAGTAACAAGAAGAAATTAACGAAATAGTCAAGGGATTTGAGAGAATCAGCTAATGGAGGGAAAAAAAAAAGTATTGAAAAGTGAAGGAAAAAGAAAATAAGCAGAAAGTGATCCTGGATAGTGCTCACCCATTTGCTGAACCACAGCCAGGCCAGATTTGTTCTCTTCAGTTGCTGAAATCTGGTTCTTGTCACAAACCAACCTAGACATCTATTTTGATACACATATTATATGGCTCTTGGCATGCAGAGCGCTCATATCATTGACTAGATTTATTGAAATTATGGAAAGCAGTGTGAAATGCCTCCTACCATATGGGAAAAGAGGTGAAAATGCTGACATTTGGCTTTTAGCCAATTTCACAAAAGTCTAGAGTTTCAGACTTCTTTTCTCCTCCTGGGTGTGGTGGCTCTCTCTTATCAAACTTCTATTCTCCGAGTAACCATAAAGACATGCCTGTGCATCTCGTGATACTTTAATATTCAGAGAATCATATTCTGGTCTGTACAAAAATTGACATTGTGACCCAGCTGTTGCAGAAAGAAGTGAAAGGCTTTCTTTACTCTGCTAATTGTCTGTCTTCTCACATTTCACCTGATTTAGCTTTGGAGAGCTAAGAACGTGCTTGAGGAAAGTGACCTGGTAGATATACAAACCACTGAGCTTCACTGTTAAGTGCCCAGGTTTAGGCCTGGCATGGGAGCATGTTTACAGCAGTGTCTGCCTCCATCACTGACTTACCCGGGACACTTAGGCCGGTCCCTTAATCTCTGTAGTCCTTGCCACTCACTCTGCCACCTCCCATTCCAACCACCATCATCTCGTACCTGAACTCTTGCAAGAGCCTCTTAACTGGTCTCCTGGTCTCCCAGTCTCTTCAACCATAAGTGGAGACAGAGCAGTAGGTCCACATGGGAGGATTAGATGAGATGGCACATTAACATGCTTTAGCAAGAAATTCTCTGTAAAATGTTACTAAAGATTATCATTACTTTTTATTGTGATTATAGCTCATGGTCCAGAGGGCCTTTTTTATTGGGAGCTGAAAGATCTTTTCCTTTTAGATGTGCTTCTATTCTGGATTCTATTTCGTATTTAAATGAGTCGTTTGGCTAAAGAACTAGTCATTCCAAACTGCATATTATGCACATTTTTAGATGGCGCTTGTACCTATTTCCAGTCTGGCAGGAATGTTGTGGAAATCCTTCCCAATGTCATGTAATTGCCCTGTACTACACAAACACGGCTCGTGGTGTCACCGAGTACAAAACATCTTCGTTCCTGAATGATCTTACAAATACTGTCATGAGGTCATCTCAACAGAAATAAACAACTCCTCCTCAAACCCGTACACCTCTCACCTTCAGCCCTCAAATACAGCTTACATATTCATGCAGCAGACACGGTCCTAGTCCTCAGGGAATTTACATTCAAATAGAGAGATGGGCAATAGACAAGTGAGTGTATGAATGCATGTGTGTGTGTTTGTGTGATTAATGTTACGAAGGTAAAGAGCTTAGTGAACAAATTTTACCTTTCAAGAGGATTCAGCACATTTTCGTTGTGCTAATTTGGGATTAAACCATATGCATTTTCATAATGCCAGGTAAAATTTGGGGAACCATCTTTTTTTCTTTTTTTTTTTTTAAAGTTTTGCTATAGGACATGTGTGCTCACTGGAGAGATACAGAGGACAGAGAAAGGAAGTAAGAAAGTCACTTCCCAGGGGAGACAACCACACTGCAATCCCTTCTCCGCTATTCTCCTCTTGGGATTTTGGGCACACAAGTACACATAGCCAAGGTGATTTTCAAGCTGCCAGGTCCGGGACTGGAACTGCTAAGTCAGCCATGAGAGATCCAACCACCTTAACCGCCAAGCCACCTTCTGGCCCTTTGGCACCAACATAAAATACCCACTATGATCCCTTAAGTATGAAAAACTTCATTCTGACTATAATCCTCACCTTTCCAAAATAATGGAGAAAGAAAGATATGTTATTTTTCAAAAAAAAAAAAAAAAAAAGCTCATTGAGTATCTATGATATGCCAAGCATATGCAGATATGCTCCTATGTTGGGAACATCTCTGTGAATACAGCCTATGCTTCAAGGAATCTGAGGGTCAGTCCACTACTGACAGGCTTTGCAAATTGTAATTGTACATGTGTTTTTTATTCCTTTGCTTATCTCTCCTCCTGTGGTGCTTTACATTTGTTTGTTGTCTGGCAGATACTTCCAGAGTTCTTCTCTTTGCAGTGGTAACTGTGACCAGAGGAAAGTGTCCTTGTTAGCACAGAGCAAGCATCTGTAAATTTTCCACAAAAGAATTTGTTAATGTTCAGACGAATGTTATAGGTAATTGGAACCATATACTCATCACTAAAATAAACTGAGTACAGTTTGCTGAAGTAATTGTTTCTGAAGAATAATGTAGTTTTGCCTCATTGGTGCAGATAGTATCAATGGGTGATAGAATTTTCCACATATGTGTTGTTGGGTTATCCTCAGGCTTTAGGTCCAAAATATCCATCATCACTATTTTTTTTTTTTTTTTTTTTTGGAGAGGTTTTAGCTATAGGGCGTGCGCGCTCGCCAGACAGACAGAGAGAGACAGAGAGATAGAAAGCAGGAAATCACCCCCCAGGGGGGATGGCCACGCCACAATCCCTTCTCCTCCATTCTCCTCTCGGGATCTTGGGCACGCACGCACACGCGCCCGGCGTGAGTTTAAGCCGCCGGGTCCGGGACTCGAACCGCGGTTGACTACGTGGGAGTCCAGCGACATAGCCATTACGCTAACTGCTGGTCCCAATCATCACTATTTTTGATAAAATGATTTTACAATGTATTTCTAATAACTTGATATTTTAATTCCAGTGACTGAACATGTTTCAGCTTCCACTTGGTGTTTCAGAGCTATCACTGTAAGTGTGAATAATTTTTATGTGCTATGGATAAGCGGTGACAATCAGGCCTACTGAGTTATGAGCTATGCTGGGAAAATTCCTAGGCATGTGATCTCCGGGTGTTAGATTTATTGAGCCTCTACAGTTTTTCTAATTCTTTCCTAAATGTCAGGTTTTCACATGTTACTGTCTAGTTATTCATCTCTAGAACCTTCCCCCATTCTCGGCATTGCATTCAGGGACTGCTTTTTGAGCATTCACTGTGTGAAGGACTTGTTTCTGCAATACATGCAAAGGACATAGGTCAGTAGAGACCATGGTAGTGAGGGCCTGCAGCAAGGAGCATGATAGCGGACAGGCCAATAAACGGCCACAATTAAGCAAGATCCTTCTGACTTGCTTAGGTCTGGGAGAGTGAATAATCACACTTAAGGATATGCATGAATTAAGGATAAATAGGATCCAAGAACTTTGCATGTTCAGAAGCCATTTCTATTTACTTCTGAGTAATCCACAATCACAAGAATTATTGACTCTTAAAATATGGAACTTCAATATTCCAGAACACCAAGCTTAGTACTCAAAATGGCTCAATGCCACTAAAAATAGCTCTTTGCCTACAACTTAAAATTGAAAACAACATGGAATCGGAGAGGCTAGAGATGTCAAATTCACACCTCTGGTTCTAATTCACATTTGTCTCCAGCTCTGTGTATCTAATTTCCAAGTCTAGCTCTCCACATGGATGTCTCAGGACACCTGAAATGTAACTTTTGATTTCACCTCACCGTCATCCCCACCTTCCCAATCTTGGCAGATGGCACTATAATCTTTCAAAACTCAGAAAGTTACTCTCAAGTTCTTTTATTCAGCCCCTGCTCTTCAACACCTATCCCATATCCAATATATCAACTAATCCTATGGATTTTTTTTAAAAATTGTGTCCCGAGTCTGAATCAGATCAAGATTCTCCCCCACCTGATGTTCATCAGTGGCCTTGTTTTGCTCTTAGAGAAAAATCTCAGCTTCTACTAGTGGTTTCAACGCTGACATGATCAGTCTGTTTATGGCTTTAATTTCTCCTCTTCCCATGCTGTCTCACACCAATCACATTGGCCTTCTCTCTGTTACTGTCTACTCTTGCCCTGGGCCAATAAGCTCTATTTTCTCTGTCAAAATTGCTTTGTCCATGGGAACCAGCAGTTAGCGTAATGGCTATGTCGCTGGACTCCCACGTAGTCGACCGCGGTTCGCGTCTCGGACCCTGTGGCTTACAACTCACGCCGGGCGTGTTGCGTGCGTGCCCAAGATCCCAAGAGGAGAATGGAGGAGAAGGCATTGCGGCGTTACCCCTGGGGGGTGATTTCTCGCTTTCTGTCTCTATGTCTCTGTCTGTCTGGCGAGCGCACGCGCTATAGTGAAAAACCTCTCATTGCTTTGTCCTTGATCAGCCAGATGGCTGCCTCCTTCCTGTTACCACAGAGCTCTTGGCTTCATTGTCACAGCCTATCATTCTAGAGCCTTCTATGTCAGTCCCTCCCACACTTCACAGTGCATACAAATCATGGCAGACCCTGATTCAGCAGATGAAGGTGGGCCTGAGATGTTACATTTCTACCAAGCTCCCAGGTGAAGACCTTAGCTACTGTTCTTTAGACCAGAATGAATCCTTGTTAGCAACCAACAAACATTGATAAGCAAATATGTTTTTTACTCTCCCCAGCCCTCAGGAGTATGAAAGAGCCAAGTCTCTGGCTTTAGGGAGAGCAACCTAACTGATATTGGAAAGTATTTCTGGTTCAAGCATTAAGATCTGATGAGGCAGCTTCCTTCATCAAAATGTCCAAAGGATGGTAATATGGTCTATTTGGAAAGACTGATGATAAAATCAGTTATATTTTTTTGGAGCTGTGTTTTATTTGTTTTGTAAGTTCTCCTGATTTAGAGTTTACATCATTCGTTGAAGTAAAGTTTTTCAAATAAAGCACTGGACAGCTTCCCAGACAACTCCTTATTTATTGTAGATACCTTCTACACTAACAGGATCTGCAATAAACTCTTCAGAACTGGGAGACTATGCTAGTGAGAGTTCAGACACTACAAGTTTGAGATTGCTCTCCAACTTTCTGTTCCATGAGTTTACATTTAAAAAATAAGCACGGATCACAACTGGTGAAATAGTTTTCTTTATGAATGAAACAGAAACTATAACTCCATCTTATGAGGTATCTCTCCAGTATTGTCAAAATCAACCAATCCACCAACAAATGCTTGATATGTTCTTACTATCTATGCAAAATTATTTTGTTGTTGTTTTGTTTTCTTAAGGTTTTTACCTATAGGGCATGTGCTTTCACCAGAGAGAGACTTAGAGAAGCAGTGAGGGGGGAGGTGAGAAATCACCTCCCAGGAGAGATGGCCATATTGAAATCCCTTCTCTTCCATTCTCCTCCTAAGATTCTGGGCATGCACACACATGCACTCAGCGTTGTTATCAAGCTGCCAGGTGGCTGGCCATGTGTGAGTCCAGTGCCTTAACCAATACATCACCTGCTGGCCCCATTATGCAAAATATTTTTGCAAGGATTGTAAGACATGATCCCTATCTTTCGAAGTTTCACAATTTCGGTGAGAGACAAAAATCTTCATAGGTAGTTAATAATGAAAACAATATAGAATTATAACTTACCATTTTGAAGACAAGGACTTAAAGTATTTGAACACTGAAGGATCCTTCCAAGCCCATGATATGGTACTAAATGAATGATATAGATCAGTGAATCTCAAACTTTAAGATACAAAGAAATCCTGTGTTAAAATAGAGATTCAGGCTCAGTGGATCTCGTGGGTTCCTAGAATTGAATTTCTAACAGATTCCCAGACGACAGTAATGCTAGTAGAATGAGGAACTCACTTTGAGTCACAATGGGATAGAACAATGGTACACTAAACATGGTCCCTGAATTCCCAGACTCTGACAGTGAGAGCCTCTCCCAAGATCTACGGACTCTGAACTCATGGGGAGAGGACTCATGCATGGTATTTCAACAAGCTTTCCAGGTAAGTCTTATGCATTACAAAGATTGAGAAGCCCCAGTACAGACATACAATGCCATAGGGCCAGATGTGTTGAATTCAGGACACATGTCCTTTCTCCCCAGCCATTAGTCCCCAGGGGTGTATAAGGCTTTGGCCTTTTCCAGAGGTTGTCAATCCAATACCAAGGGGCCTAGTTCGATTTTTCTAATATAAACAGGCAGAGGACTGGCTAGGATCCCTAACCAGAGACTAACATACCCCATAGGCAAAGGTTGCATCAGGCCAGAGGAAACAGAATGGCCAGAAAGGAGCAGTGATGCAGCCAGATTGATGGCTATTCATATTGTAATACTCATGAAGAGCAGAGACTTTGTAATGAGTTTAACAGATGTGGACATCCTAATGCCAGAAAGTCCCCTTGCCTAAGAAGGAATTACAATCATCCAATATGTTTCCCCATCCTCTGGCCTGAGATTGATTTGTCACAGATTCCCAGATGCTCCTTAAGGCACCACAGATGGTACTGCCTGACACACTCTGAGCATGTCATACTGAACAAACACATGCAAACCACATGAGGGTAGCTAGCTTCTGGAGACTAACTGCATGGCACTGCCTCCAACCCCAAGGTCCCTATGACACTGCTGGAAGGAAGACTGGTAGCACCTCAACTGCTATGAATCTTGGGTAATTGAGGCTCCAGGGGAAACCCTTAGGGAAAAGGGAGCAAGCAAACATTGGGAAATTCCTTAAACAATGAATTAATATGATAGCAATATATATTAAATTCTGGTAATTTCTGCTTTTTTTTCCACATAAAATTTTTTTAATACATTCAGTCACTGTATATCACTACAGTATGTAAAATAAATTTCCCAGCATGAATACACTGTACATTAATCCATTTAAAGATATTATCAAACCCATTATTATCAACAGATAATTTTCCATTTCTGTGTCTGTTAAATGTTTTGCTTTTTCCTTTTTCCCCTTGATTTTCTTCCCCATTTCCACCCCTCTTCCCATACTGACTCTAGTATTCATAATTGTTCTCCGTGCTTCTATATCTTCCAATCTTTCACAATCATATCATCTGAAAATAGAGATAATTTCAGTTTATGCTATAGAATGCAGACATTTGGTATGCATTGAATGGGTACATACATTGCCTCTTTTTCATAGTCTGGCTTATTTGTAAATCTTTGATATTCATCCACTTTCTATAGAATGCCAGAGTCTCACTGTTTTTTTATGGCTGAGTAGTATTTCATAGAGTATATGTGCCACACATTTTCAATCCATTCATCTGCTCATGGACAATTGAGTTAGTTCCATGTCTTAAAAATTGTGAATAATTCTGCAATAAACATGGGTGTGCAAGTACTTTTCTGACTGAGTATATTCCATTCCTTTAGGTAGAGTGTAATTGCTGGATAATATGGTAGTTCCATTTGTAGGTTTTTGAAGAACCTCCATATTGTTCTCCACAATGGCTGCACTAATTTACATAACCACCAGTAGTGTAGGAAAGTTCCCTTTTCACCACAGCTTCATCAGCATTTATTATTGTTTATTTTTTTTTAATCTCATCCATTCTGATTGGGGTTAGGTGGTATCTTATTGTGGTTTTGATTTAATCTCCCTTATGATAAGGAATGTGGAGCATTTCTTCATATGTTTTTTGGCTATTCATATGTCTTCCTTAGAGAATTGTCTGTTCAGCTCATTTGTTAGTTTTTAATTGGGTTGATCTTTTTTTTTTTTTTTTTTTTGTCAGGTATTATCTATATTCTGGTTGGCACACCCTTCTCTGAGGCATAGTTTGCAAATATATTCTCCCATTTCGAAGGTTGTAGATTCACTCTAATTATTGTTTCTTTTGTTGTTCAGAAGCTTTTTAACCTGATGTAATGCCATGTATCTATTTTGGGGACTACTGCCTGTGTTTTGGGGATCTTATTTAAGAAGTTTTAGCCTACTTTGATGTCTCCAAGAGTTTCCCCTGTGTTAACCACCAGTAGTTTTATAGTTTGAGGCATTAGGTTTAGATCTTTGATCCATTTTGAATTGATTTTTTATTAATGGTGAGAGATAGGGGTCCAGTTTCATCTTTCTGCAGGTGGATACTCAGTTTTTCCAGCTTCGTTTGCTAAAGAGATTTTATTTTCCCCACTGGATTGACTGGTGCCCTTTGTCAAAAATCAGTTGGCTATGTGTTTGGGGGTTTATTGCTGGAGTCTATTCTGTTCCATTGGTCCACAGGCTTGTTTTTGTGCCAACACCATGCTGGTTTGATTATACAGCTTTGCAATATATTTTGTGGTCAAGGAGTGAGATGCCTTTTACTTCACTCTTCTTGTGCAGTATTGCTTTACCGATACAAGGTCTTTTATGATTCCAGACAAATTCTATGATTGTTTTTTTCTAAATTTGTAAAGAATATCTCTGATAATTTTATTGAGATTGCATTAAATTTGTAGATTAATTTGTGTAGGATTGGCATTTTGATTCTATTCATTCTTCTAATCAAGGAATATGGGATGTCTTTCCACTTTTTTGTGTCATTTTTAATTTCTTTTTTTGTTTCTCATAGTTTTCCTTGTAGAAGTTATTGACTTCTTTGGTTAGGTTTATCCCTAGGTATCTTACACTTTTTGTGGCTATTTTAAATGGGATTATTTTCTTCAATTCTTTCTTAGTCTGCTCCTTGTTTGTGTATAGAAATGCTATAGATTCTTGGTTGTTGATTTTGTATCCTGCGACTTTACTACATTCATTTCTCTCTTCCAGGTTTTTTTTTTTTCTGAATTCTTTTAGATTTTCTATGTACACAATCATATCATCTGAAAATAGAGATAATTTCGCTTATTCTTTCCCAATTTGAATGCTTTTTATTTTATTCTTTTGTCTGATTGCACTGGCTAGGACTTTCAGTACTATATTAAAAAGGAGTGGAAAAAATGGGCAGTCTTTCTGTTCAGTTTTGATGTTAGTTGTGAGTTTTTCATATATGGCTTTGATAGATGTGCTTTCATATATGGTTTTTCATATATGGCTTTTATGTTGAGAAATGTCCCTTCTATGCCAATTTTGCTGAAAATCTTAGTCATGAAGGGATGATGTTGTGTTTTATCAAACATGTTTTCTGTATTGATTGATACGATCATGTGGTTTTTATCCCTTTTCTGTTATTATGGTGTATTACATTTATGGTTTTGTGTATGTTGAACTATCATTCCATCCCTGAAATAAAACCTACCTGGTTGTGATATATAATCTTTTTACTATACCGTTGCATATGATTTGTTAGTATCTTGTTGAGAATTTTTGCATCTATATATTTTTTTCTTTTTTTTGGAGAGATTTTTGCTATAGGGCGCGTGTGCTCTCCAGCCAGATAGAGACAGAGAGACAGAAAGCGAGAAATCACCCCCCAGGGGGGATGGCCACGCTGCAATCCCTTCTCCTCCATTCTCCTCTCAGGATCTTGGGCACGCACGCACATGTGCCCGGCGTGAGTTTAAGCCACCGGGTCTGGGACTCGAACCGCGGTCGACTAAGTGAGAGTCCAGCGACATAGCCATTACACTAACTGCTGGTCCCTGCATCTATATTTGTTAAGCGATATTGGTTTGCAATTTTCTTTTCTTTTTATTCCTAGTCTGTTGTGGGGCTGTGGATAATGGAGGCTTTATAAAATGAATTTGGGAGAGTTCTTTCCTGTTGGATCTTTAGAAATAGTTTGAATAGAATGGGGTTAGCTCTTCTTTAAAAGTTTTGTAGAATTCAGAAGTAAAGTCATTGAAAACTGGGCTTTTCTTTGTTGGGAGATTATTTATTACTAATTCTATTTCATTGCTTGCTATTGATCTATTCAGGCTTTCTATGTCTTTCTGATTTAGTCTTGGTAGATTATATGTGTCCAGAAATTTGTCCATCTCATCCAGGTTTTCTTGTTTGGTTGGCATATAGTCACTCACAGTGACTATATATAAATCATAGAGAATCTATGATTTTTTGTATTTCTGTTGTATCTATTATAATATTACCTGCTTCACTGTGAATTTGATTTATCTGGTTCCTTTCTTGCTTCTTAATTAGTCTAGCTAATGATGTATCAATTTCGCTTACCCTCTCAAAGAACAAGCTTTTGTTTTCATTTATTTTCTGTATAGTTTGTTTATCCTCTATTTTATTTATTTCTGCTAGAATTTTTCTCATTCTTTTCTCTTCTCAATTTTGGGGAGATTTGTTGGTGTTTTTCCAGTTCCTTGAGGTGAATTTTTAGGTTGTCTTTTTACCACTTTTCCATCATTTTCTTATGTGTGCTATTTTCTATGAACTTCCCTCTTGTGACTGCTTTTGCTGTGTCCGATAGATTATGGAAACTCATATGCTTGTTATCGTTGGTTTCAATGAATCTTTTGATTTCAGTCTTAATTTCTTCAGTGGTTGTGAAGTCATTCAGGTAGGTTGTTTAGTTTCCATGTCTGTGTATTTTGAAGGTTTTTTTTTTTTTTTTTTTTTTTTTTTCCCTGAAATTGATTTCAAGTTAATTCCATCATGGTCAGAGAGGATGCTGGGTATCATTTCTATGCCTTTGAATTTGTAAAAGCTTCTTTTGTGCTTTATCATGCAGTCAATCTTCCAAAAGGTTCTATGTGGGGGTGAGAAAATATCCCCCAGGAGATATTGGGGTATTGAGATCCCCAACAATTAGTGTATTGCAATCTATCTCTCTCTTTGTATATCACAGTTTTTCTTTAACATATTTGGGTGCTCCCAAGTTGGGTGCATAGATATTTATAAGTGTTATATCATTTTTGGTGAATTAGCCCTTCAGTACTATATAATGTCCTTCTTTTTGTCTTCTTACAGTTTTTGTTTTAAAGCCTATTTTGTCTGATATCAGTATCGCAACTCTGACCTTTCTAAATTTCCATTTCCATTTCCAGCCCTTCACTTTTTTTTTTTTTTTTTTTTTGGAGAGGTTTTTCGCTATAGGGCGCGTGCGCTCGCCAGACAGACAGAGAGAGACATAGAGACAGAAAGCGAGAAATCACCCCCCAGGGGAGATGGTCACGCCGCAATCCCTTCTCCTCCATTCTCCTCTCGGGATCTTGGGCACGCACGCACACGCGCCCGGCGTGAGTTGTAAGCCACCGGGTCCGAGACGCGAACTGCGGTCGACTACGTGGGAGTCCAGCGACATAGCCATTACGCTAACTGCTGGTTCCCCAGCCCTTCACTTTTAGTCTATATATATATTTATAAATGAGGTGCAAATAGAGGGGTTCTGGGTCTTTCTTTTTCCAGTTTGTGTCTTTTGATTGGAGAATTTAATCCATTAACATACGTTATTTTCAATATTTGTGGATTTGTTGCTGTCATTTTGTTAGCCATTTTCTTATTTTTTTTTTTGTTGTTGTTGTCTTATTTCTGTCTGTTTCTCTTTAGTTTTCCTGATATAGTACTCCCTTTAGTACTTCTGGAAAAGCTGGTCTAGTATGATGAATCCTCTACGTTTACATTTGAGAATGATGTTATTGTTTTTTGTTTGTTTGTTTGTTTTTCATTTGAGGGATAATCTTGCTGCGTGTAGTATTCTTTGTTGAAATAGTTTTTCTTTTCGTATTTTGAATATGTCTTCCCATTCTTTTTTACCTGCATTGTTTCAGTTGAGATATCTAATGTTAGCCTAGTAGAATAATCTTCGTATGTGACTTCACATTTCTCCCTTGCCATTTTTTGAAACTTGTCTTTGTGATTTTTAACAATTTGATTATGATGTGCTGTGAAGGGGATCTCTTGATTCTATTTGGGATTCTTTGTATTTAGTGGGTCTGAATATCTGAATGCTTCTCTATATTTGAGAAACTTTCTTTAAGTATTTCCACAGAATAGATCTCCTATGCCCTTGTCTGTTTCTTCACCTTCTGGGATATCTATTTTTTTATATATATATAGTTGGGCATTTAATAGCGTCTAGTATTTTCCATATGTTGTCTTCAATTTTATATTTTTTTCATTATTTTTGGTGGTTTTATCTAACTCAAAAATTTTGTCTTCCAGCTTAGAGATTCTGTCTTCTGTATGGTCCAATCTGCTGTTAGTACTTTTGAGGGAGATCTTGATTTCCTGATTATTGCCTTCAGATCTAGAGTTCTTATTGCCTTTTTAAAAATTTTTTGGTGTCTATCTCCTCTTTCAAATCCTGGATAGACTTCCTCATCTTTGTCACCATGAATATTTTGAATACTTTTTCTGACATTTTTGTGAATTCTATTGTGCTGTCTGTGGTTGATGAAGGGTTGCTCTGTTCCACTGAGGGAGAGGTGTTTCCTGGTTTTCCCATATTTCTTGTGCCTCCGTGCTAGTCTCTAGTAATCTGATGAATTACATACTTCTTCCTATATTCTGGTGTCTATTCTGGGGCAGTTGGAAGGCAATGAAGGTCTGAGGTGGTCCTCCTGCCTCAGTTGTTCTCACTGACTACTGCTGCTCCCTGCTTCATGGTACAGGCTCAGCAGATTAATTGGTGCTTTCTCTTTTTCTCCTTTAATTTCAATACTGTTTGACTATTTAAGAAGCATCTTTTGGGAATCAGATTATACCATTAACTTTTCATTCTATCAGAGAATTTCAAAGTGACTGTATTTCTTTATTTTGCCAATGGTGTAATAACTTTGCCCAGCTAGTAATAAGACAAAGGTAAATGCTAATTTAGGATTGAAAAATTCCCTTGATTTTCTTTAATCTAATTGATTTCACAATCTAAGAACCTCATTAATCAGGATTCACTGGGCCAGGTGGTGGCACAGCAACTAGACCTAGGACTTGGGAAAGGTCCTGGGTTCGCAACCGGGGCTCTCCCTGAGTATGCCGTGCATGTGCATGTGCCCATCGTCCAGGCTGTCTGAGACGGGCTGGGTCATGGCATGAAGGCCCTGTTGGCAGTAACTCTTGCTCCTCTCTCTCTCTCGTCCTTCAAATAAATAAATTAATGAACTTTAAGAAAAATCAAGAATATCATTGTGGAAGTTGAGCCCACCAGAATTGAGTATTCTCAGATTAACAATCAGCTTGTCTATACTAGACCAAGATTATCCTGATACCTTGCATCATAAAGAAACACTTTCCACCATAAACACAAACACAAGCAAACAAAAACAAAATAAACAAAAGAAGATAAAGCCCAAACAGATGTGATTTCAGTGGACTCCAGAGAGTGCGGTTTTCCTCTTCCCTTCTACTTATTGGCTGGCCATGGATTCTACGGTTGGAACTTCAGTTTAAAGTTCTGAAATATAGTAAGAGGCCAAGAGTCCTGAAATAAATAGCACTGTTTCTGTTTGTTTGTTTGTTGTAAGATTTTTGACCATAAGGTGTGTGCACTCTCTACAGAGAGAGAGACAGAGACAAAGTGAGAGAAAGTGAAAAATCACTTCTCGGGAAGGATGACCACACTACAACCCCCTCTCTTCCATTCTCCTCCCAGGATTCTGGCCACGCATGCACACACACTCAGCATGATTTTCCAGCTTCAGGGTCTGGGACTTGATCCATGATCAGTGGGAGTCCAACACCTTAACTATCACACTAAATACTTTTAAAGATCTACACTTTTAAAGGTCCCAAAAAGTAAAGCATTTGTCAGGAAGGAGGGAGAAATGAAAATTACCCAGGGGGCCGACTAGGCATCATTACAGAAGACTAGAGCACAGAAGTCTGGAGATAAACATAGTTTTTCTATTTCTAACCTATTACTAGGAAGGTGTGAGACCTTAGGAAATCTGACACTCCCTAAGAATAAAGTTTCTCCATCTGATAGATTGTTATAATATTTAGTTTACATCATATCCTCCCCTCCTGAGACTACTGAGAAAAAGTGAATAAAGTAATAGTTCAAAAGTATTTTGAAATACTGAAAGTCATATACAAATATGAGCTGTTATTTTCTAAGATAATTTCCTGTTCTTGTACAAAGGATGTAACCTTTCAAAGAGGATCAGGTATAATTAAACCAGAAGTGAACTGGTCAGTTTTTAAAAAGAATGTTTTCTGTAAGCCGCTTCCATTACTGGCATCTTATCTTCTTTAAGATACAACAAAACACAATGATTAAGCTGCCAGACTATAATCCAGGAACCTGAGCAACTGTGTGTGTTTGCAGTAACAGACGCTTACTATGGGAGACACTTCATGACCCAACCACAGTGGCCCAAACCAACCCATTGATAACCTTGAGTTATTTTGGTTCATTTGAACCTTAGCTTTTACGCTGAATATGACTGTCTTTTCAAACTTTACTGTGTACAAAAAAGCATTCTTTTTTTTTTCCCCTTAATTGTTTATTGAAGTATTTCAGATGTCAGAATCAGAGGGAGAGCCCTGGAAATGATAAAGATTAGAAAGAAAAGTCTTCAAATGTGTCAGCCATTGATTCCCAAGAGTTTGTGAAGGTGGATTTATTAGGATCTAAATCCTCCCAATCAGGCTATGGATTATCTGGACAATAGGAGGACTAGAGAAAAACAGGACAAGAAGCATGTTTAACAGAAGGATGTTCCCACCTGGAAGAATGGCTCAGTTCCAGCCTTATTCCTCATGGATTTGTTAATTGGATTTATTCTTGCAGTTAGGGAGAATCAGCATAATTCTAGCTAGTGGTTTCAGGTACTGCAAAATTGGAATTCTGCTCAAAGAAAGGTGGCCAAGAAATAAAGGCACTTTCTCAAGAGATTTAGTCTTACTGAACTGAAAGAAAAATCACATGTTAAACATATCCTTTTTAAGACGTATCAGCCAGAAAACAAAGTGAAAGTTCTATATGTCTAAATTTCATTACTTAGGATGAGAGATTCAGATATAATGTATTTACAAATTTCTGTATTCCAGGGACCAGCAGTTAGTGTAATGGCTATGTCACTAAACTCCCATGTAGCCGACCGCGGTTCGAGTCCCGGATCCGGTGGCTTAAACTCACGCCAGGCACGTGTGCGTGCGTGCCCAAGATCTCGAGAGGAGAATAGAGGAGAAGGGATTGCAGCGTGCCATCCCCTGCCCCTGGGGGGTGATTTCTCGCTTTCTATCTCTCTGTCTCTCTCTGTCTTTCTGGCGAGCACACACATCCTATAGCAAAAACCTCTCCAAGAAAAAAAAAATCTGCATTCCAAAAAGGCACTGAGTCAGGTAGCCCTTTAGAGAGAGTGTATGCCTACAAAGTTGTGTGGCCATGAATCTGGGCTCCTGGCACACCTGAAACGCAATCACATAATGATGTTCATATCTAAATAATCATGCCACCGTACTTATTAGAAGGTGGTGCTACTGGCATTGCTATTAGTGTGTGCAGGTGTGCTTAAGACCCTTGTAATGAAGAGTTCTTTCCAGACTGGATGTGCAAAATTGTTCTTCACTTCGCAGCTGCAGTTGTTATTGTACAACCAGTGCAGCTGTTAGAATTAAAGTGTGTCTAGGGTTGCATACCACTTGGGAGAAATCACCTGCCCTGGACAGCCTGACAGGCCCTGGGGAAGATCCAGAAGAAAGGAGGCATGAAGTGGCTAGTTTCAGTTTGCGACTCCAGACCTCAATTGTATACCCAAAAGGCCAAGGGGCTAAACGCAACCAGAAATCTCAGATTGGACCATAGAACAGAAAAAGGATGATTATGGAAGAAATGGTGAAATCTGAATAAACTTGTAGTCAAAAGCATTACACCAGTGTTAATTGCTTGATTCTGGCAAATGCACCATGTAAGATGTTAACATTAGGGAAGATATGGGAAATCTCTGAGCTGTCTTTGTCATTTTTCTATAAGCCTAAAGTTACTATAAAATTCTAATAAATTAAAAAGGAAGTCTATAGCAGCTAGAATGTAACATAGAAGAATAAAATAGGCCATGTTGGGCTAGTCACAACCTGGTCAGCCCTTATTTTGTTTAGAGAATATCCAACTGCTCACCTCCAGCCAGGTGTTGCCATGTAGAAATCTAGGTCCTAGTTTTGTAGATTTTCAGAATTTTTTTATCTAAAATTGTGTGTGTATTCAATCTTAGTCTTAATAGCTCAAAAAATGTATACCAGGGACAAAAATAAATATGGCTGCTCTCTGACTATCAAGTGGCCCATTCTTATGACTTTCTGTCTGGACATCTGAGCAGTAAGTCTGCAAGAGAATTACCCCAGAAACTTTAAATGCAGGATTCTTCATTTAAAAGAAAATTATTTACTTATTTATTCCAGGAGCCATAGAGACTGAAGAAAGAAAGAGAGAAAAAGGCAGCACCCCCAATGGGATCTCAATGTCACGATCTATCCCCAGCCTTCAGCCATCCCTGGATCATGTGCCCAGCATACTTAGGGAGCTCTCTGAACTTGAACCAGGAACCTTCTCATGTGGGATTGCCTCACGGAGTGTCACATTTTACTGTTGCACCATCATATGGCCCCAAGTCTTCATTTTAAATAAGTACTTTAAGTGATCTTGACAGAGGAGGTTCATAGATTCCATTGTGAGAAACGTCCTTTTTAGGAAATGGATTCTTTTCTTCCTTAGCCTCATCACTTCATTTAATTCAACTTCTTATTCTTTCTTCATCACCAGTAATATTTCAGGATCAGTGTTAAAATAAGATCCAGAATTGTGCTACTCAGTATGGTAGCCACTAGTCGAGAAGTTGAAATGTGAGACTCTAGGTGTAAAACACACATGGCTTTCAATGACTTAATACAAACTTAAAAACAAAATATCTTACTAATACAAGTTTAATATATTGAGACTATTTTAGATATATTGGTGACGTTATTAAATTTCATTTCCCCTACTACTAGGAAATTTAGTTACATATGTGACACACATTTTATTTCTATTGGATAGCCCTGGTATAAGAATCTTTGGTGAAGAGGACGGTTTTCCCTTCAAACCTTAACCTATAGTGGCAAAAGATATGCTTAGTGCTCATATGTCCATAGTTCTGTCCAACTCACCAGTTATTTCACATAGCACTTGGAGACAGAGGTCTAGGGAAATGAACACTGTTCAGACCTCAGCATTTCTCCCTAGGGAGACAGCCATAGGCAGCTCTGTCTCTGCCATCAGAGGCATGATTTTAGGGTAATTATAATTAATAATATGGCACAGGAGAATGGAAAAAAGTACTGTTTATCATGGATACTGTTTCCAAGAGATAAAAGGAAAGCTACAACTTCTGATTTATGAATTTAATGGGCACAGGTTGAGGCAATGTCCCTGATCTAATCTTAGATGAAGAAATAGTATATTCAGGGCCAATAGGTGGTGTGGTGATTAAGGCACTGGACTTCTACACAGTCAACTATGGTTTGAGTCCCAGACCTGGCAATTTGCTTTCTCACTTTTTCTTTCTCTGCCTCTCTCTGGTCAAATGTAAAAGTGATAATAAATAATTAATTAATTAACAAGTAATTCTTTTGAAATGGTATTTTCAAAAGACACTCTTAATTAAAGAGTTTTTTAAAGCTTTGCAGGCTGATTTCAGGGTTAATCAGTAAAAAAGAAATACCAACACATGGACATTGAGGTAGAATAGAAATCCTACCATTAAAATCATGGAGGAGGATTATGAGACCTTGCCGATGTTTGGGGTTGAGCAGAACATCTCAACATCCATATTCTGTCATTCATTCATCAGATCGCCAAATTATTATGTCAGCACATTCTCTTCTTTCTTTTTTACTTAAAATAATTTCATTGTATTTACCTAAGGTATAAAACAAGCCCTTTTGATATACTTATCTTGACATATATATATATAGTGAAATCATTACCACTGTCAGCAAATGAACATATTCCTCATCTCACATAATTATTCTTTTCTCTTTTTTCCCCCAATGGTCAGAAGGCACACATACTCATCCGAGAGAGAGAGATACAGAGGAGAGAAAGAAAGCACCCATTATGTGGCACAGTCATGTTGCAATCCTTTTACCTCATTTCTCCATCCTGCTGGGGTTCTGGGTGTGCGCCACACACACACACACACACACACACACACACACACACACGTGTCTGTCAGATTTTTCTAGCCTCTGGGGCCAGAATTCAAACCACAGTCAGCCATGCCAGGTATGGCTCCCTTACCTACTGTACCACAGTACCAGCCCTCTCCTTCTTCTCCTACTTCTGTTCTTCCTGTCCTTATCTTTTCTTTCTTTCTTTTGCTTTCTCTCTTTTCTCTTTTCTTTCTTTCTTTCTTCTTCTTTTTTTTTTTCTGAGTATGGGTACCTAAATTCCCAGAATATAATACAATGTTAACTATAGCCTTCTTATTGTACATTAGATCTTTATATTTATTCATTCATCCTTTATAACCACAACTTTGTACATTTAAACCTACATATTCCCATTTTCCCTTCTCCCTAGCCTGCTACAGTTAACCACAAATTTTCTCTCTTTTTCTATGTAATTGTTTTGTTGTTTGTTTGTATGTTTGTTTAAGATTCTACATGGAAGTGAGATCAGGCAGGACCTGCAGGTGGCATAGTGGCTAAGGCACTGGACCCCCACATGGCCACCTGTGGTCAAGTCCCAGACCTGATGGTTTGAAAATCACTAAGGGCTCATGTGCATCCATGCCCAAAAATCTCAGGAGGAGAATGGAAGAGAAGAGATTTCTCCATGGCCACCCCCTGGGGGGGGGGGTTGATTTCTCACTTTCCCTCTCACTGTCTCTGTCTCTATCCTCTCCAGTAAACACACACACACTATTGCAAAAACCTTAAAAGAAAGAAAGAAATTAGATCAGGTAGTGTTTTTCTTGCTGTGTCTAGCTTAATTCACTCGTAGTAATGTCCTCTAGTTTTATTTATGTTTTCAAAAATGGTAGCATTTCCTTTCTTGAAGGCCATTTTATTTCGTGTGTGTGTGTGTGTGTGTGTGTGTGTGTGTGTGTGTATATATATATATATATATATATATATATATATATATGACACAATTTCTTTATCCATTTATCAGTCAATGGATATGGATACTTAATTTGTTTCCATATCTTTGCTATTGTGACTAATATTGCAATGAACATGGGTGCAGATTTTTAAAAGGTGATCTTTTCATTTCCTTTGCATATATACTAAGCAGAGGGATTCTTGGGTTACAACGTAGTTCTATTTTTAGTTTCTTTAGGAAACTCCATACTCTTTTCCACAATGGCTACACAAATTTGCATTCCCACCAATGGTGAACAAGGCTTCTTTTTTCTCCACACACATGCCAACACTTGTTTTTTCTTGTCTTTTTGATAAACCATCCTTATAGGTATGAAATATTTTAGAGTAGTTTTAATTGGCATTTCCCTGATAATTAGTGGTGTTGAGTATCTTTTCATATACTTCTTAGCTATTTTTATGTCTTCTTAGGAGAAATATCCATCTTTGTCCTTTGCCCATTTTTTAATTGGGTTATTCAGATTTTTTTTCTTTACTATTGAGTCATGTAAGTTTCTTACTTATTTTGGATATTAAACCCTTATGAGATATATGGTGTGCAAATACTTTCTGCCAACTTGTAGTTTGTCTTTTTGTTTTGTTGATTGTTTCCTTTGGTGTGGAGAAAATTTTTGCTTCTTTAAAAATGCCCATGAACTTTGAGAGCACGTGCTTCTATCCAGGTGTTTCTAATTTAGTTATACTTAACTAATCAAAATGCCATTGTATAAGGACCGTTTGATGTCAAGAAATACTCCTAATCCCCATTTATAATTCTGTTTTCTTTCAACCTGAGGGTTCTCTTCTACTCAGAGATACCTGTATTCAGGTCTAAAGTGAAAATTTATGCAGTCCAAGAAGATTTACAACTTGGCAAGATGAACTTTACTGATTCAAATTTAAAGAGCAATCTCAGACCCTGTATCTACTTGCTAATTCTTTTGCTGAGCCTTTTCTTGGTCTCATCTGCCTGGATTATATATAGATCTTTTGCCAATTTTTTAAAATCAGTATCACTATTTGGCATCTCCTTTCTTTTTATAATTCTCTCTTCCTTCTTTACCCTTTTGTCTGCAAGTCTCAAAGGCCCCTTCCTTTGTTTTTGGTTCCCAAAGCTCTTGCCATTCTCTGCTCCTCTGCACTGTCTACCTCTCATCAAATTCAGCATTCTTTCAAGTTAAACTCACTTGTAAACTGCCTTTTGTCCAGGTTAAAAGCTTTCTTCTGTCTTGCTTTGCTGCTCAATGTTTTTTTTTAAGTGTCTTTTAAATAGCTTTTTTTTTTTTTTCTTTTTTTGGAGAGGTTTTTGCTATAGGGCGCGTGCGCTCGCCAGACAGACAGAGAGACAGAGAGATAGAAAGCAGGAAATCACCCCCCAGGGGGGATGGCCACGCCGCAATCCCCTCTCCTCCATTCTCCTCTCGGGATCTTGGGCACGCACGCACACGTGCCCGGCGTGAGTTTAAGCCGCCGGGTCCGGGACTCGAACCGCGGTCGACTACGTGGGAGTCCAGCAACATAGCCATTACGCTAACTGCTGGTCCCTTAAATAGCTATTTTTTCCCTTTTACTTACTCCAGTCTTTCCATGAGTACTTCAGGTATAGAAAATCTAGAGACTCCATCTTTCTGACCAGTAAGATCACATATCTATAACAATCAACACCCCTGCAGAGAAGACTATGTGTTCTTATAAACAAACACGGGCTTGGACATGAATCTACTGGATCCCAATTCAGACAACCGTTTGGAATTATTCAAAACCAATCTACCCAGCAGCACATTTGGAGAGAATTACTCATAGCTCCACTTCTTAATTTTGATTTATTAACAAGCATGAAATAAAATCAATGCACTGATAATAAGTACAGCTTTGAAGACAGAAATATTTGAGCATTTCAGCAAATACCACTTCCATAAACTAGAATTATATGTAGTCAATGTGTTCTAAGTCAGAGATGATGGTTTTAACAGACAATTGTCTACAAATTTGTCTTAGGATTCCCATCCCTTACTACTTCAGTCCTTTCAGTTTTTCAGCCTCCCTATTCAGATAACAAATTTCCCCAAATGCTTAATTCCCCTCATTGTAGCCTGTGTCCTGGGCCCAGCCCCCTGTGGGAGGTCTCAGACCCTATGGAAATACACGGAATTTGCATCTGGCTTCCTTGGGATTTTCCTTTGGTGAGATTAGAGCTACTTGAGTCAGGAACATGAAGTAGGGAGGCCCGGATAGGACACCCTTCCAAAATGAACACTTTACAAAAGAAGACACACGAATCAGAACCATAAAATAAGGATCAAAGTAGGTCAAATCCTACAAATTAGAAAGAAGATGAGATAAGCACATCAGAGACCTAGGCTAAAGAGAATTGCTCCAACCAAGCACTAAATTGAACGTTAAGTCTCATAACAATCAAAGGAAAAGGGGAAAATAAATTGAGTTTTATGGTTTTCAGTGTCTGATAAAGGAAACTTGTAAGTTCTTTGGTAAGGACTTGTTTTCTCCCGGCAATAAATACTTGGAGGTTTTTGTCAAATTGATTTTTATATAAATGGCAATATGGACCTATAGGAAATGTAGAAATGATTTTCTTACAGCCATTTCTTACACTGATCTGCAATAAACAGTGAGGGCAAGCTGTTCATTAAATCATAACTCAGTGAAGATATTTCTCTGGGGAGTTTAGCTAATGTGGTCCAGACCCATACATTTCTGGTGATTTATCCTGGTGTATAGATAGAGCTCAGAGGGCCTAGAGGAAAGAACAATTAGCATGACTCAGAGATGCTCACTCTCAAGAATTCATTGTTTCACCTGATCCTGAGGCAGAAACTGGAGAATGGTCCATGTCTTTGAAAGCAAAGTCAGCCGTAGACACTAATTGCAGGTGTCAATGCTGACAATTTATAATCTAATAAGACGCTCTAATTTCTATATGTTGCCTCCAAAACTCAAGCTGTTGTCAATCTTGTAATATTTATATCAAGAAGAGGGGACTTTAAGAGATGCTTAGGCCCTGAATTCTCCTCCCTGGTGAATGGGATTATAAAAAGAGCTTTTTGGAGAGAGTTTGTTTTCTCTTGCCCTTCCACCTTCCACCATGTGAGAATGCAGCAAGAAGGCCCTCACCAGATGCTGGGCCTTGATTTTGGCTTTTCCAGCCTCTAGAATTATGAGACATAAGTATCTGTTTTTTTGCAAATTGCCAAGCCTGTACTATCCTGTTAAAGTAGCTGAAATGATGAGGCATGGGATAAATATTTTTGTATTCTGGAAGGTAGGACTATCCTATTTTTCTATAGTTCTAGGTTAAGATTCCCACATATTTACCTAGTCAGGGCCAAAATTTACCTTGGGTAAATAATTATCTGAATAGCTATCTCATTGAAGCTTGAAGTTTTCCACAAAGTTGAGACACTTTGGTCTGGAAACTGTTAAAGGCAGATGTTACCTGTGGGCTATTGCAATAATAAAATAATCTGCCTATAGCACCTTCGAAGGGAGCATTTGGAGTTGTTCTTCCTCTGATAAGCTATAACATATATCCTCATTTATTCATGTGTCTTTTGGATTGGAGAACTTTTCACCAAAAGAAATGGGTTTTTTAGAGAAAGCCATTTTTCATGGTCCAACAAAAAGGCTCAATGACAAGAAATTATGCCAAATCATCTCTTTCCTTTAAAACCAGACCCCCACCTCCACCCCCACCCCCAAAAAAAAAAAAAAAAAAAGAGAGAGAGAGAGAGAGCCCATCAAAGAGGAGTTTCTGGCTACTATTTTAACGTGTAAAGAGAGATTCTAACTCCTGGGGCTGGCAGGTGGCCTGGTGGTTAAGGGTGTTGGATTCCCACATGGTCGACTGCAGTTTGAGTCCCAGACTTGGTGACTTGCTTTCTCACTTTCCCTCTCTCTCTCTCCCTCTTTCTCTCTTGTACTCTGTCCCTCTTTGAGCAAATTTAAAGAAAGAAAGTTAAGTAAAATAGTAATAATAATAATAATAATAATAATAGATTGTAATTCCTGAGTGGCACTGGTTGATATTATCCTGAAAGGTAGTTTTGAACCACTTTTATAGCATGAATGTGTTACGTGAACTGTTCATGGACCATCAGCAGGCTGCATCCCAGGAGCCCATCTTTGACAATGGCCCCAATCACTGAAGTTCAGGAGAGAGATAACATCATAACCTCAGAGCTCAAGCGTGGGACCTTGAATTTGGTTATTTCTCTACCCAGCCCTGGCCAAGTGCCAGAGAAGTTGCTGGTGCCTAGCATAGAGAAATGAACATATTGTGGAGTGTAATGGCTACTTTTGAGTGTCAACAAGTGGACTAAGATATACCTATCAACTTGTAAAGCATTACTATGGATGTGTCTGTGGGGATATTTCAGAAGAGATTAACATGTGAGTCTGAGTAGGCTAGAAGTGAAAAATCCACCATCAGTGTGGGGGGGCATGACCCAATCTAAAAGTGGCTTGGAGAGAATAAATACAGAAGATGAATGACTCTCTTATAAGACAGAGCAAGACAGATATTTTCTGTTGCCTTGACATCAGAAGTCATGTGCCTTCAGAATTCAGGATTTATATTAGCACTCCCTAGGTCCTTAGTCTTTCAGTTTCAGATTGGGAGTTGGCTTCCCTGCCTCTGAGGCCTTAAGACTTGGACTGATCTACACTGCCAGAATCCTAGGGTCTCCAGCCCACTGAAAGCCTGTTGTGGTACTTTTCAGCCTCCACAATCACATGAGCTGATTCCCCCAATAAATCCCTTCTTATATTATTTTCTATGCAAAAATACTTCATGACTTTCCCAGTGACCTAATATATCTACACGTATCTTAATGGTTCTGTCTCCCTAAGGAACCCTGACTAATACAGGGAGTAAATAACTAAATGAATTAATGCCACTGATTGTAAAGTCACCAGAAACTCTGAGGCTTGAGCAAGGTAACAGAATCTGATAACCTGGCTGAGAGGAGGTGGGGTAGGACCCATGACTACATAGGCTTGGAAACAGAATAAAATTGGACCCTGAGAACCCAAGATCCTCATGACAAAAAAAGGAAGGAGGAGAGAATTAGCTTATGCATAGTTCAGGTCAGACTGAGGTCCTTCTGTTTGTAAATCTAGAATAAGTAAATGTCACTCCTCCATTCTACTTCCTCTTTTCCCCAAGGTGCTTTGCTTGTCCTATTTGGAGCATTTCTCCACTTCTGCTCTGATCTGTAGGTCAAGTGAACAAAGGGAGGCAAGTGGGAGAATCTCCCAGGTCAGTGATTCTCAAAGCTTCAAGAACATACTAATCAAAGCCCAGAGCCCATCCCACAGACTCAGATCTGATTGGTCTGAGTGACCCCAAGTCATTTTATTTTTTACAATCTCCCCAGGAGATTTTACAGTGCAGTCAGGGTCGAGGACCACCATCTTGGTCAAACATTAAATCTCAGCTTTCCTCTAGCACATGCTTACTCTTCGTGTGACCATGAAGGTGTACAGGAGCTTTCTTCTTTCCCTCACTCAAGAAATCTGAAGGATTATTTTCTCACTTCCTCTATTCACTTCTAAGTACTGCATAAGATTACTTGTCCAGGATGACTGAGATCTGACTTACTTATTATTAAGAGTATTTCTGGTATTTAGGTACCATAACTTCAGAATACTGTGTGTTTTGTTTGTTCGTTTCAGGATTTTGCCTTAGGGTGTGTGTACTCATCAGAGAGGACACAGAAAGAGAAAGTGAGCAATTACCCCCTGCGGTGGATGGCCACACCACAATCCCTTCTCCCCTATTCTCCTCTTGGGATTTTGAACACACACATGCACCAACATGATGTTCAAGTCACCAGGTCCAGGACTTGAACCATGGTCAGCCATGTGGGAATCCAGTGCCTTAACCACCATGCCACCTGCTGCCCAGAACACTATGATTTTACAAAGATGTTTTTATGTAATATGTTTGCACAATTGTAAATTAATGCTTTAAGCCAGTTATTCCTTAAACAACTACAAATAATAAATAATCCAAATCTATAAAGTAAAAAGGGAAGGGGAAAGCTCATGAGTAATCAGCAAGAATGCTGTGATGTTACTACAGATTCAGCCATGACACCACTGGCCCTTTAGACCTGGCCACGGATCACGCTCTAACCCTGCACTATGCACAGCACTGATCATCTCTCAGTTATCTCAGTGGCATGATTTCTTTTTCAAAATGGTTGATCCTTTAAAAAATGTGAACTTTAAAAAAAGGTCACATTTAATGATGGCAGAACCACAAAATGGAATGACCCTGAGTAACCGTGTCACTGAGCCACCTCTTGAGGAGAGCTGCTAATCAATCAAGAATACCTGGTTTGCATTGACAATTCAGTATATACTTTAAAAAACTGAACTATTCTCAAGTGTATACAGCATAATGTAGTGTTTACTGTTGAGAACATTAAATGTTTAATGTTGATTTGATTATTACACACTGCATGCAAGCTTTGAAAAATCATAATGTAACCTAGAGATAGACAATTATTTATAACCTACAAATCACAATGAAAAAAATTACCTGTTTTGAAATTTATATGAGCAAGAGATAAACTTTTAGTGAGTTTGGTTGCTGTGACTTGGGGGTTTATCTATTACAGCAGCAAGAATTACCCTAACCAACACATTGACATCTTTTTTTTCTTGCTAAATTCTTGGTTTTTCCAAGTCTCTTTTCTCAATTCTCACAGAATCATTCTGTGGTTTGCATGCTTTGGGGGATCAGACTCTGAGATCTTATATTATTTTTCAAGGCAAGTTAAGTGAGGAGTGGGCTTTTCCTCCTGAGCAGTGGTAAGAAAGGGAATTGGGACACTGATCAAAATACTTGCAGATTAAAAAAAAAAAGTGCCAGAGGGAGTATGTATTCTACCGAGAGAGACAGAAGAGGAGAATGCACCCACCATGGGGCATGATCACACTTAAATACCTTCACCATTTCTCCATACTGTTGGAATTTGGAGTGTGCACACACATGTGCTTGGTGTGTCTTTCAAGAAACTGGGACCAGGACTGGAACATGTGGTCCATCATTTGGGAATCTGGCTTCCTTAATTACTAACCATGCATTCACCAGTCCCGACACTTTTTTTGTGTGTGGGTCATTATATTCCTATTCTGTCTTCATCTCCCCAAAAATGAGCAGTCTTCAGTCTTTTAATGCTTTAAAAACCTCTCATGGGTGGGCATGGTGGCCCCTGCTCTATGGCAAAAATACTCTCATGAGCAGTTTTGTCATCTTTTAAGATCTTCCCTGTGTATTAAAAAGTAATGTCTCTCAATTTACATTTCCAAACAATAAAACCAAATTCTAAAAATACATCCAAAACAAGAAATATGTACCCATATTAGAAACATGAACTCCATCCAGGATGTTTTGGACGGGCTAATTCAATAGAAGATGGAAAAATGGTTGATCTCCTAAGCTACAGGAACATGACTGTGATCCTTGATGTAATATTTTTAGATAAATAAAAATATTTTAGTTCAGGGAAAGATACAACCTCCTTCAAACACATTCTGGAAGGGCTGCTAAAAGATGGCTGGTCCCTTGTACCTGCCTGGCTCATAACCCTGTGTCTCTCTTTTGCTCTCAACCTTTAATGCAATAGCAAGACAGACCTGTGAGCTAATATCTCCCAGTTAGAACATTCAGTTGCATCACTGTTGATAGACAAAAATTCTTCTTGTGGTCAGATTATATTATTTGTCATCCTGCCCTGCTCTATGCATGTGTCAGAGTCTGCCTAGGTGGTCACCAAATCTGTTTCTTCTTCCTTCTGGATACACAGCTGGATTTGCTGAGTTCATCTGGCCTTGCGATCAATTCCTGACCAGTTTATTTTAGACAAAAGCTATTGGGCCCCTTACCGACCTGGCCTATTTGAAAGCTCCTATGTACAATTGTCTGTGTTTCTCCCCTCATCGGTGACCTTAAAAGTCACATTTGAGGGTTGAACAGTAGGGCAGCGGTAAAACACAATGCTCTGTAAGGGTGAACCAATGGAATGGTTCCCGATCTGTATCTGGAGACCTCCCTGAGAATGCCAGGCACGTATGTGTCTGATCTAGGGTTAACAGAAGCAGGAGGTGGATTGCAGTGTCAAGATTCTGTTGTGGATGTCTCTCTCACACTCACTTGTTCACTCTGTCCCTTTCACTCATTGAATAAATAAATAAATAAACTTTTAAAAAAGTCACATTTAATGATGGCAGAATCAGAAGATAGGATTCTGGGTAAATTTACTGACTCACTTCTCTGAGGAGAACTGCTAATCTATCACAGATACTTAGTTTGCACTGGCAATTCAATATATACTTCAAAAAGAATTGAACTATTATCAAACGTATACAATATAGTGTTTAATAAGACAAATGCATCTATATCCTTGATTTGATGATCATACACTATATGAACGCTTTGAAACATCATACATTAACCTACAGAGATGTGTAATAATTATATACACACTAAAAATCACAATTTATTTAGAGAGATATTTGCTATAGAGTACATGAACTCACCAGAGAGACAGAGACACAAAAAGTGAGAAATCATCCCCCAGGGGGATGGTCACACCACAATCCCTTCTCCTCCGTTCTTCCCTCAGGATTTTGGACATGTATGCACAAGCACTGGGCATGAGTTTGAAGGCGCCAGGTCCAAGGACTTGAACTGTGGTAAATTATGTGGGAGTCCAGTGAAAAACCATTACACCATCTGCTGTTTCACAAATCACAGTTTTAAAAAAACAAAACAAAACAAAACAACACCTGGTTTGAAATGTACATGAGCAAGAGCTACACTCTTAGGGAGTTGAGTCACTGTGACTTGGGGGTTTGTCTATTACACCAGCAAGAGTTACCCTAACCAACACATTGACTTCTTTTTTTGTAGTATTCTTCATTTTCCCAAGTCTCATTGAGGAATAAGACCTTGAGATACTCTTATCAGTTCTCTCCACAGGTTTGGAGCCCTTTCCTGAACCCTGCTGAGTGACCTGAACCTCAGTAACTACCATCTTGATGCTAAACACCTATCTGGCCTGTGAGAGTGTCTTTCCTTTGTATACTCTCATCACTGCACTGAAGTGCTTGGGCAGATGAGGCATCCTAATGCCAACTGCTTATTTGCCTTCTTTTCAGATTTCCTTATTGATCTACAACCTCTGAACCTGATCTCTTCCTCAATTTGTGTCCCCTCATACTCTTGGAACATTTAATTCCAGACCCTGACACCTTCCTTTGACCTCTGAAAGGCATCTTCTGTCCAAACTCTAGGCCAATGTTTTTTAAAGTATGGTCCCTAGACCAACAACATCAGCAAAAATTCAGATTCTCAGGGCCCATTCCAAATCTTCCAAATTGTAAAATCCATGGATGGTCTCATCCGTCTGTGCTTTAATAAGCTTTCCAAGTGATTCTGACTCATGCTTATGTTTGAGAACTACTACCTAGAATCTAACATTTTGGAACATGGCCCTCATTCCTGTCTATCAGGATCAGCATTGTAAAGTTGTGTACTACATTTTCTCCTAGCAAGAGAACTTGTCTGGAATTTGTCCAGATAACCCTATTTTTTATTGTTTTGTTTTTTTTAATTTAATTTATTTTTTTTTACTTTGATGAAGATCTAAGAGTCATTCATACCACGATAAAGCATTTTAATTAAGTACATTACTATACATTGAAGTGCTTTCCCAAAATGTAACAAATAAGTTTCTTCAAATCCTTGTGTGTGTGTGTGTGTGTGTGTGTTTAGACAGAATCACAAACATTAGACCCCTACTAGAAGGCTAAGAGCAAGGTCCATATTTTCTGAAAGATATGCCAAGCTTAAATCTCAGTACATTGCTGATGAAGTCACCTTCCATCTCTAATGGTTCCATCTCTAATGGAGATTTGATGCTGACCAAATAATGATGTTTAAGGTTGCAGAACTGACCCTGAAAGCACCAATTTTTCATTCTATAATGTTTCATTAACAGTGGTCCCTGAGGATAGAAAACCAGTGATGAATATCTTAGTTTCTTTAAAAGTCAGCACATGTGTAGGTCACTTTGAGACTGGTTTCCTTACTTAAGAAAGGGACAACTGGGAACAGCAGATGTTGTAATGGTCTCTGAACTTCCACGTCATTGACTGCAACTCAAGTCCTGGACCCAGAGACTTAAAACTCACACCAGTTTTGGTGCGTGCGTGCCCAAGATCCCCAAAGGAGAAGGGATTGCGACATGGCCATCCCCCCAGGGGATGATTTCTCATTTTCTGTCTCTCTGGTGAGCACACACACCCTATAACAGAAATCTCTCAAAAAGAAAAAAGAAAAGAAAAACAGAAAAAGAAAGTGACAACTTAGTTGAAATTGAAGTTGAGAGACCCCAAGTGTGTCCATCTCATCTCACAGCCTTAATGACTGTGGAATGATTTTGTTCAGAGTGTTTGTAAAATGAGAAAAACCCTGGAGAAAATAATATTTGCAAACAAGCTAATCTTTGGAAAGCATGCTGGAAAGAAACTAAAAAATAAACATTTTAAAGTATTTGAAAAAATTGACAGTGTCAACATGAAGAACATGATTCTATGTTCTTGCTAATGACATGCAGTAATTGTTGAGAGTTTTTAATTTATGTTTTAAGTGGTTGATTATAGTTCCCAAAGAAGCTTAAAACTCAAGAAGGCATAAATCAATTGTATCTGTATCATTTTGTGGGGTACAGCAAGGACTCAAAGAATAACCAATGTCTCCCATGGGGGTTATGACCCCAAACAAGCCTTCACCATTGTAAGTCCTGGACTGGCCACTGCCAAGCTCATACGGATGGGAAGCATTTAACACACAGTGATTTATGTCTGGCATTCATTTTCCAGCTCTAATTGTATGACAAGAGCTGAGAAGTAAATATGTTTAGACCCGAGGGCTGTTTTCTTGCACATGTTGGAGAGATGATGCAGAGTCCTATGAAAAGAAACCAAATAAACAATAAAGGTAAGAGAAGGGGAAGGGTGATGATATTCAACTTACTCGAGACATGTTCAACAAATCTCAACCAACCCCTTCAGATTTCTTTTCAGACAGGAGCATGGGGATTGTTTGTATTTACACGGTTGGCTTCCAGTCCAGATGTGTTTATTTTTAAGAAATTTTCAGATTCCTTAAAGTAAGAGATTGCAATCATTGATATAGCAGCAGCATCTCCAATCTGTGTGAGATGTTTGTGCTCTTTCCTGGTTCAGTTAATCTCTTGGAAAATGTGACCAAATGCTTCTGATACTGTGCTTCCATCTGTTTCCAGAACGTCTACCTCTTCTGAAGCTCCAGAAGTGAAACCATACCAAAATTTTACCCTTGTTCAATGACCATCACAATATCTGTCTCTGAAGTTTCTGATACATTATGACCATCATAAAAATTTATCTTTAAACTGTTTATATCTTGAACTGAACTAATATACAATGTATTCATGCTGGGAAAATTTATTTTGTATGCTGTAAAGATATACAGTGATTGAACATATAAAAAATAATAAAATATACTTTAAGAAACTGTTTCTATAGAGTTCCATGTCATTATATGTAATAGATAACAAAATTAATGAAGATATATCTTTGTAAAAACTAAAAACTTGAGATAACACTAACAAGGATTGGCATTAAAGAAATAAGTACAACTAACCAAACCAAATTTTGACATAAATATAAACAAAACCAGCATCTGATGGCGTTAATATTTTGGGCAAGCAAAAGGGTCATACAGTGTGGTTTAAGAAGCTTCGTCAAGGGACCAGCAGTTCTGCTATGGCGTAGTGTTAGTCCCGTATACTTTGCGTGCGTGCCCAAGCTGAGAGGAGAATGGAGGAGAAATTGCGGGTCATATTTCCTGCTTTCTGTCTCTCTGAGTCTGTCTGCGCCCTATAGCAAAAACCTTCCAAAAAAAAAAAAAAAAAAGAAGCTTCGTCAGAGACCAGCAGATGGCATAATAGTTACGTCGCTGGACTCCCACATGGCCAACCAAGGTTTGAGTCCCTGAAACTTGAAACTCACACCAGGCATGTGTGCATGTACCCATGATCTTGAGAGGAAAAAGGAGGTGAAGGGATTGCAATGTGGCCATCTCCCCCCAGGGGATGATTTCTTGTTTTCTGTCTCTCTCTGTCTCTCCAATGAGCACAAGGGCCCTATAGCAAAATCCTAAAAAAGACCAAAAAAAAAATAATAATAAAAAAAAATTTAAAAACACCAAAGTCAGTTAGTGAACTTAAAAAGAACAACTTCTACAACACAGATAGACACACATTCATACACACACACGTCCATATCCTGGTTTTAGCACTGCACAGAAGCCCTCCTTATGAGCAGGCCGGACTGCCGAAATCTTCTCCTCTCTTTTGAACTAATTTTGCCATCAGAGAAGCATTGCTCCTTTTTGGTTCAGAGTTCTATCAGAAAGAGCCTCTTTCCAACCAATGGACCAAGCCTGGAAATAGAACAAGGGCAGAGATGCTAATTTATGTAAAGATAACGATGAGCCCATGAGTTAGAGAAACAGGACCACCTCCTCAGAGTGACAGCCAATATTTTGCAGAATGGAAAAGAAACACAGATAAACAAAGTAATCTAGACCAGAATGATCTTTATAAAGGGACGAGGAGCCTGGAGATGGAGAATGACGTTCTATCCCAAACAGGGGAAATAGCCTCAGTCCATTAAGGATCTGTTACACAAGAGGGCTGCTGAGAAAAGATAAGGGTTGAGAGTGGGTCCAGGTGAGAATTCCCTGTGGCCTTGACCTCGGGTTCTTAACTACTTTTCTGCTGCAATATTCATAACAGATGGCATTCACAACAGTCTAAATATCCTCATGGGTCTGACTAGATACATAAGATAGAATTAATTGTAACAGGAAATGCAAAATCATAATTAACCAAGAAGAACCTTCCTATCTCCATCGTGAATTTGATCTTCATCTCGATTTCTGTTTCCAGAGTTCAGGGTTGGAATAAAGCTCTGTGACCGTCACTAACCTAGAGTCCATCTATCTTTATACTTGATCATTTTAGAATGTGATTTCGACACTGAAGTGACCTTGTCATGGTGCCAAATAGCTGCTGGAGAACCGTTATTATGTCCATGGTGCTGTCAACAGAAAGAAGAAATCCAAAGTGTAATCCAAGGATCCCAGTCAGCCTCCTTTTAGTAAACTTTCTGGAAGTCCCAGACACGATACTCTCTTCTACTTCATTCGCCAGAACTTAGTCATATGGCCACACTTAGAAAAAAGTTGACTACACTATCAAATAAAACAGTAATTTTATAGAAGAGGAGAGGAGATGGGGGGAAGCAGCCAGATCTGCCTCTGCCATCCCTCGGTTATACATAATTCCCAATGCATTATTGCCAAATCTTCCCCTTTCTCTTACCCTCAGGTAAGTACATTAACCTGAGTAGAATGTTATCATAGAGTCAATCTTTTTTTTTTTTTTAAGAGAGATTTTTGCTATGGGATGTGTGCACTCACCAAAGAGACAGAGAGAGAGAAAGAGAGAGAGAGAGACAGAAAGTGAGAAATCACCTCCCAGAGGGGTTAGCCATGCTGCAATCCCTTCTCCTCCATTCTTCTCTCAGGATTTTGGGCACGTACATGCATCTGCCCGGTGTAAGTTTTAAGCCACCTGGTCTGGGACTTGAACCATGGTCCACTATGTGGGAGTCCAGTGATGTAACCATTATGCCATCTGCTGGTCCTAATAGAGCCCATCTTTAATCTTCATTCATTAGCTTTTAAAAAACAACAAACCATTTGCAAACTTAGGGAATTTATGTACTGTTTGTTCTGATAATAAACACATGTCAAAATCCACTGTAACTTATGGGTGAGAAGACAAGTTAAGAGCTGTATTAATGAAAAGAAAAAATGGGCTGAGAAATTACAAAGGAAAAGTAACGGGATGAATTTTGCAGTCAGCTGAGTTAGACATGAAAAGAATGTAAGTAAAAATCACGTAGAGGCTTCTTCTAGGCAAGTCAACAATGGCGGTTATGCTGAGAATCTTTATATTCTCTTGGCTTCCCAGACTCCAACACATATGGAAGGACATCACCTATGGTAGTCCATTATCTCCATGTCCGCCATGCACTGTATTTCCCAGAATTCATGCTTTTTTGTAGTCCCTTCCCTTGACTCTGGGCTGTCCTGGGACCACTTTCACCAGTGATGAAACTGTGTCAGCTTAGATCTAAGAAGCAGTACAAGTTTCCAGTTTTGCTTTTAGAATATGCTGAGCAGCCATGGAATATGCTGCTGCTCCACTATAGAGAACATAAAGGGAGATTTAGAGAAAAGGCCAGAGAGAAGGAGACGTGCTCAGCCTACGTGAGGAGAGAAAGAAGACCTCTCTATTTCCAGGCTCAGTCCATCGGTCGGAAGGAGAGAGACCCAGTAGTCCCAGCATCCAGCCAAGTCCAGACCCCAGCCTCCCTGCCAGCTGAATGCACAATGACCACAGCAAGCCCATATCGCACAATTGCAAGCAAATATCAATGCAATCATGTTTGTTTATTTATTTATTTTAGTTTGCTACAGGGTACATATGCTTGTCTGAGAGAGGCAAAGAGACAGAGACAGAGAGAGAGAGAAAGTGAGAAATCACCATCCAGAAAGAGATGGCCATACCATGATCCCCTCTTCTCCATTCTTCTCTGGGCTTTTGAACATATGTGTACCTGTGCCCAGCATAATTTTCAAGTTGCTGGGTCCAGGACTTGAACCGTGAAGTTGGCCATGTGAGATGTAGCTGCCTTAACCTCAATGCCACCTGCTGGCTCTACGATTATTATTATTTTTAACATTTTTATTTATTTATCTATTTATTTATTTCCATTTGTTGTTATTTTTAAAATTTGATCAGAGAGAGACATACAGTGAGAAAAAGGGAAAGCAAGAAAGCAAGCCACCAGGTCCAAGACTCAAACCATGGTCAGCCATGTGGAAATCCAGTGCCTTTAACTACCACACCACCTGCTGGCCCCAACAATTATTTTTTAAATTCACCCTGTTCTAGGGTAATTTGTTACCCCCAAAATGATCATAATACCTCTACCCCCCAATTATCTACAGGCTTATGATGGGATCCCAGCCACTGTGGCCATCACAGCTTATGCTACTGCTGTTGTGACTACCAAGACAGCCCCTAATGGCCTCTGCACCTGCAGCCAAAGGAGTCAGTGACTTTGGGGCCGCTCTCCTCTCCTTTCTCCCATTATATCCCTAAAATTCACTTTCCTCCAGATCTCTAATCTGCACTCTATCAGGCATAGTGGAAGAATTTCTGACAGGAGTATACCTTGCCCTGTCTCTTATTCAGCCCCCCAGCAGGAACTTGTGCCACCCTTCCCCATCTTTGGGATAACCCCCACCAAAGAGCCAGCCCAATATGTGTGTGAGGAGGTGGAGGGGAGAGTTCTAACTGCACATGGTTCAAGTTCTGTTCTGGAACTGTAGCCAGAAAAATGAGCTTCTGGCATCTTCAGTTGGAATCTGGAACACATTTTCCCATAAAAACTGTATTATAGACGATTTTAGATTCTGTAGTACTATTAGAACTATAGTTCAGCACACTGCTAGTTAAAGAGACATTTGGGGACTGGTCTGGGAACATAACTACCTGCCCTAATGAGAAACAAGATCCAAATAACTGACTAGAGAATGAACTTTTGGAAGTAACCCGCTGATAAGTTAAAAACTCTCATTCTTTATTGAATACCAATTTCATATATAGTAGAAGCTGTGGGGTAAATAGTAGAACAAGTGGGATTGAGGCCTGTTTCCAAGAAATTACAGTTTATGTGACAGGCAAAAACACACAAGCAACAATAAACAGGCAAGGCAGCACATAAGCAAGTCTTAAATTGTGTGGAACTGACAATTAAATGCTTCAGAGTTAGAAAAGTGAGCCCAGAAGTTGTTTTTTCCATTGTTTATTTATATTGGCTTCCAGCTACCTGTTTCGGGATGCCTTGTGGACACAGTGCTATTCTCAATTTCCCAGGTGTTGTGCTATGGCTTGAATGTGCCCCTCAAAGCACATGCTGAAACTTAATCCCCAGTGCAGCAGTGTCAGGAGGTGGGGCCTCATGGGAGGTGTTCAGGTCAAGGGCTTCACCCTTATGAGTGGATTAATGCTGAATATAAAAGGGCTTGACGCTGGGTGTAGATCTCTTACTCTCTCTTTTCTAGCACTCTCGTCTCTCTAACTTCCACCATGGGATGACATGGTGCCAAGGCCCTTGCCTGAATACGAGACTCTCAGTCTTGAACTTCCCAGACTCCAGAACTGTTAGAAATAAATCTCTCTTTCAGGATCTGCCCGGTCTCAGATATCTCACGATAGTGGCACAAGATGAAGTAATGAGACATGGGTGGGCACATACAGGATGCATCTGTCTTCACCCGGTTGTAGAATAGAGGTGGATCCTGGGGCTTAGGGGTTAGAAGTGGAAAAGGCAAGTGCTGCTTGGAGACCCAGTGTTCCTTACACTACCTCCTTCCGTGGAGAGGCCACCAAAGAGGTCTCACACTGTGTTTCTCAGCGTGTGGTCCAGAAGCACTTGTATCAGAAGTACACAAAAGGCTTACTAAATTGCTGGTTTCTGAATCCCACCCCAGATATAGGAACCAGAATATGTTCAGGATAAAACCTGCATTACTAATAAACTCCTTAGTTAATTCTTATACCGACTAAAGTTTGAAAAAGAAAAAAAAAATTGCTGTTCCGAATTAAGCTGTCCCTGAGATGGAAGAGGCCTGCTGATATCCAGGAGTATTTTCTACAGTGGATCCAGATTGCTAACTTTAACCCCTTACATCTTCCACTTTTGTAACCCTTTCTACTACCAGCCAAGTTTCCAGGAGAAAACAAACATATTCAAGAAGCTAGCCAGAGGGTAAAAGAGGCTTTCACACACTCCCCCACCATTTTTGGCCCCAGCACTACACAAACACTGAGAGCAAGTGTAAGGCATCTGGACTGAAATCCAGCATCTGCTGTATGAAAAACGACATGTTCTAGAGGGGCCTCTTTGGAGTAAGATGATGCCAAATGAGATGGGGCCTCGCAGGTAGATGTCTTCACATGGAAACTTCTGAACAAATATCCCCGGGACTGAAAAATGTGCACGAGGAAGATTCCAGAACTCATGTTCTGCTCTTGCTTGGGACTCTTGTCTCAAACTCCAGTCATGAGGAGGGGGTTGCCCTGTAGGGCATTGGGATTTTTTTATCCACGCACAGGCACTCAAATGCATGGACAACAGCATCCTAAACATTGCCCTGACTTTATATCATTCAGAGTGAGAAAAAGATTTAGGAATAATTTCTAGAGAAACACGTGTCCAAGTAGTGGGAAAACTTTGAGGTAATAGTTGTTGCATCCTACGCCCCACATTCACCCGTATCCGTGCAACAATTGAACACCTTGGCATTTTGTCTTTGCACCTCTAAGAAGGCTGTTACTGTCCAAGCATGGATGACAACAGCGTCAGACCTCTGGTTCCTCTCTGTTGGAAGCTTAGGTGCAGGGCTTAAAAGATTTGGGTAACTATTTAGAGCTATTCTCTATCCCTTTCAGGGACACCCCTTACCCCTGGAACAGGGAAATTCGCCAAGACTGAGGGTTAGGATGGTCAGAAGGGAAAGAAGATGGCATTCCAGAGCATCCCCGTGGAGGCCTTCTACATCACCGGCCCAAGTCCCAGCCAAATTCGGGAATCCCAGTGGAGGTGGGGTCTATGTCTTTGTCCCTAGTAAGGCCCAGAGAGAAACAAAAATAAACAAATAAATAAAAAGAACCTCACAACCAGCAGTTGGCATAATGACTATGTTGCTGGACTCCCATGTAGTCAATCATGGTTTGAGTCCCGGTCCCAGTGGCTTAAACTCACGCCGGGCATGTGTGCATGTGTGCCCAAGATCCCGAGAGGAGAATGGAGGAGAAAGGACTGCAGCATGACTATTCCCCTGGGGAGTGATTTCTCACTTTCTGTCTCTCTGTCTCTCTGTCTTTCTGAGGAGCGCACTTGCCCTACAGCAAAAACCTCTCAAAAAAACAAACAAACAAAAACCCAAAAAAAAAGAGCCTCAGGCAAATGGTTGGGAAGTGAACTGTTTGGATGAATGTCAGATGAGACAACATACATCTCAGAGAACGTCAGCCTGCCAAAGTGAACGATGAGGCCCACATTCAATTTCCCCCTCCCTACCAGATGTCTTAGAACCAGGTGATCGCCTGGGCTTAGACACAATCTTCGGAAGGGGGATGAGGAGACGGGGATTTGGAGGTTCAGAATGTATGGGAACTTCGGATAGGTACAGAAAGTTTGAAGAGATGTGCCTTTCTTGCCTGTCTACACTTCGGACATATTTATTACTAACTTTGGAAAGTTTCTAAACAGAACATAGATCATGCTAAAATCTATTATGACGCAAAGGGCTGAGACTGGAAACCCCTTCATCTTAGTTCCTTTAGGACCCCGACAGTTTAGAGCCCTAACCTGTCCATTTGGTCCTGAAAGAAGTCCAGATAATTTAGTAGGCAAAAGAAATATCTGGAGGGCAAGTTCAAACAAGGTGGAGGGGACCCCATTTCAGGAGGCTCCGATTCAATAGGTCTACACCCCAGAATTTGCCTGTCTAACAAATTCCCAGGTGATACTGACACTGCTAACAAGTGCATCATATTTTGAGTAGTAATAGCTACTGTTATTCACTTCAGCAATGAGATTATGTACTTTCACAGTTTTAAATACTTTCTGCCTGCTGAAAATCAGCAAAATTACCTCTTTAGCTGGGGCTCTCCCCTGACTTCAGAGTCATCTCTCTAACTGCCTAATTGATCTTCCGACTTGGTGACGCATGGGGCGCTCAGCATGGATGTGCGTCACCCTGAGCTCCTGGGGGCTTCTCCCCACACCTGTCCCTTCCTTGATTTTTCCCTTCTCAACCAATGGCAACTTCAGCCTTCTAGTTGCTCAGGTCAAAAATCTGTGAGTCATTCAGGATTTTTCTTTCACTTTTATACTCCACAGAAATTCTTTAAACAATCCTGAGGGCTTTAACATGAAAATATAACTGGAATCAAAGCACTTCTCACCACTTCCATTTCTGCCACCTCGGTCCAAGCCAGCATCATTTCTCATGGTTTCTTACCTGGTCTCTTAGCTTCCACATTCTCCATGGTCTGTTCTTAACAAAAGCAATTGATCTAGTGGCTCCAAGCTCTTTTGCTTCTGGACAGCAACAGATAGTGCTTGTGCTATCATGGGAAGTGCTTCCTGATCCACCACTGCTGGACACACTAGAAGTCTTGATTTAAGCTTTTGCTATAGCTCTGTATGCAGCACTTACATTTAAAAAGTATGCCAGCCTACTGCAGTTACCCAGTGTTCTGCAATGCTGACGTCAGGAAGGTCCCAGGTTGGGTCCCAAGGTCTCCTTGTACATGCCAGGTGCTCACACACGTGTGCTCATGATCCTAGCGGTCTAAGCCTAGGAGTGGATCATGGCACGAAGACCGTTTTGGGTGTGCCTGTCCCTGTCTGTCTGTCTCTCTCCCTGTCTTTATCTCTCATGGAAGAAATAAATAAACAAAAAAGTTGTAACGAGTGACCATTACATGGAAAATGTATTAAGCTGTCTAAAAGTACAAGCTTTATTGTTAAAAAGAGCTACCAAGCATAATCCCTGCATTAAAGTGGTTGGGTTTGAAATACGTCCTTTAAATGGGCCTCTCTAGCTACTATGGACTGAACTTGGGCTGAGTAGTTAAGAACGTTCATTTTATGGGGACCAGCGGGTGGCGTGGTGGTTAAGGCACCACCTGCGTTTGTGCCCTATAGACAATTAACAAAAATAAAAAGATAAAAAAATTAAATAACTAGTTTTTAAAGCATGTTCACTCTATATGTATGCAGAATGTGCCCATGGATACCCATGAACGTAGCTGGTTGGAGGACCAGGCAGGAGCTCAATGTGGTAGGGTGCTGTCAGGGCTCCCTCTCTCTCCCTCTGTCTCTGTCTGTCTCTCTCTCTTTCTCTCTCTGGAAATAAATAACCTTTAAAAGGAAAATTTATGAAGAGTGGAATGCTCAAATCTTTATTCTGCCATTATGGCGGGCAACTTCCTCTAAGCACGTGTGATTGTAAGGTTTTGAGTAACTTCTCACGAAGGGCTCAGAATGATACCTGGCATGGACAGTCACTATCTGGTTGCAGCTGTGATGCTTCGCTGCTGTTCAGCTTAACGTGCTTGTGTATCCTTTTGCATTCACCATTTTGCAGAATTTTTTTTGGAGGGGTCTCCCTTGGTCATAAGGGAAAGAGGCATTTGAGCCTACCCATAAAAGTATCTATTCCCTCAAAAGAGAGAGTTTACAGAGCCAGACAATTATTTTTAAATTGATTTGAGTAGGGAAACAAGAGGTCTTCCATGCTACTAGATACCCTTTTCCTATGTATTTTCAAAGGGAAATTTTTGAGGTTGCAAGGATTTTCTTCTCTGACAGTTTCTTTCCTGCCTGTCCTTATTTTTGGATGTGGAAGACAATCTTTCTGTCTGAGTGATGACAGTCACTTTATATCCTAGACTTCCAGGGCCAGCTATTCACAAAGCCTGTGGAAACACAGCCAGCAATCATGACAGTGTGCATCTGTGAGCACAAAACAGGAGAGATCAAGTTTTCAAGATGAACGCTGCTCCTTGGACAACAGCTAAGAAGACGTGATTAGAAAGTGTGTGAACTCTTTTTCACGGGCTTATGGAAAACCTGACTCCTTCAAAGCAGGCCCTCAAAGTGAGGGGACTTTGATGGAACATGGCTGGCACCTCACCTGGGCTCGCTTAGCTTCAGCAAAGGCCTGACTGACATTTACTACCAAGATGATTCTTACTTAAAGGGTGTTTGTTTTATAAATTGGCAGTTCAAAGCCTTTTTGCTCAGCAATGCAAAATAAAGCTGCAGACGTGGACATGAGGACACAGAAAAGGCTCTGCTCCATGCTATGATTTCTTCATTCCATCACCGTTTTTTAAAAGTGAGCTGAGTTTGAACTGAATTGACCTGCTGACTTTAGAGAACTCATTTTTCTTTCCTGAAAATATAAGTAGCTTCTCTGGCTTTTCTAAATCAGGCTAAAGTAACTGCAGGTGCCTCAGCAAAACTAGCTGTTGCTAAGTCAGTGTGAGGCCATAACCCCATGCCAGGATAGTCGATAGCTTTCTGGGAAGCCAAGAGTCAACCCTCCTAGGACTGAAGATTCTTTTCATCATTGCTTTCTTAGACACCCACAATCCATATCTGTATACATATGTAAAATATGTAATGCTATGTTCTAGCCTCTACATATAATCTAGTTAATACTAATACTTCACATTTATTGACTCCTGCCTGACATTATGGAAAGTGTTATATGTGTATTCCTGCCATGGCTGGCTTTATGGAAAAATGACCAGTGTGGTTGTGCAGGGTTCCAGGCTCAGAGAAGTCCTGCACTTTGGGTTAATGCCCTGCATTCCTTTGAAATACTTCATAGTCCCATCTTTTAATTTGTGTTTTGTGTTTTGTAACTGAAGCCCAGTGGGACAAAGGAGATGGCACCAGGGTCTTAGAGACTCAGCTCAAACATCATTGTCCCCCACTGTCTTCCAGTCCGCTAGGACCTCAGACACTGTTCTGCCTTGTATCCCCATAAAAGCAGCCCTAAGGCCCTCCACCTTTGGTAAGGGTGTGTCACACGGAGAGCTGGATCAGGTGCATGTGTCCTATGGTTCTTTGGGGGCTGGCAGTAACTGTCCCTACCCTGGGCTGGCACCTCCCGAGCATTCACCAAGCAACTGGACTGGGGAAAGGTTCTACCCACTCCTGATCCAAGCAGTGAGAGGGTCTTTTCAAAGAGGCTACAATCCTTTGGTGGTTGCCTGTCTGTCACGTATTGGATAGATGGCTCACAAGAGGGAGACTTGCCTGGCCCAATTGCTTGGCCTTCTGCTAGTGCCTTGCAAGAGGAGCAACCAATAGGCCATCTGCACATGCCAAGTCACAAGGATGGTGCTCAGGTATTGTGGGTGTGAGTTTATAGTCACCCAGAAAGTATCCTATGCTAGGAGCTACAGAAAAAAGGAAACAATACCTCTAATGAAACTCTTCCCCTGCCTTTTTCTCTATGTTGTATAACCAGGGATATTTCTCTTTTTTTAAAAAAAGCTTATTTATTCAGAGAGAGAGAAAAACAAACAAACAAACAAAAACACCCAACCAGGTCTTTATGCTGATCTACCACCAACTTGAGCCAGTTCAGTGTGTGAGGCTATAACCCTGACCCTGTGTGCCTGGGTCACAGGCACACATGTACCTGTACATGGAGGCCTCAGGATGGGAATATGGAACCTTACCATGTGGGTCAGCCTTAGAAGGCTTTGTGATTTACTGCTCGCCACTGTTTCGCCCCAGTTCCTTTCTATTTTACAGTAACCACGTTCTGATGAAGAAAGAGGTCACAAGGCCACAGTGATGGAGATGACATTAAAACCCAAATAACCCTCTAAGAACCTGCAGGGCTCCCAAGTCACAGTCTATTGAGTTTATAGTCAGCCCCTCGGTTGCCCAGGTCTCTGTGCACAGCCTGTAGTGTCTTCTCGCTTACACACATCGTAAAATCTATTCATGTTTCACTTTTAAGTGGAGACTGATGGAAGTGAGCATTTGGCAAAGTGGGAAAAGAAGTAAGATTGCGTTTAAACTACAGGAATAGATGGGAGGATAATCAAAAAGGTACCATGATGTAGAAAGCAAGAGAGAAAGCTGCTTGGAACTGTGGGTCTTTCAGATTGCACCCAAGTGCATTGCCAACTGTTGGCAGCACAGACTGAGCAGATGGGCAGGTGCAAAATCATGATGGGGAGGGACATAACGACAGTCCCGTGCCAGCCGTGATTTCCTCACAAGGTGTCCTATTCATCTGTTAAATAGCTGAGCACTTCTATTAAGCATTTTAGAGGTATTCTAAGTAATTTAAAGCATTTAGATGTTACATCTCTGAACAGATGGCAAAAGTGGAGTGAATGTGTGTTTTGGGGTATGTGTGAGTGATGAAGCAGAGGAAACATTAAAATATTTACAGCAAGATGGGCTGGCGGGTGGTATGGTGGTTAAGGCATTGGACTCCCTTGTGGCCTTCCATGGTTCAAGTCCTGGATATGGTGGCTTGCTTTCTCACAACTCTCTCTCTGTGTCTCTCTCTGGTGAGAGCATATGCCTTGTAGTAGATTTAAAAAATAATAATAATAAATAAATTTATATAAATAATTCATAAAAATAAAAAATGCATATTGAAATCAAGAATGATGTTAAGCAATGGCTAACCAACCTTTCTTACTCATCCTCCATTTATTATTATTTTTTATTTTGCTGTAGTTCTCAACTTAGTGAAGTTCATATGCAGCATGTAAAACTCTGAGCTCTAACTATGGAATTCATGAAGCTGTTCAAATCCTTCTTTCAAAGAACTACTTTTTGAGGCAAGAATACTTTTACCAGTTGCTTGACTTTCTGGATCCTTCACTGAAAAGACATGTGGTAGAGGAAGATATTAGGCAGGAAGAAGGGTTTTTTTTTTTGGCTGGTGCTGTCTTATGGCAAGAGAAGAGGTTACTGCTTTGGAGAGTTTGTGACTGGACAGAACTATGCTGATGGGTAGAATTGAGTTCTCTCAGAGAAAATCAGTTTGGCATGCTTTGGGCTTCCGTTTTATTAACATTGATTGAGATCCTGTTATGCGTTGGGGAAATAAAATGATAAAATAGTAGCTCTGGTTTTCATAATGATAAAGGAGTCAATTCATCAGGACAACACAACAGTAGTAAATATGTATGTGCCTAATAATAGTGTCTTAAAATACAGGGGAAAAGTTATACAATACAAAGGAAAAATGTTAAAAATTCCTCAAGTGCAGTAGGTGACTTTAATACCCTTCTTTCAGCTATTGATAGAGAACTATATTTTTAAAAACTTAGTAAAGATATGCATAATCTGAACAATCTTATCAAACACTTTGAATTGTTAATGTTGTTTTATTTGTAGAACAGCATACCAGACCACTGCAGAAAATACACTCTTTTTTGAGTTTGTATAGTACATTGCACAAGTTAGATAAATAGGGTAGATCATAAAGTAAGTCTTGGTAAATTTTTAAATGACTGAAATCACACAGAGGGTGTTCTCTGACCACACCATAATTAAATATAAGTCAATAATAATATTTCCAGGAAAAATCTAAAAAATTTGGAAAATAAGCAACATACCTCTCAGTAATTCAAGGGTCACATAATACATACCAAAAAAATGTAAAAAAAAGTCTTGAACTGAATTATAACAAAAATGAAAGACAACAAATTTTAGCTGTAGAATTTAGTTAAACCAATGCTTAGACTAAGATTTATCGTGTTAATTGCTTATATCAGAAAAGGAGAAAAGTCTCAACTCAACAAAGCCAAAAGCTTTGTGAAGAGCAATATAATTGATACATCTCTAGCTGGAAGAATCAAGGATAAGAAAACAAAAGTAGCATCAGGAATGACAAAAAGAGTATCACTACAGGATGCTATAGGACAAGGGTCCTCAGCCCCAAGTTGCCGACTGGTGTGGGGCTGTCAGGCTGTGCAGGGGTGCTGAGCAGTGGCAAGCGAGCAAGGCTTCTCTGTTTGCAGCTGCTCCCCATTGCTCACATTGCTGCCTGGGCTCCGCCTCCTATAAGATCAGCACTGGTACTGCACTTTCATGGGAGCACGAACCCTATCGCTGTGGTATGTTTTATTATATATTGCAGTGTTGTAGGAGTTAAAATGGGGTTCACAGTGGATGTGGTACACTTGAGTCATCCTGGGACCAACACTCTTACTCCCCACTCCATTCCCATGCCGTTTGCACTCCTGCCCTTCCTGTGGAGTAATTGTCTTCCACAAAGCTGGTCCCTGGTGCCGGGAAGGTTAGGGGCTACTGCTGTAGGACACTATGGACATTAAAAAATAAAAATATCATAACCACTTTCATGGTGACCAATTTAACAACTTAGGTAAAATGAAAACATAGAAGTTACCAAAGTTGACATGAGATGAAATTAAAAAAATGAAATTCCTCTATTAAAAATTGTGTTACAAAAATTTCCCATTAAGAAAACTCCAGGTTGGGGGCCAGCAGGTGGTGTGATGGTTAAGGTGCTGGACTCCCACATGGCCGACTGTGGTTTGCTTCCCGGACATGAATGCTTAACATCATGCTGGACGCATGTGCGCGCATGCCGAAAAGCCCAGGGGAAGAATGAAGAAGGGATAGTGGCATGGCCAACCCCTCAAGGAGGTAATTTCTCACTTTCCCTCTCACTGTCTCTCTCTAGAAAGTACACATGTCCTAAGGTAAAAACCTAGAAAGAAAGAAAGGAAGAAAGACAGAAAGAAAGAAAATCCAGACATAGATGATTTTTCTGATAAATTCTATCAAACATTAAAGAAAAATAGCATTAATTTTATTTGGCACTTTCAGAAAATAGAGAAAGCCTTCCCCAGTTCACTTTATGAGGCAAGCAAAACTTTAATATCAAACCTAATGAAGACATTAACAAAAAAAAGAGAGAACAACATAAATATTTCTTATGCTCATAGATATAGAAATCCTTAATAAAATATTAGAAAATCAAATCCAACAATATATGTAAAATATAACACATTATAACCAAGTAGGATTAATCCTAGGAATAAAAGATTAGTTGAACATTAGAAAATCAGTTAATGCAATTCTTTGTATTTGTAGAACAAAGGAGAAAAACAATATAATAATTTTAATAGATTCCAAAAAACATTTATAAAATTCAACACCTATTTATGTTTAAACTTCTGAGCAAACTAAGAATAGAAGAAAAGTTCTCAATCTTATAAAGGGATCTACAAAGAAAACCTAGAATTATTATCATATTTAGGAACAGCACATTAAATTCTTCCCTCAGACCCAGTCCAAGGTGAGAATGACTATCTTCCCAACTGCTATTCAACATTCTGCTAGAGATTTTAGGCAATACAAAAGAAATCAAAGGCATATTGACCAGAAAAAAAAAACTTCCTTTCTTTGCAGATGACTCAATTTTTTTTGTATAGAAATTTCTAAGATATCTACAAAATAACTAACACAACTACTAAGCAAATTTAGCAGATTGTCAGAAGATCAAAATGCAGGACTCCATATAACAGCAGTAAACAAAGAGAAAATGAAATTCAGATATTTCATTTACAGTAGCATCCAGAAATTACTTATGTAAAAAATGTAACAAAAGAGATACAATATCTCTATATTGAAAACTATAAAACATTACTACAGAAATTAAAGACTTAGTAAGTAGACATTTAAATTTTTATGTTAATTTTTTTTTTTTAATTGACAGAAGGTGCATGGGCTTCTTAGGGAGAGAAAAAAGAGAAAATGTCACCCAATAGAATTGAGGCATGATCACATGCCTCAATTTCTTTTCTTTCATTTCTCCATCCAGTCAGGCTTTCGAGCAGACATGCACAAATACCTGGGGCTGGGATGTAAACCCCGGTCAGTCGTGTGGGATCTGGCTCCCAATGCACTATGGGGTTGGGCCCATATTTAATTTTTCATGTATTAGATGACTCAGTAATTTAAAATCAGTTTTTTTTAATATTATTCTACAGACTTCAAAGCAATATAAATCCAAATCAAACAAGACTTTTTGTAAAAATGGGTGTTCTTTCTAAAATCTGTGTGGAAAAGCAAAAGACCTGAAATAGCTATAACAATCCTGAAGAAGAAAAACAGAATTGGAGAACTTACACTGCCTGTGTTTAAGACCTACTAAAAAGTTACAATAATTAAGATAGTCTGATATGGCATAAGCATAGTTCAATAGATTAATAGAATAAAAGAAAAATTTAGAATTAGGCCTGCACATACATAGTCAACTAGTTGTTTTTAAAGTTACCTTAGCCAGCTCATGGGAAAAGTTAAGTTTCTTTTGACAAATAGTGCTGGAAAAATATATGAAAAAAAATCTTTACCCCATCTCATATCACACTAAAATTAATTCAAGCTGAATTGTAGCCATAAATATAAAATAGAGGCTATTAAGCTTCTATAACAAAATATAGAAGAATATTTCCATGCTTTTAGAAAGTGAGTGAGAATTTATTAGAAGACTAAAAAAAAGGACTAAACATAAAAGAAATTGGAAAATTAGACTTCATCAGAATTAACACTCTGTTCAATTAAACACAGCATTCACAAAATGAGGATATAAGCAATAATCTGGGCAAAGGTATTTTCAGTGCACATATCTGACAAAAGGCCTGGTATCTGGAATGTGTGAAGAACTACAAATCAATAACAAAAAGACAAGTGGTCCAGTGAAAAATGACAAAGGACTTTAATAGACACTTCTCTAAAGAAGATATTCAAATGGCTGAAAAATGTCACATGAAAAAGTTGCCTACCTCATTAATCAGAGAAATAAAAATTAAATCTACAGTGTGATACAACTACACACTCACAGGAATCACTAACATTAAAAAGACTAACCCCAAATGTGACCTAGGATCTGGTGTAATCAGGACTCTTACACATTGATAGTAGACATATAAAATGGCACAACCACTTTGAAAATCTATGACTCAACTATGTTTCCCATAGATATTTATCTAGGAAAAATGAAAATATATAGGGACCAGCAGATGGTGAAATGGCTGCATCACTGGACTCTCATGTAGTCGACCACAGTTCGAGTCCCAGACCTGGTGGCTTAAACTCACATTGGGCACATGTGCGTGCATGCCTAAGATCCCGAGAGGAGAATGTAGGAGAAGGGATTGCAGCAGGGCCATCCCCCACCCACCCCCCCCACCCCCGGCGGTGGGGCTGATTTCTTGCTTTCTGTCTCTCTCTGTTTTTCTGGTGAGCACACATGCCCTCTAGCAAAAACCTCTCCAAAAAAAAAAAAGAAAAGAAAAGATATACCTATAATATGTTTTGTATGAGAATGTTTATAGCAGATTTATTCATGAGCCCCAAACTGGGAAAAACTCAAGTGTTTACCAGAAGACCAAACAAACAAACTTTGTACACCTATACCACAGAATAGTACTCAGTTGTTTAAAAAAAAGGACCAAACTAATAATACATGCAACAGGAATAAAGTTCAAAGCCATTCCGCTAGGAGAGAGAAGTCAAATATAAGAGTACATGCTGCATCATCTCATTTATATGAAGTTCTAGAACAGCCAAAACTAATGTATGTGGTAGAAATCAGAACAATGGTTGACTCAGCGGGTGGAAGAAGAGGGACTCACTGAGAAGAGAATGAGAAAACTTAAAAAAAAATTCATTGGGGCCAGCTGGTGGCATAGTGATTATGGTGCTATACTCCCACATGGCCCACCATGGTTTGAGACCCGGACCCAGAGATTTGAAAATCACACTGGGCCCATGTGTGTGCATGCCCAAAATCCCAGGAGGAGAATGGAGGAGAAAGGATCACAGTGTGGCCATCCCCCTTAAGGGGTGATTTCTCACTTTTCTTCTCACCGTCTTTCTGGTGAGTGCACATGCCCTACGGCAAAACCTTAAAATAAAAATGAGTTGTGGTGGTAAAAATATAACACAGAATTTACTGTTTTAAGTGTCTAGTGGCACATTGTTCTGCAGTCATCACCATAGGCCATCTCCAGAATTTTTTCATCTTCCCAAACTAAAACCCTTTACCCCAAACTCTAGTTGAAATATGAACCTCAAAGGTTTGTGTGTTCAGCCATGGTAATGATATTAAGAGGGTGACAACTTGATCTTCCCAAAGGAAGAGATCAGTGATTGGGCAATTAGGGCAGGGCCACCATGATCAATCAAGCTCTGGTGTGTATAAGAGAGGAAATGAAGCAGGTAGACTCACACAGATACAGACCATGCTGTGCTCTACTTAGGATACCTCACCGTAAGTTGGACCATGGCCCCTGGACCTCAAAACAATGAGTTGAATACCTCTATATTACTTTATAAAAAAGAACCACTTCATTCTGGGTTTTTCTGCTAGCAATACAATAAGCCACCTCTATTCTCCCCTCTCCCCCTTCACTGGTAATACCCATTCTGCCTTCTGTATCCATACATTTGACTATTCTAGGTATGAGGACATTTTTTTGGAGTAAGTAAAAACATTTTATATGGTGGTAGGAGCACATGTGTTACACGGGAGTATGTATTTGCCAAAACAGATTGATTCGAATTTTTAAGATCCTCCTATTTTATTGTATGTAAATTATGTGATTGGGTAAAGAAAACCCACAGTAAGGCAAAGGACTTGTCTTCAACTTCCTCATGGTCTGGTGGCAGGGCCAGATATACCACCTGCTAACACTGCATCTTAAGGAAAGCTTCCCTTCCCACACCTGTTACTGAGGGTACGGTGCCTATTCCATGAGACATGACCCACCCCTCTGCGTGGCCACACTGGCAGTCAACCTCCTTATGCTTTGTCCTCCAACTGTACTGAGGAGGCAGTTAGTAGGGACAGTTCTGGTTGGAAGTCTGCCAGTCAGACCACCAAGGAGAGCGCCATATGCCATGTTTAGCAACTTGCTCTTCATCTTACATTTGGTAGTCAGAGGAGTCTCTATAAGGAGGTTTCCTTTTCTGTTTTTCTTTTTCTTTTTTTTTTTTTTTTTCATTTAGGGCACATGTGCTTGCCAGAGGTATGGGACAGTAAGAAAACACCCTTCATCAGGGATGGCCGTGCTGCAATCCCTTATCATCCATTCATCCCTCAGGATTTGGGGTACACCTGTACCTGGCATGATTTTCAAAGCTGTTGGGTCTGGGACTCAAACTATATAGCCCGTTACATAGGATCCAGCACCTTAACCTCCACCCCAACTGCTGGCCCACCAATAGGAGGTCTTAAGAAGTTACGAGTTTTCAGATAATCAGAGAAAGTTTTTTTTTTTTTTTTTTTTTTTTTTTTGAGAGGTTTTTGCTATAGGGTGCATACCCTCACCAGAAAGACCGAGAGAGACAGAGAGACAGAAAGTGAGAAATCACCCCCTGGGGGAATGGCCATGCCACAATCCCTTCTCCTCCTTTCTCCTCTCGGGATCTTGGGCATGCACGCACACGTGCCCGGTGTGAGTTTAAGCCACCGGGTCCAGGACTCGAACCATGGTCAACTACGTGGGAGTCCAGCAACATAGCCATTACACCAACTGCTGATCCCAAGAAAGTTCTTTTTGGATCACATTGACCTGCAATCCTCTTTTACAAGCAATGTCTGTGTCCACCACGATGCATCTAGTCCGTGAACTAATTGCAGATTTTCCTTAAACATGTGGACTCCTAGAGCTACAAGCACAGTCATAAAGTGGGGTGTGCCTTAGTATATCCTCTAACCCAGTAGTCCCCAAAGTTACCAGCCCCAGAGACAGTCCTCATGGAAGACAGTTCCTCCATGGAAGGGGCCTGGTTCTGGGAGGACCCAACTGTACCACAGCCACCATAGACCTCATTTCCACCACTACTCCATATTGCAATATATGGTGAAACAATCACACAACGATAGTGTTCACACTCCTGAGAATCCAGTGAGACCACTGACAGGGCAGGCGGCAAACCCCGGGCAGTAACATGAGTGATGGGAGCAGCTGCGAACACACAGGAAGCCTCACTTGCTCACCCCCTGTCCAGCTCCTCCTGTACAGGGCATAGGGGCTGGAGATCTCTGTCCTAGATGATAAGAGAGGACCTTCACCCACATGTCAGCCTAGAATCTATTTTCCAAGCCTGCTTTCATGTAGTGCTAAGAAGGGATTGGAGCTCTAAGATTCTGTCTCTGTTGCTCTAACCGTGTCAGAGCAAATGTCTTTGAGATTTTGGTCAGCAGAACTTTGTCTTTACTACCACCCTGATAATCATCTAATTTATTTGTTCTGGAAAATTTATTCTAGGTCTCAAATAGGATTTCAATTTGGAATTGGGTTTGGCTTCAACCATTGTTCAAATAAAACTCAATATCCTCTAATAACTAACTTCTTCACTTCATTCTCAGCCAAAATTATTGCCAAATTAGAGCTAAATTATTTGATTTCATAGATACTATAGTTAGGCTATATTATGAAAACCAATGTGTAGGAAATGAAGATCATGTTAGAGATTCCATTTATTAAGTTAGATATGTATCTATGAGAAAAAATAATGTTTAAAAAATGGTTTTAGCATCCACCTTGTGCTTACAAGCAAAATATTATATTACACAAGGGAAGAAGATTATTTATAATCTATTAATCTGAATTCTGCTTGCAATGGCATTATGGACCTTTAGTTAGATTATGTAAGTATTATGTCTTTCTGAAAAGTTTGTATTATTTGAAATGTAGAGAGCCCCAACCTCTACCAGGAAATATAAAACATACAATTAACACACATATGTGAAAGACAAGATAGTCAAAGGCAACAATCGTTGTAATATTAAGACAGCAATTGTTACTGTTTTTTATTGTATAACGTAATACAATTAACTTCTTTTTTAAAAAAATTTTGTTTTTATGGTATAGGACAAGTCCACTTGTGAGAGACAGACAGAGAAAGAAAAGGGAAAGTGAGAAAGCACCCTCGGGGGATGACCATGCCACAATCACTTCTCCTCGAGATCTGGGGCACATACATATGCCTGACATGTTTTTCAAACTACTGGATACAGAACTCCAATTATGCAGTTGACTCTGTGGGATGCAGCTGTCTTAACCTCCATGCCATTTGCTCCTAGCCTGACTTCTTTCTTGATAATAGACATTGGCTCAGGTTTATTCTGGACTACATGGGAATTTTTTTTTTTGTTTGTTTTTGTTTTTGTTTTTGACTGTTTTAAAATTGCCGAAGGGCATGAGAACTTACCAGAGAAAAAGAGAGACACAGAAAAAGGAAAAAGTACTCTCCCATGGGGCGTGGTCACATCACAATCCCCTCTCCTTTATTCCTCCATAGGTTGAGGTTTTGACTGGCAAAACTTTGTTTGTACTATCATCCTGACAAGCATATAATTTATGATGATTAATTTATAAGCACATATGCCCAGCATGTTTTTCGAGTCACTGAAGCCAGGATTCAAACCGCAGTCGGTTATGTGGGATCCAGCTCTCTTAATCACGAGTCTACAGAACCAGCCCTATGGGAAATTTTTGTATGTGCAATTTTTAGTATTCTATGAAATTGCAACATGACTTAGCAAATTGCATGAGGAAAATTGTATTTATCAGTATGAACAAAATGGTAATATAATATGCTTTGACATTCTTCAAACTGAAACTGATATAGAAGTACAAAAAAAATACCACTTCTGAGCATGACAAGCATTTATAAATAAGTGACTATATGAAAAACAAAACACATGTTCCCAAGGCTGAAATGGCTGAGGGAGGCATTTGTACAAAGAGCTAACTGAATTTTAAAAGCATTATTTGTGGAGCCAGCAGGGGGCATGGCAGTTAAGGTGCTGGACTCCCACATGCCGACTGTGGCTCGAGTCCCAGGCCTGGCAGTTTGAAAATCATACCAGGCATGTTGCACACGTGCCCAAATTCCCTTCTTCATTCTCCTTTCAGGATTTGGGGCACTCATGCACACATACCCAGTATGTCTTCCAAGCTGCCAGGTCCAGACTCACATGGCACAGTCAGCCATGTGGGATTCAGCTGTATCAATCACCATGCCACAGGCTGGCCCCAGAGTGCTGGGTATTCTTATTTCTACTTTTTATTGAGACAAAAGTTTGACTTTTTTCAGACTCAGGCAGCTACCAAGTGGTTCCATCAGAATGTGAACAGTGATATCTCAGACTCTAAAAGTCCATGTTCTTTCTACCATTGACATACCATCTTCTCATTTGCTCCTTGTTCGGTGTGCATGTGTTGTATACTAGAAATGCAACTTACAGCATACAGGGCTGGAGGCTGAGTTGGCAGTGAGGGAAAGCCCTCAGCAAACATGTGCTAGGCATGTGGGATGCAACTTTGCGGCACTGGTGGGAATATATGGAATGGTGACCTTCAGTTAGGGCCTTCCTTTTATGACCTCTTTGCTGGTTGCTCCAATGGACTGTCGATTTGCTCACCAGATCCCACAAAGCATCAGCTGCTTTAGTGAAAACTCCCCTCACTCTCTCAACCAGATCCAACTCTTTCAACTCCAGGCACAATTAATCCCAAGTCAGTCCAAGAGGACAATAAAAAAGGCTCTGATTGCTGGAGTTTTCTCTTCTTCCAAGTGTTTTATCATGCTTCTCTTCAGTGACAAATCTTTTTTTTTTTTTTTTAACTTACTACAGGGCATGCCAGGCCTGGGACTCGAGTCTCTGGAAAGAGACAGAAAAAGGGGAAAGTGAGAAAGCACTCCCCATGGGGGGGACTCTCTTCTCCTCTATTGTCTTTTTTTTTTTTTTCTTTTCTTTTTTGGGGGGGTTTTCGCTATAGGGCGCGTGCGCTCGCCAGACAGACAGAGAGAGACAGAGAGACAGAAAGCAGGAAATCACCCGCCAGGGGGGATGGCCACGCCGCAATCCCTTCTCCTCCATTCTCCTCTCGGGATCTTGGGCACGCATGCACACGCGCCCGGCGTGAGTTTAAGCCACCAGGTCCGAGACTCGAACCACGGTCAACTACGTGGGAGTCCAGCGACATAGTCATTACGCTAACTGCTGGTCCCTCCTCTATTGTCTTTTTCAGGAATTGGGGCATGCACACATACACACACACATTCTGCATGTTTCTGAAACCACTGGCTGGGACCCAAATCATGTAATCAGCCATGTAGATCCAGCCACCTTCACCACCATGCCACTGACTGGCCCTGGTGACAATTTTCCATTACCTTTCAGCAGTATTTTCCTCTTTATGTCTACAAAAGTGGGATCTAGGAAGTAGATAATGGAAAAAAGCTAAGATGGAAACCTTTAACTTGAACTTTTGTGTTTCTTGACAATTCCAGGGTTCAAATATGGGAGCAAAGCTTTTTTCCATCTTGCCCTGAGCTATGTGCTACTGTATGGTCAGGGACTCCAGTCCATCTCGCTGATCTCACTTTGAGCCTGAAAGAGCTTAAGCTGCCCCTCCTCATGCTCAAAGGCTGCTGGACCCCATTCAGTCTTTTATTCAATAGCCGGCAAGGGCTGGAGACAAGGTTAGGCCCCTTTTCTGCCATTTGAGGTCCAGTAGGCCCACATGAAAGATTTATTGTTCTATTAATAATTAGAACTGACATAAGTCTTTGACCATCTAATTGTATTTTTTAAAAAATTGGGGGCCCTTTCTTTTTATGGGCCCTCATGGAAAAGGGGTCATATCTTATACTACCTTGAAATTTTTTTCTTTGGGGGGGAGATGTTTTTGCTATAGGGCGCATGCACTCACCAGAAAGACAGAGAGACACAGAGAGACAGAAAGGGAGAAATCACCCCCCAGGGGGGATGGCCATGCCGTAATCTCTTCTCCTCCATTCTCCTCTCGGGATCTTGGGCATGCATGCACATGCACCTGGCGTGAGTTTAAGCCACCAGGTCTGGGACTTGAACCGTGGTCTACTACATGGGAGTTCAGCGACATAGCCATTACATTAACTGATGGTCCCACTACCATGAAATCTTACCGGCTCAAAAGCTAGCTAGAGGGATCTTTTATTATTATTTTTTTTGGAGAGGTTTTTGCTATATAGGGCGTGTGCACTCGCCAGACAGACAGAGAGAGAGACAGAGAGACAGAAAGCGAGAAATAACCCCCCAGGGGGCATGGCCATGCCGCAATCCCTTCTCCTCTGTTCTCCTCTCGGAATCTTGGGCACACACACACACGCGCGCGCCCTGCGTGAGTTTAAGCCACCGGGTCCAAGACGCAAACCGTGGTCGACTACATGGGAGTCCAGCGACACAGCCATTACTCTGACTGCTGGTCCCAGGGATCTTTGAATCCATGCTGACTGAAGTAGTGAGGGCCTCTCTGCAGCCTAGGTGCTGAGGGAGAAAATACTAAGGGGACCCTATGGTCCCCTCTCCTCCTCTTACATTCCATGTTTAAAACTTCAAATTCTCAGACTGTAGGATTAAAGTGCATACTTTTTGGAAGGGAGGTCAGGACTAATTATTTTCAGCAACTTAAAGGTAAATTATTTGGAAACAGCATACCATGTGTGATTTTCACCACTCTTTTCAAGAAGTGTTTATTTTTCGCCTTTGTAACCAGAGTGTGTGGGCTCCTTAACTTTGAGTCTATTGATTTCTGACTCCTAAGATTGGAGTCTAATTACTGTATGAAGTCAGTAAGTCTCCTTTAAAAAGACAATAATATGTGCAGTTCTTCCTTGCGCACAGAGCTGGCAGGGGTCCTGAAAACTAGAGAGCCATTCTCTAAAAAAACCAAACACATCCATACATTCCTGGTTGGAGTTCTGTGGAAATTCTGGCTCTGTTCTCTTCATACACATTAGAGGACAGTTTAGGGCAGTCAGTTTGGCAGCCAGAACTAAGATTTAGTTTTTCTTTCTCCCATGCACATAGCATAATCACTTGGATTAACGGAAGACTGCATTTTTTCTTTTGTCCAAACTTGAACACATAAGCAAATCAAACAAATGGAAAAAAAAAAAATCAGTAATCAAGTAAGCACAGAAAAGCAGCCTTTAGGTAGCAGGTGGGAAGGCTGCCCTGTTTCAGGAGCCAAATTTGGAGGGATTGACCAGGTGCCAGCTGCCAGGCTATTCCCCCAGATGGAGCAACACAGAGTGGGATTTTGATATTTAGGTCTGATCCCTGTCTCTAAGCCGCAGCGCAGGCATAGCTGGGGAAGGTGCCAGGGGGCTTTTGGTTCTTTCGTGTGTATATATTTTGTTCCCACTTTGGCATTGATGCTCAGTGTCTAACCAACTCAGAATACACCAGCAGAGCCATACCTAAAGTGTACCTCTTCTTCTCACATATCCTTCAAAGTTCTTTCACATGCCAAGCCAAAACTGATAAAACCTAGCTCTTTTCTACTGGACCAGAGAGGGAACTGGTTCTTTTAGAAAATATTCCCTGCCTCCCCTTTTCCCTTCCCTCTCTCTTTCCCTTCCTTTCTTTCCATTGTGTGTGTGTGTGTGTGTGTGTGTGTGTGTGTGTGCGTGTGTGTGTGTATGTGTGTGGTGTTTCAGACAAGGTCTTTTTATACCCTCCTGCCTCGGCCTCCTAAGTAGCTGGAACTTCAGGCATGTATTATTATGCCCAGCTCTTTCCGACAGGGTTCTGCTGTGTTGCCCATGCTAGCTGTGAGTTTGCAATTCTCCTGCCTCAGCCTCCTGTGTAGCCAGGACTTCAGGCATGCATTTCTGTGCCTGCCTTTTGAGGTATGCTGGGAGTCAAACCCACCCTCCCATGTGGCCTTAGCCTGCCAAGCAAGAGCATATAGAACATACTATTGCAGATGGGCCAGAAAGTATATTTATCGGAATCAAATAAAATGGCACTTACATATCCAGAAGTCATTTTCCCATAACTGGAACTATCTGGCATGTCAATGAGAAACCAGAAGAAACTAAGAAGATTTTTCTTGGCCTAAAATGTTTATTGTGTAGTATACATACGGAACTTCATGGTCTTCATGCTCTTGCTCAGAGCTAATGTACTCATGCTCTGAATATCATTCCAGTTACGTTTTGGGGAGTTGGAAGACAAGAAAAGGACGAGAGAAAAGAGAAGACTAAAGGTAGACATTATCTACTAGAATGTCAGCTCCATTAGGGCCACGTCTTGGTCTGTTTTGTTCAGTGCCAAATCTCAGCCCTTACATAGTGCTGGACATAGAGCAGGTGCTAAGTAATAAGTGCTGAGTTAATTAATAAGAACGAAGACTTGCATTGGTTTTATGGACAGTCTGATAAGGAATAGAGAAAAAAAGAAGAAGAAAGAAGAGGGATCAGAGAAAGGGCCTCACAAAGCATGCTGGTCGTAGAACCATCTAAGGCAGTGTCAGACAATTCTACTCCCATGTGGCCTCAGTCTGCCAAGCAGCAGTGTCCAGTGCATATGCTGCCATGGCTAGTCTGAAAATATATTTATCTGAATCAAGTAAAATGGCACACTCTGTATAGAGACCACTGTCCAACGATTTGAAACAGCTGGTATGCTTCTTCGAAGGTTCTTGATGACCTCATAGTCTTGTAGCCTAGATGATGATTGTAATGGTAGTGATGATGAGGATGCTGGTTATTGAACATGATAACCCTAAATCATCAAAACATTAAGATAAATAGAAATAACAATGAATTTATTATCTTTTTCTGAAGGCCCAGAAGAAAAGAAGGCAAAATATCTGAAAATTATTCCTCAAAATTATGGTGGTAGTTTTGCAAGGTGTAACCCTTGGACCTCTCAGGTGCCAGTTCTCTGGTCCAGGGCCTATCATAGGATTTCTGGCCTGTATGTAAGACAGGCCAGACACAGTAAAGCTCTCAGGCAGAGAGACACACGCCTACACTTGAGTGTGTGGCAGGTGAGCACCAATAGAGAAAAGGCCAAACACTTCAAGTGTTTGACAGCATCTGTTCTACTTTCCCTTGGTCCTACTAGAAGCTGTGTCTGTCACAGCACAAGTGATTCATCAGACAAGGACTCGTGACCCATGCAAATCCAACTCTGATTTCAGTGCATGGAAAGACAGGTGTTCTCTCTCTACTGTGGTTGCCAAGTCAGCTGAAAGTTTCCACTTAGGCACTTTCCTTGACCTCATGGGGTAGCTTATTTGCAGGGTGGGACCAAGCTTGGCAGGAAGCTCTGGAGCACTCTCTGCACAGATAGCACATGTGTAGGCTTCAGGGCACAGCTGGCATTAGAGGTTCCTGATACAGAGGAGGTGCTTGGCACTGACAGGTGTTGCTGCGCTTATTTATGGAAGTCACTGGAGTGCAAGGTGGCAGAAATAATCCATAACATGAGCTGCTTTGGCAGAGCCTGAGACACAGGCTGCAGACAGAGATGTGTGCAGGGAAGCTCAGGGTGCGTTGGTGTGCTGGAGCTCGTTCTTACTACCTCTGAAAAGCTAATTGTTAAATTTGGAAGGATCTGCAAGATAACAGTTAGGAGTCAGAAGGTAGCATGGAAATTAAGACACTGGAACCCACATGGCTAATTGCATGATTTGAATCCCAGATCTTGCGGCTTGAAAATCATGCCAGGCATGCATGCCCAAACATCCCAAGAGGAGACTGGAGGAGAAGGGAACATGGCATGGCCATCCCTCCAGGTGGTGATTTCTCACTTTCCTGCTCTTTCTCCCTCTCTTTCTGTGTCTCTCTCTCTGATGAGCACACATGCCCTATAGCAGAAATAAAACAAAAAAGATGATTGCTAGACTTAACAAGTAGTAAAATTAAATGATCAATTAAGTTATATTAAAGGCAAAGACAGCAAATATTCAAAATTCATCACTTCTAGTTATTTTACTATATTTTACTATTATCTATGTTTATGAGGTTATTTAATACTTTTGTATCTGCATGGAGAAAATACTATGTAACGACACTACAGTCTGTCTGTCTCAACTCTGTGTCTAGTGACATCATTTTTCAGAGCTTGCAATCTGCAGGGATAAAAGTGGAAATTGCGGAGGCTACAAATCAGGGCTTAATTTATTGCTTTGTTGATTTTTTTTGTTTTGTTTTTGTTTGTTTAGACTTAAGAATGTGATGACAAATGTTAATAATGCAAATTAAATTTAACAAGTACATTATGTCTATAGCCATTACATTGTGAACCACACAAAATATTGAAGAAACATCCTTTTAGTATGGTAAGGTAATCTGAGACTCAGCAAAGAGGTCTCTCATGTCATTGACCAGAGTGAAGTTACAACATGCTGTGGTTTTACTCAACATAAATGCAGTATTCATGCAGAAACTATACCTGTTTCATGAATATGTTAATTATTTTGATTTAATCATCACACATTATGCTCTTGTGCTGAAAAAATTACCCACAAATGTGTACAATTATTGAGATCCAGCAGTTAGCGTAATGGCTATGTTGCTGGACTCCCACGTAGTCGACCGCGGTTCGCATCCCGGACCTGGTGGCTTAAAACTCACGCCGGGCGCGTGTGCGTGCGTGCCCAAGATCCCAAGAGGAGAATGGAGGAGAAGGGATTGCGGTGTGACCATCCCCCCTGGGGGGTGATTTCTCGCTTTCTGTCTCTATGTCTCTCTGTCTGTCTGGCGAGCGCATGTGCCCTATAGCGAAAATCTCTCCAAAAATAAAAATGTGTACAATTATTATATGTTAATAAAAAATATTTTCTTCTTTTTTAGAGGTTTTTGCTATAGGGCACATGCGCTCGCCAGACCGACAGAGAGACAGAAAGCAAGAAATCACCCCCCAGGGGGGATGGTCACGCTACAATCCTTTCTCCTCCGTTTTCCTCTCGGGATCTTGGGCACGCACGCACACGTGCCCCGGCGTGAGTTTTAAGCCACCAGGTCCAAGATGCGAACCACGGTAGACTATGTGGGAGTCCAGCGACATAGCCATTACTCTAACTGCTGGTCCCAAATAAAAAAATATTTTCAAGGGACCAGCAGGTCGTGTGATGGTTAAGGCACTGGACACTCCCACATGGCCAACTACAGTTTGAGTCCTGGACCTGGTAGCCTGCTTTCTCACTTTCCCTTTCTGTCTCTGTGTCTCTCTGGTCAAACTGAAATAAATGAATGAATAAATAAAATTAAATAATTATTAAAAATAATTTACACAAACATTTTCAAAAGAAATTATATCTGTAGGTTGACTACAACTACAAGAGTTCAGCAGAAACCAGGAAGTATTCTATAAGAATGAACTGGCTAGATGCAATTTAGACAGAAAAAGTACTGTGTATTTTATTATTATCCTTAAATTGCATTATATATTCTTTATACCAATAAAGACTAGAATAAATGTATGCACATATTCACAGGCATATGCTCTCTTCCAAGAGCTGACTGGAAGTCATTTACCAGCACACCAGTAAGTCTGGAACACCATACCCTTCTCTCTTGGGTGCTCTGAGAGAGCCAGTGAAGGGGAAGGAGCTTGCTCTCATTTTCAGCATAGGTGCTCTGAGATCCTAGCAAGCCAGTGAAGGGGAAGGAGCTTGCTCGAAATGGAAGCTCCATTTCCGCTCAGCATAGATTGAGTGCAGAATAAAAACAGGCAGAGGGGCCAGCAGGTGGCATGGATCCCACCATTAAGGTGCTAGATCTCACATAGCCAACTTTGCAGTTCAAGTCCTGGACCTGGTGGCTTGAAAATTATGTCAGGCACAAGTGTGTGTGTGTCCAAAATCCCAAGAGGAGACTGGAGGAGAAGGGATTGCAGCATGGCCATCCCTCTAGATGGTGAGTTCTCTTTTTCCTCTCTCTCTCTTTTCCTCTCTCTTCTCTCTCTCTCTCTCTCTGGGGAGCACACTCACCCTATAACAAAAACAAACAAACACACAAAAACCAGGTTGAGTATCTGCTAAACATGTAGAGTATGCTTACAATGCATCCAAGAAGACCATGACAGGTCAGGGACCCCAGCACATGCTGGACCGACTGCAGTGAAGGCCGCTACAGCCCACACTGTGCATTTGCACAGAACCCAAGCCCTGGGATTTTTCTTTTGTGCTCTTAATTCAAGTCACATGTGTAATTTGAGAACCTATAAATCACAAAGGGTCTTTCAAACAATGTTAGTATGTAAATACAAAATATACCATTAAATTTCCATCATTAATATTGAAGAGTAAGTCAATATTTGATAAAAATTGCCTCAGGGGAATGTGCCTTTCTGCCTGGTTCTATGCCTTGCAGACTTATTCAATTATTATTTAATTACCTGGTTAAATGTCATGGCTTACCAAGCAGGGATTATATTAATAATAGCATGAGGATTATTTAAAACCAGCCCAACATTAGATAGAGCTGGTCCTGTTTCATGCTCTTGCAGAGCACAAAATTTACATTAGTCTTCTGCACCTGGTTTTGAATGAATTGAATCTATTTAAGACTGTGCCCCCTTCCTGTTCCTTTTGAAAAAATCATCCTCCTGTAGTTGTCATGTTTTTCCAGGCTTTCAGCTATTCTTCACTCTGCCTCTTCTTCTTTTCTCCAGGAGTCTTAATTCCATAGTAAATCGAATACTTTAACAAAAGGTCGTGTTCGAAATACAGAAATACAAAATAGATGCAGGGTCACAGAGAACGATCTCGTCTCAAAGGAAGGTGGTGCGCCATGCAGAGCAGTTTCCGAGCCAACACCTTCTGACTGAATGGTTGCTGTTTAATTCGGCTCTAAGGTTGCTATAGCAACTGCTCTATCAGAAGGATTTGTTGGCACCTAGATGGACTTTATTTCTCTGCATTCGAAGTGAAGGGTGAAGACAATGTCCAATGGAAAGACTGAGCAACATTAAATAGCTCCCCTTTCAGCTTTACCATATTGGACAAACATTTGGGGTATTCTGAGCACGGTCTTTTGTCAGTCAGAGTGGCAGAGGTGCTCTCTGGAGGGCAGTAGAGAGGGGGAGAGAGAGCAGACCCAAAGGGTTGGGGCACAGGCTGGGAGAACAGCTGAAACATGGTGGGCCATGCAGGCCTTTTGTTCTCTGCCATCTGTGTGCTATGGTTTTGGGAGTGGAGCCAAGGCAGCGTTACCTGTATTGTGCTCCTTGGAGCTGGGGTGCGGCCGCCGGGCCTGCCTCAGACACAAGGGCCTCACATGCAATGACAGGGCCGTAATACCCTGGCAAATAAACTATTTGAACATTTGGCTTTATGAATATTGAGCAAAATTCTTCAAATAAATTGCAAAAACAACTCCAAGTGAACAGACATCTGAATCCCATTGCAAGCTTAGGGATACTGATTTGTAATGCTAAGTATGATGATAGTTGTATAAATAAGGACTACTTTTCTAAACAACTGGTGAGCTTCACAAACTGGTGCACTAAAAAGGGAACTGCTTACTGATTACTCTTAAGAACACCAAGGCCTAGGACAACTAACCATATAGCTGGGTAGAACATAGGCAAAACGTATGCACGTGTGGGTCTTTTGTGGATACTGAGAATAAAAATGAAATTATGTGGCCTTTGAAAAAATGATAATTTACAAAATATATAGCCATTTAGAAAGTCAGTTTGGAAATAGATAGCAAAATCTTTAAAATTTCTAATAACCTTTGACTCAGCAGTTTCACCTCTAGTAATTTGTGATACTGACAAGCTCGAATATGCAATTAGAATGTCAGTCAGAACTCGATAATCACTGAACCTTCAGAAATCCTCTACATGTAAACCATAGGGAACTGTTTACAATAAATGATAAAATATCCATTTAACAGAGTACTTCGAAGCCGTTACAAAGGATGCCAAAGCATATTTGCGAAAAGGGAAACAGTGTACTACTGAAGGAAATGAAGCAGGTTTCAACAGAATATGTATGGTTAATCCTACTTTTTTAAAAATTTTATTTTCATTTCTTTCACAAAAGAGGAAGACAAGCATCCTCAACAGGATCTCATCACACTATAATTCAGCCTCAGTTTTTCCGGACAGTGAGGATCATGGACATGCAGGCACACACCTGGTGAGCTCAACTTCACCAAGGAGTTGAACCCAGACCTTCCACATGGCTTCTAGCATTGCAGAGGAGTCCCTCCCACCTGTGCCACCATAGCCAGGCCTAGTGTTGTTTTGAAGAGCAGGTATTCATTTTTTTTAAAAAAAATCTATTGAGATATAGTAAAACATTAATGGTTGTTATCTCCATAGAATGAATTATAGGTGATTTTATTCTCTTTATTTATTATATTTATTTATATTTTCTAGATTCTCAACAATGAATATATTTTCCTGCTGTATTAAAAGTTTATAAAAGTGTTGTATTAGGAAATGTACTCATTTTATTGGATTGTCGGAAAAGTCATGATGCCTTTTTACACAGAAAACATTTAATAAGTCATGATTTTTCCAATGTCCCAATACATTTCTATTAATCACTTAAGTAATTCTTATCCTAGTTAGTTTAGAAGTAAAATCCTGGCCAGAAGCTCCAGCCTTGTGAGTCCAGATAAGCTCACATCAGCTCTGGGAATGAATGGGACATAGACGTCCAGGTTTTCTTGAACACAGGGAGATGTGATATCGAACCCCTTGACTGGTAAGACTTGATTCTGAGATATGTAGTTCAGAGACTTCTCTGTTTATTGGAGAAGGAAACTATTAGAGGTAGTGATTCAGGAAGGCAGGTATAGGGAGAAATGAAATTGGTTTAAGAGTGAAAGTGGTGTAAATGTAGTGCAATTATAAAACAGGAAGATTGGCTTTATAGCAGTCTTGTAAAAACAGCTTCTCTATTTTATAGTCCCACCCAATACAGTGTAGGAATAGCTCACTGAATCCCTGCTGGCCTCACTTTTGTACAAGGAATGGTACCCTTTTCCCTCTTCCTGGCCATCCCAAAGAGTCATGAATATCACAGAGTATGCTGGTCTTCTTTTCTCATCTCCCTTCCACCTCAGGATACTCACTCACTGGTAATCAATCAATCAGTTGAGGTTTGAACTTGAGCTGGGACCCTTTTGCCATTTCTGGCCAAACTAGATCTTCCTGAGTATCATTACAAAGGACCGTGCTCTTACTCTGTATGCTTGCTCTGCACTGTGACCAGGAACCATATATAGACTCTGGAAGACCTTAATAAATCAAAAAACAGTGCTTTCATTGCACTTATTGTCCTAGAAACAAAAAATCTCATAATAGATTTTTTTTTTTTTTTGGAGACCTTTTTGCTATAGGGCCCTTACACTCACCAGAAAGACAGAGAGAGACAGAGAGACAGAAAGCGAGAAATCACCCTCCAGGGGGATGGCCACACAGCAATTCCTTCTCCTCCATTCTCCTCTCCGGAGCTTAGGCACGCACGCACGCACACGCACCCGGCGTGAGTTTAAGCCACTGGGTCCGGGACTCGAACTGTGGTCGACTACATGGGAGTTCAGCGACATAGCCATTACGCTAACTGCTGGTCCCTCATAATAGGTTTGTTCTAACTTCTCCCAACCCCAAATAAGAAAGATTATATATAAAGTATTTTTAGTGGTTGCTATAGTTTGTTACATGAGCTTATAGTAACCTTGGCAGCACTCACATAAATTTATTACATTAATAGAGTTACATGAATTTGATTTTAGGAAAAAAACAATTTATCCTTGGAAGGAAAGTGTCTTCAGCTCCATGTAAACAATATTCCTTTGCAAACAATGCCCTTTATTTTGGCAACGTGTCTGTCCTGCCATCTGCCTCACAAAGCACTTGCCAAAGTTGCAATAATAATTGAGTTACGAAGGGAATTAGGTGTAATGGAGGGGAAGGAAATTGATTGCTTAATTTTTATTAACAGAAAGTGAGAAAATCGTGGTGCCCTGCTGTGAACCGAAATGAAACAAAGAGGAAAGATACACAGAGATGACTCCAGGTGGCAGGAAAGTTCCTGCACAAACATCAGTAATCCTAAAGAAAGGCTAGCTGAGCAGAGAGACTGGAAGGGGCACGAGGGGTACCAGCAGTCCAGGGCAGCAGTGATGCGGCTCCACGCATCGAGAGAAGGACACGCGTACCGGGGAGACCAAGATCTTGTGCTGGGAAGAGTAGTGGACCTCTCACTGCAGGCTGTTTGGCTAAAGGCCAAGGATCACATCTTTGCCAGGTGGAAGTTGGAGTCTACGTGTGTGCACATGTATGTAGAACGAGTGACTTCTGATACTTGCTTGCCCTCCCTCAGGCAACTGTGCTTTGAGGAACTAGAATCTAGAAAGCATCAGGTAGATAGATTCATGAGAGTTACTGAGACTTCACTAGGATGAAGTGCTATCATGTCCTTGGTCATGAATTAGGACAAGGCTGCCTGAGCTGAGCTGTGTCCCCTGCTTGTCCTACAGGGAGACCTACTCCACCTTTCTGTGAAGTCAGTTTTCTTGCTCTCATTGGGCGGGTGCTGACTGCATTAACCTGCTTATGACTCCCTCGAACTCACTCTAATCTAGATATGCATTTCACATGTTTGGTCTGTGAGATGCAGGAAGGATGTGAGCCTCCTGAATGTTGGTGAGAGGAGCTTGGGGAGAGGGCATGGATGATAGCATCATGGCCTTTTTGCAGGTAATGTTTTCGATTCACTTACTGCTATCCACACTGTCAACTGCACACAGGATGTGGCAGCATTCATTTTCCTCTGTGAGAGATGCACAGGCTTGAGCATGGCGAGGAGAATGAGGCATTGCATCCAGTCCCTGAGGAGTCAATCCTTTGAACTCCCTCCTGGCAGACATCTTGAATCTGCTAACTCCTAGCATCCAGGTAGTCCCCCCACTAAGTTCAGCAAAATCTAGGACACAGGCAATCATTTCTTGAATCCTAACTACTTAGCACCTAGGGTGAGGTTTTAGCAAATATTTTGAAAACCTAAGTCCATAGGTTTTTCAGATGAGCACTACAGTAAGTGGATTCTCACTACAATTGTGAGTTTGCTAAAAAAAAAAAGGCATAAATATTGGACCAGCAGATGGCATAATGGATACTTGGCTGGACTCCCACATAGTCAACTGCGGTTTGAGTCCCAGACCCAGCAATTTAAAACTCACACCATGTACATATGTGTTTATGCCCAACATCCCAATAGGAGAATGGAGGAGAAGGGATTGTGGTGTGACCAACCCCTGTGTGGGGTGATTTCTCTTGCTTTCTGTCTCTCTGGTAAGTGCACACACACTATAGCAAAAATCTGTCTTAAAAAATAAAAAGGCATAAATCCCAATTTGGCCTCTGTTAGCAAAAATGGGAAAGAAACAGCCACATTCCATACTAATAGGAATAATTTTCATGTTTAAATTATAACTTGAGGAAACTCTAACTGACAAAATGAAACCCAGGCATGTAGCAACTTAGATAAAATTATCCCCCATGAAGTGGGGTGGAAGGAAGTTAATAAAGTTGACACATCCATATGATACACTATTAGATAGACAAAAATAATGCTTTTAAAATCTATTCAAACATGTGAAAATTTTCATGATATAGAATAAATTACAAAAGGGATTCCAAAGCTATTATACAGCCTGTACCCAGTTATAGACTAAGTGAAAGAGAAAAAGAAACATAAGTCAAAATAAAAAGAGACTAGGAAAATATACCAACATAGTAACAGAGGCTAACTGTGGATGATGGGGTTGTGGGTGTTTTTAAAAAATTTCCCTCTTTATACATTTTAAAACTAACAAAAGTTATATATGTAAAATTATAAAATAAAAATGATATAATTATAACATTATATTTCTTTCCTGAGACAGAAAGGCGGGGGGGGGGGGGGGAGACATCCCCGACAAGGTCTTTATGCTGTGATCCATCCCCAACTCAGTCAGCCAGGACCTCAGACACGCACATGCTTGGCATACACGGGGAGACCTGACATGAACTGGGCCCTCCCCATGTGGAACCAGCACCACAGAGCGTTGTGTTACTGCTACACCACCACTGCCAGCCCCTAGACCTTTCTGCTGATCTAATTTGACTAAAATGATCACATGCTATATAAGATCACATGCTTTTTATTAATGAGAGAGAGAGGAAAGGGGGAAGAATGAGAGAGTTATTTTTGACAGGGTCTCACTGCATCACAATCCTCCTGGCCCAGTCTCCCAGCTGGGTACGGCCACAGGCAAGTGCCACCACACCTGGCCCAGTTAGGTTGGGCTAGGAAGTGAACCCAGGTTTTCATGTGGCCTCTGCCCCAGACAGTACTGCCCTCCCATTTGCACCACCACAGCTATTCCAGAAAACAATTGTTAGAGAGAGAGTTTTTTTTGCTTTAGGGCGTGTGCACTTCTGGGAAAGACAGAAAATGAGAAATCACCCTCCCCCCACCCCAGGGGAGATGGCCACACCATGCTGCAATCCCTTCTCCTCCATTCTCCTCTCGGAATTTTGGGAACATATATACCCGTGCCCGATGTTGAGTTTTAAGCCGCTGGGTCCAAGACTCGAACCACAGTCAACTATATGGGAGTCCAGTGATGTAACCATTATGCCATTTGCTGATCCCAGAAAGCAAATTTTTAAGGCACCTCAGCCAGAGAAATTTTCTGTCTATTATGATTTTTTAAAAAAGGCAGGGAGATCACTGAAGAAGAGAGAGTTAATTTCTTGAATTGCAATAACGTAAAATATGTAGTTCTGTTTCAGATAGTTGTGTATATGATGCAGGCGGTTGTTAGGCTTCCTGGGGCTTCAATTTATAGTGCTCTTCCCCATACTCTGGTTGCTATTACCGGGTTCTCTGGCTCAGTTGGTTTCATTTTGCTTTTTTGAACATGGTCGAGTGTGTAATTGGATATTTTCCAAAGACTAATGACCTTTAGAACATTCTTTGTTTGTGTAGTTCTTACAAGTTATGCCATAACTTAGAATACAAGGTTTAAAATGCTGGCTGCTCCAGGTTGCCTACAGCCAAGCCTTCCCCGAAATGTTTATTTCAGAGAACAACACTGAATTTGTGGTCACAGAGTTTTACCTCCAAATGTAATCTACAGACCCCATGATCCCCATCTTCCTACTGTGTCATGAAATTTGAGTGATCTGGGCCATTAATTATAATGTTCCTAATTGTCTCAAAGACTTCTGGTTGTAACGCAGCCTTCCCTATGGGACAGAGACTGACAGGATTCTTGTTCTCCAGAAGAATTGGGTTCCCATGATTTTTTGGTAGCATCTCAGGGCATGAGCTGACCCATATTTCTACTCACTGAGGCTGGCTAATGAAGACAGTAGCTTTCCGAAATACAACCGGCATTGTAGGCTTCTTGGAACTTACTAACGTTACCTGCTAACTCGAGGCATCCAGGTAGTCCTCCAGCTAAGTTCAGCAAAATCCAGGACAGAGGCAATCATTTCCTGAATCCTAAAGACTTAGCACCTAGGGTTGGGTTTTAGCAAATAGTTTTGAAAACCTAATGTATATGGAGTTAGTCCCATAGCCTAGTGGGTAAGGAGGCTGGATCCCACATGGCTGACCATGGTTCAAATCCTGAACCTAGTACCTTGAAACCATGCCAGATACATGTGCATGTGTGTGTGCCTAGGGTCCCAACAGGATAGACAGATGGAGGAGAAGAGATTATGCCATGACTATATCCCACTGGGAGATGCTTTATTCCTCTCTCTCTGTCTCTCTGTCTCTCTCTGGCAAGCACACACACTCTCTGACAATTAAAAACAAACAAAAAAACTAATACATGTGACTGCTCATAATAGTCCTAAAATGGTAACCCCAGTGTGTTAACTGAAGGATGAATAAACAAATTGCTGTTTTCTCACAATGCAATACTTGACAGCGATGATAATTAATGATCTGCAGTTCTGTACAACGCTATGGGTGAATTTCACAAACATGATGCTGAGTGGGAGCAATTGGGTGTAGAAGAGCACAGAGGCATTGGTCTACTTACATATATGTAGTGCTTTTAAAAAGTGTAAAAGCAACCCAAACTGATCTTTGGTGAGTAAAATCAGGATGACAGTCATCTTCTTGGGTGGGAGCAATGAGGGACTTCCAGAGTATTACTAATTTTTTGTTTCTCAGGCTGGGTGCTAGTTTGTACAAGTGTTTTCAGTTTGCATAAAGGAAAAAACAAAACCTTCAAGCTGCATTCTTAGAATATATGCACCCCTGTGTGTGTGCATGCATGGGTGTATTTCAATTAAAAAGTTACTTAAAAGAAAATATTGCTACTTCTGGAAAAATCTAAGATTGAGGAAGGAGGCTGGACCAGAGAAGCTGCAACTTGTGGTTCCTCCTTCCATGGGGCAATTGGCTCCAGCTCTGCAGAGTTTTCCTGCAGCTTATTGTGGGGACTCTTTTGGGATGATGGAGAAGCACTTTCTGTAAAGTAGCAGTTTTATTTGCAGGACCTTTGTGTTCTCTATCCCTGGGCAGTGCTTTTGCCACCCCTCAGGTGACTTCAAATAGGAACTTGGAGAGTACTTCCAGAAGTGACTGCCCACGTGAATGAAGAGACAGAGGGGGGCACTCGGCATGCTCTGTGCAAGGACACAGTGGTCTATAAAACAAGGCTCTGCATGGGCCTCTGGGCTGCAGGGTTGTCTGCTCAGTGAGCATCAGCCCCTGCTGACAGTACCTTCCAGCCTGGCTTTGGAGCTGGTCTCTCTTTCATTTAAATTCCAGTTTTGCTACTTATGAGCTTTGTGACCTGGAGGAAAGCATTTCTCCAAGCTTTTATTTTTCTTCTGTCTAAGACGGCGACAATACTGAGAGTGTTTGACCCTTAGAATGCCCAAACAATAGTACTTTATCATCCTCACTCTCTTCTCCAATCAGATACTGGTATTTCCAGTGTTGATGGCCAAGTATTTGACCTCCCAAGAAAGCTGGCTAGTGAGAGGCAGGAAAATTGGAGTTCACCATCTTTTTGAAGCCATGAAGGAAAAATACACAGCCTTTAAAATCTATGCTATTATCCCAGGGTTCCTTTCTGAAATTCAGAGTACAAGGACAGCAGCATTTTGGGACAATAAATACAGACTTGCAAATTACTGACCCTTTTAGACTTCTCCCTTATGTGAGACATTCATGAGAAACAGGCACCACATGCAGCTCAGAGAGACAACCACGGGCATTGTCATGATGCACATATATATGCTGTGGAGGGTAGAAATGAGCCCCAGTCTTCTTCAGAGAACAGTGGAGTGATTATACTACAGTTCGATGCTACCGAAGCCAGCTGTACATTTGCCTGGGAGAAGAGCAGAGAGAAGCCTTTGCAGGAAAGAGATCTGGGAGCTGAACGCTGGGCCAGACAGCCATGCCATGAGCTCACTGTCTTTGGCAACCCACCGACACAAGGATCCAAGAACAGCAGCTGCCAGGAAGCTCTGCAGGAAGCAGCACCTCCCACAGCATCAGGAAAGAGCCAAGAGGGTCAGGGTGGGCCCAGGGCAAGATCCTCAGCCTTCCTGCAGTCAAGACACCTTGCAATTGTTTGCTTTGTGCTTCCACTGGGTCTGAAGATGCCAAGGGCACTATTGGCTATGATTTGCTGAGGGTACAAAACTTGCTTGATATTATTTTATCACAAAGAAGAAAGTTTGTATATTAAAATCTCTTCGAATTTATTAAAAGTCTGAGGTTGTTGGGGCTGGCAGGTGGCATGGTGGTTGAGGGCACTGGACTACCACATGGCCAACTGTGGTTCAAGTCCCGGACCTGGTGGCTTGCTTTCTCACTTTCTCTCTCTCTCACTTTTGCTCTGTCCCTCACTGGTCAAATTAAAATAGGTAAATAAATAAATAAAAGCTAAATAAAATAATTCTTAAAAAAAATTTTGAGGTTATTAATAGGAGTCATCTCCTTCTCCAAAAACTTAAACACACAAGTTTGCATTGGTAGGTGTTATGGTTTGATATGTCCCCTCAAAATGCCTGTGATGAAATTTGGTCATGACAGGATTAAGAGGCTGAAAATTTAATAGGTGGGGCCTCTGGAAGAAAATTAAGATTAAGATCCTCAGGGTGGGGGTCTCCACGATTGAATCCTGGAGGGTTTATCAGGAGATGGAATGAGACAGACACACGAACACTGGCATGGGCACACTCTTGTTCTCTCTTTTCCATGCAAAGGCCTGCACCACGTAGGACTCTGCAGAGTCTCCACCAGCAAGAAAGTCCTTACCAGATATGTTTCCTGCACCTTGGGGTCTCCAAACCATGAGCTGAATAGACCTCTATCTTATAAGTCATTCAGTCTCAGGTATTCAATTATTAAGCAACAGAGAATAGACTGTAACAGAAGGGGGCTTCGGGATTATTCTTGTTTTACCCTGCATTGTAGAAACGTGGCGATGAGGGCCAGAGAGGTCATGCGTTCATTGTATCCAGTAACATGGCAGTGAGAAAAGAGAAAGGACTAAAATCCGAAGTGATTACTGGGCTGCTTTATACTCTGTTTTCCTCCACATACTCTTTCTCACTTAGCAAATAGAACATTACAATTAAGACATCAATTTTAGTGATAAAATTGCAAATGGGAACCCCAACTATGGTGGTCCACACCAGAAACAGAGTCAACTCAGCCACTCCCTTACCCAGTTGGAGCACATTATTTCACTTCCCGATGCCTCTGCTAGCAAGCAAATATGCCCTTCGACCATAGAGGAATAACTCGAGGATTAATAAGCTAATGTGGAGGGTGATGAAGGCGGCTGCATGGTGTGTGGCTTTCTGAGAGAGCTAAATCAACATCAGCAGGCACTGCAACCACAGAACATGAACCCTGATGAGATAATTTCCTTCTTCACGGAGAAGGCCCTCCAACCTAATGAAAAGCTATAGATCCCTCTTGGAGACAGCACAGTCCACAAAAATGCTATAGCACTCATAAAATATGTTGCGACTGTACTCATTTACTAAGAACGTTCATGCTGCACTCCCAACCCCTTCATTATTCAGAGTAATATGCCATATTTACTAAGCACTCTAACGTGTCAAGCACTGTCTGAAGGCATTTACCAGCATTTTTTCACCTGGGCCTCCAAACAGTCCTGCTAAAGAGGTTGTATTCTTGGGACCAGCAGTTAGCGTAATGGCTATGTCGCTGGACTCCCACGTAGTCGACTGTGGTTCGAGTCCCGGACCTGGCGGCTTAAACTCACGCCGGGTGCGTGTGCGTGCGTGCCCAAGATCCCGAGAGGAGAATGAAGGAGAAGGGATTGCGGCGTGGCCATCCCCCCTTGGGGGTGATTTCTCGCTTTCTATCTCTCTGTCTCTCTCTGTCTGTCTGGCGAGCGCACGCGCCCTATAGCAAAAACCTCTCCAAAAAAGAAAAACAAAAAAAGAGGTTGTATTCTTATTGTCATTGTGCAAATAATAAATCATAGGTTCAAGAAGTATAAGCAACTTCCCCAGGGCACAGAACTGTAGAATGGTGGCACCCACATGGAAACCCAGGTTAAGCTGGAGCTCCCAACCCTGATGACCTACTGCTGTCTTGCTCCCGTTTGGCTCCTTAGTGTGACAGAATTGAGGCCCTTCACATTATATTCCTTATCAAGGTAATGACCAACAGGCAGAAAAACTCAGGCCCCGAATTCGATAGCAGTGGTTTGCAACTGACTTTCAGGCTTTTGTACTTTTAGAAAGCTGTATGGGAGGACAAGAGGGAAAATGAACATAATAAAATAACGACAGAACACACGAACATGGGAGGATAGTACAGGAGTTTTGAAATTCATATCCTGTTTAAAAGCAATATACTTCAAGTGTATTTCATGGTATTCAAGTTATAGAACATAAAATTCAATCACTCTTGTGGACAATTGGATGAAATGAATACAAACATAGCATATCCCCCAAACAAACATTCCCCACATGGTGTGGTTCCTGTGGAAATAATAAAAATAATCCAATTTAGTTATGCAGAGTTCACCTTCCCTTGCCTGTAATTAGTGCTGCTATGATGAGGGAGGCTGAAAAAGGAAACGATATAAACTGCCAGCCTAGAATTACATCTGGTCCCTGAGGAGGGCCCATTCTCTCTCTCGTCTACAATTTCTTACTCCATCTCTTATAGACATTTAGCCTCCCTTCATCTGCTAAAATACCCCCCACGAACCCTGTAATTCCTTTTCGTTTTCATTCCACAGTCTATTGCATGAAATTGGTGCTCAAAAATATGCTTGTTGATTAATCTGGCCTGTTTCTATTTATGTGTTTCTTCATTAATTATGTAAGGATTCTGCTTGTCCAGGAGCAGTGGCTGAGGCCTAACACTGAAAACGAGAGATTCTGAGTACCTCTGTACTCTGGGGAGAGCTGCTCACACAGGTGGGCACCTGCCTGCAGGTTTTGCTAACAGCTGACAGAGAAAGTCCTACCAATCAAGAATCCCTCCCCAGGCCAGCAGACGGCTCAGCAGTTACATCACTGGACCCTCACTTGGCCAACCACAGTTTGAGTCCCAGACCATGTGGCTTGAAAATCACGCTGGGCATGAGCGCGTGCATGCCCAAGGTCCCAGGAGTAGAATGGAGGATTGCAGCACGACCACTCCCCCTGAGGGGTGATTCTCAAGACCATCCCCCCAAGGGGAGATTTCTCACTTTCCCTCTCACTGTCTCTCTTTATTTGGTGAGTGCATGTATCCTAAAACAAAAAATCTCTCAAAAGGAAAAAGAAAAAAAAAAAAAAAAGAATCCCTCCCAAGTCCATAAGAGACTGAGAGGAGAAGAGAGAGTACTGAAAAACTAAGCTTTGTGGAGCATGTGTGTTTAACAGGGAATTAATTTCTTTCCTTAATTCAAATGGGGAGTAGGATGGGTCCCAAGAGAATTATTTTTAGAGACTTGGGGGTACCTATAAGAAGAAGTGACTGGCATTTCATGTTCCAGGTTGGATATTGGCTTAGCCAGTGTCTTTTGTGCCATCATAAACAGAACTAAAAGACTTGGGGAGAAATAGCAAGGTGAGAGGAGGGGATGACGGTGAACTCCCTATAGTCCGGCTGTTATATCATGTTCCTGGGGGGCTTTCAGGGGGCGTAGCAAAAGGGACCTGGACTTGACCTGCTTTGTCAGTCTCCTACATATGAAGATTTTATGCTATTCAGAAGATTCCAGCAGCAAAGGGTGATGAGAAAACCCCTGGTGTTGGGAGCAGGAGACTATGAGCATGGCCAAGGAGAAGCAAGTCTTCCATGTCATAGAATGGCTCACTGGCTTCCATAGAACTCACTGTGCAGCTCTGTGATAGAGACAGCTGGTGACACTAATTCTCTGACACTAGCCATGGGGAAAACTAATGACAAACTAATTCTTCTGTTTCCACCCCAGTTGGGGTGTACTGCAGTTTAGTTCTACTACTTACTAGCAAGAGTTGGCATCAGACTTCATGAGTTTAAGAACACACTTCTCACCAAGACTTCTCTCACTTCAGATGTCAGCTACATGTGGGATCTCTAGACCACTCATATTTTTGATCAACTAGGTACAAGTTTGGGGGTTCTCTTCCATTCTCTACAAGTTTGATAACTCATGAGACTGACTAACAACTCAAGAAAAACTTTACTTATCTTTATTACAGTTTTATAATAAAGAATACATATAGGAAAGGGTCTGGGAAAGAATAGAGTCAGGATACATCATCTTCCAAGCACATTAATGTGTTCATCAACCAAGACGTTCTACTGAGCGTCGATGCCATTACATTGAGGTTGGGCTTTCATTACATGGACACAATTGATTTGGTCATTGGTGGTATGATTTAATTCGGTCTCTAGTCTCTCATTTCCCTTGGAGGTCAGGCTGGCCCAAGGTTCTGATCCTCTAATCTTGTGGTTGGACTTTCCAGGGACCAGCCCCATCCTAAAGCTATCTAGGAACCCACCTTAGTCACCTCATTAGCATAACAGATATTCCCATTACTCTGGAAAGTCCAAATGTTTTTGAAGCTGTGTCAGGAACCAGGGACAAAGATAAGGTATTTCCCCCATAACACTGCAGGGGGAGCCAGAAGTAGCTACAACCCCAGGAGGTGATTGTGATCTCACACAGCTAAGCAGCTAGACTCTTTTTTTTTTTTTTTTTTTTAATTCCCAAATTAAAATTTTCCCAAACCAGAACTAGAATCTAGACAAAGGAAGAGAGAGTGGTCTACAAAGAGCAGACCACATGGCTCGCCACTCCAACCCCCGTAAGCCACAAGTCTAGTCTGGACCAGAGAAAGGAAAGAACTCTGAATCAGAGAGAGGTTGACATTTTAAACTGAACCAAAATAAGTTTTAATAACTCAAAAAGAACCAAAAGTTATGAGATTTTCCCATGATATCATTAAGTGATGGGAAAGTAGGATTTGACAACATGATTGAAAGTAGGGACTAGAAAAATAAAACTGCTCATGTTTTAACCACACTGTGCTTAATGCTCATTTATAGCCATTTCATATTTGGCTAATATGAAAAAGATGAAAAGTGTCAAGTGTTGGCAAGGATGTGGGGCCACCAGCACTCTCAGGCTTCTGGGGAGTGTAAATTGTTGCAACCACTTCAGGAAAATGTTTGCCAACAACTATTAAAGCTGAATATATGCATACCACATGACCCAGCCATTCACCTCTAGGGATGTACCCAACATAAATTTGCTTATAGACATATACTATAATATTTATAGCAACATTACTGATGATAACCCAAACTGAAGATTATTCAATGGCCACCAACAGTAGAGTGGCTAAAAAAAATACATCATGGCATGTTTATAAATGGAATACTATACAGCAACGAGAATAAACAATCCCAAACCACACACAACAATGTGCATATCTCTCACAAACGTAATATCAAGAGGAAAGATCCAGTCACCAAAGAGCACATACTCACAGGCAAAACATATCTGTATTGTGGGAGACAAGGTGGTACCTAGAGGGTGGGAGTTAGCAAAGAGGAAAAGATTAAGAAGGGGCTCCTGGAGTGCTGCGTGCAGGTTATTTGGGTAAGTTCCACTCATGAAAGTGATAAATACACTTTTATGGATGTATGTTATAATATATATATATATATATATATATATATATATATATATATTTAAAAATGTGGGCCCAGCTGCAGAGACACGTGCTAGACACTGCTGCTTGGCAGGCTTAGTCTACATGACAGGCCTGAGTTTGATTCCCAGCCCACTGTAAAAAGCCAGGCATGATGGGGCATGCCTCCAGTCCAGCTGCTCAGGAGGATGAAGCAGGAAGATTGTGACAGTAAGACCCTGTCTAAAGCACCACACCAAAAAATAAAAAACAAAAAACAAAACAAAAAGAAGGAAAGGGAAAAGAAAAACATTGAAATTAATAAGGGAGATTTCTGAAAAGATATTTTGTACTGGATTTGAAATAGGAGATCGGGGATCTGTGATGGTCTGCAGTAGCTCGACTGCTACTCCCTCTGTCTCTCTTTGATGATCCATGTGGCCTTTATCATGGGGGTAGGTCTTTTTGAGTATCTGCATCTTTTTCTTCTCATCTCTGACTGGTCTATTTTGTTAGCATTTGATAGCCATAATTTTGTAAGACATCTGATTTGATTCCCCTTGACTATTGTTTTTAGAAACACAGTGTCTTGCTGGACATCCTGGATCAAGACAGTGCTTCTCAGGGCCAGTATATGGTGTGGTGATTAAGGGGCTGGATTCCCACATGGCTAACTGCAGTTCGAGGCCTAGACCAGGGGGCTTGCTTTCTCACTCCCTCCATCTCTTTCTGATGAATTAAAAAGAATAATTATAAAATTAAATAAATAATTCTTAAAATTTTTTTTAAAAAAAACCCACTACTTATCAAAGGCAAGCACTAAGAAGAGGCAATTTCAGCTTAAGAAGAGATGTTGGGTGTAGTAGGGCTTGCTGTCACTACTGGTACACCTACCCAGTACACCCACCCACTCATAGAGAGATGCAAAGGTCAAAGAAAAGCAGGGGTAGAAATACAGGTTAGCAGTTGTACTTTTGTATATTCATTGATAATAAAGAGATTTATACAAAGTGCCTATATATTCAGTAAAGTTTTTTAAAAACCTATATTGAGAGACCACCATTGGATGTCTTTCTGAACATCTTAGAAACAGAGACAATGACTTTTGTTCTGGACTGCCGTTCTCCAGGATCTGATGTATAGCCCCAAGCCCTGGAGATACTGTCCCTCTCTGGAGCAAAGGTCAGATTTGCTTGCAGTTCACTATACTCAGGTTTCCTAAACTTGAGAGTCTTCTCTTTTGAAACAACCTATTACATGTGCAGGTGTCACCTGGCCTCATCATTACACCCCTGTGGGGCTCGGGTCTCCTGGAACCAATACTTTAGTTATAGTTAGTACCATATGTAATAAAATGTCTTTTGTCTCTGAACCAGAGTCTAGTATCAATATCCTTCACCAGCATCCCTGAAACTGTCAGTCTAACTTGTTAGCTTGCAAGTAGAATAAAATCTCAGATCCTATACTGTTCTCATGCTCCCATGTATTGGGTCATTGGAAAAGTCATGATGTATTTTTCCATTTTTCTATGTAAAAATGCATCATGCCTTTTCCAACAACCTAATACAGGCATTTGAAAAAGAATGCTTCTAAGTGTGTAACTACTGAGCCTGTCAATAGGTAATTTGGGAAGGAGTTATGGTAAGGATGCCCATGGAATTGCAGAACTCACTTACCAGCATTTTGGTGTAGGTATAGCCATGTATCTCCAATTTCCTCTGTGTGTCAATACCTTAACCCTTTTTGGTGTCAATTACTTTCATCAGTTTGCCCCCCAGGTGATGCCTGTGCAGCTTAGCGGCAATCCACCCCTTTCACATAGCATCTGCCAGGACAGGTGACATTATTCACATGTGTTCGGTTGATCATTTACCATAAATCGCAGATTTTTCTTCAGAGCGCTTTGACTGCTACTCTGCTGTAAATTTGATTATTCTCTTCTTCATTAACCATTGTGCAATTTGTCTCTTTGTCACCTCAATTTACTGGCTTCAGTTCCTTTCTCTAATTTATCAAATGTAAGCTATATTTAACCTTATCTTTCACTATACAGATTTCTCCTCCTACAACTTTATGTAGAAAGGCTCATTGGGTCCTTTTTCCAGTTAAATTTAATGTTTTTTGGAATGGCCTCTCTAGGGCTTTTTCAGCCTGATACTTAATTTCCCCCTGCAGTTGACAACAGAGCATGGACTTCTTTCTGATCAATTTTTTAAAGTTTATATTTTTTTTATTTACTTCTATGAGGGAGACAGAGACAGAAAGATACAAGCACCCCTAATAGGGTCCTTATGCTGAGATCCATCCCTTGTCTCAGCTGGACCAGATCGTAAGCCCACATGCGTGCGCCCAGTGTGCTCAGGGAGTTCCCGGATGTGAACCCGGGACCTCTGTCCCATGTGGGCCCAGCTGCTGCACCATAGCCTGGCCTCTCTTCCTGATCAATGTTAACAGTCAGTCATGTATTATTTCCTTACAAGGTTGTCACAAGAACGAAGAGCAGTGCTTCTATTTCCTGAAATAACTGGCATGCAATTCTAACAGTAGAAAACAGTTGATGTTTTCCCCAAGTCTCTGACTCTTACTTTGTTGCTAACCCTTTTTAAAAAACTAGTATTTCCTAACAGCAATGTTTCAGATTATTTTTAAGGTATCTTTCTGGTTACTAAGATTCATATATAATTTATTTTTCTGTTCCAACTACAATTCTACTCTTAAATTTCCCACTATGCAAAAAAGTCAATAACATCAGGATGGTATCTTAATTTCCTTTCAATAAAACAAGTAACCTAATTTTATTTACTATAGCTTGTCCTGATGCTTGTGAAGTAGTTTTAGGTTAGATTATTTTTTTACCGAATTAGACAAAAAAATAATTTATTTAACAGGTTTTTCCAACAAAAGATAAAGATTTAATACAATTTTTATGTTTTAGCCTTGCCTTACACCCCATAGGAATTAAATAAAGAATGGATTTATAAAATTATAAATCATATCTAAGACTTCAAGGGTTGATATGGCCCTTTCCTTGCCTGCCCTCTCAGTAGTATTTCACTGATGTCTATTACACAACCCCCATATGCTTGAAATTTTCCCTTCAGGAAGTTAGCCTAATTAGCCAGTGGGCTTAAGAGACCTGGCTGCAGTGCGTGGTGGGATGTAGGCAGGCTGAGTCTGAGTTGAGCTCTGGAGTCCTGCAGCTAGTATGCTGGACTAATTTATACTCCAGGGTAAAAATTAAGGCTAGTCTTTGGTAGCTGGCCAGATTGTTGCACAGGGTTAAAGCTGGGGTTGGAGATTGCAAAAGTGAAGTATGTTTTTCTTATGCATGCTGTGTTGTGTGGAAATTTCTTCTGGGGCATCTCACCTGCACATTTGTCTTAATTGCACTCATCATGTGACTGTTATCAGAAGACGCATTCATCAAAATTGGTATAATTGGCTATTGAGTTTAGGGTCCAAATTAATAAACACTTCTCTACTTGATTATATTTATGCTTCAATATATTTGACTATCTCATTGCAAGGTTCATTTTTAACCCAAATCAGTAGTAATTAGCTTTCACTATAACCTCATGGTGTATCAGATCCCAAGAACAGACTGAATCTCAAAGTAACCAAGCATACATGCTGAGAAAAGAGTGGAAGAATTTTTGTTTCTCAAGCTTCTCTTGGCTTTTCTTGTGGTCAAATTTCTGATGATCAGCATGTCCTAAAAGTTTCTCATTCTCTCTATTATGCAGCCGAGTTACAAGAGGGCCCTGGAAGATGCCTTTGTTGGAAAGTACTACGGCTGCACCAAGAGCCTCATTAAAGTCAGACCCTAGAGATTTGAATTCCTGAGGAGACCAAGGCACATATACCAGCATGATGCTATGATGTCTCCCAGTCTTAAGCTGGGGACATCATTTCAGTGGCATTATGCTTCCTTATCTGACTCCTCAATTGGTAGCTTAACTGGTTGGAACCTAATATCTTATACCAATCCCTCTGCAACACTGGACAGCTATGGTGATTACTGAGACAGTCTGTAAGAGCTGACAGGGAAAATATCATACTTGAAATATGCCCTGCCTACACATCACAGATTGATAAGGACAAAATCGCAAATTTGTATTATGGACAGAACAGTGTATTTAAAATAACAAAGTAATACCTTGTTTCGCCATTAGGGAACAAAGTACCCATCAAAAAGATTCCCACTACATGTATTTGATTCTATAAAAAAAAAGATTATTCCAATGGTGATTTGATCTATCCAGATATATTTTCATAAAGTATTTTCAGAAAAAAAACAAAAAAGTTAAAAGATAGCATTATGTTTAAAAATATTGTATGAAGAAATATTAAAATTTTTGACTAACCATGAGAAAGTATATTATTATGTGGAAGATAATATATTAGCAAGTGTTGTAGAGTGAGCGTTTCATTTTCTGTCACTGGACATACTAAGATATAGCTGATTAATTTAAATTCCATAGCTCACCTAGAGTACATAACCAATAAATATTTGTTGAATAAATCTAGGATGGGGAAGCAAATAGACAATATCAATTATGCAACAAATCACAGCTTTTGGTCTCCTCTGGGACTAACCGTCACACTGGTCTTCTTACCACGACCCTAGGAACGCCACTGAGAAAGAACACCAAGGTCTGCCCCACAGGTGAGCTCTCCGTAATGGGGAAGAAGGAGCAATTTCAGGGGATTCCTTTTAAGTTTATTGTTTTCTTTTATGAAAATGAGAAAGAGAGATGCACCCTCAACAGCTTCTCACACCACGATCTCCCCAGCTTTCCTAGCCAGCTCGAATCATGGGCACACTCCTGGTGTATATAGGTTGAACAAGGAATTAAACCCGTAATCTTCCATATGGATCATTCTGGTGCATTACTGTAAGCCACTGAGCTGACCCTCCAGGGAATTTTTCGAGCATTAATAATGGTAAGATTTGAACCCAAGAATGAATGGTCAAAGAGAAGCACAAGTAAGAAGATTTTTATCCTTACATGGTGATAGTGACAGTGAGTCTTGTCTGCATTGGTCTTAGTTGAAAAGAAAGGGATTTGTGTCCCAACACAGACCCTCGTTCATGCCAGGAAGGTGAATCTTGACAAACTCTGGGCATCAGCCTTTGTTTTTAGCCCGGAGTTCTACAAAACCAATCACATATCAATTTGGTATAGATGTCATAAGTCATAACCTGTGGTTTTAACTTTTCTCTATTATGTACACTGATTCTAGGATGTAATTAATAGCTGTCCTAAGAATTATAAAATTGGTCATATTTCATAGCCTTAGTCATTTTATTCAAATAAGGTTTATAGAGCAAGTATAAGTAAGCTGACCCTGTTATAAGATGACACCTTTCTGCTTATAACAATGTATTTAGTTATTTACTCATGATGATGATGAGTTTTCATAATTCAAGCCCACTTTCTACCGTTCTCTTTCTTTAAGATAAGCCTGCTTATGCAAGGTGCTGGCTTGACCAAAGGGAATTTCCTATGGTCCTACTACGTGACTTGATCTAACCAACCAGCACTTGAGTGAGCACAGCTAATTACTATCTCATGTGTACCAAACACCCCAGGCAGTAATTAAATAGCACAGTGAAATATGCAGTTCCCAACACTCAGTGGCTGAAGATAGAACTTGGAGAAGTAATTGTCATAGTTAATTCCACGATTCAGTTTTATTTTCAAAGGCCATCTCTCTCAGCAGCTGTATCAACAGCTCAAGTATTTACCAGAGATGTGGCTCCTTGGGTTTGCCCGGCCCCTTTTGTGAAGGATCTGTGAACAAGTTGGGAGATCTGGGATGAAGTGGTAGTAAACCAAAGAAATGGTTGTATTGAAAGTGACTCATACCTTGAATAATCCAGAGTTGATTTTTTATTTGAAGAACATAGAGCAGAAATGCTCCATATCTTCCTTAAGAAGGATGCACTTTTCAGGGAGATTTGCATGCTGCTTCTTTTCATCAATATGGATCACACACTCAAAGTCCAGAGGGGCCCAGCAGGTACTGTGATGGATTGAAGCAGCTGAGAGGGTGCTGTGGCAAGCTAGAGGACGTACATTCCATCTAACTTACCTTCAGCTCAGCCCTCGATTTCTGTGTAGCCAGATTTTCCACTTGTCAAGAGAAGCAAGGGATCATAACTTTTTGAGGAAATCGTTTTGAGTTTTAAACTCTGATATATAACTCAAAAACATTTTGAATGTTCTCTGGACCAAATAAAACATGAGTGCAGATTGAGCCCATGGGCTCCGACCTTGCAACCTCCACCCTAATGTGTCCTTGTAATTTCTGCTGATACCCATGTGTCACAATCTGTATTTTTCAGAATTGCTGTAAGTTGTCATTCAGTGTGAAGAAAATAAAATCTATTGTTACCGTGGTAGCCTCAGCATTTTCAATCATGAGGAGAGATGATTGGCATTTAAACAATGTTAGTTGATCTAGAACACTATGAGTTAAAAATATACTAAATTACTATGTTTTTAGGAAAAACAAGTTATTCTGCCTTAATTCTATCCAACACAGAATCAATCTTACGAAAATTTTTCTAAGACTTGAAAAGGTTTCCAAGGTTTGATAAAATCACAGCCCTATCTGTAAGCATTTCCCCTTTAATTTTAAACTCTGTGTACATCTAAAGGAAATACAGCATATCAATTTCTGGTTCATTTATATTAAATCATTAAAATGTTTTATATAGTCCTTTTGATGTCTAAGAATCTTGGAAGTAATTCAAAAACATTCTAATCTTTTTCCTCTGTAGTCATGCTATGACCAAAATAAACAAGCTCAAACACCAAAGGATTTTACTTCTAGGCTGGAACCCCAAACTTCCAGATACTGTGAATTCTATGCAGAGAATAAAAATGAATTATTCTTTCCCTAATTATCAGTATCTCCATCTATTCTACCACATAGAGATGTTGAAATAAACTCATCAGCAAAGAATTCCTATTTTATAATTGCAAGACATAGAATCTATCCTATCTGAGCTGAGGTCAAACCTTCAGAATCTTAAAATAACATGAATTTGGTCAAATGGCTCAAAGCTACTGCTTGCTGTTCCCCTGCATGCACACAAAACTTGTACTGGAACGATGTGCCATATGGGAAAGGAATATTTATTTATGAGATGATTTTTTTATGCAGAGAGGACATACATTGCTTTACATTCACATTCAAGCAGACAAAATAGATCTTCTGTGAGAGATGGAGCTATCCCCACATTACCAAGAGCTGTCACTTAAAATACAATTTTGATTAATATCATTTGCAAATTGAATGCTGACTTGCTTCCTTTCCCTCCAACAGGAAATGCAGATCCGTAGGGATGCAGGCAAAGAACATGTGTAAACCCTTGGGAATGAACAATGATGAAATGACCCAAAACATGATTATTCCTTGCTACTTCCTGAAATCTGTTCCTCAAATCCCCAAACTAACAGTTGTCTGAATTTATGTTTCACAAAAGTGTTCAAGGATTTTCAGACCCCTCGCCTGACTCCGCAGAAAGTGCGGAAGGGAGGGATTTCAGAGATGTGCACTAGCGGGTCAGCCAAGGTTCACTCCTTGAGATCTTCCAGATATTTATTAGAGGGGATGTTCATTTCTGTAGACACATGATGGATTTTCCAAAACAAAAGTGCAGGTACTTTTAAGTCTGTGGCTAGACTAAGATAAGCTTGTCTGCAGATGATAGGATTGTTCAAATGTAGCATGTCTAGTTTACCCAGAGGCCACCAAGAAAAACAGGAGGGGAAGTGGGAGGCATTCCAGAAAGTTTGACATTGAAGAGACTTTTCCAGGCTCAGGAGGCAACAATCAAGAGATCCTATCGTTTCCATAATAGGGGTTCTGATGACCAATAGGAAGGTAAGGGAGAATGATTATTCTGAACCCAGCACGAGTCCCACATCAAGTGGAGATTTCTACTCTAGACCTTGAGAGGTATGTACACCTTGATTCAGTTATGCTTGTCTCCTTGGGCCTTAACAGGGTCAAGTCTGCTTATAAAGATAAGCGCTACGCAAGGCACTCGGGCTCTCAAGGGCCTGCTTACATCGTTTTCTCCTTTTCCCTTTCTTCCACCTGCCTTGGCACATGCAAGTCTCTTCACATGTAGTAATAAAAAGCAAACATGTAACCTCTTTTCTAGACTCTCCTGTTCGTGGCCCTTCCCTAAGTTAATCAAATACATATACATTTCTTAGAGAAGAATTTAAATTCTATTTTTAAAAAAAGACACAAAAATTTGATGCTTATTTGTTTAGTTTTCCAAAGAGGCTCTTTTCTCTTATTAAATTGAGGTATAATATGTCTACAATAAGTACAACAATCTCGACTATGATTCAGTGGGTTTTACAAATGCATGTACCCGTGTAACCACCACCCAGCTCAAGATATAAACATTCCCACAAACTCTAGAAGGCTCCCTTGGCCCCTTCCCAGTCAACACCCAGACACTCTCAAGAATAACTTTCATTTTAACGTCTATCACCATCGACTAGCTTGTCTGGTCCTGAATTTCATATAAATAACAGACTTATGGAATGTACTCTTGTATTTTCTTTTTCACTCAACATAATGCCTTTCAGACATATCCATGTTGTTTGTGGAGTGATTGTTCATTCTTTTTTTGGATTAATGTGTAGTAGTTCATTGTACAAATATGCCACAATTTATTTTTTCATTGTACCACTGAAAGATATTTATTTCCAGTTCCTAACTATTTTAAAGAAAGCTCCTGTGAACATTTTTATGATTATTCACATTTTTATGCATAGATATAAGCATTTATTTCTTTTGAGCTTATAGCGAGGAAAACAATGTATGTTTACCTTAAATAGATGTTGCCAAGCATCAACTTTTCCAAAGTGATTATGCCATTTTATACTCTCACCATAAAAGACTGAGAAATTCCATTCACTCACCACTTTGCCAACACTTGGTTCTGTCCATCTTTTTAAAAATTTAGTGTTTGGGGATGTATGTAATAGTATTTCATTGTGGGATTTTTATTTTGGTATTATTTTCTTGACTAATAATATTGAGCACTTTTTCATACCATTATTAACTCTTTATAGTTTCTTTAATATAGGATCATTTTAAATCTTTCTCTCTATCTTTTTAAATTCCTTCTCTTTTTTTTTTTTTTTTTGGAGAGGTTTTTGCTGTAGGGTGCGTGCGCTCACCAGACAGAGAGACAGAGAGACAGAAAGTGAGAAATCACCCCCCCCCCCAGGGGGGATTATCACACTGCAATCCCTTCTCCTCCATTCTCCTCTCGGGATCTTGAGCACGCACGCACATGCACCCAGCGTGAGTTTTAAGTCACCGGGTCCAGGACGTGAACCATGGTTGACTACGTGGGAGTCCAGTGACATAGCCATTACGCTAACTGCTGGTCCCAAGTTCCTTATTGTTTGTTTGTTTTTTGAGAGAGAATTTTGGTATAGGGTGTGTGCACTTGCTGGAGAGACAGAGAGAGACACAGAGATAGAAAACAAGAAATCATCCCCCTTCAGGGGGGATGCCACACTACAATCCTTCTCCTACATTCTCCTCTCAGAATTTAGTGCACACATGCACACGTGCCTGGCATGAGTTTTAAGCTTCTGGGTCTGGGACTCAAACCAGTCTGGTCAACTATGTGGGAGTCTGGAGATGTAACCATTACACCATCTGCTGGTCCCCATACCAAATCTTTATATACTGTGAATGTTTCTCTTTTGTCAGGCATGTATATTACAAAAATCTCCTTCCAGTCTGTTGCTTGCCTTCTTAACTCTCTTACTGGTGCCTCTGGTTGAACATAAGTTCTTAATTTTAAAGAAGTTCATTTTCTTTTATAGTTATTTCTTTTTGTGTCCTTATTTTTAAGAATGTTTGCCTTCCCCAAGGCCATGAGGATTTTTTCCATGTTTTCTTTTAGAATACATATTAATTTGTTTCACACTCGACTATTGTTCATTCTGAATTAATATTTAAGTACACTGTAGGGTAAAGGAGACAGATAATGGTATAGTAGTAATATGACTGGACTCTCATGAGAAGGTCCTAGATTTGCACCATGAAGACTCCATTGGAGAGGTCGCTCTCTCTGTCTCTCTGCCGTTTAAGGGAATGCAGCCCCTCCTGAGGGCTACAGAGCCACAAGAGCAATGCACAATGCTAGTACTTTTCTTGAACTACTACTTGTAGATCACTCATGCATTTATCACTGAACACAGAGACATCTCAAGACCTAAGATTTTCTAAAACTCAGATGAACATTCTCCTATGTATGGGCCCAAAATGGAGACCATATCATAAAAGCAATGTCCTTTGTTAGAATTTTTTGTTTGTTTGCTTCTAAAAAAAAGGTGGACTCTCACCATCTCATGATTGTCCTGGCTTAGCTTCCCAGATGGGATTACAGGCAAGCACTGCCATGCTTGGCCATTAGGTTGGGTAGGAAATTGAATCCAGAATCACTGTCTTAGGAATGCATCTCATTATGGTTGGGCCCTCTATGAGAATTTTTATGCCATTTAGATGGTTTCAAAGGCAGGCCAGAAGGTAGTACGGTAGTTATGGACTGGACTCCCACATGGTTGACCATAGTTTGAGTTCCTGCCTGCAGCTCAAAAATCATGCCTGGATCATATGCTTGTGTGCCCAAAGTCCCAAGAGGAGAATGAGGAGAAGGGATTGTGGTATGGTCATCCCTCCTGAGGGGTGATTTTTCGCTCTTCTTCTCCCTGTGTCTCTCCAATGAGTGCACATTACCTATGGCAAAAACCTTCAAAAACAAAAAGGGTGACAAAGGGAAAACCTTTCATCCTTTCACTTGAATGAAACTAGAAAATAGTGATACTGACCTCCATTAAACAATGTTTAGCTTCCTGGACCTGAGAAAGAGAACTATCCTTATCATTAGGGACTTTATAGATCAATAGGAGAAGGGCAACATAGTATTTATTGATACTCAACAATATCCTTGCCCTTCTTAGCTTATTCCCTTAGTAACAGAACTAGATGCTTAGCAGCTATATTTCTCAGATTCCTTAGCCAATAAAGTTGTGGTTCAGATTCAACCAGTTTAAGGCACCAAAGTGAGATTTCGGTGGCAGAAAAAAAAAAAGCTATCAAAACTATCCCTGTGGCAGCTGTAGGCAGACTTGTGGAAGACACGTGTAAGGTTTGCAATGGCTTCTAGGTGAGTTCCTATGACTTACCTGTTTAAGGGCTGCTGGAGGCATGTGATTATTTCCTTGAAGGCAGCAGAGACTCTCTGTGGCTTTTCTTTCCCTAACCCTTCCAATAGTTTTATAGACACATAATTCCTGGCACTAAACCCCTTCCTACTAAAATATTGAGAAATTTTTTGATTTTCTGACCAAAATCTGATTGATTGAAGAGGTCCCCTTCTTTCCTTTCCTTTCCTTCTCTTCTCTTCTCTGAAAAATCACCCCCCCAGGGGGATGGCCACGCCACAATCCCTTCTCCTCCATTCTCCTCTCAGGATCTTGGGCACGCACGCACATGAGCCTGAGGTGAGTTTAAGCCACTGGGTCCAGGTCTCGATCCGCGGTCAACTACATGGGAGTCCAGCCACATAGCCATTATGCTAACTTCTGGTCCTGAGGATGTTCCTTTCTAAAGAAGTTTGTTTAGATACAGAACTGATCTAATTCATTATTCAATGTATAACAATTAAAATTTATGTATTTAAAGAGTCTCTTTTTTTTAAGATTTTTTTTCATACAGTGCATGCACTGTCTGGAGAGAGACAGAGACAGACAGTGAGAGAGAAAGCGAGAAATCACCCCCCATAGGAGATTGCCACACCACAGTCTCTTCTCCTCTATTTTCCTCTTGGGGTTTTTGGCACTTACACATACGTGCCCAGCATAATTTTCAAGTCACTAGTTCTAGGACTCGAACTGAAGCCTGCCAAATGGGAGTTCAGCACCTTAACCACTATGCCACCTGCTGGCCAAGAGTATAACTTTAAACAAATGGCCGTGTATCATTTTTCTATGTTGAGTCTTGTTGGTAGCTATTTCTTCATGGCATCTGATTTCATTTCACTTGTTCTAGGTCTAAGTCAATACTCAACAAATGTGGTCTGAACAGATCAATAAAAATTTAAGGCAGCCTGATAGTATAGAATGAGTATAGAATCATAGAATGTAGAGTAATAAAACCTTCAAGTTTTAACTCTATTACTTGCAAATTCTGTGATCTTAGACAGGTTTTTAAAACATATACATTAAGCATCACAAAAACCTCTATTTTGTCTGTTTCATAGGATTAAGTGAGATAAAGAATGTACTGCTTTAAGATGGTAGCTATTGCTTTAATTGTTAATAAACACCTCTTTTAGAAATGGGAGCATTTTAGTGGTGGTGTGGATCACGTGTATGAAGTAAAAACCTTCTCAGTGATAATAAACTATAACAGCTAACACTTTTTATAGGGCAAACACTATTACACACTCTTTGCACATATTAAATAATTTAACTCTGCAATAATCCTGTGAGATAAGCACTATCATCCCTTTTTAATAGCTGAGGAAAATGAAGCACAGAGAGGTTTAGTCATGTGGCCAACATCAAATAGCTTGTCAAACGGTAGAGATAGGATTTGAACTCAGACAGCTCAGCTACAGAGTCTGTGCCACTACAAAAATCTGAAAGTTAGAGGAAGAATACAAAAGAAAATATTGAGGTAGTTCATCTTCTCGCTAATATGTTTCATCAACAACAGGACCCTGACCTCATCAACTGTCAGTTCATATTTTCGCTCTGATAATGGTGTGGGAAGAGACCGGGGAGAATAGGCTGTGAGGAGCAGCAGCTGTAGCCTCCCCCTTGGGGGTAAATGGGTGTGAGAAACAAAGCACAGCCTGGAAACTGCTAGTGAGCAGAGTGTACTTGTGCCCAGCCCACAACAGTACCATGCCTAAGCCAGACAGTGAGCAAAACCCCAAGGTGGACATTGCAACAGCTGGGCTTGGTGACATCATCAGCACTCAGTGCCATCTGTATGTGACCAAACTGGCAGGAGACACTGCATTACATCCAGGGTAGGTACCGCACCCAGCATCCTGCTTCCCTGGGATGCTGGGAATGTGGGCGTGATGGCTTTAGACCACTGACCTCATTCCAAACTGCCATCTGGTGCTGAGATCTCGGTTTTCTCACTGTCTCAGCCAACCAAGAGAACAGCTTCCTCCCTTCCTACTTTTCCCTGCAGCCACTGTAATCTTCTGCTTATCACTCAGGAGTCTACCTTCCCTCAGAAGAGCAATCAGTGTAAACACTTCTACCTAAGATCTAGGGAGTAAATAACTTTTTTAAAAAAACTGTCTCCCAGTTCTTTGAAAAATAAAAAATTACCAACTTTCTTACCTTAACTAATATTACAAAATAGAAGGAGTGACTGAAATGGACAAGTCTGGAAAGAGACCTGGTTTGGAGAAGGAAAAATGAGCCAATGTGGTTTTACGTATTGGGCTTAGATGGAGGAGGGACTGCTGGATGTGGCCGTCGCAGTCAGTTACCCGAGGTTAGCAGAGATCCAGGCTGGAGAGAGACCTTAGCATCATTTTTGTGGGAGTTATTGATGAAGCCACAGAATGGGGATCTTATGGGCAAGATTGTGACTGGCAAAACCAAAGAGCCACAGACAAAGTCTAGGTAACTTTTCCTCGCCCTCTAAACATACCGGGAAAAGCTTTTGGGGAGGTGACAAGTTCAGGAGGAGGGCCAACAGAGATGTGCTCAAGGTTATCAGCTTATAATTATTTTCCCATAGCTCTCTTGGAATGCTTTCTAAATAAATATTTGATGAACTCAAATTTGGAACTAAGCTTTTTTTAGGAAACTACATGGAGGTATATCATTTTACTATACTCATTTAGGTATTGTATTGTCCGTGCTCTGGCCCTTGGATTATTTGTACTAAATGGTAATCTCCCATGTATGTGTTTGTCATTTTTCATCATTTTCAATTTAAAGCAAAATGATCACCATTATCTAATGGAAAATATACACCATCATTTTGCAAAATATTACCCTAACACACTTGGGTTTTCTGTACTGGTCCTCTTAGATTCAAATTTATAAGAAGAATGAACTTCTGAAGTGCATAACCTCACGGATGCAAAGTATTTGAAGTAAATGCTCAAATGAATTCATATATAACCATGGTCTTGACTGGGCTAAAATATACCATTGCTGAATATGTATTTGATTGTGAGATGTGCTGGATAGCACCCCATCCTTTTCTGCCCCTTCTCCCACCCACTCCTTCCCCAAATTTTTTGGCAGTGATGGACTGACATGGGGCGAGTTGCCGCCTGAAATGTGTCCTCAGTAGGAACGTATTTGGAAAGGTTATGGAATGAAAGTGTGGGTTCCTCACTAATCAGTATAAAAATATAAACATGACCTGGCTAGTCAGACCCAGAGATGGGTTCTGTTGGCAGTTCAACATGAAGTCAGAGTTGGTATTTCTGGAACACACAGTGAGGCATCTGGGTACAGAATCCTCCCCTGCTTGCTGCCCTGGTGGCATTTGTCCACTCCTGGGAGAATAGGAGCTGTGTGTGTAAACCGACAGGTGTTGCAATAAACCTAGTAATAATCCACGGCCCTAGGAACCAGGCTGTGGGACCCCCCACCTGAAGAGGACACACAGGGCGGAAGTATTTTCCTTTCTAGATTACGAGGGAATGCGAAGCTGTCAGGAGGCTGTGGTGACTGATAGCGCTGGTGGCCAGGGTGAACTAGCTGAACCTTGGCCAGGCAGAGACCCCTAGAGAAGGGGCCAGGTCAAAGACAAGAATGTGGTACAGGGAGGGAAGGTCTGCAGGAGGCTGCAGCTGCAAACAGCAAAGGCTAAGGCAGGTGGCTGAGGTCAGGGCAGCATGGGGCCATCGGCAGCAGAGGACCCTGGAGGCTGGATATGGACAGCAGAGGTAGTGAGAGGCAACGACCCTAAACTGTCTCATGGGTGGGTGGAGGTCATCTCTGGGAAGTTTTACATATATGTGGGGTCCATGCAGGGTGTTACATGAACAGTTGGGAGCTCAGTAGTTGTTGTGCCCTTTCATTCAAATCATAGGCTGGTATGTTGAGGATGTAAGTATAAAAATAAAACATGTAGAGGGACCAGCAACTGGCATAATATTATGTTGCTGGACTTCCATGTAGTCGACCGCGAGTCGAATCCCGGATCCAGTGGCTCAAACTCAGGCCAGGTATGTGTGCTTGTGTGCCCAAGATCCCAAGAGGAGAATGGAGGAGAAGGAATTGCGTCGTGGTCATTCCCCCCCCCCCCCCCCAGGGGTGATTTCTTGCTTTCTGTTCTCTGTCTCTCTCTGTCTTTCCAGTGATCTCACACGCCCTATAGCAAAAATCTTTCCAAAAAAAAAGAAAACAGAAAAAGAAAACATGTAGACCATGGGACAGTTGAAAGCAATTGTTTCCATATTTCAGCTACATATATCTGTTAATATATATATATATTTATATATAATTATATACCTATATACTTATATATAATTATATATATATATACATATATTTTATATATATGTGTGTATAATGACCTGATAGAACGCATGTGAATTTAATTTTAAATTACTAGAGTATTAATGGATGGCTTTAGGGTGCCTGAGCAATTTGTCCTCAAGTGCTTTAACATTTCCATCCATTTCTTGCCATCCTCTACTCTAATTTAAGTTGTTAATTTGCTTATCATGCATTCTCTAGCTAATATCGTATTCGTAAGTGCTCCTGGTTTATACAACTGGAGGCCAGGAGAAAGGGATCATATGGCCATTAGGAGGTCACAGTTTCTTAGAAAAGATGGAACATCATTGTATTTGTTAGGGTTCTACAGAAAAACTGAACCAATGCACTTATGTAAACGTGAGGGAAGTCTCCAAAATTCATGGAAAATGTGTATCATGAAAAAAGTACACATGGATTTCAAAACTTTTCACACCAAAATAAACTCATAATTTAATTCTATTTTTACAGGAAGTTTTTGAAGCCCCCTAGGGTGTGTGTGTGTATGTGTATGTGTGCATGTGTGTGTTGTGTGTGTGTTATGAAAGAGGGAGGGACATGATGTGCCATTTGTAAGCTGGAGCCACAGAAAAGTTGATGGTAAAATTCAGACTGAATCTGAAAGCTTGAGCACTAGGAGAAACAATAGTGTAAATTCCAGTCTGAGAGTAGGAGAAAAATGAGATGTATCAGTTCAAGCAAGCACACAGAAAGAACATAGTGGCAATTGCCTCCTTTTTCTGTCTTCTGTTCTACTCAGGCCCCGCATGGATTGGATGATGCCCAATGCATTGGGGAGAGTCACCTGCTTGACTGAGTCCAGCAATTCCAATGCTAATCTCATCTGGAAACACCTCTCAGGCATGCCTGAAATAACATTTAATCTGGGCTCCAGGGTCTAGTCAAGGGGACACGTAGAATAATCATCATCTCCATCCAATGTGGACCCACAAGGCATCGGGAGGAATGAGGGCACAGCCCAAGTTGAGAAGCTCTAGGAGCATCGTGACTGGCTGAGGGCCATCAATCTGTAGTTCTTGACCCTGGCCACACATAGCATTGCTGTGCAGTGTGAGTAGTCTGTTCCTGTGTCTGGAATGCTGTGGCAATCCTGCCTGGCAAGCTGCACAGTGTGATGCTTCCCTCCTCGGCAACCTGCCACCCAGAGCACGTGGCACTGCAAGGCTTGGGCCATTCTAGGCACACAATGTCCTAAAAGAGTGTCAGGCATGAAGCCTTCAGGTGCTCTCCACTCTTACATCTTATACTACATCATGACGTTTTGGCATGCTGGCTACTTTGTAATATTTTTGTTTAGAAAAAGAAGAACCCTACCTCTAAGTACCAGATGAGAAGGGAAGAGTTGTAATTGGATGTCATTTATGTCGTTCACCATTATTTATTTATTATAGGGACCAGCAGATGGCATAGCAGTTACGTCACTAGATTCCCACATGGCCGACCAAGGTTCAAGTCTCAAACCCAGTGGCTTGAAAATCACACTGAACGTGTGTGCATACATGCTCCAGATCCTGGAAGGAGAATGGTGGAGAAGGGATTGTGGTATGGCCATCCCCCTGGCGGGTGATTTCTCACTTTCCCTTTCAGTGTGTCTGTCTGCCTCTCTCTCTCTCTGGTGAGCACACATTCTCTATGGCAAAAAGTTCTAAAATAAATACATAAATGAGAGAAAGGAAGGAAGGAGAGAGAGAGAAAGAAGAAAGAAAAAGAGAAAAAAGATATTCAAGTACAGAACAGAGTGTGAGTACTTTCTGGTGGCCGGACTGTGCTATACTGGCTATAATTCTGTACTAAGATTGATCCATTTGCGTCACATAAAGAGTTGTTCTGAATTTGCCCCAGCTAAATAATCCAGGCATTCTATCTATCAATTTCCACATTTTTACAGTCAGTTATTTAACCCTCAAGGGATTCTCTATATTTATAGGGTACAAACTATAATTTGAGATTCTTTTATCCTTAAAAGGAGTCAAGAAAGGAGGGGGGAAAAGAAGGGTAAAGGAGGCAAACAGGCAGGGGAAAAGAATGAGAAACAAAACAATGTAATTTTTACTTCTCTTAAGCCCCGAAACAGTATATGTATTGAAAACTTACATATACTTTACACATATGTACAATTATTACTTGTCGAATAGAATTTTAAAAAATAAAAATAAATAAAATTAGTATAAAAATTTTGAAATGAGATCTTAAAAATCCCCCTTTCGTCCTACTATAAAAGAAGGAGAAGAAGAAGAAAAGAAGAAATTAGTAGCGTGGCCAGCTTTAAATAAGCGTTCCAGAGAAGAATTAAGCTAGAATTCTTGAAAGCATTCACTGAATATAACAAATGAACTCAACTCCCATGTGACTAGATCAACAGCAGTTATGTATCATCTTTAGGAGAAATCAGTTTTTTTGTGTTCTGTGGTTCAGGTGAGAAATACTGACTGAGAAAGTGTAGTGTGGATTGGAGTTTCTTGACAGTGGCACTATTGACAATTTGAGCCAGATAATTCTTAGTTGTGGGGATGTCTCAGTGCATTGTAGGATGGTTAGTAGCATCACTAGATGCCCATATCACTCAACTCCACACAGGCACACGCATACACACACAATCCAAGCAACAAAAAATATCTCCAGACATTGTTGATTGTTCCCTAAGGGGTAAAATCTCCCCAAGTTGAGAACCACTGGTCTAGATCCTTGCTACTCAAGGTGTAGCAGTACTATCTTCTCCTAAAAGTTTGTCAAAATTGCAGAATCCAGAGCCCATCTAGACCTTCGGAATTATTATCTGTGTTTTAATGAGATCCCCATGTAATCTGTACTCACACCAAAGCCTGACAGGCACTCCTGATCTTGCAGAGACCGTCTTAATCAGAACACTACTGAGCATCTATCATGATGTCAAAACATTGTGTCCCCCTCTGGGGAGACACTGATAAGTAAAATAGACATAATCAGTTCAGTTCTATCCTTGCTGAGCCAAACTAAATGCTTTATACAATTATTCTCACACATGTCCATATGATCAAACAACATGTAGCCAAAAATTATGATGCAGATCATAATTTATTTACATATATTGATGTTTATAACATATCTTGTTAAGTGAAAAAGCAGATTGCAAAATAGTATATGCTGTAAGTATGATCTACTTTACAGACACAAAATAGCTTAAATTATATGCACATAAGAGTTCTATCAAAATATATAAACAAGACAAATTTTAGCTTTTCTTGAGAAAAGGTGACTTTTATCTCCTTCCATAAAATATTTTCATCATTTTGCTGAATTTTCACAATGACTACATATGACTTTCATAAGCAGAAAAGACAAGAATCCTTTTTCAATCACAAGATGACCTTAACAGCTACATCTGTTCTGCCTCACCGTCTGTTCTCACAAAGAAGGGGTTCAAAGCTCACAAACTATGTATACACTATTCCTCTTCTAGCTGAAATTCAGTCATTCATTCACCCAGAGACTGGGATCAGTGCTAAAGGTAGACATGATTCTACTATAGTCCCTGTGCTGGGGGCCCATCTACCCTTTAACACCAGATCTATGGCTAGAGCTGAAATGTGGCAGTGACTAGACTGTGATTAACAGTTCCAATTCCTCTCCCTCCTTGGCACATAGCTTGAATAGGGACAAGTCTTGGATTTCCCCGACTTCTTCCTCATGGAGTTTGGTCTTGCGACCTCAGAAATGGGAGCAAAAGTGACAGGGGACGCTCTATGCCTGGCCCTTAATCCCACCCCAACACCCCCTTTGCACTCCACGATGTAATTTGCCATGCTCTCTCTCCTTGTCCTAGGTTGAGACAGATGGCAGAACCATAGGTAGAAAGACCCTGAGCCCCTGCATCGCACATTGACGCAGAACAGGCTGCCAACTGAGAACATAATTTGTACTTTATATAAACAAGACATAATAAATCTTGATCACATTTGCATTCTTAGGCATTCTGGGTGTCTGTCTGTTACAGAAAATTTATATAGAAATATATAAATGACTGAAGTGCCACTTGTGTCTGAAGGAAAGATGGGAAAGTAATAAATATGGGAGTGGTAGCCCTCTGAAGGGGGACTGATAAACCGAATCAGGATAAACCGAATCACTGTTAACCTGAGTCTCACGTCTAGGCATATACGAATACTTCCTGGCACAGATTATATAAATGGAGAAGGTTAGATATTTCAGCTCTGCCTGATAATTAACTGATGAACAGAGAATTAAAAAGCGATTTTTTTCTTTTCTAGAAAGATGCTCTGTAGCAGGAATCTGAGTTCATGGGTCACTAAGGTAGAGCTATATCGTCATTATAGCAGCAAATTGTGGGTAAAGGGCTATCGAGCAATTCCATTAGAAGCCTAAGTTTTCTTGCCTGCTTGAACATAATAGCTCATCCAATTGAAACTGCATTAGGTTGAAACTTGGCAACTGGCTTGTCAACCCAGATGTAAAATTTTATTGTCAAACCAACAAAGAAAGTTAAAAAGGTTCCAAGGATGTTAGGTTGTTATGGTTTAAGGATTATTATATTGAAAAATTGAGCCAATAGATGGAAGCTTCAACTTAAAATATAAAATTTTGCAAACAATTACTAGTTTTAAAAAATGTACACATATCCAAGTGCCTTTTAAATAGTAGCCAATAACAAAAGAAAAAAATTTATACACATGCATAAACTGTTTGGGTGGGCCTGTGTATGTTCTTTTCCAGTCTCTCCACTAAAATGAAAACTCGATGTTGAATAACAAACCTTGACCTACAAATAATTTCTCTCTTTTTCATGGTTTTATTTCTTGGCTTTCTAATAGACAAGAAAGTAGCATAGTCTGGAAGTTATCTTGACAATCAACTCTTCCCTTTGGATAAGAAAAACAACTGTTATTTTTTAAAAAATGACTTCAGTGTCAACGCTTCTGAACAATGCTATGGCCAGTTGCAGGTTCAAAATTCAGCATCAAAGGATGTCATATTAACTAAAAGCCAGAATGAACCAGAGAAGCTAACAATTTAGAGTGAAAGGCTACTTTGTCTAAACCAGAGACCATTCAGGCCATTTAACATTTTCCATGATTTAGCATCATATAAAATGTAACGGGGTGGGCGTGGCTAATGTCACAAGGAATACTAGAAGAATGGTATTAAAATCTGGCAAACAACCAGGAGGCATAGCACAAGTAAATTATAATCCCTTTGGAGTATAAGCAGAGACAATGTTATTGACAAAGCATTACTTCTCCAGAAAACCAGCCCACAGACCAGCCCTGGAAGTCCACTGTAGACCACCAGGGAAGCCAGGACCACCCTGGAAAACCACTGAGCTGGTGGGTAACTCGGGGAGCCCAGAGGTAACACTCTCTGTAGCCAAACTCCTTTTATTGCCTGAAAGACATGGTGATACTTACAACCCATTCTGGGAGTCTATAGGGCTCAATAAGTTCATGTGCAGAGGCACCGAGAAGCTTGGATAAAGACGAAAATTGTATTATTCCTGGCTGGGAATGTTCCTGTTAACATTCCTTCTAATTACAGTGCCACCCTTGTAGATACAGACCACAGCGAGGTCCTGAGCTGTATTATAAACTTATTACCACCTAATAAACCTCCCCTCTTGGCATTTCCCTCCCTGAAGCATTTGCTTTTACCCCAAAGTTTTCTATACCCTGGCCCTCTGATTTCAATAGGAATCTCAGGAGGCTAAAACTGGTTGAGGACCAATAGAACTTCAAGTCTAACCACTTCATGTTATAGATGAGGAACGGAGGTTCAGAGACGTGACACTGCACAGATATTGCCCTGCAAATAACATTCACTGCATCGCCAGAATGACTAAGGCTCAGTCACTTTCTAGTGCTTTTCAGATTGTGCTCCTTCAGAACACTGGTGTTCCAAGGGCTGCACTTAACAGGTAGTGAAATTACAACAACATAGTTTTGCGCTCTCATTCTGTCTTCTCTCTCTAACACACATACTTGTGCACACACACGCACACACACACATACACACACAGTTGATGAGTTGAATTTCTCAGTTGTAAGGAGTTGATGTGTTTGCATTTGAGTGTATGTGCTTAAATTCTGGTGTCTATTAAGATCTCTTAAGATAGGCATCCAAGAGGCTATATTGTCGCCTTAGTCTATTGTGTTGCTAACAGAAGTTTCTGAGACTGAGTGACTTATAAAGAAAATGGAGGTTTATTTGCAAAACTCACAATTTGGGGAACTAGGAAGTCCAAAAGCATCACAAAGTGGCAGAAGGCAGAACTTTAAGCAGACTACAGAGTGGTCTATATCAATGAATTTCTCTCTCTGTTCTGGTCTGTATCCACATGGCCTCTGCCTACCTCATTCCTTTGTCTCATACACACATTAGAACTCAGTCTTGGAGTCCCCACATCATTTAATTATACCCAAAGACCTTATCCTGGGACACCATAAAGGGATTTAAGTTTTCACTTAACATTCCTACAATGTATTTAAGTCCCAAACCATGAATTTTTAGAGAACATCGAAATTCAAAAACATGAACCTTTGGGGAACCATTACTCAATGACCATTGTTACCATTACCCAACCCATTATTAGCAATCATTTAACAAAATCATAGTGCTTATTTATTTTAAGTTTAATATACCAATGGTTTCCAGAAAGAATACCACGTCTTGCCACACTCTGCTACTTTAACATGTCTGAGAATCTCCGCACTCCCCCGAGCTTTCTCCCCAGAGTGGGCTCATGGACAGAGCATTTGGGCCTGACATGAAGGAGAGATGTTGCGAGAATCAGGACACATGAGTACTGCTTTAGTGGATTAGAGGATGTTGGCTATTTAGCCATTCTTCTGAGCTCTTCACTGAAACTAGCTCCATCTGCAGCTCTCCAGACTAGAAGTTTTTTCTTTCTTTCTTTTTGAGAGATTTTTGCTATAGGGCACGTGCGCTCGCCAGGCAGACAGAGAGAGACATAGAGACAGAAAGTGAGAAATCACCCCCCAGGGGAGACGGTCACACTGCAATCCCTTCTCCTCCATTCTCCTCTTGGGATCTTGGGCACACACGCACACACGCCCGGCATGAGTTTTAAGCCACCGGGTCTGGGACGCAAACCGCGGTCGACTACGTGGGAGTCCAGCAACATAGCCATTACGCTAACTGCTGGTTCCCCAGACTAGGAGTTTTCAGAGAACTGAGAGCCATCATCTTTATTTTCCCAAAAGGAAAATTAATAGCAGAAATAGTATGATTGCCTCCAATGGTTTCTTGCACAACGGAGGTTGACAAAGCAAAGTTGTAGTAGAACATAAACGCTGTGGCTATTTCCTGGTAGTTGATTAATTTGTCAGTGGGTTTGAGATTTATGTAAGCTGATCTTTGAAAATTTCAGTAAGTATTAGGTTTTTTGGAAAGTGATGACTTGTTTTCAGTTTTTCTTTGCAAAAATGTGTCATTACTTTCCCAACAGCCCTATATTTGCGTGTGCTGGGTAGAGGTGAGATTAATGCATTGGTGTTTAGCTTTATCTAAGGAAAGAGATGCTGAAGAACATGCAGACAGGGACTAAATTAGAAGCTTTGTCTTATTAATATTTACCACTCTTCATTGATAGTTCTTGGCTGGGCTAGCAAAGCCTGGGACGTGAAAGTAAGACAAAATTAATGCTGTTATCAGGGATCATGTCTTCTTCTAGCATAGAATAGTATCTCAGGGACTGAACGTGTTATGATCCATTCCCACAGTCCCAGCTTATAGTATAAGGAGTGATCTGAGCACCCAGCAAACTTTAGACCAACTGATACATGCAAAAGCAATAATTTTGGTGTATTGGAAAACAATCTGGGTTTGAGAATTAGCTCTTCTTGCTGAGAGATTTGGGCCAAATTATCCTCTCTGATCTGTAATTTGCCATCTACTAAATGGGCATAATAATACCAAACTCTCAGAATTTATGAGAGGGTCCTTTTTTATTTAATCAACTAATATTTACTGAGACCAACTATAGGTCAGGCACTAGAGAAAGAGAAAGGCATGCTCCCTTCACTTATGGAGATTATCTAGTGGTAGAATATGAATTAATGTATAAAAATCACATTAACACTGTATTTTGAAATAAAGAATGATAAACAGGCAACATTTTTATTAACATGGTCATTGCTCTCATTTCCATTAGGGCACTCATGCTTATAGATAGAAGCTCTGTAATGGCAAGGAATTTTATCCATTTGTGAATTGCTGAACAGCACAGAGTAGGTAATGAAGAAATATTTTCTGGATGAATAAGTCCATATATATTCCACAGAGCTTTTCACAAATTTTCTTAGTGCCTGCATAAGTAAACATATTTTGGATTGCAAATAGAACAATTCCCCTATACGGTGCACAGGGCTTATTTGTTTAAAAGATATTTGCCTCTGAAATAGCTTCCTTAAAATGCTTCTATACACATACACTTATTTACATATTTAACAACCTCATTGAGTAGTTATTGATATTTATTCTCCTGAGCTCTGAGTAAGCTCTACGATGAGGCAGAAGCTCAAGTATAGGCTTCAGCACGCTCCCAGCAGTGAGCTGCTCTCCCTCACACTCCTGAGTTGAGAGCTCTGTAATGTCCATTATTTTCTCCACTGGGATCTGTTTCTCAGTCATTCATCCTGTGTTCTGGAGGGAGAATTTTGATCCCAGATGAGTGGCAGAAGATGCATGAGTGCCACAGTGCTGGAGTTATTACTGCTAAATGGAAACAAAATATATCCTACTAATGGTAAAATATAAGTTGTATGGAAGTTTGAGGTGCCTTGAAGGCAATAGTGGAAGAAGGGGAAAGAAAAAAGCAAACGGCTACTGGGGTTTTCTAGAAATGCTTAGACATTCTACAAGGGAAATATTGTAGCTGTTGGGAAGCTGGTGGACAATCATAGATTTGGTAGCTTCACAGACCATGTCCACAAGCATGCCATAGAGTCAAGAGATTTGAGGCAATGGATGAACCATTAATGATGAGAAAATATGTTTCCATAGGGATGATGTTCTAGTGGGTAATATAGTGTGGACTCCTTAGCACCTCATCCTCTAGGACTATAACTGTTGTGGGTGTGCAGTGAGTTGAGAAATGAGTCATGCTAGCTTAAACCAAGAAAAAGCTTATTCAACAATGTTTTTTAAAAACTCAAGGGCAAGTATGCAGTGGATTTCAAAATAAAGTAGGATATATAGGACAAAAGCCATAAGGAATCTGACTCTTCTTTCTTCTTTTCTTAATGGATCTATTTTCTTCTCTACTTTTACAACCTGGCTTCCTCTGCTTTCCTGAACAATACCATTGAAAATAATCAATAATGGCATCTATCCACCTGGAAAAGATTAGCTGTGTTTCCACTTCATTCCGTATTCCTAAGAAGAGATACTACTATTGGCCTAAACTAGGCTTGCTGTCCATCCATGGATCTGTGGCCAGGAGTTGATTCATATCCTATAAGAATAATCACCAGGAGCCATGATGAAAATTGGATCACCAGGAGCCATGATGAAGACTGAAGTTGGAAGAAGCAGTTTGCAACAAAGGCTGGGGGTTTGGAACCAGGAGTTGGAGTAGTGGCTATGTCACTGGACTCCCGTGTAGTTGACCACAGGTTGAGTCTCGGACCCAGTAGCTTAAACTCACTCTGGATGTGTGTGCTTGCATGCTCAAGATCCCGAGAGGAGGATGGAGGAGAAGGGATTGCTGCATGGCCATCCTCCTGGAGGATGATTTCTCACTTTTTTTCTCTCTGTCTTTCTGGAAAGTGCATGCGCCCTATAGCAAAAACCTCTCAAAAATAAAATAAAATAAAATAAAAAATAAAACACAGAAAACAAAAAACCAAAGGCTGGGGGTTTGATGGGGCTGAAGTGCTGGATGTATAAACCACATGGCTTATAATAGTCTGGAAGCAGGATAGGTTTTTAGTTGAATACAGGCTGAAGTAGACTAAGGTGGGTTTCATGGTTGGAGACCTGAATTTGTATTTCTGCTTTGTAGCCTGAGGAAAGATACCTTCTCTGGGCACTAATTTCTTCTTTCAAGAAATTGTCTTAGGCTATTTTTACATAAATTGTATATCAAAAATCTTTTTAAGTGTAGAGGAAACCCTTGATAACATTGAAGTAGGTAAAGATTTCTTAAATAAGACCCCTAAAGCACAAGCAATAATCCCCCAAAAAGACAAGTGGGATTACCTCAAGCTAAAAAGTGTCCTCACAACAAAGGAAACAATAATCGGAGTAAAGGGACCAGCAGATGGTGTAATGGCTAAGTCACTGGACTCAAACGCGGTTCAAGTCCTAGACACGGTGGCTTAAATTCACACTAGGCACATGTGCATGTGTGCCCAAGATCCCTAGAAGAGAATGGAGGAGAAGGGATTGTGGTGTGACCTTCCTCCCTAGGGGGTGATTTCTCGCTTTCTGTCTCTCTGTGTCTCTCTGTCTTCTGTGTCTTTCTGGTGAGCACATGCACCCTGTAGCAAAAACCCTCTCCAAAAAAAAAAAAAAAAAAAAAAAAAAAAATCAGAGTAGAAAGACAACCCTTGGAATGGGAGGAAATATATATAAATTATTCTTGAGACAAGGGATTGATATCCAGAATATATAGGGAAAACAAGCAGCTCACCCATAAAAATATGAATAATCCAATTTAAAATTGGGCAAATGAATTTAATAGACAACTCTCCAAAGAAGACTTATCAATGTCCATAAGGCATGTGAAAAAATGTTCAAAGTCTCTTGTCATAAGGGAAATGCAAACTAAAACCAGAGTGATATACCATTTAACTCCAGTTAGAATGGCTAGGAGAAAAAAAATAACATAAAAAATCATAAAAAAATGACAAGTGCAGGCAAGATTGTGGTGAAAAGGGAGCCCCCTTGGGGACCAGAAGTTAGTGTAATGGCTATGTCGCTGGACTCCCACGTAGTCGACCACGGTTCGCGTCCTGGACCCGGTGGCTTAAAACTCACGCTGGGCGCGTGTGCGTGCGTGCCCAAGATCCTGAGAGGAGAATGGAGGAGAAGGGATTGTGGCATGACCATCCCCCCTGGGGGGTGATTTCTCGCTTTCTGTCTCTATGTCTCTCTCTGTCTGTCTGGTGAGCACACGCGCCCTATAGCGAAAATCTCTCCAAAAAAAAAAAAAAAAAAAAAAAAAAAAAAGGGCGTCCCCTTACACTGTTGGTGGGAATGTATATTACTACAACTTCTGCGGACAATAATATGGAAGTTCCTCAAAAATTTTCAAATATGGCAATCACAGTCACCCTCTCCAGGCCGTGCAGTCTGCACACTCTTGTTGAACTTCAGGATGGTGAAAGCTAAGAGCTGGGCCCTGAAGAAGCACTTCAAAGGCAGTCCTACTAATAGTAACTTTGAGCTGGAGACAACTGAGCTCCCACCCTCAAAAAATGGAGAGGTCCTGCTTAAAGCTTCATTCCTCACTGTGGATCCTTACATGAGAGTGTCAGTCAAAAGACTGAAGGAGGGTGATACGATGATAGGACAAGTGGTCAGAGTTGTGGAAAGTAAAACCCAGCCTGGCCAACAGGAACTGTTGTCCTGGCTTCTGCCAGCTGGACAATACATTCCATTTCTGATGAAAAAGACCTAGAAAAGCTACCTACAGAGTGGCCAGAAACGTTACCACTGTCTTTAGCTCTGGGGACAGTTGGCCTGACAGGCCTAACTGCCTACTTTGGTCTACTTGTCATCCGTGGTTTGAAGGGTGGAGAAATGGTGATGGTCAATGTAGCAGCAGGAGCAGTGGGCTCTGTTGTGGGGCAGAAGGCCAAGCTCAAGGATTGCAAAATTGTTGGAGTAGCAAGATCTGATGAAAAGTTTGCCTACCTTGAAAAGCTTGGATTTGATGCTGCCTTTAACTACAAAACAGTAGAGTCTTTAGAGAAAACTTTGAAAAAAGTCTCTCCTATGGTTATGATTGTTATTTTGATCATGTAAGTGGAGGGTTTTCAGACGTTGTTATCTCCCAGATGAAGAAATTTGGAAAAATTGCTATATGTGGGGCCATCTCTATGTATAACAGTACCCACTTACTTCCCCGAGGCCCACCCCCAGAGATTATCATCTATCAGCATCTCCTGCTGGGAAGGAGAGGTCTGCCAAGAAGCTCTGAAGAACTTGCCGAAATGGGTCTTGGAGGGTAAAATCCAGTACCAAGAATATGTCATTGAAAGATTTGAAAACATGCCAGCTGCATTTATGGAAATGCTAAAAGATAATTTGGGAAAAACAATAGTGAAAGCATGAACAAAAAATGACACATGGAATTTGGAGATCATTTGGATGGTTACCTGATTTGTTTTCACCTTTTAATAAATATGTATTCTGCATAATTAAACACACACACACACACACACACACACACACACAAATAGAACTACCAGTTAACCCAGTAATATCACTCATTGGTATTTATCCAAAGGATAGGAAAACACTCAGTTGGAAAGATACTTGCATGTCCATGTTTATTGCAGCATTGCTCAAATTGCTCAAAATTGCTAAAACATGGAACCAGTCTAAATGTCCAAAAACTGATGACTAGCTTAAAAAACTGTGGCACATATATACAATGAAATACTACTCAGCTATAAGAAACAGAGATCCTATCATTTGATTCAAAGTGAATGAATATAGAAGAATGAACATTGATTGAGGTGAGCCTTAGAAAGATACATATTATATATTCCCACTCAATTTGTACCAATATCTGCACTCTAGGGTAGAAATCGAAAGATCTAAAGATATGATGTAGAGAGGATAAGTATAGATACCAGGGACTATGAAGGAAAGTGGATGGTAGAGAATGGATAGTACAGTGTAAGTATGAGGTGCAAAGAAAAGAACACTTAACAGACAAAAAAAGTAAAGTTCTCTGTTGGAAAAATATAGATATTATATCATGATGGGGGCTTTATGTAAAATGTAAAATTAACCTGAAAATAAATAACTTGGAAAAATTTCAATGTTGACAACCTATTGACAGTAAGACTGCCTGGGTTAAACTTAAGAAATATTCTTTACCTCTTATTGAAGTTACAACTGATATCTCAGATGAGAAGTTCTGATGGGTGATATTAAAGTTTCTATTGATATTAATGTTTCTGTTGCTATTAATGAATACTAAAAGGGAAAGTAAATTCATTATTAACTCAAGTGTAGTTTTGACACACTCAAAATAGAATTAATTCAGGGATAAATAATAATAAAAATAACAATAATGCCTACTATTTTCTTAACTGATAATAATGTTTACTGTCAGGCAGATCTCTGTGATAAGATTTCATTTGAGATCTCAGTTCTCAAAATAATACCATGAGGTAGATATTTTTTATGGTTATTGCCATAGGATGTGTGTGTTTTTGCCAGAGAGACACACACAGTGAGAAGAAAAGTAAGAAATCACCCCCTATGGGGGATGGCCATGCCGCAATCTCTTCCCCTCCATTCCCTGCCTGGGATTTTGGACACACACAAATATGCTCCATTTTCAAGTCACTCTGTCCATGACTTTAATCACAGTCAGCCATGTGGGAATCCAGCACCTTAACCACTATGCCACCTGCTGGCACCTAGGTAGACACTATTTTTAAACCCCGTGTTACAAAGAAACAGCTCTGACTTAAAAAGGTCATCCAGTAAGAATGTGACAGGGTCAGATTTCAAACCCACTTCTGTTGTAGAAAATTAAAAACTATTTAACAAACTGATCTCTACACCTTCAATTAAATTAAATGTGGTGAAATTAATAAATTATAAACATATACAATAGACGAACGTGTGTATAGCTTATGCATTCCCTTTCATCTCTGATTATCCACTTTCAACGCATGCGTCAGAAAGGTAAAGGTGCATATGAATATTTAAATGTTTACATGGAACCTGTTCTCTTGGCTGAAAGGCAGGACAGTGTTTCAGTCAGACTCAGGAGTGTGAGGGATACATTGCAAGCATAAGCTCAACTCTATGAGGGCACAAAGTTAAATTTTACTGGCCTGGGTATGGTGATTCTAGCCTTGATGTTTTACTGCTTGGGCCATGTGGTTTGGGCAGTGCTGTTGTAGGGTGTGTGGTTTGTGATTGCTCACGTGTGCACACGTGTGTGTGTGTGTGCATGGCTGAGTGTTTTCCAGAGTGGAACAAGAAGGATTAACTTTCAGCATTTGGCTCACCCTAAACTATAGCAGATGGGCACTGGCTTTAAGTTCTCATAAAGTCAACCCCTGGAGACTTGTTAAATAATTTATCCTCAACTTTGGAAGAGCAAAGGAATAAGGTGATTAAGAAAAATGGAAAGCCACATGATAATGTGCCATTGATGGAGTGGGGTTGGCTTTCACTGTGGTACTTGGTGAGTGAAGCAGTGAAGGGATCTGGAAGGGGTGGGGAGAAGAGTTAATTCTGGGTGAGGGAGCCCTTGGAGCAGACAGTTCCTGACTTTATCCCCAGCAGCTGCAGCAGAGAAAGTGAGAAAATCTCCATTCTCCACCAAGGGAATGGCCCCAACTTTAAGACATATTGAACTAGGCTAATTTTAAGGCCTCCCAATATAACCTTTTTATTTTATCCAGCTGTGGGGCCTGACTTTTGGCTGGAATGGAGAGCCAGAGAAAGAGGGAGACAGAACTGGAAAAATAAATCTATGGGATGCCTGTCAGTACCTGCTTTTCAGCTGGGGGTGTGGAAGCTGTCGCAAAGTCACATGGGTGATTTAACAGAGACCACCACCTCCTGCTGGCTTTAAATGACCTCCTTTCCTGTCCCTACTGCCAGCAGCTACAAAGTAAAAGCTCTTCAAGCTTCAACCACAAAGTGCTCCTCCTCTCACTCCGTTTAGCAAGAACGCCACATAGAGAACAAGGCACGGACAATGCAATGTACAGGTGCCAAGGGAATCTGGGCACTTGGAACACAGCCAAGGTCATGCCGTAGAGGGTCTGAATGTTGCTGCAGCTGCTCCTGAAATTCCCATCACTAAGCAACTCATAATGTTTCTCATATTGCCAGAATTAACCATTAAGTACACTGTATTCTCCTTTCTTCAGATCCAAAGTCTAAGGCAGTTGCATCCAGCCCCACACACCAGAGACCAGGCTGCTGAGAGAGGAACTGTCTGTCTGTCCTGCTTCTGCTTTGAGATGAGAGGTAAGTCCTGACTTTTACATGTATTGGGAGTTCAGATACTGGGAAGACAAAACTGCCAGATATTCACAGTGGAGCTGCTGCAGTTTGATGTTTCTGTGTTGAAAACTTAATCCCCAAATTCACATGTTAATAGTATTTGGATATAGGGTCTTTGAGAGGTAATTAGGACTAGAGGAGATTCTAAGGGTGATCCCACCCCGTGATGATAGGAGTGGCTTTATAAGAAGAGGAAGAGAGACCCAAGCAAGCACACTTGCTCTGTGATACCTTCTGCCATGATAGGATGTAGCACAAAGGCCCTCACCAAATGTCAGCATGTGGACGTTGGACTTCCCAGTCTCCAAAACAGTGAGCTAAATAAACCTCTACTCTTTGTAAATTACTCTGCATGTGGTGTTCTGTTACGATAATAGAAAACAGACTAAGACAGGGGCTTTTCCAAAAATTAAGTGTTCCCTCTTCCCAGGGAGGAATAAAGAATGAAGAGTTCCAAATATTATAATGGACCCAGAGACTGACGTAGATGGTTTGCATTTTGTACGTTCTAGGAGGTTTAGTTTTCTCTAAACTCAGTTCAAAGGAGAATTGATTTTAGATTGTTTGTCCAAGGAAAGTCAAGCGGAGGGTCTTATGACACAGCAAGTCTGAGTGTTGCTGCTATGACAACAGGGAAGGGAACAGGGACTTGAGAAGAACATGCATATAAAACTATGGTCCTCTCTACAAGTAGCCTAAGTGAGTTGATCCTATGAAGAAAATGAAAAGCAAGTGTTGATTTCTTTAAACTCCTCACAGGCGTGACATGTGTTTAGATTAGAGATTTAAAGACACAGTTCAGGGTGGGGTCTGTTTGACCTCTACTCAACATCTTTACACTGAATCTATATTGGCCAAGACAAGCCCTCTGAACCACTCCTTCCACTACTCTGGAAGAAATGCTTTCATCTGTTTATCAAGTCCAACCTCTCTATTATCATCTATTGGAGGCACTGAGGATATAATAGAAAGAAATCTGCTCTAGGAATTGGAGACTATGCCTCAGAAGAGCAGTGTGATCCTGGGCAGATCCGTAGATCTCTGTAGGCCTTGAATTGAGGGGTAAGAAGAAAGAACCACCCTTTCAGGCTTAAAATAAATCAAAGGGGGCCAGCAGGTGGCATGAAGATTAAGGTATTGGATCCCATATGGCTGACTACATTGTTCAAGTCCCAGACCCTACAGCTTGGATATCATTCTGGGCACGTGTGAGTGCATATCCAAAATCCGGAGAAGAGACGAAGGAGAAGGGATTGTGGTTGGCCACTCCCTGGAGGGTGATTTCTCCCTTTCCCTGTCACGGACTCTCTCTGGGCATGTGCCCTATAATAAAATAAAAGAAAACAAAAACTGGAAAAAGAATTAGTCAAAATAAAATGGTATAAAATGCAAAGCAGTGTGCAGTGGTTAAAAATCTTTGGTAGCCCTAAAAAGAATGAGGGTGGAAAAGTAAACTTGGAAGGAAGGTGCTGCCCTTTTGAGGCCCACAGTTTCTCTTCCTTTGGATAAATACAGATTTGTTCTTGATTGTCAAAATGTATCTAATACAGCAAGTGTCCTAGCGCCACTCAACTGAGGTTAATTAATTTGTGAGGGCATTTCTTCTCTCCCAACCAAAGAATACACATGAAATAAGATGGTTATTATATAATAAATATGCTAAGTGTGGTCCTGATTGAATAACAAAGATGGAAATCCAATGGGGGAAGTAATTTAAAAGGTTCACTAAGACAAACAAGGGTCATGTGTGTCAAAGCGCAAGATGAAGCAGGAGAAAGTTAAGCAACTAAACAACAGTTGTCAGTCTGACGAGCAGGGGGTACAATGAGCACAGGTAACTCTCAGTCCTCCTGTCCACTCCCCACACCCACATTGCCATCCTCAGCACCAACCCTGCCAAAATTAGTCCATTGACTTATTGAGGAATATACCTAGGACTGACGGAATGGATGGGACTCAGTGGAGAACATTTGCCATCTCCTATGTTGAGCTAAGATGCTGATACTTGTTTCGCATTCTAACTAAATAGTTGGACTTTTGACTTGGGTTCTGTTTGTGTGTTGTATGGCAATAACTCATTTCTCTAAATCCTTTCTCAACTAGAGTGGTGAAAAAACTTCTCATTTCTTTTTTGGGGGGAGAGGTTTTTGCTATAGGGCACATGCGCTCACCAGAAAGACAGAGAGAGACACAGAGATAGAAAGCGAGAAATCACCCCCCAGGGGGAATGGCCATCCCACAATCCCTTCTCCTCCTTTCTCCTCTCGGGATCTTGGGCACACACACACACGCACCCAGCGTGAGTTTAAGCCACTGGGTCTGGGACTCAAACCACCGTCGACCACATGGGAGTCCAGAGACATAGCCATTACGCTAACTGCTGGTCTCCACATTTCAACCCATAATATGTTTTGCAGAGCCTGTCTTTTTTTTTTTTGAGAATTTTGCCACAGTGCATGTGTGTTAGCCAGAGAGAACAAGGAAGACAGAAAGTGAGAAATCACCCCTCAAGGGGGGGGGTGGCCACACCAGGATCCCTTCTCCTCTGTCTCCTCCTGGGTTCTTGGGCATCTCAAATCGCGTTCAGCAATGTGGCAGTCCAGCGACATAACCACTATGCCATCTGCTGGCCCATGTAGAGCCTGTCTTTTAAGACAGTCAAAATCATGGTAGAGCCCTTCCCTAGGACAAGAAAGTCGGCATTCGTGTCTGGCCTGGCCTGCCTGTTTCAGAGACTGCATGGCAGGGAGGACTTGGGGATGCAGGGCTGGGAAGTAGTCTCCTGGGGGCCTCTACACATTCTCAGCTGCCAGGAATTTGGATGAGCCTCAGTCTTGGCAGTTATGGTATTATCTCTATCTAAGGACCTCATGGGCAAGGCCTTATGTTCAAATGTTCTGTCCCTTGAACCTGTGAGAAACTTGTAGTTCTATCTTCTGACTTCAGATCTAAAAACTGAAGCTACCAGCCTGTTCCGTTGGTAGGCTCTTGCTTCTTTTTTTCTTCTCATGCTAATAATTACTAGACTTTGTTTATATAAAAATATCGGTGGGGGGTTTGTTTCTACCAATATTAAGACTTACATAGCCTGGAAAACACTCCTACTACAAAATACCTAGAAATTCTGGGGGAAAATGTAACAAACAAAGAAGTCAGAAAATTCCCAAGGCACCAAGAAATAGAGAGCCAGAAACCAGAGTGGGAAGCAAGTGTTGAAAGTCGGCTGCCCTGAGGGTGTGGTATGATTTTGGTGCCTTTAGGCTTTAACAATTAGGCAGAGGTCAGGGTATGTGCCAGGTGGGAGAGGGAACTGAGACTCCTGTCAGAATTGGGACTTCTAAAGTCACAGTGTAGATTAAAGGGGGAAATGGTGTGCTGGCAAAGGGAGATGACAAGAAAACATGAATGACTCTATTTGAGTTTTAAGTGATGAAAAAAAGACTTCCTGGAAGTTTTGCAGCCTTGTGCTTGTCATTCCATGGGACTGCGTTTGAATTTACACCTTTTGCATGATGGAAAAACACCCTAAGTAGAGAAGTTAACTTAAAGGTTTTCCAAATAGAAGTGCTTGGAACATTTGGAGCCAATGTAAAACCTCTTTGGAAAATGGAACCACCTCTAGGTCTTAGAAGATCCCCATAAAAGAAATAACAGAATTAATGTTCATGAAAGCAAGGGACACAAAAGTCATTTGACCTGGCCACATGTGACATTGTGATATAGTAAGAAGATCTATTTGGCCTCTGGCCCAGGTTCCTGGTTTATAGCTCTACCAAGCTCTCATAACTTCCTGAGCTATAAGGCTGCTCCGTCTGTCTTCTGTTCTAATATTTGGTCTTGGCCCCTGGTTTCTGACACAGAGATCCTAATCCCTGAGTTTCTAAGTGACAAGAGCATCTTCTACTCCAACGAGGTGATTCTTAATGGGCCCCTGGATGGGATTGATCCCCCAAAATGGCAAGCCATGATCAGAATCTTGAGCTTTAGCCCCATCCTCTATCCTTAAGGAAGAATAGAGGGGCTATAGATTGAGTAATCAGTCATGCCTACGTAATTAATCCTCCAGAAGAAGTCCCCGAGTTACAAGGTATAAGGAGCTTCCAGATGTTTGAGCCTGGGGGAGATGCCTGGTGGGTGGCATACCAGAGGGCAGGGAAGTCCCATCCTCCTTCTTAGTACTTTGCCCTGTGCTCCTATTCCATCTGGATGTTCATCTGGGTCCTTTCTGATACCCTTTATAATAAATGGTTGAACAGAAGTAAGGTATTCTCTGAGTTCTGTCAACCATCCTAGCAACTATTGAGCATGAGAAGGGGGAATCTTGGGAACCAGCAGTTAGCGTAATGGCTATGTCGCTGGACTCCCACGTAGTCGACCGCGGTTCGCGTCCCGGACCCGGTGGCTTAAAACTCACGCCGGGCGTGTGTGCGTGCGTGCCCAAGATCCCAAGAGGAGAATGGAGGAGAAGGGATTGCGGCATGACCATCCCCCCTGGGGGGTGATTTCTCGCTTTCTGTCTCTATGTCTCTCTCTGTCTGGTGAGCGCACGCGCCCTATAGCGAGAAAAACCTCTCAAAAAAAAAAAAAAAAAAAAGAAGAAAAAGAAGGGGGAATCTTTGGGAATGCCAATTTCTGGCCAGTTGGTGAGGACACAGTACACTATACTCAGAACTTGCCTTTAGTGCTTTAAGTGTGTGTGTGTGTGCGGGGGGTGGGGGGCCAGACCTTCAGCCTGTGGGATCTGATGCTATCTCTAAGTAGATAGTGTCAGAATTTAGCTAAACTCTAAGATGCCCAGTTGATGTCTGCTGGAAAATTCATGGTGTGTGGGGGTGAAAAACTCCCACATCTGGTGTTGGAAGTGAAGTGTTGTATTGAGAGTGTGAGTATAGTAGGAGAAAACTTTTTTTTAATAACAACCCACTCCATCTCCCACATATTACACTCTTCTCTGGAGTGTCCTTTGTGTTAGGGAATCTTTCTTTGCAGTTCTTTGAGAAAACCAACTGCATTGCCATTTACAGGTAGCAAGATTAAACATAGGACATCTTATCTTTAGGTATGGCCTCCTTTCTGAGGCACTTCAAACTGATATTGTGTTAATTTGGCAATTTAGTGATCCAGTTTAGAGTTGGGCTCAGGAGTCAGATAGACCTCATTTGAAACTGTGGGTAAGTCACATGACCCTCTAAACTCACAAATCCTCATGTATGAAATTAACATAATAACAACCACTATTTTATATGATTTCTTTTAGTTTTAAATAAGAACGTGTATGCCAAGTGTTTAACACAATTCCTAACACATATGAAATAAATACAATATTTAAGAATGTTAAAGTACTGTCATTATTTCATTAATAGTATAAGTTTATTAGTTTCTATCACATTACTCTGAGGTTAGAGAACTAGAATTACAAAAATCTAGACTACGGATATTACATACAACGATCAGAATCCTATTTTTTTGCTCATATTTCATATAGAAAATAATGTCTTATATATGACAAGCACTACATGGTCTATGAAGCCCTTTGATATCCCCTGTCATACTTTTCCCTGTTATTTCATTAGCAGAATGAGATAAATTGAACCCTTTCTGCTACTGAAAAAAAAACTGAGGTTCAGAGAGGGTGAATACTCAGCTCCTGTGTAAATGACAGAGCTAGTATCTACAGGTCCTATAAGTCTCTGTTCTGTGAACTTTCCAGTGTGGCAGTCGACTGCATTCTAGACAAGCAACTCTAATTGAACTCCTCTTGAGAACCAGGGCTTGGAACTGTAGCCTGAAAAAACTTCCAGTGCTGTGTGAGAGTCACACAAAAACCAGGCAGTGCGATGAGTACAGGGCTGTCCTAGAGACACCTAACCCAGAGCTGAAGGCTCATGAAAAACTCAAGACCCAGAGTGCTTAGGTTGTCCTCTGCCATGTTAAGTCACAATAGCTCCTCTAGACACTCTTCCAAAATGAGGCATTCCCCAAAATGATTTCATCCCCACTCCTTTTAACATAGATGCAGCAATCCCAGTGTTCTGATTTCAGGAAGACTCAAAGACCAATGTCTCTTCTGGAAAAGCACCAGGATGAGTTGTTGCCTGAATCTGTAAATTTCACAGTGGAGGGATAACCTGAGGGAAGGAGAAGAGAACATTTTGAGGGGAAGGACAGGGTGGGGATGAGAAGACACAACTTTGCACACCCTTCACTCTTCCATTTTCATGTCAGACTTCCAAAGCAATACAGGAGACCATGGGGTCAGAATGTAATCTATTCTGACTGGAGATGTTTAAAACTTTTGAAATAAAGGGAATTTGTCTTGAGTGGCTTCTTTCTTCTCTTCCTGGACCCTGTCCTACCTCCTATCACCCCATTCCACCCTCTTTGCACAAAGGAGAGATATTTGGTCAATAAATAGGCCGGGTCCATCCTAGAGAACTAGAGGGGGTGAGGGAGGGGAACCGGAAAATTGAGAGAGATGAGTGAGGGGCTCATCCCTTTCCCCAAGAGACCTCCAGCCCTCCCCAGAACCTCTGGGAGAGCTAGGGAAATTCCACAACATCTACTGTTTCTTTTGTGATTCAAATCAATATATATTGCAGTTTCATTAAGGTGTAATTTTTAAGTAAATATTTTAAATAAATTCTTTAAATCTATTCCAATGTTGAGGTTTAAATCATCTCTTAAAACTAAATGGCAGTGATGAAATGATCACAAGTCTCTCAATTTTCCATAAGCCTAATTTCTTACAGGATTATAGCTTTAAGTATCAAGACATTTTCAGCATGGCTTGGTGTTAGAACACAGTGCCATTTTACAGATTGAGGAACATTTCTTATAGTAAATGCTCTTCCAGAAATCTGTGGTACAAATGAATATTAGGAAAGGTGAGCAGGGAAAAGGAGGTGATGGCACATGGAGTGGGGAGAATGGGGCTGTGGGGCAGGTTTTTTTTGGAGGGTGGACCCAAACTGGTAGAGCCGGCTTTGAAAGACTGAGGAATCTCCTGAAAGAAAGAGGTCTTCGGAGGAAGGAGGAATGAAGCAGGGACAACCCGAGGGATCTAAAGCGAGTCTGAGGCGCGGGAGAGCAATCCTGAGGAGCTGCTGCATTGAGTCCTTAGTTCCGCTCCTGGTGGAGTCCTAGTGAACTCAATGTGGGCGAACAGCAGGAGCAGGAAATAAGAATGAAGAGGCTTTTCTCTCAAACTCTAGAAGACAAAGGGGCTCAGGAGGGCCTGCTGTGGGGACGCTCCATCGGAGTGTGACACAGAAGGGGAGTAAAACAAAACGTGGTGCTGCATGGTGTGCTTGTAGTGCCAGGAGCTTCCTGGGACCTGGCAGAGGAAGATGGTGATCCCCAGTGAGGGGTGGCAGTGGTGGAGCAGCAGCCACTGACATGAACCAAAACGTTGGAGAGGCACTTGGCAGAAAACTAAGCCCTCTGTGAGCAAGTGGGAGCAAGAGGAGGTGGGACTGAGTAAGTGTCCGTCAGTGTGCCCTCATGCCTGAGGAAGTTTGGGAGACTCGACTCACACAGGTGAGGTCTGGAGAGACCCGAGTTGCACAGGTAAGGTCTGGGGAGACCCAAGTTGCACAGGTGAGGTCTGGGGAGACCCAAGTTGCACAGGTGAGGTCTGGGGAGACCCGAGTTGCACAGGTGAGGTCTGGGGAGACCTGAGTTACACAGGTAACTGTAAGCAACACTAGAAGCTCCTGGGTCTGCTGTCCTGCTGTAGTTTGTGTCTCCCAAAATTTCATGGGTTGGGATTTGGCTGTGCAAGTATTAAGAGGGAATTTAGTACCTTCGTGTTGTCAAAACATGGGAGACTTTAGAAGAGGTTAGCATTAAGGTCATTAGGGTAGGACCCCCAGATTAAGTGCTGGAGGGTATATAAGGAGAGGGACTGTGACAGAGGCTCATGAATACACAGAGACACACACCTAGTCCTCTCATGATGTAGTGCCCTGCATGGCTGTGGGTCCTCCACAGGAAAAGCCTTACCTGATGTGGCCCCTAGGCCCCCACCCTGAGCTGAGTAAACCTCTATTCTCTTCAGTTACCAGACTCAGGTATTTTCTGTTATTAGTTATGTAACAGACTGAAATTTGCTCTATTCCCATTCTTCTCTACCTTGGAAAAGAGCTATCATTCAAGCTGACTTTATCAAAATCACACACACACAAAGCTCATGATTAGGAAACTCATAGACTTACACCGAAAGTTCTTTGAGACCATCAAATTAACAATACCTATGAGAATGGAGACAGCTCACATCTGAAGAGCTCTGCAGTTGTTCTAAACCCACAGTTGCACATGTCTCATTTGGTCTACATAACAAGCCGGTGAGGTAAGCCCTGAGTGAGGAAGGCTGATGTTAAACCAAACATCAGTGCAGACGGAGAGTTGAAAATCCCTCTGTTCGGGGTCTCAGTCTCTAACAACTACCAGCTTCTTAGCAGAGCCAGGTCCTACTTCTCCAGTAAGCCAGACTGATGTGGTTATTTGAGATCTTATCAGTTCTGTAAGGGGAAGAAGGTAAATGTGCATGGCCTTCTGGAGAGGATCAAGTGCTTCACCTTCTACCTGGAGATTCGATTCTTCTTGACAAGGGGATGAACTTGATGAGCTAATGTAAGGAACCAGTTCTTACAGACTTGGTTTGTTTTGAATTGTATTTGTGAGGTTTGTTTTAAGATGTGTCTACCTGTCACAGTGACATATGCCAGGGCATCTGTGCTAAGGCAGCCCTTTTAAGAATTCTCCATCCAAAAAGGGTCTTAAAACTTGGTAGTTAACCTTTGGCCTCACACATGACGACACTCCACTGTGCACCTCACCCTGCCTCCAACCATTGCAGCCCTGAGTCTACCAAAGATGGCAGAAAGCCCCAGGAAAACATTATCCTTTTAACTCAGAAGCCTCTATAAACCCCTGAGCCTCAATCTCCCCTTCCAAAGTGAAGGATTTGTAGAACTCACAACCTTCAATGTCCCTTCCTCATGCATTATTCTGTAATCCAATGGAGCTGCATCTTCCCCATGAGACTTCCATGGAAAGGTCCCTTCATGTAAAGAATGAGATGACGATCTCTCAGGAAGCTCCATCTGGGGTGGTCACCAGAATTTCTCCTTCTCCTGCAGTTGAATTTAGTCAATGCCTTTGCATGTCAATGAGCTATTATTGGAGATCTATTCTACTATTTTAGAACTCTATTTATGGCTTCAGTTCACAGTCTTATTCATTCAATACACATTTTTTTTTAGTAACTGTGCTCTAAGCACCAACTACTACTAACTAGAGACTCATATTTACTGTGTGTTTTTAAGTAGCAGCTTCTGTGTTGAGCATTTTACTAATGCTACTCTATACTCCTTCCAACAAACTATTAAGCAGTTATTATTAATTTTCTTTTTAATAGGTAAGAGAACAGAGGCTAAGGAAAGTGTTTACTGGAGCAGGGGTCCCATATTAGACACCCTGACTCCAGAGACCACAGTCCTGCTCCTGGGAAATCCAAAGGTAGGTCAAACATGGTTTCTACCTTCATGAGCTCATGGTTTAGAGAAGGAGGCAGAGCTGAAGAATAAGCACAATCAAATATTATCCTAAAGGAGCATGCTTTTAAAAATAGCATGGGAAGCAGGAAAATCTCTCCCTCAGATCAGGAGGGATGGGAATTAGAGAACTCACAGTGACAACGCAAACTGAGTTTCCAAGCTGAGTTGCACCTTTCAAGTATGATTAAACATTCTCCAGAGTGAAAAAATAAAACTCAGAACACCATCTAGTAATAGGCCCATATTCTTTGTAGAGCAGACAAGCTTCATTGGCATAGAGAGACATGAACTGCTTTCCAAACACTTGGAAATGGGGAATTTGTGAAACCCTGGCACAGTTGAAGTATTAGACCTAAGAACTTTAAGCCTCCACGCCCAGGACTTGAACTGTGTTCTGCAATGTGGGAGTCCAGCAATGTAACCAATACATCATCTGCTGGTCCCAGGCACCTCAAATTATGAATAGGTATTGGAATAATAGGAGGAAAAGAGACCTTTATACATTTGCTTATTGTTCAATAAGTGCTTCACAATTTCCAGATACCATCTCATTTGTTTAAGCCTGGGAACTAAACTATTTCTATGTTTTTTATTGTCAATTTTATGGCTAATTTTCTATCTGCCACCACATGAAAATGGTAGCTATGTTGTTATTGACAGTGTTGTGACTCTCTGGAGCCTGTTTGTATTGAAACAACATAGATCTGCTTGGCTCTACAGTCCTTGTTACTGCTGATTTAATACCAATTACATCTTTATTCATGAGACTGAATCAGTCATAGGGATGTTTGTGAATATCAGCTTCCAGTGACACTCTTAGATGTTGTTACCCTGCTTCATAGATGATGATCACAAATGTGAGTCAGGAAAAGGTGAACAATAATTTATTTTCTGGTCATATTAAACTTACCATTTGGAATTATAGCATAAACATAGACCAGCCCGTCTTTCAAAGATGTCTTCTCTTGAGTGTTTTAGGCCTTAATTAGTGCCTTCCTAGAAGGTGATCTCTGTCAATGTTGACTACACGCATACCTTCTAGGACCTGCATTTGTAGGAAGGGATGAGTGAGAGTCCTATGCAGCTAGAAAACTGGTCCGTTTAGATGAAGAATGCTTGTTTATCTGGCAGCGTTTGAGACCAATTGGGAGAGCATGAAGTCACCACATTTCTTGAAATCAAGAGAGGCTATTAATAGAAAAGATCTGTTGGGATCATGGAACAAAGACTTTGTAAACCATTAAGAAAACATGTGAAACTATCTCCAGAAAACTACCTGTCAAAGGGCATGGAGCCTATGAAGAGATAGGGTGACTGCCATGAGTGCCCACAGGATGTCTGCTGCCCCTCCCCCTTGCCATCTTGGGGTGAAATCTTTTTAGACTATGTAGATATCCTACTTCTCATCAAAACATTTATTCCTAGTTTTAGCATCATTGATAATTTTATCAATCTATCATTTCTTCTATATTAGTTACCTGGCATGCTAGTTAAAGAAGAACTTCCCTGGGCTAGCAGATGGTGTAGCGGTTACGTCACTGGACTCCCATATGGCTGAACGTGGTTTAAAACTCACACCTGGCATGTTTGTGCATGCCCAAGATCCTGGGAGAAGAATAGAGAAGGGATTGCAGTGTAGCCTTCCTCCCTGGATTGTGATTTCTCACTTTCTCCCACTCACTGTCTGTCTCTCTCTCCAGTGATCTTATGCGTCCCAGGGCAAAAACCTCTTAAAAAAAAAATAAAGAACTTGCCCTTCTTACCTGTTTACTTGCTTATTTATAACAGCTTGGGATCAGAATTTTAATTTTATTTACTGGGTTATAATGTACTACTATCACTTATTTTGAGGCACAAACTGTTCAGGTTTAAGAAGCATGAATCAGAAGGACATTTCAGACACTAAGAAACTAGGTGATCTGGAGAGAGCCACTTGGCTCCTGAGTCCCAGTTTCTCACTTTGTATAACAAAGGGGCTAAATGGAAAATCTTTCTTTTTCTATGTGTAGCCTAAAGAATTAGGGTGCATAATTATTATTCTCTCTCTTTTTTAAAAGACTTTTTAAATATTTTTTGTTTATTTTGAAAATATATTTTTACTCAGCTTGCATTTAAAAATCATTTAAATAATCCATAATAATGGTTAATTACTTTAAAGTAGCATATAGTTAGCTAATTTACTTCTTATCTTGAGGAGAAAGAGGGTTAGAGTACAACCTTTTGTATCAAAAAGAATAGAATACTTAGGCGATCTCTGGCTCTCAGCAGGGAATAGTTGCTGCTTCCTCTGACAATGAAGGCGCTTCTTAAATGGACCATTGTTCTTGGAACAATGAGGAAGAAAGGAAGCAATTCTCAGTTACTACATAATCTTCCCTCACTTCTTCCTACCATTCCCCTACCCACTGAGCTCCCTCAAATAAAACCCCAAGGTTCTCTCCTTCCCTAATATGGTTCTGGATGGATTTGACCTATCCATGAAAATTGGCAGAGTGTTTTGGAGAGGAAAAAGTTGCATGCTTGCTCTATAGACTATTAGGGGCAAGTTAACACTGCATGGCTAGGGTATTTTGTACTGTGTGTGTGTGTGTGTGTGTGTGTGTGTGTGTGTGTAAAACATCCCCCATACACACTCTGAAGGAAACATTGTTTAAGAACTCCAATTTTTCATGTCTGCTTTTAAACTTTTTCTAGATACTCTGGAATGTACATTGTTATTTAATTGAGGTGTGGTTTTACTCTTTCTTTGCAATGCTGATGAAACTATTAGGAGCGTTTTTGAATTAGAACTTAAGGCCACGGAAAGAAAGGTTGCACAAATGAGGAGCATTTATTAATATGATCTGTTTAAAACTGTTTCCTCTGGTTCTTTACTATCAAGGAATTCTGGCAGTTATTTTGCATTCTTTAATGGAACATATCAAATGGAAGGAGTTTGTTCTTTGTTCTAAATATTCCAATCATCTTTCAGCTTTCTAGTGCAATGTTAACCTCATTATCAAAACAGCTCTCATCTCAGCTTTTCAAAGACTATGATTTGTGTGGGGGAGCAGGGAGATTATTTACAGACTCTTAACAATATTTCCAGGCAAGAATAAGTCCAATACAAATTTTTCTTTAAGCACATCCCCTGTTGCTTGAACATATGGACATTTTGTGTTTGCTAGCACCTCTAAACATTTCCTTCTTTGAGGAATTCCACGAAAAAAAATCTATGTTGACCTAAATATCAGTTTAGACTCCACTGCCAAGTCAGAAGCTAATCAGTTTCTTAAAAGGTTCTGAAAAGGGCAAAGACAGTTTTTATTCCATCCATTCAGCCTATTAGTGCAGCAGACCTTTTGACTATACCAGCAATCTATAGAGGACATCTGAATGGAGAAGATTCTAGAGTCTAATGACTCTGAGGAAATGAGTTATTCATGTTACCAATCAGAGACAATTGCCATTCATGCTAGAGAAGAAAGCAGATCTACTACAGGGCATGAAATTAAAATTTCCAGGTAGCAGCAAGTAATTGATACCGTGGGTGACCTTTCCCCCAAGGCAACCAATTTCAATCTGTAAAGAACAGCAATAGGGCCAGCTACCCCATCTGACCCGCAAGCTAAGCTTGGAAAATAACATGCCCAAGTACCTTCTATGTCTTTCTTATAAATGCTCCCCATTTTTGTTACCTTTGTTCTCTCGGCCTTTGTTCTAATTCATATGCCCCGATGGCCTTATACATTTTTTATGAAATTATGAATTCAACCACCCGAGACACTAAGTGGGAATCAGATTTATCAACTTACTCCGTGGTTCAGGGTTTTTGTTTTTGTTTTTAGAAAGACCGTCTTACTTTTCCTAGGTTTTCAAATCCTACTTAAAAAAATTGTCATCAAAAAGGTTTTTGGAAAATAGAAAAAGGTAAGCTCAGAAAAGCCTCCTCACTTTTTTTCTTACTGAGTACTCATTTATATATTCGAAGTGAATTGTTTCCTTCTGGATTGTGGCAAAGCATCTACTGCTGAGAATGACTTTAAGGATGATATCGATTTTATCTGATAACAGGTTAGGATAGGAAAGCAACCAACAGGGAAGAAATTGTGTGCTTGTCTTTTGGAATTGCTCAAAAATTAAATCATTTTGGAAATTCACTCCATAACTTGTCACGAGTCCAGAAATCCTTAACATTGGATATGCGATATCTTCCAAATTAGGATTGTTCAAAGACTCAGACCTTCCAAATGCCTTAGGTAAGGAAAATGGACTGAACATCCTAATGTAGCAATTTGGGAGCATAAATTATGTAACGGCAAAGAGCAAACCAAAAAGATCACAGCTCCTTGAGCCAATTTAGATTTAATCAGGTTTTTCATTCCAACTTTAATTAAACTGTTTGACTTAGAAAAATGACTATTAGTAAAACTGACTGCCAGTAAAGCAAAAGAGGAAAATTAATTGGAAAAAAATGTACCCTGACTGCTATGAGGATTCATAGCATATACTAGGAGAAGGAGCAGGAGCGTGCTTTAATGAAATGTTATAACATATAGTAGTAGTTCTCTTTCTAGACATACAGAAAAACGCATGTGTCATATTTTTCTCCTTAGATGCTGACATAAGGAAAAATCATAGAAAATTCCTTTCTTGATTTAAAATTTAACAATAACCTCTAAATAACAGGCAGTAGCATATCATTAACTTCTTCTGCCTGATTTGCTCAGGCTAATTTCTGTAGCTATGAGTCAGTCAGCTAATAGGAGACTTCAAAAACTTAATGGAAAATGCATTGTATATATAAAAAAAAAACTATGCATGGATTTCAATTTTTGGCAACAAAATAAACACATATTTTAATTTCATTTTCCACGAACTTTCTTAAGTCTTTCTGTATTTGTTGCATCTTTACTTGTGTGGACACTAGGAAGATTACTGAATAAGCTTCAGACATATTCTTCATTTTGGAGTGTTTGTAGTCTTATTGAGTAAACAAAGAGGAAAAGCCTAAAATGGTCAGTCCTCAAGCCTATGATACACATCCCTGGTGCTATCAAAGTTGAGCTAAGGGAGCATTTGCCTGGTTACAGCAACTCCACAAGGGCCTATGAGGATGGGTGATTCATAGCTGGACAGGATTTGCACAGGTGAGGGGGTGTGCAAGGGAGTCAAGAGTTACTCTGATGGAGGAGGGCAGCTGAGCAGGGTGAGGCAGAGAAGGGGGGATAAAGCCTGATCGGAATGGAGGGTTTGTAAAGGGCAGAACGGTACAGGAGATAGGCTGAGCTGGACTTTGAATACCAGACAAAGGTATTTACATCAGATATAAGGTATCTAACATTAATAAAGGTACTTACTGTCTGTGCTTTGTGCATTTATATTCTTTCTGTGCTATACTGTCTCTTTCCTCTAGGCAATGGGGGTCTAGAGATGAGAAGATACTATTTTTAAAAGGAGCAGCCTCGTGGTTTTATATAGTTTGTATTGTCTGATAGAGACTAGCAGCAGGGAGGCTAAGAGACCACTGTTCTTTTTAGAGGTACGGGGGCCTATCTGGGCTACAATAGATGCAACAATGATGAATGCAGAAAGGATGATCCAAACTACTTTGATTCAGCAAAATTACTGAACATCTTTAATGAGGCAATCCTGGAGATGAAAAAAAAAAAGAATCAAGGCCTAACCTGGTGGCACGATCCACAGCATAAGGGACTGCAGTGCTGGAATCCAGATGTTCATGTGGGTTCAGATCCCTGGGTCAGCCTGAAAACCTGCCAGGTGTGCTCACAAGTATCCAAAATCTTGAGGAGCCAGAGGTCTGGGGAAAGATGATTGTGTTAAGGATGCTTCTCTTTCCCTTTTTTCTCTCATGCTTTCTCTTATTGAAAAATAATAATAATAATAATAAATTAGTAAGACCTATAGGGACAAAAAGAACTTTTTTTTCCTTGAAGGTTAGATAAGTATGCAGAAGCAGGGCTGGCCCTATAGTGAAGCAGTTAAATGCTGTACAAAGGCAGTCAGATCCCACGTGACTGACAACTTGGGTCCCAGCACAGGTGGCGTGTCAGGTGCACGTATGTGTATGTCCAGTATCCTGAATTGGAGGGAAATGGCTTACAGTATGATCAGGGCCCACTGGAGGAGTGTGTTGTTTCTCTGTCATTCTCTTACTCTCTCATGTGTACATGTGCACCCTCAGGCATAAAAAAGAATGCTGTCTGAGATGTAGTTCATGTTGGATTATCCGAGGAGGCCATAGGGTGTGCCTTTGTGCCCTACCCCAGATACATTATTACCCCCCATGTGTCCCAGCAACATTTTGGTCTGCCGTTTCTTTTTGTCAAGAAATTTGCAGACCCTGTGCTTATTTTTCTCTATTCTGTATCCTGATTGTGTCTATTTAGATATTCTAACAAAGGCACATGGCCCAAGAAAGAGCCAAACCCCTGTCAGTTAATGCTGTCACTTCCAAGTTCACTGGCAAAACTGGCTAGGCAAGGTAGAGATGAGTAAGGACAGCCAGCATTAAATTGAAGGATGGGGGAGATGTAGGCACTTGGTCATGTTTGTTTAAGCTTGGTTTTCAGCAAAACCTTTTTTTTCTTTTAAATGGGGTAGGGTGTTTACTGAGTGTGTCTATGCTCTTGAAACTTGATTCTCTTCTCAGGAGAGGAACAGGGAGAGGAGCCAAGAGGAGGTAAGATTGACCAGGAGGAAGAAACACAGCAGCCTTGAACACAAATGTCTGCAGTCAAGGTGGTTGAAACTCAAGGTGTCCTGAGTTGAGCATCACCCAACTGACAGATTCATGAATCTGAGAACGGCGTTAGGACAACACTTTGAACAAACAAAAAACACAGAGCTTTGAGTTTATATACAGAAATGGTCAAAGTAGCAAACGGCCAGTTAAAGTGATAGCAAGCCTTCCCTGAAGGGTTGCTCTTAAACTTGAAAATGATGCCATCAGCAATTGACTAGAAGCTTCAGGTCCAGTTGAACTGTGGCCCTGCCAGCTCACTCCTGATTAACCTCTGTCCTGCCGCCTCTGTAATTCAGCAGGGGCCTGCAGATGCTCCCCTTTTGAGTTAACTGAGGCTGTGTGCTCATTCAAGCTAATCCTAATAGTGCTTTAAATTAAAAAAAGGAAAAGATCAGCCGCCCGTACCTGAAGCTGCAAATGAGAAGCCTGTGTGGGCTGAAAAACCATTCTTTTCCTCCTTTTGTTGGTTTGAGGTTCCAATTTTCTAAGCCGTCCAGTATAACTAATTAGAAGAGGGAATTTCAAATGTACCTGCTTGCCAAGTTTACAGTCAAACAACCAATTTGACTGTATATTTTGTCTAAACAGAGTGGGTATCAAGTAAAACCTTCACCTGATGTTTAGTCCTTTTTTCAAAATCCAATCATTTCCCGGCCACTTCTACAGCATTTGCTGTCTCTGGATCTCTTTTAAATAGGCTTACTTTAAAGAAAAGAAATAGCTGCTTCAGCCTTGCCTACACAATGGTGTGAAATTACACTTTTGATGTACTCTGTATGCATTTGTGTGTATATCATCCTTAAATTGTACATCTCATATCATCCAGATGTTCTAGGGCCTCGGAGAATAATAAACATAGATGTGACACTCTTTAATTAGGATGCTGAAACACTAAGTTGGAATGGAAAACAGTATCAGAGACCTTCTGCATTCCTGGAAATATGTGAGCGTCTGAACAGGTCGGTTTGTTTGTGTTTAGAGGGAACCATTGCAATAGTTGCCACCTGTTGTAAATCTTGAACGGCTCTGTGCACTAAGTACTATCTAGATAGATAGATCTATATCCACACGCATTTATCTTTTTACATAATTTCTTTCTTGTAGTAAGAAAATAAAAACTTAGTCTTGTACTATATGAAGTCATCTCACAGTCTACAATTTGTAACAATGGTTCAACCTAAAGTGGTTGATTCACGTAGAGAAGGTAGGAAAGAGTTATTTGCTATGTAGCCTTGGCCTGTGGCTTTACATCACTGAATGCCTGGTCTTACCTTTCCTCCTTTCTTTGAGATCCAGTCACTGACATGACGCCATAAGGGCGTGTGCAGCTAAACCAGAACAACTGGAGTGGATTCAGTAGTCAAAACTCAATCATGTGAGGAAAAGTGAGAAAGTAAGCCACCAGGTCTGGGACTTGAACTGTGGTCAGACATGTGGGAGTTCAGTGCCTTAACCACTTCGCCACCTGCTGGAGCCCAAATGTATCACTTTTTATACTACCGTGTTCTCAAAATATTTCCTGACTGTGCATTCTTTAAATTAAGTAAATCATTTTATTCCAATATATGAAAAAGAAAAAAAAAAACTTAATCTCCTTCCACTTTTCTCAGCTGGGAAGTCAATCCTGTCTCCCTGTTCTGAGAGACTCACATTCAAAAAATCTGGATGTGTCCCAGCTGTGTAGACAACCCCTTAAACACCAGAAAGTTCATGAAAATAAGCTATAGATTAGGCTCAAGGCAAGAAGATAAGAGGAGTTACACTTTCAGAATGGAACTATTCCCCAGCCAAACAGCCCTTAAGTAGTGAAAATCATTCTAAAAGCAAGTATTTAAAGTCTCTGGAAATCTTTCTAGGGCATATATACTATAGCAAATTAAGAAATGTTTATTTCAGAAACTCTACTGTATTTCAGAAAGGACAGCAAAAGTTTGGCACCTGAACCACAACCTCCTCTCTGTCTCTCACTCCCCACAGCTCAAAGAAATGAAATCTCTCACTCCACACTAGGAGGGTATGGTCAAAAAACAGGGGTAGGCCCAGCAGGTGGTATGGTAGTTAAGGTACTAGATCTCACATGGCCAATTGCACGGTTCAAGTCCTGGACCTGGTGACTTAAAAATCATGCCCCTGGGAGGGTGATTTCTCATTTTTATTCTCTCTCTGTCTATCTCTGCGGCACACTTTATAGCAAAAAACCTAAAATAATAATAATAATATTTTTTAAAAAGCAGGGTTTCCCACTTAGTATTTACCGAGTGTCCACACTCTATGACTGAAACTGATTGACTAAAGGATATAGAAACACAGTAAATGGTTGTGAATACCAGATATAGTGTGGGAAGAGGGTGGGTGAAAGAGTAGAGTCTGAGGAAGGACATTTAGAAGTAAAATAGAGAGGCAAAGTATTAATGGGACAAAGAAATGGGGTATTATCTATTGAAGATAAATTTATAGTATTCTCAACTGGACTAGGGAAAAATGTACACATGTTGGAATATTCACTTTGCAAGCTAAATAATGTGATTGAATGTATAAAAGAACTTGAAATAAAAAATAAAGAAAAAAAAAGGAAAGAAAGAAAGAAGAAAAAAAGCAGGAGCTGCCTATCCCCTACCTCTCCCTAGTCAAGGGGTACAGTATCTCACCAAGCAGTGTTTCTCATCTTCTTCATTCCAAGTGGTGGAGACTGAATTCCTGACAAGTGCAGTCAAGAGGTTGCTCCCACTCATCCTCCCAACCCCAACTCATAAGGCAGAGGTTCTAATCCAGGCATGGTGATCAAAGAACACTGAAGCCTCAATTGCTCTCACCTCAGCCTGCCCAGAGTGACAATTCCATGCTGGGAGAAGCAATCATAGAAGGTCAGAGGTGACGTCTTCCACCTGGCACTAAACCTCTCCCCAAAGGAACTGACTGTATTTGAAACCGGGTGTGGGGAATTTCAAGCCTAACGGTGCTCTCAAAAATAGTGGAGATTTTGGTAGCAAGAGGTGAAGAGGTCGCTAGTAGCTACATGAGAGTGTAAGCCAACCTGTAGACCAGCTAGTTTACTAGAGAGAACAAGGTAAAGAGGTAGCTAAGTTAGAACAAATAAAGATTGCCCCTGCAATGGGAATAACTGGATTTAGTAGACTCAGACTGTAGAGAAATGTATGCTCCATGTGTTAATGAAAACAATAACATAGTCGGCAACTAGAGGCAACTATCAGTTTAGTGGGATACACATGAGATAAACACTTCAACAGATAGATCAGGGCAAACTATATTCATAGAAACCACTGTCTAAAGTACTGTCATCCCAGAGTGACTGTGAATGCAAGTCTGGACCCTCTGAGAGATGACATTATCAGCTTTATATTTAGAGGGAAGTAGACTTTGCCAAAATGGACCAAATAAACAAGCGAACAAGATCAAAAAGAAACTCCACAGAGAGGAAGAAAATAAGTATCCAGGGATGTTACTACGTCTTACCTAAAAATGGCCAATTCTCAACCAAAAAGAAATTATGAGACAAGGAAAGAATCTAGAAAGTGTGACTCACGCACAGAAAACTAAGCAAGAAACAGAAACTGTCTGTGAGAGAGCACAGATACTGGGTTTAACAGACAAACACTCCAGAACATTTAAGGAAACCATGTTCTAAAAAGTAGAGGAAGATATGAAGACAATGTCTTGTCACATAGAGAATATTGATAAAGAGATCAAAGTTATTCTTAAAACTGTAAATAACTTGAAATTTTTTGCATGGAAAATTTGTCTCTCTTTTTTTTTTTAAAGAGAGGTTTTTTGCTATAGGCCTCATGTGCTCACCAGAGATAGAAATCGAGAAATCATCCCCCAGAGGGGTTGGCCATACTACAGACTCCCTAGGGATCTTGGGTATGCATGCACACGTGCCCGGCGTGAATTTCAAGCTGCCAGGTCTGGGACTCGAACCACAGTTGACTACGTGGGAGCAACATAACCATTACCCCATCTGCTGGTCCTAGAAAATTTGTCTTTTTCTCTCCCATTCATTTATAGCAATATGGAGTCATACATATTTACTTTATACTTTGGATTATAATCTAATACAACTTTATTTTTTAAAGAATTGTTTTACTTAACTTCATTTATCATTATTAGCATAATTATTACTATTTTCCAGTTTGATCAGAGAGATCAGAGAGAGAGAGAGAGAGACAAGGAAAGTGAGAAAGCGAGCCTCCACGTTCGGGACTCAAACCACGTTCAACCATGTGGGAGTCCTGTGCCTTTAACCACCACGCCACCTGCTAGCTCTCAACTTTGTTTATTTTATTGCTAAATTTATGCCAGCTTTGGCTGTTGGGAGCCCTCTCAGCTGACTCCTGGGTCCCTTTGGTATATACCCCCATGAATATAGCAGTTGATGGGTTTCTCGAGGGTTTTGTTTGTATATTTGTTTCAGCATTTTACTTTCTCACACTACCAGATGTTCCAGGCTTACTTTGTATATATATTTCCTGCTCCAATCCTAGAATCAGCTTTTTTCCCAAGGACCCTTTTTATTGGAAAACAGTTTTAGAATTCAAGATCTGGACACTAGATTTGCATCAGGTTTTTTTTTTGTTGTTGTTGTTGTTTTTGGTTGAGGAATGAAAATGTTCTAAAATAGATAGTTGATGTTTACATGACTCTGAATGTAATAAAAATCATTATGAGTTTTATAGTATGTGAATTTCAATGACTCTCTTTTAAAAAAAGAGGAGAAAAAGGAAAAAAAAAAAGCAAGCAAAACTAGGAGGCCAGCCAGTGATGTGATCATTATGGTGGCTGGATCCCACAAGCCCACCTACATGGCTCAAGTCCCCACCAGCAGCTTGAAAAATATGCCAGGCCATATGCGTGTTTGCCTGAAATCCTCAGAGGAGAAATGGAGAGAGGATTGTGGTGTGACCATCTGCCCTGGAGGATGCTTTCTCACTTTCCCTCTTTCTCTACCTCTCTACCTCTCTCTCTCTTGGTCTCTCTTAGGTGAGCATAGGTATCCTACAGCAAATTCAAAACAAAAATAGTCTGGGGGATTACTTTAGTTCACAAAGCAAAGGAGAGCCATATAGACAAAAACTGTGTATAGATCCTCTGTCAATTACACAAGCATGTGACCCCAGGGTAGCCATTAGGAAAAAATAAGTTCAGAACATCACCTAAACACTAGGAATCACTACCTGCAAATAAGAAAGTCTTAAAAACTTCTGAGCACTTTTAAAAGAGAATTAAGCCATCCCAATCATTCAAATTACCTCTTTCTTAGAGCCTTGGAGGCTATTATATGTGTCATTTAATTAGAGCTTTGAAACAATAAGATGGAAAGAACAATAGACTGAAGACTCCTATATTCCTGGAAATACTTGGGAGACTAAAATAGTTTATTTGTCTTTAATGGGAAACATTGCAGTAGTTTCTAGGCAGCTGCCATGAACTTTTAATGTATCCTGGCTGAGAAGACTCCCTCTCCACCCACTGTATTAAAACAAAGACCAATGGCCATGTTATACCTCTAAAGCTGTCAGAAAACATAAGGCTAACCAGGTGTGAGTGTTGATTATTTCCTGAGTGTGCTCAGAAGCCCAACCACCTCTCATCCCACGTGTGGGATGGGATACTATTTATTGTTATGGAAAAGAGTGAGAGAAAGAAAGGGAGATGAGAACTCAGTCCTCTCTGAATAGCCACCACTGGTGTTTATTAGCCCCTTCTTAGATGGCCCATTGACCGTTACTCTTGTCCTCACTTTATAAGTTGTTCAAGAGCTACTGCAAACCCTTGACCATATGAACATATGTGTAGACAAAAGCACAACTGTTTATAAAGAAATAGATAAGGACACGTGTACAAACACGTGTGTGTGTGTGTATGCCATCACATAATGGTTAAGGATGTCTCTGTAGAGTGAGTCTACACTGGCTCTATCATAGGACTTGAGCATTCTATATCTATGCCTTAGTTTCCTCATCTCTAAATGGGGACAAAAATGATACCTACCTGTATGATCACCATAACAATTAAGTCAATAATAAGGTATTTGCATATAGCAGTACATAGTGTTAACTACTAGTGTCATAAGTAGCACTGTGTATGTCTACTTAACATACACTGGTGATAGAATCAACCACATCTGACCTCAATTATGTACATTAGGCCTGAAGAAAACACTTCTAATTGAGATGATATCTTTGTGGCTCCTCAACATTTTCTTTATTTTGTGATTTTACTTTTTTTGAAACATACTTTAAAAAATCTATTCTTGGGCCAGCTAGTGTCATGGTGGTCAATGTGCCTGGATTTCTTATGGTTGAGATTTAGGACCCAGCAGCTTAAACAACAGGCTGACACACGTGCATGTGTATCCAAGATTCTGAAAAAAGGGAAAAATGGAGGAGAGGTAATGGCATGAAATGCCCCATGGTGGGTGATTTCTTCCTCTCCCTCTTTCTCTGGTAAGTACACGCACCCTTGGGCTAATTAAAAACAAACAAACAAACAAACAAACAAAAAAACAACTATTCTGATTGCAAAAGTCATTTATTTTGAGCAAACACACAGGAATAAAAGGAGAAGCAGAAAATCACATTATTTCATCATACAGATGTAAGTAATAAAATTTTACATTTTGGCCCAGCTGTGGTAGCGTGCACTGGCCACTGCTGCTCAGCTAGCTGAGGCCACATGGGAGGCCAAGCTTGATTCCCAGGACACCCTAAAAAGCCAGGTGTGGTGGCATGTGTCCGTAATTCCAGAAATTCAAGAGGCTGAGGCAGTAGAATCTTGACATAGCAAGACCTCGTCTAAAACACTGCACATACACGAAAAAAAAATTCACATTTTGGTATTTTTTCCTAAAATTTTTCTGTGCATTTTAACCTGCTTGAGATCACACTGTTCATACAGTTTTTAGGTCCTTTTATACTAAGCATTAGAAAATTACCTATGTTATCAAAATGGTTTATGTATTTCTTGCTAAATATGGCATATTAGATACATGTGTTCATATCTTCCTACTTAGAAATCCCATTTAAAATTAGAGTAAAGCTGGGACCAGCAGTTAGCGTAATGGCTATGTCGCTGGACTCCCACGTAGTCGACCGCGGTTCGAGTCCTGGACCCGGCGGCTTAAACTCACGCCGGGCGCGTGTGCGTGCGTGCCCAAGATCCCGAGAGGAGAATGGAGGAGAAGGGATTGCGGCGTGGCCATCCCCCCTGGGGGGTGATTTCCTGCTTTCTATCTCTCTGTCTCTCTCTGTCTGGCGAGCGCACGCGCCCTATAGCAAAAACCTCTCCAAAAAAAAAAAAAAAAAAAATTAGAGTAAAGCACTTTTAAAAGTATGCAATTACAAGGACAAAGAAAATGTGAGGCAGACAAAAGCAAATAGAGCAACAAATTTTTGGAAGATAGCAGATATAGAAGCCTCACAATGAACTTGCAGAGCAGGAGAAGCTATAACCCCAAGGCCTGCAATAGTAGACATCTTAAGATAGACTCTCACCCTTAAGAGCTCAGACAGGTCTTCGACTTATGGGCAACAAGTATTACCAAAGGGCAGAATGAGATGCAGAATTCAAAACTAGAGGATTAGTTGAAGTTTTAGCATGGTACTGTTAGGCTTCCAGTCCCACCTCTGTCTCTCCTCTCCCTTCCCACAGGAAACCTGAGAGGTTTAGTCTCTGGATAAATTGAACCCAAGAGGATGTGGACTCAAGGATACCAGACATAGTACAAGTAAAGGAGAAAGAAGAATGACATAAATTCAGGAGAAGCAAGTAGAATTCTGGGGATGAACTGAAAGAACACCCTATCTCTTTTTCCCCTCTGCTTTAAAACTGGTACTGACCAGGCATGCATCCCCAAAAAGAAGAGTGAGAATTCCTCCTTATAACCACACACATACACTCACACACACACACACACACACACACACACATCCCTGAAGAAAAGAACTTTAAATACTAATATTTGAGGGTTCCCCAATAAAACAGCCTCTGTCTTTTGAGGAATGGCATGTCCTCCCTACACACAAGGGCTTCCAACAGTTTTTCCATGTGCCTCACTCTGAAAAATGAATAAAGAACAAAGACCATCTGACAAGAGGAAATCCTCCATGGAAGAGGCTGCTAATGTTCCCCATTCTTTCTGCTAGATTTCATTGCACAGCTCCTTGCATCTAGGTGGGGCTGCAGTGATTAGTTCTTCCCAATAGAAGATGAGCAAGGTAGTTGGTGGTGTCACCTCCAGGTCCAGCAATTTAAAAGCAGATGTGCTTTTTTTTTTCATATCAAAATGATTAAACAGGAAAATAAGAGAAAGAAACCATCAAAGAATTGAAGCCTGAGAAATTAGAAATATGAGGGATGGAATGAGAAATTCAATAAAAGGGCTCTGCAATGATATCAAGAGAATCCCTCAAAAAGTTAGAATTAAAAGGCAAATAAACAGAGGACAGAGAAATGAGAAGAAAAGCAGAATATCGATCAAGGAGGGCCAAAATGTAATTAATTATAAGTCCAGAAAGAAGGGAAAAATTTTTTTCAAAGAAATAATCATAAAAAAATTCCTCAGATTTAAGGAGATCAAAAAATTTCTCAATACAATGAGAAATTGTGGGTGTGAAGACACACCCACATAAAAAACATTATCATGAATTTTAGAATACTAGAAATAGAGCAAAATCTCTGAAGTTTCTATGGAAGGAAGAAAAAGATCAGGAATAATGTTTACATCAGGCTTCACAACATCAATGTCTGAAGGTAGAATATACTGTATAAAGGATATCCCATCAGGCTAACATCAGACCTCTCATGAGAAAAAAATGAAAGCAAGGAAAAAATGGGAAAATATATTCAAAGTGTTGAGTGAAAAACAATTTCAACCATGAATACTATACCCAGCAAGATTATCCTTCATATGGGAAGAGAAGACAAGAACATTCTCAGATAAACCTGAAAGAATTTACCGACACCAGATCGGTTCTCCAAAAAGTTCTGAAAGGGGGGTTATATCAGGAAAACTAAAGTCTGACTCACAGAAATAAGAGTTAAAAAATATCTATGAAAGGGCCAGCTTAACGGTAGGGACAAATCCGGAGTTGAATATTATCTTCCAGAATTTAAACGGAACGCTCAGACCACAACAGAAGTTAGATTAAGTACAAGAGACTGAGCTGGTGAAAAGAATTTTATGACTTTTGACTAAAACAATACTGATCTTTTTCTATGCTTTGTATTCCAGAGATAAGAATTTTTGTCTTCTCCTGAATGGTCGACAGATCCATGTACCTACTACTTGGACAGAATCCTAACCTCTTTCCTGGCTTTAAGTTTTAAGCAAAGTTCTCTTAACATTTTTTATTTTGATTTATTAAAGCTAAAACTGCCTTTCTTGAAATTAAAAAAATACATTAAAAAATGCTTAATGACCACAGTAAGTTATATAGCCTCAGCTAGGTGCTGTTTTATGGCATATTCATTCTACTCAGTTTTGTGCCTGAAGTCAAACGTTTGTTCACAGATATTTATATATCAGCTGAATTTGCTATTGAAAGTATTTAGATCAATTAAGATATTTTGTTAACCAATAAAATGTGGGGAGGAAAAAAGGAAGGGAAAGCAACTGCAGATACCAGTGATAATGTGGGAGGAGGATGGGAAATGGCAGAGGGTGAGAAATAGGGGGGGGGGAAATATATATAAGCAAGAAGTGGAAAGTTATTTGTTTATGATAACGTATATGACAAAGCCACTATACAGTGTATTCTGGATGGGAAACTGCATTTTGTATGCTACAATGATATTTGGTGAATGAATGTAAAATTAATTAATTAATTAATTTTAAAAAGCCATTAAAAAAGAAGAACTTCAAATTTCTGACAGAAAATTGTTGTCTACATAGGATTCTATAACTACATGTGAGAATGAAATAGATATACAAGGTCTCAAATATTTACCTTCCATGCACCTTTCTTAGGGGACTACTGGAATTGTTTTGTATAAAACAACAGGCAACATCGATAAAAGAAAAACATGGCATCCAGGGGGCACAGAGACTCAGCCTAGAGGGGCCTAGAAAGGAGGTCCCAGGCTGACAGCTACCCACCAGGTGAGAGGTCGCTCAGTGAGGGTCTGAGGATGTGGGTGAGAGACGGGGTTTAGGGAGGAGGACTCCCAGAGGGAAAATAACTCATACTTAATGCTGGGTGTTTAGAAAAGAAATAATGTTTGGCAGACCAGTTGTTAAGTTTATTTTTTTAAGTATCAATAGGCATATAGAACACTCAGCAAAAGAATGGCTACCCAATAATTAACTCAGGAGAAAAAAAGGTTCATAAGCAAGAGAATGTAATTATAGTTCATTATTTGGCTCATTCACCAATAAACAATACTTAGATAGTAATGAACATGTACATGTTGTCTTGTTTAAAGGAATAATTGAAACATAATAATTCAGAGAATTAAGGAATGGTACGTCATGGGAAAAGAGATTAAAGAGAGCTAAATCCTTGTCTATCATAATAGGAAGACAAGAATTAAGTCTAAAATTAATAAACTAAGAGCATGGTATTTAGCAATATGGATGTTTACCGTGAGAGAAAGAAAATGTTTACCTGGAGCTGAATGTAGACAGAGAGGAAGGAAGAACAGGGGCAGGAAGCTGCTGGTTTTTGCTATGAGATTTTTAATGCACTTGCAGTTTTTAAGTGTATACATGTTTAACAAATCATTTTAAATATTAAAAAGTACTCATAAAGATTAACAGTTACATAATATATTTACCATAGAGATGAATATATTGTTCTCCATTTCCTTATATACAGACTTTTAATTTGCAACTACAGTGCATTTGTTATACAGAGAGCCTGTGCTGCAACTTGAGTTATTTTCTTAGAGTTGCTGCAAGTTGAGTAATGGGCAAGAAAAGCGAATATATTAAAGTGGTGTTTTATATTGCTTATTTCTTTTTGCTTATTTTATATTGCTTGTGGTCTAAATTATTTTGTAAAATCTCGCTGCTGATCTCTAGTCTCATCTTGCTGATCTATTTTAAACATTCTCCTTTCTCTTCTTTTTTATTTTTTAGAGCAATTTTTGCTATAGGGCATGTGCGTTCACCAAAGATACAGGAAGAGATAAAGAGACAGAAAGTGAGAAATCACCCCCAGGGGAGATGGCTATGCCACAATCCCTTCTCCTCCATTCTCCTCTTGGGATCCTGGACACACATGCACACACATCTGGAGTGAGTTTTGAGTCACTGGGTTTGGGATTCAAATCACAGTTGACTCTGTGGGAGCCCAGCGACGTAACCATTATGTCATCTGCTGGTCCCAAACACTCTTGTGTGTCCAAAGCTCCAAGTACTTCTTTCAGTTTCTAGTATTCATATTGGCTTTCTTTATGCCATTTTTTTGTTTTACTTTGGAAAACCTTTATTATAGATACTGCATGCTTTATCTACTTAAGTATTGACTAGGTTGACATATCTCATTTACCGACAATTTTGTAGTGTTTGAAGGAATTGCCAACAAACTCATAGCAGAGCTATGAATGGTCAGTAAGGTTATGTCTCTGATGGGTAAGTCACTGTCTGAGAGAGACTTTACAATAAAGAGCAACTTGAGCTGAAATAGTTTAGTCATCAGTACCTGCACATCCTTTGGGACATTCTAGTTTGCTTCTCAAAGGACAGTTTGCCATTTTTCCAAGTTTCACAGTTATAAAAATTCAACTAGTAACAACTTGTATTGAATGTTAAGATGATGGATGTTTATCTGTTTTAAAGTTTATTTATTTATTTCTTCCATGAAGGAGTGAGCAAGAATAGAGAGAGGGAGAGACATCATCTCCAAAAGGGACCTCACCCTGTGATCCACCCCATCCTGAGCCAGCCTGGGTCATGAGCACAGGCACACACTGGCATGTACAGGGAAGCCCTGGGATATGAACCCAGAACCTTTCCATGGGGGTCTAGCTATGCTACCAATGGGTTGCTATCATACCTTGAGTCATTTGTTTGATACCATTTTTTTACATGAAGATATCTTAACCTCTTTTGTTAGTAAATCTCTAGATTTATTGCTTCTTTCTTTTTTGTCTCCCTATTGCTTTTAAATTTAGCAATCAGGACCAGCAGGTGGCATGGTGACTAAGGTGCTGGACTCCCACATGGCTAACTACCGTTCAAGTCCTAGATCTGACAGATCAAAAATCACTCAGGGTATATGTGCATGCATGCCCAAAATTCCAGGAGGAGAATGGAGGAGAAAGGATTGCTGTGTGACCTTCTCCCTGAGGAGTGGTTTCTCACTTTTCCTTTCACTGTTTCTTTTGCTTCAAAGAGCGCAAAACCTTGAAAAATAAATAAATAAAGCAATCTAGGGCTGGCCCCATGGTCTACTGGTTAAGGGAATTGAATCCCCACAAGGTCAATTGTTGTCAAGTCCCGGTCCCTGAGGCTTGCAAAATTGCCAGGCATGTGTGTGTGCATGCTCCAAATCCCAACAGATAGAAGAAATTGAAGAAAAAGGATTGCATCCCGACCATGCCCCATGGTGAGAGTGCCTTCTTCCTCATTCTTTCCTTATTTCTCTGCTTCTCTGGCAAGTGCATTTGCCTTCTGTCAAAATAAACAAACTAATTAATTAGTTAATCAACTAATTTAGCAATCCAGAGATTTATAAAGTCTTGATGTATTTTTTTGTACTTGATAAGAGTTGAGCGTCTACATTTTGTCAGCCTCCCCACAATAGCCTTTCCATTCTTCTAGGACCACTTCCACCTGATTGTTTGGAGACACCACTTTTATCAGCGCTAAATTTCTGTGTATACCGGGGTCTGTTTCTGTACCATCCCTGGTGGGTCACTGATGGACAGTTCTAATTTTGCATCAGTATCATACTACTTCAGTACATAGTTCTATACAAATATATTTAACCTGTTGTAAAATAAATATCCCATTCCTATTTGGAGGTGGGGGGAAGAAACGCTGAGTTTAGAGAACTTCAGTCATTATCTTCCACCATTCACAACATAATATTACTGTTCTGTGTAAGGCCTCTGTCTTATTTCTTTGTTCCATAGTATCTTCATCTTCCCATACTCCTCCTGCAACAATTTTAATACATTTGATATCTGTACTCTTATTTATATGTGGGCTTGTAAAATATTGGGTTGTCTGAAAAGTCGTGACACATTTTCATAGAAAAACACAGAAAAATATGTCATGACTTTTCTAAAGACCTGATACATACTTGTGCATTATTGCTGTGTATGCATTTTTTACTTTTTATTATGAATAGTTTCAAAATATACTAAGAAAACAATACTGTAATGAAACCCACTTACCAGTTTCAAATAGTATCAACACTCTAAACATCCTGCCATTCTATCATCATCTCTTCTTCATTCTTTCTCCAGCCCCATTTTTTATTTTTATTTTATTTTATTTTATTTTATTTTATTTTATTTTATTTTATTATTATTATTTTTTCTTTTTTGGAGAGGTTTTTGCTATAGGGCGCGTGTGCTCGCCAGACAGACAGAGAGAGACAGAGAGATAGAAAGCGAGAAATCACCCCCCAGGGGGGATGGTCACGCCGCAATCCCTTCTCCTCCATTCTCCTCTCAGGATCTTGGGCACACACGCACACACGCCCGGCGTGAGTCCAAGCCACCGAGTCCGGGACTTGAACCGTGGTCAACTACGTGGGAGTCCAGCGACATAGCCATTACGCTAACTGCTGGTCCCTATTTTTATTTTTCTTAGAGTGCTTTCTTTTCTGAGGTAAGAGTGATATACATTGTAAGACCCATAATTTTAACAAGTGTATGCATTCATATACTCACAATCCTGCATCATAAAGAATTTTTTTAAGGTTTTGCAAAAGGGAGCATGAGCTCACCAGAGAGAGACAGCGAGAAGAAAAATGAGCAATCATTTCCCAGAGAGGATGGCCAAGCCACAATCACTTCTCCTCCATGGATTCTGTGAATGTGCTCACAGGCAACCAGTGTGATATTCAAACTGCCAGATCTAGGATTCGAACCACTATTGGTCATATAGGAGTCCAGTACCTTAACTACCATGCTACTTGCTGGTCCCAACATTTTCGAGTCTACAGAATGTTTCTTCCAGTTCCTTCCCAGTTAATTTCTCCATTCCCCTAGTCTCATCAGAGAAAACCACTGGTTTGAGTTTTCTCACTTTAGATGTTTTCCTACTAGGTCTAGCACCTCATGTAAACATGGTCATTGTGATTGTGATCCTCCTGGGATTGTCCTCTCTCATACAGCACGGTAAAGTCTGTGAGATGCAGCTATTGCACATGTCAGTGGATTATTCTTTCATTGGCAAAAAAAAATTTTTCATGAAATACATCACAATTTGTTTATCTATTTTCCAGTTCTTAAGCATTTGGGTTGCTTCCAGTTCTTAGCTATTGTGAATAAAGCCACTACGTTCATTCTTGCACAAGTCTTTTTGTGGATACATGTTTTTGTTTCTCTTGAATAAAAACCTAGGAATAGAATTACATGGCTAAGGGTATTTGTTAAACTTCTCTTTAAAAAGCTTTCAAACGGGGACCAGCAGTTGGCATAGTGGTTGTGTCGCTGACTCCCATGTAGTCAACTGCAATTCAAGTCCTGGACTCGGTGGCTTAAACTCATGCCGGGCGCATGTGCGTGCATGCCCAAGACCCGGAGAGGAGAATAAAGAAGAAGGGATTGCGATGTGGCCATCTCCCTGGGGTAGGGGTGATTTCTCGCTTTCTGTCTCGCTGTCTCTCTCTGTGTTTCTGGCAAGCGCATGTGCCCTATAGCAAAAACCTCTCCCCACAACAGCAACAACAACAAATAAAATGAAAAGAACTTTCAAACCTTTTCAAAAGTGATTGTATCATTTTTATGTTCTCACCAAATAGTGGCAATCTAGAGTACTTAACACCAAAGGTAGATAATTTTTGGCACTCTTCTCCTCTATATAATGAAATTATTTTCAATAACATTTACGTAATAATTAATAGTCATGATTTTATTGATTTATTCTTCAGGTTTAAATCACTAGTTCGTTTAAAAGGAAAATAAAGTTCAATTTTTAAAATGATACTCAAAATATTTCATGCATGAATTAAACTTATCTAAATAAAAACCTTATACTTTGCAGTTTGCACTCTATATTTCTGTTTAGTCTTTTAATTTTTTTCATAATTTATCATTTTATTGTAGAATTTATAAAATAAAACCAAAGCCCAAACATACATACTCCCCATCCCTAAAATTATTAGGGTGGGAGTTCACATCTTTCTTTTCTTTATTTTTTAAAGAATTACTTTTACTTCATCTTATTTATTATTACTTTTTAATTTGCTATAGGGCATAAGCACTCACCAGAGAGAGAGAAAGAGAGGGAGAGAGAAAGTGAAAAAGCAAGTCTCCGAGTCCAGGACTTGAACTGTAATCGGTCACACAGGAGTCAGTACCTTAAATGCCACCTGCTGACCCCTACATCTTTCTTAAGTTAGGTCTGGCTGTCACTAAAGTAGGCCTTTAGTATTTGTTTCTCTATATCTGCCCTTCAATATTTCTCTCCACTAAAATACTTACATCCCAACTTCAAAACTGGAGATGCAAAATGTGTATAAAGATGAGATTTTCTTGCTCTTGTTATAGTACACACTTTGGGGTATATTTACATTTTGATTTTTGTTGTTGTTGTTGTTAGAGAGCACTGGTGCTTACCAGAAAGAGACAGAGCCAGAGGGAGAAGAGAAAGCACCTCCCAGGAAGAATGATCACTCCACAATTCCTTCTCCTCCCCCTCTTCCCTTGCAGGGATTTCAGGCATTCACATGCACGTGCCCAGCGTGTTTCTCAAGCCTCCGGTCCAGGACCCAAGCCACAGGGTCAGCCATGTGGAATCTGGCTGTCTTTAACCATTGGGCTGTGGAGCCAGCCCACAGATTTAAACTTTAAACACAAATAAAAACTCCAAAAGAGAATAACAAAATTAAAGTAACTTAAGTTCTATTACTTTGACTTTATAATTACTGTGCTTTCTTTATTTCACTCAAGTGCTTAAACGCAAGCATAGGTTGTGCACAGGGTGGGAGACAAGCACTGTGCTCTGAAGGTAATTGGAAAGATTCTAAGACATAAAAGGCTTATTCTTTTTTTCTTAGAGAATTATTTTGTTTTATCTTTATTTATTTATTTTATTTTAATTTGACCATAGAGGAATGGAGGGATAGTGAGAAAGCAAGTCGCTAAGTCTGAGACTTGAACTGTGGATGGCCATGTGGGAGTCCAGCCCCTTAACCACCAGGCCACCTGCCAGCGCCAAAGGACTTATTCTTAAAACTTGTGTAGCTGAGCTTGAGTGTGTAGAGACTGACCGTATGGTTAGCAGTAACTGGATTTAATATCTCTGTAATATACATTGAGTATCAAAGGGTAAACGATAAAAATGTGCTAATCTGAAGTTTACATATGCATTGTTAAAACTCAGGAGTAACCTCAACGATTGTCAGCACTTACACCAACAAAAAGATATTTTTCAGAGAGGAATATTTTTATCACTAATGTTGTTTAGACTGGCCGGCACATGTTGATAATAAAAAGCAGACCAGCATAGTTACTGTTACTATTGTTTCAAATTCTCTGAAAACAACGCATGTACCTTCTGTTGTAAAAACCTGCGCCCATGATGGCCGCTGCCTCCCCCTTACCCTTGACTCACCACTGCCACCAACAAGGTATGAAGATGTGTATATTTCTTGTTCTTCTAACATTGGGCATCAACCATCTTTTTTCTTTGCCTTTTTATTTTATTTTTGGTACAGAACACATGCCCTTGACAGAAAGATAGCGAGAGAGAGAGAGAGAGCAACAGTAAGAAAGCACCCCAAGGGACGTAGCTCTGTTGCAATCTCTTCTCCATTTCTCCCTCCTTTCAGGATTTTGGCCTTGCATGCACAGGTACCTGGGATGATTTGCCAGCCACCAGGCCCAACAGTGCAGTTGGACATGTGGAATCCAGCTACCTTAACCACCATGCCACAGGCTGGCCCCTACGATAAATATTTTTTTTAAGAAACAACTTTGAACTTGATTAACCTTTGTTCCTCCCTTGCAGGTGTATGCATATAGGCATTATTTTACAGATTTCTGCACTTCTCTTTATTATTTCCTTCCTTCTTATTTCTTTCACTGCTCTGATGCCTTTCTCTAACTTGTGAGTTGAACCATTAGCTAACTTTTGCCTTTAACTATTCTAATTGCCTAATAAATATCTTTAAAGTAACATACACTTAAGACCTCCTTTATCAGTGTCCCATTAAACTCTTAGAAAGAAGTAGCATGGTTCGAAGGAAATGTTTTTAAAAAATGGAAATTCACCAAATTTAGGGATTTGAACAAATAGAAAGAAAAATGTATGCCCTTTCATCTATTCCTCCTCCCAGTAGGGTTTTTCCTGCCCCGATATTACCAACACATCAATGACCTGAGCTGTACAGCTCTTTTCAATGGCCTTGGGGCAGGTAAGGATTATCCAGAGGAAAGCAGAACTTCCCTTCTCCAACCATCCTCCCCAACTGCCACTGGCTGTACTGTGTCCTGCCTTCTGCCAGCAGCACCACCCTTAGTCTCATATGCTCAACACACACACACACACACACACACACACACACACACACTTCAGTCCCCCCCTACTCCCAGCTTTTCTCACCTTTTTTCCTTTTTTATGGTTCCAGAAATCTGTTTTCTTCTTCAGTAGTTTCTCTATGACTGATTTCTGGAAGGGATAAACAGCAGCCCCTGGTAAAGGGCTTGACAGGAGTCAAAAATATTCTTCATTTTCAACATTTCCTCATCTATTCTTCACTCTAAACCTGCAGATCGTTCTAAAAATAATTTTGTCAGGTTCTTCCAAAAAAACCTGACTGGAATGATAATCATGCTTGTCTTACAACTATACATCAATTTGTGAATAACTGACATATTTATGACAGGCAATATTGCCATTCAGCCATCGAGGATGTGACTTGGGATAGCTAACTATTATTTTATATCTCTCCATAAAGTCTCATCATTTTATATAGGTCTCACACATTTCCTGTTAAGGTTTTTGAGGTATTTTATTTCTTTTACAGGTATTGTGTGGGGGAGACTTTTCCATTTTATTTTGTAACTAGTTTTTGCTGAGCTACAGAAAAATTCATTGACATTTGTAGACATGTTTACTATTCAATGACTCTGCCACCTTCTCCCATAAATTCTAATAGTAAGAGGGAAGTAGGTTTTAAAATATTTGCTCAAAAACTCTGTCTTCATAGTTAAGAGAAGAGAAATACATTTGTATTTATTTGGAGCTTTGTAATTTTCATTCATAATATATAGTTATTATACTTAATGTGCTTTTCTCTTCATAAATGTAATACATGGAGGAAATTATAGCAGAAAATTATAAAGATTAATTCTACCAAAGGGATTAGAATACTCAGTGATAGCCAATGTTTCTATTTTTGCATGAACACATACACTTTTGCATATTAGAAGATTGGCTTATATCCAGAAAGTTCTCATGACCAAGTTTAGACACGATTAGCCATGTTCAGTGTATGGGTAGTAGTTCGAATGTGTGTTTTTGTCTTTGTTGAGGCAATATTTGTTCTCACCTAAAGAAATATTTATTTAATTCATTTATCATTATTATTTTTTTTAATTTCCTTCAGGGCACATGCACTCACCAGAGAGGGACACAGAGAGAGAGAGAGAGAGAGAGAGAAAGTGAGAAAGCAAGCAGCAGGGTCTGGGAGTTGAACTGCAGACCCTTGGCTATGTGGGAGTTCAGTGCTTCAACCACCAACCCCAACCTGCTTCCCCCAGTGTTGAGGCACTTTTGAGGGTAATTCCTCAGAAGCTTTCTCAAATCTTAAAGGATATCTCTTAGGGTCAAAGAAGGCAGATATGAGAAACTCGCCCAGTAACTAAACCTTGGTTTGGGAGGACTTGAGCGAGCAATTCTGAGTCCAAAATCATATTGATCACTTAAATCTGTCCCAAGCCCAGTTCCCAGAGTGCATCATAGGTTCTATGAAGAGAAAGAGCTAGACATTTCTCTACAGCTCATTAGGAGGTGGGCTCAGAAACTTTCTAGCAAGAAGTGATCCCAAAGAAATATGTGCCCTTTTCTGCCTGTGGCATATGACGACTCAAGGCCCAAGCAGGCTTCCAGACTACAGCCATGCCCAGCAGAAAAACTGCAGTGGCTCAGAGTCCCCCAACCCCTAACCCTGTGCTCTCCAGAAGAAGACCCTGTGAGCACATGTGAGATGTGCCTTGGGGACTCTGAGTGACATTTGAGGCAATATTGGCAGCACTTGGAAACCCTAGGTGAGCAGTAGGGAAAAGAGCCAGTGCACTCTGTGTTGTTAAAGTGTGTGAGGTCTGAGGAATCTTGAATAACTTTATATGTAATTTTTCACTCTGCAATTTAGATTATACTTTATGTTTCAATGCATTAACCCATACTTTAAAAATAAAGATAGAATACTATTTCAAAATACTTAGAACCACTTTATCAGTTATCCAAATATTTAAAAGTCATTTACTCAATACATAATAAAAGCTATCCCAAAATATTATTGATAGCATTTTAACTATCAGGTCCTTTTTTTTTTTTTTTTTGGAGAGTTTTGCTATAGGGCATGTGTGCTTGCCAGCTTGCCAGAAAGACAGAAACAGAAAGACAGAAAGCAAGAAATCACCCCCCCCCCCGGGGGGATGGTCACACCGCAATCCCTTCTCCTCCATTCTCCTCTTGGGATCTTGGGCACACACTCACACATGCCCAGCGTGAGTTTAAGCCACCGGGTCCGGGACTCGAACCGCGGTTGACTACATGGGAGTCCAGCAACATAGCCATTATGCCATTTGCTGGTCCCTCATTGTCTATTCTTAATTCTGAACTGTTGTTGGTGAATATGTTGGAAATCTCCTCTCCAAGGTTAGAGTTTATCTCTCTGCTTTCTCTATGGTTTCATTTGATGAATAGAAGTTGCTAACTTCAATTTTATTATTTTTATGGTCCCAGCATCTCCCTATTTACTCTTTTTTCAAGTTATTTCATTTATTTCCCCTGAGAGAGCTAAAGAGAGAAAGGGATAGGCATCCTAAGCTGAGTTTTCACGCTACAGTCAACATCTAGTCCTAGCCAGCCTGGATCACAGACATATGCCCAATGTGTTCAGGGAGGTACCTAGACACAAACTCAGGACATTTTCCAAGTTTGTCCAGTTACACTGGCCCTTATTAGTCATTCTTGGCTCTGCCCATTCTATGTCATTTCAGCACAGAAATGAAAACGCATGTCAAGGCTTCCTCCTCAAGACATCCCCCCGGACATCTAAAGACAACCCTCTGTGGAGGAGGCCATTATAGATTCATTGCTCAGAGAGAAGAAAAGCTGATTTGACCTAACTTACCAGAATGATAGAATAAGCACATTCACTTCAAAACGTGTTAAATCAGATTAGCAAACCCAGCTACCTATCTACCTCCATGACACCTACACCACCCAGTGATCATCAGCTGATCAACTGTCCATACCTGGCTCTCTCATTGAGCACCGCCTTCCACTAGTCTTCTCTGCCATTGTCTCCACCCCATCGACTCTTTTTCTTCAGGCTTTATTAATGGGGAGTAAATTGGTGAATCTAGCTCTTTTAAAGTTCACTTTTTAAATTTTCTTATATTTGTCATACCATAAGCTGGTCACTATTAAGTTTCCCAGTCCTAAAGAAAAAGAGCAAGTCTTTTCATACCTAAGTAATCTTAATTTCTAGTCTTTCTTCACATGTATGTGTTAAAAAAGAAATAAAGCTCTTTTGTACAGAAATTGTCATCATGATTTGAGATTAAACTCCCCATCTTCACCAAAATGGCCACATTGCAATAAAAACTATTGTATTTAAAAAAAAAGAAAAGAAAAGAAACAAACAAACAAGAGGGGCCAGCAGGTGGCATGGTGGTTAAGGCTCTAGACTCCCACGTGGTCAACCACAGTTCAAGTACTAGACCTGGAGGTTTAAAAATCAAGCTGGGCATGTGTGCATGTATGCTCAAAATCCCAGGAGGAGAATGGAGAAGGGATTGCAACATGGTCATCCTTCCTGGGGTGTGATTTCTCACTTTTCCTCTCACTGTCTCTTACTGTCTCTCTCTGTCTCTTGTCAGTGAGCACACTCACCCTATGGGGGGAAAAAACAGATTAAATAAATACTGAAATTATTTTACCAGCTATTTGATTTAGAAGCTGCTGGAAAAGTAGGTAGAACAAAGAGAAAAGTCCCTCCAAAAGAGAAAGTCCTTTCCTGCTTTTTTATAAGAATACACTGCACTCTGGACAAAGAAATATAATGCACTGCAAAGTTATATGTGATTTAATGTAATATAAACAAGATTATGATGATAATAAAAAATAAAATAAAATTTTTTTTAAATTTAAAAAAGAATACACTGCACTTAATTTTTTTATTACAGTTAAGTGTAAACATTTGTGGGAGCACAATGTGATGCACTGTAAGAATACAAGATTAAGTTAGTATAATTAGCACACTATTCATCCCAGCCATTTGTCATTACTTTTTGCTGGGAACATTCGAAATCTTCTTGTTTACTAGATACCTGAGATACAGAGTAAGTTGGTAACATTGTAACATTGTTCTCCCACTGTATTTTGTAGCAGTGGCTATGATTTCTCTTACCTACCTCTTGTTTCTGTCTCTTCCTTTTTGCAGCATGATTTGCCACAACTGTGAAGCCTGGCTTACCGCCATTCCTCATATTGGATGTCTCCAGGTCTACTATCTGCATAGAGGTGTGTGGGTGAGTGTAAACATTAACCTGAAAAAGTCCCTTGGTGCTTCTGAACTTCATGGGTTTGAAAACAGCTTGGCACAATGAACCAAAGATGCAGGAAAAAGAAAAAGAAGACTTAAAAAAAACATTTTGTCTTCTTACAAAAAGCCTACCACCTGGAAGGATGCTCTTCTTCTGGCTGACCCTGAGGTAGTGTTTTTAGAAGCATAGCTGTTGTTTCTCGGAGGAATAGATCATCCCTAGACCTTTGTTAGCCTCTCTGTGGAAGCTTATTTATGGTCTGATGTGTTGAAACAATAGACGTGGGTGTGCATCTAAGACTGTGGGTGTGGGAGGGGTCGAGGACAGGGAAGGGGTTTCCCAGCTTTGTGTGAAAAGTGAAAAAGAGGTGGCAGCTTTTGCAGACTGATTCAGACCCTTTTCTTCCTCCCAGAGTGCGAGTGCCAGCTGAGGCCTGACACCTTGTTTTATTGTGTGAAGACAGGAAAGAGATCTCTCAATTATCTTCAAATTAACTGCCTCTTGCCATTATCTGCTCCCTGAGGACCAATCAGAGAGTGTGCTTGAAAAAGCTGTGAGTCAGCCTACCACTCCATCCACTCACTGGGATCCCTTCCCACCTACCCCTCCCAAACACACGCCCAGCCAAAATCATCTGTGGCTGCCATTTCTCATGACAAACTTTAATGCTTTAATTAGGAAGCATCTGCGTGTCCACTCTTCACAAACACCATATGGTGCTCAGTACGAAATATGTTTCATTTTCATGAGGGCAAAGCCTTAGGAAAGGGCAGCATTTTGAATATCAATTGTTGTTCCCTCATTGGGTGAAGAATAGATTTGCTGTGCTTCAAAAGAGACCATGTTGTTGAAAAGAATAAGGGGATCTGTTCTCTACCTGGCAAAACTTGGAGGAAAAATATCTCTGATGTCAGAATAAAGCAGAATTCTACTTCTTTGAGTCTCAAAAAATCAAACCCCTTTAGAAGTGTATTCCAAGAATCCTCTAAACATTTTAAATTCAAGATAAAGAGATATTCTGAGTAACATGTAAATTTTATGAAATGAAAAAATAAAATAGCCATTACTTACACATTGAGTCTTTAGAAAATTTGGGACCCAGTCTTAGAATGCCAGAAGGGTACTCATTTACCCAAGCATCCTGACTATAACTGCTTGCAAGAATGGCTTGTCAAGGGCATACTTCAGGGGAAAGTGAACTACTTTCCTTCTAAGACAACCTTAGATTGACTTGGGAAATATGGCCCAATGGGATACAGTTTTGATTTGTTTTCTTTTAAAATATTGTGGGGACCAGCAGTTGGCGTAATGACTATGTCGCCGGACTTCTAAGACAACCTTAGATTGACTTGGGAAATATGGCCCAATGGGATACAGTTTTGATTTGTTTTCTTTTAAAATATTGTGGGGACCAGCAGTTGGCGTAATGACTATGTCGCCGGACTTCCACGTAGTCGACTGCCGTTCAAGTCCTGGACCCGGTAGCTTAAACTCACGCCAGGCGCATGTGCGTGCGTGCCCCCAAGATCCTGAGAGGAGAATAGAGGAAAAGGGATTGCGGCATGGCCATCCCCCCAGGGATGATTTCTCGCTTTCTGTCTCTCTCTCTGTCTTTCTGGCGAGTGCATGCGCCCTATGGCAAAAAGCTCTTAAAAATTAAAAAAAAAAAAAGAAAAACAAATAAATAAAATAAAATAAAATAAAGTATTGTGTCCTTGAAATAACAAATCTACATTTTCCAGAGTAACCTTTTCTCTAAAATTCAAGGGCTCAAATGAAGCCAAGTTTCAGGATCTTTTCTTCCAGTGAGGAATGGGGGAGGTCCAGGCCAAATTCCAACATGAGTCTTTTCCTGCTTTTATGCAAATCACTCAGCATGCAAATGATTAAATAATTAAACCATTATGGTCTTTAAATAAGCCATTTATATTTTCCTCATTGCTCAGGTCAGCTACCATTCTCTTCTTCCAGGCGCTAGGAAAGGGTTAAGGAAAATCCCAAAGGAGAGTGAGGGATTGAACCAGGAAGGGCTATAATTAGTCATTTTCATTTTAAAGTAAATAAAGTAGCTGATGCTATGGAGTGAACCCCATGTCCCTGAATGTTGGGACTGGATTCTTTCTTCCCCATCATCAGAGTCCCTGTTCTTTACTCTGGCTTGGGTGTCGGTCACCTCGGTTTCCTCTCAGACCTGACTACGCAATTATGAGCTACCACATGTGGCTTCTGAGACACAACTTTAATTATCCAAACTGGAGCACACAACAGACTCTGAATTGAGTGAACAAAAGCCTATTAGAAGGTGATCCCCTGTGGTCACATTGTAATTATTGTCAGGGGCCATGGCGGGTATGGAATTATCTCTGCAATATCTCTCTAACCTTCTATGCCAGTGTCACGTGAAGGATGGTTTGTGCCATAATCTCATTTCCCTTAATGGTGTGACACTGAAAATAAAGGGGTGGAGGGGGAGGGGGCTGGCTCTCGCCTGAAACTCAATTCAGGAGCCCACCGCAGATGTGCAAACACAGCACATCCAGCAATTATTGCAATGATGGTCTCTGTCCTTGCACTCAGCAAGCGAAGGGCTGGGAACAGAGGGGCGTTACCACTCACAAAGTAGCAATTGAAGCACCCAGCAGAAGGCCTCTGCAAGTGAAAATAAACAGGAACCTTCCAGCAAAGTGACTTGGTGTGTCTTTTCCCAAGATGTTCATAACAGCATGAATGGTTATTCCACTGCAACGGAAAGCCTTGAAATAAAAGACATTAATGTGATACTCATGGGTCTTTCCTTTGCTATAACTAAGAATGCTGTGTGCCTAGAAAACACTCTCGTTTTATGATTTGGACTCCTTAAGTACATAATGCAAGGCAATACAGATTTCTTTACTTTGTAACAACATAAAGTAAACCATTCCATTTCAGTCAGCTCGACCACATAACTTTTAAAGGAACATGTAAAGAATAAAGTTCAAAAGCTGTGGGTATTTTAACTGTTTATTTAACAAAACTGCTTTAATGGCTTTCTTTGTGTTTAATTGGCTAGACAAATATGATTTAATCACAGCTTGGACTCCCACATGACAAACATAGGAAAATTCAGATTTGTTGCCATAGAACTTAATAACAAATTATGTCATCATATTATCACAAATTCTTTTTTATTTCCTGCAGTGCAATCTTTTTCTCAGACCTATGATGTTTTTGGAAGATGCACTTGAACAAACATACCCTACCCCAAGCCAGCTTCTCCGCCGATTTATCGATGTTTGTTATCACTTCCAAATTAGCAAACCGAGGCACTCAGGGGCTTGGATTGTACAATGTGGACTCCGTATGCCAATCTTGTTTGTTTTCCCTTACTCACTTACACATGCCATCTAAGCTGTCTACATTCAACTCTTCAAACTGTTCTGGCTTTCCATCTTGCTCTGTTGGTTCACTCTGTTCCCTCAAGCTGGAATATCCTTGCTTGTTTCTCATCCCATGTGATTACGTCATCCTATCCATCCTTCTTGGACAATGTCAAGTACCCTTTACCTCCGTTACTTCCCAAGAGTAGTAGTTCGCACCCTGCTTGAACCGAAACAGTGTTTTCTTCAGCACATTCACCTCTAACAACACTTACCTCATTCCACCATGCATTGTAATCCTTTGTGTGCTTCTCTGTGATTCTTTCCAGAGAATAATACCCTAACGGCAGTATTTAGGAATTACTTATCACTCGGTTATTCATTTAACCATCTATCCATTCAGTAGCTATCTATTAATATCTACTATTGGTCCAAGAACATTTATGGAACACCTGTTTAATATTAGGGATTGTTTTAGGCATTGAGAGTCTAAGTATGAGGAAGACCTAAGAAATTGCATTTCTTACAGTCCCTATCATCCAGAAACTTAAAGCGCAGTAGAGAAAAACATCCAGTGCATCAGTGTTCCAATAAAAGTCCTCCTAAGAACATACTTAACACAATTCCAAGTGTGTCACAGTTGCTCAAATAATATTTGTTGAATTTAATCAGAGGTAAGCTGAGTAAACCCAATTCTCTCTGCATTCATTTTTGAATATGAACAGCCTTATCTAAATGTGCTCAGATGTGCTATCCATGACAATTCCTGCAGAGAACATTTTTAGAGAAATACAGCTCCCTTCTAATAATTCAAAGGGAAAAGGACCCATCACAAACTCTGCATGCATAAAACAAACCTTTGGAGATGCTTTCTGAAAGCACGGTAGGTAACACAAATCGAGGGTGGCAAGGAGTAGGGAATGGAAGCTATAATTGCTTCTTGAGAACACTGCTTCCTTTCTTTTTCTCAGCTGGCATTTGAGTGTCCCTGAAGTGCCAGGCAATACAATGCAGGAAAGGTTATAGAGTTTTGTTTTCCAATGTAAACATTACTGGTACGAAATCAGGAAAGTCTTCCGAGAAAAGGCGCTCTTTGATCCAAGTCTAGATGATAAAAATTCATTAAATGTCCATGTTGGAAAAATAAGTTCCTGGATTTATATCATCACTTTGCCTCTTGTCATCTTTTATACCTATCCCTTCTCTGCACAAGGTAAGAATTACCCTTCTTGATTTGCTTTTTAACTAAAATCAGTAGATACTGTGACATTTTGTTTTCTTACACAATTTTTCCTGCCGCACTTGAAAGCTGCTGATATATTTCAAAGGTCAATGTAAATCTGGAATTTTGTTAAGGTTACCAATGTTGATTTCTTACTTTTCACAACTTCTTATGTAAGAGGAAAGTGAGTAAAAGATATAAGGAAATCTCTGTACTGTCTTTGCAACTTTTTTTGTAAATCTAATATTATTTTAAAATAAAAATGTATTTAAGTAACTGGCAAACAAATATAACACCCCTAGAGTTGTCAGAGATAAATAGGAAGATCATTTGGAAACAGAGGACAAATATGCTTACCCTTGCCAGTATCAATCTCCATTCATACCCTCATACATTCTTTTCTCAAGCTGACATGAGGATGCAAAGCATGAACCCTCACCCCATCTGTAACCTCTTGAGCTCTTGAACTCTCTGAATGTAATTATAGGTCAAAGTCTTCTGGACTGGATTGGATGAGGTGGCCCAAGTGACATTTTGCCTCAAGGCGCTAATGGTGACATGGGCTATCCCTGGGGTTCTGACCACAGCTCTGTCATTAGCCAGCTACCATTGTTTTGTTAATCTAATGAATGGTTCCATAGGAAATAACAGAGTAAAGGCTTATTAAAGGTGAAGGCTCCATCCATTAAAATGTTCTTTGTCCTTAATGAAGGTCAGTGGAAGACTGATTATAGGAGGAAATCTTGCTTTATGCTCACCCATATGTCTTAATTAATCACCATGTCAAGCAAATCCTCAGATTGGATTTGTGTTTGCCCTTATTCTTTAAAAGTTGGAGAGGGGATTTCTAAAACAATCTTAATGAGTTTTACCATCAGAGAACTCTATGTGACATACAACATCCTCCAAAACATTGGAGCTAATTTTCTGAAATAACATATTTTCAAGTATATGCTTCCTTTTCATCTCTAACATCACTAAAACTTTTAGTTTGCCCTGTCCAGTGTGGCAGCCATTAGTCACATATGGCTTTGGGACACTTAAAACATGGCTACTATGGGGACCAGCAGTTAGCATAATGGCTATGTCGCTGGACTCCCACGTAGTCGACCGCAGTTCGCATCCCGGACCCGGTGGCTTAAACTCACGCCGGGCGCATGTGCGTGCTTGCCCAAGATCCCAAGAGAGGAATGGAGGAGAAGGGATTGCAGCGTGGCCATCCCCCCTGGGGGGTGATTTCTCGCTTTCTGTCTCTCTGTCTCTCTCTGTCTGTCTGGCAAGTGCACGCGCCCTATAGCAAAAACCTCTCAAAAAAAAAAAAAAAAAAAAAAAACATGGCTACTATGAACTGAGATGTACTGTAAGTTTAACATTTGCAAGCTGAATTTCAAAGACCTAATACAAAACTAAAAGAGTAAAATATATCAAATATGGGACCAGCAGGTGGCATGGTGGTTAAGGCACATAATTCCTACATGGCCAACCATGGTTGAGTTCCAGACCTGGGAGCTTGCTTTCTCACTTTCTTTTCCCTCTATCTCTGTCTCTCTCTGGTCAAATTAAAAAATAACAATAACAAATAAAACTAAATAAATAAATATGTTTTATAAAAAATATATCAGGGACCAGCAGATGGCATAATGGTTACGGTTGCTGAACTCCCACATAGTCAACCATGGTTTAAGTCCCAGACCAGCCACTTAAAATTCATGCTGGGCACATGTGCATGTGTACTCAAGATCCCAGGAGGAGAAAGGAGGGGAATGGAGGAGATGGATTGTGGCATGGCTGTCTCCCCAGGGGGTGATTTCTTGCTTTCTGTATCTCTGTATCTCTTTCTCTCTCTCTCTAGCAAGTACCCATGCCTTATAGCAAAAATCTCTCAAAAAAAATCAAATATATCATTGATAATTTTTTTTTTGGAGAGGTTTTTACTATAGGGCACGAGCACTCACCAGAGAGAGACAGAGAGAGAGAAAGCGAGAAATCACCCCCCCCGGGGGGGGATGGCCACGCCACAATCCTTTCACCTCCATTCTCCTCTTGGGATCTTGGGCACACAAGCACACGTGCCTGGCGTGAGTTTAAGCCACCGGGTCCGGAACTTGAACTGAGGTCAGCTACATGGGAATTCAGTGACATAAACATTACGCTAACTGCTGGTCCCCTTCATTGATAATTTTTTATGGGTTACATGCTTAAATGATTTTTTTAAAATATACTGGGTTAAATAAAATGTATTATTAAATTTTACTCTACCTGCTCCTTTTTTATTTTGTAAATGTGGCTAGTAGAAAATTTAAAATTGCATATGTGACTCAAATTATACTACCAGCAGATACAACTGCACTAGAGTATCCAAGAAAGTATGTTCAGTGACTGCCTGGCTTCCAGGCAGTGGGGACATGATAAAAAAAAAAAATTGTGATTTTAACTTTCTTCTCCATGATATAATAAATTAGGCCTAGCTCCTCTACTTCGTTCACAACAGAAAATAGCTATATATGCAATTGGGAGTCTTCACGCCACTGAACTCTTACCAAAGACCAATAAATGTTCTAGGTATTGTACGTACACATGCAAGGTATTATCTTTGCTCTGTTGGCTATTCGTTCCTGTCCCTGCTTGACACTTCTCTCCTCTTGCCTCCTCAGTTACTCACTGTGGACCTTGTTAGCAGCTTGCTTGGTCCTCCCAAGTTATCTTTAACTGAGAGCTACTTGAGGACAAAGCCCAGATCTCAGTAACTGCCCTGCCTATACCTGCCTAAGGACTGGGCACATATTAGTTGCTCAAAGAAATAATACGAGTCATCGTCAAATCGTCATAAGACAACTATTGCTTCTTGAACGTTATAATATGTCTGATGTTTTTTCTAGCTGCTTTTCTTGTATTCTCCACGAACCTCTTCAGAGAGGGTTCTACCTCTGTCCTATGAGGTAGATACCAAAATTGTCTATGTATTACACCTCAGGAAACCAAAGCACACAGAGGCTATGAACTTACAAATTTTCTCACACAGGTAGCAAGTGATGGACCTGGATTTAAATCCACGTAATCTTGTTACACAGTCAGCATGGTCTTGGGGTGGCCAGGATATGGCATTAATCAGTTCGACTTGATAAAGCTGAAGATACTACACTTATCCAGAAATGAAAATATGGAAAGCGTGAAACTGGCTCTAGAGTCTCCTTCAAGCAAGAACACTGGTCCCCAGAAACAAAAAGCCGCGATCCGGTCTTTCTACCTGCTACCCTAACTCTGGAGAAATGGCTGATGACACTAGGTGATTGATTGATTGATTGATTGATTTGGAGAAGTTTTTGCTCTAGGGTGCGTGTACTCACCAAGAAGACAGAGAGAGACAGAGAGACAGAAAGTGAGAAACCACCCCCCAGGGGGATGGCCACACTGCAATCCCTTCTCCTCCATTCTTCTCTCAGGATCTTGGGCATGCACACACACACGCCCAGCGCGAGTTCAAGCCACCAGGCCCAGGACTTGAACCTCAGTCGACTACATGGGAGTCCTGTGACATAGCCATTACACCAACTGCTTGTCCCAACACTAGGTTATTTTAACTTAGTTAACAATCTGTTACCTCAGGTAAACATCCACTCACCTGAAAACATATGTTGCTGGCACATTGGGGTGGAGCCACTAACATGGTAGCTTCATCCTCCATGATAAAAATGAGCCTAGCTTCCACCACGCTTGTGCCCGCAGTGCTAATTGTCTGGGTCCACCAGGTGAGCTTAAGCCCTCATCAGTCATCCTGACCAGAGAAAATCCGACCATTGTCTTTGCAGAGCATTGTGCATGACTTGGCTCTTTTCTTTAGCTAAGGGCTGATGTTTTCATAGTCACTTGACAACTAGAAAAGAACACCTGGGAGAAGCCAACACTAACGTTTATTATACATAGCATGACAGGAACGCTCCTCCTTTTCATGTTTGAAAGAGTTGTAGACAAAAGGGTAGGTAGTAGTGGAGAGAAGAGATGGAGAGAGGATAGTATAGAGGTTGACTAGAAGCATCAAGGTAAAATAGTAAAACTCCGCAAGTGTCTCAGACAACTATGACTCTAGTTCCTATTCTGGTATTAATTCATTTTATGACTTAAAAAAAATATATATCTCAGGCTGTCCCTGTGGTCTAGTGGTTAAAGGAGTCAGATTCTATATCGCCAACTTTGGTTTCAGTCCTAGCCCCAATGACTTGAAAAACACCTAGGTGTGTGAATGTAGGTGCCTAAAATCCCAACAGAATGGGGAAATAGGAAAGAGGGGATTGCAGGGAGAACATACCCCAATGGGGAGTGTTTTCTGCTTTCTTCTCTCTCTCTGTTTCTCTGTGGTGAGTGTATGCACCCTCTAGTAATTTAAAAAAAAAAAATTCACCTTAACTCAGGGTCGTAGTTTTTTCATCATGAAGTTAATGGGGTGATTTTGTCCCTAGAGTTCATCAAACAGAATACATTGGTATACTAATCAGTACTGTGAGTGTATTCGTATTTTTAAAAGAAAAGTGCAAGTGCATAAATTAAATTTACCTCTTCCAGTCCTCTTGGTGCATGAGCAAGGAACTGAAAGGGAAATTAACTTGAGAATTTAACAAGCAGTGTAAACATGTGTACACCTCAATCCACCAACACAGAGTGTTAGCTCAATGGTCTCAAAAGGTAGAAATGGTTTCCTGGTTGCTCTTGAGTTACAGTGCAAGAGTGTCCTGAACTGCTGGGCCTCTAAGAGCTGGCCTTTGTCATTCACAACACTGCTTTCAAAAATTCATTCCTCCAGTTAGCAATTAAATATTATACTGTTCACCATTTATGAAATACTTTCTTTTCATAGCTGAATCCAATTAGCCACAGAACACAAAAAGGCCTTCTTTATCCATCACAAGGTCTAAAATAAGAATACAATGCAGTTGTCTCACACTTTTAAAATTACTTATAAGTGGTATTTATGCAGTATTTCTTTCCTGTCTACATAGAGTTTCAATGTGTACTTTCTGGAGATTGTACATTTCTAGGTCTCAAGAGAGTAAAGATGAGTTTGGAGAATACATAACACAAAGCACACTATGACAGGCTTGTCTGGGATAGACAGTTCTTCCACAAAGCATTGCTATTTATAGATGTGAGCATCTGTCTAATTTTAGACTTGTCTGTCTAATTTTAAATAGTAAGCCCTTTAGGCATCAACCGTCAAACATGACTAATTATATGTTTTGAGGGCTACTAAGCGCATGGTTGGTTCTTGATAAATGCTAAATAATTGAAAATGTTAACAATAATCATATTTGTAAGCACATTGAGCAGAGACTGTTCCTAAATATGTTTCAGTGGAGAGCTCAGTGCGTTGTTGGCAGGAAAACACCGTGGAATGATAATAACACCAAATGGTTCTCTTACTTTTTTCCCCCCAGAAATAAAAGGGGAATTTGCAACACTCAAACTGATTTTCGTGTCTGCAATAGGCAGATAATGGCTTCCCAGAGATGTGTGTATCCTAATTAGGTTAAAGGCAAAGGAGAATTAAGGTTGCAGATAGAATTAAGGTTACCAATTAGCTGGCTTTGAGATGGGGAGATTATCCTCGTCTACCCAGGTGGGATCAAGGTAATCACTAGGGTCCTCTGAAAGAGGGGGTTAGAAGAATCAGAGTCAGAAAGGTTTGAGGATGCTATCTACTGGCTTTGAAGATGAGAGGAGGAGTTTCTCAAAACTGCCAAAGGCATGGGAAGCTGGTTTTCCCAGAGAGTCTGCAGAAGGAACCCAGTCCTGCAGACACCTTGATTTTAGGACTTCTGACCTCCCCAACTGTAACATGATACACTTGTGTTGTTTTAAGCCACTGATTTCGTGATAATTTATTTTAGCAGCAGTGCAAAAGTAATGTAGGGTCTGAATAGCATAGACACAAAGACTGACCACTGGCAATAGTTGTTTGTACAACTTGGGGACAACCCGAATATTACCCAGCATTACCTCAAAAAGATGAAACAGGAAGAAAATCAGAACACAAAGTCTACTAAGCTACATTATATTTTTTTATTATTATGAATAAATGTGCATTATGAATAATAGAAGCCAAGGAGGGAATGTGGACAATTGTTCATTTAAAGTCAGTGAAACTGTAATTCCCCCTCCCCCTTTATTTGAAACTGCCTTTAATGCTGCCCTAATGTGTGTGGTTTTGTTTTCTGTTATTGTTGCTTTTGAATTTGCTAGAGGGTGTATGTGCTTGCTGGAGAGATAGGTGGGGGCAGGGGAATGAAAAAGCATTCCCAATGGGGAATGGTCACACCACAATCCCATTATTATATCACATTATATTATGAGCTATATATCCCAACTATGGTCCTGCTCGTCTTATTTCAACTAATAAAGTATTTAATATTTTCCACTTCTTATTTTCAGCTAATTATTTATATCTTAGCTAACAAATAGTTCATTTTTATGGTAGAAACCTTTCTCTTCATTCAAATGTAAGGAGATATATATAATAAAATTAATGTCTAATGAAATGAATGGAGTTTTAAAATTTTTTTATACATGATTCTACCTTAATTGTCTCCTAAAACCAAAAACCAGAGTTTATACATACATGCACATAGCTTTATGAAAAATTATAATGCCAATTACTAATTGCCAATAAATTTTAATTTCTTGCCTTGTATGCAACTCATTACTTTACCTACACATTACTTTGCATTACTACAAATTAGAAGAATATATTCATTTATCATTCTATATTTATAACATTATAACAATGAATTAATTGTATTTGTCATAATTGTAGCCTGAACCTCATCTGTCTTACAAGATATATTGCATAAGCTATTTTTTTCAGATCTTATAATATTTCTCTAAACATATCTCAACATGTTTACTTCAATTGGAAATGGAACAAGTTTTTCTGATAGGAATTAATTCTAGTATGATTAAATTGTTTAAAAATTAATCTGGGTTTGCCAACTAAGACTTATGGTCAATATTTCTCATAATTAAATGAGTTATAGCTTCAGCTTCTGAAAAAATGTTTGCAAAATGTACAATAAAAAACGAGCAGTTAGCAAAAATATTGTATTGGCAAAGGTATAATAAAATTAGCAATATATTTCTTTAAAAAACTCTCAGATTAAATAGAGTGCCTCTAGTGAAAAACTAAAAATATAACATAATATTTTTTAAATGTTGGTATATCTTGGTATAGTTCCCAGAAATTTAAAAAGTAAATGAATATAGTGCCAAATTATTTTGCAAACAAAGTGGTTCCTAATTTTTTTTTTATTTGAATAGACTTGTCAGCTCAATGATCCTTAAACTTTGATGATAGGTAATTATCTGAGTTTTTTGGCATAGAACTCAGAAGAAGTTCAAATAATTGCATAAAATGCTAAGTAAAACTGCGTTTTTAGAGTCAGCTCTATACCACAACAGAAGCAGGAACCCACATAAATGACCAGGGCTCAGGTCCTGGCCCTGGTAGCTAGAAACATCACACCGGGTCCTAGGCAGAAGAGTCCATGTCGAGAATCCTGATGGAATGGAGAACTGGAGGAAAAAAGAATTGCAGTGTGACCATGCTGCCCTGGGGGATTCTCTCCTCTCTCTCACTCTCTCTCTCTCTGCCTCTCTCTTTCTCTTCCACCCACCCTTTCTTGTACACACACATACCCTCTGACCAAAAGCAAAATTTTTCAATACTTTCGTCTATAAAATTCAAAAATAAGAACAGAATTGACATTGATTCCTGTTTCATTCTAGTAATGTCATGGAACACATTAAACCACTTTTAAAAATACATACACATGCCCTCTTCCTTTCTTCTACTAGAAGACAGGTGTTGAAGATGTTTCTTCTTTTACCTGGCCAAGGTGGTACCAGCTGAAGGGCACTACTGTGTGATGGATGAGATGTATGGGAGTCCTGGGTTGTGTTCCCAGGCCAGCCTAAACGGGCCGGGTGCAGTGGTGTTTCTGGTACTAGCTTGCTGGAAGGTTGGGGCAAAAGGATTGCAAACTGGTAAGACTTGTCAAAAAACAAAACAAAACAAAAAAATGATTTCTCTTTTCTCTTATGTGCTATCACTTACATGGGAAAAAAATAAGAAACAAAAAAAAGTGTCTTCTCTCACGTGCTCTCTCAGTAAAAGAATAATAATAATAAAATTTTCCTCTTTATGTTTAATAATTAGTTATAAAAATATGTTATATGATTAGGTGTTTTTGACTAGCTGAATACTTACATGAACTACAATGATAAATTAATCCAGAAGAAAGTGTTGACTTCAAAAGCAGCATTGTCCAATAGAGCTTTCTGCACTGACAGCAATGTGCGAGTCAGCACACTCTGACTAGTCATTCAGGGCCATTGAGCACTGTGGCTAATATGATAGGGAAAGTGATTTTTTTTTTTTTTTTTTTTTTTTTTTGTCTTTTGTTATAGGGCTCATGCACTTGCCAGAAAGACAGAGAGACAGAAAGCGAGAAATCATCCCCCAGGGGGGATGGCCACGCTGCAATCCCTTCTCCTCCATTCTCCTCTCCGGATCTTGGGCACGCATGCACACACACCTGGCATGAGTTTAAGCCACTATGTCTGGGACTCGAACCATAGTTGACTACATGGGAGTTCAGCAATATAGTCATTATGCCAACTGCTGGTTCAGGGAAAATGAATTTTTAATTTTATTTAGTTTTATCCCATTTCAATTTGAAAAGCCCACGTGGTGCCCAATGGCTATTGCATTGGGCAGTATAGACTTACAGTCTTCTGAATACAGGGCATAAAACAAATTTCCAGTTCGTAGGCATATTTTATGTATGTATGCAAGGAATGATGGTAGATTAATCAATAAAAGATTTTAAAGACATTACTATTTTTCACATCAAAATATATCACATTTGAATGAAAATGTGTGGGTAATAGAATGGAAATACAGATTGAAGGGGGAAAAAGATGTAAAAATTCCAAAGGTTAGAGTAAAACTTGCTTATCTATGTTTTTTTAGCTGGATCATGGTGGATATTTAGATTCCTAGGACACATTTTAGAGAAATATGTAGCAGTTTTAGTTTTAAATGTCAGTTTTTACAGTATGTGAGGAATCAGGTCCTTGGTAATGCCCACATCTCAGTGATTCTAAGAGACACCTTTTGGTTTCACATTTTAACATCTCTTAAATTGGGGTGCCTTGTATAGCGATGGTGGGTCATGGTTTAACAGTATTTATTATTTTTTAGATGTACATGATATAATGGAATAAATATGGCACATTATAACTGTGACCCATGGATTTTTAGAGTATATGGAATATGATATTTAAACTTAAGATAAAAATTTTAGATGTCAACTTGAAAATGTAAGTGGGTGCATAGTTTTTCAAAATTCTACAACTCTGTGAAAAAAAAAATTGTAAAGCACTGATGCAGACCATTTCCTGCTGCAGTTACAGTTAGTTATAGCTTCTTTCCATTCACTAACAGAGTATTACTTCAGGTAGGCAAGGAAGGGGGTGAGAATTGGAGGCTAAGAGTATGAGACATCTCAAAAGCATGTAAGCACAGAGTGCTTGGGATAGGCTGCTTTCAAGAACTAAAAAAATGATTTCCCAGCCCTCTCACCATTTCTCAGACCATATAGTTTCTCTTCTCTGGTTTTTGTTTTGTGTTTTGTTTTATTTTCTTCTATCTGCCCACTCTTTCCTATTCCTCGTAGCAGAAAGACTTTCTCTATTTCCCTATCAAGGTCTGGACTTGATCAATGGCCTCAGACCTGAGTCTATTCAACCTTTCCGCTCAGTAACTGACTGAGTAAATGACTAGCTCATTGTTGTTCCCAAACAAAGAAGATACTGATTGATCCAGTGCAGACAAGCTGCTTCCTCTTGATCTGAAGCTGTGACTTGGATGGGCAAGCCATTTATGTAATATGAACATCATTAGGGCAGATGGGGTAGTGGGTGAAGGCAGCTCCCAAAGATGAGAGCCACGAGTAGACAGGCAACCAACAGACATAACAACTGAGGTCACAGTTGTAATAGCTGACACTTACATAGTTACAGCGCCATACTAAGGGCCTTAAAGATATCAGTTCACTTCATCTTCAGCACAACCCTAGGAAGGAGACATTAATAGTCACATTTTGCAGATGAAGGAACTGAGGCACAGAGAACTTCAGTCCATTGCCCAAGGTCATGCATTTAATAACTGGCAGAGCCTGGTCTCAAACTCATTGAACAATTTCATCTCTTTGTGTCTAGATTTGCGTATGGCAGCAGCACCAAGTATAGAATATTGCATATCGGGAAATTCTAACTAATAGGAAAAACAGTAGCAATGTATATTTTGGTGGATATTTTGGGAGTCAGGAGGCAAAGAGAAAGGAACTGCAGAATTCTTACTCTGTATTTTATTCCAGGCACTTTGTATATATTATGATATTTAATACTAGAATTGAAAAAAGTATTTAAACCTCATTTTACTGTGGAAGAGCCTGAAATACAGACGATTGAGTAACATGACCAGGATTCCATGCCTAACAGTACCAGAGTCAGAGTCCTGACCCAGGGCTGATACCAAAGCCTGAGGACTTTCTACTCCATCCCTCTGTCGGGTTAGTGTTCCGACAAACAAGGTAATGTGCAAGGTTGAGGATAATTGAGTCAATTATGAAACAACCAAAGCAAGAGTCAACTTCCTCAAAGCCAATTCACTTAAAGATATGTATTCCATTAGTCTGACTAAATTCATTTATTCTACTTTTTTTTTTTTTTGCTTTTACAAGCATTAATCTAGCTGTCCTTTAACTCTGCTGCACATACTGTTTTTACTTAAGTTGAAATTAGTCAATTCTTCGCTTAAGATACAACTATGTGGGACCAACAGATGGCATAATGGTTATGTTGCTGGATTCCCACATAGTTGACTATGGTTCAAGTCCTGGACCCGGCAGCTAAAATTCATGCTGGGCACATGTGTGTGTGTGTGCCTAAAAATCCCAAGAGGAGAATGGAAGAGAAAGGACTGCAGTGTGGCCATACCCCCTGGGGTGGGGTAGGGTTATTCCTCACTTTCTCTCTTTCTTTCTCTGTCTCTGTGGTGAGCTCATGTGCCTTATCGCAAAAATCACTCTCAAAAAGTTAGCGTAATGGCTATGTCGCTGGACTCCCACGTAGTCGACCGCGGTTCGAGTCCCAGACCCGGTGGCTTAAACTCACGCCGGGCGCGTGTGCGTGCGTGCCCAAGATCCCGAGAGGAGAATGGAGGAGAAGGGATTGCGGCGTGGCCATCCCCCCTGGGGGTGATTTCCTGCTTTCTATCTCTCTGTCTGTCTCTGTCTGTCTGGCGAGCGCACGCGCCCTACAGCAAAAACCTCTCCAAAAAAAAAAAAAAAAAGATACAACTGTGTAATAAAGTGTATTTTTGCTCTGTCCTTTCTTTCTTTTCCTTTTTTTTTTTTTTGGAGAGGTTTTTGCTATTGGGCGCGTGCGCTCGCCAGACAGACAGAGAGAGACAGAGAGACAGAAAGCGAGAAATCACCCCCCAGGGGGGATGACCACGCCTCATCCCTTCTCCTCCATTCTCCTCTCGGGATCTTGGGCACGCACGCACACGCGCCCGGCGTGAGTTTTAAGCCACCGGGTCCGGGACGCGAACCGCGGTCGACTACATGGGAGTCCAGCGACATAGCCATTATGCTAACTGCTGGTCCCGCTCTGTCCTTTCTTATTGCTAATAGCTAGATGGAAATAAATTTTCAGTGTTCACAGAATAAGATGAATTTTTTCTCTTAATAACTAAACTTCAAAGGCAAAAACAAATCCTTTTGAAGTGTCCTGTGTGTGACTATTTTCCAATCTCATTCATTATGCTAGCTGTCTCTATTAATCTTTTTATAAACTCATTATTTTCATCTTGGAATGCAGTGTAATTTCTTCTCCAGGAGTAGACCTTTTCTATTAATGAAAGAAAAAGGTAAAAATAAAGTATCTTGTTTAACGTTGGCACTCTGTGGAGGAGTAACAGCTGTCACAGAGGTCCACTAGTCTGTGATGAGTGCTAGATCCATCTAGTCATATTCAGCTGAGTAGCGTGCAATGTAAGATCATTCATGAATGGAGTACACACAAACCATTGGAACTCAAGATACTCCAAAGGCATTTCTTAAGTTACTTATGCATTTTTTTTTATTCGTTCAATTTTTTATTCATTCATTTCAGTAAATCTGCTCAACTGCAATTGAAAAGGAGACATTGAGACCAGGAAAGGCAGGACAAGGTTTGGACACTGGATTTGAATGTAAAAAATATCCCATTTATGACTTTTCCAATCTCATTCATTATTCTAACTATCTTTATTCATCTTTTTACACACGCATTATTTTCATCTTGGAATGCAGTACAATTTGTTTTCTATGAGTAGGCTATTTATTTAATAAAATAATAAAGGTAAAAACAAAGAATCTTGTGTAACATTGGTGCATTTGTAGGGGGTAGCAGTGTTGGAAAGTGACTGGGTCCAGTTTTTGCAGAGAGTTGGAAAAGAGGTGGTTCCTGACTCGTTGGGCTCTCTGAACCAACTACTTCCACAGAACTGCCTGGGCATGTGGAGGGAGCTTGTACGCACCAGAAGCTTTACCTGAATCATCTCACTGAATGCTCCTCTCCCAACAATGCTCTGAGGAAGGCATTATTAAGCCATTTATTCCACATCAGGAAACTGAGGCTGAGAGAAGGAAATAAAATGAATGGAGTGACACAGCTGGGAAAGAGCTTACTAAGAAGCCGAGACCAGTCCTAAACAATCCACACACCACGTTCCTCCCAGCTCACCATGACACCTCCACCATGAAACTTCCTACAGATACAACCCTGAAGGGCTGCACAGAGCCACAAGCAAGCAAGAACTACTTAGGACTTCCTAGAGAAATCCTGCTTATGGTGTGTTCAAATGTATTTTATTGACCGAACTGCATTTTATTCCTGGCTTCCCAAACCCCAGGCCCAGATTTACCAATCCATTTTATACATAGTTATCAGCAGTCCCTCCCCAAAACACCATTGTCATTGTGCTACTCCCCTACTAAGGCCCTATGGCCTTTGTGATAACATTCTTGGGCCTTTTCCTGTGTAGAACAGGAAAGAGATTAAGGAAACTTGAGAGAGAATCATTGAGAAGTCAAGTAAGCCAAGTTAAAATCACAGGAGGGAAATTAACCTGAGAAAGGGGAAAGGAACTTCCTTTCTCTGTGAAAAGGAGGAAAGATGAGAAAACTAATTTAAAGCTAGAATCTTGGAGGTGGAGGGTTCTTAGAAGGGAATCTTCTACAAGAGATAGTATATGTGGAACACTTCCAAAAAGGTCCTCCACAGACATAGTGTGTTTGGGCATCTGCCAAGAGTCATAAAAGAAAATCTGGCTCAAGAGATGAAAGGAACATTCTGTCATAATGAGAATACTCTCCATGCTGGGCTGCTGGGCTGCCAAAACACTCATTCTGAAGGACTGTTGGTGTGGAGGATGCTGCGGTACACCACCCAGGTCTCCCTGAAACAAGGGCTTGCTACTACCTGCCTGCCCTAGCTGCCAGTCCATTCCAGCGAGCTGCCTTACCAAAGGCAGGCCCCTTGGGAAGCCCATATCTAGTGATGAGTCATTATGAAGTAGAAGACCTCGCCATCTAGTTTACTTCCATGAAACTGGTTATCATAGATATCCGTCACTGAAAATCTCTCACCTATATTACCTCTATCGGGGAATTTTTTGCCCTGATTAGTTTTGCTATCTAACCACCTAGGCAGATATTCCAGCTCCCTTACATACCTCCATTTTCTTTTCAAATATTTATTTATTTATTTATCTATTTATTTATTTATTTTAGGTTTTTGCCATGAGGCATGTACACTTGCCAGAGAGAGAAAGAGAGGGAGATAGTGAGAAAGAGAATGAGAAATCACCCCATTGGGGGAGATGGCCACACTACAATCCCTTCTCCCCCATACTCCTCCATGTGGGGCATGCATGCCCATGTGCCCAGCATAATTTTCAAGCTAACAGGTCTTGACTTAAACTGCAGGAGTCCAGCGCCTTAAGGACCATTCAACCTGCTGGCTCCACCCACCTCCAATTTCTTGCTTTCTTCCTGCCTCAAGTTTAGGAAGCTTCTTCTTTATTGTATATATACCCACAAAAAAGCTTTCTGAACACTACTGGGGACTGTATAGTGTGACCTGCACCCTTCTTCGTTTCAGTGTCCTCTAGTTCACTAAAGTAAGGTGTAGGCAATCATTCTTGCCAAACAACTTGGAACGTCTCCTGTCCTTGCCCTTCTCTTTATTACATAAACCATTTTCTCAGGTGCCATTTTGACAAGTACATGTCAGGGATTCTAGAATATTCATCTGGGTGAACTCTAAGCCCTGGTTCAAGTAAACCACTTTTATTCACTTTTATTCACTTATTATGACTCAGTCTTCCTTTCAGGTTGACAAAAATCAAAGTGCAGGCTGATTGGGTTTTTTGAGGAGGGGCTCTCTTTCTGACTTTCAGATGGCTGCCTTCTCCCTGTGTCCTCACATGGTAGGGAAATAAGATCTCTGGTGTCTCTTCTTAGAAGGGCCTGATCCCATTCTGAGAGCCTCACCATCATGAATCCATCTAACAAATACTTCCCAAAGGCCCCATCACCAAATGTCATCACACTGGAGATTAAAACATTGCTATGGTTTGAATGTGTCCCATCCAAAATCATGTGTTGAAATCTGGCGAGCCATTGTAACAGTGTTGAGAGGGTGGAGACTTAATCCAATTTTGGTTTTGAAAGGGGGGGGTACTTTGAGGAGTGATTAGGCATCAGGTGGGCCCACCATGATTGAACATTCTACTCATGGGTTTATGAGAAGAGATACACAGATTTGGTTTGCTCAAGATTTTGCTTCACGACGCTCTGAGCCGTCTCATGACATACCCAACAAGAAGACCCTCACCACATATGGCCTCTTGATCATGGGCTTCCAAACCAGGGAACTAAACAAACCTCTATTTTTTTGGGGGGGTGGGGGAGGAAGGTTTTTGCTATAGGGCACATGAGCTCGCCAGAAAGACAGAGAGAGACAGAGAGACAGAAAGCGAGAAATCACCCCCTCCCCAGGGGGATGGCCTTGCCACAATCCCTTCCCCTCCATTCTCCTTTTGGGATCTTGGGCACGCATGCACATGTACCCGTTGTGAGTTTAAGCCACCGGGTCCAGGACTCGAACTGCAGTCGACTATACTGTTCAGCGACATAGCCATTACGCTAACTGTTGGTCCCAAAACCTCTATTTTTTATAAATCATCCTGACTCAGACTTAAACAGGGATCAGCATCTCAGGGAACACAATTCTGCCCACAGCAGAAGTACAAAGAGTGCTTCTCTTACAGGATTGTTGTAAGAATGAAATAAGCCAACATAGGTAGAGCCCTAGACCAGGAGCTACCACACTGTAAATGCTCTATTTGTAAGTGCTAGCTGTTATTCTGATTATTCAAGTCACAAAAGCTGGAGCAGAAACAGAAATGTCAAGTAGAAGTCCTCTTTTGTTGGCCTTCAGTTCCTTGGGGCAATGTGGTCTCTCAGAGGAAGAGGAAAAAATAAGCTTATTCTTGGGAATTAAGAATGTGCCTGTTTTCATGCAAATATTGGCTTGGAAAGCCCCTTTGCAACCAATTATTACTAAGGCGCAAATCTTGAAACCTGTCTTCCCTTTCATACCTTTTCTCTGCTTTGCCTTCTTTCCGTTGTGATCAAATGCCTCGCTGTCTCAGAAACATGTCCACTTAGGGGATTACTCTTGTTAAAGAGTATTTAGCTTTTAATCCCACAAGGCACAAGCAGGTTGAAATATAAGACATCATAGAAAAGGAAGAATTTAGCAGGGTTAATCTAGAGGTGAGAGGTGAAAAGGGGTGAAATGGAATCCAAAGAAAACCCATCTCAGTGGAAATACTAGTTAGTTATAAGAGGGGCAGGCAATGGTTAACTTCCTCAGTCTGTTATTAGCTCTGTAACTGTGTACAAAAACAATGCATTTTATTTGGCTTCCATATCTTCTTCACCTATGTAGAGCTTCAGCTTATTTTCTCTTGGAGGTAGACCGTTGGGTTATTAAATTCTGCATTTGGCGATGTGGCACTGATGTCCTTGATGAAGTGAAGAGAAGATTGCAAAATCCTTGAGGCTGGAAGCAATAGGTCTTCATCACTTTTTGGAATTCTTAAATCTCATCCATTGCTGGTTTTATTTAAGTTGCTGAATTCACTGGCGATTGTCAATAACTTGACTGTTTTGGTCATTGCCATTTTAGTTATTTTCATTGTTATTAGGCTATAAAATTGACAGCCCAAATCCTTAAATCCCTGGTTGGCCTTTTCATTCTTTCTATTTATTTCCTGCTTGGTTCTCCACCTTAAGGAATAAGAAGCATTGTTATAAATAGAGGGATAATGAAAGACTTAATATACACTGGGAGGGTGAGGAGGGGCTTTATAGAAATGGAATTCATATATCATAAAAATTCATTCTTTTTTAAAGCATACAATTCAGTGGGTCCTAGCATATTCTTAGTTGTGTAAGCACTGTCACTATCTAAATCCACGACATTTTCATCATCCTAAAATGAAATCCCGCACCCATTAACAGTCACTCTCTACTCCCCCCTCCCCTAGCCCTTGGCAACCACTAATCTACCTTCAATCTGTATGGATTTGCCTTTTCTGGATATTTCATTATAGACGAATCACATATTATGTGGCCTTTTGTAACCTGCTTCTCTCACTTAGCATAATCTTTTCAATGTCTCATACATTTTTGATAGGCTGTAAATTGGTTCAATATTTAGAGGGAAATGTGTCGATATCAATCAACACTTAAATGTGACTTCTCTCAGAAACTTTATGTCCAGGAATCAGTCCTCCAGAAACATTCCCACATACGTAACTATGGTTGTACAAAGAAATTCATTACATCATTGACAAAGAACAGAAAAATCTAAGGTATACGAGGTAGGGCTGTCTGAATACCTTCTAGTTCTATCTGCCAGGAGAGTACTGTGCAGTCCTTCGCAGGGTGACTCAGTCCTGTGTAGAATGGTGTAGAAGGACTGCCAGAAGCTGTTGGTAAGTGAACAAGAGGGAACATGGCAATGAACAGAACAGCGTGTAAAGCTGACTTTTACCTGTGTAAAACAAGTATATGTATACACATGCATATATATGTATATACATATGTATATATATATTTATAGAGAGGCATATATGTGCATTCATATATACCCAAATATTTACTGTGTTTATGTGTACATGTGGACTACACAGAGAATCCCACAGCCTCTGTCCTGCAGGGGTTTGCAGGTCGTAGGGACTGACACCCCAGGCAGAGAGGACCAGTTTCAGTGAGGCATAAAGATCTATGATTTGAAGCTCAAAGATTTCTGCTCTTATCTTCCCAGAGGCCTGTTGTCACCTGCTCAGCATTTTCACCTGCCAGTTGAAGGCGGATGTATGCCTTTTGATGTCAAAGCCTGACTGGAAAGGTAACTTTTGAGATGCTCACCTAACTCTCCTCCACTCTGCCCCCACTTTCCGCATTGTCTCTCTCCCCTTATCCCCACCTCAGACCTCAGGGTTCCTTCTGGGAGCGGTTCTCAGCTTGTGTTTCCAGCGCAGAGCTCCTTTGAGGAGGACTGCCAGCCCTGGGTCTGGGATGCAGCCAGCTGCCTCAATGCTCCCCTTGACTTCTGGCATTTCCTGCCCTGTTTCCTCAGCTCCTCTCTGCATTGACCTGAACACTGACTCCAAGCGGGAGGGAAGTCAAGTTCTCTTCCTCAACTCTGCTCTCTGCAAAGTCAAGGGCACTTTCCATGTTGATTCCCTACAGCACTCATTTCCTCCCACTAGTGCTGGGACGAAAGTCAAAGGTGAAGTGAAAGGCGGATTGTGTAACTTTTATTTTTAAAGGGTTATTTAATTATGGAAGGTATGATTAATATTTTAATACTGTGTATAATGGCTTCATTTATTTTTTCAGCCAATAATTGAGAAATCCAATCTTCACAGCCAAAATCTGATATAAGTGCTCACCAACTATACAAAAGTCTCTCTGTTAGTATCTAGACTAAAAACATCAGTGCACATCAAGTATTAAAATCCACCTGTATTTATGTGACATCTTTTAAGATACCTCTCGAATTGCCTCAATAGCTTATGGCATCAAAGACTGGTGAGAGTATGTAGAATTTTCTGTCATGAGTTACACCTTATGAAGAAAGGTAGCAATTAAAAGCAGATCTTAATTTTTAAACCTTAGAGAAGCTACTATAATGTTATTGAAAACACTGTTACTGTTAGCTAACACCTCTACTCACTACGATTAGTAAAGAAATAGAAAACTTCCGTAGGCCTTACACCCAAACTTTTCCTTTAAAAAAATCATCCTGTAGGGCAAGTCCAATAGCACAGTGGTGAAGTCTGGTGCATAGGCAACTAATCCTACATGGTTAATTATGGTTCAAATCCCAGACCAGGAGCTCTGAAAAACATGACAGGCATGTGTGCATGCATGCCTAAAATCCCAATGGGATGGAGAAGTGGAAGAAAGAGGATTGCAGTGTGACCATTATCCATTGAGAGTGTTCTCTCTTGCTCTCTCTTACTCTCTGACAAAGGCACACACAAAATCAAGTATAATCCTGTTGGGACATCAATATAAAATGCCTTCCTTTCTCTGCACTGTTGGCATTCTCTGTCCAGCCAGGGTTCCCAAGCTCTGACTGAATTACAGGGCGTTAGGAAAACAGACAGTTTGTTCGCAATTCGCAGCATCACTGCAGTCCAGATGTGCTGGGTTAGAGACAGCCTCCGTGCTTGCGACACCAGGAGCAGCCTAGCCCAGGAGGATCAACAGGACCCATTGTCTGCTCTCCAGCAATCCAGTTGACCTTGAGAGCTACATGTAATGAAAGGAAACCCACTAAAGTTAACTTCATGAGATCCTTAAGATTAAAATCCTTTCCAGAGATCCCACCCCTGAAATGCAAGTCAGGTCCAGCTCCCCCTCTCATTTTCACCTGCTGCTGCCCTGGAGAGCAGTGAGCTGATCTCTGGCTGCACATTGTAGCGTCACCTGGAAGAGGCGGGGTAAAATACCCTACCCCAGAGACGCCAAATTAACTACCTCTGTTGTGCCTTAACTTAGTATTTTTTAATACCTCCCTAGATGTTTCTCACATACCGGCGGGGTTGGAAATCACTGGAGGCCAGCACAAGCCTTCCTCACTTCTTACCTGGACTGTGATAAATGTATCCTCAAAAGCCTTTGTCTTTTGTGCCTGAGGCTAATCACCTTCTTCCCTCCCGCCCCCCAGAGGTTTTTGCTATAGAGGGCACGTGCGCTCACCAGACAGACAGAGACAGACAGAGAGAAGAAAGCGAGAAATCAATCCCCAGGGGGGATGGCCACACTGCAATACTTCTCCTCCATTCTCCTCTCGGGATCTTGGGCACACACGCACACACACCCAGCGTGTGTGTGTGTGCACACACACAGATCCGGGACTCGAACCGCAGTTGACTACATGGGAGTCCAGTGACATAGCCATTACACTAACTGCTGGTCCCGAGGCTAATCATCTTAACATGTGGTGATGATTGATTTGTTTCTTCTATTAGTCAATATTTGATATAAAACAATCTAGAAAACAAAAATGGGAAGAACGAAAAGAAATGCCAATTATGAACAGGCACGAGGCCCCTGGGGCTGAATGTTGCACAGTAACACCCTTGGAGGCTTTCCCACTTGTGAAGGTTCCAGTTTCATGTCCAAAGACCTCCAGGAACACATCAGGCATGTTCATGCCCATAATATGGGGCTGACTGAAGCTGGGGTATGTTATATGGTGAGGATCTTGTTGGGGGTGTCTGTCTCTGTCGCTTGCTTTTATAGAAGAAATAAATGAATAGAACTTGAAAAACAACAGAAAGAAAAAAGAGGGCCAGCCCCATTGCATGATGGCTAAGGGAGCTGGATCCCACATGATCAACTGCACAGTTTGAAATCTGGCCTCACTGGCTTGTGAAACATGCTGGTAGCATGTGCATGTGTGCCCTAAATCCAAACAGGATGGAAGGATAGAGGAGAAGATATTGTGGTGTGTGTAGCGGGTGCTTTTTCCTTCTCCCTTTCTCTCACAAGCACATGTGCACTTTGAAAATAAAAAGAATATATATAATAATTTTCAAAATTAAAAATAAAAAGAATGACACAATATTTTATCATCTTTCCTCCCAGATTTTTCCTTATACTCATAAAATATGAATTTTTAAAAATGAGATCCTAGGGGGATGATTTCTTGCTTTCTGTCTCTCTGTCTCCCTCTGTCTTTCTGGTGAGCACACGCGCCCTATAGCAAAAACGTCTCCAAAACAAACAAAAAGAGATCCCAGAGACCAGCAGATGGTATAATGATTACATCACTGGACTCCTACATGGCTGGCCGCAGGTCAGGTCCCAGATCTGGCAGCTCAAAATTCACACCGGGCACATGTGAGTACATGCCCAAAATCTCAAAAGGAGAATGGAGAAGAGGGGATTCCAGCATGGCCATCCCCTCTGGGGGGTGATTTCTTGCTTTTTGTTTCTCTGTCTCTCTCTCTGCCACTCAGTCCCTATAGCAAAAATCTCTCTTTAAAAAATAAGAGATCCTATATGATAACTCTCCGTAATCTTCTATTCACCTGTACAGTATATTATGGGCATATTTACATGTCAGTAAATATAGATCCTTATCCATCCTAATGACTACATATTATCTCACTGTGCAGTTGTGCCATTGTGTTTTTAACCAGTCCTTTATTTTAGGATTCAGTATTTACATTGCTTTTGGGTGGGCTTTTGTTGTAGTTTTGGTTTATTTGTTTGGTTTTATTCTACTTTTACATTGTTTGGTTTTGCTATTATAAACAACATGGGAATAAACAGTCTGGAAAAAGCATATTTTTGAATGTACCTATTTTGTTAGGCTATATTCCTAAAAGTAAATTTGCTGAGTAAATTTGATACACGTTACAAATGCTCCCCTAACCACTCACTAGTCAGTAGTGCTTGAAAGTGTTAGTTCCCCCCAGTTCTTCCCTGGTACTGGCATTATCCTCTGTTTTTGTTTTGTTTTATTTTTAATCTTTGTTCAATCTGGTAAATGAAAAGTGGTAACTACTGCTCTTCTAGTAAGCAGCCTAAGGTGATCTTTGAAAATGGTTTGCTATTCTCTTGACCCAGAGAACCCCACAAAGTCATGCAAATCAAGAGGTTTAAATCTTCATGTTCACATTAAGAACACTTGTGAAGCTGCCCAGAGCATCGGGGGTATGCATACCTGAAAAGCCACCAAGTATCTGAAGGATGTCACTTTACAGAACCAGTGTAAAGTGGAGCTACATTCCGTCATTACAATGGTGGAGTTGGTAGATGTGCACAGGCCAAACAGTGGGGCTGGACACAAGGTTGGTGGCCCAAAAACAGTGCTGAATTTTTGTTGCATGTGCTCAGAAATGCTGAGAGTAATGCTGAACATAAGGGGTTAGATGTAGACTCTCGTCATTGAGCATATTCAGGTGAACAAGGCACCCAAAATGTGCCATTGTACTTATAGAGCTCATGGGTAGATTAATGCATCCATGAGCTTGCCCTGCCACAATGAGATGAGTCTCACTGAAAAGGAGAAAATTATTCCTAAACCAGAAGAGAAAGTTGTACAGGAAAAAAAAAAGATATCCCTGAAGAAATTGAAGAAACAAAAACTTATGGTATGGGAATAAAGTCTTCAGGAAATAAATATAGATAAAAGTAAAAGAAAAGAAAGAAAGAAAGAAACGTGATAACTACTTACTTTGATTTCCTTAGATTATTCATGAATTTGAAAATTTTTCATTTGCCCCTTTTCATTTTACATGTGAATATCTCCTTTTGCAAATGTCTTATTCATGTTCTTTACCTATTTTTAAAGTGAGACATGCACTCTTCTTTTTCCTATTCAGGTATAAGAGTCATTTGTATATCAGAGCTATTAAATTTTCCCCAATCTGTCCTTTGTAACTTTTTACAGTTTTTAAAAAAACTTTTTGTCCTTTTAACTTAGAATTTTTGGTGCACTTTTAAATCTTTATGTACTAAAATCTATCAGTCTTTTCTGTATGACTTTAACATTTTGACGTCATATGTTGAAAGCTTTTTCTCCACGTTAAAGTTATATATTCACTGATTTTTCCTAATACTTTTATGATTTCATTTTTTTATATAATTAAAGCTTTTTGGCTAATTAACTTTTAAAGCACAAATATGATCATACCACTCCCTTCCTTAAGTCCTTCCCTGTCTCCCCATTGCTAATGGGATTAAGTGCAAGTTCATGTTCCTTCATGCCCCTCACAGTATCTATTTACCCTCTAATTTGTGTATCCCGCTCACTGCTGCTCGCAGGGATTTTTTTTTTGTAAATCCCCTGGGATAGGCTATTGGAGGTTCTCTTCTCCCTCTACAGAAAGCCTATTACTTCATGTTCCATCAGAATAGACTAGAGCTACCATGATAATCCCAGCACCCCCACATAAATACACTTACTAATGTTTGTTGAAAGAATAAATAAAATGTTAGCTCCCTGGGTCTCTCCTCCTATGTTTCTGGGTTAAATTGGCTCTTCTACTATTATGTTCCTAAAACACATACCATTTTGATCCCTGTTATACATTAATATGTCATTAAATTGTATTATAAGTCATTGGACTTGTATTATAAGTCATTAAATTGTATTATAAGTCATTAACATGTCTGTTAATCAGGCTCAACTCACATCTTATCGCATGCTCCCTAACAAGGATGGGAGATATAGAAGATACTCAATATATGTTGTTGAATTCAGATCAGTGAATTTGATGAGGTCTCCCTGGCTTCACTTCTGCCTTGGGAGGGCCCTAACATATCCTTATATTTAAAAGTAAAGACCCTGACAATCTCTAAAAAGATGACCAAATTCTTAGGTGATACTGTATGTGTCCAAGTAAAACCTACAATCATTATAATGTGGGGCCAAAATAACGCACATCAAAATAATGCCTCAGAGTAATGGTGAAGCTATAATATTAATCACTTCTGGTACCCCATCCTGTGCACTAATCATCATGTCATTAAGGGTGTTAAAAGAAATAAAAAACAGAATTTAATTTAGCAGAGTTTAATTAAGCAAATCTTAGTATGATTGAATTGAGCAGTTTTCTGGACCCAAGCAACTCAGGTAACCTCGTAGCCATCTGGTATTTAAGTTCCAGAAAAGGAAAGTGATGTACAAAATGAGAGTAAAGGATTGAGGTAGATAATCAGTTGGGTTGGTTGATTCTGAAGTTGGTGTGCATTAACACATTTTTAAAAGGTTGGATGCCTATGACTGACTGAAGTCTAGCTGCTCTGATTGGCTGTAACCTAGTAACCAACCAAAAAAGCAGCCTTATCTACATGAGTTCCAGTTTGTTTACAGAAACCCAGGCAGGTGTACTACTTTTTGCATATTTTAAAACAAGGGTCAAAGTAGCATTGCCAGAACCCTTTCTCTGGGTATTTAAAGGAAAACAAAACAAAACAAAAACAAAAACAAACAAAAGACAAGACAAAAAAAAAACCCTCTGGAATTGGTGGGAAATAACAGTAAGCTAATCAACTAACTTTTCTCAAAAAATGCCATACTTAAGAATGAATGTGAGGGCTGACCCCCAGTGCAGTGATTAAACACGGTGCACAGAGTCGGACCTCACAGTCAACTGCAGTTTAAATCATGCCTCTGGTATTTTGAAAAACATGCTGGGCATGTGTGCATGCATGCCTAAAATCCTGAAGGGATGAAGAAAGTTTTGCAGTGTGGCCATGCCTCACTGGAAAGTACTTTTTCTCTCTGTATGTCTCTTTCCTTGGCGAGCATTACTCATATGAGTAATTCAGTTCTCATGATCTGTTGAAAGGAAGCATACTTTTTTCCTTTCTTTTAATTTTTTTTATTCCTTCAGGCAATAAAGAAAAAATTTAAAGAGATAAAAGGAATGAATATGCTTTCTTTCAGCAGTTCTTTAATTTTTTTTTTCTGTCCTTCAACATGTTTTTCTTCTCTTCTAAAAAAATATTTTAATAGCTTCATCACATGCTTCCCTTTTATTACAAGCCACTTCACATCCCTTTAGACAGTTAGTAAAGTGCCCATTTTAAATAATAAAAAACATTTCCTCTGCCTCAGTACTGAGGCTTTAACTGAGAAATAGCTTTGAAGCCCTTTAAGAAAGCTGTATTACAAATTGGTTCTACTTAGTAGCTTGGAACAGAATGGAGTTTGTTTTACGATTACAATGATGATCATAATCTTTGACTTTTAACTGACCTTGGGCATGTTGTTTTACCACTGCAAAGTTCAGTTTTCTTATCTGCAAAGCCACAATGCGGGTGGGTCTATATGATCTCTAAGGTTCCTTTCCACTTCAAAACTGTATCAAGTCATCCTTTCCAGGAAGCCAGGAACAAAGAGACCACCCAGGCAGTGCAAAGGAAGCATCTCTCCTTCTATCTGGCCCTGTAACCCTACCTTCTGTCAGTCACTCTGCTACAGATAAGAGATGGGGAGTCAATTCCCAGCCATATAACACACCAGGGCTGCTGTGGCACCGGTCCTGTGCCATTCCTTTAAGCTTCCCCTGACCGAGCAGCCAGAGTAGGAGCCCATCAAGTATCTCCTAGCTGGACTGCTTCTTAACATGGTGCTTTTATTTGTATGCCCAACAGGTTACTAGCAATGAATTAATTTGGGGACACCTATGTTTGTATCTGGGAGTCTATTATCTTGGCCATACCCAAGGAAGGCTGTGGACCTAGGCTAGATCCTGCCAAAGGCACTTTTGTATTTATAAGGGTAAAGCATACCTTCCAGCCATTACAAGTGCCTGGAGACCTCAAACCCACAATAGAACCTGTAAAGAATGTGCTAATGAGACTGGACCCTATCTCTGCCTGGCTTTCCCTGAGGCTGCAGAAGAGCTCGCCACTTCACACTGGATAAAACAGATGGGGCAGGCTTCTCTCCACACCTGGCCAAGAAAAACAACCCAGGTTGGGGAAGAACAAAAGGGAGTATCTCAGTGGTGCCTCAGCTCACTATCCACCTTTTGGAGAGGTCAGTAACACATGCCCCAGGGCTCAATCCTGCATTTGAGGTGCTCACACATCCAGGACCCAGCCTTCCCCATCAGACTGTACTCAAGACAGAGGCTATATCCGAGCAGATATTTAACTAGACACAATAGTTAGCCTCATGGTTAAGAACACAGGCTGTAGTCCTATGCTATCCGGTTTTGTAGAACAGTTACGGGAACTTGTGCAAATTCCTATTTCAGTTCCCTGAGAAATGGGATTTTGTGATAATTAAAAATGAACATACATAGAGTATAAAGAAAAGTGCCCATACAGAATAAATGTTAATTATTTTATATGCATCTAAGAAGACCATACCACCACCTTTGTCCCTCTGGATAAAGCTCAGAGAATGATTTCTTCATGCTCATCTTCTTGTTTAACCCTTTTAATTTTTGTTCACTTTCAGTGCTCCCTTTGGTGGTGTGCATTTTGTTGGCAGCTATCAGAATAACAATTCTGGCAGTTAGTGGGATTGAGAGGGTGAATAGTAAGGAGAGCATGATACCAGCTTTTAACTGTCCAAGAGACATCTCTAAAACAACATATGAACATTGAGTAATAATTAGATTTTACTAACAAACACAATATTTCCTCTTTGCATCAAGGTGAGGTTGACTTAAATCATCAAGGCTCGAGGATGAACTCATAATCAGAAAATGCCGACCATTAATTTTGTTTGCTTATCTTTGTATCTATCTAATTCAACTCTTGCTGATTTCAAATGGTGATAAATTTGCAAATGCTGTTAATTGAATAGCATCAATGTGTAAAACTAAAGCTTCCCTCCTCCCCTTTAGGGAAACAATCTTCTGAAGCAGGTTTATGGATAACTCTGACTCACTTTTTTTTTAAATCAAGAAATTTGGATAAACTTAACGATGCAGAGGGTTAAATACTATACATCGTATGCTATGCTTAACAAGGTCTTGAACCATGAACGCACAGACTTTAATTTACAAGCCCATCTCTCCATACTTAACCATGTTTAGGAATACTATGAAAAAAGGAGTAAAATCCTCACACAAAAAAGGAAGAAAGGCTTTTATTATACAAGAGGCTGCTAATTAGTCAAGTAACCACTGTAGAAGTTGCCATCACATTGGGCTTAGGAAATTAAGGCCCATTCAACATAGACGCTTGTTACTTTCTCCCCCCACCCCACCAGAGTCCACTGTATAATGGACGCATATGGATATTGAGCACTAAAAAATGGTCAATGCGACTGCAGACCTGCAATTTTCATTTTATTTCATTTTAATTTTTAAAAATTCAAATAGCACATCATAATATACAGTATAAATACAAGCATATTTCCACTCAAATCTGCAGGACAATATATAGGGCTGCCATTAATCCTTGATAATATCAAAGATAAAATTTACAAATACTATAGGTTAATATTCCCTCCACAAGTCTTTGTCAGATTTTTATAAAAGGTATTTAGCCTATCACTTGAGATATGCTTGGTATTCAGCTAGCCCCTAACCTCTTCCTTTAAGGCATAAAAATGCTGAGGACAAAGATAAGCTTAGGAGAGAAATTTCCCTTTATTTTCAAGTACTTACGATTCTCAGACATTAGACTGACTTCTCCGATGATTGGTTTTTAGATCAAAGTGCTCCCAAATGAATATGCAAATGCATTGTCAATGATTGCAGTTCAGGAAGAAGCAGTGACAGGATCTCATTACTCTGAATGACACAGAAGAATCCTGTACACATTGGCCATTTCCCATCTTGCTCTTTTCTGCTGTAAAACTGTGAATTCCATTAGATTTTCCTTCAGTCCCCTGAACAATCTACGAGTGACTCATGCTTTTGAACATCTTTTGGCTGAACTCCTTTGAAGGGCAAAAGATGAGAAGAATAGCTAATATGTGCCTCGTTTGCAACTTTTCATTTCAGTAGTTTAAAAAGCAATTAAGGAAAGGAATGAGGGCCCTGACTAGATAGAATTCAATTCCCCCCCTCTAATGGATTCAGGGGATGAGGAAATACAGGTAATCCATCACTGCATTACCACCATCACCCGAGTTGTCTATATTTCAAAGAGTATTATTTCCTTTGCCAGGAGGACACAGAACTCTGTGTGCTTATTTGGGTATCAAGAAATACAAAAATCACGAAAGTAGAGAATTGTGAGCAGCAACGCCCAGATAAGAGCTGAAAACGTTTGCTCTGCACTCTGAGTCTTTGTTTCTTGTGAGTCCAGACACCTGTCACTAAACTATGTGGCTGTGGGTGGCCCTATTAGTAGCATTTCCAAGCTCATCTGACCCTAGATAAACCTTGGCGCTTTTTAAGGGCCAGGATATGGGTTGGACCAAATAATGAAAACCGCTTTCCTGCTAATTGTTGAGCCAGTGTCCTTTGATGTTTCGAGAATGTGGTGGGGCCCAATGAGGCCGTCTCATGAGGAACATTGTATCGTAAATGGGCCATGGCAAACCGCTCATCACCTGTTTACCAAAAGTCAACCCATCAATAAGGAGATGGTTTTGGAGCTGAGGTTATGAGTCATTAATGTAGATGCTAGGGCGTGGCTGGTGCTGTGCCCTCAATGACACAGACATAAAAAGAATGTTTATGAGCATGCATTTTAGGAAGGTTTTGCAAAATAATAGCAACCATTTATTGAACACTTGGTGCGCTTTCCATACATTATTTCTAATCCTCACCACAGCCACTTTTGACAGGATCAATTATTTTCCCTCTTTTCTAGATGAAGAATTGAGGCTCAAAGAGTTTAAAAACCTCACCAAGATCACATAGATAGTGACAGAGCCAAGATTCAAGCTCAGACCTTTCTGATCCCAGAGCCTGTGCTTTTCTGTTTCATGAAGGCAGGTTACAGAGAGCTGCATGTCTCAATTCTGTTTTCCAGGATGATGTGTCTAGGGCAAGAGGAAGAATTTTCAGAATGTGTCCAGCTCCCTTGCCTTACAGTTCGCACAGGAAGAAAAGAGAAAAAAATATAGACAAGTGGCCAAGGTCCCAATCCAGCACTAACTCAACTATTTTTTTTTTGAAAGAGGGAGAAAAAAACATGAGAGAAGGGAAAGAGTGAGAGAAAAGTATTTTTGACAGTGTCTCACCACTGCAATCCTCTACCCCAGCCTTCCAGTTAGCCAGGATTACAGGTATGTTCTACCACACCCAGTCTTTTCAGTTTGGCCCAGGATCCAAACCTGTACCTCCCGTGTGGCCCCAGCCTCACCCAACAGCACACCATTACTTGTGCCACAGATATTGGGCCTCAGTTCTTAAAAGGAACTCAGCTGGAATCCTCCCTAGTAGTTGGAAAACCAACTCTTAAACCAAGGTAATAAGGAATGAAAGTGTTTTGTGTCTAGGTTTGGTCATATCAAAATGTCTGGTGATAATCCATAAAAATTCTAAGCATATGTATATTTTTTCCTCAGCAAATCTACTTTCAGGAATTTAACCTACAGATATACTGGTATATGTGTTAAAGGGTGAGTGCACAAGTTATTCTTTACAGAATGTTGTGTAGTCAGATTAGAAAATAATCCAAATTTTTATTCCTATGGGACTGATTTAACTTATAGAACATTTATCCAATAGAATATTATACAACCATAAAAGAATGAGGAAGCACCCTACAAAGTGATACAGAAATAATTTCAAGATATATAGGTGGTTGAAAAAAGAAAGTATTCAATGATATTGATAATGTGGTAACTTTTGTGCAAAAGCAGAAACAAGAAAGAATCTTATACTTCCTTACCGAACAAGAAGAGAGTACGGAAGAAACTAAGCACAGTGGTTACCCATGGAGCTGGAAGAGAAAAACATGGGGGATAAGAAACAAGAATGGAATGGAATGCTTTATCCTTTTTTGTCTCAAACACGAGAATGTAAGAAATCAAGACATAAATAAAAAAAAAAAGTGGTATGTCCTAGACTTAAAAGACATTGTTTATATCAGAACATATTCATAGCAGGACTACACACCTTTCTCCAATCAACAAGAACATCGGAATCTCAAGCAAATGGCCAGGGTTCACAAGAGGACTTTTCCATGTCTCATTAACCTTAAAATGATCCACATTCGTAGTAGTTGTCATTCCAATGCAGTGAACTCTGACTTCAAAGGGGGGCTTTGAACTGGATCTCTACAGCAAGCTCTTTTCTCCATTTTTGGCCTTGAATTTCACTAAGAAGCCTTGCCAAAATGGATTTGAGGTGCTAGAATTGCCTTCCCTGTCTCTCCCATCTAGTGATTCGTCCAGGCTCACCTGTCTTACATCCAGGAGAACCATCTTTACTCTCGGCCATTGTCTTTCCTTAGCAGGCCAGTGATCATGGTGGTAAACCACATCAATGTCTGAGTCTAAGTCCCAGGAGCCCAGACTGTTCACTGTACACTAGTGTCTCAAACTTATCAGCCCTAAGTGATGGCCGTGATGACAGCACTTCTCCCAAGAGATAAAGCCAGCACTGGCTAGTGACAAAATGGTTGTTACACAACTACTAATTGATGCATGGTAGCTCTCTGATCATGAGATAGCAAATGGAAGAAAATTCCTTCAGGACTGCATTTGGATCTGGGAAGATAAAATTCCCAGACCTAGCTGCCTATTTTGGCTGCCACTTTTTGGCACTCACTGACACTTAAGAACTGTGGCCCACCTCCTTGCGGGGGGGGGGGGGGGGGGTATGCTCCTACAACATAAGCCTACCTGGCTCTTTGCAACGGCTTTTCTCTTTGAGAGCAAAACATTCCAGGAGCAGATCCATCTGGCCTTTCAGCACAGATGGTTCAGCTTAGCAGTTAAACTCAGGATTCTCACCCTGTCCACTCTCCTAAATCTAGTTAAGTCCCTTCTCTCCCCTAGGTAGGGTCTTCTTGACAGCTAATGCTCCCTTCATGCCCTCTTTTCTCTTCCTTTCCTTTTCCTCGCCCTTTCCTTTTCCTCTTTCTTCCCAAAATTGAGAGAAGTTTCCTTTGCCCAGCCCATCAAGCCTGGTTACCCCAAAGAACTAAACCCGGCATCAAACCTATTCCCAGACTCTCGAGAAATGAACAAGAACTGGGCCATTTCTCCTCCAGAGTCCTTGCTGTCTCACCCCTTCTGAAATGTTCCTCAGAACCTGTGACCTAGGACACTTGGGAACTAGTGCCTGCACGTCAGTTATGGAGTTGGGCCCTGGCACAGCTATGTCTGTGCACCTGCGATCCTTCCTCTGCTCCCCACAACTCTTAAATGTGCCTTTTTCAGGAACTCAAGCACAGCCATTAAAAGAAAAGAATTGAAGAAGGCAAGCTGACTGTGGAAGCAGCTTTGATGATGCATTTGTGAGTCTGTCAGTTCTAAACAATAAAGTCTCCTTACTTAGACCAAAAATGTTTTTTGATTTTTTAAAATCCTTAATATTAATCATGGCAGGGGCCAGCAGGTGGTGTGGTGGTTAAGGGCACTGGACTCCCACGTGGCCAACTGCAGTTCAAGTCCTGGACCTGTAGGCTTGCTTTCTCCATCCCCTCTGGTCAAATTAATATAAATAAAGGGACCAGCAGTTAGCGTAGTGGCTATGTCGCTGGACTCCCATGTAGCCGACTGCGGTTCAAGTCCCGGACATGGTGGCTTAAACTCATGCTGAGCATGTGGCACGTGCATGCCCAAGATCCCAAGAGGAGAATGGAGGAGAAGGGATTGCAGCATGGCCATCTCCCCTGGGGGTTATTTCTCGCTTTCTATCTCTCTGTTTCTGTCTTTCTGGCGAGCACACATGCTCTATAGCAAAAACCTCTCCAAAAATAATAATAATAAATTAATTAATTAATAACGTTAAAAGAAAATAATTCTTTTAAAAAATATATTAATAATGGCTCGGGACCAGCAGATGACATAATGGTTACATCGTTGGACTCCCGCTAGTTGATTCCCAAACCCAGGGGCTTAAAACTCACATTGGGCCCTTGTGTGTGCATGCCTGAAGTCCCAAAGGGAGAATGGAGGAGAAGGGATTGCAACGTGGTCATATCCCTGGTGGTGGGGGGGGATGATTTCTCCCTTTCTCTCTCTCTGTCTCTATGGCTAGTGCATGTGTCCTATAGCAAAAATCTTTCTCTTTAAAAAAAAATGTATATTAATAATGATTCAGAACAGTAGATTGCATAATGATTACATCACTTGATTCCCATATGATCAACTATAGTTTCAGTCCTGGACCTGGAGACTTGAAACTCATGCCAGGCATGTGTGCGAGTATGGCAGGCATGTGTGCATGTATGTTTTCTATCTCTTTATCTCTCTTTGTCTCTCTGGTGAGTGCTTGTACCCTATAGCAAAAATCTCTCCTCTCTCTATATATGTGTATGTATGTATACATACATACACACACACACACACATACATGCTAATATTTCAAGGCTAGCCCCATAGCCTAGTGGTTAAAGGAGCTGGATCTTACATGACCAACTGTAGTCCAAAGGCTTAAAAAACATACCAGGTACATGTGCATGTGTGTTCCAAATTCTGACAGGAAATGGAGAAGGGATTGTGGCATGACCACATCTCACCCTATGGAAGGATACTTCCTCCCTCTCTCTCCCTCTCTGTCCACTCTCTGGCAATTAAGAAAAGAATTGCTAACATTTATTGAATGAATACTAATTGCCAAGCACTGTTTGAAGTGCTGAATTCAGTTCTAGTTCTCTGGCAGAGTCTGGGACAGGGATTCCTGTGTAGGGGACAGGGTACCTTTATTAAGGAGAAACCAGTAAAGGAGTGAGATAGAGATGATAGGGCATGAAAAGAATCCAGGCAAAGTATAAAATCTAGCCTCAGCCTGATATTATGAGAACTCTGGGCAGTAAATTGTACCAGTGTTTATTCTTCCCAGAAGCAAGGGTGCTGGCTCTTATAACCCTGAGCCATAGGCCATGGCTAGGGACCACCTCCAGCAGGGTAGAGCTAGAAGCACATAACAAACATCACCAGCAAGACAACACTTATTCGCCTGGGGCAAGCTTCCTGAGAAGGGTGCAGGTGTAAGCACCCCAAACCTGCAGCAGATGGGGATAGGTGTGAGCACCTTCCAAAACGGATCTGCACGGGGCTGCCACAAGCATCTGTAATAGCACATAGCCTGTGGTAAATTTTCTTCCTTTTCTTTTTAAAGACTGGGTCTACCTTTGTTGTAATTCTGTCTCAGATTCCCAGATGGGACCTATAGGCACAGGCCTTATAGAAGAGTAATCCGAGACACCAGGAGAGCAAGGAAGTTGATGAAGGTCACACAGAACCATGATTTAAACCTGGTCAGTCTGACTCTGACCTCTGTGCCTTCTCTCCAGATGAGCGTGCTCCTTCTATGGGAAAATCTGAAGCACATAAATGCGCATATTCTTCTTCCTACTCACTGGGTCACTTTGGTTAGTGGTTACACCCACTCAGGCTAAGTGACTGCTTGCAACTATTAAATATTTTTCATTATTGTAACATAAAGATCGACTAAAACAAATACTTCTAGAAATAGAGTAATAGTTAGCAATATTATTGCATCAGAAAGCACATGCAATAATAATATAGTACTCACTCTATTTCTAATTTTAATGCACTGATCATTTTATTAAATTTGTATATCTCATAATTTTTTTTTCTTTTTTTTGGAGAGGATTTTTTGATATAGGGCGTGTGTGCTCGCCAGACAGACAGAGAGAGACAGAGAGACAGAAAGCGAGAAATCACCCCCCAGGGGGGATAGCCATGCCACAATCCCTTCTCCTCCGTTCTTCTCTCGGGATCTTGGGCACACACGCACACGCGCCTGGCGTGAGTTTAAGCCACCGAGTCCGGGACTCAAACCACGGTTGACTACATGGGAGTTCAGTGACATAGCCATTATGCTAACTGCTGGTCCCTATATCGCATAATTTTTTACACATATCTTGTTCTTGAAGCCTCAAACAAAAAGGAAAAATAATGGGGAATAACTCCTCATATTTGTGTTGTGACAAATTTTTGAAAACGTGTTGTAGAGCAGAAGTTCATGTCCCACTTGCCACTTTTATAATCATGTTTGGCCATTTTCTTTCTCCTGACGTGTTCAATTTAACGTGAAAGGTGAGGCAGAGTTACAGTTTCCAGCACCATGGTTGTGTAAATGGTATGGAATAGAACTTGATGTTCAAGAAAATGTTTTCAGAACAGAGATGAATGAACTTCTATGAAGGGAGCAGAACATGTTTCTGTCACTCAAACTAATGGCGTGCCCTTAAAAAGCATTAGCATGTGGAGCAACGCCAAGGTGAGGAGGCCACTCCCTCTGGGCAGAACAAAAGGGGAAAATACCCCCAGTAACGGCATTTGGTTAAACAGCTCTTCACTTGTCTCATAATTAATAACGCCATAAAACCACCTGAAATAAGACAAACGCTAAGAAACAAAGACATTTCATCTGTTTCCTATGCTTAGTCACAGAGCTACTCCCCTCACACAGTTTAGCAAACAGAGGACTCTATTAAAAAGCCCTAAAGTCTTCTATTCCAGCCAGCTTTGTACTTTGTCTGTTTAGCATTATTCTTAGAGATAGAGACAGTCTTTCTGGGAACCCCAGACCATGTGTTTCCTGCGGTGTCTTGGCGGAGCTCAGCAAATCCTAGGATTTCACTAGGTGTTAGGTAGTAAGATCTACTGTAACAGTGTGGACGCCCCTTAAGGGACCTATTAGTAGGTCAGAGTACCTAGCAAACCTTCCTGAAAGTGGTCCCAGAGGAGCCAGAGAAGGTTAACCCAGAGTCAGTGTGGCTGTGAAGGACCAGCTGAAATAAATCAACTGAAAGCTCCCTGGAGGCCCTTAGCTTAGATAAGCAAAACCTAGGAAAGGAAGGGGAGAAGGAAGGTCTGTTTTCTGACTCTCAGAGGGAGTGGAGGAAGTTGGCTAATTAAATTTGGGAACCTAGGTGAGGGAAAAGACTCCTTGATTTGGCTAACCAGGAAAGAAATCAATTTGCTGGAAAATTATCCAGACTCTAGCTGTTAGTCCTATTGCCTGCTTAAGAGTAGAGAATCTCTGCCGTTTCCAAATTCTAGGAGTTGCTGATGCCACCATGTTGCATGCTTGGATGAAAAGAGTCTTGCTTGGACTTCATCCAAGGCAGGATATGTAGAAGACCTCGCTCTAAAATGTCCCTTCAGTTCTTGGGCTTTCCATCCTACCCTCTCATCTCCTCTCAGACCCTGTGGAATCAATCATCTCCTCTCTTTCTTATCTCTTTAATCTTTCCCTCTCCTCTGGTTCTTTCCCCTTGACTTACTCACATGCCAAGGATCAGGTCCCTAGATCTTCACCAGACAACAAACCCACCTATGGCCTTCTTTCCCTCTCAAGTTACTGTCCTGTTTTCTTCCTGTCACCACTCAACCCCTGCTCTATTTCCCTACTTTCCATCTATTCCCTGGCTCTCTGTATATCCTGCCCTACCTTGGAAAATGAAGGTCCCAATCGACATATCCAATGACCTCCCTCCACTCCCTCTCAGCTTCCCTAGTGGTTAACTCTGTGAATCACTCCCTCCTTAAAGTCTTCCCCACTCAACTGCTTCTCCAACACCCCTGGATGACCCTTTCTGAGTCTTCTCTGCTGGCTCTTTTTCCCACCAACTGCCTCCCTACGGCTCAGTTGATTACATCCTTTTCTCCTCACCCTACGTGTTCTATAGAATGAAGTCATCTCCTCCCCCCAGTGTCCACAATTATTTCCTTGTGACACACTAGGATATGAATGCCCAGTCCCAACCTCTCAAGTGAAACTCAGGCTTGCAATGCAAGCTACTAGATAACTGTAGGCACATCATGTTCAATGGGCACAAAACCAAGGTTGTTATCCTCCTCATTAAATCCTTCCTCTTCCTAAATCCCTCTTCTCTCCCAGTGGTGTTGATACGCTGGCTCTAGCCTTTAGTGTTATCTTTGACTTGTTCTCTCTTATTTACCACATGCAGTTTAATTTTAAAATCCTGATGACTTTCTCCCCACTTCATCCTTCAGGTGTGACACCTTCTTTCTACTCTTACTGGCCTAGACTAGACTTCCAGATAACTTCACTTAAAATTTTTTAAAGATCTTCTCATTTCTCATTACTCCCTCTAATATATCTCACACATAATCATGAAACATCAGGTCATTGAAATGATGACATTATAACATCCTCAAGATTATGTAGTGGCTTCATGTCATTTACTTCCTCAGCCTGAACACCCAGCCTTCTAGAAACCAATGCCCAACATTTCTTCCTGTCAAGTCTCCCTTCCTGACCCATGGATCCCTGTATTCTTGCCTTGCTGAACAACACTGCATTTACCCTGACTTTTAGTGTGTTCTCTATGTGAAAACAGTTCCTTTAGTTGCTAAAGCTCTGTTTTCTAGCTCTCAGAGGGAAAGGAGGAAGTTGGCTAATTAAATTTGGGAACCCAGGTGAGGGAAAAGACTGTCTGATTTGCTGACTTCTGAGTTACAAAGGAAATAAATTTGCTGGAAAATTAGAATATCAAGGCTCTAATTTAACCTTTAATCATACCTGTATGCTTAAAAGTGGAGTGATGGGTTTTAGGGAAAGGACGATGCCTCTGTATTTGAGATTCTTGGAGCTGCAACCATGCTATGTACTTGAGTAAGAAGGAGAATCTTACTTGAACTCCATCCAAGGCAGGACACCCAGAGGACCTCACTCTAAAGTGGTCCCGTATGCAGGTTTTACTTAAATACGATTTCCTCCATGAGGTCATTGCAGATAGCACCACTGTCCCAGCACCTCACAAATTCATTACTCTCCTTCCTATGTAAATAACCTTATGTTTGACTTCTGTAATACCAATGCTACTCAGACAGCCATAAAACAGCAGAGCAGTATCACTAGGGGTTTGTTAGAAATGTAAATTCATAGGTTTCATCCCTGACCCAGGATCAGTGGGGATAAAATGTAGGACTTTGCTTTTTGTAAAAAAAAATTATTTATTTAACATTCTTTCACTGAACATTATCACAGCATCCAAAATGTGATTCCCTGACCATAATACACTGTAAAGTGGTTTAATCATACAAGTTATCATCAATGAATAATTTTCCATTTCATTATATATATATATATATATATATATATATATATATATATATATATATATATATTTCTATCCCTCTGCCATTTCTCACTCTCCTCCCACACTGTCTCTGCAATTTGCAGTTGCTTTCCATTCCTTTATTTCCCCCCAATTCATTGATTCACAAAATATCTTAATTAATCTAACTACTTTCAATAGCAAGTTCAGCTGATATACATACATATCTGTGAACATATGTTGACTTTAGGCATGAAATTCTGTGGGTAGAAGAAATAAACTATGAAGTAGTGCCTATCTGAGGCTATATAGCTTACTGTGGTCATTAAATAGGTATTTTATAATTTCAAAAAAGGCAGTTTTAGCTTTAATAAATCAAAATCAAGAAATGTTAAGAGAACTTTACTTAAGACTTAAAGCCAGGAAACAGATTAGGATTCTGTTTGAATAGTAGGTACATGGACTTGTCCACAACTCAAGAGAAGACAAAAATCCTTAACTCTGGAAAAAAAAAAAAAAAAACATAGAAGAAGATCAGTAATGCTTTAGGCAAAAGTCATAAAATTCTATTTCACCAGTTCAGACTTATGTACGTAATCTATCTTCTGTTGTGGTCTGACCTTCCCATTTAATTTCTGGATGATAATGTTCAGCTCTGGACTTGTCCCTACCATTAAGTGGGCCATTTTCTTAGTTGTTTTTGAACTCTTATTTCTGTGTGTCTGACTTTAGTTTTCCTGAGATAGTACTCCTTTCAGAACTTCTTGGAGAACTGGTCTGGTGTTGGTAAATTCTTTTATGTTTTGTTTATCTGAGAATGTTCTTATCTTCTCTTCCCATAGGAAGGGTAATCTTGCTGGATATAGTATTCTTGGTTGAAATTGTTTTTCACTCAACACTTTGAGTGTATTTTCCCATTATTTCCTTGTTTGCATTGTTTCTGATGAGAAGTCTACTGATAGCCTGATAGAATATCCTTTGTAGGTAAGTTGATGCTTCTCTCTTGTCAATATTAGTATCTTGTCTTTGTGATTTTCATCAGTCTGGCTATAATGTGCCTTGGAGAAGATCTTCTTGGGCTGATCCTATTTGGGGTCCTTTGTATTTCCTAGGTCTGGATCTTTGAATGTCTCTCTCAGTTTGGAAAATTTTCTTGCAGGATTTCATGGAATAGCTTATCAATCCCTTTATTAGTCTCTTCACCTTCTGGGACACAGATACCCAGATGTTTGAACATTTAATGACATCTAGTATTTCTCATATATTATCATCATTTTGGGGGGCTATTTTCTCATTCTTTGTGGTGGATTTTACTAGTGCAGAAATTCTGTCTTCCACATCTGAGATTCGATTTTCTGTGCGATCTAGTCTGATTTTAATACTTTCAAGAGCGGTTTTGACTTTCTGTATTATAGCCTTCATCTCCAACAGTTCATTTGATTCTTTTTTATGGTGTGTATTTCCTCTTTTAGCTCTCTCAAGAACTTCCTCACTTCCTGGAACTCATCAGCTCTTTTCTTCTAGAGTTCATTGTCTTTCTTCTCTTCCATCTCTGTTAGCTTTGTCACTATGAATATTCTAAATTCTTTATCAGACGTTTCTGTGAGTTCCATTATACTGTCTGTGGGTGAAGAGGAGTTATTCTTTTCCCTTGGGGGAGAGGTATTTTCTTGTTTTTTTTGTATTTCTTCTGTCTTTGCAATGGTATCTAGTCATCTGATGGTTTAGTTTCTTCCTAATTTCTAGAAGTTCAATCTGAGTGATCAGAGGCACACAGGAGGAGGTGGTCTGCAAACTCTTTGCCATTCTGTTATCCTCCCTTTGTGTCACAGATTCAGTGGGAATTGAGGAACATTTTGACCCTAATAGTATACAGATGCTTGGCTACTTTTCACCTGTCTAGACTCTCAGCGCATGGAGGCAGGGTAATTTCTCAGTAAAACATCTTCATTTATTCTCTGAAAGCACTAGATCTCAGCTCTCATGGCAGACTCAGTCTTCTTCTGGCCTGCCTTTTAGTCCTCTATGGACTTATGCTTTAACAAGCTTGCCACATGGCTCTGAGACAGGCTAGCTTGAATTCTACTGCATTCAAATCCTAGCCCTAGTGCAATATTGTGTGTTTGAATATATTCCTCCCAATCCCCCACCCCAAGTAGACTGTGAACTTCCTGAGGGACAAATCGCTAGGCCATCTTGCAATCCTAGGAGCTTGATGCAAGCTTGTTGAGTAGCCATCAATTATTTCTATGTATGGCCCTAGGGAACTGCTTAAGTGCCATGGTCCTGTGAAGAATTTGCTGCATATATGTAAAAGAATCAATCCTCTAGTTATAGTTTATGTATTTATTTGTCTTCCTTTGTTTACTACATTTGATGTCAGTGGTGGGAAGAGAGGAAAATAATTTATTTAATAGACAAAGTGACTTCAAAAAGTTTATGAATAGAAGAATTAAAGTAAGAGTTCATTTTGGTGCAAAAAAATTGGAAATCCATGTATTGTTTTTTTCACAATATACACTTTTTATGAACTTTTTAGAAATTCCTTCATAATTGTTCAGAAGCAATTTCTTGTCCAATCATTGACTTTACCTTGTCTTCCTATTGAGTGTTGAGGAAGAAAATGAGGAAATTTATTACTATTGGACTATTGGACATTTATTACCTACCAAACACTGTGCTATTTAGTTTAATCCTCACAACAATCTATTCAGTCAATGCCTACTATGATTATCTTCATTTTAATGGTGAGTAAACTGAGGCTCAGAGAGCCTGGGAACTTGCAACTAGAAGTAGCTCAGCTAGGAGGTTTAAGGGTATAGTTTCTACTCCAGACTCTCACTCTCTAAACACGCTCTGTGCTTTCGTGCCAGCTAAGTAAGTCTGGACCTTTGATGAAAGCTAAAGGATTCTCCACTGGATTTCATGAGACCATTCAGTTTCCCGATCTGGTTGTGAAACCTGATTTTATTGTGTCTCTATGTGCCCTGGCTCTGCTTCTGCCCTTCTCAAGTACTGAAAACTCCCTGGCTATGATAATACTTTTTTTGCCAGTTTTCAGCAGGACTCAAGGTAAAGACAATTATCACCTGGGCAGAGCCTCCACCTCGTCCTCAGACAGCAGGGAGCAGAGGTGCTCCTGAAATTCATTAAAATATGCCTGGGAGCATTCTGAGTCATGAGCTCTGTGAGTCACGGAGCCCCCTGAGTGGAGTAGGCAATGCAGCCATTGGTTTTTATAACAATGTACTCAGTACTCCCAGCATATTGTTCATTAGCCTTTTCAGATCCTGGAAATCTCCAGTTTAGGGCATGAGAACAGCTAATCACAATCGTCTCCCAGATAGAGGAAAACTGATTTTGGACAAAGCCTGCAGTCTGGAAGGCTCTGACTGCTGGAGTGTATGCCCAGAGCACCAAGGGCACACCCCTGTCTAGATCTCTGGCTGGTTTTATAGCATTGGACTTGAGAGCTGAACAGAAAGAAAGATCAGGCTCACAGGCTCATAGGCTTTTCTCAGGCTCAAAGGAATGGATACACATTTGGAACTAGGAGCTCAGAAAGCTAACTTGGACTCTGAACTGAGTTCTTCACAATACTTTTTGTTGTGAGGGGAGGGAGACAAGGAGATGTGGCGGGGGTGAGGAGCAGAATTTCTCTGCTTTGGCACATTTCCCATCCTGTCTCTAGAAAGAAAAATTCTACATGCTTCCAGGCCAGCTTGTGAGCACTTTTACCACAGTGTTTAAAGAGAAAGTTAACAGGGACCAGTAGATGGTGTGATGGTTACATCATTGGACTCCCACGCAGTCAACTGCAGCTTGAGTCTCAGACCCGGTGCCTTAAAACTCGCACCAGGCACATGTGCACACATGTCCAAAATCCCAAGAGGAGACTGGAGGAGAAGTGATTGCAGCATAGCCATCCCCCTTGGAGCGTGATTTATCGCTTTCTGTCTTTCTGTCTCTCTGTCTCTCTGGCAAGCACACATGCCCTATTAAAAAAAATCTCTATATTAAAAAAAGAGAGAGAGAACCTTAACAGAAACATCAACTCCTTTCATTCTTCATTCATTTATTCATGGAATGACTTTCCATTCAGTACCTACTGAATTCTGGGAGCTGAATTACAATGAAGACACCATGGCCTCCGCCTACAAAGAATTCCCAATCTAACAGAACACCTGTATTACATGTCTAGTGTCTCCATAGCCCCTTCGAGTCATCCCCCTGCCTGTAACCACAGGACTCACAATTCCCAGAAGTTGGAAGAAAATATATTTGCAGCCTCCAACTCCACTCCTGCGCAGGCTGGCTTGCCTACAGACTTCTGATGCCTGGCCCCTCAGACTCACCACTGTGAGGTCCTTTGGTGTCCTCTCCAGGTATTCACAGCAGAGGACCCTCAGCTCTCTTTAGCACCCTGCCCCTAGACTTGGCCAAGAGAGTTCCTTCTTTTTCTTCTAGCTCTGCTGAGCCCCTTGTTCTGACTCTGAACCCTTCATTTTTCTCTCTAGAAAGCTGAAGAAAAGTCTCCTGAACAAATTTGGCTCTCCATTCCAGATCCAGTCTTAACCACAAGCTTAAGACACTAGAAAGTTCAGAAGAGGTTAGAGTCAGTCACATCCTAATTCTGAAATTTTCCCCCACAGATATTTTAAAAACCAGATAAACAAAAAGAATCCCACCTACTTCTCACTTACATTGTCAACTCCCATCTGTGGAAACACAAGAGTGAGAGAAGCTAAAGAGGGTGGTGACAGCCAGGTTGGGGGAAATGGTGGACCCTAGGCAGAAGAAAGCCCCTAATAAATCCCCTGAGAAAATGTTGCTCCTGCTTTTATGAGTCCCTGTGTAAGGGAGACAGGTCAGTAAGGAAGAATACCTGCAAACCCTGGCAGATGGGGATGGGGGTGTAAGGCAGTGTGCTCCACTGGCCTCCTCCAGCATTGTGGACACCATGATGCCCCACAGTGCCAAAGGGAGTCTTCCTTTAGCCCTACAACACCACAGGGGCTATAGGGAATGGGGTTTCAGGCTGAGGAGGGGACGTGGGCACCAAATGTTATGTTCCATGAAGGTAATTAGCCATGCATAGGAACAGAGCTCAGGTGTCAGCTATGTCCAGATAGGCAAGCTCTGATCCTTACATTGAGAAGGGAAAGTCTAGAAATCTCTAAGATAATGTTGGAGGTAGGAGAGGAAAAAGTGGGTGCTTGGGGAGAAAAATAAGGCTTCAGTAGAAACAAGAATAATTGCCTCTCATAAATGAGGGACAGAGCTAGGACAATGGGAGCCAGAACTCCTGCATGCTAATTCTATCCTTTTTTGGGAAACAGCAAATGATTATATAGAAATATCCTTGCCATAAAACCTTTTAAACTAGTTATAATATGCTCAAAGTTTGGTAAGTTTTTTTTTTGTTTTTTTTGTTTGTTTTTGTTTGTTTGTTTTTTTACTTCAAATAAATACAGCAGAGGCCCAGGCTGGTGGTGCAATTGGTAGCAAACTTTTCTGCAGTGCTGTAAGCCACAGGCTGAACATGGGCTCAGATCCACAGGTTGGCCTGAAAATACATTGGGTGTGTGTGCACAGACTCAAGATCCTGAGGAGCTGGAGCTAGGGAAAGGAGATCACAGCTGATGAGACTCTGTCGAAGGTGCTTGCTTTCTCTATCTTTCCGGTATGCATGCACATGCTCTTTATCATGAGGGAAAACAAAACAACAACAACAACAAAAAGCAATGAACTTCAAAAAAAGAAGTATAGCAGAATTTCTTTAAGCCACTTAACTTATTACATAGCCAATTATTTCCTCCCCTTTTCACAATAGCATCATCCAGTTCATTCTGTTTAATCTTTTCTACCCAGATCCATTCTCCACCAGCTGGGGTCAGATGTGATGCTCATGTACTGGCTCACTGGACTCTATCGCCTCTGGCTTCCAGTTGCTGTAGGTCAATGGACGGCACCAGCAGAACACTGGAGGGCAGGAGGAGAAAGAGATTGATGCACATCCTCCTGTATTCCTGACTCCATCTTTAGCACCATAATTCTGGTAGTGCCAACCTCATTCTAGAACTAGATCTCTTGTCAGCAGCCCCTCTTCTGGGTTCCAGCCCTCAGCATAATTGGGAATATGAATTCCTTCCTCTTATCAAAACCCCTTATCATTCCTGGAATGATAAGGGGATTTGCCATTGCTAATCCCTAGGTAGCTCAACCTCCCTCATGGGTTCTCTCTACACTTGATGCACCTCTGGACATAGTCCTTTCCTTATGCTGTCTTCAAAAACTCAGGTGAGTGTGCCTTCTGGTATTTGCCAGGATCCCGTCTAACACACCCATTTTTATGACCATGTCCTTCTGCCCAGCAACAAGGCTGTCCAACTGTTAATCTAGATTTTCATTAAATATCTGGTAGCAGTTTGAGAGTTTACATTGGTAAACAAGGAAAATATGATTAGATTTTAAGGGTGATATCTTTATTGAAATGAGACTCTAGAAAGTATGATATCGGTGGAGTGGGGAAAGAAAAGGTGTTTTGTTTAAAAATAATGATGAATTGTAATTTGATTGTTTTGTTTCTTGAAGGTCTCATGTGCTAGACCATGTGCTGGGTCCTGGGGGTGCCAAGATGTCTAAGGAGCTTAGAGTTTAGAAGGGAGAAAGAATAATAATGGAATGTGGTAAGAGCCAGGTCAGAGTACACGGGTCTGAGACTAGTTCAGAAGAGAGCGCTAACCAGAGGATTGGGAAAGGCTTCCTGGAAGAGATCTCAAACGTGAGTCTTAGTGGTAAGCGGGAATTAGTTAGGAAAGAGGTACATAGAGGGGCCATTTCCAAATAAGGACATTCCAGCCAGAGCTGTACAGATCACCACATGCTCTCACATTCATCTCTGGGGCCTCCTCTACCCCAGCGATTCTCACATTGGAACTGTACACACTCTAATCAGTTGGGGAGCTTTTATAATACTGATGCCTGGACACCCCTAGATTTACTCTAAAGCAAGAAATTTAACTTTCAGGGTCATGCACTTGTAAAACACCTCCCAAGGAACTGAGATAGAAAGGACCCTAGCATTGTGTTCACAAGGTCACATTTCGGTAAAATTTGCAAAAATAAGATGTTTTGTTCTTCTTAATGAGGACTATTAAACATGCTCTTCAGAACTCACAAACTTAATCACCCCAGACTTAGTCACCATTCCAACTCTATTCAATCAGAATCTTAGCGATGTGCCCTGGGCATTGGTATGTTTTAAAAGTTGCCCAGGTGAGTTTAAGGTGTGACTCGAGTTGAAAACATTGCACGGTTTAAGAGGGGAAGAGCTCTGAGAGTCCTAGCAAAATTCTCCCACCTTAAAGCTAAAGTAACCATAACCCAGAGAAGAGAAGTGATGGTTGAAAGTCCCACAACTCATTGAAGAGCCATGATTCAAACCTAGTTAACTCAGCTCTGAAACCATGCTCTTCCTACTTAGATATCTGGCTAGTTCTGGAAATAATTGCCAAGTATCAAAACACATATTCCAGGGCTTGCTCCACCTTCCTTCAAAATCCAGGTCTCATATCCCAGAGTCACTTAGCATTTTTTGGTTGTTGAATCAAGGAGGCTCAGTCATCACTGCAAGGAGTAGGGGAGGAGGCAGGGGAGCTGAGGTGTGCATTGAAGGTTCACAAAGGCTGAGATCAACCAGGAATGCCTTTGGCTAATCCAATTGAAAGTCCTTAGGGTCAGCAAGAAGAGGCACAAAATTATAGCTATTCTAGCCAGAATCTCCCATGAGAGCCTTTTCCAGATCTGGTTTTTACCACACTCACAGGCTATGTAATTATCACCCAGGCATAGCCTCCCTTTTTCAGACAACCTTGTATTGTGAGAAGCCCATGAAACCCACTGAAATATGCCCAAGGGCTCTACTGAGTCAGGCAAAATGTTTTGCCCTTGGTCTAAAAGACTATTCATTTCATAATAGTGCACTTCCTCACGTATTTGTAATTAATCTTTAAAGACTTCAAAATGCCTTTTTTAAAAGTACCCTTTTATATGTATTAAAAGGGTGGTGGGGGGGGGGGGGAAGCCTGCCAGAGAAAATAGAAATCCTGAAGCAATTTGAGGAAACTGGGATAACTTCAAGCCTGGGAACTAGAGTAGCCCCTGGGAATTTTCAGGCAGGGAACAACAGGCAAAATGTGGCTCCAGGTCTGTCTGACAAAGAAGGTGGTGATGAAGGTATTCTCCTTCAGAAGGCTGTGCTATTAAAAGCCTGTCTCAGGACCAGCAAGCAGTCTGGTGGTTAAGGTGTTGGAGTCCTACATGGCTGACCATGGTTCAAGTCCTGGACCTGGCAGCTTGCTTTCTCCCTTTCTCCCTTTCTCTCCCTCTTTCTTTCTCTGATGAACACACATGCCCTATAGCCAATTAAAAAAAAAAAATAATAATAATAATAAATAAAGTTAAATAAATAATTATTTTAAAAATAGCCTGTCTATTCACACAGGAGGTAGAAAGATTCTTGAGTTACTACAAAAGAGGGAGAATAAGGAACAGGAATGCCCACACCAAGATGTACACAGTGAAAAGCATCCTTCAACACACTGACAGCAGAAAAATGGCAAGATGTGGGACAATGTCTCTGGGATACTGACTTAATCTGTAAGAGATTTGATTGATATTGTTACTCCAATGTTCATGAGACATGGATATTTGTACTTATACTTTTAAGTACCTAGAATATCTTCTCTTTCTCCTTCTCTTCCTCTTTCTCCTCCTTCTTCCCATCCACCATATCCATGCATATCCTGACAGTCACGTGGGTGATTTGGGCTGTAGGGTCTTGCTTGAGGCCAGGTATGGTTAGCTGGCCTGGATCTTCAGCTCTCATAGTGTTAGACCTGTGTTTAGGAAGCACTTGCTTATGGACATGGGAAAAGAGGAAGAGAACTTGCTTCCTTCAAGAGACATTTTATGAGAATATTTTTTCCTGGTGGGGGGAGGTTGCATTTCAATACCTTTATTGAAAGGTACATCTCTTAGTGTGAAAACATAATGGTGGTTGGTTAGATTATCTCTACCAACTCAAAAATCAATACTGGTGTATTCAAAATATTGAAACACATCTACCTTTCAGGAAAACTAAAAACTTATCTATAAAACAAGGTTTACAAATGTTAAGATATATTTTGGTCCTTTGGCTTGTTTTCAATGAATACTTGCTTAACAATGGCATGATGTCGAAATTGGTTAGAGCCATTCTGGACGACCTTGGGCTACTCACTGCACTAACAACACTGTGGATCTCCTCCATCACTGACTGACACGCAGAATCCCGAATGGAGCTTCAGCAACGGAGCTTCAGCAACCTCGCAACTGTGACGATGCCTACTCTCCTTACTTTTCTTAAACCTTTGTTTTGACATAGTGGGGACTTTAGAGAAAGTACATTCTTTTTTTTTTTTTTTTTTTTTTTTTTTTTGAGAGGTTTTTTTGCTATAGGGCCCGTGCACTCACCAGACAGAGAGAGACAGAGAGACAGAAAGCGAGAAATCACCCCACAGGGGGGATGGCCATGCCACAATCCCTTCTCCTCCGTTATCCTCTTGGGATCTTGGGCATGCACACACACGCGCCCAGTGTGAGTTTTAAGCCACCGGGTCCGGGACGCTAACCACAGTCGACTACATGGGACTCCAGTGACATAGCCGTTACGCTAACTGCTGGTCCTGAGAAAGTACATTCTTTTAACCAGAAGTCTAAATTAGAAGCAAGAGCAGTCCTTAGTAAAAAACTTCTAGAGTGTTAAATCTAGCCTTTACTTACTTTAGCAGGATAAAGCAAATTTTCAGAGTGATCATTTATCTTGAAAACTACTAGTCTTGATGGGATTAAATTGAGACAGTAAATTCTGTATAAAAATGTCATCATACCTACAAACATCACCTGTTTTCTACAAAAATTATTAATGATAACTTAATGAATATGTTAAACTCGTTAGGTCTGTGTTTTTGCTTTATATAAAATGCTCTTGAATCTAAATATAATTCCATATAGCAATAAAGTCCGTGCCTCGGGATTATCTATTACTTGCATTATGTGTGCCCACCCCTTAAAATCTGTACTGCCCCTAATCTTATTAATATGCCTTTTTTCTTGTTTTTCTAAAGCATTATTTAATTTTATTTATTAATTCATTTTATTTTAATTTGACCAGAGACACACACACACACACACACACACACACACACAGAGAGAGAGAGAGAGAGAGAGAGAGAGAGAGAGTGAGAGAAAGTGAGAAAGCAAGCTTCCAGGTCCATGACTCGAACTATGGTCAGCCATGTGGGAGTGTCCAACACCTTAATCACCACACCACCTGCTGGTCCCCTATTAAAATTCCTTCTAAGCGCATTTATGAAATGTTGGTTTTACTGTAAGCCTTATCATTTAAAATTTAACATTTAAATTAAGTAGATTACTATTTTTGATACAAAATATTGCTCCAATATAGAAGGTTAGATCAGGGTTAGAAATGAAGATTCACAGTTTACTTTCCCAGGCTGGCCTTTAGTGTTTTACATTTATGTTGTTTAACTTTGATTTGCATGCTTCACAGATGAATTCAAACTTACACTTAATTCCACTACAACATTAATAATAATCAGTTTTCTCAAGTCTGAGAACATCACACAAATCTAGTTGTGATGTTTTGAGGCTTCATGGCTTAACCCTACTACAATACTAGAATCTATAGTTCAAGATTGATGAGAAAAGCTTCCAAGAAGTTCTTTGTTGCTGCAATAATTCTACTTAAATAATTAACAGCAACAAAAAAATTCATAACTTATTGTAAGTCTGCCTAAATACTACTGCTAAAGGTGAACTGTTCATATCTAAGACTCATAATCATATGTAGATGCGCTAAACATTAACATTTAATCTGAAGGAGAAAAAGATGAATCATTGTGAGTTAAGAAATTGAGATGGCAAGAATGTATATTATATATGCAGAGACTAGTTTTAAATTTTTAAACATGTATACCTACTTTCTAGTAGTCCAGCTATTACAGCAATGATATGAAACTACAGTGCTGATGTTTCAGTTTCCAGACAGTTCCCAACAGTACATAGAAATTTTATAAGAATCTTTGATTCAATGAAAAATTCATTTAAATTTTAAAAAGAGGGTCTTGGCCATTGAGCATTATCTGGTCTCCTGCCACAGATGAATGATTTGATATGTATTTATAGAATTATTGTTATTGAGACAAATGTTGGAATCCAAACAGGATAGATTTGGGAAGAAATCTTGAGTGCCTTACCTTCAGAATAGTATGGTAATCTGTTCTCCTTTGGTATAGAATAAATCAGTCTCAAGGACATCTAAATTACATGTCTGCATTGTTACATCTTAACTGACAAAACGTAAATACATCTGTCAGTTTAGAAAACTAAAGACAGTTTTCTGTCTAAGAAAACTAAAGAAAACTAAAACACAGTTTTCTTCTTTAGAAACACTGATCTAGCTAGGAGAAAAAAGTAAACTCATGGGAAATAATAGAACCGCACAAGTTATCACATACTTTGAAAATCCTTCACAATACAGGTGAGTTTAAAGAGAGGAGAAGGACTCATGTTCTTCTTTTCAGGGATTGGAAAAGAGAGGAAAAGAAATGAGAATAGTAATATCCTCATAGTTACTTAAAAGCACATCATATCCAAACAAAAAAAAGCTGCTATGAACACAATCAGAATTCATGGAAATTTAAAACCATAATTGTTGAATCCAATAACTGGCCTGAATATGCACTTAATGAGTTGGAAAACTGAGCTGAGAAAATCTTCCAAAATGATATATAAAGAAAAAAAAAAAAAAACAGGAGAAATAAAGAAGAAGGGAAGGAAGGATATAGTCATGGTGGTGCAGAAATAATGCAACACTCCGTGATGCAAAGTCACATAGGAGGGGCCCAGGTTCCTGTCTCAAGGTCTCCCTTCATATGCCATGTGTCTGTGAGCCTTACTGGCTAGGGCTGGAGGTAGATCACAGCACAAAGACTCTTTTGGAGGTGACACTCTCTCCTTAAATAAATAAATAAATAAATAAATAAATAAATAAATAAATAAACTAAATAGAGAGAGATGGAAGAAAACAGAAAAGAAATTAAGATGTACAGTAATGTTAAGAGACATAGAGAATAGATATAGCTTAATTTAGATAGGTATAGGATTATGAGAATAAAAAGGAGGAAATTGCCCAAAAAAGAAGAAAAAAAAATCCTAGAACTAAAGAGATTGAAAGGGTCTGTTAAGTGAAAAATGATCTGAAGGCTCCCAAGTATTAACATTGTGCTATGGTTTGAATGTGTCTCCCAAAATTCATGTGTTGGAAAGTTAATTTGTAATGCAACAAACAGTGTTGAGAGGTGAGACCTTTAAGAAGTGATTAGGTCATAAGCACTCTGCCTTCAGGAATGGATTAATTCATTACTGTGACAACAGGTTTATTATAAGTGAACTTATCCCTTTCTTGTTCTTGTTCTCTCTTGTCCTTACTTTACCCTTCTGCCATGGGAGCTTGCAGCAAGAAGATCTTCAACAGACCAGCCGATGGCCTGGGATGTCCCAGCCTCCATAATCATGAGCCAATAAAAGTTCATTTATTATAAATTACTCAGTCTGTGGTATCCTGTGATAACACAGGCTGAGACAATGCCATCGGTAAAAGAAATACTTTTGAGAGGAAAAAAAAAACAAGTTTAAATCATTTTCATTAGAACCTCTCTTCATATTTTGACATGTATTTCAATGCATTTACGCATATATTTGGTTAATTTCCCTTCTTTAGTTGAAAATTGACCAAATTCTCTCATATCTTTGCCAATGACTATGTGCATGTTTTAAGAGTAGCCTTACATCACTTTAACCAATGTCAGAAAATATTGCATTTTTTGCAAGATATACAGTTTCGCTCTGCCTTTTATTCACACTGAATTTTTACATTCTTTTAGATTTTTGCAACAATAGAAAATAAATTGTCCAGCAATGATATTGACCCAGTGCACAAGAATAGATCCAGTGATTTGCTGGTAAATCTCTGATAAGTTTTTAGAAAAACAAAAATCTCTGAATTGTAGTAAAAGTACTATGCTATAGTGTGAATACTAAACCATGGCCATTTCCAAGCTATTAATAGGATGTCACCAAATGCTGAGTTGGGAAAAGATGCATATGTTGACTCTGAGAGCCCCTACGAGCCAGCTCTAACTCACCACTGGATAGATACTAGTGTTAAGCATAAAGTGATATTTGAATGGTCATTAATTTTTAAATTGGTTAGTTTTTTGGTGGATGTGTCCGTACTCTGATGACTTTTGTTTTCCTAGTAAACCTTGTAACCTACAGGATTCAAAAATTAGAAAACACACATACATATTTTAAAGTTTTCTAATTACCTTTAGGAAGTAAATTAAACCTTAGTAATATTCCATAGTATTTCTAGAGGTAGACCCGGGATTCGCTGATCTTTCCTGTGTCTCAGGGAATTCTCTTATTCCCAAAGAAAAGACTTCTCAAAGAACCAACACCATTCTTAGCAATGTTTTTCTTCAAAAAATCGAAGACCCAAAATTAAGTTTTTTCACTATCTGAAAGCACGAGAGTCTCTTGCAAATTGTAACAGACTAAATTGTTTCCCCACAAAAGGTATATATTGAAATCCTAATCCCAAATGTGACTATATCTGAGATAAGACTTTTTCTTTTTTTTTTTCTTTTTTTAAATTTATTTCTATTTTGGAGAAATTTTTGCCATAGGGCGCGTGTGCTCACCAGAAAGACAGAGACAGACAGAAAACGAGAAATCACCCCCCAGGGGGAATGGCCACGCCACAATCCCTTCTCCTCCTTTCTCCTCTTGGGATCTTGGGCATGCACGCACACGTGCCCGGCGTGAGTTTAAGCCATCAGGTCCAGGACTCGAACCACAGTTGACTACATGGGAGTCCAGTGACATAGCCATTACGCTAGCTGATGATACCTGAGATAAGACTTTTAAAAGGTTATTAAGGCTAAATAAGTGTGTGTGTTGGGGGGAGACCCTCAGGACTTGCTCTTACTCTTAGAAGAAGAGGAAGAGATACCAGAGAGGTGTGCACACAGAGGAAAAGCCATGTGAAGACACAGCAAAATGCAGTCATCAAGTCAAGGAGATAGGTCTCAGGGAAAAACTACCCTACCAGCACCTTAATCCTGGACTTCTAGGCCTCAGAACAGTTACAAAATAAGCTTCTACTATTTAAGCCACCCAACCTGTAGTATTTTGTTATGGTAGTATGAACTACTAATATGAAAATGAATCATTGAAATAGCCTTGAACATCTAGTTCATCATGAAAAATGCACAAACTAACAATGGCCCTGGGATACGTGTGAATATGTCTGTATTCATATATTTATGTATTATTCCTATCTTGTAATTTGGTTATTACCACTTGCTTAAAGATTGTGAGGGCAACCAGACAATGGTAAAACATGGTGCTCTGTGTGGCAATCTCATGTGGGAAGTTTTCTAGCTCAAGGTCAGAGACTTCTCTACATACAATGGGCACACATACACTCAGGATCCAGGGAAGGTTGGAAACTAGGAGTGGATTGCTTCATTGGAATCCTGTCGGGAGTTTTTTCTCTCTCTCGGAAGAAATAAATAGAAACATTTAAAAACGGTTGTTGAGAACGTTGATATTGGACAATCTTCAGATTATTATAGCTTGGTCTGCCAAATGAAATACAACTGTCAATTTTATTTTGAAATATTTATTAATTTTGGGGATTGACATCATTAATGTAAAACATTATAGCACATACTATATTAGGGTTATTATAATCAAAGACATGTAGGCTATTAAAAAGCACTTTCAAAGTTTGTTCAAGTGAACCTGGAGTTTCAAATAGCACTGTTTCTATTTACCTTTGTCTGCTTATGAAGCATGATGATGGGGTAAATCAACTACATTGTAGATTATTTTCCCCCAATGAAATGGGCCAAAATATGAACAGAACTTTATTTTAAATAGGAAGTATTATTTGGCCCAGGCAGACATTTCAGCCTAAGGTCTGACTGATCTCAGACCTACCAATATAGCTTCATTTGCCAAAACCCCCCAAGTCACTTCCACAAGGTTGCCAGTAAATCCAGATCGCTGGCTACCACCTGGAAACACACACAGATAGCTCACTGTTGGAAGGAACCATGAACACAGTTTGGTTCTTGGCTCTTAATTACACCTCTGTTCACTTATAACAAAGAGCTAGTTAGTTTATGCTCTGGGTTAGGTAACAGGCTCCTTCTGGCTTTTGGAGCACCTTGGCTTAGCTTCTCCATCCGTGCCACCCCTCCCCTTGTTCCACAGCTTCCTAGCACACAGAGCAGCTTTCTCTCACTCTCTCTGGCAAGTGCATGCACCCTCTGGCAAATTAAAAAAAAAAAAAAAAAAAAAAAAAGTAACATTTTTATACACCAATAATGAAAATAGGTGAGAGAAAAAAAGGTAAGGCAATCTCATTTATAATAGCTACAAAGAAAAGAAAATACCTAGTAATAAATTTAAGCAAAGTAAAAGACATCTATAATAAAAACGTTACACCATTGATAAATTGAAGACACTGAAAAAAAGAAAAAGTCCCATGTTTATAGATTAAAAGAATCAATATTGCTAAAATGTCTAAGCTATCAAAAGCCATCTTCAGATTCAATGCAATTCCTATCAAAATACAGTGACATTCTTTATAGAAAAAAAATAATAAAATTCGTATATAATTCAAAAGACTCTGAATAGCCAAGAGAATTCTGAGCAAAAAGAATGGAGCTGGAAGCTCCAGATTTCAAAATACTGTAACACTACAGAGCTATAATAACAGAAACACAGCACGAAACTGGAATAAAAAAAAATTTAAAAAAAAACAGACCAATGGAACAGAAGAGAGAACCCAGAAACAAATACACATATATAATACATAGCTAGCTCATTTTCAACAAAGGTGCAGAGAACATTCAATGGGGAAAGAGGGGTGTCTTCAGTAAATGGTGCTGGGGAAACCAGACATCCATTTGCAGAAGAATGAAGCTAGATCTGTTTCTCTCACCACATAGAAAACTCAACTCCAAGTGCATTGAAATCTTAAATGTACAACTTAAAAATTATAAAGCTACTAAAAGAAAACAGAGAAAACACTTCAAAACATTGGTATGGGCAAAGAGTTCTTGAGTAAAACCTCAAAAGTTCAGCCAACAGAAGCAAAATTAGACAAATGGGGTTATATAAAACTAAAAATCTTTAGAACAGCAAAGGTAAAATTGGCAGAGTAGAGAAGGAAATCAGTATGCCATAAAGGGATCTGTAGCTCAATGTTTATTGTAGCACTATTCACAATAGCAATAGCCAAGATATGGAATCAACCTAAGTGTTTATCAATGGACAAATGGATAAAGAAAATATAGTATTTGGACCAGCAGGTGGTGTGGTGGTTAAGGTGCTAGACACTCCCACATGGCCGACCATGGTTCAAGCCTTGAACCTGGTGGCTTGCACTCTCACCTTTCCTCTTTCTCTCTCTGTGTCTCTGATCAAACTAAAAATAAATGGGTGAATAAATAAACCAAATAATTTTTAAAAAAGAAAACGTAGTATGTATAGACACACACACACACACACACAAGATGGAATGCAGTTTAGCTATTAAAAAGAAAAAAATCCTGTCGTTAGAGGTTGAGGACAATATGTTAAGTGAAATAAGTCAGGCACAGAAACAGAAATACTACACATTCTCTCTCATGTGTGAAAACTGGGGGAAAAAAAAAAAAAAAGGTATCATAGAAGTAGAAAGAGGGGCCAGTAGGTACCATAGTGGTTGTATGAATTCCCACATGACTGATGGCAGTTTGAGTCCTGGACTCAGCGGCTTGAAACTCACTCCAGGCACATGTGTGCGCATGTGTGTGCCCCAAATCCCAAGAGGAGAATGGAAGAGAAAGGACTGTGGTGTGCCCATCTCCCCTGGTGGGTGATTGCTCACTTTCTCTCTCTCTGTGTCTCCAGTAAGTGCATGTGCCCTATAGCAAAAATCTCTCTCTAAAAGTAAGTAGAAAGATAAAGAATGAGTCACTAGAGGCTGGGAAGAATCGGGGGGAGGGAACAGAAGGATGCTGATGAATGAAACCAAAATTACAGATAGATAAGAAAAATAATGTCAAGTGTTATAAGATGCAGTGGGGCAAATACAGTTAACAACTTACTGCATAGCTCAAAGTAGTTAAAAAAGAAGATTTTAAATGTGCCCAACATGAAGTGATGACAAATGGTTGAGAATGATGGGTCTACTAAATACCCTGATTTATCACTACATGTTGTATTTAGGTATTGGAAAAATCACATTGTATTTACACAAATATGTATAATTATAATATGATAATTTTAATGTTTAAAAAATTACTACCAAAGAAAAATGAAAATGACTGATAGAGACATGAAAGGTCAAAGTACATTATATTTCATTGATACGTTAAAGAATAGTATTTGCCACTTACCAAATTGACCCTTTTTAAAAATTTAATTTTTTTTTTTTTTTTTTTTTTTTTAGGTTTTTGCTATAGGGCACATCTACTTCCCAGAGAGAGACCAAGAGAGGGAAAGTGAGAAATCACTCCCCCAGGGGGATGGCCATGTTGCAATCCCTTCTTCTCCATTCTGTTCTTGGGGTTTGGGCGTGCATGCACATGAGCCTGGTGTGATTTTCAAGTTGCCAGGTCTGGGACTCAAACTGTGGAGTTGGCCATGTCCAGCACCTTAACCACCACACCACCCACTCAGCCCTTAAATCAACACATTTTTAATAAAATGACAGCCATTGAAGATAAATAACCTTGGGTTGAACCACTCTGTCATTCAATCTGATGTTACTGGATAGTAGTTGGACAATTTGACAATATACATTAAAAATTTTAAAGTGGTAATAATGTGTGTCTTCTACTTCCAGAAAAAATAAAGTAAAAGGTCCTAGATTTTCTCGTCTGCCTGAAATTACCAAAAAGAAAAAAAAATCAAAGACAAACTATATTAACAATGATTTTCAAGACCTCAAGCAATGAAAGACAATTATCCCTGAAGACAGGACATAAGTGAGCCCAACAATTGCATAACTCACTGCCTTGGAAATTGCTAGGTCACAGTGCAGGATGTCAGAACCCAAGTAAAGCCCAAAGGCTTCCCAGGTTTGGCCAGAGAGAGCCAAGAGTGGAGAGAGCAAAGCAGCTGGAGTTCTCAGAACAGAACACTAGACAGGTAAGCGCTCCATAGAGTTAGTTACAGAGGGTCTCTCGTGAGTATTCAGTCAGGTAGTGAGAAACACAAGTGAGAAAACTACCAAAGGCTTGAGAAAGAACCACTTAATAGGATTAAAGGCCAAAATGCCTAACTCTTGCCCAGGGCTGAGTATAGGGCATGTTTTCAGGAAATAGACTGAAAAACTTCATAATTTAGAAGGATCTTACCTCAGTGTGGGAAATGATAAGGTCTAGATTAGGCACTGCTCTAACCTTGCCTACACATCTTAAAAGCAAGACTAAAAAGGATCAGTTTGTTTCTGATAACTGCATCCCAGAGAAAAGCTCATAAATAATGACAGAAATGAAAAAATATCCAGTACCAATTAAGGTAAAATTCACAATATGTGGAAATAATAAAAACTTAACAGGGCCAGCCACATATTGAAGTAGTTAAGCACTGTGCATTAACAACCAGATCCCAGAAGACCAAAGAAGATTCGATTCCCAGCCCCAGTGGCTTGAAAATCACTCCAGGTATAGGTGCACGCGTGCCTCAAATCTTGTTGAACCAGGATTGTAGCAGGCATGACCACACCCCACTGAGGGAGTACTTTCTCTTTTACTCTCTGTCTTTTTTTCTCTCTGGCGTGCATGCACTCCCTCTAGCAATTTAACAACAACAAAAAACAGTAAGGCAAAAATGCAGAAAAATATCCATAATGAGGAGGATAATTAATCTATCAAAAGTGATTCAAAGTGAGATGGATACAGTGGCAAGGACACAAATACAGTTATTACAATTGTATTCCATATGTTAAAAATTTTAGTAGAAACAGAAAATATTTTAAGATCCAAATCACATTTCTAAAGATAAAATCTACAATGTCTGAAGTGAAAAGTACATTGAATGGTATTAATCACAGATGTGACAAGAAAAAAAAATAGTGAATTAAAGATAAGACAAGAGAAACTATTGAGAAAAAGCAATTTTTACAAAACTGACAAAGGAGGACCAGCAGATGGCATAATGGTTACATTGCTGGACTCCCACATAGACCACAGTCGAGTCCTGGACTCCATGTTTTAAACTGACCCTGGGTGCATGTGCATGCATTCCCAAAATCCCGAGAGGAGAACAGAAGAGAAGGGATTGCGGTGTGGCCATCTCCCCTGGGAGGTGATTTCTTGCTTTCTGTCTCTCTGGTGAGCACACATGCCCCATAACAAAAATCTCTTTCAAAAAAATTAAAAAAAAAAAAAATAACAAAGGGCCAGCTGTGGTGGTGCAGTAGTAAGGTGATGCTCTGTGATGCTAAAGTCACATGGAAAGGTCTCAGATTCATGTCATGTCCATGCTGGGTGCCACACATGTACCTGTGATCATGGTTAGGATAGCTCTCTCTCTCTCTCCCTCCCTGTGTCTCTTTTAAGTTTCTGTCTCTCTCATGAAAAAAGTAAGCTTTCAAAAAATTTAACAAAGCATCAGTGAACTATGTGACAATTTCAAGTAACCTAATACATGGGTAATCAAGAGTCCCCAAAGTGGGGGATGTGGGGCAGAAAAGCCAAATAAGTATAAATAATCAAAACCAGTGATAAAGAGGAAAATCTTCAAATCAGCAAGAGAAAAAGGATGCATTATACAAACAGGGACAAAAAATAAGGACGGCTTCAGATTTCTTGCAGGGAAACAAAAGAGTAGGGCAACACCTTTTAAGTACTGAAAGAAAAACATTGTCAAGCTCAAATTTTATATCCAGGGAAAATAATCTTTGGAAATACAAGTCAAATAAAGATGTTTTCTGACTTTCAAAAGCCAAAATAACTCATCTTCATCAAACACCAACTGAAAGAAATGTTTTAAAATGTCAGTCATGTTGAAGGAAAATGATCAGATATGAATCTCCACAAATGAAGTAAAAGAACCAGAAATAGTCATGGCATGAATAAATACATAAGATTTTTTTGTTATTAATTAAATGCATTTAATAATAATGTGTTATTTAAACAAACATAATCATAACTAACTATGGGGTTTATAATAGATTTACAAGTAAATTGTGTGAAAACAATACCACAAAGTTTAGGAGAGAAGAAATGGAAGTATTTTAAGATTCTTACACTTTATGTGAAGTCATGTGATATCACTTGAAAACAGAATGTGGTAGATTAAAGATATATGCTATACACCTTAAGGCAACCACTTACATATAAAAAGTTGTAATTACCAAGCCAACAGAAGCAATAAAATAGAATAATTTAAAACATTTAATTAATATAAAATAAAACATCAAAGTTAGGCTAATGAAGCCTACAACAGATTGGAGAACAATAGCATGGTGATATATTTAAACATAATCATATAAATAATCACTTTAATTGTAAGTAGTCCAAATACTCCAGTTAAAAAGGCAGAATTAATCAGGTTAGTTTTTTTGTTTTGTTTTTTTTTTTTTTTGAGAGGTTTTTTCGCTATAGGGCGCGTGCGCTCACCAGACAGACAGAGAGAGACATAGAGACAGAAAGCGAGAAATCACCCCCCAGGGGGGATGGTCACGCTGCAATACCTTCTCCTCCATTCTCCTCTCGGGATCTTGGGCACGCACGCACACGCGCCCGGCGTGAGTTGTAAGCCACCGGGTCTGAGACGCGAACCGCGGTCGACTACGTGGGAGTCCAGCGACATAGCCATTACGCTAACTGCTGGTTCCCTAGGTTAGATTTTTTAATAAGAAAGACTTAACTATACATCGCTTAGAGGAAATATTCTTCAAATATAAAAGCATAAGTAATTTAAGAGTAAAACAATAAAAGGTGAAAAACATAGTGTTAGAATAACTCTAATCAAAAGAAAGCTGGAGCTACTCTAAAAATATAAATAAGTAGTTTTCAGAGCAAAAAATAATACCAAAGATCAAGAAAGACATTTCATAATGATGATAAACGGGTTAATTCATAAAGAGACATTAACAATGCACCTGATAAGAGATCACCTAAAATGTACCTAATAACAGAATTTTAAACTACATGAAGCAAAGACTGATAGAACACAAGAACTAAACCTGCACACAATTATGGTCAGAGATTTCAATATCCCACTCTCAATAGATGATGGACTAAGTACACATTAAAAAAGAAAGAAAAAAATCTATGCCTAGATGGTTTTAGAGACAAATTCTAGCAAACCATAAATGAAAAATTACCAATCCCACACAAATGTCAACAGAAAATTAAAGGGAAAGGACATTTAATGCATTATTTAAAACCAGAATTACCTTGATATTAAAACTGGGCAATAAGGTGGTAAGAAAACTAAAGAACACTAAAGAAAAATACTTTTCTTAAACATATGAACACAGTTGCAAACATTCTATACAAAATTTTAGTAAATAGATTCCAACAATATTTTAAAAGGTGTCAGTTCTGGTGACACAGTGGTGGCCCAATGCTGAGGCCATGAGGAAGGGTGTCAGATTCAGGTCTTCAAGTTTCCCTCTACATGCAGGATTAGCATGCCTATGACCCTGGCTGTCTGAGGCTGATGACAGGATCATACCACGAGGCTCTTATTGAGGGTGTCTTTCTTTCTCTCTATCTCTCTCTCTCTCATGAAAGAAATGAATAAATAAACTTTAAATTAAATTTAATTTAAAATATAAATATATGTAATCTAATCACACATACACACATACACATACACACACACACACACACACACACACACACACTACATTCTCATTAAGTGAGTTTAATCCCAAGAATTCATGATGAGTTTGACAATGAAAACTCAATTCAATTTGCCATATGTAAGAGTTGCTTTTAGGTGTTAACTTGACTGGATTAAAGGATTCCCATATACCTAGTAAAGCATTATTTCTGGGTATGTTGTAAGGGGGTTTCCAGAAGAGAATGGCCTGTGGATTTGTGAACTAAGGAAGAGCTTCCCTCACCCAATGTGGACAGGGAGCATCCAATCAGTTGAGGGCTAGAATACAACAAAAAAACAGAGGAAAAGCAAACTTTTTCTCTATTTTGGAGTTTTGCTTTGTTTTGTTTTGGCCTTGGACATTAGAATTCCAGGTTCTCAGACTTTTGGCCTTAAACTGTTACACTACCAGCTTCCCTAGATCTCAGACCTTCAGAGTGAGCAACACCACCAGCTTTCCTGAGCCTCCAGCTTGTATTCAGCATATCATGGGACTTCTCAGCCTCCACAATCAAATGGACCAATTCCCATAATAACCTCTCCGTCATAGATCTATATGTGTATATATTTTTAAATAATTATTTATTTAATTTCATTTGTTTTTATTATTTTTAATTTGATCAGAGAGGGACAGAGAGAGAGAAAGGGAAAGTAATAAAGCAAGCCACCAGGTCTAAGACTCGAACCACAGTCGGCCATGTGGGAATCCAGCACCTTTAACTACCATGCCACCTGCCAGCCCCTCTATACACCTAACATATAAAACATATAAATATAAAATATATGTTATATTTTATTTGTTCTGTTTCTTAAGAGAACCCGGACTAATATTCCATATTACCAAAAATAATAAATGTAATTATTATCTCAATACATACATTAAAAGCATTTGACAAAATCCAGTATCTATTCCTGATAAAAAAAACTTAGCAAAATCTCCTATAGAAGGAAATTTTTTCTCAACCTGAAAAAAGATATCTATAAAAGCCCTACAGCTAACATCATATTTAATAATGAAAGAAGCAATGTTTTCTCCTAAGATCAGAAACAAAACAGGGATGTCGCCCTCACTACTTCAATTCAACATTGTATTAGAGCTCCTAGCCAGTGCAATACATCAAATAAATGAAATAAAAGATGCCAAGATAAGAAAGAACGGGAGGAGTAGAGCTTTCTTTATTAAGAGATGACATAAATATCCATTTAAACTATCCAGTGTAATCTACAAAAGGGTTATTAAAACTAGTAAGCACATTTAGCAATGTTGGAGAACATGATCAATATACAAGAAAACAATGATATTTTCATGTATAACAATAAAAAATCAGATATAAAAAATTTAAAATTTCATCACTTAGAAACATCACCAAAAATATAAAATACTTAGGAATAGAACTGACAAAATATATGAAAGATCTGTACATCAAAAATCACAATACTAGTCCAGTGGCCCAGGGCCAAGGGCCCAGTGGTCAAGGCAGCCAGATCTCACATGGCCAAACAAGCAGTTCAAGTCTGAGACCCATCAGCCTGAGAAGAAATCCAGCTGCATGTGTGTGTGTGTGTGTGTGTGTGTGTGTGTGTGTGTGCTCAAAGACCTAAAAAGAGAGAGATGGAGAAGAAGTGAACATGGTGCGACCATTCCCCACAGGGCGTGTTTTCTCCTCTCCCTTTCTTTCTCAGTCTCTATCTCTGTCTGGCAAGTGTATGAAGCACCTTCTAGAAAGAAAAAGAAAAAGCTACAAAATATTAAAAGACTAAATTAAAGAAGAAGTAAGTGAATGGAAAGATAGACCATGTTCATGGACTCTAAGACTCAAATTATTAGCATGTCAGTACTGCCCAAATTGCTCTAGAGATTCAATACAATCCTAATCGAAGTTCTAGTACTTTTTTTGGGTAAAAGTTAATAAATTGATTTTCAAATTTGCATAGAAATGCAAAAAAATTTAGAATAGTGCAAACAACTTTAGACTTATTAGAAAATTAATACTACCTGATTTCAGGACTTACAAAACTATGATAATGACAGCAGTATAAGATAGACAATTGAGGGAGCAGAATAGAGTTTGAAAATAGACATCCACATAACAGAAAAACTGCTTTCAGAAAAAACTGCAAAAATAATTCAGTGGAGAAAGGTTTGTATACATACATATATATACTTTTTGAGAGAGTTTTTGCTATAGGGTACGTGTGCTTGCCAGAAAGACAGAGCGAAACAGAGAGACAGAAAGCAAGAAATCACCCCCCCAGGGGGGGTGGCCATGCTGCAATTCCTTCTCCTCTATTCTCTTCTCAGGATCATGGGCACGCACGCACATGCACTCAGCATGAGTTTAAGCCACCGGGTATGGGACTCGAACCACAGTTGACTACATGGGAGTCCATGGACATAGCCATTACTCTAACTGCTGGTCCTGAAAGATTTATATTTTTAATGAATCTGCTGGAATAATTGGATAGCCATATGCAAAAAAACTGAACTTAACAGAAAACCAAAAATTTACTCAAATTATCCAAAAATAAGTTGAAAATGGATTACAGTGGGAGCTAAAGTTAGCTAAGACATGTAAGCTTTCAGTAAGATTAATTTACCTGAGGTAAAATCAACTTGCTTCCAAACAGAAGGGCTAAAAAAAGCTATCCTTAAGCACATTAACTTCCCCAAAAGAGATGGGAAGGCAGAACATATAAAGGCATGCAGTGTGATAGGAGACATCCTGCTTATTTCTGAGCAGACTATATGGAAGGCTCAGGAGTCCTTAGCATCTCTTGACAAGGATATTTTGCAGACTCAAGGTTCCAGGAGACATTGTGCTGGGCATGAAAACAGGACTCCTCTCACAGAGAACTCCTACTCTTGACAAAGATGACTGTGTGTCTTCCTCACAACTCCGTGACCATGGGACATTCCACAGTACAGAACAGGAAGAATGAGTACCTAAGATTCTGAACCACCCCATTGGTTCACAAACTCAAAACTGAAAAACAAGTCTGGAACAACTGCAGGATAAAATGTGATATTTCCCTATTTCTCTTATAGATGATAATCATACTTCCAGATATGATTGGCAAAAAATGTTGAGATAGCACTGGAGATCTCACAGGCTTCAGCTGGCAGGGAAGAGTGAGCAAACGTATTAATTTTTAAGTGATGTTACATGATCCCAAAAGTTGATGAGGAAGGAGAGAACATTTGGATTACAAGAGTATCAAAGAAAAAAATGTTAGAAGAAAATAAATCATTATTATCAGTTGTTATCTTTTGATGGTGGTGTTTGAGGTCATTCGTATCTTCTTTATAATTTCTGTGTTGTCTGAATATTTTACAAGAAATGTGTGTTACTTTTATAGTCATAATAAAGCAAGACAACTATCTTTATGCAAAATTTACTTTAAACTGTGTAAAGCAGAACTAGAATAAAACATTTTTAGTCCTCCTATGGTGCTGGTGCAATGCTCCACAGTACGGAGGCCATGTGGACAGGTATCAGGTTTGCATTCTGAGGTCTTCCTGTGCATGCCGGCACATTCACACATGCCTGTGATCCTGGGTGGCTGAGGCTGGGGTAGATCATGGTGTGGGACCCTGTTGGAGATGCCCTCCTCTTCTATCTCTCCCTGTCATGGAATGAATAAATAAATAAATCTCTTAAAAATGTTTATGGTATTACCCCATTATAGTAAAATACAAACTCATTATAAATGTATAGAAAAAAGGATAGGAGGCTATACATCAAAATACTAATGAAAAGATTTTTTAAAGAATTATTTAATTTAATTTTACTTATTTATTTAAATTTGACCAGAGTGGAGGTAGGGAGGAGAGATAAAGTGAGAAAGCAAGCTGCCAGGTCTCCAGGTCTGGGACTTGAACCACAGCCAGCCATGTGGGAGTCCAGCTCCCCTAACCACTATGGCACCTGCTGACCCTGAAAAGATGATTTTAGTGGTAGAATTGTGAGTGATTTTTTTTTTCATTCAGTTGTTCTGGGTTTGATCTCATTTCACTCTTTATAATCAGAACGATTATAAAGTTACCATAAATATTTACTTAAAATTTTTGTTAATCTTGTGAATACGAGTGAAGATGAGCTGAATGTGTAACTATATAGAACTCTATTTGGCTCTCTAGGACCTCACTTCTTTTATTAAATAAAGAGATTGGATTAGATAAATGTTAAAACTCTTTTCATTCTAAGATTTACTCTTTCTTAAAATTTTCAGAGATTACATGTGAGGAACTTTGGTACTCTAATGTTTAAGCTTAAAACTAACAATAACTTATAAAGGAGATTGTTAATTTCTCCAAAAGCTTTTCCCTTCCTCAGATTGTCTGTTGAACTGGACTTTCTGCCCTAAAGTTTTCTTCTTTGAAACTGAGTCCCTTATTGGTCCAGATTAAATTAATTCTGAAGTTTGAGATTGCTAGGCCTTCATGTTTATTTATAAGCTCCTTATTGAAGCACATAACTCGTACTTACTCAAAAACTGATGCAGCCTTTTCTGTGCCGTACTGGCCATAAATTATCCAAATACCACATTTCCAGATTGATTTTTTCTCCCTTCTTTCCCTCATTAAATCATCATATTAATCACTCCAACATTTTCCTTCATTGAGGCTGTTGATGAATGGGAAGTAAATTATCTGTCAATTGCATATTCACCAAAGTATGTAAGATTATTCCAGACTTCTTAAAAAGTAGCTCTCCAAACTGCCCCCTAGAAATACCAGGAGTCTGATTTCTTTTGAGTTACAGCAGCAGATGTGCCGGACTCTCTCTCTGGAAAGGCTAATGCTCAAGTAATCACATTGGTGCACATGAATTTGATTTTATTAGTTGCCATGATTATTTATGGTTTGCTGAGGAGCAGTGATGCATAGCTCTTTGTGGGCTCATGTCTTAGTTCACTTACCATGGCAATATTAGACCCAGAACATTTTTTTTCCTATGAATATCTATTCCTCTAAGGCATCGGTTCACAAACTCAAAACTAAAAACAAGTCTGGAACAACTGCAGGATAAAATGTGGTATTTCCCTATTTCTCTTATAGATGATAACCGCCTTTTAGGGGGGCCACATTTTCACTACTTTTCCAATACAGGTACCCTAGAGGCTATTGGAATGTACCATACATTAATGTGGGAGGTATTATGGAATCGTGGTTACAACGTGAGCTTTAGACTCACATGGATCTGGATTAAATCCTGACTCTGTGGCTTGTTAGCTATCAACTTTAAAAAGTTACTTAACCTCTCGGGACTTCTCTTTGTTCAACTATAAAATAGCAATAAAATAATAATGTCTGCCTCTAGAGTTATTAATCAGAATTTAAAAGGAAGGTACTATAGACCCCTTAGGAGAGTGCTAAGTGTATAGATTATACCCCAAAACTGTTAGCAGGCATGATTAAGAAGATAAAGACCATGGGCATGACCATAGCACATTGTTTTGCAATTTCTTTTACCTCTTCCAGAGTAGTGATCAGACTGTCTCAGGAAGCCATTGCAATATGTTGTGCTCACTGAGTTACTTTTTTTTAGGTAGACCATTTTCATATCTCACTGTGTTTTCTGTTATGGTTTGGACAAGATCCCTTAAGCTCCCTTAGGCTGTGTTCTTACTGCCTATTTACCATTTCACTGTGTTGATACCTTTCTGCACACAAATCGTGTCGCTGAGTTAATGACTAAATGACCCAGTTCAACACAGTAAGCTCTAACAGCAATGCTTTTACTTCTGAATATTTTAAAGCTAATTTAAAAAAATAATAATAAGAGAAAGAAAAAAAAGTCTATTTCACCTATAATGGTGGCAGGGAAAAAATATTCAAGTACTTTTATGGCTGAAAAGAAACCACAATAATGACACCTTAGATTTTTCTTTCCAAAGTGTTTTGCAAGCATTATTTCATTTATTTTGGGAGAACACCAAAGTCAGGGATTGGGGCACACATACCATAACCTTGTTTTATTAACTAGGAGATTAAGGCAAAAAAGAAGGTAAGCAACTTGTTTAGTTGCAGCTGGCCAACTATGCAGAAGCCAGTAGCTCATGGCACCATAAATCACCTTCTCCTCTAATGTCTTTCACTCCTTTGGGTGAACCAGCGGCTTCCATTTGCAGTTTACTGGAATTATTCTAATTGTCATCATAACAATAATAATAATGGCTGGGGCTAACAGGTGGCAGAGTGGTTAAGGAACGGGATTCTCACATGGTCGACTACAGCTCAAGTCTAGGACCCAGTGGGTCATAAAAATCACTCTGGGCACATATGTGTACATGCCCAAAACCCTGAGAGGAGAATTGAGAAAGAATTGAGTGGCCATCCCCCCAGGAGAGGGGGTCAGTGATTTCTCACTTTCCCTCTCTCTGTATCTCTCCAGTGAGCATACACACCAGTTAGTAAAAGCATCAATAATAATAATAGTAATAATGGCTAACATTATTGAGTTCTTATTATATATCAAATTCTGCTTTTCTGAGTTGTTTGCACGTATTAACCCATTCTATCTTTTAAGAACCTTATGAGGTAGGGATGATAATTACTCCCATTAGTAACAATGAAGAAAATGTGATTCCTGTCAGAGAACACACAATTCATCTGCAACATAGCCTTGTGGTCAAGAGTAAGAGCCTGGTCAAGAGCATCTTGATAAGTAGCTCTCTGGACCCTTTGCTTCTCTTTTCCCTCATTTATCTTTCTATCCATGCCCCCTGCCAGTGTAAGCTATAAGCACAACGCTGTTCCAAAGGCAATTACTTCAGGTCCACAAATTAACTAACACTTTAAATGAGAGAAATCTGGTGGGATAATATGACATTCTGTGATGCTGAGTCCACACGAGAAGGTCTTATGTTCATGTCCTAAGGCTTCTGTATACACACCTAGCATACCCATGTGTGCCTGTGATGCAGGCAGGCTGAGGCTGGGAGTGGATCATGGCATGGAAACCTTGTGGGGGATATCTGTCTGTCTAGCTCCTCTCTCTCTTTCTGTCTATCTCTCTAATGGAAGAAATAAATAAATAAACTTTTCAGAAAAATAAAAGAAATTTTAAAAGAAAGGAAATGTTAGGGCATTGGCCTAAACCTTGGTTTCTTTTTTCAGATTTCTACCATTTCTCATCCATAGTCATGGATGATTAGAAGCCAGAGGGTGCATGAATAAAGCTATGAACAACTTGAATAATAAAAGAACATTTTGAGGACTATTCAATCCAATGTGAACTACACATTGCACATCATCTCAAACAAACCAGACTTTCATAACATATTTAATATTTCATCTGCCCTCATTATTAAATGAATGTTTCGAATGTCTTAGAGTTGCACAGAAACCATCACATGTCTACCACTGTCCCATCACTAAGAAGAGGTCAGCCTTCAATAAATTCATGCCAAGGTGAGAGAGGGAAAAGAGATGTCTCTATTTTGTAGATAGTCTCAGGTTTGGCATTTTGGATTAAAATCATGAGTCATTATCAAACTCTCTTGAGACAGAAAATTTCATGTTCTTACAAAAATAAGAATTGTTAGTGTTGGTTAGTTACAGTGGCACAGTGGTAGCCCAATGCTTCAAGGTACCGAAGCTACATGGCAAAGTCCCTGGTTCATGTCCCCAGTTTTCTCCGTATATGCTGGGCATGCACACACATGGCTATGATCCTGGCTGGCCAAGTCTGGGTATAATTGCAGCATGAGGTCTCTCTCACTCTTCCTTTTTTCTGAAGAAATAAACTTAAAAAGAACAGTAAGTGGCTATAAATGTAAATGTAAAAGTAATAACTTTTAAATAATTGTAAAATGTCAAGTATGAGAAATTCAAATTAGAATCATAATAAGACAACATTTCTCACTTTTGAAATTAGCAAAAGGTTTATAATATAATATGTATTCTTGTCAGGAATGTATTAAAATGAGTCCTTGCTTGATGATAATGATAATAACGAAGATGATGATGACTGAGATTTATTCAGTCTTTGATAAAGACTTGTTAAATGAATAAATAAATAAATAAGTTCAAGAAACACTGTCTTTCAGTTCATCTTGGGCTTGGACTGGCCCACCTGCTTTTCTGAAGGTTTTTCCCTACAGAATAGCAAAGATGTTTCAAAGCCTCCAACAGATCGCTATTTTATGAAGATCTATCTGCTCTAGAAGAGTTTCTTTATCATTCTGACAAACAACTCCAGGGTAAATGACTGTGTCTTTCCCCACATTGAAAATTCTCCTTGGCACTGGTGGAAAATATGATGAGTTTTGGAATGATCTTGAAGTTCAAAGTGTGATTCACATTCCTTGAGAGTGATCTGTCAAGAGATTCAACATTTAACAGCATAAACTGTTCTTTCCAGGAAAGTCTGGCTAGTGCTGTGATAGTTGAATGCAAAATCTCTCCATTCTATAGATTCACAGATGCATCACAGAAATGCTAGTGGATTATTATTTGTTCATCTTGGGCAAGTCTTACACTTACGGTGGGTTAACTCTTTTTTTTTTTTTTTTTTTTTTGAGAGATTTTTTTGCTTGCTATAGGGCGCATGCGCTCGCCAGACAGACAGAGTGAGACATAGAGACAGAAATCACTCCCCGGGGGGGATGATCACGCCACAATCCCTTTCCTCCATTCTCCTCTTGGGATCTTGGGCACATGCACCCGGCGTGAGTTTTAAGCCACAGGGTCCGGGACTCGAACCGCGGTCGACTACCTGGGAGTCCAGCGACATAGCCATTACGCTAACTGCTAGTTCCCGGTGGGTTAACTCTTTAAAAGGAGTTCTCAGAACACATTTTGGGGCAGAAAGAGGTAAACATGAGGCAGTGCTTACTGCACGAGCAGCACAGAACCATTGAGAGTACCTTGCTGTTAATGCAGAGGAGAAAATGAAGGCCAGAAAGGTTAAATAAATGCCCAAAGTTAGACAATCAAGACTAGAATCCTGATAAACTAATCCCCAACCCTGGGCTCTTTCCACTTGAACAACATGGGCCATAGAATCTTTCAAGAAACACAAATTCTAAGATTTCTAGAGGTGACAACCCCATGGTGCACCAGTTGAATGGTATGTATAGAGGACACATTGCTGACTGGGTGTTGAATCCCAGCTGCCACAACTTGAAAAACAGCAGGTGGCATGTGCACTCATGCTCAGGACCCTGAAAGCATAGAGAAATGGATGAAAAGGAAACGCAACGTGACCATTCGCCACTGGGGGATGAGGATGGAATTCTAACTACTTTTTCCTATTCCAAAGTAATTTCCAGGGGGCCTGGAAGAGTTAAGCCTACAAACATTAAACAGAGGCCTACATATATTAACAGACCACTGATAGTGGGATGCCATATCCTGTCCCAGGCATGGTGTTTTCATGATGCATAGTAAGCCTTTTTATCTCTTAGAGTAAAGCACAGACATTCTTTTGCTGATTTATTTCAATAACAGAGACTAGTGTTTTTCTTTAACCAATTACTAATCTAAGAATTTCAAGCTCACCTGTAACTTAATACAAGCCTCTGTTTCCAGATATCCCACCTTTTTTGGGAGGCCAATGTAAAGGGCTTCTTGGGCTGATTGACCACTCTCCTGCTCTCAAAACTAAATAAAAGGAACCACCCACTATATCTCAACATCCCAAGAAACATGCTTGTCTTTCTCCAGATCTGGTCACTCAATTTTGTGCTTAGCAATAAAATGTATTAATTATTATTTCTGCATAGTTGTTTATTTCCACTGACAGGGATTTTTTCTCTCTCTCTCTCTCTCTCTCTCTCTCTCTGTGTGTGTGTGTGTGTGTGTGTGTGTGTGTCTGTCTGATATAAAAGAAAAAACAATAGATTTTCCAGGGAAAGAGGATAAAAGGGTTTACAGCGAGGTAAATTTTGGAATAGTATATGCTTCATACTCTGTCCCCCCAGTATCCCTCTCCTGTTCTCACTTCCACCTGGAAATTCATGGTGTACGTTGGCATTTGAAAGATTCTTTTTTTTTTTTTTTTTTGGAGAGGTTTTCGCTCTAGGGCGCATGCACTCGCCAGACAGACAGAGAGAGACATAGAGACAGAAAGCGAGAAATCACCCCCCGGGGGGGATGGTCACGCCGCAATCCCTTCTCCTCTATTCTCCTCTCGGGATCTTGGGCACGCACGCACACGCACCCGGCGTGAGTTTTAAGCCACCGGGTCCGGGACACGAACTGCGGTCAACTACGTGGGAGTCCAGCGACATAGCCATTACGCTAACTGCTGGTTCCCGGCATTTAAAAGATTCTTGAAACGTGCTGGCCCTGCCACACAGAGGTTAAGCGCTATTCAGAGGAAGCTAGATTCCACATAGCTGACTGGCTCAAATCTCGGCTCCTGATGGGTGCACACTCAAATGCCCCGATCCTGATGAGATAGAGAATCAGCGGAAAAAGCATTGCAGCATGACAAGGGCCTGCGGAAGAGTGCTTTCTCCCCACCCATCGTGTGTGCACATTCCCTATGGCATTCATTTTCAAAAGAAAGAAAGAATAGAAAAGGCTCTGAGATAACCTGCAGGAAGGAATGCTGTTAACATTTTTTTTAAATTAGTGCTTCCAGGTTTATATGATCATAGAAGCTCTATTACATGTACAGGCATTCTATAGAACTCGTATTCCTCAGAGCATACTTCCGGAAATGCTGCTATAACTTGCCCTAGTCTTTCCTTATCTGAAACTATTACCGAACTCAAATCAGGTTCGCTCCCCCAAGCGCTATAAAACCAAACCATAGGCACATGGTGTGGTGAAGGAAAGTACAGCTTTATTGCAAAGTGCAAAGCAAAGAGAACAAGCAGCTCATGCTGAAAAGACCCGGTCTCCCCGAGATGTTCCCCACATGCCTTTATAAGGACAAAAATTAGGGGCAGAGGTCTTAGGAGCATAATCAGTTCAGTGATTGGCTCAAGAGGGCGTGATCATCTCATGGGCATTCTTGATTGGTGAGGCCTTAGATAATCAAATTCCTCTTCAGGTGTCTGGAACCTTTAGGCCTGGAGTCTTTAAGCTCACAACCAGCAGTTTCCAGCCTGCAAAACATCTTACATATTGAAATGAAAACCTTCTTTCCTTTAAGTGAGAGTTTTAGAGGTCAAATGGCCCTCACTCATGGTCCATGTTGGTCATTATCATAACCAAAGTCTGAAGACTTACTCCTTACTCTGGGCCATTATGATGTAAATGGACTTTATATTTCAGGAACCCTAGAAAATACATTAGGGGGTTCTTGCTCAGTTGCAAAACCAATCTCAAATAGGTGGCAAAAATTGCCACAGTAACAAAGATGGGACCTCAAAAATAAATAAATATTGTTCTGCTAGGAAATCTCCTTATCTGGAATACTGGGAGGAACCAAAAGACTCTCCTCTCATTTATTCCAAACCCTTTAACCTTCAGAAATACCGTGGACTTGGCCCATTCTTGTCCCTCTGAATTCTCAGTTTTACCAGTATTTTACTTAAGTCATCTCCAATAATATTTGTCATGCTCCCTCCCTAGCCTGAGTGATACATCTCTGCTATATTGCCTTCCAAGAAATGTAGCCTTTTAAATCATTACTTGGTGATTTTTTGCAATGCTTTCTCTTCAAATAATCAGAACAAGCTTTTGCATTTTCTGCTTTGTAGAATTTTCTTTTCACATGATCTAAGATAGCAATAACTCAACAACTAATCAAGGTCACTTTATTTGCCTCAGCAATCTTGGGAAATTGAATCCCCCCAAATTATCCTTCCAACAGCAGAGACCCAATGGACTTGTTTTAGATGATCCCTTTCAGAATCCAAAATATTAGCCTCTCCTAGATCACATCCCTTAACACGTTTTTAAGAGTGCAGAAAGCATTTTAGCTTTCTTTGGTTTCCTAAGAAGCACTAGATTGGGCATGGCTCCTTCATATTGTCAGCATAGTCACTTCCTACTTGGGAAAGTCTCCTGATGTTGCCTCATCAAGCTAGCAGTAAGGTCGTTAGACCCGGTTTCCGATTCGCCCTCTGTTGGGCCATCTTAAACAGCTCTGAAAGGGATGCTTCTCAGGACTGAGCATGGCCACAAATAGACAGCAATTGAGTTTGAGGCCCTCTTCTCCGGCCTTGCAGAAACACACTCTGGACATGGCCTCTATGTCTTTAAAAGAGGGATGGACAATTGGGGCAGGCACAACTTGCGCTCCTGAAAGGGCTAAAGAGGGAACCAAACCTAGTATCTGAACCAGATGTTTAGTTTATACAGAAGGTAAGAGGAAGGTATAGGTAAAGGGTAGGAATTGATTTCTGGCCCAAGTACATTACCAAAGTGGTACCTCTCATAAATAATTTAAGGTAATGTATAAACATGCAGTCAATAGATATGAACCTGCATAAAAGATGTGATTAAGTCACCATTGGATAGACTATGGGATAGAGAAACTGAAAGTGTGGTGCCTTTGTCATGAGCCTCTCCTCCACCAGTCACAGGCAGAAAGCCCTCACACTGCAGCAAGCCTCAGACGAATCCCCCAGCTCTTAAGATGTGGAGAAGCCTCTGTTTGGAAAAGCCTGAAGACCATTGTCTCTGTCATTAGGCCTCTGGACCACTCCGAATGGAAATGTCTATGGGTCCCTTGAATGTGTCTAAAGCCACAGAAGGAAACTCTCCTCTCCTAAAGTTCCCCAAGCCATCTCTAATTCAGACTAAACTTTCCGAGACAGGTGGAATCTTGAGTAGACTTAGACAATTATGACCTCCAAGCTGTGCACTCTGGAAACAAGGAAGAGGGCAATAGATCAGAGTGGAAAAAGAAGCAGCACAGAATGATTTATGAAGAAAGATGAAAGTAGTTAAAAGGCAATTGGCCAAGGCATGACTAAGATTAGGGGAAAGGTGAAAACATCCATAAATATTTGCATCAGGAAAAATTTTCTGTCCTTCTCTCTTTCATACACAGACATGCACACACACACACACACACACACACACACACACATCCCAATTCCCCAGAGAGAGGTTAAGTGTCTTTCTTTAAGAGCTTCAAGATAAACTTGCAGAAGATTTGCCGCATACCTGAAAAGGTCTGTAAGCTCCTCTCCACAGAACTGAACCACAGTATTTGAATCAGAAGTTTTAGCTTAGGAAGGGCATTAGGAGAGGACATGATTTCTGTCCTAAATATATTTTCCAAAAGTGGCATGGGCAGTGGACACAGATATGGCAAGGTGGACAGTATTAAAATGATCTCTTATTACTATGATTTGGTGTTATTGGTGCAATAAGTCATAGGAAAAGTCAGGAGAAGGAAGAACCTGTGAAAATAAGCTGCCATTGCTGCATGCCTTGAGGCAGTGGTGTAATGGCTGTTGTTGCTTGCTATCCTCAACCCAAAGGCTTGAATAACACTTTATTGTCTCAGTTAAAATTTGCAAAAAAATTAATAAAAACAATTTTTGTGAGTGCCTATATTGGAATACAGTGACTGACTGCCATTCTTGCTCAAAGTTTTATATTCTTCAGAAAATCATGTAGTGTTCCAAGTCATTCTCCCAAGCTAAACTCTCCCAACAAAGAGGAAATGCTTGTTTTAAATTAAAAAAAAAAAAAAAAAAACTTTTATTGCCAAAGGGTGCATGCATTTTCTAGAGAGAGATAAAATCCCCCAGTGGGGCATAGTGAGGCCACTGTCCCTTTTCCTCCATTTCTCCTTCCCTACAGGATTTTGGACATAGACAATCATGCACCCAATGTGTCTCTCAAGTCACTGAGGCTAGTATTCGAACACAGTCGTTCTTGTGGCATCTGGCTTCCTATGCACAACACTTAACCTCTGTTCTAGGGGGAGTTTGGCAAGGGAAGATAAGAACTGTGAAGTTGCCCAAATCAGAAATCAAAGTTCTCTTGGATATATCCTAAAAACACTAGTGGAAACCTGCTTCTGGCAGGTTAAGAGTAGAGATAATCCACAAAACCAGTAGAAACAAACAAGCACTAAGCAAAGTACCACTATTTAAAAAAAAATTTTATTTAATTTTATTTATTATTATTATTATTATTTTGTAATTTGCTATAGGACATGTGCATTCACCAGAGAGAGATGCAGAAAGAGAGGGAAAGTGAAAGCAAGTCACCAGATCCAAGACTTGAACCATAGTCAGCCATGTGAGAGTTGAGCACCTTAACCACCATGGCATCTGCTGGCCCCCAGTATCACCTCTTCTAACTATTTTATCACCCATCTTTCTGAGAAAGCACATATTAAGTAATATAGTTTTTATTTCTTAAGATATAAATATTCATAGAGAGTAAAATTGGACAAAATAAATTTTAAGTTTCATTTATTTCTTCCATAAGAGAGAGAAAGAGAAACACAGACGGTGAGAGAGAGAGAGAACTGCCAACAGAGTTCTCACACTGTGATCCACCCTGGTCTCAGCCAACCAGGATCATGGCCTAACCAGTAGGCACAGGGAGACCTCTAGGATCCTCTCAAATGACTTCAGTTTCACAGAATGTTGTGCTATAGCTATGGCACTACAGCTGACCTAGAAAAACATTTACACTGGGACAGATTACATTTTAGGCTCCCAAACCTCACCATTCTTTGTATGTATGCCCTTTGTCATGGGATTTTGCAGATCCTTCACTAGAAACGAAGTCTATTTCCCTCCCCAACTGACTTAGGCTTGATCATGTGAGCAGAACAGTGTACCAACTCCAAGCCAAAGACTTAAGGGATAGCAAGGGTTCCCACCTGCTCTCTTGCACTTTTATCTTTGCCACAGGAAGAACATACTCTGGCTAGCCCCCTGGTCTAAGAAAGATGAGATTATATAGAATAGACCTGGACACAACCTACAGTTTGAAGCCAGGCCTATCTGAGGTGAACTCAGTCTAGAGTGGTTGACCCATAGACACATAGTTGTGAGTGAGAAAAAATAATCACTTTAAAGCACTGAGTTTTGAAGTGGTGTGTTACACAGCATTTTTGTGGTAAAAGTTCATTGCTACAAGTATAAAGGGAAAAATTTTAGACACCAATAATCTCACCCTTCAGAAAAAAAATCACCATTTGGTATCTTTTCTTAGCATTTATTTATATATGTGTTCTATGTATATATTAATTTTTATAAAGCAATACATATGTTATTCCTACTGCTTTGAAACTTGGTGGTTTTTTTTTTTCCCTTTACTTGCAAGGAAGTTTTTTTGTTTTTTTTTTTCTCAAATCAAAAAATATATTTTATAAAATACTTGAACACACATAATGACCACATGGTATTTTACAAAATTCTTATTTTTTAAATTTAGTTGTTGGATGTAGGTAATAGCTATATGTATTTTCTTTGTAAATGTCACAAAAATGTGTAGACTAAAATGTAAGCCCTCCTTTAACTTACACTCTTACCTTCCCAGAGATAAGAACTACTAGGTTGTCAGGAAAGTCACGATGTATTTTTCTGTTTTTCTATGCAAAAATGTGTCATGACTTTACCAATGACCCAATATTAATAACTTGATTTGTCTCCTTCCACATCTTTTGTCTGTGCATTAATGTGCATGTGCAAAAATAACTGTATATGTTTAGGATCTTTAAAAAGTTAATGGCATCATAATGATTGTATGATCCACAACTTTTCTTTTTCACTAAACAGCTTCTTTTAGAGCTTATTCCACCTCAGTCATGTAGATTTACTCTGTTATGTTCAAGTGCTAAATAATATACCACAGTATGAACATGCCAGTACTTAGAGACTTAAGTACTCTATCATTAGACATACGAGTTGAACCCAAGGGTTTGGAACTTTCAATAAACATCCTTTTTTATAACCTCTTAATTAAATATACAAATGTTTCTCCAGGACCAAAATCTTAAAGTAAAATTAAGAATTTTATTAAATACTGTCAAAGTGCTCTTCAAAAGCCTGTGTCCAATTAATCCTCCACCAGTAGCATATGAGAGCACCCATACTCACCAATAAAAACCAAGGCCTCTGCATTTGCTGCCAACTAACTTTGCAGCTTGGCTCAGAACTTCTGCATTCTAATCTTTAAAATTGCCATGATAATTTACACTTCATCATGCAATTTAAGGACTGAAAGCACCATTAGTAGCATTGGTCATTTATTTCCTTATTGTCTGCCAGCATTTTTCCATGTGAACCAACTTCATCCATCCCAGTCTATTCTTCTTTTCACTACTGGACTTGGTTTGTACATTTTCTTCAACTTCCTCCATCTTTCCTACTTCTCAAACCCAAATTCTCACAATCTTTCAAGGTTAATTGCCGGTCCTTCCTTTATGTGGTTTGCTGGGAACTCTTGAACGTCTACACATGTCCTTGCTGTGCCTTTTTTTAACTTTACCTAGAATCACTAGCCATCAAAAATAATGTAGAAATAGCTACTATTTATTGATTCTGAACTCTTATGTGCCCCTGTATAAATGCTTTGTAGACATTATCTCATTTACCATCCCTACACTATCACTATTCTCATTTTACAAAAGGAAATCCAGAGGCTGAAAGAGTTTTAACAGTTTGCTCACGTAAGTGGCAGATGAGGATTTCAAAGTCACAACTTCATGCTGCAAATTCTGTGTCATCAACCACTCCACAATGTGGTCCTTACCCTTGTGATGAGTGTTAGGGTCTGAATGTTTGTGCCCCACCCCTACCCCAGCTGATCAATATGTTGAAATCTAATTTCCAATGCAATAGTGTTAAGAAGTGGAGTCTATGAACTTGCACCCCTCCCCACCCCATCTGGACCAGTTCAAGCTAACAGCCTTGCCAGACGCCAGGCTGCCAGTGGCTGCAGGTCCTAAGTCATGGACCTGTGGCTCATCCCTCACCCTACTTGCCTTTGGACTTCAGGTTTGCGTCTTGAGACTTAAAACGAACTTGCACCCCTCACCTTACCATCCGGAGATCAGTTCAAGCTAGCAGTCTTGCAGGACGCCAGGCTGTCTATGGCTGCAGGCCCTAATGGTTCATCTCCCCCCCCACCCCCAAATCCCAACTCACCTTTGGACTCTCAGGACTTTGGTGTTTTGGATAGCAGACTGTGTGCATTGCAGGCCGAGGGATCTTTTCTTTGCTCCTGAGGTGAAGCTCAGCAGCTCAGTTGGAGGTGCACCTGTTCTTTAGAAACAGTTAGGACTTTGGGTCACCCAGGACCAGTGACAACAGTGCAGGGTACTGGTTTGCAACAGGGAGACAAAACAGAAGAGAGATCGCCAATTTTCTACTCCTGCACACATTTGACCTCTCAGAGATACCTTGAATAATTTAGGAAGGAACATATAGATCACCAGATGACTAGGAACAATCACAGAGGTACAAGAAATATGAGCAACCAACAAAATGTCTCTCCCCCAAGGGAAAACATCAATTCCACATCACCACAGACATCATAATGGAAGTCGTGGACATATCTGATAAGAAATTCAGCATTTTTGTAGTGTCCAAACTAATTGAGATAAAAGAGAAAAGAGACAATGAGCTCCAGGAGATGAGGAAGTACTTTCACAGTTTGAAGAAGACATAGACACCTTAAAAAGAATCAAATTAAATTGTAAGGAATGAAGAATGTGATATGGGAAATTAAAATTTCCCTCGAAAGTATTAAAAGTAGATTAGATCATGCAGAAAATCAAACCTCAAATGTAGAAGACAAAATCTCTGACCTCAAAAAAAGTATCAAAAAGATTGAGAAAACAACCAAGAAAAATGAGGATAATATATGAGAAGTACTAGATACCATCAAGCACCCCAACCTCTAGATAATTGGTATCCAAGAAGAGGAAGAAAATAATAAGGGCATTGATAATTTATTTCATGAAATCCTGGAAGAAAACTTTCTAAACCTAGAGAGGCATTCAGTTATCCAGACATGAGAAATACATAGGACCCCAAATAGAATCAACCCAAGAAGATCCTCTCTGAGGCACATCATTATCAGATTGACCAAAACCACAGATAACGATAAGATATTAAAATTGGCAAGAGGGAAATGTCAAGTTACTCAGAAAGGTCATGTCATCAAGCTAACATCAGACCTTTCATTGGAAGCAATGCTGGCAAGGAAAGAATGGGGAAATATAGTCAAAGCATTGAATGAGAAACAATTTAAACCAAGAATACTATAGACAGCAAGATTATCTTTCATATGGGAAAAAAAGATAAAAACATTTTCAGATAAACAAAACCTGAAAGAATTTATCAACTCCAGACCAGCTCTTCAAGAGGTTCTGAAGGGAGTGCTATACCAGGAAAACTAAAAATCAGATGGACAGTTATAAGAGAACAAAAAACAACCAAGAAAATGGCTCACCTAATGATAATAACAGGTCCAGAAATATCAATAATTACATTTAATATTAATGGATTAAATTCTCCAATTAAGAGACACAGACTGGCTGAATGGATAAAAAAAAGGCAGAAACCCTCTATCTGTTGCCTACAAGAAACCCACCTTATGGATAAAGACATACATCGACTAAAAGTGAAGGGTTGGAAGATTAGAAGAGTTAACAAAATAAAAATGGCAATTCTACCCAAATTAATCTACGTATTTAACACAATTCCAATCAAAATATCAAGGACATTCTACACAGATCTAAAAAAGACAATAGTGGAATTTGTCTGGAATCTTATAAAAGACCTCATATTGCCAAAGCAATCCTGCACAAGAAGAGTGGAGTGGGTGGCATATCACTCCCTGACCCCAAAATATACTATAAAGCAGTGGTAATTAAAACAGCTTGGTATTAGCACCAAAACAGACAGGTGGACCAATGGAATAGAATAGAGACCCCAGAAATAAACCCCACAGCTTACAGCCAACTGATTTTTGACAAAGGATACCAGTCAATCTATTGGGTAAGGGAAAACCTTTAAAAAAAATGGTGCTGGAAAAACTGGGTATCCACCTGCAGAAAGATGAAACTGAATCCCCATCTTCACCTAACAAAAGTCGACTCAAAATGGATCAAAGATCTGAACCTAAGACCTCAAACTATAAAACTACTGGGGAACCTCTGGGAGATATTGGGGTAGACAAAGAATTCCTAAATAAGACTCCCAAAGCACAGGCAATAGTCTCTGAAATAGACAAGTGGGACCATATCAGATTAAAAGGTTTCTGCACAGCAAAGGACACAGTAACAAGTGTGAATTGACAACTCTCAGAATGGGAGAATATTTTTGTCAAATATGCCTCAGACAAGGGACTGATAACCAGAATACATAGGGAACTCAAGTGGCTTACCTGAAAAAAAAAATGATTAACCCAATTGAAATATGGGAAAATGAGCTGAAAAAAATCTCTCGAAGGAAGACATATGAACAGCCAAAAAGCAGATGAGGAAGTGCTCAATATCCCTCATCATAAGGGAGATGCAGATTAAAACCACAATGAGCTACCACCTAACCTCTGTCGGAATGGTATATATTAAGTGGAATATCTTTCTTTCATATATCTTTATATGATACAATATCTTATAATATCTTTCTTTCAAACCCTGGCTTGCTTCACTCAGCAATAGATCCTCCATATTTGACCACTTTCTATCAAATGCCAGGGTCTTAAAAGATTAAATATACAAAAAGTGGTAAGTGTTGGAGGGGATGTGGTGAAAGGGGAACTCTCCTACATTGTTGGTGGAAATGTAAATTTGTTCAGCCACTGTGGAAAACAATATGGAAGTTCCTCAAAGATCTACCAATAGAATTACCATTTGATCTAGCAATCTCACTTCTGGATATCTACCCAAAGGACAAGAGAATGCTCAGTCAGAAAAGTGCTTGCACATCAACATTTATTGCAGCATTATTCACAATTGCTAAGACATGGAACCAACCTAAATGTTCACAAACAGATGAATGGATGGAAAAAGTGCATCACATATACTCTATGAAATACTACTCAGCCATACAAAAACACAAGACCCTGGCATTTGATAGAAAGTGGTCAAATATGGAGGATCTATTGCTGAGTGAAGCAAGCCAGGATATGATATTGTAAGATATTGTTTCACATAAAGATATATGAAAGAAAGATATCCACTTAATATATACCAACTATCTGTACTTTATGGTAGAGATAGAAATATTGGAGAGCATAAAAGCAGTGAAAATAGTTATGGATGCAGAAGACAGTATGAAACGGGGCAGGGGGAGAAGGGAAGAGTACAGAGAAGGATAGCAAGAGAGCAAATAAAGAGGCATGACATTAGTGGGACACAGAAATGGTTTATTACCTGTTGATGATAACATATATAGTATTCTCAATGGGACTGGTCTGAGAAATATTTCATGTTAGGTAGATTCTTTATACAAGCCAAATGATATAGGGATTGAATGTTTTTAAAAGATGAGAATAAATAATAACACTAATCTGAAAAAAAATGATGGAAAGCTATTTGATGATGATGATATGGATAGTAATGTCTTTGCCTTGACTGATATGCAAGATAATCATGCTGGAAAAAGAAATGTAATACACTATAAAGATAAATGTGATTCAGTGTAATATAAAAAAAAGATTATGATAATAAATAAAATTAAATAAATAAATAAATAAATAAATAAATAAATAAATAAATAAAAAGAAGTGGAGCCTATAGAAGATAATATGGTCATGAGGGCTCTGGGATTAGTGTCCTTTTAAAAGGTCTGAGGTGGCCAACCCCTTAATACAGTAGTTAAGCCCCATGCATTGAGAGCTGAAACTCATAGCTTGAAGCCTGCCCTGACAGCTCAAAAAACATGCTAGCACAGGCATGTGCATGCCCCGGATCCCAGCTGAATGGAGAAATAAAGGAGAAGAGACTGTGGCATGACCATGGCTCATGGTGGGGGGGGGGGGGGGTGCTTTCTTGCACACACACAAGCGTACGTTCCCTCTAGCAAAAACAAATAAATACAAGAAGCTTAGATGCAGCAAGAAAGTGCTGTCTATGAGGAACAGGTCCTCACTAGATTCTGAATCTGGGGGCACCTCCACCTTGGCTTTCTCATCTTCTAGTACCATGAGTGATAAATCTCTATTGTTCATATGCTACCTGATTTATGGTATTTTGTTATGTCAATACAAACAGACTGAGATAACAAGACTGGAAATCTCTGAAGGCAGGTGCAGAATCCTGCCTTTCTCTTCACACTCTTACAACACAACACAGCACCCTCATATGACATATGCTCAGCAATTTGCTTTGATTGGTTGAGTACCTTGATTTCTAGGGCCATATTCTAGGCATGAATAATCCATCATTCCTACATGACATATTCTATCATCTAAATCACAGTAAGAGATCTACAATTTTGTTGAGAAAATACTATGTACCCCTGACCCTTATACGAAAGCTATTTGGGATGCAAAAGAAATAGATTATACAGTCCCTATTTAAACCATAAAACATAAACAACTGGAATAAATGTTCATGAATCAAAATGCCCAAAATAACTACATAGAAAACAAAGACCTGTACCAAATCAAGAGTCATACAGGATGCAAAAGTGACTGGGAGTAGAAAAGCTGCATGAAGTAGAGTTCCTGTGAAGTGGACTTGAAGAATGGGTGAAATGATGGGGTAGGAGGAGGTTACACTGCTGAAGTGAGGAATAGCTTGTCAAGGGCATGGCTCTAATTTCCAACTCCTCTTTCTTTCCCACACTCAGGGCTCCCCTGCATTTCCTTCTCCATAAAATGGAGATAATATAGCACACCATTCATACCTAACAAACTAATTAAAATGATCAAATTAGGCTATTCCTGTAAAGCACTTTGAACTCCCTTACATAAGGGAAGTGACTGTGGTGAGGAAAGTCATTATTATTCATGTAACCATGGGATAGCCCTTTGTTTGTTTTTGTTTACATTTAATCATGCTATATCCTTACAGCACACATAATGATTTTTCTAAGCATGAGTACAGTGCATATTAGTCTAGTCCAAGACATTACCATACACATTATCATCAACAGATATCTTTCATTTTTGTATCTGTTAAATGTCCTTTCTTCCTGAATAGCTCTTTTTAATTCTTAGTTTTTTTAATTTGCCAGAGGGTGCATGTGCTTGCTGGAGAGAGATGAGCGAGAAAGAGAAAATGGGAAAACACTCCCTGTGGGGAATGGCCACGCTGCAATCCCTTCTCCTTCATTTCTTCCTTTTATGATTTTGGGCTGCCTGCACCTGTGCCAAGCATGTTTCTTAAGTCACTGGGTCTGAGACTTGTGCTATGGGGTCAGTCTTGTAGGATCCATTCACCTAAACCACCACACTGCAGGCTGGTCCTGGTCCTTTTCTAAAACCAGAACAAATGTCCTTTCATGACTAACTTCACTCCTAGAACTCAGTGGCTTTGCAGATTATAGCATAGAGAAATTTCTCCATTTCTAGGTTTCAGATAAAGATATTGGACTAAAATTTAAATTCCACACTGAATGTGGGAATAGTGAAAGATGATCAGGTCCCACTGGGATTGGAATAGGTTAAAAAAAAAAAAAAAAAAAAAAAAAAAAAAAAAAAAAACAAAACTACTTGTATAGGAAATGAAACAAACAGGCAGATACTAAAGGTGATTATGAACTAGTGAGTCAATTGTAAGCCTGAAAACTGGCCAGTCTGGCCTTGGGCTGAAATGACCAAATCTCAGAGTTCAGCTCACTAGAACAAGTTTGCACAAAACTGTTAAGCAATGCTGGTTGTTTGTGTTCAAAAAACCATCCACACAGTAAAGGCATTGTTTCCAGCATAATACAAAGATTTCTCCAATACTGGAACATTTCCCCCGAGAAAACAAATTGCAAAAAGGAATATTGCCAACTACCTAAACTATGGGTTTAGGTGCTATCTCCCTCTTACGGGAGACAAAGGGGCAGTGCTCCAAGAAGGTAGGATTGGGATCATTTTGTAGATGCTGTTCAAAGGAAACAGATTTCAAATTAACTTGGAGAAGGAATTTGTAACACTTAGAGCTAAAATTTCATCTTGATGAGTGCCCCAGTACTGGAGGTACCTAAATGCCAGGAGAGAGACTAGAGAAGGGATTCCTGAGACAGAGAAAAAGAAACTGGATGGCTTCGAGTTGCCCATTTAAGTATACATCTTCATAATCAAAGGTGGCTCTGCTAAATACAAAGAGAACCTGGGGGCCAGCAGGTGGCATGGTGGTTAAGGGCGCTGGACTTCCACATGGCCAACCAAGTTCGAGTCACTGACCTGGTGGCTTGCTTTCTCACTTTCCCTCTTTCTCTCTCACTCCATCCCTCTTTGTTCAAATAAAAATAAGTAAATAAATAAAAAGTTAAAACAAAACAAAAAGAACCTGGAGCCAGGAATGGGATAGGGACCAATTAAAAACCTTCTTTGCAAATGTTCTTCAGCTGTAACTATTCACTATGAGCCATGAGCACTGAACACAGTCCAGGTTCAATGTTTTTTGTGGGAGAATTAGTAGAGTTGGGGGATTGGTGATCTTTTTCCTTTTTCAAGAAATCTTAAAAAAAAAAAAAAAAAAAAAAAAACACATGTATCTGACAAAAAAAAAATAGTATGCCTTGCTCAGGAATGCTTCTTTATCTATGACCCCATTAATCCTGGCATTATGGTAGCCCTAGGAGCTCAAGGTATGTCCTCAGCAAGACACGTAAAAGGCTGCAATGATAATAATAATAACAACAATAAAATAATAACAAGAACAATATGACTGCCCCTGGAAATATGTTTAGTGATCTTAATACTATTTAGATTACTCATTTAAGTCTATTTTACAGATAAATGGAACCAATATTTGTAAGTAAGTAGTTCAGTTCCAAGTCTAGGCATTTAATTATTATGCTTTGCTCTTGACATTTTAAATTTCTTTTCCTATCTGAATCTTATATTTTTTATGTGCTGTGTTTCTAGCATTTTCTCCCTTCTCTTTTGACAGTGCATGGTCTTGGAGCCCCTAGCAGTAGCCTTGGCAACAAGCAGATCAGATTCTGATAGCTCTCATTTCTGTCACTTTCCAGACATATAATCCACTTAGTTTTATCAAGCCTACCTCAACTAGAAAACAGAGGTGATGTTATCTACTTCTCACATACATTGTGAAGATGAACAATGGTCCCATCTGTGTTGACCTGAGCATGGTGGCCAGCACACAGGGACCCATGAATACATGGGATGTCTCACCAGGGAGCATCTTGGTATTTCTGTGTCATGTACTTCCAAACATGGAATTTTTCCCAGGGGAGTATGGTGGTGATCAGAGTAGCCATTCTGGTCTGTCAGTGCTGGTCACTTGCCAATATCTGGGACACCAGCCCCAGCGTGTCGTTTGATTGTTTCAATACCTGAGGCATGTCAGAGCAGAGGCCAGTCTCCTTGGTGTTTACTGCAAAAGCTGCCAAACATGCCCAGAAATGACTGCCTCCTTTCCACAGCTGGATTCCAGAGCCCGTGGGAAGTTAGAATCAACTGAGATTCCATGAAATCCAGTTGAGATGCTTGCAGCTGGTGGGATGCTTCTTGAAGTTATACATTAATTTGGGTAAATTCAGATTTATCTCATATCCCTTGCAAATTGATTGGAATTGGGATCATAGGACATTTCAAGGAGCTCTGATAATCTTCACATGTTGGAAATTATTTAGTAAAGCCAACAGGAAAAACTATGCTCTCAGTCAAGTCTTTTCTCAAACGACAAGGCCATTGAATAAATCCACAGAACTGGCTTGGTGCTTGAACTTAACTCTTTATAGATAATAGCTATGCCCTGCACCAAAGTATACAGCAAAGGGAAGGCAGGACATAGAAACAAATTGTACATTTATTTGCTAGAATTCAAATAGAGTGGGATTGGTTTTTCCATGTAAGAACCATGCAATTTTAGTGTTGTTTAAAGAGGAGTTTTTCTAAGGGATTTGTTTCCTCCTGAACAAAGGCTGTCACTTGAGAGCTTTTGTATTCACCTAACAAGTATATTAGGGTGACCAGCTTCTCAGTTTGACTGGGACTAAGGGATTTTTCAAAACAGGATTCTCAGTTTTAAAATCAGAACAATCCCTAGTAAACTGGGACGAATACTGAGCTATCAATCCTTTAGAATTTGACCCTCTCCTCCCCCCGCTCAATTCCTTTCTATCGCAGTGTAAATCAGTAGTTATCAAACTGGACTGCAGATTAAAACACAGTGGAGAGCATTTGAAATTCCTGATGCCCAGGCCAGCTTCAGGTCCATTAAAGCACAAGCTCTGGGGAGAACTCAGACTTCAGGGCATAGAATCACTGCTCTAGGTAAACACCAAGTTAACAATTGGTGGAGAAAGAATGGGGCTGCCAATGTCCATGCCTATTTAAGGGAACCCTTGTGAAACCAAATGTTTCATGATAAAAATAATCTTATGCTAATTGGTTTGATGAATTTGTGTTTTTTCTAATGTCTTCTCAAGGTAAAGTTCAGCAGTGGATACATACATGCAGTCATTTTTCATCTCTACCACTGAGCATGTTGGCAAATGCTTGACGTTTATAGTTTTATAGTTGAATAGCCACGTGAATTGGACTTGAATCTGACTAAAAAGCTCTTGGCATGGGAAATGCTAGCAATCTCTGTAACTCTTAAAATAATGTTCCTGATGTGTTATTTGTGCTTCAAGGCATGGAGAATGGAAGTGGACACTAACAGCAGACAGACCAGGAGTTCAATTATTTCCTCTGGTGTTTACTGATTTATGAGAATTTTAAGTCATTTCACCACCCTGAATCTCAATATGCCCATCTACCAAATGGGAATGATGATGATGTCTTCCTCAGCAAGCCACTGCAGGATCAAAGGGGAGGATGAATGTGTATAATTTTGTCCTGTGCCTACCTGGTGAACAATCAACAAATGGTAATATTTTCACTCACCCAGAGGGGAAATGAAAGAGGTGTGTACTTACCTGGTTAATGATTGTTGATTACATGAGAAAATCAATATCTGTGGGAAAAGAATGACTCTGGAACTGGGGCTTCCCCCTTAAGCCAACAGGATCCTCCCTCTGGAACAAGAGGCAATTAAAATCCTTCCTAGCCATTCATACACAGCTCTTCCCAGCTCTCCAGAAGACACTTCATTAAAGGTTGAGCCAGAGGCTTTGGTCAGTGCCTCCTTGAGCTGTTGCTTCTGTAAGCTTAGATCTCAGGTCACTGCAAACAAAGTTCCTCTCACCAACAGAGGCAACAGGAGAGAAACATGTGCTCTGGGCAAGGAATCAGCTCAGGACTTAACCCATCTGTTCCAGAGAGTTGAGAAGAGGGACAGCTAGGGGTGGAGGAGGCACCTGTGTACAGTGTAAAGCTTCTTATAACCAAGTGAAAGACATTTAACCAAATGCTTGACATTTATGGTTTTATAGTTGAATAGCAACATGAATCGGACTTGAATCTGACTAAAAAGCTCTTGGCATGGGGAATGCTAACAATCTCTATTACTCTTAAAATTATTTTCACAATGTATTATTTGTGCGTCAAGGCATGGAGAATGGAAGTGGACACTAACAGCAGACAGACTAGGAGTTCAATTAGCCTTGAAGAGGGAGGATTGATACCATCTACCCTAAGGTAGAGACTGCAGTCCAGCTACGTGCACCCTGAGATAGCACTCTGCCTCCAAACCTGTACCTTGGAAGGCTTCAGAGTGAATCTTTTCTGTTCACTCATCTAATTTTACAGAATGGAGACCTATGCCCCAAAGCTTCTTGTCTATTAACCAGTCAAGAAATTGGGTTTGCCTGGTATCCTCCTGAAGAAGGATAATGGTTGCTTCTTCAGTTCCCAGATGTTATCACCTTGTAGAACAGTGGATCAGATGTTCAAAATGAAGGTACTATTCAGTTATTCACTGTCTATAAGATTAATCCCCATTTAGTTTCATGAGAAAGTAGAGATTCTTGTATAGACCAGTGGCTCCCTAATATGGATTGAGTATCAGAATCATCAGGGGAGTTTTATAAAAATCCAGATTTCTGGGCTATATCCAGATCTACTAACTATAAATCTCATAGACATATGCCAAGGAATCTCTCATTTTGAATAGTTTCCACATTGCCTTTTATAGCAAACATTACTGGTTGATTCAATCCAATATTCATTCTTTCTCACCTTGTCACTGCATTCTACAGAGGCTGAGAAGCTGGACACTCATTTTCCCAGCATCCCTTGCAGTTAGCAAAATCCATGGGAACTATGAGATATAAGCAGAAGTTGGAGGTTTATGGATAGTTCTGCTATGCTGACAGTAGAAACTGTAACCTCCTTATTCCCTTCTCATTTCTTTAGCCTCGAAGGCAGACTTAGTGACTAAAACTGTGGCAGCCATCTTGTGATCAAGAGGTGTCAAGTACATTTGTTAGAAAAATTAGAAAAATCACAAAGACCTCACTTATGATCAAGTCACTGACCAAACTCAGGAGATATTTTTTTGCAAACGTTATACTCTTGAAAAAAAATGAACTCCTATTTGTTTACTTAAGTCACTAAAAGTGAGTTTTCAGTTACTAGCAGCTGAATGCATTCCTAACAAGTATACCATTTCTTTGTCCTTTCTTTTATCTATTTTTAATGTTTTCTTCATTTTTCTGGCAAAGTTGGACACAAAGGAAGTCAGGGATAAAAGGAGCAAAAGAAGGGACTAGACGGACTTACTAGCTGGCTGCTGGTGGAAGAGGCCCTGGTTACCAGAGCTGATCTGTTCTGGGTGCCTGCTGCTCTCCCCTTGGGCAGGATGTCTTCTCCAGGCCTGGCCCTGGCCCTTTTTGCTGCATGTTACAGTCTCATATGTGTTCATCCCCGTTTCTCCTTTGTGTTCTATTCCCTCTTTACCTTTGTAACACTTTTTATACATGGGAGGTTTCTTGAGGAGTTTTATTGCTCCTTTTCAAGAAAAAAGAAAGAGCAATAGGGTAGCAATAGGAGAAACATTAATAATTGAAAAATATCACTCAAGGGATTTCCTTCTTGCACTGTTTTTTGGAGTCAGATTGTATTGCCCCAGTCCTCTGAGAGAGCAGTCTGCCAAAATATACAGCCTTTGGCTGTTTTTTCTTATAAAAAAAACTGTCTGATGAGTGTAGAGTTAGGCAAACCCAAGCTGAACTACTGAAAATTTCAGTGTGTGGCTATGTGGTACATTAACTATTATAGAGTTTTGACCAGATGACTAAAGCTTATGGTTTCAGATGTGTCTTAGCAGCTTTATTTTTTTTTCAATTTTATTTATTTATTACATGAGCAAAAGAGAGAGGAAAAGAAGGAGGATATCCCCAACAGAGTTTATGCCATGATCGACACCCAGCCTCCAGCCACCTCCAGATTATGGGCAAGCGTGTGCCCAACATACTCGGGGAGGTCTGCAGACTTGAACCAGAAACCTTTCGTGTGTGATTGCCATGCAGAGTGTAATGCTTTACCACTGTACCCTTTTTTTAAAATGACTATTTATCTCTTCTTCCAGGGAAGGGGAATAACCCCCCATAGGGTATTTATAGCATGTTACCAGCCTGGATCATGGACACATGCTTGAACCTAACATTGTCAGGGAGGCCTCAGGACATGAACCTGGGACCTTCCCATGTGGCCACTGCATCGTGGAATGTTGCATTATTCTTGCAATACCATAGCTGGCCTTCTTTACAGCTTCTTTTGTTTCTGTTAGTTGTATTGTTTTGTTTATAAGCCAGAGGACACATACTCTCACAAGAGACAGACAGACAGAGAGTAAGAGGGAGAAAGCACCCTCCAATGGGTGATGGTCATGCCACAATCCTTTCTCCATTATTTCTCTAACCTGTTGGAAGTTTGGGCACACAAGCACAGATGCCTGCCATGTTTTCAAAGCCACTGGGGCCAGGTTTCAAACCACATGGTCATCCATGTGGGAGGCAGCTCCCTTAACCAATAGGCCATGGGACCGGCCCCTTTTGCAGCTTCAATGGCACATTCAATGGGCAATCCTGCACCAACTCAAATTGGGGTGGACTGGAAAGGAAGAGATATTGAGAAAGGGTAATGTCCTTCACTCTCACGCCCAAGGAGAAAGAAACCAATCAACCAACTTTGTTTGTTGCACTTAGTTGAAAGCCAGAGATAATCATTTCCACTTTTCTCACTAGCTGATAAGATCCTAGTATCAGGCACAAGGCCACATGCTCAGGCTGTCTGCACAGTCTCCTCAGACTTATCTGTAGCCATCAGCAGACTTCTCTGCTTTTCCTTCTCACCCTTGTAAAAACTGGATTTTTTCAGCTTTAGGCCTCTTTGTGCTGAAATGCTTTTTTCCAAACAGATGAAGTCAACCGATTTCTTTCAGGATATGCTTAATATCTTCTTCTGTAAACAGCTTTTGAACTTAGTTTTCAACATTTAGAACATTTCAGAGTCTACAGGAATCAGAAACTAATCATTTTTAGCTCTGGATAAATGTGCTTTGTACTGTGATTCTTGGTTGGTCAGTTGGGGCCTTTTTGTAGTGATGTCATGGTCTTACGAGAAACAATCTTCCCAACTTATCCTAAAATTCCCCCTAAAATCACTTAAAATCTCCAACTGCCAGGAGATAGAACATATGAGCACCTTAAAAATGCCCTTTCTGGACACACTTTTATGGTAACATGTGTTTTGATAACAATATGAACAGACATACCAGCTGAGTATGAAAAGAATGGAATTCTTCCCTGAGAAGGACAAGGGGGCAGAGACGCCCATGAAGTGCAATCACAGACTTACTCCCTTCTAGTTTTTTATTTGTCTGATTATTTTGGTTTTGCTAAATCTCAGTCCCCTCTGAATAATAGGGGTAGTCATAATAAGAGTTAACATAATTTGAAGACTTACTCTACACCCAGAACTGCTAAGGCCTTTGTGTGTGTACTATCTCATCGATTCACTGCAGAAATTTGTGTGGCTGGCCCTACTATAACCCTCCCCTTCCCATTTTGTAGATAAGAATTTGAGTCAGAGAGGCTAATGAATTGCCTATAGCCGTAGGTACTAAGCTTGCCTCCAGAGTCTGTGCCCTTAACCCCTGGGCACACTGTCGAACCCCCTTGCAAGCCTACTGACATATGTACAGGAAAAGACCTCCCAGCCCCTTTCACTTCCACCCCATTTCTATGCCAGGAATCATTGTTGTTAACCTCCATTGACCAAAGAGATGACACACAGATTCTCTTCTAAGACCATCACTCAGTTATTCCAGAAACTCAGAAGTGTATTTGCATATCACCCTGTTGCCAGTGCCAGGATGTCTAGACATAGTACCTAGAACATGCATCTTCTGCCTAGTTGCACCCCTCCCTAGTCTTCTGCATGGTGATCCAAGAACAGGATTAAAACCAGAAAAACATCTCTAAGCTGTATTTACCCCAAAGTGACCATGCTTTTTCCAGGTTCTGTTCTTATTGAATAGTAATGACACCTCAGAGCAGTAGAAATAGCAGCTCCAGGCATCTTAATGAGCCACACGCTGCTATTAAATCACTGCCTAGTTTATCACTCAGACAACTTACCAGGTTGATGTTATTATCTTCATCTTAGAAATGAGAAAACAAGAGCTTAAGGAGATTGTACCCAATTGTAGAGCTGACTTGCTGAGCCAGGAACTGGCATATACGATTCCCAGACCACTCTGTCAGCCTCTGCCCTTGGAAACTAATGTCAGGAAACCATTTTTCAAGTCCCCATCCATGCCACTCCTTGGACTGTGCTTCTCATTTTTCCAGGAAGTGCTTTAAATTCTGTATATCAAGAAGTTTTCTATTTACTCACTTATTGTCTATGTCATAAAAGTGAATTGAAAAAGTTAAAATAGCACTTGGAAGTGACATCTCAGGCACCAGAGCTGGGTCATCTTCTTATTCCAAGAGCCAAAATCGCACCTCGCGGACAGTGTTTGCTACTCATCAAAGCTTCTTTCCCTCTTCTGTAGCTAATCTTTTTCCTCTCTCTCTCCTCTCTACCTCCACATGTAGACTGTGTAAATGAAAAGAGGATAGTGTAAGAACCTTTACCAGTGCTGCTAAAAATTATCTTACTTTCAGGCATGTATGCATGCATGCCCAAAATCCCAAGAGAATGGAAGAGAAAGGATTACAGTGTGGCCATCCCCTCTGGAGGTGATTTCTCGTGGTCTCTCTCTCTCTCTCTCTCTCTCTCTCTCTCTCTCTGGCAAGCACGTGCACCCTATAGCAAAAATCTCTCTAAAAGTTTTTTTTTTTTTCTTACTTTAGGGCTGGCAAGGTGGTATGGTAAAGGCAGCTGGATCCCACATAGACTACTGAGCAGTTTGAGTCCTGGACCAGTGACTTGAAAATCATGCTGGGCACTGGGACGGGCAGTTGGCATAATGACTATGTCGCTGGACTCCCATGTAGTCGACTGCGGTTTGAGTCCCGGACTGGGTGGCTTAAACTCATGCTGGTGCATGTGCGTGCTTGCCCAAGATCCTGAGAGGAGAATGGAGGAGAAGAGATTGTGGTATGGCCATCCCCCTGGGGGGGTGATTTCTCGCTTTCTGTCTCTCTCTGTCATTCTGGCAAGTGCACGTACCCTATAGCAAAAACCTCTCAAAAAAAAAAAAAAAAAAAAAAAAAAAAAAAAAAAAAAAAAAGAAAGAAAGAGAAAGAAAGAAAAAGAAAATCATGCTGGGCAGGTATGCGTGTGTGCCCAAAATCCCAAGAGAAGAACAAAGGAGAAGGGATGGCGGAACGGCCATCCCCCAGGAGGTGATCTCTCACTTTTTCTCTCTGTGTCTCTCTCTGGTCTCTATACAGAGTACATGCACCCTATAGCAAAAATTTAAAAATAAGAATTAAAGAAAAGAATCATCTCACATTGTGCTTCAAACAAGGCATGCTTTATTTGAAAAAAATGGAGGGATTGAAGCATTTGAGTGGTTTGCGCCATGTCACAGCAGTGGTACTTAGGAGAATGGGGACTGAGAAAAGCCCTTTGAGGTCAAGTCCCTCATTATCTAGTCAGGGCTAATGCCTCCCTACCCCACCAACGCCTCTCTCCCCACTCGGAGGATAATACAAGCCATATGAGTCCCGGTTCATTTTCTCTGTTGCTCCCCACTCAGAGTTGTGTGGTAGAAGTGTGGCTCTGGGGCCTGAAACACTATGGATTTGACTAGGTTCCATTTGTCATTAGCAACTTTGGACCTCAATGTCTTCATCTGCAAAAGTAAAAAAAGGAGAACACTCTGCAGTGCTTTTGTTTTTTGTTTTGTTTTGTTTGTTTTATTTTTTTAAGAGGTTTTTGCTATAGGGCATGTGTGCTCGCCAGAAAGACAGAGAGAGACAGCGAGACAGAAAGCAAGAAATCATCACCCAGGGGGGATGGCCACGCCGCAATCCCTTCTCCTCCATTCTCCTCTTGGGATCTTGGGCACGCACGCACACACACCGGGCGTGAGTTTAAGCCACTGGGTCCAGGACTCGAACTGCAGTTGACTACATGGGAGTCCAGCAACATAGCCATTACCCTAACTGCGGCACCTTGTTTTTTGTTTTTTGTTTTTTGTTTTCTAATTGTCAGCAGACAACAGAAATAGAGAGGGAGGGAGAATGAGGCATAGTCTTGCCATAATCCCTTCTTTCCATTTCTCCATCCCATCAAGATTTGGGGCATGTATATACGTGTACCCACTGTGTCTTTCATGCCATCTAGGCAGAGATTTGAAACCCAGTCAACCATGTCAGATTCAGTTCCTTATGCACAGTACTTAACCACTAAGCTACAGGGCTAATCCCCTCTACAGTGTTTTCTAAGGATTAAATAAAATCATGGTGAGTAAGGAACATAGTACAATGCCTGATATATAGCAGATGCTCATCCAATATGGTCCTAATCCTAAGAATACCCATGGAAGTGTCATGCATGGAAATGGCGTGTGCTAGCTGCTATCCTGGCCCAAATAATAGTGAACACATACAAGGGGCCTCCAAAAGCTTCATGGAGAATGAATATTATGAAAAAAATTATGCATAGATTTTAAAAAACTTTTGCAGCAAAATTAAACTCAAACTTTAATTCAATTTTGTATAAACTTTTTAACTAAAGTTTTTTTGTTTGCTTGTTTCAAATAACTATTTATTTAATTTTATTTATTATCATTATTGTTATTTTTATTTTTATTTTTAAATTGGCAATAGGGCACAAGTGGTCACCACAGAGACAGAGAGGTAAAGTGAGAAAGCAGGCTGCCAGGTCCAGGACTTGAGTCACAGTCAACCATGCAGAAGTCCAGCCCTCCACACCAACCACCACACCACCTACTGGCCCTTTCACAAGCTTTTTTAAGTCCTTTCATATATATGATGTGCCAGACATCCTACTAAACGCTTCACACATGCTAACTCCTCTCATCACTCCATGAGGTGAGTGCTATTATTATCACCAATTATAAAGGAAAGCCAGGCACAGAGAGGCTAAATTACTTTCCCAAGTCTACACAGTTAGTTAGTGTTGGAGTCAGGATTTAAACCCAGGCAGTCAGGTTCCAATATCTACCTTTTCTATCATACTACCCAGGAAACAACAGCAACAAAGGTAGAAAATCACTACTTTTAATATTGTATTCTTCATTAAAGAACCTGAATTTCAACAGTTGACACCAAAGTGAGCTTTAGAGCATAACTGGAGTGTAAAATCAAGATTAGCCACATTTTCTCCATTTGAAATTCCATTCATACATTTATTTCATCAGATAAATCACAAATAAAGTGTAAGTCTTTAGGTCCCTGCTCTCCCTGACAGCTGGGCCTTGGGGAAGAGCAAAAGCAGGCAGCACCCTCCCACTTGCCTAGCAGAAGCAGAATCTCCAATGGCCCCAGTAAGTCACCTTGTTATTGAGTCCTGTCCCCTGCAGAGCAGGAAAAACCTGGTGCGGCTCCTAGCCAGTGAGGTGTGTGAAGGTGATGGGATGTCACCCCCATGATCATGTTACAGAGCACTGAGTCTCCTGCTGGCTTTGAAGAAGTGAGCTTCTGGTTGTGGGAGACCCCTGAGAATCGTGGGGCTTCTAGTTGCTGAGAGCAGGCCCTCGGTGACAGTCAACAACAAAAGGAGACCTTGGTGTTACAACTTAAAGGAACCAAAGTCTGCTGCCCTGCCTGTGAGCTTGGAAGAGGATCCCGAAGCCCAGGAAGGGGCAGAGCCCACCAACACCTTGATGGCACCCTTGAGAGACCCTGAGGATAGGATCCAGTTAAGTGGTACCTAGACTCCTGACCAAGGCAAACTATGGGATAATAAATGTGATATTTTAAGTTTGTGATCATTTGTTATGTAGCAATAGAAAATAAATATGCATTGCCTTTGTCAACCTGCTGGCAGATAAATTGGACTTCACATGACTAGATTATACCAGAGCAATTAAAAAACAAATCTAACTAATCTAGCTCTTAATTAAACATAAAAGGATATCTTTCAGGCATTCTGTTAAAAATATAAAGGAAGAGGGCCAGCTCTGTGGTATAGCAGGGATGTTCTGTTCAAGAGAAGCCAGATCCCGTAGGCAACTCCATGCCCTGGTGGATGGGTCGGCTGGATCCCTTACAGCTGACAGCAGTTTGAATTCTGGGCCACATGTCTTGAGAAGTGTGCTGGGCCTGTGTGTGTGCATACCAGAAATTCTGAAAAGAGGGAAATGGAGGAGAAAGGATTGGGGCATGAGCATTCCCCATGAGGGGTAGGTGCTTTCTCCTCTCCGTCTATCTCTGTCTCTCAGTCTCACTGTCTCTGGTGAGCACACATGCCCTCTAGCAAAGAAAAAAGACAGAGAAGCTGGATCCCACGTGGTGACACAGTTCAAATCCCTGGCCTGACTGGCCTAAACAACCTGGGCACACATGTCAGTGCCCAAGATTTAATAGCTTAAAGGATAGGAAGAAGGGGATAGCCAGGCCCTGTGAAGGGTATTCTTCTCTCTCTCTCTCACTGTCACATGTGCATTCATGAGCTCTAACATAAAGGGGAGAGAGAGAGAGAGAGAAGCACATACAGTGAAGAACAGAGAAAAAATACAGATATATAAAGAAATGTGGGCAGGTTTCCTATCTAGGATCACAAATACATCAATAGAGAGGTGTTTCTTCCCTTTGATTTAATTCTTTTTTCCAAGTGGGCGTTTTTTCTTAGGTAAGTTTATAGAATCGAAGAGCAGAGAGTACCTCCGAAGTCTATCTCCTTCACTTGCCTGGCTCCAGGAAGGGTCTCAACTAAATCAAATTTAATGAAGAAGTGTCTACTCTTACTTAAACTTCTCCCATGACGTTCCAGTGACTTAAAACCTTCAACCTCAGAAAATTCTTTCTGTCCACTCGAAGTCCTCCTTCCTAAGCCTACCTTCCTTTGACCCATTCTCAGAGGGAATGGAAGGCAGGCTGTCTGCATCTTATGCACTGTAACACTTCATATATTTGAAGGCAGAGAAATCCCTCTTAATGCTTGTCTTCCTGAAGCCCAAATCCCCTTGCTCCCTCCCCACCTCTCTGGTCCCTGATGGCTCTTGCAACAGTTTCCTGCTACCTGAGTCCTGCCCTTCCTGGAGTGCATGAAAACCCAGCCACACAGTGGAAAATTCTCTATCAGGATGGAGGGGTTAGAAACCCTATTTTACCACCACATAGCTGAAGAGAGCCCCTGGCTGGTTACATGGGGGTAAAAAGATCAGAAGAAAGAAACAGAGACGTATTAAGGAGCCTGGAATTGGTGAAAATTCTTCTCAGGGAATGAAGCGGGCACTGGCAGATACAAGTAGGAATTATTCCAAAAAGAAATGTTTCATGCACATTGTTAGGAGAAATAGGAGTTAAAGGAGAAAGAGATGATCTAATTAATTTTGATCAATGGTTGTCAAAATGTGGTTCTAGTACCGTCAACATAGGCATCTCCAGTATATTAGTTTTCCAGGGTTGCCTTAACAAATTACCTTAAACGGGTGACTTAAAGTAACAAGAATTCATTATCTCATAGTTCTGGATGCTAGGATTCAAAATCAAGGTGTCAGTAGGGGCATACTCTCCTTGAAAGCACTAGGAAAGAATCTGTTCTATGCCGTTCTCTTAGTTTCGGTTGTTGTCACAAATCATTGACATGTTTAATTTTGCTGACATCACTCCAGTCTCTGCCTCTGTGGTCACATGGCATTCCCTCTGGGTATCTGTCTCTGTCTCCTGTAAAACTGAAGAGTTTATCCTACTTTCGGGACTAGCAGTTAGCGTAATGGCTATGTCGTTGGACTCCCATGTAGTTGACTGCGGTTCGAGTCCCGGACCTGGTGGCTTAAACTCACGCTGGGCGCGTGTGCGTGTGTGCCCAAGATCCCAAGAGGAGAATGGAGGAGAAGGGATTGTGGCATGGCCATCTCCCTGGGGGGTGATTTCTCGCTTTCTGTCTCTCTGTCTCTCTCTGTCTTTCTGGCGAGCACACGTGCCCTATAGCAAAAACCTCTCCAAAAAAAAAGAGAGAGAGAGAGAGATGGGGCCTTTGGGAGCTGATTATGAATGGAATTGATGCTGTTATAAAAGAGATGAAAACGAGAGAATGAGAGAACGAGATCCTTTACCCCTTCTGCTATGTGGACTTATAGTGAGAAGACAATCATCTATGAGGAAGAGGGCCCTCTCTAGACACCAAATCTGTTGGCCCCTTATTCTGTGACTCCCCATCCTCTGGACCTGCTAGAGGTAAATTTCTGTTGTTTATAAGCCACCCAGTGTATGCATTTTGTTATAGCAACCCTAACACACTAAGACAAGGGAAATACTCTCTAACCCTATATACCAGAAGCCAGTCAGAAGGGCCAATTTCTGGACCCCTCCTAACACTCAAGCAGAAGAAATACTGGAGGGGAGTCCAGGAAACCATTTCAGTGATTCTGCTGCTTGGGAGTTTCAAAAGCCACTGATTTAGATGCAACTGAGGCATTTTCCAAAATGCATCTGTTACCTTGACTCTGAGTACAGAAAATTTAAAAAAAAAAAAAAATAGTGGAGTATCTTCAGCAACATGCAAATTTTCATGGAGTAAATCTCTGAACTTCCTCATCTGAGATCAGGTCTATGAGTATGTTTTGGTGGAGAAATATTTTATTTTGCTATGAATCCATTTGGAGAGTGCCTTGTACTTAACAGAACAAGGACTGTTGTACTGTCAACATGCACTCAGGGGCGATCTGAGAAAAGCTCTGAATAGAAAAAGATTCTGATCTGGATCACCACTGTTTTTGTTTTTGTTTTCGCATTTTTAGGTGTTTGCCACAGGGTGCATGGACTCACTGGAGAGAGGTGGAGAGAGAAGGAAAATGAGAAGTCACCCTCCAGGGAGGATGGCCATGTCGCAATCCCTTCTCCTCCAGTCTCCTCTTGGGATTTTGGGCACATGTGTATGCACATGTGCCTGGCGTGAGTTTTAAACCACTGGGTCTGGGACTCAAACCAGATTCAGCCTTGTGGGAATCCAGTCCCTTAACCACTATCTCACCTGGTAGGCCCTGGATCACAGTTTTTGAAGGGCCTTTCATCTCTGGCCCATAGCAGTACAAAGGATCTCAAGGGAAGTAACCCTCAGGATCCAAAAGCCCAGATACCTACCTGTCTGAGCTCCAGAAGCAGCCAAGTCAGAGATGAAGGCTGACAAGGAGAAAAGTGCACCCACCCTGAGCCCACAGGAAGAAGAGAAGAGAAACCCAGAGGAAGTATTTCTAGCTTCTGCTTCTCTGAATAAACACACCTGCCTGAGATACTAGATGAAGCTCCTGAATTTCAGTCCCGTCAGCAGAACTTCCTGGCCGTCTGGGAAGCTTCAGGCAGTATCCTTCAAACTTGCTGAGTTTTTATTGCAGAGCGTGGCCTGGAGACTGTGACTGTCTCTTGGGGTGCAGTAAATGAAGGGACATGAAAAGAAAGGAAGATAGCATTCAAAAACACCCCTTGCACAGTATGTAATGGAAAACAATCACACCAAAAATAAATGGCCATGTGTCCTTTGGGGACTCTGCACTGCTGCCTTGAGCCTGGGTTTCGATTCTTCTGGAAGGAATTATGCAGCGATGGCGGCTCCTGCACAAGCTGAGGGCTCAGGTTTCCTAGACAATATCCTGACTTCGGACACATGTGTCTCAGCAAGCTATACGCCCACTGGCTCGGGAGAGTACAATAGCTGTTTGGTGGCTTGTTAGAAGGGTGACTCTGTTAAGCAAGGCAGCAGTTTTCATTTTTAAATTCAGGCTCTTTCTGACTCAAACATGCCTGAAGGAATAATACTGTTTGCTACCTTGATTTTTTTATGTGGACTTATTCATCCTAAAAGTCTATTAATAGAGAAATTAGGCTCTTTAGATAGTTAAGTGACTCAGATTCTGCATTTATTCTATAATGTGCTTTGAGATTTGGGGAAATCACATACCAATATGGGTTCTGTATCTAAATAGTGTGGATGCCACCAGTGAGCAGCCACACCTGCAGGTGCACTTTAAGGGAGCTCCATTGGGACCACCTCTCCTTAAAGGTTAAGAGTAAGAGATGAAACAAGATCATAAGCAGATGAGATTTGTTTCTCCCTCTCTCTCCATGCCACTCGAGATCTACCTTGCTCACCAGCTCCACAGAGGAAACCCCCACCTTACTGCCCCATTCCACACACCCACCTATTTCCCAACCTACTCACACTTCCTCCTTCCTCCTCTCCCCTCCATTCTCCACTGACATAATAAGGGGCAAGCTTTGTACTCTGTCCTCCCCATGACCACCAACTCATGGGCAATACCACCCGAAACTTACAGAAGCACAATTCCATTTCCAGCAGGTGGGCACACAGGGGGGACGAAGGACAAACTTGTCTCCCCAGTCCACCCCGACCCACACTCTTCACAGGAGAAAAAAGTTAATTGGCAGAGTCCTAGGGCCAACAAAGGAAGCCAAGACCAATGGGGGAGATACTTACTGGCAAGCACATAAGCATTTCTAAAGAAAGGCTTGCTTTGCTGCACCTTGATATTCTGAATATTTATGTCTACCCCAGCCTAGTCTGGGCCCAATCCCCAAGCAGCCCTGTTAAGATGCAGGAAATGGTGATCATTTTAAATAAACAAATAAATAAATAAATAAAATCACTAAGTCTGTGAGTGTGAAACACTTAGAAGATCTATTGAAATAGTAGTCATCAATGGCCAATGTCAAAGGTTCCCTCAAACAGAGCTCACAAACAGACAGTGGTATAGCAATAAAACGTGATGCTCTGCAAAGCTGACTCACATGGGAAAGTTCCAGGTTCACATCTGGAGACCTCCTTGAGTATGCCAGACTCACATGTGCCCATGATCCTGGGCAACTGAGGCTATGGTGGATCATGACATAAAGATCTTGTTGAGGGTGCCATCTCTCTCTCTCTCTCTCTCTCTCTCTCTCTCTCTCTCTCTCTCTCTCTCTGGAAGAATTAAACAAATAGACTTTTTAAAATGTACAAAGTTTAGCACTTCCTATTCCTGCCAATTTCACAGAATTTTCAGCCAACTGGTGATGGGAGGGTGTGGAAGTGGTGGATAGTCAGTCTGGAAATGTAGCTGTATTATGATGTGCGTGTTTTCTAATCAGCTTCATTAATGAGCAGATTTATTCAGATGCCATTAAATTATGGTATTGCAAGTATTATGCAAACAAATCTGAAATACCTGACATCTTTCTGGTAGCACTGCCAAATGCCTTCACAAGGCTGTCAATACGAAATCAGGAATACTCTTAAAAACCATAATGTTAAAGATAAGAGATTCCACTCTCAGCTATTACATAGGACTTGATGAATCTTTTAGTCAGAAAATTGGAAATAATTCATTATGTCTCAAAAAAGTTTCCGCCTAAAACAATGCTGTGTAGATAATTTTTTAAGATCCTTTTCCAGTGTTCATGCCACTTTATTGCAAAAGAAGCAAATTAAATTTCTTCTTTGTTCCAGATCTTTTGCACATTTTCTCCCCACCCCCTTCTCTTCTCTTTCCTTTTTTTTTTTTTTTTTTTTTTTCTTAGCGCTTTTTTATAAGCTTGTCTCTCTTTCTCACATTTCCTGTCATGGAGTAGGAGGATACATTTTTATTTTGTAATAAGGTTGCTTAAATCACTTCCTCAATCTCTCTCTGGAGAACAGGGTTTCAATAAAAATGTTTCATGGGCTCTTATAACGTCTTTTCTTTGTTGCTCACTGCTTGGGAGCTGGGGAGAAAGTGGAAACCATTGTCATAGATCCGGCCTGGCAAGGAAAGACCTATACTTCCAGAGAGATTAAGTACAAATTGGGAGGGCCACAGGGTGGGGTGGTGCATGCACTTATGACATCAGCTCCCACCCTCCTTCCTTCCCTCCGGGCAAACAGGGAAGATAAGTAAGTGTCCCTGTTAGGTTAGTCTTCCCACATTCCCTTGCTGGCCCCCTTTCTTTGCTCCCAGGCTGGCCGTGTGCAGAGAGGTTAGTGATAAAATAACTGCTTTTATCCCTCTTGAAAATATTTATGGCTAGACATTGGAAATGGCCCTGGGAAGTATCCCTATAAATTTCCTGTGACCCCCCCCACCTTTCCCTATCTTGAAACTCAAGATGAATCAATCCTAGGGTGAAAAAAGGGAGGAAGAACTTTCAAAGGTGAAATGTGATACCAATTTCTTATCTTATTGGCAACTCTCCAAGTCTTGCTTGAGCCATTTTGTTTGGCCTGAAGTGACTGATCACCAGCTGGGAAAACACAGTCCCTGTAGGGAGGTTCCAAGCCTGAACTGGAGATGGCTCAAAGACACCACTCTGTTGAGGAGAGAGTGACTCCTCTTTCTGAGGGCCATGTGTGTGCAAGCTCTGTAGGAAGAGAGGTCACTCTCTCCAAAACCTCTCTGTGTCAATAAGTGAACATTTAAAAATTCAAAGACACTATATTCACTGGGGCTTTAGTAAATTCAATGGCAAGGCCTCCTTTGACATCAAATTTTAGAAGACCCTCCCAGCTGACCCAAGTAGGGACATTAACTGTCACCTGCATGAAGAACCCACTGTCAAACTCAGAAATAACTTACCATCAGAATGGCTTTAAAAGCTCAGGGTGTCCCTGAGGCTTCTTATTTGGCCTGGTATAGGGTGAATTTCTGACTCTGGATAATAGTCTCACACAGTCCTGCATTTGTCCTTTGGCCTAACTTCATGTCAACCTAAAAAGGTAAACTAAGTCAAAGTATGTAAAGGAAAAGGAGCTTATTTGGGCATAAGTTTAAGGACTGCAGCTAGCATGCAGCCCAAATGAACATTATTCAGATTGCCCCTAACATGCTCACTAAGGTTTTATAATCCTCAAGCAAAAGGATTTTTCTTTCCTTTTCTTTTTTTCCAGAGAAATTTTTGCTGTAGGGCACATGCACTCACCAGAGAGACAGAGACAGAAAGTGAAAAATCACACGCTGGGGGGATGGCCATACTGCAATCCTTTCTCTTCCATTCTCCTCCCTCAAACAGAGTTTTACAGGCAAAAACTGCAAGGAGAAGGGGAAGAGAGAGAGGAGATTATACCAGTTGTTTTGGGAGAATTATCCTTAGTTATTACTACTACAGTATCAATAGTAAGGTGGACAGGCAATTTCTGGATAGATGTCGTTGCAAAAGCAGTCTTTGTGTCATGATGCAGTGGTCTTTGTATAATGCTGTGCTTCTTCCAGAGTTCTTTAAGTAACAATTCTTGTTACCAGGCATAACTGGCATGAGAAAACACCTCCTCTATGGCCTTCCCTGACTTGGTTTAGTTAGGATTGACATGAATTAATCCATTTTGATTCTGACAAACTTTCACACTCATCCATTGTGTGGTACTGGAAAGGTCATTCAAAATATCTGAGCCTCTTTTTCTTCATCTGTAAAAGAAAAAAATAATGTCTATCTTATAACATAATTGTGAGAGGGACTGGCAGATGGTGTGGTGGGTAAGGCGCTGCATTCCCACATGGGTAACCACGGTTTGAGTCCCAGACTGGCAGCTTGCTTTATCATTCTTCCTCTTGCACTCTCTCTCTGTCTCATTCACACACTGGTCAAATTGAAGAAAAATAATAAATAAATAAAATTAAATTTAAAATTTTTAAAAAGGTAATTGTGAGAAGTAAATAAGACAATGTACATACATCTTGTGTACAGTATCAGGCACAAATAAGTCCTAAGCTGATTGTCATGCTCATTGTTATGATGGTGACATTGTGCTGGTTTCCCAGCCACCTCTGAGGTGCTGGTAATTTAAGCTTATTCACAGGCGGAGAAAGTCTAAGGGTGAGTGGTTACTGCAAAGCCTTACTTTCGATGCCTGGCCAGACCCAATGACGGGACAAAGGCCTTGTTGTTAGGAATCTGACCTATCCTAATATGTAAAGCACTGAAGTCTCCCCAGCACTTTCTATTGGGGCCCGCAGATTCTGTGGTGGTTAAGGGTGCTGGACTCCTAATGGCTGACCGTGGTTCGAGTCTCAGATTTGGTGGCTTCTTTTCTTGCTTTCTCTCTCTCTCTCTCTCTCTTCTCTCTCTCTCTCTCTCTTCTCTCTGTCTTTCTCTCTGTCCCTCTCCAGTCAAATAAAGTAAAATAAATAAATAAATAAAAGTTAAAGAAAAAATAAATAAATGTTACTGAATAGATGTAACATTATTTTATATATATATATATATATGCATCACAGACAAATGTCTTGACCTCCAAGTATCTATACTGAGCATAAATTTCAGTTTTTCTGGCTGGAATCAAGGGACACACAGTGTTCTGCTGTCAAGAGCTAGTCATGATCCTGAATGCACAGCCTCATCCTAAGGTCAACGTAGCAAGCAGCTCACAAGCACAATTCAATTGGTCTGACTCTTGCACAATAAAACTGCAATTTTCATTTTACTTTCTCATTTTCCTAGTTCTCCAGGACATAAAATCAATTTTTATTGTGACTCTTTTCCCGATTCTGGAAAAATAAGAGATGATGCAAATCGGCTAATCCTTTCACAATTTCCAAGGCTTAAAAATCACTTCCCACTATCTCCAAGGTCAACTGGACAGGACTTCCCAAGTTCTATTCCTTGTCTCTCCTCAGTCACAAAGCCGAGTTTCCTTTTACTTTCAAAGGCAGTGCCTGAAGTTCATTTCTCCCTCGCTGCCTAGGAAAGCTTCCATATGTGTTGGGGAATAGCCTGCATCCCCCCAGGGATGGCAAACATTGAGTCCTCTCCTCAATATTTGTCTCCATACTCACTTCCTAGCCATCTCACCTCCTCAGAAAGACCAGAACTTCATACTCCTGCATGTAACTCAAGGGATCTAGAACATTCCCTCATGTCATTGCCAAGGCCACCATGTGCCATTGCTGGTGTTTATAACTTGCTCTACACACCATCCTTGACTTGTTCAGGTCTCACTTCATTCACCCCAGATCTACAACTGGTGATAATGTCTCCAGCATCACAGTAAGTTCCAAGAGGAGATTTCTAAAGGGTGAATAGAGAGGAAGCTAGTTCAGTTACCTGAAATTAAACACTGGTGATGCCTACATTTATAAATATCTTGGGTATGTAGTGTGTTGGGATGTGAGGGGGGCCCGTGGCAATTTAAAAATCAAAACAAACATCTCAGGAGACTTAGCCCTTTTGTTCCTCAACTCTAACCCTCAGCCTGCTGGGCGCTGGTTGGTTGTAAATGAATTTAGGTCAATAAATTCCAAGAGACTTTTTCCCTAATTTCCCATCCACACCCATGACCAGAAATAAAATCTCTCTCTGGGAACCAGTCCCATTTTGAACAGCATGTGGTTTCTAACACCTTTTCTAGCATTGAGAGGCTTGCCTTCATATTCTAAGGCCTCTGAGCCTATAATTAAATCACTTATAATCAAAGAACATTACTCATATTGCCAGTGAAATACAATCTCTATATTCCTAGACAGAGCAACCATCAATTACCAGCAAAGCAAAGCCTTTAAGCAATTGGAACAATCGTTTTCATCTCAGAAATTGGCTTTGGCTTCCTTTAGCTCATATAAAGGTCCTGTCCAGGGTATACTCTACACTGTGAAGCATTCCTACTGCTGGCTGCTCTGAATTTCTGTACAAAATTAGGATTCTGTTAGGAAGGGAGAATATGGGGTGGATATTGGTAAGCAACCAACAGTGTCCACCTTCTATAAGACGACAGAGCACTGATATTATCTTCAATTAATTCTCAGTATATCCTCATAAAGTGGCGAAAAATATGAGTTAATTCCAGATGGAAAAATAGTATATGGAAATAACTTACTATAAATTTTAAGATAAGCTCATAACAAAAACCAGGATACTATTTTGTACTTTTTCTACTTTTCCTGAATGAGCCCTCTTTAGATGTAAAACTTCCCTGTCTGCTGCCTTACATAACCTTCTAGCTCCTTTGCCTATAACTTCTCTATTTCACATTATAAAGGACCTGATACCAGTAAAAAACAAGCATACTTCATTTCACTGTGCTTTCCTGTCTATGGTTTTTCCTTTAATGACAGCAAAAATGAAGTTGAAAAGATTGCAGGTAAAACAGGAAAGCAAGATGGGCCAGCCCGTGGCCTGGTGGTTAAGGTGGCTGAATCCCACATAGCTGACTGCAGGGTTCAAGTCCCAGACCTGGTGACTTGAGAAACATTCTGGGTGTTTGTGCCCAGAATCCTGAAAGGAGGAAGAAAAGGAAGAGAAAGGATCACTTGCTCACTTTCCTTCTTCTCCCCCAACCCCCGACTCTGTCCAGCAAGCACATACACTTTCTAGCCAAAAAAAAAGGAAGACTAGTTGCATAATGAAGATAGGCTTGTCCTTGCATTATGTGACGTATTGGTCAAAAAGTCAGAGGACGTAGATATAAAGGGTCACTGGACATTTCTAGCTTCTCTATCACTTGTGTCAATTGCAAAGTGAAGTATCCTTTTTCCTTTCTCCACTCAAAAATGGCTGATATTTTATTGGAACTAAGGGAAAACCCAATAAAATTGCCTTAAACTAAAAAGAAGAGGGGGCAGCAGGTATGGTGGTTAAGATGCTAGATTCCCACATGGCCAATCATGATTCAAGTCCCAAATCTGGCAACTTGCTTTCTCACTTTCGCTTTCTTTCTCTCTGTGTCTCTTTGGTCAAATTAAGAAAATAAATAATAATAACAAATAGAAGTAAATAAAAAATAATTTAAAAAAACTAAAAAGAAGATAGATTGACTCATCTAGGTGGAAATATAGGGATATCATGATCAAGTATGGCTTACCCACGATCCTGGCTCTACGCAAATGATTCTCTCGAAAATAGATGTGTGTGTGTATGTGCATGTGTATATATATATATATATGGAAGCTCCATAAGTAGGTTTCATTTTTAAGCTATTAACTGATACAGCTACGTAAGTCCTGGACCTTATATCTGTAAATGACAACTTTCATCCAAACATCATTCCAGGCAAGAGTCCTGAGACTCATCTTAAGTGGGTCACTGGTCACAAGCCTTCCTTCGCAACAGACAACTATGATCGAAGTTATAAAATGCTGATTGTCTTAACTAGAGAAAACCCTTGGATCACAAAATTTTAGGTTGAACCATGTGAAACTGTAATACTAAAAGGCAATGATTTTTTGACCTGCGAAAACAGTAATTTTACATGAGTTAGACCATTACATGAGCTGTATATGGAGAAGCATGAATGCCAAATGAAAACCCACGTAGTTAAGAAAGTGGGCAGGAAACTAACACATCTAATGTGTGAGCATTGTTGGGATAGGAGCGGACTGGGAATTCTTCCCTGGCAGGCTTCACTGTATGCTAGTTATGTGAACTTGGGTAAGTTTTTCAATTCCTCTATGCCTTGACTTCCACATTTACAAAATAGAAATTACAACATACATGCCTTGTAGGGTTGCTATGAGGATTCAATGAGTTAATACACAAAATTTTTAGAATAGTAACTGGTTCTCAGCAGATATAAGCCATTATTATTATTGTTGTTGTTTTCTTTGTTATTTCTGGACAAATGCAATGGCCTTCATTTGTCATCACCACAGTGCTTTGTTTATATTTGGGTGATGCTCTGTCTTGTAACCAATACTAATAGCTGCACTCCCAGAGCACTAAAGTTCTGGGGGTTATTAAAATTGGAGTCATCATTCAATTACATTTCATCACACTAAGAAAAGGTTATTTTCATCTGTGTGCTTACCCACAGAGCCTCTGCAATCACCACACTCTCAAAGTCAATTAGAGTCAGCAAATTACCCAAAGACATAAAATAATTGTTTTCTAGAAAGCACAGAGTAGCTAGAGAGGCACGGTCTCAAATCAGATGACTAGTTTTATGAGCTTCTCAATCTCAAAGGAAAGGCCAAATTTGCTTACTCTCTGCCCACCCCCCTTCCCCCTTAAAGAGAGTTTATTGTGTTTGTTTTTAAATCATGGGCTTCAGTATTACCAGCAGCATATCCTGGGATAGTCATGTAGTTCATCACTCTACCTCTCAGCAGGATTGTTTCAAAATCATCCCAGGCTAGACGGGCAGTCACACTATTCCTAAGAAACAGCTCGACCCCTGCAAGAAGCCCACTCTAAGAATACAGAGGGAAAACTGGAGGGTGTTTCATACTTTCTGCTTGCCACTTGATACCTTTGTGCCTCTGATTACCAAAATGTGTGTGTGTGTGTGTGTGTGTGTGTGTGTGTGCTTCTCCCTACCAACACCCAATCAATTCTCCTATGGATTCTCCAGCATATATTCTTGTAACTGAGGGTCCTCTAATTCAGTTCAGTCTTGACACTGTCTTCCTTGGAGTTAGCATCAGATAACATAGGTTGAGAGCTCAGTCCTGCAAGACTGCCTCCTTCTTCAACTGCCAGTCATAACTAGGCTGGCATCTATATTTCTTTGTAAATCAGGAGTTCATTTGCCCAGGTTTGATTAACTTGTTAGAGTGGCTCACAGAACCCAAGGAAACAATTACGTTTGCTGTTTTTCTTATAATCAGTATTACACAAAATACCTACAAAGAAAGAAAATCAGAACAATCTATGGAATGCAAGGTCTGTTAAATCCCAAGAGAAGTATAAATATGAATCCTTGGTTACATTCCACACCTATCAAGAGCTTTGCCCAAAAGGCATGCTTCAGTTCACATAAGCAAAGGGTTGTAGATTTACAATATGACTCCCATCCTTTCTTTATTACTATGTTCCTTGTGTTTCCCAACAGAGCTGAGTACCTCTAGAACCTCATTTGCCCTTCCCTACCTGCCTATCATTCTGAGCTAGTCTATGAGGTCAGCTGAACTCCACTTCGGACTTCCAGCAGCTGCCCTATCAATATCTGGCTTTTGTCCCGTCTTACTATTCTTCTCATAATACTATCCATGACTACTGTATACCAAACAAAAACAAGAACTATTAGTTTTGGAAGCTTTCACAGGTATGAAATGAATTCAGAAAATTTGGCTCCTAGCCTGCTGAAACTTGAGGAATCAAGCAAGCATATGTTGTTGGTCAAGTTTGGGGATTTTCCTAAAGATGTGTGGCTCCCTTAGCTTTCGTTCCACATTCTTTGGGGGTTGGCTGCATATTCAATGTACAAAATTAATTTTAACTTTCTAGCCCTGATAACATCCTGGGGTTGTTAAATGCACCAGGGTACTTGGTAATTCATCTTACTTGGAATTTTCACAGCTTGGTAAGCATGCATTCATTATTCTAGAAATCGCTTTAATGTTTAACAAACATATCTGGCATATTCTCAGCATTCACATTTTCCATTCTCACCTAACCTGTCATAAAACATGCTACATGTATACAAATAATCTTTTTTATTTATTTTTAATTTATTATCATCATAATCTTATTTATATTACATTGAATTGCATATAACTTTACAGTGTATTACATTGCTTTTTCAAAAGGGAATGCCATGCATGTCAGTCAATACCGAGACATTAAAATCCCCACTTCATCATTCAATATCTTTTGTTTTTCCCATTCATTATTATTATTATTCCAATTATTTTTTTGACCAGTCAATCACTATTTCTCATTTTTCTTGTAAAAAGACTTTTCCCATCATGAAATACGTCTCAGACCAATCCAGTTGAGAATACTATACACGTCATCATCAACAGGTAATAAGCCATATCTGTGTCCCACTAATGTCATGCCTCTCTATTTGTTCTCTTGCTTTCTCTATCCTCTTCTCTTCACTCCCCCATTCCACACTGTCTTATTCTCCTTAAGTATTTTCACTGCTTTTATGTCCACCAATATTTTGTTCTCTACCATAGGGTGCGAATAGTTGGTATATATTAAGTGGATACATACAATATTTTTCTTTTATAGCCTGGCTTACTTCACTCAGCAATAGATCCTCCATATCTGACCGCTTTCTATCAAATGCCAGGGTCTTGTTATTTTTTATGGCTGAGTAGTATTCCATAGAGTATATATGCCACACTTTTCCAATCCATTCATCGGTTTGTAGACATTTAGGTTGGTTCCATGTCTTGGCTATCGTGAATAATGCTGCAAGAAACATTGATGTGCAAGCACTTTTCTGACTGAGCGTTCTCCTGTCCTTTGGGTAGATACCCAGAAGTGGGATTGCTAGATCAAATGGTAGTTCTATTTGTAGATCTTTGAGGAACCTCCATATTGTTCTCCACAGTGGCAGAACCAGTATACATTCCCACCAACAGTGTAGGAGAGCTCCCTTTTCACCATATCCCTGCCAACATTTATCACTTTTTATATTCTTTGCCATTCTGACAGGGGTTAGGTGGTATCTCATTGTGGTTTTTATCTGCATCTCCCTTATGATGAGGGATGTTGAGCATTTCCTCATATGCTTTTTGGCTGTTCGTATGTCTTCCTTAGAGAGATTTTTGTTCAGCTCATTTTCCCATCTTTTAATTGGGTTAATCATTATTTTTTTCACATAAGGCACTTGAGTTCCCTATGTATTCTTGTTATCAGTTCCTTGTCTGAGGCATATTTAACAAGAATATTTTCCCATTCTCAGGATTGTAGGTTCACACTTGTTACTGTGTCCTTTGCTGTGCAGAAACTTCTTAGTCTGATACAGTCCCACTTGTCTATTTTAGGGATTATTGCCTGTGCTTTGAGAGTTTTATTTAAGAAGTCTTTGTCTACTCCAATGTGTCCCAGAGTTTCCCCAGTATTTTCCACCAGTAGCTTTATTGTTTGAGGTCTTAGGTTCAGATCTTTGATCCATTTTGAGTTGATTTTTGTTAATGGTGAAAGGTGGGGGTTCAGTTTCATCTTCTGCAGGTGGATACCAGTATTTCCAGCACCATTTACTAAAGAGGTTTTCCTTTTCCCAATGGATTGACTGATATCCTTTGTCAAAAATCAGTTGACTGTAAGCTTTGGGGGTTATTTCTGGGATCTCTATTCTATTTCATTGGTCCACATGTCTGTTTTTGGGCCAGTACCATGCTGTTTTGATGATCACAGCTTTATAGTATATCTTGGGATCAGGGAGTGTTATGTCTCCTACTCCATTCTTCTTGTGCAGGATTGCTTTTGCAATATGAGATCTTTTATAATTCCAGACAAATTCTATGATTGTCTTTTCTAGATCTGTGAAGAATATATCTGGTATTTAATTGGAATTTCATTAAACATGTAGATTAATTTGAGTAGAATTGCCATTTTGATTATGTTAATTCTTCCAATCCAGGAACATGGGATGTCCTTCCATTTTTTTATGTCGCTTTCAATATCTTTTTTAAGATTTTCATAGTTTTCTTTATAAAGGTCTTTGACTTTCTTAGCTAGGTTTATCCCCAGGTATTTTATACATCTTGTGGCTATGGTGAAAGGGATTCCTTTCTTCAGCTCTACTTCACTCAACTTGTTCATATATAAAAACGCTATAGATCTTTGGATGTTGATTTTGTATCTGGCCACTTTACTGTATTCACTTATTACTTCAAGAAGTTTTTTCATGGAGACCTTTGTGTTTTCTAAGTATACCATCGTGTCATCTGCGAATAAAGATATTTTCAACTCTTCTTTGCCTATTCGAGTGCCTTTTATATTGTTCTCTTCTCTGATTGCATTAGCTAAGACTTTCAGTACTATATTAAAGAGCAGTGAAGAAAGTGGGCAGCCTTGCCTAGTGCCCGTTTTTAGTGGAAAAGCTTTTAGCTTTTCCGCATTCAGTATAATGTTAGCTGTAGGTTTTTCATAGATGGCTTTTATTGTGTTGAGAAATGACCCTTCTATACCAATCTTACTGAGGGTCTTAATCATAAAAGGATGTTGTAATCTATCAAATGCTTTCTCCGCATCAATTGAAATAATCATATGGCTTTAATCTTTCTTTCTGTTAATGTAGTGTATTACATTTATGGTCTTGTGTACGTTGAGCCACCCTTGCATACCTGGGATAAAGCCTACCTGGTCGTGATGAATAATCTTTGTTATATGTTGTTGGATATGATTTGCAAGTATCTTGTTGAGCATTTTTGCATCTATATTCATCAATGATATTGGTCTGTAGTTTTCCTTTTTTGTCTTGTTCTTATCTGTTTTGGGGATGAGGATGACTGAGGCTTCATAAAATGAATTTCGAAGGTTTCCTTCTTTTTGAATCTTTAGAAATAATTTTACTAGGATAGGGGTCAACTCTTCCTTAAAAGTTTTGTAGAATTCAGAAGTGAAGCCATCTGGACCTGGGCTTTTCTTTGTCAGGAGGTTATTTATTACCTATTCGATCTCCTGGCTTGTTATGGGTCTATTCAGGTTCTCTATGTCCTGATTCAATCCTGGTAGACTATATGCATCCAGGAATTTGTCCATCTCCTCCAGGTTATCTTGTTTGTTGGCATATAGTGGCTCATAGTATCCTCTAATGATATTTTGTATTTCTACTGTGTCTGTTGTAATATTGCCTGTTTCATCACGTATTTGATTAATCTGGTTTCTTTCTTTCTTCTTCTTGATCAGTCTAGCCAATGGTGTGTTGATCTTGTTCATCTTTTCAAAGAACCAGTTTTTGCTTTCATTTATTTTCGTTTATTTTCTATTTCATTTATTTCTGCTTGAACCTTTATTATTTCTTTTCACCTGGCATTTCTGGTATTTGTTTGTTGTTGTTTTTCCAATTTCCTGAGGCATGATGATAGTTTATCTATTTGCCATCTTTCCATCCTTTTCTTATGCGCACTAATTGCAATGAATTTTCCTCTTATGACTGTTTTTGCTATGTCCCATAGATTATGAACACTTATGTACTCATTGTCATTTGTTTCCATAAATTTTTTCATTTCAGACTTAATTTATTCAGTAGTGAAGAAGTCATCCAGAACCAGATTGTTCAGTTTCCATGTGTTTGTGTATTTTGGGGGTTGTTTCTTGAAATTAATCTTTTTTTTTTTTTTTTTTGGAGAGATTTTTGCTATAGGGCGCGTGTGCTCTCCAGCCAGATAGAGACAGAGAGACGGAAAGCGAGAAATCACCCCCCAGGGGGGATGGTCACGCTGCAATCCCTTCTCCTCCATTCTCCTCTCGGGATCTTGGGCACGCACACACATGCACCCGGCGTGAGTTGTAAGCCACCGGGTCCGAGACGCGAACCGCGGTCAACTACGTGGGAGTCCAGCAACATAGCCATTATGCTAACTGCTGATTCCTTCTTGAAATTAATCTTGAGTTTAGTTCCATCATGGTCAGAGAAGATGCTAGATACAGTTTCTATGCCTTTGAATCTGTAAAGGTTTGATTTGTGTCCTAACATATGATCAATCTTTGAAAAGGTTCTATGCCAGGGTGAGAAAACTGTATATGTTGTGGACAAAGGGTGGAAAGTTCTATAGATAACTGTCAAGCCCATTGTATTTACAGTATCATTTAGGTCCTGTATCTCTCTATTTATTTTCTGCCTACAAGATCTGTCTAAAGTAAATAAAGGGGTGTTGAGATCTCCAACAATTATAGTATTTTTCCCTATTTCTCCTTTTAGCTCCAGCAGTCTTTCCTTCACATATTTAAGTGCACCTGAGTTGGATGCATAGATATTTATAAGCGTTATGTCTTCTTGCTGGATTACCCCATTTACTATTACATAATGTCCTTCTTTGTCTCTTCTTACAGTCTTTGTCTTGAAATCTATTTTGTCTGAGATCAATATCGCTGCTCTAGCCCTTTTTGGATTTCCATTTGCATGGAATATTCCAGCCCTTTACTTTTAGTCTATGTATGTCTTTATCCATAAGTGAGTTTCTTGTAGGCAACAGATAGAGAGTTTCTGTTTTTGTATCCATTTAGCCAGTCTATATCTCTTAATTGGACAATTTAATCCATTGACATTCAATGTAATTATTGATATTTCAGTATCTGATCCTATCGTTAAGTGAGCCATTTTCTTGGTTGCTTTTTGTTCTTGTATAACTGCCTATTTGACTTTTTAGTTTTTCTGGTATAGTACTCCCTTCAGAACCTCTTGAAGAGCTGGTCTGGAGTTGGTAAATTCCTTCAAATTTTGTTTATCTGAGAATGTTTTTTATCTTTTTTTCCATATGAAAGATAATCTTGCCGGGTAAAGTATTCTTGGTTGAAATTGTTTTTCATTCAACACTTTGACTATATTTCCCCATTCTTTCCTTGCCTTCATTGTTTCCACCGAGAGATCCGATGTTAGCCTGATGGGGTGATCTTTGTAAGTAACTTGACGTTTCCCTCTTGCCAGCTTTTGTATCTTGTCTTTGTCTGTTGTTTTTGCCAGTCTGGCTATGATGTGCCTTGGAGAGGATCTCCTTGGGTTGATTCTACTCAGGGTCCTGTCTATTTCTTGGGTCTGGATATTTGAATGCCTTTCTAGGTTTGGAAAGTTTTCTTCCAGGATTTCATGGAATGAATTATCTAGGCCCTTATTATTTTCTTCCTCTTCTGGGATACCAGTTATCCATATGTTGGGGCACTTTACGGTATCCAGTATTCCTCGTATATTATCCTCATTTATCATTGTTGTTTTCTCGGTCTTCTTGATACTTTTTTCTAGGTCAGATGTTTTGTCTTCTACATTAGAGATTCGATCTTCTGCCTGATCTAACCTACTTTTAACACTTTCAAGGGAGGTTTTGATTTCCTGTATCACATTCTTCAACCCTAGAAGTTCCATCTGGTTCTTGTTTAAGGTATCTATTTCTTCTTTCAAATCATATAACGACTGCCTCATCTCCTGGAGCTCCTTGTTTCTTTTCTCTTCCATCTCAGTTAGTTTGGTCACTACAAATATTCTGAATTCCTTATCAGACATGTCCACAATGTCCATTGTGTTGACTGTGGGTGATGTAGGCTTGATGATTTCCCTTGGGGGAGTGGCCTTTTGTTGGTTGCTCATACTTCCTGAGCCTCTGTGATTGTTCCTAGTCATCAGGTGATCTATATGTTGCTTCCTAACATATTTAAAGTATCACTGAGTGTTAAAAGTTGTACAGGATTAGAAAATTGATGATTTCTCTTATGGTTGGCCTACCTGTTGCTCAACATGTACTGTTGTCACTGGTCCTGGGTGACTGAAAGTCCTCCCTGGTTCTAAGAAGTGGTGAGCCTCCAACTGACCTAATAAGCAACACCTCAAGAGCAAGGAAAAACAAAACAAAACAAAATCACATGTCATGCAATGTGAGCCACGCACTATTCAAAACACTAAAATTCAGAGAGTCCAAAGGCAAGTGGGGAAGGGCCAGAGGATGAGCGATAGGTCCTGGGCAGAAGGGCCTGCAGGCGCAGGCTGCCTGGTGTCCGGAACTGCTGGCTGGCTAGATCCGGTTTGCAGGTGGGGTGTGGAGGGATGCGAGTTCGTCTTTAAGTTCCATGAGACCAACCTGAAGTCCAGAGGGGAGCAGGGGTGGGGATGCGCGAAGGCCCCGGGCGGAAGGTCCTGCAGCCCCAAGGCACCTGGTGTCCAGAACTGCTGACTGGCTCAATCCTGTTTGCAGATGGAGGGGGGTGCAAATAAACAATTTTGCAAAAATGGCTTTTTACTGTGTCTAAGGATAGACATTCAAGTTTCGGATTATTTTAGAGATGAGATTTCTCATTCCTAAAAAGTGTTATGACCATGTAACTATTCCCCTAGAGTTTTGTGGGTTCTTCTTCCATTCCAAATCCAAGTTAAGATTCACAATCTTTATAAAGATTTTCCTGAATAATAACACATCTTCTCATTCCCTCAGGATGTTTGTGTATAATTTGTGCCACACTCCCCCCTGTGTTTACATTTTGTGGGTGCTATTCCCCTTGGGTTGCTAGGTCTTGTGAGTATAGGCCCTTCCATTAGGCTATAGGGATTTGCTGTAATTTCTTCTATTTCATTCTTGATTTCCCTACCTCTTTTGTGTTTCTCACAATGTTGTGCCCTCTGTTAACATACCATAATTGTCTGTTGATATTGGGTACCAGGATACCATATTTTTTGAAATATCTCCTGCAAAGATTCCCAACAAGCAGAGCCACTCTGCTGTGCAGTCAGTCACAAGGAGGACATCCTAAGGAATATGAAAAAAAATGCAACCTGTTCCTTTTTTTTTCAGGTTACCTACAATGACTTGGAGAGGAAGGCTCTTGTGGATGAAATATTAATATAACTTAGTATGGTAGATTCCTGGTGTTCTCCAATGTGCAATTCCAAAGGGCTTCCCCATGAACCATCCTTAAATGAAAATTGTGAACCAACCTATGATGTAGTGGTTAAAGTGTTAATGGATGGGAAAGTGTTGAGCTGCATTGTGAAGTTCTTGGTCCTTTGGGTCCAGATCACTAAAATTAGAGATCTGTCCCTAGGCACAAAATGAAACCACAACCACGAATGAAGTAGGTAGAAAAGATGTAATAGGGAAGAAAGGAAAGTACACCCAAAGGCTCTTGGGCAGGCAAATTGCTAGGTGGCAACCATGTTTGATAGTGGTTAATCGTTATTTTTATTACTAGAAGTCATGAATATTCATTGGTGGGAAGTCTGTTATACTACCTATGTCCTTCGTTTTAATTCGAATCTGTGTGTTTTCTCCTGCACTTGCGCATACTTTTCTCACAGGTAAAGAATGAGGAATTTGATTACCTAATTGCACACACCCAATGTGAGCCAGGTTGTTTTAATTAGACTGCCTAATTAGTTTATCGCCCTAGTCGGAATTAGGGCATTGACCAAAATGCCCTTTTGCTTTTCTCTTAGGGCTGCCCGCTCATGACTAACCAACTGCCTACCACAAAAGCAGTTGCATCCCACATGGATGTTAGTGCTGTTCAAGTCCAGGACCTGGCAGCTTGAAAAACAGGCCAGGGGTGTATACATGTGTGCCCAAAATCCCCAAAAGAGAGAGAAATGAAGGAGAGGGGATTGGGATATGTCTATTCCCCACAGGGGGGTGTTTTATCCTCTCCCTCTCTCTTTCTGCCTTTCTCTCTCTCTCTCTGGCTAGTGCATGTGCTCTCTGGCAATATTTTAAAAAATCAAAAATTCTAAGAGGACATCATTTTGGACTAAGCTTCTGCACTAGGCCCCAGCAGACCAGATGAAAATGGAGTGAGTCTCTCATGCCAAAATGCAATTATCAGCAAGCTGAAACTTTAAGGAAGCTGAGAGATAACAAAATAGGACACTTTTTTCTGAAAACAGAACACAGTCTACCCAAGTCACTGCTATCAGGAAATAAAATGTATATACATCTTGTGGTTTTCTTAGGAATGTGAACTATCAGTCTCCTTCACCCCAAACCACCAGGCATTTTAAAAAGGTACCTGAAATAGCCGCACATGCTACCAATATGTCACAGGACATTTTGTTTTATGAACGTTCTTATTCCCCAAATATACATTCCTCCCTTTACCTTCCATCAGTAACATCTATTAGTTATAACTTTCAAAAGGTTTCAATTATAACAACATGCCAGATTTGTCATCTCCAATCTTTAAGATGAAGCAAAGTGACTCTAAGTGATCCAGAGGTTATTTTGCTCCCTTTACCACAGAATTTAGCCATTCAGTGCTATCTATGACTCCTTATAGTCAGGGATTTTTGTCTTATAGTTTGATCCTGAAGCAGGCCAGTAGGTAGCATGGTGGTTAAGGTGTTTTACTCTGATATGGTTGACCGGGATTCAAGTCCCAGACCCGGTGGCTTTCTTTACCACTTCCCTCTCTCTCTCAGTTTCTCTTCTGGTCAAATTCAAATAAACAAATATCAATAAATACAACTACATGAATAATTTTTTAGAGGTTTTTGCTATAGGGCACGTGAGCTCTCCAGAAAGACAGAGAGAGACAGAGAGGCAGAAAGAGAGAAATCACCCCCCAAGGGGAATGGCCATACTGCAATCCCTTCTCCTCCATTCTCTTCTCGGATTCTTGGGCATGCTCACACACGTGCCTGGCATGAGTTAACGTCACCAGGTCCAGGACTCAAACCATAGTTGACTACATGGGAGTCCAGCCACATAGCCATTACGCCAACTGCTGGTCCCTACATAAACAATTCTTAAAAAAAAAAAAAAAAAGATTCTGAAAGACCAGTCCAATAGTGCAGTGGCTAAGTCCTATGCATAAGGAGCTAGATCCAACATGGCTGATTATCGCTCAAATCTTGGCCCTGGTAGCTTAAAAAACATGCCAGATATGTATGGGTGTGTGCCCCCAAATATTATTGAGAGAAAAAATGGAGAAAAAGGCAACTCAGATATTGTACTACCCAAACAATCATCCTCAGTGTTGTCCCAAATAAACATTTTTTTTTATCTAATTTTGTTTATTCACTCATTTATGTTAATTTGACCAGAGAGAGACACACAGAGAGAGAGAGAGAGAGAGAGAGAGAGGGAAAGTGAGAAAGCAAGCCACCAGGTCTGGGCCTTGAACTGTGGTCAGCCATGTGGGAGTGGTTCAGCGCTTAATCACCACGCCACCTGCTGGTCCCCCCAAATAAACTCTTTTACTTTACTTACTTTGCCTCAGCATTTATCTTAGGTTGATGTCATGATAGAAAATACATACTTACCACTATTCAAATAACCCAGGTGTGAATGTATAGCTTATCTTATACATTGTTAGCTCACAGAGTATTTAAAAATGTATTGATTGGTTGTCAAGAAATTTATAAGAATAAGACCTATCACCAATGTCCATATATTGTGCTTTTCTGGAAAAATTAAATATGTTTATTTTGCAACATATAAGCAATGAAGTTGTTGCCATTCCACAGATCTGCTTGGATAGGGTATGAATCCTCAATATTTCCACACTAACCATTATCTTCTTTCTCTCTAGCACCGAGACAGAGGGTAAGCTGCCATTTATCATCTTTTCTATATATATTTTATTTATTTATTTTTAAATTTTTTGTTATAGGATGTGTATGCTCACCAGAGATAGAGAAGGAAAGTGAGAAATCACTTCCCGTGAGAGATGGCCACGTCACAATCCCTTCTCCTCCATTGGATGTTGGGTGTGTGTACACATGTGTGTGCCTTTACCTGTTGTGTTTTCCAAGCTATTGGGTCCAGGACTCAAACTGCACAGCTGGTCATGTGGGATCTAGTGGCATAATCACCATGCTACCCACTGGCCCACTCTCTCTATATTTTGAATCTTAGAATTTTTCATTTTAAAATGCGGAAAAAAATAGACTGAGAGGGATATGTGTTTCAAAAAAAAGTGGGTTTGTAGTGATTCTTTCTTGTGGAAGAGAGGATTATGTCCATGCAATTAACAAATGTGTCTCTGTAAAAGAACATAAGTTAATGTTCGATTAGGAAATAAATCATGGTAAGAACTCTGATCAGTTGACCAATTGAGAACACATTCAGCTACAAGTAATACAAAACTCAAAAACGCTAGCTTACACGAGAGTGTCAGCAGTTCCACAAAGCTGTCAGAGATACAGCCTCCTTCCATCTTTCTGTTTATCATCTTTCATGCAGTTTTCACATTCACAGTTGAAAAGCATTTTGCACATGTTTTGGGTAGAAAGAATGAAAAAGGTCCTCTTCACAGACCTCTGCCTGTGTCTCACAGGCAGGACTTTGTCCTGTTCCTATCACTAATTACAAGGAAACTGGGAACTCACATTCCAGCTTCAGAGGTGAGAAAGACGAGGAAAAGAGAATGGGAATGGCTTGCGTGAGCCCTTCATGTTATTTCCACAACCAGAATACAGAAAGCTATGCTTGAAATAGACAAGGATGGAAATGTCAATAAAGTACTTCATGAACCTATAAACATCTATAGGCTCATGCAAGTGAGTGAAGAAACACATTCATGAATGTGTGTCTACAGTCTTTGGTCCGCAGTTTACACTAATTATTGTTGAACAGGAACATGAATCACCCAAAGTGGGAGTCTGGGCTATGGAAAGACTTACTTTGCTGGATGTTAGAACCCAGTATAGCCCAGAGTGTTCTCCTCAAAAAATGGGATTTTCTTCCCTCTATCAGGTCCCATGCAGTAATGTTGGAGAAATAATAAAATTTTATTTCTATGTAAGAAATAACCCTAAAAAGAAAGCCAACCAGCTTTATAGGTAACTTAAGTCCTATATTTACAGAGTCATTAAGAGTCTGAAGGAGCACTTAAATTTTTTCTACCACACTTTATTGCATTGTATAGAGGATACTATGATGTTGGAATAATATTTGCAATTTGGGGGATTTGCTAAGGCGTTAGAATGTATCTCTGGTGAATTTCCAAGGTCTGCTGTGTGTAAGTACTGTGTGGTAGAGACCAAAGTGCTACCCTCAGGGAACCAGGGGAGGGATTAATGGGGGCTAGACTGATTAGGAGGACTTGTACAAATCACTGCTGGAGCTAATGGACACTCAGCAGACTAATTTGCAATAATAGATTATTTTCTTCAAAATTACAGCAACATCTCAATTACCCAAAATTCAGATATATTTTTTAACATCCCCATATGGAACACTTCGGGAAAACACCAAAATAAGCACAGAAGACCATTAGAACAGCCAAAGTAGGTCTCAGGAGGTCCATGTACTGAAATGCAGATATTTTATTTCTGAGAAAACCTCACTCAGAGACTATTTATTCTTGCTTTACTTAAAAGTTCACTAAGATTGGTTTCTGGTTGCTTTGTCCAAAGTCAAGTAGGAATGATTAGTTTAAGAAGAGAGCATAGAATTAGGCCTACTGAAAGCTGCAAGAAATTACACCAATGGAATGACAACAAAGTTTTTTTTTTTATAGTTCTAAATATCAGAACCAAGAATTCTAATTGTAATACTACCCAGAGTCATACAATGATGATAGTTCTTATTTTTTTTAGAGAGAAAGATTTTTCTATAGGTGCATGTACTCGCTAGGATGAAGAGAGACATAAAGTGAGAAATCATCCCCCATGAGGTATGACCATGCCACAATCCCTTCTCCTCCATTCTACTCTCAGAATCTTGAGCACACATACACATGTACCCCACATGAGTTTTAAGCTGCCAGGTTCAGGAATCAAACCATGGTCAACTACATGGGAATCCAGCAATGTAACCATTATACCATCTGCTGGTCCCCCATGATGGTAGTTCTTAACACTGATTTATCAAGAGAAAGTTAACTTGTGTTGAGGATCACTGTTTAGGAAATCATAGAAATATGTAATATACTTCAAGAAATATTTTTTACTTACATAATTAAAATAAATATATATTTACTCTTAAGGGAAGTAAGTTTCAGTTATCTGGAAAATTTATATTATAGAGGATTTAATTCCCTAATCATATTGGAGAGATAAGACTATGTTGCAACTATAGGTGAAGCCACATGCATATGTTCAATTTGCAAAGCATAAGAAAACAATCAATGCCCAGACAGATAACCATCATTTTTTAATTATAATCCATTTGAGTCAAACTGTAAATATTGCCATTCTTGAACACAGAATGAAATAAACATGCTCAAGGATATTTATTGACCCATACTAACTCCTTAAGTTAATTCGATTCCAATACGAATTGCCTCCAAAGCACTCTCAACCCCCTTCTTCTCACACAATGCAGGCAGGACTGGACATTACAAGACAGAAAACAGAACAACCAAAGTACAATGCTCATTAACCACAAGCATATGGAACACTCAAGCATGTTTTAATTAGTGTGGTCCAACTGAACCACAGTACTGAGATGCATCACTTCCAGTAAATGGACACTAAATATTTTCCATTAAAGAAGTATCAAGTAACAGTCTCAAAATCAGGCCTTTCTAAATTACTCTTCTGTTCAATAACCTTGCCGCCTAAAAGGATGTACATTATATGGTATCTGAACCCCTACAGGAAGTAATACAGAGCTGTTTTGTCATCATTCTCACATCACTGCTCGAGAGAGAGCTTTCTCCTTCAACTCAATGGAAGGAGGGCTTGGCCTTTATCGATTGCCGTGTTTCAGGTGCTCCTGGTCTGGTTAGTTGGCACCATCTGCCCCAGAAGTGGGATAGACAGCAAGGGAAAGAACATTGCTCTGGAGACAGTGTGAAAAAGGGAAAAAAAGTATCTTTTCCACACCTACAGGTGCACTACTAGGCCCAGCATCTGCAGGAAAACCAAAGTTTGTGAAGAATACCTAGAGAGCAAAAGTTTAAACATAGAAAAGAAATAAAGGTTTCTGAAGTTGAAAACTAAAGCAGCATACTTTTTCATATCAGCCCTGACTTTCAAACTAAGAGTTAGCATCATCATCACCTTCGTCATCATCGTTACATCACCTATAATTTTTTCAGTATTTCATATGAATGAGGTTCTATGCCAAGCATTTGACATACATCCATGCTCTTATTTAATTGTATGAAGTAGCTATTACTTTCCCATTTGTATTGTTAAAGAAATATCAATAGAAGTGTAGATAGAGAAACTTTTTTAAACAGTATACAATGATAAAATTAAGATTTGAACTCAGGCATCTTATTCTAAAGTTCATTCTCTAATTAACGTTCTTTTTTTTAAAAGAATTATTTATTTACTTTTTAATTAATTTATTATTATTCTTCCATTTGACCAGAGAGGGACAGAAGGAGAGTCGGAAAGCAAGCTGCCAGGTCTGGGACTCAAACCATGGTTGGCCGTGTGGGAGTACAACACCGTAACTACCACACCTTCTGCCAGCCCCCTGATTAACATTCTTAGACTTATCAGATTAACCACTTCAGTTGAACAACCTTTTGCATGGAAATGAACTCAGCAAACTTTCACTCCTTGGAGGATGGAACACAGTCTGTAAGGCATATGAGTGTAAAAGCGAAAGGGCGCCAACTCTCTGGAGCTCACATGGCCACAGTCTGATTTTAATGCTTTCTGGCCCCCTTTATCTCCCAATTAAAATTTCTCCTGGTATCCCCTAAGTCTCCTTTCATTGCCATGCCCAGGAAGTGTGATTACGACCCATCTATGTAGTTATACCTAACAGCAGGCAAGAGTGATTGAACCAGAGGAAAAGGACTTTCCTTTTTGTATTTGTCTTTAAACATGTATGAGATCAATTGCTTAGTTCTAGAGCTGCCAGGTGTTAAATAAGACCTTGGTTAGTCTACATACCACTTTGTGGTTTCCTATTAGTCATCTGCCAACAGTCCCAAATATGTCTACTGCGATCCTTTTATTTTCCCATAAAGTTGATTGGTTTCTCTCTACTAAAATCTTTCAGCATTACCTTGCTTTGGATTTTGATTTCCAGATCTTCTTTTAAAATTTCCCTCCCTTTAATTAGTTGGCCCTTGGAGACGAAGCCAAATGCTAGTGCTGGCCAGGCGGAAGAAACTTTCCGTAAGGAAAGAGGGGCAAACAGTTGATCTCCCCTTCTGCACGCCATCTGTCCCTTCCCTCATCACCACTTCTGCTTAGGAAAAATGGAAGACCTAATACATTTTCCTTTTTAGTAAAATTGAGAACATTTTGCTAAGTGAAAGAAAAAGACCTGATATCTTTTCCTTTTTCCTTAAACTCTAGGAATCAGTGTTCTTCTCCCACCTCTCTCATTAGGGCATTACCTGCTGGTTTCTCTTTCTGGTTGGTGGTTTCCTCTAGGAACTAAGCTGTTAAGTGATTTCCATACTGGGGTAACCAAGAAAACTTAATCCCTAGACTTTTTTTTTTTTCTCCCTCTCTCACCATCTTACCATCTACCCTTTTATCATAGCCATCCTTTCCCTGAAACCATAAATAACCATAGGCTTATCAGGCCTTTGACAGAGTTGCCCATTTTATAAAGAACCGTTTCCTACTCGTGGGAACCAAACAGAGCTCACTCACTTTCCCACCTCCTCCCAACTTATCACCAACACCTTCAAAGGCCTGCTGTGTCCCAGCCCACACAGAGGGCTGGGGGGAAAGGGAGAGAAGTTGGATTCACAGAAGTCTGGAACAGAAAAGTGTCTGGCATGGAAAACTGGAAACTAAGGAAACATCAAGGTCAGCCCCAGGGAGAATGGCTGCCCAGGCAGGGCTGGGCCTGACAGCAGGAGCCAGAAGCCCCCAGGGTTAAATCAAGAGCAAAAGTGCATTTGCCCAGAGTAAGGTAAGAGGTGGGAACCAGGAGAGCGGATGAGTCACACAGAGCAGCCTACTGCCTGGGGCCAATTTAAAGGAGGCGTCAGGGCAAAACAAGTCAAGACAGGAGAGGTGAACCCAAGGGCAGGCATCAGGGAATCCCAAAGGAACAGGGGCAGAGCTGAAGGGAAGTAGGGGTCACATGGACAGGAAAGACAAGATGGGGCCAGGGGTATGGATGTGATATCTAAGGGCTGAGTCTAAACCCCACCACTTAAACAGCACTTCAGCTCTCTTTGTGTCTGCTCATTCCAGAAGCATATGCTAGTCTGCACACTGTAAAGCCAACATGAGTGGCTTCAAATAGCTTATTCTTCCCTGGTTTGACACATTGTTTTCCCACTGACAGAGGACAATGAAATTCAACCTTGCACTGTGGCAGACCTGAACTCAAGTCCTGATTTCGTTTAATATAACGTAGAATTATGTTGGATTGATTTTCATCCCACAAAATGGCCATTTCGATGGCCTAACCTAATGTCACATGATCTTGAACAGATTGCACTGTTCATCCAAGCCTGTTTCTTTTTCTGTGAAATGGAGGTAATAATACCTACCATTTAGTGGTGATTAGATGAAGGCATGTATTTTAAGGTGCTCAGAGTAATGTCTTATACCTGGTAAATGTGCACTGTTAGCTGTTATTAGTCCTAGTTAGCAGGAAAGAACAAACATTTTAGAACTGAATTTGACAGTAGAACTCTGTGAATGCTTGCTGAGCAGGGAATCTTAGATGGATTTATCATATTTGGTACTCTGCAGTATAAAGCCCACATTAAGACGCTTTGTCTGCCTCTAACTCAAGTGCAATGGAGCATATGCTTAAAATCATTCATGCACTTTAGAGTCAGTCAGACATTGGTTGAATCCTTGCTCCATCACTGGACAAATTACTCAACTTCTCTGAGGCTCAGCCTACTCTCTGTGCACTAGGAATAATGGTGCCTGTGAAATGTCTGTACAATGCATGCCACATAGTGAGTGCTCGATAAATGGTGGTCCTTACAGGCTGACAAGATCTCAGTTCTGACCAGCACTCAGTCTGAAACTGAGCGATAACAGTTAGTCCCTAACTACACAGGCCCGCTCCTTTGTGTGCTGCATGCTATGAAAAGTTACTGACAGTATATCCTGTATTGCCTCCTGAACTATAAAAGGCCCCTGTATCCTAGGTTTGGGGTCCTTGTTGCAACCCGCTGCATCAGGCATAAACTCGGACTCCAGCTAGCTGGAAAAAAATGAATGCCTCTTACGCAGTTGCATTGTCGTTGTCTTCTCTGTGTCACCACCAGATAAATCGATCTTTGGACCCTACAAAACCACACCAACCTATGCGTAGGAAAGAGAGCATTAAGCACCATCTTCTACTTTCATCTATTTACTTTCTCCCACTGAGATTGAAGGACTTGTCTTGCCTCCAGTTCCTGGATTTACCTGCTATTAGTTTTGTTGGTGGCTATTTCATGTCAGGTAAATTTAGGAAGCAGATTGGCTTGGTCTTGGAACAACTTTTAATTTGCTTGTGGTTTTTGAGTTTCAGGTTGAAAAAGAATTCTTGGCAGGAGGAGACTTTCTCATTCAAAATAAAACAGCTCATTTTAAAAAATAAAGGCTTGTTAGCTTTCTGGGACAGCAAATGGCTCTTACAAAGGAGAATATTAATTGGTTTCAGAAGAAGGATCATACGGAAGCAAAGAGAGAACATTTCCTTCCATACACAGATGGATTTCAGAACTCGATGCAGAGTCGGCAAGGGACCCATTGGGTACAGTTAAGGCCAAACTGTCTGGAGGCGTTAGGCCTGGTCTGCCTGCTGCTTTTTCCAGTGAGAAGCAGAGCGATACCAACAGCACTGCAGCCAGAGTGCATGTTGCTACTGGGAAATGTGTTAGGTCATCTCATAGGAAAATCTGCACAAACATGCCAACTTTCTTCGGTAAAATCAAAGGCCTTCTTCACTCTTTCATCTTCCTGGCTCTCCACTTCCTAGGCTTCCAAGTTGCCACGTGTCGCTTATTCTGAGTTGGGATCAGTGAGGTTTATCAGCTCAGCTGGAGTAGGGTGAGTAACCTGTGTAGCATAAACACACGGCAGTCATAACATGGAAGCTGCTTAAGTAGCTAAATATACACCATCATAGCATTTACATAGTGGGAGAAGTATTAAGGATGGGTGGTAACTTCATTTCAGTCCAAGAGAATGAGCTCTTTGGACCTTATAATATAAAGTGATGATTCTGTTGGAATGGCTGGATTCAGAAAAAGTATTGTGTTCAATTAATGAGCCAGTCGAATTTCTGGGGTTTTTTTCTTCTGATGTTATATACTCTACGGATTCATAGTAATCCTTATGGAGTCTATGAGAACAAGCTCAAGCCTGGCAAGGAAATTAGAGCTGGTCCCTCTAACTTACCTCGAGAGACTTGGGATTTTTTGCCACATCCGATGACACATCACACCGAGCCCAACAAATTGTAATTGAGAATCCACCGGGTCAAAAGAAAGAGCCAGAAATTTCTATGATACCTAGATATGAGACCTCCAGAAGCCCCTATTCTTGAGAAATGACTCTTTTTCTTCAACTTTCTTCTGGGATATATTGATCTTAGTATAGGGAAATGTATTGAAAACAAATTAAGCCTTGTGTGCTAAACTAACAGTGTCTCACCCCTCTTGATTGTGTGTACTATCCTGGAGTAATATAGTCATATTCCCTATAAAATTAGCATCTCGGCTGGGAGGTAGCTATATTATTGTGTTCTGTTCTAATAACAGAAAATACCTGAGTCTGAGTAATTTATGAAAATACAGACTTATTGAGCTCAAAATTCAGAGGTCCAAGGTCAAGGGGCCACATCTGTGGGTGTCTTACAGAGTCCTGAGGCATCCCATCATAGGAACAAGAGCGGAGCACAGCACCCATGGGTCTCAGTACCGCCTCCTTTTCAGTCCTCTAGGAGCCAATTGTGGGGGCCCCCACTCTGACGACCTTAATCCTAGACCTGTTCCGAAAGACTCCACCTTTCAACACTATAGCATGATTCATAGTTTTTAGCCTCTTAATCCCACCACAACCAAATTTTAATACATGAATTTTGGGTGGACATACAAATCATAGCAATAGCTCCCACCAAAGTAGTGGTAAAGCCATTCATTTTGCTCTGCGTGGTTTTGCAGTGACTCCAGTAAGAGTAGGAAATAAAAAAAAGAAAAGAAAAGAAAACATCGTACTTAAGCATCTTTCAAGTGATGATGATAACTTGAGGCTCTTTTCCATTCCTTCTTCCCTTTATCGGCCCTTCTGGAGTAGTGATGAATTAACCATTAGCACATTCCAGGTGAAATCACTTAGCTCATGGACTTGGTGCAATGATGAAAACAGAGAGCCTGTGAAAGGCTGGAGAACCAGTGGCTAATGGTGACCAAGGAACATAAAGTATCATTTCCCCATCTTTGACAACTACTAAAGAACCTCTTAGGGGTTGGCAGATGGCATGGTGGTTAAGGTGTTGGACTCCCAAATGGCTGGCCAAGGTTAGAGTCTCAAACTTGTTGGCTTGCTTTCTTGCTTTGTCTCTCTCTCTCTCTCTTTCTTTAGTCAAGCTAAAATAAAATAATAATAATAAATAAATAAAATTAAATAGTTGTTTAAATCAAACAAACATAAAAGAACCTTTTCTTTTCCACTGTGGGAAAGTGTCTTATACCTATTCTCTTATCTATTTCTTGATGATACTGTGAGAATTAATGAGGGGTCTGTGATCCACTTCTAATTTCTCAGACAAAAGAAACCCTATGGATAAAAGTCATATCAAGGGAGTGGTGGCCATGGTAAATGCCATTATGTAAATGAAGTATTTGAACTCCAAATAATGTCTATTACTATAATCATGGGAAGTTACTGATAATTGGCCATACAGTCTCTAAGAGCTTTACATACACCTCAAATAACCTCATGAGGTTGTTTCAGTCCATTCAGGTTCCTATAACAAGGTACCATGGACTGGGTAGCTTATAAAAACAAATTTATTTTCTCTTAGTTCTGGGACTAAAAGTCTGAGATCACGTGCCAGATTGTCAGGATCTGGTCAAGGCTCTCTTCTGGGTTACAGACTATCAACTTCTTATCATATTCTCATATGGTATAGAGTAAGAAAGACATCATGCCTCTTTCTCTTTTTATAAGAACATGAAGCCTATTGTGAAGGCCTCACCTTCATGATTTCATTTCACCTACTAACCTTCCAAAGACCATTCTTCCAACCATCATGTTGTGGGACAAGATTCCAAAATACACATTTTTGGGAAGACATTTACATTTACTCCATAACAACCTCTCAGAGATGCTAATTTGTATTGTGATGTTGCCCAGATGAATCCATCAGCAGGCTTGACACTGGCAGTTGTCTCCAGCTAACATGGAAAACTGAGCCACAGACAGTTGAAATAAGCTAAGGTCACACAACTAGTAAGCAGTAGCACTGGGCTTTACCTCCAGGTAGTCTGATTCTAAAACTCAGGCTCATAACAACTGTATTTTGCCGCCTTCTATGTTCGCTTTAGATCTGTAAAGGCCTCTGGTTCTACTCCATTCTATTTAAGCTATTTCTAGGAAATAGAGAAAATGACATGGGGAAGTTTCTCTTTTTTTGCGAGAGAGAAATTTTTATTTTTGCTATTAGAGGGTGTGTGCTTGCCAGAGATACAGAAAACAAGAAACCATCCTCCCCACCAAGGGGATAGCCACACAGCAATCCCTTCTCCTCCATTCTCCTTTCAGGATTTCGGGCATATATACACATGTGTCCAGTGTGTTCCAAGCTGCTGGGTCCAGGACTCGAACTCCGGTCAACTACATGGGAATCCAGAACCTCAACCACTGCACCACCTGCTGGCCCCATGGGGAAGTTTCTTTTTCAGAGGCTAGGATTCTAGCTAATAAATTGTCATCTAATGAATTCCAAAGAAGTTAAGCTTAAATCATTCTGTGCCCCCAGTCTCCACTCTGCCACCCTCCCCACCCCCAATGCTTAGCTGGCACCTTCAGACTCATCCCCCTGGAGGAGTACTTTGGAACTTCAGTGTAAATGCAAATGTATTGGGAGCAAAATGTCTACACTGGCAGCATAAACCTTAACAGTGTACAAGAGCAGGGCCAGCAATGAAGCTCTGCTTGCTGGAATGATGCCAACCTCTCAGAGATGCTAATTTGTATTGTGATGTTGCCCAGATGAATCCATCAGCAGGCTTGACACTGGCAGTTGCTAGAATTCCAGTCCCTCAAAGCCCTTTCTTCCTTTGCAGTCAGGGTTGGAGCAAAGGGTGGGACAGTCGCGCCCAGTGGGCTGCACCAGCCTGCCAGCCAACACGCAGAGTCTCTGGCAATTAGCACGGTTCCTACAGTTCTTTAAACAATGTTGATGGACCCTTGTCTTTCATTAAGCTGCCTGAAAGTCAAGCTCTTGATGGATCCCAGAGGGAAAATCAAGGGGGAAAGAGTTTATTTTCAGACACAGTTTAACAGCAGTCAACTTAAGAAGCACCTAAAAAATGATAATTAAATATTTCTCCAAGGAGCAAATTAAGATGAATGCCCTAAGAGTTATTCAACATAGATCTGTTTAGAAAATGTCCAATTAGGATAATACATACCACATTTCAAGCATGGAAGGGATTGTTTTGCTTCACTCCCTTTTTGCCATTGTTGATACTCCAGCCTTCTAAGGAATAGATTTCTTTTTCTTTTCTTTCTTTCTTTTTTTTCTTCATGTTTAGAAGCAGCATACCCTCTCAAAGAAAGTACCAGGACAAAATTTGGGGCATAGGCTTTGTCCTGACCCTAGTTTCGTAAACCAGTGACTTTTTTTTTTTTTTTTTTTTTTTTTTTTTTTGAGTGGTTTTTGCTATAGGGCGCGTGCGCTCGCCAGACAGACAGAGAGAGACAGAGAGATAGAAAGCGAGAAATCACCCCCCAGAGGGGATGGCCACGCTGCAATCCCTTCTCCTCCATTCTCCCCCCGGGATTTTGGGCACGGACGCACACGCACCCGGCGTGAGTTTAAGCCACTGGGTCTGGGACTCGAACTGCAGTTGACTACATGGGAGTCCAGCAACATAGCCATTACGCTAACTGCTGGTCCCAACCAGTGACTTCTTAACAAGAGTCAGAACCTAAGTTAATTTAGACCATGAATGGAATCCGATTAAAAGGACAAATCTCATTGTCAACCAAATTTTGTGCCTATTGACATAATTCTTAGGACAGCTCTCTTGTGATTTAATCTCCCTTTAACAAATGAAGTGAGCATCTACTTTTTTGGGGGGGAGGGGGAGGGAGGAGGTACTAAAGGCTCTACTTCTCCTGTTCATTGAGATTGGGTTTCCAAGAAGGCCTTTGTCAATCTGGCTTTCAGGTAAATATCCTGTGGGAGTAGTTTCTTTCTCAAGGATTTTAAAGTCCTTGGAGTGATGCTTGAGTTAAAGTCCTTTACAAGCCTCACTTCATTAACCTTCAGTAAGAGGGTGATTTTTACTGTTAGACCATTTTATAGATCGGGAAAACCTAAGCATGAGGATATTAAGGCAGCCAAGAGGGGCATGCTCTCAGTCAATGCTTCTTCCCACTCACAGCCTTCTGATTATTTCATGTGTGGTGGCAATGCAGTCAGCCCTCTTTTCAAAACATGTTACTTTTCCAAGTAAGGGTGGGTCAGTGTAGCTTTCTGACTTGAGATTTTCAGGCCTCCCTCACTCAGCAGGTCAAGGTGGGATCAACCCTCTTACGGAATTATTTTTTTCTTGGCTGTCTACAAAGCTGGTGTGTCTAAGGCACCTTGGTAAATTTAAGAAAACAACCATTAATGGCGCTGACACATGAAATGCCTACCAGGGTCTTTTTCCTGTTCATTATCAAGATTAATATGAAAATATGCTGTGGTAAGCAGAAGAAGAGCCGTATTTGAATAACTTTTTGTCTCAATGCAATGCAAATTTCTGCAGTTCAAACGCAGAAACTGCCTCATCTCCTTTGCTTTTGGCCATGAATAGATCATTTATTTCCCATCACCAGGAAGACATGGCAGAGCCCTCATTATCTCCTATCCATGCTTTCCAAATCAATCAGCTCCCTGCTACACTGCTGGGCTTTTTCATTTAAATGTCAGCTAAAGTTAAAATGTGTTTTTTAAAAAATGTCAAAGCCTCCTTAACTTTGGCTTTGTGTGGGTCCTGTCTATCACTTTTTGGTTGACAATGTTAAGAAAATTATTTGTCTAAGAATGCTTGCACTAAGGCTCCTCTTTGAACTTTTATGATACTTTTTAAAAATCACTATGTTCTAAATTACTGGCACCTGTAAATAGCCACTTTTTAGACTATATGAAAGGTTTTTAAATGCTATCCCACCTTCGAATTCACAATGTATAAAATATTCTCAAAGTTGAATTTGATCAGTGCTTCTTAATGGACTTTTTGGGTTCAACAACTATTTTTGGACAGGACTGCCCCACCCACTGCTAAATCTTCAGCTTCCAGTCTTCCTCTGCCTACTAAATGCTAGTGATTCTTCTTACTTAGTGTGATGTTGGGCCTCAATATGACATTCCAAGCTATGGCATGCTGAGTATATACTTTGAACTGAAGGAGATTGGAAGGCCTCAGAAGCAAGGTCTTTCTGACCTCCAGTCCTCCTGTCCCCTGCTCCTCTTTCTGCCCCAAAGTGAGTTATAGAAACCAGAATTCCTCTTCCCCAAGGTGGGTATTAGAAACTACAACCCTTGCCCCCCAAAGCAAGCCATAAAACTTTAGCGAAAAAAAAAAAAAAAAAGGTCCCTCTCTTCTCTCTTGGAAATCCTTGTCCCAATGCAGTGTGGCCCCGTACTTGGAAAGAAAGAATACTACCCAGAGAGGTCAAGAAGTATCAGGACAGCTAGGCATTGCCGAGTGTCCCCCTTGGTCTATTACTATTGGATGACACTCTTTCATCCACATTTTACATGCTGTCCATTCTTCATGGAACCTAAACATAAAACTAGACAGTCTTCCCTGGGTCTTTGGGTTTTTGTTTCTGAATGTACAGTGTTTCATGAAACTTTGGTTAATAAACTATTACACTTTTCACCTGTTAACTTTTTTTCTTTATGTCAGAGAGAGACAGAGGCAGAGACAAGCACCTTCAGCAAGGTCTCATGCTATGAAACACTCCCCACCCAGCCTTCCCAGATAGCCAAGATACATATGCTCAATGTGATACATATGCTCAATGTGATACATATGCTCAATGTGTACAGGTCTACAGGGAGACGAAACCCACAATCTTCTGAAGCTTAGCATGAATCCAGCTCCACTTGAGAAGCTCTTTACTGACGCGCCATCAAGGCAGTCCAGTCGTTACTCTGTCTCTATGGGAGTGTCAGCTGGGACCATTATAATGGCTGAGGAAAAGTATCACACCTTTCCATTCCTACAGGGACAGCAAAAAATGTCTTTACACATTGCCAAATGCCTCCTGGAGGCGTGGTCTGTCCCTGTTGGGACAAGATTAAACTAAAAATTCAAAATCCTAACACTGGACAAAAAACAACCAAAGTGCTTGCACAAAGTCTCCTTCCATCTCCTCTCTCAGCGCTTTTCCCATTTCCCTCAACTCCTAAAACCAAACCTACAGTCAGACTGCTCATTCTGTTGTGACTTCTACTGCTGTGTGATGCTGCTGGAGCTATTTTGTTCTTTTGCTGCTGATACAGTTCTCTTCACTGGCTCCAAACTGATGATTATGTGCATGACAGGTATCTTAGGATAGATTATACCTCACTACCAATGTGATGGTCACAGGAGATGGGGGCCTTTGGGAGGTGCTTAGATCATGAAGGCATAACCCTTCTGAACGGGATTAGTGCCCTTATAAAAGAAGCCTCAGCATGACATTTGTGGGACACAGAAATAGTTTATTACCTGTTGATGATCACATGTATAGTATTCTCAACTGGACTGGTCTGAGAAGTATTTCATGTTAGGTAAATTCTCTCTACAAGCCAAAGGATGTATCACAATTGAATGTTTAAAAAAATAAAAAGGAATAAAAAATAATAATCTGAGAAAAATGAAAAGCTATTTGTTGATGATGTGGATAGTAATGTCTTTGTCTTGACTGATATGCATGGTAATCACACTGGAAAAAGAAATGTTATACACTGTAAAGATACATGTGATTGGGACCAGCAGTTAGTGTAATGGCTATGTCGCTGGACTCCCACGTAGTCGGCCGCGGTTCGAGTCCTGGACCTGGTGGCTTAAACTCACGCTGGGCACGTGTGCGTGCGTGCCCAAGATCCTGAGAGGAGAATGGAGAAGAAGGGATTGCGGCGTGGCCATCCCCCCTGGGGGGTGATTTCTCGCTTTCTGTCTCTCTGTCTCTCTCTGTCTGTCTGGTGAGCGCATGCGCTATATAGCAAAAACCTCTCCAAAAAAAAGATACATGTGATTAAATGTAATATAAAATAAATAAATAAATAAGAAGCCTCATAAAGCTGCCTTGCCCCCTTCTACCATGTGAGGACACAGCTAGGAGGCACCACCTAGAAACCAGAAAGTTAGCCTTCACACTCATACAGATGTGCCCACTGAGTTTTTCAAGTTGCTGGCCCAGGATTTGAACCAGCCAGGAATGTGGGACCCATCACTGTGCTATGGGACCAGCCATAATTATTCTATTTTTTTATTGGTTATCATTGTTAATCTCTTGATATGTCTAATTAATACATTAAATTGTATCTAGGTATTCATGTATAGAAAAAAACATAGTACATATACAGTTTGGTATTCTCATAGTTTCTTGTACCTATTACGGTCTCAAAACATATACTCTGTAGATAAGGGGGGACTAGTAAACATACTAATATTTGCCAAGAATAAGATATTTTCTTAAAATTTGATGATTAAAGGGAAAAGTCGATTTTCCTCTTCAATTACTTCTTTACACTGACTCTTAATTTTATTCATTTGTTCAAGGTTCCCATAGCTGCCCTCTTACTAGAACATTGAACAGATGTCTCTTCAAAGGCATCAAACCACTGTTGTTGTTTTCCTCCTATCCCAATTTCTTTTTCAGTAAACAAATTACCAAGAATATACTTTTCCCATTATCTATATGTGTTTGAGAGAAAGAAAACAACAGACAGAATTAGGTATTCTTTAAGATCATTTTTCTTGTTTACAACCAGGGACATAGAAATCAATCCCAATTGATTCGAAAAGCAAATACTACTACTGTCTATTTCTGTAGCCTAACTGCTTACTCCCATGAGATGAATGGAGATAATTCTCAGATAAGAAGAAAGACAGAAAATACCAGACCTTTAATGATCAGGTGTAAGGGGAAGTGAACTTCAGGTCACATTTGTAGAGGACAATGAGGAAATAAAGATGCAAACTTGAGTTTCCCCCAGATGGTGATAAATTCCCATTGATCCAATTTGTCCTTCTTTTGCTGTCTCTATGACTCTTAATAGCACACAACTGAACTATGGCTAACATTCTTTAAGATGTAAGAGTGCCACCTGCAGACTTTACCTAGTTTTTTGCTTTTGTTTATTTGTTTGCTTTTTTTAAAAAAGGAAGAAACTGACCCATTCATACACTGGAGCCCTGGCAGAACCAGGCTGTAATCGGGGCCATGTGGTGAGTGGCAAGGCTGAGCTGAAGTCACGCCTGGGGTGCTCGACTTGTTAGAGGCATGCATGTATAATCAGACACCAACCTCTGGCTGAGGGCGCACTCTCTTTCTCTCTTTTGACTTTCCAGGTCAAGCAATTTCCCATTACACCATTGCATTCTGGCTTACTCTCCATGGTCTGCTGGAGGGAAGAGGCTCAGTTTGGGCCACTAGGACATGGTCCCCTAGGAAACAAAGTACTTCTGTGATGCATTCTAGTTACCCATTTTCAGAAAATCCCACTTCCACAGCTGTGAGACGAAGAAAAAAATGATCATGCTTTGAAAGCTAGCAGTTCAAGTAAAATTGCTATCAACTCAGCAGAAAATCTTCAGACATTTTCAAACTATTAACTACGTCCCACCAATCAGAATGAGGCAACATGGAGATACTGCTTACTGGGGCACTGAACAGAATTCAAATAGGACCTAATTTGTTAAACATAGACCTTGACCTCAGATTAATATTTTACTCAAGTGAAAATAAAAATACAATGCTTTAAAAATCAAAAGATTTCACTTAAACAGAAGCAACTCATCTCAAAATTAAACCTAAGCCAGCATGATATTTCATTCACTTTCTAATCTTGAAGGTACTCTGATGACAATTTTTCCAGGGTAGGTGGGCAGTCATCTTTCTCTTGGCTCTTTCTCTCAGCTGGCAATTCACTAACGACAATACTTCCAACAGGTGGGGCAAATAATATAGCTCTAGTCTGCAAACTAGCCTCCCTGCCAAGTAGTTTAAACATCATTTGCACAGGCCAGTTTGAGTTTTGAGTGTTCAGACAGATGGGTCATTTGAACTCACTGATCCAAGAATGTGCTTTCATATATTTCTATGCCTCTTATAAATCAGCCCAAAAAAGGAAGAATGAATGAATGGCTTGACCATTTCAAGCAATTATTCTGTCTGGCATAGGTGGAGCAAAAATAGAATAGTGTCAGCAGAGTTATCAGCAGCTAGTTTTACTGGAGGAAATGTTACATGTCCAGTGCCAAGCACATCTGTCTGTCTGACTCCTTTGTCTTTGATGGTCGCTACTTTTCCTCTTCTCTCACGTACACACATACCCTCTTTAATTACTAACAGAAAACAGTGCAGTCTGCACACTTCACAACATCTGTTCAGGCCTTAATTAATCCAACTCTCACATGGTCTCCATAGCAACGATGCTTAGCAGGCTCAGACACCACATTAGAAAATCTTCCTCTAAGTGAGTGACTCAAAATACAGCCATTACCAAAATGTATTTACATTAATTCTAGTGTCAGATATAATGAGAACTTTGCACGAAGGGTGTTTGCATGAAAAGATCAAGTTATATGATCACATTCAGCATCACCATAGCAAAAACAATGGTCCCAAACTAGGAGTAGAAGGTAATAACTAATTTTTCAGGATGTTGCAAAAGAAAAAAAAAAAAAAACAAAAAGGAAGAAAACAAATCCCATTACTACCTGTATGTGACAAGAAATTCCTGTGTTGTAGAAGATGAATGAATACAGTTGCTTTGATGGGGCATACAGTTACTGTTTGTAGGGCAGTTAGGAGAAATGCAAGTGTTTAAAAGAAACTCTCTGGGAGGTGTGTTTCCTGAGTGTTGGCTCTACAGACCTTAATTAAAAGCTTATTGTCCTTTGCTGGCACCTGCCAATGTCTTACCCAAATCAGAACTTGCCAATAGCAGAGAGGTGGACCAAGGCTTTCCAAGGAGGCTGAAAGCTGCCAAGGGGAATGTCAAGTCTGTCTTAGCTCCGTGGCCTATGCAGATGCTATCGTTGAGGTTGACTATGTTTGTGTTTGTATTTGAAGCTGTCATGTTAGAGATTGTAAAAATAAACTCTGGCAACCACCCAGAAAAACTGCTTAGACATTATACATGGTGTGGGAGGCTGGAGAGAATAGAGGTAAAGAGAGCATAGAAAAATAAAACCAGGCATTTGTCCCCAAATAGCACTTCATACCAGCTCCATCATTTAATGTTTAACCTGAGTTGCTATCAAGAAGTAAACCATTCATTGAAGTTTTAGCTCCTTCCCCCTTCACTGTTTCCTTCCATGAATAGACAAACAACCCAAAGTTGGCTGAGTAAAGAAGAAAAGAATGTAGACAAATGCTTAGGTAAGCAAAAATGCATTTTAGTGGACAAATCAGATTTCTTTTTATGAAATAGACACATTTGAGCCTCTGAACGAGGGGACCTTCCCACACATTCTCCAGTGACTGGAACTCTGTGGAGCTTGGGACAGAGCTAAATTGAACCAGGAGCTGAAGCCATGAATGAAAGAGGAGTCATTTGGAAGAGGTGGATGTTAAGACTCTTGTAGAAATAAAGGGGAGTTCTCTCATAAAACCATAGAATCCAGTGAAATTAGCATAGAAAATACAACTCTATTTTCTCATGAAGTTCACCCTTTGTCCTTGGGCAATTATTATGACACCTGACTGTTAAAACTCTGTAGCTAAAACTTCTGACTTTCTGCTTTTTGAAGAGTTTTATTAGTACACAGACAACGAGGATTTAAATAATGGCATGTCAGAATTTCTCAATCATTAAGCTTCTACAGAACTACTGAACCATGATTCCCTCTCCGAGCTGCTTCATCCAAAGTGATGTTCAATCACCACCTTAAAGTGATTGCTTTGAACCTAATAGCCAGAGGCAAAGAAATGTAATGGACCAGGGTTCTAGTTCTAGATCTGTCAACTCTTTGATCTCAGATTTTCAAAGACTCTTGTTTATCCACTCATCTCATTCAATGAGTATCATGAAGTTCTTACTCTGAGCCCAGCATCATGGCATGCTTTGATCTTGGATGCCTCTCAGGACACAGAAAAATGGGCTATGAAAACTGAAGGATGTTCCAGCTATTTTAATTCTTGAGCATGCCCAAGCCTGCTTTCTCCCTACCCCTACCTCCAGCATATAATAACTGTGGTTTTTGGAGTGCTTACTACGTGCCATTTACTGTCCTGGGCTTAATTCATGTGCAGAGGTTCTCACGACAATCCTGTAAGGCATGGCTATTATTATAGCCTTGTCTCACAGATAAGCAAACAAGGTTGGAGGAGTTTCCACTCACATTGGATTCTATGAGGGTAGGTGCCCTGAAGCATGATTCCTGCAACACGAATGGTACCCCTGGTACCACAGTTGTGCAACCCTGTAGCCCTGGGAAGATTCAGTGAGCAGAGCCCAAACCCGCTTAACTTTCTGTACTTTCTATCACCTCTCTCACACTGGCAGAGGGACATCTGTACATGAGAAACAGTCAGGAAAGAATATGGTAAACTCATCTTGTCAATCATAGGATCCTTCTGGAATTTTCTTTCTGTGTATCCTCCTCTTTAAATTTTTGTTCTTTTGTTTCTTTTTCATTCTCCATACAACCCTAAGTGGTAGATTAAAATTAGTAGCTGGGAACAACATGAGAATATAACAATATATGAATAATAATAAACTGGAAGAGCAAAGTGAGCCTGTCCCTTTTCTTTTTGTCTTCTCCACTTGCACTCCTCAGTTCATCCCACAGTAGCAGCATGAGGCAGTCTTCTGGACCCCTCCATCCCAATAGGCATCTTCAGGTAACCCTAAGGTCCCCCTTACTCTTGTTTTCTTACGGCTTGGGATCAGGTAGGCAGATACCCAACTGACCACATAACCAGAATCCACATTACTTTATGGAGAGATGGGGGTGGAAAGATGAAGAGATCAGTGGGCATCTGATTATGCATACAGAAGAGCATAACATCCTAATAAGGAATCAACCCAAATGTCCACAAACAGATGAATGGATTGAAAAAGCATGGCACCTATTAATACTACTCAGTCATAAAAAACAATGAGACCTTGACATCTGATACAAAGTGGACAAATTGGAAGATTTACCACTAAGTGAAGCAAGCCAGACTATGAAAGCGAAGCATTGCATGCCTCTCCTTGATATATACTGAATGTCAGCACTCTATGGCAAAAGATGAAAGAGTGGAAAGTATAAAAGCATGGAGAGCAATGGTGATATTAGAGACAGTGTGGGGGGAGTGGAAAATGGGGGAGGTTGAAGGGGAGGGAATCAAGGGGAAAAAGAAAGAAGCAACCATTTAAGGGACACAAAAATGGAAAATTATTTGTTGATAATAATATATATGGTAGTATCTTTGAACCAATATACAGTGTATTCATGATGAGAAAATTCATTTGGTATGCTGTAATGATACACAGTGATTGAATGTAAAAAATAAAGAAGTAAATAAAAAACATGGGACAGCCTTTAAAAAAACACACAAACATTCCTCCAAAGCCTGGCTTTATATAGAACATAATCAATTCCCATGGACAGGGAGGGGGAAGGGTATGCTCACGTTCCCCCGCTACTTGCATAATGCTTGAAAGAGGCAGAAACAAGCGGATGTCCTCACTGGATACCTTAATTGGAGGGGAGGAACTTGCTCTGGGTAACTGTGCACTGCAGTGTCTCTCCAGGTGTTACACACTTGCAGACTTTTGCTTGGGCTGCCCTCCTTGCTAGGAATGTCTTATCCCTATTCTTTTCACTTAACACTTTGACCCTTAGGAATCTTCTGCATTAGGACAACTCTCTCTGTTCCACATGATACTGGCCCCCAACATGTTCTTCCTATGAGCTTCCACAGCAACCTGCATTTCTCCATGCCATCGCCTGTGCTGTTACAGTACTCTACTTAAGTCTTAGTCTTCTCTAACAGATTACAGGCTTGTTTATTTTTATAGTGATCAGCAAATACTTATTGAATCCATGAGTCAAAGGGAGGCTTAGAGATACCAATAAGTTGGAAACTAAGCTTATGAAAACTCACTCCAGTATTATGACTTTTCTTTTTTTTTTTTTTTTTTTTTTTTTTTTTGGAGAGGTTTTTGCTATAGGGCGCATGCACTCAACAGAAAGACAGAGAGAGACAGAAAGCAAGAAATCATCCCCCAGGGGGGATGGCCACGCCGCAATCCTTTCTCCTCCATTCTGCTCTCGGGATCTTGGCACACACAGGCGCCTGGCGTGAGTTTAAGCCACCAGGTCCGGGACGCAAACTGCAGTCGACTACATGGGAGTCCAGTGACATAGCCATTACACTAACTGCTGGTCCCCAGTATTATGACTTTCCATCTCCAAGCATCTGAATTCTCCATTCACTATTTCTGGCTATGCAGGACCAATCTGCTTAAAAACTGGGACCAGGCTGGGAAATTGTTAGAGATTCTTTTTTAATGATATGTTAATAATTGCATATATTGAGTGATTATTATGCCCCAGGTTCTAAGCACCTTGCGTACATTAATCATTTAATCATCTCAACATTTCTACAGGGTAGTCACTTCTGCTTTATAGGTGAGGAAACTAAGACAGACAGAGGTGAAGTGGCATGCCAAGGTCACGCATAAGTGCCAGATCTGGATCTGGAATCCACATTCTCAATGTTGCTGCCTCTCAATAAGAAAGACAGAGAGGGACAAGCTAATTCTGAGTTTGAAAGGTGGCCCTAAGTCACAGAAAGAAATACATATTCCTCTTTATTTCTATATCTGCCATCATATAATTATACTCACCTTGTTCACCACACACACACACTCACACACACACATATACTCTTCCTTTACAGCATGTATTTGCACCCTTTTCTGAATGAACAGTTTCTATTGTGAGTGGGCTGTACCGTATTGCACAATTCTAGCAATTATGTAGTCTTGAAGAAATGCAGAGTAGCTAGGTCTGTAAATGAGATGATGCATATATTCATGCAGCTTGAAGGAACAGAGCAAAAACATTGTTTTCCTTTTCTGGATATATCTCTAAAGGGAATGAAGATTCCCTTTCTTCACTTAGGAAGAAAAGTAAGATATTTTAGTGGAAACTTTTCTATGATCCTGGGAAACAGGGTAGTCTTAAGATTAACAACTTTGTTAGAGCCACGGAGTGACTCTATTGTGATCTTAGTCCATTCAGGCTAAGATAACAACAAATGCCATCAACTTGTAGCTTATAAGCAATCGATCCTTATTTCTCACAGTTCTGGAGATAGGATGCCTGAATTCAAGGCTCCAGTAGACTAGGTATCTGATGAAAGCCACCTTCTTGGTTCGCAGAAGGCATCTCCTTACCGAATCTCTCATAAGGTTAAAAGCAAGGGAACTCTCTAGGGCCTCTTTCATAAGGGCATTAATCCCATTCATGAGTGCAGCTCATGATCTAATTACTTTTCCAAGGGTGCTCCTCCTACTATCAATGCATTGGTAATTAGATTTTCAACATATGAATTTGAGGGGACACAAACTTTCAGACCATAGCAGAATCTGAGCTCACTTACATGGTAAGGACAAAGTGAGGAGGAGGAACTTAGCAAGAAAACTTTAAAGGCTTGGTAGTGGTGGCACCGCTGTGTGATACTGGAGCCACATGAAAGGCCTGGGTTCCAATCCTAGGTTACCCTAAACATGTGTGGTGCATCCACCTGTGTCCCTGATCCCAGCTGGCTGAAACCTGGAGGGAGGATTGCAGCACACTGAGACCCTGCCAAGAGTATCTCTCCATCGCTATCTCCATAAATAAATAAAAATTTTAAAATGTTTTGATATTTAGTTATATTCTATTGAGAAGTCATAATAATAAGTAAGTACCGAGAAGAATCTATGAACGTTAGTAGCTAAAAGATATGCACAGGCTTCCTCAGGAAGAATGAATGAAGACTGGTTTTGTAGGGCTTGAAAACTGACTGAACACACATATTTTTAAGGATTTCCATAGGGATTTTTAATCTTTTTACATAACTTCACTATTTCCATACCTACTGTCATGAAAAAGGGTTATATTTGTGGTTATCAGAGTAAGGATTTAAACTGAAATATCTATATGCTTTTCATTCAAGGGATAGAGAATTCTGAAATAGATTTTATTACAGAAAAAAGGAAGAAAAAATTTTTCTAGATGTCCTTAAGAATAAGAGATGCAGTTTATAATTCAGTTAGGAGTTCAGTTAGGAAGTGAAGTGATTGACTAGAATTTTAATAAGTTATATCCATTCTGTGAAAAGATTAGTCATTGAACCTTCTAATCTAATTGTGACAAAAATGAAGCAAGAGTCAGAAAAAGGAGTGCCAAAAAACAGACCTTTTTAAAAACTAAGATTTTACTTGTCAGGATGAAAAAACAATGTAGATAACAACTTACAACTTTAAGTAGGAAAAACACCACAATGGGATTTGGGTGAAAATTTTTCCCCTCCTATCACTTCTGTCTCTGGCAAGAGCTGAAATTCGGAATGCATTGAATAATCCTCCTTTCTTTTCACTTTCATAAGGGGAGATGGTATGTGTCTACGAAATGAGAGCTTTACTCTGGCCCTACACTTCACATCTAAATTACAAAGTAAAATAATGAGGTAAAGGATATTTATTGACACTGAATGAAACATACACAAATATTTCTCAAGAATAAGATGAAAACATTTCCTGGTTTCTTTTCTCACCCAGAGACCCATATTACTCCGAAGGCAGGATGTGCCAGCTTTCCTTTGTGGAAAAGCGTATCCAGGCAGCAAGCTTCATGAGAGCCAGACGTTTGTCCTTGAAGAATGCAGGGAAGAGGTCCTCCAGTGAGTGGTAGTTGCTTAGTGCTGCAGTTGCCAGTCAGGACAGCCCCTCATAGCAGGCAGGCTCTAATGGAGTTCCTTTGTTTATATCAAAAACTGATTTGCTGGGAGTGCTGGGCCTCTAGGCTGTGTTGAAAGATTGTGCTGAACTGTGGCTTGAAATCCCACCAGCTTTATGACCATGTAAATGTGTCAGCCAAACGCAGCTCAGGTCCTAAGCATGTCAGGACTGTGGCCCTGACAGTGTCTGCTCAGGCACAACAGGGACCCAGGGAGCACACGCTGGTTAAATGGCAACTGTGGCAGATCTCCACCTTTGCTGTCCCAAAGAGAAGCACATAAAAACTAGCCCGAAAAAGGCCTTTCCATCTCCTGCCTTCTTGGGCCCGAAGGCCACTCTCAGAAAGTGACTGCTACGACAGTGAAAGTTCACCCCTATGAATATCAGTCCTTAAGTCCAAATTGCTTCACCTAGATCTTAAAAGGCATCTCAAAATCCAGATGATCCAGTAGAGAATGCAATACAGGAATTTTACTCCAGAGTCAAAACAACTTTTAAAATACTTCTGCTTATTCAAGTTAGTTTCTTCTCCAGAAATCTGAAATTAGGTGTAATAAAGATTATACAAACAGAAAAATTATGCTTTCAATAATTTAATTAGACACATGCTCCTCAAAATGAACTTGCATGAAATATTAAATATTATTCTTAAAGCAATTTGGACATAGAAAATCACACAACAGACAAGGAATGGGGGGGAAAGAGTGTCTCCCCAAAGTGCCAGTGTTTCATTTTGCTTAGAAAAATAACAACACGGTTAGAGGTAAACAATATTTTCTTCGGCTCCATCTCCAGTTTCCCCATCATGTGTGGTCATTGTCTGTAGATCTGAGTTGCAGGAAGTTGGAGACTCAGTCTGGGAAGCATCCACATCTGCAACCAACACATAGCAGAGGTTATAAGAGCATCGGCTTGGCACCCACAGGGCAGCTGGCACTCAGAGAGTCAGCTTTCTTTTTTTTTTTTAATTAGAGAAGGTGTTTTGTTTTGTTTTTGTTTGTTTGTTTGTTTGTTGTTTGTTTGTTTGTTTTTGCTGTAGGGCTCATGCACTTGCCAGAGAGAGAGATAGAGAAACATAAAGCAAGAAATCATCCCCTAAGAGGGATGGTCACGCCACAATCCCTTCTCTTCATTTTCCACTTGGGATTTTGGGCATGCACACATATGCACCCAGAGTGAGTTTCAAGCCTCTGAGTCAAAGACTTGGTCCATGATTGACTGCATGGGATTCCAGCAACATAACCATTATGCCATCTGCTGGTCCCTTCAAGACTCAGAGCTTTCTAACATTAGGAAATAAGGGTCCATACCATCAGCCACAGAATGGCCAAGTCTGGAGAGAAAGATATCTAAAGATCTTATTGGTATCATTAAGATGTGTTGATTGTGTATACAAATGTCAACCATGGCTAAAAATTCCCTTTACAAAATACTACTAGGGAATGGTCAAATGATTAAAGACTATCACCATTCATTGGAATGTTGCCATTCCACTTACTGTTGAAAAAGTGTGCTTTTTTTTTTTGTTTTTGTTTTTGTTTTAAGGTACAGGCCTTTAAAAAGTAAACACAGAATTATATGCTGCCAATACAGCATATACTGAAGCTATGTATATTAAGTCATAATTGTATCTGCATAGCACCTTCCCTCAGAATATCCCAGTATCAAGAGTTGACCTTGCTACAGTTTCAATGTGTCCCCCAGAATTCATGTGTTAGAAACTTAGCCCCAGTGTAACAGGTGAGGTAATCGGGTTATAAGGGCTCTGCCCTCAGGAATGAATTAATGCCATTATCATAGGAGTGAGCTAGTTATTGGGAAAGTTGGTTCCTAACAAAAAGGACGGGTTGAGCCACCTGCCTTCACTCTATCATCCATGCTCTCTTGCCCTTCTACCCTCCACCACAGGATGATGATGCAGCAAGAAAGCCCTTACCAAAGCGGGAGTCCCTTGAATTTCCCAGCCTCCAGAAATATAAGAAATAAATCTCTGCCCTTTATAAATTACCCAGTCTCAGGTATTCTGTTATAGCAGCACAAAATGAGTAAGACAGACCTCAAGATCTAAATAATGTATGTAGGATTTTACTGGTGTGGGCAAAGAATAGGAGAAAAAAAGTTGAAAGATGGAGGAGACTCTTTGGTATCACTGTTAATTCAAATCTGTTCACATTACAAAAAGTATGTCGCAAAAGTAGCCAGGTTCCTAAGGAAGAACAGGTCAATATCAACGATGATTAGGTTTCGTTTTTTCTGGTTACCTAGCAACAGCAGTGCACTGTGTAGTCTCCCTTTTCTGGTAAAGCCCTTTAATATTACAGTTTAAAGGAAAGAGAAAGGGAGGTTTTCACTTATAGAAAGACACCTGTAAACCACTGTCTCTGTACTCGTTCCTTTGATCACCCTCCCTGAAGCTCAATCATAGGAAAAATTACAAATAGCCAGCTTCTGTGAGAGCAGAAAGTAGACATGGAAATCTAGGTGAGGCAGGAGGAGAACGTCTTGAGGCTCAGCTGTTCTTTTTTCAGTCACTAACAAGAGGCCATTAGAATCCTTGCCACATTTTATCTAAAGACTCTATTATTTAGATGGATGTACATACCTGCTGGCATGCTAATAACAAAACTGCTGTGACTCTGCCCTTCTGAAAAGGATCTTTGGTTGATAGAGATGATAGGAAGCAGTGCTGGCAGGAATACAGAACACAATGTTCTTTCAAGGTGCCATTTTTGGGGAGGGGTGGCCTTTGCTATACTTCATTTTATCCCTTCTCCCAACAGGAGATAAGGTGTTATGGCTTGAATATGTTCCCCCAAAATTCATGTGTTGAAAGTTAGTTGCCACTGTGATGGTATTAAGAGGGTAGAAACTAAATCTAACTACAGTATTATGAGGCAGGATCTTTGAGAGATGATTGGGATGAAATAAGGATGAGGATAGGGACCCTGTGACCGAATACTAGTTGTTTTATAAGAGCAAGAGAGGCCAGAGATGACACAAGTTTCTGCCTTGTTGTCACAGGACACTGTCCACCACCTCAGGATTCTACACAGAGTCCCGACCTGCACAAAGGCCCTCATAGATGCAGTCCTTTGACCATGGACCTCCAGAATTATGAGCTGAATAAAACTTTATGAATTACTCTGAATATTCAGTTAAATATGGACTAAAACATGGGAATAGTGAGGGAAGAACATACAGGGTCACAGGAGAGTTCATCAAGAGCTGGAATGTGCTTCTGGAGGGAAGGAGGACTGTAAAGGGAAGAAAAAGATAGAGAAAGTGAAGCTGCACTTACAGCTTTGTTCAGTTTTAGACATCCTGGACCCTTTAGATGTCAAAGGGGTACAAATTTTAAAAATTCACTTACGGTATGGTGACTTCATTCTACTGACCCTGATTTCAGATCCTGTACCTCACATACTAGGAATTCAGTAATGGCCAAACACATAACTCCTGAAGGTGCCTCTAACTTTCATCATCTATAGAGCGCCTTCTCCAAGGACAGGCCTATGCCAGGTCTCTCACATCATCATCTCTTTAAGCCTCAATATGTTGTATCCAACAATTCACAGGTTGGGAAACTGAGGCACAGGTTAAACTGTGCAACATCATATAACTAGGAAGCAGTCTAGATTTAAACTCAGGACCACTGCCACATAAAGACAACTTGATCATTTGATCAAGATTCTCATGATCCTGGCACCAGCAGTTAGTGTAATGGCTATGTCACTGAACTCCCATGTAGTCGACCGTGGTTCGAGTCCCAGACCCGGTGGCTTAAACTCATGCCGGGCGCGTGTGCGTGCATGCCCAAGATCCCAAGAGGAGAATGGAGGAGAGGGGATTATGGCATGGCCATCTCCCCTGGGGGGGGGGGGGGGTGATTTCTGGCGAAAAAAAAAAAAAAAAAAAAAAAAAGATTCTCATGATCCTCATTTCTCATAGGGCTAGAAACAGCTTGACCAACTTTTGTGAATGAAGAGACCTTGGCTTTTTAATACTTTACCTCCCTTAAATACTACATTTTGAAAAGTCGGCTATTAGAAAAACGAAAGAGAAGGAGGAGAAAGAAAAAGGAAAGACAGCTGAGCCTCTCAAAACTGGCATAGCAATTGTTACAGAACTAAGAACCTCCCTCATTTAATCAAGCAAACACAAATATCCTCACAATAATTTCACTCTCAAGATGCTATATCTAGAATAGTCTCCTGAAAATCCATGTGTTGAGCCATTGTTACAGGATAAAGAGGGTGAAAACTTAATCTGATTATGGTGTCAAAAGGTGGCGTCTTTGGGATGACATTAAGATTAAGGCCATGAGGGTGGCATTTCCAGGACTGAGTTCTGGTAGGTTTTTAAGTAGATAGAATGAGAAGGACCCACATGGAATACAAACCATGCTTTGCTTCATGCTATCATATTCTTTTATCTTAAATTTAATTGTAGGCTTTAGGTCTGGAAAGAACCCACCAGAGGAGTGTCTGGACTTTGCACCCCCAAACAATGACTAAACCTCTACTTTGACAAATTGCCCAATTTCAAGTATTTCCTGATATTGGCTGTGGAACAGACTAGAACACAGGGCAAGCCTAAAAGTCAACCAAGAATGTTTTTTGTCCTATTTTACTACATTGAGAGACTAAAGCATAGCTATTTGTGATCACAGCGTACATTCACACTTTTAATTCCCTTCTCCAACCATTGAATGAAGTAACTTCACTTCTAAATACAAATAGTCCCCAATTAAACTGCTGATGTTTTTAATACTACACACACACACACACATACACACACACACACACACACACACACACACAAACCCTCAAAAGTTCCACGTAGCAGATAATGGCAGATTGAGCAGGAACCTAAACTACTAAAGTGCCACCTCCTTGCCAACAGAAGGTCCAGCCAGGGATCAAGAAATACTACAATACATTAAAAATGAAAAATCATCTCTTAAATGAGGCTGCTGGAGGTGACTGATGAGCAATGTAACAATGCCAGGTATACGGGAAACCCTTAATCCATGTATGTTTATCTCCTCTGGGATGTGAAGCATGTAGCAAAAAATTCAAAATACTGGTGAGTCTAGATGTCTGGGAAGTCCCCTTATGGCTTCAAGAGAAGACTTGTTCAAAAAGAGACAAAGCATCAAATATATATCATGTCAGAAAGAATTCTTTTATCTTAACTTAAATTGTAGGTTTTAATTCAGGAAGAGGGGGAAACAAGAATGAATGGGGAGGAGGGGCAGGGCAGCGTGTGTGTGTGTGTTTGTGTGTGTGTATGTGTGTAAGGAGCATATACTTTTAATCAAAACTTGCTCAAATAAGAATTAAAAGAAAAAAGAAAAAAAAAAAAAAAAAACGGGAGAAAAACACTTCTAGGTGAGAACATATTGGGCCCGAAGGTGAATGGCCCACATTGTAATTCCAGATGTATCGCTGTATGTTGTCGTAGCTGTGTGTCACCTGGACAGGAACTCAATTTCCTTCTCCGTGTTCTTTTTGGCTTCTACCTGAACAAAGTAAGCTAGGTCAGACAATCTCTCTTTGATATTAGAAACCATCTTGTGGTTTTTCATTTTGCTACTTCGTTCAACCCTGAGAGAATGCCAGCATGGCAATTGCAGATTTCTCAAGGCCAGACACCTTTTTCCACACTTTTTACTCTGGATAGTATGATTTTCTTATAGAACCCTCAACTGAAAATATATTTATTAAAAGTAAACCTCACTAGGTCAAAAAGCAGAATTATTGGTGAGTACGATTAATCATCTAATTTATGTTCAAAATGCCTATAAATTGATGGACAAAAAGTTTTTCGTAGAAAACCTCATTTTTAATAAGCAAAAAGAAATCAATGCAATCATAATTTGGTCAACTAAAAAGCAAATAGTATTATAATGCGACACAATGACAAAGAACCTTTCAACCATGTATCTCAACACAGTGTTTTTCAACTGCCTTATACTTGAGAAATGCGATAAAATTCATTACCTGAAGTTGTATTTAAAATTTTCAAGCTAATTATCACACACCTGACGCACCTCTCTAGCTTCAATCTTCCCAACAACATATATTTGAAGTGAGTCCACATACAATATTCAAAGGATAGTATTTGGAAATTACACTTTGAGATCCACAGTCATATCTGCACTGATCTTCCTTCCTATAAATAACAAACTTGTTGTAAAGAACATGTTTTTGACAAATAGAAAAGGACTATCTATACTTTCAAATTACCTAGTTAATGTAATCTTTGCCTTTTTCTGAATTTTCTGAATACAAAAACATTTTAAATCATAGTATGTCTTAAAGAAAAGTTTCCTTGGAATGTAAAGGTGCCAGTACAACTTTCATCAATGATAACAGCTGCCAAGGTTTACACACAGCTTAGCAGTGTACACAGTGACCAGGCACCCGGAAGTTCAGTGCTACACAAAGCATGTTTAGTCTATGTTGAGATCACTAGTGATGCAATGTTCAACCTTCTCCATGTCTTATCCTATTCCATCCTCCCAAGGAGGTCACAAAACAGAACTTCATGTCTTCTGAGACCTGGCTCTGTTTCTTTTAATCAAGTATTCTGTCTTGTATTTTTAATTACTACATCCCTTGTGCACACTCTTAACATCAAAATTCACACTTTGTAGCGTAATGCTATGTCGCTGGACTCCCACGTAGTCGACCGCGGTTCGCGTCTCGGACCCGGTGGCTTACAACTACGCCGGGCGCGTGTGCGTGCGTGCCCAAGATCCCGAGAGGAGAATGGAGGAGAAGGGATTGTGACCACTGGGGGGTGATTTCTCGCTTTCTGTCTCTCTGTCTCTCTCTGTCTGTTATAGCGAAAAACCTCTCAAAAAAAAAAAAAAAAAATTCACACTTTCCTAGAATAACTCTACCTCAAAAGAATTTCCTCATTAATGTTCCAGCTCTGCAAAATACATTGTATTCTCTATTTAGTGATCAATTCAGGCTTACACTCTGAAATGTTTAAAAGAATCATTTCCTGATGCCATTACTGGCAATCACTATTTTTTCCTCAGGAGCATTAATGCACAACATTTTCCTTCTAATGGAAAACATTTATTGTACAGAGCTCAAAGAATCTTCAGAGCAAAGAAAAATTGGTCTCTGTCCCCAATTTTGCTTGAGTCAATTTTCCATAGTGAGCCACAAACAGGATGTGAGACTCTGGCATTAAAAACTAATCTAGAGTTGGTATCTGAAGCAAACAATCTAAATTAGTGTTATGGTTCCCTTTCCTAGTCTTTATGTACTAATTCTGCATCTGAAATAAAATAACTGAAATGTGCTTTGGGGTTTATGTAGGTATATGGTGTGTGCATGTACAAATTCATAAAATTTGAAAGCAAATTGTTATAATTTTTAAGTGGCGATTTTGAGAGTTGGACTTTGTTTTCTTAACAGTAATTAACATATTTAACATATTTGGAATAGTCTATGTTGCCAATATAAGTAATGGTGAGAAGAAACACAGCAATTGAAATAATTGAAGCAAAAGAAAATGAGATTAGGTTAACAGGAGACATGGTGATGTGATACATCAGTTCTCTGTGCTGTCTAAATTTGGAACATTCTCTTCCTTCTTCCAAGAAGTTGCCAGTGTTAAGGACCCATGACCTAACCCCAGTCAGAGTGGCTAAGATTAAAAAAAGAATAGTAAGTGCTAGTGAGGTTGTGGAAAAAAGGACACTCTCCTATACTGTTGGTGGAAATGTAAATTTGTAAAACCACTGTGGAGAACAATATGGAGGTTCCTCAAATACCTACAAATAAAACTGCCATATGATCCAGCAATTCCACTCCTGGGTATTTACCCAAAGGATAGAAATATAGTCGATCAGAAAAACACTTGCACATTCATGTTAATCGCAGAATTATCCATAGTTGCTAAGAAATGGAACCAATCCAAATGCCCACTAATAGATGAACAGATTGAAAAAGTGTGGCACATATACACTACAGAATTCTACTCAGCCATAAAAAAACAATGAGAGCCTGGCATTTGACAGAAAGTTGACAAATATGGATGATTTACTGCTAAGCAGAGCAAGCCACACTATGAAAGAGAGACACTGTATGTCCCCACTCAATATATACTGAATGTCAGCATTCTATGGCAGAAACTGAAAGATTGGAAGGTATAAAATCAGGGAGAACAACTGTTGACACTGGAAACAGTGTGAGGGGAGGGTGGGAAATAAGGGAAGGTGACAGGGAGGGAATCAAGTGGAAAAAGAAAGAAACAAAATATTTAAGGGACACAAAAATGGAAAATTATGTATTGGTGATAATGTATAATATCTTTGACTGAACCAATATACAGTATATTCATAATGGAAAAATTAATTTAGTCTGTTGTAATGTTATATAGTCATCAAATGTAAAAAAAAAAAAAAAAAAAAAAAAAAAATTAGGGACCAGCAGATGGCGTAATGGTTATGTTGCTGGACTACACATAGTAGATCCCAGTTTGAGTCCTTGACCTGGCATCTTAAAACTCACAGTAGGTGCATGTATGTTCATGCCCAAAATCATGAGAGGAGAATGGAGAAGGGATTGCAGTGTTGTCATCCCCCTGCCCCCGGGGGTGATTTCTCACTGTCTCTCTCTGTCTCTCTGGCAAGCTCATGTACCCTATTACAAAAATCTCTAAAAAATAAAAAAATTAAAAAAAGAAAGAACCATGACCTTAACATAAAAAGCTCCACAAAACTATCTTTCTTCTCTTTCTTTTCTTTTTTTTCTTTTTTTGGAGAGGTTTTGGCTATAGGGCACGTGCGCTCGCCAGACAGACAGAGAGAGACAGAGAGACAGAAAGTGAGAAATCACCCCCCAGGGGGGGATGGCCATGCCGCAATCCCTTCTCTTCCATTCTCCTTTCGGGATCTTGGGCACACACGCACAGGCTGCCCGGCGTGAGTTTAAGCCACCGGGTCCGGGACTCAAACTGCGGTCGACTATGTGAGAGTCCAGCGACATAGCTGTTACGCTAACTGCTGGTCCCTTTCCTCTCTTTCTTGAGATGCATTTCAAGGTATGTTTCTCTTAACAGGATATTAGTGGATTTGAATGATAAAAGAATACAATGGTCAAATTCATTTAACTCTGGGTAAATCAAATTTTTTTGACAGTTTTTTTAGAACTTTAACAGCCTCATGTATATACAAGCCTATCTACAGAAATCTTTTTTTTTTTTTTTTTTTTTTGCTGTAGGTCACTTGCGCTCGCCAGACAGACAGAAAGAGACAGAGAGACAGAAAGCGAGAAATCACTCCCCCAGGGGGATGGCCATGCCGCAATCCCTTCTCCTCCATTCTCCTCTCGGGATCTTGGGCACACATGCACACGTGCCTGGTGTGAGTTTTAAGCCACTGGGTCCGGGACGCAAACTGCTGTCGACTACATGGGAGTCCAGCGACATAGCCATTACGCTAACTGCTGGTCCCCAGAAACTTTTTCATGTCAAAAAATAAGGCCTACATCAAATTATCTAATCAAATATCTATTATTAAGTACCACTTTATAGGAACTATGTGGGCAAAAGAATATGTTAAATAACACCATAGGGATACAATCTGTAAAAAAACCTGGTCCTTTCAAAAAACAAATAATCCAATTTTTCCAACAAATAATTGTAAGATTAAGACTGAGGGAAAAAATAAAAGAACAATACAAAAGAATCAGCAAAACAAAAAGGTAATTTTTTGAGAGGGTAAACAAAAGTGACAAACCATTAGCTAGAATAACCAAGAAAAAGAGAGAAAGGAATTAGATAAATAACATCAGTAATGGAACAGGTACTATTACAACAAATACCATGGCAATACAAAAGATCATGAGAGAATAGTACAAGTCACTATACACAAACCAACCAGGAAACCTAGAAGAGATGAACAGATGTCTGGACACAAACAATATACCTAGACTGAACCAGAAAGAAATCGAAAGCCTGGATAGACCAGTAACAGGAAATGAGATTGAATCAGTAATAAACAATCTCCCAGCAAACAAAAGCCCAGATCTTAATAGCTTCACTCCTGAATTGTACAAACTTTTTTTTTTAGCCTTATGAAAGTTTTTACTAAATGTTTCCATCAGTTTATTTTCAGTTTTCCTTAAAAAAAACCCACAACACAAGTTTTAATACTAGTACCGACGAATGATATACACTAAAGCAAAGCTAACTCTCCCTCATGCTCCAAGTTGATCTATGTTCTCTTTACTTCTGTTTGCCAGATGATCTTCAATAATTTCTGCAAATAGATTTCTCTTCAACAAATTATATGCAAGAAGTAAAAGATGACCAGCAACTTTATGAAAATAATGTGAACCATAGCAAAAGAGATCCATTCCCAGCTCAAGCCCCATGCCGTAGTCACATTCATCATTAGCAAACTGCACAAAGGTCATCATTTCCTGAATGGGAGCAAAAGCTTTTAGTCTGTCCTCATCACTTGTGGCCTCAACATTGCCTTGCAAATTCTCTTGAGGTCAGCATCTGATTCAGGGAGTTCTCTATATCCAACATCATTTTCATCTACTGGGACCACCAAGCCTGCACCATGAAAGGTCTTTGTCACAACTTTCTTATCCCTCTGCTTCATCTTCATGGTTCTCTGTTCCAGTGAGTACCCAAGTTCTTTGACTGCTTCTGTAAGTTTTTCATCTATGTTTTTCAAGAGACTAGTTTTCTTTTTATCTGTTACTTCTTTAAGTTTTTTCATCAAAAATAATTTTACTGCAGCAAATACATTATCTCCACTTTGAACAATTGTACAATTTTTCTTTGCTTCATTTATACTAACATATACTGGAAGTTCATCAGGAGAATCCCTGAAATACCCCATGTGATACTGAGTTTTATTATCTACAATAATAATGGTCTGGAATTCAGGAAGATCATAGTAAAACCTCCAGTGAAGGTTAAAATTCAAACCTGTTGATTTTTTCTTCACTTTATGCTTTCCAGCAAGGATATCATAAGGACCCACTAATAGAAGTCCCGGGCTTGCAGAAAGTGAGTCAGCTGGCTTTTCAGGATCAAGTTCTTCACAGAACTTCCAAAAGTGATAGAAATCTTCAGGTAGAGAAAGCTTATAATGATTTTCAACTTCTTTTCGAAGATCACTGGAGACATCAGCTTTACAGGATTTACTCTTCTTCACATCAACTGCCTTTTCACACTGCTGCCCCTCCCCGCCGGGCCTACGCTTTCCGCCGCTGACCATTCTGCTGCTGCAGCGCCCTCAGAAACCCACGTTCCGCCTGAATTGTACAAACTTTTAAAGAACTAACTCCAATTCTTTTCAAGGAAGATCCAAATAAAAGGAATCCATCCAAACTCATTCTATGAAGCCTCTATCACCTTAATACCAAAAGCAGACAAGGATACAACAAAAAAGGAAAACTATAGACCAATAACCCCAACTAGATACAGATGCAAAAATCCTTAGCAAAATACTAGATGACTGAATTAAATAGCACATTAAAAATAGTATACACCATAAACAAGTGAGCTTTACCCCAGAGATGCAAGGATGGTTCAATATACTCAAAACAATAAATGTAACACATCATATTAATGAAAGGAAAAATAAAAACATGTGACCATATCAATTGATGCAGAAAAAGCATTGATAAAATACAACATCCCACTCTTCTCACTTGGGCATCAGCATGGGCCATTGCTGCAAATTCACTCCCATCTTATTGGTCTCTCAGCTGCTCCAGCCCCTGCAGACCAGCTACCTTGGTCACCGCCCCTTCCATCTCACCGCAGCTCAAAATGAAGCTGTTGTCATTTCTGAAAAGAAACTTGCCCAGCAGATCAAGCAGGAAGTACAGCAGGAGGTGGAAGAGTAGGTGACTTTGGGCAACAAACGGCCCCAACCTGAGCGTGGTTCTGGTTGGTGAGAATCCTGCAAGTCACTTCTATGTCCTCAACCAAACCAGGGCAGCTGCAAATGTAGGAATCAACAGCGAGACCATTGTGAGACCAGCTTCAATTTTAGAGGGAGAACATTGAATTTAACCAATAATTATGCTAAATAATGATAATAATATAGATGGCCTCCTTGCTCAGCTGCCTCTTCCAGAGCACACTGATGAGAGAAAGATCTGCAATGCCCTTTCTACAGACAAAAATGTTGATGACTTTCATGTCATTAATGTAGGGCAAATGTGTTTGGATCAGTATTCCATGTTACTGGCCAACCCATGGGGTGTCTGGGAAATCATTACGCGAACTGTCATTCTAACCCTAGGGAAGAATGTGGTTGTGACTGGAAGGTCAAAAAATGTAGTAATTGATGTTACTACACACACAGATAGGGCACATGAACACCACGGAGGTGATGCCACTGTTACAATTCTCATTGATATAGTCCCAAAGAGCAGCTGAAGAAACATACCTTTTTTTTTTTTTTTTGGAGAGATTTTCTCTATAGGGCGCGTGCGCTCGCCAGACAGACAGAGAGAGACATTAGAGACAGAAAGCGAGAAATCACCCCCCAGAGGGGATGGTCAGGCCACAATCCCTTTCTCCTCCATTCTCCTCTCGGGATCTTGGGCACGGACGCACACGCGCCCGGTTTGAGTTTTTTAAGCCACCAGGTCCGGGACGCAAACCGCGGTCGACTACATGGGAGTCCAGCGACATAGCCATTACGCTAACTGCTGGTTCCCAAGAAACATACAATTCTTGTAGATATTCTGGTATCTGCTGCAGGCATTCCAAGTCTGATAACAGCAGATATTTTCAATGAGAGATCAGCTGTCATTGATGTGGGAATAAACAGAGTTCAAGATCCCATATCTGCTAAACCCAAGTTAGTTGGAGATGTGGATTTTGAAGGAATCAGGAAGAAGATTTTGAAGGAATCAGGAAGAAAGCTGGCTACATCATTCCAGTCCCCAGGGATGTGGAGCCCCTGACAGTGGCTATGCTAATGAAGAATGCCACTATTGCTGAAAAAAAAAGTATTGAGGCTTGAAGAACAGGAAGTACTAAAATCTAAAGAGCTTGGAGTAACCACCAATTAACTGTGTGTCTTCACTGCCACGAACATGCCAGTTCAAGAAGCAAAGCAGGCCAACAGAAATGCAATATTTTAGTTATTCTACTGAAATGGTTTCAAATGATGCTTTATATTTATTAAAAGCTTAAGTAGTTTGGCATTTGTGTACCTGGCTCTGCAATACCTCACCAGGGAATTCTCCAGTATTGTGGTGGGTCCTGCAATCTAGCCAAGAGCAGCCATTGACCTGGGTTAATTAACATGGGAGACATGGTCACGCTGAGGAAACGGATGCCTTGTCGAGTTAAAAAGTTGCCTTTTCTAGGCAGGCATTCCCAAGTGCCGTTCCAATAATGTCGACACTCATTTGAAATTCCAAACCTTTTGAGTTCAACTGATCAAACCAAAGGAACACTTTTGCTAGAAAAACTTGGGGAAAAGGTAAAAAGGAAGAAATGGTGGTAACTGAGTGGGAAAAAAAATATATCCTCTTTATATTTAGATTGATTGATCGGCAGATTTATCTAAATAGAACTGAATTGGCAAGGAAAAATATAAAATCTACAAGTAATAGTATTCCTAAGCTACCTTTTTGTGGCCTAGTCATTGGGCAACTGTTTAGGGTCAATCCATTTGCTCTAAGCCCTCCTTTTAATAATGCCACCCTTCAGTGAGGTCTTTCCATTTTAGTTTTCTAGGATTGAAGGCTTATTTTAAAAATTATTTGTGTGTGTTGTCCTAATTGGCTTTTGCTATATTTTTAAACTTTGTTAACTTTTTCTATTTTTAGGAGTGTCATATGGTTTCTTTGGTATATCGTGAAACCTACTATATTCTTGAGAAATGAAACTTGGGCTTGATAATCATTAGGGCAACTTGTATAAGTATGCAACTTATTTTTTCCACCAAAGAATTATCAACTGCTGTCTGCTTTTCTCTGATATACTTTGTTGGCTTTCTCAAAAGATTTTTAAGAGATTGAGTTCATAATGAATTTAATCAGATTTGCTGGTTAAAGAACTTTTTGTTGTTGTTTGTTTAATAAAACACATCTGTCTGGTGTGGAACAAGAAAAACCCCTTCATGATTAAGATTCTTAATCAAATAGATATAAAAGGTCCATTTCACAACACAAGAAAAGTTATATATGACAAATTCATAACTTACATCATACTGAATAGGGAAAAGCTAAAAACCTTTTCACCAAAAACTAGAATAAGACAAGGTTGTCCGCTTTATCCAATATAGTATTCGAAGTCTTAGCCAACTCAATCAGACAAGAAGGTAAAATAAAAGGTATTCAAATATGAAAGGAAAGTGAAATTGTCCCTATTTGTAGATGACATGATTATATGCATAGAAAAACCAAAAGTCTATGAAAAAAACTCCTAAATAAGTGAATTCAGTGAAGCTACAGAATACAAAATCAATATACAAAAATCTATAGCATTTTTATACACCAACAATGAGCAGACCAAAGCAGAATTGAAGCAAGTAATCCTATTTACAATACTTCCTCATACCTCCCTCCCCAACCCTACACACACACAGGAATAAACCTAACCAAAAAGGTAAAAGAAACTATGAAAAACCGAAAAACAAAGTCGAATATGATAAAGAGAAAATGAAAAGACATCTCTCATTCTTGGATTGGAAGAATAAATGTAATTAACATGTCAATTCCACCCGAATTAACTTATAACTTCAATGTGATTCCAACCAAATTACCAGTGGCATTCTTCACAGAAATACTAAAAACAGTCATAAATCTGTCTGGAATCATAAAAGGCCCTGTATTGCCTAGGAAATGCTGTACAAAAAGAATAAAGTAGGAGGCATCTCACTAGCTGATCTTAAAATATTGCAAAGCTGTGATAATCAAAACAGCGTAGTACTGGCCCCAAAAAAGACACACAGACCAATGGAACAGATAGAGAACCCAGAAATAAATCCCTAAACAGAGTTAACTGATTTTTGATAAAGGGCACAAGACATTCCAAAGGAGAAAAGAAAATCTTTTCAGCAAATAGTGCTAAAAGGGCTGGACATCCACTTGCAGAAAAATGAAACTATCGTGCTAGCAGGTAGCATGGTGATTAAGTTGATGGACTCTCACATGGCCAACCATGTGCTTTGAATCCCAGATTAAGTGGCTTGAAAATCATACCAGGTGCATGTGCATGTGTATCTGAAATCACAAAAGTAGAATGGAAAAGAAGTGATTGTGGTGTGGCCTTCCTTCCTGGGGGTTTCTCACTTTCTTTCTCTCTGCTTCTCTCTTTCTTTCTCTGGCAAGCCTATGGAACCTATGGCAAAATTCTTTAAAATGAAATTAGACCCCTATTTCTCACCATTAACACAAGTTGACTCAAAATGAATCAAAGATCTAAGTGTTGTGGACAGAAGTCTGACTACTTTTCCTATTTTTCCAAAATCTTTTCAAAAGGGACTGGGGAAGTCATGCCACAAACATTAACAGACCATTTATTTTCTATTAACAGAATTCTTCCTACCTCCTGTTCCCAGCATAGTATCTTTGAGATGTATATTTCAACAAATTACAGTATATTCTTTTGCTTATCTCTTCCTGAGACACAGAACTTCCCTTTTCCTTGAGATGTAGATTAAGCCTTTCTTTAACTAAGACACAGATCTTCCCTTCCAATCACCAACCTAAGAATTGTGGAACCCACCTATAACCTACAAGCCCCCCCCCTTCTACATGTCCCACCTTTTTGGGCCAGACCAATGGAAAATCTTTTCACTAAATGTTGTCTGTCAATCTCAAAAACAAATAAAAGGAACCTCTGTACATGATCACCCCGAGAAAGGCATATGTGCCTCTTCTCCGGGCCTAGGTCACTCACATTTGGCTTGGAAATAACCGCATTAATTATTAATTTTACAGTTGGTTATTTTTTCCGTCGACAGTGCAAAGCCTCGAACTGTAAAACTGCTTGTGGGAAACATGGAGAATACACTTGAAAACACTGAAGTAGGCAAAGATATCTTTATAAGACCCCCTAACTGCAGGCAACAATTCCAAATAGATAGGTTGGGTTACATCAAGCTAGAAAGCTTCTGTCAGCAAAGGAAAAAATAAATACAGTTAAGAAACAATGGGAGGAAATATTGCAAAGTAGGCTTCAGATAAGGAATCGATGATCAGAACATATAGGGAATCCAAGCAGCTTACCCACAAGACAACAAACCTAATAATTCAATTTAAAAACGAGCAAATAAGCTGAATAGACAAATTTCAAAAGAAGACATATAAATGGCCCCAAAGCATATAAAGAAATGTTCAACATCTCTTATACTAAGAGAAATGCAAATTCAAGTCACAATGCAATATCACTTAACCCAGTCAGAACGTCTAGGATAACAAAACAAAGGACAAGTGCTGTTGAGACTATAGTGAAAAGTGAACTCTCCTGCACTGTGAGTGGGGATGTAAATTTGTACAGCACTGTGGAAAACAGTACAGGGCTTCCTCAGAAACTTACAATTAGAGGGACCAGCAGTTGGAATAATGGCTGTGTCGCTGGACTCCCACGTAGCTGACCACGGCTCAAGTCCCGGACCCGATTGCTTAAACTCATGCCAGGCACGTGTGTGTGTGCCCAGGATCCCGAGAGGAGAATGGAGGAGAAGGAACTGTGGTGTGGCCATCCCCCCTGGGGGGTGATTTCTCACTTTCTGTCTCTCTGTCTCTCTCTTTCTGGAGAGTGCACACACCCTATAGCAAAAACCTCTCCAAAATAAATAAATAAATAAATAAAAAGAATAAAGGTCATTAAAAAAATTTACAATTAGAGCTACCATATGAGCCAGAAATCCTATTCACTGATATTTACCCAAAGGACAGGAAAACAGTCAGTAGGAAAGACACTTGCAGCATTATTCACAATTGCTAAGACTTGGAATCAACCTAAGTGTCCAGCAACTGATGACTAGATTGAAAAACATGTGGCACATATGTAATATGGAATACTATTCAGCCCTAAAAAACAGTGAGACTCTATCATATGACACAAAGTTAATAAATATACAAGATTTAATGCTATGAGAAATAAGCAGACTATGAAAGACAAACATATATGCTGAACGTCTGAACTCTATGGCAGAAATTGAAATATTCGAAGACATAATAGCAGAGAGGGCACATATAGATACCAGAGACTGTATGGGAGGAGGTAGAGAGGGAGGGGTGGGTTAGAGCTCAGGAAAAAAGCATTTGACACAAGAACATGATGAGGTTCTTTGTTGAAAATGATTTGTACAACAATATCCTTGATTTGATTATCACACACTGCAGGTATGCTTTGAAAATTGTATACCATAAGATGTAAAACAATTCAATGTAAATAAGAAATTATAAAATGAAATAAAAATGGAAGAGAGAGAAAGAGCTGGCCCTGTTGTACAGCAATGGGGCACTGTGCAGACAAAGCTGATCCCACATCGCTGACTGGGGTTCAAGGCCTGGCTCAGTCAGCTTCACATTGGTCTGATACATTCATAACCAGGATCCTGACATGACAGATAGGGAACTGGAAGAAAGAGAACTATGGCATAACCAGGTCCCATTGTGGGCACTTTCCCCTTCCCTCTCTTCCCCTCTCACTCTCTCATCTTTCTCTCTTTCATGAACACACAAATGCTCTCTATCATGAATAAAAATAAATTTTAAAAAAGAGGCAGAACTTTAGATTAAGAGACTTAAAAGAGATATACCAACCAAATCTAATCTATGAAATTACTTGGATATTAATTCAAATAAACCAAGGGGGGGAAAGCATTTATAAGTTAATCAGAGAAATTCTAAATACTGACAGCATGATTTTAAGAAAGAGTTAATATTTTTAGGTGTGATAATGATATTGTGGCATGTAAAGGGTCTTCATTGTTCAGAGAAAGATCCTAAAGTATTTTTGGATGAAATGATAAGATATTCTAGATTTGCTTTAAGATAACCCAATGTGAAAGAAAAGTGTGAAGGTCATTGAACCAAGATTGGCTAGGAGTACACAGTATCCATTAAACAATTCTCTCTTCTTTTGTATATGTTTGGAAATTTACACAATAAAGTAAAATTTTTAAGTCAATAGCCTTCCATGTATTTGGACTATAATATTATGAAAGGTTCTTTGTCATTCCAATAGTGTAGCTTCTATACATCTAATATAAACGAAACACTGTGGCAATAAATTAGATGGATGCTGAGTATGTTTACATCAATTTTAATGCAACTGTAAGACAAGTCATTGTCAAGGGCATGTATGGGTTTATAGCTATTTAGGAAGATACACAAATTGTATAAACCTGTGCCGTAAAACAAATAGGGTTCATCTGAGTTCACAGCTACTCATAAAAAATAAAAATAATTTAAAAAGATAAATGATTCAGTTATAGTCTTTACTCTTGCCCGAAAACCTAATAACATCTTTTAGGTAACATGTATTTCAGAAAGTATCTCACTTTATACTCCAGTACACTTGTCCTTAGCATCAAATTGGTAAGATTCTTTATTCAGTGGTCCCCAATTGTTTTGACACCGGGGACTGGTTTAGCAGGAAACAATTTTTCCATGGACCTGGACCAGGTGGTGGAGGGGTGGAGGGGTGGCTTCAGGACGATTCATTTATTGTGCACTTTATTTCTATTATTATTACATTTTAATACATAATGAAGTAATTATACAATTCACTATAATGCAATCAGTGGGAACTCTGAGCTTGTTTTCCTGCAACTAAATGGTCACACCTGGGAGCTCCCATGATCCACTATCTGGCAGGAGGCAGAGCTCAGTGAACAATGAGGAGCAGCTATAAATACAGATGTAGCTTCACTCACTTGCCCACTACTCATATCCTGCCATGTGGCCTGGTTTTCCTAACAGGGGCTTGGGAACCCTGCTTTATTCTATTCTTATTAACTAAATTATTCTTTATTTTAAATTTATTTCAAGTTACAAAGTAACATTTAAGAAATAGTAAATAGGGGCCAGTAGGTTGCAGGGTGGTTAACAAGCTAGATTCCTACATGGCCAACCATGCTTTGAGTCCTGAACCCAGCAACTTAAAACTCATGCTGGGCACATGCGTATGTGCCCAAAATCTCAAGAGCAGAATGGAAGACAAGGGATTGCAACACAGTCATCTCTCCTAGTGATGATTTCTTCCTTTGTTTCTCTCTGTCTTTCTCCAGTGAGTTCACATGCCCTAATGCAAAAACCTAAAAAACAAACTAACAAAGAAATAGGAAATAAACATAAGTATGGCTAGTCCAATGATATCAAAGTCAATTTCAGATAATAATTACAGTAGGTACCAATATACATTGTCAAATGAATGAATTAGTGAATACTTAATTCAAAAATTCTAGCTACTCTAAAGTCATGGGAAACCATACACAATAGCATAAAAATATATTGTGGAAATGATATGGACTAAATGATATACACTAATTCTGAAGAAAAAAAAGGGGGAGCTAAGGGAAGAGACTTTAGTTCTATTATAGTTCTATTACATTTCATTTCTTATAAAAAGCAAAAAGACAAAAAGAAATCTTAAGGAAATATAGCAATATGTCAATATTTGTTAAATGCACAATTAATATATATTTTCTACACTTTTCTATAAATTCGATATTTTCATAACTAAAACTTTTATATTAAAAATACATTAAACTGGGACCAGCAGGTGGCATTGTGGTTAAGGTGCTGGACTCCCACATGGCTGACTGCAGTTCAAGTCCCAGACACAGCATCTTGAAAATCATAGTAGGTGTGCATGCACGTGTGCCCCAAATCCTGAGAGGAGACTGGAGAAGGAATTGTGGCATCCCTGCTGGGGGGTGATTTCTCACTTTCCTTTTCTCTGTCTCTCTCTCTCTCCTTAAGAGAAAGTGTACACACACTATGGCCAAAAAAAACCCAACTTTTAAAAAATGCATTAAACTACACACAATTGCAACATATGGTCTTTATACGGATCCCAAGTGAAAAAACAAACTGAAAAAAGGACACACACATGACATTTATGAAATAATTGGAAATTTCAAACATTTGTTGAGAGGCCAGCAGATGACGTAATGGTTACATTGCTGGACTGCCACATAGTCGACCACGGTTCAAGTCCTGGACCCGATGGCTTAAAACTCACACTGGCCACATGCACTGCGAGTGCATGTGTGCCCAAAATCCTGAGAGGGGAATGGAGGAGAAGGAATTGTGGCATAGCCATCTTCCCTGGGGGCTATTTCCTGCTTTCTGTCTCTCTTTGCCTCTCCAGTGAGTGCACGCACCCTATGGCAAAAATTGCTCTTAAAAAAATTAAGTTAAAAATTCAACATATGTTGATATTATGAAATTCTTGTAATTTTTTTCCTAGGTGTGATAGAGTTTAAAAAGAAAAACTTACCTTTTAGAGATACTGACCTTTCTTATGGATGAATAAATATTTATAGATGAGTTTTAAAATTTGCTTCAAAATAATATGGGGCATGAAGGTGAGGACTGGCTATAGTTCCTAATTTTTTGAAGTTGGGTGATGGCTACATGAGCAATTGTTATACTTCTCTGTTTCATTTTGCGTGTGTTTAAGATGGTCTATAGTACATTCAGTAGGCAAGTAATACATCAAGTTCAAATTTTAAGTAATTAAAACAAACTAAGATAGTCAAATCTTGGAGTTCCTGTGCAGAAACAGGGACAAAATTCTAAGAGTGTGCTAAATTAAATGATGTGTAGCTACAAGGACAGGGTAGTATTTTCATAACACTAATTTCATCCCACAGATTTAGAGACTATGGTCTTCTAAGCACCACAGTAAAAATGCTGACTTTCTGGAAACTGCCTGCCTCGTGATCCACCCCAAAAGAGTTATGCCTCTCATTTCACTGAGAGAAGAAGAATCAAATTAATTTCTCTGCCAGCTGAATAAGGCAGAAAATCAACCTAGGAATTTTAATGCTGCATTTATTTCTCACTGCTTCGGTAGAGGGAACAACAGCTGTTATAATTCTTAAGCATACAAGATACAGTGTTTTTATTTAAGCCTGAAGAAGGCAAGCAATTAAGTCAAACACACCCAAGCTAATTAGTTCTACCTGCTTCTTAATAATTATCTTATTACCATACTTTCAAAAAACCTGGCATCCAATTCTTTTCTTTAAAGGTCTACAAATCCTGTTTTTTTCTTTTAATCAACTACAAAATTATGAGATTTCACAGAACTGACAGTCCAATTCTAGTCTAAGAAGTTGGTATTTACAGTTTTCTGAACAACGTAATGTTTTTTCTTTTTTAAAATGAGGAACATTCATTTTGGAATTCTTGTTTGAAATAACACAAGCTAAGAAACCAAATCCTGAAATAGCCTTCTTAAATCAGACTGAGTTTATACCACTCAAAAATAGTCATTTAAAAAGTATAACATAATGTATAGAAAAATATGTTTGTTCAGTACAGATTTTCATGTGCTTGGATGTTCTTTTTTACATTTATATTTGTTATCAGAGTAAAGATGGCTATATTACATTTCTAAAAATTAAACTTATGCATTTTTAGGAATTGCACAGAGATAAGTAGGCTGTTTGTAGAAGAGAGGCAAAACTGGGACTTTAAACTACCAAAATGGCAATCAGAAGAGAACACATATGTCACAAGGTAAGCTGCTGCTCCTTGAGCCATCTCTCCTTATAGGAAATGACAGAAATCTGTCTTATGCATGCAGATGGCATATGGAGCTACTTTAGTTGCTAGTGTTTGTGCTTCTTGACATATGACCTGTCACCAACACCAGAACCCAAAGGAAGCTAGCTAATGTCCCTTTAATTATCCACAAGGTGAAACCAATTCCCAAGTTTGTCCTCTAGTCTCCTGTATGAACAGATCTTCTGTAAAACAAATCTTCTCAAGAAGAAGCCATAGCATTACTATATAATTCCTCTTTTTTTGGGGGGGGGGGGGGACGAGGGAGGAATAAGAGTTTAACGCCAAGGATCATGAGAGCTACTGACTGACAGTCCCAGCTCCTACCAGACCCTGAGGGCTACTAGGCATGTGGCCCTAAGAAGCCCAATACCTCACAGAGCAGGAGGATGTAGGTACAGGTAAATACAATAAGGTAACTACGGTGCTCAATAGCTATGGAGCACTGCCCACAGGTGGGCGTTTTCCAGATGTGATAGCCAAGACAGGCTTCAGAGAAGAGAAGGCATCTGAACTGATCCTTGACACCTGGCCAGAATGGCAACAGGAAGACATGGCTTTACATGGGAGGTCTTCCAGGTATCACCACTGAAAGAAGGAGAACATGACAGATATCATGTGAAAGGAATTGTCAAAGTTGGCTGAAATACGGGTTTGCACAGGTGAACCAAGGGACTTGGAAAAGTAGGTTTGGGAGAGTCTTGGACGGGAATATTGGGAGTGTTGGCTTTAGGAGGTAAACTTGGCTGTTGCTGGTAATCAGGACCCCTCAATGGCCCCTTTTCAACCCGCATACCAGGCTTCAGTGCACATACAGCTACCTTGGGGCAACAGAAGCAGTCCATGAGCAGGGCGAGAAGAGAGCTGTGTTCCCTGGTTTTTGCCTGCCTATAATGAATCCACATTTAGCCAACAAAACGCCCAATCACCTTGTTGGACAAAGCTTTCTTTTTTAATCTTTTTTTCTTTTTGGCAGTTAATAGTGGGTATGGCAAAATGAAAACTGCCCTGAGCTTCTTATTTATTCATCCTTCAAAAAATTGTGAATGTCCAGTTTATGCCCAGTACTGAACTGAACACCAAGAAAGCCAAGTTGAACAAGAACTGGTCTCAGAATCCAGAAGGTTTATAATCAGAACTGTTTCACTGAAAACAGTTTCACAGCTCCTTACAAGTTAAACAGACATCTATCCTATAAGAAATTCTACTCCTTGGGGACCAGCAGTTAGCGTAATGGCTATGTCGCTGGACTCCCACATAGTCGACCGCGGTTCGAGTCCTGGACCCGGTGGCTTAAACTCACGCCGGGCACATGTGCGTGCATGCCCAAGATCCCAAGAGGAGAATGGAGGAGAAGGGATTGCGGCGTGGCCATCCCCCCCTGGGGGGTGATTTCTCGCTTTCTGCCTCTCTGTCTCTCTCTGTCTGTCTGGCGAGTGCACATGCCCTATAGCAAAAACCTCTCCAAAAAAAAAAAGAAAGAAATTCTACTCCTAGGTCTTTATCTAAAAGAAAGGAAAGCAATTCACAAAAAGCCTTGTTCAAGGACATAAATAGACACTTTAAGTCATAACCGAAAGCCAAATGTCCATCAATGGAAGTAAACTGTGGCATGCTCATCAATGGAAGATTACTCAGTAGTGTAAGAAAACCAATTATGGATTCATGCAACACTATGAATGCATCTCAAACGTCATATGCCAAGTTTAAAAAGCTGGAAACCAAAAGGTAGTGTCTGATTCTGTTCTAAAATAAGCAAAAGTAACCTGTGGTGATGGAAAGCAGATCAATACTTGCTTCTGGAAGTGGGGTTGATTGGGAAGGGACACAAAGGAATTGATGAGATGATAGAAATGTTCTATGCCTTGACATTCTTTCCACAAAACCAAATGGACACTAAACTTGTTCACTGTATGTAAATTATATCCTAATAAGTAAAATAAGATATATGAAGTATTTTAGAGTCTAGAGAGAAAATAAGTGAGAAGTAGTGTATAAAGTAATAAAAGTGCCCACTGAGCCTTTAGGGTCACATGGGAGAGGCTCTTAACTCTGGGATGGTCTGCATGGGCTTCTGGAAGCAAATGACTCTGGAGCTCAGCCCTGAAAGATGAGTATGAGGTAACCAGGCTGGGAGTAAAGGATGAAGGAGAGGACATCTCCTCAGAGGAAACAGATGTACAAAAGGTACAGGATCTGGCTTCCATGCAACTGAGAGAATTGTGTGGCTGGTCTACAGGGTGAGAAAGGAGGGAAAACCATGACATGAGGCTGAGATCAGAGGCCAAGTCAAGCCTCAGAGCCTAAGCACATAGCCTCCTGTGCTCCATCAGGGATGGCTGGTTTCCAGCACATGGAGGGGTTTAAATAAGCTATGAAAGCTGACCCAGAACCCTGTAAGAGGACTGGATGGCAGCCCGATCCACAGGCCCAAATGCCAGACTTGGGGGGAGGGGGGCTACACAAAGCTCTATCTGAAATTTATTGTGTTGGAGTTGGGTTTCAAAATCAAACTATATAGTACATCAGGCTGGGATATATGTCTCCTGAATTCCAACTGTTCCCAAGGGAGTAAAAAATACATTTGAAGAGTGTGCCACATGCAATGAGTTTATTTCAACATCAGTGTTTTTCCAAAGTTTGTTTCAAGGAATCAAGTCCTGTAAGATGCTGGGCTGGAGAGGAGGATGCTGTGAGTTAAATAGGTTTGGGAGGTGCCATCTTGGAGATTTGGAGTACACATGAACACAGAAAGTTCAGAAAAAGTAGTGCAGTCCATAAACCTGCATTTTCCAATATAACCTATTGATGGGAGCAATTTATCATATAATACCCAGTAACAACCAGCCAAATTATGAAACTCTTTCAAAACAATCTGACTTGGAGAATAGTTATGCCCAAATGAGGCATAGCAAGTCCTTCCAGTCACCAGAACCATCATTTTAGAAGCAGTCTTGTGGCTCAAGTGACTAAATGAACTTTTTTTTTTTTGGGGGGGGGGGGACGGGGGGAGAGATTTTTGCTATAGGGCACATGCACTCACTGGAGAGAGATGGAGAAAGAAAAAGTGAGAAATCACCCCCCAGGGGGAATGGCCACACTACAGGCTCTTCTCCGTTCTCCTCTCAGGATTTTGGGCATGCATGCACACATGCCCAGTGCAAGTTTCAAGCCACCAGGTCCAGGTCTCAAACCACAGTCAGCCATGTGGAAGTCCAGTGCCTTAACCACTACACCACCTGCTGGCCCCATGAACTTCTTAATACTTTACTCATCAGCACAAATACAATAATAACAGTGATAAAAATATCATTGAGTGCTCACTATATTTGCTGATTTCTCACAAAGTTGTAAGAATTTTACATATATCATCTTGTGTAATCTTCATCTCATATGCACAGCATATACTTTCAGAAGTCCAATTTTTTTAAGGTTTATTCACGTATCTCTTCCATGCACAAGAGAGACAGAGAGAGAGAATCCCCAACAGAGTCTTAAAGTCATGATTCACCCTCAGCCTCAGTCAGTCCTGGATCATGGGCACACAGGTGCCTGGCATACCCAGGAAGGTCTCCAGATGCAAACCCAGAACTTCCCATGTGGGGTTGTCTCAAGGAATGTCATTTTACTGCTGTACTACACCTGGCTCTAGAAGTCTAATTTTATAAATGAGTAAACTGAAACACACTATGTTTAAACACAGCTTAAAAGTTCACAGATAATAAATAAAAAATTTTGGGGACCAGCAGTTGGCCTAATGGTTGTCGCTAGACTCCCATGTAGTTGACCGCAGTCCAAGTCTCAGAACCAGTGGCTAAAACTCACACCAGGCGCCTGTGCATGTGTGCCCAAGATCCTGACAGGAGAATGGAGGAGAAGGGATTGCGGCGTGGCCTCCTGGGGAGATGATTTCTCACTTCTGTCTCTCTGTATCTCTCTGTCTCTGTCTTTCTAGAGAGCATACATGCCTTATAGCAAAAACCTCTCCAAAAATAAATAAAATAAATAAATAAATAAATAAATAAATAAATAAATAGAAAATATTTGGAATCTGGCCCCAAGAATAATTCCCAAACCTTCTATCTTCATCACTTAGCCAGTCTACCACCTCCGTTGTATTAATCAAGTACATTCCTCCAGGTAGTCATTCATTCATCTGTTCATTTATTCAAACCTCTCACTTAAAAGTGAAGTAACTCTATGTGTATTTAAGGTTCAACATATTGAGCAAGCATGTTTTCAGTCTACTTTTGTTGAAACTTGGTTTGGGGGATTAGAAGTGAGTAGTTTCTTTATTTTCTCATCTTTGAATGGCAGGGACATTTACATCACCTGCTTTCCTCACAGAAACATGTCTGCTCTGATGTGGTTCTTGGTCTTGGTAGTTCTTGTCAAAATGAAATTGCTCAACAGGTTTCAACCCTTGCATTTGTTCTCAGACTGTGTTAACTTAGTCATTTAATCAAGTCCTTTGCAGAACACATTTTCTAGAGTTTTCCTGGACCATACATCTTCAAAGTTAACCAATGATTTTTCTAAAAACAAACAAACAAAAAACCCTGAAAGTAATCATCACGAGAAGTATGATATGTTAGTTTGAGAATATAAGTGTTTTACCTTTAAGTCCACTTTGATTCATAAAAAGAAGACTTAATTATGTCCCTATCCTACCAGTGGGAGAAGGTAAATTGGATATTTTAAGATATTCAAGAGGTTTAATCTAACAAAAATGTCTGCCATTAACTATGTATCTATATGTCTACATCTCTTATCTAAAAAATATAAAGAGGACATATTATAATCTACTGGCAGCAGCATTTGAAAAATCCTTCTCTATTTTTACAAAGACCAGTGATAATTTCTAGGAGTAGGATACTTTCGACATGCTTTTCTGCAGCACTCTGTTGGCACCCACCTCAAACAACTCAGATTCGGTCTTTTTGCCCTGTGTTCATGAAGGTAACCAACCATACCCAGCTCACAGTACAGGGAGCTCATAGAGACCAATTTAGTGTCTGATTTTTCACAATGCTTTACTTCAGACTGCTAGTTCAGCACAAAACAACTGACAGTTGTTTAAATACCGAACTGTTTAGTTAGCCTAAAAGAAAGCTAAACACCATTCTTGCAGCATAACCACAATCTCTTTCCAAGGTAGGTTTGGGTCTACTTCACAGTCCCAAGAGGGACACTGCCGTGCAGCTGCACTTTCTCATACCGGAGCCTGAGTGTACAACATGGACTCATTACCACATGCTGACTAACAGACCATCACATTTGGACCAAAATGCCCATTATGCTTTTTTCTTCCAATCTACATGCCGACCAAAAGTAGTTGCATATTCAAAACTCTGAGTATATTTCAGGGCTCATATTGAACAGAAGCACCAAGCATTCTAAAAATATAGGATGAGTTCCACTTGTGTCTATCATGACAATCTGGATAAATTAACAAGTAATCAAAAACAGTATAACCTTTGGTAGGAATAAATTTTTCAGGAGCCAGAGTTTAACCCACTTATTGGAAGCAAATGGCTGTGAAAACTTTTAGCCTCTTTAAGGAGAGTTCAGTATTAATCACCTGGGATATATATTAGACTTCCATATTCTCGTTGTAAGAACATTCTAAAAACAGAACCATATGAAAATGAATAAAGGCAACACAATATACATACATCAAAGAGTTCATGCTTATATAATTTTAAGAATATTTAAAAACTTCATATTTACTATGATAGAATTAGTGTGTGTTGGGGGGGAAGCCATCACAGCTAAACAGTTAACTGCAAGGGCACGGCTGAAATGACAAGAATACAAAGTTAAGATCCTGAACATGAAGGTTCCAGAAGCATCTGACACAGCCAAGTATGCAAAGCCTCCTTAACTTCTATCATACTATCCCATCTTCTGCCATCTGCCTCTAGTAAATGCCAGTGTATTTCCAGGATGGAAACATACTTCCTTTCTGAATCATTCCTACAAAGACTGGCAAAAATACCACCACTTGCAGTTGACTGTAATTGCCCTGAATTCAAGGGAAAAGAAAAACCTATAGTCTTCTTTGGTAATCCAGGAAAATCAAGAATTCTCACTGTCCAAGAACCAGCAAATGGCGTAGGAGTTACATTGCTGGACTCCCACACAGCCAACTACCATTTGAATCCCAGATCCGGTGGCTTGAAACTCACACTGGGCACATGTGCCTGTGTGCCCAAGATCCCAGGAAGAGAATGGAGGAGAAATGATTGTGATGTGGCCATCCCCCCTGGAGAGTGATTTTTCACTTTCCCTCTCACTGTCTCTGTCTCTCTCTCCAGCGAGTGCATGCAAAGGCAAAAAGTTCTTTTAAAAAAAAAGTATTCTCATGTCCAAATGATCAGTGTCTAAATCAAATGAGACTAACATTTAAAGCCTCCTGAGAGCTCAGGAAAGGGTCAAACTCTCTGAGAAATGGGAACTCTAAAACTCAGAATCAGGCCCAGCTGTGGTGATGCAGTGAGTAGGACACCATGCCTGATACTGAGGCTATGCCAAGGCCCTAGGTCAGGGTCTGGGTCGACCTGAACACACAAGGCATACAGTTCTATGTGCCCATGATCTTAGTTGGCTGGAAGGCTGAGGAGGGGGGTTATGCTGTGACAAGATCCTGTTGGGGGGGGGGTCTCTCTTTCTCTTTTATGAAATAAATAAAGAAAATAAACTTTAAAAAATGTCAGAATCCCTAAGACAGCACTGAGGCTTCTGAGAAAGTTTAAGAAAACAATATAAAACCACCTCCTCATTTGGGGTTTCGCATGAAGAGGTCTTTGAGCATGCAATTCCTGTTTTGTATTTCTGGTGGATTTATGAAGACTAGTAGAGTGCAACACCCTTAGTGCAGTGTTACAACATTCTGTATGATTAATTGATTGCAAATCACTACACAGGGTGCCAAGATCACCGGTAGGAAGCAGGTCATTAAATAAAATTAAAACTCTGCCAATGTTTTGCTTATAAATGTTTTTCCCAAAGCCTTACAGCACTATTTCTTTTTTCTTTTTTTGGAGAGGTTTTTGCTATAGGGTGCGTGCGCTCGCCAGCCAGACAGACAGAGACAGAGAGACAGAAAGCGAGAAATCACCCCCCAGGGGGGATGACCATGCTGCAATCCCTTCTCCTCCATTCTCCTCTTGGGATCCTGGGCACGCACACACACATTCCCAGCGTGAGTTTAAGCCACCGGATCTGGGACTCGAACTGCAGTCGACTACGTGGGAGTCCAGCGACATAGCCATTATGCCAACTGCTGGTCCCACAGCACGATTTCTTAAAAAAAAAAAAGAAAAGAAAAGAAAAGAAAAGAAAAGAAAAGAAAAGAAAAAAAAAAAAGAAAAGAAAAGAAAAAGAAAAAGAAAAAAAAAATGGCCTCAAGTCATCAGAAAAGCAGTCTCCTCAATTTTTACAGAGTGACCTAAATAGTCTATATTTAATATGAACATCAAGCACACAAGCATGTTATAGTTTAGAAAGAGAAAGCCATAGTATAATGTGAAATTAGCTCAAAAAGAGCTTTGGAAGAGTCACCATGAAAATAATTAGATTTTGAACAGCCTTACTGTGAAATTGTTCTGCAAATGGCACAGAGTCCTGTCCTGCATAACTAAATCCATTGGAAGCCTACATTTTTCCTTAGGTAAATCTTCAAACCAAGCATTAACATTTCAAATTAAATTGAATTAATATCTTATCCAGAAAGAGAATGGATATGCTGGCCCCTTATCAAAGAAACTCAACAGTGATTTATCATGGTAAATTAACATCTCCACAGATCAAAACTAAGGGCCAGGCTTATTTATTATCTGGCCCAAGGTTTGGCCAGAACAACTTCTCTTCACCAGCTGTGTCTAAGAAGTGACTGCCTTGCAACCTAAGTACATTTTGGTCCGTTAGTATGGGGTAAAAAAGCAAAGGAATATATTTCTGAAGATGCCCTCACTTAAATTTAAGATTGCTATATTAAACATGTAATTTTTCAGGCAATATTTTAAGGCTGACAATTAGAAGGCCATGCCAGGGAAATTGGTTCACATTCTAGGAGTCTATTTAACTAAACAAATACCAATTGTTTTGCCTGGGGAAATATACTAGACTGTTAAATAGGATTTGGCAGAAGTAAAAAGGTTTAAGAAAGTGTTTCAGTGATGTGGAGCTAGCCACCCATACTTAATTTACTGGTTTCAAGCTATTTTATGGTTAAAAAAAATCCCTTAGTGAACAGCCAAGCTGACTAATTGTAATTGATATGGCAATTAAATGCTACACCATTTATGTGTCATCTTCCTAAAATGACAGCAAACGAGTTCACTTCTACAAGTTTAGACTTAATTAAAGCATTTTACAGAAAACATACTTTCACTTTTAAAATTTTCATTTGCTACATATGGCCATATGGCCACTATACTTTCAATGTTCTAAATGTAAAAATAACTTACATGAAGAAGTATTCTGTAAAGTTGTATAAGGAGTACCTCTACCAAACTGATAAACTGCACAACACATTGGTAAACAAAAGTATTTCATTGTTAATGAGGGGGAAGAAAAGTCTGTCATTTTTTTACTCTGTGACCAAGAATCCAGTAAGATATTAAAGGGAAACTATCTTGCAGTCACCTTGACATTTTAGGAATGCCATACAGTACACCCATCTTACAAGAGTTTTGAAACACTCAATCCAGTTGTCTAGCCCGGGGCATTCATCCATGCTGCCTGCATTAACTATTATCACACCTCTGAGGTCCTAGATCTTTTCTCAAGATTTTTCAATGCCACAGCAGAGTCACACCATGTGGCTCAAGCTCACAGCTACTTGCATTTCAGCTAAAGAGTGTGGACCTGGCCTTTATTTTATAAGTATTTATCAAGAGTTCATTGTATGCCAAGCACTGAGCTTGCTGCTTGTGATAAAACAATTAACAAAGGAGACACATGTAATGCTCTACCCCGATAAAGCTTACTCTCTAGTGGGGCAGGCAGATATAAGTTATTACACATGCAATTCATTCAAATTATCACCGCCAGTCAGAGGTGCTTCCTGGTGATTCTGAACTTTGATTTTTATCAGTTTATCCAGGACCAACAAAGACAAATTGATTCAGGACAACCAAACGTGAAAGGAGATTAAGATCGTAAATTAGAACGCAGCTTTTAGATTTAAAGTGAGAAATGGCTTACACCAAAATACTCTTGTCGGCTGTTGTCGACATTTCCTTTCTAGGAGAAGAGTTCATTCAAGGAACCAAAGTATGATTAGAAGTTTTCCTAGGGATTTATTGAATAAATGCAGCCAACAAGGCTTGTAGATTTGGAAGCTCTCCTTCCCAAGTACAGACATTCAGTCTGGTCAAAATAGCTTACATTTGGGTGCTTACAACTGACGGATGCAACTTGTTCTACCCAGACAGGAAGAAAGGGAAGCAAAATGTGCTCTCAGGGCTTCCTCCCTAGAACAGTTCTGGTAACACACTAACAAACACTCCCTCTGAGACCAAAACAGAAAGATACTCTCATACATTTTCACTTTGAGTAAAAAAAAAAAAATTCCCCAATTTATATTTAACTTCTTTTAATCTTATTTTAAACTATTGCTTCCAATGACATTTAGGAGACACTTTGACTTTACTAGCAGGCTCTATCAGAATCACAATTAGACTGAATTGTTTCCAGAATACAAGGAAGCTGATGTGTATTGGATCCCCAGAACGTGCTAGGCTTTTTTTTTTTTTATTTTTTTAAACTTGTGTTAGCACTTCCTTCCATTTTGTACAGATGGAGAAACTAAGACTTAAGGGCCATACAGCAGTAGGCACCACAGTCAGGGTTTGGGATAATGCCCTCTATCATGAAGCCAGCACTCAGGTCAGCAGTGCAGGGACAGGCAAGACTGGCTGTTTCCAAATCATCTAAGGAAGATGCTAATGAGACACACAAACTTGCAGGCCCCAGCCAAACCCTGACGTAAATCTGGATCTCTGAACGGAGGATCCCGTCTCTACAGGAAACCCCCATGCATAGCCAGCTATAGTAACCATGGTGACAGCAACAAAGCCCATCCATGTATCTTCTTTTTCATTAGCTTTACAATTAGAAGAGGCCCTCTCCAATCCATCACAGGATTTGGGCAGTTAGAGATTAGGGAAAGCACATTTATCCAGTACTTTGCAACATGCCAGGCACATGTGTGAGTGTGCCCAAAACAAGATAGAGAAGATAGAGATCAAGAAATGGATGGAAAGGAATTGTGGCATGCCCCAAGAAGGGGTGCTTTTTTTTCTCTTCCTCTTTCTATTTCTCTATCTCTCTTTGACCACTCACTGCACATGCCCTCTGAAAACAAATAAACAAAAAGCTTGAAAAACACTTTCTGGGGTAGGCAAACTACTGTCACCAGTTTTGATATGTAGAGTTTTATTGGAACATAGCTCATTCTATACATATCATCTATGGCTGCTTTCAAGACACAATGGCATAGTCGACTAGTTGCGACAAAGACATGATGGCCCGTGAGAACTAAAATACTGTGTGATACTTTAAGAAACAGTTTGCCACCCTGAACCAGATGGTCATATTCTTCTTAGGCAAACATGAAACAATGGTACTCAGCTGAACACCACATTTTAAGCAAACTCTAAAAAATGAAATCTCCATGGCTGGACATGCTGAGGGGTGAGGGAAAGACAGTTCCCAGAATCTGATACATGGACATGGTGAGGCTTCCTTTATCAGTGTTGATCACTGTCCTACAAGTCACTGTGACAGTTGGAAGCATGTCTTATCCTTTAGCTATGTTTGGTACATCAATGATTACAAAGAACTTTCCCTTCAAATCCAACACTTAATCGCTTTGAGAATAAAGCCATACTATACTAGGGATCAAATATGAAAGTCTTAGTCCTCATTTGTACATGAGAGGGGGATCTTCAAAAAGTTCACAGAAAATATATATTATGAAAAAAAAAAAGAATGCAGGGACCCGCAGTTAGCATAATGGCTATGTCACTGGACTCCCATGTAGTCGACCATGGTTCGAGTCCCAGACCTGGTGGCTTAAACTCACGCCGGGCACGTGTGCATGCGTGCCCAAGATCCCGAGAAGAGAATGGAGGAGAAGGGATTGCAGTGTGGCCATCCCCCCTCGGGGGTGATTTCTCTCTTTCTATCTCTCTGTCTCTCTCTGTCTTTCTGGCGAGCGCACACGCCCAATAAGAAAAACCTCTCCAAAAAAAAAAAAAGTATGCATAAATTTCAATTTTTTTCATTTAAATAAGCTCATATTTTAATTCAACTTTTCATGAACATTTTTTGAAGTACACTTATATGTATATGTACATGTGTGTGTGTGTGTGTGTGTGTGTGTGTGTGTATGTGTGTGTGTGAGAGGGATTTTCTATTTTTTAAGCTAAGAATGACTCAAGGCCGGGCCTAACCTCTAGAACCATTTGTACAAAGTGGACTCCCACTTCAGCAGCTTGTCTGAACCAAATTGGAACCTAGGGTGGGGATAAACAGGCAGCCACATGGCTGGCTGGCTGCCTCTGAATCCACCCACCTGCTGGTTTAGCTCTCCTGCTGTGTATTGGGCTGTATGCATGAAGGCGGGATGGCCCTGGCCCAGCTGGCTCACAGAGCCAACCTGCCCCCAGAGAAATATGCAATCAGGAAGTTGGCAGTAAGCACTCATGGCTCACCAGGCTCTGCAAGCAAATGTCATGTTTCCTTTTCCTGGTACAAAATCTGCAAAAGGCTAAAGCCAATCAGCTATACTTGTCGATGAGAAAGATTAAAATTAAGCCTTTGAGTCCAATTCTTTATACTGTTGTCCTAATGGAGATTACCAAAAGCAAGCACTATTGTGGGTTCCTCTAAAGTAGGTGATACTTCAGTATCACTCACAGTGACAGGATTCCAGATGAAAGATAATGAATTGTCCGATGATTTCTGAATTTTGACTTTTTCAAATCCTGTAGATATATTTGGATAATACCCTGATGCCATTGTGAATGTTCTCAAACCTTAAGCTTTGGTTTCATTTAAGTAATCAAAAATACAGGCATCTAATATTCCTTCCAATCACCCAGAGAGCTCAAAACTTCTAAATCCCCTTACCTTAATTTAGACCAAGGCTTTAAAAATATGCCTAAATTTTCTATTTAGGATGTATAAGTTAGAAATAAACCTATAGACTCAATATTTTCTGCACTAATTTCTATGTGTTGATATAAGCTTAATAACACAGAGACCCATTTCTGTAAGTGTAGATATAGGTATTTATCACATTTTTACTGTTAAGAAATTACCTTTTTTTTTAAAAGATAAAAAAGAGTACAATTCACTTATATAACCAACTTGAAAAACTAAGCATATAGGCAAATCATAGTTTAACTTTGGGTTTTTTTTTTTTTTTAATTGGCTTTTGCCATGAGGCACATGCACTCACTGGAGAGAGAGAAAAAAAGAGAGAAGAGAGAGGAAAAATGAGAAATGATCCCTTGCGGGGATGGCCATGCCATAATCCCTCCTCCTCCGGTCTCTTCTTGGAATTTTGGCCATGCAAACACATGTGCCCAGTGAGATTTTCAACCTACCAGTTACAGAACTTGAACAGCAGTTGGCCCTGTGGGGGTCCGGCACTTTATCACCACACTATCGTCTGGCCCCAACTTTGGTACTTTAAAATAAATAAATAAATAAGACTTCCATAATATCTAAAACTATTGTGGTAAGAAAAATCATCATTTTGTCCCATGAAGGGCTGGATTATGTCCCTCCAAAAATTCACATTTGAGGTACGCCAGTACTTCGAAATCTATTTGGAGATAGAGCCTTAAAGAGGTAGGCCCTAATCCAATATGACCAGTGTCCTTATAACAAGGAGATTGGGGCACAGGGAAGACCATGTGTAGACAAAGGGAGAAGATAGTCATTTGTAAGCCAAGAGGGAGGCCTCAGAAGAAACTCACCCTGCCAACACCTCGGTCTCCATTTCCAACCTCCAGAATTGTGAGGAAGTACGCATATTTCTGTAGCCCTCAGTCTGTGATACCCTGTAGGGCAGCCTGAGAAAACTCATGAGTCTCTCCCTTCAAATACTCCTTTGTTGTTGAAGCTTAGGAGTCTTACCCCAGTTTGGGTTTTATGCGAATTGCCTGAAGCCTCTTGGCAAAGTTTTTTTTTTCCATATGAATTACACAAATAAGGTGCCAGTTTCTGAATTATAAAATATTTTTAAAACATTAGAAATGACCATATTCTCACTTCTTAAAGACCGTTACTTAAATACTAACTATAGCATAACTTTTCATTTGGAAACTATTTTCTTGCCTTACATAAGAAACCTGTCATTGAAAGTTTAACACAGCTATCTATCTATATATATATATTTTTTCAATTGCCAAGATGAGATACTCTGAATACAATGCTTTGAATTCTGAAAATATGTTGTTGGCCACCAAACTTTGATAAGTGTTAAAAAGAAAATTCCCTTGGAACCTGAGCTTTTCTACATGATTGACACGAATATTTGGCTTTTGATTTAAACTTTATATGCATGGAAAAATCATTACGCTTAAACTGCATTGAAGAGATGTCCAGGCAATCTGCAAGTGCCAAGGTGCAGATAAAAATGTAACTGAAAAAGACTAAGGTAACTTCAGATTATCTTGCCATAAAATGTTTTCTCCATTGATTAGCAAAAAAGGCAAATAGTATAAACTAGTAGATGCATACTTTTGGGATTTTAAGACTAGGAGAAAAAAAAAAACACCAGAATAAATTTTTTTTTTCTCTCTTTAAGAGTACTACATTTGAGCATCACATAGAACCAATTACACAGAAATTGTCCAACAGAGACATCACTGTTTTTAAAAATTCAAGTTTTCTGTAGTCTTGGGGGGGGGGGTAGCTTTCACAGGAGTACAGATAAAGTTCTTAAACTAATCAGCTCCTTCACTATAAATAAAATCGAATACCAATTTGGGTTTAATGTTCAAACACCTAAGAATTTCATTCATAAATCATTTTTCTAAGATATTTGTTTGCTACAGGGTGCATGAGCTCTCTGGAGAGACAGAGAAACAGAAAGCAAGAAAACATTCCCCAGGGAGGATGATCATGCTGCAGTCCCTTCTCCTCCATTCTCCTCTCAGGATCTTGGGCGCACGTGCACACACACACACACACACACACACACACTTGCCTGGCGTGAGTTTCAAGTCGCCGGGTCCAGGAATTGACTATGTGGGAGTCCATTGACATAACCATTACACCATCTGCTGGTCCCCATAAATCACTTCTAAAGCTGGAGAATAAAGTTTTTGAAAATGCTAGCTTCAAAAATAATTAAGTTAACAATAGAGTTATTATTAGGCAATGTTAGAGAAACAAAATATTCTTAAGAAAATGTGCCTTATGGGAAAATAAAGCGATGCTCAAGGGTATTTATGTTATCTGAAGACTGTCAAGCCCCATGTCAGAGCTGGCCACAGCAATCCAAAACATGTAGAAATGTTTTCCAAATGATAATATGAAAAAGAGAGAAAGGAGGGGGGGAGGCCCTTAGTCATGAACATCCTACTAGGTATTACAAAAAGATTAATTCTGTATCTACACTGACTTCTTTAAAAAGTGCAACAGCTTTCTAAAACCTAACAATTTATACTGTAATAATTGAGAGCATAGCTCCAAGAGCCTGTCTTCCCAGGTTCAATTCCAGGTCCTGTCTTGTACTAGCTGTGTGACCTTGAACAAACTGCTTAACCCTTCTGTGTCTGTTGCACCTCTGATATGGCGATAATAGAACTAGCTCAGTGGGTCAATATGAACACCACATGAGCTTCTCCATATAAAATCTTAGCATGGCGCCTGGAATTCGTTAAGTATCAGAGAGTTGTTGGTGCTGGGGTGGGAGCGGAGCAATTGGAAAACCAATCACAAAGAACCCAGAGAATGCATCAGTGAGTCTGATGAGGTTGTACTGAACAAATCAATGAACATTCCAATCTAAGTGACATCTAAGACATTCAAGAATTTATTGACATGGAATTTTTTCCATCAGTCTTGTTGTTCCAGAAATTCACATGTCCACTGATCTAAGCTGGTCATCTATAAACAGTATCAGACCAGGCAAAAAACAAACCAATCTTTAAACAGCTGATCCTATGGTCTAATGATAAAATAGTCAGCACAGCCTTAATTAAATTATGGTTTAATTTAAATGCACAGTCATCAAAATGACAACCCAGAGTATCATAGGCAAATTTTGCCAGCCAGAATACTGTGAACTATCTGGTCCTCAGTAGTGGTCACCAAAGATTCAGCAGCAAAACCTGAAGGGAGGGGGGACAACAACACTGCATTGTCCTTGACTCTCACACCTTGACCATCCCTTCACCACCCAGCACACCCTGGGGCCTGACTCTTCCAGTCCAGCCCACTCAGTCAGTGTCCTTCAAGAGCAGGCATGGGCGGCTCCCACAGAGCCTTGCTAAGACTGCCACCAGCAGCTGGGTTTGTGCTATTTTTAATTAAAAGAGCTGTGAAAGCTTTGGAGTGGCATGAACAATTTTATCTGGTGTTGACCACTCTCTTAAGAATATACATCCCATTTGCAACCACTTCTCTATCCCCTGCTATTCTCTGACCCTCTTTTCACTCCTCCAAAAATTGCTTATCATGTTTAAGAAAACAAACATAAACAGAGTTTGCAGATGGGCTGTAAAACTTCAGTGGTTAACAGTGCACACAGCATTTCCGATCTAATCCCTACTTATGCACACCAGGATGTTCCTGAGAGATTTATGATTTTCCTTTCTCCTGTCAATATCCTTATGGATGACCTCAGCCTATACTGGTCATAAAATTTCTCACACATAAGTACATTTTCTCAGCATTCCCTTTGTTTATATCTAATTCCTTGCATGTGGATAGACTGTTTATTTCCTTAGTACATTTATCTTCTATGTATGCCAAATTAGCTTTCTTTTTTTTTTTCTTTTTTTTTTTTTTTTTGTTTTTGCTATATTTGCCAGACAGACAGAGAGAGACAGAGAGACAGAAAGCTTAGTATTCTCCTCTCATTTATCTATCTACTGCACTACATATGCTGCCATTAAAGGTTTAAAAGCTTTCTTTTTTGAAGCACAAGTCAATAGAAAAAGATAGAAGATACACAAAAAGCAAAAGAGAAATATTTCTTTTAAATAAAAGCTGAATGTGGTTTAACTCAAACTGAGTATCTGAATTATACCAAAAGCAGTATGCAAAACCACACTGACAAAAACATATAAAGCTCTGTAAACAGCAAGTTAACGAATCAACACACTAAAGCAACCCATGCCTACAAAAAGCATTCTGTACTGTGGTACCCAAAGTATTAAAGTTGCAACATAATATATTAAAGAAACCCAAACTATTTCATTACATATTTTTTCTTTTTTATTTAAATAACATTGAAAATTATACTTTCGAGAACTATTTCATTCTCTTTTATATGCTGACAAGAAATGAAAATGTTACTGCAGTGACTAAGTGATGTAAAGAATTAGCCACCACTAGAATCAACATCTTTTGGATTAGAAATAAATCAACTAACAGGCAATGTTAGAAGTACTACTCTCTGATTGGGAGAGGCCGAATACCTTCAAAATTTTTTGTTGCTAAAATATTACCCTCCCATTTAACAAATAAAAGTGAGTGTGTGTGTGTGTGTGTGTGTGTGTATGTACACACACACATACATATGGAAATAAATCTGTGTCCAGTTTCAAAGATTTCTGTACTATTACTTGTTTTATGTTTCTGAAACATTTTACTGTCGGTGATTTATTTCACATCCATGTGGCTAGCCATTTGTTTATTCTATTGCATACCATCTGTTTTTCGGTAGAGAGGTTTCAAGTTCTTCTCATTCCCTACCTCATATCCCCCCAAAAACAATTTATAATAGACATAGATTTAAATCATTTGGATTCATGTGGAGTTGGTAACTCGAGCTGCCTTTCATTTATATTGGGCAAATGCTTTAATGGGATTAGCAAATTGTGTTATTATGAGGTACTTACGGAGAGACAACACTTTTTTTTACAATGACAAATGATGTTAGCAGTTTCATTTTGGGTGTTTAGTAGTAGTACAAAGATTTCACTAATGTTACAGGAAACTGCCTGGGTCGACAAGAAAGTCCTACCACAGACCCTGTCCATACCTTTCATGTCTGAATGTCAATGGCCATGTACATCAGGATATAGTAGGCTGGGGATGGGGAGTCACTATCACGTTGCTTCACTTTTACAGAGACAGGCAGTATCATTTAATTCAGAGTCCTGAAAAGCTCTGTCTGGTTCTAACATGTTGGTCACACTCCCTACATCTTCCAATCACGATCTAGATACTTATAAGCAAAGGCAGTTCCCAGACCTCCCCAAAGAAAAGTTTATGCCAAAAATTCCAGCTCATCAGCACTAATTTATTCCCATTCTAGGGCTCACTTTTCTACTCACAGAAGAGTCAGCCATTCAGAGAAACAACTTTTTGCTGAAAAATACACAGTTGCTGTTTAAAGGGTTAATTACCATTTTTACAAGAATCCTTGCTGCTTTCATGGAGAGGAAATATCTGATGACAGGGCTCAGTGGCTGTCCACAGTTCATGGTTGACATCCAAGGACTGAGAAACATCTCTCTTGAGGTCTACTTGATTTTCACTAGTCCTTACCACCTCCGAATTCGATATATTTGAGGGGTAAGTAGCATCCTGAAGGATACCTGATGCATTTGGTTTGTTGAAAGTGTTAAGTGACATCTGTACTAATGCTTCATTGATGAAGAAGGAATTTTCGTGACATAAACTCTCAGATCGATTAAGTTCTATCACCTGTGTAAAGAAATATAGAAAAAGTACAATAATTTCTCCAGAACTTACACAAATTACATGTTTATTTCTAATAGAATCTAGCAACCAAGGTTTTGAATAAGAGGTCGAAAAGAATATTGCCATTTATTCTCTTCCCATTTCCTTTTAATGAGCTAGTACTAAAAACTTCAATTCTCTATATAGTACTTATTTAAAAAACAAAAACAAGCAAACAAACAAGATGTAGTACTGCTCTATGCCATTAAGGTGTTTCCACTAGATTTTAATCAAAGAAAGTAGCACTTCTACTTTTGATAAATAAAAACGTTGTCAACATATCCATATATATGTGAGGAATTTTCAATAAATAACTTAGCCAACTTGATAGGAAAACCAGATGCAACATAGGTGTTTCTATATATGTATCAACTTTTACAATTTTATGTACTATCAATGAAAAGCATATATGCAAGTAGCATATAAAAATAAACTGAGACAAATGGAATCATCAAGCATGGTTAGAGAGGATGCAAAGAGAACACTGAATCTTCTGAAAGTTTCATACAACTCTGTCATTAAGAAGCATAATTCACATGAACTATTCGTAAAATGGACTTTGTATTTACCATATCAAATTTACAAAGAGAGACTAAACTTGGCATCATAGAAGAGTATTATACAACCATGCACTGCATGCCAATGTTTTCGTCAACTACTGATGGCATAAGATTGTAACAGGCTATACAACATAGCCTAGGTATGCAGTAGGCTGCAGTATCTAGGTTTTTGTAAGTACACTCTGTGGTATTTGCACCATGACAAAATCACCTCATGACCTATTTCTTAGACACATCGCCACCATTAAGCAATACATGACTATACCTGCGAAATTCAGTCCTCCAGGACAAATCCAACCCTTGATTCTGTTTCTTTGTTAGATAAGTGTGTCTCAGAGTACAATGATCCAATGACCTAGACCTTTTAGAGTTCCATGTTAAGTCAACATTCATATGCATTGTCCTGAAGATTCCAGCTTTTGCTACCCACATATTGAGAAACTTTTTTGTAATTTCCTAGAGAGCATGTGCACTGGCCAGAAATGGGGGGAGGGGAGGGAGGAAGCACCCCTGATGGAGCACAGTTATGCTGCAATCCCTTCTCCTCCATCTCTCCCTCCTGTCATGATTTTGGGCCTGCACAAACATATGTCCAGTATGTTTCTCAACCTACCAGGTCCAAAACTCAAACCAGGGCGTTGGCCATGTGGGATCCAGCTCCTTAACCAGCAGGCCGTGGGCTGGCCCCAAATTGAGAAACTCTCATGAGCTCACAAACAAGATGGAAAGAAACAACCATCTGGTGAATACCCCAGGAGCAACTAGGACTAAACCTGTCTTGGAGAAGTTGCCTTCTGTCACTCCAGAAGATGCCTACCTCCTTGCTTCCTAGAGGAAAAGCTGCAGGGAGGCTCCTCTGCCGACTGTGTCTCCAGTGGCACAGCAAGCTCTGCTGGGCCCGCATCCTCTCCCTCTCCATCTCCACCATCCGCTGGCCTTCCCTCAGCCGCTCCAGGTTCTGCTGGTACTCCTGGAGCTGAATGGCCAGTTCCCCCCGGCTTCTCAGCAGCAGCTGCTCCTGCGACTGGCAGGCCCTCTCCCTCTCCTGCAGCCAGCTCTCCTGTGCCTCCTGCTCCCGCTGCTGCTGGTCACACCTGCGGTGCCAGCGCCGCTGCTCCTGCTGGAACTGCTGCTGGAGCTTGTGGATGTCGGCCAGCTCCTCGCGCTGCTTCTCCAGGCTGCGGGACTTCTCCTGGTCTGGAAAGGAGCTACCTCGAAAAGAATGGCCGGGGGACAGGCTCCCTTGCTGCTGGAGAACCAGTTTGTGGATCTCGATGTGGCTGTCCTGAATGGTTAAAGCAGCCTGTGAGAGCAGAAGGGCAAAGAAAGAAATATGGATTGCCATCGTGTTTGTGTTCTGTGCTGGAATGAGCTCTAAACACAAATTATTTTCTCTTACTCTTTCTGCCCCTTTCTAAGTTACCTCCAGAGGTAGACTTTGGTATGGCAAACAGGCTTGTGTATGTCTTCTAGTATTATGACCTAGGGGTTTATATAGAAAACAAGTAAAGCTCAAAAGTAATACATATCCCCTCTAGTAGAAATGTGGTTTGTCACTGGTTATTGGATAATACTTAAGCAAATATTCTGAATAAGAACTCAGTTCATAAACTTATAAGAGACTACAATCTATTGTTTTCCTGAGGTCTCACCAGTCAATAGTAATTCCTGAGAATTTCAGAATTTTTATAAACTTTGTAGTATCATTTATCTGAATCCCAAGTCAGAAAACACTAGAGCTACACTGCTTTCAGGAAGGCATAAAAGTCAACTCTTTGGAGACTTTTGGTAAATAATCCTTTTAGAACATAATGCAGTTATATGTTATGTAGTATTCAGAGAATAGCAGTGAATGCCATTTTTGGGGTGATAAGTAAGTGGCCAAAGCTAGTCTCCTTACTGTTATATCTTTGTGTTACAACAGGAAAGGCACACATACAAAAACAAAGCTGAAATTCATTTGTTTAATAGATTGCTAACTGGAGACTGGAATGATGAAGGGAAAATAGGTACTCTAAAGCCCAGGGGACATTGCCAACCAGATTTTAGAAACATTTTGAATTACAATATCTGCCTATGAAAAGTTTGGCAGCATCACAGGAAATAATTGCCAAGATTTGGAATGACTCCACAAAAAAAAAAAAAAAAAAAAAAAAAAAAAAAAAAAAAAAAAAAAAAAAAAAAAAAATTGTGAATGCCCTTGAAAGCTTTTAATTTTAAAACTTTCCATTTATAGTGCAAAGAAGTACAGAAGGGACAAATTGAAAATGGACACACACTGGGTATGTGTGTATGTTTTGACTTAGTATGAGAAATCATTGCTCTCCCACGGATAAATTCACATTTTCCTTCCTAAGAATTTCTTCAGCTATTCTTGTAACAGATGTTGGGAAGATGGAGATTTGACCATCAGTTCTTTGTTAGATCAGCAGTTTTCTATACTCTTGTAGTTAAAAAACTGAAGTATATTTTAAATTCATATTCATTGTAGCCTAAGACTCAAAAATGTATTCATTAGGCTTTTAGAAATAAAATTCATATTTTACATTTGAAAAGTAATTTTAAACATTTCAGACTCATCTGAATATTTGATTAATGGCTGTTAGAGGTTCTTATAAAGAGAACAATAATTAGCACTGAGAATACGATACTAATTGTGGTGATCTTTAAATATGAAATAATTAGTACACAATAATAAATCATTCAGGACTTTGCTGATCCAGCTAGAGCAAAGTGTAGACTGTAAATTGCCTCTGAATTCTAATAAATCCTAAGGGCATCAGTACAGTAGAACAAAGGAAGACTCAATATTTACATGACCAACCTAGCTCAGGCAATAACTTGTTTAAGAATTATAGTTAGAATAAGGAAGTGCTGTATCATGAAATGTTTTTCATGTCTACTTAACATCTACAATAAGACCATTCTCTTCCCTAACATAAAGGTGAGATTTGAAGATTAGATATTAATTTCCACACTTAATGTTTATATTTATGTTTAGGATAGAGAATAGCATTTCCTTTTCAAGTTTAGGGAAATTCCCAATTCATTCTTTCTCTTAACTGTACTTTGCTAGAATGTCTCCATGTCTTTTCCTTTTTGCCTTATCTATACTTCATCAGTAACTCAACTTGTTTAATATAAGGATCAAACTTCATCTTTATCTGATTCAACTCTTATGTAAAAACTTCAATCACATATAAGAGATTCAGCTTCAAAGATGTCTATGCCATGAACAGAAGTTTTTGAGAACCCATATTCTCAGACCAGCTCAGAAACTTTAGTTAGTTTAAAAGTCTCTACTTAGACTTTGATATACCCAAAGTTGCTTCAACCTAACGTGCTGGAAAAATTAGGTCCTTTATACCACCAGGCTTTCCTGAACTTTAAATCCACACAGGTCTACATATAAGGTCAAAAAAAAAAAAAAAAAAAAGAAAAGAAATATGATCTTGGGCATGTTTTTATCAGGGAACATAAGCCAGAATCTCAATATTTTCATCCTCCAAGAATAAATAGACTAGATTCAAACTATATCCTGTATCACCTGATGTGTAAAAGAATATTTATTTTACATGATAAACTGATCTCTAAGAAAATCAACCTCAGACCAACATATCTAACATAAGACCCTAAAGGCATTCCTACTAAATCTTGATCAACACAGTGAGCTTACTAGCAACACTGTAATGTAAATATTTTCAGAAGTACAAGTCAAAGAAGTATGCCAAGAAAATGAAACTGATATAATTACTAGAGAATAGCTATAATACTTTACTTTCTACCTGGAATACTCCAAAGAATCAATGAAAAAACTATCAAAGCCAAAACTAAAGTTCAATGAGTTGGCTAGTTACAAATAAGCCCATTAAAATGAATGTTTTATTTATAACCACAATGGCCATTGGGGAAACATAATTTAAATTTTTTAATTTGCAAGAACAACAAAGAGACACAGGAATGAGCTTAGCAAAAAACATACACATACATATACAACCTATATGAAGACAATTACAATGCTTCCCAGCAGAACATAAAATCTAGTACTATCATATGTTCAAATGTATTCCAAAGCTTTAATAATTAACAAAGTGGTACTAGAGCAAGACCATGCGGGTAACCAATAGAACAAAAGAGAAGTCTTGATATAATCAAAGTAGAAAAAAGAAAACATCAAATGCAAGATGATGTTACATTTTCTATTTAGTTTTATTTTATTTTAGCATTCAACACATATAAAATATGAAGCATGTATAAATGAACCATTGGGGAAAGAATTTAGTCTTCCCAATAATAAAGAAGTGCAAATTAAAAGAATCAGATCATTTGATCCATTTTCAAATGAAGAAGAGAGAATTCATTGTATTGATTATTTTGTCAATGTCTAATAAAAATAAAACTAAAAAGAATCTATTATTTATTCTAAGGAAACCCTCAAATATGTTTATAGAGATTAGCAGACAGAGATGTCTTCTCTGGTGTTACTAATACCAAAGTGTAAACAAGAAGGGACTGGATAAATACGTTTCCCAGACTTGAGTATCCATCAACCACTAAACATTGTGCTGTAGAATAGTTGATGTAGAATGGTACACGCTGCAGAAAAGCATATATAAAAGCATTCGAAAATCTGGAGGGACACACACCAATAGTAATGTTCTTTGTAGACTCACAAGTCATTTGACTTTATTTACTTATTTTCTCAAATATTTCTACAAACTTTTCTACAATGTCGACATTGCTTTTATATCATTTAAAATATGTTTAAGCAGTAAAGTAGGCAATTGGGTACACTGAGTCTCTTTCTTGCGCATGGCCTAAGGGATTATCCAGCCCTCTAATCCAAAATGCAAGTGCAATTTTTATACCTATTTTCCTTTGAAAGATAATAAACCATTTGAGAGCAGGCTTTGTGAGCCATTTGCCTTTGAGTGCCCAGCCCTCAGCACCTGGGAAGGCACTCAATAAATGCCGGGTGGATGAACAACAACAACAGAGAACTAGGAGCATATGAATTGTTTAAAAGTGCTAAAGGCCCAAGGCCACATGTGGAAGTGAAACACATTTAGGTGTGAATTCAAGTTTTCACCAGAAAATGTGAAGTCATGCAACACTCACCAACAAATTTCATTGTAAACGTCAAGCCAAAGCATATTCATCAATATTTCTTAAAGATATGAACTGTTTTATGGTTTCCGAGAAGAATGGTATAAAATGGAGTAGTGGTGTTGCTTCATGATTACAAAACCAGGCAAAGTTCCACACATCTAGCTGAGTTACACTTAGCGGGTTGGCATTCTTTTAAGATCATTCACTACCTCTCAGATACTTCACTTTTTAAAGTCTGGGAATCATCAAAGTGAAATGTATTGAATGAAATTCACAAGGTCAAAATTTAGAGGAAAGTAGTTACCTGAAGGCTATATAAGAGACGGGTTAAATTCTGGATAGCGTGTATAATCTGAAAAATAAGATTGTCTAGGTGTCAAATTCTTGAAAAAACTTTCATTATCCATAAATAAAGAGAAGAAGGTGACATATGTAAGGTATGTAAAGCTCACCTCTGACTGGGAAGAACCTGGAAAACTTCTATATTCCACCTAAAATACATAAAACGTATCAAAAAATAAATAACCAATCTACTTCTGAAATTGTGCACTATAATGTTCTAAAACATATGACCTTGAGTGAATCACTTCACTCTCTCTAATCTTGATTAGCCTCAGATATAATGACTCTGTTTTCTCCCCCAAATAAAAGCCTACCGAATTAACCAACCACTTGACCACAAGAGCCCCTGCATGCAGACTTGCTGTTTAAGATGCATGGCAGTTTTTACCCAATCGTCCTTTAAAACCACAAATAATGATAGTAAAGAAACCCTAAAAAGTCAGTGACAATATTGACCATGTGCAAATCACACTGTAAACTGAGTTACCTGTGCTCAGGTTGAGACCATCTCCTGGGCCAAGCTGACCTCTTGTATCCTAGAGGCCAAATGTGGAAATTAAAGAACATCCTGCCTGGCCCCTAATGCATGACTCAGTGCTTGAGATTGATAATGCCATAATGGCCAGTGATTGGGAAGAAAAAGCAGACCTCGTGATGGCCCTAAGGGAACACTGGGCTGGCCTACTCCAGATCCTACCACCATCAGAGTTCACTGGATCAATGACTGTCTCAGCAGAAGTGCTCTCAACAGAGGACATGAATGCGGCGTCAGCAGACCATCTGCTTTCTGGGGACAGGTCTATGCCTCATTCTATGTTCTTCCCACAGACACATTAGGGGCACACGAAGACAGTGAGGGTATCCAGTTCCTGGAACTGAACTCAACAGCTGTCTTGTCATTTATTGTCTGTCTATGATATAAGTCAGGAGAAGCAGGACTTCATCTGCGAGTTCAATACTCTATTTGCCAACCTAAGAAAGCTGCCTGGAATATAATGGACACTCAACAAATGCATGGCTGCAAGTTGAATTTAACTGCATTCATTTCAATAAATAAGTATTGATTACCCACTATGGACTCTACACTTTGTGCTATGGGAGGTCATCAGATATCCTATCTTCCAAGAGCCTACAGTCTCCTTCATGCTGTTTGCTTTTGTCTGAGTAGATAAAATTTTAAGCTGTAAAAACAGTCAGCCAAAGTAATGTCCTCAGGTGACTTTGAACTTGTTGCTAAACACATCAGTTCAGGCTGATGGTGCCATGATAAGCTAGCCAGAGCTCTTCTTTCCTTATACTGCCAATTAGAGATTTTATTACTTCAAGATACCTCTAACAGAAAAAAGGCAAAGGCTTCTTAAAAATAAAAATAAATAAATAAATAAATAAATAAAAAAAAATAAACAAACATAAAGTTTAGAGGGATTAGATCTGTGCCCAATCCTGTGGAAGACATCAGGGCTAAGAACCCCTGTTGTACAGTGAGTTTGGGAGTTTGCACTGCTCTCCTAGTTCTATGCTTGTCCATCCACACTCTATGCTATATAGAACTTCTATGCTCTACAAAAATTAGAAGCACAGAAATCAAGTGGATTGTGCTGCATGTGGTTACTTACACTCAAGAATCACCAGGTTTGACACAAGACAAAGAAAAGGCACATAATCTTTTTAATGGAGTTGGTTCACCACCTCGTGGTCAGTGTGCGTAACTGCAGTTGGTGCTTTATACGGAGCATTTCTGTCAAAGTTACATATTTTTTAAAAATTCTTTCAGAAATTTGTTTTAACCTTACCTTATTAGAGATAATGAAAAAAAATCCATTCTGCACTTTTTAAGAGTATGATTTCAAGCAGCCTTTCCTTAAATTTCAGTTTAGTTTCTCAAAAAGCCTTCATAAGGGCAAAATCTTCGACAGATTAATCCAGAGGACTCTAAAGACTCACTTATCCATCTGTGACTAAAATCATGGCAGAGAAAGGCTTTGGAGGTAGGAGTCATCAGTACTTCCCACTTAAGATTAAACTATTACTGACCACCTCTTCTGTACTTTTTTTTCCCTTTCTTATAGAGTTTTTTTTTTTTGTTTGTTTGTTTTTGTTTTTGTTTTTGTTTTTTTGATATAGGACACATGCACTCACTGGAGAGACAAGAAAGCGAGAAATCACCCCCCAGGGGGATGGCCACACCGCAATCCCTTCTCCTCTGTTCTCCTCTCAGGATCTTGGGCACACACGCACATGCCCGGCATGAGTTTTAAGTTGCCAGGTCCAGGACTTGAACCATTGTCAACTAATGGGAGGCTAGCGACATAACCATTATGTCATCTGCTGGTCCCGCTTCCTTTCTTTTCTTTTTTTTCCTTTCTCACCCTTTCTTTTCTAATAACCTAAGTGTAATTGAAATCTACAAACCTCAGACTTAAAAGTGAAGTTTATGCTGAGAAGGATGAAAAGCAGGAACACTTTAAGAAAGAATAAGTTAAAAAGCTTACAATTAGAATAAGTGAAGTAAATATTATATTCCTTTATTTATTTGGCCTATGAAGTTCTCAAAAGAACAGTAAATCACAGCTACCTTGTGTTTGGATTTTTAAAAACCTTTGGATCTGGTTTCTCAGTTATATGTAACATATACAAAAATATATATATATAAAATATGTCATGCATATAAAAGAAGTTCTGACATGTCATTTTTTCATTGACATACATTGATACCTGGTAATGAACCTGATTCAACTTTAAAGAAAGCCAAACTCTTGAGCTTCAGAAAATCCCAAGGAAGCTGACTAGCCACTTTCCAGATATTTTTTATTCCTTCCCTATGTCTGACATCTCAATTTCATTTGAAGTTAGTAGAGAGTTTTATGCTTTAATTTTTAAAAAGAGAGTTATAGCTTATGTATATAGTATAGCATTTGTAATCATTTTGCCCCAAGCAAAAATTGGTCAGGTTAATTAAAAATGTACCACAAAAAAGTAATGAACTGTGGGTGGTGACAGGAAAGTAACTTGAACAGAGAGGAAGGTCAAGGAAGGTTAAAGTAGCGAGAATATTACAAAGTAAAGCGTGTTTCGATGGTGCTGGCACCATCTGGTTGCTTTAGGATCTGCCCAGGATCACCCAGCCAGAGTTGCCTAACGTGTTCGAGTAAAAAGAAAGGTTTGCAGGGCGAAGAAAGACCAGAAGTCAGAGAGCGCAGACACACATATACACAGAAGAGCTTTAAATCTTTTTTTTTTTTTTTTTTAATAAATTTGCAATTGTTTCTTTGTTTACACCTACACGACACAGGAAAAGCGAGAACATTTGAAGAAGAAATCAGTTCAGAAATATAAATATGAAAGTTTAAATTAATTGAGAACAATTCAGAAGTGCTCATTCACTCCACTCACTGCCATTGACAGACGGGGACCGGAGGCTATAATATTTCATTACACAACGTAACAGGAGCTGTTTACTGACAAATCAGTTAACGATACCTTATCCCCTGCATCAGAGACCGCCAAGTCGGTTACCACACCCTGGATCCCGGGATCCACATCCCAACAGCCTCTTCCTTCTGTCCCTTCTGTGACTAGTGCTGGAGGCACACCATTGAGACAGAAACAAAAGGACAACATCAAACATCGGCCAGCGGACTGGGTTTCTTTGTACACCGCTGACACATACTTCAAAATAAGCAACATCGCAAAATGACACAGATCAACTACTCTTATCTGAGGTGCTGAAACGGCCCGAGCAGAGGCCAGTCCCTGCCCACAAGGAGCTTACAAGCTAGTGGACAGCAAACTGACAGACAGTGATCTCCATCTTGTCACTCCGAGGTCTTGCGTGCGCCGGCGTTCTCATGCTGTCTGTGGCACAGAGGGCAGATTCTACGTCTCACTTTCACTTACTAGGGAAAGGCCTCCAAGGGAGGGTGAAATTTAAAACAGGCGCTGTAGAACAAAAGCAAGGTCTCTTGGCAGACCTGAGTCTTAAAGAGGCTCCCTTGCGGCCAGAGCAAGAGAAGCAGACGATAAACAAGCTTTAGAAGGAAGAGTCTCAGGCGGGAGGCAGACAGCTCTCTAAGACCGAAGGCGCTTCGTACTTTATGGGCTCTCAGTCATACAGACAGAACTTGTCCCTATCTCCAAGTAACTTACTGTTTAACAATTTCCAAATGTGTTTTTTCTCTCACATTTCTCGTTTATGCTCTAAATTCATGAATACTATAAATACTGTATATTTAACCTAGAAAAACACAGAAACTAGCCCAGAAACGTTTTAAGTACCAAATACAGATTTTACTTCTTCCATTAAACCTCCACGGACAGGATTTTATTGATGTCTTTATCCATATGAACTCAGTTAAAACTTATATTGTGCTCACTTCTCACTGGTTAAAATTAGACTTTTCAGAGCCTTTTCACACATAGTATTTCACTAGAACCACATATCTTATCGGGACCCTGACGAAATAGAGATTCACCGTGTAACACTGTTTATACAATTTTTATTTGGTGTCACCTTGACATTTTATTTCTGAGGAAGGAAATGCTTTTCTTCCTTTTTTGTTTAAATTAATGATACTTACGTCTTTCGAAAATGAGAGTCCTCTAGGACTCCAAAGGCCTCTTGTAATACAAGGAATTCTTAAAAATGGAAACTGCTTCAAATAATACCAGCTAAAAAACTAAGTTCATGTTGTCCAACCTGGTCAATGCTTAATCACTTATAATAAAGAGACATTTTGTGGAGATTTTTCTCATTCAAAAAATTGTTCCCTTATTGGGTACTATCCCTAACTCTTAAAGACATGCCAAAGGCATTACCAAAGAATCAGCCATTCTGTTTCTTCACCCCAGTTCTTCATAGAAATGAAGACGACCAAACGGAGTGAAAAGCAGATGACATGCCAAATGAAGGCAGAAAAATAGAACACAGATCAGGTTCCTGTCTCTGTGTTCACTTTCAGGGTAGGCCAGAGGGTCTTTAGAATGTCACAGGAAGTGGGTTACACTCATCCACCCGACTAGGTATGTTGAGGACTAACAACGGAGGGCTGTGCTTGGTTTAGAACCTCATGCTGACAGGAACCTGGTTTAGAAGGACCCAAGTCTTTAGAGTCAATCACAGAACTGACCCATTCAGTTATAGTCCTTCATTTATGAATAATCATTTGCCCTTAAATTGATAAAGAGAACTGGTCTCTTATAGCACCATATTCCAATCCAACCCAGAACTGAACCAGTCTTTGGGGTACAGGATGCCCTAACCTGCCTTGAATCCCTCCTCTATCTGAATCCTGATTTCAGACCACTCTATAAAGAGTATGTCAATGATTCTAGCAAATGTCACAGGTGTCCCCTTGGAACTCCCCCATGTCTGGGGAGATGCGGATACAGACAGGGAGGACTTCTGCTGCCAGTCCTGAAGGAGGGAAGGTAGACCATGTGGTCTGGCAGCTGCAGGAGCGGAGTGGAGCCTCCCCAGCTGTCCCTGGGCTGAGGCTCAGAGCGGCAGATCCCTACATATATTTTTAGATAGAACTTCCTCAATGGCATAATGAGATTCTTCTTTAAAAAGGAAATCACCCAGGGCAGTACAACTCCCCTGATGAATCTGGGCTGTGTCAAAATGAAAAACATATGTGCATGTTCTGAAAATAGAAAGCCAGGATTAGATAAAGCAGCACCAGAGAGGGGAAAATAATTATTGGTGCTGCTGAAATAAAAATGTATAGCACTAAAAAAACTATACTGCTTCTACATATCTTAATTAATCAAGGAAAGTTGTTAAAGAAATTCTCAGACAATTTAATCCTCCAATCTCTAGCAAATAAAGACATTTTATCTTATGCATGTAGGATGGTGTGGAAGTAATGTTTTTACCACCTGTACAAGATGCAAAATATATTCTTTATGTGCTTATCTCAGAAACTTTTGCCTTTTGCAATGAAGTATTTAGCTTACAATTACATGTACAACAGTATACATAGATCCTGAGAAATTACCTAATAAATCAATTCTCTACATTTTATATTTCCATATTTAAAACTGAAACAGTGTTTTAATAAATGAATTCTGACCTGGACAAAAGCATAGGATGACATACATCAAGAACCTTTTGGCACTTCTGCCATTAACCATACCACCAAACCATGTGTGTTGGGGGGTGGGCGTAGTGAGTGTATGAGACGGGGAGCAGCTCTAGTTTCTAAGTTATGTTTTCTGTTTAAGGATTTATTCTCTAATGGACTGCAGAGATCGTTTTAAAAAATCCAAAAATTTCTCTCAAGAGTATATTAAATAAATAATATAAAAAATGAGGCAGGGTAGGTTTTGGGGAAGATACAAAGCATGGCTGGGAAACTGAGCAGTACAACTACAACTACTCTTTAAGTCCTTGTCTTAGAACACCAGTGTCATTACTATTCCTGTATAATATGTATTTATCCTCAGGTTTTTTCCTATGTAGAAAAATACCTCAAGTCCCCACTAAATAGGACAGAGTTGCCACCTTCACTGTAGTGATCACTATATGCTTTGGAATTGTGCTGAAGCCAACTGCCAAGGCCCGCCTTTTCACTTACAAGCAGTAGGTGATCCTGGTGCATCATGAGAACGGGCTGTGTCCACCAAGACAGGTTCTCCACAACCATCCTCAGATGATTGACCTACATCGCCCCCCTGTGAGGCCTTCACTGCCACTTGTAGGCTCTCGGCTAAGAAGAAATAGACAAACAAAAACAAATTTTAGAAACTAACTTACATATATAATTTAATATAGACCAGAAGTTGGCAAATTGCATTTGTTCTGCGCTTGTTTTTATATGACCCAGGAGCTAAAAATGGGTTTTACATTTTTAAAGCGTTGTTAAAGTACACATACTTGCATATACATAGATCTATCCCAGAGACTGTGACCTGAAAAGTCTAAAATACTTATTATCTGGCCTTTTTCAGAAAAAGTTTGAGGTTTGAGATCTTGCAATCTAGATCGATACTTTTAGCATCATTTCATGATAATGAAATATTTTTGTACATTCTGTTGCTTAATGACTAAATACCATGGACTGGGTAATTTATAAAGAATAAAACTTTATTTAGGCTGATGGTTTTGGATGTCAAAGGCCAACGGCTGCACCTGGTAAGGGTCTTCTTATTGAAGGGGACCCCTTTCAGAGTCCCAAGGTGGTACAGAGCCTCAGAGAGATCAAGAGAGCAAGAAATTGTGTGTCTGTATCTGTGGGGGCAGTTCTGGTCATTTTCCTCTTCCTTTAAACCCACTAGTATTTAGTCATAATGCCCCCACCCTATTGACCTTACCTAATCCTAATCACTTCCCAAAGATTCTTTCTCTTAAATCCACAGATGGATTGAGTTTCCAATTTCTTAATAACATTACAGATGAATTTCAACTCATGAAACTTGGGGGGACATATTTAAACCATAAAAAGAATTAGCTCAATATAAAGAATAAACCCACTGCAATTTTGATTCTATGAACAGTCTTTCCACTATCCTGACCTCACACCTCTCGACTTTCTCATCTCCAGTGATCTCATCCTCCACCCTTCCTCCCATTGTTACACAGACTTTGTTACATCCACACTTCACCCCTTACAGTCTATTTTCCACACAGCAGTCAGAGGGTTCCTTTAAAAACACAAATCCATGCGAACTCTATAATGCTTTCTATCTCACTCAGAATCGAAGTTCAGACTTCAGTGCACATAATCTGAGACCTAGTTACTTTTGACTTACCTCTTCCCGTTTCCTATCCCAATCCTCACTCCATTCTATCTATACTTTCTCCTCACTGTTCCTCAAACACGCCCATCACTCACCTACCTCAGGACCTTTGCACCTGCTATTCCCTACATCTAGAACACTCTTCTCCCAGATATCTACCTGGCTTTCTCACTTACTTCATGTCTGCTTACATATCATTACACCAAAGAAGATTCCTCCCAGTCCATCCTATTTCAAACAGAACCAGCTCCATCACTCTGTCTACCTTGCAGATATTTTCCTTCAGAGTACTTGACACAAACTGACATATTTATGTCTTATTTTTTTACTATTTCTAGAATACAAGTTGCAGGAGTGTAAGGACTTTGTCTTGTTCTACTATATCCTCAGCACCAAGATCACAACACCTGGCACATAATAGATGCTTAATAAACATTTCCTGAATTTGTCAAATCAAATGCTTTCAAAGCAACTGACCTTCTTTCAGTGCTGCTGCCAGTAAAGAGGCTGCCTGGGGAGGCTCTCCTGGGTCAGCTTTAATGAGAAGGTGGGGTTCCAGACGGACATCTTCAAATCCACTCAGTTCCCCAAGTTCGGCATAGATATGCAACTTCTCCTCCAAATATGTGCAAATTTGTTGGTCTTGGTTACTAAGTATTTCTACAAAATAATATTTACCTTAGAAGGTTATCGCTAACATGAATACATTACTATGACCACCTAAGTTACAAGAAGATGTGGCTAATTAGTAAGCAGTCTGATCTAAAAGGTGAGGTACAAGTTTCTGAATGGGATTGACCCAGGTTCAAATCCTGACTATTCCACTTAGTGACTATGGCCTCCTGCAACATATTTAACTCTGTTTCCACTGTCTTTTCTGTAAATAAGACAGTCGAACGTTCCTTTTCTTTCCCATTCGCCTAATTCCAGGAAAACTTGCAAAGCTATTGTTTGTTTATTCAGGCTGTTTTCTATTAAGTCTAAATGTTAAGCTCAGGAATGAAAACTGAGGCATCACTGTCCATGATGAGTGAATACCCACAAGGGAAAACAAAGCAAAGGCCTGAAGCTACTCAGCTTCAGCCATTTTGGTCAAACCCAAGCATAATGGTTTATGTTTTTGTTTCTAAACATCTATTTTTTTTTTTTTTACCATCTTTGCATGAATCATTTTTGTCTAATTTCAACATACTGCAGAATTCTTTTTTTTTTCTTTTTTTGGAGAGGTTTTCGCTATAGAGTGTGTGTGCTTGCCAGAAAGACAGAGAGAGACAGAGAGATAGAAAGCAAGAAATCATCCCCCAGGGGGGATGGCCACGCCACAATCCCTTCTCCTCCATTCTCCTCTTGGGATCTTGGGCACGCACACACATGTGCCTGGTGCGAGTTTAAGCCACAGGGTCCGGGACGTGAACCGTGGTCAACTACATGGGAGTCCACTGACATAGCCATTACTCTAACTGCTGGTCCCAATACTGCAGAATTCTTAAAGCCCAAAGGAATCTCAACTAGTACTAATCCAAACAGTCTCAATTTTCTCTGTGTCTCAGAATCACCTGAGGAGAGTTTAAAATACCAAAGTCCATCTCCCACAGATTCTGATTCAACTGGTTGAGGGTGGGGCCCAGGCGTCAGTATTTTTAAAGACCTGTACCCTGCCTCATTAAGTGATTCTAAGTCAAGCCACAGTTGACAGTCACAAAGCTAATCTAATTTCCTTACTTCACAGATTTGGAAACTGAGGGCTGGATTTACTGGGTTTGTCCAAAGCCAGACAACTATGACATGACAGTGCTAAGACCTAAAATCAAACCATAAGATAACAGTTCCGGTGATTATCTGTACCACCCTGCCTATAATCTTTATTTTATGTATGTCATACACATTTTTTTCTATTTAAATCACTAAGGGAGAAGGGAAGAGAGTCATTCTATTTGAGCATTTTTAATGCCAGTAGGTTTCATTTTGTATTATTTGGAGGGTGGTTAGGTGAAGCTCAGGTGCACAGAATTCATGCTTTAGTCATGACCTTGTGTTCATGACACCAGACCTTCCCAGTACCTAAGGAGAATGCCATAATCAGAAAGCCAAAAGTGCCTTCACCGTACCTTGACATTGTTGAATTTTGGCCACTCTGGCTTCAGCTTTCCGTCTCTCTTCATCAGATTCACTTGTCCTTCCCCCTTCTTCTTCTGGGCAACTTTAAAAGACAACAGTCAAGAAAGACTACTGAAAACCAAACTCAAGTATCTCTAGGTTCAGAAAAAACATGGACACTTGGTAATAGAATCATCATAAACAAGAAAATTTTAGCATGCAGAGCATGCCTTCTGACCCAGAGATGGAGTCTTCTCGGGTATATAAAGGATCTTACCTTGCATAAAATAACAGTGCTCTCAAAATCGGAAGTATAGGGTGGCTCAGACACACACGCGTGCGCGCGCGCGCGCGCACACACACACACACACACACACACCCGACAATACCAATGGTAGCATAAGGTATAACTAAAATGATTTTTACTTTTTACTCCACTTTTATTATTAATGGAGATAGAGTAAAAAGGTTGAAAGGGGTAGAAGTATAGCCAGATTGGGTCGAGTACAGTGGAAATGAAAGAGTTTCATATAACTTCAGGATCAAATTACTGTTAAGAATGAATACCCCTAACTGTGCACCCACATGATAAAAACTGTCCTTGTGTAAGTAATTGGGAATAAATTGACTTTAAACACTTAGATCCACCACACGAGAAATGTTTATTAAATCATTCCTCAATACTAAGTACACAAAGAAATGTAAGACATGTCCTTGCCCTCAAGGAGCTTCCAATCTAATTAAAGAAACACATGCACATAACAACAGGAAGGTAACAGGTACGAGGCAGCATATGACAAGCATCAAACAGATACATTAGAGAACAGGCACTAGCGAATGTCAGGTAAAGAAGAGACCACTGGGGTTGAAGAGGTCCTCACGAGGGGGCTGAGGCTGCACCCGGCAGGATGCACACAGGCAGAGGGCTGGCGAGGGCAGTGCATGCAGGGAGGTGCAGAGGACAGGATGCAGATTCAGGGTGATCACAGGCAGGTGCAGGGGCAGGGAACAGACCATTGTGGCTGAGGTGAAGTTTTCATGCAGGGGAGATACAGTTAGAATCTTTTCCCCACTTGAAAAGTCCATTCTATAGATTATGGACAGAAAAGAGTGTTACCTTTCTACTGCCTGCTGGATCCGCCTCATCCAGTTATTTCGTTCCTCCTTGGAATTGGTGTGAATCTCATACATCTCGGGACCAGCAGAGGAAGCACTGATCAGAAACATGCCTCTCTCCTCATTAGCAACTTCTCTGGCAATAAGCTTTTGAAGGGAAATCACGGATGGCTTCTGATCCTACATAACACAGGAAGATGTGCAGATGAAACAGCATCCTATCTATAGTAAGCGCCACATGAAAGACATGAGCTATGAAAAGTAGAAGTCCTAGATAAACCTCTAGCTCACATCCAACTTTTACAAAAGAGCTGCAGAAGTTGACAGGACTTCTAACAGAGAGGATGGAAAATGAGTGGTTTTAAAGACAACTTTTCAAAAGATAGAATAATCAGAGAGGTCAGGAAAAGAATATATATCAACATGCCATAGTCAAGGGAGGAAGGATTTTTCTAGGAGGACATAAGACAGGAAACAGTATACTGAATATTACAAAGAGATTAAGAAGGGTGAAAGACCTGAAATATCCATGAATTTTGGCAGTTAATAGCAACACTGTTTCAGTAAGGTGATGGGAACAGAATCCCAGTAACCAAGGAAGGGCTGTAAAAATGAAATGTGAGAACAGGGTGGCAAGATCTTCTATTTTCCTGGCATAAGTAGCCTCTTCTGTGGCCGTCACCATCACAGCCACAGACCTTCTACTCTTCTACCTGTAAATGTCCCTCCACACCAACTAGATGAGCCCTTGGTGGACAGGAATGGGTCTAACTCGCCCCCATATGCCTAGCACACTGTCTTGCCTAGAGTAGGCATTTCTTAAATGTCTGTAGGACTGGAATTAACATAATTCCACCAGAGGGAAAAAGTCTAAAATCTGGCACCCAGCCTACAATTAAATCACCTCTTCTATCAGCATGTACTGTGATTCTTTCATGCCCCAGTCTAAAACTGGACATTCAAAGATGAGTAAGACCCTAGTAAGACTGACTTTGGTAAGTAATTACAGTTGAAAGACTGGCCAAAAGAATTCCTGCAAGATGGAGAGTTGGGGGTAAACATGAAGACTTGTTTTTGGTTCGTGGCTTCCACGTTGTTTACAGAGTCAGCTGTTGTGTAGGTTTTGCACCTCCCTTATGGACTGAGTGACGCCTTTACCCAGAACATGCCACTCTGTTGACTGCTGACTCCTTGGGGCAGGCTTATCTGCTTTCCCAACATCACACAACTTGCTCTCATCTGAAGTTGTGGGCCAGGTGTCCCTCGGGTACCTCTTCACCCTACTCTTATTAGGGTAGTGTGAGAAAAAAAAAAAAAATCATAATAGGACAGACCACTGGTCTACCCAGTCCCATGATCTGCCTCTGAAAATGGACATGAAGGCAGTTTTGTGGCAGAACTTTTTTGAATTCTACAATACTGCCATCTCTAGGGAGCTCCTCTAAGCATTGCTAATATTGCTTTTTCTGTTGTGGGTCTACTGTCCAAGACATTGTCTGTTTTCTTTGATTCAATGTGCAGCATACCAGGTAAATACAATAGCTTCTGTATATAAGAAGTCAGGACCACCTCCAAAGCACAGAAGCTAAGGGAGCCAGATTCTACAAGGTTGATCACAGTCAAAATCCCAGCCCCAGTGGCTTCAAAAACATGCCAGGTACATAAGCATGTGTGCCCAAAATCCTGACAGGAAGGAGAAATGGAGGAAAAGATCACTATGGGACCATAGCCCATTGCAGGGTGGGTACTTTTTCTTATTCTCTCTCCCTCTCACTTTCTTGTAAGTATGCATACCCTCTGGCAATAAAAATAAATTAATCAAAACCAAACCAAACCAAACCAAAAGGCAGAGTAGGTTTGAACTTCATATGATAGGATCAACAATTAAAGTATTTGCGCCAGTTATTGGTATTCTGAAGAGAGTGGAGGGGGTGGAGTAAGAACTATTATAAATGAAGAATAGAGGGCCAGCCAGTGGCATGGTGGTCAAGGCAGTTGGATCCCACATAGCTGACTGCACAGTTCAAATTCCAGATCCAGCAGCTTGAAAAAACAGCAAGTGTGCATGTGTACCTGAAATTCTGATGGGAGAATGAAGGAGAAAGGCTGATGACATGGATACCCGCCCCCCCCCCCCCCCGAGGTTCTCTCTCTCTCATAAGCACACATGCCCTATGGCAAAATTTAAAAGAATAAAAAGAGAGAGAGAGAAGAAAGAGAGACAGAGAGAAAAAGAAAGAGAAAAAGAAAGAGAAAAAAAATGAACACTATCTAAAGGGGTATAGAGTAGCATTCATTAAATTCACCAGAACACATCAGAAACACACTCACATTACTCATGCAAATTACACTAGAAATGACCAAGAATTCTTACTAAATCTCCAGAAATGGAGGTAACACCTTGTTTTGTAAACAGATGTCAAACACTGGCAATGCAAACGCCTAACCCAGCCTGCAGAGATGTCTTTTAAACACTAAACAACTTGGGGTTTCCACTTAAAAATTCTAGGTTTCTAGTTCTTGAGGAGAAAATAGAAGACCGACACTTCTGAGCCCACGTGTTCATTTAGAACCACCAGCTAGACTCAAGAAGCAGAGAGATGTAGAATGACAACTGGATACTGGAAAGGATAGGGGAGATAAAGGGATGTTGATTAATAGAAACAAAATTGTAGATAGAGAAGTAGAGGGGTCATGTTTAGTGTTACAAAATGCAGAACGTGGGGGCCAGCAGGTGGCGTGGTGGTTAAGGGCACTAGACTCCCACATGGTGAACTGCAGTTCAAGTCCTGGACCTGGCAGCTTGCTTTCTCACTTTCTCTCTCTCTTTCTCTCACTTTGTCCCTCTCTGGTCAAATTAAAAAATATAAGTAAATAAATAAATAAAGTTAAATAAAATAATTCTTAAAAAAATACAGAATGTGGCTAACACCATCTCACTGCAAATAATGTTACAAATGATCGAGATGATGGTTTTACCAACTACCCTGATTTCATCATCATCATTATTAATAGAAAATTATTCATTAAGACAAATAATAGCACCGGCTATAGCTGAGTCATTCCTCTCTTTGAGACAGGGCATGGACTCCCAGGTTCACTACAGTATCTGCCGCTCTTATTTCTGTGATGTGGACCCACTGCACTTGCTCATTTACATGCCTCACGATTACTATAGGCATCTGGAGGTGAAGACCTCTGATAGGGGGAAGATGGTAAAGGGGCTGCTCTCCTCTGCATCACTGTTACGCTGTATCTATTTTGTGCTGATTCTCTTAGAGAGGATTCCATTGTGATTTAAACATCTCAGGGAGTTGTTTCATGTTTTGAACTTGAACTTGTAGGTATACATGCTTCCTTTGTCTTTTGTATTGTTTGTTCATGGTGAAATTTCCTTCTCTATTATTCAAGAGATTCCTCCTGGACTCGGTATTCTAGGAGTTGGTGAACACAATTCCTTTTTCCTATAAAGTTTATAGGTTTGTGTCCTACCCTCACTTCCAGCTGAATTCTCTTTGAAAACAAAATTCTTTCACTACCAAAGGTTGCTACTCCATCCCTTTGCTGCTTTCAGTGGCTTATCTTCTGGTTATTATTTCAGTTCATTATCTTTTGTAACATGTAGCAAGATAAACATGTACTAAAGAAGTCTTTTATCCTGACATGGCTACTGAATTTGAGCTGTGAAATATTGCTTTCCTTGACCAAAAATGAAGATTTTCTGCTGAGACTTCCCCCCACCATCCATCAGATGTCTAGAAATCACCACAGGGTCACAAGAAATATGGGAAAACAAGAAAATATCTCTCCTCCAAGGGAAATAAATAACTCCTCTTCATCCTCAGACAGTACAATGAAACTCATAGAAATGTCTGATAAAGAATTTTGAATATTCATAGTGACAAAGCCAACAGAGATGGAAGGAAAGAGAGACAATGAACTGCAGAAGAGGCAGGAGAAAGGACCCGACGAGTTCCAAGAGGAGAGGAAATTCTTGCAAGTTCTAAAAGAGGAAATACACACTATAAAAAAGAATCAAATGGACCTGTTAGAGATGAAGGGTATAATACAGGAAGTCAAAATCTCCCTTGAAAGTAGTAAAAGCAGACTAGATCATACAGAAAACTGAATCTCAGATGTAAAAGAATCACTGGCCTAGAAAAGATCACCACAAAGACTGAGAAAATTCCCCCCCCCAAAAAAATGAGAATAATACACAAGAAATACTAGATACCATCAAATGTCCAAACATCTGGATAACTGGTATCCCAGAAGGCAAAGAGACTCATAAGGGCATTGATAATCTAGTCCATGAAATCCTGCAAGAAAACTTTCCAAATCTAGAGAGACACTCAAAGATCCAGTCCCAAGAAATACAAAGGATCCCAAATAGAATCAACCCAAGAGGCTATTCTCTTTATAGCCAGACTGACAGAAACCACAGACAAAGATAAGCTACTAAGATTGGCAAGGGAGGAATGTCAAGTTACCTACAAAGGATATCCCATCAGGCTTACAGCAGACCTCTCATCGGAAAATGTGAGGGAGAAAAGAATGGGAAAATATATTCAAAGTGTTAAGGGAAAAGCAATTTCAACCAAGAATACTGTACCCGTCAAGATTATCCTTCATATGGGAAGAAAAGACAAGAACATTCTCAGATAAACAAAACCTGAAAGAATTTACCAACACCAGACCAGATCTCCAAGAAGTTCTCAAGGGAGTGCTATACCAGGAAAATTAAATACAGACACACAAAAATAAGAGTTCAAAAACTAAGAAAATGGCCAACTTAATCATAGGGACAAGTCTGGAGTTGAATATTATATCCCAGGATTTAATTGAGAAGATCAAACCAGAACAGAAGATAGATTAAGTACATGAGACTGAACAGGTGAAATAGAATTTTATGACTTCGACTAAAACATTGCTGCTTTCCTTCTAGGCTTTGTTTTCCAGTTTTAAGGATTTTTTGTCCTGTCTTGAGCTGCCAATAGGTTCATGTACCTACTATTTAAACAGAATCCTAGCCTGTTTCCTGGCTTTAAGTTTAAAGCAAAGTTCCTTAGCATTTCTTTGATTTATTAAAGCTAAAACTGCTTTTCTTGAAATTAAAAAAATACATTAAAAATACCTATTTAATGACTATAGTAAGCTATATAGCCTCAGCTAGGTGCTGCCTTATAGTACATTCATTCTACTCAGAGTTTCACACCTAAAGTCAGACATGTATTCACAGATATGTATATACCAGCTGAACTTGCTATTAAAAGTAGTTAGATTATTTAAGAAATTCTGTGAATCAATAAAATAGGGGGGAAAGGAATGGAAAACAACTGTAGACACCTGAGATAGTGAGGGAGGGGGGTGGGAAATGGCAGAGGGTGAGAAAAAAAATATATATATGAAACTAGAAATGAAAAATTAGTGACAATAACATGTCTGATTAAGCCACTATGAAGTATATTCTGGATGGGAAATCACATTTTGTACACTGTGACGATGCTCAGGGAATGAATGTAAATCAGTTAATTAATTTTTTTTTTAAGTTTCAGAAAACATTAATTAATTAATTAAAAAAGAAAAAAGAAGAAGTCTTTTTTCCTAAAGGGCACAAAGAGTGGAGACACCTGTGGGTACTAGCATAGAGAATACATTCTCAAATACCAGGGTAACAACTAGGAAATCCAGACTTTTGCGTACCCAGCTAATGCTTCAGTTCTCAAGATGTTAACAATACCCTGTAATACATTTAATCACACAGAAGATGCAGGATGTGATCTGCTGTGTCCAGCACTAACATTTTAGTTGCTGGAAGGGAGAGAAAAAGAGGAGAGGACAGAGAGTAGAGGACAGCTACAGCAGAATGTAGCTGGGGGTTCAGGGCAGCACCTATTCACTAAGCAATGCTGAAGTACTTCAATGCTTTCACGACAGTTTAAACTACTGAACCAGCTGATCATCAGCCCTAGTTGTGATAAATCAATACAATTAGATGTTTGCTACTGAGCACTGCAATCACTAGAAATAATGGAAATATAACTAGCATATTCTTGCTCATGATTATTTTATTTCACTAGAATTTCCAAATACTTTCAAGGGAATGTGGGATCAGAACTGTTCAGATCTATATCACCATAGCCATATACTTATATTCCAGACCAATACTTACAACAGCTGCAAAGATGTATTTCTGGTCTTTTTCTTGTAAAAAGAGCAGCACATCACTTAGAAGTAAAGCTAGGACATCTTCAAAGAAAAAACATTCTTAGCATTAATAAGGCAAACCACGGTTCAAATGCCTTTATCAAATATTCTGATTTGATGTTTGAAATTCAAATAAATTTATAAAAATAACAAGTTTTAGGTTCAGTCTATATAATTAGAAAACTCATATAAAACACTTATATTAGGGTAGCCAAAGACACAGTCTATAAATAATTATAGTAAATGGTAGTAATATAGTTATAGTAAATATAATAATATAATTATAGTAAATAGTAAAAAGCTCTGTTTAAGTGTGCATGTTTGTGTGTATGACTGTAAGTAGAGCTAAATCCCCAGCAAATTTTAATGCTGTAGCTTTCATGGTGGAAGAAAAATATCTAATAAAAAATGTTTTGACAGAACAAGCCCTTACCTTCTGGGGGGAAGATGGCAGTTTCCACCTTGAATAACATATGGAAACCTATTTTGTTTAATCTGGACCTCAGTGTTATTTGAGAGTCAATCCTTCTGTGACAAATTGTTCACAAAATTTTATCCTCTATGACACTAAACAGTCTAACACAAAGTTGCAAACTGTTGATTCTATTAATGGATGAAAGCGAATGACTTGGAGAAATAGGATCTACAGATTGTGGTTAATATAGTTTCAATACAACATTCAAGATCAACAAATCCCATTTCAGACATTAATTGTTACTTCCATCGAAGCTTAATCATCTGTAGAGTGGCCACCCCCCCCCCCCTTGGTCCATTCCTCTCACTGTCTCTCTTTGTCTCTCTGGAGAGATCACCTGTCCTATGGCAAAAACAACAACAACAACAAAAATGTAATCAAGGTGTAATAACCTTTGGGTAACTAAAATGCAACCACTTCTCCCTTATATTGCTTGCCTAAGTAAGTAAAGATGAGTATTTAAAAACAAGATCCGTCCTGTGGTTCTTAGGCCTGGCATGATACAGTATCCTGGGAACATTTCTTTGTTTATTACTTTTTTAATTGCCAGAGGGTGTATGAGCTCACCAGAGAGAGACAAAGAGATAAAGCGAGGGAGAGAGAGAAAGCACCCCCAATGGGTGTGGCCATGATGCAATCCTTCTCCTCTATTTCTCCATCCATTAGGGACCCTCGGCATGCACACACACTTGCTCCTGGTGTATTTTTCAAGCCTCTAAGGGCAGGATTCAAATTTTATGGTCAGCCATGTAGGATCTGGCTTCCATAACTACTAGGCTTTGGGGCTGCCTATTCCTGGGAACTTTTAGATATCTCTTGAGCTTGGGTTTATTTTCCCAGAACAAAATCAGAATTTCTGTCTCTCTGTCTCTCTCTGTCTTTCTGGCAAGTGCACGCGCCCTATAGCAAAAACCTCTCAAAAAAAAAAAATCAAAATAGGGACCAGGACCAATCAGGTGGCATGGAAGTTAAGGTGCTGGATTCCCACATGGCCAACTATGGTTCAAGACCCAGACCTGGCAGCTTAAAAATCACACCAGGAATATGTGCATGCATGCCCAAAATCCCAAGAGGAGAAAATATTGTGGTGTGGACATTCCCACTGAGGGTGATTTCTCACTTTCTCTTTCTCCGTCTCTCGTATGAGTGCAAGCACCCTATGGGGAAAAAATTCAGAATATCAGAATATACTGCTGTAAACTCTATTAAATCAAGAGAGTGAAGTTAATGATGGTTAGCAAACAGGAACACCGAGTAAAAGCTAACTACTTTTAGCATGCACACAGGGACTTCAAAAAGTTTGTGGACAGGGGGAATTAAAATGTGAGTTTAATTTGGTGCACAAAAATCTTGAAATCTATGTATATATTTTTTTCATGATACACATTTCCCAAGAATTTTTTGAAGAACCTTTGTATTTGAATATGTCAAATTACTCAGTAATGAAGAGGACACTGAGTTCTTTTCATTTCTCCCCGAGATTGTCTGACAGCCCAGCTGGCTAGGCATGCAGCAGACCTGAGGCTGACTGGTGAACCGCCTCAACTGATTTCATCACACCACATTTGCCAGATAATATTTCCATGCCAATGACTAGCAGAACTCTAAGTTCCTTTGATTTCAAACTCTGCACACTTGCAAATTTACAAAAATATCCATGAAGGCTTTTGCTTAGAGCAGCAAACTCCCACCAAAAATTCTTTCACTGGCCACTTTGGCCTATCGAAGTTTACAACTTAATCAACTGACTCAGGCTTTCTGTGAGTATACCTGCAATTCTGAATCTTTTTAAAAAAATAATCTCCCCTGTTGAATGAATACATATATAAAGAGAGAAATTATTCTAGTAGAGAGAACCACAGTACCTTTGAAACGGCCAGTAGCAGTTTTCCAGTAAACAAGACCATCGTATAAGAGGGTCCTTTCTTTACTTATCAGTGCCTGCTTCCGAAACACATGGCCATTCTTGAGCTTTGTGTATGTTTTGTTTTCAATCTTATTTAGAATCTCGAGCCATTTTTGGTTTTTCTCATATTCATTGACTTTTAAATCCACTGCTGCAATCATGTCTTTAATTAAGCAAAGAGCCTTGCATAAGTCTTCATGTTCTTCAGTGTTTTCTGCATGGGAAAAAAGAGAAAAACACTATGTAATAAGCCAGAGTGCTAAGAAATAGTTTATACTTATTTATTATTATTACTATTATTATTATTATTATTATTTTCTCTTAGTTTTTGTATTTTCATCCCAAATAGCAAAAATATCATGAGAAAAATGTTGGGTTACATTCAAATATAATATCACTCTGCACCACCCTCAACATAAATTAGTAAAATATTTTATGATAAAAAGAATAGAAAAAAATAAAAGATTTGTATCATTAATGTGCTCTAGTTGACAATAAGATATCTGAGTTCTAGGTACAGGTCTGAATTTCCCCCTACAGCAGAGAATGTGTTCTATACTACTTTAGGCCCTTCTACCTTCTCAGAAATGAATACTCAGATTTCCTAGAACTTAGCCCAGTTTTAGGACCCAGAGTTCTCTCAGAAGCACAGCCCCCCAAGTAACCTGAATAGGCCCTGAAACTCATTTGTCTTCCTGGAGCTCTTTCTCCATAAAAAAAGATACTCAGGCCCAGCTATGGTGGCATAGAGATAGCACAATGTTCTGTAATGCTGGGAGCCATAGGGACCACTGGGGGTTGGTTCCTGGGTCAGCTGTACACACTGTATATGCCAGTGTGTTCCTGTCATCCCAGCTGGCCAAAAGGCTGAGGCGGTATCCTTGCATGAGACCTTGCTGAGGGTGCTAATCTTTTTCTTCCTCCTTCTCTAACTCTTTCTGTCTCTCTCATGAAAGAAATAATCAAATATGTATGTATGTATGTATGTATATATATATATATATATATATATATATTTCAACCCAGATAAACAAAACCTGAAGTAATTCACAAGTACTAGACTGGTTTTTCAATGCTTAAGGGAATATTACATCTGGAAATTAAAGAAAGATAAATATCGTCAAGAACTTATGTGAAGAAATAAAATTCACCAGTAGAACAACTGCATAAAAAATAAATAGAAATGTTTTATTTTCTACCATTATGGAAATCTTCCAAACAGCAAAAATAAACAACAGAAGAAAAAAGAAGAAAATTCAAAACAACCAAGAACCAACCAAAGAATGGCAGATGTAAATTTGTACATATCAATAATATTATTGAATGTAAATGGATTAAACTCCCCAATCAAAAGATATAGGCTGGCTAAATGGATTAAAAGAAAGGAGCGCCTCTATATGGCTGTTCATAAGAAACATCTCATGGCTAAAGACACACATAGTTTGACAGTAACAAGTTGAAAATAAAGTCATTTCTTGTAAATGAAAACTAAAAACGAAAGCTGGTGTAGCAATCCTAATATCAGACATAATGAGCTTCAATCTATAAAAACAGACAAAGGAAGTCATTAATAGTACTAAAGGGATCAACTCGCCAAGAAGCTATAACAATTTTAAGTATTTACACACCCAACATCAGAGCGCCCAATACACAAAGACTGCAAGACCTGAAGGGATAAACTCTACCATGATAATAGTTGAAGATTTCTACACCTCACTCTCACCATTGGATAGGTCATCTAGACCCAAAATAAACAGAGGTGCTAGAGTTAAATGATACTATAACCAAATAGATCTGACAGATATTTTTATAACATTTTGCCTAACACATACAGAATGCACATTTTTTTCTCAGTCATACATACATCTTCTCTAATGTTGACCATGAAATAGAACATAAAACAAGCCACTACAGATTTAAAAGATTAGAAATCACATCTAGCATTTTCTTTTACCACAACATAATTAAACTTTAATTCAACAACAAAAATAACTTTTAGAAACATACATGGAAACCAAACATGCTTCTGAACAATTATACAACTACTGAAGAAATTACAGTGAAATTAAAAAATATACTGAAACTAAAGATAACAAAAATATGACGTTCTCAAATCAAAGTAAAAGCACTATTGAGAGGAAAGCAATTAGTGCTCACAAGACAAAAATAAAAAAGATGACAAATAAACAACCTAACAGTGTATCTCAAGGAAATGGAAGAACAAATGAAACCCAAAAGTAATAGAAGAGAAGAAATAGTAAAGATTAGAGCAGAAGTAAATGAAACAGAGACATAAGCAATACCAAAAAAAGTAATAAAAGAAAAAAAAATTAATAAAATAAAAAAAACTAATAGAAGAAAAAAATCTATTTTTTGAGAAGATAAAATCAATAAACTATGAGTTAGAATAACTAGGAAAAATAGAGGACTGAGATAAATAAAATTAGAAGTGAAAAAAAGGAATATAACAACAGACATTTAAAAATACAAAAGATCATCAGGGTATACTATGAGCAACAATACACCTGCAATTTGGAAAACCTGGACGAGATGGACAAATTTCTAATATACCTAGATTGAATAAGAAAGAAAGTCTGAATAGATCAAAGATTTAATCAGTAATCGACTCCCAACAAAGAAAAGCCCAGGTCCAGGGGCCAGAAGATGGCATACTGGTTAAAGTGCTGGACTCCCACATGGCCAACTGCAGTTTGAGCCCCACACTTGGAAGCATGAAACTCATGCCAGGCAACGCAGTTAAAATGTCATTATTATCCAATATTTCCTACAAATTTAATGCAATTCCAATCAAAATGCCAGTGACATTCTTCACAGAAATAGAAAAAAAAATTTAAAAATTTGTCTGGAATCATAAAAGACCCCATATCACCAAAGCAATATGTGCAAAAAGAATAAAATTGAAGGCCTTTCACAACCTGATTTCAAAACACATTACAAAACCATAATAATCAAAATAGCATGGTACTGGCATATCAACAGACACACAGACAAAAGGAAGAGAACAGAAAGATCAAGAAATAAACTCAACATACAGCCTACTGATTTTTGACAAAGACACAAGACAATTTTGTGGACGTGGAGTTTGGAAGAAAATGAGCAACAGACACAAGAATGCATGTAAACAAGTGGAATAGGTTATGAAGTATTTTACAGCTGAGTAAGCATGTCACTGACAATTCAATACATATTTCAAAAAAAAAAAAGCTAGTAGAACTATTAATGTGTACATCGTGTAATGTTCAATGTTAAAGACAATGAGTATGTATATATCCTTGATTTGATTACACACTATACTCATGCTTTGAAAAACCATAGTGTACTCCACAAAGTTGCACAATGATTACTTGTAAACCAGAAATCATTTCAAACCGAAAAATTTTTTTCTTTTTTTTTAAGAGAGATTTTCACTATAGGGCGCGTGCGCTCGCCAGACAGACAGAGAGAGACATAGAGACAGAAAGCGAGAAATCACCCCCCCAGGGGAGATGGTCACGCTGCAATCCCTTCTCCTCCATTCTCCTCTTGGGATCTTGGGCATGCACGCACACACGCCCAGCGTGAGTTTTAAGCCACCGGGTCCGGGACACGAACCGCGGACAACTACGTGGGAGTCCAGCAACATAGCCATTATGCTAACTGCTGGTTCCCAAACCGAAAAATATTTTTACTCTAAAAATACATATATTTAAAATTGTATTTTACAAATGCATTAGCATAAAAATGAATACATTAATATTGTAATTAAAATTTTTTCTTGAACCCAAGATTTTTTCTTCGGTTTGTAAAAGAAATTAAAATACTTTCATAGGATCAAGGTACAGTGCCTAATGAGTAAGTCAACCATCCTTATGCCAACAGGCAAATAATGATCAATTCCAGTTGCTACTCTTTAAAACACTTGGCCACCTGCTTTATCTCTTGATTATCTTAAGAAAACACCTGGAAGAGTTTTTAGAACAGGTTCCTGAAACTCCAGATGTAAGTGAACATAGATATTTTTCTGTATCTGATGATAAAAGCCACCTTGTTGATATTTAGATATTTACTAAGGCAACTGGAACCGAAAGGTGAAAGATCAGGTGGTCAGAAGGTGCTAGAGAGGAAGAGAGAGAGAGAAAAAAAAAAAAAAAAAAAAAAAAACTGGCAGAAAAACCAAAGGTTCTCTGGAACCTAGAGCAGTAGAAATTAATACTTATAGGGACCAGCAGTTAGTGTAATGGCTATGTCGCTGGACTTCCCTGTAGTCAACAGTGGTTCAAGTCCTGGACTTGGTGACTTAAATTCACACTGGGTGCATGTGCATACGTGCCCAAGATCCCAAGAGAAGAATGGAGGAGAAGGGATTGCGGTGTGGCCATCCCCCCAGGGGGTTATTTCTCTCTTTCTGTCTCTCTTTCTGTCCCTGTCTTTCTTGCGAGTGCACGCGCCCTATAGCAAAAAACTACTTCTTCAGAAAAAAAATTAACACTTAGAAATAACACTCAAGTGGAATAAGAATGAATCCTCCAAAGGGTCTAAGTGTTTCTAAATGTCTTGGATAGACAGAAGTGGGTTTTGTCAAAAAGCCTCCAGGAGCCAATCCTGACATTCATTAACAAAGACGACTTTTCCTCACTTCCTGTCACTTCCTCACTAAGCCCCTCCCTTCCAAAAGAGTTTATTTCTAAGAGCATTTTTCATAAGTAGGAACACTAGGGAGGAAAAATCAAAGCTGAGTTGCATGTGACTTAGGGTAAGGACAAAAAAGGTTCAAAGCCTTTGACCTTCAGGACAAATTCCTTCTTATAATGCCTGGCTACCCCAAGGATAGCAGCACTGGCTTCCTCTACAAGTCTTGTTAGAAATGCTTACTGTGGGTCCAGCCCAAACCTACTGACTCAGAATCCCTGAATAAACGAGATCCCTAGGTCAGGTATAACTAAAAAGGCTGGAGGAGCACTGCTATAACAGAGTCTTGTGCACCAACGTCCCCAGAAGCTCAGAAAGTGACTGACTAGCGGTAAGATCTGATCAAAGGAGGAGGTGTCCATTCAGCCACCTCCTTCAGGCAGATAATGCCTGAGAAGCAAGTGGGTTTCTTATACAACGGTAAGCGATCTTTGCTACGTATTCTGCTAAGAATTTGGCACAGGGTGATTCTTGGAGTAGAACTAGCTGGCTAACAAAATTTGACAGATTTTAGTCCTTGTGGTGCAGTAAACTTAAGAAAGAGAATAAAAACAATACAAACTGAAAAGCCTTTATTTTGTTTTCAATCTTTTGCCGAGAACATAATGCTTTTCTCTTTAAATTACATTTTCGTTCTCTTGACCATTAAATTGTAGAGCATGATCAAAATGGAACTTAAAAATAGAAGCTACTGGGAACCAGCAGTTAGTGTAATGGCTATGTCGCTGGACTCCCACGTAGTCGACCGCGGTTCACGTCCCGGACCTGGTGGCTTAAAACTCACGCCGGGCGCATGTGCGTGCATGCCCAAGATCCCAAGAGGAGAATGGAGGAGAAGGGATTGCGGAGTGACCATCCCCCCTGGGGGGTGATTTCTCGCTTTCTGTCTCTATGTCTCTCTCTGTCTGTCTGGCAAGCGAATGCTCCCTATAGTGAAAATCTCTCCAAAAAAAAATAGAAGCTACCATCCCTGCCTGAACTGGGTTCTAAATGTGACTTTAAACAATGGCAAGGATCAATTATGTAATCTACTTACCTAAACCTCTTCAGAAAAAAAAAGATGTTGGAAGTTGAGTTTTGTAGTGTGGACATTTAAGTACCATTAGCATTTTAATTATCTCTAAATCAACTGCTAATAATAAAGGTAATAAAAACAGCTCCCACTTATTAAGCACCTTGTTTATGCCAGGTGCTGCAGTGGGCACTTCCTGAGAAATCCCATTTAATCCTTTTACCAATTCAGTAAAGTGAGGTTTATTTATCTCATTTGGTAGTGGAGAAAACTGAGACTTGGTTAATTTACTCGCCCGATTAGTGAGTGCAAAGTCAAATACATACAAATGGCAGCAAAAGTTTGCACAATTCCAGCCAAAGCCCTCATTAAACTAACACAGTGCTACTCTAATAATATTTACTCAAGATTAATATTAATAAAGTAGATGAGGAGTAATCATTTTTATTTATGCACTCTTTGCACTTGTATGTATTTATTTACTGATAGCATATTCTTTTTTAAAAAAATACTTAAAGGCTTTGTTATATGCATGTCTAACTGAAATCCATGAAAATATAAGTTATATTTAACACATTCGTTATGCATATACTTGAAAACATATGAAGTACTTCCCATATTAAACCAGTTTTTCTTCTTTTCAATGTTTTTTTTTTTAAGCTGACACTGTAATAAAATGGAACAGAACTAGTACATACACTTAGGTGGACTTTTGTATACCTTTAATTTTCCAGTCATATTTAGCATTTCTAAGATGTCTCCCTGACCCTATTTGTACACAGCAAGAATGAAAGGGATCTTCCCCACCATGGTGAAGGGTGGCCAGTGTGTAAGCCAGACAAGGACAGTGTGCTATAGGGGCAGACAGAGTGCAGCTCCTGTCCCTCCTTCAGCCCCACCATCCACCAAATGGCCAGGACAGAGGAGCTGGGGACAGGCCTAGGGTCCTCCCGCATCAGCAGGAAGGCAGTGTCAGCAGTTCATCCTAGACTTGAGGAAGCACACGGGATGGTGAGACATTAGGAAGGTGGGTGGTTCTCTCCTCTCCTCTGATGCTTCAGTACTTAGCCATGTCTTCTGAGAACACTTTAGAAAGTTCTTAGATCAACAGACTTTTAAATGTCTTCACTGTATTGATCTTGCCTTTAATCTGCTCATTTTTAGCTAGAGCCCTCTCCAGGCACTCCTTGATGTAGAGTTGGGAGTTTCGACCTTGATCTATGTACTCAAACTTACAAAGGTATAGTAATACTTGAAGCCAGACAGCCTATTCCTTAAAAAAATATTTTCCCCTTTACTCATTGATAGAACATATGCTAGAGAGAGAGAGAGAGATCAACACACTCCACTGGATCTGGTCATGCCACATTCCCCTTCCTCCAGGCCTTCAGACCATTGGATCCTGGGCACTTGCACACGTGCCCAGCACATTTCAGACAGACTAGGCTGGGGCTCTGAACCACAGTCGCCATGTGGGACCTGGCTTCTATTGAGCAGCACATTGCTGTAGCACCACAGAGAGGCCCTTGACAGCTTATTCTGTTCCACCACTGTACTACTCTGAGGCTCCAGCTGTGACCCAGACAGACACAGGCCTTGCAGATCCCATAGAGAGCTTGAAGTCCAGCTATGTGCACAAATAGCTTCTTAAAAGATGCCAGATGACTTGACACTCGCTGGAACTTGATGAATTGATACGGTCAAAGGTAGCTCCTTCCTACGATCATTCTCAAACTAATACTTCACTACTTAGGACGGTTGACATTTGGTGACAGGCTCAATAGCATTATGTTCCATCAGAATGCTACGAAGATAAGGGGATGAGGAGGAAAAGAAAGTATTAAGAAGGTTGGGCCAGCCACAGGGATACGGCAGTAACACGGAGCTCCATGATGCTGAGGCCATTGGGAAGGATCCGGGTTCACGTGCCAAGGTTTCCTTGTACACACCAAGTACACATGTGACTGTGATTCTGGCTGGTTGAGGCTGAGAGTGGATAGTGGTATGAAGACCCTGTTGGAGGTGCCTTTCTTTTCCCCCACACCCCCTATTTATCTTTCTCTCTCATGAAGTAAATAAACTTAAAAATGTATGTAAGAAGGTATGGATATGGGGAAACTGTAATAGAGAAAGGTAGAGTCAAAGTATGAGGAAGCTTGGGCTTGGTAAGCCAAGCTGCATTATAAAAGATAATTTCTTAAGATGAATCCAAATTCTAAGGCTTTAACAATTTTCCCATAATGAAAATGTTTATGAATCAGAGGCCACAAACATTTATAGCTGTTGAGGACACCTCAGCTTTATTCGAAACTAATAAGAGAGGCAAACATCTGTCCCAAAAGGCATCACTCACCCTTAGTGTACTGCAATATCCTTTCCACCAAGACAGGGTATTTCGTGATGCGCTGCGTGACCAGCAGAATGCATTCTGGAATTCCTCGGCGTCGAGCCAAAAGATTACTATTTCGGAGCTTAAAAAAAAATGTATACAGTTATATATATACAAATTCTGCCTGTGTTTACTTTGTAGGAGTGAACTGAATAATATAAAATCTACAGCAGTACAATTCTATTTAGATTTAACATAATATTCATTGTCATTAATTAAAACTTGAAGTATTGTCATTAATTTGTCAGCTCTGTCATTAATTTCAACATCCCAACTCTCCAAGATTTCAAGAAGTGTCAAGTTACTCTGATGTTTTTGGAGTTAATTGCAAACGTGAGCAAGTTCCAACAGTTTTAAGTGCCAGGATTTATGAATAGCATAAGTTTTTGAAAAACTCTCTGAGATTATAGTTCTTGGGTTGTTGGAAAAGTCATGATGCATTTTTGCATAGAATAACATATAAAAATATGTCATGGCTTTTTCAATAGATTTTGAACATGAGTTTTGGCTTACACAATTTTTTTTAACAGGCCACCCTTAGTATCTTTGTTATTCACTATAACACAAAGTTCCCTCTAATCAGAGTACCTTTTTTTTTTTCCAAAATACTAAAGCCTTCTTTAAGTTTCAAGATCTCAGCACACTTGTATGTGAAAAAAAGAAGAAAGGAGAACCTGGTGGCATTCTTAAAATGGTGAATAAATATTTAGAACCCAGGAAACTTCATGAACACATTTCCTTAGCAAATAAGTTGTAAGGGATGAGGGAATGGAAGTAGAGCACCCAAATTAAAAGAAATTTAAAAGATTCACCGACTGTATACAATATGTGAACCTTGGTCAGAGTCTAATTTAAGTGATTTCAATTTTAATGAGATACTCAGTGACATTTAAAGAAATCAAAGAACCATTGCTAATATGATAATGTCATTGCTATGTTTAAAATATATATTGTTTACAGATACACAGTACAGATGAAATTATATAATTTCATGAATTTGCTTCAAATTAATTCAGTGGGGGTGGAGCAGATTCTATGGGAGTTTTGTTTTTTTCTTTTTTTAAGAGAGATCTTTGCAATATGGCGTGTATGCTTGCCAGAGAGACAGAAAGCAAGAAATCACCCCACCAGGGGAGACAGTCATGCCATAATCCCTCTTGGCCATTCTCCTCTCGGGATCTTGGGCAAGCATGCACTCATGCCCAACATGAGTTTTAAGCCTCTAGATCCAGGACTCGAAACACTGTCTACTACATGGGAGTCCAGCGACGTAACCATTACACTATCCACCGGTCCCTCAACGGGGCATTTTTACTTTGGTTTTCCTGATATGTAACTTGGCAGGGCATAAAACAGCTTCCCAGGATATTTAAAATATTTCCAGAAGTTTGGAGGATGTAACTTTACAAATATAAGATACTAAAGGAAATAACTGGGGAGAAACATTTCACTGATATGGAAAAAGAGACTTTTCATCTTTACCACAAACCCACCCCATCCTTCTCCTTCCCCTGAGAAATAGCACCTAGATATAAAACTTGTTTAAATATGTGAGAAACAAGCATACGTTATCTCTGTATGCTGGTGTAGTACTTTGTTAATAAAGTTTTTAAATACTTGCCTTAATAAAATTCTGAAACTTTTTATTCTGCTGGAGTTCTTTAAAGAGGCTTACAGCTTCTTTGTGATGGCTACAGAATTCACCATATATTTTTTTCATTTTGCTTGCATTTTCTTCTGAAAACTAAGAAGAATAAAATTTCAATAATGGCTTATAAATTTAGTGAGTTCTAAACACAGAGAATATGCAATTTTTATATATTTCAAAACATTCTCTGCAAATAAAGAAACATCATGGAATTTCTGAGCACCATTATTTGTCTTTCCCAGGATTTGTCTTTTTTTCCTCCTAAGATTTTTTTGTCATAGGGCATGTGCACTGAGAGAGAGAGAGAGCAGAGGATGTTCTCCCATGGAGTACGGCCACACCGCAATTCCTTCTCCTCCATTTCCCTCTCAGGATTTTGGGCATGCACACACATACACCTGGTGTGATATTCACGCCACCAGGTCCAAGACTCAAACCGCAGTATGCCATGTGGGAGTCCAGAGCCTTAGCCATCACACCACATACTACAAACCCAGGCACTTTTTAAATTAAAATAAACAGTAGTTAAGCAGTAAGGTTCAATCTAATATGATTATATTACATTGAATTGGTACAATTATCAAATGTATGAAAAACATCTGATGTCTTCTATTTTTTTTTTTTTTAGTTTTTGTTCAAATTTATCAATTTAATTTGTAGTTTTCATACTTTCAAAGAATGAAGGAAGCTTATATGGCCTCTTTGGGAATGTTCAGGAAGGCCTACCCCACCAAAGAAACAATAAAGTGGCATTTACATTGCCTATGGGCCATGTCCACGGACTAAGTGTTCAGCTGGGAATTTGATGTTTGTCTGCATATCACAAGTGGGCCAAGAGACCCTCTGCCATTAGTCAACATGGAAGAGAATGAACAACCAGAATACCAACTTACTAAGTGATGAAAAGAAGCTGATACATGGACTGGATGCTTGTATAAGGCTAACTCGTAGAAACTTTATCTTTGTAGAATAATCTTAAAGGAAACAACTTAAGAGTCAAAAGGTGGTGTGGCCAGTCTTAGCTGAATGATTTAAATGCTAGTTTTAAGACCATGACTGTGCTACATGCCCATGTCCACATGGAAGATCAGTGCAACAGGAACAGAAACAAGAACATATCCATGCCCCTGAAAAATACCTAAAAGTGACATCGTCATCTGTGGTCTTTCCATTTTCGCTTACGCTTTTATCTATGTTTGAGGCCAATAAGTCTCAAAAGATGATCCTTAAACCATGTATGCATGCTCTAAGAAAACCCACTTAGGGGAACCGGCAGTTAGCGTAATGGCTATGTCGCTGGACTCCCATGTAGTCGACCGTGGTTCGCGTCCCGGACCCGGTGGCTTGAAACTCACACCGGGCGCGTGTGCATGCGTGCCCAAGATCCCAAGAGGAGAATGGAGGAGAAGGGATTGCAGCATGACCATCCCCCCTGGGGGGTGATTTCTCGCTTTCTGTCTCTATGTCTCTCTCTGTCTGTCTGGCGAGCGCGCGCACCCTATAGCAAAAAACCTCTCTCCCCCCCCCAAAAAAAGAAAACCCACTTAGGTTCAAATCTAACAAAACAAACACAGGACTTGTATGCTGAAAGTTGCACAAGGCTGGTGAAAGAAACAGAATAAATCTAAATAAATGTAAGGCTATCCTATGTTCATGGACTGAAGGTCTTAATGTAGTAAATATGTCAGTTCTCTCTAAATTGATATACAGGCTTAATGCAATTCTTATCAGAATCTCAGTAAGTTTTTTATAAAGGTAGACAACACTATCTTAGAATTTATAAAAAAGCAAAGGATAGCTAAATCAATTTTGAAAAAGATGATAAAGCGTAAGAACTCAGTCTTTCATTCTGAAGATTTATTATACAGCTATAGTTGCTAACATTCCATGGAAAGACAGACACATAAATCAGTGAGACAGAATACGAGTCCAGGATGCCCAACAAATTTTCGACAGAAGTGCAGGAGCAGTTCAACAGAGTTCAAAAAGATAGACTTTTAAACCAATAGTGCTATTGCTACTGGACATCAATGGGAGAAAAATTAATTCAAAATAGGTCATGGACCTAAAATGTACAACTATACCACTTTTAGGAATAAAGTTAAAACTCTATGGGATCTGGGGCTAGACAAAGAATTTTTAGACTTGAAGACAAATCTAAAAGGATTGGAGAAAATATCTGAAAACATATCCAACAAGGACTAATATCTAGAATATATCAAGAAATACCAATATTTGGCAAAAAGAAAATGAACAATTAGAAAATTGACAACCACTGGGTCCAGCAGCTGGCATAATGGCTATGTCGCTGGACTTCCATGTACTCAACTACAGTTCGAGTCCTGGACCCAGTGGCTTAAACTCACGCCGGGCGCATGTGTGTGCGTGTCCAAGATCCCGAGAGGAGAGTGGAGGAGAAGAGATTGTGGCATGGTCATCTCCCCAGGGGATGATTTCTCACTTTCTGTCTCTTTCTCTCTGTCTTTCTGGCAAGCGCATGTGCCCTATAGCAAAAACCTCCCCAAAAAGAAAATGGACAACCAGAACACAAAAAGCAAACTTAAATGCTGAATACCAAGGACCCAAGTGGGAAGTGTGTGGTCCATTACTAGGCTCATACTGTGATAGCCAATTTCTCAAGCCTGTTCTCAATTTAAGCCCTGATTTTATTCACAGAAACCAAGTAAAAATAGAATGGATAGAGACATGCAATTTTGTTAACAATGAAAGTAAGAACAAAAATGGTTCAAAAGGCTCAAATTAAAACACAGTAAGCCATGATTATTTGTATCAAAGATGCAAATAATCTTAAATGATAACGTTTAAAATGTGCATTTCATTTCTGAATGTACTCAGATTCAAGTTCACTGAAGATACACTCAGATATTTTTATTCAAACTGTCTTGCAAAGTCATTTAGTCACTTAACTCAACCCTGCTACTTGGCACCAGGTGCTCCAGGTGAATGATAAGGACATCAGAGCTCTAAAGCTTTAAAGATAATTCACAAAGCAGGTACTTCTTTTATTAAAAACTGTTATTACTTTGTAAAGTTCTCTGTTGAAATGATGTATATGGTACCCTTGATTTGACCGTCAAGTACAGCATGCATACCTTGAAGACATATTGTGTGCTATACTGATGTGTGATGATGGAATGTGAACAATAAATCACAAAAAACCTTATTACAATGTGGATTTTCACAATGTTATACAAGTAGAAGTAGATATTGGACAATAAATCTTAAAATTTGCTTTTGTGCATTAAAAATATTTGTATTTATGGACTAGCCCCATAGGCTAATGGTTAAGAGAGCTGGATTCCACATAGTTGATTATGGTTCAAATCCTCACCCCAGTGGCTTAAAAAACATGCCAGGCATATACATGCCCAAACTCCTGACAGGATTGAGAAATAAAGTAGAAGGGATTACAGACCAACCACACCCTGTTGGGGGTATTTTCTCCCTCAGCCTCCCGACCCCCATTTCTGTCTCCCTCTGGCAAGTTCATGTGCCCTCTGGCAACAAATGTGTATACACACACACACACACACACACACACACATGTTTTAGCATACTTGTATTAATGACCTTGACCCCTTTCCTTCATTTTTAATATGCACACCAACAGCTGAACTTCACTGCTGCACATATAGGATGAAGCTGCTTCAAAAATTACTATTTTGGGAGAAGATAACATTTTGGCAGCTACCTAGGGAAAGTCATACTAAAGCCACGAAGGATGGATCTCTTATGCCCTTCCCCTAGTGCTGTCAGTGACTGTCACATATGACATTCAAAAAAATCCCTGCTGTTCCTTTTTTTCCCCTAAGTGACCCATTCATTTAATAAATATTTCTAGTACCAAGTCCCATTCTATGTGCTGACATATAGTAGTAATCAAACAGATAAGGACCCTTGCCTTACTGGGTCTGATAAACACTTCCCAGAATGTCACAGTGGGTATTTCAAGATATCAATTCTTAGCTCATGCAGATGAAAGAACAGATTTTGATTCGAATTCCAATGACATAACTTTTTTTTTTTTCTTTTTTTGGAGAGGTTTTTGCTATAGGGCGCGTGCGCTCGCCGGACAGACAGAGAGAGACAGAGAGATAGAAAGCGAGAAATCACCCCCCAGGGGGGATGGCCACGCCGCAATCCCTTCTCCTCCATTCTCCTCCTGGGATCTTGGGCACGCACGCACATGCACCCGGCGTGAGTTTAAGCCACCGGGTCCGGGACTTGAACCACGGTCGACTACGTGGGAGTCCAGCGACATAGCCATTACGCTAACTGCTGGTCCCCAATGACATAACTTTTGAGATGTGTGAGTTTCTGTCATTACCCTCTTCATGCCTTAGTTCTTATATTTGTACAATGGGAAAAATAGCATTTACCCCACAATATTATGGAGCTTAAATAAGATAATATACATGGAAGTATCCTTAAAGTGCCTGTCATATTAGAATCACTGACTATCACTTAACTTCTCTATTAGCATGTAGTCAATGGAGAGCCCCTTCAAAGATATCAGGGCTCTAATGCACAATGTCAAGAGCAGGTTGGTGATGTTGTTTTATTAGAAGTGGCACAGCCCATTCCCACTGTTGCTTCAAACATCCTAAGCACTTAAAAAATGCCTTCATTTAGTCAGACATGCTTGTCCTGTCCCCAAGGCAAAAATCTAGGACTTTAATAACAAATTTGCCTTTTCCCCCCTATGACGAGCCAGCAATTATCTTAGAGACATCATTGAGACTATCACAGGCCCACTTAAGAGCCATGTTATTAGAGAGCTCTTTGCATCTGAAAGTATGTAGAACTTTCATAAGGACATTAATTTATGACTGTGACTTCTGATGGAGGCAGCAATAAGGCCTGGGATAACACAGCCAAGTCCTGTGACACACAGAGGAGTCAGTTGTTGGCTGTAAAAGGTACTGAGGCATCAGTCATACAAGCCAAAAGCAAAAAAAAGGGGGGGGGGAATAATTATAAAGAAATTAATTCCATTTGTTCATAGACTTTTAACAAGTCTGCAAAACTTCTGAGGTCAGGGTATTCAGAGTTTGATTACCTGCTGTACCAGAATATCTCCAATTCGGCTGATCACAAAATTCTTGTCATTGCCAATGCAGGATTCCTGTCTTCGCTCCTTCATACTATAGAAGAAATGCCTATGGATTTCAAGCAATTCATCCAAACAGGGGAAGATTTTGTCCACTGTGCTGTGGTCAAGCTGAAGTTCTTCCTTCATGCCTTTCCTGAAGATCTCAGACATAATGAATAGGGTCTGGATGTGATGCATTTCTGTTTGCATTAGCTCTGAAATGGATAAGCAGAAATATGTTTAAGCAAGCTTTAAAAAGCAACTATGCCTTGGCTAGCCATGCTGGCACAGGCAGTAGGAGTGTTGCTGTACAATGCTGAAGACCACATAGGGAGGCTCCAGGTTCAGTTCCCTGGTCTGCCTCAACATGGCAGCTAAACCTACAGACATGCCCATGATCCTTCTGGCTATGGAGCTAGGGAAAGGATCATAGCATGAAAACCCTGTCAAGGGTACCCCAACCTCTCTCTCCCCCATCTCTCAAAGAAAATAAATAATAAAATTTTATAAAGTATCCCCATTGACCTAAATTTGTGACTTAGCACTATGTTACATAAATTTAAAAAAGAATGTTCAGAAATATCTTCCCAATATAGTAGTCAGCATTGACTTTTTGTTTTTTTGAGAGGTTTTTTGCTATAGGGTACATGTGCTTGCCAGAAAGACAGAGACAGAGAGACAGAGAGAGTGAGAAATCACTCTCCAGGGGAGATAGCCACACTGCAATCCCTTCTCTTCCATTCTCCTCTTGGACTCGGGACCAGAAGTTAGCGTAATGGCTATGTCGCTGGACTCCCATGTAGTCGACCGCAGTTCGAGTCCCAGACCCGGTGGCTTAAACTCACGCAGGGCGTGTGTGCATGCATGCCCAAGATCCCGAGAGGAGAATGGAGGAGAACAGATTGCGGTGTGGCCATCCCCCCTGGGGGGTGATTTCTCGCTTCTATCTCTCTGTCTCTCTCTGTCTGTCTGGCAAGCGCACACGCACCCTATAGTAAAAACCTCTCCAAAAAAAAGAAAAAAAAAAACAAAAAGAACCATTCTCCTCTTGGAATCTTGGGCACACATGCACATGTGCCCGGTGTGAGTATAAGCCACTGGGTCCAGGACTTGAATCGTGGTCAACCACATGGGAGTCCAGCAACATAGCCATTACAACAACTGCTGGTCCTCCAGCACTGATAATTTTATTTAAGCCAAAATATTAAACTATTTTCTCCTTTCCAGATATTTTAAGTAGATACATACAAGTCAAGTTCAATATACAAGAATCCAATGTATCTAAACCTCTCATAATATAACTAGCTAGCAACTTTAGAGACATTCAGCTAAAAACCATATCTCATTCCTCCATGAATATGCTATAAAATGTGACTGAGTTTGTTTATTTTATTCCTTTTTACATTGAACAGGAACACAATTAATTCAATGAACTGTACTGAACAAAATAAAATAAAGTTCAAAGCAGACAATAGTAGGCCCTTTTTATTGCAAGATTTGTCTCTAAAATTCCACTTTCTCTGGGAAGGGAACAATGCATCATGACCAAAGATACCATCAAGAAAGTGAAAAGACAGACAGCAGAATGGGAAAAAATTTTCAAATGATATATCTAATAAGGGACTTGTACCCAGAATTTGTATATATTAAAAAAAAAAAAAACTCTTACTACTCAACAATTAAGACAAACAAACAAAACACCCTCAGAAATAGAGGATCTGAATAGATGTTTCTCTAAAGAGATAGACAAAATCAGACTAGCTGGTGGCACAGTATGTAGGACACAGCTGAATCCAAAGGTTGTGTGCATGGTTCAAGTCTTGGACCCAGTGGCTTGAAAAACACACTAGGTATATGTGTGTGTGTACCTCAAATCCAAAGAGAAGAATGGAGGAGAAGGGATTGTGGCATAGCCAATCCCTCTCCCACTTTCCCCCTTTCTCTCTGGTGAGCACACATGCCCTGTAGCAAAACTAAAAAAATGAAATAATGAAAAATAAATAAATAAAAAGAGATAGATGCAATGCCAACAAGCACATGAAAAGATGCTCACCATCATCAGCCATTAGGGAAATGCAAATCAAAACCAAACCAAGATATCACTTCATGTATATTAGGATAATTATTTTTAAAAAGATGGACAATAAGCAAGTATTGGTGTGGATATGAAAAACTGAAATCCACATGCATGCCTGGTGGGGATGTAACATGGTTCAGTTGCTTTGGGAAATAGTCTGGCAGGTCCTGAAAAGATAAAGTTACCCTATGACCCAAAAAGTGGTAACAACCCAAAATGCTCACCAACTGATGGCTTTTTTAAATGGCATATTAGTCAGCCAGAAGAAGGAATGGAGTACTGACATACATTATTAACTCAAATGAACTTTGAAAATATTATGCTAAATAACAAAAGTCAGTGACAAAAGACTACATATTGTACAATTTATGTGAAATGTCCAGAATGGGAAAATCTATAGAAACAGAAAGTATATTAGTGGTTGTCAGTGACCAATGGAAGGAGGAGTTGGGGGCTGACTACTGATGGGTACAGAGTTTCTTTCTGAAGCAATACAAATGTTTTAGAATTAGATAGTGTTTGATGGTTCCACAACTTTGTGAACACACCAAGAACCACTTGATTGTACATTATGAAGGGATCAATTCTATGATATGTGAGTTCTATCTCAATTTGCATCATAGGAAAAAATAATAACCCACAATTGGTATGAGCACCAGAAGTACGAGTTCTTCATTAATAGGCATTTCCATACTCATTGCACATTATAGAAGGATCCGAAATATCACCATCAGAGTCAATAAGTCTAAACATAGCTCTGTTTTTTATTTTATCATAAACAGAAATCTTTTCAATTGGGAACCCACTAACTTTATTGTTATTACCTACCATGTTTTTGATGTTTACAATGTATGAAGTATTTATCCATATAATTTCACTTAGTCTTTTTATCCATTTATTCATTATGACTCCCCCCCAAAAATAATTTTTCTCATTTTTAAAAGGGAAACAATGGGGGCTAGCAAGTGATGTAGTGGTTAAAGTGCTGGATTCCCACATGGCCAACCATGGTTGGAGTCCTGGACCTGGCAGCTTAAAAATCATGCTGGTACATGAGCATGCATCTCACCAAATCCAGAGAGACTAGAGAAGAAGGTATTGAGGTGTGGCCATGCCCCTGAAGGGTGATTTTTCACTTTTCTTCCCTTCGTCTCTCTCTGGTGCAAGCACACACCCTATGGCAAAAAACTAAAAAAAAATAAAAAAAAAAAGTGGGGGGGAGGGGAGAACAGAGGTGAAGGATTTGCCTTGTAACACAAAACTTTGACACCAAAGGCCATTGTTTGTGTGATAATTCATCCCAAATGGATTAGATTATTTTTAACATATGAAACTAAGAGGGACTAGCAGTTGATGTAATGGCAAGGTTGCTGGACTCCCATGTAGTCGACCACAGTTCAAGTCCCAGACACGGTGGCTTAAATTCAAAGCAGGAAAGTGTGTGTGTGTGCCCAAGATCCCAAGAGGAGGAGAAGGTATTGTGGCATGGCCATCCCTCCTACAGGGTGATTTCTCACTTTCTGTCTCTTTCTCTGTCTCTCTCTGCCTTTCTGGTGAGCATGTGCACCCTATAGCAAAAACCTCTCCAATACATATATATTTTTAAAACTAAGAAGTAAATGAAGAAACATGATATTATACTATAAACTGCTTGAGAAATACTAAAAGAGAGAGCAATTTCCTTTCCAAAATAATCCCCATGTATACAGCCCTTTACAGATTGCAAAGCATGCTTAAACATCATCATACCTGACCTGCATAGCTACACCTGAAGCAGGTGAGAAGGCATCCACATAGTTAATGGACTTTTCAGTCCATATCCACATACTAAGAGCCCATCTCATCTTTGGAGTATCTTCTTGGAACCACTTTTTAGCATCTACTTTGTACTTGCAATCTTTTTAAAATTCATTCTTCCCAATTAGTATATAATTTAACTTCTTCTAATTCAGATTGCTTCTGCTCCAAACTGCATGAATAGCAAAATCTCACCACAGCAGAATTCCATCCTTAGAAGGGTGATACACAGTTGAGCCTTACCCTAACCATGTGCTGCCACTTGCACGGCAGTCCATATGAATGCCACCCCTGGAATATGAGGTCACACTGCAAGGCCATATCGAACTGTAGCACCTAGTCTACCTTTATTAAATATGCTAAAGTGAAAAAAAAACATATTTACCTAATCTATACATTCCATTATTGTATAGACTTTAACATAGAGGTCTAAAGAATTATTCCTGACTGACTTAAAGCCTGGATTAAAGAGCAGAGCATATGAGCTATCTTGCCACCATGGTGCTGTGTAACTACCACAAAACCTCAGGGTGGCATGCAATGGTAGCATTTACAGCACACGTTTAGACCGACCAGAAAGGCAGCTCCCTGATCTTAGATGAGCTCACTCAGATCCTAAAGGCTGTGCAGGGATCTTCTCACATGTCCCTCGGCCTCCAGGACAGCCCAGACAAGTTCATACACTGGTGGAAGGAGTGCAAGAACGACAGCTGGCTCAACCTCGCATGCACTTCTCTGCCTTTTGCTTGCCTCATGTTGGCTAATGGCCCAGTGACCTCAGCAAGTCTTGCCGCTGAGCCCAGAATCAGAGTTGAAGATGGAGAGTAGCAATGAAAAGGCAGTATGCAAGGAGGAGGCAGAAACTGGAGCTACTTCTGCTCGCTACCCATCTACCAGCATGAGTATGTGTTAAGGCCATGTTATAAAAATCACATTTTTCACTCAGGAGACAGATCCTACATCTGGGTACAGCAATGGGCCAGAGAAGCTGGGAGGTGGTTCCATTCATGACATAACCTGGGAGTTCACACAGAAGTCTTGAAAGTGGGATCTGGCAAGGTCAAGTCTTTGATCCCAGACAGAAGGCCAACCTATAGCTGCCCCTTCTTATATAAGGACTTGGTTCTAGAATTCAGAACAAATGAGATACTTTAATTTGGATAAATATACTAATTTCTATATGTAATTCAGTCTTACATTTTATATTTAACCTTAAATTGCTTATGAATATTTTTTAATCATCAGAAAAAATTTTGAAATTCACTGTGATTATTATGTAGAAGAGGTAAGAGTAGGCCAAGCTTTAGTAAACTTGCAAAGGCATGAGGAAAAAAAAAATATCTTGAACCAGATACACATAGTGCTGTATTTAAGCTTCACAATGCCATTTTAGCTCTGAATAGCATGTCATCCATTTTAGCCCTGAATAGCATGACATCCATTTTACATACGGAGAAACTGAGGTCCAGGTGAGTTACATAATTTGTCTGAGATCAGGTAAATAGAAAACCCAGGTCTGTGTGGTGTCAAATTCCATGTTCTTTCTTCTACACCACACCACTTTAGCCCAAAGAGCGTAAATGAAATGCTTACCAAATATGACATCCTGTCTTTTGATGACATCTTTCTCCTGCCTACTACAAAATGAAGGATCCACCACAAGACTCCAAGATTCTGCTTCAAATTCCTGGGCATCAGTGCTGAGGTCATTCCACAGAGAAGAATCCACGACATCTAACGTATTTAGAAAAGAGAAGTCAAAAGTACAGTAACACACACAGCACGAGCAGACTATAAGTACTCGAGCTTGTGGATTCAGCACACTAAGTATATCTGCTATGCACATAGACACAACTAAGCCAAAATATTATTAATGTGGAGTTGAAACATCTGAAAACCAGACTGATGAAATCACTCAAATCAAGACAGCTTTCATGAAAGCAGGGAAAAATTAGATACCAAAATAGCGATTGTGTGTATGGGGAAGAAGACATGAAGATTCTTCTGTTTGTTTTGGCTGGCTCTATTTTAATTTTATTTTTGGTAAACCTCAGAGTCCAGAATGTGTTTATGGAACCTTGAACCCACTTATTTCTTTTGCCCCAGGATATTTTGCACTGTTTATTGAAATCCGAATATATTGTTTGTCCACTTGATTTGCTTTGGACTTAGGAAGACATGAAGCAGACTGTAAGGTCACAGGGGAGTGCAAATTTTTCTGATATTATTACACAAACACACACATACATAGCTCAAGAAAACAAAACCTTGTTTTCCCAAACAACACTCACTCAGAGCAGTAAAAATAAGTAGTATAATGGTAGACACCAAATGCTGTGGAAAGTGGGAAAGGGATGGAGGGTGTTCAATGTTGAAGACAAAGATGTCCATATCCTTGATTTGATTATGACACAACTCTGCTATACCTCACAAATATATACAACAACTACTTGTAAGCCAGAAATCATAATTTTTAAAAATGACAATGAATTTAAAAGCTTAAGATTAAAATAAAAGAAGCAGGCTCCTGGGGCAAAGTCTACTCTCATTGGGGACCAACAGATGGCATAATGGTTACATCGCTAGACTCCCACATTGTCGACCATGGTTGAAGTCCTGAACCTGGTAGCTTAAAACTCACGCTGGGTGCATGTGCATGTGTGCCCCAAATCCTGAGAGAATGGAGGAGAAGGGATTGGGGCCTGGCCATCCCCATTTCTCACTTTCTTTCTCTCTTTGTCTCTCCAGCAAGAACATGCACCCTAGAGCAAATATTTCTCTCTCTCTCTCTCAAAAAAAAAAAAAAAAAAAAAAAGGCAAAACAGAAAAACAGAGTCTACTCTCATGTATCTCTTCTCCATCACTGGGTTTCCCACACTTACTGACGCAGTTTGGATACAAGAACCAACTACCTAGGTTAAGTTCGGCCCTACAAAATGTGTTTTTAAAAAATACTGTATCAATTCTTCTGAAATAGGAAACAATGGGTACAGATAAGAATCTCAGAGATCCAGGCAAGACCATTCGTAACTAACTAATGTATATATTTTTCACATAGGATACCATTTCAGTTATTAGTACCTATAATAGTTTTAAGAGTAAGCATACAGGGGACCAGCAGTTGGTGCAATGGCTATGTCGCTGGACTCCCATGTAGCCGACTGCGGTTCGAGTCCTGGACCTGGTGGTTTAAACTCACACCCAGCGCGTGTGCGTGCGTGCCCAAGATCCCGAGAGGAGAATGGAGGAGAAGGGATTGTGGCGTAGCCATCCCCCCGGGGGGTGATTTCTCGCTTTCTGTCTCTCTGTCTCTCTCTGTCTTTCTGGCAAGCGCACAAGCCCCATAGCAAAAACCTCTCCCCCGCAAAAGAAGAGTAAGCACACAGGGCCTGGCAGATGGCATGGTGGTTAAGGGTGCTGACTCCCACATGGCTGCCTGCAGTTAGAGTCCTGGCCCTGGCAGTTTGCTTTCTCTCCCTCTCTCTCTCTCTCTGTCCCTCTCTGGTCAAATTAAAATAAAATAAATGAATAAATACATAAAGTTAAATAAAAATTATTTAATAAAAAAGAGTAAGCATATAATATAGTTTATTCTTTTCATCATGCTTATGACCTTCTTTAGGAATATGTCCATTTAAACATTGCACTATATTTCTTAGATCACTATCTGTTTAGTATAATCTCAGGATAAATTTTCATTATTTTTAAAAATAGAATCTATACCAAAGAGACACTATGAAACAAACATTTTTTTTTAAAAAAAGAACTAAAGAATATGCTTAAATCTTACAACCGTCAGAAAAATATTTCTCTTGGCAAATGCTCACAAGGATGCAAAATGCTTTAAAATGTGTCACAGAGACATAAAATGTGCTTTTAAAAAGGTACATGTGAATGTGTCTTCTCCTCACCTTCCATTATGAAAGACTCCGTGGAGGGGGAAGAGCCCATGGACTGTAACAGCTCATCAGAATGAGACCTGCTTCTCCAGCTGTTGCTGTCACTCTCAGATTCCAAGGATGTTGCAGACCTCCTGAAGCTAGGAGGGAGACAGTAAAGAAGAGTGAGCCCCAGCAGCCTCTCTGCACCATTAAGATGCAAAAGTACACTGGGTCTTACCTTTCCAAGGTCGTACTGGGAACACTTCTGGATAACGGATGGACCTGCCCAGCTGTGTCTTTCTTTCCAGATGGCAATCCAATGGGCATGGAGGAAGAAGGGTGCAAGGAGAGACCAGGCTGTGGGATGTCTCTAAACGAAGAATCTGGAAATCAAAATGGAGGCTTCATGTGGAGGCTTCATGGAGAGTGTTAATTACAAGTAAAGGCTGTCACTTGGAAGGCAGAGAGATAAACTCCCACACAGCCACTTCTCAAGTGTCACATGCCCAGCCTTGTTCCTGCCACATCCTGACACTTGCTTCAAATGTGCCTTCCATTCCACCCCTTCTCAATATCCATGCCACTGGCTGGCTTCAGCATCTCTTCTTGAAGACTGTGCATGTTGGGGACCACACAAACAAATGAGAAAATGGAATGGGGAAACACCAGACCGGCTTTCCCATAAACCACTGCTTGCACTCCTCAGAGCCAGCTTTAAATAGATGCAAGGTGTTATTAACACTACTACCGGAACGCACACTGTGTGTATAAACAAGCATGCATACACACAGAGCGTGTCAATAGATTGGAATGATGCTGGGGAGTCTGTTTTATTTTGAATAGTGTAAGAGTATCAAGTAAATGGAACCCACAAGCATAGCTGGACTTCTCACTCTCATATACTGAAAACTAAATGGTGTTTCCATACTTTTCTGACCGGTTCTAAAATAATGCTCTGGGCATAGATATGTTTACATTTAATGTGCACTACAAATGACTCTCAGAGAATATTTCAGTCTCATAATATTATAGTTGTAGCACACATATTCTCAAGCAAGAGAAAAAACACTTATGTAGATCCCAGAATATTACAAAAGACTTATTATGTAAAAAAAAATCTTTTGAATTAATTTTATTCTCATGACTCCCATGAAAAGAAGAATGAACAGTATTTTATCAATTCTAAGATGCTTTTTATTTTCACACTTAACCTTATGAAATTTAGAAGTACCTTACAAGCCAAAGAAACATTTGGGGTCTAGGCAAGAGAATAAGTGACTTGACAGCTGTTACTGCCTGCACTAACCTAGCCGTGTGTAACACCACATGCAGTAGCATGTTACCATAAATTTGCATACCTAATTGCCCCAGATTGAAGTGGTTTTTAAAATATCAGTCACACTTTGTTATAGTATTGAAATGAAAAGTTACCATGCACTTAAAATTCCTGCCACCTGCTAAGCAATGCAACAGTTAAGGAAGAATTTGCAAAATGTCTCAGAAGAAAGGAAAGGATTTTTAAACTTAAAAGAGGCATTGGTGTGGCTGGTTCTTGAGTGTAATACAACTACCAATGACTGATGATTATTTTCAAAAGAAAATTGAAAATGTTTACATTTCAGCAATATGCAACTTGGGAAAAAAATTACTAAATCAAAAAAATAGGCAAACAAAACCCCAATACGCCTTGAAATTTCACTGTCATCATAAAGGCACTAATGAGATCAGAGCCTCCAACACAGAGAATAAAAGCACCAGGTCACTATGATATCGGACAACATAGACTAATTAGAAACTATAGTGGGCCAGCAGGTGGCGTGGTGTTTAAGGCACTGGATTCTACATGGCTGACCACAGTTAGAGTCCTGGACCCGGTGGCTTCAAAATCATGCTGGGTGCAAGTGTGGTGTGCATCTGTGCCCAAAATCCTAAGAGGGGAATGGGAGAGAAGGAACTGCAGGATGGCCATCGTCTCTGAGGAGTGATTTCCTTCTGCCTGTCTCTCTCCAGCACAGACATGCACCCAATGCCAAAAACAACTAAAAAAAGAAATAAAAATAAATAAATAAATAAATAAATAAATAAAAAGAACTTGTAGATATCACACTTAAAGAATTTTTCCACCACACTTTGTGACTGTTAAGAAGAATGTGGTGTGTACTTGTATAAATATGTGCCACTACTAGGAAACCAAAGTCATGTAACTTTAATGTAGTATTTTCTTTTCGCTAAAGGTTGTGATTAAATCAATAGAACATATTCCACTAGGCAGCATCTTAGAATTGAGGCAATATGGTACCTTTTCTTCACAGACCTCCCTCATATGAAAAATCATATGGCACATGCAAGACGAAGGCCCTGAGGCTGGCAAAGAGGTTTACATCCTCCTGGACCTCTTTGTACAACTAAAAATCATGCCAAGCACATGTTAAGAAAGAAGAAATAATTGGGCAAATAAGTAAACGAAAGAAGGAGGTATTTTTAGAATAGAAAAATGTGTGGTATGTATTAAATTTTTAAAAGTTCTTGTTGTTTGCCACATCACTTACTTCCAAGGATGGTCTGTGGTTTGTTCTTGTTATATTTCTCCTGGAATTTCTGGTAAAGAATATTAGAAACACATAAAGTAAGATCAAAGCACCACTGAACTACAAGAATGTCCACATGCTTACACAAGACTCTTATCAGTATCTTTTTTGTTAATTTATTTCAAACAAAGAGGAATTCAAAGCAAAGAAATTAAATGCAATGAAGAATAGAATGTGATGACAATGAAATGTGCAGGTTATAATGAAGGTGAAAATGTGTTTCTCTACCACTCTGGCTTCATTCAAAGCATCAGGGGAGCCAGAAATCTCCAGCTCAGGAGTCCAGACCTAGGCTAAAAGAGTTCCTCTCAATGCTGCCTTCTCATCCTTTTTTTTTCTTTTCTTTTTTAATTTTTTCTTTTCTTTTCTTTTTTTTTTTTTTTTTTTTTTTTTTTTTTGAGAGGTTTTTGCTATAGGGCGCGTGCGCTCGCCAGAAAGACAGAGAGAGACAGAGAGATAGAAAGCAAGAAATCACTCCCCGGGGGGATGGCCACGCCACAATCCCTTCTCCTCCATTCTCCTCTTGGGATCTTGGGCACGCACGCACACATGCCTGGAGTGAGTTTAAGCCGCCAGGTCCGGGACTTGAACCGCGGTCGACTACATGGGAGTCCAGCAACATAGCCATTACGCTAACTGCTGGTCCCTTTTTTTAAATTTATTTTTTATTGCTCTGTTATCCTGCCCTCAGGATACAGCCATGTTGAACACTGAAATGTCACCTCTAGAAAAACCCTCAGCTCCCCAAACTCTGCACTTGACACAACATGCATTTCAATCAGCATAAACATTTGTGACTCTGGGGCCGGCAGGTGGTGCGGTAGTTAAGGGTGTTGGACTCCCACGTGGCTGACCAAGGTTCAAGTCACGGACCTGGCAGCTTGCTTTCTCACTTTCTCTCTATCTTTCTCTTGCTCTGTACCTCTCTAGTCAAATTAAACAAATAAATAAATAAAGTTAAAAAAATCATTCTTTAAAAAAAAAGTTTGCGACTCCAAGTTTCTCTCCCATCATACTCACTCCCATGCACTTCTGACATGATTACAGAGTAGGAAAGAAAGAAATAGAACCACTAGCACCTTCACCTACTCAAGCCTGTCCCCAAATGCAGAGAACATCCCTCTAGTCCAAAGGGCTCAGGTGAGGCCCAGGACTAGCAGCATAGCACAGGGACTCTGTTAGAAATGCACGCTATCAGGTCCCACCTCAAATCTACAGAATCAGAAATTCTGGGCGTGCACCCGAAATCCATTTTAACAGGTCCTCCAGTGACTGAGGAAAGAGAGAAAGGCCGCGTTGACAGAAACTCCTCTTTCAGCACTGGTTTCAGCTGCCCTTTCCGAAATATCACTCTTGTGGGACCAGCAGTTAGCGTAATGGCCATGTTGCTGGACTCCCACGTAGTCGACCGCGGTTCGCGTCCCGGACCCGGTAGCTTAAAACTCACGCCAGGCGCGTGTGCGTGCGTGCCTAAGATCCCGAGAGGAGAATGGAGGAGAAGGGACTGCGGCGTGGCCATCCCCGTGGGGGGTGATTTCTCGCTTTGTCTCTCTGTCTCTCTCTGTCTGTCTGGCAAGCGCACACGCCCTATAGCAAAAACCTCTCCAAAAAAAAAAAAAGAAATATCACTCTAGACTTCATGTACTTATACTCAGGGTTTACACTGGTAAACCAAGCAGGGCCCAACAGGAAACCTAAGTTAGTGACACCACACAACTCGACTAGCCAGACTGGAGTTTCCCATCCTATTGTTAAAGCCTCAGTGGGACCAGAAACCCCAGTGTGGCTACTAAGGAAATAACCACACAGTCTGAGCACTGTTATGGTATCACTACAACCATCTCTTTAGAAAGAAATAAATCTAGACAGCAATAAGAAAAAGAGTAAAAGCTACAACAGAATATAATATGAAAAAACCAAGTGAAATGTAAACATGGAACATTCCCAAAGGACCAAGAGATTATTACCTTAGTACATGGAGACACCGCATCTTTACAACCCTTATGTACATTTGTGTTACAGTCTGAAATAAAGGAAAAAATCCATCTTATTTAAGTCCATCTACAATGAGTAAGACTACATCATGCATTTACTAGTCATTATAAAATAATGAATAGACATTACCAATATTTAGAAAGCTTAAGAAGAAAAGGAAAGTATTAAATAACTAGTTTTTAACAATGTTTTGCTAGGGGGTCCATGTGCTCTCTGGAGAGACGGGAAGGTGAGAAAGCACTTCCCATGATGGATGGTCATGCTGCAGTCCTTTCTTCTTCATGTCTCCCACCTTTCAGGATTTGAGGCACACATGCATACACGTGTGTCTAACAAGTTTCTCAAACCACTGGGTGGACCCACATAGCCCTGTAGGATCCAGCCACCTTAACCAGTATGCCATCAGATGGGTTGAGAAAAATATTTAAATAACACATAGCCCTACCACATAAACTTGCTGTGAATATTTTACATTTCTTAGATATTTTTCCTCTTCTGCAGAGGGCCTTATCAATTAGAAAACCTGGTGTTATACATGATTCACACTTCTGTGTCTTCCTGAGAACTTGTTTTCTATTAGACACGTTGTATCGTAAGGGATTGCTGGCACCTGGCTGGTAGTAACCCTACTCCCAGACCAGATAAACTGCCTATGATGATGAAAAGAAAGTAAGCAAACCCACAACACTAAAAAGAAAAAGAAAAAAAAAAAGTTCAGTGAGGCCCAGAAGGAATTTCTACTATCAATAGATGTTTAAGGTAAACAAAACGAGAAGAGTTAGCCTTCTGCTCACGTTACATGTCCTAAACCATCAGGGCGCATCTCATCGGAAGACGGTAGCAAAACACTCTCCCTGCCCCTTCTGCCACTGGCCGAGACCCAGGCTGCCCTCTCAGGGCTGGGTGGTGCGGGATCTGCTTTCTGCCAAGCTGTCATCTCCTTGCCCTCTCTTTCCTCCTGCCTCCTCACCACCCACACCACCCTCTCCTCCCAGCTACCCCACACACTGTCCTAGGGAGAGGAGACTGGGAGCAGCAGAAACTTCTTTAGCAGGCATCCTGTAGGGGTGGAAGATCCTATTCAGGTCTATGGAAGCCACGCTGGGTCACTGCCAGGATCCACTGAGAGCTGAGCAGGAAGCTGAGCAGGAAGCTGAGCCCTACGCCCGCCCTCCAGCCCTGGGTCTGAAGGGGCGTTTTTAGCCAACAGTCCAGTGGCCAGTGAGCAGAGCCTCTGCTGCCCTATGTGCCGCCGTGTGGCCCTCTCCCCATTCCAGAACAGGTAATAAAGGGAAAAGAAAAAAAGTAGATGCTATGAAATATCACAGAGCAAAGTTATACTGCAAACTCACAGGAAGAGCGAACCACTGAATATTAAACCCAGAAATAGAGAAGAAAAATGTAGACATCTGAAACATGTTTTGGATAACAGACAAAAGACAGGGCCTCAAAGAAATAGGACCAAAAGGCCACAAAGGAAGAAAGAAATGTGAAATAAGGCCAGAGGATGAGAGCTTTGAGACACGCAAGGACTGCAGGGAAGGCCGAGGCCAAGGCCAAATTCAAGAGATGAATCTGAATGGAACCGAGGAGGGATGTGACAAAACATCTCAGCAGTGTTGAGGCGGACTGAGGCTGCAGGCCCGACCTTTCCGAATCTCCACGCATCCCCACCGTTTCTCCTCCTTGGACCCCAGGTTGGTTGTCTGGGACTTTAAGGCGAACTCCCACCCTACCCCACCCGCAATCCGGATCGAGCCGGCCAGCAGTTCCGGGCACCAGGCGGACTGAGGCTGCAGGCCCGACCTTTCCGAATCTCCACGCATCCCCACCGTTTCTCCTCCTTGGACCCCAGGTTGGTTGTCTGGGACTTTAAGGCGAACTCCCACCCCACCCCACCCGCAATCCGGATCGAGCCGGCCAGCAGTTCCGGGCACCAGGCGGACTCAGGCTGCAGGCCCGACCTTTCCGAATCTCCACGCATCCCCACCGTTTCTCCTCCTTGGACCCCAGGTTGGTTGTCTGGGACTTTAAGGCGAACTCCCACCCCACCCCACCCGCAATCCGGATCGAGCCGGCCAGCAGTTCCGGGCACCAGGCGGACTGAGGCTGCAGGCCCGACCTTTCCGAATCTCCACGCATCCCCACCGTTTCTCCTCCTTGGACCCCAGGTTGGTTGTCTGGGACTTTAAGGCGAACTCCCACCCCACCCCACCCGCAATCCGGATCGAGCCGGCCAGCAGTTCCAGGCACCAGGCGGACTGAGGCTGCAGGCCCGACCTTTCCAAATCTCCACGCATCCCCACCGTTTCTCCTCCTTGGACCCCAGGTTGGTTGTCTGGGACTTTAAGGCGAACTCCCACCCCACCCCACCCGCAATCCGGATCGAGCCGGCCAGCAGTTCCGGGCACCAGGCGGACTGAGGCTGCAGGCCCGACCTTTCCGAATCTCCACGCATCCCCACCGTTTCTCCTCCTTGGACCCCAGGTTGGTTGTCTGGGACTTTAAGGCGAACTCCCACCCCACCCCACCCGCAATCCGGATCGAGCCGGCCAGCAGTTCCGGGCACCAGGCGGACTCAGGCTGCAGACCTGACCAACCTGGTCCTGTCACTCATCTTCTGACACTTTCCCACTAGCCTTTGGACTCTGAATTCTGGTGATTTGAATAGCGCGCGGCGCGCAAGCGCACCGCGCGATTTCCTTTTTTCAGTTTGTTTTTCTTTGCTCTTGGGGTGTTGCTTATTCAGTCAATTGTAGGCTCACCTGTCCTTAGAGACAGTGAGGACTTTGGGCCATCCAGGGTAGTGGCAACAGTTAATGGTAATTGTGAGCAACAGGTAGGCCAACCATAAGGGAAATCATCAATTTTCTAAGCCTGTACAACTATTAACAATCAGTTAGGAAGAAACATATAGAATACCTAATGACTAAGAATAATCGCAGAGGCTCCAGAAATATGAGCAACCAACAAAAGGCCTCTCCCTCAAGGGAAATCAACAAGCCTACATCACCCACAGTCAATACAATGGACGTCGTGGACATGTCTGATAAGGAATTCAGATTATTTGTAGTGACCAAACTAACTGAGATGGAAGAGAAAAGAGACAAGGAGCTCCAGGAGATGAGGAAGTCCTTCAATGACTTGAAAGAAGAAATGGATACCTTAAACAAGAACCAGATGGAACTTCTAGGAATGAAGAATGTGATACAGGAAATCAAAACCTCCCTTGAAAGTATTAAAAGTAGGTTAGACCAGGCAGAAGATCGAATATCTAACGTAGAAGACAAAACATCTGACCTAGAAAAAAGCATCAAGAAGATTGAGAAAACAACCATGAAAAATGAGGATAATATACGAGGAATACTGGATACTATCAAGCGCCCCAACATCCGGATAATAGGTATTCCAGAAGAGGAAGAAAATAATAAGGGCCTAGATAATTTATTCCATGAGATCCTGGAAGAAAACTTTCCAAATCTAGAAAGGCACTCAAATATCCAGACCCAGGAAATACATAGGACCCCGGGTAGAATCAACCCAAGAAGATCCTCTCCAAGGCACATTATAGCCAGACTGGCAAAAACAACAGACAAAGACAAGATACTAAAGTTGGCAAGAGGGAAACGCCAGGTTACTTACAAAGGTCACCCCATCAGGCTAACATCGGATCTTTCGGCGGAAACAATGCAAGAAAGGAAAGAATGGGGAAGCATAGTAAAAGTGTTGAGTGAAAAACAATTTCAACCAAGAATATTATACCCGGCAAAATTATCTTTCATATGGGAAAAAAAGATAAAAACATTCTCGAATAAACAAAATTTGAAGGAATTTACCAACTCCAGACCAGCTCTTCAAGAGGTTCTGAAGGGAGTATTATACCAGGAAAACTAAAAAATCAGAGACAGTTATACGAGAACAAAGAGCAACCAAGAAAATGGCTCACTTAATGATAGGATCAGGTACGGAAATATCGATAATTACATTGAATGTCAATGGATTAAATTCTCCAGTAAAGAGACATAGACTGGCTGACTGGATAAGAAAACAGAAACCCTCTATCTGTTGCCTACAAGAAACTCACCTTATGGATAAAGACATACATAGACTAAAAGTCAAGGGCTGGAAAAAGATACTCCATGCAAATGGAAATCGAAAAAAGGCTGGAGTAGCGATATTGATCTCAGACAAAATAGATTTCAAGACAAAGACTGTAAGAAGAGACAAAGAAGGGCATTATATAATAGTAAATGGGGTAATCCAGCAAGAAGACATAACCCTTATAAATATCTATGCACCCAACTCAGGTGCGCCTAAATATGTGAAGGAAAGACTGTTGGAGCTAAAAGGAGAGATAGGGAGAAATACTATAATTGTTGGAGATCTCAACACCCCATTATCTCCTATAGACAGGTCTTCTAGACAGAAAATAAATAGAGAGATACAGGACTTAAATGATACTATAAATGGAATGGGCTTGACAGATATCTATAGAACTTTCCACCCTACATCCACAACATATACATTTTTCTCACCCCGACATGGAACCTTTTCAAAGATAGATCATATATTAGGACACAAATCAAGCCTTTATAGATTCAAAGGCATAGAAACTGTACCCAGCATCTTCTCTGACCATGATGGAATTAAACTCAAGATTAATTTCAAGACACAACCCCGAAAATACATGAACACATGGAAACTGAACAACCTACTTCTGAATGACTTCTTCACTACTGAAGAAATTAAGGCTGAAATAAAAAAATTTATGGAAACTAATGATAATGAGTACACAAGTGTCCAGAATCTATGGGACACAGCAAAAGCAGTCATAAGAGGAAAATTCATAGCAATTAGTGCACATAAGAAAAGGACAGAAAGATGGCAACTAGATAACTTATCATCATGCCTCAGAGAATTGGAAAAACAACAACAAACAAATCCCCAAAATGCCAGGCGAAAAGAAATAATAAAGGTTCGAGCAGAAATAAATGAAATAGAAAATAAACGAACCATACAGAAAATAAATGAAAGCAAAAGCTGGTTCTTTGAAAAGATTAACAAGATCGACACACCATTGGCTAGACTGATTAAGAAGAAGAAAGAAAGAAACCAGATTAATCAAATATGTGATGAAACAGGCAATATTACCACAGACATAGCAGAAATACAAAATATCATTAGAGGATACTATGAGCAACTTTACGCCAACAAACAAGATAACCTGGAGGAGATGGACAAATTCCTGGATGCATATAATCTACCAAGATTGGATCAGGAAGACATAGAGAACCTGAATAGACCTATAACAAGCCAGGAGATTGAATCAGTAATAAATAACCTCCCAACAAAGAAAAGCCCAGGCCCAGATGGCTTCACTTGTGAATTCTACAAAACTTTTAAGGAAGAGTTAACCCCTATCCTACTAAAATTATTTCTAAAGATTCAAAAGGAAGGAAACCTTCCAAATTCATTTTATGAAGCTTCCATCATCCTCATCCCCAAAACAGATAAGGATATGACAAAAAAGGAAAACTACAGACCAATATCATTGATGAATATAGATGCGAAAATTCTCAACAAAATACTCGCAAATCGTATCCAACAACATATAACAAAGATCATTCACCACGATCAGGTAGGCTTTATACCAGGGATGCAAGGATGGTTCAATATACGCAAGACCATAAATGTAATACACCACATTAACAGAAAGAAAGATAAAAACCTTATGATCATCTCAATTGATGCGGAGAAAGCATTTGATAAAATACAGCATCCTTTTATGATTAAGACTCTCAGTAAGATTGGTATAGAAGGGTCATTTCTCAACACAATAAAAGCCATCTATGAAAAACCTACAGCTAACATTATACTGAATGGGGAAAAGCTGAAAGCTTTTCCTCTGAAAACAGGTACTAGGCAGGGCTGCCCACTTTCTCCACTGCTCTTTAATATAGTACTGGAAGTCTTAGCTATTGCAATCAGAGAAGAGAACAATATTAAAGGCATTCGAATAGGCAAAGAAGAATTGAAAATATGTTTATTTGCAGATGACATGATGGTATACTTAGAAGACCCAAAGGTATCCATGAAAAAACTGCTTGAAGTAATAAGTGAATACAGTAAAGTGGCAGGATATAAAATCAATATCCAAAAATCTATAGCATTTCTATTTATGAACAACAAGTTGAACGAAGCAGAGCTGAAGAAAGGAATCCCTTTCACTGTAGCCACAAGGTGTATAAGATACCTAGGGATAAACCTAACTAAGAAAGTCAAAGATCTTTATAAAGAAAACTATGAAAATCTTAAAAGAGACATTGAAAGTGACATAAAAAAGTGGAAGGATATCCCATGCTCCTGGATTGGAAGAATTAACATAATCAAAATGGCAATTCTACCCAAATTAATCTACATGTTTAATGCAATTCCAATCGAAATACCAGAGATATTCTTCAGAGATCTAGAAAGGGCAATCATAGAATTTGTCTGGAACCATAAAAGACCTCGTATTGCAAAAGCAATCCTGCGCAAGAAGAGTGGAGTAGGAGGCATATCACTCCCTGATCCCAAGATATACTATAAAGCTGTGGTCATCAAAACAGCATGGTATTGGCATAAAAACAGACATGTGGACCAATGGAAGAGAATAGAGACCCCAGAAATAACCCCCAAAGCTTACAGCCAACTAATCTTTGACAAAGGATATCAGTCAATCCATTGGGAAAAGGAAAACATCTTTAGTAAATGGTGCTGGAAAAACTGGGTATCCACCTGCAGAAAGATGAAACTGAACCCCCATCTTTCACCACTAACAACAGTCAACTCAAAATGGATCAAAGATCTTAACCTAAAACCTCAAACAATAAAACTACTGGTGGAAAATGCTGGGGAAACTCTGGGGGACATTGGAGTAGGCAAAGACTTCTTAAATAAGACTCCCAAGGCACAGGCAATAATCCCTAAAATAGACAAGTGGGACTATATTAGACTAAGAAGTTTCTGCACAGCAAAGGACACAGTAACAAGTGTGAACCGACAACCCTCAGAATGGGAAAATATTTTTGTTAAATATGCCTCAGACAAGGGACTGATAACCAGAATACATAGGGAACTCAAGTGCCTTATGCGAAAAAAAATGATTAACCCAATTAAAAGGTGGGAAAATGAGCTGAACAAAAGTCTCTCTAAGGAAGACATACGAATAGCCAAAAAGCATATGAGGAAATGCTCAACATCCCTCATCATAAGGGAGATGCAGATAAAAACCACAATGAGATACCACCTAACCCCTGTCAGAATGGCAAAGATTAAGAATATAAAAAGTGATAAGTGTTGGCGGGGATGTGGTGAAAAGGGAACCCTCCTACACTGTTGGTGGGAATGTAAACTAGTTCAACCACTGTGGAGAACAATATGGAGGTTCCTCAAAGATCTACAAATAGAACTACCATTCGATCCAGTAATCCCACTTCTGGGTATTTACCCAAAAGACAGGAGAACGCTCAGTCAGAAAAGTGCTTGCACATCAATGTTTATTGCAGCATTATTCACAATTGCCAAGACATGGAACCAACCTAAATGTCCACAAACTGATGAATGGATTGGAAAAGTGTGGTATATATACTCTATGGAATACTACTCAGCCATAAAAAATAACAAGGCCCTGGAATTTGATAGAAAGTGGTCAGATACGGAGGATATATTGCTGAGTGAAGTAAGCCAGGATATGAAAGAAAGATATTGTATGTATCCACTCAATATATACCGACTATCAGCATTCTATGATAGTGAAAAAAAATTGGAGGACATAAAAGCAGTGAAGGTACTTAATGAGAATAGGACAGTGTGGAATGGGGGAAGTGAAGAGAAGAGGATAGAGAAAGATAACAAATGAACAATAGAGAGGCAGGACATTAGTGAGAAACAGATATGGCTTATTAACTGTTGATGTTGACATGTATAGTATTCTCAACTGGATTTGTCTGAGAAGTATTTCATGATGGGCAAAGTATTTGTACAAGCAACATGAGAAATAGCGATGGACTGTCTTAAAAAATAATTAGAATAATAATAATGATTGGGGAAAACATAGAAAAGATATTGAATGTTGAAGCGGGGAGATTAATGTCTCTGTACTGACTGACATGCACGGCATTCCCTTTTGAAAAAGTAATGTAATACAATGTAAAGTTATATGTAATTCAATGTAATATAAAGAAGAATATGATGATAATAAGAAAATAAAATAAAATAAAAAAAAAAAAAAAAAACATCTCAGCAGTGTTGCAAAATTCAATGTGAAAGGCCCTCTCCAGAATGTGGAGGGGAAGTGTGTAACTATACAAGAGAAGGTGTCACACAAAGATGACAGGTACCAGAGATCATACTTACACAAAGAAAAAAATCAGAAAAATTAGATCAGGAGTAAGAATTGTCAGAGCTATGATCGACATTTTATAAAGCCGAAAAGGCACCCAAAAAGGCAAATCAAACATTCTCACAGCTTTCTACGAAAAATAATTAAATAATATCTACTCTATAGGTACATTCTGACAATATCTGTATGATTAAAAAAAATTAAAAATAGACCAAAAAAGCAGATTAATCAACAAAGGAATAAGGCCAGGCAGGTCTTGGATTTTTCCACTGTAATAGGAAATACTCAGCACACTACATCAATGCTAACAAAGTACTGAAGGGCAAAGGTTTGGGGCCAAGAATTTATTTAGCTAGGTAGATTGGTCTTCTCACATGCAAGAAGAAAAGATATATTCTTTCGTATAGGGTTTTAGAAAACAGATCAATTTTATTTTAGGCTATGGAGAGCAGAATAAAAATTAACACTTTCAGAATGGAGTGCCTATAGTTAAGAAAAATAAAAATGAAAACAGGAGCAAGAGTAAGCAGTAAAATAAAAGTAAAACAAGCTACACAAAGACTCTCATCTAAAAAATTTGTACAGACATGGAACAAAATTAAAATGTTAAATTTTTCTTGAAATAGAAAATTATTCTTGAAAGATTAAACATACAATGTAACAAGAATAATTTAGTAATGCATTCAGTTTATTAACAAAGGCTAGAGAAACAAAAGAGTAGACATAAGGGAAATAAAATAATATTAAATTATTAACCATCTACAACCTTAAAACTATAATTAGTAGACATTATAAGAGCAAGTCTTGCCAAATCCCTGTAGAGGATAAAAGCAAACCACATATGGTCTAAATAGCTAACCCAGACATGAAGAAAACAGCAAGGAACTATAAAAGATAGTGGGTAGCAGTCAAATTAAATGTAAATAAGAAAAAAAATCCCTTGTTACAAAATAGTCAGTTAGAAACAGTTATTTACCTCTAACTAAATAAAAGACACACTTCTTAAACCACCAACACAGAAATATGTAAGTAAAACAAAAACAAGAAATCAAGAGGAATATTAACTTTAGCTAAAGCAAAATTTCATGCAAAAGACATTTAATAGCATTAAAGGGGTAACTTTATATTGATTAAAATTATATCTGCAATGAAGGTGTGAATTGCGAACTTCTGTGCATCAGACAATGTAACATCAAAATAGAAGCAGTGAAACCTTTTATAAACAAGGAGAATTTTATAGAAATACATGTATTTTTTTGTGGTGAATTAGCACCTTGGGCTTTAACAGAAAAAAACACCACCAAACTTTGAACACTTATATTATGTATTGTTTTATATCACAACATGTTAAGATTAGAAATACTAACATCAAAATTAAAGAAAAAAATATACCCATGGAATAGAATTACAGAATTGTTTAGCCAAAACAGCAGAGACTGGCAACCAGCAGATGCCATAATGGCTACGTTGCTGGACTCCCACATAGTTGACTATGGTTTGAGTCTTGGACCTGGAAACTTCAAACTCGTGCCGAGCACACTTCGTGCCCAAGATCCCGAGAGGAGAATGGAGGAGAATGGATTGTGGCATGGCCACCTCCCTGGAGGGGGTAAGTTCTCACTTTCTGTCTCTCTGTCTCTACTGTGAGCAGATGCACCCTTTAGCAAAAGAAAAAAAAAGAAAGAAAGAAAGAAAGAAAGAAAGAAAGAAAGAAAGAAAGAAAGAAAGAAAGAAAGAAAACCCAGCAGAGACCGTACCTGTCTTACTCTATTACCTGATGTAAAAACCTAATGTTAATAACCAAACTTTAGTGGGATCTGACAAGATGGCCGGCTGCCCGCAGGATCACCAAGGAAACCCAGCATTCGCTGGCAGAACCAAATGAGAGCAACTCCGTTATTTCCATGTGGTCACTACTGGCCCCCAGGATTCCCCCTTTGAGGGAGAGACTTTTAAACTTGAACTATTTCTTCCAGAAGAATACCCAATGGCAGCCTCTACAATACATTTCTTGACCAAAATTTATCATACTAATGTAGACAAGTTGGAAAGAATACATTTAAATATTTTGAAAGCTAGTGGTCCCCAGCACTGCGGATCCGCACAATTCTGTCAATCCAGGCTTGGTTAAGTGCTCCCAATCCAGATGATCCATTAGCAAATGATGTAGCGGAGCAGTGGAAGGCCAACGACACCCAAGCCATAGAAACAGCTAGAGCATGGACTAGGCTATAAGCCATGAATAATATTTAAATCGATCTGATCATCAAGTGTGCGTCACTTCTCCTGCTCTGCAGATACATGTTCCTTTTTTGTTTGTATGTAATGGACACAGTCTTAGAAACATCACAGAATAAAAGCCCAGGCATCTTCAGTCCTTTGGTGATTAAATGCACATTAGCAAATCTGTCTTGTCCTCATTCACTGTTGTAAAGCATGAGCAGAGGCTAGAAGTATCATCTGGATTGTTGTGAAATGTTGAAAAACAGTGGCCCCTTGGTGTTTTTTTTTTTTTTTTGTTTTTGTTTTTTTCATTTCCCTCATCATGGTTTAAGTATAAAGGACTGTGAATAAAGGTAGTTGTCAGGGTTAACTGCAGGGGTGTGGGTGATTATTTTATTTTATTTGAAGGGGGAGGTGGTTTTATTTCAATTTTATGGGCTCCTTTCCCCCTTTTTATGGTGATCTAAGCACATTGGTCAAAAGGAGCTAACCAGTTCTTTAGAATATACACTCTAGCCAAGTCTAACTATTTAGACGCGGTAGATGGACAAGTTTGATGGTTTGAACCAAAATGGGAACATAAAACAAACGTCACAGCCCTCACTAATAACATTGTGACTTTGCTGTCAAGTGTAGACCCTTTGGAAAGAAGCTTGTGACCATTTTGTATGGCTTATCTGGAAACTTTCGGAAATCTTATATTTTAGTAAATTATTTTCTGTTATTCAAAAATAAAAATAGAAAAACAACTTCAAACTATCAGCATCCTCTCTTGCCAAAAAATCCTATAAATCTTAAAACTACTGCTTAAAAAGTTATGGATTAAAGTTGACTCATTCATATGAACCCAACACGACTAGACCCACTAGATTTGTGTTGCAGGACTTCTGGAGCACACAGGGGACATCCATACCCATAATCCAGGCTACCTGAGGCTGAGGGAGAACTGAAGCATGAAGATCCTATCAGGAGTAACCAGTCTCTTCTCACTGCCTCTATCTCAAGGAAGAAATAAAACTTTTTGAAAAAATGTGGAGACCAGTATGTGCAATAGAATGCTCACTGCAATATTAATATGAAAATATCAGAAAAAATTTAGATGTATAATAAGAAGTAATTACCTGCATATGACATCACCATCAAACAAAACATTAGTATTAAAACCTGACATGATGGGGCCAGCAGATGGCATAGCAGTTAGATCACTGGACCCCCACGTGGCTGACTGTGGTGCAAGTCCCAGACCAGTGGCTTGAAACTCACGCCAGGTGCATGTGTGTGTACCCAAGATCCCAGGAGGAGAATGGAGAAGAGATTGCAGCACGGCCATCTCCCTTAGGGGTGATTTCTCTCCCTCTCTCTCTCTCATTCTTTCTCAAGTGAGTGCATGCACCCTAAGGTAAAAAGCTCTAAAGAAAAATCTGACATGAGTTTTTTAAAGTTAGAAGGGACTCCATTAAAGTATTAATAGCAATTTTCTCTAGATGGTAAATTTGGGGTATTTTAAGTTTATCCTTATAACTTACATTGTCTATAAATCTAACTCCATTTTTTTAAAAAAGTAAAGCAGATAGCATAATGGTTACACCGCTGGACTCCCACGTAGTCAACCGCAGTTTGAGTCCCAGACCTGGCAGCTTGAAACTCATGCTAGGCACAGGCACATGCGCGTACATGCAAGTCCAAAATCCTGAGTGGAAAATGGAGGAGAAGGGATTGCAGCATGGCCATCCCCCCGTGTGATGATTTCTCGCTTTCTCTCTCTCTGTCTCTCCAGTGATCGCATGTGCCCTATAGACAAAAAAAAAAAAAAAAAAAAAAAAAAAAAAAAAAAAAAAAAAAGAACTCTCTAAAAAAAAAAAAGTAATGCATGTTTTGAAAGAAAAATATATCCTAGGCGCTTTCAGCAATTCCCATCTTCCACTCAACTTCCATCACACTACTGAATTGACTCAATATAAACCGACATATGCTTTACTACATTTGCCTTTCATGGAGCCCTGGCCCCCTAGGCTTTGTCAGTCATTAACTACACATGAGTTTGCATAAGCACCAGCTTTGTGAGAGCCACAGGAGGGGCTACACAAGACTCATTGTGTGATTACAGTGTATAAATGGCTTAAAGTCTGTTTTGGTAGTTAAAACCCAAAGAGACTGCCCATAGACCAATATTGAATGAAATAGGATAAAGGTAAGTAGATCACAAAAGAAATGAGCAGAAACTTAGACCACAGTCATCCAGGAAGACCTCCAAAGAGGAGGTGGAATATCTGACCCCTGTAGAGAAGCAGCGGAAACTGAGAAGAGAGATAATCATCATCAAGTGCTGAAAGCAGGGAAACCCATGCATAGGAGAACAGGGCACCAGGACTGGCAAGTTACCACTGGTGTCCCCGACGACTCAGGAGGGGACAATGGGGTGTGGCAGCAGGCTGCAGCTGAGGGAACTGAATGTTCAAGATAAAGGGCGTGGGCTTAGCCCAGCAACAAAGAAAAGACAAGTCCTTACATTGAACGGATCACTGAAAACGATGTTTTACAAAGATTAATATAGTAAAAGCATTCATCAAGAGGGCTGGCTCCACGGCCTGGTGGTTAAGGCCACACATGGCTGACTGTGTGTTTCGAGTCCCAGACCCGATGGCTTGAGAAATACTGGGTGTGCGTGTGTGCGTGCCCCAAAACCCCAAGGTAGGGAGAGATTGAGGAGCGGGGATTATGTGACCATTCTTCATGGGAGGCTGCTTTCTCCTCTCCATCTCTCTGGTGAGCACACATGTCCCCCCCCACACACACACACACCATTATTCATCATGAATTGTAGGTAGAAAGTACCTGAAAAGACGAAAACTAGCACAATTCATTTTATGCAGTCCAGGAGGTGGTGATGAGGGTCTACCAGAGTGGTAACAGTAGGATGAGAAATAAAAGAGCAACTGAATGACACTGATGGGGGGGTGGGGGGACAGGCAGGGAGAACAAAGGGAAATGGAATCACTATGCCCAAGGATTAAACTTTTAGTGTCATTAACACAAACAGAAGGACATCCATCACCTGTGGATTTTGAGGTCAGTTTTATTTTATCTTCTCTTATTTTTGCCAGCAGGCTCACGCACTTGTCAGAGAGAAAAAGAGGAGAAATCCACTCTCCCAACAGGGCGTGGTCATGCCACAATCCTTTTTCCTCCATTTCTTCTTCCCATCAGGATTTTGGGGGCACACACATACACCTGGTGTATTCTTCAAGACATTGGGTCCAGTATTCAAACCACAGTCAGCCATGTGGGATCTGGCTCGCAATACACAGTGCTTAACTACTGCAGTATGGGGCCAGCCCTCGAAGTCAGTTTTAGACACACTGGGTCTGGGAGACAAGGATATTTGTGGGTAATGATGCCCACACACAGGGCCTCCTGTGTTACAACAGTCTTGGTTTATACCTATCATTCTCAAAAATGGCCATAAATTACAGGGTGCTCATCCTCTAGGAAACTGGAAAAAAAATCTGGAAACAGAAAGCAAGAGATAAAGACATTAATCTGTGAGGAACGGGTCCAAATATGGTATTATAAAACATAAGATTGGATGATTAGAGTTAGAAGCAACAAAGGAGAAATGAACAAATGTCCAAGAACTGAGTGTGAAGAGCAGCCAGAGTTAGTAAAAAAGAAGGCAATCCAGGCGGTAAATGAGAAGAGTAGTGTACCGTGGGACAGAAGAGGGCAGGACAACAAGCAGCTGGCTTGTATATATTGGGTCATTGGAAAAGCCATGATGTATTTTTCTACATTTTTCTACACAAAAATGCGTCATGACTTTTCCAATAATGCAGTATTTTTTGAAAATAGAACCAAGAATATTGCTGAAGGGTTGGAGGGAGGGTGTGAGAGAAAGGGAAGTATGGAGAAACACTCTGGCATTTTTTTGCCACAGGCGTCAGTTGGAAAGACGGAGCTGCCGTTATGGAGAAAATCAGCTTTTCGGTGGTCACAGGAGAGGCATCAGGTGCTCAGTTTCAGACACGAAGTGTTTGGGATGCTGTTTACACATCCGAGTGAAGAGGTCAAGCTGGAAGTGAGGAGTGCAAGTCTGGGGCTCTGGGGCCCATCAACCATGGGCAAAACATACCGACTAACCCAACCAGCATCGGCCATGGCTTGGTGAACTGCTCACTCGGAGAACAAGTAAGGCTTATGGACATGTGTTTGGCAACAGTCTCCCTAGTCTCAGGGAGCCTCCTCCCTAGAGAGACAAAACACAAAGACATCCCACACTAGCCCCGAGAACTTACGGGAACACTGGAATGACTCTTTCCCCAGGAGCGTTTTATCACAGCCCGAACACTGTAGAACCCCAGAGAACGTTCCTGGGACAAACTGATGTCGACTCAGTTTCTCTTTGTCTTTGGCGTCCTTGCTTTTCATCTTCAGAAACAGCAGGGAAGTTGGGGGAAAATGAGAAAGGAAACACTGTGAGCCAACTTTCTTTCAGAGGTTATACGAACAAGCCCCACAGTGTCCATCGGACTGTAAGTATTGCACACGGGGGAGCACAAGGACAACCAAATTTAAAACTCCTGAGCACGCAGCTGTCTTACTGTTTCTAATAATTTGGACAAGAGTCCGTAAGAAACAGTGTGTATAAAGTCTAAAGAAGAAGTTTTAAAGAGAAAGTGGAAGCTAATACTGAGAAACAAAGTCACCTATATGTTACAGAAAATAGATTTCGTGCAGAAACAAATCACCTTGGATTTATTCCGAGGGCTGGTCATCCTGTTCATGAGGAAGCTGAAAGTTCGGCTCACTTTATATTTTTCAGACTCCGATTTGACAGGTATGATGTATTTATCCCATTCTTCTTCTTGAATTCTACAAAACAGAATCTGTCATTACAGCCTATAGGACTTGAAGAGGGAGCAAAGAAGCGCAAATGTGTACATATGTATGTGTGCATATGTGTATATGTATGTATGTGTGTGTGTGTGTGTATATATATATATATACACACACACACACACATACAGGAGAGGCTATATGCGTGTATATATGTGTGTGTATATATACATATATACATATATACATACACACACACTTATATATATACATATATACACACATACACACAAATATATTTTAGGCTTTAATGGTTTTTCTAAATAAAGGTAGAAACTCTTTAGTAAAAATATACCTTGAGTTCTGACAGTGGTGCCATGGTAAAATGAAATGCCCTGCAAGGCTGACCAAAAGGGAAGGTTCCAGGTTTGTCTCTAGAGACCTCCCTGAGTCTGCCACCAGTGGTGCCCATGATCTAGGGCCAGCCGAAGCTGGAGATGGACTGTAGCATCAAGACCTTATTGTGGGTACTGTCTCCTTCTTTCTGTCCCTCTCACTAATGGAAGAAATAGATAAATAAACATTAAATCCATATATCTATAGATACATATGCATATCTTAATAGATGGATGAGTAGGCGACTACACACAATAAAGTAGCTATCCCACCATGCTAAGAAGTTTAGAATGGTGAAAAAGAGTATTCATTACACAATTATGTCTTTCAGTATACCCGGAATTTTTTCATAATAAAATTCTAGGGCAATAAAGGAAATTTTAGAGTTATAATTTATTCTGAAAATACTCATCTCTCTGTTTTCTCACAGAAATTCCCTAGAGCACAGAGAAGCCGGAAAACTAACAATATGAAACCAATTTTATTTATCTTTGGAACACAGGGATAACTCTCAGTAGACACATATTTCCTTTATTGATGTAACCTGAAAAACAGACTCCCTGCCTCTTGGTTCAATTTCTCCCACTCACTAAGGCTATTTGCAACCCGAGACTCTCTAGGTTGTAGAGGACAGAAGGATGTAGATTCTCTTTAAAATAAGAGGCAGGCTAGAGGTTATCATACCCAATTCAGGTACAAACCGAATATTACTTATTTCTCTCTACTCCATATAATCATTCTCTAGAAAAACAAACAAACCCTAGCCAGGCATGCATTATTTCCATTTAGAACTCCCTCTGATAATCTCACATGTCTAATATTACTGAGAGAGAGAATATATTAAAAACTCGATCTTAGTATCATGTCAAACCAGAAAACACTTCTGTACATCATAATAAACATTTTCTGACTGAAGTCTATTCAACCCCCGAACTTCTCATTTTCCAGCATTAGTGGTTGGAAAAAGCCATTTTTACCTGAAAAAATTATAATATTAATCATACTATTGAACCACACCAAAATATAAGGGAACTTTTAAAAATGTGTAGAACCATAGAATTAAAATATGTGTTTATTTTGGTGCAAAACATGTTTTTAATCCTTTTATATAGTTTCTTCAGAATACACATTCAAAAAAATTTTTGCACCAAAATAAACTTGAACTTTAATTCTATTTTTCCAGATTTCTGAAATCCTCTCGTATTATAAACAAAACTAAGTAGGGCTATCTCTGTGGCCAGATCCAACATGGCCAACCCCGCGGTTCAAGTCCCAGACCTGGAAGCTTGAGAAACACAGTAGGCACATATGCATGCGTGCCCCAAATTCCAAATGGATGGCGAAATGAAGGAAAAGAGATTGTGGCATGATCACCGCCTATGAGGTGTGCTTTCTCCCTCTCCCTTTCTCTCTACCAGGTGTACAAGAATATCTAATCTCTACTATTAGTACGATGACCAATAGAATCATTTAGGAGGGGGACCAGCAGTTGGTGTAATGGCTATGTTGTTGGACTCCCATGTAGTAGAACCACAGTTCGAGTCCCAGACCTGGTGGCTTAAACTCACACCAGGCGCGTGTCTGTGCATGCCCAGGATCCCAAGAGGAAAATGGAGGAGAAGGGATTGTGGCGTGGCCATCCCCTCTGGGGGGTGATTTCTCGCTCTCTCTCTCTCTCTCTCTCTCTCTGTCTCTGTCTTTCTGGCAAGTGCATGCGCCCTACAGCAAAAATCTCTCCAAAAAAAAAAAAAAAAAGAATCACTTATGAGGAAGTTTTATAAACATCTTTCTTCAGAGACTATCCTGATATTTGAGACATATTAAGAATAAGGGGAACTATGTAGTAGAGTAGCAGCAATGCAACTGAATCCACCTGAAAAGGCTCCAGTTTTGCACCATGGGGCCTCCCTGTACACACTAGGTGCACATGCACTGTGGTCTAGGCTGACTCAGGCTGAGGATGCATTGAGGCATGAAGGTCTTTTTTTCTTCTTTTTTACTGTATTCACTCACCTTAGAGAGATAGGAGACACACAGAAGGAGAAAGGGAAAAAGCACCCTCCCAGTGGAGCATGGGGAAGCAATCCTTTCTTCCCTATTTCTCCATCCTATTGGGATTCTGGGCACCTGCTATGTTTTTCAAGCCACAAGGACCAGGATACTTAACCATGATGGGTCATTTGGAATCAGGCTCCCTTACCCTGGGCTAAAGGGCTGACCCATGAGGCCCCCTTGAGAGTGGTTGTTTCTCTGTCTTCCTCTCTCTATTTCTCATGGAAGAGATAAACATTTAAAATAATAATAATAATATGGGCCAGCAAATTGAACATTGACAGTGAAACTTTTTTTTTTTTTTTTTTTTTTTTTTTTGGAGAGGTTTTTGCTATAGGGCGCGTGCGCTCGCCAGACAGACAGAGAGAGACAGAGAGATAGAAAGCAGGAAATCACCCCCCAGGGGGGATGGCCACGCCGCAATCCCTTCTCCTCCATTCTCCTTTCGGGATCTTGGGCACGCACGCACACGCGCCCGGCGTGAGTTTAAGCCGCCGGGTCCGGGACTCGAACCGCGGTCGACTACGTGGGAGTCCAGCGACATAGCCATTACGCTAACTGCTGGTCCCGACAGTGAAACTTTTTTAACACTCAAATATTCAGTTTTTTTAAAGGCATATAATAGATTTAGGATGAAAATCGTGGCAATGAAATAACTGTCATGTCATATAATCTTTAAAAAACTAGGATAGAGATGGAATGCCTGTTAAAATAAACCTGCAAGGGGGCCAGTAGATGGTGTGGAGGTTAAAGCACTGGATCCCATATGCCTGTCAGTGTATTTTGAGTACTGAATTTGTCAGCTTGAAAATTACGCTGGGCATATATACATGTGTCCAAAATCCAGGCAAGAGACTGGAGGAGAAGGGACTGTGATGTGACCACACTCCCTGAGGAGTTATTTCTCACTTTCTCTCTGTCTCTGTCTCTCTCTCTGGCTAGTACACATGCCCCATAGCAAAAACATTTTAAAATTTAAAAAAAAAAAAAGAGCCTGCAAGGTCAGCAGTGAGCCCCTTTTTACTGGGATGTCTATTTTACCAGAAACCAAGTGATTAATAGAAACAGAATTCCAAAAAAGTGGCTCCTTAGGTAGCTATCTACATGACCAAAGCAAAGTACTGGGTATGGCTGGGGCTCTTACTAACATATCTAATAAGATTATCGGTGAAAAGAAAGACCTACACCATTAGACACACCAAGAACATCACTGAAAGAGTCAGGACATAGACTAAGAAAGATTAAACAAGAAAGCAGCCATGATAGGAAATGAGGAGCTCAGAGAAATTGATTCCATGTACATCTCCAAATTAAAAAAAAAAAAATACTTGATAAGTTACTATATAACCAAGTATGGCAGTGCTCCTCTAGTCTTAAACCTCTCTTTTAGTGGAACATAAACATTTTTTATTTTAAAAAAAAAATCTTTAAAAAAAAAAAACCCTGAGTCTCATTGTATTGCAATCTCCTACCTCAGCCTAAGTAGCTGGAACCACAGACATACACCATAATACTCTTGCTTTTTTAATTTTTCCCCCCAGATAGTGTCTATGTTACCCATAATCCTCCTGTCTCAGCCTCCTGAGTTACTGGGATTAAGGACAAGTGCCACCAGGCCAGGTCAGGCTAGACCAGGAATAGAACCCAGGCCTTTCCTGCAGTCCTAGCCACAGAGCATTGCGTCCTAGCAGTGCGTACTACCACAGCTGGGCAAAAAATCCCAGTTAATTACTTTACCAATTGTTAAGAAGAAGACGGGAAGAAGACCGCTAATCAAAATGATGACCAAGGTGATGATCAAATTCCAGAATTAAGAAGTAAACTGCTTAAATGAGATATTAAATGTAAGCTACTTAAGATAGCACAGACCACATAAAAACACCTAATAATTGTCTGTTGTTACTGTTTCTGCTGTCATCATTGTTGTCGTCATCAGTATTGTCACTGTCATGACGTGATTTTCATTATCATCCTGTCTTTCAAGAATATTCTTACTTTTCTTTCTTTTTTTTTTTTTTTTGGTATCACCTAAGAGTTTTTATTTAGCTCTCAAAAAATTATAAATAAACCCCAAAAAAGAGCTTTTGCTTATAGATACTTCGATTTCAAAATTTAAAAGAAAATAGTCCATCTTAATTTGTTTATTGAAAGGTGTCAGAGAGTCTTTTAAAGCCAAACATTTATGCTTTTCTGACATTTGTTCTGCATATCACTGCAGGTCTGTTCAGGCCTGTATCACAGCTGTCTCCGGAGCAGTTAGTTATTCAAGACCAACGGAACTCAGCAATCACATTTGCTTAGTAGTTTTCTTCCAAAGAAATATTTGTAGCTTCTGAGAGAAAGAGAAGCTTAAGCTTAATGCTTTCAGAGCTGTATACCAACTATTTAAAAAAAAAAAAAAAAAACAGAATATGCTTATAGTACTTTCTGCATCATTCAGTCTTTGTTTGATCTTCATATTGTTAAAGAAAGAAGTCCATAGAGAGAGAGCATGGAGATTTAGGCACATTTTTTTTTTCTTTTGGAGAGTTTTTTGCTACAGGGTGTGTGCACTTGCCAGAAAGACACAGAGAGACAGAAAGTGAGAAATCACCTCCCAGGGGAGATGGCCACACCGCAACCCCTTCTCCTCCATTCCCCTCTTGGGATCTCGGGCATGCACGCACACAAGCCTGGCGTTAGTTTAAGTCACAGGGTCCAGGACTCAAATCGCGGTCGACTACGTGGGAGTCTAGTGACATAGCCATTACATCAACTGCTGGTCCCAAGAGATTTAGGCACTCTGTATAAATGACCACTCAGGCACCTGCCATTATGTCTTGTTAAGGCAGAACAGACCTGGAGAAAGCCTGCTGCTTTTCCAAAGCAGATCCTCAAGCTGCTCCTCTTGGTTTGTACATTGGAGGTGTTTGGCTTTGAAAATTACCCAAAACAGAACAGTCCTAAGGCCTGCTCATCTGGGGCTGGCCAGTCTACACTGGTACAGATTACAGAGGAAACAACAGTCTTAGCAGGATCATTAAATAGAAAACTCCCACAAACGATTGAACAGATAACAAAAAATATGTGCTGACATTTTAAAAGGTGGATTAAATGATCCTTCCAAAAAATTGGAACAGTTAAAATACCTTTTTTCTCTTGGTGGCTCCGGTAAGCTGTAAGCTCTTTGTTCTACAAGACACAGAACAGTAAAATGAAAACGAAGGCACACAAACTAGCAGTCATGTATTAGTCTGAAATGTACACATTCAACCATATTTTATCACTGTACATACTACCAGTTAGAAAACGAGTCATCGTGTGTAAGTAGGGCAACACTCTGGGTATCTTTAATCAGTTTCCATAGTTTGGAGAGGGTGGGAAAAAAGGGCAAAACGTGGCAACATTTAAAGCCTTTCTGAACCAAGTTAGCCTCAGCAAGGTGCAGCCAACATTTTCAAAATGGAATAATAATAATAATGATTGGGAAAAACGATGAAAAGATATTGAATGATGAAGTGGGGAGTTTAATGTTTCTGTATTGACTGACATGCGTGGCATTCCTTTTGAAAAGCAATGTAATACACTGTAAAGTTATATGCAATTCAATGTAATATAAACAAGATTATGATGATAATAAATAAGAAAAAAAATAAGTACAGAAAACTAATTGTGTCTTTTTGGATACTTCTTACCAGAGCTTCATCCTTTATTCATAACACTAGTTCCCTAACATACAGAATCAATGGATATTTGAACTACCTTTTAGCAAAACTGAAATGAAAAGTCTTGAAGGCGAGTTTAAAGAAGAATTCATTTCAACAGAGATGAATGCCTCTAGAAAAATCTTAGCAGCAACAGCTCAGAGATGCATTTTGTGACTCATGGAAAAGGGAGAACTACCTTTCCCACTGGACTTGGGGCTGGGGGTGGAAGGAGGGGGTAGTGGTAGAGGGGCAGGCTCATGCAAGCAGCTTAGTGCCATCTTGTTTCAGGAATTAGGGTACTTACTACAGGGATGGAGCAGAGACAGTGATTTAGACAGTGACAGAGACTGAAGGAGGGAGCGGCCACTGTGAAGCACACCATCTACAGAGTAGGGACAAATCCTTACCATTACAGTCCAGAATGGTGAAGAAGCAAAACCAAGTCACAAAGGGCAAAGGGCCAGATATATAAGGAGGAAAATAATTACCCCCTGAAATGTGTAAATATCAATGTTGTACCTATTACTATCTTGAATGTAAGAGAAAGTCTACTTTGGATGTAAAGCCTTTATCTTATAGCCATTATTAAATGTCCTCCAAATTTAGTCGTCAGCAGAAATTATTATCCTTACTATAAATAGGCTGAGATCGCAAAAGAATATGCCACATGTCCAAGATTATCAGGCTAAAAAGTTATAGAACAGACACAGCAACTGGAAAAAATCTAATAGGAGCATCAGTTCATAGTAACTTTCAAAAGCAAATTTACTTCATTCTTTGAATTCTTAAGTGTAGAAAGTTTTGTCTAACTTACTGAGATTGTAATTATTATTTCAATATTGATAATGTTCTTTTCTATCTAAATCTATAATGGATCAAAGGGAATTTAAAAACTATATTTTGTTTTATATACATAAACATTAAATAATAAAGTTACCATCACTGTAGGCTTAGCTCAAAACAAAAAAAAAGGCATGAGAAATAATAGTCACCCTTTGAAATGACAAGGAAGAAAGAATATCACATGTCAGAGTCAAAAGGACTGAGAGAGCACCCTCTCTTTGTGTATCTCCATCACAGCTCATATAGGGCAGCTTCCTTCTTGAGCAATGGAGACCTGGATGCAGTTCGAGTAGAGAAATATTCAAGTCCATTCAAAACTCATTAGAGCAACACTAATGTCAGTTTACTTTTGATTAAGCAAATTAACAGAAGTGAAATTTAGAATTTATCTGTAAACTAGGGAAGATTTCACTCTTATGTAGAACATAAATGCTGTTAAATGAGTCTTTCTTCATTAGAAACGAATTTATTCTTCATAGCCCCATTGTAGTAACTGACCTAAATGGTATCAGGCAAACATTTGCAATTATACAGATCTAGTCACTGAATCTGTGTAATTTAGTGATTTAGCGTATAGCCTCAACCTAAATTGCCTGATTGTATTTCTTACCTCTACATAATAACAAGCTTCATTGAAATAACTCCTCTTTTAAATATATTCTGAAGACACGTTTTATTTACAGAAAAAAAAAAAAAGAAATTGGTGTCAGTTTTTTATCCTTTATATTACAAATACAAAAATTCAAGGTATGCATGCGAGGCAAAAAGTACATTTCCTAGTCTACTAAGGAATTAATAAATGAGGGCTCTTTTCCCTTATAAATAATCAATTTCCTCTCAGTCATCTGGTAAGTAATTTCAAACTCCAGAACTCTCTGATTTACAAATCAGGGACACTATAAATATAAAGACAAGGCCCTCATTCACTGCACAGAAGACTTAAATGTATTTTCCAGATAATTATGGTGTAAACTTAATTTGCTAGCTAGGAGTAGTGTCAAGCTGATTTTAAAAGGAATCCCAAACCAAACTAAGGTTAGAGAGAGGAGAAATCCAGGAAATGAAAAAAAAAATACCAAAACAACAGGGCAAATATTTCTCTTTCCGGTCCTCACACTGGGTAGTTATAGACCTTCTCGTTTTGTCTCAAAATGTTTCTCTCCATTTCAAAACTAAAAAATATATATATATAATTAGCCTGCTTTCTTCTCTTATGATAATACATCCCAGGGAAAGGAAAAAAAAAAAAACCTAATAGCAATTGTTTTGTATTTATGTACCTCATCTATCATATTCATTTAACAAATATCTATTGAACACCTACCGTATATAAATCACTGTTTTAGAATGGCAACTCTAAGCACAAAGATTTTGTTTTCAAGGATTGTTCTACATGGCATAAAAGTGCAAAATAATCACAATTTTAAAAGGCAAAAGTAAGAAAAAAGGTGAAGAGGAAGGAATAAAATGAATTGTATTTTAAATATTGCAATTGTAATTATTATAAAAATACTAGCTGCATAAACTATGAAATAATTATATTTCCAAATAAAGTAGGACATGAGAGCAGGCAGTGGCTAAGAGTAGCTAAAAGAGAAGCTCTAAGTTGCTCATAATTACCCTTGTTAGATTTGAATTCATTTTTAAAAATTCATCAAGTTGTACTTTTATATTTGCATCTCTGTTGGTAGGGATATTATATTTCAACTACAAGTTTACAGTAGAAAATTTTAGTTCTGGTTGATTATATTGCCACAAAGGCAGATGTTGGCATACATTTACGTGTGGTACAAACACGATGAGGTGGTCTTCAAAAAGTTTATGGAAAATGTGTATGCTGAAAGAACTACAAATAAGATTTAAAATATTTTCTCACCACAATAAATGTGTTTGTAATCCCATTTTTCTTGAAGTTCCCTCATACCTTGTTATTTTAATTCTCTAAAACTCTGGTTAAATAAAGAAAGGGAAAAAATCTGCTTTGCAATGCTTTGACTCTGTGGAGTTAGATTATTTCAAAATTTTTTACATCGTACCTAAGTAATTTTTATAATTTATTTAAATAAAACTCTTCTAAGACCCTCACAACAATAAACCTGAAATCATCTCGGCTTACATTATCCTTGGAACAACATTTTATTCAAAGAATAAAGCAAAACAGTTGTGCGTATGTACTGTAATTTCATTAGAATCAAGTCTCTGCCTTAACTGATGTTCAATGGAAAAGGGATTCTGCTATATTTAGAAAAATCAGTGACGAAAATGATATTGAAAATGCTGATCTTACATATTTTGTGTACTGATACTCACTAAGCGTCTGTTCTGAAACAGAAGGCTTTTTGAGCCACACATAAGTGACACTTACCTTCAGCTGAATTGCACACTGTAAAATCACGCATCAATCGAGTTTTTCCTAAAGAAATTTTGGGTGATGAGCAGGAATAAGAACGTGAGCGGATTCCAGAAAGCAATGATTCCTAAAAGAGATCATCATAAAGTTTTTTTAAAATTCTAAATGAGACTTAAAATATGTATTCACCACGAAGGTTACTAAAGTAGCATCTTTGACAGAAGATTCAACCTGAACATTTCTGATTTTATTATTTGTTTCTGTCTGCCTCTCACAACTTTTACAATGTTAGTATCTTCTCTAATGCTTTAAGAAACTTGAGCTTTTGGGAAATTTCTTGTATGTACTTTAGGATACAATTTTGACATTCTTTTTTGGGGGAGAGAGGGAGGTTTTTGCTGCAGGGTTCAAGCGCTCACTGGAGAAACAGAGAGAAAGCAAGAAATCATCCCCTGGGGGTGGTCATGCTGCAATCCCTTCTCCATTCTCATCTTGGAATCTTGGACATGCATGCTCATATGCCTGGTGTGAGTTTTAAGCCTCCAGGTGCAGGAATCAAACCACTGTGGACTTCGTGGGAGTCCAGCAACATAATCATGACACCACCTGCTGGTCCCACAATTATGACATTCTAATCAACGTGGTTAAAAATGAAAAAAATTAGGTCAATTTTTAATTTGACGTAAAAAATTAAGCAAATTAGGCCAATTTTTCTCTGCATATTCAACAATGAGTTTGACTGATTAACCTGAGTTGTCAGATATTTTGCTATTTTACACTGTAGCATTCACACAAAATTCCATCTTAACAGAGATCTCCACATTTGAGGATTATTAGAAAGTAGAGGAATAGCCATGTGTAACTCTAAAAAATTTTAAACTTCCCAAAGCTATTTACATTTATATTAGCCGCAGTCTCCAGGAAAAAGTACACCAGTTCAATACACAAATCCTTCCAGTCTGCACTCATTTTTTAATAGACCTCCATCGAGCACTTCCTGAGGGTAAGTTTGAATATCATTGATTTATATATCTTTATATTATTCCTTTTGAATGACCTTCCATTTTTGTTCCTGTTTTCCCAATTATATACTTTTTCTATTTTTATATTGGTAATGTACATGAACGGTGGCAAAATAATTAAAACATGGTTTTCTTACATATTCCAGAAAAAGTAAATGAATATATAACAGACCTCCATTAAAGCCATTTATGGTACCCAATTTCTACCTCACAAAGGCATGATCCTGCCCATGAATTTTTAAGATCTCACTTAAGGCTAGGTCTAAAAGAAACACACACAAATTTCTTCTCTAACATTCAGTCATCAGACTGACATTCACAAGAACTAACCATTTCTGTCCTCACTAAGTGAAAACACGTGGTGGCCCTAAGTCCGCTTAAAGAGCCTGGAGGAAAGCTGGAAACAGAAGCCTGACCTTGCTGCAGAGAGCCCGGGCAGTGGCGCTAGATGTCTTTGTAGAGAGCAGCCACTGAGACTGGATGTCTAGAAGGCCAGCCCTGGCGGTCCTAGAACCCTAGCTGTGAGCTGGCCACCAAGGCCCCTAGTAAAATACCATCCTCTCCATTTAAGTCAAATATGTTAATCATTTTTCATGACAATGGAACTTAGAAAATTTTTCAAACCCTGTTAGCAAAAAGTTATACTGGGTAATTACAGAGACCAGGCAAGATAAATTTTATAGGAGATTCTTCTTAAAAATGAACAAGAACAACATGAAATTGTTAGCGGTGATGGTACAATGGTAGAGCAGTGTTCTGTGATGCTGGGCTCACAGCGAAGGTCCCAGGTTCATGTCCAGAGCTCCCTCTGGACACACTGGAACATGTGTGCACATGCCCATAATATGAGCTGGCTAAGGTTGCAGGTAGATCGCTGTGTGAAGACCCTCTTAGGGTCCCTTATATCTTTCTCTCTCCCTGTGTCTCTCTTTCTCATGGAAGAAATAAAACAGTATCTACATTAACAACCTTACCTATGTCTTACTATCCAGAAATATCACATGATCTTCAGGGTCAAAAGATTATGACAGCTCTACCTGACTCAGAGCTCTACATGTCTCAGAGCTGATAGATTCAGAACTCAGACATGAATTGCGACAACACAGACAAAAGTTTAACCTTTAAACTTTAACCTTTCCAGGACCTCATCTGCTCAAATGAAATAAAATAAAATCACAACTTACGTCTTAAGTGAGTCAGAAAAAATTATGTATTTTGTACATACATAAAACATGTACATATTGTAGGGCATGCTACAAAAACAAGGCATGATCATAATAATTACATGTTCAGCGTAGGAGATGTTTTGGCAGAGCACACATTGTTTTACAGTAGTAAACTCAGAAAGAGAACAAGTAAACTCAACAGAAAGCAAACAGGAAGATGACATACATTCAAACCCAAAAGGGCTTTCCCTGAAAGACTGGAAGAATATATTTAGCTATTTTAGAAAACAACCACAAGCAAAATGAAACCTCAATGTAGAGTTGCCAACAAGAGAAAAATCTGGCTCCTACAGCAACATTGAGGAGTGTGTGTTCCACAGTAGTCCCTGTAGCCCAGGGCACACCACTGCCTTATTAACATTATTTACCTCATGCCTCTCCAGATAAAAATGTATGTGTGAGCAAAACAAGTTTGATCAGTTTTGAAACGACTTAATACTACCAGTTTTAATTCCTTTGCTCGGAAATTATAGTAGAAACTATTGTATGAAATAGTAACAGTTTCCAAATTTATGAAAGATGGTATGTGCTCACAGTGAATTAATGAAAACATAAATCAGTCATTGGGAATAAAGACTCTAAAAAGTAAAAAAAAAAAAAAAAAAAAAAAAGTGGGAGAGATTAAAAAGACAGACCCTTGGGCCAGGCAGTGGCATAGAGGTAAAACATAATGCTCTGCAAGATGGCCCCACATGGGGAGGCTCCAGGTTCACATCCAGACACCTCCCTGAGTACATGGGCACATGTGACCGTAAGCCAGGGTTGACTGGGGCAGAGAGTGAATCACAGCATCAAGACCCTGTTGGGGGTGCTGTCTCTCTTTCCATCTCTTTCTCTCATGAAAGAAATAAACTTAAAAAAAAAAAAAGACATACTCAATTAGACATCATATAGGTTCTCCCCCCCCCAAAAAAAAATAGTCCATATGTGTGAGTAAATATAATTGGTCTTTCAGGTAGAAATAGATAAATTTGACAACCTATTCTCTAGAGTTACAACAAACCAGATTGATACCAAAAAGAATACCTTTGATTGCAGATTACTTGATAGAGAAAGTGATTCAGTCCTGGAGATATTAAAATCCGGTTCAGTGTTAGTCTCAAAAGAGTCCAATTCATCCCCACTGGGAATCCTCGTTCTTGAGGAACTCTGAGACGCTGGAGTGTAACACGTGTGGGACTGCTCAGAATGCCCTTCCCCTTCACTGTCGGCGTCCAAGGCATCGAGGCTGGAGCTAGACACGAAGGAAGTAAGCAGTCAGTAACTGGGTGTGTGCATACAGACCCAAGTTCTCTTTCTCTGAATTCAGATTCTCTCCCTGGTTGAGAGAACAGGCATTCACTTAATTTCCAACTACTACCATTTTTCCCCTCTCTCTGAAGCTCCTCTTTTTATTGTTTTTGTTTTTGTTTTTGTTTTGTTTTAAGAGGTTTTTACCTTAGGGTCTGTGCACTTGCCAGAGGGAGAGAGAGAGAGACAGTGAGAGGGAAAGAGGAATCACACCCCCTCCCCACAAGGCAGATGGCCATGGCACAATCCCTCTCCTCCATTCTCCTCCTGGGATCTTGGGCACACACGCACATGCTCAGTTTCAAGCCACCAGATCCAGGACTTGAGCCACGGTCAGCCACATCGGAATCCAGCGATGTAACCACTACAGTAACTGCTGGCCCGGAAGCTCCTCTTTTTAAGGTTTCCCCAAATGAGCATTTCTATCTAGCAAAAGCCATTTCCCTTACGTTAAGAAACAGATGGTTTGAGTTAGTACTAACCTCACTATTCATGTTTTGTACAAGTAATTTTTACAAGCCCCAAATAGCAACTCTTCGAATGTTTAAAATACAGAGGAAACAGAGCCACTGGGTTATGTGGAAGTAAGCCTTGGGGATCTGCATGGAGCATATGCAGCGGGGCTCTCTCTCCATCGCTTCCCCCACGGGAAAGCTCTGGAGGGCAGAGGCACCTGCAGAGACACGTGAAGGTCTTATCGCAGACTCGTGTCAAGACACATGTCAGAATTGAGCCCCACGCCCATCATCCTAGATTACCATTCGTAGGTATTTTTTTAAAAAAGGATTCCTACGAAAATTCCTCTCAGAACCAGGTGGTGATTCTCCTTGATATCAACTTTTCTTTCCTCATTTACCTTTCATAGCCATAAAGTTAAAATGCAAGAACTTGACCTCTGCACTCCAGATTCATCCCATAACCTCGACTTTGAGGCCATAACATAATATCTACTCAAACTTTGAGGCCAGCAGCTTTCATGGGTATGCTAATGCACAATGCATTTCTAAATATACTTTTCATTGGATGTTACAGTTCCAGAGTTAACTTTTTAATAATGACACAGTAAAAACCATCTTGATTTTGAAACACAAAGAACCAGACAATGAAACTTCGAATTATCCTATTTGGATTATTTTTCTTTAAAAACCATAGGCTATTTAATGAACACAGAATAGCAATAAGACATTATATGGCCGTGATGTGAACACTTGGAGCAGTCTCTAATCCTTGAACCATTTCCCTGGGCACTCCTCGGCACCAGGAAACCTGGCAGTAAGGACTAGTCTGGCACCTGGCACCACTGAGTATTTTCAGAATGGGGCTTGCTCCTACAAGGATTCACTGAAGACCTTCATCCTGGCATTGAGAAGAGGACAGATTCAGAGTCTGAAAAGTCTTCAAACTTTATCTCAGTTCAACACCCAAATATCTTAGAGTCCACTCAATTATTTCTTGTTTAAAAAAATAAATACAAATGAAGCTTCATGTTCAGCAAACCTGCCTGGATTGGCCCCACAGCACCATAGCTAGGTGCAGGGTAGCCAGATACTACATGTCAGACCAGGGTTTGAGTCCTGGCCCCAGTGGCTTGAACAACATGCTGGGCACACCTATGCCTAAGATCTTGATGGGACGGAGAATTAGAGGGAAAGATGGCAGCATGACCAGACCCCACTGGGCAATGCTTTCTCCATCTCTGTCTCTGTCTCTTTCTCTCTCATATACACTCTCTGGCATTAGAGAAAGAAAACCTCCCTTATAAATAAGGGTTACTGTGTCGAATGTTACAGTAATAAAAGTACAAATATTTCCAGGTTGTTTCCTACTACAGTGAAAATCTGAAGGTACAATAGAAGGGATTTCAAGGAGAACCAAAGCTTGCTGATGTCTAGCCCCTCTGCATTCGTCTTTCAACTCATGATCTCTGTACTAATGAGAATTAGACCTTTAAATGACTGGCAGCCTGCACTGATACCCAAGATGAGCCTGTCCGGTTATAGACAGCATTGCTCCATCTCAACAAATATGCTCTAGAAGGACCAATATTATTTTATTTTGCATATTATAAAACATTTCTTTTTCTATTAATCCAAAGTGGACTACTACTTTTCTTTGTTTAGGCTGCTAATCAAATCTACACTGGTAGTATAAACAATATTCTTTGGGATGTCTAAGTTCTCCTTTTACAATAGTGTTTTTCTAAATTCCATTAGTGGGCTATAGTACCAGTTCATTAAGTTGAGACTGAAATTTTCTTTTAAACTAATATAGTCTTAAAAAAACAGAATACAATCCACATATTATTTCATAAATCTTTGCTTACATTTTCTGTGTGTGGGAAAGGGTTCATAGTATGATATGGGTTTCTTAGTGCAGAATGTAGGGAAAAAATTGGAAAATACAAATTTTGGAATAAAACAAACACCTCTTCTTTCACCTAATTTTTTGTCTTATCGTATTTTAGAATAGATGTTCTATTGCTTATTTCCCTCCTGAGCTTCTCAAGACAGCTATAAATTTTTTTCTTTGGAGAGTTTTTTGTTTTGTTTTGTTTTTGTTTGTTTGTTTGTTTTGCTACAGGTGCGTACACTCGCCAGAAAAACAGAGAGAGACAGAGAGACAGAAAGCGAGAAATCATCCCCCGGGGGGGATGTCCACACCGCAATCCCTTCTCCTCCATTCTCCTCTTGGGATCTTGGGCACGCACACACACACGCCCAGCATGAGTTTAAGACACCGGGTCTGGGATTTGAACCACAGTCAACCACATGGGAGTCCAGTGACATAGCCACTATGCCAACTGCTGGTCCCATCAGCTATGAATTTTTTAATAATATTTGCAGATTGTGAATATTTTAGTCTCACTAAAATATTGTTTAAAACCTAGGGCCAGCGGGTGGCATAGTGGTTAAGGTGCTAGACTCCCACATGGCTGACCTTAGTTGGAGTCCCAGACCCAGTGGCTTGAAACTCACACCAGGTGATTGTGCATACCTGCCCAAAATCCCAAGAGGAGAATGGAGAAGAAGAGATTAGTGCATGGCCATCCCCTCTAAGGAATGATTTCTCACTTTCTCTGCCTCTGTATCTCTCTGTCTCTCTGGTTAGCGCCAGTAAAAATCTCTCTTAAAAAAGAAAAGTTGGGACCAGCAGACGGCGAAACGGTTGCATTGCTGGACTCCCACACCTCTGTCTTTCCCTGTATTTCTGGTGAGTGCACATATCCTATAGCAAAAATCCCTGAAAAAAAAAAAATTTTTTTTTGGAGAGGTTTTTGCTATAGGGTGCGTGCGCTTGCCAGAAAGACAGAGAGAGACAGAAAGCGAGAAATCAACCCCTGGGGGAATGACCACACTGCAATCCCTTCTCCTCCATTTTCCTCTCGGGATCTTGGGTATGCAAGCACACGTGCCTGGTGTGAGTTTAAGCCACCAGGTCCAGGACTCGAACCACAGTAAGCTACATGGGAGTCCAGTGATGTAGCCACTACTGCCAACTGCTGGTCCCTAAAAAAAAATTTTTTTTTAAACCTTAGGAAACACAGAACTTAGGTCCCAGTCGGCCTTGTCCTATACAAACCTCAGCTTTTATTTTGTGCCCTGAGATCTGTCCTTTATCTGAAGGCCCCAGCCTCTCCGGCTATTGTTCACTTATTAATGAATGAGGCGCATTAACATCCATTGAAGGGAGGGACCCACACAGGGTCACACAGGGCTTTCCCATGAAGGCCACACACACCCTCCTCTCTTCATAGTCCTACACTTTTCAGAGGAGAGGGGGCACACAGGAAATTAAGTCAACTTATGGGAGAATTTTATGTAGAATGACTTCTTCCTTCCTTCTCTCTGAGTTGGGACATATTTACAGGAGACTTCTAATTACGTTTATTCTGAGTAGATCGTTTTCCTATATCCTAAAGCGGAAAAATTCTATCCATAGGAGTTAAATTTTACACCTCCCAGAGCAAGACCATGATCAGAAAGCATAATTTAGATACTCTGCAAATATCTGCAAAAGCAGAATGGAGAGAGACATGTGCCCTTTCCACCCACATACCTAGAATGCCCTTCTTCTTCTTTAAAGTTATTTATTTCTTCCATGAAAAAGAGACAGATAGACAGGCATCCCCAACAAAGTCTTCACACTGTAATTGAACTCTAGTCTCAGGCAGTCTGAATGACCACAGGCACACACATACCCTGGAGTGTCCAAGGAGGTCCTAGGTTCACATCCCAGGATCTTCTCCCAGGTGGGTCCAGTTGCATTACCACTGCACCACTGTCTGGCCTCCCTAGGGTGTCTCTCCTAAAAGCTGACTTAGATCTCAGGATCTGGATCATGCCCTCAATATGTTAATTAAAGACACTACCAGAATGCACTTATCACCCACAGTTTGGTCTATTTTTGCAGAACTATATAGAATCTTGCCTAGACTGGCAGCTTCTTATCCCAAGCAGATATGTGAAGAATCCAAAATAGCCTATTGATTTTTTTTTAGAGAGATTTTTGCTATAGGATACATGCACTCACCAGAGAAAGAGACAGAGACAGATACAGAAAGGGAGAAATCACCACTTGAGAGAACGGCCACCCCACAATCCCTTCTCCTCCATTCTTCTCTTGAGATTTTGGGCATGCATAAACACATGCCCGGTGTGAGTCTTAAGCCAATGGGTCCAGGGCTTGAACCGCAGTCAACTACATGGGAGTCCCATGACAACCATTACACCATCTGCTAGTCCCATCCTAGTGATTTACAATAATGACTGCCCAGCATCTACAAATCCTTAATTCACCAAATATAAATCTAAAGTCTTATTATTTATGTATCAGACATAACCCTTGGTACCAATAACTGTTACTTAAAATTTTACAAGGTCAAGTTGTATATCAATGCAAAATACAGCCCAGGGATTAACACCTACATATTGCTGGTTACTCTCCTGTTCTCTACTGCCTAATCAGTTAAATCGCTGCTACATATTTATTCACCTATGTGGATATTCAGTCAGAGAATATATACGTATATGTATTATATTTTATATGTATTATATTTTATATGTATTATATGTTCTTTTTAATTAATTATTTTACTTGTGAAAATGAACATATAATCATGGGACCAGGACATGGGAAAGAAATCAGGCCCTTTCCTAAGGAAAATGGACAAGCTAAAATAACATTAGTGGAAATTGTCCTATTCCTTAAAGAAAATAGACAACATAGATGAACAGATACAGATAGATGCATATGTGCACATTAAAGTACATACTATTATATAATATACAATAAAACTTTTTTATGACTTTTTATACATACAAGAAAAATATGTATGATAACTGTAAGTTACAGAGCACAAAAATAAAACAACTACCCAAGAGCCACTCAACTTTGAACTTGAGCACTGGCCACACCATGGAAATTATCTTACAAGTCCATTCCATTCCTATTCCCCTACTTCCCTCACTAGATGTGACAGCTATCTTGAATTTGGGTATTTCTCTCCTTCATTCTCTTGTTTTTCTTTTTAGTTTATGCACCTATGTATGAATCCACTAAAAACAAATTATTTCATTTTTCATATTATAAAAATGAAATCCAACTGAAGTCTTTTTTTGGCTTACTTTTTTGTTCATCTTCATGCTTCTAAGATCTGTATTATGCATAGAGACTCAGTTGTAATTAATTTATTTTCATCAGTGCACACTATTTCATTGTGCGCCTATTTATAATAATTACTTACCTATTCTTTTGGGTTAGTCCCTGCTGTTATTAATACTCATGCATTTGTCTCCTAATACACAGGAGGAAAAGTCATGTTCAACTTTTCAAGGTATTGCAAGATAGTGTCAAATTCTTTTCCAGAGTCGTTACGCAATTTTACTCCTATCAGTTGTACATGGAAGTTTCCATTGTATGCATTCCCACCAAAACATGTTATTGTTAGACTTTAAATTTTTTGCCAATCTAGAAAGTATAAAATGGTATCTTGTGGTTTCCCTCTATTATATTTTAGTCAATTTTCTTAAGTGTCTTACTTTCATATCAACAAATACAAGAATATGGAAGAGGGTAACATTTTAATATACAGATAAAAATAGTGGGAATAAAATTTTTTTTTCCAAGTCAAGCCACAAAGTTCTTTTATTTCCTACAGTTTCCCTCTAGAATATAGTATCTTACCTTCTTTTCTTCAGATGATTTTGTTCCTTTTCAAATCCATGAAGACTAAAAGAAAGATTCAAGTGGGAAGCATGTGAATTAGACGGTGACATGAAGGACTGCTGGGCTCCAGAATTTGCTGTCATTTCGTTGCTCTCACTTAGTGGGAACATACGAGGGTTGGCTTCAGTGGGAAGGATGTGTCTGTATCTCTGAGGCCCCAGAGTTGAACCTGTGGATTCAGGGCTATTGTTGGCACTAATTCCTTCTATGTTAATATAGTTGATATCCAGATCACCAACCTGGAAGTCAAAAGGAAAATATTGACTGAGCAAAGACAGCAAAGGTTGACTTAACTAAAGATAAAATTGTTCAAATTTAACAATCTTCCATCTTATTTATCTTTTTATTTGTTTGTTCTTGTTTTTGTTTTACTTTATGTAAACAGAGAATTCTTCCATGGTACGTTTTATTCACATGGATGCCATTCCATAATTTCCCAAAAGGAAGAAGACAAACTATTTTAGAAAGTTGTTCTTTATTACAAAATTAAAAAAGGATTATGCTTTTAACATTTTGTGAACCACTGGTTCAAAATTAGGGAGAAATATCTTAAATACTTGAGAAATAAATAAAGAGGATATAGATTTATGAAAAAAGTCATTCATGGGAATCTTGGTAACCAACATAATAGTGGTCACATAAGTCTGAATCTTCCAAGAAACCATCAAACATAAAAATCTAATAAAATAACATAAAGTATATAAGAAGTCTTCAAAAGTTCATGGAAATTATGTATTATGAACAAACTATGCATAGTTTTCAAAATTCATTGCACCCAAAGAAACTGATACATTTTTGGGGGGGCGGGGGTTTACTATAGGGCACGTGCGCTCACCAAAAAGACAGAGACAGAGAGACAGAAATGAGAAATCACCCCCCCAGGGGGGATGACCACGCCACAGTCCCTTCCCTTCCATTCTCCTCTCGTGATCTTGGGCACGCATGCACATGCGCCCAGAGTGAGTTTAAGCCACCTGGTCCCAGACTCAAACCATGGTTGACTACATGGGAGTCCAGCGACATAGCCATTATGCCATCTGCTAGTCCCGAAACTGATACTTTAATTCAACTTTTCCATTAACATTTTGAAGTTCTCTCACATATAGCATAATTATAAGACACAAAATGGCCCAACTTTTCCTGTAAATAATAAGATAAAAAACAAATCTGGCAAGCAATCCCTTGGGCTCTTTTTGTAAGACTTTGCAGAGAAAAAGAACAGTCTGGAAAAATCTCAGTGGCAGAAAGAAAGGGAAATTAGTGAAGGGCCTAAGGATGACCTAAAACTCATCACCAGGAAGAGGAACTCCCACTTACATGTATGATAAAAGAGTCCTAGTAAGCCAGCCAGTGGTGTGGCATTTCATCCAGCTGGATCCCACATGGCTGACTCCATGGCTCCTGTCCAGAACTATAGCTTGAAAACTATGCCAACTATGTGTGCCCAAAATTCCAACAATAGGGAAAAATGGAGGAGAAAGGATTATAGCATGGCCATCTACCACGGGGGTTGTCTACTCACTTCTCTCTCTCTCTATCTTGCTTCAAAAAGGACATGTGCCCTCTGGCAAATTAAAAAGAGCATCAATGAGGACTAGCAGGTGGTGTAATGGCTACGTTACTGGACTCCCATGTATTCGACTGCAGTTTGAGTCCCAGACCCAGCGTCTTAAACTCATGCCAGACACATGTGCGTGCATGACCACCCAGGATCCTGAGAGGAGAATGGAGGAGAAGGGATTGCAGTGTGGCCATCCTCCCAGGGGTGTGTGTGTGATTTATCCCTTTTTGTCTCTCTGTCTCTCTCTGTCTTTCTGGTGAGTGCACACACCCTATAGCAAAAAAAAAAACAAAAAAAACAAAAAAAAAAAAAAACTCTCAAAAAAAAACAAAACAATGAAGAGTGTTGATGGATCAAAGTTGCTCAATGAAAAGAGCTTAAATATACTCATTAGATGTAGTAGTCACCAAAAGGCATCATTTCTCGGGAAGAAAATGATACGAGAGAAGAGAATGACACCATCTGGAGTTAAAGTGATGAAGGAGGAAAAAAAGCAAAAGAGGGAAATAAAGGGTACTAAACCAACAAGGATTATTATCATAATTTACTAAGGCAAAAATTATCAATGAATGCTCAAACTAGTAGGTGAAAGTCTAATGCGTAGGATATTTACAGAGACTCAGAATATCTTCCAATCAAATACTTACTACTTTCAAAAAGATAAAAATGGTAATTTTAGTGAATAGAAATTTGACAGATCAAAGATAATTTGGGCAGTAATAGGACAGATTGATGGTATATGCCTCCTGATACAAAGAACTGAGAACACATCATCACCTCTGTAGTAGTCCTACTAAACATACATACCCTGAAACCAGTTACGAGGAAACATAAGACAAACTAAAATTGAAGAACAGTCTAGTAAAAAACAAAAATTTTTAAATGGTACACTTCAAAAATATTGAAGTCATGGGGTCAGCAGATGGTGTAGAAGTTACTTCACTGGACTCCCACATGACTGACCTTGGTTCGAATACCAGACCCAGTGGCTTGAAAATGACGCCAGGCATGTGTGTCCAAGATCCCAAGAAGGGAAAAGAAGAGAAGGAATTGAGGCATGGCCATCCTCCCTAGGGGGTGATTTCACTTTCCCTCTCTCTGTCTCTTTCTCTCTGTCTCTCTCTCTCTGGCAAATGCATGCACCCTCAGGGGGGAAAAAAATCTAAAAAAATGTTGAATTCAGGGACCAACAGATGCGTAATGGCTATGTTGCTGGATTCCCATGTAGTCAACTGCGGTTTTAGTCCTGGACCCAGTGACTTAAATTCATGCCGGGCACATGTACATGTGTGCCCAAGATCCCAAGAGGAGAATGGAGGAGAAGGGATTACAGCATGGCCATCCCCCCTGGGGGGTGATTTATCTCTCTCTCTCTCTCTCTCTTTCTGGCCTATAGCAAAAACCTCTAAAAAATTTTTTTAAAAGAAATTGAATTCATAAAAGACAAAGATTAAGGAACTGACTTGGATGAAGGATATTAAAGAGATATGACAACTAAATGCAGCACATGTAATAAAATTTCTTTTTGCTACAAAAAACATTGGGACACCTGGCTAAAATAAATAAGGTTTGGAAATAGCTACCAGAATCGTATTAGTAAGAATTCCCTAATTTTGGTAATTACGCCATGCTTTGATGAAAGAATTTCCATGATTTAAGAAAAATAAACTCTGAAAGATTAAGGAACAGAGGGACCCCATATTTTCAATTTATGTACACATTATGTTCACAAACAATTAAGACTTTGCTTACATTTACTGGATTATTATGAAATAAAGGATATAGATTAAGAGATACATAGAGAAAGGAACCTGACAAAGTGCTCAGAGCTTCTAAGCCCTTTCCAGGTTTGCCACCCTCCAGGCACCTTTGCTTTTTTAACAGTGTAGGAGCTCCCTGAACCGAGACTGTTTGGGTTTTTATGGAAGCTTCATTATGTAGGCAAGATTGGTTAAATCATTAACCATTGGAGATCAACTCAACCTTCAATCCCTTTCCATACTCCAAGGTTGGAAGGCAGGGCTGAAAGTTCTAACACTCTAATTACGTCTTAGTCCTTCTAGTGACCAGTACCAATCTGGACACTAGACACTGGACACTATCTAGGGCCCCCCAACTCGAAACATATGAAACACACTCCTAACTCTCTGGAGTGTCCAACTAGGAACTGCATGTTGGGACACATAAATTGTGGGAGGCTGCGCACTAGCGAGTCTGCCGAGGTTTCTCAGAGAGCAAACAATTGCCATGATTGGCCACTAGAATCCCTCAGATTTGCATATCCGGCACCTCATGATTGGTCCAAAAGCAACCAATCGTAACCCACCGTTTACAACCAATAACGGCCACCGTTTACAACCAATCACGGCCCACCATTTGCAACCAATCATAACCCACCTTTGTGATCCACCAATGTGTATATAACCACCATGCCTGGCCCACAATAGACAGACGACCAGGAAGACAACACAGAAGACCAGGAAGACACGACCCTGGAGAGCCTGCAGAGCTAAAACACCACACAGTCTCCAGACGACCCTGGAGAGCTGTAACACTACATCGTCTCCAGACGAGCCTGAAGAGCTGTGACACCGCATCGTCTCCGTGCTGCTCACAACAGACGACGCGACCCTAAAGAGTTGTAACACTGCGTCGTCTCCGTGCTGTACCGTGCTGCCCACAATAAACAGACGACACTGTGTCGTCTCTGAGCTGTGACACTGTGCCGCTTGTTCCGGCTCTCACTCCTTCCCTCAGGAAACCTGTTTGACTGTCCCCCCCGGGTCGGGACAATAAATATATACAAATAGGATGGGAACAAAGGCTAAATATGTATTTCACAATAGCCTCCATTTGGAGTTACCTATTGCTATCAGTCAAGTCATTAGCATACAAAAAAAGATCACTTTGGTAATTTCAAGGATTTGAGGGCATGGTGGTGCCTGCCCTATGGCAAAAACCAAGGATTTGAGATGTTGTGTGCCAGGAAATGGGGACAGTGACCAAATAAATATTTCGCAACATCATATATTCCATGCACACACACACACACACACACACACACACACAAACACACAGAGGAATATTACCAGCCTTTAAAAAAGAAGGAAATGCTGTCATTTGTAACAGCCTGGATAGCCCTGGGGGACATTATACTAAGTGAAATAAGCTAAAAGCAGGAAGACAAATACTACATGATCTCACTTATATGTGGAATCCAGAAATATCAAACTCATAGAAACAGTGAGTAGAAGATAAGAATATAGGAGACTACAGTTTATAATAATGCATTGTACAACTGAAATTTGTAAAAATAAGAGATCTTAAGTATTATCACTGCAGAAAGGGGGTAGGGTAAATATATGAGGTAATAGATATATTAAATTAGTCTGATTTTGGTCATCATTTCACTATACTTACCTGTATTAGAGGATCACATTGTACTCCTTAAATATATACAATTCTTATTTGACAATTATGCCTAAATAAAGCTGGAAGGTAATGAATAAATATAACATGCACCAAATCCATTTACCTCATATCTTGAAAGACTGTCCCCAGAATTCTCACTTTGTTCTAAATTCCACACTTATCCTAGATTTCTATAACTAGGGCTCATATTAAACTGTCTTGAGCAGTGCATGTGTGTATATGTGTGTGCGCGCATGTGTGTGGTGATCTTTTTTTTTTTTTGGAGAGATTTTTGCTATAGGGCGCGTGCGCTCGCCAGATAGAGAGAGACATTAGAGACAGAAAGCGACAAATCACCCCCCAGGGGGGATGGTCACGCCGCAGTCCCTTCTCCTCCATTCTCCTCTCGGGATCTTGGGCACACACGCACACGTGCCCGGCGTGAGTTTTAAGCCACCGGGTCCGGGACGTGAACCGCGGTCGACTACGTGGAAGTCCAACGACATAGCCATTACGCTAACTGCTGGTTCCCGTGTGTGGTGATCTTATATGAGCTTTAAAGTCAGTGGATAAGGCAAAACTTGTGTGTTGTCCAAAAGTTTTCAAGGGTAATTTCAACAACAAAATTACCCTTAACATTCTCTTAAATCTCCAATAAATTAGGGTATGCCAAAATCTTCAGATCTATGACTCTATTTTAACTCTTATAAATAATATAACTTGAGGATCATAGAGCTAAAAGAAAGAACAAAGTAAATCCACATGGGGCTGGCTCCAGGGCACAGTGATAATGCACTGCTCAAGACAGGCTGGATCCCACATGGCAACTACAGTTTGAGTCTCCGGTCTGGGTGGGCCGAAACATGCCAGGCACATGCATGAGTGCCCACGATCTACAAAACTGGAGGAGGGAGATCATAGCAACCGGATCCTGTAGTGTGAGCTCCTTTCTCTCTCTTTCTCACTCACATGTTCAAGTACGTGCACACACGTTTTATCATGAATAAAGAAAATACATACATTTAAAAGATAAGGTCTATACGTAGATGTGGGCACATTCAAACCATCTGCCTGTATACCATTTAAGTCTCTATCAGGAAATTGTAAAAGGATCCAGCTTCCCTGTGACATGATACCATTCTGTTTTAATACTAAAGCTCTACAACCTTAGTACACGTTCATAGCTGCGTTGTAAGGATTACAAGTAATTGCACAAGTAATTTAAGTGACAGCATCATACAAGGCTGGGACCAAGCACTTGCTCGTTATCATTTGCTAGGTTTAAATACAAATATTGCTTAGTGAGGTTATATATGCACTGCCATTTGAAAAACCATAGAGAAGATACTGGTCACCCAGTTGTCATTTCCTATTTTGGCCCCACTGAAGGGCTCTCCTCTCATGTGGCAGTGTGCCTAGACACTCCCTTACGGTGCTTCTTGGTGGGGTAAGGCGTGTTGTCTTCTCCAGTAAGAACCAAGTTAAATGCTCATGTCATTAGCCTCCTCAGTAGCATCCCTGGGCTGCTGAAACTTTAAAAGAACACAACAGTGCTGATTTTCTCACACATCAGGTTTGGGGAAGAGCACCGATCCACCTTGTAATGGCGCCGTGCCTTACCTGATCTATCACCATACAGTTAGCATAGACTTCGTCGCCTCCATTCAGCATGTCAGAAAGCCGGCCCGCAGCCAGGAATGTTGGGGATTGCTTGGATTTTTTAAAGACATCAAAGGAGTGATCTGGAGGAAAAATTAAAACAGAGCAAATAATGGAGAGGAAATTTGTTGTGCATTTTAACTTTCCCTTCTTAGTCATACCATGGGGTAGGTGGGGATCAAGAGTACATTTTTTTTTAAGATAGCATTTTTCTTCTTTGCATCTCAAGATCTACAAGTATTTTCTCTTTCACATTCAAACCATCTCAGTTATCTAGAACTGCATATAGAAGGAATCATTCTAAATAAATATTTGCATACTGCAAGCACTATTTTTCTCACATTAGAGATCTCTGTACCATCAATTAGATCTTTGCCTTCACAGATTAAACTAAACTTCATTCCCCTTAATTAGTAACTTAGAAGCATTAGTGACTGTACTATGGTCCCCAGGCTTCACTGACGAGTTCAGACTCAATGACCCTTTACCAAAGGACCCAAAGCAGTGTCTGGCTCCGTACTGCCTGATAAACGTGCGTAGTCTCGTACAGCAAAAGTTTTCCTTCTGTTTTAATTACAAAATTTTTTTGGTTGCTTCCATGTTTTTTAGTTTTGTTAGGTTGCTCCAAGTTGAGTAGCAAAGACTTGAAATGTTTCAGTATTTGTAGGGAAAAAAGAATTGAAAGCAAATAGACAGAGTCAAGCCAGAATACTTTGTTTCCTGTGACTCTGGAAACTTACTAAATCTCCAGATACCTCACGAAGTCTCCTCATCCATAAAAGTGGATTATTATTATGCTTTCTTCATCGTGTGGTTAGGAGGATTAAAGGAGTTCAGACATGTAAAACACTTGACACGTGAAGGCACTAAATACTCAGTAAATGGCATTTGTCACCATTACTATTATAATTGTTATTAATGTTATGAACGGGTTTTTAACCATGTTCAGTGTGAGGTACTAGGTGATTAATACTAGAGTGTTATCCTCATAGTGAATTTTCAATATCTGTTAGTGCCCTTAGTTGGGTAGATTTAATGTTACATCCACAGCAATTGTCATCCTTAGTTATAATCCACTAAGTTTTCTTGAGTGGGTGCAAGTGGGTGGCTTATTCTATTAGAATAAGCCCCACTGCCTGTCTTACCTATGTCATAACAAAAATTTGGGTAAGCCCATGGGAGTGAATCAGGAAATAAAATAATTAACACTTGATGGGCTGAGATACTATTGGCAAAAATTTCTACTTTTTCATAGAAAATCTTAGATGACGTTATACAAATTAAAAAAGATAAATGAATTGTAGAAGCCAAGTGACCCTGGCTTCAGATTCTATACTTTTTCCCACAGAACACTAAAGTTAGATTTTAATAAGTATCTCAGGAAATATACACTGTAAAAGGAAAATATTTCTTCTTATATCCATATTGTATTCCTTCATTAATTTATTTAAATAACTAGCGATGTAAGATACAAAGCCCGCGAACACCTCAAATGTATAACCTTTATGATCAATTACTATATGTTTTCATTTTAATTACACAAAAGAAAGGCAAGATCCCAAGGGTTATAAATCAAGAGCCTGATGAAACACTTTGGCTGTATTCAGAAATAAGAAAAATGCTTACTCACTTGTCATTTCACAGACTATATAAAAAAATTCAAAATAACTCAACATAGTTCTCTGAAATGTAAAGAATGCAGCTTAACTGCTCCACAGGGTTGTAAGTTCATAGACTGTAAAGCACCTGGCATTTCTGCCACCACATTTGAAAGGCCATTCGTGCTCCGTTTGCATCACCACCAGAGTGAAGTAACCAATGAAGAATTCACTGATGACTGACGTAGGGACTGACAAGATGTCTTAAAAATGACTGCAAACGATTCCTGTATTTCATCTTAAAAACATAGCACCGAATAAAATATTCCCCCAAATTGTGTGGTGCCAGTCCCCTCACAGCCATGCTCTTAACTACTAGAAGAGAACTCTGGGTTCCAAACGCCAACCGTTTGCATCAAGAACAAGCACGCCCCAAAACTCCTGCCATTTTCATGTACACAGGTTCAAGGTACTTGGATTAATTACCTTTTCTTTCACAGACAAATCTACCTGGCCCTTTGGCACAGGTTAGAATGCATAAGGAGGTCGTAATTGAGCAATAAAATAAATTAAAAGACGGCACGTTCTGATTACTTTGTCCAAGTTGGGGTCTAATTTGTTTACTGCATGATTAATCTGACTATGGTTTAGAAAATGATGTCATTTAATTACAAGAAGTAGTCCACAATCTCTTTTTTAAATTATTTATTTAAATTATTTATTTATTTATTATAATGATTATTCTTATCATTTAAATAGAGACAAAAAGAGAGAGAGAAAGAAAGTGAGGAAAGCAAGCTGCCAGGTCTGGGACTCAAACCGTGGTCAGTCATGTGGGAGTCTAGCGCCTTATCCACCACACCACCCAGTCCATAATCTCCAAGTTGAAATTGTGAAATACAGAAAATTTTGAAAATCAAAAGTTTTTGCTGTTTAGTTAGAACATATTTGGTGGAAGAATCACATAGGATCAGATCACATATAGTCTTTATTTACTCCAATCATCATGAACATTCAAGCATTTTGCTACACGGTTATTAACATGTTGTATGACAGCACTGACCCAGTGTCTCCTATAGGAATCATATCATTTGACATGTCAGTCCCCTACCAAAAAGATCTGAATACTCTGAATTCCAAAACACACCTGGTCCCAAGAGTTTCAAAGAATATACTGAGAATCTCTGCAAAATTAACCAAGTGATATACTAAACCACTGCTTCCCAAACTTCTGTCATTCCTCTGTCAAATCTGCAATTTTGCCATAGCTATATATCACCTATATTAATGTATTCTCTATACTTGTCTTCAGCTAACTCATCTCTTTTCGTTAAATAAAATGGTTTTAAGAAACACCTTATTCCCACTGTAAAGAGAAAGCTAGTATCCCCTGTTAAAACTAAAAAGACACATGGCACCAGCAGTTAGCGTAATGGCTATGTCGCTGGACTCCCACTTAGTCAACCGCAGTTCGAATCCTGAACCCGGTGGCTTAAACTCATGCTAGGCGTGTGTGCATGTGTGCCCAAGATCCCGAGAGGAGAATAGAGGAGAAGGGATTGCGGCGTGGCCATCCCCCCTGGGGGGTGATTTCTCGCTTTCTGTCTCTCTGTCTCTCTCTGTCTGTCTGGCGAGCGCACGTGCTCTATAGCAAAAAACTCTCTCAAAAAAAAAAACTAAACTAAAAGGACATTTTACTTGGTCAAGCAATAAAAAAAATAAATGAAATTCTTACATGATACAGTTGCCTATCAAAGCCGAGGGTAAGAGAGGCCTGCTCTCTACTTATTATAAAGGGAGATTTTGAAAGATTCGAGAAATGTTAAAGATGCAGGGGCATTAAAGTGAGCTTTTCCATTTCGATCGACAAAAGGTTAAAAAAAAAAAAAAGAAAAAACTGGGAACTACCTGTCTTACTATATGATTTAATGTCATCTAATGTCAGGGTGGCCATCTTCAACATGGACTATTTCCAGAGAAATGTACATGAAAACCAGCCCAGATCATTTCATCATACTGTCACTCAGGTAATGACCACCAAGACAGTCCTTGGGAAGATATGACTATACAGAGCATCATCCAGCAGTGAAGAGGGACAATCACTTTCTCCTCTCTGTTTCTACCACTCACAACTGCCATATCCATTTAGCTGAGTCACTCACTGCAGCCATTTATAAAATCTGCACAAAAGGCCTTGTGAGTATGTGGAGCATCCATAACCTCCCCTTGTCAAAAGACATCTAAAGATAATCAGAGTAGAAGCGAACACAGACTGACGAATGATGCAGACTAATGCGACTGCCACTCCTTTATTAACTTCAACAGTAGCTGCTGCAAATAATGAGCTTAACACCAGCAGAATAATAGTGACTGTGAAAATAAAATAAGTCTTTGAGAGTACTTTCCAATAAACATGAACTACATATATTCAAGTGGCTAATTACTCTGACTTTTAGATCATTTAAAGAAAAGGCTACAAAGGTTTCATTTGAAAAAAAGATTGATCTTCTCAAGATCTTTCAAGAAATATGATTTTATTACTTCCATATGTAACAGTATATGCAGTATGAGGTACAATTTACATGTAGTAAATCAAAGAAAAATTTAAAAATTAAAAAAATAATTTTTTAACTAAGCAAAAGTTATTGCAAATAAAAAAATGTCTTTCCAGTCATTTTTCAGTGAGCCCATAGAAATAATTTGCAATAAAAATATCACCTCTTGGAGCCAGCAGGTGGTATGGTGGTTAAGGCACTGGACTCCCCACATGGGCTACAATGGTTTGAGTCCTGAACCTAGTGGATTGTTTTCTCACATTCTCTCTTTTACTTTCTCTGGTGAGCAAGTGTGCCTGATAGCAAATTAGATAATAATAATAATAATAAATAAGTGATTCTTTAAATATTTTCAATTAAAATATCAACTGTCTTAATGCTGTCTTATAAACAGTTTTTCTTAGTAAATTTTAACTTTATAGCTTGACTGATAGCATTAATGTTTAATATTTGTTAAGCCCATATTTCAAAAACAATGTAAAAGTAACCAAAGCTCAATTTCCATCTAAATAGCTACAAATTTTAAATTAGTGAAGACCAGGGCACTGCAGTAGTTAACAGTATGGGCCCTGGACCCAGATTGCCTGCCTTCAAGTCTCCACTTTACTTTATCAGCTGTGCGACCTTGGAAAAGTTATTTAACCTCTCTGTTCCTCTATTTTCTAATCTGGAAAATAAGAATAATATATTTATCTCATTGGATTGTTTTGAGTATTAAATGAATTAACATTTTAAGTGCTTAGAACAGGCTGACAGTAAGCACCACAGAAATGCCTGTTATCATAATAAAAGCAGAGGTTGTGTAGTTTTGATATTTTATGTAGTTCTGATTCTTTTTAAAAATTATTTCAATTTCAGCTATAATTTTACATGTTTGAAAACAACCCAAGGCAACTGAAATGCACAAAGCATTCCATTTGCTGCACAAAGAACATTTAAAATGCTGTAACTTTGATTTCAGTTGTAGCACATGTCAAGAAATTTTGAAAAATCCATCCTGAACATGGACTCTTGAAAAAAACATAAAATGTGAAGAGAAAAGAAAAGCTGCCAAACTGTCCGTAGGATTTGCTTCGAATGACTCAAAACGATGAGATCTCATGAAATGGGAGGGATTATAACTCCTGAAGGAACAAAGACTCAAGTGAGACAATCAGAGACAGCATTCTCAAGAACAAAGAGAGGATTTTAGAAACGAAGATGTTGTAACACGATGGAGTGGATTCTGGCCAGCTTCCCACTACAGAGTGCCTGAAGGATAAACAGTTACTCTGAGGGGCATCCCCAGCTCTACCCTCTCCCATTATTTTCCGGGCTTTGTAACATGATCTAGGTACCTCTACAAGGGCTCCCAGAAGCAGAAATTGCCTCTGTACATCCTTGCTATACTAGATGGTCTAGTTAGTTGACACAGGAGAGACAACTAAATCTCTTTCACCCAGAGACAGAAAGGGAATTGGAACTAGGTGGGGAAGAAGGAATGGCGGTTATAGCTGCTCCCTTCTCTCTGACATTTGCAACTACCCCGATCTAGCAGGAAACAGTTAATAGACAGCCAGCCTCAGCCCTTAGGGCCTTAATTGTATGTAATGCAGCCCAACTCCCCCTCCAGAGGCAAAGGGCCTTGTAGCTGCAGAAACATGTGGCCTACTTGACTGGTTATGTAAGAGACCCACACCCAGACATAAACAAGTCCAGCTAAGGCAGCTCTCTACAAACCTGATGCTGACCTGGTATGGCCTACGCTGGGTGCCAAACTTGCCTCCAATAATCAAATGAGTGTTTCTGAGCCCAGAATTCTCTTAAACTTGGCTGAAAAGATTGAAGTCATCCATTCATCAAGTTTTGTCTTAAACCTAGAACTTTATGAATGTAGCAGAAGGATTTACTGAGAATGGATAACTACCACAAAATTGAAAAGACTTAGCATTCAGAGGCCAGTAAGTGGTGTGGTGATTAAGGCACTAGACTTCCACAGGGCTGACCATGGTTCGAGTCCTGGACCAGGTGGCTTGCTTTCTCACTTTCTCTCTCTCTCTCTCCCTCCCTTTCTCTCTCTCTCTCCCTCCCTTTCTCTCTCTCCCTCCCTCCCATGAGTACACATGCCCTGCAGCAATTTAATAATAATAATAATAATTAATTCTTTAAAAAAAAAAAAGAAGAAGAAGACTTCGAGTTCAGTTCCCGGCACTCCCCTGGGACAATGCCCATTGTCGTCCCAGCCTTCTTTCTTATGGACAGACCTTATGGTCAGATTGGTCATGCTTTCTGTGACCCACAGCAACGGATACAGTAGACCGCTCCCTTCTTGCCCTTAGTCTACAGAACCACTCTCTCTAGGTTCTTTTCCCACCTCAGTACTCTTTTCTTTTCAGTCTCCATGTCCGATTCCTCCTCATCCTCTGGATTTGGGCAGGTTGCATGGCTCTAGGTTCAATCCTCAAACTTCCCCTCTCTGTCCACTGCTTCCTTGTGTCATCTGACAACATGGTGTCACATACCATTATATGATGATGAGTCTTGAATTTTTACTGTCCATCCATACCTCTCCCCTGAAATACAACTATCTCAATATCCCTACTAAGTTATCCGGCAGCCATACCAAGCACAATGAGTCCAAAAGAGAACTCTTACTTTCCCCTTTTACATTCACTCATGCTCCTCCCAGTAAACGGCAGCCTTGTCTTTCCTAGGAGTCACCCTAGATGATTTTTTCTTTCACAACTAAATATTGGGTCACTGGAAAAGTCAAGACGTATTTGTCTATGTTTTTCTATACAAAAATGTGTCATGACCTTTCAGATGACACAAGAGGTGAAGAAGGTAACCCTTTCTCACTGCCTTCGCTGCCACCCCAAGGCAAGCTGCCACTGTCTTCCTAGACTACTACAATACTGACCTTCCTGCTTAAGCTCTTAGCCCTCCATAGGCTATGCTCCACCGATTGACAAGGGAAATCAAATCATGGTAGGCCTCTAAAAATTTTTCAATGGCTTCCCATCTCATTCTGAATAAAGGCCAAACTTCGTCAGCCCCTATTCTGTCTCACATAACCTTTCCTTCTCCACTCTCCCCCAACGTCTCTGAAGCCCTGTTCACCTCCTTGCTGTTCTACACCTCGGGCTCTATCCACTTGCTTCTGCTATCAGCATTCCTCTCCCCTGACTATTTAGATACCTGATTTTCTCACTTTCTTAAAGTCTCTGTTCCAATGCCATCTTATCAAAGAGAATCTTCTTGACCATTCTACATAAAAATTCCCAGCCCCTACTTTATTTTATCTTATACCATTAATATCATTGCCTAGCATATTATATGTTTATCTGTTTATTGATATTATCTGTTTCCTTCTCTTAAAATGTCAGCTCCATGAAGACAGAAACTTTGAATGTTTTGTTCATTGTATCTCCGGTGTCCAAAAACATTCCAAGAGCATAGTAGATGATAAATATTCACTGAAGGAATGAATAATTCCTCCTTAAGAAAAGAATAGGAACATTGTAACAGGTACAATTAATGGAATATTCTTGTCAGATCTGGTAAGGTTTCCTTATGTCCTTGTGTGTTGCCAGCTATTCTTGCTTTATTCCCAGTTGTGATGGGAGTATCACTTTCTTCTTTTTTCATTTCTTTCTTTCATGTTTCTTTTTCAGCACTTACTGAGTGTCTGCTGATTGCCAGGTACTGTGTGACCTGCTAGGCCCAGCCCAGGGTCCTGACCCTTTACATAAGACTCTGGAAAACATCTTCAAAGTGCAGCCATTATTGTCTGTGCCCTAGGAGGTCTCCTGACTAGTCTCTGCACAACCATGAGGTTTCCTTCCTCCCTGACCTCTTCCTGCGTGTTACCTCTGTATTTTGTCTTTTGTTATCTATACTCTGGTGATAAGAGGGCTTTATTTTGCTCCTTCTGGTAGGATCAGTAACTTCCGGGTTGGGCCTGAGCTACAAATAGATTGTGTAGAACAACACAGACACTAAGTACTTCCTGTGCTCTCCAGTAATGGTAACCCAAGAATATTACTGATTAATATCTTTAATTAAAATGTCAGGCAGGGGCTGGCCCTGTTGCCTAGAAGTTAAGTACACTGGACCCTATGGGACCAGCAGTTAGCGTAATGGCTATGTCGCTGGACTCCCATGTAGTCGACCGCGGTTCGAGTTCAGGACCCGGTGGCTTAAACTCACGCTAGGTGCGTGTGCGTGTGTGCTGCCCAAGATCCAAAGAGGAGAATGGAGGAGAAGGGATTGCGGCATGGCCATGCCCCCTGGGGGGTGATTTCTCGCTTTATATCTCTCTGTCTTTCTGGCGAGCACACATGCCCTAGAGCAAAAACCTCTCCAAAAAAAAAAAAAAAAAAAAAGAACACTGGATCCTACATAGCCAACCACAATTTGAATTCCCACGCTGGTAACTTGAAAAACACACACTGGGCACATGTATGTGCATATCTCAAATCCTGACAGCATGAAGAAACAAAGAAGAAAGGACTGTAATGTGACCACATGCCATCTCCCTCTCTCTGTTTCTCTCTCTGTGGGGAGCATATGCACCTTCAGGAAATTAAATATACATGTATGTGTGTGTGTGTGTATATATATATATATATATATATATATATATATATATATATATACATATATATGTATGTATGCATATCGGGTACCTTTTTGCTAAAGGAATAATGAGGTGATTCGGTATAATTGCAAAGTAAAGGTACTGAGAAGATGTTTGTCAGGGAAAGAGCATTAGAAGGAGAAAAAAATGAGATGCCACAAGAGTCAGTATATACTGAACACCTGCTAGATATTGGGTAGTTATGCCGAATAATAATACAACGATTATAACTAACGTGAGTACAGTACTTACTATGAACTGGGTACTGTAAAATTGACATTGTGAATTCATCTTATCCCCAAAGCACCCTTTTATTTATTATCCTTATTTCACTTTCATTCTATAGATGAAGAAACTGCAGTGCTATTTAAGCAACTTCCCAAGGTCACACAACGAATAAATGGCAGCTCTATCCAGACACTCTGCTAGGCAGTTCAAAGTGCTTATTTAATGATTGGAGTTACCAAGTATTCTATTTTGAACAAAAGAAATTGGTATTTGAGCAATGTCTGGTATTTTCCCATTGGAGAAGTTCATTAATGTGTTACAGTGTGACTTGTACTCAGCTGCCTTTGCCTACTTCCTGGGCCTATGTTTTCACCTCCAGCAATTTGCTGCCGGGACTTGACAGCATGAGTTTTGCTGAGAAACATTCATGAAACAGTAAATGCAGGATTTCATTTTGTTTACTAAAACAACATTCAAGATACTCAAGAGAAAAAAACAGGAAACAAAAACTAAGATGTCAACTGTTATATTAAGGTGGTGGAATACAGACTCTATTATCTATAATTCCTATATATTTAACAATAAGCATCTCTATACATAAAATGGAGGGGGGGGGACCAAGTCATTCTTTTAAAATGTGCTTCCTGTAGAAAAGAACAGCTGTGTTATTTCATGCAAAATAGTAGGTTATCAGTAAATCACCACAGCAGATAATACATGTAAATGCATTAACTGGAAATGTTTTACTCAAGAGTACACAGTATTTTTTTTTTTTCACCATCTACCAACCCTACTCTCCATAACCAAGTAAGATATTATCACATTTATTTTGCAGACAAGAAAGCGGAGGCTCACAGAGAGTAACTTGCCCAGGTTGTTTAGTGACTGAGCCAGGACACAAACATTCTGCCTTCAAAGACCGAAGCCTATCCTTTGTCGCCATGGTACTCTCTCTAAAATTCCCAAGTCCAAAGGGTCCTTTGCCAAATTCTAAAATTTACAGAAAGCCCTTTCCACCAATGGCCTTAGTATGATACAAAAGAAAGAAAAACAGTGAAAGTGGACATTGTCAGAGGTACACTGTCATTTATCTTTTCACTCATTCATCCTGCAAGGCCTCTTGAGATTTTTCTGATATTAGTCTTGGTCTGTAAAATCTCTTGGCCTCATTCTTCTAAGTTAGACCTGACGTTATAGAGATGATCCACCCAAATTCCAAAATTATCCTCACCTCAAGAATTTCCTGGGACCAGCAGTTAGCACAATGGCTATGTCACTGGACTCCCACGTAGTCGACTGCAGTTTGAGTTCTGGACCTGGCAGCTTAAACTCACGCCATGTGTGTGTGCATGTGTACCCAAGATCCCGAGAAGAGAATGGAGGAGAAGGGATTGCGGCGTGGCCATCCCCCCTGGGGGGTGATTTCTCACTTTCTGTCTCTCTATCTCTCTCTTTCTGGTGAGCGGACGCACCCTATAGCAAAAACCTCTCCAAAAAAAGAAAAAAAAAAAAAGAATTTCCTGTGGGTCACATGTAAGCTAAAATTATTCTGTAAGTTTTAGCCTATGTCTGGGCGAACCCAGAAAAACCTCTGTCCACTAAACTAGAGCATTTCTAACATTGATGCAAATACCCATATCACCTTCAGAACTTACCTCACCTTCCTAGGATTCTAGAAGGAGAAAAATGAGCCCCAGGAAGAGATCAGGCCTTTCAGCACAGCCCTGTTAACATGGGAACGTCTGAGGACAGGAGCCCATAGATTTCAGGGGTGCTGGGAGTGGAGCTGTTTCTCCAGCCCTCTCTCTCAGAATAGCACAGCTTAAACCCCCTTCTAAATAACAAGTACAACTTGGTTCTCTAAAATCTGACCTTTAAAGAAAAAAAAGTCCTATTCTGCAGTTTTGAAAGATCTAATTATCAAAATTATTGAAGAAGAAAACAAGCCTTTTCCTTTGTAATACACAAGAGACACACAAGAACGTGGTAAGTGGGAGAAAATATAATCCTCTGAGAACAACAACAATTTTCCCCCAAACTTTTGCAAGTCTTCATTCCTAATTATAGTAGCACAAAGTAGCCTTCAGGAGTACATATGTTTATGTTTGAAGAAAGAAGGACTCTCCGATGTGTAAATAACTTTTTTTGATCTTGCTTCCCCAAAGTGATCAAACAGATATTCAGTCATGCATGGTGTGTGGACTTTGGTGTGATTAGATTTAATCAACAACTCCTTTCTTTCTTGATGCAGTTTTCCAAGGCCTAAAGCAAATTAGTCTACATGAAGAAAAAATTGGCAAAGTGAGGGGGAAAAAACAACACATTACACAAACACCAGGATAGAAAGGAAGAACCTCAACTAAAGAGACAGGATTTTGACAAGGCCACTTTGATTGATTCTAAAAGCATAACCAAACTGATGACGAAAACGTTCCATATGTCATCATCACAGGAAACACTATGAGTAATTCAAATGCTGCATCATCTTATAGAAAGGTACTGGCACACAAAAACGATTTTGTTCATTTCAAAAGGGACAAGGGGCTCAGTTTCCAGTGTCCCTATTTAGAGCCATGTGTGTTTCTGTCCCACTGCCCCCTCCCATTATCCTCTAAAGTAACTGAGTTCCACTATAAACAAAGAAGAATGTCAGCAAAATAGAGAGTTCTCCATGGAAATGCAAATACATTCATCAGCTTTTTTTTCATTGCCAGAAGTCACATGTACTCACAAGAGACAGAAAGAGAGACAATGGGAGAGGGAAAAAGCAACAACAACCCCCCCCCCCCCCACCACCACCACCACCACCATGGGGCATGGTCATGCTTCAATCCCTTCTCCTCCATTTTCCTCTGTCAAGGTTTTGGGCACAGATGCATAGGCACCAGTGTGCTTTTCAAGCCACGAGGGCCAGGACTCATACCACATGGTTGGTCATATAGGATCTGGCTCCCTCATCACCAGGCCACAGGCAGCCCACTCATGAATTTTTTATGCATTCACAATAACGTTTTTGATGAATGAATGAATGAATGAATGATGAAAGCCAAATAATGCTGCCTGGTTCACCCTCAATTTTTTCTAGATTTCTTCTGATTGAGTAGCTCTACTTAATTTGTGAATCCCACTCAATTTTCTTGAGCAACCCTGGAGCACCTCTAGGTAGGTGAGCATGAATAAGAGCTACATAAGGGATTTTCAAATTCATAACCAAGACTTTCCATAGTAGGGATAATGAAGATCCAAGAAATGAGATAAGTGCCTATGTAGAACAGTATGAGAGGAGTTGGGGGCTACAGTGATGGTGAATGGGTTTTCCTAGCTTCCATTTAGAGCTTTGAAGGAGATCACCTTGTAGAGTTCCCCATACCGCTATGACAACCACTATCGTCAAGCACAATCGGTGGGAGACCAAGCTCAAGCAGCAAGGTCAGTTCAGCTTTTCTGGGCTGCTCTCACTTGTCTAAATAGTGGGAATGGAATCCCTAAGATCTCAAGGCCTCTGAGAGAAGCAGAGAGTGGCTGAGTTGAATATTCATGGCTTGTCATGGGCCTCACCATGCAAAGGAAGAAACCCTATGGCAGATGTTTGGGGGAAGTTTCTGGGCCACCAGACAAGAGCAGAGATTCCGAGGTTTCCTAGGCATAAGAGCCAAGGCGAAGCCAAGTCAGGGAGAGCCTGGAAGGAGGATCTCCACATCCTGACCAACAGCAGAGAGGGGATCACAGTCATAGTTGGGTTCAGATGACAGAATGCTTAGTTAAAAGGCAGTCATGCCTTAAGAAAGAGTCAGGCCAGTCAAGCCACAGCAGAGCACAGGAGCACCCAGAAGGCTCTATGTGGACTCAATGATGACCCACTCACTGCATCCAGGAAGCCCAGGTCACATGAAAACATGGCAGCATCATTTGGGCCTAGGGCCAGAACAGTGAAGGAGCTGCCCCCTAAAGAATGTAAGCACTGTTGCGCAAAGAGAAGAAAGATGCTAAGCAGACTAAACTAACTATTTAAGCTGAAACAACATTTGGCACCACTCTATATTTCTGTATCCCCATGAATCAACTGTTCACAAAACTAGGCTATTTTTCATCTCTTTGATACACTTTGATACACATGTCTACCCATTTTCTTAGAAGGAATACCTTACCTGTTAAAACCCTACCAGTTCACAGCAGGCTGTTGAAATGGCATCCCTTTCATGATGCCCTCATCTTGAATTGGTCTCTTTGCCTTGAACTTCAACAGTCATTTATTCAGATCTATCCTATGGGACTTTATACTTTCAAAAAAATTGATTGATTGATTGAATAAATGAATAAGAACAAGACAGACAGACAGAAATCCCTGACAAGGTCTTACCACACCACAGTCCTTCCACTCAGCCTCCCAGACAGACGGCATCACAGGAGTGCTGCCATGCCAGCCATGTTTATATTGGCCCAGGTCCCATACCTGGACCTCCCGAGTGGCTCCAATGTTGCACGGCAATGCCCCACAGTCCACAGCCATGTCCCTGGGATTTAATTACTGACTATCTTAATTACTGACTATCATACTTAACTAACATATCTGAATAAGCAGTCATTGGTCCTTTTCCCAAACTGAAAGTAGCAGGAAGGAATTCCATGAACATGGGGATAATAAACTGCAATACTGTCTCCCTTCTATGTACAAAGATTAACAGAGAAAAACACTTTATCCAATGATATGAGCTATTCAAGGAAAAAAGAATCACTTTTAAAAATTTGGCAAAGTATTTGTTTAACTAAAGGGAGTCATGAGGGGTATATAGCTGTAGTGTGTAGCAAAGGGTATGCAATGGGCCTCGTCTCCTCTGCTGAAAAAGGTAGGCCTCCAGGCAGTGTCTGGAGTTGAAACTACTCTATACAATGTTAAATATTATCTTCCTGGAGAGCCAAAGAAATCTTAGCAGCTTATATTGCCTTTAGGAAAATATTCTTCCGTAATAAGGATTTCTGTAGTAACTTAAACCTCCTACAGTATTTAGATACTTTTTGGGGAAATGTCTGGACTGAATACACACATACATACCAACGTGTATGTGTGTATCAATGAAACTTCACAAAAGGGAAGAATAAGGAAAACAAGCAGGTCCATGAGATAAAAAAATTATCAATAAAACTTCTGAAATGCCATCGTACCTTTAAATACTTATGGTATCAAAGATTCTTTTTCAGACTAGGTACCTATCCTCCAAGCATTAAATGAGCTCATGAAAAAGGCTAAGACAATGGCCTCTCATCCTCGTCTCCCTCCCTAGCACACCCAGTCTCTCTGTGAACTCTTGGGCACACTCACATTGAAGCACTCTTACTCCATCCTGTGCTAACTTCATTCTCCCTCTTCCTATCTTAAGCCAACTAGCCAGTGCTTCAGCTTAGACATCTGTCTATCTGTTCCCAACTCCAAACTAATGAAGTGTGTAAGTTATCTGTGTGTAAGGGAAGTACTGAGACATAAAAACAGCCTACCACCTTGTTCCTGCAGGGTTCACCTGCCCCCTCTCCTCCTAGTCAATGATTCACAAAGGAGAGTGGGAAGCTAAGATGGTAAGGCACAATAGCACCTTTGAATTTTTAAAAGTTTATTTCCTCATTTCTTCCATGAGCAAAAGAGACAGAGACAGAAATAGCACCCCAACATGGTTCACCACCAGCCTTTAGCCAACCCTGGATTATGATCAAGAATGTGGCCAGGATACTCAGGGAGGTTTCCAGACTTGAATTGAGAACCTTTCCATATGGGATTCCCTTAGAGAGCAATGCCTTTTATCTCTATGTTACTGTGTAGCCCTCAGTGGCACCTTCTGAACCCAAGATAGTTACTCATTGAAATTCACCATCCCTGACCTCTGCTGAGAGGTGGTAAAGCACACCAACAAGAGAAAAACCCTCTCAAGTCCACTGTTTCAGCTCTAGGCCTGGCTCAGTCACCCACTGGCTCTAATCTTTGTCAATCACTTCTCCTTTCTAAGCCTCAGAGGCTCCATAATAAATGAGGATGACAATAAATATAATATACAGGTGTTTTACAGAAGAACTTGTATAGAAATCAATTTGTTCATATATTAGTCTTTCATTCTCCATCTTTATTTTACCACAGTTATTATTCCCTAAGCTTTATGGTATGGGCTTAGAAATAACTTTAAAACTCTGTAAGTTTCATTTTCCTCACCCATAAAACAGAGAAAATATCTGTATTACAGAGCTATTTTGAGAATGAGATATCATATATGTAAAGTTCTTCCTATAGCTTAATAAATAGTAGTTGTTATGATTAATAAAGTAGTATGTAAATCTTAGTTATTTTGACGATTTCTGATTACAGAAAATTTGGTGATATCAAGGTTCTCCAAGGTTGTCAAACTTTCAGGTATGCATCACCTGCTTTGGCAACTGTAGGCTGGTTTTTCATCAGCAAAAAAAAAAGGGGGGGGTGGGCAAAGGAGGGGGAAGCATTTTTTTATACTGTGTGTCATTAGAGTGGCTTACTTGTGCTATAGTAGCAGAGGATGAGTGAGATAAGTTGCACTAAGTGGATGACAAGTACAGAGTAAAGAACAGACAATACTTCCTAGGGCCTGACCATTTAGATAGACTACAGTATGTGTTTTAAAGAATAAATGATAATCATTAAAACCATAGGTAAGGCCCAATCCTAATATTTTTAAATCTTTGATTAAATTTCTTGGTTGACTCTCTTACTGAAACCAACAAAACAAAAATACAGGCATTCCTGGAGTTCCTGAAGTAGAACAGTCATGGATTTTGGCCCACTCCAATCATTAACTACTAGCCTCCCAGTACAGCCTGTCCTGGGGCAGCCCAGAAGATGACAAAGGGCACTTTTTGAGACCCCCTAGGAGTACATTTTGGGCAGTGTGGCCTTAACTGTTTTCACACTCCCCTCTAGATACTGGTCATTTCCAAAAAGACTGCTTCTAATTATGTCCACTTTTTTTCTCTTCCCCCTGAAGGTATGAAAAAAGAAAGTACTTCATACAGTTTTTAGCTGGAATATGGTATTGGTGAGTTTTTGCTAATAAGGTTTCCCTATTATTACCGAGCACCTTTAAATTTTCATATCACTTTCCAAACAAACCAATAATGTGTGTGGATCTGGGTGTCTATCAGAGAACAGTGAAAATGAGGACAGGAGAAGGTATTAAAGCAATGGTAATACCACAGGGCAGGCAGTCATGAAACAGCAACACAACTGGGCCCACATGGGAAGGTTCTGGGCTTGCATCCCAGGGCCTCCCTGTGCAACTCCCAATGTCCTCGTGTGACCGTGACCCAGGCTGGTTGAGAACAGAGGTGGACTGCAGTGTGAGGACATTCTTAGGAGTATTCCCCCCACCTTTTTCTCTCACTTTCTGTCACTTTCTCTCATGGAAAAAATACACAAGTAAACTTTAAAAACCAACAACAAAAGGAATACCAATGAGGAGGGTCAGAATAGAGAAAGAATAATAGAAAATAAAAGAGAATTTCTGACCAAATGTAAGAGAGGTCTGCTAATAAGCCAAAAATCCCAAGCTCTCAAAACCTTCATCATTTCCCAGATGACTGGGATCTATATCTGAGAATGATGCTGGTGATAATTAGAAGGAAGGAGAGAATGAGGAAGAAATTCCAGCCACCTTAGTTTTGAAGACTGACTAAAATATTTATATCTTTCTTTAAGAGACAAGAGACCACAGTTCACAAACTGGTCATTGGTGCTGAAATATCAGGCTCCCTGGTGTTTATTCTGCTGTGTGGATGCGGCACATTAGGTCCTGAGAGATGTGGGATCCAAGCCCAATGCTAAGATCCCTGCAAACAGGGACAGTGTCTGTCAGAGGCACCAGTCCACCCTCCCACTATGACAGTGCCTGGTACTCTGAAAATGCTTATTGAACATATGCATAACTCACTATCATTTCACCCCTTTGGGCCCCATTGTCCTCATCTGTAAAAGAAAGTGGTTGGACCAGGTTATCTCTGAGGTCCTTTTGGCTCTCTGGGTCTATGGTTCTGGGACTCCATCCAGCTGACATTACAGTGTGACCAAACCCACTCTTTGCCACTATGTCACCATTGTTTAAAGAAGAAAGCATAGAACATGACCTGACAATCTCTGCTACCAACTCTCTGCTACCAACCTTATTTTCACTTGGCTTTTGTTTATTAGTGGCAAAGAGTTAATCATTTTCATATCCCAGGTACCTGCTTTCCCTTGAATTGGGTTTAATTTATGCATAACTATGTTACGATTTTCTGTGGCAGTTCAAAGTGGCCGTACTCCAACTTTGGATTTAAAATGAAGTGTGATTAATACATTCCCTACCTCCACTGGTCTCTCAAGGTTCTCCACTGGCCTCCTAATCACTGGGTCATTCCATGACCCTCCAGGTTGTTAGGCTGTGCAGGCCCCCCAGAACATAGCATCAAGTCAGTCAAACAGTACAAATGCAAAAAGAAATTAAACAGATGACTCCCCAAATTTAACTGGGTTACCATTAGCTTAGAGATTTAGTAGTCTTAACAGAATGGTTCCTGCTTTCAAGAAGCTCTCAATGTACCAGAACTAATAGTATTCACTCCAAAGTATTGATGACTTACAGTACTTCCTTCCCAAAAGTACTATGAAAGTGTTTTTTTATTTCTTTAATCTATTATTTAGAAATAATTTCAAACTTACAAAAACCCTGAAAGAATAAAAATAGCACAAAGAATGGCAAGACAAACACCAATGTGGATGCCCAGATTTACCTAGTGTTAGCATTTTATTCCATTTGTATTTGTCTACAAACTTGGTTTGACAAGCAGAAGCTTGTGCTCTCTCCTGTGTATTTTTTTTTTTTCAAGAATCATTTAGGGGTGAAGGCTTATATCATGATCCTTTAATGTATGACTGTACCCCCTGAAGATAAACAGCCTATCATGTTGAAATTATTTTTAAATTTCTTTCCTTATAACATCTATAGTATTAATAAAATATATAAAAGAGAAAGAATCATTTCCTTAGGTACAAAATAAGAAGAAATGATTTTTAATAGAATAACAGGAGAAAAATAGGTTAAATACCAACTATTTAAGTCACCTGTAATAGAATGTCAAGCAGAGCAGCTGAGCGGCATGGGACACTTGTTCAGGTTGAGACTTTCTATCCCTAGACAATCAGCTCATCTTAGTCCAGGAACTGACCTTGATCCCAGCCAAAAGCAAATAGGAACCAACACAACTCCATTTAATGTCAGAAGTAAGGAAGATCTTCCAAGCTACCTGGTATGTTGACAATTGCTAGAAAGTCCATTTTCTACGAAAAGCACAGGGTGATACGATAACTTTTCCTACACTGTAAAATAGCTATGCTTACAAAGGATAATGCCTCAACGACAATCCACTTTCAGAAACACCTGTATTTTTTGCATGAAAATGTACCTTTTCTCCTTGAATTCAAAACATAGCATACATAAGCCCCTGCATAAGATACGAGATGGGAAGGGTTACTCCCTACCAGTCCTGTTTTTTTAAACCTCAGAGGTCATCACTACCTGCTAAGCCCACCTGGGGATAGTGTAGCAGCTACGGAGGGCACCTCCACTGCACCCTAACACCAGTCTGCCCCTTGGTTTCCAAGGCCCACACTACAACAAGAGCAAGTCACAAGGAAGAGGAAATAAGCTATAAACTCACTACAATATTCATCACATTACAGATACAGGATCTTCTTTCTTTGGTAGTAAGTGATTTTGCACGTTTGATAATTATTTTTAGTAAACTTCGTGGGTTTTTTTGTGTGTGTTGTTTTTTTGTTTATTTGTTTTTAGGTTTGTAGTCCCTGGAGTTATATAAGCTTTTCTGTTGAAACCCCTTTTTTTTTTTTCAGATCATTCCTTATCACATTTATAAAATCAATAAAATAGTAAAGTATAGGAGAAAAAAACAGTTGCCTTAAATATGAAATATTTTTTAAATTCACACACACATAAAAATAAAAACAAAAGCACCAGAAACTGAATGTTAAACACACGCATACTTCTCTGCAAATTCCACAAAGATGGGATATGTTTAAATCAACAGCACTCGTTATTGTCAAGGTAACTCCAAGGTAACTGGTTCAGGGAATCCAAAACATTTACCTTGCACTAACCTCCCATGTTTTAGAGAGAACTGCACGTGCATAACAACATAAAGATAGATTCAAAGTGAAAGGACTATAAAGAGAGTAAGTAGGCTTACCACGGAAGTCTACATGTGAAGGATTTAAAAGAGTGAGAGTTTCATAAAGACATGTATAAACACGTACTTCGTCAGAAAACAGTTTGGCAAAGAAACGAGGAAAAGAAAGGTAAGATATTTGGCTCTGGGGGCAAGAAGAGATACTGAGATCTACCTTGTTTGGATGCCCTCCGCCGAATCTTCACTTTAGGGAAGGAAGGCCATGAGTAGTTAAAAGGTGAGTCCGAGTCAGAATCCATCTTTTTTGTTTTGCTGAAATCTACAGATGAAGCAGCACAGACTCAGGAAGAACTCTGGGCGGCCCCAGCCAGGAGGCAAGCCTCCCGAGTGATGTAAAAGGAAGGAATGAGGCTGGATGAAATCGCTCCTGAACACCGCGGAGCGAGAGGCGATAAATGTTTTGCTCCCTTCAGGCATTCAGGCATGTAGACCGACAAGGCGGCTGTAAATATTAAATCCAAACGAGGGACTAAGAGAGGGGGAAAGGAGGGTTAAGAGTCTTGCTGATGCATCGCAGTCCAGTTATTTGAAAGGTCATTGGGAGCAAATGAATCATTAACTCTCCTCTTCTCGTTGCTGGCAATGGAAACGAAGAAGGAAGGTAACTAGGAATTGAAAGAGCACTGCCTCTGACTCAAGAAAAGCCTCCAAATACACGCACTTGCTCTGCTCCAGAGCCACTGTGTGCAGTGTTAGGTACAGGCTGAGGCTTGTGTGTGTGGAGACACTCAGAGGGCTTGATCCACAGGCAAATGAAGGCCCCAGACTTGAGATGTGTCTCTTTCCAGAGCCATCCAGTCCCTTGTACCACTGGTGGCTTGGTAAGAGCCAAAACTGCTCCGATGATTCATTTCATGGTCCAGTCTCTCCATCCTTTGAATCCTAAAGAGGTGGGAAGTTTTAACTTTCGTATAGTTGTACCCATCTTGTTAGACACGTGCGAAGTCATCCAATACTGTTCAGCACAATTGCAGTATTTTCCTAAATCGTCACCAAATTTGGCCATCAATCAAAAGAATCTGGGCCCCTTTATACCTCTGATCTAAATTTTCGACCCATCTCAGTCGAGCTAGTGACTAATTTACCACAAATCAACATTTCTTGCCCATTCTCCCTGAACAACTCTCCAGTAATTAGCATTCAGGAGACGCCCACTACTGCCTCTCCATAAACCATGGCACTGCTCAAACTTACTTCTCTATTTCCTCCAGGTATACAGATACACATGCCCCACACAGGCTCAATATAACAGCCAAGATCTGTGATGGGAAGAAGAACATCCCCTATCTCAGAGGAGATTCTTTAAAGCATTTCTTTCTATAAGAGTAATAGCAAGAAGCACTGTGTTTTGTTTCATGTTGTGAGGTCATCTGATGTTCAAATAAACTAAAGAGCATTGGTAACAATATGAAGACCTATTCAACACTGCAGGTTTGGAACATGACAGTATGTGTCTTAATTAGCATTCATCTCCTTACTTCAATTATGAGGTGATCTCAAAAACTTCAGGGGAAAAAATGGAATTAAAATACAAATTTATTATGGGACAAAAATTTTTGAAATCCATGCATAGTTTTTTTTTTCATAATATGCATTTTCCATCAGATTATGAAGGTTTCTCATATTTACTAAATCATTCACACCATCATGCCATGCTGTGTAAGAAAATAGCTGCACAGCCAACTCCATAAGAGCTAATCCTGATTGGGAAGGAATGTGAATGACAGAAAATGAGAACTGAGATCATTTAACTTTACATTCAAATCGAAATAAGAACTACCTAAGTCAACTGCTGTCTTTTTGTATGGTTTTCTACACAAACATAAAACTATAACAAAACACAATGAGAATATTTCAAACATTGCAACTAAGTGAAAAGAAATGTTAATATACTTTCTGCTTTGTGGCCTTTCATATGAGGAATACTTACATAGCTTTATTGATCACCTGGGTGCAAATTGTAAGCATAACTAACTCTTGAGTCTTACATGTGGTAAGAGTTTTAGTCCATCTGAATTTTTAATAAGAAAATAGAGTCTTGTGGATGAGTGTTTACATTCAGTTTCAATTATAAGGCACAGAACAGTGCCTGGGACATTGTAGGCATTTGTTGGATGAATGAATGATTTATAGTAGACCATCTCAACCTAAAGATGATGAACTTTTATATGACAGCTACAGTATTTTTTGTATTTGATAATTAAAAACATATACCTTGACCCAAAAAAAGTTGTAGGAACTCTAATAAAAGTGATCAAAAATATATTAGTATTTTACTCATCATGACAGTACCTACATTCCTAAAAGAGCAGTACTTATTGGGCTGAAAAAAAGCCATGTGGTTCTCTAAGGCTCCAGACACTATGAAGGGTATACATCCATCTACAGTCTCTTGGCTGTCTCCAAGATGTCTGTACACCAAAGACAGGGGACTGCCACTAGTGTGGACAATCATCAGGCTGAAATAAAAGTTTTGGACTGGGAGATACTGTTATCTAAAGGACCCTCTGGAATGCAAAATTCCTAAAGAGGTTCAAAATAGTAAAGTCATCATCCTGCTTTTGGTGGGCTTTGTAGCTCTTTGCTTCATGAAAAGTATAGGGATTATAAGTTTGTATTTTCCTGGCATTTTGGGAAAGAGGAACACATCATTTTTAAAAATTTTAAAAAGACCGTAAGTAATATTAATATGATCTATGAAGTCTCTCTAATTGTTTTATTAGGTTGGTCAGAAATGTGGCAGAGATCAGGAAGCCACAATTGCAGGGACAACAGTGTCCAGGGCAAAATTCTAAGAGGACATCAGAATGGGGGGTTGAAGCCTAGAGAAAGAGTGTTCACTTAAAAATGCAGATCATGAGATTCCCTCCCCAGTCCTATTGAATCGGTATCTCGGAGGGTGGCCCAGGAATATGCACTTATAAGCAATCTTCCCCACCCCAGGAAATTCCCATGACCAATGAAGTTTCAGAGCCACTTAACTAGGAGATAGATAAACCCTAGGCCAGCAAGTTATGGAGCAGGCTGATCCTCTCTTAAACGGCTATATAGGTCAGAAAAACTTCAGGACATGTAGATAGAAAAAGATGAAAGAACCTTGTGAAAATCATGTCTGCTGAGATGTCAGATAGATTCATCTTAATTTTCCCAAAAGTGCATTTCTTCTTGACTAATATTATTCTGACAATAAAACTACTAGTACTGACCAAGCTTCAGTGGCATGTGCTGCCAAGACACTGTGCTCTGCAGGCTGGAACCACATGGAAGGATCAGGTTCAATTCCAGGTCTAACCTAAAGGATGGGCATATTGGCAAATGCCTGTGATCCCGGCAATTTGTGGATGCTGAAGCAGAAGGATTGCAACCTGGAAGCTGGCCTGGGCAGCCCTTCCTGAAAGGACTGGACACAGTGATGAGCACCTGTAGTCTCAGCTGAGACACTAAACAAGAGGATTACAACAGCAAGCCCCTATCTTTTGTTTTTGGAGAGGTTTTTGCTATAGGGTGTGTGCGCTCTGCCAGAAAGACAGAGAGAGACAGAGAGATAGAAAGAGAGAAATCACCCCCCAGGGGGGATGGCCATACCGCAATCCCTTTTCCTCCATTCTCCTCTTGAGATCCTGGGCACGCATGCACACGCACCTGGCATGAGTTTAAGCCACCTGGTCCGGGACGTGAACCATGGTCAACTATGTGGGAGTCCAGCGACATAGCCATTACGCTAACTGCTGGTCCTGCAAGCCCCTGTCTTAAACACAGCCTTTGGCCACTACATCTGTAGCCATGAGTATGCTCAGGCTACAGAAAGGCTTGCCTCAAAGTGCCCTCCACTGTGGCCAATAGAAAGTCTGGTTGGACCTCAATGAGATCAATGAAATCATCAATGCCACCTCTGGTCAACAGATTCAAAAACTGATCAAAGATGGATTAAACATCTGCAAGCCATGACTGGTCATTCCTGGGCTCCATGACTGAAAACATGGCCTACTGGAAGGGCAGGCATATAGGCATGGGTAAGCAAAAGGGTACAGCCAATTCCTGAATGCCAGAGAAGCAAACCTTGGCTGCAGAGAATGAGGATTCAGTGCCAGCTGCTCAGAGACACTGAATCTGAGAAGATTGAGCGCCACATATATCACAGCCTATACCTGAAGGAGAAAAACAGTGTGTGCAAAAACAAGCGAATTCTCACAGAGCACATTCACAAGCTGAAGGCAGACAAGGCCCACAGGAAGTCCCTGGCTCACCAGGCTGAAGCTCGCAGGTCTAAGGCCGAGGAAGCACGTGGGTATGTGAGGAGCACCTCCGGCCAAAAAGAAGAACTCATCGACTCTATCCAAAGGAGGAAGAGATGGAGAGATAAGGTTCCCCTTTTCTTGTTTCTTGTCTGTACTTAGTGACATTGGCAATTACTCAGACAATCCATTTCAGTTAAACAAACCTTTATCTGCTAAAAAAATAAATAAAACACAAACTAATAGAACTACCTAATCAATACACGTGAGACACTCAACCAATACATGCAAAAGTATCTTAGGTATAACGAAAAGAGATGTCCTTGTCTGCTTTACTATTTATTGATATTTTTTAAAGAATGAAATGATTTTCACTGACCAGTTATGCACAATTAACATAGTCAGTGAAGTAAAAATATTGTTAACACAGTCCTTTTTTATTAATGTTTTCAGGTCAGCTCATTTTCTTGTTCACCAAATCATTTCTCCTGAATGTAGGTATTTATCTTCCTTGTTTTCTTTAGTAATTGAACTTCTTTTTTTGGAGGGTTCCATTTTGTCAATGCAATCACATTTAAATTAATTCAAGATGTTATTTACATCTCATTCATATTCAATACTGAAGTTTCTTTGCTTTGTCTAACTGACTGAGTGCAACTGCAGTTGGCAGAATTCAATGGCCTATCCCAAAGGCCACCTTTTCAGCAGATCCCGCACAACCAATATGACGTGTAAGAATGAATGACTTCACGGTATGAGATACCTTCATTTACTGGGCCTCATCATCCAGGCCGATGCAGCTGCTGAGCACTTCGGCACAGTGATGAATCCATATAGGACATTTTGCTTGATCTTCCTCATCTAGAGGAATGTCACCAGCCTTTCAACCTTGATCAAATTAAATCTTCTCAAAGAACACTCCTATTTTGATTTGAATACAGAATTTGTACAGTTTACTTATCCTCTTCTGGGACCCAAAAATCCCTTGAGAGCAAGAACTGTGTATTACTCATTCTTTTTAGGTTTACTTATTTATTCCATGAAGAGACAGAATGACAGAATCCCCAATAGAGTCTTGACACTGACCCACCTGTGGCTTAGCACATACAAACACACAGGCACACACAAACCCAGTGTTCTCAGAGAGGTCTCCAGACGCAAACCAGAAACCTTCCTATATGGGTCTGCTTCACAGAGCTCCATGTTTGACTGCTGTATCACCATTAGGTCACTTACTCATATTTTTAAGGAACCACAAGGTAAAAAAAAAAAAAAAAAATCATGAGTTTCGGAGACATGTATATCTGGGTTCAAATAGCAGCTGTGTCACTTATTTATTTAGTGGCCCTAACCAAGTCACTCATACTTTCTGAGCTTTCCTCTTATAAAATGGGATTATACTATCTATACTGCAAGTGATTATTGCGAAGATCTAATGAGATTACAGCCCTATAGAACTTAGCATGTAAATCTGCAATAAGCTGTAAATAGTAAATGTAAATAAGGTTTCCCTTTCATTTTATTTTTCTTCTATATTATAGACACTGAAGTATTCCTATCTTGATCTCAGGAGTAATAGTTTGATTTTCAAAACAGAGACACAGCAATGTACAAAGAAGCTGCAAGAAAATCATACCAAAACAGAGAAAGGAGGAGAAGCAGCATTTGTTTGTCGGTTCCATGTTTAGACCACCAGAGACTATGGTTTTTAACACTATTAGATGTTATTTCTAGACAGTCATAAAAAAAATCAGTAAGAGAAGGCAAATCTTCTGAGTTTGAGACAAGCTTTTCCTGTATAACTGGAGCTGGTACAGCATCACATGCTACATCACATGCAGCTTAGCTTCTGACATTAGGTAAAAGTCAGGAACGTCCAGGTCTTCTTCAAAAGTCCCTGAGGGATCAGCAGGAAACATGGAGGTTAAGGTTCTGGATCCCACATGGCTGAACTGGCAACTTGAAAAACACGCTGGGTGTGTGTTTGTACATGCCCAAAATCCTAAGAATGGAAAAGAAGGGATTACAACATGGCCAATTTCCCTGGGGTGTGATTTCTCTTTCCCTCTCTCTCAATCTCTTTTCATCTCTCTTCAGCGAGTGCATGCTCCAAGCAAAAAGCAAAAAAATAAAAAACAAGAAGAAGAAGATGACAAAGGGTACTACAAAGTCACTGAGTCATCTATCAGCAAGTTCAACACAAGAATTTCTTCTGTTGGAGCTAACCTCCATTACCATAGTCAGGCAGCAGATGAAATGGTGGCCTTTACTGAGAGTCCATGTTATACAGAAAATGAGGCTCTTCACAAGCGTGGCTCTCACTCGTATGCCAAGAGGTTCTCACCATGGGAAGCACAGTAGGAACAACATACCACATCTCCAGTGTCATACACAGTCAGGGTCATACTGCTCATAGAACTTAATGATGGGTAGACCCACCCAAGGTTCAAATGATTACTTTTACCTCTATTTCTCTTCTAGCACTCCCCTTTTTTAGAGAGAGCCCATAAAGTTGAATTCATATAAAATAGATATGAAAGGGAGCATTGTCAAGTTAGAATCCCATGACGCTGCCATCCATAATACCGCCTGACTTTACAAATGTGAATGTTTCGGGGCCAGGTGGTGGCACAGTGGAGGCACAGCTAGATCCATGTAAGAAGGGCGCCAGTTCCCATCCTGAGACCTCCCTGAGCATGCTGTGCATGTGTATGCCCATGATCCAGGCCTTCCAAGACGGGGGTGGATGATGGCAGAGACCCTGGGGGGTGACCTGTCTCAGTCTCTTGCTCTGTTTCTTTCTCATGGGAAAAATAAAATTTTAAAAATAAGAATGTTCTCATTTCTTATCTACCTTTATTATCATTATCTATTTGAACAACAAAAATCTATAAGCTCCTGTGGAGGTTCTGATAGTCCCCCTTACATCATTCTATTCTGTAAGGGGGTGGGGGAATGACCTAGAAGCCCAACAAGATGAAGACTCGTGTTATGATATATCTATATATAATTAAAAAAAAAAAACACCCAAAATACCTCAGGGCAGGAAAACAGTACACATCCTGACTGAAGAAACATATTGAAGAATTATGGTGTTTGGGTCCCACAGCCTAGGGATTAAGGAAACTGGATCACACATGGCCAACTACAGTTTGAATTTCAACCCTGCCAGCTTCAAAAACACACCATGTATGCATGCATGAGTGCCCAGAATCCTGATAGGATGGAGAAATGAAGAAGGGAGTGTGGCACAACCACGTCCCATTGGAGGGTGCGTTCTCCTTCTCCCTCTCTCTGTCTCTGGTGAGCGTATGTGCCCTCTGGAAATTTTAAAAGAAAATAAGTAAATATAAAAGTGTGTATCCTAACCTATAAATATACACATGTCTACAAATCTTCCCATATGCAACCATGTATAGCCATAGTAACTGAAAATGAGTGTACACTGCCATCTATAACTCTGGTTTACTACTGCACGGATCAGTTCAGCCTCCTCCTCCTATTTATCTGTAATGCTCACTCCAACAGTGAGAAGTCCTGCATCTACTATCCATAATGCACTTACTAATTTAACTGCTCAATTCAGTATACAATTGGTATTAGAACTGGAAATCTAGACCCATGAGAGAGATTAAAAAAATAAATAAATAAAATAACTAGAGGACAGTCCTTACGTATGTTTCTGTTGTCTTTATTCTTACAAATTCCACTCATTTCCCAAATTACTTAGGTCTGTGCCTCCCCTCCCCATCCTCCTTCCCAGCACCTTCAATAATGTCATTTCATACATCCTTTTTTTTTTTTTTTTTTGCAGAGGTTTTTGCTATAGGGCACGTGTGCTTGCCAGAAAGACAGAGAGAGACAGAGAGACAGAAAGTGAGAAATCACCCTCGAGTGTGGATGGCCACGCTGCAATCCTTTCTCCTCCATTCTCCTCTCGGGATCTTGGGCACACACGCACACGCACCCGGTGTGAGTTTAAGCCACCGGGTCCAGGACTCGAACTGTGGTCAACTACATAGGAGTCCAGCAACATAGCCATTATACCAACTGCTGGTCCCCATTTCATACATCTTTAATACACTTAGATTGCTTTGATACATTCTGCATTCCATCATCGCTGTCTCAAAGGCCTCTGCCATGGTTCTCAACCACCTGGGGCCCTCTCAGAGCTCTTGACAAACAGGCGACAAACCAAACTTATGGGACCCAGTTTTCAGTATTCTAGAAGCTCCACGGAAATCCCAATGTGTAGATCTCATCTACACACTGTAAGCTCTGGTTTGTAAACTCTGTTGAGTTTAGAACCACAAGATAACAGGGCCCTTAATTACACTCGACAGAATGCCAATGAGTCAGCAGTTTTTTCTACCAAAGTTTTTTCTACCAAAGCAAATTTTAAAATCTCAGAAACCTCATTAAGAAAATTTCATTGATGTGAATAAAAGGAATAAAATTTGAGTCAGAATTTTTTTAAATTATTTTTCAGTCTCAGTGGTCTTCTTGGGATATTTCTTCATAACTTATTTCAAAACCAAATCGCTGGTAAACTCCAGTTGTGGTAGAGAGATGGCTCCCACCAAGAAGAGAGAAGAGGGAAAAGAAGGAAAGAAAATGAGAGAATGGAAGAGAAAAGATAATTTAAAAAAAGAAAAGAAGAAAAAGAAATCCACATTAAACTATAGCTTGGAGCATATAGCGAGATCTACCAAAACTTACAAATAAAAACTTATTTTTCAGAAGGCTAAAAGCCCTTTTAGGGTCCCCCTTCCCTTCTCTCTTTTTCTTCATGTTTCATGTAGCCTTCTTTTTTTATGAGAGAGAGAGAACCATGTTAAATTATATTCCAGCATTAAGAGATTATGAAAGAATTATTAGGTTTTTTAACAATAAACAAAGTGTAGGGTATACGGTTGAAGGAGGGCAGATTATTGTGCTATCAAGTGGCAAAATTATCTTTACCGTGACACAAACTACATCTTAGCTCGCAGTAAGGCGTTATCACTTTGTTCCACTTCTCAGGTATCTCTTTATAAGTGACTAGGACACATCTGTACCAAATAAAAATTGATGCCATGGTGAAATTAGCCTCAGGATCTTCCCCAACTTCTGGATCCAATGACTAAGAGCCACATACCCTGGAACTGTATTTCTCTTGCCTGCAATATCTTTGCTATTCCTTCAACAACCAGATTTAAGGCATTTGTTCCTACAAAGAAAAGCAACTAGACAAAAGAATTCCTGATCAGGAATTCTGTATTGTTCTTAGCATACTCCTACTACTAGGAATAATTCTTTACTCTTCAACTGCTTACTTGCCGAGTAGTTGGAAAAGGATAATCAGTCTAAGAAAATGTTTCAAGTCAATTGTTGTCTTTTATTATTATCTTTAAAATGTCATATAATGGCCTTAGAAATTATCTGGCTTGTTACTGTAGCTGAAGAACTCTTAGATCTTACTAAGCTGAACTGTACCTTCTCAGAGGCATAAATACCACCCAAGAATTTTCTTATATTCTCATTTTTAACTGTCATGGCTTGGTCTATCAAGGCAGCTGAATTTGAAACAAGTTCAATATCCTTGCCTTCAAGGATCAACTCATCTTTCTGGGTTTGAGATACTGAACAAGCAACATCTAGTCACATTTGAACCCATCAGATGTATTTTTCACCCAAGAAATTTCAGATTTCAACAAGAGACCCATTCTCCTGAATAACGACGTTGATGGGGAAATGAGCGTATACAGACCTCATCTTGCAGCAGAAGCCCAGTATAACACCTTTGATCATGTTCTGTCCGTGACTACAGATAGTGCGAACGGTAGCCAGTTCCTTTCTGTTTCCCCACCATTTGTCAACCTGCAGCCTCTTCCTTTTCTTTCCAAGGAGAATGAGCTCTACATTGGTGTGACTGAAGTCCTTCCGTAGAGTTCCTCTGGGGCCCTTCACAATAACTGTACATTCCTTCAGAGTGATGTCGACATTCTCTGGAATGTCGATGGTCTGATTTCTGAAAATGGTCTTCGTCCTCACAGTAGACTCAACAACAACAAAAAAAGCTCATGTAACATTCTTGAGATTTCAACATAGATGAACATGTGGGGTTGTTTGTTTGTTTGTTTCCACAGAGCATGTGCACTAGCCAGAGAGAAAGAAGGAAAGTAAGAAAGCACCCCCATGGGGAAGGATCATGCCACAATCCCTTCTCCTCAATCTCTCTCTCTCTCTGATAATTTTTGGGCACACATACATATGTGTCTGATGTGTTTCTCAAGTCCAAGACTCCAACTGAACAGTCAGCCATGTGAGATCTAGCCACTTTAATTACCAGGCCATGGGCTGGTCCACATATGTTTTTATTTTTTATTTTACTTATTATTATTTAATCTGACCAATGAGAGACAGAGAGAGAGAGAGAGAGCATGTGAGAAAGTAAGCTACTAGGTCTAGGATTCGAACCGTGGTTGGCCATGTGGGAGTCCAATGTCTTAACCACCACGCCACCTTCCGGCCCCATCCCACATGTGTTTTTGAGTAACAGCCAATAGAGAATCAGTTTCCATTTACATGGATTCTAGCTTTTAAGATTCTGTGCTTAAGATCTTAACCATTGTAAAACTGGTGCCATAAAAGTGCCTTCTTTACAAATATTTATAGCTCGGTAGCATTAATTTCATTTTTAAACTTTTAGTAATATAAGAAGAAAGAGAAACTAACTTAATTAGTTGTGCTATCTGGTTGTTGGTCAAATTTGCACTGCTGACTCCACTGGCTCCCCCATCCCACCACTAACATCCCTGGGCCTAGAGGGCCTCTACGAAACACACACAAGATGGAGATCTTGAAAACAGGCTAATTTACCTAACATTCTGCTTTAGGAGGGCAGTTACTTCAGATTTTCCAATCATTTCCCACTAATTGCCCTTGGCTCATGTTTTTCCAAAACTTCCTCTATGGGAATGTTGGTCTTGTCTACAGTCAAAAAGACTTATGTCTTAGGTTGAGGAATCTGAACCACATAGCCTACTGTTTGTTTCTGTCTGTCTCTGCCTCTTTCTCTTCCCAGTTTGTCTCTAGATGTTTATTTTGTTCATTTTGGGCTTACGGGTATTAAGTTAGGTTTCCTTACATATCTGACTTGGGTTTGAGTGTCTCCATAGTGGCCACTCTGCCAGTCCTAATACCTCCCAAGTGGTTTTCTCTTTTCTCTTATAATGTATAAATAATAAGCAATAATAATGAAGTGACCCAAAGTACTAAAGAATAGCTGTGATTCAAGCTTCCACATGTGCTGACCAGGCTACTCTATAGTCAATGACACTTAAGGGGTTATTTCTTCTGCTAATGAACACTATGGGGGAAATCAATGACATGTTCCCTGTCTTCTTTCCAAAGTAATCCATATACTTTGTAGGAAAATGTACAGCATTATTTTAAGCCACCTCTAAAACAGAGTTTGAAATGACTGCACCAAGACATTATTTGACATGATCACACCTATGTTAGGAAAAAAAAAAAAAGTGGATGCATGAAGAAAGTGTTGGTAGGAAAGATGCCCAAATTAGATAGACTGTCTTTGGGTAGGAGAATTGTAGGGTTCTTTTTTTTGTTTTGTTTTTAGGTTTTTACCATAGGGCACATGTGCTCACTGGAGAGAGAGATAGAAAGAAAAAGCAAAAAACCACCCCTCTGGGGGATGGACACATTGCTATCCCTTCTCCTCCATTCTCCTTGCAGGATTTTGGACACACACACACATAAGCGCCTGGCATGATTTTCAAGCTGCTGGGTCCAAGACTCAAACCATAGTCTGCCACGTGGGAGTCTAGCACCCTAACCACCATGCCACCTGCTGACCCCATATGGCTGTTTTTTTCCCTACTCTTAAAATTTCCAATTTTTCTGCTGTGAACATGTATTATTTCTATGGTTATAAGAGATTAAATTCATTTCTTTCCAAAAGCAAGATACTACATTTACAATTCTTTCGGGCACTTGTGCCAAGCCCACTTTCTGCCACCCAGACATGGAGCAGCTGCTATGGCACCACTTCATGTCCAGATCAAGGTGCTGAGACTCCCAGAACAAGGAGGATGATGCCAGTCAGTTCTATCCCCACCTCCCCTTGTGTTCCTACCTCCGTACCACCTTCACCTCTAGGGAAAGTAAAAATGTTCACATGGTCTTATTTAGATGTCATTGTCCCCTGTCCTTGATTTTTTCCATCCAGTCACATGATAAAGAGCTTTAGCCAAAGAAGGTTCATATGACCTAAGTCCAACGCAGACCATGGGTGATAACTACTGCAGTGTGAGTGTCACTATGTGTGGTCTGTCACCCACAGCCTCGCTCACATTCTGGAACTTCATTTGCTGAAGAGCAGAGCACCCCCTTCCAGGAGCTTCTGTAGCTCACTCACCTGACACAGTGGCATCTGGTTTCAAGCAGGAACTAACTTTACAACTGGAAATTCTACTTTCTAACCAAATGCACAAGTGTGCGAGACAGTGACCAATCAGACCCTTCACAGCTCCCTGGTTAAGAGAGGGTTTGTGAACTTCTGTCTGTGACCAGGACTCCACATAGCAGCCAAGGTTCACCCACCCCACTGCGCCTCCACAAGCTGTCTCTTACTAGCTGCTCATGCCCCTTCTCCTTGGCACGGCATTTCTGCTGCCTGCCGTGTAGGTGAACTCCACTCAAAGGTGTGATCTCATTTCTTCACCCCACTTAGTGCTTACTAGAGCTGATTGGCCTCTTTCTTCCTCCTCACTTGCTGTATTGACCCATTTCATTCTATCTGCCTGCTTTTCTTCCTCCAAATGCTTTGTCCTCTCTCCCCATTCCACCTATGAAGGATTTCCACACTACACTGTGACAGCGACAGAATCAGATCCTGGACCTTCAACGGGTCATTCTCCCCTCTGAGCAAAATGCCAGGCCCAGACGGCATCCACAGAGGGTGGAGACCTCACTCCTGGGCTCAACATAAATGGAATGTGACTGTCAACTGCTAAGGTGGGTCTGGGGTGCTGGTTTGCAGGAGCTGACTGGCTATTTCCCACCCAAAACATTATTTCTCCCATCAACAGGCATTCTCAGTGAATCAGCCAAAGGCTAGTGTGATTCCGATGCTCCGAGGAGTCATCAAGAACACCACAAAGAGGTGGTCTGCCCTGTCCAATACAATAGAATAAAATTAAGTTAAAAATTCAGTTTCTCACCCACACTTGCCACAGGTCACACACTCAGGAGACACAGGTGGCTATCAGTTACTAGTATGGACAGCACACATCCATCCTCAGGGAACACGTTTGACGTCACGGAATGCTCTGCTGAAACTGCACCAAGGTCGTTCGTGAGACCACCCTGCACTCACATCACACCATGCTGAACAGTACAAGTAGCAAAGACTTAGTCCTCCATCCCACATGCGTAGAACAGCATTTCCTCAGGGGCTGGGAAGCACATGTAAAACCACAGAAGAGTTTGGATGTGGCTTCCAGGGAGAGCCATTTCCCACTCCAGACCCCAGCTCACCAAATGACCACTGATCAGTGCTGACTGTCCCTTCCTCTGTCTCAGAAGGTGTTTTACAATCTATTATGATTGGCCCTTGAGCCACTCTTTCTCTCTTGCGCAGGCCACTCCTACCTCTTGGGAGTGTACTTTCACTTTTGCTTAATAAACTGTCCTTTACTTTCAGGCTTTTCTGTCTGCCTGTCTTTCTCTCTCTCAATAACTACACAGATAAATCTAAAGGGGAAAAAATCTACTATTTTCTTTACATAAATTCACGGGGCCTTGTTGATCCAAAAAGTTCAAATGAACAAAAAAGCAAATACTAGCACAAAAAAAATGCTCCTCCATGGCCCTTTTCCTAAATCACTGGGTGAAAATCATACACGTGCTTGTCTCTCCCAAATCCGCCAAAACGACCCTTTCCAGACACAGCGATGTTACCGACAACGCACTCTGGTCAGTCCAGGCTACGACTTCCACCCACAGGTCCTCTTATCCAACGAGTGTAGCAGATGAAGACTAGAATGTATGTGTTTGTGTGTGTCTGATGACTTTAAATCATTGATTTAAATTTAATCATTGTATATTAGTTAAATTTAATCATTGTACATCTTTATAGCATGCAATATACTTTTTCTTTCTACAGTCTAAACTTAAGTCATTCTACTTTTTAATACTTTTAACAGCCAAATCCCTCACTGCCACCTCCCCACCCCAGTAATGAGTCTTGGTAAACATTCTTCAAAGCTAGCATTCCTGGGAGCATGATGCATTTGTAGATGAGACATCCTGCATGCGTGCGTAACAGCTCTGTGCTGGTGGCCAGGACCCACGACAGCCATCCACACAGGATGGCGATGTTGGCTTTCCTTTTGCCTTCCTCTTCCCTCTTTCTGGGAGTAAATTATTACTCTTACCTTATATAGCAGAAAAATAAAAGGCGTGCATATCGTTTAGTGTGGACTAAGCTTCTGTTCCAATTTCATGCAGGGAAATGCAGCAACTTACTCTGGCTTGTGGCCAAGCTACTGGCAAACAGCACTGCAGGAGCTTCCTCTATGCTTTGTGATTTCCGAACTGCTATAACTGCTCTGTCGTGCGCCTGCCAAACATGCCAACCACAGTCCCCTGGCCTCCTGGGAGCCCCCTGCACACATCGGCTCAGGACTCACCCACCGTTACTATTGTCTTGGTTTTCCTTGATTTCACATGAGCCTGAATCCTCACCACCACCTGGCCGCCTGCAGCTCCGAAGACTGCTCTGCCCAAATGTGCTTTCCAAGCATGTGAGCTGCTTCAGCTTCACTGACTAGGAAGGTGTCTGCTCATCTGCTTCTTACCAGTCCCAGAGGTCTTCACAGACCATGCAGGTGGCCAGACTAGCACCTGCTGATAGCCTGGTCTCTGTTCTCAACACCCCCAACAGCTTCATTGCACTCCACTCACCTCAAAATAACTCAAGCGACATGCCTGGGGCTCAAATTAGCCTTGAAGAAACAAATAAATGCATGAGGAGGAGATTTAGGAAGGTACCCTTATGGGTTGTAAACAATTAGTAGAATCCTTGTGGGAAGATGAGAATTCACAGGTCCATGGGAGGAAATGCCTTCACCTTGCCAAGGAAGCTCCTGGCTTCTGCAAAAGGACACCCACATTAGATACAAGTGCCAGGATGCAAGTATCTGGTCCTTTCCTGAGTCCAGCAAGGTATCAGATCAGAGCTGCTCCATGGATCCTCCACTGGGTATCAAAATAGGACAGTAGAGAGCTTGGGGATCCTGGAGCAGGGGGAATGAAATGACTTGATTCCGCCCCTTACTCTCCACCAGTGGCTTGGCTGCACCACATGAGGCTGAAGCAAGTAGGGCCTACTTCACAGGAATAACACAGCAACACGTGACAAGTCCCAAGTCAACGTGTGGCTCAGCATAATAAACCTGCTAGGAAAAGTTTTGCTTGTCTTGTTTTTCATATTGTAAAATGTGCTCCATCCCCTGAAGGCACAGTAGTATAACTGATACTGTAAAGAAAATGTACCTGGGTCAGTTTCAAGAAATTGGCAAGGTTCCCAGGAAGAGTTATTTTATATGAAAATACATCTTCTTATTCCCTGTGTTCTGTGCCTGTGATATACCTCTGAGCAGAAGGAAAGCAAGGTTTTGGAACATACCTGAATCTAGGCTGTCCTCCTGGTCTTCAGGTTGTTTCAGTTGGACCTCCAAGCTTTTGATACTCTGAAAAAGACAAGGTTAGATGAATGTTTTCTTTAATAATATATCTGCTACACAAATGCTTGTGTCTTTATTTTTATGAACTAGGAAAGCAGCCTTGAAAAACAACAGTAAAAACATGTTATGTGCATTGCATTATGTAAACAGTCTTGTGCTTCATTAATATTATTTAAGAGCTGAAAATAAGGAAAAGATCTATCCCAAGTTGAAACACAGCTCAAGCTGCCCAGAGGTTATTTTATTCTCAGAGAATATCTCTTAGGTGAGCTCTTGCAATTGAATTGTTGGCAAACATCCACAGATATCAAACTAAGCACAAACTTGTTCTAGGAAATATGCTGACCTACTCTGCACATACAGCTAACCCCCAGAAAGGAAGTTAGGGCTGGTTATAGAGAGTAGAAATTGACAATTTGATAAAGGACTCAATTTCAAATTATTCTGAATGTGACTTCACGCACATACCTAGTTGTGTGTGTGTGTGTAACTTCTCTTTTTATTAGTATTAGTCCTTATTTCAACTTTCACTCTGTAGAGAAGTGCAAAGAAGAATTCAGGGAAGGAATCATTACCTTTACATCTTCCTTTTCACGTGATGTTCTGTGGGACACCAAATTCTTAATCTCTGCAAAAGGAATAATTCTCATCAAGATCTGCTGACTGGAAATTTCATTGAAAAAGAAGAAGATGATGATGACAAAGAAGAAGAAGAAAGTAGATGACAAATGAGGTGCCCAGGAGTCATCAGCACAGAGCTAAGTTTTTAGATGAGGCTTCTTAAAAATCAGCTCTCCACAGAGCAGAATATCTATCCGATAACCTGATTGCCCACGCTCTGGTATTATTTGCATGAACCAAGAAGTAAGCAAGCCAGGAGCTCTCACAGGAAATCCTGAGGGGGGAAAATGACCATTAAATAAACAAATGCCCTTGATTCCAAAGGAAGGCTGTCACTACCGAATGCTCTTCAAAATAGCACAGACTGCAAGGATGTGACTCGTGCTTACCTGAGGAAATCCCCCACACGCGTCTATTTCCTCAAATACACAGACTTCAATAAGCTTCAAAAGAGCTTTCAAAGAGCATCATCCATTCTAGAAGAGGCTGACTTTCCTTGCACATTGCTGAAAGTCAAGAACATGAGCACGGCCCTTTGCTTCTGCCCCAGCCAGGAGGGGCAGGGCCAGCCCAGGCACACGGGCTGTCCTCCTCCTGAATAAAAGTTTTCCTGCAAATAGCAGTGATTGGGATGCTCTGGGGTGAACAGGAAGGCTCACTTAACAAGGTATTTTTCTCTGTAGTTTGATTGATTGGCTCTGGTTCCAAATATTGTAAACAAGAGCCACTGTTGTACCAACTACCACAAGCAGGTTTGAGGCCTGGAAGACCTAAAAGTGGTGGATATTCTTAAAGCATAGAAGACTTCAGATATTTCCTCTGGATATGTAGTACTAGACAACTTGTGGGAACCCAAGCTCTTTCTGGACTCTGAGCTTCCCTGCCCTCATGGCTTACTTGATGCTAATCCTAGAAAAATTCTGTAAGTTTTCCCACCAGGTACATTAACTAGACATAGACTACTGTACTTTGCTACTCTATTTTCTTTTTTAATTTGCTATAGGGCACATGCACTCACCAGAGAGACACAGGGGGGAGGGGGGTTGTAAAAAATCACCCCCAGGAAAAATGGCCATGCCACAATCCCTTCTCCTCTGTTCTTCTTTGGGGATTTTAGATAATACGTGCACACATGTTCACCATGTTTCTTAAGTTGTTGGGTCTGTGACTTAAACTGCATAGTTAAACATGTGGGATTCAGCTACTTTAACCACCATGACACTAGCTGGCCCCTACTCTTCTGTTAATTTTTTTTTATATTTTTTAATTGATTTAATTTTTTAAAGACAGGGTCTCAGCCTCTCAGCTGATATAAAAGACTGGCAGGTGCCATCTGACTGGTTCTTTCTTAGATTGAGTCTTGTTATGTTGCCCAGGCCAGCCATGAGCTCACCATCCACCGGCTTTAGCCTCTCATGTCACTGGACACAAGTGCACACCACTGTGCCTGACCTTTAGTTAGGACCAGGACTCAAACCTGGGCCTCCTACGTGGCCCCAGCCTGTGAAGCGCAGCATCTGAACCACTGTGGCTGGGCCTACTTGCCACTTCTGCTCATTTTCATTACCTAATGTCTCTAGCCTCCAAGTGGGTTTACTCAAGCTCTTCTTACTGCCAGGCAACAATTCTAGGCATTTCATCCATGTTTCTGCTTAGAAAAAGTATAAAGCAAGTCTTTGTAAGTCTCTACATGACAAAGCATAGTAATAATGACAAATTATAAGGAAAAACTAATAAGTAACAATGCAAGGATGGGGAAGAAAACCCAACAATCTCCCACACCAACTGAATTTATCTGACATCCAGCAAGTAATACACATTTGTGCTCCATCAAGGCATAGTTCTCTTGAATGCATAAAACATACAAGGAGTCTTCAAGAAGCTCATAGAAAATGCATATTATGAAAAAAAAATAGATTTCAAAAAAAATTTGCACCAAAATAAACTCATACTTTAGTTACATTCGTGCACAAACTCTTTGGAAGTTCTTTCATATTATCTTCTATGATTAAAATTATTAAGATAATAACCTCAACTTTGTGTGGTCCTGTCAATTGATCTCAACAGGGAATGAAGACAAAGCCATAGCAGACATTCAGCATGGACAGCTTGTGTTCCCCAGCATCTCTGCCCACCTTTAGATGTGCATCTCACGTAAGGCCTGAAGGTGGCAGCAGAGGAATATTTGCATGACTGACATTGCCCGAGGTTCTTAGGTCAAACAGGTCCAACCCTGTCCTTCAAGAGCCTGCCTTTAAGCAGGAGAGTCTAAAATACAACACTGAAATAAACTTTTTCATTTACCACATAGATGCAAAAAATCAATGTAAAGCACCTACCATGGGGTTTGCTACATTGCACATGCACAGTAGGGGCTGTGTTTTGTTTTGAAACTCATATATCTAAACTAAAAATTGAGATAAGTGGGAAAGATACCAACAGAATATTAAAACAAAAAATAAAATAAAATAAAAAAGAAAAAAAGAAAGAAAAAAAGAAAGAGAAAAAGAAAAGAAGGGTAACCAGAACCAAAGTTTCAAGGCATGCCTGCATAGACATCAAAAGAATAGGATATTCCTTTGATGCTATCTCTGACCTTAAGCTCTTATTAAATGGTAATTATATTGCATTTCTAAAGAATTCAATACATGTAGGATTTATACAGAAGAATATTACACATTTTATTACAGAGTCCTAGCCAAAAAGGCAGGATAATCGGAATCTAGTTTGCAATAACAAAGATGTTCCCTGCTCACAGTATACTAGGATTCCAGCTTCCCCGTCTCCAAAGACTGGTGAGCTCATCCTTCACTGCCAGGCCTACGTTTGTCCTGACAGTCTAGTATGATTTTTTTTTTTCACCTTTAAAGCCAGTACTACAATAGGGGCCAGCAGATGGTGTGGTGGTTAAAGGCACTGGATTCCCATAGGGCTGACCATGGTTCGAGTCTCAGAATTGGCGGCTTGCTTTCTTGCTTTCCCTTTCTCTCTGTGTGTCTCTGTCTGAATTTAAAATGATAATAATAATAATAATAAATGAAATTAAATGAATAGATCTTTAAAAAATATACTACCTCCTACATTAAAATACGTGAGTCTTCATAAAAATTATACTTCATCATTCTAAAGGTGATTTTCAAATTATTGAAATCTTTAGCCTAAAACAATTGACAATATTTATGACAGTATGTAGATTCAGGTTAATAATATACCTTGAATTAAGCTAGGACTAAACTAGATCTTGAAGCTTTCAAAGAACTTGGCACTCATTCTACTGCAGTTTAATTAAATTGCTCCAGGAGAGTTTCTGCTAAATTAGTAGGATCCTTTTACACTAACCCACTGTACCACCAATTGCACCATGCAATCAAACCACTCATTGCTATAGCAACCTTCAGCAGATAATGGTGTCAGTAACTCCCTATTCTGTTTTAAAGGCCTATTAATCTGCCTTAAAGACCCACCCAGGAGTAAGGATTACTCCTCTAAATCAGACTTACCAAACTTGATAAACATCTTATTATTGCCAAACTATAATGGAACAAGAGATAATCTCTAAAACTTACATTCACTAGTAATGTAAGTGACATTCAGTGACTTACAGTAATGTAAGTGACTTACAGTGAATGTAAGTAAAGTAACTTACATTCACTGTCCCAGCAAACAGGGTTAAGTAGCTTTAATATTAATACCACGGTCTCATTAAGAAGCAAGTTTGCCTAAAAGATCTCAACTCTGTGCATAAGTCTTACCATCTCCTTTTGCAAAATGGGACCACAGAGCTTAGATTTAAAGAAAAAGTTCATATCAAATATGCAGGATGTGAGCTAACCTTGTAGCCTCATGGTTAAGGGAACCAGATCCCACATGGCTGGCTACATGGTTTGAATCCAGGCCTCAACAACTTCAAAAACACTCTGGAGTAAGTGTGCGTGCATGCCCCAAATCCTGACAGAATGGAGAAATGGAGAAGGGATTATAGCATGACCATGCCCCCATGGGGGTTCTCTCTCTTTCTGGCGAGTGCACATACTCTCTAGCAATAATAAAAAATAAATAAATAAGTAATTCGGTATACTCAGTACGCTCCTGTAATTGTCCTTTGGCTGTGCCATCTGACTTTTCTCACAGGAAGGAGAGAGAAAAAAAAATCATCATCAAAGCCAGTCACACCACCAGAGCTGCCTGGCCCCGACCCTCAGATCTCACTGTCCACAACTGGTTTGAATCTGCAGGGCAGGGCTGAAAGCACAGCAGGAAAACAAGGGTCATACTTTCAGTTTGTTCCGCCCACCACAAATGCCAAGCAAACACCTTGATGGTAGGTGTTTACAGCGCCCCCATGCACCCCTCTGGCAATCACAGAGAGTGGTTTGTAGTCTCTGAATGAATCCTTTTCTTCCAATAGGCTGTGAATTCTGGGAGGGCTGGGATCAAATTGATTTGGGCTCAACCCTCCAGGGTGCTTGGCACATAGCAAAGGCAAATAGATGCTTCTCTCCTCCACCTACATCTTGAAGCCCAAAATATACATAGCTGACAAGATGGGGAGGATCATTCGGCATGTGTGGATTAAGACAGGGAAGGGAAAGTTGTTTACTTTTTTGAATTACTAAATTCAAACACTTCCGATACTAGTACTTTTAGCACAACTTCTGAACTGCCAGATTGATCAGACAGATGAATGTTTTCCTCCTGGCTTCCTCCCACCCTTCTAGCCCTGTAACTCCAAAAGTCTCCCCTTCCTCTCCAGTTATGTATTCTTGCTTCACTAGCAACTACTGTGCCTGCAGGCTGCTACCATGTTTTATCCTAGCGCACAGGTCCAGTAACACAACTGCCTGAGAATTCAAATGGCCAGGGGAATGAACCTGAGAAAACATCTGTGACTCCTAGTTCAGAAACTAGTATAACATTTTGAATTTTTGTTTCGATATCCCAATGATCTCTTTTTTTCTAAAAACAGGAATACCAAGAACTTTCCTTTGTCTGCCTAGTAGAAATACAGCTAGGAGGAACAACGATGCACTTATCTATAGAAATATCAAAATGAGCCTTATTGACGAGTGTCCCCACGTGTATGCCCTTCAGTTCAGCAGTTCGACCGGTCCCTACTGAACAGCAGAGGGGAAGATACAAGATGAGAGAAGAAATTCTTGCCCTAAAGCAACTCCAAAATGTGCTATTTTAAATATCATTCTTTCATTTATAATTATAAAATACATACATGCACTTTTTCAGAATGAATTTAAGACATCTTTTTGAAATACAGTTTTGTTTTTTGGGTTTTTTTAAGAGAGAGATTTTTGCTACAGGGTGCATGTGCTCACCAGAGAGATAGAGAGAGGCAAAAAAAGAGAAAGTGAAAACTCATCCTCCAGAGGGGATGGCCACACCACCATCCCTTCTCCATTCTCCCCTCAGGATTTGGGGCATGACAACACACACGTCAGGCATGAGTTTCAAGCCACTAGGTCCGGGACTCAAACAGCAGTTAGCCACGTGGGTGTTCTGTACCTTAACCACTATGCCACCTGCTGGCCCTTGAAATGCAGTTTTTAAAATGTAAAAAAAAAAAAAAAAAAAACTTCATACTTTTCTTGAGCCACAAAAGTAATTGTTTAAGAAAACCTTAAAATAATTATTTTTAAAAATCAATATAACTACCATTAAATTTCAGTATGCACTACACAAGGGGACCTCAGAAAGTTTGTGGGAAAATGGGTAGATCCATGCAGTTTTTTAATATGCATTTTCCATGACCTTTTTGACAATCCTGTGTTTGTATCTATGTGTGTGTCTGTGTCTGCGTGTGCGTGGGGATTGTATATATGTATAAAATAGCTTTACTGAGGTATAACTTACCTAGCAGACAATTCGCCCATTTAAAGCATACAATTCAATGGGTTTTAGTATTTTCAGCATTGTACAACAACCATCACAATCAATTTTAAAGCATTTTCATCACGCCAACAAAAACTCACATCTATTAGCAATTACCCCTCATGTCTCCCCCACCATCCACTTCCTACTTCTCAGTCCTGGGTAACCGTAAGTCCACTTCCTGTCTCAATGGACTTGCCTAGTCTGGATATTTCATATAAACAGGATCCCACAATTCATAGTCTTTAGTAACTGGCTTTTTTCACGTACTGTGTTTTCAAGGTTCATTCATGCTGTAGCAAGTTCTAGCACTTCATTCCTCTTTACTGCCAAATAATATTCCTCTTTGGTTAGAAGTAGTTACATTTTGGGATATTTCCCTTTTTTGAGAGGATTTGACTATAGGGGGTGTGCACTTGCCAGAGAGACAGAAAGCAATAAATCAATGCCTCCGAGGGGATGGCCATGCCACAATCCCTTCTCTTCCATTGTCCTCTCAGAATTTTGGGCACACATGCACTTGTGCCCGGCATGAGTTTTAAGCCACCCGGTCTGGGACTTAAACTGTGGTTGACTACGTGGGAGTTCAGCTATGTAATCATTATGCCATCTGCCAGTCCCCATTTTGTGATATTCCTGTATTCTATTACACACATACACAATACACACACACACACACACAAACACACACATACAAACACAAGGGTACTTCAAAATCACAATGTAGTCTTTAATGCTGAAGAAGATAAATATGTCTACAACTGGCATTCAGTAATTATATACTGTATGCATGCTGTGAAAAACCATCCTGTACCCCACAAACAAACAAATAACAAATGAATGTTTTTTTAAAGCTCATGGAAAAATGAATTAAAGTATGAGTTTATTTAGGGGGAGAAAATTTTTGAAATCCATATAGAGCTTTATTTATAAAACACCTCCCATGCATTGTTGAAGACTTTTCACATGTATACACACATATGTGCAAATGACACACGCACCACATCGTGTTAGTCTGTTCAGCTGATGGACATTTGGGTTGTTCTCACATTTTGTCTATTATCAATAATGCTACAATGGACATTCAGAGACAAGTTTCCATTTCTCCTCAGTTCACACTTGGAGCTTAACTGTTCGATCATGTAATGATGATGTCTAATATATTTTTATATTACAGATTTTACAGTTTTCTCCTGTGCACCACTTTCCCTCCCGCAAATAAAATATCACAAGCAAAGAATCCAGTCATGGAGGAAAAGATAGTCCTCAGCCTCACATTTTTGTTGCAATTATCATTAAGCAAAAGTTCTACATCGTTATATTTCAAATTGAAATCAGGACATTTTCTAATTTAATCAATTGCTTGTATAAGATGAGACAAGTCATCTTTCAAATATGTAAACAATATTCAATTTTGTCTTAGGACCTTTTTAAAAACAAATTGCCAGAGAGTATGTGCACTTGCTAGAGAGAGAAGCAAGGAGACAGAAAGGGTGAGCAAGAAAGCATCCCCAAGTGGGGCATGGTCACACTGCAATCCCTTTTCTTCCATTTCTCTATACCTTCAGGATTTGGAGCATGCACGCACATATGCCCAGCATGTTTTCCAAGCTACCAGGACCGGAATTCTAACCAGGTGGTTTACCATGTGGATCCAACTCCTTTAGGCACCAAGCTACAGAGCCAGATTTTTGAACTGTTTTATATCCCTAAAACTTCAAACTTAACTTCTACTTCAAGAAAGAAACTAACTCTTTATCTAGAAACTAACTCTTAGCTATGTAGGTTTTTCAGTTAGCTCATTTCAACTCTATATTAGAATAATCTTTAGTTGAATTTAATACTTCTCTTTTCTCCTCAACCTGCTTATTTGACCCAGCAGGAGCAAAGTATCCACATCAGATGAGAACAGAATGTATTACGTCTAGAAGAACACCATGAGCCTCTGAGTTGTGAGCTCAAAGACAGTGGGTTTGAACTTGAACAGATGGTCTCCAAGTTCTTTCCAGCTCAACTGTGATTCTCTAATTCTGCAATAAACTGGGGGTGAAGAGAACTTTTATTTATGTGTGAGAAAACACTAATAATAATATACAAAAATGAGCATCCTATCAGCTTGATATCCTGTCTTTGTCTTTGGTCCTTTAATGATGAAAGATGTTCTTTTCTATGGAAAAGAAGAGAAAGAAGACTGGCAAAATTGGCCTCAAAGGAAATACAGAAAAGGCTGAATTCTTCTGTAAAATGAAAACCGGAAAACAACAACAAACCGTCCCTGGGGCTGGAAGGAACATTTCTCTGTGTATGGTTTTCAATTGTGTTGAAAATGCCAGAATACCCTACTTTCAGGTGAACTGCTAATCAAGCCCTTTAACAAATATTCCATGCTAGAGTTAAAACAGAGTTCTCTGTACAACTGACTAATCACCCCTACAAAATAGCCTTCCTAACTGCTGTTCCAAATGTCAACACCCCAGGTCACAGGTATCCTGGCTTAAAGGATCTATATATATACATATTTTTAAGCTTATTCTTTTATTTCTTCCATGAAAAAGAGAGACAGAGAAACAGGCTCCTGCAATCCCAATGGGGTGGTCATGTCATGATCCACACCCACAGCCTAAGCCAGCCCAGATTACAGGCATATACACACCCACTGTACAGGGAAGACTCAGATGGGAACCCAGAACATTCTCATGTGAGTCCTGTTGCATTACCACTGCACCATCATCTGGCCCCACGACGTATATCTTAATAGGATACTTGAACCATATAGAATAGTCCTAAAATGCCTTTTAGTCAGAGCACATAAAATGAAAAATTCTGGAAAGAAATCTTTTTTTATTTTTTTGGAGAGGTTTTTGCTATAGGGCACATGCACTCACCAGAAAGACAGAGACAGAGAGAAAGAAAGCAAGAAATCAACCCCCAAGGGGGATGGCCACACCGCAATCCCTTCTCCTCCATTCTCCTCTCGGGATCTTGGGTATGCACGCACACGCACCCAGCGTGAGTTTAAGCCACTGGGTCTGGGACTCGAACCACAGCTGGCTACATGGGAGTTCAGTGACATAGCTATTATGCTAACTGCTGGTCCCTTGGAAAGGAATCTTTGTGTGGATTAAATTTCTTTTGTTTTCACAATAATAATTCACAGGAGATATTCAAATAAAGAGAATCCACCATATGATTTCCTCTACATTTCCCAACTCTGACGTATACAGGGAAATGCTCACTCTTATCTTAAGAATGATCCAGAAAAAAATAAATAAATAAATAAAAGAGTTCACCTCTTGTCATTATGACTCCAATGGTTATGTCCTGGTACCTCAAAACATATATGTTTACCATTAAACCCACTGCAGGCATGTGTTACATAACTTACATTCATAATCAGCAATCACTTGCTAGTGTCCACTATGATAGGTCAAGTGCTTTATCTATATTTTCTCACTAAGTCTTACTATGAAGTAAGTGCTAAATGACACCCATCTTTACCCTCACCCAACCATTTTCCAAACACAGCCAAGTGGCTTTCATAACGTCAATGCCAGTTCACAGCCAAGCCAAGGCTTTTAGCAGAGTCTACTTGTTGCTGGCGTGTGTCATCAAGGAATGTTTGTGCACACAGGTCATAAATCCCCAAGCCATTGGACATGAGACAGATTAACTGCTGGGAATAACACTCCTGCAGGGAACTGAGTCTAAAAGTTTGCACTTTTTCCATCACACAAATGCTGGAGAGAACTCGAGACCAGCAGTCCCAACATGAAATAGATCCTCTCTATTACAGAGAGGTAGTTGGGACTCTGCAGTGTGGCCGATGAGAGAATAGACTCGTAACCCAAGTACTGACTGCCTAAGCAAGCTGTGACACCTCCACCTAGTTATATAACCTCTCTGTGCTGCCATTTCCTCATGCATCAAATGGGAAAAATTGATTTGATTACCTGCAATGTTCTCCTTGGGCTCACCAGTATGTATGTATGCTTCATAAGCCAGCAAACTGCATTTATCTCACAGCTTCATGCCCCATGCATAGAACAGTGCCTGGCACATAGGTGTACAAACACAAGCCTGAGTGCAATGAACACACATTAGCTCCTTCAGGGTAGGGTTGTTTTTCTCTTGGCTTTCTTTTTTTCTTATTTTGTATTTTTATTCTTTCTTTTTTTCTTTTCTTTTCCATTTGTTTTGTTTTGTTACTGCTTCATCACCAGTGTCTAGAACAGTATCTAGTCTAAAGTTGGAGCTCAATAAATATTGACTAAAGGGGTAGGTAAATGACCCTACAAGACTCCTGTTCTGCCCAGGTCATCTCGTGTTTGGATCCATGACCTCTCCTGCCTTCCACACGGAACCACAAGGAGGAAACTGCCTGGGCCTGACAAAGCTACAGCCTCAGCCCTGAAGGAAATTGTTTTACCCCTTGTCCCTTGTGATTAGAACTCATGTTCCCATCCCAAACCCTTATTTCCTTGTTAATAAAAATATAGAAGATAATTTATGGGGAAAAAGCCAACAAAGTAACAATTAGTGACACAAAAGTTGAGACAGTAGCAAATCCACAGAGGCTTTCTATTTAACTATAGAAAAAGAAAAAAGAAAATGGATTTATAGAGTGGTAAGTGGTTATTATAATGGTTCTCAGGAAATTTTATGGCCCAATAGAGTGTGGGCACACAATAGCCTCTTACTATGGTTTGAATGTATCCCCTACCCTAATGTTAAAATTTAATGTTGTCTCACAACAGTGTTGAGAGAGTGGAAACTTAATCTGATTATGATGTTGAAAGGTGAGGCCTTGGGAAGTGATTAGGCATCAGGGTGGGGACTCAGGGTGGAGTCCTGGTGGGTTTACAATGAGTCACAGACATAGGTACAGATACATTGTATAATGCATTTAGAAAATCCTAGGTTATGTAAATTGGTCCAGCCACTGTGGAGAACAATATGGAGGTTCCTCAAAGACCTTCAAATAGATCTACCATATGATCCAGTAATTCCACTCCTGGATATCTACCCAAAGGGGGTGGGGGGGCACTCAGTCAGAAAAGTGCTTGCACATCTACATTCATTGCAGCCTTATTCACAATTGCTAAGACATGAAACCAACCCAAATGTCCACAAACATATGAATGGATTGAAAAATTATGGCACGTATACTCCATGGAATACTATTCAGCCACAAAAAGCCACAAGGCCATGGAATTTGATAGAAAGTGGACAAATATGGAAGATTTGTTGCTGAGTGAAGCAAGTCAGGCTATAAAGAGAGACATTGCATGTCTCCGCTTAACATATACCGACTGTCCGCACTATATGGTAGAGACTGAAAGACTGGAGAACATAAAAGTATTAACAATTGTAATGGACACTAGAGACAAAGTGGATAGAGAGTGTAAGAGAAGAGCATAGGAAATTTGGCAGGGGGGGAATGGAGAGGTAAGACACTTGTGGGACACAGATACAGTCTATTATCTGTTGACAAGGATGTGTATGGTGGTCTCAACTAGGCTGGACTGAGGTGTATATCATGCTGGGTAAAGTCTCTTCACAATCTAAATTATGTATAGTGATTTAATGTATGAATAATAATAAAAAATATAAATAGTAAAACAATTAAATTAAAAAAAAGAAAATCCTTGGTTAGAGAGATCAAATAAAGACAAGAACGTAAGAGGTGAAAATGGAGCCAGTTTGTCATAAATAAATACTAATAATTAGCTTATTACTGTGAGCATATTAAAATAAGATGACTTTTTGGTCATTTAATTCTTTTGGAATAACTTCCCATTATTCTTTTTTTTTTTTTTTTTTTTTTTTTTTTTGGAGAGGTTTTTTTGCTAAGGGCGCGTGCACTCGCCAGACAGAGAGAGACATAGAGACAGAAAGCGAGAAATCACCCCCCAGGGGGGATGGTCACGCCGCAATCCCTTCTCCTCCATTCTCCTCTCGGGATCTTGGGCATGCACGCACACGCACCCGACGTGAGTTTTAAGCCACCGGGTCCGAGACGCGAACCGCGGTCGACTACGTGGGAGTCCAGCGACATAGCCATTACGCTAACTGCTGGTTCCCCCTTCCCATTATTCTTGAAGTACAATTACAATAATAAAATTGTGAAAACATCATTGGTTCATAGGTAATAATAAACTCATTTATCACAGAAACAGCTAAGTTAATTCCCAGGCTAACATCATTATAGTCTTTTAATCAGTGACAGCTATGGATAAAAGCTTCAAATTAAAGTTTGCTTTAGGGTTAAAAAAAAAGAGGAAGCTCTTAAATTCAAAATGTTTTGTTCTTCCAATTGAGTCTTCTCCGAGCTCGTAGACAAAAAGTAGTTTGAGTATTTCCACTTCAGTTGAATACTGCCCTCTGCTGGGATGTGCATACAGTTTCTAATATTCCTTTAAGGGCAGACAAATACAAAAGCATTGTCCAGAAGGTCTTTAAAATACACACATTGGGACCAGCAGTTAGCGTAATGACTATGTCGCTGGACTCCCATGTAGTCAACTGTGGTTGGAGTCCCGGACCCGGTGGCTTAAACTCACGCCGGACGTGTGTGCGTGCGTGCCCAAGATCCCGAGAGGAGAATGGAGGAGAAGGGATTGCGGCATGGCCATCCCCCCTGGGGGGTGATTTCTTGCTTTCTGTCTCTCTGTCTCTCTCTATCTGGCAAGTGCACACGCCCTATAGTAAAAACCTCTCAAAAAAAAAAAAAAGAAAAAAGAAAAACACACACACACATTAATTAGTTGGAGTGAAAGGGCTTTGGTTTCTGTCCAGATTCTTCAGCATATTAGTTGAGTGTCTTAAGTCCAATTAGCAGCCAGGTATACTAACCTCGCTGCCCCTTAGACCCATTAAACTCAACTTGTCTACCACTGAGAACATTTTGTCATAGTGTAAGGCCTATCTCACCCAGGAACACAACCACGTAATGGTGGAATCATCCTCCCTCACCACTGACACCCGATCAGACCCCACACCTTCAGGACTGTACTCTCCTGTTCCCACCTCTCCATTCTCGGTACACTGCTATGAAGCAGGCCCTCATCTGCATTACTTTTGGCAGCCCCCTGGCTGGTCTTCCTGCCTCTCACCTGGCCCCTCCAATCCATTCTCCATACTCGCTCTAGAGAAACTTTTCTAAGATAATAATCTGCTTAAAACAGCTCCCAGAGTTGTCAGGGTGGAGTTCCAGCTCATTGCCTCATGTGCGAACTTTGTCAATCTGCCTACCTCTCTAGTTTAAGTTCCAGGTGTCACTACCACCATCCCTACCACACACCACACACACACACACACACACACACACACACACTCCTATATTACAGGATTATAAAGTGATCTGCATTTCCCCCCATGCACCATCTGGTTCAGGACTCTCCACGGAATGTATTTCTACCGTCTAGAATATCCTTCCCTCCATTAGATCACAGCTCTAGCATCACCTCTTCCAGGAAGCTTTCTCTGACCACACCACACTATCACAGTCTGCAGCGTACTCACAGTGCTGTGCAAGAGACTCTGTAGTACTTATCATACCATACGGGGAGAGTTTGGTTTTTTTGCTCCAAACCTAAACTGTATGCCCCTTAAGAATAAGAAGTTGGAATTTAAGTACTTATTTAGGCCTCATTTTGTTCTAAATTAGTTTGAAGGTAGATTACAAGGGATAAAAAAATAAATATAAGATAATTTTAAAAAGCAAACAAGGGTAGAGTCTTAAGAAATAAGGATATAAAGATGCAGTCAAGAGTACCCTAGGCATTTGCAATTGGCAGGCCAAAAACTTAGTGCCAAGTTTTTATTATCAGCTGACCAAAAGCAAGAAACCTGATCAGCTACAGTTACAGCAGTAAAGGGAAGCCAGTGCTCAGGAGAGAAGCCAGAGTTCCTGATACAAAACCTGAAAGAGGTTTCTCCCGCAAGCCTTCAAGGAGAAAATGAATTGTACCCACCATCCTTCTTGGGCAGAGCAAGCTTAACTTCTTCAGCACAGCCAGCAGCATCACCCATAGAGAACAGGAAAGGCAACTCCAAGAGGCCAAGAAGGTGCAGTTGGGTAGGAAGCTCAGCAGGTCAGGCTTAACACTCAGACGCACATGCAACCTTGATGGATCACATGAACTCTCAGCAACTCACCATAAATATTTCCTCTCCAAGACTACTTTTAAATAAACACAGGAGCCAAAAGTTTAAGATTATATTACTTGACAAATACCTGGAATGCAGCTATTCTGTTTTCAGTTCAAAGCAGAACCAGCTGTTTACACTGTCATCTTAGGAACAAGGACCTTGTCCTATTTTTCACTCTGCCTCCAGCATGGTGGTTCTCAGCCTTATCAGTCTCTTTACATTAACAAATAATTAGTACTGTTCCCTTCACTATCATGGAATTAAGTTAATAGAGAGTGTAATTCTATCCTCCCAAATATATCCAGGTTTATCTTCACATGCAATTTCAAAAAATGAAAACTCAGTATGATATCTTAACTAAAATATGAAGCAAAAGGAAAGTAACCAATAATAAAATACATATTTCAATATATAAAATCTTTGCATTAATTATTCTACAATGATATGGTTAGAGTTTTGTACCTACTGGGTTTTGGGGAGAAAAAAATAAGAATCCATTCCAAATCAGGAACATACAAAAACAGAGATAAAAATGTACCCTAGAATAAAAATCCATGTTTCTTATGAGGACTGACTAGTAATAAATTACAGACCAGACTTACTTGTATATGGAAAAGGGGAAATGACCAGATTGAAATAATAATTACATGGCCAGATAAACTGCCAATTTAGAGAAAATGAGAAATTATGATGTCCCTGCAAATGAGCTGGGAGTTGTGTAACAGTGTAGCATCAGCATAATTTCATGTGTTGTGATAAAGAACAGAGAGGTGATGATGTATTGTTAAAAAAGAAATCTCTAGAACCAGCAGATGGTATAATGGTTATGTTTCTAGACTCCCACATGACCAACTGCAGTTTGAATCCCAGATCTGGTGCCTTGAAACTTACACCAGGTGCATGTGTGTGCATGCCCAAAATCCCAAGAGAAGAATGGAGAAAAAGGGGCTGTGGCATGGCCATCTCCCCTGGGGGGTGATTTCTCACTTTCTGCTTCTTTGTCTCTCTCTGTCTCTCTGGAGAGCGCACATACCCTATAGCAAAAATCTCTCTTAAAAAAATTCTCTCTCTCTCTATGAGTAGACTTGTAACTCAGTCTCTGAATCAGGTCCACAAACAGCTGTTCAAGACAACTCTTAGTTACACAGAACTGTTCCACGCCCTGAAGAACATCCAACATCCCTGGCCCTTCACCTTTAAATGCCAATTGTACTCCCCAACCTTCATGACAAAACACCATTGATATCCAAAATCCACTGGCCCAACACAGAGTAGGAGCTTTATAAGGACTGAATGAGCTAAAGAATAACAACTGACAGAAGCACTAAATAAATGAGCAAATCAAACACTGGAATGGAGAAAACAATCTGCAAGTGAAGAGAATGCGCTGAAGACCAGGAAGGTGAGAGGACTCAGCCCAGGGCCTGGAAATAGCACGTGGTAAAGGCTAGGTGAATAAAAACTGAAATCCAACAGTACACTTTGTTCAATGCTGTCAGATGACCTGAGACTTTGTTGTATCCAACAACCCTGGATTTGTCTCTGCGCCCCTTGGTGTACCTGCTCTGCTTCACCTCCTTGTCAACAGATTGTTAACTAGTTAGGGCTGAACACATGCTGGGTTCCTAAGTGGGGAAGGAGCATGGTACCTTCTTCTGTTTCCGCAGGACCGGCAGGCATAGTTAGTTTTTCCTCTGGTCTGGCTTCTTGCTCAAGAGCCTAAGAAATGAAAGGGAGAAAAATATCATTTGAGGCTTCATATATGCAACAGGGAAAAAAATCATAATCAAGGATCTCAGAGCTGAGGAAGTCTGGGGGAAAAAGGGATAAATAAAAGTTGCCAAAAAAAAAAAAAGAAAAACAGCCATAATTCAGGATTACTAAAATGACAGATTTTAGAGAAGTCTGGAGTCCAGAGAGGAAGCTATCTTTGCTACTAATCCTTTACTTCTCTCCAAGGTCACAACAACCAGAACATTCTCAGGAGTGTGATGTCTGAACCATAAAGAACAGAGAATCTTAAAAGCACAAAGAAGTGCTACTGGTTTACACATCTATCCACTGGGAGCAACCTCCACCCACACCCTAAGATACGGGTATCTTAGAGGACCAGATGAGGGGCAGAGAAGATTCTGGATGACTGTGGATTGTAAAAGCATACCTTGCACTGTACACATGGCTGCAGCTGGCCCTAGCTGGAGCTGTCAGTGAGCTTTCCAAAGGCCTTGGAGAAAAGCTGCCCTCTTGGGAAAGTCTAGATTTTCTGTTCAGACTCCCCACAGCCAATGGAAATGTGAAGAAACACAGAATAATGTGTTCATGTGCCAAATGGTGAAACAACCCAAGACGGCATCAGCACACATTCCAAAACAAAGCTTCAGCATATTTGGGGTAGTAACCACACAGCTAACATAGACCCCCGAGTCCACTAGGGAGGTTATTAAACCCAGTGAATTGAGTGCCTCCCTCTTTGACTATTTCATAACAACATCCTGAGACCAGGGCAAAAAGAAAATGAAAATATACACAACTTACCAAATGACAACAGAACAGGGAGCAGTAAGTGCCCAGTAACCCACCCTGTGTAGGCTGGTAACTCACCCCAGTCCTACCTCCAGACCCAATGTTCTCTTCCAGGGCCCACCATGGAACTGGTGGCTGGACCAGAGCAGATCTGTCTTAGGAGGCAGTGGGAAATGGCAGTATAAGAACCTGAGATTGGAGTGGTGTCACTATGCAGGCTCAAGGCCCAAGATGACCACATACTCCATCTGTTTACCCAGGATCAGCCTGAACCCAAGTCCCTTGTCTCATCCTATTCCTCACTCCTAGTGAGCAGCCCACTCTGTGTGAGAAAAGGGCATTAGGCCATGCTAGTTTCTGATTATAAAATGAAATTTGACAGGAGGAATTATTTTGGTAAATGGATAGTATTAAAACTTAATTTTTATCCTTATGAGTAATTTTGGATGCAACTTCAGAAATCTGAAATTTCCTAGTTGTCAATTTCAGCCAAGTTCTAGAATTATATTATCAGGAGTCTGATTAACAGAAAAAGCTTTTTTTATGAGGAGATAATGTTTTAAATGACTAAAAGATATAACTAATATTTAGCCCATTATTTAATTTCACAGTATCGGTCTTTACAGTTCGGATATTTAGCACAAACCTGTCATTTTAACATTACCATTAATTATGAATTGTCATGCTCCCACTGTCAACTGTGAAATAAGTGTGAAAACATGAAACCTTTCCAGCTCTGAGCAAGCATGGCTTCTGAAAGGATCATCTGCATAGTTCTGAAATGTTCTGCAGCAAAGTCAGGTTTCTGCTGCAAAGTATTAATCTATTGTCCTAGAAAGCTGCAGAAAGCCAAGCAATTCCCAAACCCTTAGACTGAACATGGCTCCTTGGAGAAGACAGAGGATGGGCTACAGTTAGTGAAAAGAGACTGGTCTCACAGATCAAAATCACGGTCTATAGCTTTCATATAAAAATAGACTTTCAGACATGTTAAATCCACTAAAGCATACAATTTTTATATACATCAACTACATATAATCTAATCACATTTGTCATCCCAAGTTGTAAAGCTTTAATGTGGACACCTCAAATAATAATTACTACCTGCTTACATTTAAAATAATTACCTAGTCAAGTAAGGTGGATCACATAGAAATGTTAAATTCAAGAATCTATAGACTCATTTTGTCAGGCAAGTAAGAATTAATGACAGGGTATCATAAAATATCTCAGCCCTTCCCTGCTCACTACCCAGCCACACCTTGGGGTAGGAAGGGAAAAGAAGAATGTGAAACTTGGAACACAAGGCCATTCTTTTTTTTTTTTTTTTTTTTTTATGTTTTTGCCATAGGATGTGTGCACTCTGCACTCACTGGAGAGAGACAGAGAGAAAGGGAAAGTGAGAAAGCACTCGCTGGGAGGATGGCCATGCTGCAAATCCCTTCTCAATGCTCCTCCTGGGATTTTGGGCACACATACACACTTGCCCGGTATAATTTTCAAGCTGCCAGGTCCAGGACTTGAACCACAGTCAGCTATGTGGAAGTCCAGCACCTTAACCACCACACCACCTGCTAGTCTCAAGTCATTCTATCTTTAACTAATGCTTCCATCAAGTATTTTTTATAAAACAAAAACCTATGGAAAACTGGAGCACTATCTCCATTTGTTCTTTGTTAATGCAAAGTCCACATCGCTAAATTATTAAGACATCTACATTTAGTCATTATAAACATTTCCCAAGGTCATCAGCATTATCTCAAATGTATATGAGAAATCATGACTTCAACCACAGAAACTAGAGGAGTTTATCATGGAGCAAATGTGTATTAATGTTTGCTATACACAGAGCTTATTCTATTCTTTCCAGGAGTTCAGTCACCATGTACCCTGCCACTGTCTGAGTGACTCTTCTGAGGATATGTATGTTGCCAAGCTCTGTCTCTCTATGCCACAGGGACCAGCCTGAGTTCTGTGCCTCCAGGGCCATGGAAAACAGGTGCTCATTATGAGAACTGCTGCTTGGCAGATCTGAGCATCTGCCCGGCAAGAATGACCACCAGTTGGAGCTTTACTGGGAAGGCAGTGATGGCTGATGGTTTTAGTGTCTTTCCATGACAAGTCTCCTTCACCAAAATCCTCATTTTGTATATACCATATGTAATACTTATGTCAGAAAACTACACACACAGCACATTTTCTAAAACCTAACAAAGAAAGGTAGATCATGCTTGAAAGAGTACATTTCATTTTCATTATTTAAATAAAAATATGGAGTAAGCTAATAATTATCTTCATGTAACAAATCATGTTTTGAGCTAAATCTTTAGTTTACTTCATATGAAACAAATATTTACAAAAGCCGAAACTGTGCTCAATGACAATATCAGTTTTCTAGGCTGACTCCTTACTCTCTAAAGCCTGGATAGTCGTGAAACTTGTGCCTTGGTGTTGGACGTACATGGGAGCCAGGAGCTAGCTGGGGCTAGTTAGTGAGGCCATTAGACCCTGGGCACTGTCAGCTAGACTGATCCAAGCCCTTCTTACACCAAATAACACTTGGCTTTAAAGTAATTAAGAGAGGTAAATATTATCTATGTCCTCTCAATGTCCAAACGATAATAATAATAATGAAGGTAAAACATTTTAAACCCTGTGACAGCATTTAAAGCTGGTGTTTGGGCCACAGTGGGAGGCAAGAAAATCTCTCTGAGAAAGAACAAGATTCTTACTTGCCCACATTCAAGAAGAACCTTGAAGAAGAACCTATGCTGGGATAAATGCTTAACTATACCTAAGCCATCAGAAAGCCCAGGAGAAGACATTACATCTATAAAATAGCCCTAAATGCAACTGTTTTAGATAAGAATTATATTCAATAAGTTAAAACAGTCAATAGTAGAATATTAAAACCCAACCATGCGTGAGGCTGACTCAAAAGCAAAGGAAACAAGACTAATGTACAAACGACTATTTTTCTACTGCCAGAACATGCAATAATCTTTAGCCTACTGACCTAACAGTTTCCAATTCCATGATCTCAAGGCTTCATTAGAAAAAAAGCAAGTACTGTCCCCAAAAATCACTGCTACCCAAACAACGAATTGATGTCTGCAGTCTCTCAAGGAGTGTGCATTGCTGTATACCAGAATAACTGGGCACACACCTTGGTAAGAAAGGATCTATCCCAGAAGTATTTCCGGAAGAGTTTAATGTCTGCCTCCAACAGATGCTCCGCTGTGTGGTTCAGGGTCAGGGTTAGAGTTTCTGATGCGTGACCATAATGCAGGGAGGCATCTTCATTCAGCTGCACTCGGGAGAAGGGCACTGGGGAACGTCTGCCCTGAAAACTGAAACATCACAAGTCAAAACCCACATACAGCTTTGTAAACACTGACCCCAACATCCCAGTACCCTCACTGTCTTTGATATTACAAACCAAACCGGCGTAATGGTTCTCCAAAAGCACCAGCACACGCTATGCACACGTAATCATGTAAACAGATATAATAAGACCATCTTTCTTCTTCCACCTAGAAAAGATAATCTACTCAAAAGCTATTGACATAGTCTATGTACATGGCAGGTTTATAAAAATCATGAAACAGCACTGCTTTTCAAACATAGTACTTTACCTCCATACTTCATTTTCTTTTTAATTTGAAAAGATGCTTCTCACTTTAATGCGGCCACATGTAGTAGAACAAATTAGCTGGCAGCCAATAGTTTATTAGGTGATTAGAGTAGAAAACAGATTTCATCTCCAGGGAGCGTGGTGAGGTTTGGATGTTACAAACAACTGAGATATCCCTAGCACACTGGTACCACTGTTGTAAATCACTTTCTCATGCAAATTAAAACATGCATAAATTTGATCATGCTGTACTCTCCGATAAACTCATAAACAAAGGAACAATATTCTCAAACTAAATTCTTGTATATAAGCTTATTTTCTGCATTGTCTTGGCTAAGAACAATTGCACATTCATTAGCTGCATGTAGGCTTCATGGTTAGTATTACAATATTCTGGATGGCTGATAAGGTCATGCAATAGCAACAGTAAGGATGCCTCGGGAGAAATGTACTAACAGTCCCAGATAAGCCCACCTCAGCTTGCTGTCACATCCCAACACATTGTCCTTGCTTCACAGAACTAGTTCAGTGCCTCCTTTCCTCTTTTAACATGACCTCATTTTGTTAATGAATATTGGCTTTACAAAACTATATTATATTTCCATCATATGGTGTGAAAAAAAGAGACTCGTTAAGAGCAGTTGTACTCTAAGACTTGGAGAACCTCTCCAAACTCTTGACACTAATTATTGGCAAGGATTCTAGAACTTACCACAAAACAGCTCCCTGCCAACACCAACCCACTAAGGTGAATGGATTCTGTCTAAGCAATGAACCTGTTGCTATTAACTTAGAACATGGAAACTCCACATACGATCAGAATTAACTTATAATCTGTTTCTAATTCCATCCACGAATGAATGTATCAAACATGTAAACTTTTAAAACATATAATATCTTCTAAGGATTGGAATAGTAAATCATGATGCTCTGCAAGGTAAACCCACATGGAAAGGTTCTGTTTGCGTCCAGACACTTTGCTAAGTACATCAGACATCTGTATGCACATGGCTCAGGGCTAGCTGAACCTGGCGGTGGATCACAACATCAAGACTCTGATGGAAGTATTGTCTCTGTCTCTTTATCTCTCTCCCTGATTCTATTTCTGTTTCACACATAGAAGAAATAAACTTTGTAAAAAAAAAAAAAAAATCACATACACAAGTCTCTTCTGGTCCTGGACACAGCAAACAATTCAAAGCTACCAATAGATGATGTCAGCCTCCAGGACCTCGATGGAACACGAACTATCCAAGTGATGCCTAGGTCAAAGGAAACATTCCTGCATGCCCATTTAGCCAAGAAAACGGGATCGGGTTAAACCAGAGATGCAGGCAATTCCCTTTGGACAGGCTCCTCATATGACTAAAGGTCAGTTGATCAAATGAGAGGAAAAACCCCAGAAAGGTCTGATTTCTACTCTAACATCCACTTATGCATTATATAACCATAAATTAATTACACTGAGTCCCATGAGCCAAACAAGAAAAGCCAGTCCACTAAGACATGTCATATAGCAAAATTCTTAACAGTATTAACTATTTATATAACACTTAATAATTTTCAATGTACTTTATTTACCATTTATATTTTGCTTTTTATACATTTTATAAATCCTCCCTTTTCTTAGAGGGATTTTTCCTATAAGAACACATTGGCTTGCCAGAGAGACAGAGAGACAGAAAGCGAGAAATCACCCCCCAGGGGGGATGGCCACACCGCGATCTCTTCTCCTCTTACGATCTTGGGCACATATCCACATGTGCCCAGCGTGAATTTTAAGCCACCGGGTCTGGGATTCAAACTGCTGTCGATTACGTAAGAGTCAGCAACATAATCATTATGCCATCTGCTGGTCCCTATATTTTATGAATCCTCCTTTCATAAGTTAAGAATAATGACCTATGGGGACCAGCAGTTAGCGTAATGGCTATGTCACTGGACTCCCCCGTAGTCGACCACTGTTTGCATCCCGGACCTGGTGACTTAAACTCACTCCGGGCACGTGTGCGTGCATGCCCAGGATCCCAAGAGGAGAATGGAGGAGAAGGGATTGCGGCGTGGCCACCCTCTCTGGGGGGTGATTTCTCGCTTTCTATCTCTCTGTCTCTCTCTCTGTGTCTGGCGAGCGCACGCGCCCTATAGCAAAAACCTCTCCAAAAAAAAAAAAAAAAAAAAAGAAGAATGACCTATCTAAACCATACTAAGTGACAAACAATACACTTGTTAGTCATTGTAAGTGTTGATATCAACATAGAAAAGTTTTTAGTTTACAAATTTTTTCCTTTACATTATTTCACTGGACCATGTCATTGGCTAAATAGTACCATAGAGTTAATCTATTATCCATTGACTTAACAAAAATTTATATTCTTTCAAGACTAGTATATGCTGGACACTGTACTAGAAATACTGCAGTGAGTAAAACAGAAATAGTACCAGCCCTCAGATGATTTAGGAGAGAGATGTATAAGAAAAAAGTTATTATATATATAACACAAGTTATCAATATTGCTAATTAATCAATATTGTGAATTAATCATCATAATAAAAGAATATAACACAGAAGTCCTCTCTTGAGGAAGTGACATTTAAAACCTGAAAGATAAACAAAGAATTAGGCTAGTGTTTCCTTGACTTTTTTTTTTTTTCATTATCATTCTCTATAGAATCTTTTTTTTTTTTTCCTTTGGAGAGGTTTTTGCTATAGGGCGCGTGTGCTCGCCAGACAGACAGAGAGAGACAGAGAGACAGAAAGCGAGAAATCACCCCCTCCCCCCCCAGCGGGGATGATCACGCTGCAATCCCTTCTCCTCCATTCTCCTCTCGGGATCTTGGGCACGCACGCACACGCACCCGGCGTGAGTTTTAAGCCACCAGGTCCAGGACATGAACCATGGTCGACTACATGGGAGTCCAGTGACATAGCCATTACGCTAACTGCTGGTCCTCTACAGATTTGAGACACTGTTTCCAAATTCTCTGTTCCCCATGAAATGTTAACACCATACATATCTGTGTCACCTGTTTATGTATTATATGTATATCTATACTATATTTATGAGGACTAAGAGTAAAACAAACCAGTATTAGTTTATTGTTTGGTGATTTCCATTTTTCCATAATGATTAGTAGACTTTATAGAAACATACTAACAGAGCAACTAGCAGCTAAACTCACTTGGTGATGTCTTCCACCAGCTTGGAGTGTCCTCCATGTAAAGCTAAGTCTAACGGTGTGGCACCCTCTTCGTTAGGTAAAGTCAAGGCCTGGACTCCCCCAGGAGACACAAGAGGAACTGGAAAAGCTTATCCAGGCCCCATCTTGCAGCCAAGTGTAGAAGAGACTCTCTGTGTAGAGATACTGAAGAGAAAGGAAAACATACAATATTAATTCCTCAATTTACAAAGTTGTTTTGCACATATTATCAAAGAGACTTTTTAAAAATTTATTTTATTTATGATAAAGAATGTACATACATGCACACAAGAAAGAGGGAGAGAAAGAGTGAGAGAAGCACCCTCAACAGAGTTGGGTCAAGTTTCAATCCCCTTTCCCCAGCCCTCCGGCTTCCCAGAATTTTGGGTACATGCATGTTTATCCAGTGAGTTGCAGGCCAACTGGGCTGGAGATCCAAACCCACAGCTGGCCATGGAGCTTCTAGCACTGCAGTAGCTTCTAGCAGCTTCAGTATGGTACTGACTGTGCCAGTGACGCTGAGGTTGAAATGTATTTAGATATAATTAAAATGTCTGAGCTAGAAGGAAAGACCCAAACCGTTTAATGCTAACATTACATTTTACATCTATGGAGAGGTCACATGACTTGTCCAAGGTCAGCAGTCAATAGGTGCTGGCATCAGGTCCACGCCCCACAGGTGCAATGTTCTTTCCACGCACTCTGCTATGCAGTCATATCACCTATCACTAAACATGCAGTAAGGCCTCTACGGAAACCAGGCTGTGGGAAAGGCAGTCCTTTGAAAGAGACCCCTGCGAATTTCCAAGGCAGCCTTTAGAGACATCTTGCTACTTGGACAAGACTGGCTCTTAGAAACCAAGACAGTAAAGGAGGCCTCTATTTCTACCCATTATTATCAGAGCTGCTTCTTCCTTGTTGAAATGGGCTCTGTATGTCCAGAAAATTTGAGACCATGGTCTTTCTCAAAACTTACAGTGGTGCTTTTTGTCCATCTGCTAAATTCCTGATATTTCAATGTTGCCAACACCACCCCAATGTTTTACTTAAACAGCAAGGCTTATGCCTCCTCACCGCCCCTGCACGGAGGGCTCTTGGTTTCCATGATGTCATTTGCCACTCTATGCTGTGACTGCTCCCTGACCGTATCACCTTACAGGGGGTCCTTGAAGGTTTTAATTCCTAATACCTAGTACGACATCTGGCAAACTAAAGTCATTCAGTATTTGTAGAATTGAATGTAAACTGGCTGTTAAAAATATCAGTTATTTGTGCATGTTTAAATGACCTAATTTGTAAAGTTAGTACACCTATATTCCTACCAACTTGTCCGGTGCCTGCAACACTGCTGACACGGGGTGAAAGTTACACTGTAAAAACATAAAAGAATAAACCGGCCTAACTTAAAGCATCTAGGTCCGTGACTTCCATTGGCACCAAGACATACATAAAGCAAGCCTAATTTTAACAACCTGAACGTGAAAATTCCAGCACTCACCTGTTACAGTGACCACTTAGTAAGAATCTAAGCTATACCAAGCTTCCAGCTAAAACCTGTCTTGGCTCTTTGCAACCTGAAAGAGGTCCAGGCAATGCTGTATCACACTGAAAGGAAAGACCCAAGAGGGTAGGGCCTTTGTCTTCTATCCTGTGGTTGCTATCTAAAGTCTGGGTACAGTGAGTACAATGCCTGACGCTTGGTATGGGCTTCATAAGTAGCTGCATATTAAATGTATAAATAAACGAGCAATAGTTCTTTCCCTGGCGAGTACCTAGGAAAGTTAGCTTTTAATATATGGCCACGGCTGCTATATGAGCATTTGTCTTAGTTCTGCCTCAGATGCCTATTGACTGAACTCTGAGAACAGAAACCATGTACTCTTGTATATAAACTGCACAGTAAAGACAAAAACATCTATTTCCCCACACAGCTTACTATTGTATTAACATGATTTTACTATTCTATTTTCATCGTTAACATGATTTTATATTTCCAGGAAAGTCTTGTTTAGGCAAATGCATGTTCATTACAGAAACTTCTCTCAAAACTCATTCGCTCAGGCCAGCTGCTGGAGTGGTGGTTAAGGCAGCTAGATCTCAGAGGGCTGACTGCATGGTTCAAGGTCTGGATCCAACAGCTTGAAAAACATGCTTGGTACTTGTGTGTACATGCACTCCAAAAGGAGGGAGAAATGGAGGGGAATGGGTTGCAGCATGACCATCCCTCATAGGAGGCCTTTCTCCATTTCCCTCTTTCTCTTTGTCTCTCTCCGGTGAGTGCACACACTTGATGACAAAATTAAAAAACACCTCTTCAGTAGGAACCACCAACTGACAGTTTAAGCTCTAAAACCAATCCTAAACTGTATCATTCTTACTCATCCTAATCAAGCTTCTGTTTCTGCCTACCATCTGCCACCATCAGCCCCTCATTAAAGACTCATTAAACCAGCCGTCAAATTCTCGATAAATGCCCATCTTGGCATTCTCCCTTCATGACACCACGAAGGCTATGTAGAGGTATTGTATTGTTCCCCTAGCAATATGGCGGGCAGCAAATGCAGCCTTTTTCTTTTTCTTTTCTTTTCTTTATTTCCAGAGGGCATGTATGCTCATGAAAGGGAGCAAGATGGAGAAAGCAACCCTTAATGGGGCATGATCATGACTCTTCCATTTTTCTATCCTGTCTGGATCTGGGACATACATACACATACGTCTGGCATGGCTTTTAGGCTGCCAAGGCTGGGATTTGAACTGCGGCTGGTCATATGGGCGTTGGCTCCTTTAACTACTAAGCCACGGGCCCAGCTTGAAAGCTCAGTTTTCCCCTACCAGCTGGCTGTTGCTGCTGACACGTGGGGAGTTGGCATTCAACAAACTCTCATTGAAATGACTAAAAGGAAAAGCTCCACTGCACACAAAATGAGAAGGAAACCGCGGAGTTCACCGTTTTAACACATTTATACGATTTCTGTATCTAGATCTATGGATGCAAGGCTTTATATGTTAAATACGTAAATATGTAAACTATCACAGTGAAATGACATGAACTTCTCTGTGTATTTGCTCCGTTGTTTCTCTGCATGACAGTGCAGATCCCCAGTGAAGTCTCATCCAAAGTGGCAAAATACCTGACAGCAGACAAGGCAGTGCCCTCCTACCAGAGAGCTGTTTAATATACTTGATATTGTCGCCTTTACAAAAACCAAAAGAGCTGCACTGACTGGTAAAGAACATATCTCTAACTATTTTATCCTGTAAGTTTTTGACCTTTCTACTAATTCGATTTAAAAGGGGGTGATTTGTACTTAACAGATCCTCAGCAGGGCATGTGTGATAACCTTTGCGTTTTTCTTTCTTTTAAGATAATAACCAAGAAGAGATATGTTAGGATCAGCTCACAAGACAAACACTCATGTGTGTGCATGCGCACTCACATGCACGCACACATACATATGTCCTCAACATAAGACAGCCTGTGAGCATGAGCCACACTATGGTGGAATTTCTAAGCCATAGACCCCAATCTGAATCTGGTAAGAAATGTCTCGTGGTTGTACACGTTGCAATTTTCATTCAAGAAAAATATAATCGAAAGGGAACATCGAAAAAAGTTGTGTCCACTTTTTAAATAATACCATTGGTAAAGGCAACTATAATATCAACCACTTAAATGGTACTCCCTACAGGGCCAGGTACAGTCCTAGCTACCATTACACCTGGGGTGGCCTTCTCTGACAGTCACATTCACGGTGTGAGTGTGAGGAGTGCAGCAGAGCCTTCCACGCCTGTTCTGCTGGTCCTAACCTTCCCCGCCCCCTTCTCTCCTTTCTGGCTCCATCCTTACATCTTGTTCAAGGAGAGAGAACAATAAACGTGGGCTGAATCACTCATTGTTGACTTTTTCTGTCTTCCTCTATCTGAGCATCTATCCTCTTCTTAGGAAAGAAGGAAGGCAGGGGAAAAGAGGATCTTCTGATATTTAAAGAAACAAAATTAAAAACTGACCAAAATGTTGTAAGAAGGAGCTTTTTCATTTAGCATTAAAGTTCAGAATACAGAATACAGTGAACAGCTTGAAACAGGAAGCATATGACATATATAAATAATTCTGCTTGTTCTAGGGTTTCAGATTTCCTAACAACAGCCAGGAAAACACTGTGGAAACAAGTTATACAATTTGGCAGAGGTGAGAGTATTCAATGAAAATGAAAAACAAAAATTTACCAAATAATTACATCTCTTCCCATTTAGTTGGTGTCAGGAGTTGTTTGAACTAATGTAACTAAGAAAATCGCTAATAATTGCACTAATGGCAACCATTAACGGGTTTGGCTTTTAACATCCTGGGAGCACCATCACCCAGACACAGAAAGGAACTGAACGGCCTGTGTCACTCAGTAAGCCATCCCCATTATGGAATCAGAAGAGGAGACTCATCTGCCCTAGATAGGGAAGGAAACTCAGGGTTCATGCTTCTTGCTCTATGGAGCATCTGTTTCCTTGCCTATAAAATGAGGCTGTCTCAACAAAAACCTAAAAGCGTTCAGCCTGGCCCTGAGTTTAGGGTGAGTGAAGATCTGTGAAAAACAGTACACACCAAAAGAACTTTCAGGGCACCAGGGGCAGAGAGCAGGGATGGCCAGTTTGGTTGTTTTTCAAGAAAAGCAGTGTTGTTTCTGTGAATTTGGAACCACTATCATACCTACAGGAGGTCTGAATATCCCTTTCAATTATCAGTAATTTCAATCTGTCTGAATTCAGAATTATTATCATATGTACACAAGGTCTAATGATACCTTTCAGTGAGCTGAAAATGCATCTTGCAAGACCAAAAAAGAAACTAACTTGTCAATGTAGACGCATCGATTTTAACAGACACTATATGGAAGATGTGGATAATGGGGGAAGCTATACAAGGGTAGGTCAGGAAAGTTTCTGTACCTTTTACCGATTTTTCTATGAACCTAAAACGTCTCTAAAAATTTTCCATTTTAAAAAAGTAATAAAATTGATTAACTAAGCCCTTCAGAATTTACAATCCATGGTAGAGGAATATATACTGGTACAACCATTTTGTACTACTTGAACAGTGACATTAATAAATTTGAAGACATTAGTATCTTAAACAAATCCATCTCACAGCAATTCCATTCCTGTATAGAAACTCTAGCGAAGAGTGGACTTTGTGCACACCAAGAAACATGTATAGAATGTAAAGGAGTCAAAATTAGAACTAATCTAAACGTCCATTAACAATAAAATAAATAGCAGCATAATCATACAATAGTGTTCTAGCAACAATAAAAGTGAGTTAAAAACTAACACAAAAAAGTAACAAGTATAACATTACATTCGGGGGGGGGGGGGGAAATCAAGCCATAGAGGAATACACGGGACACGTTTCAATTAATATGAAGTTAAAAAAAGTGAAAGCTAAACTATATCCAGGAATATATACATAGGTAGTACCCCCCCACAAAAAAAAAAAAAAACAAGAAAATGGTTACCATGACTGTCAGAATAATTTCTCTGAAGGGAAAGCAGAGAATATGACTGAGAGAAGATGAGAGGTCTAGGTACTTCTGGGTTCTCTGTTACGTGTATGTCTCCATCTTTCTGTTTCCCCATCCTTCTCTCATGCACACACAATATACATATACACATATCTATACATACCAGAAAAATGTTTTATCAAAACAGACTAATGTTGGGCCAGCCAGGTGGCATGGGGTTAAGCGGCTAGACCCCACATGGCAACTCAGCTGTTTGAGTCCCAAACTTCCAAACTAGGGCTCCAACATCAGTCTCGTCTAAAGATTCTCAAGTGATTCTACTGTAAAGCCAAAAGCCAAGGATGGGATCTGCTGTTTGAACAAATAAGTGGCTGGACACTAACAGTGGCGCAGAGGTAAAATGCAACACGTTCGAGTCTGGAGGCCTTCCTGAGTATGCTGGGCATACGCTTGCCCATGATCTTAGGCTGGCTGACAGCCAGGGGTAGATTCCAGTATCAGGACCCTGTGGGAGGCATCTGTCTCTGTTTCTGTCTATCTCTCTCACTCATGGCAAAAATAAGTAAATAAGCTTTTTAAAATAAATAAATAAATAAACAAGTGGTTAGCAAAACACACATCTATGTCTTCTTTTACAACATGTCTTCCCAATCAGCTCGTATGATCCATTAGCCAAAAATGTTTACCAAGGAACGGCAACAAATCTTTTCTGTGACTTTTACAAGTTATTTTTAATACACATCACTAACCACTAAGCCAGCAATAGCCTTAAACATTGAGCAAACTATTACTATGAAAATGTGATGGGCACAATAATCTAGAAGCAAATGATAGATAGTCTTAAATAACACATTGATTAGAGAGTACTTCTGTTTTGTAAGGCTTTTCAATGTTTCGTAACTCCTGAGTAGAGATATTGAAGTGTATTCAACACAGTAAAGTCTTGGAAGACCAATAAATTTATTTTAATTCACACAAGTCCATTAAAATAAGGTCTACTCTGATTTCCAAAGCCACATACATATTTATGGTGGTCTCAACTTGTGCACCGATAGTCAATCAGTTAGATAAATATTGAAGGAGACCTTCAATACTATACATCAGAACCTATAGACACAAAAATTGACATAGTCCCTGCTTTTGAAATGTGTACAGCCAGCTCACTTCTCTTCACAATAAAACAAATGTCTGGCCCATGATATCACTGTCTGTCAAACTATAGCTCTACGCTTAGACACAAAGTATGTGAATAGAAATCAGGAAACTATCCAGCCTACAAGAAAACTAATCTGAAGGTTAAATTCATTCAACCTACATTGTATATGGATGTAAAAATTTATAGATATTTATAAAATGCCAAAAAGGAATGGAAAACAAAGTAAAAGCAAGGCAAGTATAATTATTACCAAAAATGTACGTTGAGAAAAGAGAACTTTGCATAAGTATCACATGCAATCTCTGAGATGTTTTCAAGACTCTCGATGAGAATGGGAGAAGAATGGTGTCTTACAGTATGCTCCCCAAGCTGCTCACGGCTCTGGTACATCCATAAACAAATTAGCCTTCTGCACAGGAGATCAGAGGTGGATGAGTCCAGGATAGGATTTGCAAATATAAAAACACTCCTTAGAAAGATAAGGAAACAAGGCAGCCTGTGGAGCACAAGACCAACGAGGCAGGTATGGCTGAATCATAAAGCCAAAAGATAACGGAGGAGGAGTGATACCAGCAGAATGGCAGGTGTTAGCTCCCTGAAATTTCTTTTCTGATTAGATGTATTTGAGATATTCATTACAATCACAACTGAAACTGAAAATAGTTTGGGAAACATCTATCATATTCATAATCATTCCAGAAAATTCACATTGTGATGTACAACACTAGAATGTTTTTCATGGTTTTTGCATCTCATAAAAACTAGTTATACTTGGGACTTGCAGATGGCATAATGGTTACATCTCTGGACTCCCAAGTAGTAGACCATGGTGCGAATTCCAGACCCAGCAGCTTAAATCTCATGCCAGGTGCATCTGTATGCATGCTTGAAATCCCAAGAGGAGAATGAAGGAGAAGGACTTGTAGCATGGACATCCCCCCAGAGAGTGATCTCTCACTTTCTGTCTTTCTGCCTCTCTCTGTCTCTCTGGTGAGTCCATGCACCCTATAGCAAAAATCTCTCTAAGAAAAAAAAAAAAAAAAAAAAAGAAAAAACGAGTTATACTTTATTTTAGCTTGTGGAACTGGTACTACTACATACATGAAACTAAAACGTCTGTATCAAAAATCCAAGATGGCAACCCAGTTTTTGACCTTCAAATTCCAGGGACATTTCCAGACTTAATTACACAATGTGGGCATCAGCACAAGAAATTAAGAATCCAGACATAACATTGTATTGCTACTAGCGAAAGGTTTAAAATATCTGGATGTGAACATTCATGAGCTGTACCTTTTGGAGAGATCATTTAATGCTGAAGTTTCAAGTTGCTTAATGTATGAACAAAAAAAAAAAAAAAGTGGTATCTGCCCAGCCTCCTCCCCAGAAATGTCAGAAGGCTGTAAGAATGTATAGGACAAGACTCGTAAGAATGATGAAAGCCAGTACTGGGAGGCTGAGTAGGTGTACACATTTGTCAGATTTTTTTTTCTTTAATTTGCCAGAAGGTATATGTGCTCTCCAGAGAGAGAGAGAGAAAGCACTCCCCAATGGGGTATGGTCATGCCAGAACGCCTCCATTTCTCCCTGCTTTCAGGATTTTGTGCCTACATGTACACATGCCCAGAAAGTTTTTCAAGTTACTGGTCTAGGACTTGAACTGCATGGTAGGCCATATGGGATACAACTTCCTTAACCACCAGGCCATGGGCTGGCCCCTGTCTGAGCTTTTAATACAAGAAAAAAAGACCATAGTCATTAAATATGTATGTGGTATGTTTGGGAACAGTTTTCCTCTAGTTATAATTTAAAAGCATGATTGAAGAGAACTAGCTGCCTGCTCCTGGGATGCTGTAATTGCATCAGCGTAGCATACTGGATGTGCCATAATCCCAGGCCTTGGGCAGCTGGCAGGCAGTCATTAGGTGTCCTGAACAGCAGACACACCATACCTCCTTTCCAGACTGCACTATCAGGTTTTCTTTCATTTATTAATATTTCTTCAAGGCTGTGAGTCAAGTCCACCTGTCATCCATTCAGCAAATATTTTCTAACAACGTACTATGTGTGATACACTCTTGTGCTCTCCCCTCACACCACAGGCGAGGTGAAATTCTCAGAGGCCCTCTCAGTTGAACCTCCCTGTTCTGTCTGAGACAAATGAAAATACACTGCTGCCTAATTGTATTATTGGTAAACAGACAACGTGTAGCTCATCATGCCTTGCAAATGGCCTTTTGAAATCAACATTGGTAGTCTGCATTCAAGAAAACATGGCCAGGAAGGGCCCACTGACCGTTCTTACACTGGAAGCCAGAGCCTCGTGTCCCAAGTCCCTGACCAAGAAATATTAAGCTCTTTAAAATATAGAAATATACAGAAAATTTAGAAATATACAACTTCTACAGGTGACTTCCTTCCCTCCTTCAGCATCAGGGTCATAAGCAACAAGGGGTCCTCTGTTAGAAGAAGAAGGTTGAAAAGGATAAACAAAATAGGAGAGCTATGTTCTGCCTACCTGAGACGAAGGTGAGAAGATTGGGAAAAAATAATAAAATGCATATGTGTGGATGAAAACAAATAAAGAAATCACCAAAACCACACTGATTTTGCTCTTGCTAGATAAGAATCTGAACTCCTTGGGGACCAGCAGGTGGCATGGTGGTTAAGGCACTGGACACTCCCATATGGCCGACCACAGCTGGAGTCCTGAATCTGGTGGCTTGCATTCTCTCTCTCTCTCTCTCTCTCTCTCTCTCTCTCTCTCTCTCTCTCATCAAATTAAAATAAATAAATAAAATTAAATAATTCTTTTTTTAAAAAAATATAATTCAAACTCCTCATTCTATGGAGAGTAAACATTTATTCAGTGCTTTACACGCATTGTCTCATCTAATCCTGACAGCCATTCGGTGAAGAACTATGTCCTATTAGCTTCGTTTTATAGGGGCAGAAACTGAGGCTTTATGTGAACCTAGACTTTCATCCTCTAAAATCAAGTTTCTACTTAATATGCCTCCCATTAAGTAAAGGATGGCTTGAACTAGCCTCAACTGCAATGATATAGTTCATGTAATCGTCAAAGAAAATATATACTAAAACCAAAAATGACAAAATATCAGGACTACAAAAATTCACATGCTTTAAAAGGAAACACAGGAGAGTCTTGAACTATAAAAATCAGGAACTCTCTCTCTTTTTTTTTTTTTTCCTAAATCAGGGACTGGTTCATGTAGGACTATATATCCTTGTATCTCCTACTACAGATTCCAGATGGGAAGGTTGAAGTTGTACAGAAAGATCCACACAAGAATAAAAAGACTCAAAGTAGATTTTTCAAAAGAAGGCAAGAAAAGACTGAATTAGAACAAATCAACAAATCAAGAGTGAAGAGAAACAAGCAGAAAGAAACCAACCTGCAGCCATTCTAAGGACCCATCTTACACCCCACGCCCAGGCCTCTCCTGCACATGTTGTCCCTAGGTGTCTCCACACACACACATACACGCTCATGACAAAGCTGCAAAGTAAGAGCTGTACAGCTACAGGTATGGGAAGGGAATGTGCGTGTATGGGGATGTGGAGTAGGACTACAGAGATTATTGAGGTTTCTACCTAGACAGCCCCACACCAAGGCTAATACTGAAGAGTCAAGCCAAGGCCTTGTAAACCTTACTGTGGCCAAATAAAGGGAGGCTTTGTAATAGGACACGCGGCTGCCCATTCCCCTCAGGAAGGCCATCACTTTTGCCTCCCTATATTACCTACACTTGCCCAGACCCCTCTGACCCACCTTCTTCAACCACTGGCCTTCTAACCTCCAAGCCCTGGTAGTTTTAAACGAGCATTTCATTCCTTTTTAAACAAAATTGTACAAGGACAGCAACCAGCATGCATATCCTATTTTAAAATCTGAAAACTTTAACTTTTTCCCTCAAGGTAAGAATTACGAGATTCCTTGGCTGCTGTCATTTTTAAATGGATTCTAGTTCCCTTTGTCCAATCAAAAACTGCCATGTGCTTCTGGCCACATCTAAGGACACCCCAGTGGAGAGAAGCTAGGGAAAGGCACATGGCCAGCCAGCTGGGAACTTCAAAACCCACCCTGGGCCAGAACCCTTCGGGACACACACTAGGGAAAGGTGAAATATTCAGTATTTCCATTTACATTATTTTCCCTAGAAATTATAATTGAGGGCGAGAAAGTGACCTGAATACAACCCTGTGTTCTATTTCCCAGATGTGAGAGTAAGTGCGTAATCCTCTATTCTAGTCTGAGGGCCATTGTTGCCAGACAAAAGTAGGAAGCTTATATTTTAAGGAAGAGTTTAAGGGGCTATTTCTGCTTTAAAACATAGCACCTTAAACAGAGAATGTATTCAATAAGAGTTTACCAACTTGAACTCCAAAAGAAATCCAAATAACTTGAGTGGAGACGTTCTTTTTCTTAGGAGTTCAATTCTGTATTAAATCTTTACTGTCAGAACACCAATTCCTTCAAAAGAAAATGCTAAAAATAGGGATGAAAGACAAGGAACACCTTGTCAAATTAATACTTTAAAATTTCACAGATGACATAGATATCCTAGCTAAGTATTGTAAAACAATGTTACCAGTTGACCATAATAATTTACCACAGGATCAATTCTAAAGAACATTCTCACCACCCTTAGTATTCATCCAGTGGGTTACCTTAGCAACTGGAGGAACATAATACCAGCTTAAAATGTCAGAAAAGAAGGTGTTGAGATATTCGTCCCATCAGATACTATCAGAAGTGACAAGTAGTGACAGAAGGCTAGAAAGCAATACCGCATGTGAGCACAACTGTTTGAGAAATGTCAAGATTTCCGAGAGGAACTTACAAAACCCCAGACTCAGTTGTTACCCACAATGCATTCATTTTAAAACTTAAAAATAAAACTGGAAACTTGTATTTTGTAATAAATCTGTCCTTCATGCATCTCCTACCCATTGGTGTTTCTGCTGCTCTTATTGCTCTCAAATTCTCTACCCAGTACAAAGCTTTGAGGCAGAACAAAGCTGACATTTCACAGAGTCTGTGGGCCAGCAGGCAAGCCTGATAATTCAGTATGCCATCCCCTGGCTAATGATACCTAGACACAGAGAAGTCGGAGCCAGAAAGCAGGGCCCTGCTCCTGAGTCTTGCCCTATTGTCTTTCTATATCCACAGTCAGTTGATGGTATTTAAGGCCCAACATACAAGCCAACTCCCTTTCAAGTGTTAAACAAATCGTGTTGCTTACTGGTTACAGATTTCTTTTCTCTATACAAAGAAAGAGAAACAGACATTTTCCCCTGTTAGACATTGCTGGGCCACACATTCCCTTCTTTTGTTGCCTGGAAAGAAGGTGATAGTTCCAGGCATGTGGCTTAAAGCAAGATAAATGTCACATAAAATCAGCAATTTCCACTGAGTCTTTCATAATGAACTGTTAATTCTCACTTAATGGCCTTTCCTAGAGAAAAGAAGCAATATTGAAACTGATCTTTAAACTCCAGGGAACACTAAACAATCAAGACCTATTTTCACGGTAGCTGAATAATCCTTAATCCTACAAACTTTCTTCTAAAGTCCTTCTGAGCTTCTGTTCTTCTTTTTCCTTTTTCTCCATCAGTTGTAAAGCATAGAAAAGCCAACTTTCTCTTTCAAAGGGCACTAATTTATCAAGACCTATTAATAGAACAAAGCATCATGCTAACCACCCTTCACCTTAGTAATACTGGGTGTCGGGAAAGTCATGAAAACCATGCATAAAAACCATAGAAAAATACATCTTGACTTTCCCAATGACCTAATAACGTCCCACTATATTACTGATGCATTACACTTGTGGTCTATGACAAGGTTTTCTACTTTCTCTTCAAGTCAGTATTTATTATACTGTAACTTGTTTTTTACAGGCACTACTTGACCTTGCCTTATAACACATATTCTGCAACTAATATATCATTTCTCTAATTTCTGGATTCAAGTCTAAGTCTGTTGTAGTTGTTATAACTCCATCAGTGCTATTTGCAAGTTAAGTAGCATACCCGATCTGACATTTGGAATAAATTATTGAAGTATTAAATTCTGTAAGCTACTTTCAGTGAGTCCTGCCAGTTCCACCATTTGGTCTTCTTTGGGGACAACTCTCTAACCAACAACTTACCCACATACGAGAAGTCAGCTCTCTATATACACCAACTGTGTTTAAACTCAAAACACCCCTACAGGAAAGTTACAAAATCTCATAGATTTACCCTAAAAATTTCTTTCACTCATAGAATCTGAGAAAGCATTGAGAGCAGTCTATGAAATGCAAGGTCTACTAAAATCCCAAGGGAGGCATGAGCCTGAGGCTTTGGTTACACCCTACACTCATTCGAGTCAGTGCCCAAAAGGCACGTCTTAGTGTACAGTACACAAACTGATGCCACAATGGTTATAAATATGCAAAGTAACCTCACCCTTTCATCATTACAACATTTCCAGAATTCATGACGTAAAGAATAATGGATAGCCAATCTGCTGTCTGTGCTATTTTTAATGGACCAATGTAAATTCTTGACAAACAATTTGTAACTTCCTCTCTTTCTGCTCCCCTCTTTATTATATATACCAGCTTCTTGGCAGCCATTTCTAGTCCAGATTCTAGTGAATCTGTGTCACCTGGGAAAATCATCCTAAGCCCTTGGTTCATAGAACTCTTTTGCTTCATGAACTTTGCCCCAGCCTTCTATTTTAGGTTGACAACTTAATTATAAAAGTAAGAAAAAAGTTTAATTTTTAAAATTTAATTACCTATCAGAATATTAATAATCTATCACATGAAACTTTGTTCGGTCAAAGATTTTAATAGTCTTGCCCTACAGATGCAATTCATGGTATTGTCTTTACAAAACCAGGTTTTATTGCTTTTATGATTAGCATAATAAATAATTCCATCTCTTCTATAACAAAGAGAAGAACTCCTGCCTGTAGGGGAACTTTTCATCATCTGAACTATTTTTACCTACAGAACTGCAGAGGAGTCTAAATTCATTTTTCAAAATAATAGTAATTTACTTTGGTAAAAAAAAAATCTTGAATTTGCCAAATTTGTTTGTAAGTGTATTAATAAATATGTATGAGAAATATTCTTCATGTGACTTTTTTTTTAAGAGTCTGTTTTGTTTTCCTTTGTTTTTTCTCGTAAATCACAAAGTATAACCAGGAGAATCTCTATCTACTCCATAGGTTGGAAGAGAAGTTACTCTGTTCCCAGGAGCAATACTGTCAGTCTTCTGAGATGGCATCTGTAGCCTCCTTGGGTTCTTGACCCAAATGGCAGCCTCCCTGCTGGTGATAGCAAGCTCGGTTTCTGCCAGGCCTGTGAGGCTCTTGGGAACACAGCTAAAGGGAAGTAGTAAGAGCAGGAAAGGGAGATTTCTCACTCAAAAGTCATCTGAACATCAACGCAGAGAACATAGGAATAAAATTAAATTATCCCGCTTAACTTAATTGTCAAAATTATGCTAACCTTTAAGAAAAATTTTCTGTCAAAAAAACAAACAAGCAAAAAGCCTGAAGTAAAATATAAGATAAATGGTGAACTCATATTAGATAATATCATTACTAGTCAATGTTGTGCAACAGATGCAGGGTTCTGAGACCTTGCAAAAGCTTCTGTCGTGAAAGTCATTTCGCAGAGGGAACGGGCTTAATTTTGTGAAACAGAAATCCAATTTTATTTACGGCCTAAAATTAAATAAAAACTGGGGTATTTCCTTCCCTCAAACATATAATGAAGCTGCATTGTGACTAATGATGGGTAAGAGGCTCTGCTTTTCTTTACGAGACACAACAACTCCACTCGGACTCTGGGCCTTCTTCAGCATCTCAGGTCTGCCTGCAAAGTCTCAATGACTGAAGAGGAGAAAAAAAAGAGAGAGAGAGACTTATCATGAAATGCAAGGAAATACAGTAATGCTTCACAATAAGGTTTCAGTCAGGCTCTTCCAAGACAAAACCATTGCGGAAATCAATTAATACTTATTTAATCTTCTCTGTTTATTCCTAAAAAAAAAATCATAAATAAATTGCTAAACACAAAGAGGTTTTTTTGTTTGTTTGCTTGTTTGTCTGTTTTGAGAGGTTTTTGCTATAGGGCATGCGCGCTCGCCAGAAAGATGGAGAGAGACAGAGAGATAGAAAGCGAGAAATCACCCCCGGGGGTGATGGCCACGCCGCAATCCCCTCTCCTCCATTCTCCTCCCAGGATCTTGGGCACGCACGCACACATGCCCGGCGTGAGTTTAAGCTGCCGGGTCCAGGACTCAAACCACGGTCGACCACATGGGAGTCCAGCAACATAGCCATTACACTAACTGCTGGTCCCCAAAGAGGTTTTAATAAGAGTAACAGCAAGTATGAAAATGGTTTCTAGATAAATACTAAGATAAATAGTTACTAAGAAAGAAACGTTTCCGCTTACACTGCCACTAACATAACTCATTATAAACTCCAAGGCCTCCATGCCTCAGTTTATTTCTCACTTTAATACTATACTTTACCTACCTCAAAGACAAGCAACACTAACAAAATCTGTATCCTAGAAAAAGATATATGAGCATATGAGAGACTCTAAACTGCTTAGATAAAACTTCACTAAGTTAAGTATCACAAAAGACACATCCAGAATGGTTCAAAAGTAGCAGAATGGGCAAGCTGGTGGCATGGTGGTTAAAGTGGCTGGATCCCATATGACCAGCTGCTCAGTGTGAGTCCTGGACCTGGAGGCCTGAAAAACATATGAGGCACATGAGTGTGTATACCCAAAATCTCAAAAGGATAATGGAGAAGGGATTGTGGATGCTATCCTCCCAGAGGTGATTTCTCCCTTTCCTTGTCTCTCTCTTTCTCTCTCTCTCTCTCTCTCTCTCTCTCTCTCTCTCTCTCGCAAGCACACATACTCTATAGCAAAAACAAAAACAAACAAAATTATCAGAACCCCTACCAAATGAATTTAAGTAGACAATGAGCCAAGCTCATCCACTGATACACAAGTGCACTGTAAAAATCATATTAGATGACCCACTTGATCCAGAGCATCAATGTTAGTACTCCACCAAATGTTCTTGTTTATTTCCAACTAAATAATGATTAGTTTACGCCTCATTACTTGGTTTAGTCAAAATAATGAAAGCTCAAGCCCTGCCCTAGGTAATTGTATCTAATACAATTTCTAAAGTAAAAAATTAAAGTGATGTAAAAGAATTTGTATTCGAATCTAATCACTTCAGTGCCCAATTTGTTTTTATAAAAAAAAAAAAAAAACTAGAATAATTCTGACAAAAGCATCCTTATAAATACATCTGTTAAGGACTATCCATCTAAAAATCAGCCATTATGGGACTTAGCATACATACACAACAGAAATGAGGTTGGGAAGGCAGATACAGACGTTTTTCTTTTTAAAGAGAATTTTGCTATAGGGCATGTGCATTCATTCACTGGAGAGGCAGAGAGAGTCAGAGAGAAAGCAAGAAATCACGCCTCAGGTGGGATGGCCATGCCGCAATCCCTTCTCCATTTTTCTCTCAGCATTTTGGGCACGCATGCACATGTCCCCAGTATGAGTTCTAAACCACCAGGTCAAGAACTTGAACCATGGTTGACCATGTGAGAGTCAATGACATAACCATTATTCCATCTGTTTGTCCCAGCAGATACAGATTTAAGCTCGCTCGCGATGGAAGGCATCAAATTCCATGAGTTGGTCATAAACCTGCAAGTAAAATTTAGTTAAAACATGGCTACTAACTCTGTTCCTAGGCACTGATGCTGTAAGAGAAACTCCATTACGCATCGAGGCTACAGACAAGGTTACATCAAATACTACAAACTATTAGGAAAAGACTAGAAAAGCTCTTGGGAATTTTCAGAGGAATTGTTTAACATAGCAGGATTTTATCCTTCACCTGTACTTTCATTTATCCATAACAACTCTAAATTGTTTTCCCTATACACACACATAGATACATAAAATATGCTCTACATATGGAAATCCATTCACATGCACATGTGAAAATCAACCTTTACTGAGAAGTTAGTATGTTCAGAGGGACCAGCAGTTAACATAATGGGTATGTCACTGGACTCCCATGTGGTCGACCGCAGTTCAAGTCCCAGACCTGGCAGCTTAAACTCACGCCAGGCACATGTGCATGCATGTCCAGGATCCGTAGAGGAGAATGGAGGAGAAGGGATTGCGGTGTGGCCATCCCCCCTGGGGGGTGATTTCTCACTTTCTATCTTTCTGTCTCTGTCTTTCTGGTGAGCGCATGCGCCCTATAGCAAGAACCTCTCCAAAAATAATAATAATAATAATATGTTCAGACACTGTTTTAGAAGCCTCATCATATATAATCGAATTTAATTGTCACAACAAGTGAATGAGATGGTACTATTACACCTCATTTTAGAAAGTAAAAATTGGTGGCACCAGAACCAAAATAACTTGCTGAAGTCTCATAGCCAGGAAATAGAAAGATCAGGATTTGAGCCTGACTCCAACAGCAAGTATTCTTAACAGCTATGGCACCAGAATTGTTTTCCCACAGATTACAATATCTTACCATGACAAAGAATCACTCTGGTTTTTCTCTCATGAAAATACATGTTACACATATATTGGGTCGTTGGAAAAGTCATGATATATTTTTTTCTATGCAAAAATATATCATGACTTTCCAACAACCCTATAAATATTAACAGAGAGGTCAGAAAGGACATCTTGATGATATAATTCTTCCTATTATAAGGATATGGACAAATCAACAGTCCAGTTAGAAGCCTGGTAAACAGAGTGCATCTCCAAATAGCAAGGAGAGGGCAATAAGATGACCCTTGACACCTTGGTGTTTAGCCCAGTATTCTGTTTCTCCAACTTATTTATTAGTTACTTCTACCAGCTAAAGTAATTTTGAGCTGCCAGATGGTGGCACAGTGGTAAAAAGCGAGGTTTTGCAAGATAATTCTACACAGACAGGTTCCTGGTTCAAGTCCAAAGACCTCCCTGAGTACATCAGGCCCACACTTACTCGTGATCTGGGGCTGGACTGCAGCATCCCTGTTGCAGATTCTGACTTCTTCTCTTTCTCTCTTTCTCTCTCTCCTTTCTCTCTCCTCTCTCTCTCTCTCTCCTCTCCCTCTGTCTTTCTCTCTGTCTCAGTCATGGAAGAAATAAATACACTAAAGAAAGAAAGAAACTCTGAGCATGCTGCCCGACATGGAAAATTATATGCAGGTACTATTGCCTATCCACAGATTAACTACCAAGATATATTAATTTACATCTAAATTTTGCCATGAAAAAACTATATAGGCCATAGGTGATATATTGTTTCTTCAAGAAAGTCGTGACAAGTTTTGCATAGAAAAACAGAAAAAATTACATCATGACATAATTTCCCAACGACCTAATAAATGCCATTTTGGAGGCAGTTAGTTTTAAGCTGTTCATGTAGTTATGAAGTCCCGTGAATAACAGTTGGTCATTTTGCAGATGCACAGATTGAATCACTGTAGGCACCAAGCCATTGCACTGAGACAGTTCCTGGAGTAGGGAAGGAGCCCTAGGACTGACCCAATGTGCCTTCCATGAGGCCTTGATGCTCATTACTCATGGGCTTGAGCGCAGCGACTGGTGAGAAATCATAAAAGCCCTGTGTCTTTGTCAAAATGATCTGCCTTCTGAAAAATGAAATACTCCCCAGTATAATAGTTAGAAATCTTTTTACTCATCCAAGAGGCTTATATACATATATGCACACACACACACACACACACACACACACACACACACACTTACATACACACGTACATGTGCATGTATGTTTATGAATCCCTCTATATCCCTTTGACAGCAAAGGGCTCAGCGCACAGGAGGCACTCAAGAAGAATTTGGTGAATGAATGAAAGGTGTATCCTTCAGGTATCACTACTGCATCTATCTCATATCTTTTCGCTAGGCCCTGGGGGATAATGGTGAGCAGGATGGACACAGTCCACAGTCTCAGGGAGCCCATTCTTTATCAGTATCGATCAGCTACCACAAAGCAAAGTGCAGCACAAAGGATTCAGGCTCATTGCTGGATTAGGCTTGTGTGACTTCTCTCACCCAAGGTCTTAAAAAATAAGAAAAATCCTCAAGTGTTCAGGAGAGTTTTAATACAACCCTACTTAAAGGAAACAAAGAAATCCTCTTGGACTGCGACTTATGGTCCTATAATTCTGGTTGCAAAAATCATACCCCATTGCCTAGAATAGTGTATTTAATCTTATTTATGATCAAATTTAAGCTGACCTGTAACTTATAACTAGGATTTATCAGGAAGCAGAAACTCTTAAAAATAGCATCATCTAATCACAAAGCTAAGGTCATGGGATGAATGCAGAAAAAAATAATAATATATGTCAGGTTCAAAAAAAAGCAGTATCTCCGTACTTGCAATAAACTTGTGTAATCTGTAATCACCATAATGAGCAACTATTGAATAGTTTAATCTTACGGGCATATATATAACATCGGTTGCTCTGTTTACACACAGACTCAAAATAACTGCATTGAAGGTCCATTTAGTATTTAGTAACTCCAAAAGTTAGTACACGTACAATGCAAACAAACCCAGTGACACTAACATTTTTAAAGATGTCAATGCACTGGTTACATTTCCTGCACAGCCACATTTCTTCCAAGTCTGTCACATAGTTGATGCATGATCTTGCTTACTACTGACCCCACCAGTAGGGCAGCAATGTCCCCTCCTTGCAGCAAGAAAACTTGCTAAAGGAAGTGGAGCCACAGCCCAAGGAAGCTGACTCAAGAGCCTGCCACAAAGAAGTCCTTACCCCTGTGCCATCTACCCTGCACCTCCTGGGACAGAGTAGCAGCAGAGATGAGTGGCTCATCCTGGGGAGCTCAGGCACAGCAGAGTGAGGCTCAGGTAGAGAGAACAGGAAAGTCCATGCAGGGAAATGGACAGTTTATTATAAGGGACTTTTAGAACGTGACACAGAAAGGGGGCGTCTGAATTTTCTGGTGAAGACTCACCTGCCAGTGAGGAATTTCCCAAGACGGTCCAGCCCTGAGGCAACTCCAGATGCATCAGAGCCAGCACGAGCTCCTCATCCAAAGCAGGCAGCGCTCCCACCGTGAGGGCGAACGGGGTCAGCAGGGTCTGGTGGCTAGAGGCCGTGAGGCGATCCACCTGGGTAACCAGCAAGCGGGCCAGCCGGCAAGCCATGTCGTCCACGTAGGTCACCGAGCAGGAGCCCATGGTCACCGGGGAGTAGCCTTCTGAGCAGAGGCACACGGACATCATCACCGTCTCCTGACACCCATGGCCTACGTGACAAGACAGTGAACAGTTCACCTAAGCCTGCAGGGGACGCTCGCCCAGTGTCCACCGCGCTTGCCCCACAGCCCAGGCAGACAGCACTCTGGGAGCACAGGGCAGAAAGGAAAGCCAGCCATGAGCTTCAAACGCTGCCAAGCCTGCGGGCCTCATCTTTTTTCAGTGACTCCTGATTTTAAAATTACTGCGCTCTGAGTATTTTAGTGTCTACGCTGTCATTACCAAACATTGTCATTTGGATACCTTCACCTTTTACTCCTACTCCAAGCTCTGAGCTCAAGTTTGTCATTTTAAATCTTTTTCTCTTTCTACTCTGCCATTTCCTCTTGAGTTGTTTATTTTTACATATTTATTTAGGTGACTGTTTTATAAGGTCACCACAAAATCACACAAGTTCACCCTAATTCCATAGATGACTCAACAGAAAAGTAGGTAAATGTGCACGTGTGTGCGCGGGCATACTGTATTGTTCATGCTCTCACTTCCATTAGCTTCTCTATCTTGTGAGTGCTCTCGGTCTTTCTGTAGGTGGTCACCTCATCCTGCTATCTGCCTGCCTTAAACTCCTCCTCATCTTTGCCTCACTGTCTCATCTTGTCAAGATGTTTGTTTATTTTATTTCTTTCATGAGAGAGAGAGAGATGGAACACAGAGGGAGACAGAGACAGAAAGGCAGGCATCCTCGACAGGGTCTCGTCATACCCCATCCACTTCCCCCAGCCCTCCAGCTAGTCCTTGGGCAAACTTGTGCTCTGTGTGCTTGTGAAATTCTACTCACATACAGTTTTTTTTAAATCTCAAGAATTTATTGTTTTTAAATAATTATTTAATTTAACTTATTTATTTATTTACTTTTATATTTATTTGACCAGAGAGGGACAGATTGAGAGAGAGAAGGGGGACCAGCAGTTAGCGTAATGGCTGTTGCTGGACTCCCACGTAGTCGACCGCGGTTCGAGTCCTGGACCCGGTGGCTTAAACTCACGCCAGGCGCGTGTGCGTGCATGCCCAAGATCCCGAGAGGAGAATGGAGGAGAAGGGACTGCGGCGTGGCCATCCCCCCTGGGAGGTGATTTCCTGCTTTCTGTCTCTCTGTCTCTCTCTGTCTGTCTGGCAAGTGCACGCGCCCTATAGCAAAAACCTCTGCAAAAAAGAAAAGAGAGAGAGAAGGAAAGTGAGAAAGGAAGCTGCCAGGTTCAAGATTTGAACCGTGGTCAGCCATGCGGGAGTCCAGCACTCTTAACCATCGCACCATCTGCTGGCCCTGCACATACAGTTTTATGCTGCCGTTGGCAGGATTTCCAGGAATTAGGAGCAACAAACCACTGTCATTTTGGTAATCATGGCTAGACAGAGAAGAGTTACTCAGCTACCACTGACCCAGTGTCTCCAGTCCCAAGCAATTGGCTAATGGGCACACGTCCTTCCTCCTCTGCCTTCTTCTCCAGTGCCTTTCCCCAAAGGCTATGCCACCTGGGCTTCGAGGAATAAGAATATCTCAAGTTCACTGAAAAAGAACTACTGCTTCTCTTACACTGGGTCTTTTTTTTTTTTTTTTGGAGAGGTTTTTTATTTGCTATAGGGTGCGTGCACCCGCCAGAAAGACAGAGAGGCAGAAAGCGAGAAATGACCCCCCAGGGGGCATGGCCACGCTGCAACCCCTTCTCCTCCATTCTCCTCTTGGGATCTTGGGCACGCACGCGCACGCGCCCAGCGTGAGTTTAAGCCGCCGGGTCCGGGACTCGAACCACGGTCGACTACGTGGGAGTCCAGTGACATAGCCATTACGCTAACTGCTGGTCCCGGGTCTTTTTTTTTTTTTTTTTTTTAAGAGAGATTTTTGCTATAGGGCATGTGAGCTCACTGGAGAGACAGAGAGACAGAAAGCAAGAAATCACCCCCCACCCAGGGGGGGGATGGCCATGCCACTATCCCTTCTTTTCTACTCTCCTCTTGGGATTTTGGGCACACAGGCACACGCACTGCAGTGAGTTTTAAGCTGCCTAGTCTGGGACTCAAACCCATGATCAACTATGTGGGAGTCCAGTGATGTAACTATTATGCCATCTGCTGATCCCTCATACTGACTCTTTTTCTTTTTTTTTTTTCCTTTTATTTATTTTCTTTTTTTTTTTTTGAGAGAGAGATTTTTTGCTATAGGCCACGTGTGCTCACAAGAGAAAACAGAGAAACAGAAAGCAAGAAATCACCAGGTAGGCTTAAAGATGGGTTTGTACTTCTCTATAACTCTTCTGTGTCTGTGTTATACATGTTTACGAACTGCCTTCTTTCCACACATAGCAGGTATACATGCTCCAGAAGCACTTAGAAACATATTTCCTTCAAAAAGGAGACTAATTATATTCCTAAGAAAAAATGAAGGCTTCCTGTATGATACAATTTTAAGAGAGATGATAGACCCACTGTTTAGAAAAATCAGCCAACCAACAAATGAAAACAAGAAAGGGTCAGCAGGTGGCATGGAGGTTAAGGCAGCTGGATCCCACATGACTGACTCCACAGTTTGAGTCCTGGGCCTAATGGCTTGAAAATCAGGCTGGCTGCATGCGTGTGTGTGTGTGTACCCAAAATCCTGAGAGAAGAATGAAAGAGAAGGGTTTGTGGCATGGCTATCACCCTAGGGAGTGATTTCTCACTTTCTCTCTCTCTCTTACTCTTTGTCTCTGTCTCTGCCTCTCTCTGGTGAGCACTATAGTAAAATCGAAAAAGAAAAATATAGAGAAACTATCCTCTTTGGTCCACAGGTAATGAGATTTAATTCCACCATTATGTTAAAGCTTGATGTCTCTTAGAGACACAATTAAGCCCCTCATGGACATACGAAACTACTTTTTCTGAGGACTACTAGCTCATAACACACAAACAGGGTGCATTAACTTGTCATCTGTCACCGTAGTATTTGAAGACAACTGGGGTAATTACAGGGCTCAAATAGGAACACTTGGTTGGTGGGGAAAGAAAGCTCTGGAGTCTGATATCCAGTAAGGAAGATCCTGGATGGACAGAGTACAGAGGAAGGCATCCCCAGATCCCAAAGGGAGCAAGGCAAGGGAAAGGTAGACCGGGGGCTGCCAGGTTGACCGTGTCAGTTTTACCTGTGCGAGCCCTGGCATTTGGCCCTGGGATTATAGGAGGTGACACTTAAGATACAGTGTTTCCTCCATTTGATTGCATCTAAAGCACACCCAACCTTGAGAGTTGGGTGCTGCCAGCAGGATGGGCCTACCCAGGCTAGGTCCAGGGTCCAAGCTGCAGGCATAGCTCAGACATGAGTCAATGCAGGGTGCATGCTCTTTCTAATCTGTGTACGCACATGCACATGCAAACACTCACATCCACGCAGGACCTTGGAGCACTGTTTTCTTTTCCCTTGTGGCTCTCTTCCTGGCCTATATGGCTGGGAGAAAGACACTTGCAAACAGAGATGTTCCAGGCACACAACAAAGAGGTCACCTCACCTGGAATGCTGGACCGGAGAACGTTATCCTCGATGCGCTCTGCAAACATGATGTGTCTCTGGTGAGAGCCATCATAAATAAAGTAAAACTCGGCATCTTCAGGAAGATAAACATTTTTGCCAAACTTTGCAAAGACTGTCATCTGCCCCTGAAAAATAAATAAGTCAGAGCATTTATATACTTCCTTGTCATGGCTCTAAGAAACCACCATAAAAAGAGCCTGGCCCCAAAACAATGGCATTTTTATATTCACTTCATGTAGTTGAGCTCAGATATCATGAATCCTTCTTTCCAACAACAACAATTTTTGACATCAGGAAAAATGCTTCCTGATATGTTTAAATATGAATGTCAGAGCTGGTTTGTTCTGTTTTAAAAGCTGGAGATGTTCAGGACATAGAGAAGACTTTTTTTTTCCTTCCTTCTAACTTTCTAGATGTGTGAGTGTAGCACCTGTCTTACTTTGAATTCAGATCTATACAGCATTTTTGCATACATTACATTTTTTACCTGTACCTGAAATATCACTACTCATGCAAAAATTCAAGATAATTATTCTTGGCTCTGGTCTTATCCTCTATGGAACCTTAAACATTCATGAGCATTGTCAAATAAATAAGACTACTACATGGGAACCAGCAGTTAACGTAATGGCTATGTTGCTGGACTCCCACGTAGTCGACCGCAGTTCGTGTCCCAGACCCGGTGGCTTAAAACTCATGCCGAGCGCGTGTGCGTGCATGCCCAAGATCCCCAAGAGGAGAATGGAGGAGAAGGGATTGCAGTGTGACCATCCCCCCGGGGGGTGATTTCTCCCTTTCTGTCTCTATGTCTCTCTCTGTCTGTCTGGTGAGCACATGTGCCTTATAGCAAAAACCTCTCCAAAATAAAAGACTACTACACACTGGCTTCACACTTGTCAGGCATTTCCATTTGCTGTTTGTCTTCTCTGAGGGATTTCCACATCCTCTTTCTAACCTGGCCTGGCCTCACACTTTCTCTTAGGAGCTTCTGCTCAGCACACAGCCCTGCAAATTGCCCTGGTCCCAAGGAGAGGAGCTACCACTCCAGCACACTGTGAGGACAAATGTTGGAGAAGTGGGGCAGCAGGCTAGTGCTCTCAAGGATCTTCTCATCCTGGGGACTGGGGACTCACTCAGCAGGGTTACACCCAAGGGAGCAGCAATCCCTAACAAGCCTGCCAGATCCCCTTGGCTGGAAGATTAGGGACTCTCTATACCACACACAAAAAGGTAGTACAAAGTGGGGCCTCCAGGGAGAGGGTGCATTCCGCCCAGCCTGTGGGAGTGGCAGGGAAATGGAAACCAGAAGGTGGAGAGGATCATCCACTTTGGAGGGCCTCCAGGGCCCAGCCTGGTGTGCTGAAGCATCCGGGCTTCTGTGTGCTTGCCCAGCAAAAACACCCCCGCTCTCCGAGATTTGCACACCCTGAGATGGGGAGAAAAGAGAACAAAGAAATGTCCACACAGTCTCCCTAATGTCTGTTTGCCTTTTAGGAAGATCACGGTGACAGATGGTAGGAGAATAAAAGTGAGGCCAATTAGGATCAAAAACAAACCAACAAACAATAACAACAACAGAAAAAAAAAAAAAAATAGTGCAGAGCTCCCTTCTCCAGTAGCCATATGGTTATTAATTCTTAAAACTTTATAAATTAAAAAGCAATGTCTTCCTAGTAGTTTGCAGTCCATTGAATATATTCATAAAGTTATCCAAAATTATGGATTGATATAAACACAAATTACGGAGCTCTGAAAAAAAATCACCAGTTTACAATTAGGAATTGTCCTTTCTCTGCCTATGAGCACACACACACACAAATGTAATCAATAGAAAATAGCCTGCCAAGAAAAATTTACTATACAATAGCTTCCAAAAAAGTTCAGGAAGGAGATCTGAAAAGCAAAAAAAAAAAACAATAACAAATGTCTGACATGACTGAGAAAGGAAACGTACATTTCAATTCCTAAAAAAGGAAGAACAGCTTGCTTTAGTCATGTTGCTACAGGGACTGTTAATTATCCACAACAGAATCCAACCTGACCTGTTTGTGATTTTTTTTAATAGAAAACAAATTGTATAAACAGAGCAAGATTTTCACAGATCACAAGGATATCAAATTTGATTCTATTTAAAACAACTATCAGATTACTATTTTATTTGGTTGGGTGAACAAGGACTACGACTTATGAAAGAGTTTAATTGCAACCTTTTCCAACACAAACTTAGCCTCAAACAGTACAGTATGTTAATTCATTATACCTCTTTCAAGAACCATACCACGCTTCACATTAGTAAAAGAAATAAACAACAACCATGTCAAAAATAAGACTTGCCTACTAAAGGGAGATGCCCAACAATACTAGCACCAAGAATAATATTCAATAATAAAAGGAGTCCATTATTTGGTAATTACAAAGACATCAGAAGGCACAGTTATGAATATTATAGAAAAAGAATGAAAGGGAATAATACAGAAACTAACAGAAATACCCAGTGAAATAGGAAGGCCTAGAGAAGAAGACAGAAAAAGGAAATAAATGGCCCTGCATGTAGCCTGGTGGTTAAGGCTGCTGGATCCAGCATGGCCAACCACACAGTTCAAGTGCCAGACCCGGCAGCTTGAGAAATATGCTGATGTATGTGTGTGCATGCCCAAAATTCCAAAAGGAAGGAGAAATGAAGAAGAAATTGTGGTGTGGTCATTCCCCATGGAAGGTGCTTTCTCACTTTCTCTCCCCACCCCCACAACACACACACCCTCTGGCAAATTTTTAAGAAAAAATACAAAGGAAAAAAAATAAGAATGTTTTCATTCAGAAACAGTAGGTAAGTCTCAAAGGAGATAGGTTTAGATAAAACTACTTAAGATAATTCTACTGAATAGAATAAGAACGGATTTCAGAAAAAAAAAAAGTGCGGAGGAATAAACAAGGCATAGTCATGAGTAACAATTTTGGGCCATCTTTGGGGTTCTTCTAACCACTGTGGCCACTGAAAATCTGCTATTCTTCTTAAAAGGCCACTAATTTCATATATAATGAAGACAAATGCCCATTTTCAGAATTTCACCATATATTCTTCACTTCCCCACCTGGATTCAATTGAATTTTTTACTTCAAGCGATTGAAAACTATAAATTTGCCTACAGAAATGTGATGCCATCAATATCAAAGTTAGTGTGCTTCTTTCTACAAAGAATTCTATCGACCTAAATAAAAAAACACTCAAATATTTCACTGAAACTTCTAGAAACAATAAGAGGCATATTAGGCAAAAATAGCTCCTCATATTAATCTATAAATTAATTCAAATTAAAATCCAAATTGAATTTTTGCCAATGAAACTTGAGAGGCTTATTCTAAAGTTCATCCAGAAGAGTAAATACACAAGAATAGAAACAAAAGATTTGAGAGAGAATGTTTGAGCTGTGGGGGAAGAGGTCAGAGCTTACCCTACCACAAAACAAAATATACAATCAAACCAAGGTAACATAAATGAGTGGTAGGGGCATGGAAACAAACTGCAGAGTGCAGAGTCCAGAGACAGAAATAACCATGGGAACTCTGTAAGGAAGGTGGCATTTCAAATCAGTGGGAGAACAATGAACAAATCAGTAAATGGTCTGGGAACAATAGCCATCCATTAGAGGCAAAAGCATGTGTCCTATCAAGTACTTAAATTCTCAATTAATTCAATATCTAAAAATTAAAAGACTGTTTAAGAGTTTTCATTATTGAACAAAATAATAGCAATTAAAGATATCTAACTTTCATCTATGCTAACATCCTAAAGTATCAACTTTTTCTCATCTTCCCCTTCTAGATTTTATTCATATGCCCAGGTAATCATTACAAGGATAGACTAAGGCATAAACACACACGAACTCTCCTTGCTTCTATTGAAAGTATTTTCCATGTTGTCATGACCTTTCACACCCTTTCTAATTGCATTTCATTAAATGTTTGCTGTCCCATGATTACTTGGTTACTTCAATATCCCTCTACTGTTATACAGTAAGTGTTATTTCTAACTTATGAACTTTCTGAACATTACTGTAACAAACATTCACATGTATTAGGTTGGTGCAAAAGCAACTGTGGTTTCAGATCATAAATTTTAAATCATTATAACTAGGCTCAAACACATATTTAATAATCAAAGTAGGAACCCTTATAATCATGCATTTTTGCCAATGAGAAATAAGTTTGTTTATCCCTGTAGCATAAAAATATGTGCCTCAAGATTCAGTGAACTCTCGGAAAGCATCCTGCTGATTATGAAGGCGTTTTCCTTGCAAAAAGTCGTTGGGTTGCTTGAAGAAGTGGTAGTCGGTTGTCGAGAGCGTAGGTGAATATGGCAGATGGAGCAAAACTTCATATCCCAATTTGTTCAACTTTTGAAAAGTTGGTTGTGTGACAAGCTGTCAAGAGTGAAGAACTGGGCCCTTTATTGGGCACTGGCAAAGGCTGGCTGCAGCGCTGCAATTTTTGGTGCATCTCATCAACTTACTGAGCATACTTCTCAGATGTAATGATTTCGCCAGAATGTGACCAGACCCTACCAAATGGTGACCATGACCTTTTTATTTTTGGTGCAAAACTGGCTTTTGGAAGTGCTTTGGAGCTTCTTCCAACCACTGAGCTGGTCACCACTGGTTGTCATATAAAATCTACTTTTCTTCTCACATCACAATCGGCTAGAGAAAAGATTTTTTGTTGCATAGAGTAAGAGAAGATGACACTTCAAAACAATGTTTTTTTTTTATTCTCAGTCAGCTCATGAGGCACCCACTTATCAAGCTTTTCACCTTTCCCTTTTGCTTCCAATGCTGAACAACTGCAGAATGGTTGACGTTTTTCTTCAACAATTTCTCATGTAGTTGTAAGAGGGTCAGCTTCAATGATTTCTCTCAATTGGGCATTGTCAAATTCTGACGGCCAGCCATGACACTCAACCTCAAGGCACCCCTCTCCTTTGCACATTCATCAGCAGTTCCTAGGTCAAATGCGTGGTTGATGTTATGAGTTGTCTCCACTGCTTTATGACCCATTTGAACTCAAATAAAAAAAATTCTCATACTTGCTTTTTGTCTAGCATCATCTCCCTAGTCTAAAGCACATATAAAATAAACAGCAAGTAATAAATCATCAGCAAATAAATAAATAGAGAAATGCTCACTGAAATGATATATAATGTAACCACATTTATTTAAGAATGTATCCAATATCAAGTGGCAAATTTCAACAATGCAAAACTGCAATTACGATCTCTGTTTATTTAATTCACATTTTGTTCATTGCCACTGAAATTTATTACCCACACTTATAAAAACTTATTACTAACTTATTACTAATTCTAGTCTTCTCCCTTCTATTTCATGTCTTACTTCACCTATAAACTTTGTCTTTGGCAGGTCAAAACTTTCTCTTCCCCAAGTGAACCAGTCAGAATCAATGTCATAATCATTCCCTTTCCCTCATAAGTAGTAAAAGTATATCACCTCCTACATACTCACAAATGAGGAAAAAACACTCATCCATACTCCTTTAACAACTCTGAAGGTCAAATAATAAGGAAAACAGGGATAAGAAATGCAGAGTAGAAAAGTCTAACTATAATCATACTAAATATACTCCAATGTAAACATACACAAAAAAAGTCAAATAAATTAAGCCAATTTTTTGGGGGGTGGGGTAGGTTCTTGCTATGGGGTACATAAGCTTGCCAGAAAGACAGAGAGAGAGACAGAGAGACAGAAAGTGAGAAATCACCCCCCCAGGGGGAGGGGGAAATGACCATGCTGCAATCCTTTCTCTATTCTTCTCTCAGAATCTTGTGCACGTATGTACACACGCCCAGCATGAGTTAAAGCCACCGGGTCCAGAACTCAAATCGCGGTCAACTACATGGGAGTCCAGTGACATAACCATTATGGCAACTGCTGGCCCCAAATCAATATTTTTTTTCATTGCTAGAGGGTGCATACACTCATCAGAGACAGCAAGAGAGAGGGAAAGGGAGAAGATACCTCCCAATGGGGCATGATCACACCACAATCCCCTCTCCTCCATTTCTCCATCCAGTGAGGATTTTGTGCACACACACATGCTCAATGTGTTTTTCAACCTGCCACAGCTGATATTCAAACTGCAGTCAGCGAGGTGGGCTCCAGCTCCCTTCACCACTAGGCTATGACACTGGCCCACACCAGCATTTCTTACCATCAAGCAGCCCTGCAGAGTTCTACTTGCAACACTCATCAAGACCTAGCCTTCTGCTGAAATGCTGTGACATCCATGAATTTCTTACCAAAGAACCAAACAGGTATTAATGTTTTTGCTACCTTAAAGTGGATCATCCTCCTACTCCTCTTCAGATGACATTTAAAGTGTAAATGACTCCAGGTTCCTCAAAAGACCAGAATCAGACATTAAAAATCTCCTTGGCTTGCTTCTTTTTCAAATTACTAACTTACTCACAGATTCCATGAAAATATAGAACTCCTAAAAACTGTAAAAAAAATATTTGACACTTCAAACAATAGAACATAGTGAGCAATGCAGTAGGCTGGACATGAGAAGATTTAAAAAAGAAACTCCACTCTTGCTCTATCTTGGCATTCCTTAGGAAATGAAGGTCCTGCACTTGGTCTCAATATAATCAACTACATAAATTAAAAATGAAGCAAAATACAACTTAACAGGTAAACACAAGTTGGGATTTTACTCAACAATCAACTAGCATGAGTCATCAGTGAGACAGCCACCCAAAAGTAATAATTCCACCCTACCTGGTATTGATAAAAATCTAATATAACTCCATTAAGAATAAGTATGGTCCAGGGATGGCCCTGTAGCCTAGTGGTTAAGGGAGCAAAAATTCTACATGGCTGACCATGACTCAAGTCTTGGTACCTGCTGCTTGAAAAATATGCTGGGTGTTTGGGAATGCCCAAGATCTCATCAGGATATGGAGAAGAGACTGTGGTATGACCACACTGCATCATTGGGTGATTTCATTCTCTGTGTCTGTCTCTCTAGTGAGCATATACACATTCTGTCCATTTAAAGAAATAAGAAAAAAGATGAGTATGATCCCTACTCTATACCTGTCAGACATACCTGCCCATATATTTATATTTAATATAAATATAGACAAAACTGACACATTCAGAGAAAAATGACAAGGATGCCAAAGGAATGCAAAAACTGAGTTGTCATATGAGGAACAATTGGAGGAACTGGGGCTGTTTTGCCAAAGAGAAGACCCAGAGGTAAACAGTCACCATTACAAATACCTGATGATCTATCACGCAGACAAGGCATAAGACATGTTCCACAGGCCCCAAGGGAGGAGCACAGAACAATGGAGGGAAGAACGGGGGACAGAGTTCAGCTTCACAGTGAGAGCTTTCTGAGGATCAGAGATGCCCAAGATGCAAAGACTGCTTCAGCTTACGAGGAGCAAGCACTACAGGAGATGGTGGGGTTTTGTTTTTTGCTGTTATTCTACTTTTCTCAGTTGTTTGCTCTGAGACCGAGTGGGGCAAAGTAACTTAAAGACCTATTTAGTCTTGAGAGCTTAGAATCTATAATACTTTGTATATAATTCTTAATTAATTCTATAATTCTTAATTTTTTTATTTTTTTATTTTTTTATTTAAATTTATTTGTTTACATTCATTCCATTCACTGTACATCATTACAGCATACAAAATGAGATTTTCCATCCAGAGTACACTGTATATTGTCTCAGTCAAGCACATCAACATACATGTTATTGTCAACAAATAATTTTCCATTTCTTGTTTCCTGTATGTTTTGCTTTTTCTCCCCCATCCTTGATTCCCTATCTCTTACCCTCTGCCATCTCCCACTCTCTTCCCACACTGTCTCTGGTATCTATGTTTACTTTCTATACCGTTTCCCCCACCCCATTTTTTATTGAATTACTAAAGATCTTAATTAATCTAAATATTTTCATAGCAAACACAACTGATATATACATTCCCATGAACACAAGTCTAACTTTAGGCATCCTATAAAGTAGCACCTAGCTGGGGCTATATATCTTACTGTGGTCATCGAATGGATTTTTTTTTTCTGAAATTTTTTTTTGTAACTTAATTTACATTCTTTTCCTAAGCATTATCACAGCATACAAAATGTGATTTCCCATCAAGAATATACTGCATAGTGACTTAATCATGCATATTATTATCCAAAATTTTCCATTTATAGTTCCTAGAATTTTTTACCCCTCTTTCTGACCCTCTGTCCTTTCCCACCCTCTTCTCCCACTGTCTCTGGTGTCTACAATTGTCTTCCATTCCTTTCCCACCCACATTGTATTGATCACACAATTTCTTAAATAATCTAACTACCTTCAATGGTAAGTTCACATGGTACTATTAAGAAAACCAGTTTTAACTTAAATCATAAAAATGCTAAGGAACTTTTCTTAAAGCCAGGAAACAGGTTAGGATTCTGTTCAAATGGTAGGTGCATGAACCTATAAGTCTCATGTACTTTATCTTCTGTTCTGGTTCAATTTTCCTGATTAAATTCTGGGATATAACATTCAACTCCAGACTTGTCCCTACAATTAAGTTGGCCACTTTCTTAGTTTTTGAACTCTTCTTTCTGTGTGTCTGTATTTAATTTTCCTGATATAGCACACCCTTGAGAACTTCTTGGAGATCTGGTCTGGTGCTGGTAAATTCTTTCAGGTTTTGTTTATCTAAGAATGTTCTTGTCTTTTCTTCCCACATGAAAGATAATCTTGCTGGGTACAGTATTCTCGACTGAAATTGCTTTTCTCTTAACTCTTTGAATATATATTCCCATTCTTTCCTCGCTCGCATTGTTTCTGATGAGAGATCTGCTGTTAGCCTGATGGGATGTCCTTTGTAGGTAACTTGATGTTTTTCTCTTGCCAATCTTAGTATCTTGTCTTTGTCTGTGGTTTTGGTCAACCTGGCTATAATGTGTCTTGGAGAGGATCTTCTTGGGTTGATTCTATTTGGGGTCCTTTGTATTTCTTGGGACTGGATCTTTGAATGCCTCTCTGGGTTTGGAAAGTTTTCTTGCAGGATTTCATGGAATAGATTATCAATGCCCTTATGGGTCTCTTCACCTCTGGAATGCCAGTTATGTGGACGTTAGGATGTTTGATGGTATCTAGTACTTCTCGTATATTATTCTCAAATTTTTGTGCCATTTTCTCAGTCTTCGTGGTGATTTTTCTAGGCCAGCCATTTTCTCTTCTACATCTGAGATTCTATTTTCTGTATGATCTAGTCTGCTTTTAATACTTTCAAGGGAGATTTTGACTTCCTGTATTATAGACTTCATTTCTAACAGTTCCATTTGACTCTTTTGTAAAGCGTGTAATTCCTCTTTTAGATCTTGCAAGAATTTCCTCACCTCCTGGAACTCGTCAACTTCTTTCTCCTTTCCCTTTAGCAGTTCATTGTCTCTCTTCTCTTCCATCTCAGTTAGCTTCACCATTATGAATACTCTAAATTCTTTATCAGACATTTCCATGATTTGCATTGAACTGCTTGTGGAAGAAGAGGAGTTATTCTTTTCTCTTGAAGGAGAGGTACTTTCTTGCTTTCCCATATTTCTTGTGGTCCTGCGGTGATTTCTTGTCATCTGATGGATGGTGTGTTTCTTTTGAATTCTTGAAGTTCAATCACGCTAGCTTTGTTTTCTGGAGGCTGAATTATCAGTAGAAAATCTTCATTTCTCCTATCCCCTGAAATGACTAGTTCACAGGAGCCATGAGGAATCCTCTTCTGAAGGAAGGCCTCAACTCTCCTGCCACACTAGCTTTGTTTGCTGGGGACTGAATTATCAGTAGAAAATCTTCATTTCTCCTGTCCCCTGAAATGACTAATTCATCGGAGCCATGAGGAATCCTCTTCTGAAAGACCTTAATTGTTTCAAAATAAAATATTGGGTGTATTCATTTATAATTCATTAATCTCTCCTTCATTCTTTTTCTTGAATTTATATTTCTGACTCCTCGGATTGGTGTTTTGTTTATTTTCTTCTCTATTTGAGCAATTTTTAAACAGAGATCAGGAGAACCCCGGATTTTAATGAAAGGATATCAGGAGTTCACAAACATTCCATTTAAATTTCACTTTGGAAATGTGTTTCTAATTATTTTTAAATTGAAAAAGATTGTCATGAATCTAAATATATTATTTATCAAATTTTAAGAGACTGAAGAGAACCTGAACTACCAAGCTAAGTCACTGTTCTCACTGAACTAACGAATATAATCAATTTAACTTAAAGAATACAATTATAATCATGGGTTTTATCAAGTCTACATGTGAAGTTTCCCCAAAATATTTTGTTTAGAATAAAAAGATTTCTCCTATAAAAGGGGGGTTTCCCCCCACATCACCTGCTTCACATCTCGAAGGCCTCTCTGACTATGGAACACCTTCTGCTGTCCTACTGGAAGTCACCAAAGTTCTATTAGTGACCGAAGTCACTAATGGCCTAAGAAAATATTCCTCCAAGCCCTTTTATAGTTTGCAATTCTAGATACTAAAGACTACAGTTCATCAACCTGAGATTCAGGTTGAACCCATGCAGACAATACCTTCACAAAGTTACTATTTAACAGTTGAGGTCTACGGATTTATGTCCAGCAAAGTGCTGTCTGAAGATCAATGTGGACCAGCTAAAGCTGAACATGTCAAACCAAAACCAACACTATGAGGAACACAAAGACATCTAAGTCTCTACAACTGGATCACTGCTGGGCAAAATCAAGGATGTATCATTCAGGATTCTTATTTCAGGTTAATCACTGCATCCGTAGGGTCTAAGAAAGTCCCTCCACTGAGAGTACAAAAGCAGGGAGCAGTGACCTTCACCTCTTTTATCTGACCAGCAGCTATGCCAGAACTCTCCTTCAACCCTCTACCCTCCATGCACACATGCACATGCATATACAGTGGGCACTGCTTAAACAAGGGCACTGAAGATCCTGCCATATAATGTCCATTGCAAGATAAAGAATTGGGGAATGCCCAGTATGAAAAGCATAGATTCAGAAATTTACAAAACATAGAACTGAAAGAAGCCTTAGAGTTCCTCTGGGTCAAAACTCCCACTTCCCAGGTGAGAAAACCGAAGACCCATACTAACAAGTGACTTCAGCTGGGTTCCACTATTGCCCTCCATCCAGTGCCCTTCCCACTGCCCAAGCAACTAGCCAGGGAGAGTCATAGCTTCTGACCCCCAAGTGAACCCTATTCCTTTCCTTAGGAAGAGTCTTTGTGAAAATAAGCCAAGATCAGAACCAATCAATTCTCCCCAGAATTCCCCAATACCCACCCCCATAGAATCCACATCCCTCCATTGTTCTATCCCTTCTTTTGATCTCTTCCCATCACCTTCGTTAAACAATGGAGCACCTACAGGTCCTGGTGCTCTTCTCCTTAGGCTTCTCTTCAAGTCAAAGCCACCCAGTCACAGCCTGGAAGACACAAAGCCCTGAGAGAAACTAGGGAAGCAGGGAGACAGCGAAGCCATGAGGAAAGAACACCCAGCAGGTGGGTTCAGCCCCATAATGAAGGAGCATATGAGAGAAGAGGGAAGAAAAAGACACAAGGATGGGGCTCAGTGGGGGGCCTGGGGAGGGGAGAGCAAAAACACATAAACCAACAGGGCACAAACTGAAGAGTGATGACAGCGGCAAGAAGAGAAAGCTGGAAAAATAGCGATAAGGAATTTCCTTGAGCCCAAAAATGGCAAGAAAGATGAGAAGTAGGTTAATGAAAATGGGCAAGTGACAGAAATATCCACTCTACCAGGAACTGCAATCTAGAAGCACCTCCATAAAAAGAAAGAGGGGAGGGTCTAAACTGCAATACTGACAAAGAACATTTCATCAGATCCAAATTTAAGACAAAAATAAGATGGGGTAAGGAGCAAGACGTGTTAGATACAACAGTAGGAAAAGCCTCAGGTGATGTTTTAACAGAGACCTACATAAAATAAAGGAGTGAGTCATGTGGTGTGAAAGAGCATTTCAAGCAGAGGGGCCAGCATTTTGCAAGTGTGAAGGTCCTGTGGTGGCATGGAGTTGGAGAGTTTGAGAAACTGCACAGAACCCTGCTGGCTGGAGGAGAGGAGAAAGGTGGGAGGTCCGGTCAGAGCTAAGCCAAGGCCAATGTAAGCATGTGGGCTTCAGCACCAGTTGGAAGCTATTACATATTTTAGCTAGAACAGACAAGATGTGAATTTTGCCCTAAAAGGATCACTCTAGCTGTGTTATTGAGAATAGAACATGATGGGATGAGGTTGAAATAAGTGGAGCCCACTGCATAAATCCAGGCAAGAAATGACTGGGCATTCTTTCAGGACACTTTCCGCCATACCATGGAAGCTTTTGATGTAATTTTCTCTCTTCCAAGGAGGAGCAAATGTACTGATTTTCATACTTTTGTACAGCTCTGCTTATCACTGACTGCAGCAGCTCCAGAAACCCATGCCAGTGAGAACCTGGAAGCTACAGAGGCAGAAACCAACACTTAATATTGTAGGCACATAGGCAGTTATTTCAGGGCCTTTGTAGAAGAGGTAGTCTGGAACTCAGGGACTTAGAACCCTCCTGCCATTTCTTAAAGATACACAGTCAACTGGATGGATGGGTGGATGGATACGGACATAGACAGTTAACAAGCTATTTACCATTCCACTGGCTTTTATCCATCATCAAGTTACACCATCAAAGAGTCAAATACCAACTGTGGTTGGGTGGCTTTTCAATTTGAACATGCAAACACCTTTGAGCATCCTCCAGTTGTAACCCAAAAGGCTATGATAAATTTTTATTTTTCATAAGACTAGCTATTGGGTTGTCAGAAAACTCACGATGCATTTTTTAAAAGAAAAATATATCATGGCTTTTCTAACAACCCAATATAAGCATTCAATGGACACATATAATATACTATTGTTTACAAAGCTTACTGCTGGTGAGCATGGTGATCAAGCGTGTGGGCCCTGGATCTGGGGGCAGATGGCCTAACTCCCAAGCCTTCACCACTTACTGCTGTTCAGCTTTAAGCAAGTTGCTTAGGGGCTGCCCCATAACCAAGTGTTTAAGGGGGCTGGATCCCACATGACCAAGCACAGTTCAAGGCCTAACAACACAAACTTGAAAAACATGTCAGATGCATGTGTCTGTGCCTGCACACCCCAAATCCTGACAGGATGGAGAAATGCAGGAGAATGGATTGCAGTGCGACCATGCCTCATTAGGGCTGCTTCCCTCCTCCCACCACCCCATTTCTCTGTCTCTCTCTGGCAAGTACACATGTCCTCTGAAATCTAAACTATATGTGTATATTTTTTTTAATATTATATACAAGTGACTTGATTTCTCTATGCCTTTATTTTATTTCATTGTCTAAAAAATGAGATTAACGATAGATATGCCTTTAAATTGTAGTGAGGTCAAATGAGATCATGAATACTCATTCTAGGCATAAAGTAAGATCCCACTAAGTGTTAGTATCTTTTATATTTTTCATTTTTAAACTTTATCAATTTATTTCAGGAGTACATATAAATAAGTTAATTCCTTCCAAACTCCCCACAAGTATCCAGCAGACTCCAGATCTAATGGAACCTAGAGAGTGTCTTATATACAGATAGGACTCAAACAATTAATTAGAAGGAAAAAACATTTTTTGTAAACCAAAAGAACTATTTCCAGGCTGACAGGTAGCATAATGGTTAAGGTGCTGGACTCCCACCTGGCCAACTGCAATTTGAGTCCCAGACCTGGCTGCTTGCTTTCTCACTTTCTCTCGCTCTTTCTCTCTGTCTCTTTCTCTGGTAAAATTAAAATAATAAATAAATAAATAAACCTTTTTTTTTTGTTTGAAAGATTTTTGCTATAGGGCACGTGCGCTCACCAGAAAGAAAGAGACAGAGAGACAGAAAGCGAGAAATCACCCCGCAAGGGGGGATGGCCACGCTGCAATACCTTCTCTTCCATTCTCCTCTCGGGATCTTGGGCACGCACACACACGTGCCCAGCATGAGTTTAAGCCACTGGGTCCAGGTCTTGAACTGTGGTCGACTACATGGGAGTCCAGCGACATAGCCATTACGCCAACTCCTGGTCCCAATGTTTTTTTTTTTTTAAAGAGAATCATTTCCTACTATTTGTGTGTTTCTACTATGCCCTTTCATATACCATTTTTCTTCATCCAAACCATGAAATAATGTCATATGTTCATCAAAAATCAAGACCCTGCTGGAGATGATGCTGTCTCTCTCAGAAAAAAAAAAAGAAACAAAGAAGTAAGCTTTAAAAATAAAATAGATAATCATTTACATAATAAAGGAAACTTTCATTATTTGAAATGCCATTTCTAATGATAAAGGCTATTTCTGATGATGTAAATTATACCATCTACCACAAACCTCTCAAAATCACCCAAAAACCCAATACAACTAATGTATATTAAAAACTTTCCAGGGGTACAGGACATTATAAGTTACCAATCAGAAGGTTAAGATGATTTTCATTCCTGGAGCTTGCTATCTCTTGAAAACAATTCTTTTTTTTTTTTTTTTTTTTTTGGAGAGGTCTTCGCTATAGGGCACGTGTGCTCGCCAGACAGACATAGAGACAGAAAGCGAGAAATCACCCCCCAGGAGGGATGGCCATGCCGCAATCCCTTCTCCTCCATTCTCCTCTCGGTATCTTGGGCACGTACGCACAACGCGCCCAGCGTGAGTTTTTTTAAGCCACCGGGTCCAGGACGCGAACCGCAGTCGACTACGTGGGAGTCCAGCGACATAGGCATTACGCTAACTGCTGGTTCCCGAAAACAACAATTCTAAGAGTAGTTGACCAGCTACTGTAGTAACTATAGGTTTCCTCTTATAACACTGGGCCAGCAGATGGCATAGTGGTTACATCCCTGGATTCCCCCACAGCCAACCACGGTTGGAGTCCTGGACCAGGTGTTTAGAAAATCACACCAGTTGTGTGTACATATGTGTCCAAGATCCCAGGAGGAGAATGGAGGAGAAGGGACTGTAGCATGGTCATCAACCCTGGGAGGTGATTTCTCACTTTCCCGCTCACTGTCTCTCTCTGTCTCTTTCTCTCTCTCTCTCTCTCTCTCTCTCTCTCACTATGACAAGCGCATGTGCCCTAAGGCAAAAGCCTCTTAAGAAAAAAAAGTATTACAACACAGTGATCTGTCAAATATTCTGATGACTGTGCTCCAAGACCATATTTCCTTTAAAATGAATGATTACCACATATTATGTAAGATCCACTTCTCCCTGAAAAAATTCTTTTAGTATCAAGCAAAAACATAATAGCCACACAAAAAATAAGCCTTCAATACTTGGGATGATTTGAGTTTTTAAATATATCTGTGGAACTGAAGAAATCCTTAAATTATTAGAAAGCCATGAAGGTATCGCATTTCTGACGTGATAGACTCAGACATGTTTTTCAGTTTGTTTGTTTTGAGGGTTTTTTTTAAAGAATTATTTGCCTTATTTTATTTTATTATTTTAAAATTTGCTACAGGGCATGCATGTTTACCAGAAAGAGAAAAAGTGAGAAAGCAAGCCGCAAGGCCTGGGACTTGAACCATGGCCAGCCAAATGGGAGTCCAGTGCCTTAACCACCATGCCACCTGCTGGTCCCCAGCCTTATTTGTTTTTAACTTTTATACCCTCCTTCCAAACTGCATTACTCCTTACCTTTGATCACATGAGGAAAGTATACCTTACTCTTCAAGTCAATACAAACATGTTCATAATAATTATAGAAGTAAAGCTTGCCAATTGAAACCCAATATGCTAAATTCTAAGGACACAGTTGCTAAAAATGGATTATGCTTGTACAGAGAACATTAAGAACTTTCTAAATGTCTGTGTAAAGGAATTTTTTTTAAGCTTGATGAGAAGAAGGGTAAAAAAAATCAAGGAATTTAATCTAATCATGGCAAAAAAAAACAATAATTCAGTTCAATACATACTTTCACAAAGACATTCGAGATGCTAGTTTTCAATTGAAAGATTAAAGACTGCACAAAAACCCAGAAGATTCTAACAGGTACTTAATTTTTAAGGCAACCTCATGTAAATGTGTGGCTGACCAGCCTGTTTCTGACTGAAGACATTCTGTTTGTCTTCTATTTCTCCCATCCAATCTGTTCCCCTCACCCCACCATCCAGCTGGTGGTTGTTTAGATAAATTGATTCCACAAGTAGGGTGGCACCCTCCCAACCCAGGGGTAGCACCTTTGAAATTCTTATAAAAGTATTGGTTTGCTTTGGGGTCAGGTGACTTTGGGGTTGTAGTGGAAGATGAAATATGAATTATAGCAGAGCAAGCCAAGGGTCACCATCCTCCGACTTTCTCCTACACATGGGTTTACCCTACATAAAGCCCTGTGCAGTGCTTCACTGGAGTTTTCTGGTTCATATTTTTGGTCTCACCAAACCCACCCTTGAACACCTCAAGGATAAAACTATCTTTTTCAAATCTAATATTTCAAAATCTTAAAAGCATTAACATAGGCCCAGCCCAGGAGATGCAGCCCATAGTTTAATGGACTACAGTGCTAGAACCCACATGGTCTACTATGGGGTCAAATCCAGAATATATAAGAAACTCAAACAGGAGAAAAAATAATATAAGTAATCTGACTTATAAATGAGTAATCTACCAGCAGATAGCATAATGGTTACATCACATGGTCAACTGTGGTTCGAGCCCCATACCTGGCAACATAAAACTCATAACAGGTCCATGTGCGTGAATGCCCAAAATCCCAAGAAGAGAATGGAGGAGAAGAGATTGTGATGTGGCCATCTCCCCCCCGGGGGTTGATTTCTTGCTTTCTGTCTCTCTGGAGAGTGCACGTGCCTTATAGCAAAAGATTCTCAAAAAAAAAAAAAAAAAAGAGTAATCTGAACAGACAATTCTCAAAAGAAGACATACTGATAACCATTAGTATATGCTCAACATCACTAATCAGGGAAATGCAAATCAAAACCACAATTAGATTGGGTATTATCAAAGCAACAAAGAATAACAAGTGCTGGGGAGGTTGTGGGTAAAAGGGGAACTCCTGTGCAATATTGGTGAGAATGTAAGATAGTACAGCCAGAATGGACGACAGTATGGTGGATTCCTCAAAGAAACAGGACTACCTTATGATACAGTAATCTCACCACTGGGTATATACCTAAAGGAAAGGAAGACAGAATGTCAAAGAGATATTGTCCCCTTTCATTGAGTGTGACTATTCACAGCAGCTAAGATACAGAATCAACCTAAGTGCTCAAAAAAAGATGATTGCATAAAGAAAATGTAAGATATATGTACATATATACACACATGATGGACTATTATTCAGCCATTAAAAAAGGAATAAATACTGTCATATGCAACAACGCAGGTGAACTTGGAGGAAATAATGCTAAGTGAAATAAGTTAGGCACTGAGAAACAAACATGTATTTCTCACTCATTAGTGGATGCTAAAAGATTTGCTCACATAGAAGAGTGGAATGGTGGAAGCTAGGACAGGGAGAGGATGGGGGGATAAGGAGAACTTGGTTAACAGATATGAGTGCAAACAGTTAAGTGGTATGAGTTCGAGACCACTACAGCATAGTAGATATAAACATGGGTAGTGACAGTTCTGTGCATATTTCAATAGTTAGAAGAGAGGATTTTGACTGTACACAACGCAAACTAATGATAAATGTTTAAGATGGTGGATACGTCTGATCCATTAACACTGTATTCACATATTGAAAAACCACATTGTACCCCATAATGTGTATAATTAGTTTATTTCAATTAAAATCTACAATAAAATAAAAGATTCAAGGGGCCAGCCAGTGGCGTATGGTTAAGGCAGCTGGATCCCACACGGCCAACTGCACAGTTGGAGTTCCAGACACAGTGAATTGAAAAATATACCAGGCGCATTCGTGTCCAGCCCAAAATGAAAGAGAAGGGATTGTGGCGTGGCCATTCCCCCTGGAGGGGGGATGCTTTCTTTCTTTCTCTCTCTCTCCAGAGAAGATGAAGCCCTACCAAAAATTTTTAAAGAGAAAAATCAGAAATAACAGGGCCAACACTAACATGATGAACTTCAGGGATGATCAATGGAAGTACTGTTCTTAAGTCAGATCAAACTCAGCGGCACAACAGAGATGGGAGAGGACTGGGCAAACACTGTTGGTGTAGAAAGGATGGGAGATTTCAGAGGGCAGTGAGCTCAGAATGGGCCAACAGTGTGAAACAGCTGCTCAAAATGAACTAGGACTCCCTAAGACTGAGGGCAGAGTCCAGAACAGAGAAAGTAACAGTCACATTGTCCTCTGCTTTGGGCAGAGCCTGCTGGGTGATCGGTTCAATGAGGGGCACTGCATTTTAACTGGATGTTGAGGGCAACCAAGGTGGTTATAGCCCCCAAACCGCCATCATGTGAAAGAAAGGCTGCTGATCCTGGGGATTTTTCCTGGCAAAAAGAACACCTAATGGACAAATGTGAGATCTGTTCTCAAATTTTTGAAAGATTACATCTAATAAAGAACAGAGTTACTATATAATGTCTTAGGGGACAGAACTAGAACCAATGGCAAGAATTCTGGAGGCCAGTTACAAAAACCATTAGAAGACTAGTTTACATACTTTTATTTCTGAGTGCAAACACCGACCTCTCTGTGTTAGAGCTCTGCTTTTATTTTCAGAACCAGTTTTCTATCTCTGTGCAAAAAGAACAGGATGGAAACAATGTATTTAGATTGAGACTATTCAAAACTGAAGGGAAACTATGGTTGGGCAACAGAAATACAGTACAGTGTTAAAAGGCTGGTGATAACATTAGTGTTTTTAAATGCCTGGTTTGTTTAAAAGGTACCAACATACAAATTAAATAAACTTGTCCTCACATTTCTTTTTTTTTTTTTTTTGGGGGGGGAGGTTTTAGCTATAGGGTGCATGCGCTCGCCAGACAGACAGAGAGAGACATAGAGACAGAAAGCGAGAAATCACCCCCCAGAGGGGATGGTCACGCCACAATCCCTTCTTCTCCATTCTCCTCTCGGGATCTTGGGCACACACGCACACGCGCCCGGCGTGAGTTTTAAGCCACCGGGTCCAGGACATGAACCGTGGTCAAGTACGTGGGAGTCCAGCGACATAACCATTACGCTAACTGCTGGTTCCTTCCTCACATTTCTTTAGGAACTGACAAATGGCCCAAATACAAAGCTGCCTTGAAACAGTGCTTCGCACAGAATTCTGGCTGACCTTATTTCCAGCAGCTTGCACTATGCTTAGTAAATTGATCACATACCATGTTGATACATCCTGCACCAAAATAATCTGGGCTACTAGTGAACCAAGTTTCCATTAAAACTCACTTTCCAGTGAAGTGGATAGCATATTCCAGGTTTTGTTTTGTTTTGTTTTTCAATGATTGCCCAACAAAAGTAAAACCAAAGCCAAACTCTAAACCAGCTCTTGACTAGAAATGATTTTGTAACTGTTACAGCTCAATCTTGGATAATACATGTCTGAAAGGAAGAGAGCAAACTAGAATCTACATAACTTGAACTTTGTTACTAGCTTAATTTATCACACCTAGCAGGCAGGGCTTTCAGAGCTAGAAGTTGCAAGGACTTCCTTTTTATTCTCAAGACTGAACATGAGTATGTTTTTTCTGGACTGGCAGTGAATTTTTCACTGAGGTGTCTGTGTGTGTGTGTGTGTGTGTGTGTGTGTGTGTGTGTGCGCGCGCGCAGACACACTTTCTCTCCTGCTTTAAATCTTGATCGATTTGGTCTTTGCAGTCAAGCCTAGTTCAATGGAGTAAACAGCTCACACTGCTAAGTCAGGCATCTTGATTACCATGTTAACAATTGATTCTGAGAGGCATTTCATTTTAAATGCTTTCTTGAGAAATATATATTGAAGTTGAGGCCTAGAAGAAGAAAAGTTGATGCTTATGTACAGAAGTCTCTAGACATCCAAAATGATGGTTAACTCTTTAAACCCTTTTCAAATCCCTTTCCACTATTCTTCATTGCCTAGGCCAATGCTGTTAGTCTTTTCTACAGAGAATCAGCAAAATGCAGCTGACATGCCTAGGACTTTGCAAACTACGCGTGTGAATGAATCTATTTCACCCCCTAAGAACATCCTAGTTTTCTCATATACCAACCAAAAATAGAAAATTCACTGAACTACCTCAGTACAGAGACCCCACGTGAATAAGTAATGGTAGCAGAAGGAAAAACTAAAATAAAAAAGATGTTTAATATTAGCTGGTTATTTAATATATGGTAGTCTGTAACCTTAATTTCACTTAAGAAAATTAGTGTGAATTCTTTTACAAAAGTGAAGACCTTACTACAGATGACTCAACAACCCCATTCCTGGGATTTATCTATGTATTGGGTTGTCGGAAAAGTCAGGCAGCATTTAAAACGTAGAAAAAAATGTTGTGAATGGGACCAGCAGGTGGCGTGGTGGGTAAGGTGCTGGACACTCCCACATGGCCAACCAAAGTTTGAGTCCCAGGCCTGGTGCCTTCCTTTCTCACTTTCCCTCTCTCTCTTTCCTCCTCTATGTCTCTCTCTGGTCAAATTAAAATAAATGAATGAATAAATAAAATTAAATAAATAATTATTTTAAAAAAGAAGAATATGTCGTGACTTTTCTTTTTTTTTTTTTTTCTTTTTTTTTTCTTTTTTTTTGGAGAGGTTTTTCGCTATAGGGCGCATGCGCTCGCCAGACAGACAGAGAGAGACATAGAGACAGAAAGCAAGAAATCACCCCCCAGGGGGGATGGTCACGCTGCAATCCCTTCTCCTCCATACTCCTCTCGGGATCTTGGGCACGCACGCACACGCGCCCGGCGTGAGTTTTAAGCCACCGGGTTCGAGATGCGAACCGCGGTCGACTACGTGGGAGTCCAGCGACATAGCCATTACGCTAACTGCTGGTTCCCTGTCGTGACTTTTCTAACGACCCAAGAGATATTATGTGAACTTATATTTACCTAAAACCAGTGTGTGAATGGCTACAGCAGCTCCTTTCATAACCACCAAAAGCTGGAAACATATCCTTCAGTGAATAAACTCCACACAATGCAAGAGTACTCAGCAATACAAAGGAACAAAGTGTTGAAACATGCAACAAATGAATGACACTTAAATGGATTATGCTGAATGGTAAAAGCCAGACTCGAGTGGCTACACCGTACAATTCCACACACCCGACATCCTGGAAAAGGGGCCTTTCACCTTTTCCAACTACAGGGAGTAGTACAGATCAGGAGCAGCCAGAAATTGTGGTTAGGAGAGACTATAACAAAGTAACAGCACAGAATACATTGGAGGTGATGGAAATGTTCTCTATCTATTAGTAGATCACAGTGCTAGCCCCAGAACTGCATTTGTCACCAGTCACAGACCCTGACTCCAGTTTCCACAGTGCATGCTGCTAAGATGCTGCTTGCTACCCAGCAGCTGAGGACTGTGGAAGGTACAGCGCCTCCATCAGTCTACACAGGCCCGCACGTAGTGGGCTCCATAGTCCTAGCTACTGAGGAGGCCAGGGCAGCAGCATCCTGACAAGGGGAGACCCTGTAAAAATCAGTAGCTAGACCTCCCTCAATAACCAAACAGTCCTGTCTTTTGTTTGTTTTTTAGAGAGAGATTTTTGCTAAAGGGCACATGCATTCACCAGAGACACAGAGAGACAGAAAGTGAGAAATTAGCTCCCGGGAGGATGGCCATACCGCAATCCCTTCTCCTCCATTCTCCTCTCGGGATTTTGGACATGCACGCACATGTACCCAGCATGAATTTTAATCCGCAGGGTTTGGGACTCAAATCAGGGTCAATTATGTGGGAGTCCAGCAACATAAACATTATGCCATCTGCTGGTCTCTAAATATAAAGTTTTTAAACTCATATAACTACACACTAAAAGGGTGGGGGGGTTTTGGTTTTGTTTTTGTTTTTGGAGAGATTTTTGCTATAGGGCATGTGCACTAGCCAGAAAGACAGAGAGACAGAGAGACAGAAAGTGAGAAATCACCCCCCAGGGGGATAGCCATGCCACAATCCCTTCTCCTACATTCTCCTTTTGGGATCTTGGGCATACATGCACACGCACCTGGCATGAGTTTAAGCCACCGGGTCCAGGACTCGAACCACAGTCAACTACATGGGAATCTAGCAATGTAGCCACTATGTCATCTGCTGGTCCCAAAAGGGTGGGATTTACTATATGCATGTTGTACTTTAATAAATCTGCTTTTTAAAAAAATTATTACCCTTTAGAAATGAAAGTCTATTCACATCTAGACTAGGTTTTACACAATTCTTTCTTTCTCCAAAATGCATCTATGTTTCCTGCAGAAAAATCTTTTTTTTTAAAGATTACATAACATTACTTTGTAGGCACAGATTCTAAAGGAATAGGACACAGAAATAGTAACGTTTTATAGGGTGGAGGGGTACATGGATTAGTAGGATTCAAGACACCCAGGGCTGCCTGTGTTGCCTCTGTAGACCTCAATGGGGATACCTGTGCAGGTTGCTGGAAAGCACCAAGGGATTCCATAGAACTGGAGAAAAGATACTTAAAAGGGAGAACAGGAGGACCAGCAGACGGTGTAATGGTTACATTGCTGGACTCCCACATGGCCAACCACTGTTCAAATCCCAGACCCAACAACTTGAAATTCATGCCAGGGGGACCAGCAGTTAGCGTAATGGCTATGTCGCTGGACTCCCATGTAGTCAACCATGGTTTGAGTCCCAGACCCGGCAGCTTAAACTCACACTGGGCGTGTGTGCGTGTGTGCCCGAGATCCCAAGAGGAGAATGGAGGAGAAGGGATTATGCCGTGGCCATCCCTCCAGGGGGTGATTTTTCGCTTTCTGTCTCTCTGCCTCTCTCTGTCTTTCTGACAAGTACATGCGCCCTATAGCAAAAACCTCTCCAAAGAAAGAAAAAAAAAAATCATGCCAGGCATGTGTGTGTGCATGCTCAAGATCCCAGGAGGAGAATGAAGAAGAGACTGTAGTGTGGCCATCCTCCTTGGGGGGACGGGGGTGATTTCTTGCTTTGTGACTCTTTGGCAAATGCACACACCCTATAGCAAAAATCTCTCTCCAAAAAAAATAGGAAGGGAGAAAGGGGAGAAGATAATCTTTTCCAGTCTGATACTTTCAGAAATTGTCCCTGAATACAAACCCCAAAATGTACTCCAGAGAACTGGGGCTATGGTTGTGGCTGAGCACCTGTAAGTTTCCTCATGCCCATGCCAGAACCATTTCTAGATCAACAAATGCATGACAAAGCAGTTGCCAGGCCAACTGGGTTTGTTCATTTCAGACCTTGCAATGGCCTCCATACCTTATGGCCTTAGAAAATACGTCTGAGAGGTGACCAAGGAGATTTAGAATAGCTTCTCCTCTTAAGCACATTAGGGACAAGGAAATTTCTCTCGAGCTTATTGAAGAAGCTGGGTTTTTAATTTTGTTCTTTCTTTTCCCCTTCATTTAGAAGAGCATGCAAATAATCCTTAACTGATCCTTGTCAAGAATGACAAGGGCATAATTAGAAATATAAATGCTGATTTTTATAAAAAAATTGTTTTTCTTAAGAAAATTTCTTAAAACAATTTATTTTTTCTTCAAATGGAAGACAGTGACACCCATTTCTGTGGGGATGATAAGAAAGGACAATGGCCAGGCACAGGCAGAGGAATAATTACTGGAAAACAATTACATTAATCTCTGTCCTAGACCTTTCAAAAATGACACAAAACTTTTTAAAGTTAGAACTAAATTTAGACTAAACTATATCTTCATACTGTGTAAGAAAGGGTGACTAAAAAAACAAATATTCTTGAAAGCAAATACTTTGCTAATTAAGATAGTAAACTACTTGTAAGGCCTTAACAGGACTGTCTGCATTAAAAACAAATAGACTGGGGCCAGAAGGTGGCATAGTGGTTGAAGCACTGGACTACCCCTTGGTTGATTACGGTTCAAGTCCCAGACCCAGAAACTTGAAACTCACTTCAGGCACGTGTGCATGCCCAAAAATCTCAAGAGGAGAAGGGAGGAAAAAGGATTGTGGTGTGGCCATCTCCCCTAGAGAGGGTATGATTTCTCACTTTCTGCCTCTCTGTCTCTCTAGAGAGTATATGTGCCCTATAACAAAAATCTCTCTAAAAAAAAAAAAGAAAGAAAATTAATGGATTGTCTTAATCTGTTCATTAAAGCAGATCATCAAAGAATGACTACTGTAAAATATGATTTGCCTAACATTTTAATATACATGAATATGGAGATATATACACACTTCATCATTTTCATCATCATTACCTCTGAAATGCTGAATAAAAAATTATTACAAAATAGATATCCATCTAATTCTGTCTCATCATGGCTTTTCTGAAATTCAAACATCAGGAATAATACAGTTAATTTTTTATTAATTTATTTTACATTCATTCACTGAGCATAATCACAGTATACAAAATGTGATTTCCCATCCATAATACATTGTATAGTGGCTTAATCATACATGTTATCATTGACAAATAACTTTGTTTATTGTTTTTTTGGTTTTCTTGGAGCAGTTTTTGCAATCTTGGACGGGTCACTTCTAATCACATTGAGCCTTTGAGAGAGGAAATGATACCTAGCACAATGGGCAAGTCATGGGAATTAGGTAACAGATATATAAAAGAACCAGAAAGTTGTCTGATATGTCATGGATACTCAAGAACATCACCTCTTTCTCTTTTTCTTCTTTCTGAAAAACTACTGTTACATATTCACAGTGAATCTTTTTACCTGGTCTGCTAAATAGACAGTTTAGTAGAGAAGAACGTTTGGTATTTGGAGTTTGTTTGTTTACTTGTTTTGGTTTTGCCATGGGGCACGTGCACACACTGGAGAGAGACAGAGAGAGGAAAAGTGAGAAATCACCCCTCAGGGAAGGATGGCCATGCTGCAATCCTTATCCATTTTCCTGCTGGGATTTTAGGCACATGCACAATTGCGTCCGGCATGAGTTTCAAGCTGCTGGGTTCAGGACTCAAATCATGGTCGGCGATGTGGGAGTCCAGCACCTTAACCACCAAGCCAAAAGTCTGCCCAAAGAAGCAAACTTTTCAATCTGTAAGTTCACATATGTCAGATATTTGTGTGCTGTTGTCTAATTATTTTTAAATTAACAATGAATAGCAGTGAAAGATCATAACTGAAAGGCTCTGAAATATATTCATTAGACATTGTGTGCTTAAGTCTGCAGAGAATTTCCCGGGCTCAGGTGGGGCCAGCAGCATGCTCATGCAAAACTGTTGCTAAGTCTTTTAAACAAGGGCATCTCTGACAAAGTGACTACAAACAGACAGGAGTAAGATTTCTAAATACTTCCATGCGAAGGGCCCAGGATTGACAACTACTAGCCATGTGGTAAAAAAAAAAAAAAAAAAAAAAAAAAAAAAAAAAAAAAACTCAAGGACACCATTAATTTTCAAAATAAATAAAAACCTTTAAATAGGACACTTCTAAATCAAAAGCAGTTAGGCTGACAAGCCAAATTCAGGCTCATTTTAAACAAAGATCCTAGCAGTGTTCAAAGCCCCCATCCTCCTAATTCTATTCTCCCTCACATGAGTGAGAAATAGCCTCTGTGGCTTCCCTTACCCCTCAAGGCCAAAGAGAAAAAGAAAAAAGGGGGGAGGGGGGAGGAAAGAGAAGTCAGATTCAAGGAGCAGGGGTTCCTCAGATCCTCAAAACAAAGACTTAAGTAAATTTTTAAAAATAAAATGGGGACCAGCAGTTGGCGTAATGGCTATGTCGCTGGACTCCCACGTAGTTGACCACAGTTCGAGTCCCAGACCCGGTGGCTTAAACTCACGCCATGTGCGTGTGCATGCGTGTCCAAGATCCCGAGAGGAGAATGGAGGAGAAGGGATTGCAGCATGGTCATCCCCCCTGGGGGGTGATTTCTCACTTTCTGTCTCTCTGTCTCTCTCTGTCTTTCTAGCAAGCACACACACCCTATAGCAAAAACCGCTCAAAAAAAAAAAAAAGAAATACTCTGCTATAGTTTGATATGTCACCAAAAAAATCCATGTGTTGTGCTATTGCAGTGAGATTAAGAGGGTAAAACCCTGATCTAATTATTATGTTGAAGGGTGGAGCCTTAGAAACAAGATTAGTGACTGAGTGGTTAGGGCAAAGCCCCAATGATTGAATTCTGATGGGTTTATAAAGAGAAAAAATGAAGCAGAAGGAGGCCCACCATTTTGTGATGCCTTTGGACTTTCCAGTCACCAGAATCATAAGTCAAATAAACCTCTATTTTATAAATTACCCAGTCTCAGGTATTTCTCTTCACAATGCAATCACAGACTAAGACAGCTCTAATCTCTGTTTTAATACCAATGATGAATGGAATCAGTATGACCATCTCTTGCTATGAAGAAATTTGAGAAGCAGCGCATTTTGTATAAAGCTGTTATTTTGCACAGATATGGGCCTTGCCCCTCCTTCACACTCTTCTTCAAGTCTTAGAGGAGTACATTTCTCCTCTCATCAAACCCCATCTGTGCACACAACCCCAACGTCTTGGACTTTAACATCCTACTCCTCACTATCCTTCTTCCTCTTGCATTTTCCTGCCTCCATTTCTAACCCATGGCAATCTGCTGACATCTCACACCTGAATATCATTCAGTAAACCACCACCAAGGTTTTAGTGGCCCAATGCAATCTCCCCTGACCCCTCTGTTAATTTTGAGGACTATTCTCTTCCTGAAAATCTCCCCTCTTCTGCCTTCCAATGCACCACTTTCTCTTCCTCCTTCCTCTATTTTCACTGTCCCTTAGTTTGGCAAAGCTCTATCATTCGTTCATTCAAAGAGAAATTTATGCTGCCTTTAGAGACAACTTGCTCTGTCTACTTACAGGGTCATTTACTCTTCTCATCTGTAAAGTACAATGCTTTTTTAAAAGAATTATTTATTTAATTTTATTTATTATTATTTTGTTTTTCTGTAGGGCACATGCATTCAAAGAGAGAGACTCAGACAGAGAGAGAAAGTAAGTCAAAACATGCCACCAGGTTGAGGACTCGAACCGCAGTTGACCATGTGGGACTCCAGTGTTTTAACCAACACACCACCTGCTGACCCCATACAATAATTATTAAATGACTCCTATAATCTAAAATAACGCAACTGGAAAAGTATGTCTATATTACTGGAAATATTCATACTCATGTTCCTTGTCACTCTCCATATTAAAATCACCTTAGTGTACATGAACTCATTTGTATTTTACAACAAACTATTTTTATTTTAACCATTTGCCTGTGAGGCAACTGATGGTCCAACAGGCAGGATTAATACTGGAGTTGGTACCTGCCCACTCTTCACTTCAGCCTGTAGTTTTTCTCCATTGCATGGTGTTCTACAGCTTTTCTTTAAGGACACCTGGCAGCTAGTCATATCTAGTACTTAGTCAGAAATACAATCTCCAGGTAATATTTGTCCCTACATATGAGTATAATCTGCCTAACTTGATAATGTGGTTTCTATTGCAGGAGCCCAATGAAGAGTCTGCCTCTAGCAACATGTGCCTGCTATGTAATGGTTGGCATTCACCTTGAGCTTATTTATATCCTCAATATATAGGTTCTTAAAGTCATGGTGTGATGCACATATTTTCAAACTTGCACAGAAGGAGATAGTCATTAGTTAGTGATACCTTCCATAGCAAATTTGGAAAACAGTGATGTGCATCTTTTTTTACTCTTCATTTTGGATACGGGACCTTCCCTGTGTCCGCTTGAAGCATCCTGCCTTGGGATTCTAGGGGCTGAGAACAAGAAAGGACATTTTAGCACAGTCATAGCAGGAAGGAAAAGAGAAATTTCAGCTTCTGACATATAAGATATGAGTTTATAGCAAGACAATGGGCTGTAAATGCAGGCTTCGTCAAGAACAGAATGAAAATTTCTGATAGGGTTTTTTTTTTTGTTTTTTGTTTTTGGTTTTTAATAGAAGACCAAACTTCCTTAAGATTAGGCATGAAGCTCGTTGTCTTAGGATAGGAGAAGGAAAGAACTATAGGGGAAATGCTCAAAATATATCCTCTTCTGAAATAAGGGGATTATAAGGAGAGGCAGGAGGTGAAACATCTGATTTCTTTTCTGGGTTCTGGCCCCAGAGATGGACAAAACTTATGGAATACTCCAAGAGTAAGTGGCATTTGACCTGCTTTAACTTTCATCAGCTCAGAAGACATTCAGAACATAATAAACACAGCAGTGTGGAGTGGCTGGGCTGGGAGGAAATGGCTTTTAGCTTTTCCCAGCCAATTTCAGTTCCAGTGTAGTGTGGGTAGGGACAACGTTTTTGTGCACTCCTCAGGAAAATGAAGATGGTAGTGAGCTGAGATACAGAAGTCCCAGACTGCTAAGAAGAAAGATGTTTCCTGATACTACAGAGATTACAGGGGTGGCTTCCTAGACTACCTCTGGATAGATAATGTGGCATGGATATGGAAGGGTCCAGAAGAGCATCAGTAAAAGCTGAGAAGAAATGGAGTCCAGGTCAGCTCAGGAGCACAAAGTAGAGGACATAAAATTACACAACTACAGACACAGATGCAAGCTGGACACCCAAGGATGAGTGAGTTCACTGAAGATCAGCATGAAGCTAAGGACCCCCAATATTTCCCTCCCCCAACACACAGAAACCATTCTGGAAGGGAACAGAAGACAAAGCCACATATCTAAGACAAAGAGTATGTTCTCTAAGTAAACGAGCTTATAGAACCTAAAGGAATTGTTTATACCACTGCATCAGACTACATATACTGGAAAGGACTCATTCTATCATCTCCTGATATCCAGTAGATAGGGAATTAGGAGAAGCAAACCTTCCTTGGAAAGAAATGAAGACTATACATTTCTTCTGCATACCCAAGCACAGTTTGAGAAGCTCTATAATCTTGTCAACTCAAATACAAAGTCAAACTCCAGATTAACAAAGACCATTTTCAGTATAATAGCATCATTTCTATGACTGATAGCAATAGTCCTTTCCTTCTCTGATTGATATTAACAATAAATTTCCAGATGAGACTCTTTCAAAAGCTTACACACTATAATTATGAGTTATCTTTCTTTTACTTCATCTCATGCCCAGAAAATTATGAGCTCTCTTCTTTTTTGTATTTCCACACCTAGAGCAATGCATGATGTGAAGTTGCCACCCTATAAACTTTTACTGAGTAAAAAAAATCAGTAACAAGTGAATGAACACTTAATAACAAATAAAAATACAACCACTTTCTAGATTATCTTTGGTTGTGTGGTTACACTGCATGCAACCTAAGTTACTACTATCATTCCATTTTTTCTAAACATCATGTTGATGTTATATAAAGAGATAATTCAGAAAGAACTAGAGGGTGGTAGCTACAGGAAGAGAGTGGAGAAGTTAGCCACAATGTTAAGAGGACAAGGTCAAAGACAAGAGAGAAATAAGGGACATTAACAACTAAACTGACATGAACAGTTCAGTAGGCAGATTCCCAAGAAGAGTCATGTGATCAAGAACGAAGGAGAAGAAGAAGGCAAAATGGCCTCTGGCTGTGGCTTAGGAGGGGAGCAAACTAAACGTACTAAATAATTTGTTTTGTTAGTGCAGCAAGCACACATTCACAAAGCTGAGTGTAGCTACAAACTGTAACTATGGAGTTATGAGTCCCATTATCTTAGTTAACATGAACTACCTAAGCATTTGCTCAGGTGGATTTTTCAGGCTTTTTACAAAATGTTATTCTGTGTTTCTACAGCCTCTCATCATTCTGCTTCAGCTATAGAGTGCATACAGTCAGTATCTATTAAGTGGAGACAAACAATGCCTCTCCTTCATAGCCTGGCTTGCTTCATTCAGAAGTAAATCTTGCATGTTCGTCTACTTTCTGTCAAAAGTCAGGGTCTTGTTGTTTTTTATGCTTGAGTAGTACTCCATAGAGTATATGGAGGAGAGTCTGAGGAAAGACATTAAGGGGAAAAATAGAGAGGCAAGACATTTATAGGACAAAGAAATGGGTTATTATCTGTTGAAGATAACGTGTATAGTATTCCGAACTGGACTGGTGAGAAATGTATTCATGTTGGAATATTCACTTTACAAGCTAAGTGACACATGTAAATGTATAAAAGAAATTGAAATAAAAAATACATTAAAAAATGTTATTCTGGATCTTCTGTCTCAATACTTACCCTAAGTTCAGCAACTACTCAAATAAAGAATACACTCTCTCCTAATATGTAAACAGGTCATTCTTAACAAAATTCATATCCTTTTTCTAGTGGGAAACAAGTAAAAATTCTGAACACAGGAAGCATCTTTTATTCATGAGATTTACATCCTAAACATGAACTTCATCATATTTAAAAGCTTGAAAATTCACACATTTTCTTTCCTTGTATTTAGTTTCAGTAAACTTTTTAAACCAAATTCATTTAGCTGAAGCAGGTATTTTCTCCAAGCTACCAAATAGTCCTTCAAATCACCTTCCTCATTGAGCATGGATATTTCTACAGACGATGCTGAAAATGTACCCTCTGAAAAAGTCTAAAGCAGGCAACTAAGAACCTGCAGCAGCTGGGGTTGGTCAGGTGTGTCAGAGGTGGTGGTGTTTCCACAACAAAGCAAACTGGAACACACACAGGTCGTGCTCAGGTGTGCAGGCCCTGACCACACCGAGGATGTTCCCTGGGGCCACAGAGCTGCCCAGAAAACACAGGCTGGGCAAGCCCCCACTGCTCTGAGTGGGGCAACTGGTTAAATCAGCAATAAGCATTGAAATCACCAGGCTTACTCAAGTCAAAACAAACACAGGCAGAATCCAGGCCACCACAGGTTAGATAATGGGTGTATGTTCTACCACAACAAATAACAAGGGTAAAAAAAATACTGTGTCCCAAAACAGGCCCCCAGTGTTCAAAATACTGTATATGACGGAGAGACTATGCAGAATGTTACCTAATGCTCAAGACTTGCCATCAAAACACAGAAAGCAGGGCCAGCATGTGGCACTGGACTCCCATGTGACCAACTGCAGTTCGAGTCCTGGACCTGGTGACTTGAAATTCACACCAGGAACATGTGCATGTGTGCTACAAGTCCCAGAACAATGGAGGAGAAGGGACTGTGGCACAGCCATTCCTCTTGGGGGTTGATTTCTCATTTTCTCTCTTACTGTCTCTCTCTCTCCCTCTCTCTCGGGAGCACACATGCCCTGCGGCAAAAATCTGAAGAAAAAAAAAAAAAAAAGCAACAATTATCAGTTAAGACATGAATTTAGGGAAAAAAATGGTTAGAATTAATTTAGAAAATAATGGTGCTTGGCATATAACAACTTGCCAGTATTAAAACAATAACCATTACTCTCTCCTGGATAGTTTTTAACTTCTTAAGGGCAAGTGAATCATATTCAGATTCATCTTCATTCCAAAATATACCTGATGCTTGAATCAGAAGAGATTATCCCCCTCTCCCTTGGTAATAAATTAAGCCGATAACCTTGCAGCTTTGTTTGAGCGACTGGATTACGGTAACAGACACCATACAGTTACCCAAACAGGGAACTGTGATCAGCATGCCACCTCTCAGTTATAGGACAAAGTGAGACTGCTTTGCAATACCAGCATATCTTTGTGAGAGAGATTCACAGAAATGACACCTAGGAATGTATTTGAAAATGAGGGACCCCAAGAATGACTTGATATTCAAGTGAATAACACCTTGAGCCAGTAGCACTTTGCCCCATAGGTACACGGAATCTGCTACCTAACACATCATTATACTTTGGATGTGCTGAGACCTAAAGATAAAATTTATCATTGCAGTAAATAATGGCTTTAAAATAACATTAAAGTAGCAGTCATAAAATACTAACAATAGGGACCAGCAGGTGGCGTGGTGGTTAAGGCGCTGGGCACTCCCACTCCTTGGCTAATCAAGGTTCAAGTCCTGGTCCTGGTGGCTTGCTTTCTCACTTTCCCTCTCTTTCTCTCTATGTCTCTCTCTGGTCAAATTAAAACAAATGAATGAATAAACAAAATTTTTTTTAAAAAGATTCAACCTGAATAATTTCAGAAGAAAGTTGCTTATAATAGTCAATATCCAGGCAAGGCTACATGATATCTTTGTTAGGGCTAGACTGAGTTTGAAAAAAGAAATAAAAAGCTGCTTTAAAAAATATATACCAACAATAAAAGAAACTTTGGGGATGCTGTGGACATTCATCATCGAGGTTGTTTTTATTTGGGTTTTATTTATTTTTCTGTCTGAACAGCATCCAAACCTCTTTCCTATGCTGAGGGAATCACCCATTGTGTGAGTCTTGGTGGCTGGAGAGACCCTACCCCTTAATACGGAAGCGGACATTTCCTGTCCTGTTCCTTGGCAGTCATGTGACCTGGGCTCAGGTCCTCATGTCCCCTCCCAAGCTTTGAATTTGAAGTGTGTGGTACAAAGACCACAAGATTGTAGAGATTCGGCACGGTGCCATCAGGGCTAACCACAAAGGCAGTCAGTCAGCACCACAAACCAGCAGCGTCAGGCCAGGTTCCACCCAGACCAGGACCCGACTTCCCTGTGTCGTTCCCACCTCTCTTCTGAGTGTGGGTTTCCAGCCATTTCCAATTATTTTATTTCTTGCTTAAATCAGAATTCTGTTGCTTGCAATAAAGAGCTCTGACTCACACATGGGAGAAACGTGTTCACGTGACTGGTAAGAAATGAATAGAACTCGTAAGTTAGAATTCACTTTGTATTGAGGTATGACAATAGATTTGTTAGTAAGACATATAATCAGGTCTCACTTTATTTATTTTTTCTACCAAAGCAAAATACTTTGGGGTTTTCTGAAGTTCTGTTTTCTTAACACTGACATATGAGGGAGAAAACCATTCAGTTCAAATCTCTTACTGTGTATCACTAATCTCTGAGGATAGGCGTCTAAACAGTGTTTACCTTTGGGGAGGGTAATGAACTGGGAGGGGACATAGGCACCTTCGGGTGTTGGCAATATTCTGTATTTTTTTTTAAGTTTACATGTTTCTTTCATTAGAGAAAAAGAGAGAGGCACCCTCAACAGGGTCTCATATCTCAATCCACCCTCTAGCCTTAGCAGCCAGGACCACGAGGACACGGACAACCCAACCTGCACAGGGAGACCTGGGTCATGAAATCGAGACCTTCCTGTATGGGTTTAGGATGGCAGAGTGCTGCATTACTGCAGTACCACCGCAGCTGGCCAAATGTTCTAGATGTTGTTTTAGGTGATGGTGACAGGAGTGTATATAATTGTGAATGTTTATTATGTTTTTTCTTAAGATTTGTGCATTGACTACATAGAAATTTATCGTAATGAATAAATATATATACATCCATACACATATATAGACAAATGGCCCAGAAATGATGTCGATATATTGGGTCATCAGAAAAGTCATGACACATTTCTACATAGAAAACATGGGAAAACATGTCATGACTTTTCTGACAACCCAATAGAGATCATCATATCAATAAAGCAAACATGAAGATTGTCCTCAAAATAATTTCCACTTGTAATCTTCATCCTGTTTCCTTTGACCTCAGGCATTCCTGGTTATATTATAACATTCTGAGGTCAGAAAAATCACCACAGGATGCATTTCAATACCCTGTGGTATTCTTCATTGCCTCCTACAACTGGACAATTCTATTTTCTCTCTTTACACTTTCAACAGTTAAGTAAAAAAAAAAAAAAAAAAAAAAAAAAAAAAAAAAAAAAAAAAAACCACCTCCTTGGAGTTCCAGCAGAGAAAGCTTCAGTCCTCATCCCCCACTGCATCTTAGTCCCCCAATCTAGACTCTGATTCCTTTGTTCTTTAATCCAGCTCTCATATTTCCTTTCCTTATCCAGTGACCTTGATCACCCCCTATCTGCCCCAGAGTTGACAATAATAATGAACTCTGTGCCAGGTGCTCAACCAGGCACTGTACATGCCCATTGCTATTACTACCTCACTTTGCATCAGAGGAAACCAAAGCACACATAGATTAAATAAGCCCCCTAACGTGTCAGTCTCATCCAGGGGAACCAGCCTGACCTCCAGCTCCCAGCACCCCCTTCTACTTAGATCTGAAATCCAAGATATGTTCAGCCACTTCCTTTCTCTCATGTTCTCTGACGATGAATTAATGATTTCATTTAAAGACACCTATTTGCCATCTAAAAGTTTGCGTTCTTCTCTTTCCCCCTTTCCTCTCTTGCCCCACCTCCCTTTCTTTCTCACTCTAGGTCTCTCAGGAAAACACAAATAATGCTGAATAAGAGAGGAAAGGATATTTTAAGGGAACTTCAATTAGTTTGTAGGAAAATGGAATTAAAGTATGAGTTTGTTTTGGTGCAAAGAAATTTTGAAATCTATGCAAATTTTTTTTAAATGCATTTCCATGACCTTTTTTTTTTTGAGGGGGGGGGAGGTTTTTTTGCTACAGGGCACATGCGCTCGCCAGACAGAGAGACAGAAAGTGAGAAATCACCCCCCCAGGGGGGATGGCCACGCCACAATCCCTTCTCCATTCTCCTCTCGGGATCTTGGGCATGCACGCACATGTGCCCGGCGTGAGTTTAAGCCACCAGGTCCGGGACTCAAACCGTGGTCAACTACATGGGAATCCAGCAACATAGCCATTACGCTAACTGCTGGCCCCTGCATTTCCATGAACTTTTGAAGACCGCTCATATTTCATCCCAGAAGCAGTATATATTATCCATATTCCTTCAAGATGAGAATGGAAAATATTTAGCTTGCCATGCAAAATGTGATGATCCTCTCTAAGTTGCAAAAGTCCACTTAAGAACAACACATATTCAGGGACCAGCAAATGGCATAATGGTTACAACTATGGAGTCGCTGCACTCCCACATAATCAGTCACGGTTAGAGTCCCAGAGCTGACTGCTTAAAACTCATGCCAGGCACATGTGCATGCATGTCCAAAATCCCAGGAGGAGAATGAAAAAGAAGGGATTGTGCTGTGGCCATCCCCTCTGTGTCTGTCTCTCTGTCTCTCCAGCAAGTGCACATACCCAATAGTAAAAATCTCTCTCTCTCTCAAACAAAAAAAAAAAAAAAGAGAGAACAACAACACATATTTAGAATGCCCAAACACTGGCTGACCCTTCCCTTACCCCAAAAACTCTCATGTTTCCCTCTCCCCAGACTTCTGAGTAGTGCTGCTGTCCACCAACACACCAAATCACATATCAAGTAGCTTTGTCGGAAATTTATTTTTCAGAGTTGAATCCACAGACCTGAAAATATGCTAATGGCCCAATGTTCTCTTCCTGTGCTCTTGCCACAGTCCATCCCCATGAGTTAACACACCCCCCCCCCCCCGCCTCTCCCAAGAGGCAAAGGTCAAGAAAACTATATTAACTTGGATTTAACATTGAACCCTCAATTCTCATTATCAGATCAATAGTCAGAAGACAGAAACATGATGAAAACAAAGAAGTACATTTTTTTTTTAAGTTATGAAGAAAGGAAGCTAGGAAGATCAAAAGGTCCTAGGAGAATGGGGGGATGCATGTGAGGATACACATTGTCAGAGTCGGCCCCTCGAGTGTGCCTTGGGCCATGGGTTTCACCGGGCAAACAGGTTTTCTACACTGACTTAGAGAAAGTCTCCTCCCCTTTATGGGGAGGTTAAGAAATTTTTTCACAATTAGAATAACTGCCTTCCCTATGCATTTTCATAAAAATTTGGCTTCAGACACTAATTTCATTTCATTTCCTTATGATTGTTGCATTTCCCATATCTACAAGTAAAAGGGAAAGCAGATGTAATTGTACTGGGGGAAACCACAATAAAGAAACTGCTCTCAACTAATGCTCACTATGTTTGTAGTTAAATATTGCACTCAATAGATCAGTAAACAAAGTGATGATCACTAATACCAGAACAAAGTTATATTATCAAACAACTTACTTATTTCCTTCCATTTTTCTTCTGAAAGAAATTAAAAGAAGGGCAATTCGTGAACTAGGTTAAGAGCATGGAATGCAAGTAGTGGGAATATGCCTCTGCTCTATTAGTTTAATGAGGACTTCCCTATTGTTCTGTGTATAATAGAAGCATGCTGATCATTTCAAGGGAAAAGTTCATTGAACTTTGTGACTGTTCCAAATACTTATTTTCCATTTCCCCCCACTGACTAACATGCATGCAAATTTCTAAGCAAATTGGGGCCATGGTTTTTCTGGAACTTCCAGACACTGCTCTCTGAAGAAGCCTGCCACAGCTTTAGTAGCAAGACATACACCTACACCAGTCCTGGCATTGTAGATGCCAAGCCACCACGGAAGAGAAGAAGGCATCCATCATACCGAGAAGCAGAGAAGGGTAGACAGAGATCAAGTATCTGCACTGTCATCTCCAAAAGGTGAACTACCTATAGAATCACTGTATTATTAATCATCATTTTATTTCTCTACATTTCACAAGCACAAAATGTTCCTAGTCTATTTATGTGAAACCTATTTCTTCAATGAAAATGGAATGACATCAATAGCAAAACCTGACAAAGATGTTATAAGAAAAGAATACTATACACCAGCATTCCTCATGAACATCCAGACTATGTAAAGAAATCTTGCAAGTCAACAATAAGAAACAACTCAATAAAAAAAGAAGATGAAAATTTATGAACGGACATTTCACCCAAGAAAATATATAAATGGCAAATGAGCCTACAAAAAGATGCTCAGCATCATTGTTCATTAGGGAAGTATAAATTAAAACCACAAATGAGATCCTGCTACATACCTATTAGGATGGCTAAAATAAAACAACTGACACATGGTGGTGAAGATGTAGAAAACCAGAGCAACATTCATACAATGCTGAAGGAAATACCAAATAATACAGCCACTTTGGAACGAAGTTTTATATGTTTTTATTAAGTTAAACATAGCTTATGATAAGACTCAGAAATACCACTCTTAGTATTTTATCCATATGTTCACACAGAAGTGTGTACACAAATATTTAGCTTTATTAATAATCTCCTTCAACACACAAATGTTTAAAGAAACTGTGGTACATCCACACGATGGAATACTAGTCAGCAATATAAAGAAGCAAACTACTGATTCATGAAAAAACATGTATGAATCTTAAAATGTATTTTTCTAAGAAGAAGAAGAAGAAGTCATACCCAGAAGGCAATATATTGTGTGATTCCATTACATTACATTTGACAACATGTAAAACTAGAGGAAAGAAAAACAGATTAATGGTTGCCAGGGATTGGAGATAGAAAGAGAGTTTGAATACAAAATAGTAGCATAAGAAAATTGGAGAGGAGATGGACCTACTCTAAATGGTTCCATGGCAGTAGAAACAATTTTGTACATTTATCAAAGCCCACAAAATTTTACTACACAAGTAAATTTTACTGTATATAAGTTATTAAAAAATCAGGCTTATTGAAGAATCTACAATAAAACATAGATGGTAGTAATGGAGTTAACCACATTACAAAGGTATGATATAACCATACTGAAGGGGATTTAGAAGAAAGGAGCTAAATCTAAATAATTTTGTTTTTTGACTATAAGGCTAAAATGTTTTGACTGAAAAACAAAAAGAATTATAAACAAACTCTGAACTCTGTACTCTAGCTGATGAATCTATATTTTCATGAGGTACAAGTTAGAAATATTATAAAAGTACTTTACAAGTATACTGGGTTTGAAAAAAGTAAGTAGACCTGGATGTTATGGTGCAATGGTAACACAGGTAGGTCCCGTGCAAAGCTGGAAGTCATATTGTGACTATGGGTTTGGTTACCCAGACCATCTTGAGAGCACACCAGGGAGGTACCCAGGATTCTGAGGAACTGGAGGGCTAAGGAAAAGGTAACCAGTATTAAAGGACCCTGTTGAAGTTACTTCTCCTTTTCTCCTTTTTCTCGCATACGTGTGCATATGCTCTCAATAATTAAAAAAATGTAAATATGAGGCCAGCAGGTGACATAGTGGTTAAGGCGCTGGGCTCCCACTTGACTGCGTTCAAGTCCTGGACCTGGTAGCTTGAAACTCATGCCAGGCACATGTGCGTACATCCCCAAAATCTTGAGAGAATGGAGGAGGAGGAATTGCAGTGTGGCCATCCCCCATAGGGGATATTTCTCACTTTCAGTCTCTCTGTCTCTCCAGTGAGCATACGCATCCTATAGCAAAAAATCTTATTTTATATATATATATATATATATATATATATATATATATATAAAATGCACACACACACATATGTATATAATGGCATGGTGTTTAAGGCAGCTTACCAAGTGAGCAGTTTAAGTCCCAGACCTGGCAGCTTGGAAAATATACCAGGCACATGTGCATGCATGCCCAAAAGTCTGAGAGGAGAATGAAGGAAAAAGGATTACAACATGGCCATCCCCTTGGGGGGAATTCCTCACTTTCCTACTTTCTCTTTTTCTTTCTATCTCTCTGGTGAGTGCACATGCCCTACAGCAAAAGCTAATTAATTTATTTATTAATTGCAGATAATGAGAGCCAGACTTCTTATTGTCAAAGGAAAAAAATCAAGAGCAAAGAGTGCATACTAGAATGGATTTTGTGGCACTGGACTTTAGTCAAAGATATCAGTAATACCAGCTAGCACAGGATTACTCACCAACTTTTATTTTCCAGAGAATACATACCTTTGAATGCTAGAAAGTACAATTCATGCCACTGCTAGATACTATATGTGTTTGTGTTTTTTGCTTATATTTGGCTTAACTGGAGAAGAACTAATTAGTTTCTTTAGTTAATGGAGAGTCATTCTTCAGAGATGATGAAAAACTCACATACGTTAAAATTACTTCACAAATCAAAAAAGTTCATAGAAATAGCTAGGCTTGCCTCTGCATACTAGTCAGAGATGATTAAATTAAACTGAACATATGGCTCTACTCAAGAATACATATGATAATCATGTACAGCTGCATATCTGGGAATTCCCCAACTTCTGCAAGCATTCAGTACTAAAAGATTCTTACAAGTCTGTTCATTGGAACTCCTCAGCTGGCTCACCCTGACAAGCTCTTCTTCTCTTTGGGGACTGAGACAGGACAGAGGCAGATGTAACATCACCACCAAACTTTGGGTGGCCAAGCTGTAACCACTTGCTTTATTACCTGCCAAATTCTGTTTCCTTATACACTTTACATACATACACCCTCACCATTACTTCAAAGTACACTGCCCTCTAAATATTCCACTCCTCTGAATGTACCTCTCCACTCTGTTCATAGGCAGCTTCAAGATGAGACCAGCCAGAAAGCACCAGGACTGAGATGGACACTGATTGTAAGGCCCATCTCCAGAGGGGTACTTGTATAGGACAGGGCTGCACCACTTGGGGATTGGGGAGGCCCAAGGTGGGCAACCACATTCAAGAGAGAATGGTTAACAGCAAAGTCAGGCTAAGGTAGACCAGAAGGCAGAAGGTCCTGAGTGGCCAGGCCATGATTCTCATTTCAGCCTTCCTGATTCTGCAGAGACCAACCAGCACTGGGTTGCCTACTGACCCAAGGACAAGGCTAGCTGTAAGGTCCTTACAGGATGAAACACCCCATATGCTTAATGGTCCTTCAGGTTAAGTGTCCAAGTCACACATCACCTACACACATCACCTGATGGTCATATTTTGCTGATGCTAAGGCAGGAACAGGCAGGGAGAGGGACAAGTAGGTGGGAAGAGGGTACCTACCAAGGAAGTAAGGAAGTTGGTTGCCCCCCTAGCAGCATCTTGATTTCCTCTAAGAAATCACTTTGGTTTATTCAAGACATAGAGATTTTTTTACCAATTTTGAAAATTTTGCCAGACTTAGACGCACTCACTGGAGAGAGACAGAAAGAGAGAGAGAGAGAAAGTGAGAAAGCACCACCCCACTTTAGGGGGTATTCATGCCACAATCCCTTTTCCTCCATTCTCCTCCTTTCAGGATTTGGGCTCCTCAGGCACATGCACCCAGCATGTTTTTCAAGACACCAGGTCTGGGATTCAAAATACACATTTGGCGTTGTGGGATCCAGCCACTTTAACCATCATGCCACCAGCTGGTCCAACGTTTTTCCCAATTTTAGTTGACCCAGCACTTAGTTGATCTAAACCTGCCTTGAAAGTAGATATTTTTTATAAGAAAAACGTAATATAAGACTATGAGTCATTTTTCTTGATGTAAGCGTCATTCATTCCATAAATAAATGTTTACTAAGAACCACTCTGTATGAGGCACAGTACCCAGGACTCAGCAGGGAAAAGCAGAAGCAAAGTCTCCACTCTTCCAGCGCTCACATTTAAGTGAGAAAAGAAGCTAACTGTGATTCCCTGTGGAACATTTGTCTCTGATGCAGAAAAGTCAAAATCATTGTCAGTTCCAGCTTACGGCGTAATGGACTGAGCTGTTGCAAGTCACATGGCCAATGGCAGGTTTGAATACCCAGGTTGGCCAGAAACACAAAAGGCACATGCATGGGAGACCAAGATCCTGAGGAGTTGGAGGGCTGGGGAAAGAGAATCATGATGTGATGAGACCTTGTCGAGGGCGCTTACTTCAGCTCTCTTTTTATTGCACATGCATGCATGCACACATGCTCTGTATCATAAATAAATAAAATAAAATGAATTATTGTCAACATAGTTTTGTTTGTTGGCTATTTTTTTGTAATGGCCTCCTTTGAATAGCCTATCTCAGAGTTCAACAAGCTGTTCCTCTCTGGGCTATTTCTACTCTTCTGCCCAAGGAGTCTTTCTGAAGAAGGACCCAGGACATGGAAACATTTGACCCTTCCCTGACTCAGCCTCACTCAGAGCTTTGACGGCCACTGGACACTCTGCCCATATGTCCTAGGATAAGCAATTGTTTTCTCTGAGACAAGCTAAGTTTACCACCACAGTAAAGCATTAGTCTAAGCCCAAGACCATGTACCTAGCACTCCTGAAACCTGGGATCTAAGCAGAAAATAGACAGGCGCTCACTGGTTTGCACTTAGCTGCCTCCTAATAAGCTAGTTCAGTCATTGTCAGTGTCATGCCTGTCATTGGAGATCAATACCTGAGATAATAATATGGTCTATAAAAATGTATCCTGCAAATTCCTGGGAGGGTCCAAGAAATCACAGTAACTGGAAACTCTAGCCAGAGACTGGATTTCCCATCCATAGCAAGCACTCCAAAATAAGCCTATTGCAGTGGGCTGCCCTGCTCCCCACCTCTCTTCACACCCCCTAAAATCAATGTACAAAATCAATTATCAGTTCTTCTGTCAGAGTCATGTACAGTCAAGGTTGAAGAGAAGTGTTAACCTAGCTAGGACAGTGGCCACCGGGTGGTTTTAACTGATGGAAAAATTGAGAAGGATGGTGCTGATTGCAGTATATGTGATTAGTGCAGTCAATTAACACCTATGGAGTGCTTACAATGTGCCAGGCACTGCCTGACGCTCACACCGAATGTCACAGAGTTAAATAAAAGCTGGATGAAGAGACATGAAGCAGAGAGTATGAAGCTGATAAGTGTCAGCAATGTTGAGTAGGAAGGCTGGTGGTAGTAGAGCCAGAACAGAGGAAGGATACGACTCAAAGTAAGAGAGAGCAGAGGAAGGTGCGTTTTCAAGGTGATTTATTTAAGCCTGACTCAATGATTGCTTGTCTTGGTTGCTTCTATTCCCATGTGTCAATGGCTTTCAACAGATAAGAGATCCTCTACCTCTGTTTTTTCTTTCTTTTTTTTTTAAAGAAATTTTTGGTATAGGGAATGTGCACTCACTGGAGAGACACCGAGAGACAAAGAAACAGAAAGCAAGAAATAACCACGCGGAAGGATGGCCATGCCACAAACCCTTCTCCTTCATTCTCCTTTCAGGATTTTGGACACACATGCACACATGTCCAGCTTGAGTTTCAAGCCACCAGGTTTGGGACTCAAACCATGGTCAGCTATGGGAGAGTCTAGCTATGTAACCATTATGCCATCTGCTGGCCCCACTCTCTACCTCTGTTTTAAATGCTTCACACAGACAAAGCAATTATTGGGGTTAACTGTCATCTACAGAAAAGAGGCCATAGGCCACAAGTAGAAGCATTTAGTTCTGAAATGTTGAAGTACCTCAGTTTCCAAAAACAGCCATGAATGTATCCCATCTACCCTCCACACAGCCATGAAAGGGTGCCATCAATCCTCCCCAAGTTGTGTATGTGAATCTCCCATCTCCGCCACCCGACCACTGTCAAATATGGATAATAACAGAATAGAAACCCAAGGCATTGCTATGCACCAAGATGGTGTCCCAGTGAAACAAAGGGCCCTGGCTATCTGGTCCTTTTAATACCTAGACATGATTAACATTGATGGTCACAGAATCTGCTGGCTAATCACATATTCCAACCTTAACAACTGTATGATGAGGTGAAATTGCCTTCCTGGGGACACGAAGGACAGTCTGTTTTGTGTTTTCCTGACCATCAGAAGCTCTTAAAGGTACCATACCTGTTAGGAACACCGTGTAGTTGCTGACCCTGTCTCAGGATTTAAAATTTGTTGTCATACCATGATTATGTCTCACATTTCCCCCTATACTTTTGGGAACCAGCAGTTAGCGTAATGGCTATGTCGCTGGACTCCCACGTAGTCGACCGCGGTTCGCATCCCGGACCCGGTGGCTTAAAACTCACGCCGGGCGCATGTGCGTGCGTGCCCAAGATCCCGAGAGGATAATGGAGCAGAAGGGATTGTGGCGTGACCATCCCCCCTGGGGAGTGATTTCTCGCTTTCTGTCTCTATGTCTCTCTCTGTCTGTCTGGCGAGCGCACGCGCCCTATAGCAAAAAAACCTCTCAAAAAAAAAAAAAAAAATTTCCCCCTATACTTTTTAAATTATTTTCATATCTATTTTAATTTATTTTAAAAGTCTTAATGTCTAAATAATAATCATTCCCAGTTGGTGACAGCCTGGCTTCCTGACTCCACACTGGCTGTGTCTGTATTAGGAAGGATTCTTTGGGCTCATCCATAAGGCAACCTCTAAACAGGAGACCGAAGGAGTTTATTTCTAACAAGTAAATGATGTCCTTTAGATACTTCCAGAAGATTCACTGACCTACTCTGGGTCAAAGGATATATTTCCCGCCGGGCCCTTTAACATCATGAGGACAACATTGTACTCATTGGTCTACCTGAGGAGAAGTACAGATCTCCCTGAAGCTCACCTTAGTCAAAGCAGAAACTGTCCTAAGTGCCATTTTTCCTTCTCCCCCGAGACTCTTATCCACACTCACATTAAGTCATTTTATTTTTAAAAATTCCCCAGAGCCCCGGTTTTTTTTTTGTTTTTGTTTTTGTTTTTTGTTTTTTTTGTTTTTTTTTACCTGCTGGAGAGAGAGAGGGAGACAGACAGAAAGTGAGAAATCACCCAGGAAGAATGGCCATGCTGCAATCCCTTCTCCATTTTCCTCTCGGGATTTTGGGCACACACGCACGCACGCACGCACGCACAACTATGTGGGAGTCCAACAATGTAACCATTATGCCATCTGCTGGTCCCCCCATATTCCTTTTAAACCAAGATGACTTGTGGCAAGTGAGAATTAAATTTACATACCTCTATCCATAGGCAGTACTCAACACACAACAGCAAATAGGAATTTTTAAAGATCTTCATATCATTGAGTTAGAGTGAAAGGAAAAGCAGCAAGGTTCCTAACCTTCCCTTCTAACCTGCTGAAGGTATCAGGTGAGCAAAAGAGACACTGGTTTAGTTAATGGCTCCTGTCCACCAGCTGAGCCCTCTCCCTCTCCAGGACTTCTGACACTGACCTGCCCCAGGGCCTAAGAACCATCCCAGAGTCATTCCTCTGGGAGTCTTGCTCCCACAGGAACCTCCTAATAGGACAGATTCTCCCCCCCACCTCATTGTTTCAATACCTCTTAAGGGCCTGCCTTTTAGATATCAAAGTAAAGAATCAATAAAGTCAGGATAGAGAACCCCCAAATCCCCCCAAACTCTGGATATAGATCTATAAGGCATTAATTTATTTTTTATTATTCTCTTCAGCGCTATTTAGAAAACTTGATTAGGTGTCACCAATTTAACATAAAACCTGTACTATAGTTACATACCGTGGTTGAGCTCTTCCTGCTATGCGATTTGCCAAGTGACACTGAAATAGAGATAACTCCACTTTCTAAACTTCCACTCTCTAAACTCAGCTTTCAGGTGGATTCAGATGAACCCATTACCATCTGAGCTCTCACTTCCCTCCTCAACAGATTTGGATAGAATATTCTTTCCTATTTCAATTCACCATGTATACTTTTTTTTTTTTTTTGAGAGGTTTTTGCTATAGGGCGTGTGCACTCGCCAGACAGAGAGACAGAGAGACAGAAAGCGAGAAATCACCCCCCAGGGGGGATAGCCACACCGCAATCCCTTCTCCTCCATTTTCCTCTCGGGATCTTGGGCACGCACACACACGCACCCAGCATGAGTTTTAAGCCACCAGGTCCGGGACTCGAACCTCGGTCGACTACATGGGAGTCCAGTGACATAGCCATTACGCTAACTGCTGGTTCCCATCACCATGTATACTTTTATTATGTTATCTCAGGGTCTAAATATATTCAGAATGGGAGAAAGATCTATAATTTCAGAGTGATGCAGAAGATAACTCATCTCACCCTAGGGCAGATTAAAGAATTGACTGAAACTTGAAAAGTTCGGAAGCTCCTAGTCGGAAATACCTACTGCAGGGAGGTCTACATAATCATTTTTAGTATTTGTATCAAACTGTATACCAGGCCCAGTGGTGGCAGTGTGAGGAAGAGGGTGCTGCTGAATGATGTTTGGGGCCATAGGGAGGCCTGAGTTCGATTCCTGCCCAACCTGAATAGCCAGGGATGGTGGTGCACACCTGTGATCCTGGCTAACTGAGAGGCTGAGGCAAGATGGATCTAGTGAGACGTTGCCAAAATTCCCACTTTCTCTGTCTCCCATATGCTCTTCCCTCAGCCCACCCATATGAAAAACATCTATACCAGATGACTTTACATCCATTAGGATGACTACTATTTAAAAATAAATTAATTAATAAAAAAAAAAAACAGAAAATAAGTGTGGGAGAGGATGAAAAATAGAACTCCTGTGCATTGCTAAAGAGATGGTACAGCTGCTATGAGCAATAGGTGGGCAAGTTCACCACAAATGTAAACATAGAATAACCACATAATCTAGCAATCCAACTCTAGGGATATATGCAAAGAATTAAAAGCAGTGACCTGAAAGACACTTCTTTTAAAATTTTTGTCAGAGAGTATATTGCAATCTCCAAAGAGAGACAAAGAGAGAGAGAGAAAGGGAAAATGAGAAAGCACTCCCCTCCATAAGGTATGGTCATGCTGCATCCCTTCTTCTCCATTTCTCCTTCCTTTTGGGACTTTGGGCACATACACATGCCCACCTGGCTTATTTTCCAAGCCACTGGGTCCAGGAATCAAACTGCACAGTTGTAGGGGTGGGATCCAGCCGCCTTAACCACTGCGCACCAGCTGGCCCCAGACACGTGGACATCTATCTGCCTAGAGTAATCAAATTCACAGGGATGGCAAAGGAATGGTGGTTGTCAGGAACTGCAGACGAGGGAGGGATGGAAAGTGACTGACCAGTGGGTACGGGGTTTCAGCTGGAGAAGATAAAACAGTTCTGGAGAAGCGTGGTGGTGACAGTGGCACAACAGTGTGAATGCACTGAACGCCACTGAAAATGGCCCAAATAATAAACGTCATGCTGTGTACACGTACCAGAAAAAGGAGAAAAAATCCATACCAGAGGCCACAATGAGATAGCCTCACACACCTATTAAACATCTACCATTTTAAATGAGTGGCAGTGCCAAATGCTCACTAGGATGCACAACAATTGGATCTTTCATATGTTGCTGATAAAAACGCAAAATGGCACAGCCCCTCTGGAAAACATACAGCAGTTTCGCCCAGCAGTCACACTCCTGGACATTTACCCAGGCGTAAGTGGTTAGACAAACTGTGGACACCCATACCATGGTACAAGCCACAGCTTGATTGGACTTAAAGATTTTATGCTGAATTAAAAAAAAAAATCTCAAAAGATCACAAACTTTATGATTCCACATATGCAACATTCCTGAAATGACAAACTTGTAGAGATGAAAAACAGATTTGTGATTGTCAGGGGTTAGGGATGATGTGGGAGCAGAGGCTGGGTCATGAATGTTCCAGTTTATGCTCCTATTGAGATTGAGGGAAGTTGAAGATACTGACACTTTGCCAGCATCAAAAATCCTTCCAGGGGCCAGAGAGGGCACAGCAGCACAGCAGGAACATGACACTCTGCAAGGCTGACTCACACGGAAAGATGCCGTGTTTGTGTGTCTGGAGACATCCCTGAATGTGCTAGGCACCCATGTGCTCATGGTTCAGGGCTGGCTGTAGCTGGGGCGGATTGTGGTCTGAGATCCTGTTGAGGGTATCTCTCTTGCTCTCTCTCTCTCTCTCCATGGATGAAAGAAATCAACTTTAAAAAAAAAAAAAAAAAAAAAAAAAAAAAAAAAAAAAAAGCTTCAAAAACTATTCTGCACTCCCATTTTTTTTTTAGAGGTTTTTGCTACAGGGCGCGTGCACTCGCCAGACAGACAGAGAGAGACATAGAGACAGAAAGCGAGAAATCACCCCCCAGGGGGGATGGCCACGCCACAATCCCTTCTCCTCCATTCTCCTCTCGGGATCTTGGGCACGCACGCACACGCGCCTGGCGTGAGTTTTTAAGCCATGGGTCCGGGACGCGAACCGCGGTAGACTACGTGGGAGTCCAGCGACATAGCCATTACGCTAACTACTGGTCCCTGCACTCCCATTTTTAACCAAGGATCACATGCACATTGACGGGTAGTTGCCCCTTCCGGTAACATCAGTTCCCACTGACAGCACAATGGGAGCTGCCAATAAACATTCGCCAACAGTTTGTCATGTAAAACTCATAACCACCTCCATTTAGCCTATGATCCCCCCTGTTCTGCTGAGGGGAAACTTCTATTGAGTTCAGGCAGTGGCTTTGACACAATGGCATCTATTTTCATAGTTAATTCTCTACCATCCATGTAAAAATGTATTTTTAAAAGAAACACTCAGAGATGCATACCGTACTCCTACTTTGCATAAGTCTAGTGTATAAGTTTAATTTCAAACATAAAATTTAGTGTGTTTATCACAAGTGTTCACCATTGGGTTATGTCAGAGATCACACTCTCCTCATAAAATGAGATTTTAATTATGGTTAAGTGTCTAAGGCACCTTGATTACTTAATGATGGATATAATAAAGGTGTAAAGAACTCTAAAAGCCACAATTCAAGACAAAAACAGACAACTCTAATATTATGAAAACCAATCTTGAACTTCCCATCAAAAAAGTCATTTAACTCATTGTGTCCCACTAGTACCTGCAATTTTTTTTTAATTTTCCAAATCATGCAGTATTACAAGTTTCTTACCAAAATACATACGACTCTTTCACACACTTTATGATGACTTTAAATGGCAAAATCTGTGACTCCCGTGGTCCCACAGTGGCACAGCAGTAACATATCTGGACCCCTGTGCAAAGTCCCAGGTTTGCATCCTGGATCCCCACCATGCACACTGGAGCATGCCCGAGATCTGGGCTGGCTGAAGCTGGAGGTGGATTGTTGCATGGGGGCGCTATTGGTGGTGATCCCCCTCTATTTCTCTGTCACACAAAAAGCAAATTAAGTAAACTTTTAAAAAATCTGTGATTCCTGCTTAACCTAAAAATATGTTTAATCTAGTTCATGAGTGACCAAGTACATCTCAATAAATCTTTGTTTTAATTCTGCAGCTTCATGAAATAATCCGCTGGAAATCTCTGCTGAAAATGACTGCTTCAGTAATCATTTTTTTTTTCCTGTAGATTCTTGGTTATCTATTCTCAAGAGAATACCAGAAGCTATGTTTCCTCTTCCTATAAAGTGACTTTTTTTATTGCCAGAGGCCACATATCCTTTACATAGAGACAGAAAAAGAGAAAAGCACCCCATCCAAAGGGGCACAATCACATTACAATCCTTTCTCCTCCATTTCTTTACCCCGTTGGGACTCTGGACATGTATATGAAGGGTTTTTCAAGCTGTTGGGGCCAGGATTTGAACCACTGTCTGCCATGTAGGATCTGGTTCTCTTAACCACTAACCTATGAGGTTGACCCCAAAGTTACATTCAATAACTGCAGTCATAGACTAAATAATAAACAGTTATGTCAGATGCTTACACATATTGTGTTTCAGTGGCCTGGATTTTCAAACTCCTTCTCATCAGCACCCTCTTCTCAGCACTCCTGACACCCCAGATCACCCAAAAGACTAGCGCTCTTCTATATGTTGTCCCACAGTCTTGTCATTTCAAATTCCAAGGTGGCACAAAAGTCTTTGGCAACTTTATGCAAGACAACCTTAGTTTTTGTTGTTGATGGTGGTGGTGTTTTTTTTTGGGGGGGGTGGGGAGGAGGTTTTTGCTATAGGGTGCATGCACTCTCCAGAAAGACAGAGAGAAACAGAGAGACAGAAAGCAAGAAATCACCCCCCAGGGGTGATGGCCACGCCACAATCCCTTCTCCTCCATTCTCTTTTCAGGATCTTGGGCACACATGTACACACACCCAGTGTGAGTTTAAGCCACTGGGTCTGGGACTCAAACCACGGTCAACTACATGGGAGTCCAGCAATATAGCCATGACGCCAACTGCTGGTCCCAACAACCCTAGTCTTTAACATGGTCCACATTTACTAGTCTTTGACAAGATCTACAACTGTTCCACATTGTTTCATGAGTTTTCCCCTAAACCTCTCTTTCTAGTGGTTCTCTTTCTCTTTTACTGATTTGCACAAAAGAAGGAAGATATTGAAGACTAGTCCCCAGGAAGCATGAAGCCTTGATAGCCATGCATCCTCAGAGGGTTCCCACATCAGTGCCACCTTCCATGAACATGATCAACTGCATTATTTAGATTCTGTCCTCAACTCTCACACACACAGAGCTCTGGATGAGGAACTGGAGCTGCCTGTTCTACCCCCAGTAACATCACCACCTGTCGGAAAAAGGCTGATGTTCTTCTTTACACTTGGAAGACAGGAGTTTGGAAAATTAAGCATAATAATGTAAAGAACACATGGAATAGCATATCATTTGGTACAGAAGACCTGGGCTCCAACGCCAGCTTTGCCCAGCTAGAGGTGCGATCACTCCAGCCTTTGTCCCAGACTCATCACAACTCTCCCTTCCAATCAGCAGGCCCTATCAGACAGGCACCCTCTCTCAGACCACACCCTCTCCTGGGCCACTCTTTTCCTGCCTGTTGGCTGAGTCCACTCAGTATTCTGAGCTCAGCTCCTATGCATGCTCCTCTAACGGGCATATCCTGAGCCCCTCCTGTGTTTTCAGGAGTATCCTCAGTGTCTTCATCCAACTGCTTGTCACAATTATCACACATCATCACTTTCTGTGTATGTGACTGCCTCCCTACTAGTGAATTCTCAATGGCAGGGTGATCCCTCCATGACCGTAAAACCCAGAGCCCAGCGGTAGACATCCCGGACTGTGCTGATGACGCGTCAGGGCTCCTTTATGAAGTCTCTTCCAGGCTTTGGGAGGATCCTTAGCAATATGCTCACAATCTTTTTTTCTAATTTGCATTAGTAAACTATAGTAGACCCGCTTATCCATGGTTCCACTTCACCTGGTTTTAGTAACTGATGCCCAGTACAGGAAATAGGTGAGAATAGTGCTATCAGCTATTCTGAGAGAAAATGAGAGAGCCAATATTCATGATTACACTGTTAATAACGGTTCTATTTTGGCATCGTTGTTGTTCATTTCTTACTGAGACTAATTTATAAGTTTATCTTAGGTATAAATGTATAGAAAAAAGTAGCATGTCTACTCTGAGGTAGGAAGCAGCAGCCTAATATAACGCTTAAGGTGGAAAGATGCATTCGAAAACTGCCAAGAAGACACCAAATGTGCAATACCCATGATACAACATAGCCCAGGGCAGCCCTATGGCCTAGTGGCTAAGGGAGCCAGATACTACCTGGCCAACATGAGGTCTGTGTCCCAGCCCTAGCAGTTTGGAAAAAACATTGGACACATGTGTGCTCAAAATCTCAGTAGGATGGAGGGGACCAGCAGTTAGCGTAATGGCTATGTCGCTGGACTCCCACGTAGTCGACCGTGGTTCGAGTCCCGGACCCGGCGGCTTAAACTCACGCCGGGCGCGTGTGCATGCGTGCCCAAGATCCCGAGAGGAGAATGGAGGAGAAGGGATTGCGGCGTGGCCATCCCCCCTGGGGGTGATTTCCTGCTTTCTATCTCTCTGTCTCTCTCTGTCTGTCTGGCGAGCGCACGCGCCCTATAGCAAAAACCTCTCCAAAAAAAGAAAAAAAAAAAAATCTCAGTAAGATGGAGAAATGGTAGAGAAGCAACTGCAGCATGGCCATACTTCATTGGAGCAGGGAGGGTGCTTTCTCCCTCTTCTTCTCTTTCTCTGGTGAATACAAGTGCCTTCTAGATATATAATATATGTGTGTGTATGTGTGTGTGTGTGTACTCACTTTCTATCTCTCTGGCAAGCACACACACCCTATATCAAAAATCTCTCTCTTAAAATAAAAAAATATTCAAAATTAAAAAAAAAAACAAGAATAGAAAAAGCATACAGATGAAAAGTGAGAGATGAATACAGGGAAATAACAGTATTAGACAGGAAGAATATAATGTGTTCATAAAGTCTAAGAAAATGAGAGCTGGCAGGTAGCATGGTGGTTAAGGGCGCTGGACTCCCATATGGCTAACAATGGTTCGAATCCCAGACCTGGTGGCTTGCTTCATCACTTTCTCTCTCTTTCTCTCCTTCCCTCTCTGGTCAAATTAAAATAAATAAATAAACAAATAAAAAAATGTCTAAAAGCAACAGTGCAAAGATGAATCCAGAGGAGAGGAAAGGGACAGCCATGAACACAAGTCCTGGTGACTGATTAACTGCAGAGGATTAAAAAATAGAGGAATTAGGAAATTATGACTGAAAGCAGGATTTCTGGGAGAATGGTGGTAGGCTGATGGAAATCTGAAAGTGGGTAAGGGAGTAGCTTTGGAAGAGAACTTGAAAAACTTTTTAAAAAATATAACAGTCTGAATTTGAAGTCAAGGCTAGATAACTGAGTAGTAAAGGCAAACAGTAATAGCAAACAGACCAGCTGGAAATAGAAGATGAGGCATGGGCAGAGGCCAGGAGCAGAGGGCCCACACGTGGAGTCTTCAAGGAGGAGCCAGGGTTGCAATAACAAGAATGGATGCATTCGCCTGGAAGAGATGAGAAGGAGTGGGCTCTGGGGAAAACCCACAGAAGCAGAAAAGAAGAAACATAGTAGATTAAAAGATAGTTTGAAAGAGAACCAGCCTTTAGGGGACACCATATACTTCTCAAGCGTCTATCAAATCACACATGCCCTGCCTAGACTCCACATTGACTTCTCCATGCAGTACCCCAGCAAGAGCTCCAGGCTTTGGCCCCACCCACCTCTCTGATCTGTCTCCCTTCTCTTACTTTCTTTTCTCTTTTTATTCTTTTTATTTTTTATTTTTTATTTATTTATTTTTTTGAGAGAGAGTTTTGCTATAGGGCACATGTGCTTGCCAGAGAGACAGAGAGATAGAAAGTGAGAAATCACCCCCCAGGGGATGGCCACACTGCAACCCCTTCTCCTCCATTTTCCTCTCAGGATTTTGGCACGCGCTTATCGTGAGTTTCAAACCCCCGGATCAGGACTCAAACTGTAATCGGCCATGTGGGAGTCCAGTGACATAATCATTACGCCCTCTGCTGGTCCCCTTTCTCTTACTTCCATCATGCCAACTGCATCTGCTGATCACTTGCCCTCAAATATATGAAGGTCATTTCTGCTTTCCCGTTTTTGTGCTTTCTAGTCCCTCTACTAGAATGACGACCAGGGGACTCCAGAGACCAATGACACCCACACTACTTTCCACCCTGGTGTTGTGCGGTCCTAACACACCATTATCTAAGAGTCTCTCTTTTTGTCTACCTACCTACTGTTTCTCCACTCCTACGTGGAGAGAACAGAGACCTATTATTTCGCACTCTCTGCTGTTCTAGTGTATGGTATTAAATGGAGACTTCAGAGCTATACTCAGAGGAAGCAAGAGCAAGATTAGTGACCTTCATAAGATCAATTTCAATAAAAATAACAGATCTGAAGCCAGACCGTATCAAGTTATGGAAAGGAACAGGAGGCAAAAGCTAGAGAAAACATATGGAAAACAGGCACACCTTCAGGGCCAGGGGGACGAGTTGACAAGCTAGTATAGCTGGGATCACACCTTCTACAAGAGCTGCTTTTCTAGGATATAAATAAAACATGCGAACTGGATCACATCTTATTTCTTCTACTGAGGGTTCTCCCTGAGAAAACCCCAACCCAAATCCATCATGCCTAAAATCCTTGCTTAAATGATAATGCATTTAAAAAATCAAACAGAAAAAAAAATAGCAATTACTTCAAGTTCTGTATTAAAAGTAAGGGGCTGCATATTATCCCAAATTCTGAGGTTATCACTGAAATACAGGAAGTGTGGCCCTACCAGACCTTAGGAGCCCTGCACACTTACTTACCCCCGGCCCTCTAACCCATGTCCACAAAGAACCCCCATCTTGTAAAGATGGCTGCTACTAATTCTTCCTGCTGCTTCACCTTCCTGCAGCTGCCCATTTGATCTCTGGGCCTTGCACCAGAAGCCCACATCTTAGTTGTGACAGTAGGAGGGAGCACTGTTGAGTGCCATTGCACAGAGAGGAAAGGTACTGCTTCCTCTAGCATTTGGACAGGAATGAAGCGAATGGAGGATGTACATGAAAGGTTTTGCTAAAGACCGAGAAGTGGTTTTTCCCCTTTGTCTCGGCCAGAACTATCAAGCCATCTCTTGCAGTTAGGAGCTCAAGACCTCACAGGAGTTGATATCTGTGGCTGCTGGCCAGGAAGGGTAAAACAGTTACCATGGTCCTCTTTGCTCTGTGGTTAGGGCACGCTGCTTTGGAATGTGTTCATCCTATCCAAAGAAAAACAGGAGAAAAGGCAGAGATAAAAGTCAAGCAAGAGAAAGTAGGCAAAAGTTAAGACAGTAGAAAGCCAGAGCCGCCAAAGACAGCCCACCTCAGCAAGCACCGCCTACGAAGGCAGAAACCTCCAATGGCAGTGAGTGGAGGGGCACACGCTGCTGTGCTTCGGCCTACACGCAGTGAGGCGATGTGATTTGCTACAGACAAACCGGCACAGAGTACACGTGTGTCTACAAGCTGAGTTCACGCGAAAGTCCTTCCTGACTCCACCCTCTAGGCCAGAATTAGCTGTGCTGGCATACTGTTTTTTGGGAAAGGTTTTTGCTATCGGGTGTGTGCGCTTGCCAGAAAGACAGAGACAGAAAGACAGAAAGCGAGAAATCACCCCTCAGGGGGATGGCCGCGCCGCAATCACTTCTCCTCCATTCTCGTCTTGGGATCCTGGGCACACACGCACACGTGCCAGGTGTGAATTTAAGTCGCTGGGTCCGGGACTTGAACCACAGTCGACCACATGGGAGTCCAGCGACATAGTCATTACGCTAACTGCTGGTCCCTGGGCTGGCATACTTTTAAAAGGCACCTTCACCTATGTCCTTCCTCTGACATCTGAGCTAATGAAATTTCAACAACCTTGAGCCAGAGAGTTTGATGGGCCAAATGACCATCAGTTACTGAGCCCAGGATTTTGTGAGCACATGGGTTTTAGAAAGTCAGGGTTTGCCTAGACTTAGTTATTGGCAGCTTTCTCTCACAGGACAGGGGAGAATGTGAGAAAAGCAAGACATTTTAAGTTAATGTCCAGGAAGGGGCATGATTCTTCATGTAGGAAAGCTCAAGGGAGACTGCAGGGTGGGAAAGGACAAGACAACGCCCTTGAGTACCTGGCCAATGAGGAAATCAAATTATGTGGACAAAGCAGTGGGGGAGGTCATTTTCATTCATCAGTGAAGCTGGGAAACCCCCAGGCTTGTTGTGAGATCAACCACTAACAAACTTCCTGAGAAAAGGGAAAAAAATTACTTTATGACTTCAAATATAGCATTTAAAAATATAGTTTCCAATTAGCTAATCAACGAAGTCAAGTAAATCATCTTCCTCCAGAGCCTTTATTTCTTCACTGGCAAAGTGAGGGCAGCCAGGCAAGGGTCTCTAGGTACTCTCACAGACTGAGACGAGCTGACCGCCAGGAGAGGCCAGTCACAGGCAGACGCTGGGGGGTACAGAGCCACAGATGGAAAAGGCCCAGCAGTGCCTGTGGACAGGATTTCCTTCAACAGGAACCAGAAGCCAGAGCCAGAAGCTGAGGGAATCTGTGGGGGGTCCGGAAGGAGGTGTCTGCCAGGTGAGGGCAGAACAAAGTCACTAAGTCACTTACAGCCTCCATAGGAAACTCGTCCCTGGGTTAGGAAAACTGCGGGACTTAAGGAGTTACCCAGACAACCCAGGATCCATCTCTGGCCCTGCTCCAGAGAACCAGGACCCAGCAGAACATGCTTGACCCTGGATTCAAGGAAGCTACACCAAGACCCAAAAGGTTCCATGGGGAAGGGGGGGTAGGAGGGCTCAGCCCAGCTACCTGAAGGACAGATCGGGGCTCTACACAGCACATTACACCTTCACTCACAGTCCAGACGTGACCACAGCAGCGACGGCAGGAGACCGTCTCTCAGAGCAAAGGAATAATATCAACACGGAATGCTAAGGGAAGAGGGAAGCAGCTTAGATCCAGCTGGCAGCAAGCTACTGAAATGAAAACTCCACTGCCCAGTTATACAATTTACAGTCCCCAGAGAAAGACATGATTATACTCTTCCCAGTCAGTTGCTGTGATTTACGTGGCTGTGCAACAAGTCAGAGGGCGGGGAGAGAGCAACAGCCCACACGCAGAGGTGCCCAGACGCACCCTCTGCAGATGTTAGAAAAATCTCCATGGAAGAGATGCTCGTACTAGCCAGATTCGAGAAAACAACAGATTTGAAACACCACATGCCAAATAAGGGGGGGAGGGGGCAAACAAGCAGGAAGCAGGGAGTTTCTATTTTTTTTTTTTTTTTTTTTTTTGGAGAGGTTTTTCGCTATAGGGCACGTGCGCTCGCCAGACAGACAGAGAGAGACATAGAGACAGAAAGTGAGAAATCACCCCCCAGGGGGGATGGTCACGCCGCAATCCCTTCTCCTCCATTCTCCTCTCAGGATCTTGGGCACACACGCACACGCACCCAGCGTGAGTTTTAAGCCACCGGGTCCGGGACGCGAACCGTAGTCGACTACGTGGGAGTCCAGCGACATAGCAATTACGCAAACTGCTGGTTCCCTCTATTTATCTTTTTAACTTTTATAAACTTATCAACATACAAAATTCTTTGCACAATGAAAATGAAAACATAATCCCCAATTTCATTAATATCCCAGTTATTAAAGCTAATGAACTAGACATTAAATATTTCCAAAAGTCACTGAATAAAATGTGAACCATTATATCTTATTTGCAAAGCAATCCATTAAAATCTGAAATACATACGTGCCATGACCCTCACTTCATCCAACAATTCCCACCCCTGGGAATCTGTCCTAGGGATGAAAGTCTCCTCATATAAGGGCATATGGACACAGGTGTCTGGTGAGTAACTGCTCATGGTTGCCAAGAACTGAAACAAAGTGAATGCCCATCAACAGGGAAGTGGCTTGAGCCACACCCACTCGTTAAAAAGAATGAATTAGAGCTACACGCATTAACTTGGAGGAGTTTTTACAAAGTACTGATGTATTGGAAAAGGTATAGAAGTCCACATAATATGATGCAGGATTTTTTTTTTTTACTATTTTTATAAGGCTCTTATAAAATTAAATGAATATAGTAAAATATGGAAATGCATGCACTAAATCAGTGGTTCCCAAACTTTTATACACATCAGAATCACTTCAAAGTTTTGCTAAAATACAGATTGCTGGGCCCCACCCCAGCGTCTGACTTAGTAGGTCTGGCATGAGATCAGAGAATGTACATTTCTAGCAAGTTTCCAAGTTTGCTGATGCTGAAACTGCTAACCCTTCTGAAAGAGTATCTTGGGAGAGACAGGAAAGGAAGTTATGAAATGGGGGCGGGGGGAGGCTGGTAATGGAGTTCTGTCCAAGATCATAAAAATAGCATTTCCAAACTATTCCATTTATGAAACACTGCATGTATGTATGCGTGGATGTGTACATTTGCAAAGACAAATTTCTAAAAGGACTGTTACCAAAATACTAATGTAAGATCTCTCAGAAGTAGAATTTCAAGTAATCTTTAATCATTTATAATTTTACTTACTATTATATTGTGGTTTTGTTTTATGTTGTTTGTTTTGAAGAGGTTTTGCCTTAGGGTGCATGCGCTCTCCAGAGAGAGAGACAGACAGACAGATACAGTGAGAGAGAAAGTGTGAAATCACCCCCCAGGGCGGGTGGCCACATCGCAATCCCTTCTCCTACGTTCTCCTCCTGGGATCTTGGGCATGCATGCACATGTACCCAGCATGAGTTTCAAGCCACCAGGTCTGGGACTCGAAATGCAGTTGGCCATGTGGGAGTCCAGTGACGTGACCACTACGTCATCTGCTGGACCTTATGTTTTTTTGAAGAGAGCTTTTTTTCTAGATTCTTGCCACAGACCATGTGCACTCACTAGAGAGAGACAGAGAAAGGGAAAGAAAGAAAGCACTCCCCCTCAGGGGGATGGCCATGCAGCAATCCCTTCTCCTTTCTCCTCTTGGGATTTTAGGCATGCACACACACATGCTCAGCATGACTTTAAAGCCACTGGGTATGAAACTTGAAACTTGAACCACAGAGAGAGTCATGTGGGATCCAGTATCGCAACTACCATGCCACCTTTGGCCCTAGTATAGTCTTCATAATGAAAAAGTAGGTAATTAATTAACATAAAGCCATTTTTACAAAAGAAAAAGTCAGGGGAGGCATTGAAGTTCTTTCATGATCTAAAAGAGGAAATTCACACCATAAAAAAGAATCAAGTGGAGCTATTACAGATGAAGGCTGCCATTCAGAAAATCAAAACCTCCTAAAGTATTAAAAGTGGATTAGTCCATACAGAAAATTGAATCTCAGATGTTGAAGGCAAAACCTCTGATCTAAAAAAAAAACAACCAAAAAACTGAGAAAATAACCCAAAAAAGTGATAATACTATGCAAGAAATGCTAGACAGCATTAAGCAGCCAAACATCTGAATAATCGATATCCCAGAAGGTGAAGAAACTAATAAAGACATTGATAATCTATTCCATAAAATATTGGAAGAAATCTTTCCAAATCTAAAGAGGCATTCAACTATCCAGACCCAAGATATATAAAGGAACCCTAACAGAATCAACACAAGAAGATCTTCTCCAAGCACATCATAGCCAGACTGGTCAAATCTACAAAGACAAGGTACTAAAATTGGCAAGAGAAAAATGTCAGGTTACTTATAAAGGTTATCCTATCAGGCTAAACTCAGACCTCTCATCAGAAACAATGCGAGCAAGGAAAGAATGGTAACATATATTCAAAGTGTTAAGTGAAAAACAGTTTCAACCAAGAATATTATACCCAGCAAGATTATCTTTCATACGGAAAGAAAGAATAAAAACATTTTCAGATAAACAAGACATGAAAGAATTTGCCAGTAGCAGACCCACTCTTCAGGAAGTTCTGAAAGGAGTGCTTGATCAGGAAAACTAAAGACACATACAGAAATAAGAGAACAAAAGGCAACCAGGAAAACGACCAATTTAATGCTAGGGACAAGAAATATCAATAACAACGTTGAATGCTAACTTCCAGGATTTAAACAGAAAGACTGGACCACAGCTACACTGCATATTCAGCAGCAGAGTGTTTGAACATAAGACTGAACTGGCAAAATAGAATTTTACGACTTTTGAGTAAAACATTACTGATTTTTTTTACTATGCTTTGGTTTCCAATTTAAACATTTTAGTTTCTTTTGAACTGTTGATAGGTTCAGCAATTTGTTAAAATATTTTTCTTGTTTGTTTCTCTAAATAGAAACAAAATTTTCTTCCTTCCTGACCCCTCTTGAATTGGAAATATTTGGGAGTATTCTTATTTTGTGGAAGAAGGGTTATTTGCATAAGTCCAATAATGCTTGTTGCATTGAATCAGAAATTGGAAATACTCATTATTGGACAAGGCTTTGACTAGAATGTCATATCTGAAGATCAATCAGAAAACTATGGAATTAAGGTGGATCTCAAGTAAGCCAACAGAAGCTCTTAGGAAGATGGCCCAGCTCAAAATTCAGTATTTTGAAATGTTGAAAGTTGTTTATTTTATTTATTTATTCATTTATTTATTTATTTATTTATTTTTGGAGAGGTTTTTGCTATAGGGCGCATGCGCTTGCCAGACAGACAGAGAAAGACAGAGAGACAGAAAGTGAGAAATCACCCCCCAGAGGGGATAGCCATGCTGCAATCCCTTCTCCTCCATTCTCCTCTCAGGATCTTGGGCATGCACGCACACGCACCCGGCGTGAGTTTAAGCCACTGGGTCCGGGACTCGAACCACGGTCAACTACGTGGGAGTCCAGAGACAGCCATTACGCTAACTGCTGATCCTGAAAGTTGTTTATTAACTGTCAAAAACTATGGAGTACAAGCGAAAAAGTTTTTTTGATATGTAAAGTAAATGTGGAAAAAAGTAATAATTAATTAATAATTAATTTATGAATTAATTTTTTAAAAGAAGTAAAAAAAACTCTCTCAAAAAAAAGGAATATTATTGATTGTATTAATTAAGGGGACACCAGCCGCTATAAGGCATAACTCTAAAATCTCTGTGGTTTAATAAAATACATTGATTTCTTGTTAAAAAAAAAACAACTTTGGAACCAACAATTTCTCAATTGTTGAACCCTTCTGCTTTATTCACAGCACTACATGGATATCTCAGGAAAACTAACATAGATTATAATTTATATAAAAATTAAAACATAATGTAAGAAAGGAAGCTCTTGGATGAGTAAATAAATAAGTAGAACATGTATTTATTTAATAACCCTCACTGACTTATAAAAACGTAGACAAAACTCATTATGAAAAATAATTTTAAAACACTCACCAGCATAAAACTATAAAATCTCTTCCTCTCTCAAAACTCAATTAACTACCCGGGAAGCAAAACCTTTCCTCTTTAGCTATCTTTGCTTCCTATTACTTTTTAAGTATGAATGATAAAACAACAAAAAGACTAAAAGCAGTAAGCTAAGAACAAAATAAAGATAACCTTATGATTGTCAGTATAGACTTAAAGCTATCAAGTAGTGTCAGTTAAGGAGTTTTAAGCTAGAAAATAAACATTATTGCAATTACACCAACTCTAATTTACACTTTTCCAGGCTTTTACGCTCTGGTTAACTTCTAACTTTTTGCTAGCTTAAAACATACCTCCTAATATTATTTTCCTATTCAATCTAAAAATTAAGGCTGGATCTCAAACTAGACTACAGGTCTCTGCTGTTTTTTCCTACCAAGAGCAATCTAACCTTCCTGAGGCCCTCCTTCAGTGTCCCAGCACGATGCTGGAAGCTGCTCAGAGGCTGAAAATTGGATTTGCGATGCTCCATCCCTAAGTTCTGCAAATCATTATCATAAAACCCTTGCCGCCAATCTTGCCAAGCCTTGTTCCTTCTTCAGTTTTATTATGGTGCAGGGTTTCTCTTTTCCTGCAATAGCAGCTCATGGGCAGTCATGGTTCATTTTAAAAATTAGAGTAAGTCTGTGGCTCAGCTCAGGAACACTCCTACATCCCCAAGACTAAGTTTCCTTCGTAAAGATGAACAAACAGAAATAGGCCAAACAATTCACAGCACACGACACAAAATCAGAGACTATATCTTTTTCTGCAATGGATTCCTGGGAGGGCCAGAAAAAAAAATAAGTTCTTACTTTGTGTTCACAATAAACTAGAAAAGATTGTCACTACAAAACTTTATGGGCAGAAAAAGGTCAAGATTTGGAAAATGCTGCATAAAAACTAAAAGTAATCGCATTTAAAACTGTGTTGGCAAGCAGGTTAAAAAAAAAATGGATACTATAGAAAACTTTATTAAGTAGAGAACCAAGGTAAAAACATACTTCTAGAATTGAATATCCCCACCTCAACCCAAAAAAGACAAACCAGTCCAATTCTTGAATATTCATTATCTTGAAAGGAGAAAGTAAGAGTGGAAAGCATAAAAAAAAAAAGAAATCTTTCAGAAGAAAACCGAAAATTTTCTTCAGAGATCCAAACAAAATGTATAGGGATTTGAAAAAAGAAAGTAAGGAAGATTAGGGGAGGCACTCGAGGAAAATACCTTCAGCAGACATACGAATGCATGTATACAACGCAAATAGATTACAGAATAGTATATAACAGAATTTTTAAAAAGGGGGAGGGAGGGCACTGCCAAAAGCACTAGTAGAGGGACCAGCGGATGGTATAACGGTTACATCACTGGACTCCCACATAGTAAACTGCAGTTCGAGTCTCAGATCTGGAGGCTTAAAACTCACGCCAGGTGAGTGTACATGTGTGCCCAAAATCCTGAGAGGAGAACAGGGAAGAAGGGATTGTGGCATGGCTATCCCTTCTGGGGGGTGATTTCTCACTTTCTGTCTCTCTGTTTCTCTCTGTCTCTCTGGAGAATGCACATACCCAATAGCAAAAACCTCTCTACATAAAAAAAAAAAAAAAAACTAGTAGAACAAAAATTGAAAGTGCATAATATAATATAATATTCTTTGTTGAAGTTGATGACTATGGTAATATCCTTGATTTGATTATCACACAGTGCATGCATACTTTGAAAAGCCATCTTGTACCCACAAAGGTGTGCAACAGTTAAATGCAAATTTTAAATTATAAAATGTAATTTTATAATTATTAATTATACATCTATAGACTGTCTATCAGTATAAAGACAGTCTAACATCTTTAAGAAGGGTTTTCTATATTGACCCCAAAATACAAAAAGAAGTCTTGTTATTTCATGTATTTTTAGACCCAGCTATAGTGGTACCTGCCACAATACACTGTTCCACAGGACCACACAGGAAGCCTGGGTTGGACACTCAGCCCAACCTAAAGACATATAGGGACATATGCCTATAGTACCCCTTGGGAGGCTTAAGTAAAGAGACCATGACATGATGAGATACTGTCTTTAAAAAAATACGTATTTTTAAAAGCCTGTTGTAATGAGATTTTTTCTACAGCATTTGCATACAATTGTGTATAGCATTATTTTATCATTTTAAGATAATATTCCAGGAGCCAGATGGTGGTGCAACAGTAAAATGCAATATGCTCTGCAAAGCTAACCCACATGGGAAGGTCCTGAGTTCACATCCAGAGACTTCCCTGAGTACACTGGGCAATGTGTGTCCATGATCCACAGATAGCTGAACTGGGAAGTACCACAACATCAGGACCCTGGTGGGTTGCTAGCTCTCTCTTTTATTCCCTCTCTCTCTCTCTCTCTCTCTCTGTTTCTCTCACTACTTATCAATGAAAGGAAGGAAGAAAAAAGAGAGAGGAAGGAAAGAAGAAAGGAGAGAAATTTGGGAAAAAAAAGGATAACATCTCAATATATTACAGAGTTCACAATTTCTAATTTTGGAGAGGCTTTCATCCTAATTATGCATTTGCCAGAGTTATTTTAATTTGTTTTTCCAAAGAACCAGTCATAACAACAAAGCAGTATTACAGAAGTACATTAGTAAATCAAAATCAAGAGATTCAATATATCACAATCAATAAAATGATAAAAACACAACATCATCTAGATAAATGGCAAAAGGACCCTTGATAAAATTCAACACAGATACAGAGAAAACTCTGACAAAATATATATGAAAATATCAACAGTGCCTATTATTCATGATGGGATTAAGCATGAAGTTTTCATTATATGGCTAACATTTATTTCTAATTTTTTACAATAACTATATGTACAAAATATAATCTATATGAATGAGAAAATATATAATAAACTAGGAGAAGCCAGAAATGAATAGCTATCAAATCTGAAGACAGAGGGCAGAAAGGAGGCCCTGCCCCAAGATAGAGAATGAAGCTATACAGATTGTGTGTCTGCCTGCACGCATGTTATTCATTTGGTGAGACTTGGTTTAAGACATGTTTTCGTTATGTCACACCCATCCTGACCTCTTCCTGGATAATGCCAAATCACCAGATTTGCTTAAGTTAGTCTGCAGGAATAGGGACCCAAGAAAAGGTCAGTGAAAAAAGCGGGATACAATCCATACATAATATAGTAACAGTCAGTGTTAAATATATGTAACATATTTCATCTGCTCTATCACGACGGGTAATAAGCCTTTCATATTCCACTAAAAAAGAAAAATGCCAATTATGACATAATGTTTAATTACCTATAATTTTATTATATATTTATCAAAAGAGCCCTTCTCAATTAATTTACACATGGATATTATCATGTATCATACTGCTATTTCCATGTCTTTCTGTGTACACAGTAACTCTGCCTTCTACTGCCAAATCACAATGAAATCACTCTGAAAGGTCATTCGTGTACCAGCAAAACACATAAGTAACCTGAAATGTCAGCAGCTTGAATCACTGTGATCACGGTCACCCCCCTGTAGGCAGTGAGATCTTCCAGGACACAGGGTGAAGGCCTAAGCATCTCAACTTTAGAGATGCCGAAATAAGAGAAAAAAAAATGTACTCCTTAGAATTCATGGAATAGACTTTTTTAATAAAATAATATAGTCTATGGGAATGAAATTATGACTTCTTTTCCTAACACTTTCCTTACTCTAACCATATTTTTTAATAATTAGAAAAACATTTTTGTGGTAGTGGTGGTTTTTTGCTTCTATTTAGATCATTTAAATCTCTCCTCTCCTTACATAACGCGTATCGACTCTTTTCTTAGTCTAGACATAATCCAGTAGGTCTGTGTTCAAAATAGCTACCCCAGGATGTAGATGAACTGCGATCGGGAAAGCCTTTATGATTAGGGCTGTGGACTTGTGTGGTTCGCGGTAAGGGAGCAGGTAAAATGAGTACAGCTGAAGAGGAGGAAGGAACAACAAAACAGGACAGTAAAACAATTCAGCATCGGGTCAGTCTTTTATCTTTAATCACAGCTGGGCCGAACCCAACTGTCTACAGACATATTTTATGGCCTGTAAATCACAGCCATTGGGTAATTCAGGAGAGAGCTTTTTTATTATTCTGAAATCCACATATTTTGTTGTTTGGTGTGCGCTGGGCTGTGGGGAAAAAGAGGAAGACCCAAGCTGGGTAGTGACGTGCAGAGGTAGGGAATGTATTTTCAGCAGCCCAGGTGATGGATTAAGTTTGTTCCAGTTCCTTGGTGTGTTGTTCTAAACCACAGCCCCCCCACAAGCCCATGCCCACCTAGCCAGCCAACACCCACCCCTGACCATCAACACAGCTCCTTCCAAGGAAGGAGGTCTTGCCTGAAGTCAGAAGAAGGAGGATGAGGCTATTTGACATCTTAGGTTCCGGAGACAATTAGTTCACGTTCCTGTTACACCAGGAACTGTTCTCAGATACGGAATCCTCCTTGAACCCGGAAGGCACACTTGACGAGGAAGCGCACTGGACATCTCCGTCCCCCAGCACCCTAACCCACCTCTTCTTGTGTCCTAGCACTTTCCCCTTCCCATTCCTATTTCATACTTTTAGCTGATACAATTGCCAAATGTTCCCCCAAAAAAAGACACATGCAGACAAAATCCTCACTATGATCAGGACATTATCATAAAACAATATGTTCAAAAATTACCCATATGAGTGAACTAAGAGTTTCTGAGTTAAAAAAAAAAAATTATTCTGAGGGAAATATAATTAAAACCCAGACTTTGGAAACAGGAGCCAACCAGCATTAAAAGGCTTCAAGCAAATTCTTGAACTAGACAGTAACACTCGTTGTGTTGTTTTTTGAAAAGCCTTGACTCAGTAGCAAGCAAAACATTTTTCCCCACTTCAGTCACGTGGTTTCCACTTAAGAAAGGGCCACTTAAGACTTGAGGCCCAACGCTCAGGAACTTACGTAAAGAGGTACTTCACTGCAGCTCAACTCCATGGCTCCGCATCTGCAATGAAAATAAGAAACAAGCAGTTACTGCAGGAGGCCCGTGCAAACAACCCACAGCATTCCCTGTGTCCTGCCCTTCGGTGTTCAATGCTGTGGACAGGGGGTGAACTCGTTAGATTGGAAAGCTGCAGAGACACAATTATGAAAGAACAAGAAATGAGATGCTAGCTATATAAATTGTCTTCCCCTAAAAGACAGTACGGCAGTTCCTCAAAAAATTAAACGTGAAATTTTCATACAATTCAGCCATTGTACTTTTAGGCATATACTTACAAGAAGTGAAAGAAGAGACTCAAACAGATACTCATATGTCGGTGTTAGAACAGCTTCACACACAATGGCCAAAAGGTGGAAATAAATCAGACATGCATTGATGGACGGATGGGCAATATATATATACTATATATATATGTACATACATATATAGTATATACATATTATATATAATATATATATACACAATGGAATGCTACTTGGTCTTGAAAAGGAATGAAATACTGACACATGCTACAATATGGATGACCCTGAGAGACATTATGCTAGGTGAACAAGCCACACAAAAGGATAAACCCTTGGGACCAGCAGTTAGTGTAATGGCTATGTCGCTGGACTCCCACGTAGTCGACCACGGTTCAAGTCCCGGACCTGGTGGCTTAAACTCACGCCGGGCGCATGTGCGTGCGTGCCCAAGATCCCGAAAGGAGAATGGAGGAGAAGGGACTGTAGCGTGGCCATCCCTCCTGGGGGGTGATTTCTCGCTTTCTGCCTCTCTCTCTGTCTGTCTGGCGAGCGCATGCGCCCTATAGCAAAAACCTCTCCAAAAAAAGATAAACCCTGGGAACCAGCAGTTAGCGTAATGGCTATGTCGCTGGACTCCCACGTAGTCGACCGCGGTTCGCGTCTCGGACCCGGTGACTTACAACTCATGCCGGGCGCGTGTGCGTGCGTGCCCAAGATCCCGAGAGGAGAATGGAGGAGAAGGGATTGCGGCGTGACCATCCCCCCTGGGGGGTGATTTCTCGCTTTCTGTCTCTATGTCTCTCTCTGTCTGTCTGGTGAGCGCACGCGCCCTATAGCGAAAAACCTCTCAAAAAAAAAAAAAAAAAAAGATAAACCCTGTATGATTCCACTTCTGTAAGTTACCAAGACAGCCAAATTCATGAGAAGAGAAAGTAAAACAGACATTACCAGGGTTGGAATGGAGGAAATGGGAATTATCATTTAGCGAGGACAGAGTTTCAGTTTGGGAAGATAAAATTAACGTCCTGGAGAAGAATGGTAGTGATCATTGCTGAACAATGAGAATCAATGTGAATGGACTTAATACCATTGAATGGTACGTTGAAAAAAAATCTCAAATGGTGAACCTTACATATCGTAGCAAAAATTTTAAAGGTGTGGTAAGTCAATCATAGTTCATGTAAAAATTTTAAAGACATAGTAAATTCATCACAGTACATGTAATAATGAAGCAAAACTTAAATTATATGAATTTTTTAAACTATGTGCTCCACCTTTATTTTTCCATATTAATTTCCACACATAAGAAAAACCAACTGCCCAGATGTTATTCCACTGACTGCTCCCAGAATAAGAATATTTTGGAAAGTCAAAAAAGGTCAGCATAAGAATGATAAAGTTTCACCTTCGTTCACTGCTTGGCTACTCTGAGGTCAGAAGCCATGTTTGGTCAAATGAGGCCGAGAACACAGTGACAAGACAGCGGCACCACCTCTTATACCAAGGGCTAGAATTTCAGCCATATAGCCATGGTGGAGGAACGCAGTCTGCAGTCAAGCTAACCAACCTCTCTGCCATTTGCACACACCCAGATCTGCCTCTGGCTGTGCCTGCCCTTTAAATATAGCACTGGGGCTAGCTCAGTGGGGCAGCATTGATACACTGCTCAGGGGAAAAGGGACCCCACGTGGCAAGCGGTTTGAATCCCAGCCCCGCCAGCCTGAATCACGCTGGGCGCACAGGCCCATGTTCAATGGGCTGGAGGACTAAAGGAAGGGGATCACGGTGTTACCAGACCCTGTGGAGGTTGGCTTCTCTCTCTCTTTCTCTCTCTCAAGCTCACTCTCACATGTGTACACACATGCTCTATCATGCATCAAGAAACATTTATTTTTTAAATAGTTCTCAGAAGTGAAGTGTCCATTGACAGATAAACAACATGTGGTATATAGAGCTACAATGAAATATTACTCAGCCTTTAAAAAAGAAAATAAATTCTGACACATGTTACAGCATGGATGGCCTTGACAACATTATCACAAGTGAAATGAGCCAGACAGAAAGACAAACACTGTATGATTCCAGTTACACTAAGTACCTAGAGGAGTCAAATTCATAGAAGCAGAAAGTAGAATGGTGATTGTCGGAGGCGAAGAAGTGGATATGATAGTACTTAATGGATACAGAGTTTCACCTTTGGGAGAGGGAATGTGGTTTAGACATGGACAGGTGATGGCTGCCAGACAGTGTGAATATACTTAGGACTACTAAACTTGTGAATATGAGACTGGAGTCACATGGGAGCCCAAGGTCAGATCCTGTGTCTACCTGAACACACTGGGTACCCCTGTGACTGTGCCCATGACCCTGGCTGGCTGAGAGGCGGGGGGAGATCATGGCGTGAAGACCCTGTTGAGTACCTCCCTCCCTCTTTCCCTCTCTCTCTGTCTCTTTCAAAATAAATAAATAAAACAAATTTAAAGAAGGAAAGAAACAAGGAAGGAAGGGAGGGAGAAAGAAAATTAAAATAGCACCCAGAAACTGGCTTCCTACTTAGAACAAAAACCCCAGCATCACTCTTTGAACCAGGCTGTGGGCCAGATGAGGGGAAGCCCAAAAGCAGCACGGGCTGCCTGAGAATGCTGCATGGGGCAGACGAAGGACTCACACCCCGTCACCTCCACCCACCTCCCTGCCTTCTGGTTCCCCCTGCACACTCCAGGCCTGGGTTCCATTTCTCAGGCCAAGCCTGGGTCTGGCTCCCAGGCCACCGCCCCAGGCAGTGCTCCGGGGACTTCTCTTGAGAAAGCAGGCACGTGGCAACCTGCACTGTGACATTTAGTACAGTCCTCTCCAGAGGGTGCACTTAGAGTTACATTCTTATTTAGTTTTTTGTTTAAAAAAAAAAAAACTAAACTAAATTTCACTAATGCTTCATACACAGGCAGGCACTAACACTCTTCTAGATCATAGTTATGCTTCATGAGTCACCTTGAGAGATTGGCTGAGGGTTCCAAGAGGCCCAGGGTTTAACAATAGGACCTTCCTCATTTTCAGCTTGTGCCCTGTGCCAGTGGTGTGAACCCCCTTCAATGGGTTTATGGATTATAATAATCAATTTTTAATTAAACAAATTTCACAAACTGGACTAATGTCTTTTTCTTTTCTTTTCTTTTCTTTTTTTTTTTTTTTTTTTTTTTTGGAGAGATTTTTGCTATAGGGCGCGTGCGCTCGCCAGACAGACAGAGAGAGACATAGAGACAGAAAGCGAGAAATCACCCCCGGGGGGGATAGTCACACCGCAATCCCTTCTCCTCCATTCTCCTCTCAGGATCTTGGGCACGCATGCACACGTGCCCAGCGTGAGTTTTAAGCCACCGGGTCCAGGACGCGAACCGCGGTCAACTACATGGGAGTCCAGCGACATAGCCATTACGCTAACTGCTGGTTCCCTGGACTAATATCTTAAAGAGTCTGTGGAAGAAGCTTTAAATTAAATATAATACAAGAATGGAACAGACTTGAGACTCCTATTACTTATAAGAATTGTGTGCCTACCACACATGAAATAAAAGCAATCACCAACTCAAGAGCACTGACAAGTTGACCCCTCAAAATTCTATCAAGAAGGCATTTAAAATATGAATTTGGGGGCTGACAGGCGGCATGGCGATTAAGGTGCTGGACTCCCACATGGACTCCCAGATCTGGCAGCTTGCTTTCTCATTTTCCCTTTCTCTCTCTCTCTCGTAAAATTTAAAATAAATAATAACAAATTGAAATTAAGTAAAATAAATAAATAAATCATTTTAAAGTAAAAAAATAAAATAATATAATGTGAATTTGTAGCCACTAGTACATACCATGACCTTAACACTGTATGCTGTGCCTCAAGAAATCAACAGATTTTTATCTGTTTGTAGTCATGCCATATACAGCTCCAATATTTTATAAAATTTTACTAACTTGATCAAATTAGAAGGACCTTTTAAGATTAAATAAAAGGAGCCAGCAAGTAAGTGGCATGATGGTTAAGGAGGCTGGATTCCCACATGGCTGGTTCGAGTCCCAAAACTGGCAGCTTGCTTTCTCACTTTCCTTCTCTCTGTCTTTCTCTGGTCAACTTCAAAAAACTTAAATAATGACGATGAATAAAATTAAATAAAATAATTCTTAAAAAAAAAGACAGCCTTCAGAATGGGAAAATATTTTTTATAAACTATGCGTCAGATAAGGGACTGATAACCAGAATACACAGGGGACTCAAGCAGCTGTCCAAAAAAAGATGATCAACTTTATTAAAAGATGTAAGAATGGGGACCAGCAGTTAGCATAATGGCTATGTCGCTGGACTCCCACGTAGTCGACCGCGGTTCGAGTCCCGGACCCGGTGGCTTAAACTCAACGCTGGGCGCATGTGCGTGCGTGCCCAAGATCCCAAGAGGAGAATGGAGGAGAAGGGATTGCGGCATGGCCATCCCCCCTGGGGGGTGATTTCTCGCTTTCTGTCTCTCTGTCTCTCTCTGTCTGTCTGGCGAGCGCACGTGCCCTGTAGCAAAAACCTCTCAAAAAAAAAAAAAAAAAAAGATGGAAGAATGAGTTGAAAAAAACCACTCTCTAAGGAAGACATAAGAATAGCCAAAAGGCATATGAAAAAATGCTCAACATCCTCATTATAAAGGAGATGTAGATCAAAACCACAATGAAATACTACCTAACCCCTGTAAGAATGACTAAGATTAAAAAAAAAAAAAATGTTAAGTGCTGGCGGGGGTGTGGTGAAAGGGGAACTCTCCTACACTGCTGGTGGGAATAAATTGGTCTAGCCACTATGGAGAACAATATGGAGATCCTTCAAAGATCTACAGATAGAACTACCATACCATCCAGCATTCCCACTCCTTGGGATCTACCCAAAGGACAGAAGAATCCTTAGTCAGAAAAGTGCTTGCACACCAATGTTTATTGCAGAATTATTCACAATTGCTAAAACATGGAACCAACCCAAATGCCCACGATCAGACGAATGGATTGAAAAAGTGTGGCACATATACTCTATGGAATACTACTCAGCCATAAAAAAAAAAAAACTAAAATATATTTCTTTCTGAGTAAAACTATTGAAGAATCTGTTATTTTAAGAAATAAATATATCAGAACAAGTTAAGTTGTGTGTTGGGACAAGCAGGTGGAGCAGTGGTTAAAACGCTGAACTCCCACATGGCTAACCGTGGTTCAAGTTCCAGATCTGGTGGCTTGAAAATCATGCCAGTTGTGTGTGCATGCGTGTGCCTAAAATCCTAGGAGAAGAAGGGACTGTGGCATGGCCATCCCCCTTTGGGAGTGATCTCTCACTTTCCCTCTCTTTGTCTCTCTGTCTCTCTCCTCTCCAGTAAACATATGTACCCTATGGCAGAAAAAAAAAAAAAAAAAAAAAACTTGTGTGACAGGGCCAGCAGGTGGCATGGTGGTTAAGGTGCTAGAATTCCCACATGGCCAACCATGGTTCGAGTCCCAGACCTGGTGGCTTGCATTTTGTCTCTCTTGCTCTCTCTGTCTTTCTCTGGCAAAATTCATGTGAAAAAAAATAAATAATTCAAAAAAAAAAGCCTTGTGTGAAAGTTTTTCTATACACTTAGATAAAATTACAAGTATTTTCCACAGCTCAGCTTGTCATATTTGCTAGATTTTGTCTAACAATAAAAGCTACCAAATACTTGCACATGCACACACATACTTCACACTTTCACTTTTGAAAACATTCTAAAGAGTGAATTATTTATTTAATGAAACTTATGTTTAGGTTGAGCCATGGTGGCACAAATGGGAGGATATTATCCCCCCATCACTGAGGCTTCTTGGGAGTCCAGGTTCAGTTCCTGGCTAAGCCCAAACAGGTTAAGTTCAGCCATGTGTACCTGTGGTCCTAGCTAACCAAGAGGCTGGGACCCTTGTCATGAGACCCTGTCAAAAAAACTCTCTCTCTCTCTCTCTCTCTCTGTCATAAGTAGATGAATCAATAACAAGTTGGTAAGCAAATGCTACAGAAAAACTGTTGAAGCACAATTACTGATAAGGTAGATACTCTGATAATAAGTTTAAAAAGTACAATGCATGAGACTCATTCACTGTCATTCCTGTGCAAGATACAACAGATGACTTCAAGTCAAAAATAAGGGATTCTTTAGGACATTAATCAACATAGTTAATTTTACAGAAATAAGAACTTCAACATGATCTTATCTTTACAATTTCTATGAGATATTGAACCATAAAAATCTTAACTACTTTAAGGTATACTGGTTATAGTGTGGCAAAGTACTTTAAAAGCCTGTCAAAGTTTAAACACATACTACTTAATTTTTTCCTTAAAGAAGTGTTCCAAACTTGCTGATTTTTCTTGGAAAGTGGTTATTTTGAACATATTTTTTAATAGCAAATATATACATTTTTAACAATAAATAGCCTGTCCCTTCAAGAAATGGGTGGTATTTTAACAAGTGGAAAGGAAAATGCAATTCAAAAGAAATTCTGGAATAGATAACAGTACACTCCACAGAAATAATATTTTGCAAAAGAGTGTTTGTACACTGTTTCCACTGTTTTGCTACTTTGTTGCAAAAATTGTTTAAAGTTTGCCACCTGTAAAGGCATGGGTGTAGAGCATAGCAAGCCTAAGGGAGTCTATGCAGTGCTGTATTTACAGGATAAGAAGGCACACATGAGCTGGGCCATGGTGCAGAATCCACCATCATGCTCTATGAGGGATCCGGTTCCTCCATACTTTTCAGTTTTCAATCAGTATGAGCTCAACTGCACTAAAGACCTGCCTCAAATCAGGATTACGATACGATCTCAGCCAAAGGGGCCAGACAAAACATGATTTATATTTCATCTTATTTTTAATAACTCATATTTCATTACTCCTACCTACTTTACCTTTGCCATTTTTCAATACAGAAATTTAAAAACCATACTGAGCAGCAATTACTTTGTTTTTGGAAGAAACCACTTTTCACTCCTCTAATAAAATAAGGCAAAATTAAAGACCTCACAGTTCTCAGCCTCATTTCCAATCTTTCTAAAACTCCTATTAGAATTTCCCAGATGAGTTGCAGAGAAAATAATTTGGGTCAACTGTATTATATACCTGATAGAATCATCAAGTTTCTAAATGAAATTTACTTTTAAAAGTTTATAGTCTTAGTTGGGTTTTCCCCAAATTAATATCTCTTTCACAGTAAAGAGCAGTCAGTTCTGTACTCACTTGCAGAGTGCATGGTTAAATGATGCCAGGCGTGATTTTACATCAAGTTTAATAATAAAACAAGTTTGTATTTGCTAGACAAGTTATGACTGCCAAAGTTTTTCTTGTGGTGTAGCTTTTCACTACACAAATTCACACTCTGCACTTGATTTTATTTCTTAATGTTTGAATTCTCCACCTGCAATTTCTAATTTTTTACTATTAAGTTCTTTTAAAAAAATAAAAGCTATAATACATTTTCCAAAAGTGTTTCTTGGAAAAGTAAAAACCAGAATACTTCTTTTTTTTTTTTTTTTTTTTTTTTGAGAGGTTTTCTTTTTGTTTTGGCTATAAGGCGCGTGTGTTTGCTAGAAAGACAGAGAGACAGAAAGCGAGAAATCATCCCCTGGGGGTATGACCATGCCGCAATATCCCTTTTCCTCCATTCTCCTCTCGGGATCTTGGGCATGCACACACGCGCGCCTGGCGTGACCGGGACTCAAACTGCAGTTGGCTACATGTGAGTCCAGCGACATAGCCATTACGCCAACTGCTGCTCCCACTAGAATATTTCTAAAGTCTTGCTGGCAGATGCCAGGAAATGATTTGGGGCCTTAGTATACAGTCACCATTATTAACTTTGTTCCCAAAAGGACAAAAAAAATATATAAAAGAACATCAAGATGGGTGCCAGTAAGTGGTACAGTGGTTAAGGCACTGAATTCCCACATGGCCAATCACAGTTTAGACTCAGACCCAGTGGCTTGAAACTCACGCCAGGTGTGTGTGCATGCATGCCCAAAATCCTGAGAAGAGGGACATGAGTGCAGCATGGCCACCTCTTCTGGGGAATGGATTTCTTGCTTTCTGTCTCTCTGGCAAGTGCACATACAAATTCAAAAGATAGAATATTTTAGAATTATATTATGAGGAATACGTAGTATTCTAATATCTTCGATTGCTAGTTAACTCTAAAGAAAAATATCAGACTATTTTAAACACACTAAAGGTTTTAAGTTAAATTAAAAAGTAAATATAATTTTCAGTTTACACAGAAAAAAAAAAAGCCATCTTTGTGAAATTCTGGGTTCCTCATGTTTTTACATTTAAGTAAAATATCCTAAGACAAATTGAATATAAAACCCATGGCTTTAATTTTTCTTTGAACATTCTAATAATCATTGGTTTATATGTCTTTTACAAATTCAATAAACAGTTATACTCAAAGAATAATTATCAATATTACTAGTAACTACATTCACAAACATCATCTCAGATGATCCTCATAGTAACCTTAAAAGGAACATATAGGAAACCCTCGTTACCCAAATATTAATTTTCAAGTTCCTGCCACTATAAGAACCAAAAGTTATCTAAACATAAAATATCCCCCCAAAAAATGAACTGATCACTTATAAAATTAAGCCCCACACATGCAACTCCCTCCCCATTCATTCTCTGCCCCTCTTCTACTCCACCAAATGCTAGCCAGTATCTATTCTCCAGACATCCTTTCTTTGTAGAACAACAGCTGGGTTGGGTTAGGGGAGTTGTTTTGTTTTTATTTACTTTTATTTATCATTATTATGTTTTTTAGAGAGGTTTTCTTTTTTTTTTTTTTTTTTTTTTTTTTTTGCTATAAGACACATGCACTCGCCAGAGACACAGAGAGAGACAAAGAAACAGAAAGTGAGAAATCACTCCCCAGGGAGAATAGCCACACTGCAATCCCTTCTCCTCCATTCTCCTCTCAGGATTTTGGACATGTATGTACACATGCCCAGTGTGAGTTTCAAGCCTCCAGATCTGGGACTTGAACTGCGGTCAGCCATGTGGAAGTCCAGCAACTTATTATTATTATTATTATTATTATTATTATTATTACTATTATTTAATTCACCAGAGAGAAAGAGAAAGCAAGTCACCAGGTCCAGGCAGGACTCAACCGTGGTCGACCATGTGGGAGTCCAGCACCCCAACCACCATGCCACCTGCTAACCCCTTGTTTTGGTTTTTGCTAGAGGGCACATGCTCTCAACGGGAGACAGAGAGAGAGGGTTAGTGAGAAAGCACCCATCCCAGGGAGATGGCCACACCGCAGTCCCTTCTGGTCCATTCTCCTCTTAAGGTTCTGGGAATAAGGACCAGCAGGTGGCATGGTGGTTAAGACGCTGGACACACATGGCCGACCACGGTTCAAGTCCTGGGCCTGGTGGCTTGCTTTCTCACATTCTCTTTCTCTTTCTGTGTCTCTCTCTGGTCAAATTAAAATAAATGAATGAATAAATAAAAATAAACAATTATTTAAAAAAAAAAAAAAAAAAAGACTCTGGGCATAACATCCATCCAGAGTGTTTGTCCAGATGCCGAAACTCAAACCACACAGTCAGTCATGTGGGATCCAGTCACCTTAACCACACCACTGACTGGACCCAGATTTTTTTTTTTTTTTTTTTTTTTTTTTTTTTTTTTGTAGTTTGTTTCAATATTGCTGTGGTTACCATGTGGAGTAAATAAAATACAAATCAGCTCCAGCTCAAGTGGTAGGTCTGGTCCCAAAATTGGCCTAACTATGCTAGGTATGCCTGTCATACCGGCTGGCTGGAAGGCTAGGGGGTGGATCACAGCATGGCAAGACCCTGACAGGGGTCCCTGTCTGTCTATCTCCTCCCTTCCTCACTCCCTCTCTATCTTAAAAAAGAAGTTTTGGAAAACATATGTAAATCTCATTAAAAATAAAATGGAAATATTTACTAAAACATTACATTTTTCATAATGTTTCAGAAAAATGTCACTAGAGAACCACTTTAATTCCATATGAAGCAATTGATCAACGAGATGTGGCAGAGACTCACTGCCAAGTGGAAAGGGGGACTGCACAAAGACCCAGCTGGATCTGCACAGAAAAGGAGCTCAGTTCATGTCCCAGGACCTCCCTGGGCCTACTGGGCGTGCGCGCATGTGCACAACCACACCCATACCCACACGCACGTGCCCATGATGCAGACCAGCAGAGACTTGGCGGGGGATGAGGGGGAGGTGCAGCTCACGGGTGAGGTCCCTGCTGAGGGTTACATCCCTCCTCCCCTCATCAGGGGAAATAAATAAATAAACTTTTTTAAAATGTGAAAAAAAAAATGACAAAAGACAGGGGCCTCAAAGAGAATAATTTCGGGGACCAGCAGATGGCATAGCAGTTACGTCACTGGACTCCCACATGGCCCATCGCACTTCAAGTCCTGGACCTGGTGACTTGAAACTCAGGCCAAGCGCATGTGCATGCATGCCCAAGATCCTGGGAGGAGAATGGAAGAGAAAGGATTACAGCATGGCCATCTCCCCTGAGGAGAGATTTCTCACTCCCCCTCTCACTGCTCGCTCTCTCTCTCTCTCTCTCTCTCTCTCTCTCTCTCTCTGGCAAAGAACACAGGCACTAAGGCAAAAACCTCTAAAAAAAAAAAAGTAATTTCATCATTAAAGGAATAAGAATAATTTCATCATTAAAGGAATAAGAGCGTCTTCTCCCCTCTACGAGAAAATGAAAGTTCTTGGGTATTTCTAATAAAAATGACCCCATAATAACGTGACCACATAGATGCTACATTGTGCAATCGATCAATGTTGTCAGAAAAACTTCACACCTCCTCCAATTAATCACCCACACAGACACATACGCGTGATTCATTTTTTTGTTCATCCTCTAAGTTGGCACAAGGTTGAAAATTACGACTTGCATAAGATCATAAAGTTAGAAAATGGTAGAGCTGGTATTCAAATGCAGCCATTCCAGAGTCTGTACCTGTAACTGTGATCCTCTGCTGCTTTCTGGCCAAGGAAATCAAACACAAACTTTATAAATATGACATGTATCTTCATACTTTTAGTCCCATTTTCAAAAGACAGAAGCCCAGGCAAATTTTTCCACCATTAGTCCTGATTTTAAGGAAGTCCACTTTAAGGGACTTTGCCTGAGACCCACTATTGTCACATAAGAGGACCTCCCACACTCCTGTCCCTGCTCTACTTCTGAGGAATGAAAAGCTCAGCAAACTGGAGCCACTTGTCTGAGGTCTCCCAGTAGCTGGAAGTGACGCAGGATGGGAATCCGTCCCATCTCACTGGCCCCTTTCTCCTCAGCCTTAGCACAAAGTCTGAGGGGGGTCTTCAGAAGTTCATGGGAAATTCATTTGATTAAAAAAAATTAAACATTGATTTCAATTTTTCTAAATACCAAAATAAACTCATGCTTTAATTCTATTTTCCAATAAGCTTTTGGAGTCGCCTGTAGGCGGGGCAAAAGGCAGCGCAGTTCACAGTCAGAAGCCCAGGCGAGGGAGCCGGCTAAGCCTTGTCCTTGCAGCGGCATGACTCTGAGGCTGTTATTTAACCTCCTGGGGCCACTTTCCCCTCAAGTAGAACTACTCACAAAAACTACCTCATAAGATTGTAGTGAGGATTAAGAGATTTGACATTTAAAGGAAAACACTTAGTACCTGTCAGAAGCACTCACTAAACACTAGCTATAGCTAGTAAGCAAATGCAAAGGGTTTTCTAAAGCCTCTGAATATTCAGTTCAAATTAAATCACTAGGAATTTCTATTAGATTGATTAAAACGGTTGTTTAGCAGTGGGCCAGACAGTGAGGTGTTAGTTGAGGTGGCTGGATCCTATAACGCTGATTGCGCAGTTTGAGTCCCAGACCTGACGGCTTGAAAAACACACAGGATATATGTGCATGTATGTCCAAAATCCCAAGACTAGAACAGAGGAGAAGGAATTGTGGTGTGGTCTTCCCCACTGGGGGAGTGCTTTCTTACTCTCTCTCTCTCTTGCTCTCTCTCCAGTAAGTGCAAACACTCTATAGCAGAAAAAAATAAGAAATTTTTGCTATAGGGTGCATGCACTCGCTGGAGAAAAAGGAGACAGAAAGCGAAAAATCACCCCCCAGGAGGTATGACCACACCACATTCCCTTCTCCTCCATTCTCTGGGGATTTTGGGCACACAAGCACACACACCCAGTGTGAGTTTCAAGTCTCTGGGTCCAGGACTCAAACTGCGGTCAACTATATGTGAGTCCAACAACATAATCATTACACCATCTGCTGGTCCCAGCAAAAAAATTTTTAAATATAATGATTCAGCAGTAACTGGAGCCAGCAGTGTCTAGAATGAACCTACCCTGGTCAGCCTCACCCTGACAGTTCAGATGAATCTCTGGGGACCACAAATTCTGACAAGCATTATAGCAGATAAATAGAACACTGTAAAACTCCACAGAATAAGTGTTTAATATTATAGAACTGATGTTCCTCCTCCAGTTTGAAAACGCAAAGAGCCATAATTCGAAGTCATTCTCTTATCATCTCAGTGTAAAACCTTCTGCATATAACAGCTTTTACAGCTCCTCGTCCTAACCTAGGAATGTAGAATTACAATTATATTTCACAACGTATGCACCAACTGGAGAAGAAGGCGAGACCGGTGGTCCACGTGAAAACCTTCAAGACAAGCACAACAGCAATGGGGAAAGAGAATTTTATTTTAGAAATGAATCTACTGTGGAATATACATGGTATCTGTAGACCAGTTCAGTCTAGAGTTATCTACCTGAGTTAGGCATGTCTAAACAGCTTTAAGAGAAAGAGCTGAATTATTGGGTAAACTCAGGGGGAGATGCTTGAAGCTTAGAAAGAAAACACAGTAACTATTCAATAGGATCTCATTAAGTCAAATTAATGGGTGGTGGGGGTGGGGCGGGAGAAGGGGAGCCAGTCCGTCTGAAATGGCGCAGCCTAATTTAGAGGATGTTTCTACAGTACAAAGGGGAGCGTGAGCTAGCTGCTAACAAAATGTTCCGCCAAACTTGTCACAACCACTTGTGTTTCACAGAATACATTTGCACATAGACAAAGTGATTAAGGCCTTTAAAAGCTTTTTCTAAATCTACTGAACATCCCCTTTAAAATCTTACTTATGCTGTTAGTCTGTTCCGTGTATAGTGCATGGTCAACACCAAGCTCAATCATCACTCAAGCATCGTGGGCAAGATACAATCTATCAAGTGTCAATTTTCTCATTTGCACTAGCTTTTTGAAGTCTCCTTTTCACGTTCTAAAGTCAATTCACTGTCACTTACTAAAGCATCAAGCTGCTGTCTTGAGAAGGGTACTAAAATGGATAAAACACTGTCCCTAATGCTGACGAGCTCACAGTCAGTCTGGGAAGATAAGATCTACATCCATAAGAAGCTGCAGATGTAAGCAGTAAGACGACTTGACAAGGCAGAAATGATGGCGTAAGGCAACCATGATGGAATCAAGAAGCTCTCTAGGGGCTGGCAGGTAGCATGGTGGTTAAGGGGCTGGACTCCCACATGGCCGACAGCAGTTCAAGTCTCAGACCTGGCAGCTTGCTTTTCCACTGTCCCTTTTTTTTTTTTTTTTCTTTCTCTCTCTCTGGGTCAAATTAAAAATAATAAGAAGAATAATCACAAATAAAATTAAATTTTTTTTTTTTTTAAAAAAAAGGGGCTCTCTAAATGGAGTAGGTAGGGGGAGGCTCAGCAAAAAGACACACTTGGTTGTATTATTTTTAGGAAACACAAAGGAGTTCCATAGGTTGAAGCAATGGGTTTGCAGGCCAGGAGGAACAAATGCCATTCACTTACATTTATATATAATTCCTCCTTAAAACACACACATTACATCTACGACAAAAGTGAATGGACTTACCAAGGCTGCGAATGCTATGCCAGAGACCCAATAATATCACCTCTCATTATATGTTACCATTACTCAGAGTTTAACAAGATATTCCAGCTTTTCCTCTGTGTATTTCACCTTCACTTTCCTCTCCCATGGAATATATGATCAAGGTCAATAAAGGCCCAGTTAATACTGACGATTCTCTGCTTGGACACAGCCAATGACTATATCAGATTTTCCAGATCCAGGCTTCTTTGCCGGCATCTCACTTCTATTTTCTTTCTATTTGTCATTCATTGTTATAAATCAAAGCAAGAAAAATAATAAGTCATACAGACAAGAGAATCATTTTGCTAAAACTCAACTGGCAGGTATGAAGGCCCCAAAGTTCACTCCTTTGTTGAAGCCTAAAAGTCTGAATTCAATATAAGAAAGAATATTTTTTATGGTATAGCTGTTCAACCCATGAAAGTTTAAAGTAGCAATCTAGCAATTGCTCTCACAGAAGTGAAGGAATGTGCACACATTACTGAGAAAAGGGCATTGAGTCAGGTCCTAGATAAAGCCTGATAAAGAAGCTTGCTCAATTTTTTTTTCTTTTCTTTTGGTTTTTGTTTGTTCATTTGTTTGTTTGAGAGAGAGAGAGATTTTTGCTATTGCTATAGTGTGCATGCACTTGCCTGAGAGACAGAACGTGAGAAATCGATCGCCCTCCAGGGAGGACAGCCACGCCACAATAGCTTCTCCTCCATCCTCTCCTCAGGATTTTGGGCATGCATGCACATGCGCCCAGCATGAGTTTTAAACTGCAGGGTCCAGGACTCAAACAACAGTCAACCACATGGGAGTCCAGTGATGTAACTATTACTTCATCGGCCATCTGCTGGTCCCAAAGCTTGCTCAATTTGCTCCTATTTTGTAAGCTAAAAGACTCCCACTTTTAGGATAGGATAGGATAGGATAGGATAGGATAGGATAGGATAGGCAAGATAGACAGGATAACCCTCCCGGGAGTCTTACTCAGGACTGCTATCAATTACTCAAACATTACTTAAGCCATTAGTTCATAGTACATGGCCATGGATGGTCTTTGCAGAGCTCATGAACTCCATGAAATTAGGTGTAAATTTTTGTGACATAAGCATTTTCCTGACAAGATTTTATAGTTTCCATCAGATTCTCAAAGGACCATTAGACCAGAAAAAGGCTAAGAACTTTTTTAAAAAAATCATATTACATGGGGAACCAGCAGTTAGCGTAATGGCTATGTCGCTGGACTCCCACGTAGTCGACCGCGGTTCGCGTCTCGGACCCGGTGGCTTACAACTCACGCCGGGCGCGTGTGCGTGCGTGCCCAAGATCCCGAGAGGAGAATGGAGGAGAAGGGATTGCGGCGTGACCATCCCCCCTGGGGGGTGATTTCTCGCTTTCTGTCTCTATGTCTCTCTCTGTCTGTCTGGCGAGCGCACGCGCCCTATAGCGAAAAACCTCTCCAAAAAAAAAAAAAAAATCATATTACATGGAGCCGGCAGGTGGTATGGTGGTTAAGGTGCTGGACTCCCTTAACCCTTAACATGATTGACTGCAGTTCGAATCCCAGACCTGGCAGCTTGCTTTCTCACTTTCTCTCTCTCTCTCTCTCTCTCTCTTCTCTCTCTCTCTCTCTCTCTCCCCCCCTCCTCTCTGGTAAAATTAAAATAAATGAATGAATAAATAAATTAAATGATTCTTTAAAAAATCATTTTATCCGGGAACCAGCAGTTAGCGTAATGGCTATGTCACTGGACTCCCACGTAGTCAACCGCGGTTCGCGTCCCGAACCCGGTGGCTTAAAACTCACGCCAGGCACGTGTGCGTGCGTGCCCTAGATCCTGAGAGGAGAATGGAGGAAAAGGGATTGTGGTGTGGCCATCCCCCCTGGGGGGTGATTTCTCACTTTCTGTCTCTCTGTCTCTCTCTCTGTCTGGTGAGCGCACGCGCCCTATAGCGAAAAACCTCTCCCAAAAAAACACATCATTTTATCCATCAAAATTACAAAACTTCATTCTATGAAAGCCCACATGAGGAGGATGAAAAGATATGGTAGGCCCAGGTGGTGGTGCAGCAGTAACACACCTGAATCCACATGGAAAAGGTCAGGGGTTCACACCCCAGGACCTCTCTGAACACACAAGGTGAAACAGGGGTGGATCACTGTGAGAGACAAGGGGTGCCTGTCTCTCTGTCTCTTTCATATGGAAGTAAATAAATAAACTATTAAAAAGAAGACGACATTGGGGGCTGGCAAGTGGCATGGTGGTTAAAGGCACTGGACTCCCACATGACCAACCACGGTTCAAGTCTCGGACCTGGTGGCTTGCTTTCTCACTTCCTCTCTCTCTCTCTCTCTCTCTCTCTCTCTGATCAAACTGAAAAATAATAATGATATAATAATAAATAAAGTTAAAATAAAAATAATTCTTTAAAAAAAAAAAAAAGAAGAAGACGACATGCTTCAGACTGGAAGAAAATACTTGCAAACCACATATCTAATGAAAAAATTTCAAACAATCCTGATAAAAGACATGAACAGGAGGCCAGCAGATGGTGTAATGATTATGTCACTGGATTGCCATAGTCAGTCATGGTTTGAGTTCCAGATCCAGAGGCTTAAAACTCATGCTGGGCTGGGACCAGCAGTTAGCGTAATGGCTATGTCGCTGGACTCCCATGTAGTCGACCGCGGATCAAGTCCCGGACCCAGACCCGGTGGCTTAAACTCACACAGGGCACGTGTGCGTGCGTGCCCAAGATCCCGAGAGGAGATGGAAGAGATGGGATTGCGACATGGCCATCCCCCCTATGGGTGTGATTTCTCGTTTTCTATTTCCCTGTGTCTCTCAGTCTTTCTGGCAAGCACACGTGCCCTATAGCAAAATCCTCTTTAAAAAAAAAAAAAAGAAACTCATGCTGGGCATGTGTGTGTGTGTGTGTGTGTGTGTGTGTGCACGCCCAAAATCCCAACAGAAGAATGGAGGAGAAAGGATCGTGGTGTGGTCACACACATCCCCCACCTCAGCGAGTGATTTCTCACTTTCTCTCTCTGTCTCTCTAGCAAGTACACACATCCTATAACAAAAGTCTCTCTCAAAAAAAGAAAAAGAAAAAAGTAGAAGACATGAACAAATATTTCACAGAAAAGGACATATGAATGGCAAATAAATGTGAGGGAAGATGTTTAAAATCAATAGCCATTAGGAAAATGAGAATTAAAACCACAATGACATATTAATACACACTATTCAAAATGAAACAAAAATAGTAGCACCACTAAATGCTGGAGAGAAGGTGGAAACCTGAATCATTCATACACAGTTGGTGGGGAGGCCAAAGGATATACACACTCTGAAAGAAGTGGAAATTTCTGAAAAGCTACATGTGCAGCTGCCACCAGTCATCATACCAATGGCTATTTTCTCCCTGGAGAAATAAAAATTCATGTCCACACAAAAAACCTGTAGTACATGATCATTTATTTATAGCATTCATTGTAATAGTCAAAAACAGCCCCGATGTTCTTCAACAAGTTCATGGTTAAACTCTGGTACATACTAGAGGGTTCCAAAAAGTTGGTGGAAAAATAGAATTACAGTAAGAGTTTACTTTAATGCCAAAAAAGTTTGAAATCTATGCATAGTTTTTTCATAATATGCATTTTCCATGAACTTTTTCAAGATCCCCACATACATATGTACATCTATACAGAAATGCATACTGCTTATCGATAAAACAAGAGCAAGCTAACATATACAATAACATAAGCAAAACCTCAGGAAATTATGCTAAGTACTAAAAGCTAATCCCAAAGGTTACAAACCATACAATTTCATTTACATAATAATGTTTTTGAAATGAAAAATATATATATACAAATGGACGATGCATTAATGGTTGTCAAGAGTTAGAAATGGCATGGAGAAGGAAGGGGTAAGAAGGTGATGGTGATTATCGAAGGGGCAGCACAGAGGCCTCTGTGGTCTGGGGACTGTTCGGTAGTGGTGGCTACACTAAACTACACAGGCGACAAACCAGGATAGCAACTCAGAAACACAGTTCAGCCACTGGGGCGCAGCAGTACCGCAAGTTCCTTGCAGGCCTAGAAGCCATATGGCCAACGGCAGGTTCAGATCCCAGGCTGGCTTGAAAACAAAACGTATAGACACACAGAACACAGAGGAGCTAGAGGGCAGGGGAAAGGAGATCATGGCAATAAAAACCTTGTCAAGGGTGCTTCTCTTATTCTCGCTAATGTGCATGTAAATCCTATCATTAAAATATACAGATTGCCATGTATAATTCATCTGGAGAAACCTGAATAAGAGGGATGAAATAAATGTATTGATGTTTATACTGCTTGTGCTAGTAATACTATAGTTTTGTAAAATGTTACCCTTGGAAGGATTGAGCTGTGAATACAAAGTATCTCTGTATTGTTTCTTACAATTTTAAGGGACTCTACAATGATCACAATTAAAAAATCTCAATTTGGGGGACCAGCAGATGGCATAATAACCATGTCACTGGACTCCCACATAGTTGACCATGGTTCAAGTCTTGGACCCGGCAGCTTAAACTCATGCCAGGTGTGTGTGCGTGCGTGCCCAAGATCCCAAGAGGAAAATAAAGAGAAGGGATTATGGCATAGTCATCCCCCCTGGGGGTAATTTCTTGCTTTCTGTCTTTCTGTCTCTCTGTCTTCCTGGCAAGTACATGCACACTATAGCAAAAAACCTCTCAAATAAATAAATAAATAACTCGATTATTCAAAAGGATGCTAGAATTTGTACATCCTTGTCAATTTTCTCTCATGGTGGCTATCTTCAATGGTTTCCTTTTTTCTTTTTCTTTTACATTTTCCAATGATATTGCCATTACCTAAAACATTTTTAGAATTTCTTTCACAGCTTGTGACATATTTTGATTATTTCCCTAAGGCAGCAAGGCTTTATCCTTTAAGAATGGATTTGAATTTTTAAAATATCAGGAGAAATTCAGGCCTACCCTAGGGAGCAAAATGAGTAAACAAGGTAGGAAATACTATTTGGGGGCGAAAACAAGGTCACTGCTAAATCATGAGACTGGTTTTCCTTTGTGAACTAATAGGGCTAATTTAGAATTCTGATATTAAGAGAAAAATTGCATTACTTTGGTTGAAAATTGCTCTTTAGAAACAGCGAAAAGCCACAGAAGGGTTTGAAGAGGGGCAATAACGTTTCTAGAGTTTCATTTTCACAAGCCTGACCCAAAAACTGCTGAATAGATGGGAGAGAAAAGAAAGAAGAGGCAGAGGGAACATTTGTGGGGACACAGGCACATGGAAAATCCTCCTGTTTCCTGGAAGAGTTTCTAGCAAAAGGGATGCTCAGAAGTTAGCAAACCATCACTGTGAGGAGACAGCTCCCACCTCCCCTGTGACTTTTTATTTTAAGAATTATTTATTTAAATTTATTATTATTATTATCATTTTAAAATTTGATATAGAGCACATGCACTCATGAGAGACAGAGAGAGAGAGAAAGCAAGCCACCAAGTCTGGGACTTGAACCAGGGTTGGCCATGTGGGAGTCCAGCACCCTAACTACCATGATACCTGCTGGCCCTCTCCTGTGATTTTCCTCTGTATTTCAGGCAGCAAATTGTGACTGCATATGAGACTCCTCCCACTTCCTCATCCCCACACAGGCGTCATAGTGGGAGCTTCAAGAAGTTCATTAAAAATGCACATTATGCTAAAACTATGCAGGAATTTCAAATATTTTTACATCAAAAGAAACTCATTCATTAACTCCATTTTTATAAACTTTTCTGAAGTCCCCTCATATCGTTTTTTTTGTAGGAAGAGAAAAGTACTTCTCCCACATAAAAATTTAGAAATTCTTGGGACCAGCAGTTAGTGTAATGGCTACATCGCTGGACTCCCATGTAGTCAACCGCGGTTTGGGTTCTGGACCCGGTGGCTTAAACTCACACCGGGCACGTGTGCGTGCGTGCCCAGGATCCCCAGAGGAGAAGGGATTGCGGAGTGACCATCCTCCCTGGGGGTCTCGCTTTCTGTCTCTCTGTCTCTCTCTGTCTTTTTGGAGAGCACACACACCCTATAGCAAAAACCTCTCAAAACAAAACAAAACAAAACAAAAATTTAGAAATTCTTAAACTACTATAGATTAGCTAACCACTGTGGCCAATTCTAGACTACAAAAGTAGTAGGCAAAGAACAAAACCTGGAGAAATTCCAGAACAATGCTCTAACATTTAGAAATATGACCTTTAAGCAAAGATGAAAAAGTACTGTGATTTAGTCTTAGAAATATGCCTCGTCGCTGAACATTCAGCTCAGCACTTTTATTTAGTTCTGTCTATATGCTTTGTACCAGGTATTAATCAAAACAGGTTCAACACTCTCCCTTCAAGTGCCTTTCAACCTATTTGAAAAGAAAAGATAACAGGCATGAAATAGGAAAATAATAACCTAATTAAACAGATAATTAAATGTCAAGGATAATATAAATCATGTAAACACTCAACTTAGTCCACAAATATGTACTAAATGCCTATTATGTACTAGACACTGGGGATGCAAAGATGAATCCTGTCCCAGAGTAAAGGCCAGTGTAGCAAGAGAGAGAAAAATAATGAAAATACAAAATCTGTGTGTGGTTTAAGAGGGACAGAGAAGCCAAAGAAACACACAAATCAGTCTGCAGCTGAGGTACCAGGCCTGGCTTCCCAAACAGATCAAGCCACAACTGAGTTTTAAAGAATGCAATGGAGGGAACCAGCAGTTAGCGTAATGGCTATGTCGCTGGACTCCCACGTAGTCGACCGCGGTTCGCGTCTCGGACCCGGTGGCTTACAACTCACGCCGGGCGCGTGTGCGTGCGTGCCCAAGATCCCGAGAGGAGAATGGAGGAGAAGGGATTGCGGCGTGACCATCCCCCCTGGGGGGTGATTTCTCGCTTTCTGTCTCTATGTCTCTCTCTGTCTGTCTGGCGAGCGCACGCGCCCTATAGCGAAAAACCTCTCCAAAAAAAAAAAAAGAAAAGAAAAAAAAAAAAAGAATGCAATGGAGTTTGTTTGTTTGTTTTCTTTTTCTTTTTGGTTGCTTTTTAAATTTTTTTTAAATTTTATTAAAAAAATATTAAGTTGTCAGGAGAGTCAGGATGTATTTTTCTGTTTTTCTATGCAAAAATGCATCATGGCTTTTCTGATAACCTAATTAAAAAATAAAACATTTTAAATTTTAAAAAAGAATGCAGTGGTTTTAAATGGGAGCATTCCTATCTAGAAAGGTCTTGGAAATAGTGGGTGGGAAGGGTTTTGGTGGCTCTTACAATGACTGACATGGGGGAAGAAGAGGAGAAGGAACGGAGTTGTGACAGCCATTCAACACCCAGAAATCACAGATGCCAAGTGTCCTTTAATGCCACATCATCCCTGCATGAAGAACTGTCCCACTCCAAGTGCCAGCAGCAATCCTGTAGAGAATCACTAAGGTAGACAATAGATTTCCACATGTGTACCATGAAATGGAGAACATTTCAGGAAGAACCACTCGGCACGACCACATGGCAGCTTAAGAAAAGACCTTGGAGCTACACAACACCTCCAGGGCCACCAGTAAAGATGTGTGCAGAGTGGTGGTTGGAGAGAAGGATGGAAACATTTTCCACATCCCAAATATGTCATACTATGTAACGTGAACTTCCAGCAGTGAGCGGTTTTCTTTTTTTTTTTTTGAGAGGTTTTTGCTATAGGGCGCGTGCGCTCGCCAGACAGACAGAGAGAGACAGAGAGATAGAAAGCAGGAAATCACCCCCCAGGGGGGATGGCCACGCCGCAATCCCTTCTCCTCCATTCTCCTCTCGGGATCTTGGGCACGCACGCACACGCGCCCGGCGTGAGTTTAAGCCGCCGGGTCCGGGACTCGAACCGCGGTCGACTACGTGGGAGTCCAGCGACATAGCCATTACGCTAACTGCTGGTCCCCAGTGAGCGGTTTTCTAAGTGAGGAGGGACGCAACGCAAATTGTGTGTGTGGTGGAGGGGTATTTTCTTTCTTTTTCTTTCTTTCTTTCTCTCTTTCTTTTTTTCTTTCTTTCTCCCTCTCTTTTTTTCTTTCTTCCTTGAGACTGAGAGAGAGACAGAGACACAGGCACTCCCTAACAGAGTCCTCACACTGCAATTCACTTGCACCAGTCAGCCAGGATCACAGACACGCATACGCAAGTGCAGTGTGCTCAGGAAGGTCCTGGGACACAAGCCGAGGACCTTCCCAAGTGTATCCAGTCTATTACTGCTATGCCATGACCTGGCCCTGCAGATTGCACTTTAAAGCAATCACTGGCAGCAGCTAAAGGGTGGACTGGTCGGGGAAACCAAATATGAGACTACTGCTATTCTTTCTCTTTTTTTGAGAGAGGTTTTCGCTATAGGGCGCATGTGCTCACCAGAAAGACAGACAGACAGAAAGCGAGAAATCTTCCCCCGGGGGGGATGGCCACACTGCAGTCTCTTCTCCTCCATTCTCCTCTTGGGATCTTGGGCCCGCATGCACATGCACCCGGTGTGAGTTTTAAGCCACCAGGTCCGGGACTCGAACAGTGGTTGACTACATGGGTCATTACGCTAAGTGCTGGTCCTGAGACTACTGCTATTCTTCAGGTGAAGGATACAGACAGCCTGAATAAAAGCAATGTCAGAGGGAGGGTGAAGATAAACTCGAGAGATATTTCAGGGACAAAATGGACAGGACATGGTGATGAACTCCATGTAGGGGGACTAGGACTAGGAAAAACCCAAGGTGACTCCGTAGTTCCTAGTGTGGGAAACTAGCTGGATGGTGCCACTGATCAAGGTGGGGAGTGGAAGAAGAACAGGGAGCTAGAGAGGAAACTGGTGAGATATGATGACTGGCATCCAGGACAGGCTGAAAACACGCCCTGGAGCCCCAGAAGGAGAATGTGGGCTGGGTAGAAAGTTTCTGTTTTGTTCTGTGGGGTATGTGCATCATCAAAGAGAAAGATGGAGAGAGAAAGAGGAGAAAACAACTCCCTAAAAGGGTGTGGTCATGCTGCAGTCCCTTCTCCTTCACTTCTCCATCCTACTGGCATTTGGGGCATGCATGCACATGCACCCAGCATGTTTTTCAAGCCGTCAGGGCTGGGATTCAAACCATAGGGGCTATATGGGATCTAGCTCCCTTAATTACTACACCACAGGCCTGCCCTGAAGAGAAAGATTTTGACCATGTAGTATAGTACTTAGGCCACTGGGAATTGGCGAGGTCATCAAGGGAGTGGGTGCTTTCCAATGCAGAAAGGCTTCTCTTAGAACTGAAACTTGGACATCGCCAAGAGAAAATTGGGGAAGGAGGAGCTCATAGAAGACATCAAAAAAGAATAGAGAAACAGTAATCAAAGGTGACACTTCTTGAGCACAATGTATTGTACTAGATGTCTTCTGATTGCTTTTCATCTATCTAATCTTCACAACCATGTGAAGTAGCTCCTGTTACCACCCCCATTTTTACAGGAGAGGAAAGTGAGGCACAGAGAGGTCGAGCACCTGTCCAAGGCCACATAACTAGCAAGTAGCAGAGCTAGAATTCAAACCCAGGAGGCTGGCTCCAGATCCCTCACCCCACTCCCTCTTGCTCTAGCACTCTATTAGAAATTAGAGAGTAAGTGACATGACAAAATCCAAGAGGCAACAGTTTCAAAGGAGAGATGGAAGAAAAGGCAAATGATGCAGGGTAAATGAAGCAAGCCAAGAGACACACAGAAAAGAATCTACTGGCGTCATGACTTGAGGGCTTGCTGCCCCCTGACCACAGCTGCACTGTGGAAGGAGCAGCGAGTTGAGGACAGGTGGAATGGTAACAGGAGATAAGTGGAAATAACCAGGTTAGACAGTGAACGCTGCAAAGTTCAGGAAAAGGAGAGAGCTTTCTGGCTGAAATTGTCAGAAAGGCCCACACAAGAAAAAGGAATCACGAGTGGTGTCTTCAGAAAGGAGTAAGAGGGGTTGGATGGTAATGGGAGCAGGAAAATGCAATGCTCTGTGAGGCTGACCCACATGGGGAAGTTCTGGGTTCACAACCAGATACCTCCCTGATACATGGGGCATGTGCATGCCATCGATCTGGACTGACTGAGGCTAGGGGCGGATAATGATATCAAGACCCCATGGGGGGGGGGGGGGCTGTCTTTCTTTCTCTCTCTCATGAAAATAATAAATGAAATACACTTCATAAAGGAAAAAAAAAAAAAGAAAAACAGGAGGAACAGTTTAAAAGCTGATGATTAAATGGATTCACTGGTGAAAGCTTATTTAAAAAAAAAAAAGTAAATCCACCTCTACGCCCAGGTCCCTGTGACCCACACATTTGTGACAACATATGCTAAGAACTGTAATTACAAATTTCTATTATATACAACACAAAGACTGTGAGAACTGGCATTTGGAATTCAAGAAAACAGAAAAGAACTCTCCTACAAGATAAATGTCAAAACACCTCAATGAGTTACAAAGAAATCTCCAACTAATAAATTAAATATGTTTTTTAAATCGTCCTGAATATTATTACAAAGGACATAAGAAGCATAAGTCCCTTCCCTTGAGAAGTTTACAGAGAGACAAGTCCAAACATGTGAGTAGTTCAGCAACAATCAAGATCTAAATAGTTTAGTAATAATGTACAATACTGAAAGTTTACAAAGAATTTCAGTGAGGCCAAGAAGAATGAGAACTCGGGCCAGCCAAAGTCGTCTGAAATTAGGAAGTTACTAGTTACCAGTTCAAGTGAAGTAAGATAAAAGAGAAGGCAGCATTTGGTTTACGTCTGTTTATATGCCAGTGGGGACGTGTGTGTGTGTGTGTGTGTGTGTGTGTGTGTGTGTGTGTGTTTGCAAGGATAAAGGACAGAAACAAGAGAATCAAAAATGCTGGAGAGAAAAGATGCTGGCACCTGATGCCTCGTAGCCAGGGATGTTACACATCCTGTAACAGGGATCATTCCCACACACTAAAGAACTGTCCCTTGTCCTTCCTTGAAAACTGAACAGAGTTTAATTTTGTTTCTGATGTCTTAGGTGTGCCTTTTCCTAAAAGCTAAGAGAAGAGATTAAGAGTTTCCTCCAAAAGGGGAATTTCTCAAATTCCAGGTCCTATATTCTAAGAAGTCACACCAATTAACTATGTAATAATATTTTTCATGGAATTCCCTAGGAAAGTAGTATGTAAATCCATTTTTTAAAAAAGTTACGGGGCCAGCAGATAGCATGGTGGCTAGGGTGCTGGGCTCCCACACGGCTGACCATGGTTCAAGTCCCAAACCCATCGGTTCAAAATTCATGATGGATGCATGTGCATGCATACCAAAATCCTGAGAGGAGAATGAAGAACAAGGGATTGTAGTGTGGCCATCCCCCCAGGGGGTGATTTCTCACTTTCCACTCTCTGTCTCTCTCTCTGTGGCTAGTGTACATGCCCTGTGGCAAAAACCTAAAATAAAAAATAAGGAAGATATCTACCAGATATTTTATCTGGCATTTATCTCCTAAATATTTTACTTTACATTAGAATTTAATTACTAACCCAAGCTGAATATGTATCAAAATTAATTTTAAATAAAATTTGAAGTGTTAGCCTTATATCGATATTTTTTAAATATTGTGAAAAAAATTTAATGCGTAATCTGCAGATTCCATATGAGTGAGTCATTTTATTTTATAATATGCAAGTTTCCGATGAGATTCTACACTAAGAAAAAACAAAGGATAAGGCTCTGTCTTTCCAGGCAATATTAACTTGGACAAGTGGGTGACTCTTAACATTGGATGTGCTTCAAAAAATGCATGGTGAGGCAAATAGAACTTGGACCTTTTCCCTCTTTATAATATTAACTTATATTCAGGTTCTTAGGAAATGACAAGTTCTCTTCTCAGATCATGTTTTCTGTGGCTCTCAGCTATCACTGTGCTGCTTAAAGTAACAATGAGCTCAATATTTTGACCAACGCATTATTACAAAAAATTCAGAACTAAATGTTATGCTTTGCTCAACCTAAGATAGTGAATGCCCAATCAAGGCAGATCTCCATATGCCATAAATTGAACTGCTGTCTACCTATTCTGGGGGAAAAAAATGCAATCTGAAAAGCTAACATTGGCAGCAACAGGCTATGTAGGTGTGTGATGCCAAGTGCTTAATCAGTACTTCCCGTCACTTTTAGTAGGACTAACTTTATTTTAAAAGAATTGTTTATTTTGGAGACCAGCAGATGGCGTAATGGCTATGTTGCTGGACTCCCATGTAGTTGACCGTAGATCGAGTCTTGGATCTGGTGGCTTACACTCACGCTGGGCATGTATGCATGTGTGCCCAAGATCCCGAGAGGAGAATGGAGGAGAGGGAATTGTGGTGTGGCCATCCGCCCTGGAGGGTGATTTCTTACTTTCTGTCTCTCTGACTCTGGTGAGTGCACACACCCTATAGCAAAAACCTCTAAAAAAAAAAAGAATTGTTTACTTTTAATTTTATTTATAACCATTATACCATCTGTTGGTCCCTCTATAAACTTTTTGAAAACCCTCATATAAAGTCTTGATCTTCTGTCAATAGACCATGCCTTGATTCAAATACTGACTCAAAGATGAGAACACAGAAGGAAAAAAGGACACACAATTTGAGTCAAGCAGACCCTTAGACAAATTACAGAAAATATGCAGTATGTTGCCTCCATGTGCCCGTGTGTGTGCATGTGCACATGCATGCGCACATGTATGCATGTCTGTGTACATGCACACATACACCTGTATAAATCACATACCTGCTGTTGTGTAGCCTGGAAATTCAGATGACATGTTTGTGGAGAAAACCTCATTTTAGATGAGAATTCACAGAGCATTAGTAAAACACAAATAATACATTAAACCCCCCCCCAAGTGTGGAATGTGCCTAATAAAACTGAATTATAACAAGTACGTGATTTATTAATCAATGGTCTATACCAACAATTCCAGACTTATCTTTATCTACTTTTTTGTTGAGTACCCACACCATATCAAGCTCATACAATTCTCTTTCTCCTTTCTAACATTAGCTTTTTAATGACAACAGCAATTCTTTTAGTTTGTCTCCATCCTTAGGATGTCACCTCACTCTGTAGAGAAGACATCATTCCCAACTTTGAAATGAACTTCCATTTTTAACTGGTCATAGGTTGGGCCTTTGGAACTCTCTCTTTGGGGCTCTGCATATATTCTCCCACCTTTCTCTCTCCTATGATCTGGATCCTATTTGTTCCTAACAGCTGAGGGGCTTTGGGCCCACAGTTGTCCCTTCTTCTCTGGTATGTTCCAATCCTCCCTGTTCAGGCTTCCCCTCCCTTTTGCCCTGTGCCCAACACTGAAAATTCTAAGCCAGGTTCCTGCCCTCTGGAAGTCATGGCCTGTTGGAAGAGCACACAATTAAACAGACAATGCTGTGTAATGAACATTAAAGAGAAGCAGTGGGCACTAGCAGAGAAAATAGGAGAGATACTAAGCCTGCTAGCAGGAGACAGGATAAGATTGAAGGATGAGTTGAAAGGATCTGTTCATTGAGTTTTTTTAAAAAAAGACTGTCATTCTTCCTATAGTCTGGATGAAACAACTAAGACCACTATTGCTCAAAGCATTGGCTAGACTATGCTTAAGAATGATTTTAAGTGAATTTTACTATAAAAATAAAGTAACTCTCCAAAACCCATAGACTCATTGACAAACTGAGTGGTAATCTATTATGAAACTTTGCTCTGAGGGTTTTGCTGGTCTCAGCCCAAGACATTGAGTTTCAATGGCCACAGAGGGCAGGAGACGAAGTCTTGACTCGTGGGTGGTAGGAGTTAGAACTGAAATTCCTGCATAAGGCAGTACCCCAAAGGGCCACCTAATTCAAATAATAATAATAGAAAAATATGGCTACCTGCAAAAAGAGAAGACAAGAAGTTTTCTCTGTCTCAACCTAAGTCTTTGATAAGGAAGAGAAAAAAATGTTCCCTTGAATGCTTAAACTAACATTCGTAATGCATTTGGGGTTATTCAGAATTACAAGATTCTTACAAGTAAAGTCACTGGCCATAAGTTCACAATTTAAAACTATTATTATAAACACACAACAAAACCACCCATAACGACAGAGACAATACAAACAGTACAAATGAATCCATCAGAACTTCAAATAACTTAGATAAAATTGTTTATGAAATAAGTTTGTTTAAATATTTTTAAATAACTGAAAACATAAGGAACAGAATACTATGCAAAAAGACCAGTCTAACAATTAATAATCAAATAGAACTATAAAAATAAAAAGTATAAAGTTTAAAAATTTTATTAAATAAGGTAAGCAAAGAACGAAAAATGAAAAGACAATTAGAAAATCAGAATTAGGATCCTGAAAAATTACCCAAGATTAAGCACAGAGTCAGAAAAGGAAAAAAGAAAAAAAAAGATATTTTTAAAACAAATTATAGAGTGAAAAGGTCCAACATACTTTTCACAAATAAAAGCAATAATACAGAAGAGGAAATATCTGAAGAGATCATTTTTTAGTATTTTTACAAATTAATAAAAGATAAATTGTCAGGCTGTAAAAATATAAATTCATATCTATTAATAGATAAATTCATATCCAGGTATATCGTAGTGAAGGTGCAGAATTAAGCACAAAGAGATCTTATAAAGGCAATTTATAGAATCTCGTCTATGTTAAGATTTCATTTTACTAAATAATGTTTTGCATGATCTCGAAGAAAGGTGTAGAAAAATACATAAACTACTAATATTGGTTCTCTTACAATGTAAAATTGCAAGGAGTGATAGAAAAATTATTAGTTTTATTTTAATTTCTTTTTACTGTTTAACTTGTAATGACTATTTTATTTGTAATTTTTTATTTTAAAATGTTTTAAAATGTAAATGTTTAAAATTTAAACTTTATATTTAATCATTTAGGTTTACATTTTTTAATAATTTAAGTTTTAAATTTTGATCCTTAAAATGTTTGATCTTTTAAATTTTACAAAGTAAATGTAACCATAAAAAGGGAAACAACTTAAAAACCTTGACTCTGTACTTTTAAAGACTATATGCTTCAAAGTTTCAGTTTTTTTCAGACCAGCAGATAGCATAATGGTTATGTTGCTGGACTCCCACATGGCTGACTACAGTTCAAGTCCCAGACCCGGTGCCTTCAAACTCACGCTGGTGCATGTGCATTAATGCCCAAAATCCTGAAAGGAAGATGGAGAAGGGATTGCAGTGTGGCTATCCCCCCCCACACACCCCCCGAGGGTGATTTCTTGCTCTCTGTCTCTCTGGCGAACACATGTGCCCTGTAGCAAAAATCTCTAAAAAAAAGAAGAAAAGTCTCAGTTTTCTTACCTGTAAAAATGGGGTGATAGTATATATTCTGCAGAGCTGTACAAAAGACCAAATGACCCACTACGGTGGATCTCCCAATACTGGTACTTTATTTTATTCTTCATTTTATGGCAAAATATGTTTCTCGTAACTTCACCCACTAGCTCCACTAGTCCTTGGAGACTAAACAAAATTAAGGTAATGCCTTTTCCTCACAACCCAGAAAGACTGTTTAGTTCATTAACGCGTGTCTACTACCTGTTATGCCGTCTCTTCTTTAGGGAAACTGTTCTATTATTTCCCGCATATCATTATTTCAAGAATTTCTCTATATATTAGACCCAAACTGACCCACCTTTGCTAATGCTGCCAGTTTTATTAAAGATCCTAACAGCCATTCAGGCTATAATCCCGAACCACTTCTGATTTCTCTTCCTCCCTCACTCCTTACACTCTCACCACGTAATAATTATTTGAAGTATCTCTTCCACGTGCCCCTTCTTTGTTCTCATTACTTATCTGGCACTCCGCACCCATGACCTCCCTGCGCGAGCCTATTCTAAGAGTCGTCCAGTGGTCACCACAGCAGCTCGCCCCTCCACTTTCAACCCAACCTGGATATTGATGCCAGGTGAGATGCTCAGTCCGGAAATCACTGTTTCTGTCCTTCCTCTCCTCTGGCTAGGAACACGCCCACCACCAGGCAGCCAAAGCCTTCCACAGTATTGTTCATCTCACACATACACTCTCAGTCACCACTTTGCACATGAACCTCGCTTGTCCCAGATGACTCCCACTGTGTCCCACCCCCAGGCTCTGCAAACCTTGCCCAACCCAAAACCTATCACCTCCATGACTAGTCTAACACGGTGGCATCTGACACTAGGGTTTGAATCTCGGCTCAAACCCACTAGCTCTATGACTTGGGCGACCTCACCTAACTCACTACACCTGTGGGGATCAAATGGCATCCAGTAGGCAAAACACCTAGAGTAGCACTGACACTCAGTAGGTACTCAATAAATTCCAGTGCCCCCCTCCCCACTGCCCAGCACATGTTCCCAAGAGGCTCCCCTGAATCTTTTCTTTATCCAACAATCTAATAACATATTCTATCTCAGCACTGTTTGCTAATTGCTCCGGGTGTTTATCTTGTATCTCCCCAGATAAATTATTTTTCTCACATCTTTTGGCAGTGCACCACATGGATCCAAATTTAATTACAAGAGGATGTCTGATCATTATATTCTTTAACTAGGAAACGAGGGCAAGGGTGACTGTTTTGAAAACACTGCATATTACCAAGGATGAGAGTTCATTCCAAATCTCTTCTCTACTCTAGCCTGAGTTTTCCTCATGATAAACCTTATATTTCCATGGTTTATCATTTTGTGTAGAACAAAATGAATTTCTTATTTATATTCAGAAAAAAATTAACTTTACCTTGCTTTCCTGAGATATCCTAACTTTTATCTCTGCAACCATTTCCTTCAATATGACCCAAAAAAATGTGTGAAACAAACAAACAAAAACTCTACCTATGGACTCAAGAGTATTTGGGCATCTACTAGGCACCACGGCATTACATGCTGAGGATATATCTATTGAACAAGAGAAAGAAAAATTCCAGACCTTTGGAGCTTACCCTACAACTTATTTAATGACAATAAAAAATACTTAAGAGTGGGACCAGCAGCTAGCATAATGGCTATGTCGCTAGACTCCCATGTAGTCGACCGCGGTTCTAGTCCCAGACCCGGTGGCTTAAATTCACGCCGGGCGCATGTGCATGCATGCCCAAAATCCTGAGAGGAGAATGGAGGAGAAGGGATTGCGGCGTGGCCATCCCCCCCCCCCCAAGGGGCGGTGATTTCTCGCTTTCTGTCTCTCTGTCTCTCTGTCTGTCTGGCGAGTGCACGCGCCCTATAGCGAAAACCTCCAAAAAAATAAAATTTAAAAGCAAACTGTAGCACATTAGAAGGTAATATACATTACTGAAAAAGGAAGTAAAGAAGGAGGAGAGAATGGAAGGACTGGGGATAGGGCAGAATTTTACATAAGGTGGTCAGGGAAGGCCTTACTGAGCAGGTGACCTGTAAGAAAGAAAGAAAAGTAATGCAGACATAGAAAGAGAAGAATCACATGTTCTCATTCATGGAAACTAAGAAGCTGGCCTCATAGAAAAAGAGCATAATAGTGATTGCTACAGACAGGGAAGGGCCACAGGGAGAGGGCTGTTGCTTAACTGATATGAAATTACAGTTAGATAAAAGGAAGGCTCTAGTATTCTGCAGTACAGGGGGGTAACTACAGTTAGCAATAATTCACTGTATAGCTCAGAAGAGAAAAAGAGAGAGGATTCTGAACGCTTCCAACACAAAGTAATGATAAATATTTGAGGTGATTGATAGACTACTTATCCTGATATGATCACCACACTCATGTAATGTATTCATGTACTAAAAATACACTGTACTCCATAAACAGGTACAATTATTATTTGTTGCTTAAAAATAGAAAACAGGATCAGTCCATGGCCTGGTGGTTAAGGGAACCAGATAACACATTGTCTGACTGGTTTGAATCCTGGACCAATAGCTTGAAAAATATGCACACCCAAAATCCTGCAAGGAGGGAGAGATAAACGAGGGACTGTGGCATGACCATGCCCCATTGAGGGCTCGCTCGCTCGCTCTCTCTCTCTCTCTCTCTCTCTCGTGAGCACATTCACTCTTTGGCAATTAAAAAAGAAAAAAGAGATGTGAGAGATGACTTTGTAGATACCCAGTCTGAGAAGGCTCAGGCAGGGGAAGCAGAAAGTCCTGAAGTAAGGCAAGAACGTGCCTGGCGTGGGTGATGCAGGGGCAGCAAGACCAAAATGTCTGGTACATGCTGAGTGAGGAGGAGAAGAAGAAAAGGCGAAGAAAGGGAGAAAAATGGAAAGCCTTTTGGGTCCTCATAAGGACTTTGATTTTTCTTCTGAGTATGGTGAGGATCCATTTGACGGTTCTGAGCTGAGGAGTGACATAATCTGACACGTAGACTAACGGAATTATCCTGGCTGTATGCCGCAAGGCCAGCGTCAGAAGCAAAAGAACTTGTTTAAGGCCACTGCAATAGTCCAGGCAAGAGAAAATGGTGGCTAAAGCCAGGCAGGTAGCAAGGGAGATGGTGAGAAGTAACTGGATTCTGGACATATTCTAAAGAAAGGGCCAGTAGGATTACCTGATAAATTGGAGGTGTCTCCCAAGCTTGAAGTCTGAGCAAAGGATGAACTTGCTATTAGCAGAGATGAGGAATGACTTAGATGGTACAGATTTGGGAAAAGAAATCAAAAATTCAGTATGAGATACAGTAAGTTTGAGATGTCCACATGTGGGAAGATATGTAAACCAGGATTTTATTCTACCCACCAAAGGTTTTTCCTGATTTACTGCTTTATCAAAGCACTAGTGGAAAAGTGGAAAGGGGCTTTAAAAGGAGGAAGAGGAGTACCCATTCCTGCCCTTAAGGATACTGAAATCTAAGAAAGGGATTTTCTGCCACCTATCACAGAGCCTGAGCTCAAACAGCAGCTGCCACCTTACTCTTCCAAAAGTTGGGAATATAGCTACTGCAAAACAAGATGGCTATCTCCCAAAAGTAGCTTTTAGAAATTAAAACATGCAGTCACATCGACCGCTTGGTTTCCGGCTACAGCACACAAAATGCATAGCAACCACACAAGAGAGAAAAATCACATCAACCATTTTGTGAGAAAATCATCCCAAACTGTTCTCTGTGCAGAATTTGGCCAACAAGCTATTTTTCTTGGAAATTATGAGTATTTTCCAAAGAAAGGTGAGTTCAGATTCTCAAATGGTCACAGAAGAGAACTAGATAGATTAAGAACTGAGCACCCCAAGCTATCCCTGCCTCCAGGTCTGCAGGTCCAGCCCTGCTTTGCCTCGTAACTTAGTTTCCTAATGTGTAAATACTACCTCAGGGAAAAATATTTCCACTGCCTACACGCAGGGCTTTTTTGAGGGGAATTAATGGAATAAATGTGTATAAAACACTATGAGCTACTCAAATAAAGGGACAATGAAACTATTTGTAAATCTTCAAAGTCCAGATACAGCAATTTTAACTATTTTCTTACAAACCCCACGGAAAATTAGTCTAAGATATCAGAAATTATCTTGTATGGGCCTGTAAGGACCAAATGAGACAATATGTGAAAGCTCTTTGTGAAGAACATTTCTGATGTAAAGATTTATAGAAACGATCTCTTTGGATAAAATTGAAATATTAAACAGGTCAAAAATCATTTTAAAAATATTAAAATCATTAAAAAGTCATTAAAAAACAAACCAAAACTGTTCCTCTAGTCAGGCTCCACCCAGAGGTTAAATATGTTGACCTGTGAACCGCAGTTAGGCCAGACTTCTAACTGTACAAGCTAGAAGTATGACAAAATGCTGGGGAAAATACAGACTTTTGTCCAGGAGCCGTAGAATCGAGCACTTTGTAAGAGCCATCCATGAAAAGTGCTTTGTTGTAGGCGTTATTCCTTATTTTCTAAATGCTGTCCAACTCCACTCAAATGGTGACAATTAACATTGAAGTGAATAGGCCACTGTATACATTCTATTCCTAATCCCCGCCCAGTGGGATTTTACATTCGTATTCAAACAACTTTTCACTTTATCTAATTCCTGGCTCAGTACGTGCCAAAGACCAGAGGAACTCACAATCTGGAGGAGAACTCTTTTCCAGACAAAGCAAGGGTGTGCTCAGATTACTGTGAACATTGGGTTTTTGTACACCTTAATTTTAATTTCAGAAAAAGAAACAAAAAACAGGAGAGGCTTGAAAATTATCAGACACAGAGAGAGTGGGAACAAGCAACGAACTAAAAATGACACCACCATTCGAGTCTGGACCGAAGATCTTAAATTCATTGCAACAGCATTTCTCCCCGTGGGCCAGCAGACCGTCCAGACCGTCCTGACCGCCCTGCCGCAGACCCCTGAGGCGAAAACGTCTGCCAGCTTCCCTGAGGTCCGGTCCTTCATCTTCTGACCGCTCATGGTGAATTCGCAGCTCTGTGTTTATTGCACGCTGACACTCATCTTCCAACTGGTCTCCCCACTTTTAGCCCCAGCTCTTTCAAGTCATGTAACCCAGGACTAAAAGAATCAGTTTCTGAGGGGAAAAAAAAAAAAAAAAAAAAAGTGCTCTGGGTGCCCAGTGCCCTTCCTCTATCTAACTCCCTCAGTGGCTTCATGCTACCTAGAGAAGAAAGGCCTCACTTTGTACCTGCCACTCAAGGGCACATGTAACAGAGCCCCTCCAGTGTCTGAGACTGTGCTTCCTTCCTGCCTTCTCCAGAACAGACATTTGTGGGTTCTGGTTATCCACATCCTTCCCTGCTCTCTGTTAGCACCTGGGTGCCCTCTGGGGAGTCCCCCATGATGAATAGCTACGGTAAGACCAGGAGCCCACTGTCCTTTCAGAAGCCATGGGCTTCCCTTTCCCTGCCCTGTGCAGCCAGGGGCTGAGTACTTCAGCAGGATGCTTAGACGGAAGTCCACTCTTAGGCAGAAAGTGGCAGCAGGGCAGTTAGAGTTATGTTAGGCTCTAAAGACCATTTCTGTTGTCTGCACCTAAGAACTCTTACTGACACATTCTGCAGCTTCTTTTTTTTTTAATGTTCTTCTTTATTCACAATAAAGCACGTGCACATGTAAAAGTAAGAGTGAGGGGGGTTGGCAGGTTGCATGGTGGTTAAAGGCGCTGGATTTCCACGCGACCAACCATGGTTCAAGTCCTGGACCTGCCAACTTGCTTTCTTGCTTTTCTATTCTCTCCCCCTGCCCTCTTTTACCAAATTAAAAAATAATAATAACAAATAGAATTAAATAAATAAATAATTGTTTAAGAAAAAAAAAAGTAAGAGAAAGAGAGAGAGAGAGAGAGACCAGTGTCCTCCACAGGGTCCAGACATGGTGCAATGCCCTTCTTCCAATCCTCCAACTTGTCAGAACTTGGGCTGTCACGCACGCCTGCCCAGTGTGTTTCAGGATGATCAACCTAGGGGACTTGAACCACAGTTGCCAAGTAGGATTGAGCTTCTCTAGACCAATGCATTATAGCTGTGCCATGGAGCAGGCCCTGCAGCCTTTTCATTTCACACAGCTTCCCTATACAACTAGCTCTTCTACTGAGGGAGACAAATTCACCATCTGCCCAAATACAATGTATACACTTCCACACCCTGTGACATCTTCCCGGAAAATACAGCACACAAGTGCCCTGGCAGTAAGGCACAGGGCAGGGACACTGAACATGGGGGAAATCCAGACAAGCACCCAGACATCATGCTGAGTCTTGAAGACTGAATACTAGTTAACTAGGTCAAGGAGAATGACAGAGGGGCCTGGAGATAAGAGACACACTCCAGTATATGCACTAAGGACCAATGAAATGTCAAACTATGTGTAGGATTTGAAATTCCTTCTATGTGGAGGCAGAGCAGTGGTGCAGAGGTCAAAATGCAATGTTTTGTGAGGCCAATCCACAGGCAAAGGTTCCCAGCTCATGTCCAGAGACCTCCCTGAGTACACTGGGCACACACTTGCCTGTAATCCAGTCTAGCTAAAGGCTAGGGGTAGATAATTGCATCAGGCCCTGTTGGGGGCTTATTCTCTCTTTTTCTCTCTCTCTGTCTAATTTACTCAGTCATGAAAAAATAAACTTTTCTTAAAAAGAGAGAAAAGAAATCCCTTTCCTGTGTCTGTGTGTAAGATACACGGGGGAAGGACTGAGCCTGGAATGGTCCACTCACTCAGCACCTTGTCTACTGTTCTACTGACTCGAGCCTCCATCTTGAAGTTAAGAGGGAACTTAGAAGAAGGATAAGTATAGAAGATAAAAACTCTAAAAGAACAAAATTCTGCTTCCCTAATTAGCTTTTTGAAATTCTTAATATTCACTCTTAATATACACACTTTCATAAAATAAAATGTAATATTAAGCCAAGATGTTTGATTCTATTCAACCCATTCCAAAATGATTTATTTTATACATATAGTGCCCCCAGAATCAACCCCATCACATTCCTGAGCAAAGCAGGAAGTAGAAGTAGCTGTAGTTTGTCCAAGTGGCAGGTTATGGAAAGAACCAAGGCAAGAGTCACGTACACTCGGGCTAGAGCTGCCTCTAACTGGATGTGTGGCCATGGGCAAGGCACTGAACCCCTCTGAGTCTCAATTTCCTTATCTGTAAAGTGGAGTTCGAGACACTGACAGCTACAAGACTACTAAGAGTGATCAAATCAAACGTGTGGAAACCAACTAGGACACAGAAACTCATGCTGCTACCATCCCTTTTTCCCTAGAAGCGGTTTCCCTAGAGGAAGACAATTCCCTTATACCCCAAGGCACCTCTGAAAAACCAATGGGCCAGGAGTGAGGAGGTCTGGATGCCTGCATCTCCCATTTCCTAACTATGTGACCCTGAGAGGCCACTTGAACTTTTGGGAGTTCAATTTCCCCATCTGTAAAATGGGATTATAATGATTTGTATGCTCCGGACCTGTAGGGACTAGTGTCATGCCAACTTTAAAGGATTACAGATACAGAAAACATTATTAGTATTATTACCAAGTGTTTGTGTGCTTATGAATGACCTTCTTGAAGAGAGATTTCTGACACCACCTTTGAATTTCCAGTTTAACCACTTTCTTCATGTCACTCATAAACCTACAAAGACTCTCTTTTGCTTTTATGCCTCTCGAATTGTTGGGCTTCAGCTGTCCTTAATGTGGCCCCACCCCGCCTAGCTCTTTGCTGCTACTTCCTTCTGCTCCCCGACATGTGCAGACTGTCCCCGTCATCCACACGCATTCCTGCTCCTGCACTCTTGCTCCTTCTGTACTCCTGCCTGAAGCATCCATCCCTACACCCTCAAGCTTTCTAAATGGGTAAATCCTAAAAACCAACTCACTTCACCTCTTCCATGAAGCCTTCTCTGATTACTCTAGCAATGAGTGTTCTCTGCTAGTTCTTAACTCTTGAAGAGTCCTTCAGTTAATATTACCTGGGAGAACTTCAAAAAAATTACGAAAAAATAAAGTTAAAGTACAAGTTTATTTGTGTGCCCCCAAAAAAACACCTGAAATCCATGCAGTTTTTTCATAATACAAATTTTCCGTGAAACTCTTCAACACCTCCCCATACAATTTTACTAAATTTTCTATTTCATTTTGCTTGTACTATCTTGACATGTAGACAATAAGCTTCCTGAGGGAAAAGATCATGTGGTCTTTTATATCCCCCATCCCCTATTGCTTCAGAATAGTTCATACAACATGGAGGAGAACATGGGCTGGAAGTTCGCAAACCTCTTTGCAACCTCCAAACTTTTACCATCAATTCGTCTCCACCAACCTTGACTAAGTACTCAGGCTGAGCTTGACGTCAAAGGAACCAAGACGGGCAGGGAGAGGTGCCACATCTTGTAGACTTGAGGACAAACAGGAAAATGACAAAGAAGGAAGCTGGAGCCACTGGTGGTCACAGTGCCAGATTCTAACTCAGACTTTCTGCTTATAACCATCTTTAAAATGGCTTCTTCCCCTGTAGGAATTGAACCATAAGTTTCAAAGATGCACTTTACAAATAATGAGATGAGAAAAAATGTCGGAAAAAAAAAAAAAAAAAAAAAAAAACAGTCCCACGTTGAGAATAGAACAGGAGTAGAGAATTGAACACAGTCACTACAGATGATAAGAGAATCCTGGGACCCACTCAGAACTCCAAGAGCGTATCTCCTGCTCAAGTGAGAAACAGGGCCAGGTATGGGCTGTCAGCAGGTAGGAAGGGACCCCAAAGGTCCCACTTCCCGTTTCTGCAGAGAGACCGGGGGCTCATCCACCAGCCCCTTTCCCTAACACAACCCACTCTGCCAGCCCATCTTTTCTTTCACTCCCTGAGCAGCTGGGAACAGATTCCTGTCCCATTTTTCCAATACTCTGCTATTATTCCTCAAGCAAATATGTACTCCCTTCTGATAATTTCCATGCACTTTTTCTACTGAAATATACATACAAATACCAAACAACGGTCGGTTACAAAATCCTTAAGAGGTCAGAGTGAAAGAGTTCAATTAAATAAATTAACTCAGAAGGAAAGAGCAGGTTCAAGTACATGATCCTCACTTTATTTTACTCAGAACAAGCATGCCTTCAAGCCCATAAATTCATGTCTCTGAGTTCTGGTTTCTTGATTAACGAAACAAGAAGGCTGGACTATCTTATGGCTACAGCTTCTTAATCTTAAACAGGGTTACAGTGAAAGCTCTCCTGAAACTCAGAATGTAAATGAGTCTGATATTTCTGGCTTCTCCATGCTCTACCAACAAATCATTCTAGTTCTAAAAGGCCCCATCCAAATTCTCTCTGACTCTTTCAGATCTAGGTCAGGCATTGCTGGGCTCCTCCCCTTGTCCCTACCCCAAGCACTTCCCCCAACATCCCACCATAAAAAACACATATGTAGGGGCCAGCAGGTGACACGGTGGTTAAGGTGCTGGACTCCCACATGGCTAACCATGGTTCAAGTCCCAGACCTGGCAGCTTATTTTCTCACTTTCTTGCTCTCCCACTCTATAACCCTTCCTTTTCTGGTCAAATTAAAATAAACAAATAAAGTGAAAATAATTATTTTAAAATATTTTTAATAATAATAAATAAAATAAATAATTCTGCTATGTGTGTGTGTGTGTGTGTGTATCTCTCAAATAGAAAGAATAAAATACATAAGTAATATTTAGGAGACAGACCATATAATGGTTTAAAAGCTCAAGGTTTAGATTTAGATACAGGTGCTAATCCAGTTCAGTAGCTTATTAACTTGTGACCCTAAACAAGCCACTTAGTCTAAGCCTCTGTTTCCTCATCTATAAAATGATGATCCTAATAATGCCTATTTCGCAAGAGAGTTGTAAGGATAAATGAATAACACACATAAAGCCCTTAGTAAGAGCCTGGCACGTGCATGCATTATGACACCATTACCAAGGTGTGGTGGTAATTACTACTGCTATCATGCTGGGGCTGGACAGTGGTGCAGTGGTAATGCAACTGGACCCACATTGGAGGGTCCTGGGTTCATATCCCAGAACTTCCCTGTGTACACTGACTATATTTATGCCTGTAATCCGGGCTGGCTGTGACTAGGGGTGGATCATGGCAATAGGGACTATTTTGGGAATGACTTTCTGTCTCTGTTCCTCTCTGTCAAAAGAAATAAACTTAAAAAAATGTTTTTAGATACTGTTTTTCTGAAAGATGCTAGCCTGACTAAAGTAAGATTCTTCTCCAGAGGGTAACCAACCTAGGACACCCATCCCCAGAGCCATTTACGGAAGGGAGAAGAGGAAGTTCTATTTGCAACAGGGTTGAAGGAGAGATGCAAGACAAGGGAAGTTGGTGATGAAAGTGGGAGGAGGAGGTACAGTCCTTCATGTCCACCCTTCCTCTCAGCCCTCATCTGACTACTCTCCCTGCTCAAGAAAGAAGGGGGCATGACATTCCAGGGGCCAGTCCAGGAAAGACATCTGACTGGACTGACAAGGAAGCAAAACAGGTGTGTCAGAGATAGGAACAGCCTGTTAACTTCTAGAATTTAACTTGTGTAGGTAACATTCAGCTCTACATTTTATTTTAAAAGAAGCTGCATTCATGTTTCATTTCATTCCAGGAATCATTGATAAATTTTGCTGACTCATTGACTTCTCGTAATCCTGAGCTTCACCTGTAAAATGTTATCCTCTCCTCTCTGACAGCAATAGATTTATAATACTATTTCCTGGAAGTGGCATATTTCCCCAAATACTGAACAGGAACTCTCAGTGTAAGGTTTCCACACAAACAGCTCCATCTCGTTCTTTCATAGTGCACCCTTCACAGAAGCAAGGTTTGATATTTCAGGGAAAATTGAAATTTTCAGGATGTTGGATATATTATTTTCCAGAACATTGTTTGTGGAACCAGGGACCTGCCATTATATTACCCTGTGAATGTCAACCAAAAGCATCTCTGAATGCTTTTGTTAATGGTAAGTTTATCAAATAGAATCAAAATATATCCATTCTTCTAAAAACAGTATTATGACTTTTGATGCATGAGAAAGAGGGGTGTTTGCCTAAGAAAAACAAAAAGAGTTAAACAATTTTATACTTTCATTTAATTACTTCATTCATTCACTCTACTAACATTTATCAGGTAATTAAAATGTACCAAACACTAGACAAAGATCTGGAGGAAAGATGATTTGCTCTTTGTGCTTAAGGTGCTCAATCCAATGAGAACGACAGACTAAAACATAAATATATGCACAACATGTCATGGGCAATACTCAGAGGTAGAACCAAATGGAGGCAGGCAGACGCAGAGACTGGGTAAGGAGAGATATGTGAATGACTACCAGCTGACCCCTGATATCTGTTCTCCCTTTCATTTCCGTGGTGGGATCTTTCAACTTTAGCTGGGCACATGGTCAATGTTGTACTATCCAATATGGCAGCTGTAATTTCATATGGCCATTGTGCACTTGATAATATTTTGGATATACTGGGTTAATTTCACCTATAACTCTTTATTTTTTAATATGGTTGTTAAAAAATTTAATTATATATGTGACTCGTATTATATTTGCATTGGATAGTATTTTCATGTTATATTATATTTGTACTGGATAGAGCTAAAGACTCTAAACCCAGTCGTCCCTGAGAGTAAGTGTAGGCTTATGATGTTTGGGCTCTGATATGTGAACAGGAGTAATCTATGCAATGGTTAAGTTGGGCTCTTCAAAACAAGGGCTATGCTCTCTACTACTTCTTTCTGTTTTGACTGGCTAGATGCAGAGGGTGGGAGTGAACCAGCTGCAACCACATCAGTAGAAATGCCCTAGGGACAGTGGAACAACAGAGGGAACATGGTCCCTGGATAACTTCATAGGGTGCCGCTCTACTCTCCAGACCACCTACCACCTCAGGCTTTTAGGTAAGAGAGACACACTTGTCTTATGTAAGCCTCTGTTTAAATCTCTTTAAAGTAACCTAAACCATGTTATAGCTAATACAGGACGACAAAAGAGAGATTTTCTTAAATCAGGTAATACCTTTAAAGACATCTGAAAGAACAGGAGTTAGTCAGAGGCAGTGGTCATAACAGCCATGAGCAAGAAAGGTTTTCTGAGCACAAGAGACAACAGAGCAAGGGCAAAAGACCAGGATAGGATAAGTGTTGGCGGGGGTGTGGTGAAAGGGGAACTCTTTTACACTGCTGGTGGGAATGTAGATTGGTCCAACCACTGTGGAGAATAATTTGGAGATTCCTCAAAAATCTACAGATAGATCTGCCATATGATCCAGAGATCCCACTCCTCGGTATCTACCCAAAGGACAGAAGAATCCTTCATTGGAAAAGTGCTTGCACATCGATGTTTATTGCGGCACTATTCACAATTGCTAAGTCATGGAACCAACCCAGATGCCCCCGTATGGAGGAATGGATTGAAAAACTGTGGCACATATACTCTATGGAATACTACTCAGCCATAAAAACCAACAGAGCCCTGGCTTTTGACAGAAAGTGGAAGAATATGGAAGATGTACTGCTGAGTGAGGCAAGCCAGGCACATTGTATGTCCCCACTTAAAATACCGTTTGTCTGACCACTGGACTAACATGAACAAACACAAGAGATGGGTGTGAATGTCAGATGAGGTGTATGTGGAGGAGTGGGGCCCAACGAAAGACATTTGGAGAAGGGATACAGAGGTAGAGCATTGACGGGATGGGGAGGTGTGGTGTTATCTGTTGAAGATATTTCGATCAACGGGTCTGGGGAGAAATGTTCACATATCGAAATGGTCTCATTGTAAGCCAAACAATATGATTGAAAGTATATACAAAAATAAATAAAGTAAAAAAAAAAAAGACCAGGATAGGCAGGATGTGTCCAGCAAACTCTCAAACAGGAGCATAAGTTTGGAAACAGGTCACTGAAAAATGGAGAGAGAGCACCCCAAGGATGAGGCTGGAAACAAAAGCAGGTCAAATCCAGAAAGCTTTGAGTGGTGGGTTGAGAAACTTGTTTCGCTGTTGCCTCCTTGGGTAGAATCTTCAGTAGCTGAAGGCAACAATCAATTCTATTTTCAAATGGATCACATGGTGCCGGTACATAAAATGGATTTTCAGGAATCAAGACTGAAGGCAGGGAAAACGGCAGAATCCAGGTAAGATATGAGCAAAGTCTGACCTGAGTCCACAGCGGCACAGAGAAGACACGACAGAACTAAGGCCCATTCAAAAGGTGAAGTCATCCTAGCGGGGAAGAAGAAGAAGTAAACACAGACTCCCAGGTTTCTGGTTTACAGGAAGGTGCCAATGACTAAGGCAGGCAAGGCAGGAGAAGAAGCCAGTTGGGGTGGCATGAAGTGACAGGTTCAGTTTCAGTCACTGATTCTGAGATGTCTGCCTTTGTGGCTAATCACGTGGTTAACTTCTGTTTGCCCAGTGCTCTAATATGGTGCCAGAATCAAATCAAGGATGCAGATTTTAGGTGGGCCTTTATGCAGATACCCAGCGTTCACAGGCATTGACAGCTCAAACCAGGGGAAGAGCCATGCCAGGAGGAGGGACAGTATGGGGAACAAAAAGGGAGGGGAAGTTAACCAGAATCACAGGAACACAGGATACTGCTGGAACTCTCCAGGCTCTTCTCAGGGAGAAGAAAATAAAAAAAGATGAGGAAGCAAAAATGCTCAAAAAAAATTTGGGAGGGGGGCAGGGAATGGACAATAAGAAGGCATCAAAGCTATTAAAAGAATTTAAAGTAAGGGGCCAGCAAGTGGTGTGGAGGTTAAGGTGCTGGGAACATGGCTGATCACAGTTTGAGTCCTGGACCTGGTGGCTTGCTTTATTGCGCTCGCTCGCTCTCTCTCTCTCTCTCTCTCTCTTTCCCTGGTGAGTGCATGTGCCCTGTAACAAATTTAAAAAAAAAAATACTAATGACAAATAAAATTAAATCATCATTTTTTATAAAAAGAATTTAAAGCAAAACTTTTGCTCAAAATAATTCTTCCTTAACCTCTACATTAGCTTTATTAGTAATTGAATATCCCAAATGACTGAGAATACTTCATTTTCTCAAATTCATTTTTGTTTTTACTGAGAAAGTATCCCATATACCAAGATTTCATCCATTTGTGTTTTGTTTAAAGTTAAGATCAGTCAAAATTAGACTGAAATTCATAGTAATTTCTTTTACTATTCAAAACCACTAGAACATGTTACTTTGCAAAACCTACATATTCACTTTGCCTATTTTTTTTACTTGTTTTTTTTCCCCCCTTAAGTTTATTTCTTTCATGAGCAAGACAGAGAGGCAGCATCCCCAACAGTGTCCTGACACTGACATCGACCCCCAGTCCCAACCAGCCCCAGATCATGGGCACATGTGTCTGGTGTACTAAGGGAGTTTGCCCCATTTGAAAGAGGAATCTTCCCACATGGGATTCCTTGTAAAGTGTGGTGTTTTGCCACTGTACCATCTAGCCCCCCTTTTATAATGAAAGAGAGATTTTTGACAGGGTCCTGCCGAGTCTCAATCCTGCCCCAGCCTCCCAGTGAGTATAAGGGCCCACACACTCGCCATCATGCTCGATCTGTCTGGATCTGTCTGGGAACTGGACCTTGGGCTCTCATGCAGCCTGAGCCTCAACTAGCAGTGCGCTACTTCTTGCACCACCAAAGTGGGCCTCACTGCCTTTTTCTTCTCATGATGGAGGTAGACAGGGAAGAGATAGAGGGAAATAGGAATTCTCTTTTTTCAAGGTTATGTTTTCTGTAAGTGAGCAAGCAAAAGCAAGAGAGAGACAGGAGTCAGAGAGAGACAGAGAGATAGCACCTCCAAAAGGGTCTTGATGCCAACATCCATCCCCAGCTCCAGCTATCCCCAGATCATGTGAACACATGTGTACTCAGGGAGGTCTTCAGACATGAACCTGGAATCTTCTCAAGTGGGTCAGCCTCACAGAGCATGGCGTTTACCACTGCATCACCATCTGGCCCTGAGACAGGTATTCCTGACGGGTTTTCACCATGCTGCACTCCTGCATCCCAGCCTCCCAGTGAGGCAGGATCACAGGCACACACCGCCATGCCCAGCACGGTCAGGCTGGGCCAGGCTCTGAACCCGGGTCTTCCATGCAGCTCCAGCATCCCACAGTGGCGCCATACCACTTCACCTACATTGTTTTTAACTTTATTTACTTTTTCCGTGAGAGAGAGAGAGACAGAGCACCCCCAACAGGATCCTGACACTCCAATCCACCCCAAGCCCCAGCAAGCCCCAGATCCTGGGCACACATGCCTGGGATACTCAGGGAGGACTCCAGTTGTGAACTCAGAACCTTCCCCTGTGAGTCGGCTCCACAGAGTGTCATACACCATTGCCACACTAACATCCAGCCCCAACTTTGCCCGTTTTTAAGGAAACAACCTGAGAATAAATTCCATCATTTCTGAACTTTTCAAAAATAATGATTGTAAACTCTAATGACCTACTAATGTAACTACCTTTAAAAAATAATAATAACCTTGAGCGGTTTGTTTAAATTCTCAGAGCTCTGGTCTCTTTTTCTTTTTAGTTTATTTCTTTCTTTCTTCCGAAAGAGAGAGAGACACCCCCAACAGATTACTACCAAAAATAGTCTTGTCACCTAGAGGAGGGGGCCATTCAGTGACCTTCCTGTTTAGGTATCTGGTACACTAGGTGTGCCACCAGGAAGACCCCTCTAAACGTAATTCTTGGACTTCCCCATAGTAAATCATCTCAACAGTTGGTGAGAGTCTAGGGAAGAGACAGGCACATAAATGGACAGAGCCCAAGTGGCTTTCTCTGATGTTCTTCCTGGGGTCCAGCTATAGTCCTGGCTTCCCCCCTCCCTGCTCTGGGCTGCAGTAATGACCCCCGAGCCACAGTCCTGCTTGCAGGCTCCCCTCTACCTTAGACGTCCTCCCGCCTTCCTCCCCAACACTGTGCTTATTCTGCAGTCAGACTGAAGTTTCTAGACACCGAAGCGTGTCCGTTTCACTCGGTCCTTCACTAGCTCCTTTCTCTCTCACACACACTCTATCATGAATAAAGGGGAAAAAAGCAACTCGACCTTTGCTTTTGTTCTTTACCATCACTGTGCTGTCGTTGCTTATTTCAAACCTCCTGTTTAAATGGACCGTTAAATAAACATCCTACAGAGATCAGACCCGCAAAGTGGACCCACAGCGAGCTTGAATGACATCAGACCTCTGTGAATTTAGTCTCAAAACAAATGGGTATAGCGTGTGTGAGGGCCTGACTACATACTGGGAGTTGTCAAAAATAAATCCCATGTTGAATGCAATCTGTTTTAAAGGATGAGTCCTTAAAATGGCCCAATTTAGGGGACCAGCAGGTGGCATGGTGGTTAAGGACTGAACATTCCCACATAGCCGACCACGGTCCGAGTCCCGGACCTGGTGGCTTGCTTTCTCACTTTCTCTCTCTCATTCTCTTGCTGTTGATCTCTCTCTCTCCCTCTCTGGGCAAGTAAAAATATAATTAAATTAAATTAAATGATTTATTTTTGGAGAGGTTTTTGCTATAGGGTATGTGCGCTCGCCAGAAAGACAGAGAAAGACAGAGAGATAGAAAGCGAGAAATCACCCCCAGGGGGGATGGCCACGCCGCAATCCCTTCTCTTCCATTCTCCTCTCGGGATCTTGGGCACGCATGCACACATGCCTGGCGTAAGTTTAAGCCACCGTGTCCAGGATTTGAACCACGGTTGGTTACATGGGAGTCCAGTGACATAGCCCTTACACTAATTGCTGGTACCAATAAAATGATTCTTTAAAAAAAAAGTCTTAATTTAAAGTTCACACAGATATGGTTAAGATGCAGCAGCAATAGCATTGTTTAGAACTTGGATCAACAGAAGATTTAGGGGGCAGCAGGAGCACTAGCAGTTATCATCTGACTCGGCAGAGCATGTTAGTAGTGAAAAACGAATAGACTAAAATCAGTTTTAAAAGTGTTTTTAGGGGACCAGCAGATGGCGTAATGGCTGCATCGCTGGACTTCCATGTAGTCAACCACTATTCAAGGCCCAGACCAGGTAGCTTAAACTCACACCGGGCGCGTGTGCATGTGTGCTCAAGATCTGGAGAGGAGAATGGAGGAGAGGGACTGTGGTGTGGCCATGCCCCCTGGGCGGGGGGGGGGGGGGGTGGTGGTGATTTCTCACTTTCTGTGTCTCTGTCTCTCTCTGTCTTTCTGGAAAGCTCACGCGCCCTACAGCAAAAACCTCTCCCCACCAAAAAAAAGTGTTTTTAAATTCTGTGCAGAAAATGGACTCTTTGATGTCTGCACCTGGGGGCTGTGGGAGGGTAACGGCATGCCTTCTGTGATTGGGGTGCCACTGGAAACTGGATAGACCCCCGGTGACAAAGTCAAGGTCAACAAAGAACAAGTGCAAAGTGTAGTGAGTGAAACAAAGCAGACAGGGTAAGTCCTCGGGAGTGACTGAATGAGAAGTCTCCCTCCAGTTCAAAACACAACACATTTAAAATGCAAACAGTCTCCTGGGATGCACAAAAACGACAAGGAACAGAGCACAGGTAATGAGAGGACAGCGTTCTGAGTCTACAGTGTTGTGTCTTTTCCTCTGAAAAATAGCCATGAATGTGGAGAAGACAAAACTGACCAGCTACACAGACTGTGGGGGCGTTAAAAATTGTTTTGGGCACCACAGATGGCATAATAGTTACACCGCTAGACTCCCACATAGTCGACTGTGGTTCGAGTCCCAGACCCAGCAGCTTACAACTCACACCAGGCACATGTGCATGTGTGCTCAAAATCCCAAGAGGAGAACGGAAGAAAAGGGACTGCATTGTGACCATCCCCCTGGGGGGTGATTTCTTGCTTTCTGTCTTTCTGTGTATCTCTGGCAAACCTCTCTCTTAAAAAAAAGAAAAAAAATTATATATATATATCCTGGACTTAGGATATCCTCACAAACTATGTAAATCAGATTCTAAAATATATACATCTTACCTAGATTGTGACAAGTACAAAAAGATGATTATGTTGGGGCCCAGTTCATGATGTAGCAGTGACAACCCACATGGGAAGGTTCTGGGTTTGTGTCTCTAGACTTCCCTGAGCACACCAGGCACAAGTACATACCTGTGCCTATGACACGGGCCAGCAGGAACGAGGACCTCCACTGCTGGGGTGCTTGCCTTTCTGTCTCTCTCTCTCTCTTTTCTACTTCTTTCACTCATGGAAGAAAAGAAACAAAATTTAAACAAAAATAAAAATGAGGCATTTAGTTTCACCATGAGGTAAACGTGAAATGTAGAGGCAGTGAAAACTCTCTGAACCCTGTGGATAGGGGGTAACCTCTCTGATCTCTTTTACATAGTTTTTAATTTTACAGATAAGCTGGATTTCTCTCCAAGCCTTCTGCAGAGACACAATAGGGCAGTCAGAGAGAAAGGGCTCCAGAGTTCCTCAAGCCAGGGATCCATAAACCAGTAGTGAGATCTGGAGCAGCTCACTTAGCCTCTCAGCTCCTTGGTCCCCTCATCTGTAAAACAGAGATAGTAAGGTTGTTGTAGACATTCATTAACTTCCACCGCAGACTCCAAGCACAGTGTCTAATAAAAGGAAAGCAACTGACAAATGGCCATCATCACCTCCATTATGAATAGCAAATTCCAGAGCTCCAAACCAAATTATACAAAGTGGTCTTTCTATAGCTGATGAAAATGGCACCAGATAGAAAACTCAAAATCCAGAATAGTCAAAGTGTACTTAGCCCTAAACATTTCCAATATGGGGAAGTATTAAAAAATTTTAAGTGTGTTATTATTAACATGACTCCAAATCCAGATAAAAAGGGGGTGGGGGAAGCTTCTCTGTTTGCCATCACCTTCTCATTATACCCACCAAACCAAGAGGAAAGAGTTGGTTTGTCGCTGGGTTTGAAGGACTAAGAGAAACTAATGCTTAGGAGTCCTGAAACTGTTTCTTAAGAGGAGGAGGCAAGCTTTTGTAAACCATTTAAATACGTATATTCCCACCAGGGAGAGTCTTCAAAGAGTTCATGACAAATGCATATTATGAAAACACATGAATTTGAACTTTTCTTACGCTAAAAATAAACTCTTATTTGAATTTCATTTTCCATAAACTTTTTGAAGTTGCCTCACAGATGAGAGAAGGACTAGCAAAAATCTCTTCGGCAGTAACTTATTTTTCCTGAAAGGGGGATTTGTGGTCTAATAAAATGCTTCACTGATGCTGATTTTCAAGTCACCCTCTACTCTAGCTAAACAATGGAAGAAAATAAGAACAGTGTCTTTGTGGCCATGGGTACAGAACCAAGGATTCCACTAGGACACGGCCACTCGTTCATCCCTTTTCTTACACAACAGGCCTCTTTGAGACTTTCTCCCCTGATTTGAATTGGCTCCACATTTTTCTTACACATTACTAAATGCAGAAGTGCTAAATTAACAGAGACGTAGGAACTGGCTCCGCTGTAGCTGATCACATTCACTGCTTCTTCACATATATATTTACAGCAATAGTAAATCTTTGCCACAAATAAATTCCTGCAAAGAAGCTGGAGTCCTTGATGGAGTATGTCCGTATCATTTGAACTTTCCTGTTTCCATCTATTCCTTCAGATGACTGGCAAACTATCTGGTTTTATCTGAAAGGCTGGAAAATCATTCACATTTCATAAATAAAAAAAAAACTAGGAATACAAAACACGCAACAGAAGCCCAGCTAGGTTTGCACCCCAATCTCAGGTTTAATTCTGAGACATTAAGTGAGAACTGAATTTGAACCAAAGGAGTCTGTTAACAAAACCTAGGCTGCAGCCAGCAGGTGGTATAGTGGTTAAGGTGCTGACCTCCCACATGATAGACCGTGGTTTGAGTCCTAGACTCTGAGGCTTGAAACACACCAAGCACGTTTGCATGCATGACCAAAATCCTGAGGAGAGAATGGACTCCAATGTAGACTGCAGTTCGAATCCCAGACTCAACAGCTTAAAAGTCATGCCGGGGGACCAGCAGTTAGCATAATGGCTATGTTGCTGAACTCCCACGTAGTTGACCGTGGTTTGCGTCCCAAACCCGGTGGCTTAAAACTCACGCCGGGCATGTGTGCGTGCGTGCCCAAGATCCCAAGAGGAGAATGGAGGAGAAGGGATTGCGGCATGACCATCCCCCCTGGGGGGTGATTTCTCGCTTTCTGTCTCTCTGTCTCTCTCTGTCTGTCTGGCGAGTACACGTGCCCTATAGCAAAAACCTCTCAAAAAAAAAAAAAAAAAGTCAGGCCAGGTGCATGTGCGTGTAATCCCAACATCTCAAGAGGAGAATGGATTGTGACATGGCCATCCCCCCGGAGAGTGATTTCTCTCTTTCTGTCTCTCTGTCTCTCCCTGTCTCTCCAGCGAGCACCTAAAACCTATAGGAAAAATCTTTCTTAAAAAAAAAAAAAAAAAAAAAAAAAAAAAACAGAGAGAGGGAGAGAAAGACTACTCTTTACTTTAAAAAAAAATTAACTTCTTTTGGGAGGATCAACAGTTAGCCTAATGGCTATGTCGCTGGACTCCCACGTAGTCGACCACAGTTCAAGTCCCAGATCCGGTGGCTTAAAACTCACGCCGGGCGTGTGTGCGTGCAAGATCCCGAGAGGAAAATGGAGGAGAAGGGATTGCGGCATGGCCATCCCCCCTGGGGGGTGATTTCTCGCTTTCTATCTCTCTGTCTCTGTCTGTCTGGCGAGCGCATGCGCCCTATAGCAAAAACCTCTCAAAAAAAAAAAAAAAAATTAACTTTTTTTTACATACAGAATAAAGTTCTACTTAAACGAGAGTATATGATCATTTGACCTCCACTAGCAGAAATTTTCTTTGGCATTACAAATCTCAAGCTCTACCAAAATGATAAATGGCATTCTCATGCAAAGCACATGAGATATACTTAATAATGCTGTTTAACTTCCCTAGAAGTTTTTCACATTATACATGTAACTATTCATATAAGAGGACCTCAAAAATTTGTGGAAAAATTGGAATTAAAGTAAGAGTTTATTTTGGTACAATGAAAGTGAGAGCCATGCATAGTTTATGAACAGTGCTAATTTTCCATGAACTTTTTTTTTTTTTGGAGAGGTTTTCACTATAGGGCGCGTGCGCTCGCCAGACAGAGAGACAGAGAGACAGAAAGCGAGAAATCACCCCCCAGGGGGGATGGTCACGCCGCAATCCCTTCTCCTCCATTCTCCTCTCGGGATCCTGGGCACGCACGCACACATGCCCGGCGTGAGTTCTAAGCCACCGGGTCCAGGACGCGAACCGCGGTCGACTAGATGGGAGTCCAGCGACATAGCTACTATGCTAACTGCTGGTTCCCTAATTTTCCATGAACTTTTGAAGTCCCCACACATACTGTTTATAGGATCATAGGAGAGAAATAAAGACTGGGACACCTATGGGTTTGTGGCTAGGTCCCTGACTGATCCCTGCAAGAAGAATGGAGAGAAGAATCCAAAGAGAGTTGGACGAGAAGAGGGACTCAAATCAGAAGTGACCATCCCAAGCCAATCTCATCACCCTCTCCTCTTTTTTCCCAGTCACTCACTATAGAACTAAGGCCCCAGGCTTTACATTTCCAAGCATTCAGCTACTTCCTACAACTGCATCTCACCTTAACCATATTCCAGTTTGATATTCATCTCTGTCAAGGAAATAACACAATACAAAAGAAACACTCACATGCTGATATTTATTGAGCTCTCGATTATTTTTCCAATACTGTATTAGTATTCTTTTTCTATACAATGTGTTTTTCTAAATAAGAAGATGAAAAAGTACAAATGTCAAAAACATAATATAGAAAGCTAGTTCTTAACCAGTTACAAGCTCATCCTGATGTGGGCAGGATTGCTTTTAATTGCATCAACGTCAACTCCTACAAGCACGTTCTTCTTAAATCTATTCATGGTCTTCAATGTTCCATGAGATACACCATAAAATTATATGCCTTTAAATGTCTAGTGATATAAAGCTCCCTGTCTATACTATGTAACTCTACATTACTAGGAAGGAAAGACTTCCAGCAGAAGAAACCACTATCACTTTCCATTAGAAGAAATTATCCACTGTATAGTTGTATTTAACGTGCAATAAGAAATCAGGAGATATAAAACAAAACTTTATCCTACCAAAGAAGACAAGGGATTAGTAAAACACTAGATTTTAATTACACAAAAAAATAGAAGGCAAACTACAAAAGAAAAGGCTATGAATGATAAAAACCAATGGAATTTAGTGTTTTTATCTTGGTAAAATTTTTATAAATTTACAAAGAACACTATGTATAGTATTGGCATTCACAAACTTTTTTAACTAAGCAAAAATACAACTGTGCTTGCTATTGAAAGTTTTTAGATTAATTAAGATCTTTAGTGAATCAATAAAATGTGGATACAAAAAGAAAGGCATGGAAAACAATTGGAGATACCAGAGACAGTAGGGGAGGAGGATGGGAAATGGCAGAGGAGGAGAGGTAGGGAATCAAGGGGTGGGAGGGAGGCAAAATATGTAAGAAATAAGAAATGGAAAATTATTTATTGATGATAACATGTATGGTAATATCCTTGATTAAGCCAACATATAGTATTCTGGACGGAAAATCTCATTTTGTATACTGTATTGATGTACAGTGAATGAACGTAAATTAAATTAATTAATTAATTAATTAAAAATAAAACAAATACAGTCACCCAAATATCCAAAGACAAATGCACAAATGTTCACAACAGCTGCAACAATTGACTGTACTAATTACAAATACCACTTTAGGCTCATAAGTATAATTTCTTAATTTAAGAAAAGACAACTTCTAATCTGTTTTATTTCAAACTAGCTCATGCCCATTGTAAAAAAAAATTTATTTTAAAATATGTGTATATATGTGTGTACATATATATACATATACATACATATTTCTATAATATATGTACACACACACAAATGAAAATAAAAATCATAGGGCCAGTAGGCAGCATGGTAGTTAAGGTGCTAGACTCCCACATGGCCAACCATGGTTCCAGTCTCAGACCCGGTGGCTTGTTTTCTCACTTTCTCTCTCTCTCTCTATCTCTGGTGAGAACATGTACCCTATAGCAAACTTAACAAATAATAATAAATTAAAATATTAAAAAATAGGTCTGAGTGGAGCGAGCGAGCTGAGTGGTTGTGTGGTACCTTGACAGAAACTGGTAGCGCTTGCAGCATGGCTGACCAACTGACTGAAGAGCAGATTGCAGAATTCAAAGAAGCTTTTTCACTATTTGACAAGGATGGTGGTGGAACTATAACAACAAAGGAATTGGGAACTGTAATGAGGTCTCTTGGGCAGAATCCCACAGAAGCAGAGTTACAGGACATGATTAATGAAGTAGATGCTGATGGTAATGGCACAATTGACTTCCCTGAATTTCCGACAATGATGGCAAGAAAAATGAAAGACACAGACAGTGAAGAAGAAATTAGAGAAGCATTCTGTGTGTTTGATAAGGATGGAAATGGCTGTATTAGTGCAGCAGAACTTCGCCATGTGAAGACAAACCTTGGAGAGAAGTTAACAGATGAAGTTGATGAAATGATCAGGGAAGCAGATATTGATGGTGATGGTCAAGTAAACTATGAAGAGTTTGTACAAATGATGACAGCAAAGTGAAGACCATTGTACAGAATGTGCTAAATTTCTTGTACAAAATTGTTTATTTGCCTTTTCTTTGTTTGTAACTTATCTGTAAAAGGTTTCTCCCTCCTGTCAAAAAGATATGCGTGTATAGTAATTAGGACTCATTCTTCTATGTTTTCTTCCTTATCTTACTGTCATTGTCCTGAGACATTATTTTAGAAAATTGATCAAGTAACATGTTGCATGTGGCTTACTCTGGATATATCTAAGCCCTTCTGCACATCTAAACTTAGATGGAGTTGGTCAAATGAGGGAACATCTAGGTTATGCCTTTTTTAAGTAGTTTTCTTTAGGAACTGTCAGCATGTTGTTGTTGAAGTGTGGAGTTGTAACTCTGCGTGGACTATGGACAGTCAACAATATGTACTTAAAGGTTGCACTATTGGGAACCAGCAGTTAGCGTAATGGCTATGTTGCTGGACTCCCACGTAGTCGACCGCGGTTCGCGTCCCAGACCCGGTGGCTTAAAACTCACGCCGGGCGCGTGTGCATACGTGCCCAAGATCCCGAGAGGAGAATGGAAGAGAAGGGATTGCGACGTGACCATCCCCCCTGGGGGGTGATTTCTCGCTTTCTGTCTCTATGTCTCTCTCTGTCTGTCTGGTGAGCGCACGCGCCCTATAGCGAAAAAACCTCTCCAAAAAAAAAAAGTTGCACTATTGCAAAACGGGTGTATTATCCAGGTAATCGTACACTATTTTTTTGTACTGCTGGTCCTGTACCAGAAACATTTTCTTTCATTGTTACTTGCTTTTTAAACATTGTTTAGCCACTTAAAGAAAATCTGCTTATGGCACAATTTGCCTCAAATCCATTCCAAGTTGTATATTTGTTTTCCAATAAAAAAAATTACAATTTACCCAAAAAAATTAAAAAATAGAAAATGGAAATCCTCTCTAATCTCTCCACAGTGATTGAATGAATAACACTTCATGTAAGTTCGGCCCAAGGTCTGTCAATAGACATATTTTTAAACCTACATTGTAAAATGCTATGTGCTGGAACCGTGAAGATCCATTCACCAAACAAAGGCATCCTGGCTAGACATCATCAGTTTCCAAAATAGCTACTCATTCTCTCTTGCCTATATTAAGCCTTAGCTTCACATGCAAACACGCAGACAGGGGTGTACTAGCTCTTCTAAAGAGGGAAAAGGAAAAGGAACTATGAAAGTATATCAGTGGGGAAACCAACCACATATTTGGAATTCTGCGGGAATAAGTTAGCAGCAAGAAGAAAACAAGCACCTGGCAGGAAAAAATGTTAAGGAAATTATTGAGATGTGATGCACTTCCTGTCAAAACAACACACGAGGTGGTGATTCATTCAATTAGTATCTCCTAAATACTGTGCCACTTTACATGCTCCATAAGGTGAATGATATTCAACCACGGCACGGAAGAATTGTGTTTAAATAATTTTAAATACTAAGCTTTAAAGAATAAGTACAAATCACCCTATGCTCCAAAATAAATAAAACCCAGCACATACCCTCTGTATCCACAATGGTCCTCTTTAATGTCACTAAGGCAGGACAATTCACTGTAGTTTGCCTTCCCTGACTTAGTTTTTTTTTTTTTTTTTTTGGGGGGGGGGAGAGGTTTTTGCTATAGGGCGCGTGCACTCGCCAGACAGAGAGAGACAGAGACAGAAAGCGAGAAATCACCCCCCAAGGGGGATGGTCACGCCGCAATCCCTTCTCCTCCATTCTCCTCTCGGGGTCTTGGGCACACAAGCACACGCGCCCAGCGTGAGTTTTAAGCCACCGGGTCTGGGACGCGAACCGCGGTCGACTACGTGGGAGTCCAGCGACACAGCCATTACGCTAACTGCTGGTTCTCACCCTGACTTAGTTTTGACTAAAGCTGTGGCCTTCATTAGAATTCAAAGTTGTGGGGTTCTCAGCCCTGGACTGGAGAGCTGACCCCCAACAATAGAAGCATTAGAACTGAATCACTGCTGACATGTCAAAAGAAAGAGCAAGGCCTCAATCAAATATTTCCAGAATTCTGTAAAGTGGCTTTAATTCTCAAGCGTCTATAATTAGAAAATATAGTGTATATGCACACATATATATACACATACACACCAGGTTGTCCCATATAAATTGAAAAGGTAGTCATTATAGGAATATTGCCAAGATAAACTTAAGATAAATTGGAATACAAAAGAATAGCCTTTTCTGTTTGATAAAATCCAAATTTCCCTTCCTACCACCTCAAATACTTAGAAGTCCAACTTTGCAAGAGTTTTTTAAATTATTAGCAATAAGTAATCTGCAGATCTAAAAGTTAATCGTTTTAAAGCAAGTGCATGAGTTTGTGGTTTAGTTATAACATATGAATGATAGCCACTCTAATTATGTTTATGAACGAGGCTGAATTACACAGTTTTCACTGAAATTTCCATTTCTTGGGCCAGCAGATGGTGGGGTGGTTAAGGCACTGGATCCAATATAGCCAACAGCACAGCTCAAGGACTGGACCCAGCAGCTTGAAAAAGGTGTGTGCTTACCCAAAATCCCAAAAGGAGAATGGAGGCAAAGGGGTTACAGTATAGCCATCGCCCCAGGGGGTGATTTCTCACTTTCTCTCTCATTCTGTCCTCTGGGTCTCTCTCCAGAAAGCCCATGTGCCCTACAGCAAAAATCTTTTAAAAAAAAAACTCTATTTCTATTACTTAAAGTCAATTCTAATTTTATAACATTACTGAAATAAATATATATTTACAATATAGATTATATTAGACTACCATCATAGAAAAATGATAACTAAATAATACTTTGATCTCTATTTCATCAGGCATAGCTACCAGGAAAATGCCTTAGCTGGGTCTGCTGAGAGTCCCCGGCCCCGTCCGGTCTCCACATCACAATACGAGTAATTTATTGCTTTCATGGCAGCTGGTTCCGCAGTACTGAGAGCTCCTCAAGAGCTACTTCTAAGCCTCTTATCTCTGAACCTCCAGCTCCTAGCATATGTCTGCCCCATAATAATTACTAACCAAACTGAACTGAACGAAAGCTCACAATCAAATAGAGCTCCCCAAACTCCCTGCAGTGGAAAGGCTTTGGAAAGAACTCCTGAATGATAAAAGGATTTAGAACTCCTACACCCTGCAAGTAAAATCCTAAGTAGAAAAATGCCCAATGTCTGAATCACCAATATAATAAAGAATATCTTCATCCTGAGGTTCTGCAAAAAGCAGAGCAATGGCATGCCTTTAAACGCTACCTTTTTATAAGCACCACTTTGTTTTCTTTAATATTGCTAGTCAGGAACTACATGAACTACTAGATGTTTTAGAGATTTTCCATGTCTTTGGGGGGAAATTGTGAAGTCCAACAAGGAAAATCACCAAACTTTTTGAGAGAAGAAAGCCAATCTAGAAAGACAAAGAGGGAGAGAGGGGGAGAGAGACAGGAAGGGAGAAAGAGAGAGAATGGACCCTTATACACATTTTAATTTCAGCTGGAAATGGACTCTTACCAAAAATACCATACATTTCAGGGGATATTCCCCACCCAGCCTAGATGGAGTTAGGTACATTAAGTTCTATCTGCTAACATGAAATTAATACTCATTTCCAGTCATCTTAGAATTCAATTAAAAATAATTACTAGATTATTAATGGCTGATTCCACCTCACTGCTCATGAAGTATTCTGACAACAATAACATGAGCTGCCATGACAGGATAATCTCAGGGTATTAGCAATCATCTCTTCCATCTTCAAACCCACCTTCCTGAGCCATCTAGATGTCGCCTGTGACGAGTCTGAAAACACTCTGGGAACCAAGCATTATGCTAATAATCCAAGGAAGCCTCAAGACGCCATCCTTACCTCCACGGAAATATACCACGGAGATGGGCTGGCTCAGACTTCCTGAGTTTCAGATGAAGTCACCATGGCCCAAAGAAATGACAGGACCTACCCAGCATCCGTGGCAGTGTTAAAATTTCAATACAATTTCTGCTTCTGGTGCAACCCTTGTTACACCCAGATGGAGAATCTTCTTACACACCATCTACTACACAACTACAATGAATGGCACTGACCACAGCACTGAAAAGCTCACAGTAAAAACAACTGTTTTCAAATTCATTTAAAACCAGACATCTCATTTACTTCTACTAATTTTCGTTGCTCCTTATCCACAAAGGTGCAATAACATGCAACGTTTCTACCATGAATGGGAAAGGAAAAATAATTCTTACCCTTGGGCTGGTCCCCATGCTACAGAGTTTAAGGGATCCAGATTTCACATGGCCAACTGGGGTTCGAGCCCATCCTTGGCTAGGCACATGTGTATGCATGCCCAAAATCCTGACAGGACAGAGGAATGAAAAAGAGGATTGTAGCAAGACCATGACCCACTGGGGTGCTTTCTCCCTCTCTCTCAGTCTTTTTCTGGCAAGTGCACATACCCTTTGGCAATAAAAAAAAAATTTTTTTTTAATAAAAAACTTGTTCTCCATCTTTAATTTTAAAAAAAGCTTCTACTAAACTGACATATTTATACTTGGTATTCCTAGCAAGTTGAGATTTTCCTTAAACTGTTCATAGTAAAGCTGATTTTCCCTCAGTCTCATTTTTGTAAGACATATAAGCCAAGAGAAAAGTTAGTTGGGGACTTTCAGTAAATATGAAGAAGATAACCTAGAATATTTACTTTTATTATAAAATAACCTACGTTGTCTGTAGGCAAAACTCTTTGTAACTAACTTAGATAAGATTTTAAAACATTCTAAGAAGACAGCAAAAAAAATCAAAGGACTTGAAGCCTTTGTTTCATAATAAACCAATTTCTGTCCACACTGGAACTGTTCTAATTAAACATCAAAGATTCCTTGGCACTGTTCTAGTGTCAATGAGCAAGTTGTCAATATTTCTGATGATCAAATGGGAGAAGAAATAATACACAATTAAGTTATGCATGGAGTCTTCAGAAAGTTCAGGAAAAATGTATATTACGAAAACACTGCTTGGATTTCTTTCTATTTTTTGCACCAAAATAAACTTGTACCTTAATTCCATTTCCATTTTTTTGAAATTCCCTCATGTAACAATTTAATTTAACGAGAAATATACAACCTGAAAGAAATACTTCTACTTTATTCCCCCTAAAATTCATGGGTAAAACCCTATTGAGGGGCCATCAATGATGTGATGGTTGGGGCGTGACTCCCACATAGTCAATCGCAGATCAAGTCCTGGGCCCGGCAGCTTGCTTTCTTACTTTCTCTTTCTCTGTATCTTTCTAGTCAAATTTAAAAATAATAATAATAAATAAAATTAAATAATTCTTTCAAAAAATAATTCTTTAAAAAAAATATTATTGAACTTTTTGGTTTAGTACACTGTTCTTGGCCTCCAAAAATAAGGACTGTCCAGCAGGAAACATACTAAGTCTCGAGTGTCTGTGATAATTGTAATAAAAGCAACTTCTAAGAATCAATCCTTGACAATTTTGACAAGTTTCAACGTTGACAACGCTATAAAAAACAACACTGAAGAGTTAGAGGAGCTGCTTTTTACATGTAAAGGTGGCTTTCTGATAAGAAAAGAGGAGATGGATTACACTCTTCCATAGAATGATAAACCGAACCTTAACTCTCACTCTCCACTTCTTCCAAATTCTACCTCCTTCATTTCATTTAAACTCAATGAAATCATGACTGAACGAAATCACTGCAGTTCACAGAAATGACCACAGACCTCCCATTTGGGAAGAGTATTGATTTTGTGATGATATGGATAAATCGTTAAATTTAATGAGCTCTAGATTAAAACCAGGCCTCCTGATTCCTAAGTTTGTGCTGTCTTCCACTCACACTAATGATAACATGAATGGCTTGGTTTTCAGCCTCCCCCATGGCCCTTTTCAAGAATACCTATGAAGGACTCATGCTCTTAAGTGTCCTATCAGTCAGACTAAAGGCCCAAATAACCTGATATTTTCCAAAAAGCTAAGGATAATAAGATGTTCATTACAACTTATTTTTTTAAAACCAGAGCATCAAGGAAGGGATACATAGGTCTGCTCGGGACTGGTGGCAGTATGAAATAACAATAAGGATAAGTTCCTCATCACTGAAAGCATTCAAGGGCAGACTGGTCAGCCATTTGCTGTAGAAGGAGATTGCACATCTGCTAGAGACTACAGGAAAACTTCCAGGTTTCTGTCCATCTAAAAACTCCTCTATATTGGGGCCGGCAAGTGGCATGGTGGTTAAAGGCGCTGGACTCCCACATGGTCGACCACGGTTCAAGTCTCGGACCTGGTGGCTTGCTTTCTCACTTCCTCCCTCTCTCTCTCTCTCTCTCTCTCTCTCTCTCTCTCTCTCATCAAACTGGAAAATAATAATGATAATAATAATAAATAAAGTTAAAATAAAATATTTAAAAAAAAAATAAAAATAAAAAAATAAAAACTCCTCTATATCTACTACACATGGATTTGGTCTTCTCTTGGAAGGAAATGATTTTCCAATTAAAGAGGAGAGAGGGCCCTGTAGTCTAGAAGTTAAGGGAATCAGATCCCTCGAGGCTGACCAAAATCTCAACAGGATGGAAAAATGGTGAAGGGATTGCTGCATGACCATGCCCATTAGGGGACACTTTCTCTCTCTCTCTCTCTCTCTCTCTCTCTCTCTCTCTCTCTTTCTCTCTCTCTGGCAAGCACAGGCACTCTCTAGCAATTTTTATAAAGAGGGGTGTGAGGAAGAACATCTCCAAGTGAAAAAGTCAATTGTATGACATCAAGCTGTTCTGGATAAGTTCCAGACTGCTGACATATCAGGATAGCAAAGAACCTGAAGACACTTCCTATCCATAATGCACCAGGAACTGTGAAGAATGACAGAGGGGTTCAGTACAGGAGACAGGCACATATTATTCCAACTTTCAAGAGAGCTGATTCTACAAAGGTGTTTCATGTTGCTCCGAGCTAAGATTCTAGAGCAAATTGTTAAAGGACTGGTATAGTGAACACCTCAAAGAGGAAGAAGTGGCTACTGAAATCCAATGTGGATTATTTTTGGATTTTCCAAGAACACAAGGGACTTCAAAAAATTCACGGGAAATGGAATTAAAGCACAAGTTTATGGGGATAGCCCATGGCCCGGTGGTCAAGAAAGCTGGATCCCACAAGGTGTAGCTACATGTTACAAGTCCTGGACCTGGCTTGAAAAACCACACCAGGAGCCTGGGTATAGTCTACAAAACTATCAATCTGAAGCTTCTACATATGCATCAAATTGTTTTGCCTCAGACCTCAGCTCAGGTAATAACTTTATTATTTCTTTAAGGCATTAAAGAAATGTGCATTGAATCTGTAGATAACTTGAAACTAAAAGGGGTAGTGAATTTGAGAGGATTCAAAATCATGTCACTTAACAAGGGTTGAAGAAACTGAGAATTCCTTTTCCAGTCTCAAAAAAAGAAGGCTTAAAGGTGTATACATAATGAATTTTCAAAAATGTAAGGGGCTATATTATAAGATAAATTGTTCAAAATGGCCTCCATGGGGCGCTTAGTATAAATTGTTTTTAAAACCCAAGGCTTGGGACCAGCAGATGGCATAATTGTTAAATCACTGGACTCCCATGTAGTCAACCACAGTTCAGGTCTTGGGCCCAGTGGCTTAAAACTCATGCCAGGCACATGTGCGTGTGTGCCCAAAATCCCAAGAGATGAATGGAGGAAAAGGGATTGTGGCATGGCCATCCTCCTTGGGGGATGATTTCTCGTTTTCTGTCTCTCTGTCTCTCCAGTGAGTGCACACACCCTATAGCAAAAATCTCACACACACACACACACACACACACACACACACAAAGAAAGAAGTGAAAGAAAAGAAAAGAAAACCCAATGGTTTTCAAAGGTAGGCTGGAGAATATTTTATGGTTATGAGTTCCTCATCACTGAAAGTCTTCAGGAACAGACTGGGCAGCCAGTTCTAGGCCTGGTTAATATAAGAATTATGCATCTGTTGGAGACTACAGAAAAATTTTCAGGCTTCTTTCAATCCAAAAATTCAGATTCTAGTCAAGAATTTCATTCATTTCCCCATACAGAATGACAGAATTTCCTCAGAGAGGTCCACAGAGTCTCCCACTTACATCTGGAAAAGCCTAGCCATCTATTTACTGAGCAACCTTTACCACCTTTCATCTCGGCCCCGTGTTACCAACGCAATCCATGTCTGATACAGGAAACCACCACCACTAGTCTTTGCAGCAATGCAAAGGACTTCACATGGTAGATAAAAGCTAATTAACCAAACAATGTACATATATTCTGCTTTGAGCAGCTTACAAAGCAGCCTGAATCAGGGTCCCTGCAATTGACAGGCTTACAGTCAGGTCGGAAAGTGGAGACTTAAGACACAGGAACATTCAGGAACCCGGGGTGGGCGGCAAGAAACGGGATCCATTAAAGGTACCAGTACTAGCCCATAGGAGCTCAGAAGGGAAAGAAGCTTCAGTTGCTACTAAGTTAGTCAAAGGTTTCAGAGAGAGAATATTTTGAGCCTGGCTTTGAGGGCTACTGTGGATTTTATCTAGGGAAGAAGAGCCAAAGAAGTTGGAAATATACAGCAGGGTCCATAGGCAGTTACTAGTCCTGGCAAAGGAAGTGGAGCATTCACAAGAAGAGACAGCAGGAGACAACTGATACACCAGTTGCACAAAAGGAAAACCATGAGAAATGGCAAGTGGTATCCTTCCTCTGGGCACTATGAATACAGAATGCCAGAAACACCTAACTAAAGTTTAGGAAAGTAGCTATCAGACCCAGCTACACATTGGAAACAACTTTTTAGAAAATAATTCCAGATCCCCCTGAGAATTTCTGAACCCAGGTGGTTCTAATAAACACCAGGCTTGAAATTCTAGGATAGAAGCTCAAAGTATAATAAAAGACGCACGGTCTGATTAATGAGTGAGCACCCCTTACCTTTTAAGACTCTAACACTTGGTCATACAGCAAACTAGGAGGTGCTGAAGCAAGAAAAGGAAGACAGCTCTTGACAAAGAACAAGATGACAATGCACAGATGATAAACAATGTCACCTGGGGAAGACAGAAACTAGCACCAACCAGAGGAACTTTGCCTAAACCATCCAACCCAGTGAAAACCTCTTGATCTTCACTATACTTAGAAATCCTTGCTGAGACTGCCTTTGCCCCCATGGAAATTATTATTACCATGAAATTTTCTAAAAATCAGTCCAGGGGGCCAGCAGCTGGCATGATGCTTAAGGCACTGGAGTCTCCCACATAGCCAACTGTGGTTCGAGTCCCAGACCTGGTGGCTTACTTTCTCACTTTCTCTCTCTCTCTCTCATGGGTGCATGTGCCTTATAGCAAATTTTAAAATAATAACAAGTAAAATTAAAACAAAACCAAAAAATCAGCCTACTTGCCTTTCCTCTTCCCAGAGTTACAACTACACCAGCCCTCTTCCACATAGGGGGCTCCCCAGGGTAGCCATATGATCCCACACGTGGGATGTGGACTTTCATGTCTGAAATCTGTCTGAACTAAGTCCAGAAAGATAACTTCAGTCATTTGAACCCAATGACTGTCTGGTAATCAAGTGAGATAAGGTCTGAGGGGTAAAAACTCATCATCTCTTCCGATGTCAATGGGCTCTGCGAGAGTACAGTCCTGGTAGTGTTAGTAGTAACCAACACAGCAAAGGCTGAGTGACAAACACCCTCCTTGCTTTCGAATTTCAGAATTTTAGAACTTGGAGTTGGGTGGGAGGGTGCATCACAGCACAGCTGTTAAAGGTTCCTACATATCAACTGCTATTAAGTCTCAGCCCCAGCAGAAGCTTGAGAAACACACCCCGCGAATATGCACCTCCAGAATCCTGACGAGATGGAGAAATGGAAGGAAAAGGATTGCAGTCTGACCACACTTCGCTAAGGGCCACTTCTCTTTCTCTCTCTCTCTCTCTCTCTCTAGATCTATCTATAGATAACTACACACACACACACACACACACACCTTACTCTCTCTTGGTAAGCACATATATCTTATGACTAAATAAATAAATAAATAACAAAACCTCGGAGGTTCTTAGAGACTATTGAGTCTAACCCTTTCCATTTTATTGAATGAGGACAGTGAGAGCAGAGAGGACTCCTACTCACCCAAAGTCACACAGCTGAGAAGTCACAAGGGACTCCATCTCTGCTTCCGACTCCATGCCATGGGTGATTTCCCTGAGGTCACACTGACATTTCACTGCCTTATAACACCTCAACAAACAGTTAAAGCTCCTCTTTTTAAATGGCTATTTTCAATTTGCTATAAATATAGCTGCCAACGTTTTCTGGCACTTACTCCACCAGGAGCTACTAGAAGGGTGCTCTGTAAATTAACTCATTGAATTCTCACGCCAATCCTGTGAAGCAGGTTACTGTTATTATCCCCATTTTACAAATGGAAAACCTGAGGTGGAGAGAGGTCACAGAGCCAGGCCAAAGCAGGGCTGTCTGACCCAGACAGACTGGCTCCTGAGCCCACACTCTAAACCACTTTGTTAGAGAGTATGAAATATAATTTATTTAAATTATGAGATGATGAAAGAAAAGAACAAAGAGCATAACCACCAGTGTTCGATAATAAATTGAAGAGCTAAACCATCAATGTCATCAATAGAGGCAATATATCTCTTAATCGTTTATCTATTGGGTAAGTTAAGGGGATGTCTGTGTGCAGATGGGAAGGGGATATATAAACATGTTAACATTTTAAGTGTATATTTTTAAGAAAGAAAAACGATCATATGTGCAGTAGTCAAAGCTTGCCACTTGAAATTGGCAAAACATTACCTGCGTGCTGGTTTGGGGACGGTGTCTTCTAGACACTCCTATAAAAGGCAAAGGCAGAGCTGCCGACCTCTGCCTGTGCTGGCCCTCACTCATCATCACATTTTCTCCTGCTCTTAGAACAGCATCACTTTTATTTTAACTTTCTATAGAAATCAAATCTCAAATTACTTTTCTTTTTTGGAGAGGTTTTCACTATAGGGCGTGTGTGTCCAGAAAGACAGAGAGACAGAAAGCAAGAAATCACCCCCCAGGGGGGATAGCCATGCCACAATCCCTTCTCTTCCATTCTCATCTCAGGATCTTGGACATGCACACACACGCACCTGGTGTAAGTTTAAGCCACTGAGTCCAGGACTCGAACCACGGTCGGCTACATGGGAGTCCAGCGACATAGTCATTACACCATATGCTGGTCCCTCAAATTACTTTTTTAAAAAATTTTGTATTGGGGCCAGCAGGTGGCATGATGGCTAAGGTGCTGCATTCCTACATGGCCAACTGTGGTTTGAGTCCCAGACTCGGCAGCTTGAAAATCACACCGGGTACATGTACAGGTGTGTCCAAAACCTCAAGAGAAAATGAAGGAGCAGAGATTACAGCATGGCCATTCCTCTGGGGGGGTGACTTCTCACTTTCTCTCTCTCTCTCTCTCTCTCTCTCTCTCTCCACAGAGCACATATACCCTATGGCAAAAACCTAATTTTTTGCTTTATGCATGATAGATCATATGCCCATATGAGACTGAATGTAAGAAAGAGAGGAGCAACCTCCAAGGAATCTGGTCATGCCATGATCCCTTTCTTCCAGTCCTCCAGTCCAATAACTCTTGGGTACTTGCACATCTGCCCTGCATATCTCAGGCCAGCCAGGCCAGGGATTCTAGCCACAGTCATGGGATCCAGTTTTTCATGAGCAGCGCGTTACGGCTGCACCAAGGAGTTGGCCCTTGAATTACTAAAAATGGAGAAAGATAGCCAGTGTGAGGCACAGAGGTAACAGGTAGCTCAAGCGACGCTGGATCCATGTGGCCGACTGCAGGATCAGTTCCCCGATACACCTGTCCACACAGCCAGCCGATGTACCCACGATCCCGCCTGGCTGGGAAGGCTGGGCAATCACAGTATGGGACCCTATTGAGGGTGTTTGTCTCTCTCACTCTCTCTCAATAAAATATGTTTTTTAAATAGAGGGGAAAAATGAACTAAAACAAAAAAAAACTCTAAAGATTAATAAAAATATGTTTTGTATGGAAGTGTTCAAAACCAACATCACTAGAGCAAATGTTCAGCAGTCAATTATACTCCCTTTTCACTTTCCCTCTTATTAAAAATAATGTCAAATCTCATTATCTTGGTTATCTAGGAGAAGAAGTCCAGGAGCAACATTGGTACAAGTAAGCAAATCATAATTGTGCCTAAGATCAAATTCAGGGGGAAAATTGAAGTCAATTAAGAAGATGCACTATCACATAAAAAAGTAACATGATTTCTTTTACCAGCTAACTGCCTCTTACTGTGGAGTGTGCAAAAGTCCATTCTAAAAATGCAATCCATCCTAAAAACTCTCAAGCCAAAAGTGAGTCACTTTAGACGTGAAATCCACAGCCCAGAAAATTAAGCAAAAAGCAGTGCCAGGCCCTCAATACATTCTTGTTGAATGAATTAAATGAAGAAAATGTTCACAGAAAGAAAATCACATGATAGGGACTGTGAAAATGGTAAAACAGCCATGGTGACACTGCTTGGAGCTTTCAAGAACTTCTTTCTGATACTGTAGTACTAACGAAAAAACTAAGTGTCATAGAAACTGAACAGAATGACAGAGTAATTTCCAGTCAGGGCGAAATGCTCTGTGATACTGGGCCTTAAGCAAGAACATATCTCTAAGCCTGAGGAAGAGATCTGGACTCAAGCCCTACAGGGTAGCATATTTACAGTACAACTCTAACATGGCAAAACGTCCTGAATTTGGTACATTTCAAATGCGACACTGTTTTTAATTTAGTACTCTCAGCAGGAGTTGCCCAGCCTGATCCACCTTCATAACAAATCATATTTAAGGTCTCAAGGAAAAAAAAATCTTATAGCTACTCTGCTTCACTAAATGCAGTATAAATACAACTGCAATTAGATAAAACCTACATAAACCAGATCTGTCATATCTGATCAGTAAATGAAAGTATAATAAAATTATATTCAGCCTGAGAGTTTGAGAATAATTGAGGCTCCACTCCATACTATCTTAGCCATGTCCCAGAAGAAAAGACTATACTAACATTTATATCATAAATCGATTTTCTTGGGAGACAGCATTTAGATTTACACGGGCAGAAGTTAGACCATAAGCTGCAATATAGTGATGACCAATTTTGTATAGAATACTGAATATAAAAGTAATAGTATATTCTATGATTTGTTTGTTATTGATTTTATAGAATTATTTATTTTGTTTATTATTATTATTATTTTAATTTGACCAGAGAGAGAAAGGGAAAATGAGAAAGCAAGCCACCCATTTCAGGACTCAAACCGCTGTCAGACATGCAGGAGTCCAAAGCCTTAACCACCACACCACCTGCCAACCCCATTATTTATTTTAATACCTACATAGGACTCATTTTCTTTTCTCCCATGGCATTTTAAAGGAAGTCATGTATCAGAGTTCACCTGAAATTCCTGTCCAATTTAGGTCTTAGCCACAGAGCTGTTTCTTATAAGAATACAATGAGAAAATATTTCAAACTCTTCTGCAGTACTCACATGATTTAAAAAAAAAAAAAAAAGGTATGAAACCCAAGCAGGGCTCCTGATGAAATTTCATAGAACCTTAGTTACCAAGTACTGTTTTCTTCTTTACCTTTAAGTGTCTCTAAACTGCTTAAAGGACAGACGGGTACTTCAGAGGAAAATCTAATGACACACCTGTTACATAACCTGCTCTTGGTTGGCCAGATTATGTGGTTCTGATAAGGAAGAAAACAGACAACAGGCAGGATGAACAGTGATTCTCTGTTCTTTACTCTCCCACTAGCCAGGACACTCATCTGAGTCACACTAACTCTGCGCCTCAGTTTCCCTAACCAGGAAATATAAGGCCTGATGCTATTCAAATTCCTGTTCGATCAAAGTCAATGAGCACAATAATCACATATAAACTCCACACAAGATCATTATGTGGCAATATTATGTTGTATTAAACATTCCAAAGGTTTTTGAACCACTCATTTATTTTCCTTCAAGTACTCCAAAAGGGTTAGCCTAGCCACTAGTCAAGATTAGTCAAACGCCTGTGCGTTTTGTGACTCGTGTGTGTGTGTGTGTGTGTGTGTATGTGTGTGTATGTATATATATATGTGTGTGTGTGTGTGTGTGTGTATAAAGCTATCACTCTACTTGGATTGTCATGTGTAGAGAGCATCCCACAGAATCTAACAAGGGCAGGTCTTTTTTTACTGTAAAAATAGAATTTCAATCGACTGACAACTTTCGCCTACCAACACAGATGGCAAAGCTTCGGAAAACCAGTGGCTCCGCTGGACGTTTACGTTCCTTGTAAACGTCTTACCTGTGTGTATTTCTTGCCCAGTTGGCACGAGTTAGATATTAAACTGCCACTTCTGCATGTCTAGGAAGACTGAGATCTAGGCATGGGTCAAGGAGGGAGAACGTGCACAAACACAGATGTTGCCACCTTTCTTCCACCCCCACACCTGTAACCAATAGGGGAAACTGCAGGCTTCTGGCTGCGGCGGGGGTGGCGGGCGGGGGGGGGGGGGGGGGGGCTGTTGGGGGGCGGCAGATGCATTCTCGCTTGGAAATGTAACTGACATCTGGGAAACCAGAGCTGGATTTCCAGGGCGGCCTGAGCACCCAGCTTCCACACAGCCCTCCACAGGAGAGGCTGCCTTCTTACCAAGCACAAGGCCAGTCATTATGACCTTTAGGAAACTCTAAGCGTGGGAAGATTGGGGTCCCACCATCCACACCCCAGGTATTCAAAGGGAAAACAAACCCACAAAATAAGTGTAAAGAGACCCACAGAATTCTGCCCGCCCCTCCCAGCAAGATAACTAAAGATGCCTTTTAAAACACAGCGAAGTTTCCAGAGAAAATAGAGGCCAGTTCTTTGTGTCCTGAGCTTGTGCTAAGTCTGCACCCTGGGGTCCTGGCCCGCAGGCATCCTCAGCCCCCAAGCAGAGGCACAGATGGGAAGGGGAACCTCAGCCTTCTTCACCTCAAGAGTACCGTTTGTTTCCCCCTGCTCCCGAAGGACACAGGCCGGATTTCCACCCGCCCATTCCCGGCCCCCGGAGCACAGCCGGCGCGGCTAGAAGGGCCGCCCGCTCCCCGTGCGCTGCCGGCCGCGCCGCCCGCCCGACCCCGCGCTCACAGCTGCTGCCGCGGCGCGGGGCTGGCCAGCCCTCTGCACTTGTTGCGGTCCGGGAGGCACCAGGAGGGCGGCGCCCATCCCTCGCGCCGCGGAGTCCCCTTTCCACTTCTCACCCCACATGCTCGGCGACCCTGGGCAAAGTGGCCCACGGTTGCGAACTCAGGTGGACAAACTTTTCCGCCCAGAGCTGAAGAGAGATGAGGAGGATGGAGCCCCACAGAGCGTTTACCTGGAGCTGTGGCCCCGCAGCCTCCCGAGCCCAGGCGAGGCGCTGTCCCCGCGCCCTGCCCGAGGGCTCCCAGATCGCGCCCCGGTCTGCCGCCGCTCGGAGCCCGGAAGGCTCTCCCCGGAGCTGCCAACGCCCGGCGGCGACACGGCTGGAGCCGGGCGGAGGGGGCGGAGCCGCAGCCGCGCTCCCGGGCCCCGCTGGCTGCCGTGGTCGCTGGTGCCGCCCCTGCTCCCCCCGCGCCCCGCGCTGCCACTGGATCCCCGGCCTACCCACCTCCAGGCCGGCTCCCCGCGGCCGCATCACATGGCGAGGCCCGCCCGCCGCGCCCGACACCGGCTCCAGGAGGAAACCTGAAGCTGCCGGGACTGCACGTCTCCGCCTAACCCCCTCCCGCCGCGGGGCGGTGGCCGGTTGCCTAGGCTTCCCTCCCCCTGCACGGAGACCCGGGACGCGCCGAGGCTGGCGCGGACCTGCAGGGCCAGAGAGCGGCCAGGTTGCGCCCTGTTGGCGGCGCCCGCGCGCCCCCGGGGCCCCCACGCCTTGGCGCCGCCTGAGGAAGGAGCTGGCCTGTCCGCTTCTCAAAGGACTTGTGCCAGGCCCAGGGGAGGCCCAGGCTGTCCTCAGCCAAAAGGCACCACGCCTGTGACATAATACGGCCCAGGTCTATTACAATACGAAGTATTATTTAAAAACCAGCAGACGCCCACTTATTTTATGCGGTTCATGTTCCTCTGGTCCAGAGCATTGCAAGGTTTGTTGACCTTCACGTTTATGCATGCACCCTTAGGTAGCTAAGTCACTCACAATTCAAAACCTCAGGAAAGACATAATCTCTTTGACAGTGAACCGCAGTAAGAAGCATCCTCCAATGCTCTTTCCACTTAGAACTGATCACAACTCCAAATGTAGAAGCCGCTCCTGTAGCCATGCCTTGGTAAAACAGGCTTGAAACAATCATTGAGGCTGTGAAAGTGAAAATACTGATTTGACATCTCAATAATTATGTTGGTTGTGTGCTTTGTTTTTTTGAAGGTCCACTGCCTGAGAACCTGGAGTGTGGACCAAAGAAGGTGGCCATCAAGACACCAAGCCGGAAAGGAACACCTGCCCCAGCTGGCACCATCACCTCTCCTGGTCTTTGGCCATTTCTGCCTCCTTTCTTGCCCCCAGATCTCCCAGCCCATCTTGGTGATATGGAACCTGAGGAAGGACCGAGGTGAGCTAAAAAAAGACCATCCTGGAGGCCAGCAAGTGGTGTGATGGTTAAGGCACTGGACTCGCACACGGTGTACTATGGTTCAGTTCTGAGTCCCGGACCTGAGGACTTGAAATCGCATCACACACGTGTGTGTGGATGTGTGTGCCCAAGGTCCCAGAAAGAGAATGGAGAAGGGATTGCAGCTTGACCCTTCCACCCTCCTAGGGCAGTGAGTTCTCACTTTCCCTCTCACTGTCTCACCTCCTCCCCACCCCGCCACCCCCTACCCCGCACATGCACCCTATGGCAAAAAAAAACTAAAAAAAGAAAAGACCACCCAGTGTCTGAAGTCCTTGGTCCTTGGTCCTGTCCTAAAATAAAAGTTGCTATTAATTTTTTTATTCATTCATTTATTTTAATTTGACCAGAGAAAAACACAGAGAAAAAGAGAGAAGAAAAGTGAGAAAGCAAGCCGCCAAGTCTAGGACTCTAACAGTGGTCGGCCACGTGGGAGTGTCCAGCACCTTAATCACCATGCCACCTGCTGGTCCCCACCACTGCATCTTGATAAAGGGGTTCCCACACTGGCATTGCACTAATGACCTGCCGTCCAAAGCTGTGGAAGCCCAGACCTGCCCTCAAGCATGGCCATTCAAATAAAGTTCCTGCCCATTACCAGGACTTCAAGATACTCACGATAAATAAAAGCAATAATGTTCTTTCAAAAATAAAAAGTATGGACTAGCCAGGAAAACGGTGGGTAAGGGAACTGGATCCCACATGGCTGACCACAATTCAAATCCCAGTACTGGGGATTTGAAAAACACACTGGGCATGTGTGTGTATGTGTGCCCCAAATCCCAACAGGATGGAAAAATGGAGGAGAAGGGATCGTAGCATGATCATGTCCACATAAGGGGAAGCTTTCTCTCCCCATCCTTCTCTTTTTCTGTTTCTCTCTGAGAGTCCACTTGCCTTCTGGCAATTAAAAAACAAAATAAAATAAAAATATAAAGTAAAATGTTGAGTCATCAGAAAAGTCATGATACATTTTTGCATAGAAAATCATGGAAATATACATCATGACTTTCCCGACAACCCAATCAAATAAAACATATTTGGGGCCAGTCAGTGAGGCAGCAGTTAATGTGGCTGAATCCCGCACGGCTGACTTTGCCCTGGAGTCCCAAACTTGCAGCTTGAAACATGCACTGAACATGTGTGCATGCATGCCCAAAATCCCAAAGGGAGAAATAAAGGAGAAAACAGTGCCACATGACCATCCCCATGGATGGTGCTTCCTCTCTTTCTCGCTCTCACTCACACAAGCACACATGCCCTCCGGCAAATATATTTTAAATAAATAAATAAATAACTTTTCTAAGATTTATTATTAGTAATTTTTTTAAATTTGCTACAGGGCATGTGTGCTTACCAGAGAGACAGAAAGTGAGAAAGCAAGCTGCCAGATCTGGGATTCGAACCACAGTTGCCCATGTGGGAGTCCAGTACCTTAACCACCATGCCATCCGATGGCCCCAATAAGTAAATTTTAAAAACATTTTCAACCCTATAACATCTGCTGGAGATGAACAGAATCCACACACCACACAAAAATAGTTTCCAAGCTCTGATGAACAAAAGTATTGGTGTATCAGAGGCCTTTGTTGTTACTCTTTTCCACATTGCTAGTCTATGTATTGTCTTCCCTTTCTTTTCCATTCATTCTGTCAGGTATGTGATAGAAAAAAGCAAGAATATGTGGGAAAAGGAACAAATGTTATAAAAAGTTACCCCGAGACCCCTTCCCTGCTAAAAAGAAATAAACCGGCAAAACTAGGGATGGTAAAACTCTCACTGGCTAAGGACTTACAATCATGCTAGGGCAGGTTCCTTGCCTTCTCTCAAGCACTGAGCTTGATCAATATTTAAATAAGCACTTGGCTTTCAACTTCTCTAGGTTCAGATATTAAGCAAAGTGTGCTCTAGCAACCTTAAAAGAAGCCTGTGAATGTCTGAGGCAGGAAGCTATCAGGTGTGCAAATAACCCTTTGCCTCTGATTGATTTCGCTGCTCCAGATGTAGGTCACTCAGGACACTGATAGTGCCAAGCTTGGCTGGGACAGGGTTTGTTTAGAATTCAGACAAAGACTACGTATTTTCAGTTCAGAGGCAAGAGGCGTTGTCAGCAAGAAACCAGGTTGACAATTCAACTGGGAAAATCCTACCTTCCTAGTGAGGATTACACCAGTTTCCCAGGTCCGCTCTGACTTCTCAGGAGATTCCATCTCCATTCACCCTTACCACTTCACTCCAGACAGGCTTCCTTCATTGTCCTGGTTTCTGCCACCCTCTGAACTTTGACAAAGCATAATAACCTTAGCATACAGCGTAACACCTGATTATACCCACTGTCGTGTCAAACTGTTACAAGTTACTGTCCTCTTTTCCCTGATGTTTCAAGGTCAAAGACTGTTCTTTACCCCTGTAATCTTCACAGTCCTAACACAAGGCATCTCTAGAGTGTTAATTCTTTTATTGAACTATCATATCAGTTATGCAGGTAGGAAAATCTGTCACAATGGTCAAACTTTAATGGATTTATAACAATAACAAATTCTATTATCCGATTAATTTTTTTTCCTAAAGAGCATAAGCGCTCATGGTGGGGTGTTGGGGTGGGGAGAACATAAAGAGAAGAAAAGTGGGAGGGCAGATGACCACACCACAGTCCCTTCTCTTCCAGTCTCCTCTCATGATTTTGGACACACATGCACATGCACCTGGCATGTTTCTCAAACCACTGAGTCTAGAACTTGAACCACATATTTAGCCATGTGAGATCCAACAACCCCAACCATCACATTACCTGGCTTGCCAGACACTTATTTCTTTTTCTGCCCTTTATTTTCTTTGCCAATATTTCTCAAAAGTAGAATAATAATAACTCTGATGTTTGGCTATATGAGCTAAGAAATTACCAATGTTTCATGAATGAAAGCATGATACTAGAATACTATAAACTTAGTGGGAAGTGGGGAATTAAAAATGGGATGACCTTGGGAAGACCCAACCGTTCTATCACCATGTCTTCGTCTACAAAGTGTGCATAAGAACAGTGTCTACTGTCATCATGAGGATTAAATGACTGAAGGTGATTAGAGAACACATAAGGATTAAGGAAATGGTGGCAGTTACGATTTCAGGGTATAAATGTGTTAGAACACTTAAGAGCTTTGAGGTCATTAACAGTGTGTTGGACTCCAAGGTAAGAAACTAGTTCTGGACAATACAGTTGGTTGCTTGGTCTAAGAAGGTCAGAGAAAAGAGGCTAATGTAATTGAAACCTGGGGACAGATGTTTTTGGGGAAATGCTCACAGTAGGTCTCATTCTGGCATATGTTAGCATCACTCAGGAAGTTTAAAACACACACACACACACACACACACACGCACACATAAAACTTGATTCCCAGAATCCACACCAAACCAATTTCTCAGAATCTCTAGAGGATGGAGCCCAGGCATCAGTTGTTTTGTTTTGTTTTGTTTGTTTTTAAAGCTCTCCAGATGATTCTAATGTTCAGCCAAAGTTGAACAACTGAACTAAAGGAACTGAACTCATTGCCACTGGAGAAGGGTAAGGGCCAGCCCTCGATTATATGAGATTAAGGGAACAGGCACCTCAATTTGTTTTTGTTTTTATTTCTTCTGTGTGATTTCTAGTTTACATACAGCTTCTGTACATCTTCATGAGGTACATATGGTTTTTCAAAGCATGCATACAGTGTATAATAATCAACTCAAAGTAGACATACTTGTCTCCTCCAACATTGGACATTATGGAGTAGCTCTTTCATCTCTGTAATGATGAGCATTCAGGCTTACACGGCACACCCTACAGCTAAAATCTCTCAAAAAAAAAATTATTGCATTTTTTTAAAGAATTATTTAATTTTACTTACTATTATTAGTAGTATTTAAATTTTTCCCTAGGGCTAGTGCACTTACCAGAGAGAGACAGGGGTGAGAAAGCAAGCTACCATGTCCAGGACTCAAACCAATGGTGGGCCATATGGGAGACCAGCACCTCAACCACCATGCCACCTGCTGGCCCTGTTTACTACATGTTTTACTACCCACTACAACTATTAGCCATGTGCAGCTGTTTAATTTTTAGTTAATTAAAATTGAATAAAATTTAAAATTAATAGCTCTTCATTGAACTAGCCAAATATTGCGCACTCAATGGCCATGTATTCCCGTCAGACAGCACAGACACAGAATATTCCCATCATCGCAGGAAGTCTATCAGACTGTGCTGTTTCAAAAATGTTGACTGGGTCAGCCAGTAGTGTGTTGGTTAAGGTGGCTGGATCCCATGTGGCACAGTCCCAGTACCAGAGGCCTAAAAGACATGCTGGCCACATGTGCGTCCTGGGGAGGTACAGATGGAGAAAGGATTGCAGCCATGACCATCACCCAAGGGGAGCGCGTTCTCACTTCTGCACGTTCTCACTCCTCTCTCCTGGTCTCTCTGCAGTGAGAGTGAGCACCCTCTGGGAGAAAAAAAAAAAAAAAATTAAGTTGTGAGTGGAGAGGGCACTTCCTGAAGTGCAATGGTAGTGTAGGAATTATTTAGACTCTAGCTCCTTTTTGTCCTTTACATTTGTCAACTGATCCCAAACTGCATAACCAGTTACTACTCTGCTCTTTTCTAAACTTCCCAAAGAAAAATTTTGAGAAAACCTACTTTTGGTTGATATTCCCTGCTTTTCAAGAGACCTTTTGATTTATAAAGGGTCAGTAAATTCTATCTTTAATCCACCCAAAGAACTACAGAGCTCTTCTCCAGGATCAAGAGCAGTCTTCATCTCAGAAAGTGGTTACTTACATTAGTGATTTTATTTTTTTCTTTGACAAAATGGCTTCAGACACCCTCTGGTGTAGCCAACTTCTGGAATTTTAAGTCAATTCAAAGGCCCCTTTTTGATCTCTAGGGCATAACTATAAGGTGGGCCAGCTGGATAATGCCCCAAGTGGATAGCATGTCTCCATATCGTCCATCAACCAGCGGTGTTATTTCTAAGAGGACCATGAGAGTGCTCAGGTCCGGGCTGTGGAAACAACTCAATACTTTGCATTGAGAACAACTCAATACTTAGCATTTCTCCAGGGCCCTCACTCCTGCTGAACGTGTTAAATGAACTGTCAGATCCTGGCCTGCACTAGTTCATAGTTATTTAATAAATGCCCTCGAAAAAACAAGAGTTGATAATTGAGATAGTAACACCAGTTTAATTAAGGTGTACAACTAGTCACTGATAATATGTGTGGGAAATAATGGTTGTGCAACTGTCACACGGCTGTAATTCTATTTAAGACTTCTGGTGACATGACAGACGGTGAGAATAAAGCTCTGGTGTTCTGTACATGATGCCATCTGAAAGCTGCAAAACGCACGTGTGGCTTTGGGGAGCTATTACTCATAAAAGAAGATCAAGATCCTGTTTTGTCATTTATAAAGGGCAGGCTGAGGAAGGAAAAAACAGGAAAGTCTATAAATAAAATTAGTATAATTGGTTTCTCCCTCCCCCAAAAATAATCCATGTAAAAATATGTTAACCAAACTTTTAAAAATTCACTGAGGAACTGGCCCCATTGCACAGCAGGTAAGCCTTGAGCATAGGGAGCCAGATCCTATATGGCCAACTGTGGCTCAAGTGCCAGCAGCTTGAAGAACCCATAGGCACATGTGCACGCACACCTGCAATTCTTACAGGATCGAGAAATGGAGGGAAAAGTTATTGTGGTGTGACCATGGCCCACTGGGGGCGGTGTGCTCTCCCTCTCTCTCTCTCTCTTTTTCTTTCTCTCTTTCTGGCAAGCACACATGCCCTCTGGTGGTGAAAGGCCTTCTGTAACAGGTGAAAATAGGGTCTCAGGGGTTTTGTATGGAGGCTACAAAAAAGAAACACATGACATGTAGTTGTCTTCAGCACAAATGTTGAGGTCTTCAGAATTAGTTGCACCTTGTGAAGTGCAATGAGATAGAGAGAAAGGAGGGGAGCAGGAATTACCAACAGAATCCCAAATGGTCGAGGGGCATATAAGCCGAGTAAAAGACGACGCGAAAAGGCATCTGCTTTTCACAATTTCCCCCAGAAGCCTTTGTATTTGGCTTCTACAGACAAATGTTCTCTTACAGTTTCCTTAACAATTTTATAATTAGTAGAACAATTTATATAAAACCCCTAGAACACTCACGGAAGACTCTGAGGTTACTAAATATATCGAAACCAAATCTCACTCACCATCACTCTCTCACTCCAATCGCACTTAATGTAGTGAAATCTATTCATTTTGCCAGTCATTTTGGCACTGTTAAAATGTATCACTAGGGGATCATCAGATGGTGTAATTGTTATGTTGCTGGACTCACATGTAGTGGACCACAGTTTGAGCCCCTGACCCAGAGGCTTAAAACTCATGCTGGGCATATGTACATGGGTGCCCAAAATCCTGAGAGGAGAGTGGAAGAGATGGGATTGTGCGTGGCCATCCCCTCAGGAGGTGATTTCTCTCTTTCTCTCTCTCCTACAGGTGCATGTGCCATAAAGCAAAAAATGTCTCTTTTTAAAAAAGAAATGACTTAATGACAAATCTGAGACAGTCTTCAAAATATGCTTTAGTATAAAACAATTGCACATCTCCTTCATACATTATAAGCTGCATTAAGAAATCATCAGTTAATAGTGTTTAAGAAAGAATGGAAATCATATTCTGAACAACCCTTACCACTCTGCACTTTGACTTTCACCTTTGATACTGGCTCCCTGACAAACTGTATAAACCATAATAAGTAAACATCACACCACAAGATTAAAGCCCCAAATGCGAAAGTCTCATTAATCATACCAAGCATGTATTTGCTTTTCTGTTGGCATCAAAACGTAATTGTTTCCCTACAAGTTAAACACCCCATGATACAATGCTGATTCAAATCTGTGCCCTTGGCAACAGAAAAGGGAAACTTATCGTCGTTTGTCCATTGTATGGGCATGTTTTTCTCCAACAAAATGATCAGCTTGAATTAAAGTTTATTCTGTTCTCTTCTGTAAATGTGGCCAAGCCCAACCTTTCAGGTTTGAGTAAGTTAAAAAGAATGATCTGTTTGTCTTCTAGATTCCATTGAACCACTAAGGGTTTGGTGGGGAGAGGAAGTATGGTTACTAAGCCATTTGAGAATCTTTTTTTTTTTTTGGAGAGGTTTTTCTCTATAGGGCGCGTGCACTCGCCAGACAGACAGAGAGAGACATAGAGACAGAAAGCGAGAAATCACCCCCCAGGGGGGATGGTCACGCCACAATCCCTTCTCCTCCATTCTCCTCTCGGAGTCTTGGGCATGCACACACATGCGCCCGGCGTGAGTTTTAAGCCACTGGGTCCGGGACGTGAACCGCAGTCGACTATGTGGGAGTCCAGCGACATAGCCATTACGCTAACTGCTGGTTCCCCCCATTTGAGAATCTTAAAAACACTCAGACCTTCACCCCAAAATAATGCTTTCACTTATATTTACCAAACTGTACTTACTTTTCAAGGAGTCTTTAGCCACACCAACCCAATTACTTGCATCCTTGGTAACAATAGCATATATAAGTTGAGTGACCTCTTAATTCTCATCATTAATAATACAATTTGTCTTCTTTATTAAATTAGATCATACGACCTAGATGAAAAGGTGATAATGTTTTGAAGTGGGAATCAGGAATACATCACTGTTTTTAGAAAGCGGCTCTTTCACAACTGACCCAACTTGTCTAGAGCACTTCCTGACAGCACGCTCTGTACACTGATACCTGGAGCCACGTGTCCTCCGAGGCCTGTTTCTTTTTTTCTTTTCTTTCTTTCTTTCTTTCTTTCTTTCTTTCTTTCTTTCTTTCTTTTTTTTTTTTTTTTTTTTTTTTTTTTTTTTTTTTTTTTTTTGAGAGGTTTTTGCTATAGGGCACACGTGCTCGCTAGAAAGACAGAGAGACAGAAAGCGAGAAATCACCCCTTAGGGGGGATGGCCACGCCACAATCCCTTCCCCATTCTCCTCTCGGGATTTTGGGCACGCACGCACATGTGCCTGGCATGAGTTTAAGCCACCGGGTCTGAGACTCGAACCGCAGTCAACTACATGGGAGTTCAGCAACATAGCCATTACGATAACTGCTAGTCCCTGAGGCCTGTTTCTGAACTTTCTGATGAGACATTGCTCATACCAATGTCTGTGGTTTGATCACAGTAGGTACTTAAAGTGGCTATTTCTTGTTTTTTTTCTTTGCCCACCTCGTTTTAGACTAGCTTCCTATGTCTGAAAATTTCCCACCTTTGAGTCTCACTTCCATAGCAGGAGTTAAACAAGAAACTCATGTTCCCAGCTCCCTGGGTGCTGGACCATGGCATGACTTAGTTCTTCCAGGAAACGGTAAGTTTCCCTTTTCTTAATTACACCCAATTAAGGATGTAATTCCATGGGGACCAGCAGGTGGCGTGGTGGTTAAGACGCTGGACACTCCCACATGGCCAACCATGATTCAAGCCCTGAACCTGGTGGCTTGCGTTCTCGCTTCCTCTCTCTCTGGTCAAATTAAAATAAATGAATAAATAAATAAAATTAAACATTTTGTATTTTTTTTAAAAAGGATATAATTTCAAAAAGAATAAGATAAAAAGATAGCATATTTTGACTCGTCTTTCTGCTGGCAAGGGCAGCAGAGACACTCTCTATGAGAACTCCCCAAAATTTTGTAAGTGGCATTGGCAGAGGGTCCTAAGTGTTCAGGATCCATGGTGCAGTCCACAGGGCCTTGCTCAACACCAGCAGGCGAGGGGCTCCCATGGAATAGTCTGATGGTATGATGTGGGCATTGCTCCAGCTATGTAGACTACAACCTGGTTTTGTAGCCTCAGATTCCATAAGCCATTTATTATCCTTCAGAATATTCTCTTCTCCAGCATTTATTCACTCATTTATTGAGGAATTACTGTGTACCAAGCCCTGTCATAGATTTTGGCAATAAGGAGGAAAAATAAAAAATTCCTGGTAAAGAAGAGCAGATCCTAAACAAGTAAGTAAAATACAAAGAATGTCAGATAAGCAGGGAATGAAAATGGGAGTGCTAAGGAGAGTGATAAGGCTGCAGTTCTAAACGAGCTGGTCAGAGAAGACATCACTCAATTAGAAAACTGACATTTGAGCAGACCTAACAAGGGAACTGACCTGGTATGCACAGAGAGAAGGGGGACGGTATCCCCGACCTGCAGGAACAGCATGGGTAAAGGCCACGAGGTGCAAGTTTGCTCTAGAAATGGTTTTTGAGAATGGTTATCGCAGGGATGTCCCTAGAGTAATCCCCTTATGTTTAGAGAAGTAGTACAAGGAGAGATCCATTGCCCTCATCCTAATCTGATGGCTAGAGTACAATTGATCTGGACGGAACTTGACAATCTTCCTGGAAATATCGAACTTCATTTTGGCAATATTGGTGACCTACAGCCAAATCTACTCATCTCCTCAAGCACGTCAGCATATATGTATTTATTTATTTAAATGTATAATTTTTTTTAAGTAGAGTTTCATTCATCTTAAAACTTTAGTTGGGTTATTTTGGCATTCTTATAAATATTTGTTTAAAGGCAACCACAAAAGCCGACTCTTGAGGAAGACATTTTCTTCATCAAACATTCAGAACTTAAAAAAAATTAAAATTCTAAAACTATTAATGTTGGCATGGAGTCAACATTAATTTTATTTTTATTTTTGAAGTTTATTTATTTATTTCTTCCTAGAGAGGGATCCATTCCCAGCCCTGGCCAGTCTAGACTATGGGCAGAGACCAGACCCAGCATATACAGAGAGGTTCCAGGTTGTAAACCCAGGATCTTCCCACGTGGTGGGTCCAGAATTGCAGTGCCGCAATACCATGGCAACACAATCTGGTCCCCAGATTTTTTTTTTTCTTTCTTTCTTTTTTTTTTTTAGGTTTTCAACATAGGATGCATTTACTTGCCTGAGAGAGATAAATAGAGGGAAGGTAAGAAATCATCCCCCGGGGGGATGGCCATGCTACAATCCCTTTTCCCTCATGCTCGTCCTAGGATTTTGGCCACATACACGTGTGTCTGGTGTGATCTTCAATCCCTTGTGTCTGGGACTCAGACCATGGTCAGCAATGTGAGAATCCAACACCTTAACACCAAGCTATTTATTGGACCCTGGCCCCTAGCTTTTATATTTAAGTCTAACAATAACTAAATCTAGAAGCAATAGAAGAAAATATTGACTAATATGAATACATACAAATTAAAATTTGCATGGCAAAATATTATAAACAAAGTCAAAAGACTACAAATTGGCAGAAAATACTTACAATGGGGAAGAAAGGTTAATCTCCCTCACATATTTTTTGAAAACTGAGAAACAAAAGAAAAAACTAGATAGAAAAATTGAGAAAATATATGAATAGGCAATTCACAGGACAAGATACAAAAATGCCCCACAAACACAGGGAAAACTGATTAAACTTACCATGAAAGAAATTCGAATTTAAGTAACACTGAGCTATCGTTTATCAGCTATCACATTGGCAAAAATTAAAAAGCTCGACAAACTCTATGTTGACAAGGCATTGGGGAAACAAGCACTCCGATGTATCGCTAGGAGGAATGGGAATTGGTACAACCCTCCTGGAGGACAATCTGGCAATACCTAACGAAACTAAACACACACTGACCTTTTGATCCCAGCAATTTCACTTCTAGAAATCTACCCCAAAGTTATACCTTCAAAAGTACATATGGGACTGGCTCCCATAGCGTAGCACTTAAGCACTGCACAGAGGAAGCTGTATCCCACATGGCCAACTAGGGTCTAGTCCTGTCCTGGGGGCTTGAAGAACATGTCAGGTGAAAGCACAGGAGCCAAATGGGGTAGAAAATTGGAAAGAAAACAATTGCTGGGTGACCAGGTCCCATTGAGGGGTGCTTTCACTCTCTCGGATATATGGGTGCCTTTGGGCATTAAAAAAATATGCGTTTGCACAAAGTTATTCATTGTAGCATATTTTATAATCACAAGATACTGAAAACAATCTAAACAATCACACACAAAAGGGTAGTTATTAATGAACAAATTATAATACATTCACACATTGAGGACCAAGCAGCTATAAAAAGTATGACCTATATCTCTATGAATTGATTTGACATTATTTCCAAAATTGACCAGTAAATGAAAAAGGAAAACACAAGCAAGTATGTGAAGTATGCTATCTTTTACATAAAAAATCAGAAGCTATAAGAAAATACACATGGGGACCAGCAGTTGGCGTAATGGCTATGTCGCTGGACTCCCATATAGTCGACCGTGGTTCCAGTTCTGGACCCGGTGGCTTGAACTCACGCCTGGCACATGTGCGTGCGTGCCCAAGATCCCGAGAGGAGAATGGAGGAGAAGGGATTGCGGCGTGACCATCCCCCTGGGGGGTGATTTCTCGCTTTCTGTCTCTCTGTCTCTGTCTTTCTGGCAAGCACACGCGCCCTATAGCAAAAACCTCTCCAAAAAAAAGAAAGAAAGAAAGAAAATACACATGAACCCACTAATTTGCACAAAAACAAAAACAGGAAGGATAAACTGGTAAAATTGATTAGAAAGAGGTGAAAAGATGGTGGGTGGTGGGAAGAAAGAGAATGGAGCAGTAGGGATGGGTGGATACTTTGACTCTTAAAATCAGAATGATGTTTCACATACTAAAAAAAATAAAAAAATAAAAATTAACTAAATCAACCAAAAGGTGAAAGAAACCCGAAATGGAACACAGATAGTAACAGATGAAATTGTGTCACAAATAAATAATGTAACTGCACTACAGGGGATGTGAAAGAAAAGAATTAATCTAAATAACTTAGAAAAAATTTTGATAGTGCAAGAATCAAAACTAACAAACAAAACTATACTCCAGGACCAACAGATGGTGTAATAGTTACGTTGCTATACTGCCACATAGTCGACCAAGGTTCAAGGCCCAGACCTGGTGACTTAAAACCCATGCCAGCCGTGTGCATGCATGCCCAAGATCCAGAGAGGAGAATGTAGAGGAAGGGATTGTGGCATGGCCATCCCCCACGGGATGATTTCTCGCTGTCTCTCTTCCTCTCTCCTTCTCTCTCGCAAGCACATGTGCCCTATAGCAAAAATTTCTCTATGCAAACAAACAAACAAACAAAAATCTATATACCAATACTGTACCTTTTATTAATGTTTTCCCCCCTAGGGCATATGTGCTTGCTGGAGAGACAAAGAGGGAAATGAGAAATCACTCCCCAGGGAGGATGGCCATGCCACAACACCATCTTTTCCACTCTGCACATACATCTGGTGTATTTCAAGTCACCAGGTTCAGGACTCAAACTGTGATCAGCCATGTGGGAGTCCAGTGCCTTAACTACCGTGGCACCTGGGCCCCCCCCAATATTGTACTCTTCATAGTAAATCTATTTCTCCCGGGGTAAGGTTTAGCAATTCTATCATTTCTTTGACACATATACTAAATTAAACAAGTATTTGTAATTGACGGTCATACTTCCTTCCTGTTTGAGGAAAGAAGTTACAAATAAATGGCCAGACTTGTGGTACTGGTTAAAGGAACCAGATCCCATACGGCCAGCTGTGGTTGGAATTCCAGTCCCTGAGGCTTGGAAAACATCCTGGGCACATGTCTGTGCTTGCCCAAAATCTCAACAGGATAGAGAAATGGAGGCGGAGGGATTACAGTGTAACCATGCCCCACTGGATGGTAAATACTTGTCTCTGTCTTACTGGCAAGTACACGCATCCGCTGACAATTACATGTAACCTGGATGTAATTGTAAGAAAACAACAAAATGCAAACTGAGAGACAGTCGACAAAATAACTAACCAGTGTTCATCGAAAGCTTCAGGGTCCTAAGAAACAAGGAATGATGGAGGACCAATCACAGCTGGCGGGTGATCGTTGAGCTTTCACTGCAACTAAATGCAGTGCAGGAACCTAGATCAGATACTAGAGCAGGAAAAGGACATTGGGGTGGGGGATTTGAGAGGGACTGGTGAAACTGGTATGCTTTAGCTAATGGCATGGCACTGACATATTACTTGCCTGGTTCTGATCATTGTACTGTGGTTATGTAAGTCAGTAATATTAGGGGAGGCTGGCTGAAGCTTCATTATTCTTGGAACTATTTTTCAAGTCCAACATGATTTCAAAATAAAAATAAAATAAAACTCGAGGGCTGTAAAGCCTTCTGTCCTTGAAGCTTCCATTTTTGTCTAGTTCTTAGGCGACCAAAGCCTCACTTCCTTGTTTAGTCTGGACAGAGCAAGCCACCTCCCTTTGGCAGCTCTGCCCTGCTCCATCTCAAGACCGACACTCCCCCCCTCGGAATTGAACATCCAAGTACAAACACTGATTTTTGCTGTGTGCCACGCCCTGTAGGTGAGGCTGATCTGACCAATGTCTTTTTACAGCTTACTTCTTTTACCCATTTAACCCATTAACTGAATCCCCACACATTTAAAGATTGATCTCACTCTCGTTTTTCCAGGATATATGCAGGAGAGCCGTACTCTTGTCTCTCACATACTAAAGAATATCTTCAGGATCCAGATGGTGGCACGGTGGTAAAACACACTTTCTCTGCAAAGCTGATCCACTTAGGGATATTCCAGATTTGTGTCTGGAGACGTCCCTGAGTATGCAAGTCCTGTGCATGCCATGATCCAGGGCTGTCTGAAGCTGCTGGTGGATCTTGGCACTCTGTCAGGGATACTATCTCTGTATATCTGTCTCTCTTGCTTATAGGATTAATTAGTAAAATAAACCTAAGAAAAAAATGGTATATGGAGATGAACCAATCCATATTCCTATTAGTACTGTCGGCCTCAAAGTTCATATTGGTTGAGTTGAACATTAAATTAGTGCTTCTCTGACTGTCGAATGATCTCCCTGTCCTGTTTTCTAAGGGAATTTATAAGTAATCACGTGGCTTTCTTATAGCAAATAGCAAAGACAATGTTTTATTTAGAAGGACATCCATTCATTTGAGGTGTCTATGCAAGAGCTTGATGGATTCATCCTGTAATGACTTAGAAATCATCATTTTATTATGCACTAAAGAAAAAGAAAAATCCCACAACACCAAACACTTTCTTTTCTAGAAAACCACCAACTTAGGGAAAGGTAGATCTTTTTAGCAAGAAAAAAGGTGATAAAATATGCGTTATCAGGAGCTTTTCATCACCTAAGTGATCTAAGTCCAAATCAGAGTTACCCTTCTAACTGCTTCATTTTCTCCACGTGCAAAATGGAAGAAATACCCATTTCCTATTCCTTCCTAGTAAGCATCACATCATGAAATTTAATAAGGTAATGAGCCATAGCATCTTTCACTTAATATACTCATACTCCTCAATCCATATCTCTAAGGCACAGTTTCCCATGTGAGGGGTGTTTTTGATCCCAGAAACCATTAAATCTTTTTTTTTTTTTTCTTATTTCTGAATTTGCTACAGGATGCTTGCTCTCCTCCAAGAGAGAGAATGAGAGAAAGTGTGAAAGCATCACCCTGGGGGGAATGGTCACGCTGCAATCCCTTCTCCATTTCTGTCCTTTCAGGATTTTGACCACACATGCACATGTACTCAGCATGTTTTTCAAACACCAGGTCCAAGACTTGAACCCCACAGATGGCCATGTGGGAGCCAGCTGCCTTAACTACCATGCCACCTGCTGGCCTCCACTGTTTTTCTGTTTTTGACTGCACTGGGAATTGTTTCTAGTATTCCACTGTCAGGCTAGTATAGCCTTCTTGTCGGGGAAATATAGACCTAGTCTTATTTTATTAGAAATATCAATTTTGTATTCTTAAAGTGAAATTCACTTTGGGGTATATAATTCCTACAACCAATGCCTGAAATCTTTTTATTTATTTATTGAAAAATTTAACATTGATATTCAAAAGTAAATTAAGTCTATAGTTTCTGTTTTGCTTTGTTTGTGGTGGAAGAGGAGCAGATCAATCAGGTGAGTTAGGCTGTCCTGTGGAAACAAATACTCCTGAAAATTTGGTAGCTTATAGTATCAATGGTTTAAGTTTTGTCCATATATATGAGAGAACTTCAAAAAGTGTATGGAAGAACCAGCCCCCTGGCCTAGTAAATAAGGGAGCCATATTCCACATGTCTGACCAGCCACTTTGAAAAACACACCAAGTGTTTTTACATGAGAAAATTAAATAAATTAATACATGTATAAGGTAATGAGAGCAGCCTTAGTAAGCACGTGATTAGTGTTAGCCATCATTGTTGTTTATCTATAATTTTTCAGTTTTAGTCCCCCTTATCCTTACTATTATAGGAACAGCAGGTAGCATGATAGAAGCGGCTGGATCCCACATGGCTGATTGAATGGTGTGGGTCCCAGACCTGCTGGGAGCGTGTGCATATGTGCCCAAAATCCCAAAAGGAGAATGGAGAAGGGAATGCAGTGTGGCCATCCTGCCTGGAGAGTGATTTCTTGATTTCTCTCTGTCCATGGCAAGTACATGTGCCCTATAGCAAGCTAAAATAATTTTAAAGTAGCCATCTATGATTGTTTAATAGCTGGCCCGAGTTTCCTACACTGATAACTGATTTACACAATCTAGATTAACTTGTAATGTGCTCATAAGTAAGTAAAACCACTGGCTTCTGTTTAATAACGGCACCTGTTTAAGTTTATAGGTACTGATCTTATACTAGAAAACCATGCACACAAATTTATAGTCTTATCTTAAAAATTATATTAGGAATTAATGTTCTTATCAATAAATTTCGCTGAAAATTGTCTATTTTGTTATTTTTCAATTATTTGTTATAGCCAAGATTTATTCTCACTGGAATATAAGAATGAGTCAGGCACATTAGCCACAACATCTTTTATACTAAATGAGCAATGGTAAAAGAAAAAAATCTGGCCACTGTTTTCCACTCGTTTCTTATTAGGAAATTGCTTTTAACTCGTGTGTTTTTAAAAATTTGGGGCAGTGGGGCAGCCAGTGGAATAGTGGTTATGGTGGCTGGACCCCACATAGATGATCTTGAGGTTTGAGTCTGACCTGGAGGCTGGGAAAACATGCTGGGTGCATGTGCAAGCCCAAAAGGGATTGTGGCCTGACCATTCCCCACGGAGGGTGCTTTCTTACTTCCTTTCTCAATCCTCCTCCACCCCCAAGGGAAGCACACACAGCATTCTTAGCAAAAGTTTTTAACATTTTAAAAATTAAAAAGCAAGCTACTTAGAAAAGTTTTCAGAATAATACTGCCACCTTGTGGGCTAGGGGTGAGCTGAGATAATTGTCCTAAAGCATGGCTTCAATTTCACATGATCAACAGGCAGTAAGGTCTGATTTCAGAAACGTTTGAGCTGTGTTTCCTACCAGATGCCGATAAATCCATTTTATCTTGCACATAGTAATCAAACTAATTTTTTCATGTAGATTGACAGGCTTTATCCCCTAAGACTGCATTCATTCATTCATTCATTCATGCATTAAGCACGCATTTCCTAAGCACAGCTGTACATTGAGGATAAAGTCAAAGACACAAAGGTGAGTAAGAACACATTTCATGGTTTAGAACATAAGATGCTATTCCTGAAGTGATAGGAAATATGTACTCTTGAATATCAACTTTGTATTCCTGAAGCGAAATTCACTTTGGGGTATGTGATTCCTACAATGTATTCCTAAACTACTTTTCTTATTTATTGAAAAATATTCTTATATATTTAACATTGATATTCAAAAGTAAATTTAGTCTGCAGTTTTTATTTTGGGATGGCCTGAGCCCAAATTCAACTGGCACATGGACAAGTCACCTAAAACGTGTGTGTCACTTCAGTGTTATCGGGTGCACAATTGGAATAATAATGAATCTGTCTTATACAGTTATCAAGTACCCCATGGAATATGAAGTACTGTGTATGTATGAGGAGAAGCTCTTCAGGGTAGACAGCTTTTTTGATTGCAGCATGACCTCCAGGGGGATGGTCATGCCGCAATCCCTTCTCCTTCATCCTTCTCTCAGGATTTTGGCACACATGCACACATATACCACATGACTTTCAAGTCACCATGTCGAGGACTCGAACCGCGGAGTCAGCAATGTGGTATCCAGCACCTTAACTACCATGCCACCACTGGCACAAATACAAAAGCATTTTCCTAGATGAGGATGAGCATCAAGGATGGGGCAATACCGAAGACTGGGTGTGAAACAAAGACTTGCTCTTCAGGATCAGAATAATCCATTTTGCCTTATCCTAATGTACATTCATCTCTGTGCTCAAAAACAGGTAAAAGCTTGCTCAGGGCAGAATTGTTTGTAACCACAAAAGACCGGACATCGCTAGTAATTGGTTAAACTGATTATGGCACATCTATAGATGATATAGGAGGTTAGCAAGAAAAAGAGTGTGGTAGAACTAGCCATCCTTGAGATGGAGCAATTGCTAATACATGGATGAGTGAAAAACGTGAAATCAGAACAGCAAGTGTAGCATGCTGCCGTTTGTTTAGAAGTGAGGTGATGCACACACATACACGTAAAGGTGCAAAGAATATCTGGAGACAACACTGTGTGGGTCGGCTCTCTCTCCTGTGCTCCATCCTCCTTTTAGGATGCCTTCAAAATTGCAGAGCTGGAAAGCTAAAAGCCTTACTTCCCAGGCTGCTTTGTAGATAATGCTCTGGATGCAAAATTGGGTTCCTCCCATTCGACATACTCACTCACACACGAGCTAGAAGGTAGGCGGGAATGAGAAGCCAGCTCCCTGCTGATTATTGTTGGCAAGCAAGTCAAGGAGATGGCAATTAAAAGGTAACTGTGGGGGCCCAGCACTAGACACTCCTACATGGCTGACCACAGTTCAAGTCCTGACCTGATGACTTGCTTTCTCACTTTCTCTCTCTCTCTCTCTCTCTCACTGGTCAAAATAAAATAAATAAATGAATGAATAAAATTAAAATAAATAATTCTTAAAAAACATGAAAGGAAGGCAACTGTGGTGAAGTGACTCAAAATCTCAGGGTCTATTCCTGACTTCATGGTAGCAGCAGTAGTTGTCTTTTGCTCTCTGGAGCAGTGCTCTGAAAAATGGTTTCATTTTCAACACCCCCTCTCGATGATTCCTAACTCTTTCAGCCCTTCCAATGATTTCACAAGGACCTAATTCTGTATATTAAATTCTTGTCTGCTTTAGATTCCTAGAATTCTTTCAACTTCCTGAACCAAACTTTGACTATTACAAAACTGTAAAAAAACAAACTGGTGTTAGTCCTGTGATGGTTAATATAACGTGTCAACTTGACTGAGCTAAGGAACACCCAAACAGCTGGTAAGACATTATTGTGAATGTGTCTGTAAGGGTGTCCCTGGGCAGTCAGTATTTGAATCAGCAGACCGGGTAAGAGAGAGCTGCCTTCATCAATGTGGTCTGGCATCATTTACTCTGTTGAGAGCCTAGAAAGAACAAAAAAGCAAAGAAGGGGCAAGTTCACGTTCTGGTTAAGCTGGAACATCCATCTTATTCTGTCCTCAGACACTGGAGCTCCTGCTTGTTAAGCCTTTGGACTCTGGGACTTACACCAGAACCCTGTCCTCTAGACCTTCAGACTTGGGCTAACGTAACCAGTTTTCCTGGTTCTCCAGCTTACACACAGCAGATAATGGGACTTCTTGGCCTCCATAATCATATGAGTAAGTGTGTACGTACACACACACACACATTCTTATTGTGTTTCTCTGGAGAACCCTAATACAAGTCATTACTTTGGAAGAGTTGGAAAAAATGAGAGATTTTCTTTTCAGCATATGCCCTTTTGCACTATCAGAAATTTTTTGCTTTGTGTGTTTATTTTATAAGAGGCACTCTAGGGGAAAGCAGGTGGCATAGTGGTTTAGGCGCTGGACACTCCCACATGGCCGACCACAGTTCGAGTCCCGGGCCTGGTGACTTGCTTTCTCACTTTCTCTCTCTCTCTCTCTCTCTTCATGTGTGTGTGTGTCTCTCTCTGGTCAAATTAAAATAAATGAATGAATAAATAAAATTAAATAAATAATTCTTTAAAAAAAGAGGCACTCTACACATACTGATATAGAATTAGAACTACAATGTTATTAAAAATTGTTTTAAATTATTTATTATCATTATTCTTTTATTTGCCATAGGGCACATGTGCTCACGAGAGAGAGAGAGAGAGAGAGAGAGAGAGGGGAAAAGTGAGAAAGCAAGCCACCAGGTCCAGGACTCAAACCGCAGTAAACCACGTGGGAGTCCAGAGCCTTAACACCACAACCTGCTGGCCCCTAAAAAAATTTCAGACTGTAAACAGCATTATATATAATATGTTTCAATTACATTGGGGAAAAATACATACACACACACACACACACGTGCATGTGTTTGTAAGTATCTCCAGAAAGGGTAACTGGGTGACTTGGGAAGGGATAAGAGAAAGAGGTATTGCCATCCACTTTGTACTTTTAGATCTTATGCCCTGTACTTGTGTTGCTTATACAAAACTATTTTGCTAATTAAACTTAGAATTTAGTAACTTAAGAGATAATCTCCTTTGGCCAAGGCACAAGCATCTTTCTGGGAATTACTAATACCAAGAGGTAAGATTAAAATAAAAATCTAGACAGGGCTCAGGCTAGACAAACAAGAGCCAGGAAGCTAGATTTGCTTCCCTTCGCCCCTGGAAGCCACTGAGAATAGTCTTTCTAGTCTCCACCATGCTAGCTCCTACTCCCCTAAAACTTAAGATACCTCTTAAAGACATCCTAAGCTTTCTGTTCCAATCTCCCTTCTATCCTGTCTCCCTGCTAAGACAACGGAGACTATCAAAAGCAGATTATGGGGAGCAGCAGTTGGCATAATAGCTTTGTCACCTGTCTTCCATAGAGTCGGCCACAGTTCAAGTCCCGGACCCAGTGGCTTAAACTCACTCCAGGCACGTGTGCATGCGTGCCCATGATCCCAAGAGGAGACTGGAGGAGAAGGGATTGCTGCGTGACCTTCCCCCCAGGGAGTGATTTTTCGCTTTATGTCTCTCTCTCTCTTTCTGGCGAGCGCACAACGCCCTATAGCAAAAACCTCTCTGGAAAAAAGGTTATGTTGAGTGGACCTTTTTTATAAACATTGGGCTTTCAAAGCAGAAACTCTCTTACCCACTTCCCAGTTCTCTTACATGTTCACTTCAAAGACAAAGTCCATGATTAGTCATAGCACTTAAATTTTAAGTGCACCAAAATATAAACAATAATGAAAAGAACCCAACTTATTTTCACTTTGGATTGGTAGAGAGGGAGAAAAGGGCTTGATCGTTCTGAAAGCATTAGGTATTGTGCAGAAGGGGAGGTAGGCGGCTATTGAGGGTCATGTAGTATCAACAAAGAGGTTGAGGAAAACAGACAGTCTTCAGTGATTTTCCTAGAACTCTTCCTGTTTCATGGTGTCCTGTTGAGAGAATCCCAATCTGAATATGCAGCTGCCTGCACTGTGTTTGAGGATATTAAACATTTCTAACGCTAGAGTGGCGAGACCTTCTATGGCATGGCATGTCTGTCTCCAACATAAGCAGCATTGAGAGAAATGAGGGCTGTCTCTGCCACCAGTGTCATCCTAGACCCCAGGAGTTCAGAGCACACAACCTGTAGTCTAGAAATGTTCTTTTTTTAAATGAATGAACAGAAGAATGCTAATGTGTGTGTGAGAGAGCTATGATGCTACCTGTGTGAGCTATGATGCACCACCCAGGAATCTGGGGCGCAGAGGGACCTGTGGGTAGGGACCTCCAGCATGGCCAGGGGAGCAGAGTATGGAGCAGCAGTCCCGAAGAGACTCTCCCCCCACCTGTGGCTCATGGGCTGCTGGAGAAAATACATAGGGAGTTCATGTTAAGCAGTAGGGCTGGAAGAATCAAGCCATGGGAGGAGTTTAAGAGCAAGAATCAGTGAGAAGACTACTACTCAGGGATGGCTCTAGGGCACTCAGGGCCAAGGACCACAAGTTAGGAGCCAGGGGCCACAACCAGTGCAATGGTTCACTTTGGGTGTGAACTTGACTAGATTAAGGGACATCCAAAGAGCTACTAGAGCATTATTTGTTTTTGTTTTTGTTTTTGTTTTGGAGAGGTTTTTGTTATAGGGTGCATGCCCTCACGGGAAAGAGGGAGACAGAGAGACAGAAAATGAGAAATCACCCCCCAGGGGGGATGGCCATGCCGCAATCTCTTCTCCATTCTCCTCTCAGAATCTTGGGTGCGCATGCACACGCGCCCAGTGTGAGTTTAAGCCACCGGGTCTGGGACTCGAACCACAGTTGACTACATGGGAGCCCAGCAATGTAGCCATTACGCCACCTGCTGGTCTCCATTATTTTACCGGGGGGTTGGGGGGGGGGGGGAGAAAGCCACCAGGTCTGGGACTTGAACCACAGTCGGCCATGTGAGAGTCCAGCATCCCCAACCACCATGCCACCTGCTGGCCCCTCTAAAGTATTATTTCTGAGCATGTCTGTGAAGATGTTTCTGGAAGATACTGGCATTTAAATCAAAGGAGCAAGTAAGGAAGATCCACACTTACCTAGTGCAGGCAGGCATCACCTGATGGCCAAGGGCATGGAAACAAAATGGCAGCAGAAAGGTGAATTCACTCCCTCTCTTCTGGAGCTGAGACCTCCTTCTTCTCCTGCCCATGGATGTTAAAACTCTAGGCTTTCCAGTCTTCAGACTTTAGGGCTTTCCCCAGTGGTGCCCCAGTTTCTCAGCCCTTCAGTCTCATGCTGAGTTACACCACAGACTCCCTGGTTCTCAGGCCTTTGGTCTTGGACTGAGCCATACCACCAGCTTCCCTGTTTCTCCAGCTTCCCATTATCACATTGGCCATTTCCCCTAATAAATCTCCTGTATTAGTCAGGATTCCCCAGAGAGACAGACCAATAAGATATATAGAGAGAGCTGAGAGGGGATTTATTAGGGAAAATGGATCCCATGTTTATGAAGGCTGAGGAGTCCCATGAAAGGTAGTCTGCAAGCCAGAGACCCTGGGATGCTACTAGCCTGATTCAGTCCAGGTCAAAAGGTCTCAGTACCAGAACAGCCAATGGTACAACTCTCCGTTCAAGGCCGAAGGTCTGAGAACCCATAGGGTCACTGGTGTAAATTATCTAGAGTCCAAAAACTGGAGGGCCTAGAGGTCTGATGTCCAAGAACAGAAGAGTATATCTCAGTTCCAGGGCAGAAAAAATTGAAGTTTCGTTCTATAGGGGACCCCCAGCAGAGTGGGCGATGTCCATTCAATTAATCTCCACTCCGTCTAGACTCACACCCCAATCTCCTCTAGAACACCTTCACAGAGATGCCCAGAAATAATCCTTTATCAGTTCTCTTAGTAATCCTCAAAACAAACTGACACCTAAAATTAACCATCACATTCCCTTATACAGATACAGATATATTGATGTCCTATTGGTCCTATTTCTTTGGCAAACCCTGACTAATATAGCCAGGAAGGACGAAGACCCTGGCTGGGTAGGCTGGTGAAATCAAGTGGCTGCCAAGCAGGTACTTCAGATCAAGTCAAAGACGGAGACCTGGGCCCCAGAGAGGAAGTCATTGGACTTCTCCAAAGGTCTAAGGCCAATAGAACCTTCTGCAATGATGGAAATGTTTTACCTGCACTGCTCATTATGGTGACCACTAGCCACATGTGGCTTTCTTTTTAACTGTCAGAGAGTATTTGCCCTCACCAGAGATTGGGGGCACGGGAAGGGGAGAAAGTACCTCCCATTGGGGTGTGGTCACACCACAAACCTTTCTCCTCCATTTCTCCATCCTGTCAGAATTTTGGACACACATGCACACATCTAGTCTGGTTGAGCTGCCAGAGTCAGAATTCAAAGCACAGTTGGCCATGTGGGATCTGGCTCCCTTAACCACAGGCCACAGGGTCAGCCCACATATGTGACTATTAAGCACTCAGAATATGACAAGTGTGATTGAGAAACTGAATTCTTAGTTTTACTTCATTTAAATTCAAATTTAAATAGCCACATTAGGGCTACTGTATTGGACAGTGCAGAAAAGAGCTGGAAAAAATTGGAACCTAGATGAGAGAAACTAGAAATCCTTAAGAGGGCTGGCTCCATAGCCTGATGATTAAAGGAAGCCAGATCCCACATAGCTGACCATGGTTTGAATCCTGGCCCCAGGGACTTGAAAAACATTGTCAACCATGGTTCAAGTTCCAGACATGGCAGCTTGAAACTCAATGCCAGGTGCATGTGCACCCAAATCCCAAATGGAGAATGGAGGAGAGGGGATTGTGGCATGGCTATATCCCTGGGGGTAGGGGGTGAGTTCTTACTTTCTGTCTCTCCGGAGAGCACATCTCTCTTAAAAAATAAAGAAAAACACATGGGGCATGTATATGTGGGCTCAAAACCCTGACAGGATGGGGAAACAGAGAAGGGATTGTGATGTGACCATGCCCCATTGGGAAATGCCCTCCCCCTCTCCTTGCCTCTCTCTGGAGAATGCACATGCCCTCCAGCAACTTAAAAAAAAAGAAAAGAAAATTCTTAAGAGAGATAACCCAATTTTGATCCTATGCCAAGCTAAGTAACTGGAAACTTACTTGTGAGGTACCCAGCAGGAGTCCCTGCCCCCAAGTTCTTACAGGTCAGAATGGAAAGTACTTGGGTATTTGAACTGTTAAACAACGGAAGTTGAGAAGAAAACGGAACAAAAATAAACACAGCTGAGAAAGAAGTGTCCATAAAAAGAGAGGAGGAGAAAGGCTCTGAATCAAGGTCTTCAATGAACAAACTTCAAAAGGAGAAAACCAGCATGTCTCCCAAACCCAAGAGCTGGAAGCTGCCTGGACTAACGTGAAGGGCAGAAGAGTCTCATTGTTTCATCGTCTCCATCATTACCCGCCATTTTGTTACCATGTTCTTTTATGTCTCCCTTTTTAATACACGCTCTCCAGGGAGTGATGAGGTCCCATGTGTTTCTATAGACCTCCCCAGCTGTGATATGAAGAGTGCATTGGAGGACTGCCACACTGGTCCCTTTCCTCACCTACAACTCCTAAAATCCTTTGGCTCTACTACGGAGTCTAGCGGTCAGTCATCAGGGTTCTCTCTTCCATCTGACCTCTTCTCTCAACACTGCAGTGACGGTTTCATAGATGTGTACAAGTCAAAACACATAGAGGTGAACACTTCAAACTGTGTAATTTACACCCTATCAATCCCACCTCGTTAATTAAAAAAAAAAAAAAAATCCCCTTGACCCCACATCCCTTCAGCCACTGGTCAGTTTTTAAGCTCCTCTTATGGTAAAATTCCCCAAAGCGCTATCTTAAACACCTCAGGTCCAGTCTCTAACACATTTTGACTATCTCTTTTTTAAGACTTATTTTATTTAACTTTATTTAGTTAATTTATTTTTCGATTTGATCAGAAAGGGACAGAGTGAGAGAGAGAGGGAGGGAAAGTGAGAAAGCAACCCACCAGGTCGGGACTTGAACTACAGTTGGTCATGTGGGAGTCCAGTGCCTTTAACTACCACACCATCTGCCAGTTCCTCTTCTTTTTTTAAGAGAGAATTTTTCCTATAGGGTGTGCGTGTGCTCACCTGAGATACAGGGAGAGACAGAGAGACAGATAAATAATCCCCCAGGGGCAATGGCCACGCCACAATCCCTTTTCCTCCCTTCTTCTCCCAGGATCTTGGACACACATACACAAGCTCCTGATGTGAGTTTAAAGCTGCTGGGTCTGGGACTCAAACTGCAGTTGACCATATGGGAGACTAGTGACATAACCGTTCGCTATGTGCTGACCCTCCATTTTGACTATCATATTGTACTTTCCTCCCTTCCCCTGCTCCATGCCAGCCACACTAGCCACCTTGCTATTCCTAACTCTCCAAACAGGTTTCTGCCTCAGGATCTTTGCACTCTGCCTCTAGGAAGCAAGAAGGATACCTCACTTAAGAACTTAGCTCAGTTGTCACCCCAGTGAGCCCTCCCTTAACTATTCTACTTAAAACTGTTCAGGTTAGTCAGTGGTATGTTGGTTAAGGCACCTGGATTCCACATGGCTGACTGCACCAGGTTCAAGTCCTAAATCCAGTGACTTGAAAAATACACCAGATTCATGTGGATGCATGCCCAAAGTACTGGAGGAAGAAATGGAGAAGGAATTACATCATGACCCCCACCTGGGGTGCTTTCTCATTCTCTTTCTCTCTCTCTCCAGGGAGCACACATGCCTTCTGGCAAAAGCAAAGCAAAGAAACAAACAAAAAAAACCCTGCAATTCACGTAACTTTTCCTATCTCCCTACCTGGCCTGATTGTTGATATGATGTAGCACCACCTGTCCACTATATTTTCTTATTCACTGAACGGCTTCCTCAACTAGCACATTAGTTCCAGGCAGGCCCTGTATGCTGAGGTTAAGTGGAGTACATACAAAGCCGGATCCCACAGGCTGACTGCAGTTTGAATCCCGCCCCCAGCAGCCTGAAAGACAAGCTGTCAGATACATGTACCTGTGTACCCAAAATCGTGATGGCATGTAGAGGTAAGAGGAAATAGGACTGGCCCCCAAGGGGGGCCATTAGGGGCTGTGGTGCTCAAGGCACTGGACTCCCAGATGGCCAACCACAGTTCGAGTCTCGGACCTGGCAGCTTGCTTTCCCACTTTCCTTTTCTGTCTCTCTCCGGTTAAATTAAAAATAAAATAATAAGAAGAAGAAAGAAAGAAAGAAAGAAAATGAAATACAAGTTCTTTAAAAGAAAACAAAGAAAAACACACCAGGAACATATATGTGCATGCCCATATTCTGACAGAAGAGGTATGTAGAAAAAAGGACTATGGCATGACCATAGCCATTGAGGGTTGCCTTCTTTCTCTTCCTGTCTCTCCCATCTCTCTCTGATACAAACTGCATTCCCAGATGCCCAGCTTCCCAGATCAAGAACTTCATTATAAATCCCATTACAAATCCCCATATAGAAGCAGCTCCAGTCAGGTGTACCACCCTTAGTCCACTTAGTTATGGCCAAGGGAATAAGCATGTAGCCACCAACAGCATTTTTCACTAAAAGGGCATGTAGTCCATACAAGACTATTTATATACTTGTTAAACATCTTTAAGCTGTCCTTATGCTTAACTTACAAACATTCCATTTAGAAAACTAGTGCATTTTAATAATCACTTTGAAGGAAGCCTTTAATAAATGTTTGGCAGAATTCGTTCATGTTGAACAGACTAAGTTTAACTGTCTCATTTAAAATTCAAATTCCTTTAAACCACTTAACCAGCAGTACTAGATTTAAGTCTTTTTTAAACAGTACTTCAAATGCTTGTCAAGAAAATTTTCCCAAGTGCTTAACTTTTTTAAAGAATTATTTTATTTAACTTTATTTATTTACTTACTTATTTTAATTTGACCAGAGGGACACACAGAGAGAGAGAAAGTGAGAAACCAAAAGCTGCCAGGTCTGGGACTTGAACCTTAGTCAGCCATGTGGGGGTCCAGCACCAGTAACCACCACGCCACCTACCAGCCCTGTGTTTAACTCTTATAATAAACAAACAAAAAATAGTTACTTTCTAAGTTCTCTGAGACACTTTAGTTGCAGACTTAGTAACATTTCAAAATATCTTTCAACTAAAAATCACAAGCTTAAAAATATGTTTGGCACTTTTTAAAAAAGAATTAATTTAATTGTATTATTTTTAAATTTGACCAGAGAGAGACAGAGAAAGAGAGAGGGGGAAGTGAGAAAGCAAGCTGCCAGGTCTAGGACTCAAACCAGTCTGCCATGTGGGGGTCCAGCACCTTAATCACCACACTACCTGCCAGCCTGTCAGGCATTTTAAAATTCGATTCTTAAAGCCAATGTCACATGCTGAATATGCCAACTATGTTTAAATACTTAAAGTAGCAAATACTGGTTTGTCTCAATTAATATAAAAACTATCCCTGGATTTCCAAAAGCACTGATGCCATGCCTACTTAGACATCAGAAAATACTTATTGGTGGCTACACACCTTCTCCCTTGGCTATAGTTAGGTGGACTAAGAGTGGTACGTCTGACTTGAGCCTGAGCCGCTTCTATGTAGGGATGTGGAATGGGATTTATCATGCAACTCTTGGTATGAGAAACTGGGAGGCTGGGAATGCTGTTTGTATCAGAGAGACATGAAGAGACAGAGATGGTTTCCTAATCTTTTGGGAATTTGTAATCCTTATATATTTGAGAACAACGCTTGTGAGGTTCTGTCGAGGGAATTCCACTGTGGAGGCCGCCAGCAGGCGGACCAGTTCATCACCGGGATGACAAAGAACTCAAGTGCAGGGACTTCAAGAGTGAATTAACTACCTTAGTCTATTTAATGCAAAATGAGAATACCACCAAACAGTTTCTGACCTTGACTAATCTCGTAATTACTCGGGGACTCAAACTCTAGGATTCTTATAAGCCATTGTGCTATATGACTGCTTAAATTCAGGAAAGGAAAATCAGACCCTATTTTTGGACATATGCACATACTAGCACGTATGTCTCTCAATTTCTTCTGCTTTAAAAAATATCTGGCTAGTTCCATGGACTGGTGGCTAGGACAGCTGGATCCCACATGGCTGATCATGCAGTTTATCCTGATGAGGGGTGCTTTCTCCTCTCCCTCTGTCCCTGGTGAGTACAGATACCCTCCAGCAAAATAAAAAAAAAACCCTGAATTTACAGAACTGAAATTATGAGATTCCCATTATAAAACCATCTAAGGGTTCTTCTCGTTCAAGACATTATTTCCTTACAGATTAGCTAATGACTGGGGGAAGGTGAAAGAGGTAGCAGTTGTGAAATCATTGTGCTCAGGGTCACTAGTCATTGACTATCCAACAGGAATTAATACATCTCAGAAAACCAAGAAAAAAATAAGAGTCTCTTTATAAAAAAATTGTGATTTACATTGGACTTTCAAAAACACAACTATTTTTCAAAGCATGCTGTTTCCGTTGTTTTTTTTTTTAAGATTTTTGCTATAGGGTGTGTATGCTCGCTGGAGAGACAGAGACAGAAAGCGAGAGATCACTGCAAAAGGAGAATGGCCATGTTGCAATCCCTTCTTCTCCATTCTCTTCTTGGAATTTTGGGCACACAAGCACACATGCCCAGTTTGAGTTTAAAGCCGCTGGGTCCAGTACTCAAATCATGGTCAACTGCATGGGAGTCCAGCAACATAACCATTACACTATCTACTGTTCCCTCAGTTGAGGATTTTTGAAACAGAAAATTGTAAAGAACAGAGGAAAAAATCTGAACAAAGGTCACAGAAATCAGTTATCAGAGACCTAGGAAGCTACAAGATAAGTTTCAACATGTACATAATAGGCTAAATGGCTATTTATTAGTAGAAAAATGACAAATTTTTGTCATTCCCGTGACCTGAAGCAAGTTGTAAACTTGGTAGAAAAGATGCATATTGAATAAAAGGAAATAAAAAGTGATCTAGTAAGATCTGCAGACCTTGTTCTGTTAAGGACAGTCAAGATTTTAGAAATAACAAGAAAATCTTGGGACGGACAGCACAATTTTTAGTTATCAAATCTGCGTCACGCTCTGAATATATGGCCAGCAGTATCAGCCACCCAGAGCTGACCAGTGATGGGTGGCACCTACAGCAGACACAGTCTTATCACTGGCTGAGGCAGAGTGTGTGATCTGATACCAAGGAGCGGGGAGGCAAGCTAAGCCGGAAACTGGAAATCCCAAGTGTACTGATCAGTGTGAAGAAAGATTTTCCATTGTTGCTATTTGTATTTGTTGTTTTTTTCCAGGACCAAAGTGAAAAAAAAAAAAAAAGGCTCTGTTCCTTTGGCAAGATTCCTGGTTGGAATCCTCTCCAGAGAGGGTTCTAAACTCCCATCTGAATACCTACCCAAATGTCCATACAGAATTCTGCTGTATTAAAATTACTATTAATTCATCCAAGGTAGACATATATCATGACTAAGACAATTGAGATCTTCTAGCTGAAAATGCCATCAAATAATTCAAAATATTACATGGAAAACCATGTCTTAAACTAGGTACTTATTTTCCGATCATAATTATTCCAGTGTCTTCCATATAATTGCTCCCATAAATACTTTTCTAAATATATCAAAGAGATTCTCTTTCTATCAGTTAATGGAGTCAAATCCATTCCAAATTAGGAGTTCTTATGTGTCTTATTCAGCAGACACTATGATTCTATCTTCTTGTTCTCTAGAAATCCATCAGCTGTATGTTTCAATATAGAAGTGCTTTCTTTCCTTGTCATGGTAGCAAAAAGCATATCCATCATTCCCAAGGTTTCTAGCAGTTCTCTTTGGTAATCAATCTCTTTTTCCACAAGTCCTTGGAGTAATAAAAACTTTTTATCCACTACAGGTGACTGACCAATCACAGGCAGATATATATCTAAAAAAAGAGAGAAAACACATTATCTAGAAACATCTTTCGATACAATAAGTGAAAAGCAAGTTAGAAAAAGTATGAAAATAGTAAATATAAAGATATTGAAAATTCTGTATTTATTTTACAACTTACGATTTTAAAAAGTCTAGCAATCCATCTTTAGAAAGTTTTTTTTTTTTTAAATTTAACTTAATTCATTTATTTAAATTTAACCAGAAAGGGACAGAGTGAGAAAGCAAAAGAGAAAAGGAGAGTGAGAAAGCAAGCTACCAGGTCCAGGACTCAAATTACAGTCAGCCATGTGCAAGTTCAGTGCCCTTAACCCCCATGCCAGGGAAAAATGTATATTTCAAGAAAAGTAATTACAGAAAATATAGGGTGAGGGGTTTGACTTATTTGAATTTTCCCATTAAAGAAACAGTCACGGTCGTTATACTTATGAAAAAAATTATTTAAGGGCCCAGATGGTGGCACAGTAAAACATGATGCTCTGCAAGGCTGACCCAGATGAGAAGGCTGCGAATTCAGTTCAGAGACCCCCCTGAGTACACACGGCACATATGAGCCCACAGTACATGGCTGGCTACAGCTAGAGACGGGTCACAGCTTCATGACTCTGTTGGGACTGCTGTCTTTGTTGGTCTATCTATCTCTCTGTGTCTCTTGCTCATGGAAGAAATAGATAAAAACTTTCAAAAAAATATGTTTTTTAATAAAAATTATAATAACTCCAGTCCCACCATGTAAAAGTCATACCACCGTTTTTACTCTATTTTATACTGCATCTATTACTGTTGTTTTCTCCAAGAAAATCACTAACAGAGAATTGACGAAAATAAGATATTTTGATCTAGCCAATTTCCAAATTTGAATCTGATATTTTACAAGCATGTTTAGATTTTCAAATTTTAACAATTACTTACCAATAATTATTTCAGCAACATTGATCAAAACAGGGGCAAATCTTGGCTGAGACAGATTTCTACAAAGCAAAAATTCTATTTAATGAAACTTACAAACTTAAAAAAAAAATCCTTAAGACTAATTATATTGTTTTGCTAGTTCTCTGCAAAGACCAAACAAACTGCCCCTCACTTAGTGATAAATAACTTCAGGTGTAAAAATACAAATGTCCCGTAGACACACAACATACCTTATCAAAAAATTAAGAATGCGACTGATCTCCTTTTCATCCCGACCTGCGAGGGCATTTGCAAGGACTCCTCTTCGATTTAGCTCCTTTATGATGGAAACTGTAATCTCGGGTGTCTTTATTGTACAACTGGGCTGTAAAAATTTTGAGAGTCAATTTGTACAAGTAAAAAATCAGTGCCTTGCACTAAATTACCCAGTTTGAGTCTTTTTTTTTTTTTTTTTGGAGAGGTTTTTGCTATAGGGCGCCTGCGCTCGCCAGACAGACAGAGACAGAGAGACAGAAAGCGAGAAATCACCCCCCCAGGGGGGATGGCCATGCCGCAATCCTTTCTCCTCCATTCTCCTCTCAGGATCTTGGACACGCGTGCACACGCGCCCGGCGTGAGTTTTAAGCCACCGGGTCAGGGATGCAAACTGCGGTCGACTATGTGGGAGTCCAGTGACATAGCCATTACGCTAACTGCTGGTCCCAGTTTGAGTCAGTTTTTATGGTCAGAGTTCTAAGTCATGGTAATTGCTCAAGTAATAAAACTGCTTTTAAAAATGTTTTTCACTCACCTCGAGGACTCTGTCGAGTGCCTTGGAGATCCGAAAGTTTTTCAGATCCCTGTCATACAATTCTAGGTGTTTCTTTGCTGGCCTACTGATCAAAATGTCATCCTGTATTGAAAAGTAAATTTATAAATGAGAAAAATCAACAGGTGTATCCAATTAAAATATTTTCATAATGAAGTAGTATGTTTTTTAAACAGGATGTCCCTGAACTATATCACAAATAATGTTCATTTGACTATATTGCAGAATGAATGAAAATTGAATAATGTCACACCAACGTGTTCTTACTCTTTTAACTTTGAACTACAACACACATAACTGTCACAATTCTGAGCAAAAATTACTCATTTCTATCCTCTTTACATGGCAGGCAGTATGATTTAGTAGAAAGGGAAATAAAACAAGAAATCAAATTACTGAGACCTTGTCCAAACAATTCTGGGTACTAGTAATAAAATTTTGAATCACTCATTATTCCTTTCTACCTCAATCTTCTCAGATGTCAGATGTGGACACTACTGACTACTATTTTTGGGGGTTGTTTAGAAAATCAAATCAGATAATGCATAAAAACCATTATTCTGAGTATGGTAAAGCACAATAACATTATAATTCAGAGGAACAAATAAAGTAGTCCTTGTTCCTCATGTCCCCAAATCTAGCAATCTAGACAATTCTGATGCAGAGAAAAGCAAAATAAAGTTAAATGCCATGTGAACTGTGCTTTCCAAATAATGAGCAGAGACGGAGCTGTCTACCTTAACAGATTTCACCATTGAAAAAAATATGAGAAATGCAAATACCCGTTGCTTCATGTAATTTTTTCCTTTAATAAAGGTTCGATATGCAGGCCTTCTTCTCCTGGGAAGAGAATCCTTCTTTGCTTCAGATTTCTTATGTTTAACACTCAATATTCCATTGGTCATTCCTACAACTATTGTCTCATCTTCATGCTAATAGCAATTAGAAAAATAAGTCAGTCTAACTCATAACTTACATCCTTTTACTTCAAAATTAACACCTTTAACATGTCTACTGCTTAAGCCTGTTTTCATCAACCGTTCTGTTCATATACAGTCAGTCTATGTAAAAAGAGTAAAATCATTTTTTCCTTTAGGATGCCATGACACAACTTAGACTCATAAAATATCACTGGTAAAATTCGTATAGTAATACACAATTAACAGCATCAAAGGTTACTAGGTGGCATGACTTTCTACAATCTTGTCCAATAAAATATTTTTAGTAAGTTTTTCTTTCCCATTTCAGATTTCAATATATGTTCAAATGCCTTCCTGCCCACATGTGGCTCCTCGTGACTTGACAGTATGTACATCAGAAAGAGCAATCAACAAAACAAGAAACACACTTCGGTTTATAGCCCCTTTTGCTCTCCACCTTCTCTTCTACTCAGAGTCAACTTGCCTTTCGAGAGTATTATAATAGAATATACCCTTGAGTTAAATAAGAGCTTTTCTCAACTTATCAAGCCCTGCCCTTAATATTAACAACGTCTACAGCACTGTACTTCGTTTGAAGCACTATAGTGAGTGGGAACTAAATCTGAATTCATGCTAAGTTATTAGGTGACTTCAAAAAGTCCGGGGAAAAGTCTAATTAAATTACAAGTTTATTTTGATGCAAAAATGTTTTAAAGCTCACCCATAGTTTTTTTCAGAACACAAACTTTACATAAGGCCCCTTGTATTAAGATGAATCACGTATCCTATCTATCTTCTTAACTCGAATAATTAATATGGCAAGAAAACTGTTCAAACCCAAAGTCCTAAAATTCTATTTTAGTTTCATTTAATAGGCAAGGTTAGTGACAGCTTTAAAGAGTACTAAAAATACTTACTGCAAGTGCAAGACTCAAGATTGATGCTGCATAATCAAAACTATGGACTACTTTGTAGGAAGCTGTGCTATATACTTTTACTTTCCTAATAAAAAAGGAAAAATTCACCATAAATCATCTTGGAAACATAAAACAGGGAGAAAACTAGATACCTTGTAGCATCATCTAGGTCATTAGATAATATGTACTTATGTACTGTTCTAGAACATTAACTAACAAAATAGTATTTATTTAAAAAAGTAGTATTTGGACCACATTAATGTACAGAAATATTCACTTAAAGCTTTTAAATTTTACAGAAAATAAAATATATACATAGATTCATTATGAAAACTTCAAAATCTATGTATAATAATAATTTTAAAAGAAACTACAGAATAACATTATTTTAAAGAATTACTATTTAACAACATTGCTTAAGCATATGAGTTAAAACAAATCATGTCAAGGTAGAAAATAAGTAGCTATATGTAAATAAAAGATCAAAACTATTTTCAATGCTTTTTTCATGAAAATCATCAGAATATTTACCATATATACTGCTGAAGTAACTCACTTTCTCAAGTTGTAACACTTATACATCAATAGTAATGAACGAGAAAATTAAAATGCTAACCTATCCAGTGAGCCAGAGAGTAACCTCTGTCCAGAACTGCTCAGACATAAACATGTCACAGTTTTGTGATGATTTTTCAAAGACACTAGCAACTGTCCTCCTTTCAACATGTCCCAGACTTTAACATAACGACCTCCTATAAAAATAAATAACTGTTAGTTGGATATTCTAAATTGTAAAGATCTGCAAAGCATTTTTCACTGGACACAACACAGCACAGAGGCTGAGTGAGGGATTCTGGAGCCAGATTGCCAGGTTCAAATCCTGTCTCTACCACTTCCTGGGTGTGTGACTAATAACAGTTCCTACCTCACCGAATTGTTACAACAACTAAATAATTTCATATTTGTCAAGCATACAGAACTGCCTGGCAAAATACTTTAAGTCTAGTAGACAAAACAGAAAATGTTTTTATGGGGAGGTTCCTATCTACCCTAACTAGGGAACAGGGGCTGGAACCCAACTCTCAATCCCTCTCTCTCCACTCCCATGTGACAGCACATCAGAGGGATCACAGTGTGAAATGACTGGTCCAGTCTACCCTTTATTTTCAGGGTCTAAGGACCTTAAGGGATTGTCAAGGTCACACAATTATCTAATGGCAGTGATTAGCTACAGGTTTCCACTCTGTTCAACTCAATCTTATCTCCATTTCTCAAAAGAACAAGAAAATAGGTATGTCTGACAAGGTTATCAATTAACTTTTAAATTAAATCATTACAATCTCAACCAGGGAAAGAGTACAAAACAGGTAACTTCTATCTGTATTTTAGAACTAAGGGGAAAAAGGCTACACACACGGCACAGATAAGCTTTCAATTGTACTTTCTCTCTATACATTCCTCTAATGTCAGCACATTTTTACTTCATTGACAAATGAAAAAAGCTAATTCCCTTCACCCATTATACTTATAAAAACGTACTGTGTTCAACATAACCAAAAAACCTCCATTCCATCTTGTTAAAAAAAACATATTGACACCCCTTTTACTCCACAGAACCCCCTCCTCTAGCACCATCAGCTAATTTGCTGGTAAGGGTATCTCAACTGAGAGTCTCATCACAAGAGACAAGCCTGATCCTAAATCGGAAGGAACCTGATTTCAAATGCTGCTACAGATCTCTTAGGCAAAATAACAGTAAGATGACCTATACTTAGGGGGGTCAAAGAAGATGGCACAGGGTTAACATTATCTAGGTAGGCCTCAAGTTGGGGGACTTTAGATCTTCCACTTACACTTTGCCTTGGACAAATCAGTTAAAACATTGATTTCCTGAGCTGTAAAATAGGGAGAAAACTACCTTTCGGCATCATCTAGGGCATTAGATAACATGTATTTAACAACACAGTGCCTGGCTCAAGCTAAGTGCACAATAAATGTAACTGCTTCCTAATCCCACTTAGCAAACGTTTCAGTAAAACTTAAATGTGCCATTCAACTACATACTGATAAATTATAAATAGCAACTGGTAAAGAAATATCTGATTCAAGACCAACTATATTGACCAAAAGCTATTTTTAAAAGAAATACCTGCTGATACTAGAAGACCCCCAGAGGGAAAAAGCAGGACACTCTCCACTGGCTGCCCATGCTCAACAGAGAGAACGCTTTTATTTGTTCGTGCATCAAACATCTTCACAGTATGATCGTATGACCCTAAAATGCAATGTTTATATTACGTAAGTTTCACTGTGTGTATATATAAAACCAGACACGCATTTCTTTTTAAAGCTAATTTTTTTAACTTTATTTATTTTAATTTGATCGGAGAGGGACAGAACAAGGGAGAGAGAGGAAGTGAGAAAGCAAGCCGCCAGGTCCAGCATTTGAACCGTGGTTGGCCATGTGTGAGTCCAGCACTCTTAACCACCACGTCACCTGCCAGTCCCCAGACATACAATTTAAAAGAAAAATAAGCTTAGATGGAATTTTAAAAAGACGTGTAGCTACAATCCCTCCACTACCACTGGCTGTCTTGGAGACACACTATTACTTACACTACAGACTCTTCCTTGCTCTGATCTGAAATTATTCCTATGTTCAGACCATGGTCACTATTGAATCATCTGGCAATCTTTGTACAGGTACCCACAAAAGTTGAACTGCACTGTCTTTACTCCTTCACTGCTGGAGGCTCTCTAAAAACCAGGGAACTAAACTCATTATAGTTCTGACTTTCCACTATAGTTTCAAAACAGCCTGATGTTTTCCTACACGTCTGAAGCACAGACATGAACAACTAACTAAAGAAGAAAAAATATAAAGAACTGGATGATTCATCAGAAACATTCCTTTATAAAAATTTTTATATATTCCATCTGAAAGAGTCCAAGAGCAGCACTAAAGTATATCCCAGAAAGACAATCTATTTCAGGAGGATAAAAAAAAGAATTCACCAACCTGTTACAAAGAGGTCTGGGTTCAGTTTGCTAGCACATCCACACCTTACATAATCAGTATGTTCTTTGAATGTCAGAATTTCTTTGGAGTTTGGAATATCCCATAATTTAACTGTATAATCATCAGCTCCAGAGACTACATGGTATTTGTCAGCTGTAAAATCTACTGTATGAACTGCTCTGAAAGATCAAGGATCAGTATATTAAAAAAATTATATCTTTGGCAACCTATAATATAAAATGTTCCTTTTCCCCAGATAACAACAACAACAACAAAGCAGCTCGCTTTCAGGGAATATTTATACAGGGAAATCAGGAGAGAAAAATAAAGTCTTTAAAAACAGGAGTTTGCCCCAAGCCAATTTAAAAATGCAAATACCCTGTATTATGAAATTAATATTAGTAAACAAGAACTTTAAAATTATACTGTCTAAAACTTTAACAATTCTACTTAGCTGCTAAATAAAAGTGACTGTTCTAAATGCTGAAACAAAGGTATTTTTCTTTAATTTATAAAATGTCAAAAGTTTCCTTTAACAACTCTAAGACTGGAGCTAGTAGGTGGCATAGCAAGTAAGGCACTGGATCCCACATTGCCAGCTGTGTAGTTTGAGTCCCAGACCTGGCAGTTTGAAAAATCACACAAGATCCACGTATGTGCATGCCCAAAATCCCAAGAGGAGAATGGAGAAGGGACTGTGGCGTGGTCATACCCCTGGGGGTAATTTCTCACTTTCCCTCTCTCTGTCTCTCTCTGGCAAACATACATATCCTATAGCAAAAATTAAAAACAACAAACAATCTCCAAAAGACTTCCCAGTATTGGCATCAGCAAATGGCATAATGGTTCTATCACTGGATTCTCAAATAGTCAACAGCAGTTAAGAGTCCTGGGCCTGGTGGCTTAAAAAACGTGCCAGATGTGCATGCATTCCCCAAATCCCAGAGGAGAATGGAGGAGAAGGGATTGCAGCGTGCCCGTCACCCCTGGGGGGGGGGGGGGGGGGGGGGTGAATTCTCTTTCTGTCTCTCCAGCAAGCACACTAGCCCTATGGTAAAAAATCTCTCTCAAGAAGAAAAAAAATAAAAATAAAAATAAAAGACTTCCCAGTATATAGGATCATACTGAGTAAATTTCTGATATATTTTAAATATTTCACTGATGGGACAAGACCATTAATAATACACAATAAAAAAACACTTTTTTTGACATTTTAAATCAGAAGCAAATTTCAGCAATGACGCTGGTAATCCAGAAACAAAGTTATAATATAAAATTATAATAGCTATTTATTTCTAAGGGCAAAATCCTACAAATCCAAGAAGAAAACTCTCCTTCTGACTTGATTTCCACACGGGAGCCTCTGCGATAGAGCAGGCTGACAGAGCTTTCATTAACTAGGTGACCTCTAGTTCAGTGGTGCCTCACCTCACTGAGTCACAGACCCCACTCTGAGAAGTTTAATAAAAGGTAGAGAACTTCTCCCTTCTTAAAATCTGCCACATACAATTCTAGGGAATTCATGAACTTCACAAAACCAGACCATGGAACCCAAGTTAAGCACTCTCTGAACCACCAGGAAATAAAGTACATACAGGTATATAATCTTCATAAAACTGTTCTCTGTTTTTATCTAAAGCCTGGAGAAAGAACAGAGCTTACAACAAAAACTTAAACAAACAGTAGGGAGCACAGAAAACCCAAGTGTCTCTTACTTTGTATGGCCTTCGAACTGCCTGAGGGGAGCCCTCCCACTTATATCGAAAAGCTGCACTCCACCATCTTCACTGCCCGCCACAAGCAATCTACCATCCTGTCGAAAAGTAGCACAGTATGCTGTGTCTTTAAATCGGGAGAAGGTTTTTATAGGTTCCTGGGAGTATCGGCCATAAATGTGAATCTACAAGATAAAAAAAGTGTTTTACTATATGGCTCAAGATCAGTAGTATATTATATAAAAGAAAAAGTAAGAAATAGAATACTGTACTTACCCTTGAGGAGGCTGTTACAGCATAATTATAAGGAGGCTGTGGAGAAAAGTCTACTTTTGACACTGCACCGAACTCCTTAATCTGAACAGGGGTCTTAATGAAAAATAATATAGAATATTAACAGAGTTAAAATTGGAAAGATCTAATTAAGCATTATATAACTTCTGACAAAGTGTTTTTGTTCTTAGTAACATTTATTAGGTTGTACTTAATATAAACATACGAAGAAAGCAAAAGAGGTCCCTGTTTCATTACCCAGACTATCTCTGTTGCCATTAAAGTAAATAAACACAGGATTAAAAGGCCAATATTTGATGTCTTCAGTTACTAAGTTTCCTGTGATCCTTATCAGAAATAAAATAAAAAGCCTATCCCAGCATTTAACAATGTATTTTGTAAATGGCACAATGATCATGCCATGCAGGCTGTTAAACAGCTTGCCTTGTTTCACTTAATAACACATCTAATCTAACTTTTTGTATAAGCAATAAATTTACCATCCACTGTAAGAATACCATAATTCCCTGTATCAGTCCATTAGTGACAGATGTTTTCTAAGATTTCTCCTATTACAAGTATATTTCAACAAACATCTTTATACACACATCTTAGCAAACTTTGGGAGTATATCCATCCAATATGTCCCAAAGTGCAAGAGTATTAGGCCAAAGGTATGTGTGTTTTTAAGATTATGATAGATTTTATGAAATTGCCTTTTAGAAAATGTGTACCAGTGTCCCTCCCTCTAGTAGCAATGACAATAAAATTTGTTCATTTGAGCTAACAGATGGAAAATAGTATTTATTATCTTAACTTGCATTTCTTTATTAATGAGTAAAGCTGTGCCTCTTTTAATATATTTATTGACCATTTCCCACAAACTTCCCAATTCCAAGCTTTGTCTATCATTATATTTATTGAATAGATGTCTAGTTTTTAAAAAATCATTTCTAAGGGACCAGCAGTTAGTGTAATGGCTATGTTGCTGGACTCCCACGTAGTCGACCGCGGTTCGAGTCCCGGACCCGGCGGCTTAAACTCACGCCGGGCGCGTGTGTGCGTGCCCAAGATCCCGAGAGGAGAATGGAGGAGAAGGGATTGCGGAGTGGCCATCCCCCCTGGGGGGTGATTTCCTGCTTTCTATCTCTCTGTCTCTCTCTGTCTGTCTGGCGAGCGCATGCGCCCTATAGCAAAAACCTCTCCAAAAAAAGAAAAAAAAAAAAATCATTTCTAAGCCTTTTTTGGATGATATAAAAGAACTAATTTCACACCACTTTTTCCTTAGATAAAGAAAGGCAAGAAAACATCTTCTGGCATATGATATTCAAATTCTAAAATTTAATTAATTGGACATTTAATTAATCAGGCAATAGGATAATCTTCTATTCTGTGTTAAGCACTTACATGATTAAACTGATTAAGCAATTCAGACCTTTATATAAAATTCCAACAAAAAATATTGAATTATCCATTCAACCTATTGGGTCATTAGAAAAGTCATGACATAGTTTTCTATGCAAAAACATCATGACTTTTCCAACGACTCAATATAAGCTACCAATAGATATTTTTGGTTAATAGTTCTCTGTTGGAGTACCCAAAGTATAACATGTATAGAAGAAACTGACATAAACGCAAACCCTCTTCCTTCATTATCTCCCATACTCACCTTATAGTTGTTCCAGTACAGAGTATCTTGGGTGATTTTTTCACCAAGTATAGGATATGTCTGAATAGCTGCAGGCTTATAACCAGCCATAATTTCATATAATTGCACTGTTGCCCAAGGGTCAATAGTTTGAAACTGATATTAGAAGTAATTATACTGACTGTGCCTTATGTCTGAAAAAGAAAACATTTAAACAGACATATTATTCATAAACTTGTACAGTAATAATTTTCACTCTGTCTTCTTTCAAAACGGTGTGTGAAAGTTATAGGTAAGAGGGACCAGCAGTTAGCAATAATGGCTATGTCGCTGGACTCCCATGTAGTCGACCGTGGTTCGAGTCCTGGACCGGTGGCTTAAAACTCACGCCGGGCGCATGTGTGTGCGTGCCCAACATCCCAACAGGAGAATGGAGGAGAAGGGATTGCAGCGTGACTATCCCCCCAGGGGGTGATTCCTCGCCTTCTGTCTCTCTGTCTCAGTCTGGTGAGCGCACATGTCCTATAGCAAAAACCTCTCCCCCCGCAAAAAAAAAAAAAAAAAGATAGTTATAGGTAAGTGACCAATACACCATTTTAACTGTAACTCAAATTACACTATAAAGGAATAATACAGATAAGAGCTACCATCCTTCACCCTCTACTTAGGTGTACAGAGGCTGTTCACACATGTCCTCACACCTACGCAACCAGCTTACATCTGGGGATAAACAAGGCTCAGTCTTCCAGCAGCCAAACCAGAGAGAAGCACACTGGCTTCTCTGAATAGAGTGTTCATTCACTGAACGGAAAATATTAAAATGAAACTGCAAATACAAAAGTTTCCTGAAATTAAGCTTAAGATGATCTTTATGAGAATACGATCTAGAGGCTTGGCTTACTGAAAGTTTAAAAATACCAAGAAAAAAGTAAAACAAGCCAATATTCTAATACAAAAGATAATTAAATTTAAAAACTTAAAATAAAAGTAAAGGCTGGGAACCAGGAGATGGCATAATGGTTACGTTGCTGGACTCCCCTGTAGTAGACCATGGTTTAAGTCCCAGACCCGGTGGCTTAAAACTCATGTCAGGTATTTGTGCATGTGTGCCCAAAATCCAGAGAGGAGACTGAAGATGGGACTGTGGTGTGGCCATCCTCCCTGGTGGGTGACTTCTCACTTTCTGTCTCTCTGTCTCTGTCTCTCCAGTGAGCACACACAACCTACAGCAAAAACTTCTCTTACAAAAAATAAATTAATTAATTAAATGCTGATGTTCTGATACAGGAGCTTAAAATTAAATTAATTTTAAAAGATTTAAACAGTAGAAAACTTGCTGAAATTAAGTTCTAAATTAAAGTACCTGATTAACATAAAGTAAAACTGGGGCCAGCAGATGGCATAATGGCTATGTCGCTGGACTGTGGTTTGAATCCCAGACCCGGTGGCTCAAACTCACGTCAGGCGTGTGTGCATGCGTGCCCAAGATCCCGAGAGGAGAATGGAGGAGAAGTGATTGTGGCAAGGCCATCCCCCCTGGAGGGGTGATTTCTTGTTTTCTGTCTCTCTCTGGTGAGCACATGTGCCCTATAGCAAAAATCTCTCCAAAAATAAAGTAAAACTTTTAACTAATTAAGTCAAAATACCTCTTCAGTACTAGTCAATTGCAAAAGAGATTCAAATGCAAAAGATACTCAATGTTATCAATGATTCTGGTAGCGCTTTTAATCATCTATTCCCAAAAGCCTGAAAACACTACACTGGCACACCAAATTAAATAGGTATGACATGTTTTAAAGGCCCTTTAGATAAAACACAGCAATCAATGATTGAAAGGGAAAAACTGGCCCAGCCACAGCGGTGGACACTACAAAGACACTGCTCTGCAGGCTGGGAGGCCCAAGTTCAATTTCTGTCCAACCTACAGGCCAGGAGTAGTGGTATGAACCCGTAGTCCCAGCTATTCAAAAGGCTGAGGCAAGAGGTTCACAAGCTTAAGGCTGGCGTAGGCAGCAGAACCCTGTCTGAAAAAACTTGGGATGGTAGTGTGTGCCTGTGGTCTCAGCCACTTGGGAGGCTGAGGCAAAAGGATCACAACATAGGGAAACCCTATCTTTAAAAAAGAGTTAAAGGCATGGAGATCACTTTTCTGTTCAGTACTGACAATCTAGGTATTGGGGATACTATGGTGGGTGAAACTGGTGTGGGTTGTGCCCTCACATATTCCAATATTTTCCCTTTGGGCTGATGACTGGCACCAGCTAAGAATCTAGACTCAGTCTTGTCTTTTCCTTCTTCCTCACTCTCAAAGTTCAAGGAGTGATTAGCAAGATCTACTGATTTTATCTCCCAAATCTTTCTAAACTTCATGCCATCCACTTCACCCTTAGTCCCCCTGCCCCAGTTGGGGCCTTCTCATCTAATGAATGAAGAGAACAGAATGGTACATCACCATCAGACATTCCAGGTCTCCCTGACTCCCCCTATCCATTTTCCAAATAGCCGCCAGATGGACTTCACTACAAAACCCAACAATGCCTAGAAAATAAAGTCCAAGTTCCTCAGCATGGCACTTACAGGCCTCTATGGCCTGGCCCTTGCTTAGCTTTACAGCCTCACCTCTTGTTATTAATTCCCAAACATTTATTATTCCCTTAACACACCATGCTTTCTTGTCTCGGTGTCTTTGCTCACTTGTGCTCTCTACCAGTAATGCCCTCTCTCTACTTACTTACTATTTATTAGTTCAGACTCAACTCAGAAATCATGTCTTCAGGAAGCCTCTGACTCCCAGGGCTGAATCCGGACTGTCATCTATAATCCAATCCAACTGTGCCTATTTTTGTCAATGTACAAAATCACATTACATTATAACAATCTCTTTTCTCTGTTAAATTGAATGTCCATATTTGGAATATTTGTTTAAAAGTGCTCAAAGAGGGGCTAGCAAATGGTGTGGTGATTAAGGGCTGGACTCCCACATGGCCAACAACGGTTCAAGTCCTGGACCTAGCAGCTTACTTTCTCACTTTCCCTTTCTCTCTCTCTCTCTTTGGTCAAATTTAATAATAATAATAATTAATAATAATAATAAATAAATAAAATTAAATAAGTCTTTAAAAAATTTTTAAGAACTGCTCAAACAATGTTTGTAGAAAGAAGGAAAGACAGCATTGTGGTGGGTTCCATAAGAAAATACAAAATTAAAATCGTAAGTGGTATTTATAACAGACATTGCTATAGAGCAAAGGTAAAAAAACTTACTATAGGGACCAGCAGTTAGCGTAATGGCTATGTCACTGGACTACCACGTAGTCGACCACGGTTCACGTCCCGGACCCGGTGGCTTAAAACTCATGCCGGGCGCGTGTGCGTGTGTGCGCGTGTGCGTGTGTGCCCAAGATCCTGAGAGGAGAATGGAGGAGAAGGGATTGCGGCATGGCCATCCCCCCGGGGGGTGATTTCTCGCTTTCTGTCTCTCTGTCTCTCTCTCTGTCTGGCGAGCACACACGCCCTATAGCAAAAACCTTTAAAAAATAAATAAATAAATAAATAAAAATAAAAATAACTTACTATAAAGGCCAGAGTATAAATATTTTAGGTTTTATGGCCAAAAGCAAAATAGAAGATATTATATAGTCACAGTATAACCTCCCCCTTATCCACAAGGGATACATTCCAAGACCTCCAGTCGATGCCTGTAACCATGGATAGTATTGAAGCCTATATGTACTGTTTTTTCTACACATATATACCTGATAACATTTAAATTAACTCCTGTAAGAGATGAACAATAACTAATAATGAAATAATTATAATAATATACTGTAATAAAAATCAGGTGAATGAGGTGTCTCTCAAAATACTGAGGTGGCTACAAAAGGGCAGTAGCCTACACATATGGACACTGGACACAGACAGAGATGACTCACATCCCAGCAGACAGCATGAGATTTCATCCTACTATTCAGAACTGGGCAATTTAAAATTTATGAACTGTATATTTCTAGAATTTCCCATTTAATATTTTCAGAGTGCAACTGACAGCAGTAACTGAAACTGTGGAAAGCAAAAGTGCAGGTAAAGGGGGACTATTATACTAACACAAGGGAACTTTAAAAAGTTCAGAGAAAAATGAAGTGAAGTCAGTTTAATTTGGCACAAAAAAAAGTTGAAATCCGTGCATCTTTTCCTAATATGCATTTTCCATGACCTTTTCATATAGCAAGAAAAGTTTCCCAGTTGTAAAAACTGCAAACCCCCCCCCTCCAAATAATTTTAAGTACAATTTTTTGTTTATAAGAAGAATGGAATTCTTCGGGAGAATGTGATAACATTTTGCTTAATCTGGGTTCAAAGTTAATGTTTCTCATCATTAAATAAGTTGCAAACGCTCATCTGTAAAATTCATTTTCTTGGCTCATGGGTACACAAAACAGATACCTGGCCAGATCTACTCCAAGTCCAACTCCGCCTCTTAATAGATAATACAGATGAAGGTATATCTCACTTTAGCTTGCGAGAAATAGCATAATGCTTTAGAGAAAAAAAAAAAAAATGAGCAAAAGTAGCAGTGCTCTGCCAGATGAGCACATGAGGAAAATTTTGGGAGTGGCGGTCGAGGCAGAGGACCACAAGGTGAAAAGCTGCGGAAACAAGAAATGATGTGAAAATGAATAGGAGGACAATGATCTGAGACAGGGTTAGAGGCTAGAAAACTCGGACTTAATGTACTACTGTAATACAATGCAGAACATTAAATAAGTGCTATGAGTAACGTAGAGTACCGAGATCCCAGAAGAGGGTATTTAATTCTACCTGGAAGACTTTCGCAGAGTGGGCCATTTCAGCTGGGCCTGGAAGTGTAACACTAAAACAGCTTCACCACTTATTAGATACGTGAGATGGGAGGGCCATTCGAAACTAACGGAACCTTATAAAGCAAAGACAAAGATGTATATCTGTCTCGATGCGGTGGGGTGCGGATTACTCTGGGGGCTGGTTAACAGTGGACAGGAGAGGAGTGTGATTGTACTGGAGGAAAACCTGGTCCAAGATGAACTGCTGGGCTCCTCAGAAGCCAGTAAACGAGTTTAACCATTCTCCCACGGAGCCTGGCAAACCCCAGAGTAGCACACTTACGGAAGAAAGGCCTGACATGACTCTGGGTCACCCTCAATGGGAGCCGCCTTCACCTACCTCCTCTGGGGCCCGTGGGTCAGCCGAGGCTCGCCAGCTCCAAGGACAATTTATTAGACTTCACCAGCTCTCTACCCTAGACCACTTCGGATCACACGCGCAAAATCACGCGGACCATCAACTAACAGCCGGCACTCACAGCGCACACGGCACACATCCTCCCGTCGCAGGACGGTGACGTAACGGCGCATGCTCTTGAGACTCACGCAGCTGGATGACGCAACGGCCGGCTAGGTGGGCGGGGTGGTCAGGAGCAGAAGGCGTGGCCGGAGGACCGAACGGGGGCCTTGCGCTAGTGCCCCAGCAGTCAAGGGAAGTACTGTGTCTCTGCAGTACTCGGAGTGTAGAGGAAGGAAAAAACAAAAACAAAACAAAACAAAAAACATAAAAATTAAACAACAAAATCCTGGAAGTCCCCCGGACCGCACCGATGCGGAATTTTTTTTGCAAGAAGGCGAAAGAAGAAATCGGAAGTGACGTCGCGGCCAAAACAAGCCCAGGCTTGGGGGCCTATACTGAACCTGTGGCTGTAGATGGAAAGCCGTGACCCACTGTCTGCTGTCGGAGGTGGTCGCGAGGCCCTGAGCGCCCACCTGGTCGGCCTCCTGTCCCTGTCCCCGAGAGCCGCTCGCCGCGGATGAGCGAGAGTTGCCTGGGATTTTTCGGCCGCAGCTGGCCGCTGGCGTCAGAGCGGACTTCCGCCCCCTACAAGAGTCTCCAGCCGGCTCCTGTCCTGGGACACCTGTCGCCTGTGAGGCATCATTCATTTTCATAGCACCTTCTTCTCCTTATAGGATAATAATCAGGATTACGAAGAACCGGGGAGGCTCCTGTTATTGTCCCCTGGGGACGAGTACAGTTGCCACTTTATCTCATTAGGTTTTCTCTTCCTTCATCTCTGGGCTCTTGACAGATGGAGACGATCCTAGCTGTCCTTGGCCTTACCTCTTTTTCTCACCACTGCCTCTTCTTGGTCATTCTCCCCAACCCCCCCCCCCCCCCCCCACCCTCATATTCTTCGAAATTGTGGCTTAGCAATCAACGTCGCTTCTCCTTTCTACAGTAGTGCTAGGATAAGCTTTCTGGTTCCCTCCACCCACGCACATTTGCTGTTTTCGCCTCAAAGGCCGGTAATTCATGCATAAGCCTTGATTTATAACGTGGAAGCTGTTTAGTGCCGGAAAGATTATTACAGATGTCTTTTTTAACCTTCATTCTCATCTTATGAGGTTATACGTTTTGTATTGCACATTTAGCCAGTAGTGACGTTGGGAATGGAAAGCCAGCTGTAACCAGCAAATGTCAGAAATAGAAAAGAGTATGAAACGTTGTTAGCGGTCAGACCAAGAAACATTTATGGAGCACCCAATAGGAACAAGTACCGATTTGTGTGCAAAGATTAGTAAGAGTGGTATGATCCTAGATATGTTTGCTAAATTAAAATTGAATTTAAATTGATATTTTCCGGAGAATGGTAAATGCTAAAATAGAGATATATACAAGATGCTGAGAGAGCTCAAGGGAGTTGAACTTAGCTCACTCCTAGCTAAGAGAATGGGAGAAAAGGTTCTTCCTTCAGGAAGCACAGTTCACGTTGTACAATCCCTTTTTAGGACCCATGGACAACTGTGTTATGCGGCCATCTCCATTTCAGGCCCTGCACTGATTTTCAGTCCTGGTCTCCTACTTTCCTTTTGTTAAAGTGTATTAACATTGTCAACTGTTTCTTGTTTTCCTTAACATGTGTTCTTTTTACAACTATTTCTCCAACGGAAGTTGTGGATTAGTTTAATGCCGCTCCTATTTTAATGTTCTGAGTAATGGAGTCAGTGAGCTAGATGGGTCCCTTTAATATATGAGCTTTTTTCTCCTCTGTCAGGTAGACGTGATGATGACCTGCCCAGCCTATTCAATGGGCTGTTATAATGATCCATCTTTGGAAATGTTTTTCAAACTATAGTTATCTGCAAATGTATGGTTTGATGATTGCTGCTTCACTGCAGTTCTAATGCATTTTTCCTTTAATTCCAATTCATTCTAATTTTAAAACACCCTGAGTCCTCTCGAAATTTCTAAGAGGCAGTAAACCTTAACATGAAAAAAAAAGCTGGATATTATTAATTTTCTTCCTGACTCATGTGATAGTATATCTGGGGCAGTTACATGTCTTAGGAAGACAATTCATAATCTGCATGCTTTATTTTTCATAAAAATCTAAGTAAAGTTGCTAATACTTGATCTAAACAAAAATTAGTAAATATACCTTCAGTTCATCAAAACCAAAGCTTTGTAAAGCCTTGGTCTAGGAATCACAGGTATTATATATTTAACAATGCTAATAAACTCCAGTATAACACGAGTTACATTTTTTTCTTAAATTCAATCCAAGAGCCATCTATATAGACATAGCATGTTTAAAGCAAAAACAAAACAAAAAAGAAAACCTCAAGTAAGAAGTTAAAGTCTTAATGTAAAAGTTTATTTTCATTGTTACTCTGATAGTTTATTCATTTATTCATACAGGAAAGGGAGAAATGGTAACTGAAATTCAGTGATGGAAGTGAAAAATTTTCTTATATTTCATTTGGTCTTCTTCAGAATCCGTAAAGTTAACCGTGGTATCTCTGTTTTACAGATCAGACTGAAGCTCAAATAGCTTGAGTAACTTGTACAGATCACACACCTAAGTAAACGGCAATGCTTGGATTCATACCTAGGTTCTCTGTGTTTGGACGTAGTATGCTTTCTATTGGATATAGATGCTTATGAGAGGTGTCTGGATACCTGATTGAGGATTATTTTATTAATTTTGCCTAAGTTCATATAATACTTCTAATTGTCTTATTTTTTTTCTTTCAGATTTTTTAACATCCAAATTCCAAGAAAACACTGGGTGCCACTTGTATAAAACCAAGAGAAAAATCATGAAGAAATGTTTTAAGTATTGAAATACAGTTGAAATCATGGCTTCGTCAACAAATCTGGATATTGGAGCCCAGCTGATAGTGGAAGAATGTCCCAGCAGCTATAGTCTAACTGGCATGCCAGACATTAAAATAGAACATCCGCTGGACCCAAATTCAGAAGAAGGATCTGCTCAGGGTGTTGCCATGGGAATGAAATTCATATTGCCTAACAGATTTGATATGAACGTGTGTTCTCGTTTTGTGAAGTCCTTAAATGAAGAGGATAGTAAAAACATTCAAGATCAAGTTAATTCTGACCTGGAAGTGGCATCTGTCCTATTTAAAGGTTGAAAGTTATGGTATAAATATCTGCATTTGTTTTAGTTTATTTATTTCATTTTATTTATTTATGTTTATAATTGTGAAGTTCTGTTTGGAAGTCATCTTTTAATGATTTTCTAGAGTCTCACAGAATTCAAAATTAAATAATTTTGAATTATGTAATGTCTATTTTATTTTTTAAATTATTTATTTAATTTTATTCATTCATTCATTTATTTCAATTTGACTAGAGAGAGACAGAAAGTGAGAGAGCAAGCCACCAGGTCCGGGACTCGAACTGTGGTCAGCCATGTGGGTTTGTCCAGTGCCTTAACCACCATGCCACCTGCTGGTCCCTGTAATATCTATTTTTAAAAAGTGCTTTTTAAGTTTTTTTGACTGATTTTTATTATTTACAGTCCAAATTTTCTAATGACGTATTTACTGTGCCTTTTTAATTTTTTTTTTTTTTTTTTTTTTTGGGGGGGGGGAGGTTTTTGCTATAGGGCGCATGCGCTCGCCAGACAGAGAGAGACAGAGAGATAGAAAGCAGGAAATCACCCCCCCAGCGGGGATGGCCATGCCGCAATCCCTTCTCCTCCATTCTCCTCTCGGGATCTTGGGCACGCACGCACACGCGCCCGGCGTGAGTTTAAGCCGCCGGGTCCGGGACTCAAACCGCGGTCGACTACGTGGGAGTCCAGCGACATAGCCATTACGCTAACTGCTGGTCCCAATTTTTTTAAATGGGGAACGAAGGGAGTAGAGAGAGTGTATAAGTATTTTTGTCTGGGTCTCACCACAGTCCAATCCTCGTACCCCTGCCTCCCAGCTAGCTGGGACCACAAGCACAAGGCCACCATACCTACCCTGTTTATATTGGACTTGGAACAAAACCTGGCAGCTTCAGCGCCTACACAGTGGTACCCTCTTGCTTGCATTATAGCTGGGCCCTTTACTGTATCTTTTAAAACATAGGAGAGAAAAATTCCTTGTACCTTTTAGAAATTAATTAACTTAATATTCTCTATTTAAATTAATAATTTGCATTTTCTTCTTAGGTATAATACAATAAAATCTGTCATCATGCTGTGGATTTATTTGTATAATGATCTATTGAAAATATAACTATTGAGGCCGGCAGGTTGCATAGAGGTTAAGGCACTAGACTCCCACGTGGCAGACCATGGTTCAAGTCCTGGACCTGGCATCTTGCTTTCTCATTTTCTCTCTCACTCTCTTTCTCTGTCTTTCTCTGGTCAAATTGAAAAATAATAATAATAATAAAATTAAATAAATACTTTTTTAAAGAATTATCTTATTTAACTTTATTTATTTATTTATTTAAATTTGACCAGAGAGGGACAGAGCAAGAGAGTGAGAGCAAGAGCAAGAGCGGGAAAGTGAGAAAGCAAGCCACCAGGTCCAGGACTTGAACCATGGTCAACAAGTGGGAGTCCAGCACCTTTAACTACCACACCACCTACCGGCCCCTAAATAAATAATTTTTTTAAAAAATTATGGGGCCAGCAGATGGTATAGCAGTTACATTACTATAAATCCCACATGGCTGACCATGATTTGAGTCTTGGACCCGGTGGCTTGAAACTCACACCAGGCACATGTGCTTGCATGCCCGAGATCCCAGGAAGAGAATGGAGGAGAAGGGATTGTAGTGTGGCCATCCCTCTTGGGAGATGATTTCTCACTTTCTCTCACCATCTCTCTGCCCAGAGAGCACATGTGCCCTAAGGCAAAAACCTCCATAAAGTAATAATAATAATAATCATAATCATAATCATAAAAGAAAGAAAATACACCTATTATCATTATCTTAGGATAAATTGCTCAAGATTAACCATGTTTTCCCCAGAACTTTCATTATGATAGTACAAACTTTTTATCATCAAAATATCACTTGAGGGAGCCAGCAGGTAGTGTGGTGGTTAAGGCGCTGGACACTCCTACATGGTCAACCACAGTTTGAGTCCTGGACCTGGTGGCTTGCTTTCTCACTTTCTCTCTCTCTCTGATCAAATTAAAATAAATAAATAAAATGAATCATTCTTTTTTTTAAAATCACTTGATAAACAAAGCCATTATTTCCTCATGCATTTCTTTTTAAATGTCAGCATTAACATAGAACTTTTTTGAAGTGCTTTATCATTAAAATATTATTTTAATACATTTAAATTTATTTTTCTTAGCTGAATGCAATATCCATACATCTCCTTCTCCGGGAATTCAAGTAAGGCATGTCTATACTCCGTCTACAACAAAGCATTTTTCACCCATAAAACAGTCAACTACTCTGACCAACAAACACAGAGGAAATGAGGTCTCTACTACACCTCTGTTAGCAAATTGTAAGTATTTGCCACTGATGTATTAGCCTATTACTATTTGTATAATTGTTTCCATTGTTTGGCTTTGAAACATTTTCATTAAACACATATTCTCTTTTTGAAAGCCTAAGTGGTGTCTTAATAGTTTTAGTAATTTAAAGTTTTTTCATGTATTATTGCCTATTTGAATATTTCATGTGTTATACTTCTCTGTTGTGAACAGATACAGATTGAATGTTAATTATTAAAACCTTTATGGTTTTACTATAAAAGCAATGAGTTATTCTGAACTTTTTACTAATTAAGACATTGTCAGTATTTTTGTTTTCTTGGAGTATAAAGTTTCATGTTTTACATAGAAACTATAGTTCACTTATCATCAAATGACTGTATAGTAAAACTGAGTGCTTTTTATTATAATATTGAACTTGAATGTAAAGATTTGAATAGGAAACCTATTTGAAAACTTTTAACCCATAGTTTTTAAAAATTTAGAATTACTCTGGAGGAAATAAAATGAGTTCGTTTTTCTTTTTCTTTCTTTTTTTTTTTTTTGGAGAGGTTTTTGCTATAGGGCACATGCGCTCGCCAGACAGAGAGAGACAGAGAGACAGAAAGCGAGAAATCAACCCCCAGGGGGGATGGTCACGCCACAATCCCTTCTCCTCCATTCTCCTCTTGGGATCTTGGGCACGCACGCACACGCACCTGGCAGTGAGTTTTAAGCCACCTGCTCTGGGATGCGAACCGCAGTCGACTACATGGGAGTCCAGCCACATAACCAGCTAACTGCTGGTCCCTGAATTCATTTTTCTAATTAAGCTAGAAGATATTATATAGGGCATGAGTATACTGATGAGAGAAGAACAGTTGGCAATTTGATATCAGTAACTGTTTTTGAGAGCATAATGTGAATTTATATATTCTGAAGCATGGTGAAATCTCTAGTTTGTATCCAGTAAGTCCCTCCTGATTTCTGAATCACATGCCATAGTAGTTGAGCTAGGACATTGTCCTCTAGGGCTCCACCTATTGGCCATTTCTGATTTACTTGTATAAGTTTGCATGTGTCTTATGTTGTTGTCAGAAAAGTCATGATGTATTTTTTCTGTTTTTCTATGCAGAAATTCATCATGACTTTTCCAACAACCTAATTTCTTTTCTTTGTGTATTAAAGCTGCCAGTCCTATCGCTGAAGTCAATGATCATGTGATATTAATTTTTAAAGGAGAACTATCATAGAACAATGCTTGTTGGCATTGTTTTAAAATAGATTATTATGAAATATTCCATCCATAGAATTTTGAGCTGAAAAGAAAGAAATAGCTAGAGATCGTCTGTTTCACATTTGCATGTCACAAATCAATATGTTTAATTGGTTATTCAAAATCATACAGATAATTAGCCACAACTAAGCCTACAGTCAAGAATTTACTCTCAAGACCAGTTTTCCATTCATGAACTCACTCCTCCTAATGTTGAGAAAAACCATATGGAATCTTGAATATAAAATATTCAGGGTTTTAGTAGAGTCAATCAATAAAAAAGCCAAAAAGGATGTCTTTGTTTCTTTTAGAACTGCCTTCCTCATATATTTGGATAGCATTTTAAAATTAAATACCTAATGGGAAGGCAGTGGCATGGTGGTTAAGGTGCTGGACTCCCACATGACCAACCACGGTTCAAGTCCTGGACCTGGTGGCTTGCTTCCTCAGTTTCCCTCTCTCTCTCTCTCTCTTTCTGCCTCTCTCTGGTCAAACTAAAAATAATAATAATAATAACAATAATAAATAAAATAATTCTTTAAAAAAAATTAAATACCTAAACCAATTTCTCCAGAGTAAATTTCATTGAGAATAACAATTTGCAGACATCAAATTAAACGAACATAGGTGAGTTAATTCTCAAATACAGTGTGGACTCTTGTATTGTTATAGTTTAAGTTACATTTTTAAAAGATAAAATGATAATTTTTGTTTTGGGAAAGAAAATTGCAACAAAAGGAAGCATGGGATGATGTAAGTGTACTCTAGATACACATGAGGCATTTTATGCTATTATTTCAGCTTTGTCTGTTCACCAGTTGGCAGCCCAGGGAGAAATGCTCTATCTGGCTACTCGTATTGAGCAAGGTAATAGCCTATTTTTAAGTATTTCACTTTAAATAAATTCAGTTAGATTTATTATATTTGTTACTGTTTTGTTGTGTTTTAATACAGTAAAGTATAAAGATAAAAACAAACAATTGTGTAATCTCACTAGGCAGTTAACCCAATGATTATTTTAAAAAAAATAGTAAAGTAATATAAAACATAAAAGTTACAGCTTTCTTTATCACCCTAGCTTTTTCTTCAAAAGCAAGTGGTAGCTAACCTCCTTATATTTTCAGAAAAATTTCTAAAAAATATTTCTATTTAAATTTTGGGTTTGTATGAGGATATATGTGTGCTTTTAGTTATTAATCAGAGGGAAAGTATTATGTACACTGCAGTGTACTTTACTTTTTTTGCTTGATATTTTGAAGATTGTTTCATATAAACACAAAGAGGTCTATTTCATTCCTCTTTTTTTTTAATAAGAGAGCATGTAGTGCACAAGTGGGAAGGGGAGAGTGAAAGAGAGATTTCATGACAGGATGTCAGTGCTTAGTGATCTTCCTGCCCCAGCCTTTCCGTTTGCTGAGACCACAGGTGCCACCGTACCACTGTGTTGAGATTTAGTCAGGGACTGAACCAGAGCCTCCATGGCCTCATCCATCACTCATGGGCACCCTCCTATTGGCACCACCACAGCTGACCTGTTTCCTTCCTTTAGTAGTTTCATCATTTTACACTGTATTACATATACATTTGTAGTTTCTATTTACCCAACCCTCAGAGGGTATTATCAGACTCTTAATTCTTATTTATCTATGGGGTATTATCAGACTCTTAATCCTTATTAATCTCACGGTCATTTCATTTATATTTTTATAATTATGATCTGTTTTCATTTCTTTTTGGTAAACTGCCTATATTGATTTGTATGAACTTTATTTAAATTAAGGGTGTTCACTTTTGTTCTATGTGATACACATAGTTTTACCCTACTTTGTCGTTTTTCTTTTGACTTCATTTATGATGTCTTCACACAAAGGCATAGTAGTTTAAACTAATTTGTTTATTTGTATGAACACTTAATAATTGTACATATTGGTGAGGTATAATGTGATCTTTGAACACTTAAATGCAACATGTAATAAATATTGGGTTGTTGGAAAAGTCATGACAAATTTTTTCTATATATATATTTTTTTATGTAAAAATGCATCATTACTTTTCCTACAACCCAATAAATCAGGGTAAGTAGTATGTCTGTCGTCTGACCCATTTGTCATTACTATGTGTTGGGGATATTCAAAATTCTCCTTTCTAATTACTCTGGGATATATACCCTACTGTATTTTATAACACTAGAAATTATTCCTCTTATCCTTCTACAATTTTGTTTCTCTTAATCAACACTCTTCTATCCTGGGCCCCGCATCCTTCCCAGACAAAAGCATAACACTTTTAAGTGGTAAATGTTTTTCTTGTGACTCCTGGGTTTTATATTCTACCTAAAAAGATCTTTTCACTCTAAGATTACATATAAATTCAGCCATTCCTTGTCTAGAACTACTCTGATTTTCTTTTTTATGTTTGATTTATATGGAATATAAGCTCATGTAATAAAGCAAGGATCAAGCTTTAATTTCTTTTTCAAGATGTTAGCCAGTTGCTCCAGTGTTGTTTATAGGGAGCATTAAAAAAAGAGCTGTTTTTAAAAAATCATGTCATTCTTTTATAAGAAAGACTTATTTAATCATTGTATTTCTATTTTCTTACAAATATTTGAAGATTTCATTCTTAATCTTCTGAGTAAATTTAGATGACTCTGTGGGCCTTACAACTAGTAGACTACGTCTACAAAATAAATGGGGTTCAAGGTAGAATTACATGGTACTGTTTTTCAGATTATTCAGTCTTCATTCACATGATATATTTAGCAAACCACAAGAATGAGAGAAATTTAAAGGCAGCAATGTTAACTGTAAAGTAGAAAATAGCATTAATAAGATTCTGGACCTTTTTTTAGGGCTTTTTGTTTATTTTTAATTTTGCCAGAGGGTGCATGCACTTGCAGGAGAGAGACAAGAAAGAGATGAGGCCACTAAGTGGTGTGGTGTTTAAGGCACTGGACACCCACAGGGCTGACTGCAGTTTGAGTTCCAGGCATGGCAGTTTAAAAATCATGCCAGGTACATGTTCATGTGACCCCAAAATCCCAGGAAGAGAATGGAGGAGAAGGGATAGCAGTGTGGTCATCCCCACTGGAAGGATGATTTCTTACTTTCCCTCTTACTGTCTGTATGGCAAGTGCACACACCCTATGACAGAAACCTTAGAGAGAGAGAGGAAAAGTGAGAAACCACCCACTATGGGGAATGGTCATACCACAATTCTTTCTCCTCCACTTCTCCCTACTTTTTGGACTTAGGGGGCATGTGTGCATGCACGTGTACCTGGCATGTTTCTCAAGCTGCTAGGTCTGGGCTTCAGACCACACAGTGGGCCATGTGGGATCCAGCTGCCTTAACCACCAGGCTATAGGCTGGCTAGACTGTGTATAAAATAATGCACATATTTATGTAATGTCAAAGGCTGTGATATAATTTCATTTTTATTGTGATTTTCACACTACATATTACAGTAAGGAAGACATTATTCAGTGATCAGAGATACTAAGTGACTCAATGACGCTGCTAGGAAGTGATAGAGCCAGAATTCAAAGTCTGGTCTCCTGATTCTGAGTCCAGTGTGCTGTTGACTATCTTGTACCTAGCATTATGTCATGCCTGGCAGTTTAAACTTTTAAATAGTATGTTATGTGTACCCCAAGGCATTTTAATACACTCAGACTACAAACTGCAACTTCATGCAATAGAACTGCAGCAAATAAAAGTCAACACAAAGTAAGCCTCACTAAGCGATATAATCAGATTGCGGAATGCCAGTGTTTTCATAGTGATGTTAGTATGTGGTTGTTAAATTAGATCACAAAAATTGCTTTTCTTTTAACTAGAAAATGTTATCAATCACACGGATGAAGAAGGATTTACTCCTCTGATGTGGGCCGCAGCACACGGGCAAATAGCTGTGGTAGAGTTTCTACTTCAGAATGTAAGGAAAATGCCTCAGAAAATGTACCTGTAAAGACATTTAAGTTCAGTTAAGTCTTTAGTAAAGCTTTTCCGTCTCCAGCCAGCTAGATAGAATGACAGAAGATACAAAAGAAAAGTGTTTAAATGTCCTTTGTTCTCATGGAACTAGACTCTAATTGGGAAAGCCATCCTAGTCAGACATGAAACAGAAGTAATTGAATGTCTAGCCCCTTTAGGTGCAGTGGGGACAAAAGTACCATCTGCCCTGTAGGAAAAGGCTTCATGGAAGAGCTGGGGCTTGACTCTGGAGAGAAAGGATAGTTAGGATTGAGACAGGCAGGGGGAGGCAGGAAGACATCTAGACAACCTTGATAACAGGAGCATCCATGACCAAAAGTTTCCATTATTTATTAACCCCAGAAGATTACTTGACTTCAGTGTTGAACTGTGATTATTATTGACAGAAATAACAACATTCTATTTAAATTCATTGAAAAGTCTTTCATCTCCCCTTCCCACATCAGGGTGCTGATCCCCAGCTCCTAGGCAAAGGTCGAGAAAGTGCACTGTCATTGGCCTGTAGTAAAGGCTACACAGATATCGTCAAAATGCTGCTTGATTGTGGAGTTGATGTAAATGAGTATGACTGGGTGAGTCCAAAGAACTGAATTTAAATTATTGTATCAAAGTCTAGAATTTGTTTGGTTTGGGGGAGACAAAATAAATTTTACTATACATCTAGAAGAAAATTAATGAAAACTTGGAAGAAAAAGTAATATCATAAGCTTATTTAATAGTTCTGATGTAAGTATTCTTCACAAAATATTAAAATTATCTTCAACTCTTTTTTTTTTAAGAGAGATTTTTGCTACAGGGCAAGTGCGCTCACCAGAGACAGAGAGAGACAAAAAGTGAGAAATCATCCCCCAGGGTGGGAGGCCACACCACCGTCCCTTCTCTAGTCTCTATTCTCTTCTTGAGATTTTGGACACGCATACACACACTCCCGGTGTGAGTTGGAAGGTGCCAGGTCTGGAACTCGAACCGGAGCTGACTGCGTGGGAGTCCAGCAGCGTTACCAATACACCATCTGCTGGTCCCTCTTCAGCTACTTTTACATGCCCAATTCTTCATAAAACTTTTCAGAGCAGTATTGAATTGTTTGAACCTTGCTCACCCTGAAAAAGCTCAGAATCACCTTTTCATTTTACAGAATGGAGGGACCCCTTTGCTTTATGCTGTACACGGAAATCACGTGAAATGTGTAAAGATGCTCTTAGGTAAGCAGAGAGAAACGAAAATTAGTTAGACAACGCATGTGAGCACTGTAGTTTTTCCACCTGGCCTTCCCTGGCTTTACTCGAGAATCGGTAACATGTTAAGCATGTCAGCCCTGCTGCCGTTCACCCTTGGAACACCAGCTCCCACAGGGCCACCCCTGGGAGAAGCAGCTCCATCACACGCCACACCTGCTCTTGGAGCTTTCATCCTTGCTGCCTTCATTGGGGGGGGGGGGGGGGCACATCTGAATCCACGGTGGTTTTCTCTGTCCCCAGTATCTTTATACGTAAGTTCCATCTTTAGTTATTTATGAGTTGCAGTCACTTTAAAGGATGACTGTTAGTTTGAAGTGTCTTTCCGCCAACCCACCCACCAGATGAACACTGAATACCCATGTGCTAGTGTATTTTGTCAGACCATCCTTAAAATACCCTCTAAAATTGTTAAAAATTAACTGTGCACTTTTTAATTCAACAATAACAACATTCCGCCCCCCATGGATTGACAGCAAACCCTACATAAAGTTGATGAGTTAATAATACAGCTCTTTGTACATGAGCCGGTATAGACATGCATATCCATGTTTTCATTTTATTTATGCAGAGTTTTTTATTTTGGTATAGAAAATGGGGCTGACCCAACAATTGAAACCGATTCTGGATATAATTCTATGGATTTAGCTGTAGCCCTGGGCTATAGAAGTGGTAAGTACTTTTGAACTCAGGGTTTGTTTTAGTAAGGCTCTATAAATAGTATAAGTCAGTGGTCCAAAACATTTTCATCACTTGTAGTCACAAAATGTTGCATATTATTCCAACTCCTGGCATACTTTTACCTGTGGACAGAATAAACAAATTTCTACAAAGTCTAGAAATGAGCTTATACTATGCTTTTCATCAACCCAGATAATTAGTACTGGAGGATAAGTGCATACCTATTTACAAGATTTATTTTCACAGCAAACTATTTCTAGAACAATCTTAGAACAGCCTTATACTCTGGACTCTTCTCTAAGTTTCAAAAATATAAAAACCAAGACACAGTAAGTTCATCAACTTAGACAGTTATTAAGTGACAAAGTTGAAGTTTTTTTTTAAGTATTGCATTCCAACATCACGATTCGAGTGTATCCTACTTAGAAATAACCTTATTTTAGGAGGAAGGTGATGTTCAGTTGATTGGTCATTTGTGTCTTTGCCTCTGCAGTGAGTGTGCTGTGATCTTATCACCTGTGTGCTCTAGTTCAACAGGTTATCGAGGCACATTTGCTGAAGCTGCTTCAAAATATCAAGGAGTAAACATGATCATGAGAAAATGTTGTCTGCTCTTCTGTTTACTTTTTGATTCTTATAAATGATAGTTTTGTTTACTTATAAATTTTTACCTCGGTTGCAATATTTACTGATTTTTTAGTAAGTTTTAATAAATATTTCTCTGAGTAATTCACTGGTTTATAATAAGAGTAATGTTAATTCTTTTTTATAAATGTGTTTTACTGCATATTTTAAATTATAAATTAATGTTTTGTGGCATGTAAATTTTTATGGTACAGATAGTTATCTGTCTTTGTATCAAGTGCTGTAATTTGATGTTTCCAGAAATTATTTCATGCTGTTCATTGTTACTCTTGTATTAACTCATTGACTTTATATATAGAGTTTGCTATAAATCCATACATACATAGGGGGGGAAATGTTGTTATTGTTGAAGTCAAAAGTGCACAGTGTGATTGTTTACAAAATTATATAATAAACACCTTTGCTGTCAGTTTGTTTGCTTTTGTTTTGTTTTGTTTTTTAGAGTTTTGTTATATGGTTCGTACACTCACTGGAGAAAGAGAGATATAGAAAGCAAGAAATTGCCCCCCCAGGGGGATGGCCATGCCACAATACCTTTTCCTCCATTCTCTTCTCAAGATTTTGGGCACACATGCACATGAACCCAGCATGAATTTCAAGTCTCCAGATCCAGGACTCAAACCACAGTTGGCCATGTCAGAGTCCAGCGACATAACCATTGCACCATTTGCTGGTCTCTGTTTGCTAGTTTTTAAAATTATATAAGATTATTAGGAATTTATATAGGATTTTTATCAATAGTTTAACTATTCTGTCTTAACAGAACACTTCATTAACTCAAACAGTATCATTAAAATAAATTGAATATAAGTCAATCAACAAATTGTCATTTTTAAAATATATTTAGAATATTGTTGTCCTGTAAATAAGCTTTTCAGTAGAAAAAGTCTACTATAAAAGAGAAGTCAATTCTTCAAAAAGTTAAATGCTCTTTAATCATACTGAAGAAACACAAACTCATGGTTCACCAAATCTAGAGAGAGAGCCATGGGCTAGAAGTTGATTTGACCATTGAGTGTCGGACTTGAGTTAAATCACTTCATCTGGAAAATAGATGTTACATCAGTTAGAATACATGGGTTGTAAGCCACATCAACTTAATCTGGCTAATTTAAGCAAGAGAAAAGTAATGCAAAGATAGAGAATGGAAGGAAAATCTGAAGAAACAGGCAGTTCCAAGAATGATTAGTAGGAATCTAGACACCATGCCAAGTCATTTTGGGTGCCGCTATTATGCTGTTTAAGTCTAAACCCCTTGTTGATCATTCTGCTCAGGATTTAAAGTCCCAGGAGGCAGAACTCTCTTTATCATGGCACATGATCAATGTGCCCCGACATGCAGTTGAGAGAAGGGGATGACTGAACAGCCATCCTCCATAGCCAGCAGGTCACCCGAAATGTGGCTGCCTAAGGGAAACCAGGGAGAAGATCCAAACGCAATCTACACAGTATGTGGAAATGGTACTAGTGCTTCACCCGTTCTCAGCGAGGCACGTACTTTACACACAGTCTCCAGCACAAGTGAAGGACTTGCCTGAAACCACTCACCTCTCCCTTGGTTCCTTTTCTCATTAATGGTATACCCATGAAGTGGTGCTTCCCCGGGGACGCAGTAACAAAACCCAGTGATCCATTTGGGCACATCACTCCAATGTTGTTTGCAAGTGCTTCCTCCTCTGAAGAGCAAACAAATAACCTTGTTGGGGTTGAATCTGGAATAGCCACTTCACGCCTGCTCTGACTCTAAAGACTGACAGCTAACGTATATCAGAGACTATATGGAAGGGAGCACCCTCCCCTTTCTGATTCGACCATCTATTAGCGTGCCTGATAAATAATTCAAAGAAGTCCCTTAAGAAATAGACACCAATACAAGTTAATAAGAGTGATGCTTAAAAGCCAGTTGTTGTAAAATTCCGCTTTTAAAAATCAAATTCCTGGACCAGCGGTTAGCGTAATGACTACGTCGCTGGACTCCCACATGGTCGACCGTGGTTCGTGTCCTGGACCCGGTGGCTTAAAACTCACGCTGGGCGTGTGTGCGTGCGTGCCCAAGATCCCGAGGGGAGAATGGAGGAGAAGGGATTGTGGCGTGGCCATCCCCCCCCCCCCGGGGGGGGGGGGGGGTGATTTCTCACTTTCTGTCTCTCTGTCTCTCTTTCTGGTGAGCGCACGCACCCAATAAGAAAAAAACCTCTCCAAAAAAAAAAAAAAAAAATCAAATTCCTGGGGGCCGGCAGGTGGCATGGTGATTAAGTGCACTGGACTCCCACATGGCTGACTGTGGTTCAAGTCCCAGACCTGGTGGCTTTTTCACTTTCCCTCTCTCTTTCTCCCTCTCTCCCCCGTCTCTCTCTGGTAAAAATTAAATAAATAAATAAAGTTAAATAAAATAATTATTTTTTAAAAAATCAAATACCTGTTATGTAGTGTTTGTTGATTTCACAAATATTTATTTGGAGTTCATGCACCATTCACTGTAGTTGCTGAAAAAATAAAGTACTAAGCACAACCCTTGGATCAGACACAGTCCTCAGGTCAGCAGTTGGCGTGGTGGTTAAGGTGTTGGACTCCCACATGACGACTTTGGTTTGAGTCCCAGACTCGGTGGCTTGAAAATCATGCCAGGCACGTGTGTGTGTGTGTGTGTGTGTGTGTGCGCCCAAAATCCCAGGAGAATGGAGAATGGATTACAGCATGCCCATCCCCCTAGGAGGTGATTTCTCACTTTACCGCTCTGTCTCTCTCTGGCAAGTGCACACACCCTATGGCAAAAAGAGAGAGACAGAGAAGACATTAAGTGAGAAATCACCCCTCCCAAAGGGGGATGGCCAATCACCCCCTGAGGGGGATGGCCATGCCACAATCCCCTCTCCTCCATTCTCTCGGGATCTTGGGCACACATGCACACGTGCCCGGTGTGAGTTTAAACTGCTGGGTATGGGATTCGAACCACAGTCAATTACATGGGAGTCCAGAAACATAACCATTAGGCCAACTGTTAGACCCTTTCATGAAGTTTTTGAGGCCCCCCCCCCATAGCAAAGGACTGAGTCTCCCAAGCTTGTGCTCTGCTCATGCTCAGAATGGAAATAGCTCGGCATCTTTCAAGCTAAAATACTGAGGTACAAATTTTATGTTGTTGTTAGAAAAAGAAGATTCTTACTGTAAATTATTTTGTTATCTCTATTTTCCAGGAAGGAGTGGGGGGAGAATAACGAGTGGAAATGTACGTGCTGACATAAGCGCCTCCTTCCTCCTTAGAGGCCGGCAAGCTGTGCTGCTCCTTTGAGAGCTGCCTGGCTGCCCCCTGCCTTGCGGAGCAGTGATCGTCCGTCGACACTGTCCATCTTCCAGGGTTTAGTTAAGTTATATTTCAAAGGACCAGGGTCCATACAATTTATGTAAAATGAAGAATGAGTCCTTAATTTTTACTTTATGCAAGTATGCGTATCTCAACAATCCCCACGTGCACTTTTTTTTCCCCCCCGCTCTCTTTTCAATTCTGAAATCAGGATGCAGCCCTGAATGCGGGGTGCGGTGGATGCTGCCATACAATAACTGCCCTCCAGGTGGCAGTCACGATGCGGTAGTAACGGGAAAATCTTCCACTGACAAGGATCAGGATCAAGAAATCAACCCCAAAGCACCTTAGGGGTTTTTCTTGCTTTATTTTTTATTTATGTTATCTATCTTTCTTTTTTTGGAGAGGTTTTTGCTATAGGGCGCGTGCGCTCGCCAGACAGACAGAGAGAGACAGAGAGATAGAAAGCGAGAAATCACCCCCCAGGGGGGATGGCCACGCCGCAATCCCTTCTCCTCCATTCTCCTCTCGGCTTGTGCCCAGGCGTAAGTTCAAGCCGCCGGGTCCGGGACTCGAACCGCGGTCGACCACGTGGGAGTCCAGCGACATAGCCATTACGCTAACTGCTGGTCCCTCTATTTTCTTTTTTAAGTGCCAGCAGGTGCTTGCACTTGCCAGAGAGAAGCAGAGAGACAGAGAGGGAGAGGAGAAAGCAACACCCTCATGGGGTATAGTCACACCGTAATCCCTTCTCCTCCATCTCTCCCTCGTTTTGGAATTTGGGGCACACACACACATGTGCCCAGTGTGCTTCTCAACCCACCAGGTCTGGACTCAAACCGTACAGTTGGCCATGTGGGATCCAGCTGCTTAACCACCCTACCATCAGCCAGCATACTTAGCTTTCTTAAAACCCAAACTAATCCACTTTTTCGAAGTTGATTGCCAGACACTCTTCCCCATAACAAACAAATGCGGAAACCCTAAACTTATCTACCATGTTATTTAAAATAGTTAACGCCCTTATTTCATGACCCTACGGCACACCCGGAAACTTTCAAGTATAGGCTTTGCACTAGACAGGTAATTCTTTCCTTCGCTCACTCCAGCTTTCTGTTCTTCTGTCCTCATTGTATATATCTTTAAGAACTATTTTAACTTTATTTATTATTTTTATTATTTTCCAGTTTGAGCAGAGAGAGAGAGAGAAAGTGAGAAAGCAAGCCACCAGGTCTGGGACTTGAACTGTGGTTAGACATGTGGGAGTCCAGTGCCTTTAACCACCACACTACCTGCTAGCCCCCCTCCTCATTGTATATTTTATAAGCACACAAATCAGCGTGATAAAAATGCCCCTTAGATCGGCAGCCAACGTTCAAAGAAGCTATGGGGACACAAGCTATTTCATGAAGTTAAAAAAAAAGGTAGGAGAGCAGTTCGAAAGCAACTAAAATGTCAACACGGTTAGAAAAAGGCCAATTAGCAACAGATAGAAAGCTGTGGTAAGTCTTGTGGTAAGTCTATATTAGCAGAAAAATGAAGCCCTTTAGAAAAAATTTTGTAACACATTCTGCTGTTGAAAGTTCATGGCTGATGAGCTAGAAAAGCAAGGAAATTAATCCTGAACGCTTTCCCAGTTGGAAAGATTTTGTTTATGCTTGCTCTAGTTGGAGCCAGTGATTCTGGTGGTTTGGATTAGCTCTTGATATTTCTAGCCATTAGGGTGTTCAAATCAATAGTGCATTTCTGGGAATGAGCTGTCACCACGGATGGCTGGCCGAGGAAGGAGGCTCCTCCTCGTGTAAGTCACAAGCTCTCTCTCACCTTTCTCTGCTCTGACCAATGGCCGTTAGTCGGTCAGTGATCCTAGGACATTGACACACCAAGGAGACCAGCGTGACACACCACCGTCCTCTAAGGACTCAGCTGCCCACTAAGGTACAAGCTTTTTTTTATTTTCTAGAAGGCACATGTGCTCACTAGAGAGATGGGAGGGAGCGGGGGGGGGAGGGAGGAAGAAAGCATCACCCCATGGGGAATGGTCATGCTGTAATCCCTTCTCCTCCATTTCTCTCTCCTTTGGGGATTTTGGGCATGCATACACCTGTGCCTCTGTGCCTGGTGTGTTTCTCAAGTCACTGGGTCCAGAACTCAAACCTCAGGATCAGCCATGTGAGATCTGGTTGCCTTAATCACAAGGCCATGGAGTCAGCCCTTCAGGATTATTCTAAGGATTGGAAATAATGTATATAAAATTACTGGTACATGGTAAGAATTTAATAAATGAGAACTGTAACTATTACTATTTTTTATTATTACCATTACATTACTTTTGCTAAACAACACAGTCCTCGGTTCAATCCACCCACCCTTGATGCCGAATCAAGTTCCTCATAGTAATTCTCCAAGCACTGACCCCCTCATCTGCTCATGGTCTATAAATCCGCAGCCATCCTGCTATCCTCAGGGTTGAGTTCAGCCTTTCTTCCGAATTGCAATAGCCCCTCCTCTCCCCCAATACACTTGAATGAAGTCTTCCTTATGGGTCTCACAACTCTCAGAATAATGTTTCTTTCATCCCTCTCATCTCTGCATGTCCACTTCTACCTGGATGATGTCACTGTCCATAAAAATCAGTAAATGGAACGTGGCCTTCCATGGAGTTAGGACCTGCCACAAGGGAGGCCAGGTGATTCCCCTGGCCATCACTAACCTACCTGCCACGCTGGACAAAGACCCCTCCTCTGAACTGGAATGACAGCTCCACTACAGGAACTGAAGGACATGCAGGTGGCTCGGAGCCAGCCTTGGGCCTCCTCCGTGTGCCTGACCCCAGTCTCCTAGAAAAGTCACAGGCTATGCCCTGGCACCCAAAGCCAATGCTCTCCGTCTCTCCTTGTTGCCCTGCCCTTGCTCACAGCACACCACAATCCTGAACCCTCTTGTTCAGCTCCTCTGATTAAAACTCACTTATCTTGCTCTTCCAGTTCCTTGAGATTTACTGGGTGACTCACAAACAGTTCTGACAGCTCTTTATTAAGTGTGAATGGCTGATACTGATTCCAGGCTCTCCCTCTCCTAGTCACACGTACAGTAAATCAGGAACTTTTATTGATAGATCACTTTCTTGGCTAAGACCAAACGAAGAGACAGAGAAAAAGAGAGAAGACAGAAAGAGCATCCCCGACAGGGTCCTGATGCCATGATCCACCCCCAGCCTCCACCAGCCCCAAGTCATGGGCACGCGCATGCCCAGTGTACCCAGGAAGGTCACTGACTGCCTCTTCGGGACAGGAAATTAGCAGGCCGTCGGGAATAACCCCTGCTGCTTCCCTGTGCTCTTTCGGTGGATCTGCACCAGGCTCTGGGCCAGGAGGGCTGGCTCCAGTCTCCAGTGACCTCCCACTAGGCAGCTTATAGAGGCCCCAATTCCTTCATGCACAAAATGAGGTAATTGGGCTGAGGGTCCCCAAATCTTTCCCAGTAAGGAGAGTGCTCTGAGGGGCCCAGGAACTAGATTAACAGAAGAGGTGGGGCTGATATTGCTGAAGAGGAAAGAGGAAGAAAAGAAACCTTGAGCAGCTCTCAGAGGTGCGAGCTCCTGGTGTGGGACACCAGGAGGCCTAGCTCTGGGGGGAGTCCTTGGACACAGGTAACAAGTGGACCCTTTGGATCCTGGCGAAAGTACTGTAGACCCCAGATTCACCATGTTGCTATCACTTTTATTTTATTTTACTTATTTAGGTAGAAAAGAGAATTTAATAGGAAAGGAAGATTTTAGAAAAGAAGCTATCGCTTCTATTTTTCTTATAATGTTATTTCAAACACACAACCATAAAACATTTAAATACCATGTGGGCACATGACTGTCTCAGTCCGTTTGGGCTGCCGTCACAAAACACCATGGAGGAACTTGGCGACCTGGAAGTCAGTAGGAGTTATTTCTCACATTCTGGAGACGGGGAAGGCCACGGTCAAGTCTGCAGCAGGTTTGGTCTCTGAGGAGGGCTGGCCCTCGGCTTCCTGGATGGTGCCTTGCAGCATCCTCATTTGTTGGAACAGCAGAATGGAAAAGCAGCTCTCTGAAACCTCTTTATTATCATCATTATTATTGTTATTTTAGTATTCCTGTAGGGTGCATGCTCTCACTGGAGATAGAGACAGAGACAGTGAGAGAGGAAAAGTTAGACATCATCCATGGGGGGGAGGGGGTGGCCACACTGCACTCCCTTCTCCTCTATTCTTCTCTTGGGATTTTGTGCACACACCCTGTTTTTAAGCTGCCAAGTTGGGACTCAAACCACGAAGTTGGCCCCAGCCACGCAAGATACAGCTTCCTTAACCTCTATACCGCCTGCTGGCCCTGAAACTTCTTTAGAAAGAACACTAATCTCCTGGGACCAGCAGATGGCGTAGTGGTTATGTCACTGGACTCCCACATGACTGGGATTCTGGTCCTGGACCCAGTGGCTTGAAAATCACATAGGGTGCATGTGTGTGCATGCCCAAGATCCCAGGAGGAGAATGGAGGAGAAGGGATTGTGGCATGGCCATACTCCTCCTCACTCCCCCAATCACACACTCTCTATGGAAAAAAAAAAAAAAAAAAAAAAAAAAAAAGCACTAATCCTATCCATAAGAGTGGAACCCTCACAACCTAATCACCTCGCAGAGGCTCCACCCTCTAATACTACCACCTTGGAGATTGTGTTTCAACATATAAATTGTGGAGAGATACGTACATTTAAACCATAGCAGGTACCATATAATTGCAGAGCAAAGTTGAAATCAAATAGGAGAAAACGAATAGAATTCAAACTTGTCATGTTCACTTAGTGTGATGGGTGAGTGGATAATGTTTTGCAGAAACTAAATTTGGCAACCTGGAGTTAATGGTAGAAAAATGTTAGGTCAGATCTAGTCTTGCATGTTTAGTTTGCTTCTGTAGTGTGAGTTTCAAAATACAACTCCTGAAAAAGCCTATTTGTGTATAAAACAGGAGTGATACTGTATCCCAGCTTTTGCATATAGTTCAAAGCAGACCTTCTGTTTAACCAATCTGATGTCAGCGAGCAAAAGGATCACTTGATAATTCTGTAAAGATCTTTCTTCCATTTGAAGATATTAGTCTATGCTACAGTTCACCATCACAATGAAAATAAAATTCTTACGGAGAATTTGCAGAAAGCATTCAAGAACTCTGAGGAAAAGCTTAGCAGGATAAGCTGCACTTAATTTTTAGGAGACTTGCGTCCTAGTCGAGCTCTTTCACTAACTAGCTATGGCAGGTTGGCCAATGTTAGCATCTTTGGGCATCTTTTTTTCATCTATAAAATGATCCTACTAATTCCACTTACCTTAGGGGCTCACTCTGAAAGTCAGTGAGACAGCACCTTTGAGGGTGATTACGCAGTCCTAGTGCTTACGTAAGGCAGGGGAGCAGTGGCTGCAGAGCTACCTCTGCACACTTTAAAATGCGCTGGCTAGTCGTTCCTGAATAGCACAGTATACAAAGTATCAGGAGTATCTCCTGGCTTTTTTCCGTCCATGACAGTCCCGCGTGAGCAACAAGAATGGAAGTTATTGGCTAGAGTGCTCTGAAAGGATCTCGAGGTGGATCAGGGCCCAACCATTACTCTCTGCTGCCCTCTTGAGTACAGAAATTGTCCTTGCATCTGATGGGATCCAGCCGGAAATGAGCACCTGGGCTCCGCGCGACAAGCCCCGCTGTGAGGGCCTTCGCATGTGCAATGCCTCTGATGAAGTTCCTTTGCCCGAATTTGCATTTCACGTCCTCCCCATTTCCCAGCCCTAGTCTCTCCCCGAAGATTGCAGTTTACTGAGTCTAGAATGGTATAAGGCATAACACATTTTTTCTTTTTTTTTTTCTTTTCTTTTTCCCCTATAGGGTACATGTGCTCACCAGAGATAGTAAGAGAGAAAAAGGGAAAAAGAGAGAGAGGGAAAGTGAGAAATCACCCCTCAGGAAGGATGGCCACCGTGTAATCCCTTCTCCATTCTCTTCTCAGGATTTTGGGCACATACACAAACATGCACCTGGTGTGATTTTCAAAATCTCCTTAGTGATTCTGATATATAGCCAGGATGACAGCTCCTCTTCCAGAATAGAGCTTCCCAATTTTCATGATTATATATCGCTTCCATAATAAAATAACTAAGTGAACTCTTCAGAGGTGGGGTGTAGGAAATACTTATTGTTAAGAAGTACCTTCTGGGGAGTCTGACCCAACCCTCCACTGAAAAACCACATTATTCTCTAAACCATAAGTTCACCGAGGCCAAAGGCAGTATCTCTCTTGTTTGCCATTGTATCTACAGAGTTGAGCACAGTGCCTGATCCAGAGATACTCTGTAACTGTCAGCTGAAGAAATGAAGGATGAACAAATGAGTTACAATCTATAGACAGTTTTTGCTAACTCCCTCAGTTTTTTTTTCATCTCTAAAGTTTTACACATTTGAGAACCTTTTTTTTGAGAGGTTTTTGCTATAGGGCACATGCATGCACCAGAAAGAGAGACAGAAAGCAAGAAATCACCCCCTGGGGGGATGGCCACGCCGCAAGCCCTTCTCCTCCATTCTCCTCTCAGGATCTTGGGCACGCACGCACACATGCCTGGCATGAGTTTAAGCCTCTGCATCCGGAACTCGAACTGTGGTCACCTACATGGGAGTCCAGCAACATAGCCATTATGCCAGCTGCTGGTCCTGAGAAACTATATTTTTAAGAATTATTTTATTTAGCTTTATTTATTTATTTATAATTTGACCAGAGAGGGACAGAGTGAAAGAGAGAGAGAGAGAGCAAGCCACCAGGACCAGGACTCGAACTGCAGTCAGCCATGTGGGATACCAGTGCCCTCAACCAGCACACCACCTGCCTGCCCCCTGAGAACCTATTGTATTGGGTAGCTTATCTGATCTCTTTCAGTAAGCAGGTGTTTAGTATGTATTTTAACATTACTTAGCATTTCCTATGATCAGTAATGCTGTGCTAGGTCAGCCCTGTATATCACTGATTAAGGGAGCTGGATCGCACATGGCTGACAATGGTCTGAATCTTGGACTTGGCAGCTGGAAAAATATACCTCTTGTGTGTGATTGTTCAAAATCAAGACAGGATGGAGAGATGGAGGAGAAGGGATTGCAGAATGACCATGCCCCATTGTGGGTGATTCCCCCTTTCTCTCATCTTTCTCTGGTGAGCATAGGTGCCCACTGACAATTTAAAAATAAATAACTGAAAAATAAAAGTAATGCCATGTAAAAATCTTTATACCAAAAGATTTTATATGTATCTAATTATAAGAGGGTACTGCAAAAGGTTTTTGAGAAAATGCAAAATATAAGTTTACTTTGGTGCAAAAAAGTCTTGAAATTCAAGTATAGTGTATTCATTAATACATGTTTTCCATAAACTTTGTGAAGACCCCTCATATTCTCACGCCGGCGCATGTGCATGCGTGCCCAAGATCCCGAGAGGAGAATGGAGAAGGGATTGCGGCATGGCCATCCCCTCTGGAGGGTGATTTCTCGCTTTCTGTCTCTCTGTCTCTCTCTTTCTTTCTGGTGAGCGCACGCACCCTACAGCAAAAATCTCTCCAAAAAAAGTTAAATAAATAAATTCATTCATTAATTAATGAAATAAAACAGTATTCCATTAACTTTTTATATTAAAAAAAAGAAAAAAGACCCTTCGTATGCTTAGGATGGAGCCCAGAAGCAGAATGTCTAAGTCAACAAATACAAAGGCTTCCACTACGTGGAGAATAAATCCCCACTGACCCAGGAGAGGAGGCTGTGGTGGAAGGAGCAAGGCCTTCCAGGGTTTCTGTGATCTGACAGTGGAAGAACCTTCAGTGGAGCCCTGCGGCATAGCGAAGGTGTGGAGCTTCTGGTTGTTTTCTGGTCCCTGCTCCTACCACTCACTGGTTAGGATGTTCAGAATCTGTATCTTATAGGGGACCAGCAGTTAGCATAATGGCTATGTTGCTGGACTCCCATGTAGTCGACCGCGGTTCGCATCCCGGACCCGGTGGCTTAAAACTCACGCCGGGCGCGTGTGCGTGCGTGCCCAAGATCCCGAGAGGAGAATGGAGGAGAAGGGATTGCGGTGTGGCCAGCTCCCCTAGGGGGTGATTTCTCACTTTCTGTCTCTCTGTCTCTGTCTGTCTGGCGAGCGCACATGCCCTATAGCAAAAAACCTGTCCAAAAACAAGAAAAATAAATAAAATAAAAATTAAGATAATAATAATAATAGTAAAAGGAATCTGTAACTTACGTTTCTTCCCCAGTAATATGAATATTCACAGCTAACAATTGCTACCTTCGAAGCACTGCCAGGTGGTAGAGAGGAAAACATTAATTTCTATATTTGATACAGTTCCAAAGGGACAAAGCGGTGAAGCCCAGGAGTGGCTCTCATGAAGAGTCCAGCCATCTCTCTTCTATTAAAAGTGAGTCTCTCTGGCAAGTGTACACATTCTATGGAGGGGGGGACTGTTTACCTACAAGAGGTTTGAGTGTTAGTTCCTCATTCAGGGGCCAAAGAGATCCCACAACTAAGCACTCAGGCCCCTGAGGAAGGTTCTGAGAGCTCTCTCTCTCTCTCTCTCTCTCTCTCTCTGTGTGTGCCAGGAAAACGGGTCGGGCAAGTTCTCCTGGAGCCTGAGCCACCCAGCACCATGGCGGCCCCTTGTGCTCTGCAATGCTGGCTCAGGCCGAGGGCGACTGTCCTGGGAATGTCCGATTGGGTCGCAAGGTTGTGGTCTGCGTCTCATCTTTGGTACAGGGCTGTGCTTCTCAAACCCTAGTGTGCCTGAGAATGACCTGAGGAGTTCGTAAAATGTGCAGACCCCCAGTCCAATGTCCCAGTGTGACCCAGGAATCTGCAGTTCTTTCAGTGAGACAGATGTAGGTATCCCAAAAACTAGGTCTGGGAAAATACCGCATACTGAAAGAGGCCCTATCTAGTCAGGGACCAGAGGGCAAAGGCCTGAGATGAGGTATTTCCGTTTGTGTCAAGCCTGAGAAGTCACTTCCCCTCAGGGGCTCCTGCTTCTCCATTTTGAAGCTAAAAGAGCAACAGCCACTAATCCTGAGGCTGGTTGCCCAGAAGATCAGATTAGAAAGGGCTGACAGAGGTACCAGCAGTTAGCGTAATGGCTATGTCGCTGGACTCCCACATAGTCAACCGCGGTTCGCGTCCCGGACCCTGTGGCTTAAAACTCACGATGGGCGCGTGTGCATACGTGCCCAAGATCCTGAGAGGAGAATGGAGGAGAAGGGATTGCGGTGTGGCCATCCCCCCTGGGGGGGTGATTTCTCACTTTCTGTCTCTATGTCTCTCTCTGTCTGTCTGGCGAGCGCACGTGCCTGATAACGAAAACCTCTCAAGAAAAAAAAAAAAAAGAAAGGGCTGACAGAAAAAGCGCCTCTCAATAAAAGCACGCATTGGAGGACCCGTGATTTCGGCTCTGCCTTTCACACTGCGGAAACCATGGCTAGTACCTGGTGAGTTGTGGCTGCATCCCCAGCGTGAACCCCTCGCTGTGGTGAAGACATGCTCTCTCTGCTGTGACAGGTCCCAGCTGGCCTCCTGCAGGCCGCTTGGGATTTCCTGCACAGCATCCCCTGTGCTTGGAGTTATGCTGCTGCGACTGGTCTTGGATGACCTTTGGAATACTTGTCAAACCTGCAAGTCCGTGTCACCCCTAGGTGTTTGATCTGTCATTAACTGGCTCAACCAACCAGAGTTTATTTATACTTCATCTATTGCCAAAATGGGCGAGTCTACGATAATGGGTTGTCCGCATGTGATATCTGGACCTGTGAAACCTCTCATCTTTGTTTTATTTTTCTCAACAGTCTGGCAAGGGGGTGGCGGCCATCACCGGTAGGTCAGGGATTTGGGGAGGCCGGGCAACTTCTCCAAGGTCATACAGCCAGTAAGTCAACACGCTAGGTTCTCATCCAGGTGGGTCTGATGCCAAAGCTTACACGGGATATGGTTTCTACCCTCAAGGAATTTCCACTGGGAGTAGGAAGACTGCAGAAACAGTGGTGAAGGATGCAGACCAGCATATCATTAGGAATTGCAGTAGACTGGGTGAGATGATAAATGTTTGCAGTCATTTGAGAGAAATCAGCCAGGACTGGTGCTTGAAAGGACATGGTCACGAAGGAGCTGAGCTGGAACGGAACCTTGTAGGGGAGGTCAGATTTAGACAGGTTTTGGAAGGGGTTTGCCAAAGGTGGCAACTGTGTGGTCTCTGGTGGGACATAAAGGATAAGGACTTTGCCCTGCCTCAAACCTGAAGTATATGAGAGAGGTAAAAAATCATGCTGGGTAGTTAAGGGTAGATGCTGGATTTAAAAATAAGAGGAGGAATGACGGTGGTGCCATGGTAAAAGGCAATTCTCTGGGAGGCTGGCCCACACAAGAAGGTTCCCAGCTTGCTTCTGGAGACCTCCCTGAGTGCACTGGACACAGGTGTGCCTATGATCCAGGCCTGAGGGTGAATCAAGACACTGTTGCAGATGCTCTCTCTATCTCTGTCTCTCTCATGGGTGAAGCAAGTAAATACACTTAAAAAAAAAAAAAGAAAGGATCCCAGTCCAGCAGCACTAAATCGCATGTAATTATACATACACACGCACGCACATTTCCACCACGCTTCCTCTTGCACACTTGAGTGTGCCTTTCCTCCATAGCTCTTTTAGCTGACTCATAAGGGGCTTAAAACCAACCTCAGGAGTCCCCAGACTGAGTGAAGTGTGCCACCTCTTTGCTCCCACAAACACTGTGTAAACTGCAGTGTTCTTAACCACACGTGGGAAGTATCTCTTCTGGAATGTGTCTTGAAGGCAAGAGCCATCGCAGCCCTGGCACACAGCAGGCCTTCTGTAATGTGTGTGAAATAAAGGAGTCGATACTGCCAGAAACGGAGCCACAAAAGACAGAGAGATGACAAAAGCAGGCATGGCATGGTGGTTAAGATGCAAGGATTCTCATATGAACAACTATGGTTCGAGTCCCAGACCTGATGGCTGGAAAATCATTCCAGGTGTGTGTGCGTGCGTACCCAAAACCCCAAGACTGGAGGAGAAGGGACTGTGGTGTGGCCATCCCTCCGGGGGATGATTTCTCTCCTTTCTCTGCCTCTTTCTGTCCCTCTCTGGCAAGCACATGCACCCTATGGCAAAAACCTCAAACAGCAAAATGAAACAAGAAACAAGCAGCTCCTGTGTGGGTCAGTGAAGGAAATGGGGTGGAAAGGGATAGCTTGGAGACACGGGAAAGTGACTCATCAAGCAGTCAAAGGAGAAATGAGACTTGGGGAATGGATGTTGGTCCCCTGACTAGGCCACACTCTGACTTGCCTTGAGAGTTCCTGTATGAATAATAGATGCACCACAACAGCAGGACCTAAGGGGAAGGTCCAGGTCTTGCGTCATTTTTCTTGTATAGCCCAAGACAAATCTCTTTAAACAACATATCCAAACGCTCTGTATGTCCGACTTCAGAGTCTATGACAGATTAGCGCATATGGGAAAGGACATGATCTTCCGTGTTCCCTACTTTGCTGTAGCATTGCTTAAGAACCAAAGTTCAGAAATAATCTAATGTCCTGAAGGGCAGTGGTTAAAGGAATTAGGCCATATTCACACAATGGGATTACAGAGTATTATGCAGTCTTTAGAAAGTGTAAGGCAGATCTTTAAGTACTGACGTGGAATAATCTCTAAACTTTTAGATTAGTGAGTAAAAAATATACTGCCAGTTGAATGTGTGTGTGTAAAATATATTAATAGTTATAGAATAGCTCTGCAAGGAAGTGCACACACGCAGTTGGAGTTGAAGCTGAAGATGGGCTTCTTGGAAGCAGATGCGGAGAAATAGATTTGTGTTGAAGGAGGGAGTTCTTGGTATCAACATTCGAGGGGAGTAGGGAAGCAGGGTGGGCCAGGGAAGAGCCGGGCTGTGATGTGAATACCACAAAGACCTCAGTCATCCCACAGAGATCCCTGGAGCAGGCCTGGCCCTGGAGAATTGTCCCCAATCAAGACAGCTGGGCTTAACTGGGTTGCCTAGGCAAGGAATATGACTTTGGGTAGGTGGTTCTCTTCAGCCAAGGGCTATTCCACCATTGCCTAAACCTGGTCCATTGCTTTCTAAATAGACCCACCCTTCATTATTATTTTTTAAAGAATCATTTAAATTTTAATTTATTATTATTTTAAATTTGCTATTTAATTTGCTATGTGAAGCCACCAGAGACAGAGCGTTAGGGAAAGTGAGTAAGCCACCAAGTCCGGGACTTGAGCCATGGTGGGCCATGTGGGAGTCCAGCACCTCCACCACCATGCCACCTGCTGGCCACATAGATCCACCCCTTAAATGAGCCATAATTTGCTCTGCTCCTCAGTCTGGAACTTGTAAACACATACTGATTTTCTAAAGATCAGAAATGATTAAAATAAATAGTCTAGAAGACTACTATTTGATTATTATGAACCATTCTAACCTAGTGTTTCTTTTTTAAAAATCCCAGGAGGGTAGCCAGCAGGTGGCATGGTGGTTAAGGTGCTGGACACTCTCACATAGTCGACCACAGTTCAAGTCCCAGACCTGGTGGCTTGCTTTCTCACTTTCCTTCTGTGTTTCTTTCTTTCTCTGGTCAAATGAAAATGAATGAATGAATGAATGCATAAAATTAAATAATTCTTTTTTAAATATAGTTTTAATTTAAATTTCTAGTTTTTTAATTTTTTATCATTTAAATATTTAATCACTGTACATCATTTAGATTGTAAAGAGACTTTTTTTTTTTTTTTGGAGAGGTTTTTGCTATAGGGCGCGTGTGCTCGCCAGACAGACAGAGAGACATAGAGACAGAAAGTGAGAAATCACCCCCCAGGGGGGATGGTCACGCCGCAATCCCTTCTCCTCCATTCTCCTCTCGGGATCTTGGGCATGCACGCACACGCGCCTGGCGTGAGTTTTAAGCCACCGGGTCCGGGATGCGAACCGCGGTCGACTACGTGGGAGTCCAGCGACATAGCCATTATGCTAACTGCTGGTTCCCGTAAAGAGACTTTTTTTAAGAGAGGTTTTTACTATAGGGTGCATGCACTCACCAGAGAGACAGAGACAGAGAGACAGAAAGCAAGAAATCAGCCCCCAGGGGAGATGGCCACATCACAATCCCTTCTCCTCCATTCTCCTCTTGGGATCTTGGGCACACATGCACATGTACCTGGCATGAGTTTAAGCCACCAGGTCCAGGACTTGAACCATGGTCGACCACATGGGAGTCCAGTGACATAGCCATTACCCCAACTGCTGGTCCCGATTGTAAAGAGATTTTACCCAGCACGATATACACCTCAGTCCAGCCCAGTTTAAATAATTCTTTAAAAGAAAAAAATCCCAGGAGGATCATGTTGTTATTCACCCTGTTTTTATTTCAGTTACTATAATCACTTATGCAATTTTTGCTCCATAATAACAACAGGCTTGTCATTACTAATTTATTTTGCAAATGTAAATTAGTGCATAAAAAGATGTTTTCCTTTTGAACACTCATTCAAAGAAGCATTTACTGAGTACATATTTTATGCCAATTATCCTGCTAGACATTAGGGCTACGGAGATGAATCTGGCTCAGTCTCTCAAGGCACTCACTCTTTATTTTTATTTATTTATTTATTTTAAAGATTTTTTGCTATAGGGTGTGGGCAATCACTGGAAAGACAGAAAGAGAGAAAGTGAGAAATCAGCCCCCGGGGGGATGGCCACACAGCAGTCCTTCTCCTCCATTCTCCTCAGGATTTGGGGCGCGCATGCACAAGCACCAGGCTTGAATTTCAGGTTGCCAGGTCCAGGACTCAAGCCACGGTTGGCCATGTGGGAGTCCAATGCCTTAACCACTGTGCCACCTGCTGGCCCCTGGCACTGTTTAGTCAGATGTATGAGCTTGGTTCCCTATAGACATTTTGAATTTGCAACATTGGTGACTATGACAGCTACGAAAATGCCCTGCTCAGATCTTAAGAAAAACTGTTGCAGGGACTTTGGTTAGCCAACAGCCTCAACTGCCACTCCTGTGGACCCACTGCCATCCTCACGCAAAGGCTACACTTCCCCATGCAGCCCCCAGCCAAGAACTGAGCACCATGTGGATCCAGTGTCAGCCCATCCTGTAGGACGTGGACTGTGCTCATGCATGACCTCGCCTCGTGAACTCCACTTTGGCCTGAGACTCAGATCTGCGCCATCGTCTGAGGTTTTCCTACCCAAACCCTCCTTCCCCCTTCCTTGTATAGCATTAGACCTGCATCAGGGCCTGAGGTTCCCTTGCTTACCCTTGGTTACGCCCTGTCGTCCCTCACAGGCATGCCCCCCAAATTCTAATTCCCCCATGATTAGATCCACATCGAATCATATCTTGGCATTAGTTCTTCAGAGAACCCAAAGTGACACTGCTTCCTTCAGATTACCAGAAAAATAGAATAGGTTCTTGTCCCGAAAATCACAATGCCAAGCACCTCCTGGACTAAGGGATATACACTGTGGCATCATCTGCCTCTTAGTCACTTAGTCTCAGCTATGAAACATTCAGGATGTAAAATGCACCTTCACCAACCTCTCACCAATTTGACCCACGTACTAAAATATCTCCAGCCTATTTACCACTCCACAGACCTCCACACAGGGAATTTTTGGATATGCTACTTGGTGTAACTATGTGTGAGACATACCTGCTATCAATCTGCCTTGTGTAGTTAACTTCTGCCACATTGGTACAGCACTTGAAACTTTTAAAGATATCTTTCCTATTACTTGGGAAAGTAATAAATTTCCTAATTTTGATTACTTCCCCTTCATTTTTGAATAGGTAGGTCCATTGCATTAAACAATAACCTCAATTTAACTCACCATAACCCCATGAGGTTGGCATAGCGAGCTATCTTTGTTCCCCTTTCTAGCTAAGAAAACAATGGAGAGGGCTTCTACGCTGTCCTTGGCAAAGCTTCAACCACAGCCCAGGCCTGTTCTCTCTCTCAGGCACCTGTGTCACTCCTCAGGTGAGTTCATATTTGTTTGCCAAAATGCCAGTGGAGTCACAAAAAGTACAAATTAAGTAGGCCTAAAGAGTTTGTTTTTAAGAATTATTTTATTTAACCTTATTTATTTTAATTTGACCAGAGAGGGATAGAATAAGAGAGTGAGAGAGAGGGAAAGTGAGAAACAAGACACCAGGTCCGGGACTCAAACTGCAGTGGGCCATGTGGGAGTCTAGCACCTTTAACCACCATGTCACCTGCCAGCCCTGGCCTAGAGAGTTTTACAGAGTGTGAGAAATGAGAAAGCCAAGTGAGAGAAGACAATGGGAAAAGAGCGATGGCAAACAGAAGGGATGAGGAGGCACAGTACCGTATCATTAAAGCCTGGTGTTCAGGCTGTGGATGTGTACAAGGTGACGTAGAGAACTTGCCATATGTCTTCCAGAGTCATTACACCAACAGTGTAAAACAGCTTCGCGGCAACCGGCTTCTTGTGTGAGAACCTCACCATTTGCCTGCCACCGTCCCTGCTTTGTAATGGCAAACCGGACGGCAGTCAGAGAGAAGATGAATCTGCTACCTACTGCAGCCAGGTGGACAAATCATCAGAGTTTAATAATAGCCTCTAGTGGGTGGCGGGTGGTGCGGGGGTTACGATGCTGGATCCCACATGGCTGACAGTAGTTCAAGTCCTAGACCTGGTGCCTTGAGAATCACACCTGGCATGTGTGCATGTGCAAACAAAATACTGAGAGGAGAATGGAGAAGGGGGGACTGTGGCATGGTCATCTACCCTGGGGTGTGATTTCTCATTTTTCTTCTCTCTCTCTGGTGAGCACACACACCATATGGCCAAAACTTAAAAAAAAAAAGTCTCCAGTAACTAATAATTGTCAGAATTATAATGAAATCATCATCATGCACGAATGTTTTATACTAGAAAGAATGTCTTTGTCTAATACAGGCCAAGTGCCCAATAGTCTCCCACACAACTTGATATTCAATTGTTCCAACCAGAAGACTTGGACATTTGTGGACAAGGCGCGTGACATGCCACAGCAACTGCACAGATAAATCAAGTAAAAATGAAAATGTGTCATTGATTTTGATTTTGTAATGAATTTTTGGAGTGGCTGCCCTTACACTTCAATTATATAAACGGATCTTCCTTAGGGATACTTACCTCCACAACTATGCAAGTCTATCATTTCCAGTAGTTTGTGCATACATGAAGTGGGTGAGTTCTCCGGTTAAAAAGTAAATAAAGCCAGTTTTGCAAGGATTAGCAAAGGAAATAATCTTGATGGATAGCTCTTGTCTGTGATCAAATTCTTTGGAAATTTTGGTAAAGATCACAGAAGTCCGTTGAATGTTATGGCCCCCAAATTATTTTCAACCTGTGGTATTTCCTTGCTCCCTTTCCCCCACCTTCCTCCTTGCTCCCATCCTGTTTCCTCTGATGGTTTGTTTAACACTGAGCAGCACCCTGGTGATCTGACAAGCCTGAATTCTTTTTTTTTTTTTTCAGGTTTTTGCCATAGGGCACGGTTGGTTACTAGAGAGGAGAGAGACAAAGACACACTGAGAAATCACCCCACTGGGGGCATGGCCACACCACAATCCCTTCTCCTCCATTTTCCTCCTGGATTTTGGACATGGACACACACACCCTAGGTGAGTTTCAAGCCCCTAGGTCCAGGACTTGAACCGTGGTTGACCGTGTGAGAGTCCAGCGCTGTAACTAGCACACCACCACTGGCCCCAAGCCTGAATTATTCTAAACCGGTGGTAATATAGATAAAAAACTAAAGCCTCATGGCCTCTATCACTACAGGAGACTTATCAGAGGGCCAGCCACGGTGGCACAGTGGTAATGCTCTGCTCTGACCTGGACTCACGGAAGATCAGGGTTTGCTGCTGGGTCACCTGTACATGCCAGGTGTGTGCACGCGTGCTCATGACCCTGCCTACCTGCGAGGGCTGGTGAGATTGAAGCCTGAGAACCCGAGAGTGCCTTTTTGCTCCCTCCTCTCTCAAAATATAAACTTAAAAAAAAAAAAAAAAAAAAAAAAAAGACGACATCAGAAATACAGTCCAACTACACTAGATAGATAACTTTCTTTTGTCTGGTTATGGAGGGTAGAAATAGAAAAGCTTCCTTGGTGTAGGTAACAATGCTTTGACAACAAAAGGTTGAAAGTACAGAGGCCTTTTTGTTCTTGCTAGCTGCCAACTAACAAATACTGACTCTCTCTTCTGATTACTGAACATACAAACACACATGGACCTTCTTTGTTTATGTAATATGTCAGTATGTTTATGTTTAGGCTGATAGGGAGAGGTAGTATTCTTCTGGGCTTTTCAAAGAACAAATTCTTTCCAAACATGTAGAATCTTTAAAACATCTACAATTTTCTTGTTGGGCCATTTTTCGCTATTATTCTTAAGATCCAAAGGACTTTCTTTCTCAATAGAATCTTTTCCAGTCCACCTTGACATTTTAAGTTATGGTTTTAGAAATAAATAAAGTTGTCTGGTTTTACAGTTCCTGTGTTCAGGCTGGAGATGTGACACTGTTTTCTTTGCCAATCGTGACTGCATTTCCAGAACTCATTGCAAAGTGGAATTCGAGACTGTGCTGATTGGAGTGATGAAAACTAGTGTGAATAGAAGACTTTTCTAATCATGAGTTTGGGAAAGCTAAAAACTGTTACTAGTTGCTGTAAGACTTCTCTCAAAAAAAAAAAAAAAGACACATCTTACTGGGGTGGAGGGAGGAAAGAGTTACTTATTTATGACTCCAATGTTAATGAAGAAAAAAAAAAGATTAGTAGAAATCAGACCCAACTTTTAGCTACCTTCAACCCATTTCTTAACCTATTTCCAATTTTAGAACATAGCCTTCTTCTGCCCTGTGCACCACGGGATTATTTCAGAGATGATACAGTGTACTCCAGCGGACAGATAACATATTGATCCTAAGAGCTCTCAGGCTAAAATGGGTATCTGCTTCTGTTAGTGAAGCCCTGGTTCACATCCAGCTGAAAACTACTTTAGTCCAGAACTAGTCTTAAAAGTAGTGCACAACAGCCAAAAAATTACCAACCAGATCAGAACTATCTGTCCCTCTAGTCTGCCAGAGCCTAAAATTCTTTGCAGCAGGTAGTGAGCTTAGAAAAGCAGACGTGGGTTTGAATCTCATCCTCTACTCAAACTGTGGGACGCGGAACAATTTCACCTCTTGAAGATGGTTTCCTCAACTCTACAATGTTGCTGTATTTGAGGACTGCTTTGTAATACAGTTCAGACAGAAAACAAGTGGCGGAGTCCTTTAACATAATAGTAGCTACAGGAATTGGATAAAAAAATTGCAAGGATATGGTAATTGTATTATTGTTCAAAAATATGTTTCCCCCATCCCATGGGCACCTGACTTGCCTACACAGTTGACTTGCTCTGGCTGATGAAATTCAATCGCTTACCATGTGGGCCACTTCCCAGCTCACATTAACGAGCCGGCTGGTTGTTCACCTTTTCTGTCCCGAGGCTGTCAGTGTTCCAATTAGGGGCTGCTCCTGGAGTAAAGCAGAGCCTAACCATGGGCAGGCCACAAACATTAAGTGTGACAACTTTAGTTCTAGCAATAGAAACATTGGGTCACTTGTAACTGTAGGATAACCCTGCCTATCTTGGTAGTGGAGATTATGAGAAAAACATTTAATTCATAGCCACCAACACATAGCTTATCACTTAAACAATGAAAGTATTTGGAAATTATTGGGAAAAGTTCTCTTAGTATGGGCATGCAGGCTTAAGCTCAAGCCAACGTCTACACAATAAGCAAGTTGCCCTGGGATAGGCATCTCCCGGCAATCTATTGCATTTCACTATTCAGTCCCTTTCCTATAGATCTCAGTCCAACAACTGGATTGGCTCAGATAGTGGGGTCTCTACAAGCTTGTCAGCCTGTCTGTCATGATCCAACACCCCTTGGGATCAGTTGACAATGTTTTTCACCATGCTACTCAAAGCATGGACTGTGGACTAGCAGCAGCAGCACCTGGCATTCTGCCAGAAATGCAAATCTTCAGGCCCCACTCCAGACTTTCCCATTTCACTGCCCTCCAGCTTAAACAGTCCACCTGCTTTGGTCAGTTATATGTAAGAAGTGATGGCAACAGCTTTTAAGAACCAGCACTTGAACTGTGCTCTTCTCTAGGAAGCTGGAGAGTCCAAGATAAGGGCTGGACCATGGGTGTGGACCTCAGAGTAACTATGTAGCAAAACCCAACTTGCCCTTGGCAGTCTGCAAACAGTAATTTTGTTAACCATCTAGATTTCAAAGTCCTTGTTACTGTAGCACTGCACTTTAACAGGTCTGATATACACTGAGGAAAAACAATGTACATATATGCAAATACTGTTTACACAGCACTTCATTTAAAATTAGCTATAGCACACATGTGCTTGCTGGAGAGAAGCAAGCAAGCACCTCCCCAAGGTGGATGGATGGCCACACAATACCCTCTCCTCCATTCTTCTCTTGGGACTTTAGGTGCGCACGCACACACACACATATACACACCCAGCATATTTTTCAAGCCACCAGATCTGGAACTTAAACTGCACAGCCAGCCATGTGGGATCTAGCCACCTCAACCACCATGCCACTGGTGGGCCCAATAGTGACTTGATAGGTGTATTAGTACTTTTAACATGTACTTCCAAGGGCTGACTGTAGCATAGAGATTAAGGTAGCTGTCCGTATCTCACATGACTGGTTTAAATCCTGGCCCCAGCACCGTGAAAAACATTCTATGTGTGTGTATTTGACTGGAGAAAGACAAGAGAAAAAGAGAAGTGAGAAAGCAAGCTGCTTGGTCCAGGACTTGAACCACAGCTGGCTATGCTGGGAGACTAGTACCAAAACCATTAGGCCACCTGGCGGCCCCCTAAAATAAATTCTTACTAAGTAGAAAATAAAATCTTCCACCATTGACTTTGAAGCAGAGAGGATATAATTGCCTCAATTACAATTTCTAATTTTTTGGGGGGGAGGAGGTTTTTGCTATAGGGCGTGTGCACTTGCCAGAAAGACAGAAAGCAAGAAATCACCCCCGAGGAGGGATGATCATGCTGCAATCCTTTCTCCTCCATTCTCCTCTCGGGATCTTGGGCACGCATGCACACATGCCCAACATGAATTTAAGCCACTGGGTCTGGGACTCGAACCATGGTCGACTATATGGAAGTCCAGCAACATAGCCATTACGCCATCTGCTGGTCCCACAATTTGTAAATTCTTAAAAGTTGCAGCTACCTCAATATGACTGACTGCCAATATAATTTTTTTTTAAGTAACCCTGTATCGAGGGATTTTTTCTAGGGTGATGTAAACTGTTCAATATCCTGATTACAGTGACAGTTACATGTTATACTTCTTACAACTGTGTATAGACACTCAATTTTCTTGTATCTTAACATACACCAAAAAAAAAAAAAGAGAGAGAAACCAACAGTTGTATTCATTTATAGTGTTACCACTCAGGGAAAAGACAAAGGAGACATTCTTACTTCAAACGCTACCTTTTCCCCAGTCACTTTATAAACTATACTATAAAAAGTAATTTGGATATGATTACATTTTTTTGAAGTTTGAGACCTCAAGTTACACCTACATAGACTTTACTAATCTCTATTGACTTCATAAACTGAAGATTAAATAAAAATAAAACTGATTAATACATATAAGGCATTTAATATATGTTTACAATAAAGGCAGTATTGAGAAAAAAAGCCCCTTTATTACCTATTGAGAAATACTCTATCCTCATCTTGTATTTACACCCAGTATATCAACCAAGGAAGCCCTGAGAACTGTGGGAGAAAAGTTTTCAAACATTAGACCTTTATACTATCTTTGTTACACTATATTCTGATTTTAACTCTTTCCAGCCAAGGTTAGCAGCCACATTATATACCATGATTAGCTTTCCATAAACAACTTAGCTTACTGTGGAACATTATCAGCATCAAAGAAATAAAAAAAAGATAAAAAGCACATACTAGGCAAAGAACTTTATTAACCTTTGTTCCAAACTTTATTCCCAGGCTTCTTCAGCTTAATTAGCTGCAAAGAATGAACTGCATATAAGCAAAAACTGAAAAGAGCTGCAGTGTCCAAGGGGCTTAGGCTTAAAAATATTAGAGATCTAGATTTTATCAGATCCATAAACAAAACAGAATTTTAAAAAGCAGTCATAATATAAAATAGCAGCTCCCAGTAACTTCGTCAAGTTTATCCCTTTCAGAAGTTGACTCAATTCAGTTTGCCTCATTCTTGGAAGCCTCATCAAAATTCTCCACGAGATCTAGAAGAAAGAAAGAAATTCTGAAGAAAAGCCAAATCTACAATTATCAGGTCTAAAGAGGAGATAAGGAAAGTCTCAAAATATAGTCTATATGAGGTATAAACTTAAAACCTGTCTCTATTTCCAGCAAGAACTCTTATCCATTTGGTACATGCAGAAGTCTATGTTTTGGCATATAGTTAACACAAGGGAAACCCATTTATCTGCTGCTTAAAGCACAGAAAATACTAAATGCTGTGCTTAGAGAATATGTATATGCCTTCTTATTCCACCTAGGAACTAAAATTAAACAATTTAATATGCTGGTCAATATGGGACAGCAGAACCAAGGACTGCCATGACACGTGACTGTGAAGCTTTCTGAGTTACTATGGACACCTACCTAGGCAAAGTGGAAATATTTATGAGTCTAGTGAACATTATATCCTGCCCAGTCAATATTTGTATTGTAACAAAGTAAATTATCCAATAGAAATAACAAGGGAGAAAAATGCTATGATTATCAAAGGAATTACTTTTTTACACATTTTAGAATGGTTATATATCCCAAGATATTTGAACTCTCCACATTTCTACATAAATTCATGAATTTCAAAGTAAAAATAAGTCATTGTGGTCTGTAGGTAGTTCTATTTATATCACAATATACACACTTAGTTAGTAGTCAATATTTGAGACTAGATACCTACATGTTTTGGGGATCCCAAATAGAAACAAGCCAAGTCTACAAACTTAACTTGCCATTAGAAAACACTGCATTTGTTTCTTCATTCCCCACCTTTAATTCCCCCACACCCGCAAAGGTAGATTTTCCCAGTGTTTAAATTCTTTATTCTCCCTTGTTAAGATTCTCTAGGTTAATCATGGGTGACCATAGGTGTAGGTTCCCACCTGGAACTTCATCATCATCATCCTCTCCAGTAGCAAGTGGTGCTTTTCCATCCACGGCTATGAAAGGGAAATGTAAACATTACACACATATCTATCTAAGTCATAAACAAACATTAACCTAAAGAAGAACTAATGAACTGCCAAGTGTTGTTATAACTTACCTTTATAATGATAAGTGACACTTGAGATTTCACCTACAGTACTACCAACAGCATGATACTCTATGTCTACAATGGGCTATAAAATGACAACCAACAAACCAAATTCCATACCCACCCTTTTATCCCTCTGCCCATCAAAGGACCTGAGGTAGTGAGAGCAATAAGGAGCTCTCAGGGTGCAGATAAAACCCACATACCACATTACGGTAAGGTGTATGTTGGGTGGCAAACAAAGAAACAATTTTTGCAGATACTTTGTTGTTTGTGCATGACATAAGAGAAATGCTCAACATTTACTAAAATAAAAAAAATAAGTATCTGAGTGGTAAACATTCACTTTCCCTTATTGCACAAGAATGTGAACTGCACATTCACTAGCTCCACCTGGAGTATCACTGACATACTTCAAAAGCCTACTTGGTTACGAAAGCATAAGATGATCTAGAACCTCTTATGCCTCTCAACGTGACAATAAAAACACAAACTGAGGCAGTGAGTCAACACCTAAAAAACACAGAGAACTTATGGGACGGCATTTGACATGGTGGTTGGGGGCGTTGGACTCCCACATGGCTGACCACGGTTTGAATCCTGGACCTGGTGTATGGCTTGCTCGCCTGCTCTCCCCCACTCCGTCAAATTTAAATAAATAGTTAAAAAAAATAATAAGCACACACACATAACTAAATAAGCCATGAAAAGCCTCTGCCTTGCCTCTGAATTCCTATTCAAATTTTAAGCCTAGGGCCTGGGGCCTTGGCATAAAACTGGCACATCCCCAGATGTATACATATTCAACTACACTATTTTCTGCCCTGAACAAAATCCTTATCATACTGTAATTAAAAACACCAGAACAGGGGCCAGCCTGTGGCAGGTGGTTAAACCAGCTGGATCTCACATGGCTGACTGTGTAGTTTAAGTTCTGGAACCAGGGGCTTGGAAAATAGGTCAAGCATGTATGTATGTGTGCACCTAAAATCCTGAGAGGGAGAAACAGAGAAGGGATTATGGTGTGACCATTCCCCTTGGAGATGCTTTCTCACTTTCTCTGTCGCTCTCTCTCTGGCAAGCATATGTGCCTTCTGGCAAAAAAACAAATATCACCAACAGATAGGCACAATTGAGAAACTTGGTAATTTCCACCAGTATATTCAAAAACCAATATAAAAAGGCCAGCAGATGGCGTGGTAGTTGGGGCACTGGACTCCACATGGCTGACCATGGTTCAAGTCCAGGACCTAGTGACTTGCTTTCTCACTTTCTCTCTCTGTCACATCTGTCCTAGAACAAACTTAAAAAATAATAATTAAAAAAATTTAAACTATAAATGGTAATCAGCAAAGCCCCAAATTATATTTTCATACTTTCTAGCTACTAAAAGGTACAATTTTTAAGGCTCTGGTCCTAGCAAGTTAGCTAGTAGAAAACCAACATTAAATCAAGTTTAATGATCACAACACTTGTTTAAAACCCACTAAAAGTGTTATTTAAAATTTGCATTAAAAAAATTAAACATATTTACATCCACTTGAGGTCCCAGATTGTTGGTACCAGTAACCCCACCCAGTACCCCCCAGTAACTATACTACTAGGAAACTTACATTGTTTGGGCAGAGCTTCAGCCAGTCTCCTTAAACTAGTCAGACTGTCTGCCCCAAGCTGGTTTAAGATGCTGGGTAGCATTTCTGTCAGCTGCTTTGTCTCAGCATGGCCTGTAATGGTGAAAGTATTCGCTGCCAGAGATGCCTGAACTTTAGGGTTGTTAAAGTGGATCACTGTTCCCTGGTTTGTAAACATATTCACCTACAAAGAAATTTTAAAAATTAGTAATGCTTACCAAAGTCCCCTCAAAACCAAATATGTTTGGGGCAGAGGGTGGTGTGGTGGTTAAGGGCTCTAGACTCCCACATGGCCGACCATGGTTCAAGCCCTGGACCTGGTAGCTTGCTTTCTCACTTTCTATCTCTCTCTGTTCCTCTCTGGTCAAATTTTTTAATAAATAAACAAAAATAAAGTTGAATAATTCTTAAAAAATGTTTATTAAACAAAAACTTAAGTCTAAACTAATCTGGCATTTCACAGTGAAGCATGGTGAAATTTTGCCTGGAATCGAATGTATAACCTAACAGTTTTCAGACTTTGCAATCTCCCTGATATTCATTAACAGGGCAGAAATATGTCTTATAAACTTTAAAGTCTGGTGGGACATGAAATACTTTGCAAGTAGAATCAAAACAGCATTTATTACATGAACATTAAAACTAAGTCCATCAAGTCTTTTTTTTTTTTAAAAGAAAATTTAACACCTACCTCTTCAATACCAGAGATATTGTTTACCCCTAACTTCTTTAAGGAGAACTGAAGTTTCTTATCATCTGCTGTAGCTGTTCTATGAACCACCTTCTTCTTTCTGCGAGCAGTTCCCTAAAGTAGGAAAAAAAAGGAGAGAAAATAGCACATTTATACCATTGCAGACATTTTCCAAAGAGAAGGAACGGTTTCTAATTATTTTTCTGACCTTTAAGTCTGTATAAGAAAATTATCCTAACATCAAACTTCTATATAATGAGTAGGCAGGCTAAGACAAATACAGAAGCAAAAAGAGGAAAATTAACTATCTACAAATCCTTAATAACTTCTAAACTAGTTTTGTCAGATATAAAAGAATGACTTTTTCAAAGTCTTACTTTTGGGGTCAGCAGGTGGCGTAGTGGTTAAGGTGCTGAACTCCCATATAGCCCACTGCTATTTGAGTCCCAACAGTTTGAAACTCACGCCAGGCACGTGTGCCCAAAGTCCCAAGAAGAGAATGGAAGAGAAGGGATTGTGGTGTGGCGATCACTCCTGAGGGTGGGGGGGCAGTGGTGGTAATTTCTCACTTTCTGTCTCTACTTTTCTGGTGAGCACACACGCTTTATAGCAAACATCTCTTTCTCTCTCTAAAAAAAAAAAAAAAAAAAAAAAAAAATTTCTGAGATCTACTCTAACCGAAATGGATCAATGATGAAACTTGTCAAATATGAGCATCAGAAGACCTTCCAGTCTACCTGATGCATGATCTCTTAGCTCTGAGAAGCAAAACTTATAGAGTAAAACAATAAGGGCTTACTATTATTGGTATGTGTGTGCATGTGTACGTTTATGAGGGGCAGTGAATAAGTGAGGATTGCTGAATGATTAATGGGATTGGGGTGTGTGTGTGTAAAAGGCAAATAATTTCTGAGTGATGATGATAAGATTTTCCTATCTTTTAAACTATGAAGGTTTCTATACTTGATCTGAGTTCAAAAAGAAAAAAAATTCTACTTTTTAAATTAGTTGCTCAGAAACTGATCAAAGATGTGGCATGTATCAACCTGAATTATGCCTCATTTAGAAAAGCTCCGTGTCAGAATTATTAACTTTTTGTTTTTAAAGAAAAATCAATGTCCGGGGACCAGCAGGTAGCGTGGTGGTTAAGGTGCTGGACAATCCCACATGGCCAACCACGGTTCGAGTCCAGAACCTGGCGGCTTGCTTTCTCACTTTCCCCCTCTCCTTTTCTCTCTCTGGTCAAATTAAAATAAAATGAATGAATAAATAAAAATTAAAAAAGAAAAAGAAAAATCAACATCCAAGTAAGTATTCACAGGCAAGACAGTATATGATACAATCAAAGGAATTTGTATATAGACTTCCAAAGCACACAAGAGTAAATCTTAAGTTCTCATCCTAGCCTTCAAGGCACTCACATGACCCAGCTTCTCATATGCTACACTTAACAAAATCTCCTACCACACATACATACTCATCTTCAGGCAAATGAACCTCTTTGCTGTTCCTTAAACAGGACAATCAGGCTGGGACACTAGGGCCTCTGCCCATGTAGAAAGGTTCCTCTTTCTTCAGTTGCATGTCTCCTTCCCCTATTGCAGAGCTCTGCTCATCAGAGTGGCCTTTTTCAATCACCCAATGTAAAATAGTAGCTCCCACACTCACTCATCATTTTCTTTCTATTCTGGTTTCTCTCTTTCTTTCTCTCTCTCTCTTTCTTTTTGGCTATAGGGCGTGTGCGCTCGCCAGAAAGACAGAGAGACAAAGAGAGACAGAAAGTGAGAAATCACCCCCCAGGAGGGATGACCACGCTGCAATCCCTTCTCCTCTCGGGATCTTGGGCACACACGCCCGGCGTTGAGTTTAAGCCACAGGGTCTGAGACTTGAACTGTGGTTGCCTACATGGGAGTTCAGCAACATAGCCATTACACTAACTGCTGGTCCCTGGTTTCTTTCTATACTGGTTTCTTTCTTACACTCATTACTGTAAGATATAAACGTACCTCATCCGTCTCTTCTCAGTAGAATGTAAGCTCTCTGAGAGTTTCTATTTTGTTCAGTGCTATAAACCTAGTTTCTAAAACTGTATCTGGCTCATTGAAGACCCTCAAGGAAAGGCTAACACTCAACTACCTCACTGTCCTCAAATCTTCACCCCAATTCCTATTCATCCTTTACAATCCTGTACAAGCTGTTACCTTTTTGCCTTCCCCAAGCTCTGCAACTACCCTCCACCATGCCAAATCATTTCCAGAAGGTGGTGCAATGGTTAAGGTGGTGGACTCCCACATAGCCCACTGAAAATGGCTCTATTTTGAAAATACTTTTTATTGTACTATTACACTGTGAACAAATTTTTTAAAAACATGTTTATCTCCACCGCTGGGCTTAAAGCCCCCTCCTCCAGGGACTTCAAACTTCTTAAAAAAATTTTTTTGAGTTTTTTTTTTTTTTTTTTTTTTTTTTTTTTGCTATACGGCAAGTGCGCTCACCAGAAAGACAGAGACAGAGCAATAGAAAGCAAGAAATCACACCCCATGGGGGATGGCCACACCTCAACCCTTCTCCTCCATTCCCCTCTCAGGATCTTAGACGCACACACGCACGCACGCACGCACCCAGCGTGAGTTTAAGCCACCGGGTCCAGGACTCGAACTGTGGTCCGCTACATGGGAGTTCAGCGACATAGCCATTACGCTAACTGCTGGTCCCTAAACTTCTTAAATTTTATGTTCTAAGGATCCAACATAGTAAAGGCTTAAACATCATAGCTTAGCTGGGAAAAGAAAAAAGCTATGTACATATGTATGTATACATCAAGTACCCCCAAACAACTTTTTAAACCAAAAATCACCTTGAAGTGATCATATAGGTAACTAATTTATAAAAAAAATTCTAAGGAACTACTATAAAATTCTAAAAACAAAACCACCACATCTTCTATAGGTTCCACATACTTCACATGTGTGGAGTTCATTTTTTTACTTAAATAATTGTTGTTATCAATGTTCTGAATACATACTGAAATAAAGGTCTTTCATAACATGTACCTAAAAGTATCTAATATTTGGAATTTTCTCTAAGGTAAAAACTAATGCACCTAATTCCTCATGCCATACTTAAGGTTTCTTAAGAGACAGAAAAAGGTCTCCATCTTACAGTGACTACAGAGATACTTTCTGTATTAGCTAAATACAGAGATACTTTTCTGTATTAGCTAAATAAGCACTAAGATGTTAGAATACAAAGTTTAATCCCATATCAGCTTTGAATATCTTAGAAAAACCTCAAGACTTCACATAAGAACATTATTCAAATTACTCCTCCTGAAACAATACCTGGAACCATCAGAAACTACTTGGAATCATCAGAATGATGGTTAAAACCACTGATATAAGAACATCCAGACAATAATCCACAAATAACGTTTTTTTTTTCCCCCTAGTACCTGAAGGCCACAGTCCGGTAACATTGTTAAGCAAGACAAAGAAACACCTTATGTTGTTAAAGTGTAGGTGTCAATCTTAAAATACTAGAGTCAGCATCCCTTCCTCCCTTCCAAAATCCAGAATAAATTCACTGCTGGTGAAGTTCAGTAATTTAACAGAACTGCAATTTACTACTTAAGCCTAGTGTGGCTATTTCACAGTAGGCTCCACCTGCAGGTAAAAGCTTACAGTTTTGGAAAACTAACAAATAGGTTCTAAACTTGTACTACGGGAACTTTACACGTTATACCAAGACGAGACATGCTCTGTTCTAACAAGCTACCACACCTTGCTAAATAAATACTAGGAATGTGCTAACACAATACAAAATACGACTAGGTAGATCTGTGTCTAGAGTGGATTTCTGATCTAAATAAATTACTCAGAATAAAAAAAAAGTTCAAAAAATAATTCCTTTGCAGAGATCAAAACATCCATCAAGAAATACCAAACTGATCCCAAACTGATCATTTAAAAATAAGTCAAATCACTTTCACATCCTTGAAAACATACAACCATGAACAGCGATTTAGTTCAAAAAGTATTACATAACACCTTAATTTACCAGAGACATAAACTTCTATTCTGTAGAACAGGAGAAACTTATCAACAAATTCAGAGTTAACTTAGTTACTAAAACAAAAAACAAAAGCATGCATCAACTTTACACAACCTAAAACCAAAACAAGTCCAAGAATATTATGTGCCCAAGAAGGAGCTGACTACATGTTAATTAAGACAGGAAACACTTCCTCTGCATATACTGTAACACTGAAAATACAAACATATTTACATAAAAGCAATATTTGCAGGTTGTGTTCTTCTGGATTCATTTGCTCCCCGCGCCCAATTTTTAAAATACCACCCGCACATCTCACTGATGTATAAACAAGTAATCGCTGCAGCCGCCCCCTTTCCTCTGGATCTAACAGCTGTAAATTGTCCTCAATAAGCAAAGTGACAAACCCACAGGACTGGAAAAGCAGGAGAATAGAGGCAAACCCTAAACCTTAAGGGAAAAAAAAAAAAAAAAACCATTAAAACTTACTTTCCCACCAATGCGCACTTGTGCCTGCAGCTTGGCGAGCTTTTCCTGGTTCATGATAGTTTCTTTCATCTAGAATAAGAGGAAATCCTCAGCAAGGAAAGATCTAGCTCACTCTAGCATTCCACGCTCGTCATTTCCCAAGACACCAGCAGGAGCTTAAGTGTCCTACACAAGCCGAAGCCCGGATCCCAAATCCACCCCGCAAAGCTCCAAATATCAGTTATAAAGGAGCCCAAAGTTCGCCCGCCTCCCCAACCCCCAGCCAACTCCCGGCTCTTCGCAGGCCGGGAACAAGGGCTTTAACCCCCGGCTGGCCAGCACCCCCCACCCCGGCCCTGGCCCGGCCTCGGCCTAGCCAGGGCCCGCCCGGCCCGGCCACTCTCCGCAAGCCTCGCGGTACCTGAGGCTCCTGTCCTCGGGTTGCGCCGCGAGGTGGAGGAAGAGACGGCGTCGCCTCGCCCCCAGGGCAGCCACCCCTGGCTCGACCTCGCCCCCGAGAGTCAGCCTGAGCGGGTGCGCCTGTCCGTCGCATCGCCTTCCTCTCCTCAGCCCTGTCCCTCCCTGTCTCGCTCCTTTTCGGGAACTTCCCGCCCACGCTCCCGTCCTCCTCCCACGCCGGCGTCCAGAGCCTTTTTGTACCTTGTCGGAGCGGAAAAGGGGCCGCGCGGGGGACTAGGGTTGGAGCTCAGGAGGTCTCAGGCAGACCAGCTGAGATTAGGCGCACACACGCGGGGACGCAAGATGGCAGCTAGAGGGAGGCCGGAAGTGACACAACGCCACTTCCTCCAGAAGTCAGGAAACGGACCTCCCCGGGCGCTCCTGGCCTTGCTGCGCACGCGCGGCCCCCGGCGTCTGTATCCGCCCGCGGTTCTTCCCATTCCTGCAGAGGTGGCTGGGCCCAGGCCCCACCGGAGGTTCTGGGGTGTGGCGACGCCCAGAGCCTTGGGCGAGGCTGGAGAGCGTGGTCCTTTGCACCATTAGGGCTGAGTAAGTGCCCAGTCTCCATCCGACCCGGTTTCCGAAGCTCTTTACACCTTCGGAAAGGGCCTGTCCGCGTTTCTCGGAAACGCATGGGATAACCAGCATGTGCTCAGCTCTTCATCTGCTCTCCGCACGCTGCCTGCTGTAGGTTGGAGGATTGCAACGTTGCCCTTCGGCCGGAAGGAACAATACCAAAACATTTTGTGTTTTCCAAGGTTAGGTTGTTAGATTGCGGGATCATGGTTCAGGATTCCTGGAGAGTGTATTCCGAATGCATCACCAGAGCTCCACCCTTCAAAAAGCCATTCTTTTGGGTTGGGGATGGGACCGGTTCAACTACATTTCAGCAAATTTAGCAGGTGGCTAACCACCTTAGACCGGTCTACATAATTATCTTCTTTTGTTTCTTTAAGAGGCAAAAAGTTGGTTATACGATTTTGAATTGGCATGGGTTCAACAGCGATTCACAGTTGAACAAATCTTACTTAACAGTAATTCAAAGAATTGGTGCCCAATGTATCTGTAGAGACAAGCTTTAAGACAAAACCACCGATATTTAAAAATGGCAATTTAAATAAAAAATTCTATCTGAATGACCTTTTAGTAGTTAGATATAACGTGTTTTTGCATATTCAAAAGTGAATGCAAATGTTACCTAGGAAGAATGCAATTTATATAGTAAGAAAACGTACATAAGTGCAGACTCCTCTCCCCCCCATTAAAATCAATTGTTTTGGTTTGAATATTTTTTTTTTTAGAGGTTTTTGCTATAAGGTGCGTGCGCTTGCCAGAGACAGACAGAAAGCGAGAAATCCCCCCACCCCCCCACTTCCCCCCCCCCACCCCCCGGGGATGGTCACTCCGCAATCCCTACGCTTCCCCTCCATTAGCTTCCCCTCCATTATCCTCTCGGGATCTTAGTCACACACGCACACACACTCTCCTGGCCTGAATTTAAGCCACGGTCGGGGACTCGGACCGAGGTCGACTACATGGGAGTCCAGCGACATAGCCACTGCTAACTGCTGGTCCCATGGTTTGAATACTTTTTACAAGAAGTTTAACATTGTGAATATCATTAAGAAACTAACAAGAGGAGGGCTACTATTGTATATTGCTTTTAGAATAATTGTAACAGTTATTTTTCCAAAAAAACAATGTTGCTTCCATTATTAAATGAGTCTCTTAGTACAATGGAGTGTATATATTGTTAAGCTATGTGGGTCACCATCCTAATAATAAAGGCAAAAATCATTCCTAACATTCACTGCTAGAGAGATATTACAAAATACATAGAAATACTCCCCTTTTGAAAGGAATGTATAAACCCTTTTTCAGAAAGGGTTTTCTCTTTCCCCCTTGTTATACTGCAACATTTGAAACTTTCTAGTCATGTGATATTTTCAAAGGTTTCATGTGAACAAGGTTCTACATAAGTCACCTTCCACCTGACTCACCTTTTATAACCTGTTTTCAGGAAATGTGGGTTAGTTTTTATTTTCCCTTGGCTCCTACTTTACCCCTGTTCCTTTGTAATTTTAAAGATTTGTTCTTTGAAAATCATCAAAGATTCTTTAGGGAAAAAATTTTATTTTTGACGCTAGCTGTGTCTGTTCATTGAGTGGTTAGTAAATTCTGATTCTCCTAGTATTTATATGGCTTCAGAAATGCCAATACAGTAACTCATGTGTTGCCATTTCCCATGTGCTCCTAATTTCTGTGCCAAATAAGGGTAATTGGCACCCACACGTTGCTGCTGGGCTCGAACAAGCCTAAGAATCATTTACCCACACTCAAGATGGCCTTTGTCAATAGAGAAGGCAAGAAAGTGAAACTTGTTTGCCCTCCTATTTATGGCATAATCAAAGTCCATGAATTGTTTTCATCTGTAGCTCAACTTAAGTCAACTTCAAGAGCCAAAATATTCATTTTATAATATGTTTCTTTCTTTTATTTTTCTTTTCTTTTTACCATAGTGCACATGCCCTTGCCACAGAGACAGAGCGAGAAATCACCTCCCGGGGGAGTGGCCACGCAGCAATCCCCTCTCCTTCATTCTCCTCTCAGGATTTTGGGAATGCACACACATGTGCCCAGCGTTTTAAGGCGCCAGGTCCAGGATTCAAATTGTGGTAGACTACATGGGAGTTCAGCGACCTAACAATTATACCATCTTTTTATTTTTGTTTTTAAATTTCTAAACCTCTTTGAACTCTTCTTCTAGCACCCCCACCTTCATCAAATGAATGCCTGTATATCATTTAGCCGTCAGTTTAAATGTTTCAGGAAACCCTGTTCTAACGTCCACAAACCCATAAGTTGCATCAGTCATAGTTTGTTGGGTTGGGGTTTCATTTTGTTTTGTTTTAGTTGTGGTATTTTATTAAATACAAAATGAGCATTTAATAATTTTGTTGAGTTAATGGAGAATTGAACTAGGATTCTAAATAACAATTTTCTACCAGGTTAGTGTTGAGTGTTTGCTCTTTGATCCTGAATCTTACGAACTTTGTATTTTCTTAGTGAAGAACTGAGACTTGGAGGTTTAAGGAGTGAAAACAGCAAGCATAACCTCATCTTTCCTCCACAAAATCGACCTATATGTCTCTGAATGTATAAACATGGCCCTCACTCCTGTCACACATAGAGGAATATTTCCTCTACTCATAATTTTGCCTTTGTGTAGGACCTTGGTTCTGTTACTATCTCCCTCCTGTATCTTTTTCTATGCTAACCTACATCGTTCTGTCTGTACTCTTCTGTGCTGTGAGGCGTCTCAAGAGAACAAAACAGGCACAGCCAGGGGGCATGGTGGTTAAGACAGCTGGATCCCACGTGGCTGGCTGTGCATTTGAGTCCAGAACTGAAGGTTTTGAAAAACACACTGGGTGTGTGTGCATTGCCCAAAATCCCTAGAAAAGAATGAAGGAAGATTTTGGCACCCCACTCCCATGTTTTACGCACTTTCTCCCTCTCTCTGTCTTTCCAGAGCATACATGAGCCCTCTAGCAAATTAAAAAGAGAGAGAGAGAGAGAGAACAAAACAAAAAAGCTGCTTGTCTTCCCCAGTGATATTCTCTAACCCCTGGCTTTAAATAGTTATTCTGATAGCCCTCAACTTTATGTTTCCAACCCTGACTCCTTTTTTTCTTTTTTTTTTTTGGAGAGGTTTTTCGCTATAGGGCGCGTGCTCTCGCCAGACAGAGAGAGACATAGAGACAGAAAGCGAGAAATCACCCCCCAGGGGGGATGGCCACGCCACAATCCCTTCTCCTTCATTCTCCTCTCGGGATCTTGGGCATGCACGCACACGTGCCTGGTGTGAGTTTTAAGCCACCAGGTCCGGGACGCGAACCGCGGTCGACTACGTGGGAGTCCAGCGACATAGCCATTAGGCTAACTGCTGGTTCCCAACCCTGACTCCTTTTGAACTCTAGACTGGATGTGCTTTTCAGATTACTATGGAAAAACAGAAGTAAGAAGAAACATAAGATTAAAAAGAATAAAAAATTCATAGACCCATCACCTACCATAAATTTTGTGTCCTATTAATACACACTCAATATCTTTTTAAAAAGAATTTACTTAATTTTATTTATTATTGTTATTTTTTAAAATATTATTATTGTTGTTTTATTTAACTTTATTTATTTATTTATTTTAATTTGACCAGTGAGGGACAGAGTGAGAGAGAGAGAAGGAAAGTGAAAAAGGAAGCCACCAGGTCCAGGACTCGAACCATGGTCAACCATGGGGGGTCTGGCACCCCTAACCACCATGCCACCTGCTGGCCCCAGTTATTGTTATTTTTTAATTTGATGAGAGAGAGGGGAAAGTGAGAAAGCAAGTTACCATGTCTGGAACTTGAACTGTGGTCAGCCATGTGGAAGTCCAGCATCCCAACCATCATGCCCCCAACCAGCCCCTAGACTCAATATTCTTAATAAGTGGTAGAGTGATTCCCTTTTTTGACATACTTATAGACATTTTATATATATATTAAGTTTTATTTAGTTATTTTAATCTGGGAAGTTTTTATAGCTACTTATTATGAGTCACCATTACAGAAAATAGATCAGGCTACTTTATATACATTTATTTATTTATTTATTTATTTTTTAGGGAGAGATTTTTACTATAAGACACGTGCACTCCCTGGAGAGACAGAGACAGACAGAAAGCAAGAAATCCCCCCCCCCCAAGGGGCATGGCCACACCACAATCCCTTCTCCTCCATTCTCCTCTCAAGATTTTGGGCACACACACTCACACACACGGTGTGAGGTTTAAGCCTCCGAGTCTGGGACCCGAACCACGGTCAGCTATGTGGAGTCCAGCAGCATAACCATTATGCCATCTGCTGGTCCGTATAAGGATTTAATATAAGGAACTGGTGCTTAGAAAATTGTGTAGAAGGGCAGGAGGAGTGAGCTTTAGCCTGGGCTGTCAGAAATGAGTGTTGGAATAATACTGCAGATCTAGGTTCTCAAGGTCTCTACTACTACTGTCTCCACCCATCAGGATACCCACGGCCAACCATGGTTCCAATTCCCAACCTGGCAGCTTGCTTTCTCACTTTCCTTTTCTCTCTCTTTCTCTGGTCAAACTAAAAAATAATAATAACAAATAAAATAAATAATTCTTTAAAAAAATGAAGAAGGAGAAGGAGGAGGAGAAGAAGAAAATAGAGGAGGAGGAGGAGGAGGAGGAGAAGGAGGAGGAGGAGGAGAAGAAAATAGAGATCCAGGACCCCATGACCAGAATTATTAATGTTAGTAATGCACCATTCTGTAGGGACCAGCAGATGGTATAATGATTACATTGCTGGACCCCCACAAATGTTTCAGTTCAAGTCCTGGTGGTTTAAAACTCATGCCGGGTGCATGTGCATGCATGCCCAAAATCCCAAGAGGAGAATGGAGAAGTGATTTGAGTGTGACCATCCCCCTGGGGGCTGATTTCTTTCTGTTTCTCTGTCTCTCTCTGTCTTTCCAGCAAGTGCATGTACCCTATAGCAAAACAAAACAAAACAAAATTCTCTTAAAAAAATGATAATAATGCATCATTCCATAGGAGAGAGGGAGGGAAGGAGGGAGGGAAGGAGGGAGGGAAAGAAAGAAAAGAAATAAAGGAAGAAAACTGAAATGAATCTAAATGTGTATAAAATTGTTTTTTCTGTGATGTAAGATAGAGATCAACGTGGTTTGTTTCTTTTTTGTGCCATGTAGATTTAAGAAAAACACACTAAAAGACCAAAAAGAAAGGTTTGAATTGGACTCTGGCCTTAGCACAAATAAGTGCTCGAAGCCTCTCTGCACAAAGATTGTATAGATTGGTAGCATATATGGATTCTTATGTTTTTGAGAATTCTGCTAAACCTGATACAGCAGTATAGAGGTAAGGAAGATTTTTATTCTTTCAGTTTTTCCAGATTTTCTAACAGGTTTTATTCTAATTCACTCGCAAAAATATCATGAATTCAAAATCTAAAGTATAGCCAAGATCTGAACTATAGCAACTGTTGTTCTTATTATTCTCTGCTCTTTAGATAATGACTATAGAGAGTAGCATTTTTAGTTTCCTACTCATCCACAATGGGCCGGCCTAGAAACTTACCTTCACCAATACGGTGAAAAGTAAGTTTTTGAGAAGAGCCCCAGCATCCTTGAATAGTTCCATAATTTCTCTTCCATGTAGGCCAGACCTTACAATGGGAACTGCAGCCATTGAATTAGAAAATCTAATGAAAAGGAGATTATTGGACCCCTTAGTTCAGGCCAGGTGGCAGCACTCGGCTGTCAAAGGCAAGGTAGCTATGGTTACCTATGGACGAGAGTCAGCCCAGCAGTCAGTTTGACTTGTGCAGACCAGATGACCATGGCCTTGGCAGAAGTGAAGTAGATAGGAAGCCTACTAAATTCTTACCTGATCTGTATAAACAGAAAAGTTCTAGATTATGTGAACAAAAGTCTAACCTGAACCATAAAGAGGAGAGTCACAATCAATTTCCAGACTTGAGCCAGTTATACACCAGAACCTCTTGACTGAAGGGAAGGCCAAGTCCTCTTGAGAAGAGGCCCTGCTACACTACCAAAAAAAAAAAAGAAGTGTATGTATCTATTTCTTTCATGAGAGAGACAGACATTCCCAACAGGATCCCCACTCTGTATTCTACCCCCAGCTCAGCTCCAGCCAGCCTGTATCACAAATGCACACCGTGTGTAGGTGGAGGAGGCCCCAGGACATGAACTGAAGACCTCCCCATCCCCAACCATGTGGTCCAGCCATACCACTCTTTCCCTTCACGCCACATTTATACTGTTAATCTTTCTTCCAGTCGTCACCAAAGGACTGATGACTGTTGATCAGAGTAGCTGTGCACTGGAGCAAAGGAAATATCAGACCTCTGGGACATTCCTGAAGGACGGCAGTGAAGGGAAACTCTCTCACTGGGCATTGCACCTGATTGCTCATGTCAAGATGTGATTATATACCAGCTTGTGGGCTGTGGCCAATGGTTTGGTTGGATCGTCAAGAACGTGGAAAGATGATTGGAATAATGGTGACAAGGAACGTTTCTATTGAGGTTTTATACATAGACTTCTCTCAGGCAAAACAACATGAAGATTTTTTTGTCTGGTGTAAATGTCATATAAGTGGGATGGCGTGAGGTAGAGTGGATTCTCAGGTCTTCTCATGTATAATTTAAATCTATCTTTCTTGATGGACTTGGTCTAGTAATTAAATCAGTGAAGATTTCTGAAGTGGGCAAAGTATAATAGATCCCTTTAATAGCCTTCAACTCTGTTTAGTTGATAGCTGACACCTCAGTGAATGAAATAGTTTAGTAATATGTCATAAAGCATGACAACTCTACAGACTGTGGGTGGTTACAGAGGTAATTATCTATGTTAAGATGTTATAAGGGACCAGCAGTTGGCATAATGGCTATGTTGCTGGACTCCCATGTGGTCGACAGCAGTTCGAGTCCCAGACCTTGTGGCTTAAGCTCACGCTGGGTGCATGTGTGTGTGTGCCCAAGATCCCGAGAGGAGAATGGAGGGGAAGGAACTGAAGTATGGCCATCTCCCCAAGGGGTGATTTCTTACTTTCTGTCTCTCTGTCTAAAAAAAGAAAAAAAAAAATTATGGCATTGTTCACCTGGTTTGAAATAATAAAATGTAGGAAAAAAAAGATGTTATAAGAAATTAGAAATATGTCAAATATTACTATTAATAATATGGTAAGAACTCTCTCTAAAAATAATATGGTACTAAATAGGTATTAAAACATGTACATTAAAAAAAATTACTCTGTCCTTTCATGTAGTTTGCATGAAATACCTCATACTACTCACCCTTGCCTTCAACTGTGGATTCACAACTGGTGGCAAGTCATTGTTGCCCCTAGAGATGGGGCCAGGCCTGACCACCAGCTGCTCTGAAACAGTGGCTGCACTTGGCTGTAGAACCAGATGCCAGACATCTGTCTTCTATCATCTGGGATCAAAATAAAGCCTGACCCACTAGATGACTTAACATATAACATGTAACTTAAACAAAGATTGCCCTGTGGCCTGTGTAGCAAAATTTCTGTTATAAAATTTCCTTTCCCACCTTCTCAACAGCTGAAGGTACAGGCACTTACAATGGGGCCTTTTGTTCCTTTGTCTTTATCTGAGGCCCAGCTCTCAGTAGTTTCTACTTCCCACCACCGTTTCAGGCTTTCCTCCTCTTGTCCTTAGAGTCCCTACAGGATCTCTGCATTCATTTGTTCTCTCTTTCTCAACTCTCTTTCCCCCAAGGGAGCGCAGCCATTTTCTTCACTTCCATATTTGAGTCTCTGCTGACTTTTGAATTTGTAACACAGACCCTCTCCCCTCATTCTCAGGCCTGTGTCTTCCAGCATGTCCTGAATCTATCCATCTGCATGTCCTCACATGTGGATCTTGACCTAAATCTTCTCTGAGTTCAAGTCACTGTAACAACCCCCATTTGGACTGTCAGTCACTGATCAAACGATATACTGTGGGCTGCGACCTCACCTCCCATCACTTGGTATATTGTTCAGTTCACTGGTGTCCATACACATGGTGTCCTACACATGGTGTCCATGGGCACATTAACAATTCGAATGGGGGAACCAGCAGGTGGCGTGGTGGTTAAGGTGCTGAATACTCCCACATGGCCGACCACGATTCGAGTCCTGGACCTGGTGGCTTCCTTTCTCACTTTCCTCTCTCTCTCTGTGTCTCTCTCTGGTCAAATTAAAAAAAAAAAAAAATGAAGGGAGGAATGAATAAATAAATAAATAAATCTTTTTTTTAAATAAAAAAAATTGTATTTACTTAGAAGCATTCAGAATGTCAACAAAACAGCTGCAACTTTTTTTTTTTTTTGCAATTACAGAGTGGTATTCATTGAACAGAACAACAATTATTTTGTATAAGCTGCATCAGAGACAAGTGAAGATGAAAAAACTACCATCTCCATATATAACTATTTTGTGCTGTACAACAAGAACCTGCTTTAAATTTCCATGCCAATTTACAGCTCCCATACTGTACCAGGCAAGGTTAGTGGCTATTGAAAATACCACCAGGACAGGGCTATCTAAAGACACATTCGGTAGTGTGTTAACTATACAAAAAAAGACACTGTACAGTTTTAAAACAAATCTTACACAGCCTTACATTTCAATTTTTTTCTTTAAAAGGAATGAGTTGTGTACAGGGGGGTTAAATGCTTTATAGACAAGGAAAAAAAACTGCACTAGAACCAACTTATTCATCATAAAAAATATGGAACGCTTCACGAATTTGCGTGTCATCCTTGCGCAGGGGCCATGCTAATCTTCTCTGGATCGTTCCAATTTTAGTATATGTGCTGCCAAAGCGAGCACAATAAATAAATAAATCTTTAAAAAAAAATTCAAATGGGCCTCCAAGAAAATTAAAGGAATCATTTTTTGTTGATTGTATCTTTGCCTTATGAACTTCAGTTTCCTTTTTCTTTCTTTCCTTTTTTTTTTTTTCTTTCTTTTCTCTCTCTCTGTCTTTTTCTTTGAGAAAAAAGTACCTGGGAAGTGAAAATCAATAATCCATGCAGTTTGGGATTATTGAGTAGTGGACCACTAAATGAGATACTGCTCCTGAGGATACTAAGCAGTGTCTGCTGCTAGTGAATGTGCTAATGAAAACCTCATAAGTAAGCCCCGCTGTGGTGACGCAAGCAGGCGGTGCTGCTGTGCAACACCAGAGTCACATGAAAGACCGGCTCAGATTCCTGGTCACCCTGAAACACCAGGCACATGTATGGCCATGATCCTGGCTGACTGGAAGACTAGGGGTGGAAACCGCAGCATGTTGAGGGAGCCTGTTTATTTCTTAGTAAACGAACTTTAAAAAATGCCTTACAAGGGACCAGCAGTTGGCATATTGGCTATGTCACTGGACTCCCATGTAGTCGATTGCAGTTCGAGTCCCGGACCCGGCGGTTTAAAAACTCATGCCAGGCGTGTGTGCGTGTGTGCCCAAGATCCCGAGAGGAGAGTGGAGGAGAAGGGATTGCGGCGTGGCCATCCCCCCAGGGGGTGATTTCTCACTTTCTGTCTCTCTGTCTGTCTCTGTCTGGCAAGAGCATGCACCCTATAGCAAAAACCTCTCCAAAAAAAAAAAAAAAAAAAAAAAAAAGCCTTACAAAAAATTCTGACATATCTTAGCCAATATAATACAGTTCAATCCAAAGTATATCCTCCAAATATTAGTGGAGGATGTACTTTATTAAAGTCTCTAGGTCAGTTTCACCTTCTATTTACCTAAGTTGCTAATAGATATTTCTCATGGAGCTCAGAGTAGAATTTCATGAATATGGATTTGTGTTTGTGGCTGTTCAAGCCATAGTACCTTAATGATATACCCTTAATGATAAGTGACTTGGTAACAATTGAATGATATTTATTAATTTGGATATTTTAACATACACAGGAAACACTGGGGAGGTGTCAGCAAAAAAGAAATAAAACACATGTTCTCAAATAGGCAATAATTCACAATTATACCAAGAAATTGAAGATGGCACCAAAAACATTGGTACAGGAATAGTGTCTCAGGTTCCAAACTGCCCAGACTGGGCCTTCTGCCATCACGGGAGCTAAGATTAAGACAGTAACTCCCAAAAGGAAAAAAAGGGAGTCTGTTACCAGAAAACATGCAACAACAGGGGTGGAATAGAGATGTGAGGATGAGAAGAGAGTGCGAATAAATCTGTTCTAATTTTCAAATTTTAACTGGGATTCATACTGGAAAGTCAACAGCAAAATATTAAAAAAAAAAAAAATCCTGGAGCCAGCAGATGGCATAGTGGTTACATTGCTGGACACCCACATGGCTGACCGTGGTTCCAGTCCCAGACCCAGTGGCTTGAAACTTATGCCAGGAACATGTGCGTGCCCAAGATCCTGGGAGGAGAAGGGATTATGGTGTGGCCATCCCCCATGGAGGCATGATTTCTCACTTTCCTTCTCACTGTATCTATCTCTCTCTGGTTAGTGCACCTGCCCTAAGGCAAAAACCTCTGAAAAGGAAAAAAAATTATCCTTCCCCTAAGGAGCCTTTTAAAGCTTTTTTTTTTTTTTTTTTTTTTGGAGAGATTTTTGCTATAGGGCGCTCACCAGACAGACAGAGAGAGACAGACAGACAGAAAGCGAGAAATCACCCCCAAGGGGGGATGGCCACACCACAATCCCTTCTCCTCCATTCTTCTCTCGGGATCTTGGGCACGCATGCACACGCGCCTGGTGTGAGTTTAAGCCACTGGGTCCGGGACTCAAACCGCGGTCGGCTACATGGGAGTCCAGCGACATAGCCATTATGCTAACTGCTGGTCCCTTAAAGCTTTTTATTTTTTCTGTTAATTGTGGCTCTCCCATAGAATATTTTTAATATCACAGATATACTATACATTGGTTTATATTCTCTCTCTTTCTCTCTATCTCTCTATCTATATATGTGCTTTATGTGTGAGAACAATATGTATAAAGCTTATTCTTTTTATCCAATGCAGGATTAACAACAATGGAATAAAATTTTGAGTTAAAAATATAAAGTTAATTTGAAAATAAAAGCTATTAACATTTAGCTTATCTTTATAACTGTATGTTTTGAGTAACTTGTAATTTATTTATAATTGTATCAAATTATAGGTACAAATTGATAATTTGTATAGATAATAATTCAATTTCTTGGCTTTTTAGTTTATTTGTTTTCTAAATTTACTACAGGGAATATGCACTAGATAGCCAGGAGGAGAGAGTGGGGGAAGAGAGAGAGAAAGCACTCCCCGGGGGGATGACCGGACTGCAACCCCTTGTTCTCCATTATCTTCTCAGGATCTTGAGCATGCGTGCACTTGTACCCAGTCTGTTTCTCTGCTGCCACATCCAGGACTTGAACTGTACAGTCAGGCATGTGCAATCCAGACACCGTAACCATGCTGGACACCACCAACTGGTTCTGACATTCTTTCTTTTTGGCACTTGACATATTTACTGATGACTAAATAATTATTGTAGCATGAAATAGTAAACTATAGACCATTTTTTCTCTTTTTTTAAAAAAAGTTTTTATTTAATTTTATTTATTCATTCATTTAATTTGACCAGAGAGAGATAGACAGAAAGAGAGAGAGGAAGTGAGAAAGCAAGCCATCAGATCTGGGACTTGAATCATGGTCAGCCATGTGGGAGTGTCCAGCACCTCAACCACCATGCCACCTGCTGGTCCCAGGCCATTTTTTCAATTCTCAAAGATTGAGTCACACAGAAAAGTCTGAACATAGGCAGCAGTAGCGTCAAGGTGGCCTACAGCAGCCAGTAAGCACTCATGGCCACCTCTCAGGAGACACTGTGAGACTGAGCACACAGTTGAGAGTAAGTCCTCCAGTCATAGCCATCTACCCACCATAGTTTTGGTACTGATCCTGCATACATTTTATTTTCCATGGCAATGTTGCTCATGTGATACACAAAATCACCCAATAAAAGAAATGAAATACAGGGCCTGGTGGCATGGAGGGTAAGACCACTGGATCCCAGATGGTCAGCTGTGTGGTTTGAGTTCCAGCCTCAGCTACTTGGGGAACACACCAGGTAGAATGCCCATAGTCCCAAGAGAATAAAGGAAAAGGGATTGTGGCATGGTCATCCCTCCTGGAAGTTGCTTGCTCTCTCTGCCCCTGGTGGGCACACATGCCCTATAGCAAATTACAAAAAAAAAAAAAAAAAAAAAAAAAAAAAAAGAAAGAAAGAAGAAAGGAAGAAAGAAAGGGACCAGCAAGTGGCATGGTGGTTGAGGGTGCTGGACTCCCACATGGCTGACAGTGGTTCAGATTCTGGACCTGGCGGCTTGCTTTCTCACTTTCCCTCTCTCTCTCTCTCTCTCTCTCTCATTCTCTCTCTCTCTCTTTCAGTCCCTCTCTGGTCAAATTCAAAATAGAATAATAATAATAATAATAATAAATAAAACTGAATAATTATTTTTAAAAAGAAAGAAGGAAATACTAAGGAATAAGATTTTGCTGAGTAGGGATGAGATTTGGAGAACCACAAACCATTGCAACATCGAATTATTTTTTCACCTTGCCCTAAAAATCGGATTTTTATCCCCTTGAAGAAAGTATCATTTCCAATGAAAATGCTTGGTCTGATAGCTTTTTTTTTTTTAAGAGAGATATTTGCCATAGGGCATGTGTGCTCACTGGAAAGACAGAGACAGAGAGACAGAAAGCCAGAAACATCCCCAAGGGGGGGATGGCCATACCTCAGTCCCTTTTTCTCCATTCTCCTCTTGGGATTTTGCACATGCACGCACACATGCCTGGCGTGAGTTTTAAGTGACTCAAACCGCAGTCGATTACGTGGGAGACCAACAACATAACCATTATGCCATGTGTTGGCCCCAAGCCTGATAGCTTTTTTTTTTTTGGAGAGGTTTTTGCTATAGGGTGTGTGTGCTCACCAGCCAGACAGAGACAGAGAAATAGAAAGCGAGAAATCAACCCCCAGAGGGGATGGCCACACCGCAATCTCTTCTCCTCCATTCTCCTCTAGGGATCTTGGGCATGCATGCACATGCGCCCGGGCGTGAGTTTAAGCCACTGGGTCCGGGACTTGAATTGCAGTCGACTATGTGGGAGTCCAGTGACATAGCCATTACGCTAACTGCTGGTCCCCCAAGCCTGATAGCTTTAAGAGCAACATTTCTCTTTATAGATGAACTCTGTTTTCCAGTAAAGCTCATTTAAAGCTCTTTCTTATACCAAACAGATTTAATCTTTTTCATATGACAGCTTTTCAGCTTTTTGGAAGCAGTAATTATACCCCATAACTAATAGTCCCCTCTAAGCCTTTCCTTTCCTAGATCACACCTAACCATAGGTTCCTTTAACTGCCACCAGTCTGACTCAGTTTCCCCACTGCCTTAAGCATCCTTGATATACAGGGGCTATCTCGTTCATACTGGTTTCCTTCTTTGGGTTATTACAATTTGTTGTTAAAATGAGGTGCCCAAGGGCCAGCAGGTGGCATGGTGGATGAGGTGCTGGATTCCCATATGGCCAACCACAGTTTAAGTCCTTGACTGGGAGGCTTGAAAATCATGACAAATAAACACACAAATAAATAAATACATGTTTAAAAAATAAGGTGTCCATATCTGAATATAATAGCCTGGCACAGAGTGGGGAGAAAGGCTGTCTCCTCCCCTGTTTTGGACAGTATTCACCTGGTAATACAATCTAACATTCTAGGGTTTGGAATGGGGGTGAGGGTTGAATGACTTTCTGAAGTTTATTGAGTAGTGAACCAAAAATTCCCAAGACTCTCTTTACATACCCTGTTGATATTCTGAATTTCTTCTCCACCTTCCATCAGTTCTCGTTTTCTGAGACCTAGCTGTGTGATTTACACTCACCCTTATTACGCTTCAGTGTTAGAATCTTCCCATCATTTGAAATATCTGAAGATCCTGATTCTACCAATCTTTGTGTTCATATTTTTTTTTTTTATTTTATTTAACTTTATTTATTCATTCATTCATTTATTATTTCAATTTGACCAGAGGGAGAGAGAGAGAGAGAGAGCAAGCTACCAGGTCCAGGACTTGAACCGTAGTCAGCCACGTGGGAGTCCAGCACCCTTAACCACCAAGCCACCTGCCAGCCCCATGTGTTCATATTTTTATACTTGCTTTTTAAAATATATTTTCATAAAAGTTAATAAGAATAGAAAAAATATCAGTTTGAAGAAAAAGAAACAAAATTTCCAATTCCTAGAGTTAACCTATGTGCTGAGATTGAGCACATGAAGTGTATGTCTAACTTTACCCTAAAAGGTAAAATTAGGGCCAGCCAGTGGCAGGGTGGTTAAGGTGGCTATATCCCACATGGCTGACTGCACAGTTCAAATCCTGGATCCAGCAGCTTGAAAAACATACTGGGCTGGGAACCAGCAGTTAGCGTAATGGCTATGTCGTTGGACTCCCACGTAGTCGACTGCGGTTCATGTCCCGGACCCGGTCACTTAAACTCACGCCGGGCGCGTGTGCGTGCTTGCCCAAGATCCCGAGAGGAGAATGGAGGAGAAGGGATTGCGGCGTGGCCATCCCCCCTGGGGAGTGATTTCTCACTTTCTGTCTCTATGTCTCTCTGTCTGTCTGGCAAGCACACACGCCCTATAGCAAAAACCTCTCAAAAAAAAAAAAAAAAATACTGGGCGCATTTGCATACATTCCCAAAATCCCGAGAGGAGAACAGATCTAATCAGGCCCTCTCCAGAGTTAGACACATTGACTTTTTCAAAATAAAATACACTTGGCACCTGAAGTTTAATCACCTAATATGTATCAGTATATGTTATAAATTGTAAATGTTACTAGAATAAGAGCATGTTACAGAATTACAAAACATGGTCTTTTTCAAGCCCATTTATTTAAAGCATTTTATCATTTTGACCACATTAACATATGTTCACAATGTGTCATGAAATACTGAGTCAATCAACAGCACAATTTTGGGAGAAAAAAAGATCTTGCTACTGATACTCTCTCTAATGAAGGCAAAAGGGGGTTTTGACTTGAATTATTTGGACATTTGGCCCAGTCCTTTGCTCAGAATAGACCTGGCTTATGAGAGTTAATGCATACCATTTGGAGGCTACAGCAGTTATAAAGCTGCTTTGGAATGTCCTAAACTGTGCCTAAGAGACCTATTTTTGACAGATGCATTCATGTAGTCCGGTCAATTGGCATATGGAATTTTTATGTACAAGCGAGTACAAAAGTTCCAACATGTAACATTTATTAGCACTCCTACTGGCATGAAGAGACAGATGGTATACACATTACATGCAGAAGCAAGCTTTGCAATTGGCCTTACAGGCCTGGCTTTGCTCAGTTACCAGGTAACTTAGCTGTTCCTGCACCCCACCACCACTATCCACCTGTCCATGTGTACCTGCATCAGAGACCAAATGCCTAACCCTCCCATCTTTCCTGCTCCATTATGAGAATCTCCTTGCCCTCCCAGCTGCTTGATTTCCCTTCTTTCTTTCCTGCTCTTTAGCCCAGATCTTCATCTCCTCTGACTTTCCATATCCTCCAGCTGGTCCAGAGTGAGGTCTGCAGGCTAAAGTAGGAACACTTCCCTGTGGGTGTTGTCACCCCCACCCACCCTAATGTTAGTCTTGGCAGCTTCTAGTTCATTTCTCCACATTTATTCCAAACTTCTCTCTTAGAAACTCAGTTCCAGAAATGAAATGCCCGGGTTAGTAAGAGCTTCAGATAAATCTGCCCCAGAGAGTCCCAAGGAAAAACTGGGCGTGAGTGAGGGAATGTTTTCCCTGCTCGTCTGTGATAGCTACAGGAAATAGTGCAAGAGGGGAGGGAGCTCAGGGTGGAGCCGTTTTGCTTTTTCAGTCCCTGCCCCTTTGTCTACTGCTGCTATCATACAATTCCTTAAAAGCTCAAAGACACGTGTGTGTATGTGTTTAAAAGGTATGTCTGGGGTCCAGCATGTGGCATGGTTGTTGAAAACACTGGATTTCCGCATGGCCCACCACAGTTCATGTCCTGGACCTGGTGGCTTGCTTTCTTGCTTTCCTTTTCTCTCTCTCTCTGGTCAAATTAAAAAATAATGATGATGAATGGAACTGAATAAATAAATAATTATTTTTTAAAAAAGGTATGTCTGGAACTAGCTGGTAACATGTGGTTAAGGCAGCTGAATCACAGCCCAAGACATGGTTCAATTTCTAGACTTGGTGACTTGACAAACATGCCCGATGTGTGCATGCCCAAAATCCCAAGAGGGAGAAATGGAAGAGAGGGACTGCAGCATGACCACCCCCCCGAGGGTACTCTCTCTCTCTCTCTTTGTGAGTGCAGACACCCTCTGGATTATACATGCATGCATAAATAAATGTATGTATAGCATATATGTCTGAAGAGTTGAAAAACTGAGTCTGAATTCTGTTTTTTGGTTGCCCAGAGTAGAAAACTTTGGTTCAGAAGCTACTAATGATGGCATTGGGAAAGGAACTGTGCCCATCTCACAAGACTGGGGGGCCGAGGGGTGTAGAGGATATAATAAAGGAAATAACGCTTTGAAGGTGTGAAGAGCTGTGCCCTGGGGAAAAGCACTGCATTATCGCCAGAGTGTGAGACGTAATCTGAAGAGAACCTGCAGCATGGGGCGGGAGAAACAGAACTAGTAAGACAGAATGGAGGGCCAGCCCAAGGCCTGGGGGTTGAGGCAGCTGGATCTTACATGGATGACCATGCTGTTGGAGTCCCAGACCCAGCAGCTTGAGAATCATCCAAGTGCATGTGTGTGCATGCCCAAAATCCCAAAAGGAGGGAAAGAGGGAAGAGAAGAGGTTGCTGTGTGACCATACCCCACGGGCTTTCTCACTTTCCCTCTCTCTCTCTCTTCTTTCTCTCTCTCTCCAGGAAGTATATACACACTCTGAAAAAATTAGAAAAAAGATAGATCGTAGTCTTTTAATTCTTACAAACACTCACCGCTGACATCCTAGGGTCCTTGTGAGGTTAATTTCATGGGTCAAAATGGCTGGGCTGCAGGATGCTGAACTGTCTGATTAAACATTCCTTCTGGATGTGTCCACGAGGTGCTTCTGGAAGAGATTAGCACTGGAATTGGTGGACTGAGTACAGCAGATTGTCCTCCCTGATGTGTGTGTGTGTGTGTGTGTGTGTGTGTGTGTGTGTGAGTGTGTGTGTGAAGTGGGGGTCATCATCTGAACCACTGGGGTCCTGTGTAGAGCAAAAAGGCATAAAGAAGCTGAATCCTCTCTCTCTGTCTCTCTGTCTCTCTCTCTCTCTCTCTCACACACACACACACACACACACACTCACACACCTCCTTGCATCTCTGGAGAACCATGGCTAACAGAGTCCTAATGTTGCACAGTAGACAGGGCCGCCATAGGCCACCTGCCTGGCCCAAGGAGCATACTGGAGACTCCTTGCTATTTTCATGGGCATTCCTTCTCCCAGGAGATGTGCCGTGCCCCCCTTTGTACTTGGCCCAGTTCATTCTTTCCTCATAGCAGAGATCCTGATTTAATGCATCTATTCATTGATGTTCTTTTCTTCCATGTAATCATAAACCCCTTGAGGGCAGAGAGTGAGTAAACTGTGTCTTTCTAGCTCCAGTGCCAAGCACAATGGCAGGTTAACAAGGCACTAGAAATGGTTACTGAATACTGGAAAGGATAACCACTAGAGAGATGACCTACTTAGGTCCAAATGAGTAAGTCAAAAAGTTAAACTTTGGCAAAATTCTTCTAAAATTCATTTGGAAGAACAAATGTTCAGTAATAGCCAAAATTATTTGAAAAATGTTATTGACGAAGAGACCAAACTAGCTCTATCAGACATTAAGATGTATTATAAAATTACAGAAATTAAACCAGTTCGATGTGGGTAAACAAACAGAAATAGGTAGATCAGTGGATGACTAGAAGGTCTAAAAAAAAAACTAAAGTTCATGTGAGGATTGACTATATAATCAAAGTGGTAGTTTAAATCTGTGAGGAAAGAAAGTATCATTCAATAAATGATGTTAAAACAACTGGATATCCACTTGAGGGGAAGAGTTAGCTATAGAATCTTATCCCATACCATACAACAAAATTAATTTATTCAGATGGGTTAAATATAAAAAGTGAGATATAAAATCTTTATTAAGGGGCTGGCAGGTGGCGTGGTGGTTCAAGACACTGGACTCCCACATGGCCAACTGGGGTTCAAGTCCTGGATCTTGCGGCTTGTTTTCTTACCCTCCCCCACTCTTGCTCTCACTCTGTCCCTCTCTGATAAAACTAGAAATAAATAAATAAATAAATAAAGTAAAATAAAATAATTTTTTAAAAAAAGTATGGGTAGTGGGACCAGCAAATAAAGTAATGGTTATGTCACTGGACTGCCACATAGTCAACCGTGGTTCAAGTTTTGGATCTGGAGGCTTAAAACTCACGCCAGGTGCATGTGCATGTGTGCTCAAAATCCCGAGAGGAGAATAGAGGAGAAGGGATTGCAGCATGGCCATCCTCCTGGGGGATGATTTCTCGCTTTCTGTCTCTCTGTCTCTCCAGGGAGCACACATGCCCTATAGCAAAAATCTCTCTCTCTCTCAAAAGAAAAGTATGGGTAGAAATTTTTGAAAGCTTAGTACAGGAGGGTTGTAAGAATGACCCTGAAAGGGGCCAGATGGTAGCACAGTGGTAAAAAGTCTTGCTTTGTGAGGCTGGTCTACACGGAAAGATTCTGGGTTCAGTCCAGAGACTTTCCTGAGGAGCTGAGGCACTTGCATGCCTGTGCTCTGAGGCTGGCTAAAGCTGGGGGTGGATCGTGGCGATGGGACCCTGTGGGGGGTGCTGTCTCTCTCTCTCTCATCAAAGAAAGAAATAAACCTAAAAAAAAAAAACTGACTTTGAAGGAAGAAACCATAGATTTGACCACATAAAACTAAATATTCCTGTACTGCAAAAATAAAGTCAAAAGACCAACTGGGACAAAGTATTTGCTTGTGATGGTGGAAGAGAAATATCACTGGTAAGTTACAAATGCTAATATATCGATAAGAACCACTGCCAAAAAGAAGTTGCGCAAAGACTGTGAATGGGTAATTCACAAAGGAAACAATTTCAAATATATATATGTATTCAATCTCAGTATTGATTATGGACATGGAAATTAAAAGTATGGAGTTCTGAAGGCAGCAGGTGGTATGGTGGTTAAGGAACTAGACACTCCCACTGGCTGACCACGGTTTGAGTCCCGGACCTGGTGGCTTGCTTTCTCACTTTCTCTCTCTCTCTCTCTCTCTCTCTCTCTCTCTCTCTCTCTCTCTCTCTCTCTCTGTCTCTCTCTGGTCAAATTAAAATAAATGAATGGGGAACCAGCAGTTAGCGTAATGGCTATGTCGCTGGACTCCCACGTAGTCGACCGTGGTTCGCGTCTCGGACCCGGTGGCTTACAACTCACGCCGGGCACGTGTGCGTGCGTGCCCAAGATCCCGAGAGGAGAATGGAGGAGAAGGGATTGCGGCGTGACCATCCCCCCTGGGGGGTGATTTCTCGCTTTCTGTCTCTATGTCTCTCTCTGTCTGTCTGGCGAGCGCACGCGCCCTATAGCGAAAAAACCTCTCCCCCCCCAAAAAAAAAAAAAAAATAGCTAAAATAAATGAATGAATAAATAAAATTAAAATAAATAATACAAAAAAACACCCCCAAACTATTAAGTTCTTATTTTTCCTATTATAATGGCAAAGATTTTAAAAGAACATAGCTCTGGGTATTGACAAGGATGTGGGGAGGCAGGCATTCTCCCTGTCTCGGATTGTTCACACACAGGTAGAACTGGAAGGTGGAGTGTGGGAGGAAGGAAGAACAGGCAGGGACAGAGAGCATAGGGACCCTAAAGAGGCTGGAGCTGGTATTAGTCTTGGCTGTTCAAGCAGGAGATTTGATGAAAGCTCTTGATGGAGTAGAAAGGCAGACATCAGGAGAGAAAGAAGGAAACAGACCCAAGAAGGTGCTAGGAATAAGTATAATTTCGGACGCCATTACAGCCAAATTGCCCCTCATAATTCTTCCTTGCTCACATTTTTTATTTTCATGGAGCACCTCAAGAATTAATTCTTCAGACTCAGTACGCTTTCAAACTGGCTTCTTTCCAAGTCTATTCACTTTCAGTGTTTGTATCAGGAAACAGTGCAGGGGCAGAAACAAGCCCAGGCTGCATTTATGTGCAGTGTGACCAGCAAAGGCCCTCGTAGGTGGGCAGGGCAGGGCTATCGGAGAGCGCGAACCTCTGTTATTAGCTGTGGGGTTTTAGGCACGGTGTTCAATCTTTCTCAATGTATTTCCTGTATGTTTGTGTTTCTGTGAGTGGAAATAATACTAATTTAGCAGTGTGGTAAGGGTGAAGTGGAACTACAAGGTATGTAAAATCCTGGGAATTACAAGTACTCTACAAGTAGGCTTGTTTCCATTTCCTTTCATGTTGAGAAAAGGAGCAATGGTTTATCCTACAGATGTCACCCTCCCAAGCCCCATACTTCCCAAGGTCTTGCTAACCCTTAGTTAAAAAAAAAAAAAAAGGCTGCTTCCTAATTTCATTGGCCTCCAGGCCAAGAGGAAAGCTCTAGCTTCTGGTAAAATAACAGCTGGTTCAATCCAGAGTGCTTCCCTGTGTTGTGGCTTATGTAAAAGCTGAGACTGTGCCCCCCATCTGGTGAGGAAGTGGGGAACAAAAGGCAGGCCAATGGAAACCAAGAAGAACCTCTTAAAACATTTTTTTTAAGAGTGTGAGACCAGCAGATGGTGTAACAGTGACATTGCTGGATTCCCACATGGCCAACTGTGGTTCAAGTCCTGGACCCGGTGGCTTCAAAATCACTCCCAGTGCACGTGTGTGCATGCCCAAGATCCCAGGAGAATGGGAGAGAAGGGACTGCAGTGTGGTCATCCTTCCTGAGGGGTGATTTCTCCCTCTCCCTCTCACTGTCTCTGTCTCTATTTCTCTTTGGTGAGTGCACATACCCTCTGGCAAAAATTTCTCAAAAAAGAAAAAAAGGGGGGGGGGGAATGCAAAGCATGGGAGAAGAGGGGAGAGAAAGAGAGATTTTTGGCAGGGTCTCGTCATGCTTTGAAACTCCTGTCCTAGCCTTCCAGTTAGCTGGAATTACAGGTGCATGCCACTCCACCTGGCCTGTTCAGGTTGGTTGGGGAATTGAACTCAGGCCTCCTACGTGGCCCCAGCCTGTCTCAGCAGTGCTGTACCATTGTGCCATGCAGTTGGCCCCCTGAGACACACTTAAATCACAGTGGTCTGGTGGCTCCATCTGTGAACTGTATTTGAAATACCTAGGAACTAAGAAATGCCATTTTTATGCTACGCCCCAGACTCCTTGAATCGGCAATTCTGGGCGTGGAGCACAGAGCTCTGGTTGTAACAAGCCCTCCAAGTGACTCCGATACCCCTAAAGCTTGAGAATCACTGCTGTATGGTCACTGCTCAGTTGTCCAAGAGTTCTGTTTGCCATCCTTCCAGAGACCAGCCAGAGCAAAGACTTTGGTCCTCTGAATCTTGAACCATAGCAAACCCCCAGTTTCCAGATGAGCAATGCCAAAATTCTTGGTGAGACTGATTTTTTATATAAGTAGGGATGCTTCTGTTGGCTGGACACTGATGGCTCTAAACTGAGAGAGTTCGTTCTGGCCTGCAGCTGTACTCTTGGAAGAGACCACAGAGAGGGGAAGGCAGCGGTGTACAGCATTCGTGGTCCTCTGCTGTTCGGGGTGTGGGGTGAGGGTATGACATCTGAGAGTGGTAACAAGGGAAGGTGAGTGCACTACGGGAGAGGCCAGGAAGAACCTTGGTTTGGGACTTTCCCCTAGACAGTGCCCTTCAAGTTTGTTACAAGTGAAAATGAAACCTTTTTTATTTTGGTTTATAGAGACTTGCTTTCTTGCAAAGGAAAAAAAAAATAGTGTTACTCTGTTAAACACTGAAAGAAAATCTCCCTGATCACTCAGGGATGGGCAAAATACACATCAGCCTGCTCTAATACAGTAGTAGCAGGCAGCTGGACAAAGAAAGAAGTGTACCTGCTCGACCAAGGACTCCATTGCTTACTCCGGTAACACCAGTCACTCTCACTCAATTGAGCGCTGGGGTAGATGCTGAGCACAGTAAGGTGAAGATGGCCTGGAGTCTGCCTTCAAGTAGATCACATTCTAGCAGGGGAAAGAGATGAGTGAGTACTAGGGACTTTAAGAAGTTCATAGATAAATGAAAGTAAGTATGAGCTTATTTTGGTGCAGAAAAATTTGAAATGCATGCATAGGTTTTTCATAATACACATTTTCCCTGACCTTTTCTCTTCTCCCCCTAAAGGCCACATACCCTCTCCAGAGACAGACAGAGAAAGCGCCTCACCAGTGGAGCATGGTAACGCTGTAATCCCTTCTCCCCCACTTCTTCCTCCTGTTGGGATTTGGGAATTTAGGGCATGCATGTAAATGTGTCCGGTGTTTTTTGTTTGTTTGTTTGTTTTTTGCCATAGGGCATGTGGTTAGCTGGAGAGAGACAGAGAAACACAGTGAGAGGAAAAGTAAGAAATTACACCCCCTGGGAACCAGCAGTTAGCGTAATGGCTATGTCGCTGGACTCCCACGTAGTCGACCGTGGTTTGCGTCCAGGACCCGGTGGCTTAAAACTCACGCTGGGCGCGTGTGCGTGCGTGCCCAAGATCCCGAGAGGAGAATGGAGGAGAAGGGATTGCAGTGTGACCATCCCCCCTGGGGGGTGATTTCTCGCTTTCTGTCTCTATGTCTCTGTCTGTATGGCGAGCGCACGCGCCCTATAGCGAAAACTTCTCCAAAAAAAAAGTAAAAAAAAAAGAAATTACACCTCCAGTGGGGATGGCCATGCTGCAATCCCTTGTTCTCCACTCTCTTCCTGGGATTTTGGGCACATAAACACACATGGCCAGTGTGAGTGTCAAGCCACCAGGGCTAGGACTTGCACTGTGGTTGGCCACATGGGAGTCTAGCACCTTAACTACTATGCCACCTGGTGGCTCTATCCAGTATATTTTTAAGCTACTGGGGCTGGGACTTGAACTGCAATTGGCCATGTGGGATCCAGTTCCCTAAACCACTAGGCCACAGGGCTAGCCCTCCATGAACTTTTCAAGGACCCTTTAACATATTTGCACACTGTACTGATTGCTTTATGAATATGGTACAGTCAAAATACAGAGGGCATAGAGGTGAGGAGAGAGGGCTTCATGGAAGCAGGCACGGAGCTGGATTTGACTGCTGTTAGGCAGTCAAGGTGGGTGGAGGGTTTCCTGCCTGGGCAAGGGCTCAGCAGAGTGGAGCAGCGTATCAGGGTAGTGAGCAATGAGTTCAACATTGTTAACAGGCAGAGCACGAAGTGGGAAAGAGCAGGGATGTAGAGTGGGGCAGAAATCAGGGCTTTTTCATGCTAAGCTTAGAAAACTTGATGGGTTTTATTATTATTATTATTATTATTATTATTATTATTATTATTTGAGGGTTGGTTTTTTTTTTTCCTTTGCCATAGGGTACATGAGCTCACCAAAGAGATATAGAGACAGAAAGTGAGAAATTGCCCACCAGGGGGGATGGTCCAAAAAACAGAATTGGAGACTTGTCCATGGAGACTTGTCTAGGGAGTGATGGGGTAACTAGGTTCCTCTACTCCACTTTAAAAGGAATGTTCAGGTCTCAGAAAGGGTGAAAGAGTCTGGGTTTTTTGCAGTCTTAGTTCAACACTTAGAGTTGCAGAATATTTGCTAGCATGCCTTGGGGCAATAGGAGTGTTACCAATATTCTTCTGGGTTTGGCCAGAGCCCCGTCCATGTGTAAAGCTTGTTTTCCAGCATAAGACTCTTCTCAAGTAGAAATGATAATGACAACAAATGAAGCATGGTACTATTTATTGTTACAGCAAGTCATTATTAGTATTTGTTTCTCCTAAAATGTGATGATAATAGATGTTTAAATTTACTTTGCACATTGAATAAAACTAACAGGCAAAGATTCCTCTGGGTGAAGACAAGATTGGTCAAGGCTGAACTACAGACATTAATAGTGAGCGTCTACCATAAATAAGCAAATCAGCAAAGGAGCTTAAAGTAGAACGAAGCTTTGGGCCAGAAATAATAATTGGCTGGAAGTTCTGCTAGTAAGTACTGGGTTTTGAAGCACAACTTTTCATTGCCTTGGGAAAGAGTTAGCCGTAGATTTTCTAGGTGTCCAGATGGTTGACTTCTGAGCTCTTGGCTCACTATGCAAATATGAGGCATCTGAAAGCCGTTTCCCTCCCAAATTCCTTTTCATTGTGTGGTGAGCTGATCTGTATGAGATGTGTGCAGGAGCTGTCTAGAGTCTCATCATTCAACTTTCCATGTCATGATGGAGCAGATTATACCTTCCAAAGATGACAGTCCCAATATCCTCCATGTTCACTCTTTACATGGTGACTTTGACACCCCTCTCATCGAGACACGGGTGTGTGTTCCTCTTATGGGTTAAATCATCTTTTCCCAAAATGTATGCATGGATGTTCTAATTCACGTGCTTCAGAATGTGACCTTATTTGGAGAGAGACTCTTTACAGAGAAAATCAGGTTACAATGAAGGTGTTAGGATGAGCCCTATCCAGTACAATTTCGTGTCCTTATGAAAAGAGGAAATGTGGACCCACGGAAACAGAGGAAGATGTGAGAAGACATAGGGAGGACACCAAGAGAGGGGCCTGGAAGAGATCCTTGCTGCACGGCCCTCAGAAGGAACCAGCCTCGCTCACACCTTGATTTTGAACTTCGGGCCTCCAGCATGGTAAGACGGCAAGTGTCTGTTGTTTGAGCAGCCAGCCTGGGATACTGCTACGGTGACTGTAGCAAACAGGACAGTTCTCTCCTTTTGAACCTGGGTGGTTTGTGACTACTGTGGAAGTGACTTCCTAGGCTCAGTTTGAAAAGGCAAGACAGTTGCACTGGCTCAGATATGAGTCAGAGAGGCCACCCAGGTCACTTAGACCATCTCCCCTACGGGGCGATTTCTCGCCTTCTGTCTTTCTATCTCTGTCTCTCCAGTGAGCACATGTACCCTGTAGCAAAAATCTCTCTTGATAAAAGTTCAGATGTTTGTGTTTTAGCCAGCAATTTCAGCGGACAGCAAGCATCCACCGCTAGAGATGTAAATTAAAATACCTGCAGATGAATCTTCTTTCAGCCCCTAATCTCTTCTAGACGGGCTCCCAGACCGTGATGCAGACATAGCCACCCTCTATGCCCTCTGAATTTCTGACTCCTAGAAGGCATGATCATAATGGAATAGTGGTTTAAAATAGTTAAGATGGTGTGTTGGTTAGTTTGGGGTGTCAGCATGATTGGACTAAGGAGTACCTAGAAATCTGATAAAGCATGACTCTGGGTATGTTTGTGGCAGTGTTTCCAGACGAGATTAACATGCAAGTCTGAGTAGACCAGATTTGGAAGATCCACGCTCAATGTGGGTGCCACGATCCAATCAACAGGGATCCAGAAAGACACATGGGTCTCTTCCGAAAGGGATCAAGATAGACTTCTCTTACCACAGCCATCAAAACTTCAGGTCTCTTGCTGCGCTACATGAGTGAGAGTAGCAGGAGTCAGGCTCAGAGCAAGACGCTGTGGACGGGTTTCAAGAAAATGGCAGACAGACTGGACATGGGGGAATTCGCCAGCTTCGATAAGGCCAAGCTAAAGAAAACAGAGATGAAGGAGAAGAACACCCTGCCAACCAAGGAAACCACTGAGCAGGAGAAGTGGAGTGAAGTTTCCTAAGCATCTGGAGGATTCCCGCCCTGTCATCTTCGAGCCCCAAGTCCTGATGTGGAGGAAGAGCCACATGCAAGATGGACCCGAGCCACAAGCTGCACTGTGAATCCCCCGCCCCCTGCACTCCCTGCAGATGTCGTTGGCCTGTGGGTCTTTGAGGGGACTCCCCCACCCCATCGGACTGTCAAATTCTCTATAATACCCAGTGTGCCCTGGGGTATTATAGAAAATTATTTGTATGATTAACAAAAATAAAGCACATCTCGTGGCATGGGAAAACAACAACAACAAAAAAACTTCAGGCTTGTCTGCCTCTGGACTCCAGAGTTCACAACAGCACCCTCCTGAGTGCACTAGCTTTTAGCCTTGGACTATGAATGATATTGTCAGCTTCCCTGCCGCTGAGGTCTTGGAAGTTGGACTGATCTATGCTACCATAATCCCAGGATCTCCAGCCTGCAGAAAGCCTGTGGTGGGACTTCTCAGCCGACATAATCACATGAGCTGATTCCCCTGATAAATCCCCTATCATAGCTGTCCATATCCTATTGGATCTGTCTCCCTAGAGAACCCTGACTAATACAGATGGTAAGTTTTGCATCATGTGCATTTTAGCAGAATTTTTAAAACAAAGAAGTAAAAGAGAAAATTCCTTGCAGAAAATTTGACCATGGTGAGATAAACTCAGTTACCTTTTTATTTATTTTTTCTCATTTTAAAACAAATGCGGGGCAGGTGATGATGCAGCATTAATGCATTGGACACACATGGTAAGGTTCCAGGTTCCAGTCCTGAGACCTCCCTGTATGTATACATGTACACACTTGCTGGAGAGAGACAGAGAGGAATAAAAAGAGAGAAAATGAGAAGGCAGCTCCCAGGGGAGATGGCCATGCCACAGTCCCTTTTCCTACATTCTCCTCTCAGGATCCTGGGCAGGCATGCACCTGTGCCTGGCATGTTTTTCAAGCCACCAGGCTCAGGACTTGAACCACACTGTTGTCAGTGTGAAATCCAGCTGCGTTAACCACCATGCCACTTGGCTGGCAATATAGTACTCGTTTTCACCTGGCTTCTTTAACTTACAATAATGGTTTTGAGATCCACCTATGTTGTATGTATCAATAGTTCATTCCTTTTCATTGCTAAATAGTATTCCACTGTATGGCTATACCATTTTGTTTATCCACTCACCTATTAATGGACTTTTGGGTTATTTCTAGTTTTGAGTTATTAATAATAAAACTGCTATAAACACTCACATACAAGCCTTTGGATAGGCATATGCTTTCTCTTTCTCCAGTGAGTAGCTAGGAATAGAGTAGCTGTCCCATACAGTAGGTATTTCTTTAACTTTTTTAAAAACTGCCAAATTGCTTTTTATAGTGGATGCACTATTTTACCTTCCCATTAGCCAGTGCTAAGGCAAATCAGTGGATTGCCTGTCAATAAACTGGTGAAACAACTGGAGAGTCATATGGAAAAAATGAAATAAAAAACAAGCTTCAAGTCATACCAGATGCCATACACAAAAATTAGTTCAAAATAAATCCCTGGCCAAAGTGTAAATGCTAAACTATAATATTTCCAGGAAAAAAATACTTTTAAATACTGAAACTGAGGTTTCATTGTGGATATAGCATTTAAGCCAGGCCTTGTAAATGGGAGAACTGAAAGGACTTGGCAGGGGCTAGCAGGTGGCATGGATGTTAAGGCACTGGATCCCATATGGCCGACTGTGAGTTTCAACTCCCAGACCCAGAAACTTGAAAACTACACCAGGCATGTGTGTGTGCATGCCCAAAATCCCAAGAGGAGAATGGAGGAGAAGGGATTGCGGCATGGCCAGCCTAGTGGAGGGGAGGGGACAGGGTGCTTTCTCACTTTCCCTCATTTTCTATCTCTCTCCCACAAGTTCACAAGTTTATGTGCCCTAGACCAAAAAAAAAAAAGAAAGAAAGAAAAGAAAAGAAAAAAGACTTGGCAGTAAACAGATGTTATGGAGTATGAGAAGAGTTGACCTGGGGTCTCATTAGGTTCTTACCGGCAAGACAAAGGACATACTAAACAATGAGGAACACAGAGGGAGCAGTGAGTTCAGAAGTCAGAAAAAGCATTCAAGTTGCCAACACAAAGTTTAGGTCCACACATCCAGCAAACGGCTAAAACATGACTCTGCAGTGCATAGGGAAACAAGGAGGGGGATAAGAATTTCAAACTGTGTAATATCAGATGATGCAGTGGGGCCGATGAACTCACTGAGGCATAGATACAGAGCGAGGTAGAGTTGAAGGCACAATCTTGGGAAACATTAACATTTAGGTGATGAAGAAGCGTAAGAGAAGGGAAGAAAAGGAAGCTTAGATGGATCAATGCCCACCAAGGCTAAAAAGACACACGGGATGGGTTATCCTTGGCCCCTGTCTTGATCTTATGCATAGCCTGTGTTCAATATGTCAGGAACTCTCATGAGCTCCGTCTTCAAGATACAGTCAGACTTCAACCACTTCTCAGCAAGTCCATGGCTACCTCCCTGGTTCAGGCCCCCATCAGGTCTCACCTGCATTGCTGCAATTGTTGCCTAACCTCTTTCCCTGTTTCTGCCCTTGGCCAGTGCAAGATATTCCCAGTAGAGCAGAGGAATGCTCTACAAGATTTAAGGGTTTATGTAAGTTCAACCAGGTGCCTGTTCTGCTCAGGCCCTGCCATAGCGCCCAGTCTCACTCAGTGTGAAAGCTGACGTCCTTAGACAGCCTGCGGCCTCGCATCAGGACTGCCTTCCCTTTGGCCTCATCCCCTATTTTAAGATTCTGTACAATTCTCCCCTCGCCCACTCCCCTGGATGATTCAGCCTGCTTGCCGTTCCTTGAATATGACCAGCAAGTTCCTGGCCCAGGGGCTTTGCTGTCGTTCCTTGTGCCTGCAGTTCCGCTCCCCTGATATCTGACTGAGTCATCCTGGCCTTTGCTCACTTTAAAACCGCAGCCACCTGTGCTTTCCACACTGCCCACGGCTTCCACTCCTGACCCCCCTGACCACCCCTCCTGTTTCTCCCACAGTGACTACCACCTTCTAACACACTAAGTCCTTAATTAATGAACTCATTTCTTTCTTTCTTTTTTTTTTTTTGGTGGTCTCTCTGCTTTGAAATATATAAAACTCCTTAGGGAAGAGATCTTTGTGTATTTGTTTGCTGATGTAACCCAAGTGCCTAGAACAGTATCTGCTTCATAGTAGACACCCAGTAAATGTCTGCTAGGTAAATACATTACGGGAAGCCTCACTCTGGGCAATTAGACAGACATTGTTCATTCAATGACATACTCAGGGAGCGCCAATTCCCTGGTGTTTCACAGTAACACAAATTTGGAAAATTTTACAGTGTATCTGAACCTCTCTGAAAGAAAGAGTCACAGTGGACTTCACAAACTGTTCCAAAGGACTGCTGTGGTCACTTACTTTCTTCATTTAAGTCACTTTTTCCAAACTTTGCGTGACCGGGCTTTTCCATGGTCCACGGATTAGCACAGCAGTGGTGAGCAGGGTAGGAATGACACTGGGTGACAGAGGGGCATACCGGCCTTGGGGAGATTAAGTGATGAGAGGAAGCGGGGCGCACTAGCTTACTCTGGCGTGGGGGAGGAGAACATTTTTGTTTTTGTTTTTTAAAAAGAATTATTTATCTATTTATTATTATTATTAATTATTATTATTATTTTAAAATTTGCTATAAGGCACATGCATTCACCAAAGTCAGAGAGAGAGAGAGAGAGAGAGAGAGAGAGAGAGAGAGAGAAAGCTACCAGGCCCAAGACTTGAACTATGGTCAGCCACGTGGGAGTCCAGCATCTCAACCACCACACCACCTGCTGGCCCCTTTTTTTTTGTTTTTATATTTTAGATATAAGAGGTTGGAACATGCTAACAAAGCTGGGATAAGAATTAAGAAAGATGATAATTAATGAGGAAAGTCCCAGAGAAGGTAGAAAAGAATATCAAAAGCATTGTGCAACTATATTCTTTTTAAATAGTAGCTTTTTTAAAGGGTTATTTAATTTTATTTATTATTACCTTTTTAAAATTTTTGCTGTAGGTCACATGTGGTCACCAGCAAAAGAGAAAAAGAGAGAGAAAGTGAGAACACACTCCTCCTGGGGGATGGTCATTCTGAAATCCCTTTTCCATCTCTTCCTCCTTTTGAGATTTTGGACACACATGCACAAGGACTGGTGTGTTTCTCAAGCTGCCAGGTCCAGACTCAAACTGTGTGGCCGACCATGCCGGTCCAGTTGCCTCCACCACCATACCACTGGCTGGCCCTCCACTGTGGTTTTTGTTTCTATTTTTACTTTTATTTTATTTATTTACTTAGTTTTTGCTATAGGGTATGTTTGCTCACCAGAGAGAGACAGAGAGGAGAGTGGAGAAAGGGGGGGGGGTGAGAAATCCCCGGGGGGATAGCCATACCACTTAGGGAAGGTCTGTTCTCTTCCATTCTCCTCTAGGGATTTTGGGCATACACTCTCACATGCCTGGTGTGTTTTTCAAGTCCCCAGGCTGGGACTCCAAACACTAAGTCAGTCATGTGGGATCTAGCACTTGAACACCACATCATCAGCTGGTCCTCCACTGTAGTTTTAAGAAATTATTTCTTTTTCTTGTTTAATGTTACTAATTAGTTCCTTTCCCTAAATAGATTTATCATGCTTACTTTACATTTTTATTTGATTTTTTAGAGGTTTTTACCTTAGGGCACATGTGCTCACCAGAAAGAGAGAGACACAGACAGTGAGTGGGAAAGTGAGAAATCACTCCCCAAGGGGGCTGACCACGTCACAATCCCTTCTCCTCATTCTCCTCCCAGGATCTTGGGCATGCACACATGCTTAGTGTGAGTTTTTAGCCATCAGGATTGGGACTCAAACCTCGATCAGCCATATGGGAGTCCAGCAATGTACCCACTATGCCATCTGCTGGTCCCAGCTTACTTCACATTTAAAAAGAATCTATTTATTGGGACCAGCAGATGGTGTAGTGGTTATGTCACTGGATTCCCACATAATCAAACGTGGTTTTGAGTACTGGACCTGGTGGCTTAAACTCATGCCAGGCGCATGTGTGAGCATGCCTAAAATCCTGAGAGGAGAATGGAGGAGGAGGGATTGCAGCATTGTCATACCCCAGGGTGATTTCCTGCTTTCTGTCTCTCTGGTGAGCTCAAGAGTCCTACAGCAAAAATCTCCTTCTAAAATAAATAAGTAAATAAAATATTTATTTCTTGCATGAGTAAGAGAGACAGAGGCAGAGAAACAGCACCCTTTACAGGGTCTTGATGATGTGACCCCCCATTCAGCTTCCACCAGCCTCAGATCACAGCACGCAGGTGACTGGGGTACTCAAGGAGGTCTCCGGATGCAATCTGAGAACCTTCCCATGTGGGCAAGTCTCACAGGTATGATCCAGCCCCTTACTTTAAGTTGATTTTTTTAAAGTCTGTTCCAATAATTATTATACATTTCAAATTACTAAACTGTTCCATTTGTAGTCTTTTATTTACACTAACAGTGCTTTTTAAGTGTCTCAACTGAGCAATACGGAAATTGTTCATTATAAAAAAGACTGAAAAACAGAAAAGTACAATATAGATAACTAAATAAAAACCATCCATAATTTCACCAGCCAGAGATAATCAATTGACCTTTTAGTGTACTCCTTCTAATCATTCTTTTTTAATTTTTATCAAATAATTATTTTATTTAACTTTATTTATTCATTTATTTTAATTTGACCAGAGAGGGATAGAGTGAGACAGAGGAAGTGAGAAAGCAAGCCGCCAGTTCTAGGACTTGAACCATGATTGGCCATGTGGGAGTCCAGTGCCCTTAACCACCACACCACCTGCCAGCCCCTTCTTCTAATCATTCTATTTTCAAGCACATTAGACTAAATAATTGAGACAATACTGAACATAATTTTCTATCTGGGCTTTCCACTTAATATTAACCTTAATATTTTATTTTTGTGGGACCAGCAAATGGTATAATGGTTATATTGCTGGACCTCCTCATGGCTGACCTTGTGGCCATGGACCTAGTGACTTGAAATTCACACTGAGCACATGTGTGTGCATGCCCAAAATCCTGAGATGATAATGGAGGAGAAGGGATTGCGGTATGGTCATCCCCCCGGCAGGTGATTTTCTGCTTTCTGACTCTCTGGCTAGTGCATGTGCCTTATAGAAAAAAAAAAAATCAACTCTCTCTTAAAAAATTTTTTTTCAAGTTATTAAAATTGTCCACAGACAAGAGTGAGCCAGTGGTGTGGTAGTGAAGGCAGCTGGATCCCACATGAGTAACTGAGCAACTTAAGTCCTGGACCTGGCAGCTATAAAAACATACTGGGCGGGCCTGCGTGTGGCTCCCGGGCCTGCGAGTGGCCGCCGGGCCTGCACGTGGCCGCTGGGCCTACGCGTGGCCGTCGGGCCTGCGCCTGTGCGTGGCCACCGGGCCTGAGCATGGCCGCCGGTCCTGCGCCTGTGCGTGGCCGCCGGGCCTGCGCGTGGCTGCCGGGCCTGCGCATGGCCGCCGGGCCTGCGCCTGTGCGTGGCCGCCGGGCCTGTGTGTGGCCACTGGGCCTGCGCGTAGCCGCCGGGCCTGTGTGTGACCACCAGGACTGTGCGTAGCCTCCGGGCCTGCGCCCATGCGTGGCCACCAGGCCTGCGTGTGACCACCAGGCCTGCGCGTAGCTGCCGGGCATGCGCCCATGCGTGGCCGCCGGGCCTGCGCGTGGCCACCGGGCCTGCGCCCAGGCGTGGCCAACAAGCCTGCGCCTGTGCGTGGCCACCAGGCCTGCGCATGGCCGCCGGGCCTGTGCGTGGCTGCTGGGCCTGCGCCCGGGCGTGGCCAACAAGCCTGCGCGTGGCCGCCGGGCCTGCGCGTGGCCGCCGGTCGCAAGTGGCAAACTGAAGCTGAAAACAAGGATTAAGATCTTGCAAATATAAGCAACAGAAAGAAACTTTAGATGTCTTAAACCAATTGAGAAATATATTGTATAGGAGGATTTTCGCTGCCTATGGGCAGTGAGAAGGTGATGGTTACCAGCCCTGCATTACCTCAGGGAAAAACAAGAACTATTCTACCATTCTTAAGGAAGCCAGATACTCGAGGATGACTCACGCTGCAGATCCCCACAACACCATTCCCGGTAATCACAGGATGGATGCTGTGCCGCATCAACTGATAACCATCTCTGCCTACCAGAACCGTGTTCCTGAAACTGTATTCCATAGAGACTCACCTACAACTGTGGAACTGCATGAGACCCACCCTTGACCCAACCCTGAATAGAATCTATGTTTCCTATTGTGGAAAACTTTATGAGCTCATAATTGAAAAAGGAAAAGAAAAAAAAAAGGGTGAAAGATCTGGAGGGTATGGTCGCAGGGATGGCAACTGCGGATGCTGGAGACAGTATGGGAGAGGTAATGGGAATGAGTGATGGAGGGCGGAGGGGAAGGATTCAGGGAACGATCATCACGTTTGATGGACACGGGTGAAGGGTGGTCTGTTGATGATGATGTATGTGATGGTATCATTGTCTTGACTAATGTGAACTGTACTCATGCTGGAAAAAACCATGCTGTACACTGTAAAGATGTGCAATGAAAAAAAATAGTGATAATAATATCAGCACTCTGGCAGAAGGAGAAAGATCTGATGATATGATAGCGGAAAGGATAAATGTAGACACCAGAGGCTGTAAAGGAGGGGAGTGGGTGGTCAGGAGTGGGTGGTAGAGACTGGGCGTGAGGGGCAAAGGGAAGAATCATTTAACACCAAAAAATGTAGAGTTCTCTGTTGAAAACTATATACATATATGTATATTGTATACACCATAATGGGAACTTTATGTAAAATGAATTTAATTAATCTGAGAAAGAAAAATAAAAGACAAAAAAACAAACAAACAAACAAAAACATACTGGGCATGTGTGCCCAAAATCCCAAGAGGAGAATAGAAGGGATTTTGGCATGGCCATTCTCACTCAGGGTGGGAGTGACTTATCACTTTGTCTCTCTCCAGTGAGTACACTTGCCCTCTATCCACCCACCACCACCACCCCCAACAACAACAACAAAAACAACTATTAAAAAGGCCAAAAAAAATTGCTCATAGACTTAATATTTTTCTTTTCTTTTTTCCCCTTTTAATTTGCCAGAGGGTGCATGTTCTCACCAGAGAGACAGAGAGAGAGAGAAATAGAGTGGGGGAGGCAAGTATAAGAAAGCATGCTCCAGGGCATGGTCACACCACAATCCCTTCTCCTTTATATCTCCTTTCAGGATTTTGGGCACAGATGCACAAAGAAGACTTACATTTCAAGCCACTAAGTCTGAGACTTGAACAAACTAGTTGGCCAGGTGGAATCCAGTCCCCTTAACCACCATACCACCTGGCTGTCCCCATAGACCTAATTTTTAATGACTGCAAAATATTCCATCATAGATATATGCAGTCGTCATGTATTTAACTCCCAGACATTTAGAATGTTTCCAGTTTTTTCCCCTTAAAAAAAATCACAGCAATAAACATTTTGTACTTAAATATTTGCTCATATTTCCAATTATTACCTTAGGATAGAATCCTAGAATGAATCAATCAATGAGATTGTGCACTAAGAGCCAAGCTTGGTATTACTAAATTGTTCACTAAAGTCTCGTACCATTTCACACTTTATTTATTTATTTATTTTGGAGAGGTTTTTGGTATAGAGCATGTGCGCTCACCAGAAAGACAGAGAGAGACAGAAAACGAGAAATCACTTCCCAGGGGAGATGGCCACACCGCAATCCCTTCTCCTCCATTCTCCTCTCGGGATCTTGGGCACACAAGCACACGCGCCCGGCGTGAGTTTTAAGCCACCGGGTCCAGGACGCAAACTGTGGTCGACTACGTGGGAGTCCAGCGACATAGCCATTACACTAACTGCTGGTCCCTACACTTCTAAAGGCAGTGTATGATAGGGTTCTTACCTTTATGTAATTTGCTAAATTGATATTTTCCCCTTTCCTGCTTTGCATGTCTCCAATTAGTAGTGGTCTTTCATTATCTGTATTTACTCTGCTGTACATGTTAGGTTCAAGCCCTTCCCTGGTTAATTCTGCTCTAGAAGGCTAAGGGACCAAAGCTTTCTAGCAAAGCTGCACACATGTGCCTCTAGTGGAAGATCCTGGGAATGCCTCTGCAAAGGGCCTATGTCTGCACTTAAAGGCAGCTTGGTGTCAGATCGAGGTGCCAGGCATTAATAAACTGCTGCCCCTGACAGTAGACAGCGAGTTTCAGTGTGTTCATGTGTAGAAGAGAGGTGATAGTTCAGTCTTGACTTAAACCTGGACACCAGGCAATAAAGAATTTATAGAACCATGGGGTAGGACAACAGGAATGCAATTGGAACCACATGGGAGAGTTCAGGGTTCATATTCTGGAGATGGGTCACAGGATGAAGACCCTGTTGAGGGTACTATTTCTGTCTCTCACTCTCTCAGGGAAGAAATAAATAAACTTAGAGAGAACAAGAGAGTGTGATAGAGAAGATTGGTCACTAGACACATTGTAAACATCGAAAAAAAATCACACAAGCCTTTCTTATGACCTAGTAAACATAATTTTAATTTTCCAGGTGTCTTGTAGTCAGCTATATCCCTAGAATCATTTTACTTAATTTTTTATTTTTTGGAGAGGTTTTTGCTATAGGGCGCGTGTGCTCACCAGACAGACAGAGAGAGACAAAGAGACAGAAAGTGAGAAATCACCCCCCAGGGGGAATGGCCACGCCGCAATCCCTTCTCCTCCTCTCGGGACCTTGGGCACGCATGCACACGCGCCCGGTGTGAGTTTCAAGCCACCGGGTCCAGGACATGAACCGCGGTCGACTACATGGGAGTCCAGTGACATAGCCATTATGCTAACTGCTGGTCCCCTAGAATCATTTTAGAGAGTCCTGTTTTTCCCACACTGAGAGATTTCTCTTTATAGATAGCCCCTGGGTGAACTACAAATGGAAAATAAATGAATACTATGTCTTTCTAGACAGTAATACTATTTTTCAATTTTTCTTGTATTAGAATTAAGAATTCTAAGTCTATTTCTAGGACATTTACTTATTAAACTGTGTAAACAAATACCACAAGTGTATAGAACCACAGCATGTGCTGCTGTGGGACTTGCACTGAGGAGGAGAACTCTCTGGAATGGAGGTGTGTGTATTTTGCAATGAAATTCATGATAAATATACCTTTTGAACTTTTGACTCTGGGGTGCAAAATTTTAACATGTGCCCCTGAAAAAAAAACACGGGATACAGACTAAATAAGTCTGTGTGTGGGTGTGTGTTGGGAGAGAGGCTAGTCCAGGTTAACTGCAGTAATGAAAATTCCTGAGTCAGTGTAAATAATTTTGCTGTTATAAAACACAGATTTAGACCTTTGCTGTCTTTCTGAATTCTTGAGGATTTCTGAATCCTGCTCAGGCCACAAACCACTTGTTTAAAGAACTGTTGTGCAAGCATAGTCTGTGTGGTTGAGACCGAGGCCACTAAAATATCTTCTCAAAGGAACCTCCTCCCAGTCGCTGCCCGAAGACACCATTGGAAACTAGATTAAGGCATTGCATCAACGGGATTCCCAGGGTAACATACGCCCACTCTGGGGAGAGGTATCAACTACCCTGAGCCAGCAGCACCTTGCCTTGAACCTATCCTGACTCCCTAACCAGCCGGGAAGAAGCATGTTGGGCTTAGAAGGAGCCGGGCCCTTGGAATCCAGGCTCTCTTGGGAGTCTCTCTCTTGGGAGCCTGTTTCCTCAGCCATCCTATGGAGATATCCACCCCACCAGTTGTCGCCACCTTGAAGTTGGCCTAGTGGTATCTGTGAAGCAACCCTCATGGCAGGTTTCATGACTCCACAGGACAATGTTGAAATGGAGGGCCCTAAACAGCCAGAGAAATAATTTAAGGTCGTTTGTTCTCCCAAGGATTTGGCCAGGTAAGACATTAAAGGGGTGTAAAAAGCATAAGGTGGAAGTGGGATCATCACAATCTTGTCTGAAACTAATTCTGGAAGAGTCTTCTCTTTTTTTTAAGAATTATTTTATTTAACTTTATTTATTTACTTACTTATTTACTTATTTATTTATTTTATTTGACCAGAGGGGACAGAGCAAGCAAGAGAGAGAAAGAGAAAGAGAGGGAAAGTGAGAAAGCAAGTCGCCAGGTCCGGGACTCAAACTGCAGTTGACCATGTGGGAGTATAACACCCTTAACCACCATGCCACCTGCGGCCCCGAGCCTTCATTTTTAAAGCTTATTTATTTCTTCTATGAGACAGGGAGAGGCAATGACAGTCTACATTGTAATCTACCCCAGCCTCAGCCAGCCGGGATCATGGAAGCCAGGAGTGCACAGAGAGACCCCAGGATCCCAACGGGACCCCAAAAGGGCCTTGGGTGCGGTCTCAGTACCCCTGAACTTTGTATTACTGCCATACTGCTGTGCTGGCCTGGAGAAGTCTTAACTCATATTTTTTTTTAACTGAAAATGATGGGCAGAGCCTGAGTCTGAAAATTGTGAACAAGTCGAGGTTTTAAATCCAGAAGGGCTAATCCCCCTTATATTACACGCCATGGAAACCATCCCTGTGACTTCACTAATGCCTGTGTTCTGTTAAGGACAACCAACCCAACACAGGTTTTGACTGGAAGCGAGTTTTAGAAAGGGAGGAAGACACGAAGTCACAGGAAAGGGCAGGACAGGAAGAAAGAAGGGAGGAACCAGCAGGCCTGGGGCAGCTGTCACTTTCTACGCAGAGCTCAGAAAGCACTTGTCGCAGGGCATAACAACTGCTTACCGACCGGCCTGGCTACCCCGGCAACTGTGAGCGCCGGTGCACCGGGGACTCAGTGTATTCCCTCTCTCTGCAGAGCTCAGAGGGTCAGGCATAGCGCCCGTCTCGCAATGCAGGCTTACAGAACGACTTCCGGGGAGGGACGAGACCCAGGTGTCCACCCGGGTTGAAAACTCCTTTGTGCTCAGGTCCAGGGGTGAATTACTGGAGTGCTCAAGGGGTAGCTGAGTTTGCTCGGTGAGTTTATGCCCCTAGTTCTTTGTCCCTTTTAGGCCAATCAAGGACCTAAGGCGCTCTCGGTCTTGGTCCTAAAGACAAAGGACCCAAGAGCCTCCCGAGGGTCGAGGGTCGCTTCGCTCCTTCAGCTTCTGCGTTGCGTAATCTCTGTGATCTCTGCACCCAGGGTTAAGCTCCTCCCTGGAGGGCCCCCACCGAGAGAAAAAAAGCTGAAACGTGCAGGCACAGGGAAGGCTCACAGCCTCCGCCTAGTCCAGGTGGCCGAAACCCAGTCGGAGGGATGCCCTGGAGCCCACAGGCCACACTAGCAAAATGCCCCGTTTGGCGGGTTCCCAGCCAGGACCCAGGCCTCAGACGTCGGGACCAGAGCAAGGGCCAGCTCGGCGCTGCGCCGCCGCCAGGGGGCAGCTCTGCCCCACTCGGGCATCCCGGGAACCAGCTACCCATCACTTTCCGCGTCCACGCTAGCGGGGCGCACGGAAGGGGGTAGCCGCGTCGCCCCTCCCGCCGTCCTCTGGGAAGGTTCCTGTCCCTTTTACCAGCCCGGAGAGCTGTGTGTGGAGACATCCCAGTGGCAGCCAAAAGCGCGTTGGGGAGGGAAGCTCAGGGATGAGGGACACGGGGAGCGAAAGCAGGACGCGCGGGACGTGAAACGTTCGGGTTTCGGCGCTCAGGGAACTGCACGAGTGCGGAGCTGAAGGTCGCACGCGGAACGGTAACGTAACTAAAGCGCACAAAGCCAGCGGGGTGTCCAAAGGTGAAGCTCGCCCAAACCTGTTAACGCTGTGTCCCTGCAGCGGTCTCTCTGGGCAGATCTTCTGCTCTGACCTGCAGAGCAATCTCCACGCTTCCCCCTGAGTGACCAAAAGATAATTTGCCACGTTTTCTAAACGCTTCTAAGGAAGGGCTTTTTAACCCTTTATGAGGGACCTGCGGACAAAGTCACCAACGGAACTCAAAAGTCTATCTTCCCCGCCCTGCTTAAAAAGACAAGTTTAGAGCAGTGGAAACCCTGAACAGAATCACGGCTGTAACTGATCATTTAAAGTAATGATGGTCTGAGTACAAATTCTTCCTGCTTCATCTTTAAATACTTTACCACACACCAGCCCTCCGTGCGGCGAAAATGATGCTGTTTATTTAGATAGCGACTGAGTACTTAAAAACTTAAACTTTCCGACGTAAAAGTGAACTCCCGGGTTGGGACTCTTGGCTACATCAACAAAACTATGTGATGCCTGATTAATAGCGCTGATTAATGCTGGCTCAGGTTAATGTTGAGTCCATTACAATAATTAAATGGTTCGGCCATATATCAAACGACTCAATGAAAAATCATTTATTTAGAACTTTGAGGCGTTCTCATAGATCTTTCAAGGATCTATGATAGACTTTTTGGGTCATTTGCAAGTGTAACTGGTGGTAGCTGTCCTCAACAACAAAACCTCGATTTTAAAACAAGTCTTAGATGGGGGAACAGTTTATTTTTTGAGGGTTTCTGATTGATAATGGGAGTAATGAGACGTTTCGAAACATGAGAAGTACTTGGTTGATAAAGTACTTGGTTGACGATTGCTCCTACAGAAAACCAGTGAGTTCTGAGTCTCAGTTCTTATCAAGTGGTCATTTAATCAGAAAGCTAAACTTTTAAAACAAGGTCCACCATTTGGTAGAAGCATGTGAGAAAATACACAACTCCAAAAAGGGCTACGTGCATGTGAATTTCACTATTAGGCTTTTCCACTAACCAAAATAACTATTACCAGTTGAGGATAAAGATAGCTATCCATAAAACACTACCATATTTGAATTATTTCCATTACCAGTACCATATTTGAATTATTTCCATTACTTTGGCATCAGAAAAAGAAAATCGAACAAGTATTGACGCTTATTTTTACAATGCTTCTTTTCACCAGAAGGCATTGGAAATAATTCATGGATTTTCTAAAACCTTATTTTAAAATGGTGGTTTAAAGTTCTTACCATTATAGTTTCTATGAAGGCTGCCTGAATAGAAATGTATATATGTTATAGAAATCTAAGGATTTTGAGATTACTGTGAAATGCTATTAGAATGTTCCTCTCACTGAGAACCAGAGTCCCTTACGCCATTATGAAAAACTTCTGAGTCCTTTCGAGGTGCATTTCTGCGCGTGTGCATTTGGGATTTCACGTAAATTTTCTATTTCTTCTCCGCATTCAATTACTACTTTCTTTATTCCCATGAAGTTTGTCAGATCGTCTCATTAGAGTGGCTTAGTTTAGCTGTCAAGTCTCTAGGGCATTCAATTGCAGAGAAGCGATTAAAACGCCAGCCTAACAGCATTTTTATTAACAGATGGCGGAAAACAAACGTCTTTGGAGAAGAACCGAAGGGAATGGGTTAAAGGGTCAATAAACAATTATTGCGCTTAAACTGGGGATCTTCAGATTCGATGGCGAACTGCCCACCCAATCTGGGGAAGCTGGGACACCCCAACAAAACCCAGATCGTTCCCCCCGGGGAGCCACCTCCGAAGATGGGGTGGTTATCCCCCAGCTGGACGACTCCTACAGGTCAAGTGGCCAAGTCGCAGAGTCCTGGGAGTGTTTGAGATTAGATTTGAGGGCTAATTGATCGGGGACTGGGAACTCCAACTTGCGCACCGAGAAGACTGCGGACCAGCGCGAAATTCAGGTATCAGCTCCTTTGGCAAGAAATAGCGGGATCTTCTCTCCTCCTCTCGGTTCTCTGCTGCTCCCCCTCCTATGGGTAAACTTTCTCCCCGGAGCGGGGCTGGTTTCCGAGGCTTGCTTTCCCTCGCCTCGGCAGCGCTCTGACGTGCACACCATGTGACAGGCCCCCTCCTGCTATAAGCCGAGGAAAGGTCCGCCCTCTCCTGGACTCAGCCCCGGCCTCGCCGAGCTCTGTTCCTAGACTCTCATCCGTCCCTCGTCTTTCTGGGCGCCGGGCACTCTGACTTGCCTGCCTGGGCCTCAGCGCCCCCTCCTCAACTGAAGGTGCAAAAAGCGCTCCGAGAGGAGAAGGTCAAGTCCTCCATTTGCGCCGGGTGCGCGCCGAGCCCAGGGAGCGCAGAAACCGCCGGCGACCGCGGCGGCGCAGGAGTTACAAAGTCGCAGTGCGAGACTCCGTCGCCGCTCGGCAGCCCCAGCGCAGCTCGGGCAGCCGCGGCGTCCCAGCGTGGCGCCCTCGGGCCGGGCCAGCCGCCCGGGACCCGGGCTCGGGGGCAGAGGGAGCCCAGAGCCCGGCGCCCCTATGCGCTGCTCCGCCGCCACCGTGCCACAGCTATGACCCTGAGCACGGAGATGTCCGATGCCTCCGGCCTCGCCGAGGAGACAGACATCGACGTGGTGGGGGAGGGCGAGGACGAAGACGACGAGGAAGAGGAGGACGAAGACGAGGGTGGCGGTGGCGGGCCTGGGTTGGCTGTCCCCGCTCGGAGGCGGCGGCGGCGCTCCTACGCCGGGGAGGACGAGCTGGAGGATCTGGAGGAGGACGACGACGAAGATGACATCCTGCTGGCCCGGCGGGCAGGGGGCTCTCCGGCGCCCCCGGGCCCAGCCCCGGCAGCGGGGGTCGGCGCTGGTGGAGGCGGCAGCGCGGGCAGCGGGGGCGGCGGGGGCGGCGGCGGGAGCGCGGGCGGCGGCGCCAAGAACCCCCTGGTGAAGCCGCCCTACTCCTACATCGCGCTCATCACCATGGCCATCCTGCAGAGCCCCAAGAAGCGGCTGACGCTGAGCGAGATCTGCGAGTTCATCAGCGGCCGCTTCCCCTACTACCGGGAGAAGTTCCCCGCCTGGCAGAACAGCATCCGCCACAACCTCTCGCTCAATGACTGCTTCGTCAAGATCCCCCGCGAGCCGGGCAACCCGGGCAAGGGCAACTACTGGACGCTCGACCCCGAGTCCGCCGACATGTTCGACAACGGCAGCTTCCTGCGCCGGAGGAAGCGCTTCAAGCGGCAGCCGCTGCTCCCGCCCAACGCCGCCGCCGCCGCCGCCGAGTCGCTGCTGCTGCGCGGTGCGGGGACCGCGGGGGGCGCGGGCGACCCGGCTGCAGCCGCCGCGCTCTTCCCGCCCGCGCCGCCGCCGCCCCCGCACGCCTACGGCTACGGCCCCTATGGCTGCGGCTACGGCCTGCAGCTGCCGCCCTACGCGCCGCCCTCGGCCCTCTTCGCGGCCGCTGCCGCCGCCGCCGCCGCCGCCGCCTTCCACCCTCACTCGCCCCCGCCGCCCCCGCCGCCGCCGCACGGCGCCGCCGCCGAGCTGGCCCGGACCGCCTTCGGCTACCGGCCGCACCCGCTCAGCGCCGCCCTGCCCGGCCCCCTGCAGGCCTCCGCGGCCAAGGCGGGCGGCCCGGGCGCCTCGGCGCTGGCACGCTCGCCCTTCTCCATCGAGAGCATCATCGGGGGCAGCCTGGGCCCGGCCGCCGCTGCCGCCGCCGCCGCGCAGGCCGCCGCCGCCGCGCAGGCCTCGCCCTCGCCCTCACCGGTGGCGGCGCCGTCCGCTCCCGCGCCCGCGCCGGTGCCCGGATCCGGCGGTGGCGGCTGCGCGGCGCAGGCAGCCGTGGGCCCAGCGGCTGCGCTCACCCGCTCGCTCGTCGCGGCCGCCGCCGCCGCCGCCTCCTCCGTCTCCTCGTCGGCCGCCCTGGGGACTCTGCACCAAGGGACTGCCCTGTCCAGTGTGGAGAACTTTACTGCTAGGATTTCAAATTGTTAATAACGCTATGTTAGCGCGCTTGAGAAAGAGAAGGTAGGAATCCGGCTCCTTTTCTCATCTCGGTGGTTTGGTGTTTTGTTAGCTCCTCCGGCGCGGCCCCTCCCGACCTCGTGCGCCCATTTTCGCCGCTCCAGATTCTCAGACAAGACTGTTTGGCAACAGCTCGATCGCGCTTTTCGGCTCTGCGGGTCCCTCTATTTATGCAAAGTCCTCGTTGCTGCAGTCTTCGGCCTAGGGTAGGGAAGAAGAGGGTGCTGGTGGGGTCCGCCGGTCTAGGCACTAGGGGCTTCCTTGACTTTTGGCAAACTGAAAAAAAAAAAAACTAAGCCCCCCCTTTTTTTTGAGGTGTAGTTTCTCAGGTCCAGGCGTTAAAAAAAAGTCAATAATGTTCTAAAGAAGAATAATGCAAAAAATAGTAAAGCTCTCGAAGAATGCCAGCGAAGCAATATTTTTATTTGAGAACACTTGTCTGGTGTACTTTTTCATGAAAAGGAAAAAAAATGATTAACATGTTTACACAAGAAAAAAGTCAAAATTACCATTTCTTATTTTAACCTGTGTTTTGTATCATAATAGACATGCGGAATTTTTATTTTGTACTTACTGCCTATTCTTTACAAGGAGTATTGTAAATTTTACTGGCAATTATTATTGTACTATTCTAATGTAAGATTTTTACACTTTTTCAGAAATAAAATGCTTAATTTTCAAAGAAAATTAACCAAAGATAATTGGCTTCCGTTGTCCCCTTCTTAGTTTTTCTTTTCTGTTAAAGTTTCCTATTTTAGATAAATAGTAACTCAGTGTAGAACAGATAAATATTATAAAAGAATTTACCAAAAGCATCATAATTTTTCATTTAAACTTCCTAAATCAAAACCATGTCAGGGGAGCAGATATTTTTCAGGGACTATGATAAAGGCTTACTTTGGTATACATTTTCAGCTCTGTTTCTATTACATTGTAGAGACAGCACTGAGGCATTTTGAAACTAGAGCCAGTTACCCTAAGGTGCTTTCATGGTAACTTTGATTTTTGAGTTGCCTGTTTCATTTAAGTCCTACTCACCACTTAGAACAATATTACATGTATCTGCAAAAACTCTACAGCATGGTATTATAACAGAGCAACACAAGCCAAAAGCAGTTTCTAGTTCTAAAAAGTCGTGACAAACATTAATAGAAATAATGGTTTAAAAGCTTTAAGCTCCTGAATAAGTAAATATTTATATATAAAAATAAATTGCATTTGAAAGTTCTAGTATTTAAAGCGACTGTCTTCAAGGTGGAAGGGATTCCGATAATTGTGTAAAGAGCATTTTATTTTAAAAAGCAAACATTGAAATTCTAGCTTATATGAGTAATCTGGAGTTTATAAGGGAGCTCTTCAAATTTAAGATATTACATGCTTTAAAAAATGAAAAATGTATTAGGTACTTAGTGAACTGATTATATTTATACAATTTAGGTTATTTAGGCTATCTTTCAAATTTAAGTCTTTTCATTAACTACTTAGTTCATGCACTTTCTAGTTTTTTGAAAAACCTGACACTAGATTGGATGACTGCAGATGTTCCTGGGGTTCTAAATAAAGCCAGGGCATATGAGATACACCATTTAAATACTTAATATCAGAGATTTGCAGTTGAGACGAACTCTGTTCCATTCAATTTCTTTCAAGTGTCTAGACAGGTATCTGAAGATCTGCAGATTTGACTTGCTGAGTTAGTGAAGGTTTCATTATGACTGATATTTTACAGTGATTTTCACTCTCCATGACCTGTTCTCTTGTCCCTTGTCAGAAAAAAAAAAAATGGACTCTCAGAGCTTCAAAAGGAAGTTTTGCTTTTTTCCTATGAAATATTTGGAAGGGGTTAAACACATTCACCCTCAAACTTACCGGTAAATATATAGATATGGACTGAAATACTGTTAGACCTAAATCTTGCATGCAAGTTACTATTACTCTAACCAGGCTAAGAGCGAGGAAGGAGACTCTGGACCCGACTAAGTCCGGATGGATTCCACGTGCTATCCGGGGTGGAGAGGAGTTAGCAGGCAGGATCCAAAAGGCACAGACAGCAGCTTCTGGCGTTCCTTGCAACCTTCTGTAATGCACAGATCTGAAATTTAGATCTGAAAGTAATTATGAAGAGAGCGAGCCAAGAGCAAAACCGTGTGTATTATTATTTTTTTCATGAAGCGTGGTTGTTCTGAAAGCAGGGAATCCCCGCTAACCTCTCCTTCCCTCAGATTCCTGCGCCTTGAAAAACTGCACTCCACCTCCCGGGGTGTCAGTGCTTTAAGAGAGTGGCCAGAAGGCATTGGGCGGGCCAGCGCGGGCCTCGACAAGGTCTTGGGTGCTTCCAGGTGCCCACTTGAGACCGAAAGCTCGTTTTTAAACAGGTGAGCGCAACCTGAGCCCCTGAGCCATAAGAAAATGCAGTTCTAACCCTTCTCAGTTTTCCAGTGTGGTGTCCTGCGGGTTCAGCTTCCCGCATGCCTGGTTGGGAGTTCTGCCAAGGTAGGCATTGCTGACCCTGCTGGCCTGCTGCGTGGGCCGGGCGGGCCAGAGTTGGGGAACCAAGGGCCGCGGGGCGTGGGGAAGTCCAGGCTATGAGAGGTGTGGGTCGTGGGCAGCGGGCCGTGGGCCGCTGGGTGAGGGCCCCGGGGAAGACAAACAGTGGGAAGTGGGCCGGGGACCGCGGACCTTGCTGCAGCGAGCCAGGAGCGCGGGGCGCGCCCACTCAGGGCGCGGGCGAGCAGGTGCTGGAACAAAGGCCTCCAGGCCGCCAGGCCGCAAGACTACCGCGGCCTTTGATGGGCAAGGACGTCTCCTCCCGGGGCTTCTCATTCGCATGCAAATCTAGCGCTGGTCCCCTTTTCTTTGAAGGCCAACAGAAGGATGTTTGTGTGTTTGTAGGGAGGTAGCCTGCTTGAACAAGCCTTCCTCAATAGGCTGGGTCTCGAAAAATAAACCAGTTGGACAAACATTGGCCACCAGCTCTCCTCCTCCCAACTACAAAGTGTGGATTTGCTACAACTCATTAACCCGACGCTTTTCTCCCCTTCTCCTTGTTTCTCTGCTCATCAAACGCCCCCGTAGAGCTTAGAGACAAATGACCGAAACGCAGTCGGGAGGGAATTGCAGTTAATAGGGAGAGGGATATATTGGGGCTAATGGTTCAGGCAGCTCCCGGAGAAGGACCACACAAAAAGGAGCCTCTCCATTCAAGGCTCTGTTGTGCTGCGGAGATTTAATCTGCAGCTAGATTTAGCCAAATGTTATCTATTGCGGGGGTAATGAAGCCCTTATGGATTGAATTGCTCCTTGTACCACACAGGGTGTCGTGACCTTAGATCGTTTCTTGGTTGATTTCTTTTTTTCTCTATCGGGTAATTATTTTATTTCTTTAAAATAAGAAGCTAGCCCTTCTGCCCAACAGCACATTTCCTCTCCCTCTCCATCCCCATCCCTGGCATTTATTTAAGAGCCACTTCCCTTCCTCTTAAAAAGGGGGGAGAAAAAAGGAAAGAAAGAACAAAAGGAAGAAAATGGGAAAGAACCTGGAGAAGCAAAAGGGAAAAATTGTCAGGGCCTTTCCCACTTTCGCTCACTGAAAGCATCTTTATGCTTACACATTTCTTCTTCCCTGTCCCTGCTTATCCGCTCTTTCCCACTCAAACTTTCTGTTGATGAAATTGGATATATTTACTACCAGGATTCTTACAGTGCATGTAGTAGACATCTGTCTCAGGAAGAGGCTCTGCCCTTCACAGTTTTCCTTCTTTTTCATAAACTACCATCTTTTCCTGTAGCCTGTCCTCTTGAGAGCTGGGGGAGCTGTTTATTCTGAGGGAAGGTGATTATTTTGATAGGACACCAACCTATGTCTTTTATTAAAGGCTGTTTGAAGCCAGTGGTTGAGGCTGTGCCTGTTTTGTTTTTCTCTCTGGCCCAGTAGCTTTGATTTCCTTGCTTGACCGTGGACCAAGCTTGGAGCAGCAAGCGGTGTTATTACAACTGCTATTGATGGGTAGGGATCTGATTTTACTACCCAGAGCCAGAAGTCAAGAATTCTAGTGATACTTTAAAATTTTTCTGCAGGCTACATATTCTGCTCACACCTGTTTTTACCACTGACTGAGAAAAGTCATTTTGGGGCAACTTAAAGGTCATATCAGCATCAAACTCAATCCAAATCAGAAATTTGCCAGGAACTTCCCTGTTCTTGAAGGGCTCGTCCAGGGGGTCAATATGCCTCTAATTGGAATGCCAGGGGGTCCCCCACCACCTTTAGAATGGAATCAGACCAGGGTAGGCCTGGGGAGCAGAGGACAAATGAAGTGGACCAAGCATTGTCTACTGCTCTTCTTGTCTCTGCCGGCTTCCTGGCAGTGCAGCTGGGGCACACACACATCCAGGCACGCACACTCACTGCCCATCAGCTGCCACTTGCTTCCCTTCTACCCTATGATTTTGCAATTAGACATATGCTTTTCGTTGGTAAATGTGTTTGATGTCATGGCCAGTGAAATGTGGTGTGTTTATAGGGCCACAAACGTAAATGTGTAAATATGTTTAGTGTAAAATCTGGCCCTTCGACTTTAGCAATAAATACCCTGCCAACTTGGATACGATTACATTTGACAGAAAGATGGAGAATCTGATCATGACCAGCTGTTCAGGACTCTGTGGGGCTTATACTTTCCCAACTGAATTCACTTTTCAGATAATTTCTTTGCATGTCACATCTCTCTAATCACATCTTTCCCTTGATCTGAATAGCTTGGGCTCCTTCCTTTTATCGTTGACCCCTCTGGTATGCAGGAAACTTCCCGTTCATTCCTCCTGCTCTTTAACCAGGCAAGTACTAGTCAGTAAGAAACAAGACACACACAGGGGAAAAAAAAAAAAAACAAGAATGTTTATCATCGATCTCTTTTTGAGTATCTACCAAACCTCTGGGTGTGATAGGATGGCTAGGAAGAGAAATGAAGAACCATGGATTTTTGAGCCATATTTATAATTTCCTTATCATTCATCATGCTTAATTTTAAAAAATGTCTTGAGCTACTCTTACCATTAAAAGTAAAATTTGCAGGGGAGTATAATATACAGACAGAAAAGTGTACAATCCCCACACACCCAAGTTACCAGTATCAGGTCAAGGAGCAGCCCAGAAATTCTTTCCTGTCTGTTCCAGTCAATACCCTCACCACACACTGACTTTTTCAAAGGACTCTTTCACTAATATTTTTCCCAATTACACTGTGAAATAGGATAAGAATTACTATAAACCCCATTTTACAAATAAAGATATCAAGGCTCAAAAGGGCCTTGCCAAAGGTCATTGCTACTGGGATTTAAGTATTTAAATCCCATTTCATTTTCATGACATCACAGTGACACTTTGGTGCTGTTGTTGTGATTTATTAAAAACCCACTGTGGAGGGAAGTTGCCTCGGTGGTCACTGTGTGGATGAGTCATTTATTCTTCACACACTTCTTTGCACTCTTGCCACACCTCTTTCTCCCTACCACCTCCTCCCAGGTCTTTGGTGAGACACCCCAGCACCTACTTTTATATGCACTTGGAATTGATAGGTGACTATTTCACAGGGCTTAATTTCTTCCACCTAGTTCTGCACTCTGCCAGCATTCTTCTTTTTGCATCAGCAACCTTCCTTGAAACATTGCGTGCAGGCATGCTTGTGTGCACGCACGCATGCACACACACACATCCACATCCACACACATAGGTGATGGCTCATCCTTGTGCTGTTTACCCATTTCCTCTACTTCTTTTGCTGGTTTTTAATGGTCAAAATCTGCTAGCATAGAACTTTTTGCTACACTGCTAAGCAAGTCTTAGATTAGCCTGAGGGACACATTTTCTCTATGTGGGAAAAGGAAAAAAATATAAAACTATATAAGAATCATATATATTTAACATTTGATGAGAAAACAGCACTTATGTGATAATGTGTCTCCCTCCCCACACACAACACACACACTCTGGAAGATTTTAATGTCTTTGTACAGATGACTGTGATGGGTTTGGGCTTGCTACACGGCAGCTGATTAATCCACTACACAGGAGTCTCCCAAGTGGTGAACCCACTCAGGAGCTCATACTTGCCCTGCCGGAGATCTCCCCAATATGCTTTTAGGGGAATGCCAAACTACCTGCAAGCTATCTTGCTCATTGCCATCCATAAAACTCAAGAAAGGCCAGTGTCCTCAGGCAGAGGCTTCAACACAAAAACATCCAGGCTAGAGTCAGTGCAGGGACTGAAGCTAATTGTCAGCAGCAAAGTGCAAAGGAGAGAATGTATGGCTGTCTTTCCTAGGGACAGTGCTTAATGCAAAAGAATGTTGAGACTTTTAGAGAAAACATGTTCTTTTAACTATTTAATAGAAACTCTCTTCTTTTTAATTCTAGACTTTAAAAGACAACAAAAAACCTTCTAGGAAGAAAAAGTAGTCAATTCATACCAGCAGATTTATTTAGAGAATCTGGAAAATTTGATTCTGAATATGAAATTAGGTGGTTTGGAAGAATGTTGCTTTCTACTTCTAAAGTGAGAATGACTTTATTTTTCAAAATAGGATGTTTCCCTGTATATAGGATGCTATAGCTAAGAGAATATCTAGTCTGTGCATCAGAATGCAAGCTACATGGAATGTGTTGTGAGCCCAGCTTATCCACTGAGTACCAGGAAAGGAGCAGGCATGTAGGTGGGTACAGAATGAATCAGTGGGGCCTTGCCAGGGTTTTCCTGTCCCCAAAGGAGCCTTGCGTAGACCAAGGAGGCTCTCTTACCACTACTGATCAATAACAGACTGAAGCAAAAAAAGGAGAGAGCAGAGACTAATTATAGCAGAAAGCAGAAGTGCCTAGGAATTTCTATTAAAAGGCTAGAAGGTAGATATTTCAGCAATAAAAGAGAACAACACATTTTTTTCTGAAAAGTCTTCAATGAAAGATTATTATAAAGGAAAAATAACTTGGTTCCCTATCATCCTTATATATATATGAAATAACTGTGCAAAATTTTGCTCTCTTAGATGATTGAGCACAGAGAGAAAATAAATCACAAGTCAAAAAAATATCCAACCCCTGAAGAGAAGAAAGAAGACTAGGTTGAAATTAAATTTTAGATCAGCTTTCACTCTCATATTCATCACTTTTCTTTTCCTTTCTTTTTTTTATTTTGGTGTGGGGAGGGAGGTTGTGAGAATCAAATAACACAACTTATGTGAAAATACTTTGAAAATAGAAAACTATGCAAATATAAAGAATTGTGTTCCTTCATGGCTCCTGCCCACATCCTAATTCTTCTGGGGGAAAAAAAAAAAAAAGGAAAAAGAAAAACTTCCAAACTCTGGAGCATATCTACATTCTTAAATTAGTTAGAAATCTTTGGGTGTATATAAAAACTCATCTTTCTTCAAAATTCTCATCCCTACCTATGAAATAAATTAACCCTTTCTAAAAATAATGGTTAAAAAGATGGGATTTTGTTTTCAGATTTTGTTTTCTCTTCAAATGTGTATTTGGACAGAAAACTCACCCCTTCTAAAATAAACAAACCAATGGTGTTTTGAATCCACTCTTCTAGTCTCTTGCTCTATTTCTTTGCTCTACTTACTTATCTATTGATCATCTCTTTAACCCCTAAGCTCTGAAAAGTGGGATTAGTCTGGACTATTTACTGAGCACCTGCTACACTGCAATTCCTTTACTCCCACTTTAAACATAGCAAACAAGTTAAAGCATTCCTGCCACCAAGCTGCCTCTGAAAACATATGCACACACTCATGGAACAAGAGGAGCAAGACATTTTCATAGGCAACAACAGGGTGGAGGGAAGCCTAGGAAGAATTTTTTTTTTCATTTTCCCCGTGAACAAATGGTTTTGTTTTGTACCAAAACTCTTGGTAGTCTGAGAACTAAACCGACAATAGCTTCTTGACATTATTTTTCTGATAAGGCCAGTTTACTCCCAAAGCATCTATGCACTTATGTGGCATGGTGCTCTCTCTTTTAGGCAGAGAACTGCAAATTTGACCTCCTTCCCAAGTTTTAAAGGCTTTTTCCTTATATTTACATTGTATCTCATTGCCACCACTTCTTTTCCGTGAAGAATTGAAAGCGGGGAAGGTTTGTGATCAGGCCTTCAGATAGGGCTGTGGACTGAGACTGTGACCTGTAGGTGTCCGTTTTATGTCCACATGGGTTTGTGAAGGGTTAAATACAGAGACACTGAGAAATCTTTGGGTACTTTTTGCCCATGTTTAAACATTTTATTACAAATTAAAATAAGGCGAAGTATATATTTTCTCTTTATTCTTTTATGAAGTTTGAAATCTTTTTCCACTTGCAGAATGGGTAGGCACATCTTTGATATGCGGTCTCCTAGAGTTCAGGTTTGGGAGCAGTGGGGATACACAGGCACTCAGGAGAGTTTTCGACATTCAAGTCAAGCAATAACCTCATCTTCAAGTTGTCAGCACGAAGAAATTGAATCCATGTCCCCAAGTTTGGGTCTTGTTTTCTTCTTCAAGAGTAACTAGGGGTACAGAGGACAAAATTCAAATGCTGAGGCACTCTGGGTTCTGTTTTTCTATTTAAGGAATTTAATATTCCTTTGCCTTCCTCCCCTTTCCCCTGCACCCTCCCCCCCACCATATGCATGCACATAGCAGGGCTCCAGCAAACCATCTCCCACACAGCTTTAGAATTCTGTGGGATGGGATCCCTTATTTTAGGGAGTTGGTGGGTGCGGGTTGTTATTGTAACTCGATTCTGTAACTAAAACTCTGGCATGTAATAAATCTCTCCCCAAAGACTTTTGGATCTTTGATTTGAAAAATCGGATTCCTTTTGTGGAAACAGTTGACAGGAACCTAAAAGGATTAGTTGCATTCCACATAGGATAATTTTTACTGGCAACATTTTGAAACGATTTGGTCCCTTTCAGACCTTAAACAATGTCCAGAAAAATGATCTAACGAGACTTGTATTGTTTTCCTTTGTCTGTGAATCTGCTTGCCGCTTGTGCCAACGTCTCCGTAGGGTTTTGAGAGGGTTTTGCTCCCGAGCAGCGCACCAAATTAATTTCCGATCCCCCTCTCCACTTGCATTGTTACCTCCTTCGGCCAGGGGCCAGGCACGATTTTCCCAACCTCGGCCCTGGAAATGAAGCGCGAGTGGGTGGTTTCTCTCTCCCTGGCGCGGTGTCTGGGAGGGGACGCGGGGACCCGCTTCTGGCAAGACGAGGGCCGCGAGTAGCTTGTGCCACGGCCCAGCCCAGGGTCGCTAGCAGCTCCGGCGTCTGGACATCGAGGGGATGGCGTGGCCGCGTGCATTACCCAAATAGTCACCCTCAAACATGCCGGGGGCCTTCTGTCCTCCAGAGTGCGACGCTGAAAGGGAGGGGGCAAAAAGGGACGTATGTATTGAATAGTACTAGTACCCGCTCCTGGTCTACCCCGCCTCCCAAAAAGGAACCCCAAACATAAAACCGAGCACGGCTGCCCTCTCCGAGCAGACCTCCGCTGCGCGGCTGCGAGCGGGCCGCGGGCGCCCGTGCCGGCCGCCTGCCCCGGCCCTGCCACTGTTTATTTTGTTGTCAGCGGACTTATCAAGATGTTAGTTTGCTGGAGGTTCTGACCTGCCCGGGCGCTCGGGCTGCTCGGCCGGGCTTTCGCTCTGTTTTTACACCTGCACAAACTCCACCGCACTCCCCTGCCTGATTTATAGCCCAATTAAAGGTTCAGTGTGCTCCGAGCCACCCGGGCTGCTCCCTTCCCCGCCTCCCGCCGGCCGCGGTGAGCGCAGGAATGCGCCGGGCCGGGGCCTGGGGCCGAGCCGGGGCCTGGGGCCGAGCCGGGGCCTGGGGCCGGGCCGGGTGGTTCTGCTCCCCACGACCTGAAGGAGCGGCGGCGCGGGTGGCGGCCTGGGCCGAGAGAAGCGCAAAGAAACTTCGCAGGCGCGCCACCCGCCAGCCGCGCGCAATCAGGCCTCGTCCCCAATTCAAAGTTATTTCCTTATTGGGGTTTCGGCTTCAAGGGGACCCGGCGCTGCCTCGACAGCACGCAAGGCCGGGGCAGGAGGGCGCCGGGCGCTGCCACGTGGCGCTGCGGGGCACAGAGGCGGCGCGGCGACCTGCAGCCCGCGTCCCCAGTGAGCTCGGCCCGGCGCCGCCCGGGGCCGCGTCTCCGCACGATTTTCTGGGTGAGGAAGGGGCGGCCGCGGGCGCAGCGGGGCGGAGAGACGCCGGCCTGGGGGGGGGGGAGGCCATGCACGCCGGCCGCGGCCCTTCCTTCCCGCCTCTTCGGCGAAGGCCGGGGACCTCGGCCTGGAGACGCTCCCAGGGGACGCGAGCGGTTCCCGCGGCTCGCCCCGGCTGTGGGCGGGAGGCGCGGGGTCAAAGACCGCCCAGCCGGCGATCCGGCCCCAGCCCAGCCTCGGCGCGGGCGGGCGGGCTTCAGCTCCAACCTCCTTCTTTGCGGCCTTTTCTTTCCGGAGAGAATACGCGGCCATCCAGCCGAGATTGGCAGCATTGAGCATCTTCCTAACCCAGCTCTGTCTTCTTTCCATCTATCAATCCACCTTTCTAATTAGACTAATTAGGAGCGCTCTGGAGTGTCGCTAGGCCCAGGGACTGAACCGCTCAGGGGTTGTGAAAAGAGCCCTGAATGGCCACGCTGGGGGCCGGGCGGGGGCCTTTGCGACCCATTCAGCACTGAGTAACAGTGGCTACATTTATCCCTGGGCATTGAAAAGAGGCTCGATTAAAACGTTTGGGAACTAATGCCACGCTGCATCCCCTCTCTAATTAGAGGAGCCCCGGGGGGGGGATGGAGGGAGCGCCCGGGACCCTGCAGACACTAGTTCTGCGCGCCACTGCTTTCCGCCCTTTCAGTGCGGCCGATTTCCTTCCCCGAGACAAAAGTCCGCCACCTCCCCACCTGTTGCCGGGCCCTCGCTTTCCCACCGGGCCCGGGCCCCTAGCCCTCGTCCCGAGCAGAAGGCCCAGCCCATTGCGTTAGACCGCGCGGCGCAGCCGAGACGTTGGGGGCAGCCGAGTGGAAAAAAGGCGCCTAGTTCCCTTTCTGTCTTGGAAGGCACCGTTTTGCACTTGGTAGACTTCATACTTTCCTCTTCGTCTCTCCTCCCCCGTATTTATCATTCTCTACGTAGAGCCCAGTCTCTCCTTCCTTTTAACACGAGGTTTCTGAGTAAAGCATCTAGGAACGAGAGGAAAGTGGGTCAGATGCCAGCCCAACCCACTGTATTGCACACCTATTCTGCTAAAGTAGTTCCTTGATTGCATAAATAATTTGTCCTTTGGGTCACCAGTCTTCTTTCAACAAACAACAAATGTGTATTGAGCACCTACTATGTGCCTGGATAAATAGAATCTTCCTACACTTCCCAGCCTTCTTCCTTCCCTCTTAGCCTATCCTAAATGTCTTCACTTAAACAAGACTTAGTTCAATCCCTCAGGTAAGCTGTTTTATCTTGTGTGTGTGTGTGTGTGTGTGTGTGTGTGTGTGAGAGAGAGAGAGAGAGAGAGAGAGAGAGAGATGGTTTGGAAAGAAGGACCACAGACACAAGATATTGAGGAAGCGTGAGAGAAATGAGAACCAGAAGGCACACCGCAGCTATAGATCATGTGTATGGGAGGGGGGCGGCTGTTTGTTCCTCTTGTTGATGAGAGATTGCTATCTGATAGTTTACAAAAGTCTGAAACAAACTTTGCCCTAAAATGGTGACCAGGAGGACTTTCTCCCTTCCTTCCCTTCCGTTCCTACTTTCCTTCTTTTGTTATCCATCTCTAACTCTCTATCTTTCTCTCTCCTTACTCCTTTTTGGAAGACAGCCAGATGTACTAAGAAATATTGTCAGGTCACTGTTCTTCATTTTGTTAACTTAGAACATGGGTCCTCGGCAAAGATACTATTAACTAAATGTCAACCCACAATATGCAAAATTCCTTGGACCCAAACTTCAAAAAAAGGAATGAAAGATGTCATGTGAGTGAAAGGAATCATAGAATTTAAAAATGCTTAACTGATCCTCATAGAGTTTTATTGCTTCTACACCCTGCTTCACAATATTTTAATTTAACAATTACAATGTGCATGACATTGCAACATAAATCTAACTAGTTAAAGTAGGAGGGGCAGAAGAGAGGAAGGAGATGAGAAAACTGATTCATTTGCATTGGGCAAACTGATAATTTGCAAAAATATTTAATTTCTGGAAACTTTGAAATGAAAAACCATGATCTGTTCTGTCTGATTTTATCTCTAACTCTCTATTTTTTACATTTCAGTCATTAATTTAAATTTTAATTGAAGAATAACATACATGAAGTGCTCAATTCCTAAAATAAACAACCTAGAAAATTGTACATGTGTAACACATACCCCTGTGTAGCCACTACTTAGATGGAGTTATAGAACATTTTAAACATCCCAGACAGCTTGGCTTGTCCATGCCATTTTAAAAGAAATACCATCCCACTTCCCACCATTATTCTCATTTCTATCACCATCACCATAGATTAGTTTTTTCTCAAAGAACTATTTTACTTAACTTTATTTATTTATTTATTTATTTATTTATTTATTCTTAGTTTGACCAGAGGGAGACAGAGCAAGAGAGAGAAAGTGAGAAAGTAAGAAAGCAAGCTGCCAAGTCCCAGATGCAAAGCATGGTTGACTGCGTGGGGGTCCAGTGCCCTTAACCACCATGGCACCTGCCAGCCCACCATAGATTAGTTTGACATTTTCTCAAACTTAATAAAAATGCATTCATCCAGAAGGCATGTAGTCTTTGGTTTGGTTTCTTTTATTTATCAGAATGCTTGTGAGATTTACCTAGGTAAACTCCTATTTACAAAACAATATAAATGGTAAGTCAGTTGATATGGGTTAAAAATGGGAGGCAAACACTGGAAAGTTTTACCTTAGTGTGAAATTAAAACAAATGTTCCCTACCTGTAAAAGCCCCAACATTTTATTATCATACAGCAGAGGTAATTTTATGACAAGGAAATAAATAAAATAATTTACCCATAGTGATTGTTAGTTACATCACTTTGAAAGTGCACTGGGAGTAAGTGCAAGGAGACCAGAAGCCACCAGCTGCTTTTGTAATTGGATTCGATTTCCTACTTGCTGTTTCATCCCATAAGACTAGCAGTGAGTACTTTGGGCCTCTTCACAAAGAATGGCATGAACTTGAAGGGGAAAGTAAATTGCATCCAGTTTGTTCTACCTCAGACATGCAAATAATTAATGCAACTGCCTGTCAAGTGTGCTTTGAATTCTGTTTGAAAGTAAAGTGTTCATTTTGCAAGTAACATAGCAGCCTGTACTTTGTCCATCTAGGAGTTACCCTACGACCAGTTAACTTTGAACAGGGAAAAGCACAGCAGACCTGCAGAATTAGAACTGTCCTCATATCCCCAGCAACGCAGCCACAGGGTCCTACTGCTCTCATGAATTGATACTGTGGGTGCCCAACCAGAGGCAACCAGTGTGGCCCATCATTAACCTGCCCTCCCAATAGACACAGGAGAACACAGCCAGTCAGACTTTTTTCCCAGGAAGGACAGCGTTTTCAGACGAAGGCATGTTTATGTGATGGGAAAACGGAATCCAGGTGAAACAGCCTGAGTGAGTTTTTGGCTGTCTATAATGGACAAGGGTCAATTTGAGACTGGGAACACATCTTTCATAGTCTTGTTTTTGTTTTTGTTTTTTGAGAGATTTGTGCTATAGGGTGCGTGTGCTTGCCAGAAATACAGAGACAGAGAGATAGAAAGTGAGAAATCACCCCCCCAGGGGGGATGGCCACACCACAATTCCTTCTCCATTCTCCTCTCAAGATCTTGGGCATGTACACACAGGCGCCTGGCGTGAATTTAAAGCTACCAGGTCCGGGACTCAAATTGCGGTCAACTACATGGGAGTCCAGCGACATAGCCATTATGTCATCTGCTGGTCCCCATCTTTCATAGTCTTAAAAATTAATGTAACAGGGTAATGTAACAGGGCCAGCAGGTGGTGTGGTGGTAAGGGCACTGGACTCCCACATGGCCAACCATGGTTTGAATCCCTTGCAGCTTGTTTCTCACTCTCTCTGTCTCTGTCTCTCTCTGGTCAAATTGAAGAATAAAACTAAATAAAATTAAATAAATAATTCTTTAAAAATATTAATGTAACTACAAAATAAGGCTTGGCATTCATACTAAATAAGACAGTATGAAGACAAAAGTCATTCCTCCTGAATTACCATAATACCAGACAAATATATTGAATCAATAATTTCCAAAAATAAATGAAAAACTGGACATCTATTAAAATAGTTAAAATAATGCAATTGTACCAAATACTGGTAAGGATGTGGAAAAACTGGCTCTCTTAGACATTACCGGTGTGTGAATGTAAAGTGGTAAGTCACTCTTGAAAATAGTTTCTTTTTAAAAAATATTTATTTATTTAACTCTATTATTATTATTATTATTATTTTTAATTTCACCAGAGAGAGAGAGAGGGAGAGAAAGGGAAAGTAAGAAAGCAAGCTGCCAGGTCCAGGACTTGAACCGCGGTTGACCATGTGGGAATTGAGTGCTTTTAACCACCACGCCACCTGCTGGCCCCAGTTAGTCAGTTTCTTACAAATGTAAATATGCATTTACAATATGGTCCCGTAACCATTCTCTAGGGCATCTATTCCAGAGGAATGCAATTTTATATTCACAGAAAAATCTGTATATCAATATCCATAGCTGCTTTATTTGTAATAGCAAAACCAAAACCCAAACAAACAAAAACAAAGAAAGTAGAACTTTGTGATATTCATATGTCAGCAGTAAAATGGAGTAGCACATTGATCCATACAATAAATTGATTTAAAAGGCATATATTTAGTGAAAAACAACAGCCTCAAAAGGTTACACACTGCATGATTCCATTTATACAACATTCTCAGAGTGACAAAACTAGCGATGAGAGCAGATTGGTGGTTGTCAGGGGATGGGGAGGAAGGGAAGGATCTGACTGTTAAAGGGCAGCAGGAGGGAGCTCCTTTGTAGTGATGGAAGAGTTCTGTGCCTCTCGGTCGTCATGGTGATTACGTGAACCTATACATGAGATAAAATTGCGTAGAACTACACACACCGCTGTGTTTGAATGTGTCCCCCCAAAATCCGTGTGTTGGAAACGGAATCTCTAAAGCATCAGTTCTGGGTGGGGCCTAATGGGAAGTGTTAATGCTGCAGTAAAGAGGGCTTCGGCAGTGGGTTTGCCTTCCTCTGCTCTTCTGCCACGTGAGGACGTAGCAAGGCCTCGCCAGGTGCTGGCACCTTGATTTTGGACTTCCTAGCCTCTAGAACGGTGAGAAATAAATTTCTGTTCTTTATAAATATCCAGACTCAGGTATTTTGCTACAGCAGTGCAGAATGGACACAACACACACACGCACACACACGCACACAAATGAATGCATGTAAAAATTGGCAAAAACAGGCCAGCTTATAGCCTGGTGGTTGGAGTGGCTGGGTCTCACACAGCTATGAGATTTGAGACTCGGATCTGGCAGCCCGAGAAACGTGCCGGGTATGTGTGCATGTGTGACTAAAATCGCAAAAGGAAGGAGAAATGGAGAAGAGATTGTAGTGTGGCCCTGTCCCACAGATGGGGGAGGGGTGCTTCCTCGCTTTCCTTCTTTCTCTCTCTTCTATATCTTTCTCTGTTCCTTTCTTGGAGAGTACACCCACTCTCTGGAAAAGTGGTTTTTTAAATGACAAAATCTGAATGAGGCTTATTTTGGCAGTGTTCATTAATATACTTAATAGTGTTATATAATGCCAACTTCCCAGTGTCAATGTTTTGTAGTTACAGAAGATGTAACATTGGAGATGAGTGAGTGAAGATGGCATAGAACTCTACACATTATCTTTACAACTCCCTGTGAGTCTGTAATTTTTTCAGAATAAAGGATTAAAAATATAGGCACTAGCAGATAGTGTGGTGTTAAAGCTCTGGATTCCCACATTTCAGACTGAGGTTTGAGTCTCAGGCCTGGCAACTTGCTTTCTTACTCCCTTCCCCCCACCCTGTCTTTCTCTCCACTCTGTCCCTCTCTGGTGAAATTTTAAAAATAACAGTAATAAATGAAATAAAATGATTATCTTAAAAAAAGATTAAAAATATAAAAGATCCTTCAAATATGGTTCTTAGCACAAATATAGTTCTTACAGCAGATGAACAAATTGGAGAAAACTTTTTGGGGATAAAACTAAAGTGTCCTTGAAGATTTATCATCTTGCGTGACTTGTACTTGGTTTCAAAAGGTGTGTTCTCTAAGTGTCCTCAGTATTGGTATGTCCCAGGGTAATGTCTTAGAAGGAAACATTCATTTGCATGTATAAGTTCTGATAAAAGTTTTGAAATTTTGCCTCAGTTCTAAAGTCATGCTTTAGAAAAGGTTTTTGAAAATGTGTGTGGTTTATTTTGGAAACAATGTTAAACAAGCGATTTATCAAGTATTTAAAAGGCAGCATTCATTAATCTTTTTCTAAGGCAGAGCCTTGCACATTATCTTATCTGGTTTATGCATTTTGATATATTGCAAATGAAATTTTTATTACTTCTAGACAAGATTATAGCTCCCTTACTTCATCTGCGAGTGACTCACCAGTGCTACCACTCATTACGTAGTTAAAAGTATTCCAATATGGTACCAGCAGATGGTGTAATGGTTATGTTGCTGGACTCCCATGTAGTCAACCGAGATTTGAGTCCTAGACCAGGCGGCTTAAAACTCACACAGGGGGCATGTATGTGTGTGTGCCCAAAATCCCAAGAGGAGAACGGAGGAGAAGGGATTGCGGTGTGGCCACCCCTCCTGAGGGGTGATTTCTCATTTTCTGTTTCTCTGTCTTTCCAGCAAGTGCATGTGCCCTATAGCAAAAATCTCTCTTAAAAAAATATATGTATATATGTATATATATATATATATATATATATATATATATATATATATATATACACACATATCTCCAATAATGAAGAGTGTTCAACCTTCATGCCCAACAGTTATGGGCACAGATATTACTCAGATTCTGCCTGTAAGATCTATCTATAAGTGAACCATGACATAAAAACAACCTGCTTGTAAGTCACTCCAATCCTGAGTGAGTAGACTTTGGGCAAAATTGAACCCTGATGCCAGTGTATTAATCATGGTACTTGTTCTTTTCCTTGAATGTTTTATTGCCTTATTATTTTATTTCCACTAGGAATTGTGGAGTTCTAAATATTATTAGTGGCTTACCACTTTGCACACATGTGTCTTATTATTTTTGGATTTATGTGTGGAGAAAAAGACTGACTTCTTTTATCCCACCCATTTATCCACCTGCTCTCATAGATGGACGCCTGTCTGTTTAAAGATGGGACCACAAAGAATCTAAGAAATTTGAGAAGAGCTAGATCATGGATATCTGACTAAAATGGTTTCCTTGTAGAAAAATACCTAGTAATTAAGTATTTAAAATTTCTTGATTTGTTTGAAAGCAGCTTATTATTTTAGAAATAAAGCAATTTAAGTGTCTAAGTGGTGATGCAATAGCAGAACTCTGTAAGACAGTTCCAACAGGGAAGGTTCCTGGTTCAAGGCTGGAGACTTCCCTGAGTACACCAGACACACTCTTTCTCACAATCCAGGGTGACTGAAGGCTGGGGGGTGGGTCATGATATTGGAACCCTGTTGGGGGTACTATCTCTGTGTCTCTATCTGTTTTTCTGGCTTAAAAAAAAAAAAAAAAAGAAGAAGAATCAAAGTGGGGCTGACAGGTGATGTGGTGGTTACAGGTGTTGGAATCCGACATGGCTGATCATGGTTCAAGTCCTGGACCTGGTGGCTTGCTTTCTCACTTTCCCTCTCTCTCTCACTCTGTCCCTCTCTGGTCAAAATAAATAAATAAATAAATAAATAAATAAATAAATAAATAAATAAATAAAGTTAAATAAAATAATTCTTTAAAAAATCAAAGCAACTAATACATATTGCTTAGCTCGGTCTGGCCTATGACATGGTAGTGAAGGGAGCTGGATCCCACATAACCGACCACATGGTTCAAATTCTGGGCATGATGGCTTGAAAAACTCACCAGGCATGTATGTGTGTGCATGTGTGTGTGTGTATGTGTGTGTGTGTGTGTGTGTGTATGCCCTAAATCCTGACAGGATAGACAAATAAGGAAGGGATTACGGTGAGACCATGACCCACTGGGGGATGCTTTTTATCTCCCTCTTTTTCTTTCTCTCTTACTCTCTCTCTGTCTTTCTTTCTCTGGCAAGCACACACACCCTCTGACAATAAAAACAAAAAGATACATTACTTTTCTCTATAAATATCCTTACAGAAATTCTTGAAAGTGGTGAACACTAGGGCCAGCAGGTGGTGGAATGGTTAAGGCACTGAACTCCCACGTGCTGACTGTGGTTCGAGACCGGACCCAGAGGCTTGAAATCCATGCTGGGTGCATTTGTGTGTGTGTCCAAAATCCCAAGAGGAGAATGGAGGAGAGAGGATGGTGGCATGGCTATACCCCTAGGAGGGGGGTGATACCTCTCATTTTTTTTCTCTCCCTATGTCTCCAGCAAGCAAAAAAAGAAAATCTTAAAAAAAAAAGAAAATGGAGAACATTTTCATTTCAATAAAAATGCATGAAAAATTAATAACAAAACTAAAAGCACTTCTTATAAAAGACTATAAAAATGTCAAATTAAAAATTTGACTTCAGGGGACAAATAATTGAGGCCTGCTAGGAACAGGACTTCTAAAAGGCAACTATGTCTGGAAGGCATGGTCCAAGGCCATTTTTTCTGGCTATAAGCAGGGTATCAGGAACCAAAGGGAGCACACTGCTCTTTTTAAAACTGAAGGTGTTTATGCACGAGATGAAATGGAATTCTATTTAGGCAAAAGGTGTGCTTATGTGTACAAAGCAAAAACAACACAGTGATTCCTGGTGGCAAACCAAATAAAATCAGAGTAATCCGGGGAAAGGTTACCTTTGCCCATGGAAACAGTGGCATGGTTGGAGCCAAATTCCAAAGCAACCTTCCTGCTAAGGCCATTGGACACAGAATCCGTGTGATGCTGTACCTGTCAAGGATTTAAAATAATGAAAAGTAAATGAATAAAAATGGGAATAAAAAAGAACTTGTCTTCAGATTCTTGGATCTATATAACATTAGATATAAAGTAGCATAGGGTTGAAAAATACATAGGAACATCATATTAAAATATTTACATTGTAATTAAAACAAATGATCAAGGGAACGCCAAAGACCTACATTTAATCACTCTTTCAGTCTTTCATTTATTCATCTTGCATTTAGTGAATACTTATTACGCACTGCACATTACACCAGCTGTGATGTATTGTTCTTACAAATAAAAATAAGACCTCTGGGGGCCAGCAGGTGGCATAGTGGTTAAGATGCTGAACTCCCACATAACCAACTATGGTTCGAGTCCTGGACCCATCAGCTTGCTTTTTCACTTTCCCTGTGTCTCTCTCTGGTCAAATTTAAAAAACAAAAGAAACAAAACAATACAAAAAAGGACATCTAGAGATTTATGCCAATTGAAATGTTATAAGCCATCCTTCAATAGAAATATGAGCTGATTAGTACAGTCTTTGAAAAAGTACATGGAAAATATGTATTATGAAAGAAACTGTACATGGATTTCAAAGATTTATTGTTATTATTATTATTAATTTTTTTTGCCGTAGGATACATGCACTTGCTGAAGAGAAACAGGCAGAGAGAAAGAGAAAGTGAGAACTCACCCCTTTGTGAGGACAGCTATGCCACAATTCCTTCTCCTTCCTCCTCTTGGGATTTTGGATACACATGCACTTTCACCTGATGTGACATTCAAGTTGCAGGGTCCAAGACTCCCAACTGTGGAGTTGGCCATTTGGGATCCAACCACCTTAACCTCCTCACCACTTGCTGGCTCTTCAAATTTTTATTTTTTTGCACCAAATTAAACTTGTGCTTTAAATTCATGTTTTCACAAACTTTTTGTAGTCCCCTCATGGGAGATCACATGAAAAGAAATCATTATCTGGGAGGATTAGGGAAGACTTCTCAGAAGAGGTAATGTCAGATAAGTTTTGAAGAAGGAACAGAAAGTATATGGGGTGAGGAGCAGCCAGTGGCATGGAGGTTAAGGCACTGGATCCCACACGGCCAACTGTGCAGTTGAGTCCCAAGCACGGCAGGTTGGACTCAGTGTGTGTGTGTGTGTGTGTGTGTGTGTGTGTGTGTGTACATCCCCAAAATCCAGAGGAAAAAATTGGAGGATAAGGGATTGTGGTGTGACCATCTCCCTTGGGGGCTGATGCTGCACTTTTCCTCTCTCTGTCTCTGGCAAGTGCACATGCCTTATAGCAAATTAACAAGAAAGAAAGAAGAAAGGAAGAAAAAGGAAGAAAGGAAGGAAGGAAGGAATAAATTATACATGGAAATTGAATGTATAGAATATTAGCAGCATGAAAGAGTGGTGTGCTCTCAACAAGCAGGGATGCAAATACTGGAATCTCATCATGTTGTGTCAACCAAATGCACAGGAGTATCCATGGATACTCCTAGTCCTGTCACTGAAATCTGGAGTTTCATTACAGTGTCTAGTACCACTTTGGATATGAGGAGCAAACAAAGAGTGCACCAGGGGTCTTTTCCGTTGAGAAGGTGGTTAACTGTTAATGTGTGTTTAGCCCTCCAAGCACATTTCTACATTATTGACTTGTCAGGGGAAGTCTTCTTTGGGATATGTGATATTCTGAAAGAGGTAAAGAGAAGAAGAAAAGGGACCAGCAGTTAGCGTAATGGCTATATCACTGGACTCCCATGTAGTCGACCATGGTTTGAGTCCTGGACCCGGTGGCTTAAACTCATGCCGGGCGCGTGTGTGTGCATGCCCAAGATCCCGAGAGGAGAATGGAGAAGGGATTGCAGCATGGCCATCCCCCCTGGGGGGTGATTTCCCACTCTCTGTCTGTCTCTGTCTTTCTGTCAAGCGCATGTACCCTATAGCAAATCCTCTCCAAAAAGAAAGAGAGAAAAAAAGAAATAGTAGAAGGGTGACTTAGAGATGACTCCCATTCTTCTATAGCCAGTGATTAATTTCTGTCCTGAAAAAGGGTGAAGGAGAGAAGGGAATAATGGGAAAAGTGGAGAAGAGAGTGGGATGGCAGAGGCAGAACCAGTTCTAATGATTCACCATGATGCCACCTGCAGTCATAGTAGCATCAAGTCTTCCCTTACTCAAGTGAAAACCAAATCTAATTCTCAGTCTCTAAGCTCTAGCCCTGTGTGTCCAACTGCCTTCTAGACATAGCCACTTAATAAGCCTCAACCTTCAAAACCATGAGATAAATGTTTGTCTTATAATTGTTTGCCAGGAGGTGCGTATGCTCACTAGAGAGGGACAGAGAGAAAGAGACAGAGAGAGGGAGAAAGCACCTCCCTAGTAGGGTACAGTCATAAAGTAATCTCGTCTCCTCCGTTTTTCTCTCCTGTTGAGGCTTTTGCCACATGTACACATGTCCCCAATGTGTTTTTCAAGCCATGAGGGCTGGGATTTGACCTCTGGTAGGCCATGTGGGATCTGCTTTTCTTCACTAACTAGATCCACAGGGCCAACACACATTTCATTTTCCTCTTTTTCCCAGAGATCGCATACACTCACCAGAGAGAAGAGAAGAGAAAGCACCCCCTATGGGGAACAGTCATGGGCAACTCCTTCTTCTCCATCTCACCACCCTTTCAGGATTTTGGCATGCACACACACATGCCCAGCCTGCTTCTCAAGGTGCCAGGTTTGGTACTTGAACCACAGGGTCAGCCATGTGGGATCTGACTGTCTCAGCTACCAGGCCATGGAGCTAGCCCTCTTTTTTTTTTTTAAGTCTTTAAAAATTTATGTATTTCCTCCATGGTGAAAGACACACACACACACACACACACACACACACACACACACGCAGAGAGAGAGAGAGGGAGGGAGGGAGAGAGAGTGGGGGGGAGAGAAAGAGAGAGAGAGAGAGAGAGAGAGAGATACAGTTGTTAGAAAAGTCATGATGTATTTTTCTGTTTTTTTTTTCTATGCAAAAATGCATCATGACTTTTCCAATGACTCCAATATTTTCCTGACTGATGAGTAAATTGACAAATAAGCCAGAAGAATAATCTGGCTAAAATAGTTTGGAGTTGGTTGGCATTGTCTACTTAGCTAACAACAAAACACGATAAACTGTTCTAACCGTAAATTCTAGCTTAATGGATTTACATTGTCCAACTAGAACAGTAGGGCTGGAGTAATTCATACTTCAGATGGCTGGCATTTGTACTGCTATCCTGGTTGACTACTGGTTGGTCTGACCAAAAGTTGTAGACTAACATATCAATATATGTCAGAGACTATATATACATAGTCATAGACTAATATATACATATCGATATATGTACCTGTTATCTTCATGTACCTGAAATGACAGAAGATCTCTTGTAATAACTCCTGGGCACAAGACTTTTAAAAGGTTTTTCAATTCAAATGGAGCATATTCTCAGGGCCAGCAGGTGGCATGGTGGTTAAGGTGCTGCAGTCCTGCATGACTGACCATGGTTTGAGTCCTAGACTTGGTGTCTTGCTTTCTCACTTTCTCTCTCTCTGGTGAGGGCATGTGTACTATAGCAAATAAAAAAATATTAGTAACATAGTGGAGAGACTGAGAGGAATCATGCCTTAGAGGAGTAATGAGAACCTTCATGTAACAAAGCTATGCTGAATATGTACAAAGGCAGTTCGAAAGTCCTTATTCTCTGGGTTTTACATTTAGAGTATCATCTTTAAATGGGAATGTTTATTCAGATATCTTAGTGCCAATTTTCAGACATTCTCATTTGACAGTTTAAGGATAGCTGTATGAAAAAATAAAATCCTAATGGAGTAAACAAAAACATTCCATTTGTTAGTCTGTAATGTTTGTCTGAAATATAATTACACACTTAAGCATCTGCTCTGACTTGAATGTATCTCCCAAAAATTATGTGTTGAAATTTGGTCATGATGTTACTAAGAGAATGGCAAAACTTAATTTGACTATGGGATTAAGAGGTGGAGCCTTGGGACCAGCAGTTGGCGTAATGGCTATGTCGCTGGACTCCCATGTAGTCGACTGCAGTTCAAGTCCCAGACCTGGTGGCTTAAACTCATGCTGGGCGTGTGTGTGTGCACGTGCCCAAGATCCTGCGAGGAGAATGGAAGAGAAGGGATTCCGGTGTGGCCATCCCCCCTGGGGGGGTGATATCTCACTTTCTGTCTCTCTGTCTTTCTGACAAGTGCACGTGCCCTACAGCAGAAACCTCCCCAAAAATAAATAAAAAAAAAAAAAAAGAGGCGGAGCCTTTGGAGGTGATTAAGATTAGATAATGTCATCAGGGTGAGGCCCTCATGACTGAATCTTGGTAGGTTTATCAGGAAAGGGAATAAGATAGGCACATGTAAGCTTCTGCCCCAGGCCTTTGCAAAGAGTCCCCACCAAAAGAGAAGACCCTCATCAAATGTGGCTCCTCGACCTTAGACATTCAAAAGAGTGGGTTAAACAAACTATATTCTTTATAAATTACCCAGTGTGGTATTCAGTTAGTAAGCAACAGAGAATGGGCTAAAATAGCATCTAAGTGTCATGAGTATTTTACAACAAATTTATCTCTCTTGGAAGCTAATACCTCTAGGCAGATAGGAACTTGAAAAAGCTCTTCTTTAACATACACTTAAAGCGAATGACCAACAGGAACATTTGAAATTCACATTTTTATATGAATGTTGCATTATATAAATTCAGTATTATTATTATAAATGCTGCTGTATATGATTTAGGTAGGTTTCCTTTTTCATGGTAGAAAAAGAGATCAAAGGAAATATGTCTAATGTTTTCAATTTCTCAACATATTTCAAGACAGATCTATTAATCCAGTAATAGAAGTCTATCATAGAAGACAAATAGATTTTTTTTTTATTGTTTTACGATGACTACATGGCTTTTGTGCATTAAAATCAGGATGATCTAAATGTGAATAGATGAATTTATGTGGAGGAAAAGTTTCAAATCATTCACTTAAACATTGGCTTTGTGCCCACATTCTAGAGGCACACCAGGAAGAGTTGTAGCTGCACAGTTAATGTCTACACGAAGTGAATTTCTGAACATAATTTATGTAGATGAAGTGTGCAGAATGTTTTTATTTGTTCTACATCTCACTGTCTCACCTCTGCATGAACTTCCCAAACCCAGATCTACTCCAAATATTCTTACTCCCCTTCTCCACACTTCCCTCCAACGTGTTTGCTTTGGCAACTTTCATGTTCTTACAAACAATTCTCCCAAGGAAATCAATCACTCTTGCACCCAAAGAGAAATACTGTACGCTCAGTGCGATGACAAAATGAAACATGTTTGAGGCAAACCATGTGTTCCCGCGTGTCCGGGATTATGCTATTTGCTCAAGAAACATGTTCCTAATGTGTTTGGCTTCTGTTACCCCTTGTGATTGCAACTTTCATTGTCTTTTGGAATTTATGATTTCAGAAGCAACTGCTTGGACTCCTTTAATGGGACATTTTTGGAATGCGAAGCCTGAGGGATTCACCAGGCAACTTCTTCTCTCCTTTTCAGGCAAGTCTGGCCCATATAAGGGCACCTAGTATTTGAGGAGCTGTGGGGGATAGATTCTCTCTTCCACTTGAAACTCCAGACAAATGGCTTATCTAAACGACATGGATCCGTGTGCTTTGAAAGCTATTCAGTTCATCAATCACATTATTTGGGAAGAAACTAAATGAAGCAAGGTCATTTTAGGAAAGAGTTTTTCTGTGGTGTTTTCTTCAGGGACACTCAAGGTACTTGACTGAATTCGTCCCACAATTTGGCAGCATATTGCTTTAGAAGAGAAACACCAGTATTACCAGTTTCCATATTATAAGCACGAGACTCAGGAACTAAGCAACATCTTCACCCTATTCTCTTCACCCTAATTGATGGATATACTTCCTTACCCCAGGGACTGTCATAGCAGGGGTAGTTCCAGGCACACCTGGCATTTTACTGGGTTTCTGCATTATCTTCCCCCGGAGCTCTCTGGTGAGTCACGGGTTCGTTTCTTGCCATGATTCCACCTACCTATTGGGGTCCTGGGAAACTCAGTTCCGTGAAAGCCTGAATTTTTTTTCTATATCTCATCTTCAATTTTTTTCTGAGATCAACAAATGAGATAAGCAACTTTTCTCGGTTTAGTATCTAATAAATTTTTAAATTATTTATAAAAAAATATTTATAAAAATTAAAGGTACACATTACTCTTTTTTTTAAGAGATTTTTGCTATAGGGCATATGCATTCTCCAGAGAGACAGAGAGAGAGACAGAGGGACAGAAAGTGAGAAATCACTCCACATGGGGGATGGCCACACCATACCTCCATTCTCCTCTTGAGACTCTGGGCATGTATGCACATGCACCTGGTGTGAGTTTCAAGCTGCCAAGCCTGGGACGCCAATCGCAGTCAACCACTTGGGAGTCTAGCGCCTTAACCACTACGCCACCTGCTGGCCCTGGTACCAGTTGGTCTTATTGCAGCAAACAGACTGACAGACTCAGGGAAAACGTTTTGTACGAGATAATCCAGTCATGAGTGACAGGAAAAGATCTTTGTCTAAAAGAAAGAGAGAGGCAAGAATTAATATGTTGTACAGATTGGAAATACAGTTCTATGCAATAAGAAAAGTGTTGATACTCAAAATCTTAGGGTTTCAGCATTAAAAGAATGCTGATCCCAGGGACATTGAAATGAAAATTTTACAGAATCAACCTCCACAGGAGGATGAGAGGAGAGCACGGTGTGCATAAAGAGGGATTATACCATGGTGTGCTGGTTGAGATCCCAGGTGTAGGAGTTGTCCATTAATCTCATCTGAAGATGTATTACGCTCATGAGTTGTCCCAACTCAAAGCCTTAAAGCAGACCAGTGGTATGAGACCACATCTGCCACTTATTAACCTGGTGAATAAGATATTTAACCTTCTTGAGCCTCAGTGTTCTCATTTGGAAAATGACCATGAATAGTATCTGCTTCATAGTTTATTGTGAAAATTATCCAAAGGGACTTCAAAATGTTTGTGAGAAAATAGAATTAAAGTACAAGTTTGGACAAGCCCCATGGCCTAGTGATTAAGGAGGCTGGATTTCACATTGCTGAGTATGGTTCAAATCCCAGCCCCCATGGCTTGAAAAATATGCTAAGCACATGTGCGTGCATGCCCCAAGTCCCAATAGCATGGAGGATTTGAGGAGGAGGGCATGACCACACCCCATTGCAGGGGTGCTTTCCCCCTCTTTGTTTCTTTCTGTCTCTGTCTCTCTCTGCACACACACCTTCTGACAATAAAAAAAAGTTTAATTTGACTCAAACATTTTTGAAATTCATACATAGTTTGTTCATAATATGTGTTTTTCATGAACTTTAAAAAAATTCCCCTTATATAATGCATGCAAAGCACTGGCCCATGGTACAGGCTAAGTCACTGTTGCTGTCATCATCACCATCATCATTATACTACCACTGTTACTGGGATAACTCTAGTCAGGGCCATGGAATGTACGCTAGTCCAAAGCATGCTTTTTATGCCACTGAACAAGGGTGGATCAAGTAAGTGCTCTAAAAAAGTTTTAAAAGAGGACTAAGGGTTCTTTAAAAAGGCATACAGTTAGAAGAAACTTCAAAGGAGAGTTAGAGTCATCTCAAGTCTTTGGTGTGGGTCTTGGAGGTGGGAGTGTGAACCACCATCCAGTCCTGTTCTACCAGCTGCACCACATTATTATGGACTGAATATTTATGTCCCTCCTACTCCAAATTCATGTATGAAGCCCTAATCCTCAGTGTGATGATATATGGAGTGAGGCCTTTGGGTGGTCAATAGGTTTAAATGAGGTCATGAGGGTGGGACCCCCCACAATGGGATTTATGTCTTTTTTTTTTTTTGGTTGGGGGGATTGATGTCTTTATAAAAGGAAGAGATCAGAGCTCATCCTCTGCCATGTAAGGACACAGCAAGAAGGTGGCTGTCTGTAGTTTGGAAAGAGGGCCCTAAGCAGGAAGCAAATCTTTCGGCACCTCCATCTTGGACTTACCAGTCTCCAGAACTGTGAGAAATACACATCTGTGATATCTAGTTTTAGCAGCCTGAGCTGTCTGGACCATTCTCACACGGAGACAAGGGGGCACCAGAAGCCTCAGCCTCAATTTGGGACTATGTCAGAGTCTCATTTGTTCACTAGATACCAGGCACTTTATTGATGTCTGTCTCTTGACTGGAAGGAACAAAGTATCTTCTTTCAGCTGAGGTCACTAAGTAAAGCATATCTGAGTTGGAAGTATTGAAGTGCCTCCTTTGCTTTGATTCCAAAGAATTTACATTCCTCAGTTGTGGGGTTTTTATTCCCCCTGCCCCCAGATACTTTCACTTTCCTTAGTCCCCGCCAACCAGCTTCAAAATAATGTTAGGTATACACATTTTTTTTATTAGTGCTGTCTTCTGTTTTTAAATTCAGGGTCATGGATCTCTTTGATCCAAAGAGCCCACAAGCTCCTTGTGTACTTCATGGAGTCATAGACAATTTCTTTTTGAGTTAGGCAACTGTGTAGGCCAAAATCAGAGAGGTGGCACTTGACCAATGTAAACCAAGCAAGTGAAGGAAGTACAGGAGAGAAGGGAGACTATTCTAATTCCCCAGTCTCTTCAGTTGCAGCTCCCCAAACTGAACAAAAACCTCTAAAAGAAAATAAAAGAGGATTCATGGTTCCTAATAGTTCATTTTCTTTTTTATTTCTTAGTACAGTGCTTGCTTTTGAAAGCTACCAGATTGCATTGCCAAATGATACTCAGTTTATGATCTTTATGACTCATGATATGTTTCTTCAGTATAGATTGAACCCAGTTCTAGCTCATCTTGCACTTCGGAAGTCTTTTCATGTCAGGTAAATTTAGTTTCTGCTTGCTCAGATCCAACTTTGTCTGTCTGTCTTTCTTTCTTTCTTTCTTTCTTTCTTTCTTTCTTTCTTTCTTTCTTTCTCCCTTTTATATATAGAGATATTTTTTGCTAGAGGATGTGTGTGCTCGCTGCAGACACAGAGACAGAGAGACAGAAAACAAGAAATCACTCCCAGGAGGGATGGCCATGCTGCAATCCTTTCTCCTCCATTCTCTTGGGATTTGGGGCACCAATGCACATGCACCTGGCATGTTTTTCAAGATACAGGTCCGGGATTCCAGCAGCACACGTGGCCACGTGAGATCCAGCTTTAATCTCCGTGGCATCTGCTAACCCTCAAATTTCAATGTACAGTTTCTGCAGGTACTTCCTGGTAGTGGAACACTGCATTCCTTCTTCCAGAAAACTCCTGCCCAACCTCCCTTTTTATCCAAGACCCAGCCCTTTGGGATGCACTTTTTTTTTTTAAAAAAAAAAGAGATTTTGGCTATAGGGCATGTGTTCCCCCCTCTCCTCAGACAAAGAAACAGAAAGCAAGAAATCACCCCCAGGGGAGATGGCCACTCTCAGAGATTTTGGGCAACCCACGCATACATGCCTGGTATGAGTTTTAAGCCACCAGGGCGATGACTTGAACCGCAGTCCATAACGTGGGAGTCTAGCGACAACCATTCCATCATCTGCTGGTCCCCAATGGTCCCCATGCACTCTTTAACAGACTGTTGAACCGTAACAAGTTAACAGCAAAGAATTCGTGTCACAATAGTCCTTCATAAGGACTATTATTGCTGCCAGTTAGGATAGTTTTATCCAGTTCTCAGTCAATAACATTAAAACAATTATGGTCCAGAATTTTCCAGGAATCTTTACAGTTCACGACTGTTTCCTATGAAATCTCATTGGCCCATTTTGAACTTGATTTGACTTAACCTTTCATAGCTTTCATAGCTTCTCCTAGAGAGTGGCCAGTGGCGTCGCAAAGACTTGAATGATGTAGTTGTTGAATCCCGTTCGGACCAGACTCAACCTTATTTCAGTAAAGTTCACAGTCTGGCTTTCGTGGGTGATCGTCAGGAGGGAGAAAGGGAAAAGGAAAATTTAGCACGTTGGACGGATGAGTTGAGGTAGAAACATCTACAGTGTCGTATTAACCTGGTTGTGTTGATTGTGCTGGGATCGCTGAGCGCTGGCCTTCCTTTCTCGAGACAGGACTGTTTCCCGCTATTTTCTCTTTTGTTGGTTTGGACAGGAAAGGGCGTGAGTTCCTCTCTTCATTCAGCCTAAACATCTTGTAATACACGAAGCCTCCCGTGCTCTGGAGGACATGTGGTTGTGTTCTAAGCACCATCTGCAGCAAGATGGTCTTGGGAAAGCTGCTTCCCCAGAAGAGAGAAACATCTCCGGCGCGAGTGATCTCCTGCGCGAATATTCAATAACCCAACCGCACTTGGCTCGGGCACAGTCCTAATACGGCAGCCCATATTGTTGCTCGGGAAGTCTCCAGCCAAACCGACTTCTTGTAAAAATAAATACTCATCAGCAAATATTTTGATTAGTTAAAAATGTTCGAAATGGCTAACCCCTCTCTCCCTCCTCCCCCACGGCGCGAACGCGGAGAGGCTCCGCTCCCAAGGCGGGAGCGCCGCGACGCTGGGCTCCTGGGCCCCGCGCAGCCCCACGTCCTGGCGGACCCGCCCGCTGGCGCCCCGGCGGCTTGGCCTTGGCGCGGCGGGGTTCGCTGGGCTTCTGGGACGCGCGGTTCCGAGGGCCTGCGGGACGCTAGCGCTGGGACGGCCCCGCCCTGCCCCGGCCGCAGTTGCTGAGCCTCCCGCAACTTCGATGCGCTCGCTCGCCTGAAGCTCTAACTCCCCTGGAGGAGCGCGGCTGTGGCTTCGGCCGCGCCTCCAGCGCCCCGGTGGTCTGGCTCCTCCGCGCGGCGCACATGCTAAACAGATTAACATGCCTTGGCTGACCCACGCTTCGCAACCCGCGGATAGGGTTTCTGCAGCTCCATGTGGAAATTAACCTATCTGTACCCATGGTCAGCTGCGCCCGGCCGCTCCTGCGCAGGCCGGGCAATCCAAACAACTCCCCCCCCCCCCCCCCCGCCCCTCTACCCCCACCCCGGCGCTGGCTCCCTCCCTTTGTTACTCTTGGCCTCCCTCCTCCCTTCTCCGCCAAATATTTATTGAAAACAAGGTCCTCCTCTCTGGCAAAAGGTAGGACATATTTCTGAGAGCCCTTTATTTGTAAATAATTTTTGGGAAGGCTAGGCCCCCCTTAGGCTGGAGGTGGCAGGGTACTCGAACTCATGGACTGAAAGGCTTCTAAGAGTCTTTCGCAAGCAGGGAGCTGTTATGTTAGCATAGGGCAGGCCTGGTCCTGGTCACTAAAATACATGCACTGTCTGCTTTTGTACCAGCTCTTCTTTTTTTTTTTTTTTTTTTGGAGAGGTTTTTGCTATAGGGCGTGTGCGCTCGCCAGACAGAGAGACACAGAGAGACAGAAAGCGAGAAATCACCCCCCAGGGGGGTGGCCACACCACAATCCCTTCTCCTCCCTTGCAATCCCTTCTCCTCTGTTCTCCTCTCAGGATCTTGGGCACGCACGCACACACTCCTGGAGTGAATTTTAAGCCACCAGGTCCGGGACTCGAACTGTGGTCGACTATATGGGAGTCCAGCGACATAACCATTACGCTAACTACTGGTCTCCGTACCAGCTCTTCTGTTTCAAATGGTGGTTTACTTTGTTCTATGGCAAGTCTATTCCCCTCCTCCCATCTATCTCCACCTCTCATTCACACCCAGTAAGCAAAGTGAGCGGATGCTTGCAGGTTTTCTTTCCTACTTGGAGGGGTTGAAAAGGCCTGCTCAGAGACTGGTGGGTTCCAACCTGGGGCCAGACCCACCTCTGGCAGCGGCAGCGTCTGCTTCTCAACAGCTGCCTCTTCCAGCTTTTCCGGGGCCCCTGAGGATGACTGAAGGGCCTCTGTAGAATACACCTGTTAGATAGTTCCTCCCGTGTCCTATTATTCATACTCTATCACACAAGAGGACTTCAAAAAGTTCATGGAAAATGAAATTAACGTACCGGTTTATTTGGATGCACAATTTGTGAGATCCATGCATAATTTCATCATGACTGCATTTTTCTTGTATCTGGACAGTTTGGCTTTTCCCTAGGTGCAGATCATGGCTGGCCGTGTCAGTAGGTTGGGGCTGCCATGGAGAAGATACCAGGAGGACGGATGCGACTCTATATTCCTTTCTGTCAATACATGTTGGTCTTGAAATGTCTCCATTGTTTGGGAACCAACCATAGGGCTGTTTTCTGGTAGGGCAGCTTAGGTTGCTTCCTCCTCTGCTCAATATCAGCACAGGCCATCTGAGTGCCACCGTGCATCATTCCCGGCTGGCTGCTAGCAGTGTTGCAGCACTTTGTGGGGTGGTTTGGTGTGTCCTTGGTTGTTACCCAAGGCCTGCTGCAGCCCTCCATCTCACCCTCATCTATTCTCTCAGCCCTTGCCATCGTGCTTTGCCGTCCTGGTACCGGGGAATTGTGGGAGACTCACAAGTATCACTGATCCTATGTGGGGACGGCAGCCATGTGGCAGGAGCACGGCGGACCCACAGTCAGCAAGAAGGCTGGGCACAGCTGCCCCTCAACAGGCCACCCTTTGCCTGCCTGCCAGGCAACATGCTGACTCTGTGGATTCATGGTGCCCTTCTCTTCAAATGGTGTATTTCTTGGATGAGTGGTGCGTTTCTGAGGTAGAAAAAGCGATCTCAGAGCTGCAGGCTTCCAGAAAAGCAATCAGGAACCAATTGGCAGCACATGTTAGGTGGTTTCAGTCTGACACTGAGGAGATGAACTAGAATTGGCACTGATGATATGCCCACAGCTCAGAACTGCATTCAGACTGAGCTATAAATAAATGTGCTGAGGAAAGGGGAAATCATGGCCTCCCCTCCCCCCAAACATGCATTACCGCAAGAAACCTAGATTCTCATGCTAGGCAACAGAAATCGCTGTCTTGCAAAGAAAAAAATTCAGGCCCAAGAACCAAGGCAACACAGGCCTCAGCCAGTCAAGAGCTGGTGTTTCTTTACGCCTCTGGTATGGATAACATCTCCAAATTCCTTCCAGCTCTGGAATTGTGGGGTTTAATCAGAGGTTCCCCACGAGAGCATTTCTCTGCATCTCTCAAGAGGCAGCTGGCATCCTGATTTCTGGTAAACCTTTTCTTTCTTCATCAACACCTATACTCGATATTGTCCATATGGATCATGTGGGTGGGAACAAAATTACAGCAACTTTTGTCTTTTGTCGTACAGGGCTGACAGGACAGTAAACACACGCAGCCTGCCTCCTCCAGGAATTCCTCATCCTCCCTGTGTGGCTCTAGCCCTGTGGATAATATCATTACAGGACTAAACAAATAAACAGTCGATCCGAATCAACCAGGAGGCACTGGGGACTACGCAGTTCCTCTCTGCAAAGATGATACAAGTAAATTTACACTCACAGCTTGGACATGCTCCAGCGGCTATGAATAGCTGTTCAGTTCTGTCAGACTGGGGAGGAGCTAGGGCCCTGGGCTGACCCCCCAGCTCTGTCTTTGCTTCAATCAATGTGAGCTTTCAGGGTTCTGTTTTCCTTACTATCCTCAGCTGGGAACATCAAGGTCCAGTCACACTTTTTATGAACCCTGAGCTCAAAGAAACAGCTTTTACTACGAAGTTAACATATTAAACCCAATGACATGGATGAAAGGTTAACACACTTCTGCCAGTTCGGAGCTTCCCCTTTGAATGTGATTTCCTGTGTTCAGTCTGTCGGTGGTGCTGCTGTTGCTGTGGTCACCACAGCTGTCACCTTGCCACGGCCCTGACTGACAAGCACGTTGATTCATTCCACTTCAGCCAGAGAACAGAATCTGACCATAGTTGGAGCCACGGCAAACTTATCCTAAACCTGATCAGCAAATTAATTAATAGGATTTTTTTCACTGGGAGACTCAGTTACAATGATAACATGAACACCACATGCACTTTTCCTTTTCCAAGTTTAAAATGAAGCTTTCTTGTTTCGAATCTGTATACATGTGCCACAACAGTTCCTGGAAGGTGTGAGATTTTTTTCTGCCTCTTCTTGGGACCTGAGGACTCTTTTTTAGCTATTACTCTGCCTGCAACTGTTGGGTCATCAGAAAAGTCATTATGTATTTTTCTATGCAAAACGTGTCAGGTCTTTTTCAAAAACCCAATAGATAATATTCTGTGTGTGTATTAAAAGACAGAAAAGTCTGAAAATATACCAAAACGTTAACAGTGGTGGAATTATATTTTTAAAGACTTCCTTATATCTCTCTGGTCCCTCCTTTCCCCTGCTTTGATCCAAGAGTGTATGCAGTTTTTAGTTACATAAAAATGTATTAAAAAGGTTTTTTTTGTACCGGCCCCATAGTGCAGTGATTAAGTGCTATGTAAAGGAAGCCAGATCCCACATGGCTACCCAGAGTTTGAGTCCTAACCTAGTAACTTGAAAAATACAAGTGTGTGTTGGGACCAGCAGTTAGCGTAATGGCTATGATGCTGGATTCCCACGTAGTCAACCGCGGTTCGTGTCCCGGACCCAGTGGCTTAAACTCACGCCGGGCACGTGTGCGTGCGTGCCCAAGATCCCAAGAGGAGAATGGAGGAGAAGGGATTGCGGCGTGGCCATCCCCCCTGGGGGGTGATTTCTCGCTTTCTATCTCTCTGTCTCTCTCTGCCTGTCTGGCGAGCGCACGCGCCCTATAGCAAAAACCTCTCCAGAAAAAGAAAAAAAAAAATACAAGTGTGTGTATGTCCAAGATCCTGATAGGATGAAGAACTGAAAGAAAAAGGATTGTGGGTTGGCCAGGCTCCATCTGGGGGGTGTTTTCTCTTTCATGCAGGTGAAATACTCTCTTGAATCATTTATTTCTTATTTGATCAGTGTGTTTCTGGATCTTTCTTTCTTTTCTTCCTTTTTTTTTTCTTTTGGCTACAGGTTGCGTGTACTCACCAGAGAAAGGCAGAGAGGGACAGTGGGAAATCACTCCCTAGGGGGATGGCCACAGTCCCTTTTCTTCCATTCTCCTCTTGGGATTTTGAACATGCGCACACGTGTAGTCAGTGTGGTTTTTAAGCCGCTAGGTCTGGAACTGAACAGTGCAGTTGGTCATTTCGGATCCAGCACCTTAACCATCATGGCACCTGCTGGCCCTGGTTCTGGATTTTAATAGCACTTTCTATTTTCTTCCTCTCCTCTCACTGAAGTTCTCTCTTATTCAGAAATGCTCTTATTTACAGTATATGTCATATCTCTGCTTTTGCATATCTATGTCCCCTGCTAGACTGTGAGTACTCAGGGAATGTTGACTGATCCCTCATGGATGCACATATGCATGATCAGCAGGGAGTTCTGTTTCAAGGAAGAGCAAACATTAAAGGCTGAGAAATAACAAGTATTAGCACTAGGTTTTTCAAACTCTCTTGCTCTAGCAATGTCAGAATGCTATGTACGACCTCCATCAAGTGTTGTGTTTGTGTTGCTCAAAAAGGAACAGCTTATTCTACAGATTTGAACAGGTTTCAGTTCAGATGGAAAGTTGCTTTGGCCTTACCTCATGACCCTTCTTTTTCCTAGTCTAATCACCTTCACATCTTCTGTTGCCCCACAAGGCTCAGGACACAGCCTATCAGTGATAGATTTATTTCTTCGTTGATAAAAGTTAGCACAAAGGGTTATAAAGGGAGGAAGGAGGAATTAGTGGCTGATTCTATTAGGCTATTAGTACTTAAGTATATACCTTTTATTTTTTTCCATGTCTGGAAGTAAATCTAATTAGGGTGATGTGGTTAATTCTGTTGGCTTGACTGGGCTAAGGGGTGCTCAGATTAAACACTATTTCTAGTGTATCTGTGAGTATTTTCTATGATTCTGGAGATGAAAATAATTTGACCAGAGTTTATAAATAATTTAATGATTATAAAAATATATTCCATCAAGACTAGTGAATGAGTACCATTTGTATTTATATTATTTGATCTGGAGAAAAAAAAGGAATGAAGAGTACCTTTACAGTGATATTCAAATATAAGAAAATGTGTTGACCAGCTGTTTTCAACTCTACCTGAAAAGAAGGGAAAAATAGGTAATGAATTTAAGAAGCACCATGGGAATGTAAGGCAGACTTCTCTGACACTGTAGATGAGTGGTTCTCAAATTAGTGTGGAAACCACAGGAGATTGTTTAAAATGTGGCTTCCTGGCCTCCACATAGAGCAGTTCTAACTTGCTAGATCTGGATGGAGCCTAAGAACCTGCATTTTTTGGGAGAGGTTTTTGCTATAGGGTGCATGCACTCACCAGAAAGAGAGATAAAGAGAGACAGAGAGCGAGAAATCACCCCCCGGGGGGATGGCCATGCTGCAGTCCCTTCTCCTCCATTCTCCTCTTGGGATCTTGGGCATGCATGCACATGCACCCAGCGTGAGTTTAAGCTACCGGGTCCGGGATTTGTACCACAGTCGACTACTTGGGAGTCTAGCGACATAGCCATTACACCAACTGTTGGTCCCAGAATGTGCATTTTTAATAAGCCTCCAGCATACCCCATTGTCCCAAGTTGAATTGAAGTGGTTGGTCTCTAGATCACACTTTGAGAACCACAGGGGTAGATGGATGAATGGACTGAATTGTTAGAGAGCCTCTGAGTTTTTCTTCTCTGGAACACCTTATAAAGTTATTTTTGTTTTATTTCATGTAAACACAGGGTAGCTTATTATTATTATTATTGTGTTAAGATTTTTGCCATAGGGCATGTGCATGGGTGAGACAGAGAGAAACAGTGAGAGCAAAGTGAGAAATCACCTCCTGGGGAGATGGCCACACTGTGCAGTCCCTTCTCCATTCTCATCCTGGAATTTTGGGCATGCACCCACATGCACCCAGTGTGAGTTTCAAGCCACTGGGTCTGGGACTTGAACCATGGTCATGTGGGAGTCTGGAGCCTCAACCACCATACCACCTGCTGGCCCCAAGCTTATTATTGTTTAGGGGAATATACTAAGTTGACTGTTATCCCCCAAAATTCATGTCCTTCCTCAAACCCCCAAATGTGACCTTATTTGGAAACAGGGCCATTGCAGATGTAGTTTATTAAAATGAGGTCATACTGGAGTACAATGAGCCCTTAATCCAAGGTGACTGATGTCTTCATAAGAAGAGACACAGAGTATACCATGTGATAATGGAGGCAGAGACTTGAGTGATCTGTCTAAAGCCAAGGAATGCCAAGGATTGCTGGTATCACTAAAAGCTAGGAAGAGGCAAGGAGAGATCCTCCCCTAGAGCCTTCAGAGAGAGCATGGTCCTGATGACACCTTGATCTCAGACCTTTAGTCTCCAGAACTGTGAGAGATTTCATTTCTATCGTTTGAAGCACCTAATGTGTAGGGCTTTGTTACGGCAATCCTAGGAAACTAACAGAGTTTTGATATCATCTTGCCACTAGGCAGATAAGTAGATGAGCTCTTAGTAGAGGTGTTTTTGTTTGTTTGTTTTATAGACCTGTTTGCTCATATTTTGAAGGGTGAGGGTATTGAACTATTTGCAGTAATCAAAAACTAGATGGTGATTTGTCAGTACTTACAACATCTTTGTCCTATATACAGTCTTGAATATTTGAGAAAAGTGAGTTTTTGATTTTTTATAAGATTAAAGAAGTAAATGTATTTGTTTTTGATAATAAACAGAATATCCCAAGCATTCATAATGGAAAATAAATTCACTTTGAGGTTGGTTTGTCAGTAATGAATAGATTTTGTTTCATTATTGAAACTATTTTAATGAAATGTTTGCAAGCAGATGTATAGGTTGAATTTTCAAGTGGTTTTCACTTTAAAGAGGTTGATTTTAACAAAAATATTATATGACTTCAAAGTTCATAGACACGGTGAGTTTCTTTTCTTAAAAAGAATTAAATACAACAGCGAGTTTTGTCAAAAGAAAACACTGACAAAGTAAAATTAGCTCTAAACTGGCAAGACTCCTGAAATTAATATAAACAATTACAAAGTAAGAAACAGGTAAATGTATAGTGGTTATTATATCTGTTCTCTTTTTAAAAAGAATTATTTATTTATTATCATTATTTTTCATTTTTAACCAGAGAGAGAGAGAGCAAGCCACCAGGTCCAGGACTCAAACTGTGGTTGACCATGTGGGAGTCCAAAGCTTTTAACCACCATGCCATTTGCCAGCCCCATCTATTCTTTCTTAAGGATTGTAATTAGTCTTTTGAATACTATCTACAGAACTGAAGTTTTTCTCTTTTTTAGAGAGATTTTCACTATAGGGCACATGTGCTTGCCAAAGACACAGAGAAAGATAGAAAGACAGAAGCAAGAAATCACCCCCCAGGGGGGATGGCCACACAGCAATCCCTTCTCCTCCATTCTCCTCTTGGGATCTTGGGCACGCACACACATGCACCCAGTGTGGGTTTTAAGTTGCTGGGTTCGGGACTCAAACTACAGTCGACTGTATGAGTCCAGTGACATAACCATTACACCATTTGCTGGTCCTGGGAACTGAAGTTTTTAAAACTTTAGTGGGAAGTATGCTTAGAAATATTATTTGACAATTGAAGAAACTAACCTCATTGCTTAATACAGCATAATGATTGCTACCTAGAGAAAAAGGCATAGGTAAAAATTAACAAATGCCACTTAATGAGATTAATTTGAACATGGCTTCTAAATTATCTCCTGTTTAATTTTTAGCATTAATAAAAATGCTAACCAAGTGTAGTAATTCATTCAGTAAAGAGTTACTGAGCATCACTGGTATCAAGCACTGCGCTCAATGGAGATTCATGACTGCTTGATAAACTCATGTAAAAATAATACACAGGGCCAGCAGGTGATATGGTGGTTAAGGCGCTGGACTCCTACATGGCTAACTGTGGTCCGAGTCTTGGAGTAGTGAATAGATTTGAAGTCACTTTCTTCTCCTAAAATTCTTGAAATTGGCTTAGCTGGATGGTGTGTGCTGCTAAGACACCATGCTCCACAGGCTGGAACCACCTGGGACACCTGAGTTCAGTTCACCATCCAACCTAAAGGCTGGACACAGTGGTATGTGCTTATATGATCCCAGAGACTTGGGGAGACCAAGGCAGGAGGATCCTGATGTGGAAAGATTCTGTCTCAAAAAAATTTTAGAAGTTCATTTCAAGAATAAACCTGATTTTCCATCAATGTTAAATGGTAGTGAGATTTTGTACAACAAGCTTATCTACTTGAATGAGACTTCAGTAACTTAGACCTACAAGAAAAACTCGGGCAAGAAATTAAACTTACCTCTTTATAAGACATGTTAAGAGGCACCCCACTCTTTTTTGGTTAATAGCGTTGTAATTATAAACTACACTGGTAGCTTTCACTTCTTAATGCTGAAATATGTTTTTTGATTGTTCACTTTCTTCGCAGATATAACATCTGAAAAGCCTTTGATTTGCTGTCGTGTAATGGCATCTCCTTCTCAGACAGGTGTTGTATTATGACATAGCACTGTGGAGAAGGGACAGAGAACTTGGGTTGTTGCTGGCATATCGGTTCTTTCCATTAGTAAAACACTCAAATAAGCCATTTTTCTCTAGCCATGTTTCCATGATAAAAAGCCTAAATCAAAGAACGTGACTGCTTTTTATTGGCAAAACAGTAGATAAATCAGGATGTAAAAATGCAAGAAGAATTCAGTACGAGCGCTCCACGGAATGGACTTGCTAGGTGAAAGGTTTATTCTGTCAATTTTCCTCTTGAGACACTTGGGTTTAAGGAAAATGTTTGCACTGTTCTAGAGAAAAGTTGGCTGTGTGTTTTTCTTTTGTGTTTAGGCCACTCTGGAAGTAATTCCTCTGGGCACAATTATCAAACATATGGTGATTTAGAAAAAGCCCAAAGCAAAGGTCATTTGGATGTTTTAGGCAGGAAAGAAGAAAATCCATCTTGGAGAATAAAAGTCAGGAAGGGCTGAGGAACGATTTATAGTCGCAGGAAGAAGAAAAAGCGAAATGAGATAGACTTCAAGCAAAAGGCAACACAAGTTTTTGTTTTGTTTTGTTTTTGCATGTTTGTATTTGTTTTTTGCTTAAGGACTGTGCATGTGGAGATGAAAGAAAGGGCTATCATGGTATCAGAAATTTTGTGTTGGACAAACATGGAAGAGATCAAGACCCGTATGTGACCTGTGTGCGTGACCTGTGCTGCTGAGCAGGGACCTGTGCTCAGAAGGGCCTTGCACTCAGTTTAATGCCTATTGTGTTGTCTCAAATTCTTATAATTTTTTTTTTAACTTTAGGCCCTACATTTTTATTTTGAACTGGATCTGTAAACTATGTAATGAGTTCTGCAGAAGATGGTCTATTCTAAACCCATTGTTTTTTTTTTTTTTTTTGGAGAGGTTTTTGCTATAGGGCGCGTGTGCTCGCCAGATAGACAGAAAGAGACAGAGAGACAGAAAGCAAGAAATCACCCCCCAAGGGGGGATGGCCACACTGCAATCCCTTCTCCTCTGTTCTCCTCCCGGGATCTTGGGCACGCATGCACACGCGCCTGGTGTGAGTTTTAAGCCACCGGGTCCGGGACTTGAACCGTGGTCGACTACATGGGAGTCCAGTGACATAGCCATTACTCTAATTGCTGGTTCCAACCCATTGGATTTTCAGATGAGGAAATAAGATCCAGAAAGGATAAATGACTTGCTTCATAGAGCCAGGAACAGAGCCCAGCTTCCTGGGTCAAAACTGCAAATGAATTCACATTTTCAGTGTCTAAAAAGAGAAATGCTTTCTTTTCATATTGAAAAGAAACTTCTTCATACATCATAAATGAACAAAATGAAACATTTAAAGGGAAGAAATGCCTGGAGATGACTGGTCACGAAGAAGACCTCATGTTGACTTCCAAGTCTCTTCTAAAAAACCTGGACTGGAGATGTGCCACAGCTTCGTAGCGACGGGAGTTCCCGCCGGGCCTGAGCTGTGCTAGCACCTCCCCCAGGAGACCGTCGCTGTCAGCCAGCCCCTGTTACACGGTAACCATGTGCGACCGAAAGGCCGTGATAAAAAATGCGGACATGTCCGAAGAGATGCAACAGGACTCAGTGGAGTGAGCGACTCAGGTGTTGGAGAAATACAACATAGAAAAGGACATTGCAGCCCATGTCAAGAAGGAGTTTGACAAGAAGTACAATCCCACCTGGCCCTGCATCGTGGGGAGGAACTTCAGTAGTTACGTGACACATGAAACCAAACACTTCATCTACTTCTACCTGGGCCAAGTGGCCATTCTTCTGTTCAAATCTGGTTAGAAGCACGGACTGTGCCACACACCCAGTGATCCTTCCAAAGACAAGGACTGCAGCCTAAACTCCAAATGCTAGAGACTGAAATCTTCAGCTTTGCTAAGGGAACACCTCAGTCTTTGAAAATTTATTGTGTTTTGCACAGGGCATTCTCTGTACTAGTTTGTTGCGGTTATAAAACAATTAGCAAAAACAAAACAAAACAAAAACCAAACCAAAACAAAACAAACCAATAATGTTCCTGACTTGAGCATCAGTACTCACACCACCCTCTGAGGTCAGGGAGGGCTGGAATATACTTACTGTCTTCTCACCCAAAGAACCTTGTTGTCAGTAATGTTGAGCCCAAGATCAAGCTCATCATGGTTCTGATGTTACGTAGAGAACTGATCATCCTACTCACAGCTACTTTATTATTGGCGCTGTCCTAGTGATAACAGGTTATTTTTCTTTTAAGAATTATTTTATTTAATTTTATTTATTTATTTTAATTTGACCAGAGAGGGACAGATTGAGAAAGAAAGAAAGTGAGAAAGCAAGCCACTAGGTCCGGGAATCGAACAGTAGTCGGTCATGCAGGAGTCCAGCGCCCTTCATGGTGCCCTTTTCTTCTTACAGAGCCAGGAAGATAATTAAGATCAGTTCAGCCTCACCACACAACAGATACTCTATATCAGAACTCAGCATCATGCAGTAGTGGGCTTTTGCCTAAGGCTTCCTAAAAGGTCTCTAGCTCAGAGCAGATCAGCCCACGGAGCATTCTCACTAAACTGTAAGATGTCCTCCTTCATTGTCATGTTCTGTATCTTCAGGCTGACAATGCTATCAGAATGTTGGTGGGTTCTAGATGAAGAAAGATGTCATTTCCTCTTTCTTTTTCCCTATTTTCCTGTTCCTCTTTCTTTCCTTCCCCTTCTCTTTCCTTTTCCCTTTCCCTTTCCTTCCGTTTCTCCCTTTGGGATTTTGGACGTGCATGCACATGCACCTGGCATGTTTTTCAAGCCATAGGGTCTGAGATTCGAACTGTGAAGTTAGCCATGTGAGATCTAGCTGCCTTAAACATCATGTCATCAGCTGGTCCCTGACTACAATTTGAAAAGGTGGCAAGGGGGCCTGCAGGTGGCATGGTGGTTGACACTGGACTGCGTCATGGCCAACCATGGTTCGAATTCCAAACCTGGTGACTTGCTTTCTCACTTTCTCCCTCTCTCCCTTTCTCTCTTTGGTGAGCACAAATGCCCTATAGCAAACTTAAAAGTAAACAAATGAATATTAAAGAAAAGAAGAAAAGATGACAAGGATTTTACTGGTAGCAGCCAAATGTGTAGAAAATATGGCTCTAGCTCTTTTTAAAAAAAAAAAAAAAAAGAATTATTTTATTTAACTTTATTTATTTATTTTTAATTTGACCAGAGGGGAACAGAGAGAGAGAGAGAGAGAGAGAGAGAGAGAGAGAAAGTGAGAAACCAAGCCACCATGTCCGGGACTTGAACCACGGTTGGCCATGAGGGAGTCCAGCACCCTTAACCACCATGCCACCTGTCAGCCCCTAGCTCTTTTTTTTTTTTTTGGAGAGATTTTTCGCTATAGGGCGCGTGCGCTCACCAGACAGAGAGAGACATAGAGACAGAAAGCGAGAAATCACCCTCCAGGGGGGATGGTCATGCCGCAATCCCTTCTCCTCCATTCTCCTGTCGGGATCTTGGGCACGCACGCACACGCGCCCGGCGTGAGTTTTAAGACACCGGGTCCGGGACGCGAACCGCGGTCGACTACGTGGGAGTCCAGCGACATAGCCATTACGCTAACTGCTGGTTCCCGCCCCTAGCTCTTTTATAAAAGAAACATTCAGGATTTTCTCTAGTGTCTGGTGAGGGTGTGGAAGGGTGAGTCGTCAGATACTTTCCATGTGTAGGTCAAGTACAGAGAAGGGAAGTGTGGAAATACAAGAAAACACAGCAAAGAGATTTATTTTGGCAGTATTTCTACATCATAACGTTTTGGAGCTGAAACATGCCCTAATCTTCCACTCACATTTTATAGATGACGAAACTGATGTCAGAGGAGGTTCTGGATTACCTGTGATTATGATTACCACTTGGCCAGTTGGAAACCATTGGGGCACCACGCTCTAAGTGTAGTATTCTCTCACAAAACATATAACCTTGGTTAGCTCCAAGTGGGGAGAGATTTGTGGGAGGAAGAAGTTGGTCTCTGTTAAACGCTGAGGCATGGTGACATTAATTTCTGGTGCCGTGTGGCCCAAAGTGCATCCCTGGGGGCCGGGTTTCTGAGCTGCCATGGGTTTTGGCTGTTACAGCAGCTACAGAAGACTCAGTTCAAATACTTTCCCCAAAGCCCTCCATTCCATGACCACAGGGCAGACAGCGGAGAGCAAAGATTGCTGATGAGCCTCAGCATCTTTGAAAGTCTGGGTATTCATAACCAAGGAGACAACAGTGGCTGAGAGATCCCAGCAGAGGTCCAGACTCACTTGATCTGAGGAATTCTGCTCTGATAGCTGGAGTTCTTTCTCGACCTCAGAAACCCGGAGCCCCTTAATCTGCCCATCTCTGGATGAACAATTCAAAGAAAAAGGATGGACTATATAGTCAAGCGCTGTTACAATCGTATATAAGTGATCTTAGCTTCTGCAAGGTAGCTGTCACAGAGCAGTGTCTGTGAAATACAAGAATCTGGGAGGACAAATGAATGCCTACCATCAACATGGTAGAAATGATGTAAGAAATGATGTTTTCCTGAGAGTTGCGCTTTTGCTTTTTTGGTTTAGAAAGGCAAACAGTGACATTAGTTGTAGAAGTACTACTGTCTCTGAACAGCAGTAATCTGGAGGAGTTCATTGGATAGGAGGGCTTCCCATGTACACACGTCACAGGATTTTCAAACCGAAATTATAATAATAGCTTCTGAAGTATTTTCCTTAAAGCATGCAAAACTTAACAAAACCACCATGAACTATTACCATTTGCATTCATATAAATAGCAACTTATCATCAGCAAATATACTTCCAGTTATTAGAGGTTGTATTCAAAATCTGATTATCCCCACAATGAGAATATTAACCAGCTGGTCCATGAGTCTCTGTTCTCCACTCCTGTTATTTGGATTTACTTCTAGAAGTAAACTCTACATGCAAAACCATGTCTCAAGCTCTAAAAATTAGGCTAAGACATAATGTTTCTTCTTCTTTTTATTTAAATTATTTGTTTTAATTTGATCAGAGAGAGACAGAGAGAGAAGGAAAGTGAGAAAGCAAACCGCCAAGTCTAGGACTTGAACTGCACACCAACCATGTGGGAGTCTAGTGCCTTAACCACCATGCTACCTGCTGGCCCTAGAAAATAACATTTCTTCTTTAAGGACCAGCAGATGGCATGGCGGTTATGTCGCTGAACTCCCCCACAGCCGACTGTGGTTTGAGTCTGAGACCAGGTGGTTTGAAACACACTGGACATGTGTGCATGATTGCCCAAGATCCCAGGAGGAGAATGGAGGAGAAGGGATTATGGTATGACCATACCCTGGAGGGGTGATTTCTCACTTTGTCTCTTTATCTTCAGTGAGTACACGTACCCTAGGGCAAAAACCTCTACAAAAACAAAACAAAACAAAAAATTTCTTCTTTCTTTTTCAGTTTTTTCCCTCTGGTGCTAGTCTCTCTCGTATCCTCAGTTTAGCAGGTTAGTTTAAAGCTCTCATTCTTTTCTAATTTGCTTTAATTCTGACATTATGTTTGGCTTCAACTATCTTATTTATCCCTGATTTTTAACCTGGTTTTCTCATTCAAGCCTAGTATATTGATGCCCCTAATCCCTTGAAATCCACAGCTATCAAAATGCCTCAATTCTTCCTCCTCTCAGTCCAAATTCTCACTAATTTCAGTAGCTTTAAGCCCAGGATAAGGTGAGCACAGCACTGTATCTTTAATTAGCTACTTTTCAAATCCCCTGTGGTATGTACAGTTTGGATTACTAAATTATGCCAAAAGCATTTCATGTGAGGGGGGGTGTGAAGATTAGTAAGTGTGATTTCTAAACAGCTTTAGAAGTCTAGAATGGAAGGCCTTTTGCAAATACATGGCAGTGTCTTTAGTAACAGACATTGCTTTAGCTCACAGAATAAATTCTATCTTGGGAAAATGTCTTCTCGAAGCCTAGGTAGGATGAACATGCTGCAGTAATTCTACACTTTGACAGCCCAGCCTGTGGCAATTCATCCATCCACCCATTCATAAACACTTATTAGATAGTCATCACGTGTCAGGGATTCTGCTGGACCCTATCGATTTCAAAAAGTCGCCTTGGGAACCAGCAGTTAGCGTAATGGCTATGTCGCTGGACTCCCACGTAGTCGACCTCGGTTTGCATCCCAGACCCGGTGGCTTAGAACTCACGCCGGGCGCGTGTGCGTGCGTGCCCAAGATCCCAAGAGGAGAATGGAGGAGAAGGGATTGCGGCGTGACCATCCCCCCTGGGGGGTGATTTCTCGCTTTCTATCTCTCTGTCTCTCTCTGTCTGTCTGGCGAGCGCACGCCCTATAGTGAAAAAAACCTCTCCAAAAAAAAAAAAAAAAAAAAAAAGTCGCCTTCAAGCTGCTCACATATCAGTGTGTATGTGTGTGTGTGAATAGTACACAGATAATTGTAATATTTAGATGCCATTTAAGGAGGAAGCAAAGTGCTAGGAGAGTCTAGAAGAGAGGTAAGAGCTAAGTGCAGGATTCAGTAATGCATCACAAGGAGGTGAAATTTGGATGAAACTTGAAGAGGAAGTAGAATATTTTTTTTTTTTTCTTTTTTTTTTTTTTTTCTCTTTTTTTTTTTTTTTTTGGAGAGGTTTTTGCTATAGGGCGCGTGCGCTCGCCAGACAGACAGAGAGAGACAGAGAGATAGAAAGCAGGAAATCACCCCCCAGGGGGGATGGCCACGCCGCAATCCCTTCTCCTCCATTCTCCTCTCGGGATCTTGGGCACGCACGCACATGCGCCCGGCGTGAGTTTAAGCCGCCGGGTCCGGGACTCGAACCGCGGTCGACTACGTGGGAGTCCAGCGACATAGCCATTACGCTAACTGCTGGTCCCAGGAAGTAGAATATTTTAAAACAACTTTTAAAAACATTTTTTTGAGGGAGAGATTGATTTTTTTAAAGTTTATTTTATTTCTTCCATGAGTTGGAAAGACAGAGACAGAGAGACAGCACCCCCAACAGAATCCTGATGTCACAGTCCACCCCCCACACAGCTTCAGTCAGCTCAGGTTCATGGGCACACACGTGCCAGGTGTACTCAGGGAGTCTCCTGTCATGAACCTGGAACCTTCCCATAGGGGCCGGCCTTGCGAGTGCTGCATTTTACCACCGTGCCACCATCTAGCCCTGAGGATGTTGATTTTTCACAGGCCCTCCTGCTTCAACTTTCCGGCTGGATAGGACCCCAAGCACACCCACTGTGCCTATCCTATTTGGGCTGGTCTGGGAACAGAACCCAGGCCTCCCATGTGACCTCAGTCTCCAAGAAGCAGCACCTTAACAGCGTGCACTACCATAGCTGAACTGCTAAATTATTCTTTTTTAAATAAAAATATTTCTTTTTGGAATAAGTTTAGATATGTAAAAAGTTGCAAAATAGTACAAAGAGTTTCCACATACCCCTCACTTAATTTTTCCCATTTTTTAAAGAGAGATTTTTTTTTTTTTTTTTTTTGGAGAGGTTTTTGCTATAGGGCGCGTGCGCTCGCCAGACAGACAGAGAGAGACAGAGAGATAGAAAGCAGGAAATCACCCCCCAGGGGGGATGGCCACGCCGCAATCCCTTCTCCTCCATTCTCCTCTCGGGATCTTGGGCACGCATGCACACGCGCCCGGCGTGAGTTTAAGCCGCCGGGTCCGGGACTCGAACCGCGGTCGACTACGTGGGAGTCCAGCGACATAGCCATTACGCTAACTGCTGGTCCCGTAGAGAGATTTTTATTATAGGGTGTGTGTGCTCGCTGAAGAGACAAAGAGATGGAGAGACAGAAAGTGAGAAATCACCCCTTGGGGGGATGGACATGCCACAGTCTTTTCTCCGTTCTCCTTTCAGGATTTTGGGCATGCATGCACATGTGCTCGGCATGAGTTTTAAAGGACTGGTCCAGTACTTGAACTGCAATCAACTACATGGGAGTTCAGCAATGTAATCATCACGCCATCCACTGGTCCCAATTTTCCCCATTCTTAACAGCTTGCATTTCCCCAGTACATTTGTCAAAACTAAGAAGCCAACATTGGCAACATTGCCATTAGCTATTAGGTTTTCAGAAAAGTGATGACGTATTTTTCTATGTTTTTCTGTGCAAAATTACATCATGACCAGGAAGCAAAGTGACCCAATGACCCAATATATTTCATGGTTTTTGAGTGTCACCAATCTTTCCTTTAATGTCCTCTTTCTGCTCCATGACCAGTTCAGGCAACCACATTGCACTTAGTTGTCATGGCTCCTCAGTCTCTGGTCTGTGACATTGTCTTGGTCCTTGCTTGTTTTCCTGACCTCGATGTCTTGAGTAGTACTGGCTGACTGGTTTGCTACAGAATGTCTCTCAGTTGAATTTGTCTGATGATCTTCTCATGCATAGACAGGGGTGACAGGTTTGGAGAAGAACATCATAGAGAAGTTCCCTCTGTCAGAGGCACCAGAGATCCACATGCATCACGGGCAATGTTAACCAGGAAGTAGAATTTTTATTTATTTATTTATTTATTTATTTATTTATTTATTTATTTGCATTCATTCTCTGAACATCATTACAGCATACAAAATGAGATTTTCCATCCAAATTACACTATATATTGTCTCAATCAAGCACATCAACAAGCATGTTATTGTCAGCAAATGATCTTCCATTTCTTGTCTTCTGTATGTTTTGCTTTTTTCCCCCCATCCTAGATTCTCTCTTACCCTCTGCCATCTCCCACTCTCCTCCCACAGTCTCTGGTATCTATGTTTGCTTTCTATACTGTTTTCTCCTCACATTTTATTGTAACGCCAAAGACCCTAATCAATCCAAATACCCTCATAGCAAACACAGGTGATACCCACATTTCCATGAACACAAGTCTTACTTTACGCATCCTATAAAGTAGCACCTAGCTGTGGCTACATATCCTACTGCAGTCATTGAATATATATATTTTTTTTTTTCTGAAACTTTTTTTTTGTAACTCAATTTACATTCCTTCCCTAAGCTTCATCACAGCATACAAAATGCAATCTCCCATCCAGTACACACTGCATAGTGATACAATCATGCACATTACAAAAAATTTTCCATTACTAGTTCCTAGAATTACTTCCACCCCTCTTTCTGACCCTCTGTCCCTTCCCACCCTCCTCTCACACCACCTCCGGTGTCTACAATTGTCCTTCATTCCCTTCCCACCCACGTTGCATTGATCACACAATTTCCTACATAATCTAACTACTTTCAATGGTGAGTTCACTCATTACTACTAAGAAAACCAGTTTTAACTTAACTCAAAGAAATGCCAAGGAACTTTGCTTAAAGCCAGGAAACAAGTTAGGATTCTGTTCAAATGGAAGGTGCATGAACCTATCAGTCTCATGTACTTTTATCTTCTGTTCTGGTTCAATTTTCCTGATTAAATTCTGGGATATAATATTCAAATTCAGACTTGTCCCTCTGATTAAGTTGGCCACTTTCATAGTTTTTGGACTCTTATTTCCGTGTGTCTGTGTTTAATTTTCTTGATACAGCACACCCTTGAGAACTTCTTGGAGATCTGGTCTGGTGCTGGTAAATTCTTTCAGGTTTTGTTTATCTGAGAATGTTCTTGTCTTTTCTTCCCACCTGAAAGATAATCTTGCCGGGTACAGTATTCTTGGCTGAAACTGTTTCTCTCGTAACACTTTGAATATATTTTCCCATTCTCTCCTCGCTCGCATTGTTTCCGATGAGAGATCTGCTGTTAGCCTGATGGGATGTCCTTTGTAGGTAACTTGATGTTTCTCTCTTGCCAATCTTAGTATCTTGTCTTTGTCTGCGGTTTTGGTCAACCTGGCTGTAATGTGTCTTGGAGAAGATCTCCTTGGGTTGATTCTATTTGGGGTCCTTTGTATTTCCTGGGACTGGATCTTCGAATGCCTCTCTAGGTTTGGAAAGTTTTCTTGCAGGATTTCATGGAATAGATTATCAATGCCCTTATGGGTCTCTTCACCTTCTGGAATGCCAATTATCCGGATATTTGGACGTTTGATGGTATCCAGTACTTCTCGCATATCATTCTCAAATTTTTGAGCCATTTTCTCAGTCTTCGTGGTGGACTTTTCTAAGCCAGCCATTTTCTCTTCTACATCTGAGATTCTATTTTCTGAATGATCTAGTCTGCTTTTAATACTTTCAAGGGAGATTTTGACTTCTTGTATTATAGACTTGATCTCTAGCAGTTCCGTTTGAGTCTTTTGTAAAGTGTGTAATTCCTCTTTTAGATCTTGCAAGAATTTCCTCATCTCCTGGAACTCGGCAACTTCTTTCTCCTTTCTCTTTAGCAGTTCATTATCTCTCTTTTCTTCCATCTCTGTTAGCTTCGACATTACGAATGCTCTAAATTCCTTATCAGACATTTCCATGACTTTCACCGAACTGCTTGTGGATGAAGGAGAGTTACTCTTTTCCATTGGAGGAGAGGTATTTTCTCGTTTTCCCATATTTCTCGTGATCCGACGGTGATTTCTTCTCATCTGATGAATGGCGTGTTTCTTTCAAATTCTTGAAGTTAAGCCTCAATGTCCAGGAGCAAGCAGACAGAGGTGTTCTAGAATCGGATTGCCGTTCTGTAGTGATCGCTGGTGCAGCAGATTCAGTAGATATTGGGTGGAGAGACAAGAAAAAGGAAAATGAAAAAGAGAGAGAGAAACAACAACAAAAAGAGACAAAAAAGACAAAAAAATAAAAAATTATAATTGCTTTTCTTTTTTTTTTTTTAAAGAAAAAAATCACAAAATAGAAAACCGCGCGGCGCACAAAGCGCGCTGCGCGAAATATCTAGTTCCCAGTATCCATGTGGAATCTTCTCAGAGAATGGCTCAACTCTCCTGCCACACTAGCTTTGCTTGCTGGAGGCTGAATTATGAGTAGAAAATCTTCATTTCTCCTGTGCCTGAAATATCTAGTTCCCAGTATCCATGTGGAATCTTCTCAGAGAATGGCTCAACTCTCCTGCCACACTAGCTTTGCTTGCTGGAGGCTGAATTATGAGTAGAAAATCTTCATTTCGCCTGTGCCCTGAAATATCTAGTTCCCAGTATCCATGTGGAATCTTCTCAGAGGCTCAACTCTCCTGCCACACTAGCTTTGCTTGCTGGAGGCTGAATTATGAGTAGAAAATCTTCATTTCGCCTGTGCCCTGAAATATCTAGTTCCCAGTATCCATGTGGAATCTTCTCAGAGGCTCAACTCTCCTGCCAGGAAGTAGAATTTTAATGGAGAGATTGCTTAACAGGTGACAGGCCTTTGTGAGCAAGGTGTGGCTATGCACAGGGTGTCTGTGAACTAGTGGAAAGTCCAGGTGGGCTGACAGGTGGAGTACTCATGGCGGGGGGTGGGTGGGGTGGGGTGCAAGCCATGTGTTGGTATGGCACTTACAAGTTTAGAAAGATTGCATGGAAACTAGATATTTCAGAGTTTAGCACTGCATGGTAAAGTAATTATGTGGGTGGTGGTGTCCCCCTGAAAAAGTTAGAAAATGGAGTCTGAAGGAAATGAAGAGGATAGCTGTAGGTCACACAGATAGGGTTAGAGCCAGGCCCTAGACATAGTCCTCCTGATTCCCAAGGTTCTCTGTTCTTTACCATGGCCATTGAAAAGGCCTATGGGGCAATTATTGGGAGTAATGGAGCAGCTTATATGATCTATTACGGCTGGAACCTCCTTCCTATCTAAACTCTATACTCATGAAAGCTAGGCAGAGCATAGCCTACTCTCCTGAAGACGTACATTAAAGCTCTTGAGTGGGACGGGGAAAGTTTCCTCCTGTGTCACCACTTCACTCTGGTGCATGCCCTGGTAAATGTCCCTGGAGGGAATGCACAACTTACTGTTTCTGAGGGTAGAGGGGCTGCCGTATAATTACTACTAGCAAGTTAGTGTTTATTTGCTAATGAACACTAGCAAATGTTCATTAGTGCATTCCAAGAACCATCCAGGAAAAACAAGGGACACAACTGTTTTGGCAACTGGGAGCTAACTATGGGTCTTAGTTGCCCCAGATCCAGATGTGGAGGGTGGGGATGTGAAAGGATACTGGCAATTTCTCTTCCCTCCTTCCCTGATGGACTGTGGGACTGGCCCTTGACTATGTCAGAAAGGGAATCTCAAAGTAGTAAATTGGTGAGTTCCTTATCACACCTTTTTTAGATTTAACAATCACTTGTTCATTTCACAAACAAATACCATGTGCTTATCAGGAGTTTAGATTTAGGTTAGGCAATGGAATGTAAGATAAACAATAAGCTATCTCGCCTTTTTTTTTTTTTTTTTTTTTTTTTGAGAGCTTTTTGCTATAGGACACAGGCACTTGCTGGAGAGTCAGAGAGACAGAAAGCTAGAGATTCCCAGGGGGGATGGCCATGTCACAATCCCTTCTGCAAGCCCTTCTCCTCTATTCTCCTCTTGGGATCTTGGGCATGCATGCACACATACTCTGAGCCCAGAGATTCCCAGGGGGGATGGCTATGTCACAATCCCTTCTGCAAGCCCTTCTCCTCTATTCTCCTCTTGGGATCTTGGGCATGCATGCACACATACTCTGAGCCCGGCATGAGTTTTAAGCCACTGGGTCCAGGACTCCAACTGTGGTCAACAATGTGGGAGTCCAGCGACAAAACCATTATGCCATCTGCTGGTCCCCAAGGTACCTTGCTTTTAAGGAGCTCACCAGCAGGTGAAACAATAGGAAAGGAGATTAGGAGAGCAATGAACTTTCTGAGCTTCCTGGAAGAAGTGATACTGAAATTGAGTTTTATGGGACGACAAGGAGTTTTCATGGTGAAATAGCATGTGCAAAAATATTGGGGAGAGAAGTAGCATCAGTGTCTGGGGAAGTGGGGTTTTTGGCATTACTAGAGCACATCAGGGGGTTTGGGAGTGGGAGATGGGGAAGAGAACACAACTCTTGCTCCAGGCCACCCTTTGGGGGTGGGAGGGCAGAGCCCTCCAGGGATTCCTCCAGCATTCTCCTTCCTCTGATGCCATCCAGTAAACAGCCAGGTACTTGGATCTTGAGTGTTTTCCCTGACTTCAGATTATTGCAACTTGATCTTGGAAATACATATTCATAATGACTAATCCCTTACAATGTGCTGAAAGCATAACAGAGTTTGGTTTGTGATCGGCAGCAGATTCTCTTGCAGCTCATTTTTACACAGCTCAACACTGAGTGGAAACATCCAAACATCCCGCTGTACCTAATGCAGTATTCCTGTAAAACCGCAGGTCTTTTAGGGGAACAAAGATTATCTGTAGATCTTTGATATTCACTTGCTCCTAGAGCTCTGTCATTATACTGTGTCACATGGCTCCCTTATAGTTTCCAAAGCCATTAAATGCTAAAGAAAACAGGATTTTTCCAGCTCTGATCTCATTATATGTACAAATTCCAAGAGCAGCCTCCCAGAAAATAAAAGTTTTTATACAACAGAGTGGATGTGTTCATGAAAGATATATTGTTTATTTTCTTGGCACAGAGTTAACTCTAAAATAAGATTACTTAATTGGAGAAAACATTTCCTGACATGCTGAGAAGGAACATTTGAACCAAATCTCCTCTCTCAGATGAAGTATAGGGTGGATGTGTTCTAGGCTATTTAATCCACGTGAATCTCAAAGAAAATCATTTTAACTACTGAGGCATTTCGTTGGTAAGGCAAAATGTAACTCAATACTGTCGGCAACAGCTTGTAATCAATTACGATTTTTAGTTGGGAAAGTTCCTCGGATTTGTTTTTGCAATAGTAGTTTGTTTATTTATTTATTGGCACAAAAAAATCTTAAATCTGGAAGTATTCAATTCAATTTTTCATAGTATTGGGCTACTCTTGGCTTTGGTTCACAGAGTAGCTTAGCTCATTTTTAGTGGTTCTTTTATGCTATTTTTAGGACTTAGAGTTAATATTACAATATATAATACTATATATTACGTATAATTATATAGTATCAGATATTTATTATATATTGCTATATATATATTATTACATATAATGATAGATATTATATAGAGACTAGTTTTAATACTAATTTTTAACATATAATACTTGTATATAGTTATATATAGCACAGTTTATATAATAGTTGTACATATCATAATTTCACACTATTAAACCTAGTCTATACATTAGGTCATTGGGAAAGTCATGACCTACTTTTCTTTGTTTTATTTTTCTATGTAAAAATGCATCATGACTTTCTCAATGACCCAATTTACATACATGTGTGTGTGTGTGTGTGTGTGTGTGTGTGTGTGTTTGATAGAGGCAGTTAGTTGTTTACCAAAGTAACTTTCCCCTTCATTCCTGGGCACCTAGCTGCCTCACTTGAATGGATTCTCCAGTCTGTCTTGGAGTTGGGCAAGGCCATATGATGAAGTTCTCACATACAGAACATGGGCAGAAATGATGTGTGCCACTTCTAGGGCTGGGTCTTAGATTTTGGATATGCCGCCTTTATACCCTCTTGCTCCTTGGTGCTGGCTAGCATTTAGATGTGGGCACTCGACTTGGGCCAAGGAAGTGATAACGATGCCCTAGGATTGTGGTACAATACATGAAAGGAAATTTGGTCTCTGAATGTCCAAGCGGAGCAGGACTGCCTTGCCCACCTGGATTGCCTACCTTTGAACAGTGACATATGAGAGAAGTAAACTTCCTTTTTCTTTAAGCCACTGTATCAGTCAGGATTTAAAGAAGGAAAGGCATGAGGAAGTACATATATTTTAAGGGATTTGTTACAGAGATTTGATCTTAAGCAATTGTGGAAGCTGTTTAAATGGAGCCTGTGAGGCTGTTCTTTTTCCGATTGATGATTTGATTGATGCAAATCAAAGTATGCAAGATGGTCGGTCTGATATTACAAGGTAGGGAGGGAGTGTGGGTACAAAGTAAAGGCAGAGCAAGGATAAGGTGGAACCCACATGCACAAACTGGTAGTTTCGGCTGCTTCTGAGTGTGATGGTATAAGTGTCTGCAGGAAACCAGAAACCGTGACATTCTTTGTCACAGACCTGGGCACACACTTGGCCCAGGAATCAGAGAAGCTGCAGGAGGATCCAGGAGAAGGTGAAGCAGTTGCAGGCCTGGCTGTTGCATTACACTCATAGGATGAACCAGAAGATCAGTAATGAGGATGGCTACTTCTCTCTCTCTCTTTTTTTTTTTTTTTTGGAGATGTTTTTGTTATAGGGCACATGCGCTCGCCAGAAAGAGGCAGAGAAACAGAAAGTGAGAAATCATCCCCCGGGGGGGATGGCCACGCTGCAATCCCTTCTCCTCCATTCTCCTCTCAGGATCTTGGGCATGCACGCACACGCACCCGGCGTGAGTTTTAAGTCAACAGGTCCGGGACTCCAACTGCGGTCGACTACATGGGAGTCCAGTGACACAGCCATTATTCCAACTGCTGGTCCCGAGGGTGGCTACTTCTCTTCAACTTCTCACATAAGAATCTCTTTTGTGACCTGTTCTAACTGGAAACATAAAGGGAGTGAAATTCTGGTTAATATAGTTCAGTCTAGCCAAGTTGACACATTGTAAAGCCATCACAGCCAACTCTTTGTAAACTTGCAGTATACACAGCTCCTTTCTGTTTGTTTTTGTTTTTGCTTTTGCTGTAGGCATGTGCACTTGCTGGAGAGAGACAGAGAGAGAGACAGAGAGAGATAACCCCCCAGGGAATAGCCATGCCATAATCTCTTTTCCTCCATTCTCATCTCTAGACTCTAGCCATGCTTACACACATGCCCAGTGTGTTTTCCAGCCTTCAGGTCATGGACTCAAACCATATAGTCAGTCATGTGCCACTTTAATTAACCATAATGCCACCAGCTGGCCATACACAGCTCCTTAATTTATAGTTTATCTCCAAATGACAATTGTAACAAAGTCATGCTTAACATGATACAACCATCATACACACAACCAAAAATACACTAACCTTTTCCCCAAAAGAGAATATAAAAATTATTTTTAGTCTTTTGGTGATATTAATTCTTCTAGCTCATTTATAGTCCCTTGCTGATATCCTGTAACCTACATATTGGCATGAAAAGTGAAGTACTATATACTATGCTTAAGGTGGGACTAAGGGGAGGAAAACAAAAATATTGGAGGGTACACACATGTAAATATTATAGTAAAAGGGGAGAAACGAATTATTAGAATCCTCATTTATGCATCAGTCACAAGGTCATTTCTGTATTATCTTGCACTACTTTTTCATTCCACCTTCCCTCTGCCCTAAGCAAGCACTTGAACTGATTACAATCATTTGCCTTGTGAGGTGACTTAAATCTTCATTTGTGAAAGGTCCGGCTTTCCTGACTTGGGTTGTTGAGGTTTTTTTTTAAATTGATTTTCATCCTAGGACACAGAAATGGTGAGGGATTGCCCTGGCCAATCTAGTGCATCCCAAATGTATTATTCCTTAGGCCATTGTGTAACCCCAACTTCCTCGTGACTATCGGGACCAAGTTCCCCAGCCAGTCCAATAACCCACTTCTTTGCTTCTTGATTCACTGGCATAAGGTGCACAGAGTGTTCAGGGGACAGTTTTAACTTTTAGTTTTGTGGAATCATTGTTGTGTCCCATGGTGGAAATATTTTCTACCTTTAGTTCCTTTGAAACTGAAACTCCCACACAAGCAGAGCCCAGAGTTGCAGGGATAGGAATAAAAAATGTTGCTAATGAATCACCAAAGGTCATAGTGAGAAGAGCCACTCCCATTTCCACCCATCCATTACCAAACCTGTGAATCCTGTCCATGAGAGAAAGCTCGCCATACTGGAGCATATACTGTATCCTAGAGCACATTGCTTCAGTCACAGGCCATCCTGTACCCTGAGAGCACTCTTCCCTGAGTGTGCCCATGGAACACAAGTATCTTCACAGTGCGCCCATTCAGAGAAGTTTATCCACATACCTCTTCCCCAGATCTCCTTGTAACCTATTTTCCAATCATGTTTGTGCCAAATCCCTGACCACCCAGCCAAACCAATAGGCAAAACCCATCAATCAATGTGGATTATACCATTCACCATTTCTCTTTCCAGCTCTATCAGGTGTTTCAAACTGAATGGCTGGTCTCAGAAACCTAATTTTTGGCTACTTTCTACCTACACTTTGTGAAATACTTAGAAAAAATAGTTTCCAACTTATGTTTGGTTGATAAACACTGATCCTTGAATGTCATAGCTTACTCTACTTATATACTTAAATGTCATAGCTTACTCTTACTTACATACTCTACCAGGGCCTTCCACATAGTAGAGGCGAATACTCCTTGAATATTTGTGCAATAAATGGATAGCCCGGACACTTGACCGTGCCACTGTTGAGCCTTTTTGAAAGTAGCTAAATGCTGAACAAATATGTGCATCTGCTCAGCAGCTGGGAGTGTGTAACACATGAAACTACAGTGTCTCAGCCAACAAATATGTGTTGAGCACCTTCTGTGTACCCAGATACTATTCCATGGCAACTTTTTATACCAGCTATTGGGCTAGGTTCATTTTAAAGAGCATATGATATCAATTATGTAACGTTACGTTTATTTCTTGTTCAGGTTGAGCACACATGTGTATCTGGACCTAACTACTGCCCTGGAAGTGCTCAAAAGGGAAAAAAGGAATTTATTGTTTCTTACTAATTATACATCTAGATTGCTGAAGGAATCTGCTCTTAAGTTCGGAAGGTTAAGACCCATTTCTGACATTGGACTTGTTCAACACTTGTAGACTTTCATTGGTGTTTGGCACATGATAGAGTCTTATAAGTAATTGTTGAAAGAATGAATGAGTTGTTCACCGGGATCCTGTCAAACATAGTAACTTTCTGGGATGCCTCAAGGAGCTGACCAAAGGGAGCGTAGCTAGTAAAAGGAGAAAAAAAATCTCTGGGCCAGGACCAGGGCAGCTGAGTTCTAGCTTTCACTTTGCCACCACCTGGTTATGTGACCTTCAGCAAGGTGCATACCCTTTCTGTGCCTTAATTTCTGGTCTGAGGACACCCGAGAGTTGAGTAGCAGTCATTAGAGGCCTCTGGAACTCAAAGGCATTCTGTTTAGACTGCACAGTGTGCTAAAAAAAGAAAAGAAACAAACAAACAAAAACTGTATTTGGATGCCTTTGGGATATGCACCCCACCCTAGCACCTTGGTGCAGGTCACTCCCATCTGAACATAGTTGCCCTGAATCTGTAACTTCTGAGCATGATGGGTTCCAGCTCTGATATGCTCTGGGCTCATGCCACTGGAGTATAAGTGCCTTGTGGGCAGGATCTGTGCTGGATGTCCAACCCATGAATGGAGCATGGAACATAATAGATGCTTGTTGGACAAATGAATGAATGCATTAATGAAAACTAGACAATACTACCAAAGCAGACCCACATGGAAAGGAAGATGGAGAAGCCTGTCAGGAGATAACACTCTCCAGTGTGGATGAGCTTATTTTGCAGTTACACTGGAGTAGGAAGAACGCTGGTCTTCACCAACTTTTCAGCTTGTCGAAGAGATTCAGGTTGGATGCCACCAGGAAAAATAACACCTGTGCAAAAGCTTCACCATCTCAAAATAGGAGTTAGTTTAAATAGTAACTGCCATTATTGAGGAGTTTTTCCTAAGCAAAAGTGGCCGCTGTGTGCAGCTTATGCTGTGTGGGTGCTGTGAGGAGCCCTGTTGTGCATGGCTCCATCCCAACCTCAGCTGTTTCCTGAGCAAGTCAGCGTTGTCTATTACTGGATTCAGTGAAGAACTTCCATCAAGCTTCCTACTGTGTGTTTTTAAAAAAATTCCTTTCTGAGAGTACAACCCCTCAGCACTGCTGTTAACACTCAATAAAACTTTTTTACTCTGGTAGTTGTTAAACTTTCACATCAGATTAAACTACACGTCAGCAGAATATCCCACACAGGCCTTCCTTGCTAAGCACAAGTGAGTCCCCCTGATGCATCAGCTTGGGGGAGAGCACAAAACTTAGCTCACTTTCATAGCCACCTGGGGAGAAACTGCTAAAACAACACTTGAAGTCCTTCAGAAACAGTCCTGGCAGTTAGAAACCTTAAGATATAGATCAGACAAATGAACAAGAAATTAGAGTTGAAGAAATCATTTAAAATTTTAAATTAAATTTTAAATTAAAAATTAATGCTGACTTACTTGCAAGCATCTGTACCATTTTTTAGATTTTTTTCTAGCTCCAGTAATTCGTAGTGCAAATTTTTGTGCTATGAATGAAAAATGTAAGTACCTTGATAAATTTTGTCTAATGAATACAGACTAGCACTTGTCTATTCTAGAAGAAAAAGTCCAGGTTTAAACCCCACATCGAGAGGACAGAACAAAGAATTTTCCTGGTCTCTTATCATTTAAAAGAGCAACATTCATCAGGGCCTGAAACCTAAGGTCTCAGTCCTAGTGTCAAGTGTCCCCAGAGCAGTAACATTTTATTTCTGACTTGGACACAGGGCAGATCTAGTCTGCATTGACAAAGCCAGAGATGAGCATAGTACTAATCTCTGAGTTTGCGGTGCAGAAGGACAAATAGGCATTTCTTCAAAAACATACAAATGAAACTCTCCTTTCCCCTGCAGTAATATAGTTTCACTGGAAATATCCCAGCCAGAGTTTGTGCTTCTGATTTTTCTCGGCATTTGCTGACAGATGAGCCCAGGTGCTTTCACTCTGCACTGTCTGCCCATCAGAGCACAAAGTTGGAGAAGTCTTGAGAAGATAAACATGCTGAAGAATCTGGGTCGAAAGGGTCATAGGTTTTGCCTTTGTAAATCAGACTGAGATAGCACAGCACTGGGTCATGTCCTCACGAAGGTGGGTGTGGACCATGTACTGCAGCATATCAAATTTTAGATTTATTTATGCAACGCTGGCTTATATTTCATAATGATTATCTTTAGTCACCTGATTAAAAAAATATATGTGAAAATTCATTTCAACAGGGACCAGCAGTTCGCGTAATGGCTATGTTGCTGGACTTCCATATAGTCGACGGCAGTTTGAGTCCCAGACCCGGTGGCTTAAACTCACGCCGGGTGCGTGTGCGTGTATGCCCAAGATCCTGAGAGGAGAATGGAGAAGAAAGGATTGCGGCGTGGCCATCCCCCCTGGAGGGGTGATTTCTCACTTTCTGTCTCTCTGTCTCTCTCTGTCTTTCTGGCGAGTGCACGTGCCCTATAGCGAAAACCTCTCCAAAAGAAACAAAAAAAGAACAAAAATGTACTAATTAACATTATTCTTTGCTTTCCTAGTCAAAAAAGGCTAAGAGGAAAATGCTTGAAACTGTACTCTAATATAAAAAAAGAGTAGGCATTCAATAACCTGCTCACAATGAACAATTAAGTAATAGACATTGGAATAAATATAGCCATGTATTACTTATTTGTTAAACCTCACATTTATAATGAGCAGATGGTTTATCATTAATAGTAACTGGTTTCTTACATTTCAGGAGATACTAGATCTATACCAGAAGTAGAAAGTACTTTAATGAAAACTGAATTTAGAAAATAGTTTATTGGGTCTGAGTGCCCATGGTATTTATCACATATCTGGGTCAGTTTCAATAGTTTAAAAATGTAAATACTAACAGAATCCTTTTTTTTAATTAAAAGAAAAAGATTTTTTTCTTTAGATTTTGTACCATAAGGTACATGCGCTTGTTGGAGAGAGAAATGGAGAGAGGGAAAGTGAGAAATCACCCCTCAGGGGGATGGCCATGCCATAATCCCTTCTCCTTCACTCTCCTCAGGATTTTAGGCATGCATGCACATGCACCTGGCATGATTTTCAAGTCAGCAGGTCTGGGACTTGAACCTCAGTGGGCCATGTGAGAGTCCAGCATGTTGACCACCACAACACCTGCTGAACCCATACTAATAGAATTCTTTAGGGGGAGAACAAAGTGAAACATTCTAAAACAAGAACAAGATCTTTTGTTTCTATCTTCTCAGAAGCAGGACAAAACCGGGACATACATAGTGAATACATTTACAATGTAATGAATTATTTGATTCTCCCTAATGCTAGGGGTATTGCTATCACTTATAGTGATAATAAAGGGCAATTCAAAAAACGTTTATAATGAAGAACTGGCATTTCCTTACCACATACATACTAGAATTAAATATAAGGGTCTTCCCTAATATTCTGTACTTCTTAGTCTCTATTTGTACAAATTAGCTTGAGTATTCAGGAATGGGAAGACCAGTAAACGGTTACTTGAAGAACTACTTTAAATGACCCATTTAAGAGAAACATAGTCACAATAAGGCAATAAACCCATCTGCAGTTTCTTTGTGTGCATCAGTACAAAATTGAGAAAATAATTTTTGCCCATCTCTATTAAAAAAACAACAACAACCATTTGTACTAGGCATATAACAGACAAAACCAGCACGGCATGGATGTTTTTAAAAAGAAAATGAAAGACTCGGGTGGACAGCAAGTTGCACTGAAATACTCTCTTTTCCTTTTATTTTTTTAAAATTTATTATCATCTTAATCTTGTTTATATTACATTGAATTGCATATAACTTTACAGTGTATTACATTGCTTTTTCAAAAGGGATTGCCATGTATGTCAGCCATTACAGAGACATTAAAATCCCCACTTCATCATTCAATATCTTTTCATTGTTTTTCCCAATCATTATTATTATTATTATTCCAATTATTTTTTTTAAGCAATCACTATTTCTCATTTTTCTTGTAAAAAGACTTTACCCATCATGAAATATTTCTCAGGCCAAACCAGTTGATAATACTATACACGTCATCATCAACAGGTAGTAAGCCATATCGGTGTCCCACTAATGTCATGCCTCTTTATTTGTTCTCGTGCTATCTTTCTCTATCCTCTTCTCTTCACCCCCCCCCCATTCCACACTGTCTTATTCTCATTAAGTACTTTCACTGCTTTTATGTCCTCCAATATTTCGCTCTCTACCATAGAGTGCAGATAGTTGGTATATATTAAGTGGATACATACAATATCTTTCTTTCATAGCCTGGCTTACTTCACTCAGCAATAGATCCTCCATATCTGACCACTTTCTATCAAATGCCAGGGTCTTGTTATTTTTTATAGCTGAGTAGTATTCCGTAGAGTATATATGCCACACTTTTCCAATTCATTCATCAGTTTGTGGACGTTTAGGTTGGTTCCATGTCTTGGCAATCATGAATAATGCTGCAATAAACACTGCTGTGCAAGCACTTTTATGACTGAGCATTCTCCTGTCCTTCGGATAGATACCCAGAAGTGGGATTGCTGGATCAAATGGTAGTTTTATTTGTAGATCTTTGAGGAACCTCCATATTGTTCTCCACAGTTGCTGAATCAGTTTACATTCCCACCAACAGTGTAGGAGGGTTCCCTTTTTACCACATCCCCGCCAACACTTATCACTTTTTATATTCTTAATCTTTGCCATTCTGACAGAGGTTAGGTGGTATCTCATTGTGGTTGTTATCTGCATCTCCCTTATGATGAGGGATGTTGAGCATTTCCTCATATGCTTTTTGGCTGTTCGTATGTCTTCATTAGAGAGATTTTTGTTCAGCTCATTTTCCCATCTTTTAATTGGGTTAATAATTTTTTTTCGCACAAGGCACTTGAGTTCCCTGTGTATTCTGGTTATCAGTCCTTTAAGGCATATTTGACAAAAATATTTTCCCATTCTGAGGGCCGTCACTTTACACGTGTTACTGTGTCCTTTGCTGTGCAGAAACTTCTTAGTCTGATATAGTCCCACTTGTCTATTTTAGGGATTAGTGCCTGTGCTTTGGGAGTCTTATTTAAGAAGTATTTGCCTACTCCAATGTCTCCCAGAGTTTCCCCAGCATTTTCCACCAGTAGTTTTATTGTTTGAGGTCTTAGGTTCAGATCTTTGATCCATTTTGAGTTGATTGTTGTTAGTGGTGAAAGATGGGGGTTCAGTTTCATCTTTCTGCAGGTGGATACCGTTTTTCCAGCACCTTTTAATAAAGAGGTTTTCCTTTTTCCAAATGATTGACTGATATCCTCTGTCAAAATTCAGATGGCTGTAAGCTTTGGGGGTTATTTCTGGGGTCTCTATTCTATTCTGTTGGTCCACATGTCTGTTTTTGTGCCAATACCATGCTGTTTTGATGACCACAGCTTTATAGTATATCTTGGGATCAGGGAGAGATATGCCTCCTACTCCATTCTTCTTGCGCAGGATTGCTTTTGCAATATGAGGTCTTTTATGATTCCAGATAAATTCTATGATTGTCTTTTCTAGATCTGTGAAGAATATTTCTGGTATTCTGATTGGAGTTGCATTAAACATGTAAATTAATTTGAGTAGAATTGCCATTTTGATTATGTTAATTCTTCCAATCCAGGAACATGGAATGTCCTTCCACTTTTTTATGTCACTTTAAATATCTTTTTTTAAGATTTTCATAGTTTTCTTTATAAAGGTCTTTGACTTTCTTAGTTAGGTTTACTCCTAGGTATCTTATACATCTTGTGGCCATGGTTAAAGGGATTCCTTTCTTCAGCTCTACTTCATTCAACTTGTTCATATATAGACATGCTATAGATTTTTGGATGTCAATTTTGTATCCTGCCAATTTGCTGTATTCACTTATTACTTCAAGAAGTTTTTTCATGGAGACCTTTGGGTCTTCTAAGTATACAATCATGTCATCTGCGAATAAAGATATTTTCAACTCTTCTTTGCCTATTCGAATGCCTTTTATTTTGTTCTCTTTTCTGATTGCATTAGCTAAGACTTTCAGTACTATATTAAAGAGCAGTGGAGAAAGTGGGCAGCCTTGCCTAGTACCCATTTTTAGCGGAAAAGCTTTTAGTTTTTCCCCATTCAGTATAATGTTAGCTGTAGGTTTTTCATAGATGGCTTTTATTGTGTTGAGAAATGACCCTACTATACCAACATTACTGAGGGTCTTAATCATAAAAGGATGCTGTATTTTATCAAATGCTTTCTCTGCATCAATTGAAATGATCATATGGTTTTTATCTTTCTTTCTGTTAATGTGGTGTATTACATTTATGGTCTTGTGTACGTTAAACCACCCTTGCATCCGTGGGATAAAGCCTACCTGGTCATGATGAATAATCTTTGTTATATGTTGTTGGATACGATTTGCGAGTATCTTGTTGAGAATTTTTGCATCTATATTCATCAATGATATTGATCTGTAGTTTTCCTTTTTAGTCATGTCCTTATCTGTTTTGGGGATGAGGATGGAGGCTTCATAAAATGAATTTGGAAGGCTTCCTTCCTATTGAATCTTTAGAAATAATTTTAGTATGATAGGGGTTAACTCTTCCTTAAAAGTTTTGTAGAATTCAGAAGTGAAGCCATCTGGACTTGGGCTTTTCTTTGTTGGGAGGTTATTTATTACTGATTCGATCTCCTGGCTTGTTATGGGTCTATTCAGGTTCTCTATGTCCTCCTGATCCAATCTTGGTATATTATATGCATCCAGGAATTTGTCCATCTCCTCCAAGTTATCTTCTTTGTTGGCATATAGTCACTCATAGTATCCTCTAATGATATTTTGTATTTCTACTATGTCTGTTGTAATATTGCCTGTTTCATCACATATTTGATTAATCTGGTTTCTTTCTTTCTTCTTCTTGATCAGTCTAGCCAATGGTGTATTGATCTTGTTAATCTTTTCAAAGAACCAGCTTTTGCTTTCATTTATTTTCTGTATGGTTCATTTATTTTTTATTTCATTTATTTCTGCTCAAATCTTTATTATTTCTTTTCACCTGGCATTTTTGGGATTTGTTTGTTGTTGTTTTTCCAATTCCCTGAGGCACAATGATAGGTTATCTATTTGCCATCTTTCCATCCTTTTCTTATGCATGCTAATTGCTATGAATTTCCCTCTTATGATTGCTTTTGCCATGTCCCATAGATTATGGACACTTGTGTACTCATTATCATTTGTTTCCATGAATTTTTTGATTTCAGACTTAATTTCTTCAGTAGTGAAGAAGTCATTCAGAAGCAGATTGCTCTGTTTCCACGTGTTTGTGTATTTTCGGGGTTGTTTCTTGAAATTAATCTTGAGTTTAATTCCATCATGGTCAGAGAAGATGCTGGATACAGTTTCTATGCCTTTGAATCTGTAAAGGCTTGATTTGTGTCCTAACATATGATCAATCTTTGAAAAGGTTCCATGCCAGGGTGAGAAAAATGTATATGTTGTGGATGTGGGGTGGAAAGCTCTATAGATATCTGTCAAGCCCATGCGATTTATAGTATCATTTAGGTCTTGTAACTATTTCTTTTCTGTCTAGAAGATCTGTCTAAAGTAGATAAGGGGGTGTTGAGATCTCCAATAATTATAGTATTTCTCCCTATCTTTCCTTTTAGCTCTAGCAGTCTTTCCTTCACATATTTAGGCGCACCTGAGTTGGGTGCGTAGATATTTATAAGGGTTATGTCTTCTTGCTGGATTACCCTGTTTACTATTATATAATGCCCTTCTTTGTCTCTTCTTACAGTCTTTGTCTTGAAATCTATTTTGTCGAGATCACTATCACTACTCCAGCCCTTTTTAAATTTCCATTTGCATGGAATATCTTTTTCCAGCCCTTTACTTTTAGTCTATGTATGTCTTTATCCATAAGGTGAGTTTCTTGTAGGCAACAGATACAGGGTTTCTGTTTTATTTTATTTATTTATTTATTTTTATTTTTTTTATCCATTCGGCCAGTCTATGTCTCTTAATTGGAGAATTTCATCCATTGACATTCAATGTAATTGTCGATATTTCCGTACCTGTTCCTTTCATTAAGTGAGCCATTTTCCTGATTGTTTTTTGTTCTCGTATAACTGTCTGTCTGACTTTTTAGTTTTCCTGGTATAGCACTCCCTTCAGAACCTCTTGAAGAGCTGGTCTGGAGTTAGTAAATTCCTTCAAATTTTGTTTATCCGAGAATGTTTTGATCTTTTTTTTCACATATGAAAAATAATCTTGCCAGGTAGAGTATTCTCAGTTGAAATTATTTTTCATTCAACACTTTGACTATATTTCCCCATTCTTTCTTTGCCTGCATTGTTTCCGCTGAGAGGTCCAATGTTAGCCTGATGGGGTGACCTTTGTAAGTAACTTGACGTTTCCCTCTTGCCAACTTTAGTATCTGATCTTTGTCTGTTGTTTTTGCCAGTCTGGCTATGATGTGCCCTGGAGAGGATCTTCTTGGGTTGATTCTACTCAGGGTCCTATGTATTTCTTGGGTCTGGATATTTGAATGCCTTTCTAGGTTTGGGAAGTTTTTTTTCCAGGATTTCATGGAATAAATTATCTAGGCCCTTATTATTTTCTTCCTCCTCTGGGATACCAATTATCCGGATGTTGGGGCGCTTGATGGTACCCAGTATTCCTCGTATATTATCCTCATTTTTCATGATTGTTTTCTCAATCTTCTTGATACTCTTTTCTAGGTCAAATGGTTTGTCTTCTACATTAGAGATTCAATCTTCTGCCTGATCTAACCTACTTTTAATACCTTCAAGAGAGGTTTTGATTTCCTGTATCACATTCTTCAACCCTAGAAGTTCCATCTGGTTCTTGTTTAAGGTATCTACTTCTTCTTTCAAATCATGAAAGGACTTCCTCATCTCCTGGAGCTCCTTGTCTTTTTTCTCTTCCATCTCAGTTAGTTTGGTCACTACAAATATTCTGAATTCCTTATCAGACATGTCCATGACGTCTATTGTACTAACTGTGGGTGATGTAGGCTTGATGATTTCCCTTGGGGGGAGAGGCCTTTTGTTGGTTGCTTATACTTGAGCCTCTGCGATTGTTCCTAGTCATCAGGTGATCTATATGTTGCTTCCTAACTTATCTAAGGTATCTCTGAGTGTTAAAAGTTGGACAGGATTAGAGAATTGATGATTTCTCTTATGGTTGGCGTACCTGTTGCTCACCATTACCATGAACTGTTGCCACTGGTCCCGGGTGGCCCAAAGACCTCCCTGTTTCTAAGGAGTGGTGAGCCTCCAACTGACCTAATAAGCAACACCTCAAAAGCAAAGAAAAACAAAAAACAAAACAAAAACAAAAAAATTTTAAAAATTGTGTGGCGTGAAAGGCAAGTGGGGAAGAGCCAGAGGATGAGCGACGAGTCCCGGGCGGGCTGCCTGGTGTCCGGAACTGCTCAGTCCAGTTTGCAGGTGGGGTGGGTGGGGTGTGAGTTCATCTTAAAGTCGCACGCAACCAACCTGAGGTCCAGAGAAAAGTAGGGGTGGGCTCTCTTTTCCTTTTCTAAGATTCCTCAGTCCCATTCTTCCTTCCATAGACATTTTCTTTTTGACTTACATAAACTTGGCCCCTTAGGGGGCACTATAACATCTTGATGTCCTCTAGGGAACACAGGGTTTTTCAAGAAGTTCTTAAAATAAAAACTGTTCAAAAGCTATGGGTATTGTCAGCAGTTGTGGGTATCAGGATGGTTCTGCAGAGAAGGCAGGATCTGAAGTGGTTTGGAAAACTGGTTGAAGCTTACCTTCAAAATCACTTAACAAAAGGTAAGCTTTTCTTCTGGCTCTCTTTTTTTTTTTTTTTTTTTTACAAAAAAGAACAAATCCTCCCCCAATTTATCCCACATCCTTCTTCCTAATTTGGGATACCCCCATGGGCTGTCCCGCTTTCACCATTTCCTGAAGGAGCTCCTTTCCTTAGGGAAGCTCTGCAGTGGCTACCTCCCCTAGAAGGACCTTAGAAACAAGTCTGGAACGTCACTCCTTGGAGCCTCACTCACAGTCATTTGGACTGTTTCATGTCTGAGTTGAATTATCCATGTAATTCACACTAGGAAACTTCATGGGGACTAAGTTTTTGAGTGAACTATCTGAAATGCTGAAATTAGCTGAAAATGCCTGAAACAGTCATAAATGGCCCAAATCATTAGTTTGGTTTTGTGAGATTACTAAATGTGTGAATTCTCATAACGTAGAAAGTAAAAGAATTCCTCAACTTTTGGATTGTGAAAGGGTGAGCTGCCCTCATTGTTGTCTGGATTTTTGCTGAAGAGTCCTTGTTTAGGCTACCTCCTTATTGCTTTAAAAACAGGTCTGTAACTTCCAGCTCTACCTCTTATTAGCTTGGCATTGCAGAGGGTTCTGAGAAGCGTTACAGTGGATCAGGAAATCATGAAAATCGCATGCATTTCAGAACTAAAACCAAATGGACATCTGAGATCACCAAGGCTTTAGGAAAGCAGTGTCTGTTGAACTGTGCACAGTGTAAGTAGTCTATAAGACTGTGCTATGCACAAGCCCTTTGGCGATGTGACGTTTTATGTCGTTTCTTGTTTTGTTTTAAGGGTCTTACTGTGTTGCCCTACACCAGCCTTGAAATTATGGTTCCCCCACCTCAGCCTCTGGAGTAGCTAGAACTACAGGTACAGTTTTTGCTTTTATCAAAGTGACAATGTGCTGGCATTTAAGAAGACAAAGACTTGTATGAAAAACTAACATCTCCACCCCTTGCCTCTTTCTCTTCCCACTCTCTGAAGGCAAGCTTACTGGACTTTTCCAAATGATTGTCTTTTTTTTTTTTTTGGTATCCATATCTCTAAATCACATGCATTTATTGCTAGTTCTTGAATTTCTGTCTTTAAATGTTATCTATTGATTTATCACTAGGAAAGATACAGATTTATGCTCATTCTCCCATATTCACATGACTCATCACCCTCTACCTCTGTGTTCCCAAATAGCCTTCGACACTTTAGTTAGATGGATACATAGGTTCCCATTGTACAACCATTTTAAAAGCTATTAGCAGCTGAACCAGGTAGTATATTAAAATTACTTTTCCTTTTCTTCACAATTTACCATTTCTCCTAGTTTTTATAATTGTCTTGCTTTTTTCCTTTGCTTGGTTTCTATAATTTTTTAAAAAGAATTATTTTATTTAAACTTTAATTTGATCAGAGTGGGAGAGAGAGAGAAAGAAGGTGAGAAAGCAACCTGCCAGGTCTGGGACTCAAACTGTGGTTGGCTATGTGGGAGTCCAGCACTCTTTACCACCATGCCACTTGCCAGCCCCCTGGTTTCTATATATTTATCACCAAGTAAGTCTTAAACTCTCCTCCAGCTATGGAAATTCCTCTCAGTATGCTCAAACACATTAGGTATTCTATCAGAAGTCACTCTGAGAGGCTCCAGTCTTGATAGTTTGATCCTCGTGTTATCACATATCCGTTCTTTTGAGACTTCTCATCATTATCATCTCGGGGATTACCTTAGGCTCTAATTCTCTGTCCTAAATTCCTGGACTTCAGTTTTCCCTTTCTTGACATATTCACTTGTTTTGGTGGAACACATCCTGTAGTAGTTTTCCAAGGCAGAAAGACGGTGGTAAATGTTTTGAGAACTTGCATTTCTGAAAATATATTAATTTTACCCCTTCACTCAACTAATGTTGGGGTTAGGTGTGGAATTCTAGATTAGAATTAATTTTCCCCTCAGTACTGGAAAACAATTTCTTCTTGGCCTTCATGTTTCTGGTGTTGCTGTTGAGAAGAAAGATGCTATTCTGATTTCTGATACTTTGTGTTTTTAGGTTCTTCCTTTTGTCCTAAAGTGTTAAAATTCCATAAAGATGAGTGTAGGTATGAGTCTATTTTTATTTATTGAGGCTGGCATCTGGTGGGGCCACACTTCTGTTGACCTTAATTAGTTATTTGATGGTCATTCCCATCTGTTTTTTCTTTTTCTGGAACTCTTGCTTTTCAGATGATAGCTTTCCAGGCGGATTCTCTTGATGTCTTATTATTTCTTAATTTTCAAACTTTTTAATCTGCTTTCAGGGATATTTTATCAACTTCATTTTCAAACCTTCTATTGAAATTTTTGCTTTTGATTTCTACTTTTAATGTTCTCTGAAGGGTCTTGGGTTTTTTCTTTATATAACATTCTTGTTTCATGTATGTGATAGTTATTTTTTGAGGGTTTCCTCTCCTTGTGTTATTTTCTTCTAGGCTGTTGTTTGCTAATTTGGCCTCTCTTTTTCCTATCAGAAGTCTTCCTCCAATGCTGGGTAGCCTTCATATGTAGGACTAAAAGAGAAGGCTTATTCAATGTCAAGGTTAAGAGTAGAATGCTCTGGCTGGGCCATTTCATAGGTGAATCCCCAATGTCAGTTTCTAGGTATCTTCTGCTATACTGACCAGATTCCTTAAAGAAGGCTCTTTTAACAATGAGGGAAAAACACAGTGAAGGGTAATTTAACACTCAGCTTTTACCTATTGCCCTTCTTTTTAGGACAGTTTTCCCATCTTACTCTTGTTGTTACTTAGTCCAACAAGCCTTTGTTTTATACTCTTTAGGGAATACATTTTCAGTCTCCTGCCAGAGTGGCAGAGGATATAGGAGGGTCTCTTTAAAAAACAAAAACAAAACAAAACAAAAAACTCAACCAATTCCCTTGTTTTGTTTGGTTTCTTTCTAATTAAAAACATTTTTTTTCTTTCTTTGCCATAGGGCATGTGTGCTCCAGAGACAGAGAGAGGGGAAAGTGAGAAATAATTCCCCCTGAGAGGAAATGGCTGTGCTGTAATCCTCCTGCAATCTCCTTTTAGGATTTTGGGCACGCACACACATGTGCCAGTCTGATTTTTCAAACTGCTAGGTTCAAGACTCGAACTGCGGTCAGCCATATGGTGAGAATTAGAAATGGAAGAGGAGGGTCTAAAACTGTGAGAAATCCACTCTCCCCTCTGCCCAATAACATAGCTCTGGGATTGGCCTTCCAGCTACCCTTTCTCACCTCTTGCTTCCCTGGTCTCCTTCATAGCACTAGGATAGAAGGGGGGAGTACACCTCATTAATCCAGTAAGGACTGCCCAGCCTGTGGGATCCGGTACTAAAATTCTGTCAGGTCTCTTTATTTAGAAACCAAATTAATGAACATATCTCTGCAAGGAGACAGTTGAATCTGCCTCCTGTTCCCATCATTTTTTGGGAAGGGGGAAAAAAAAAAGAGACATTAAAAAAAGTTTGAAGCTAAGCGCTCACAACAGGGACCATTCTTAGTGAGTTTATCTGAGGGGACTTCCAACACGCGCGCGCACACACACACACACACACACACAATACTCTACGGAGGACAAATGGGACCTTTATGAATATTGGACAAACTTGAAATGGGAAAGAACCTCAAGGTGGGAATTGTGTTATACAGTAGTCTCAAGGGGGTGTTTGTGGGAGGAGGGAAGACCCGTAGCTTGGTAGGCACAGATGAATGTCTTGATGGATTAACTGTATGTAGAAAGACTTCGGGATTGCCCTTATGTTTGCTTTTTAAAGTACTATTTGGCTGTCTAGTACCTTAAGTTCCACATCCTGGGCATTTGTCAATTTACTGCGCCTCAGAGATATTTCTGGCTCCCAGGATAAGGGTTCCAGAGCCAAAGCTTTCTCGATTTAGAATGTGGATGATTCATACAAAAAACTCTCGACATTCCCTGCTTGGGCTGTGGAGCGTTGGCACAAGCTCTCACCTAATGGGTGCCTTCCCTTCTCTTAACCTTCAGCCTTACTCCCTCTTTCTAATCCTGATTTCTATGACTTAGTCTGTTGCAGAGTTCAAGGGCTCAGGAACTGGAGGAATTCCTGGGGGTGCTGGGAAGCGGCTCAGGCTGGGCCTCAATAACACGGTGCTCATTTCAGCTTCTCAGACAAACGCTTCAGGCTCCATCCTGTTCCAAGTCAGAGGGAGCTTCTTTCAGAGCCAACACCATAGTCTGCGTGTGTGTCTTTATACGTAATTTTCAGTAATACTTTGCAGGCAGCTGCCTTTCTACATAGGATCAGCTGCCGGAAATGCAGGAAACCACACAGGCCAGAAACAAAAAGACACTCGAGGTATTGTTTAGAGAACACATGTAAGATGTTAGAAACCACAACATCCTACACCTGTAGCAACATCGACTGCAGATGGGTTTATGCTTCGCAGTCCATCTTAAACTTTAATGCATATTTCTTCCAAGGAACAAACTCAGCCTGCCTTGCTGCCAAACTCCCTGCCGCAAATGATTGCTCCTGAAAGGCCACATATATTATGATTCTACTGCCTCTGGAGCAGAGAAAAGGCTTCACTGCAAGGGTTTGCTCTGACTCAAGCCAAGGTCATCAACTGAGGTTTCTGCTGAAGCAGTTTTGGCCCCACAGATTTTGCTTGCTCTTTCAAAGTCAACAGGAAACCAAAACAAACCCTCTAGGGCTTATGCCTAACAAAAGGCAGACTGCCACTCACTCACTCATTATTGTCCAAAAGTAGCACTTACCACCTTGGTATTAGTTCTGTGAGAAACACATTAGCTCTGTGAGTTTTAACTCCCTCCTAATTGAGTCTTCTGAGAATAGGCTCAGGACCCAGCAATGGAGTCAGAGCCTTGCTGTACAATAGGAAACTTTCCATTGACTGAGGTTTGAGCACCTTATCAAACAGAGATTTTATCTTTATTAGTTTCCTATTTGACCTCAAGCTATAAACACCATAGCCATTAATAGTTTCACTGTTCAGAATATATGAATGTGTTCACAATTGATGATTATCTACAATTTTGGACTGGATCCAAGACAATAAACTCTTACGTGCTGTGAGAACCAGAAGGGGCAGGGAGGCTGGGAGCAGCTAACTGAGGAAATGTTTCTAAGTTAGGGACTCTTTGGTGACTTTTTTTCATTTTTGTTTTATTTTGTATTGATTCTAAAGGCCTTTCTGCTGAAGCAACTTCTGAAGAGGAATACTGGCAAGGCTTTGTGCAAGAGACCTCAAGTACTCATTTATGAATTTCAGCTCTCTGGTACCTTTAGCATGTCTGCCTGACAGGCAGTTTCTGAAATGGCACTTTTCCTGTTCCTTTCACAGGGTTGTAGTCAGGACCACATATGTTCTCCTTTGGAAAGCATAAAGTGATAAAGAAATCTAAGATGACTTCTTGCCTTTAACGTTAAGGGAAAAATTATGCAATTACCTGGTATGTTATGTATGCTATTACTGTCTTGTAACAATACACCCCAAAACCAAACAGCTTAAAGATGGAAGCTTATCTCACAGTTTCTGAAGAAAGTCAGGAGTGATTTTGCTGGGTGATTACAGCTCAAATGTAGGTCAGGGCTGAGGTCATGTAAAGGTTTAAATGGGGCTGGAGAATCCATTCCAAAGATGGCATCCTCACATGGCTATTGGCATGTGAGACTTCAGTTTCTTGACACTTCTCTGTAGAGCTTCTCCACTACACATGACATGGCAATTGGCTTCTCCAAAGTAAGTGGTCCAAGAGAAAGACAAAAGTCACAATACCTTTGTGACCTAACCTAGGAAATTATACATTGTCATTTCTATAACATCATAGTGGTTACACAGGTCAGCTCCATGTATTATGAAAGAGGACAATGCAAAAACATGAATTCCAGGAAGAGAGAATCACTAGGAACAGTCTTGGTGTTTGGTTACCACAAATCTGAACTACGTTGACAGAGTAACTATATAAATTACAGGTGGTTATTAAACACATGTTTGAGTTCAACCTAGTTTGTTTTCAAATATTTCCCCATGCCCTATGCTTATAATCTAAGTATCATCTGTCAAGTCCTGAGTGTAAATCAGAGTTAAGTACTCAGTACTTGGAGTCAGACAGTGATGGATACAAATGTAACTTCCCCATGATTCTTTTTTAAAATGAAGATCTTCCCAGACCTCAAGTAGATACATCCTTGGATTTAGTTGTTCTTAACTGTATTATATATCCATTTCTAAGCCAATCATTGGCAAGGGATAAGGAATTATCAGTTATTGGTTTATATTAATCAGAACTATTCCTTGGGACTGGAGAGATGACTGTATAATATCTGAAAAAAAAATTAATATGAAGGAAGGTAGCTGTTGGGTGAGCCAGCAGTATCTGTTAGAGGGTAAATGGGAAATAAAATTTTGAGAATCTTATATGCCTGAAAATGTCATCAGCACACTTGATGGGTAGTTTAGCTGGATATAAAATTCTAGACTGGAAATCATTTTTCCTTAGAAACATAAAGGCATTGCTGCATTTACTTCTCATTTCTGGTGTTATTTAATTATTATTATTTTTTTTAGAGATTTTTGCTATAGGGTACATGTGCTTGCTAGAGAGACAGAAAACAAGAAATCACCCCTTGGGTGGTGGCCATGACACAATCCATTCTCCTCTTGGGATTCCGGGCACACAGGCACATGTGCTCAGCATAAGTTTAAGCTGCTGGGTCTGGGACTCAAACCACAGTTGACTAGGTGGGAATCCAGCAACATAACCATTATGTCATCTGCTGGTCCCTCCAGTGTAATTTTTGAGAAATATAACATTCTGACTCCTAGGTTTTGGTATGGGACTTTTGTTTTTCTCTGAAAGTGTTTTGGAGTTTCTATTTATTAATGAATTTTGATATAAATCACTATATTGAAGAAGATTTGATATAAATCTTTTTTCATTCTGTGTCTTGGGCACTGAGTTGGCCCTTCTATTCTGGGAACTCATCCCAATAGGTTCTGGGGAATTTTCTTGTACTGTTTCATTTTTTTAAAGTTTCCTTTCTATTAGCTCTGTACTGTTTTCCTAGAATTCAACTTGAATATTAGATCTATACTTTTCAAAAATGTTTTTCTTTATTTGTGATAGATCACATGCATATACACATGAGAACAAAATAGTGAGAGAGAGGGGCACCCTCTACAAGGTCTGGTCATGCTGTGATCTCCTTTATCCAGTCATCCAGCCTGCTGGATTCTGGGCACTCATATGTACACCTTGCATATCGGCGACTGCCCCGGGGCTTGTCTCTAGCTGAATCATGATCAGAGGGCTGCTGGTGAGGAAGAGAAAGAGGACAAGAAAGAGAAAGCCCTTCATCTTGAGAGGACCGGGGATTGGAAAGAATGACACAAAGAGATAGAGTAGAAGTGGACACAGGCAGCCTGAGCCTAGGTAGCCCAAGCAACTTGTGCCGTACTTGAGCCACTGCTTGAGCCACCCAGACAAACTGGGCATCTTTATTTGTAGTACAAGGAGACATTACACATGTATGTTTCATGACACTTCATAGATTCATTGCCAGGTTACAGACAATAAGAAGCAGTTAACAAGTCTATAAGGGCTTAGTCATACTGGGCCAGGTGTATCCCTTGGTGATAATCCCATCAAGAGAAATTCCCATTATCTTCTTTTCTAATGCAGAGAAACCTAGCTGTAGGTGTGGGGAAGAAGCTAAAGAACTCCATAAGGAGTGCACCACCACACCTAGAGAAGGCTAAAGAACCTTTCAGATACAGAGCAGGGATTGGACTTTGCTAATTGGGGTCAAGATGAAAGTTTCTTGAAGTCCATCAAATGTGTCTGTTGGCCTGCCCCTAACAATCTCCACCCTTGCTCTGTCTGCAGCGAAGGTCAAGGAAAGGACAAGTTACAAGGGTCTGCCAAACCCCAAAAGGACAGGTGGTGGTTGCTCAGAGAATGTCCCCACACCTCAGTTTCTCTCTCTAAACGTGTCCCCACACTTGCATGTTTTGGGAGGACCAGGCCAGGTACATAAACTGAGGTCACCATGTGAGATTCAGCTTCTTTTGAGCAGTTTATTACCACTGTGCCACAGAACTGGTCCTAAATCTCTTACATTGATCTTTCAGTTTTCTTTTCATTCTTTCTTTTTAAATTAGGCTTTTGCCATAGGGCATGTGTACTTGCCAGAGAGAGGGGGGGGGGGGGAATGTAAGAAATCACCTGGGGGAAAGGGCACACTGCAATCCCTTCTCCATTCTCTTCTTGGGATTTTGGGAACACATGCACATGTGCCAGTGTGATTCTCAAGCCACTATGTCTGGGATTCATACCATGGTTGGCCATGTGGGAGTCCAGCACCTTAACTGCCACACTACCTGCTAACCCAGATCCCGTTTTAATAAAATCTTCTTGATTTTTTGTCTTTTCTGTTATAATTTTAAAGTTTATTTACTTATTTTTCACATGAGAGAAAGAGACATAGATAAGATAGAGACCGGCACTTCAAAAAAGGTCTTTATGCTGTGACCCACCTGTAGCCTCAGGCAGCCGGATCACAGGCACACACCACACATATAGGGAGACTGCGGGACATGAACCCAGGACCTTCCATGTGGCTTCCGTACTGTGGAACATTGTGTTATCACTGCATCTCTGTGATGGGCCTTCGGAAATATTTCTTCAACTTTATCTTGATTTTTTTTACTAAATTTATTTCTGCTGCCATATTTTTAATTTTCAAAATTTCTTTCTTGTTCTCTGAAAATTTTTTTATAGCATTTTTTCTTAGTTCATGGATATAATAGTTTTTCTCATTTCCTCAAAGTTTTTTTTTTAGTTAAAGGATTAATTTTTATATGTGTATATGTGTTTAACATTTTTCTCTGCTTTCTGGTTATTTTTCCATTTTGGTTATTATCTATTGCTAAAGATTTTCCTTAAACTATTTGGTAATTCTTCTTAACTTTTTTCATATTTAAATTAAAAAAGCACTTTTTCCCCACTTCACTACCTATTAATAAGATAAGTTGTATTATTACATGGCAATCTAGGTGAAATTGAGAGTAATCATTGTTAGCATTTATTAAGTGCCTGTTATTTTATTTTATCCCTCATAACTCTGTATGTAAGTATTATTATATATAACTATCACCATTTTACAAATGAGGAGATTGAGGTCCCAGTATTACATAAACTATCCAGGAAAAGAAGCCAAAGTGTGGTTAATGTGAGCTCTTAGCCACAATAATATTCTGCATTTTAGCAAGTGAAACTTGTCTTTACATTTGCCCTCCCCTGCTACCCATCTTAATCTGGTTTCAGAAGAAAAACAAGTCTCTTATAGACATATTTAGAACAAAGCAAGAATTAACAGAGGTGGAAAGAGTTATCTCCCTAAACACCATCGTAGTCACTAGCATTTTAGAGAGGATTGTGTTAACTCAAATTTGCCCTGGAATCAACACAGATAACAATTAGATCTGGCCTTGTGCTGTGAGACAATACAATTAGTCTTGGTCATTGTTCCCAGGAGGTTTAAGCTTCATTGAGGAGATAGATTATTTACCTAAAAAGATAAACATAATACATGATAGTTTCTTTGCTGCAGTTTTGGAGTTACTTAACATGTTAAAAGTAAGGACTGCTTGACATTGTAAAGGCAACTTGGCTACCTGAGTACTTGAGATTTCCAGATAAGAGGAAGCTGTGGGCTAGAGAGGTCTCCAATAGTAGCAAGTGCTCTCTGAGTGGGGTGGTTGGAGGCTTTGTGTGGAATCTAGACAAGAGAAACTGATGAGCAAGGGTGGGGCTTATGAGAGAGACCTTGCACTGTCCCTGTGTGGGTCACCAGAAGAACAGGGGTGAGTGGCAGGGCCCTCCACTTCTGAAACCAGCAGTCCTTAGAGCAAGGGTGATGGCGAGGGATTTGGAGTCAACACTCACACCAGTTCCTCTTAGTTCTTACCCTTCTCTGTTCTCAGCAGCAAACAGAGCCTCAGGGAAAGAGGGCTTCTCCCAGAGCATTGCTCTTCTGACCCTTTGGGTGTTTTTAAATGAAATTGCCTTCTTTTCATATATTTGAAAAATCTGGAAGGAATAATATAAACCAATGCCTCAGCTTTATCAGCTTCAAGTTGAGTCATTTTTCTTGAACGGAATTCCCCACAGTGTTTAAAGAGCAATAAGCCCTCAGCCAGTCTTCTAGATGAACTAGCAGGTCGACTTTTATTTAAAACATACACTGAATCCTTTTTCAACTTATCTTTGGCTTCCAAACCTGGCACTTAGAGCAGATTGAAAATGTCTCCTCCTGGGGTTGGTCGGGCTCCAGACCCTTGCCCCTGGAAGGAGTGAGCCATTCTCTGCCCCTGCTGCCCCCACCCCACCCCCCAGACACACATCCATTGGGGAGTCTGGTTCTCTGTGGCCAGGAGGAAAGGATTCTCAGGAACATGAACTTTAGCCCCCAAAGCCGGGGAACCCAAGGCAAAGCAGGGCGCTGCAAGGCACCGAATGGTTCCCAAAGCCACCACCCAAAGATCCGTATTAAGCACTCTCAGTCTGGTGCTGAATGTTAAATGTGGGGTTTGTATGACTTTGAGAGTGTACGACAAACACATTTTCACATACCAGCCGGTTGCTCAACGCCAGGTCTCTTCCTTCAGGAGACGACTAAATGGGGAGAGATGCAGCTGAGGGAGGAACGGGGCGAGCAGCCTGGACACCCCCAGCCTCCTGGGCCCCGCCCAGCCTTCGGGGCTGCAAGGACGCGGGCAGCCTCCGCACTTGTGCGGGAGCCTCCGGAGCGGCCCCGGGCTCATTTTCCACTCGGCTGCTTCCCGGCCGAGCTGTAAACCCAACCTGACGTGGGCTCATTAATTTGGCAGCGACTGGAAGGCTGGGCCATGGCGGCGCACCCGGGAGGCCTTTGTGCGCCCGGGGTCAGGTCAGAGGGCAACCGAAACACGGCTGAACTCTGCACGCGGCTCCCAGGCGCTGGGCGGCGGCCCGGCCCAAGCAGCTTCCTCCGGCCGGACCGCCCCGGGACCCGCCTCCCGCCCCGCGGTCCCGCCAGCGCGGCTTCCGGCGCCGGGGAGCGCGGTGACCTGGGCCCTTTGCAGCGACAGCGCGGAGCTAGGAGCTGGCTCACCGGCGGGGCCTTTTTCTAGCCGCGCGCTGGCATTAGCTGGAAGGGCCTCAGGAGGGCTGGGCGGATCTCTAACGGCCTCCCACGTCTACGTTCCAGGGTTCGGTCCTGCGCTGCCCGTGGCCTCCTCGTGGGCCCGAAGTCCAGCACCACCTGGGAGGCCTCCTGGCTCGAGCCCGCCCCAAGCCAAGGCTGGGGCCCAGCAGTCTTGGCCTAATCCGGGGGCCGCTTGGGAGTTTTCCCGCGGCCTTGGCCGCACACCCTGGCTCCCGCGCCCGCGCAGTGGTCGCAGCCCGGCTCCGCGCTCTGCGCTCTGCGACAGCGGTGTGGCCCCGACCCAGACCGCCAGGATCGTTGGGCTGCCGGGTCATTCTTCTTGCTCTTTCCGCCGGGGCGGAGGCCGGCGTGCGGGGGAGAAGGCACTCCCCCGGGCTGGAATCGAGGCCACAGAGCCGTCGGTGCGGGAGTGCATGGCTCAAGACAGGGCTGCGGGCTCGAACCCTAGCGCTCTCCGTGGATCCTCCGCAGGCCAGCGAAGCCCACTGAATTTTCTTTATCTTCCCATTTCCTGCACAGGCGGGTTCAGACTTTACAGTCCTAGTGCCCGGTCCGAACCCTACTTATGATTTTGTTTTCCACAAACGCGCGAAACCCTCTGTGGGGAGAAGGATGGAGGGGGGAGGTTGTTCTGCTTTTTGCAAGTGGCTCAAGCAAAGATTAATTTTAGCAAGTTATGCAGAAACAAAGCGGCCTCCTTCTGTGCCTTTAGGTGACTTTTGTGACATTTAGCAGCAAAGAAAACTATTTCCTCTGCCATTCAGGGCTAACCATGTGTAATTGGCCCAGAAGTCTGTTGTATTTGGGGGAACTGTTTGCGATATCCCATCTGTTTTCATCTCGCGGTTCAAACGAGTCTGTGTTTACCCTTCTGTCGGGGAAATTGGTTTACATGCGCAGCAATTTGGGTGCGACACCGAAGTATTCCCTTGAACTAATGCTATGGGGCCGACAGACTTTGTACTGCTAATAGCCCTCCATTACGTCTGTCAGGAGACATTTGCACAGCTCCGCAGTCGGTTTCATAAAGGAAATTAAGATCTTAGGTTTATCATAACTATTTGGAGACCAATTGATCTCCGGCTGAGGCTGGAGATGCGAAGGCCTGGGTCCTGGAAGGTGGCCGAGTGGCCCGGGAGTGATCGCGTCGCAGGGAGCAAATATTCGATGTGTCCTGCCTTTCGTGGGGCAAGATAGGCATCGACTGAACAGTCCCCTACAGCTCTGTTCCGAAGATGTGCATTTGCGTCTCTTTTCTCCGCACCTCAGTCCCCAGTGGTGCCGGCCTGGCTCCCCAAGTGACAGATCGGAAAGCCATAAAGCTGCAGGGATGTGGCTGCAGGATGGGGACCAATGAGTCGCTGAACAGGCGTGTTTCACAGATTGTGGTGGACTGGGAGAGTAGGTGGCACAGAGGCCATCTGGCCATTAGGGCAGAGAGGCTCAGAGACAGTTCAGCCACCTCCCCCCCCCCCCCTCGGGGCAAGTCTCCTGCCAGGTTGGTGGGGAGTGAAACAAGCTGGTCTCAGTGCTGGTGGGTTGGGGTGTTGGTTGGTTATTGATGGATCGATCGATTGATTGCCGTGGGCGTAGGCTGAGGCCTGCTAGGGGTGGGCACCCGGAGGCTTCGAGGTGGCAGTGCAGGGGGATCCGTGCAGGAGGCTCGGCGCACCCCAGGCGGTCCATGGCTGTGTAATCTGAGAAATTGCCCCCAAATCTCCTCAGCAGTCCTGGCTGAGAGGCCTGTAATCAGCCTCTGGCAAGTGTGCAAATGCTGATTTTGCGGGTGTTACTCCATCCACCAAGGTGGGGGAAACCCCTAGGAAACTGACCTCTCACTGCTGGGCCTGCCCCTGCCCCAGATGTGGGGAGGGGAGTACAGTGTGAGTGTGCCTCTGATGTTGGGGGTTTGTTTGGCCCAAGGATGGGAGACTGGAAGAAAAATGTGAAAATGAAGCTGTTGACAGCCATGCTTGTCCCCGAATGCGATCTCATTGTCTCGGTATCCTGGTGGAAATGAATCGTTTTCTCTGTCTCCCACCCTAACTTGCTTTTTCTGTCTCTTCTTTAGGCGAGGAAAAGTTGATAGAGGAGAAAACACAAAATAGCAGCAGGACCAAAGCCCTCTGGGTGAAGATGTAGGGGAAGTAATGTTCAATTGTTCATTTTACATCTCTCTCCTAAAAATAGTGGAAATTTTTTGAGGAAGGTCATAAAGTCAGTAAAGGGCATCTCTGCACAGAAGCAGCCACACTTTCGTCTTAGCAGTTAGAAAAGTGAGCTCATTAGGGCAGAGGCTTGCTCCTGGGTGAGTGTAGGAACACAAAGGGCTGACAAAACCTGTGTCCCCACAAATCAAGTGTTTGCCTTCTCCAGGAGGGAGAAGAAAATAGGTGTCCCTTCTCCTCGGATATGGCCCGCTCTCAGCTCTCTCCACCACCCATACTTCCCTATTTTGTTTCATTTAAATACACACTGGCAATGAGTAGTTTTGAAAATCAAAATATCCTGGGGAAATGAGTGAAAACTCTAACCTATCCCATTCTTCAAAGTTCAAAAATCAAAAGAATCCATTAAGTCATGAACAACCCCTCCCGAGCTATTAAGAATTTAGAGTAACATAGATAGTTGGATATGGGTCTGAACTGTAAGGGGCAATCTCCTTTTTTCAGATCTTTGCACATTTTCATTTGTGACATTTTCAGTATTACCTACAAAAAACAAATTCATGGAAGATTTGAAAGGTCCTCAGTTCTAGAAGCTAGTTTCCGGCCACTGGTGAGGATGAGTTAGCAGGTTTGTCCTGAAAAGTAAATAGGTTTAAAGTCAAGATTCTACTTTTTCTTCATCAGTGTAGGCACAAAGCTTGAGGAAAGACAATATGCCTATCTCAAGAATACAGTGCTTACAGATCTGGACCAACGATAACAAGAAGGTTTCAGATTAACAGGGTTTCTTAGCAGAGGCCCACTTTGCCTTGCTAATTGTCATTCCTAATTTTTTGTTTTCTTTTGTCCTTTTTATCCATTTAGTACGACTAACCAAAACTTATACCAGTGAGACTCCTTGTACAATTTGCCTTTGGGAGATGGCTATTTGCTTAGCAACAATAAAATGCACAAAGATGTATTTCCTGCTTTGTAGGTATCTCATGTTCACTTGGGAAGAAAAGACTTAGGAGACTTAGAATGTTCTATAAAAAGTAAGAAGGGACTACATAGTATTGCCAAGGGACCCAAGTGAGAAAGGTCCTAACTAGTAGGACAATAGGAGCCTGAGGAAAAGCATAGTTCCTAAGAATCTTTTTTGGGTCACTCAGGTGGTCTTCAGGCTCTGTGAAAGAGGAAATAGCCTGGAGACTGGGAAGCCAGAAGCCAGATGGGGTCCTTTTGGGCTTTAGTGTTTTTGTTTGTCATTAGGGTATGTGTTCTTGTCAGAGAAAGACAGAGCGGGGATGGAGTGATGGCTAAACCACAATCCCTTCTCCTTTATTCTCCTCTTGGGATTCTGAGCACACATGTACACATGCCCAGTGTGGTTTTTAAGCCTCCAGGTCCAGGGCTCGAACTGTGGTTGGCTGTGTGGGAGTCTAGCACCTTAGCCACTACGCCACCTGTTGGCCCCTGGCTTTATGCTTCTTTTCCCACCCTCTCTGTGCCTGTCATGGGTGGCAGAAAGTAACTATGGTGAATCTGTAAGTCTGCTGGATAGGTTGCTGGATCATTGTGTACCTGTGGTGAGGTTAGAGAGCTCCATTTTCTGGCTGTTGACCCAAAGCTACTTGCCTTGTTTTTTGCATCAACATGATACCCACATGTAATCTCAGGAAAATAAACTAACTGGATTATGAGCTAAAGACTCACGTGGCTTTTTTCCTGCTAGGATCTCAGCAGCTGTTCTAGCACACATGCTGCCCAGCAAGACTGCCACCATCACAGGATGAATTTAAAGGACTTAATTGCCTAAGAGTAATTTATAGAAAGTACTTGAGATTTTGTATGTGATTAGGAAGAACAACCAGAGCTGAGAGCACCTGCTGTGTGTCTAATTGTTCTTGAGACAATTTTTACCTGGCGGGTGTTTAAAAGCAACAGTTCTTTTCTACCCGAAAAAAAAGTTTGATTCTGTTACTCCAATGAGTTTGACAGAGTTAAAAACAAATTGGAATACAGTTGCTCTCTTGGCTGCACCCCCCTTCCTCCCAACGCATATTTACCATTTGGTTTGATATTTCTCAAGCCACACACACAGAAAACTGATCAGAATTCTTAATAACTGTCATAGTTTTATTCTGTCATTGGCAGATCTCTGACTACATTAAAAGAAAGATAAACACATTTAATAGAGGAGTTTTATTGAGCAAATGTTAATATGATTTAAATGGGGCAGTTATCCCCAAACTTTTGGAAAACTCTGGCTAGCCTCATGGTTAACTTGGTATTTAAAGTCGGCGGAACGGGAAAGTGACATGTGCAGTAAAGTGGGAAATGTATAAAAAACCTAAGTAAGGGAGTGAGGTAGAGAAATCATTGATTATATTCTGAAATTTGTCTGCATTAACAAGATTTAAAAGGTGGGATGCCTGTGATTGACTACAGCCTAGATGCTGTGATTGACTGTAACCTGGCAAACCAGCTCAGAAAAACAGCTCAACGTGTACAATTTCAGCGTATCCATAGGAATCCAAGTGTGAGAGTACAGCAGCTGTTTCAAGCCAAAATAGTTTAACGACTACCTCTTCATAGTATTCCACTGTAGAAAAAGGTTTTCCTTCCCTTAAATAGGTGGGATGTGATAGGACAGTTTGATGGTAAAATGCAATACTCTGAGGCACTTCCACGTGGAATGGTTGTGGGTTCACATTTGGAGACCTCCCTGGGTGCAGCAGGAGCATGCATGCTCATGCTCCAATGCTGGCTGAGGCTGGTTGAAGCTGGGGGTGGATTTTGGCATCAGAGGCCTATTGGGGTTGCTGTCTCTCTTCTCCCGCCCCCCGCACTCATGGAAGAAATAATTACAACTAAACTTAAAAAAAAAAAAAAAAAAAAAAGCTAGGGGTCAGCAGGCATGGTGGTTGGGTCGCTGGGTTAACACATGGCCAACCACAGTTGAGTCCTGGACCTAGTGCCTTGGAAAATCACACCAGGTGCATATTCATCTGTGTGTGTGCCTAAAATTTGTAGAGGAAAATGGATGGAGGAGAAGGGATTGTGGTGTGGCCATCCTTCTGGGGATGATTTCTCACTTTATCTCTCTCTGATGAGTACATGGGCCCAATGGTAAAAACTGTAAAAAAAAAAAAAAAAGAAAGAAAGAAAGAAAGCTAGTTCAAGTCTAATCTCTTTATCTTTCTCAGGGTCTGCATCTGTAATCATCCAGGTCCTGATGTTAGTAGGCATGGCTGCCATTATCGCTGGGTAGCCTAGAAGTGACCCAAGATCCCTGCACATGAGCTACAGCTTAGTACCTCCACCTCCACTCCCCGGTATCACCCTCTCTTTGAGGCTCAAAAGCTCTGCCTGCCTCTAAAATATCTGAAACAAAATGCTCATTGAAATTTGAGAGGGCCGGTTGGTGGGGCAGTGGTAAAACATGATGCTCAGTGAGGCAGTCCCACATAGGAGCATAGTCTGAAGACTTCCCTGAGTACACCAGGCAAACTATGATCTGGATCTGGGCTGGCTGAAGGTTGGGGATGGGTGTTGTCTCTTTCTCTCTCATGGAAGAAATTAATTTAAAGAAGAAATGTGTCTATTTTTAAACCCCAAAACAGTTGAATTTTTGTCCATTAATGAAATGGTTAAACAATTAATCTATATTTCTTACATGTATTTATTCACTTGTTCATTGAAATTTTGCCCAGAACTTAGAGCATTTGACAGTATCTTCCCTTTTAGAAAACCGCCTTCATGTGACCAACAAGTGACATGCTGGTTAAGGCGCTAGACTCCCAAGTAGCCCACTGCGATTTGAGTCCTGGACGCAGAGTCTTGAGACAACACGGAACACATGTGCGTGCATTCTCAGAATCCAGAGAGGAGAATGGAAGAGAAGGGATTGCCATGTGGCCTTTCCCCAAGGGACGATTTCTCATTTTCTATCTTTTTGTCACTCCTGCTAGTGCACATGCTTTATAACAAAAAAAAGTTCTCTCTCTCAAAAAAAAAAAAAAAAAAAAAAAAAAAAAAAAAAAAAAAAGAGAAAGAAAAGAAAATCACCTTACCACCTTTACGAATTTTCGGGGAAGCCTAGGACTAAATTTCTGGGCAGTCGGTGAAGACCCCAAGTAGCAGTGGCCAGGCTTCTGGCAGAGCAGTGGATGGAACAGAGGGGAGAGAGAGGAAGTGGGGTGGGTAGATGATTCAGAAATCCAGCTTCTGCTGTTGCTTGGCAGAAGAAATATCTCTAGCCTTGACCTCTTATGCTGTGTAAGAAAGAACAAAAGAGTTACTATTTTTTAAAAAGGCAACCTAGGAAAAAAAAACTGTCATGTATGTTTTGATGACAAGAAAAATAATAATTGCACTTAAATGAGATATAGCATGGTTATTTTTAATTAATACATGCTTAATTTTTCTTTCATCTAGATACCTGGATAAAAGGTAAAGTCAAACTTGCATTTATCATATTATTCACATAGTTATTTTTCCCTTGAAATTACAGAATTTCTATCCTATGTATTTCTTTTTAGGCATGAAACTCATTTTAGCTTCTGAAAAATGCTTTTGAGTTGTTTCTTTAGTTGAATTAGCTTTGCCTGTTTTACTGTGTTTTCCTACATTTATTTATGTTTAGGATTTATAAAAATATCCTCGTCATTTTAATAGTCACCCATGAGTGCATGGTCAATAGCTTAGAAAACTTTCCAAAATATGGTAATACCACTATAGCAAAACATCATTACAGCAACAAAAAACACAAACCCACTGAACATGAGCCCAGAACAACATTCCCCTAATTATCTGGGGAAAATAAACTAAAAGCGCTATCTTTCACCGTGCCTGAAAGGTCAGCTAACCAGGGCTCTCAGAAACACCAGAGGAATGATATTTACAGAGGAGGGACCTGAATGGAAGACCCTTTGCTTCTGGCTCTCCAGAAATGCACTGCAGAGTGGATCATGGAGGTTGATATCATTCGGGAAGAGAGGGCGGAAGAATAGACAACGTGCAGCTTGTTTTATCTAGAGTGGAAGCTCTAGGGCTGCGTGGATGCATTGACACGATGTGGTCCATTTGAACTATTGGGTTGTCGGAAAATTCATGACACATTTTTGCATAGAAAAATGTCACAACTTTTCAGAGAACCCAATAATAACCCCTCTTGTTGCACAGATGAGGGCAGAAAGTTTCAAAAAGTTATTTTTAAAAAGTATTTATTTAATTCTGTTTGTTGTTGTTATTATTTTTTAATTTGACCAGAAAGAGAGAAAGCAAACCACCGGGTCCAGGACTTGAACTGCAGTTGGCCATGTGGGAATCCAGCACCCCAACCACCATGCCAGCCCCAAACGTTGTTGCTATTTAATAACAACTAAAGGAAAGATTAATGCTTTGTGTTGCAGCATTACTGTATAGACATGGATTTTGAGTTTCAGCTGTGTCTCCTACTGGGTATGTGATCTTGAGCAAGTTAGTTAACTTTTCTTGAATTTACAAACGTTTTCCCCACTAAAATCAGGCACAATGGTTGCTCCTCTGAGTTGCTCTGGGAGTTCGATGAACTACTATGTGTGAAAGCACTGGTTTCATGTGTGGAAAGTGCCCTCTAAGTGACTACATTGTTACCTGGCTTTTTCTTGAGTCCGAATCATCAGAAAGAATTGCCTGGACTCTTTCTGTGTCTGTGCTTGGGTACACACAGCCTGTGAACTGGATCCAAGGGAATCCCTGAGTAACGCTGAGAAGAGAAGGGTGGCCTGGTCAAGGGTGGGGCCCCATGGTGCACCCCATGACAGCACAGGGGGATGTAAACACAAACCTAGTTCCTCAAGTGTGTACTTGGGCCTCTGGCAGAGCCTGCAATTAGAGAAAGCATAAAAAGAGCAAAAACAAAAGGTCGCCGGGACATGGATATGTTCAGGGGGCTTTTCACCATTTGTGTGGAATGATGGTGGGAGCGATGGTGATAAGCCAGGCCTCTAGGGCCTGCCTGGGCTCTGCTTACCAATAACACCTACCAACCACTCAGTGCTCAGAGCTCCGTCCTCAGCTCGGAGGAATGATGGTACCTGCCATGCAAGGCTATAGTGAGTGTGCAAAGTGCTCGGCATAGTGCCTCAACTGCTGGGGAGCTCAGAGAAGTGGCAGAGAATCGTGTGAAAGGGCCTGACTCCCAGTGAGCTGCCTGGGCCTGCCTGATTCACCATCTACTGCCTGTACGACCTCAGGAAGTCCCCACCCCTCTGTGCCTCAGTTTCTTCGCCAGTAGAATGGGAGTGGTCATAATACCTACTTCCTAGAGTGGTTGTGGTTATGATTAAATGAGTTAAATGTGAAATGATTAGAGCTTCATAACACATATTTGATGTTGTCGTCGTTATGGTTCTTGTAGACTAGCAGCCCCTTCCCTTTCCCATGAGCTCAGTAAATGGAGATTATCCTAAAGCCATCCTGAAGCAGACGATACATGTCATGCAGGGATCCTTCTACAACTCTCACCATCATCTGTAAGCTCTGTCTTTAAAATGAATGTCTATGGAAGACATACATGTGCTGTGCATGTTCACTTCTCCCCGCCCCGTCAAGCATCCCATACCACACCTCACTCTACCTCTTGGATATAGCACAGTCTTTAGTTTCACTCACAGTTTTCACCACCTTCAGCCCTTCCACTTGTGTCCTTTTCTTCCCTATTGTTTTTGTGTGTCTCTAAGGGTTCTGAATCTTCTCTGACCCTCAGGAGATCTTGCACTGATTGAACCAGAGCTGCTATTGGTCAGGATGGATAGGTAGGAGTGTGGGCTCATGAACAATTTATGAATTTCTGATTTTTATAAAATCAATAAGAAATTAAAAATGGTGTATCACAAAATTAAATGCCTTGTCAGTTTCTAATTTATTCGATAATCTCATTTTTCACGCTCCTATAGATCTAGAATGATACCATTATTTATTCATTTATTTTAATTTGCTAGATTGCATGTGTGCTCATTGGAGAAAATGAGAAGAGAAAGTTAAAAAACACCCCCCAGAGAGGATGGCTATGCCACAAACTTTTCTCCTCCATTTTTCTCTCTTTTTGGGATTTTGGACACATACGTAGACATGCATGGCGTGTTTCTCAAGCCACCAGTCCAGGATTCAAACTTTGTAGTCAGCCACATGGGATCCAACTCCCTTAACCAATGTGCCACCAGCTGGCCTTAGATACCACTGTTATTTTAAGAGATGGAGAATAAATGCTAATACCTTTCCAGAACATTGCAGGACTCTGAAGTTTTCTTTCGAAAACTCCTTCCTTTTGCGAAGGGTCTTGAATTCGACAGGAGGAGGAGTATCACTAGACACACCCCCTTTTGTAGCCTGAGATTCAGACAAAGGCTTGCAGTGTTCCTTCACCACCGAACATGGCAGAAAGAGTTGGACATGCTATTATAGACTGAGCTCTGAATCTCAGACTATGAGTAGTTTAATTCTTACCCTCCACGTAGCTTTGTTATTGGCGTTTATTAGCCAAGAGTGTTGCTGCCAACACAAGTTTTGAGTAGATTGTGGTATAAACAGATTTCCTCTTTACACATTCTAATCAGCGCAGGAGGACTGTTTTTATTGAAACCGTATCTCAGCTCAAGCTTCTCTCTGCATGTAGACACACATGTACAGAGTTTAAATTGTATTTATAGTTGGTAAATGTTCTAATTATGGGGCTGCGTGTGTTCAGAGAGGAAAATTAAATCAGTGAACACAGGAGGCCAGGACGCCCTTCCGCTCTGGTTTGGTTTCTTTATGGTTTTAGGCTTTGAGAAATCAATGCTGTCAAATGATGGGTGACAATCCAGGCAGACATTTGTCTCCTGGCTGGCTTACAACGTTATCTACGGATTTTTTATTTTTCCTTGATGAGATGAGGTTTGATTCCTTTATTGCCTGCTTCATCCTCACACATCATAGCAATTTCTAACAAGTGTCTCTTCTGGATAATGTTTCAGGCCTCATTTTCCATAGGAGAATATGTGAAATGCTAAAATACAAAGGAATGTAAGTAACACTGTGCCTCCCATCCCAGGCCCATGCTGTTGCAATGATGACAATGAGTAGGATGCCAGTCACTAAGTGGTGCCCAAGCTTTTTTGGAACTCACCTAAGGAGAGGTTTGGACTCTGAACCTCTAAATTCTCTAAAAGATAGTCTTAGCTGCAGCAGACCAGCGAGTGCTAGTGTTTCAATGGTAGCTGCTGCTATTGCTGTATGGTTAACTCAAGGAGGATTGTAATTTGCAAAAATGGACAAAATACACACTCCAAGGATATGTAGAACACAATCTAGTCAGGTCTACCCAACCACAGTAATTTTGCTGCTGTAGGCAAGATGCCTTTCAAACTTGGGTTTTAATTAACGTTACTGAGGGGAATTTCTGTCTCACCCACACTCTCAGATCATTCAATTTTTTGGTTAATATACCACTCAGCCCTCTAAGCAGATTGTGTGGTATAGACCTGGCCCCCAGACCAAATAATTCTGTGGTATAGGCCTAGCCTCTTAAACTGGATAATCTCTTTACTAACAGCTGAAAGTCAAGGCATCTGTGGCAATGAGATGGGGTGGCCCGGGTTGGTTCCAGATGTCAAGTTGATTAATGTTGGAGTCGGCACCGCCAGCAGCCAGGCCGTGTGAATGCACAGATCCCCAGGAAGCAACCCTGGTGGTTGTGGCATCAGTGGGCAGGGCCATAGACACAGATACTGAACAGACGCCAGGCCTTGGGTATCAGCTTTGGAGAGTGCCCGGAAAATCCTCCAGGGTTGCAAACCTCCAAACATAAAACTTTTCAGCCATTTTTCATGTTTCCTAACACAGGGGCTTGTTTCCTTACATTAACTTCAGTATTCCTACACTAAAAAGATCAGCCCAGGAAGACACCAGTGGAAAAAGCCCATTGCAGAGTTAGGATCTGCCTAAGTGGGACTGGGAAGGGCAAGAAGAGAAGACCAAAGAATGCGATGATAAAACAGCATCTTTGTATGGTGCCTCTCATTTTCCAAAGTGCCCTCATATTTGTGTATTTGCTTACTCTTATTTTACATGCTTATGAAGAATGTTGAGAGAGGTGTTTATTTTTTAAAATTTTATTTATTCTTTTTATTATTATTATTGAGCAGTTTTTGCTATAGAGCACATGTGCTCACCCGAGAGCACCTCTCGTCATTCTCTTAGACCAGTGTTTCTCAGAATGTGATTCCCAGACAAGCAGCGTCCATGGTGGAGTTCACTCCTCTCAGGACCCTCCTGCCTCTTTCCTAGGCAGAAACATTTGTGGTTATGACAAGCACCAATAGAGCCTTGGGAAGAGGCTCACAGAGGCTCTATGTTAGTGAAGAGAACTTCGAACCAGACCTTCAACTTCTATGTTTACAGACATGCCTCACCTTTTATTCTAATAGGTAAATTATGTAAAAGGTACCTCTCTGTTTTTGTTTTGTTTTTGCTAGAGGGCACATGTACTCAACAGAGTAAGAGCAAGAGAGAGAATACCCCCAATGAGCTGTGAGCATGCTTCAATCTCTCCGCCCTCATTTCTCCTTGCTGTTGGGATTTTGGGCACATGCACACACAAACACACCCAGACTGGTTTTCAAGCTTCGAGGGCCAGGACTTGAACTGCACGGTTGACTGTGTGAGATCTGGCTCCCTTACCTACAAGACTGTGAGCTGATCCAAAGATACTTCTTTGTTTAACCAAGGACTTGAAAACCAATGAAATATCTATTCTGAGAACATTTCAGGTGTTTTCCAATACAGATCCTTTAGAAAATGCATAGGTTTAATTTCAGTTCAACTGTTTTAGAGGACTTTAAAAATGTTTATGGGTCTTTGTCTTTTAAAAAATTATGATGTGTGGTTTGTGTTTTGGGAAAAAAGTTCTCTCTGGGTTGATTTTGCGTTCAGATGGTAATGATATTTGCCTCCATTTATAAGTTTTGGTGTTAGTACCCCAATGGGCTTACCTCTGTGCACCCTTTTAAGTGTTCTTTCCATCTGCCTGTGGTTCCACTTCCAAATGTCTTGTGTGAACCAAGTATGCCAGCATGACTAAATTAAGGTGAACAGGAAGAGGCAGGGCAGACATGGGATACAAGGAACCTTCATGGTAACACCTGAAGCTTATATTGGAAATGTTAGGGACTGTTTTCTTCTTAGGGATGGAGGGAGACGCTTCAGGTTCTAAATGAAGTGTTAGTGTTTGTGAGGGTGATAACCTTGTCCCATTGAATTATGATGAGAAAACAACCCAGTTGCCTACAGAGCCAAAAACAAACCTCAGAACTGCTTAACTCATCCGTCAAACAAATTGTATTTTAGGAAATGCAGGACAGAGAAAAATGCACAAAAGAAAAGGAGATTTATTTATTTGTACAAAAGTAGAACGACAGGCGTTTGAGTGGATCCAAATAGCATTTAGGGAATAAAAAAAAATGTGATTCATGGCCAGCTATTAAATCTTGTTTATCCTTCTTTAAACTAACCAGAAACACATTTTGGAAAAACGCAAGTTAACAGTTTAAGCACTGGAAGCCTGCTGGGGTGCTCTCCCCTCCAAGGGCAAGAGGAGTCGTGAAGCAAGCGAGCATGGTTTCCACAGGCTGTGCGAGGGCTTGAGAGAATTCCCAGTCCTGCTCCCGACAGCCACACTCAGGCTCTGGAAGAAGTCCTCTGCGTTCCTCGGATAGGGATGCTCACTTCAGGGCAGCAGCAAGAAGGTTTGCATTTACCAGGTGGTTTCAAAGGAATGACCTCAAAGGGTACAAAACAGTTCTCCATCGATGTAGTCCCTGTCTGGTGACATATCCTTCAGGAAGCCCCATTTCCTGATAGCCAGTCGTCATCCTGGTGTCCCCACATCACCAGCTGATTCAACTAATGCAGACGCCAGGTACAACCATGTGACTGAAATTCTTCACCATACTTGGCAAATCTCTGAAAAGTTTGCTGGATTCCCAGCACCCAGCGGAAGAAGCCCTCCAGACTACAGTGGGCTGGGGTGACCCCTTCCAGCCTGCCCCTGCCATAGAGCCCTGGAGAGCTGTCCTTTATAGCTGTTCATACTGCCCTGCCCCAACCTCCCTTGATTAAATGTGCTGGTATAAATAATTGGCCTTTTAATGCCGTTATGATCAGATGGAAATATATTTACCATGGACTATAGGAATTAGCTTGACTCAAATAAATTATAAAAATATACACATTCTGAAAGAAGCAGGACAAAAATAATTTTTCTACGGTCCAGATGTGGCACAACAGTGCCAAAACGTGTTGCTCTGTAAGACAATCTCACATGGGAAGGTTTTCAGTTCAAGTCCAGAGACTTCCCTAAGTATGCCCAGGCTTGCTTATGATCTGGTAGGTCCGGCTGAGGCTGGGAGTAGATCATGGTGTCAAGATCCTGATTGTGTTGCTTTTCTCTCATGCTCATAAAAGAAGTAAAGTAAACTTTTGGGACCAACAGGTGGCATGGTGGTTAAGACTCTAGACTCCCATGTGGCGGACTGAGATTCAAATCCTGAACTCAGCAGCTTGAAACTCACATCGGACCCGTGTGTGTGCACGCATGCCCCAAATCCCTAGAGAATGGAGGAGAAGGGATTGTGGCAAGTGTGTGTGTGTGTGTGTGTGTGTGGGTGGGAGGGGGTGAGTTCTCTCTTTTTGTCTCTCTGTATCTCTGATGAGTTCACACGCCCTATAGCAAAAATCTTCTTTTAAAACAACTTTCCTGAAACAGAAGCTCCTAGTATCCTTTTGCTTTCTAAGCAAATAATTGCACTAAGAGAATTGTGTAGGATCTGTGGTCTCAGGTGTGTGTAGAGAGGGGCCTCTCTGCTGAGTTGAAGGCCACCAGGAAAGGCCCAGTGGATTCATTAGATCTAAAGAACTTCCTGACCCTCCTCCGACTCCTCAATCCTTGTCCCCTGCCACCATGGTGGTCTAGGTTGAAGGAATGTCCACACTGTGATCAGCTGACTTCCAAGCCTTAGCACAGTCAGTGAAGCAGAAGACCGCGTGCCTGCTTCCATCCCTCCATTTCCCTCATGAACCTTCAACGTTGCTCTTTTGCCCAGCACTCCAGCTTCTCTCACATATTCTATTAATGTCCAAATTCCTTGGGAACAAGAACAGTGTCTTACACATTTGCACATGCCCTTCTCTTAGTAAAGCACCCAGCACATAAAGCAGGCATTGAGAAACAGTGATTAAACTGGGTTCTGCGAGCAGACCCAGGGCCTGCCCGTGTGCCAGCAGCCTGAGCTCCTCGGCCAGGACCATGCAGGCTCAGACACAGAGAAAGACATGTTTCCCCAGATCTACCCAAACACCTAGTATTCATACTAGGTGAAAAAGAATACCTTTAAAAATGTCTATTTAGAAAAATAATAATTGTAGAAACAATTTCTTAATTTTTTTTTTTTTTGAGAGAGATTTGTTTGCTTTATGGTACATGCGCTCGCCAGAGAGACAAAGACAGACAGACAGAAAGCAAGAAATCACCCCTCGGGGGATGACTACATCACAATCCCTTCTCCTCCATTCTCCTCTCAGGATTTTGGGCACACATAGACACGTGCCCCGCATGAGTTTCAAGCTGCTAGGTCCGAGACTTGAACTGTGGTCAACTAGGTGGGAGTCCAGCGACGTAGCTATTATGCCATCTGCTGGTCTCACAACATCTTCATCTTAAACACAACCAAAACAAACAAACAAACAAACAAACAACCGTCTTGGTCATCATCCTGTGAATTTACAGTGAGAATCCATTTGAACTTTTGCAACAGTTCCTGTGGGATTGATTTGGGCAGAGGAATTTAAACAGCCTGGGAGGTAAGAGGAAGAAAAACAGATTAGAAGAAGAGTTTGCCTTCTCTTCTGGCCACTTGGCCAGGGTAGGAGTTACCAAGGGAATGAAGGGGCAGGCACAGAGTATCCCATTCGGTCAGAAATGTCATAGTGTGCATCCTACCAGAAGCTGTAACAACCATCTCTACATGCTTCTTGTCTCATAAGGAACGCCTGGGCCCAGGCAGTGATGGTGTAACAGATTTTTCCTGGACCTTGATGGGCCCAGGCAGATGGTTGGCAGGGCGTCGAGCAGGGTCCTTCTCTGACTCTCACCACAGAGCACATGGGTGAAGGGATAAAGAATGTTAAAAAGTAAATAAATAAAGCTCCAGGCAGTCCTTTAAAAACCTCCAGGCAGTTTTTTTAAAGGACTGCACCAGGCCGGTAGCACCTGTTCACTTGACTACCCGACCAGCGTTTCGGTGCTGGGGAGGAGGGGTGGATGAATGCGATGGGGACGCGACTCAGGCGTGGGAGGAGCTGTGCTGACAGAGGGGGAGCTCCCTGCAAGGCCTCCTGGTTTGCCTGGCCCTTGTGCTGCCTCGCCTTTTATTTCATCTTTATGGGGTGTCTGTGGTCCCAACCACATTCCCGCGGCTCTGAGACCTCAAGTCAAACCATCACACAGCACTGTGCCCAGAGCTTCACAGCCAGGAGCCTGGCAGCGACCACAGCACTGTGTCATTTTGCTCCACACTCCTGCACTGAGGACCAGACTTTTAGGTAGCAATGACATCTCAATTCCACCCCTAAGTTATAGCCACAAAAGCTGAACACATATCTGCACACAAAGACTTGCACACCAATCTCAATAGCAGTATTATTCATTGTAGCCAAAACGTGAAAACAGCACACATATCCATCAACTGATGATGGATATGCAAAATGCAGTGCCCGTCACAATGGAGTATTACTCAGCCACAAAAAATGAAGTGCTGAGTGTGCAGATGTGCACAAACCTTGAAAATGTTATGATTAGTGAAAGAAGTCAGACATACAAGGCCAGTGATTCCACTCACATGAAATATCCAGATAGGCAGGTCTAGAGCAGAAAGAGGGTTAGCCGTTGTCAGTAGCTGGGCAAGGATGATGGGAGTGCCTGCTGCAGGTGTGGGTTTAGAGAAGCGTCCTGGAATAGACAATGGTAATGGCTGTGTGACCCTGTGAATATACTAAAAGCCACTGACTTGCACGAGAGGACTTCAAAAAGTGAAAAATGGGATTAAAGTAGTTTATTTTGGTGCAAAAACTTTGAAATCTATATGTAGTTTTTTCATAAAATGCATTTCCCCTGAACTTTTTGAAGACCCTCTTGCATACTTTACAATGGTAAATTTTATGTTATGTGAATTGTCTGAATAAAAAATACAAAAAAGGAATGACATCAAGTCACTAGGAAGCAACAGCCGTCTTTCCTTTCCTCCCTCCTGAGCCAACTGGTCCAAACACTGACCCACCCCAGCCCTGCATTTTGGAGCACTCCGTTGCTCTCCCACGAGTCTCCTACCTTCCAGCCCCACCTCTGCACTTCAGCGACCATAGCTCAGGCTCGAATGGGCTTTCGGATGTGAATATTCCTTTCTGGGCTGGTGGTATGTGTGACTCCCTGGGCTTGGTTCCTGTGGACTGAGATTTCGGATGTCCTCTCGGTCTGGGTCTCAGAACACGGCTCCCCAAGCTGCCCCTTGTGGGAGCCGGACGTGTCAGATGTTGGGAAGCAGCGGGAGGCTGGTGTAGGAGACTGACTGATAAACAAGGCTTGGCAAAATGCCAGCTCCGGCAGTCTGTTCTTTTTTGCTGCTGACATTTCTGCTGTCATGAGACAAAGCCTTGGCGTAAAGTGATGTCTCTAACATGGGGATCCTGGCGACGTCTCAATTCGCTCTTTGCCTGGACCCTCCTCAGCAGGTACCTTAACAGGCGCCTCCCTCAGACCACTAGTGTGGAATCTACACAAGTATTTAGCTACAAATGTGAGCATTTGTTAGAGACCAAAACTTATCAAAGCGGCGGCCCTGACACTGGCCATGCCTGCTCACAGAAGTCTCTCCCTGCTTTCCTCTCATGCGTGGTGTCCTCCCTGTCACAGGTGCCTCAACCTAGGTGTTCACAAGCCCCGCTTCACTTTCCTTCATTTCGGACCAGCACAACCAGGGGCATTTTAAATCTCACATAGCTCTGAAGGACAAAGAAAATAGGAAACTGCTTATTGTACAAGTTCTGAGAAGAGAAGGAACCCACAGCCACCAAAGGAGGAGTAGGAGTGCTGGGATGTGAGGCCACTCACACAATCCTACCTCAACGCCACTATAGTAGTTCAAGTCAGTAGTAAAACAAAGGCTTGGGTATTATTTATTTCTTTACATACATTTATTTATTTCTTCCCTGAGTGAGATACAGACAGACACACACACACACAGCCACATAGCACTCCCAACCAGGTCTTGACACTATGACCCACCCCAGGCCTGAGCCAGCCCTGGATCATGGGCTCAAGCATGCCCAAACTACTCAGGAAGGCTTTGGGATGGGAACTTGGAATCCTGCCATGTAGGTCAACCTTACAGAGCATGGTGTTTTACCACTGTACCGCCATCTTACCCTTCCGAGGTTATTTTCAAACTGACAAAGCTCAGAATAGTCAAGGAAGCTGAACACTATAAAAGGGATTCACATTAGAACACTAGTATTGTTTCATCCACAAGGTGTGCCAGGGAGTGAGGCTGAATACATGCCTGGTCTTTACTGCAGGCTTAACAGCGGCATAGCCCTACCAATTGGTAGCTTACCAAGCTCCCTCCTGTAGGCCGAAGAGATGGTTGTGAAGTTAGGACCTTGTTCTCAGTAGTTTTGGTGGGTCAGTCTGACTGCTGTGTAGTAAGCAACAGAGAGATTCAAGCTGACCTTCGTAAGAGAGAGTTCATTGGCAGCTACTGATGTTCACAGACTGAAGAAGGTCTGGAGAGAGAGGCTTGGGGATAGGCAGAAACCAAGACCGCTCCAGAGCAAGGAGGCCTGGAGTACAGAAATGATGTGATAGCTGGAACAGTCTGAGTAAGGCAAAGCTGCTACCTTTGGATCACTCAAGATCCAATGTCTTGGCCCAGACTTGGTGGCATAAGCAAGAGGGCACCACTGTGTGATAGCCAAGGCTGCATGGGAGGCCTGGGCCTTCTTTCCAGCCCAACCTGAGTAGCCAGGCATGGTGGTACATGCCTGTATTCCTAGCTAGCTGAGCAGCTTGGGTAGGAGCATTGTTGTGTGACAACACGCTGTCAAAAATACCTCTCTCTACCCCCTTTTCACTTTGCCAGTTAGACTTATGTCTTTATTGGCCATTCAAATGGGGCAAAGGAAATGTCCTTTTAAAACTCAGGCAAACTAGGTGTTTGTCTTGTATCCTGTCAAAGGAAACAAATTGAAATAGAGTTAGTGAAATTGTTAAGCAATTTTGTTAAGCAGTTTTAGTTTTCATAGCATAAAAAGGGGCAAGATTCTTGCCAAGAGAATCAATGTGCGTATTGAGCATATTAAACATTCTAAGAGCAGAGATAGCTTCCTAAAACGTGTGAAGGAAAATGACCAGAAAAAGAAAGAAGCCAAAGAGAAAGGGACCTGGGTTCAACTAAAGCGCCAGCCTGCTCCACCCAGAGAAGCACACTTTGTGAGAACCAATGGAAAGGAGCCTGAGCTACTGGAACCTATTCCCTATGAATTCATGGCATGTGACCACAAACTTTCAGTCCGTCCTTCCAAGCATATTAGAAAACTGAACCGAAAAAGGGAGTAGAGGAGAGAAATGAGAAAAAAAAAAAAAAACCTCTCTCTTTTTCCCTCATGCACACACACATACTCTCTTTCATAATAATATATGTTTTTTAAAATTCAAAGTTTAGGGAGGCATGTTATTGGTTGAGTTCCCTTTCTCTTTCTTCTTTCCCTTCTATCTTTCAAGTCTATTTATTTATTTCTTCTATGAAAGAGAAAGGGACAGAGAGACAGCACCTTCAACAGGGTCTTAAATTTTTTTTTTTTTTTTTTTTTTTTTGCCAGAGGGCATGCACACTCACCAGAAAGAGACAGAGAGGAAAAGGTATCCCCCTCCTTATGGAGAATGGTCATACCACAATCCCTTTTCCTCAGTTTCTCCTTCTTTCCTTTCAGGATGCTGAATATGCATATACATGAGCCTGTGTGTTTTCCAAGCCACTGAGTCTAGGACTACAACATGTGGTCAGCTGTGTGGGATCTAGCCACCTTAATCACCAAGCCAAAGGCCGGCCTCCCAGTAGAGTCTCGATGCCAAAATCCACCCCCAGACTCAGCCTTCCTTCAAGCATCAGCCTTACAAGCATTGTATTTTATCAATCTGCCATCACCCACCTGTGATTGGTCGAGGTTTTATCACTGGTATGCCAGCAACTAAACTCATGTGATGAGGGAGAAGGATCTGATCTCTTAGTGTCTCACTCCACCATGTATTGCTATTACAGAATATCTGAGACTGGGTAATTTATAAAGAAAAAAGCTTTGTCTTATACTTTTATGGACTGGAAAGCCTAAAATCGAGGACCTGCATGTATGCCCACACTCACAGAGATCGTTTCTTTCCTGCCTTTTCGTCCTATCTGGTTCCCAGACAATTGAATGGTGCCCACTCACAGCAGCATTGATCTTCCCTATCCAGTCCACTGACTCACATCCAACCTCCTTTGGAAACACCCAGAGGCAATGCTGTATCAGTTTTCTAGGTATTCTTAAGCCAGTCAAGCTGAAGCCTAAAGTAAATGATCACGCTCCGTTTCTGTGATAGAAAGTAGGTGTAGTCCCATCAAAACTACACACAAAGATAGGTGGATTTAGTGCTTTCTAATCAGAACTCCAGGAGAGATCAGGGCGCTGCATAGGAAAAGGAGATACTAGGTGAACAAAAACTAGTCATTGTTTCTTTGATCCTAGTGTAGAAAATCACTTGAGACAAATTAAATTGAATGACAGCTCCTTGCTACATGAGGGATTCAGTGATCTGCAGTGAAATGAGAGTCTTTAAATTTCAATTTGGAAAATTCTGGCAAAGGCAAAAACTGGTTATGAGTTCCAGGAATATCCGAAACTGTTACGAGAGCCCCTGCTCAGCTTGGTCTTGGAGACTTGACTGCTTCAGTGGAAACAAAATGGCCTAGAACATGGAGCATTTATACAGTGAATCTAAATCACATTGGATAAGTGAGGCTGGCCACGCTTATTTTGTTGGGAGTGTTCAGTGATTTTTCTTTTCCCGTTTAAAAATACGTAGTATGTTGGGGGCCGGAAGGCGGTGTGGTGGCCAAGAGCGCTGGACTCCACGTGCCTGACGGTGGTTTGAGTCCTGGGCCTGCTGGCTTCCTTTCTCGCTTTCTCTCTCTCTTTCTCTCTCTATCTCTTGGTTGCTTTCTCTTGCTCTGTCCCTCTCTGGTCAAATAAAAATAAATAAATAAAATAATTATTTAAAAAATGTAATAAGTGATTAGCATTTTTAGAGTTTTTTTTAAGAATTATTTTGTTTAACTTTTAAATTGATTAATTTTAACTTGATCAGAGAGTGACAGAATGGGGAAGGGGAGTGAGAATGCAAGCCACCAGGTCCAGGGCTAGAACCACAGTTGGCCATGTGGGAGTCCAGCACCCTTAACTACTATGCCACTTGCTGGTCCCAGTGATTAGCATTAAGGTAGTGAGAGGGATGGACAAGGAGAATCATGACATAAAAACAAGCTACATGTAGTTCACGAAGATAAATATGTATATCTCCTATGCACATATGCCATTAGTGAATATGAGAGCACAATAACCAATCAGCTGTCGCATACCATCTGGCATGTGCTGTCTGCCGGTGGACCCTGCCAGGAGGCCCTGGATAGAGCATACTGGGCAGTGTTATTAAGCGGGCTGTTTACTTGCTGCACCCTCTTGCTGTTGAAGCTTCATTCTGGCAAATACTGTTGAGTCCTGGTGGCTGACAAAGGTCTGCTGTAGTGGTGCCGGGCTGTTCCAAAGAAACAAAGGCAGAGGATCACAGTGGACCTCATTATCAGGTTTACAGCGGCTCATGCCCCCTTAGGGAAATGACTGAGCAAACACAGGGTAAAGTTCAGTAGGCAGTTAAAGATTGATAGAAGGCCTTTGACATGGTGGAAGAGCTCACAAATCTCCCAGAAGCCTTCGAAGATTTAGCTACAATTTTATGAATAGGAGCTGGAGGAACTACACCCAGAGGCATGTTGTGACTTCAGGGAACTGGAAAGAATAGAAGTGTAATTGCCGAGGCTCAGTCTGCTCACTGTCTCCAGAGGGAGGGACCAGGCAAGGCTCCCTCTCCCAGAAAGCCTCCTCCTCACGCAATGGGGGATCCCGGTGGACAAGACACAGCCTGCCTCAAGGAGCTGCTCTTTACTCACTGCTTTTTTCAGAGAACTGAACTTTTCACTTGGCAGAGCAAGTCAGCAAGGGCTTAGAAGGACATCTGTTGTCCTTTTATGTGTGTCTGTGTCCTTCATACCTTCATACAGTCCTCCTCTCCCGTGCATGGACCCGGGCAACCACCAGCCTGCTTTCTGCTTCTATAGTTTGCTTCAAGAATGATTTTACATCAATGGAATCACATCGTATGTTGCCTTATGAATATAACTTCTTTCACTTTGCATAATATTTTGAAATTCATCTTTTGTCAATAATTTGTTCTTTTTTTTAAACTACTGAATATTTTTCTACTGCAAGGAGATATTTCAATGTGTTTATTTACTCTCCTATTGATGGTCATTTGGGTTATTTCCAAGTTTTGGTTATTACAAATAAAGCTGCTATAGGGACCAGCAGTTAGCGTAATGGCTATGTCGCTGGACTCCCACGTAGTTGACCGCGATTCGCGTCCTGGAACTGGTGGCTTAAAACTCACGCCGGGCGTGTGTGCGTGTGTGCCCAAGATCCCTAGAGGAGAATGGAGGAGAAGGGATTGCGGCGTGGCCATCCCCCCTGGGGGGTGCTTTCTCGCTTTCTGTCTCTCTGTCTGTCTGGCGAGCGCACGCATCCTATGGTGAAAACCTCTCCAAAAAACAAACAAACAAACAAACAAACAAAAACAAATAAAGCTGCTATGAATATTTAATCATAAAAGAAGATGAGACATCTTTTAATCTCTACAGTACTTGGGATGGTTTTGTGGTTTCAGTAGGTATTTCATTAGGACTCTTGGTGGATAAATCACAGATAACATTCTCTATGCTTCTTTGCAGATAATCTTAGTAATAGCATATGGCCAATATTTTATTAATTATTGAGAATTATGAATAATAATCGTTAAGTTTGCTGGAAAGCTTCTAGGGAAAGAGAAGTAGAAACATACTTTTGTTATGGCAAACATTGCCATGTAGTTGTTAAGGAATAATACTAAAAGAATTAGGATTGTTTCTTTTTTTAAGAACGTCTTCTAGGGACTAGCAGATGGCATAATGGTTATGTCACTGGACTCCCACGTAGTCGATGGCAGTTTGAGTCCTGGACCTGGTGGCTTAAATCTCACACCGGGCACGTATGCATGCGTGCCCAGGATCCCAAGAGGAGAATGGAGAAGGATTGCGATGTGGCTTCCCCCATGGGAGGTGATTTCTCACTTTCCGTGTCTCTGTTTCTCCCTGTCTCTCTGAAGAGCACACAGGCCCTATAGCAAAACTGTCTCTCTCTCACACACACACAAAGAAAGGCTTTTACATAAAGCCCAGGATATGATGTTAAAGATGAATGATCTGCTTGGAAAATTTAGAAATCAGTTTGTGAGAAGTACTGTTAGCAATGAAGAATTAAAATGTAACCTTACCTTAGTTGTTAGGTTTATGCATACTCATCCTCAGAAAATTTGGTTTCAAGGAATGGGTACATTGAATCAAGTCCAACTGAGGAGTGTTTCCCTCATCTTCTTGAGGGTGTTCATAAAAATATAATCCTTTGTTTTAATACAGATTTATAAAATGCTCTAAAAATACTTTGAGTCTGTCAAAATAAACAGGACTGAAATGGCAGTGACCAAACTGTTTGTTCCATATATATTACTTTTTAAAAAATAAACAGGGAAATCTGAAAGTAATGTATCATATTCATATACAATATAATCTTTTAATTACAGATCTTCAAACATAACCTAGGATGGAGTTTTTGTAAAATCAGACATCAAATAGAGTAAATGTACACCTGTAACCTAGTATGTTTCTCTGGGGTAAATGCATGGGGAAAATATTTTCATGTCTCTGTTCACACATGATTATTACCATTACTCAAACTTTCACATAAAATGCAAAAATCACAGCATTTTAGTGTGGTGTCACAGATTGTTGTTGGAGATAGGGAGGCCAGTTAGGAGGTTATTGCAATAATTTATCCAGAAATGGAGGCAGCAGAGATAGTAAAAAGTAGTTGGATTGTGAAAAATTTGAAAGAAGACTCAACAGGATCGAGCATGTGAATTGTACAAGGGAGGACTCAAAGATGACTCCAAGGATTTTGTTCTGAGCAGGTAGAAGAATGAAGTTGCCATCTACTGTCATAGGAAGGCTGTAAGATGAGGACACTTTGGGAGAAGGATTAAGAATGGTTTTGAATAGTAAGTTTGAGATGCCTTTGAGACTTCCAAGTGAAAGTGCAAAGGAGTCCATTGGAATAAGAGTTGGGTTCAGGTGAGAGGTCTGAGCTAGAGATAGAAATTCACAAGTCATCAATGTATATGTGCTATTTGAAGATTGGAGAGTGGGGAAAGATGGAGGATGACTGAGGACAGAGACCACTGGGGCATGCGGACACTCAGAGGTCAGTCAGAAGCATGGAGCCAGCAAAGAAGTCTGTGATGAAGTGGTCAGAGAGGAAGGGGAAGAACTAAGGAGGAGTGGTGGCTTAGAAGACAAGAAAAGAATGTTGTTCTAGGGGCCAACAGGTGGCATGGTGGTTAAGGCGCTGGACTTCCATATGGTTGACCATGGTTCAAGTCCCAGATCTGATGACTTGATTTCTCAGTTTCCCTCTCTTTCTCTCTCTGGTCAAATTAAAAATAAATAAATAAATAATTCTTAAAAAAAAAAAAAAAAGAATGTTGTTCTAGAAGAAAGGAATAATCACTCTGACAATTGCGACAGCCCCAGTTTGCCCAGGACTCTGCCAACTTTAGCACTGAAAGTTTGCTATAGTTTGAATGTTTGTGTCCCCCACAAATTCATATGTTGAAGCCTTAGCTGCCAATGTAAATGGTGTTTGGAGTTGGGGCCTTTGGGAGGTAATTAGGTTATGAGAGTGGGGCCCCCTTGATGGAATTAATACCCTTTCAAGAAAAAAACACCACAGAGCTTGTTCTCCCATACCACCATGTGCAGACATGCTAAGAAAGTAGTCATCTGCAAGTCAGGAAGAAGGCCCTTGCTGTAACCATTAGTATTCTTATCCTAGGGCTTGTGCACTCACCAGAGAGAAAGAAAGATGGAGAGACAGAAAGCGAGAAATACCCGCCCCTCCCCCCCCCCCCCCCCCCCCCCCCTCCCCAGGGAAAATGGCCACACTGCAATCCCTTCTCCATTTGCCTCCTGGGATCTTGGGCACATATGCACATATGCTCAGCATGAGTTTAAAGCCAACAGGTCTGGGACTTGAACTGTGGTTGGCCATGTGGGAGTTCAGCGATGTAATTGCTACGCCATCTGCTGGTCCCAACATTCTCATCTCAGACCTCAGCTTCCAGACAATGAAAGTTAAATGTCTGCTGTTAAAGCTGCCCAGTCTATGGTACATTCTTATGGCAGCCTGAACAAACTAAACAGTGGATAAACACCCCAGCTCCTCAGCACTCAACTGGGATCTTTTTGAGGTAAGTTTAACACATTTCAGTGTTTCCCTGTGGGATTTCTCAGTTGCTCACAGAGATAACTTGATACTGATGCACCATATGTTGACTTTCTCTCTCTCTTCCCTGTTGCACTTTCTGATTTCTCTACTGATGTTTCCTAGGATTGCTTCCCAAGCCACTTCGCTGCCCTGCCTCTCATTTTCCATTGAGTGCTAGTAGGTGCACTTAGGTCAGAGCAGGGGCGCTGATGACATTTGACACCTTTAGTTCACTCCTTCCAGGTTGGCCATGGACTAACACTATAGCCGACGCCTCCCTCAAATCAACCTTTTCCTCTGATAGTCTTAAACTGTCTAGCTGCACAGGTTTATTTCTATGCGAATCTAAAGGCAATTCTGGAACTCTATGAGTGAGAGCTGTGTAACATGCTCTTTATAACATGCCAGTTTTTGAAACTGCTGATGGTTTCATTGTTACATAGCTGGACTCCCACAAGGTCGACCATTATCCAAGCCCCAGACGCTTCAGCTTCAAACACTTGCCTGGCAAGTGTGTGTGCCCAAAATCCCAAGAGGAGAATGGAGAAGAAGGGATTGTGGCATGACCACCCCTCAGGGGGGCTATTTCTCAATTTCTCTGTCTCTCTGTCTCTCTCTTTCTTTCCAGGGAGCACATGTGTCCTTTACCAAAAACCTCTAAAACAAACAAACAAACAAAAGCCAATATCCACCATGTGAGTAAAGAAAGGAATTAAAAAATGCAGCAATTTCTTCAAGTCACCTGAAAATTAATGGTAACTCAAATGTCCATCAAGAAGATGAATAAACAAAATGTATACACATACAATGGTGTATTATTCTGCCTTAAAGCCAAAGGAAAGCCTGTCATAGAGTACAGCATGGATGAGCTTTGAGGACATCATGCTTAGTGACATTAACTAGCAACAAAAAGACAAATACTGTGTGGTTCCATTTATTTGAGGTAGTAGAGTGTTCATAGAAACAAAGAATTGGGACCAGCAGTTAGTGTAATGGCTATGTCACTGGACTCCCATGTAGTCAACCGTGGTTCAAGTCCCGGACCCAGTGGCTTAAACTCATGCCTGGCGTGTGTGCGTGCGTGCCCAAGATCCTGAGAGGAGAATAGAGGAGAAGGGATTGCGGTGTGGCCATTCCCCCCTGGGGGGGGGGGGGTGATTTCTCCCTTTCTGTCTCTCTGCCTCTCTCTGTCTTTCAGCAAGCGCACGTGCCCTATAGCAAAAACCTCTCCAAAAAAAGAGAAAGAAACAGAGTGGTTACCAGAGGCCAGGGATGGAAAAGAGGTTGTTTAATGTGTATAGAACTTAAGCTTTGCAAAACAAAAAGTTCTGGAGATTGATTGTACAACAATGTAAATATAATTAATACTACTGACCTGTACACCTAAAGTGATTAGAATGGTAAATCTTATGTGTGCTTTTAAAAGTATTTACATTTTGGGGCCAGCAGGTGGCGTGATGGTTAAGGAACTAGACCCCCACGTGACTGACATCGGTTTGAGTCCCAGACATGGGGGCTTACTGTCTCACTTTCCCTCTCTCTCTCTGGTGAATTAATAATAATAAAGAATTATTTTTTAAAAGTATATACATTTTTAAAAAGTAGTTTTAGGTTCATAGCAAAATCAAGAGGAAGATGCAGAGGTTTCCCATGTAACCACTGCCCCAACACACACACAACCTCCCCCATTGTCAACAACCCCCCAAATTATACTTTTGTTACAGTTGATGAACCAGCACTGACAGCATAGTCATGGTAAGTCCATGGTTTACACTAGGGTTCATACAGAGTATTTTCATTCCCCCGCCCCCAAATCTTCTGTGTTCCACCTATTCATCCCTCCACCCTCAACCTCTTGCAACTACTGATCTGTTTATTATTTCCATAGTTTTGCTTTTTCAGAATGCAATACATTGGAATTATACAGTAGGTAATCTTTTCAGATTGGTTTCTTTTACTTAGTAACATGTATTTACGTTTCCTCCATGTCTTTCCACGGCTTCATAGCTCATTTCTTCTTAGTCCTGAATAATATCCCATGGTCTGGATGTACCGTTGTTCATTCACCCACCTTCTAAAAGACATCTTGGTTGCTTCCAAGTTTTGGCAGTTATGAGTAAACTGCTATAAACATCTAGGTGCAGGTTTCTGGGTGGACATCAGTCTTCAGCTCATTTGGGTAAATACCAAGAATTGCTGAATCATTTGAGAATCTATTTAGTTTTGTAAGAAACTAACCAAACTGTCTTCCCAAGTGCCTTACCATTTTGTATTCTTGTCAGTAATGAATGAGGGTTCCTTTTGTTTCACATCCTCACCAGCATTTGAATGTGTGCTATGTATGTTTTTAAAAATAATTATTTATATAATTTTATTTATTATTATTATCTCTAAATTTGTTATAGGGCATGTGCACTCATGAGAGAGAGAGAGAGAGAAAGAGAGAGAGAGGAAGCCGCCATGTCTGGGACTTGAAGCATGATGGGCTATGTGGGAGTCCGATGCCTTGACCACCACACCACCTGCTGGCCTGAGTGCTATGTGTTTTTTTTATGACTAAAAGAAGAAAAGCACTCACCTAACTCTGGCTTCAAATGATGCCCTGAATCCTAAACAGAACACTGGCCTTGTTCTTTGAAAGCATATTTTTGTATTAATCTGCGCACAGGGGAATTATTTTTGTGGGGGAGAGTTGGGGAAAAAAAGGCCCTGCAGACAGTTTGCCTTGTGTTTAAAGAAACAGAAAAGGAAATTGCCCAGCCAAGGAGAGCTGTGATGTCAGCTCTCTGGACCAAACTGCCTGTGTGAGCAGGGATGACTTCCACACAGGGGTTACACTGTCTCATCCTCCGTCCCATGCCATGGTGAAGGGTGGGGCTGTCTACAAGTACCCAGGGGTCTGCCATCTAACTGCCCCCATTAGACAAAGCCACAGGAACTGGCCCTTCCAGATGCACCCCCGAGGCACCTTCTGGGAGGACACACAGCAAGGCACACTCGGCCTGCTTCTCTCCTGGGAGGACCTTTGCTTCCCACCCTTTTTTAAACCTGAGTAATGTGTTTTCACTGTGCCTGGGGGAGGCTGCAGCCTCCTGACTTACGGCAGGGCGCACTGGCATGGGGAGTGCCAGCGCTCTAGACAATCTCCCCAGGGCCTGGAGCTGGGTGGGTGGGGGGAGCAAGGGCCGACACATCCTCCATCTTCAACCAGCTCTGCGGGGGCTGGACCCTGGTCTCCGCAGGCAGAGGACTTCAGGAAAAAGGGACATTTAAAAATATTGAGTTTCCAGCTGGAAGTTAAAACAAGAAATGAGCAGCAGGGGTTTGCTTCATTCGGTTGACTTAGAGCAGCTGCCGCCCAGCGTCTCCAGCCCCCATCGAGCGGAGAGCAGCGCCCTGCCCCGGGTAGGCGCAGCTCCCATCCAAACCAAACTTCCCCTCAATGACTTCATTGAGAGCTGGTTTACATCATGAAGAGAAACTCCATTTATTTATTTGTAATAACTTCGGGATTTTATGAACCCACAAGAGGATGTAATTTAATCAAACATTAGTAAGCTATTCCAAATACCAAGGTTTTGAAATTTGCTAGGCTAAATAATCATCAATAGAAATATTTCAATATTAAGAATGAAAAACTGCCACAAAACTCCTTTTGAGCAGGGTTTTGGAGGTAGAGAGGTTTTAAAATTGTATATTTTAGGTCACGACATTCTGGGGTCCTAGGAAAAGACAACTGGATTTCCAGGAACCCGTTATGAACAACAAATGACCTAATAGACGTGGGTCCGTCTAATGCCTCCCTTGTGGGGCATTAGCCCTATAAATAACTTAGATCTACCCTCTCGAGCTGCACTTTGAACACGGCGTTGGAGGGAATTACATGGTGTTTTCATTAGGGCTTTTAAGACAAAATAATCGAGAGGTTACCAGGAAAGGAGGTGAGCTAAGAACGATGTCTCACTGCAAAAATATGGTGCTTTTGGAGTTCTTGTTCTCTTAGCAATTGTATGTTAGTGATGTTTTTATCTCCTTAAACAGCCCACATTATAAATCTTTATTTAAAATTTTTTTATTACAGTTTCTTATTTACCTATATTCAATATACAGTGTGGCTTTTAAAACATGTGTACAGTGTGTACTTGAACCAAATCAAGGGCATACAGGTATGCATCTTCTTCAACGCTGAAAATCACCTTCTGTGCACATTTGATAAGAGTTCCACTAGCTTCCTGGGGGAAGTATCTATTGACTTGTTCCTATTGCTTATCTGCTGTGGTACACTGTTCCATCACCTCTTCCCCTTCTTTTTTTTAAGAGACTTTTTTGCTATAGGGTGTATGCACTCGTCAAAATGACAGAGAGAGAGAGACAGAGAGACAGAAAGTGAAAAATCACTCCCCATGGGGGGTGGCCATGCCACAGTCCCTTCTCCTCCATTCTCCTCTCAGGATCTTGGGCACGCACACGCATGCACCCAGCATGAGTTTAAGCCCCTGGGTCTGGGACTTGAACCATGGTCGACTACATGGTAATCCATAGCCATTACACCAGCTGCTGGTCCCCCCTCTTCCCCTTCTTTTCATGTGTGCATGTTTTCCCTCCTGGACCTCTGATCTTTAGAAATCTGAATCACATTCACCTGCCCCCTTCTATCAGAAGCTTGCAGGATCCAGTGGTAGGGACACAAGTGCCTCGTCCAGCAAGTCTTCATCTTGTATCTCCAGGAAACACATGTAGAAAATGGCAGCTATGCACACATGATCAACTGTTCATCTCACTGTAATTATATGGACTACACTTACAAATACTTATAAATGTAGGTATTTGTCTCTAACTCCTTAAAGGCACAACCAAATCTTGTTTATGTATGTAGCCCCCAGGCCTGCAGTGGCACTCAGTTATTGAATATGTTTTAGAAGCATCTATTATGCTGAACACTGTGTTAAGCATTGAGGGCTAGGGGAAGAGAGACAGAGTAAAGTGACTAGATCATTTTTCTTTCTTTCCTTTTTTTTTTTTTTTTTTTTTTTTTTTAGATTTTTACATAGGGTGCATGTGCCACAGAGACAGAGAGAAAGGGAGAGTGAAAAATCACCCTTTGGGGGAACCAGCAGTTAGCGTAATGGCTATGTTGCTGGACTCCCACGTAGTTGACCACGGTTCGCGTCTCGGACCTGGTGGCTTAAAACTAATGCCGGGCACGTGTGCGTGTGTGCCCAGGATCCTGAGAGGAGAATGGAGGAGAAGGGATTGTGGTGTGACCATCCCCCCTGGGGGGTGATTTCTCGCATTCTGTCTCTCTGTCTCTCTCTGTCTGGCGAGCGCACGCGCCCTATAGTGAAAACCTCTCCAAAAAAAAAAAAAAAAAAAAAAAAATCACCCTTTGGGGGGATGGCCATGCCGCAATTCCTTCTCTTCCATTCTCCTCTCAGGATTTTGGGCGCACACTCACACACACACACACACACACACACACATCTGCTATGATTTTTCTTTTTTAAAATTAACTTCATTTATTTATTTATTTTAATTTGACCAAAGAGAAACAGAGTGAAAGAGAGACAGAAAGTGAGAAAGCAAGCTGCCAGGTCCGGGACTCCAGCCGCGGTCGGCCATGTGGGAGCCTAGCACACTTAACCACCATGCTGGCCCCTGTCTGGCATGATTTTTAAGCCTCTGAGTCTAGGACTTGAACTGTGTGGTTGGCATGTTGGATCCAGCGCCTTAACCATCATGCCACCTGCTGACCTGACTAGGTTATTCTTAAGCTGCTCAGCTCTCATAGAAAAAGTTGCCACTTCAGAGGACTGTTCAGGATTTTAGGACTGATTGTCGCTAGCCTTTAAACAGTCCTTTATAGATCATACAATGTTTTTGAAGACACCATCTTATCTGATTCACAGGAAAGGTTTGAAGGGGATGTACTTATTTATTTATTTATTTTGAGAGGTTTTTGCTATGAAGCGCATGCGCTCACCAGAAAGACAGAGAGAGACAGAGGGACAGAAAGTGAGAAATCACCTCCCAGGGGGGATGGCCATGCCGCAATCCCTTTTCCTCCTTTCTCCTCTTGGGATCTTGGGCACACATGCACGCACGCCCAGCGTGAGTTTAAGCCACCGGGTCCGGGACTCAAGCCACAGTCAACTACGTGGGAGTCTAGCGACATAGCCACTACACCATCTGCTGGTCCCAAGGGGATATAACTTTTTTAGTTTTCAAATATAGAAACAAAGAGTCAAAGGAGGTAAATTATTTTTTTCTAGTTCCATAGATCAAAGGAGTGAAGTTGGCTCTTTATCTCTAAATTTTGCTCTTGCCCACTATATCTTTCTCTCCCCCACGGGTATCTACTTTTCTTTTCCCTCTCTAATAGCAGCCTTTATTCAGGTACAATTCACATACCATCGCGTCTTTCCTTAGAAAAGGATAATTTGGTGTTTTTTAGTATACTCACAAAGTTGTGTGACTGTCATCTCTACATAGTTCCAAAGCTTTCAACATCCCCAAAGAACTCCCCTACTAGTCGTCATTCTCCGTTTCCTCCCTCCCCTAAACCCTTATGATCTCTGGTCTACTTTTTGTGTATATATGTTGGGTTGTTGGGAAAGTCATGATGCACTTTTGCATAGAAAAATGTGTCATGACTTCCCCTACAACCTAATATTTGCCTATTAAAAACATTTTATATAAATGGAATTACACAATAAGTGGCTTTTCCTGTCTGGCTTATTTCATGTAGCATGTTTTCAAGGCTCAACATGTTCTATCATGTATCAGAACTTCATCCTTTTAGTTAAATGTATAACAGTGTTTCTTTTACTACACTGGATAATCACATTTTTGTTTATCCATTCATCAGTTGATGGATATTTGGGTTTCCACTTCTTGGCTGTTATGATTAACTCTGTGTGAACCTTTGTGTACAAGTTTTGTACAGATATGTTCTTAGATTTCTTGGGTATATATCTAGGAGTATATGTTTAGCATTTTGAGGAACTACAAAAATATTTTCCAAAGTGACTTACCATTTTACAGTCTCACCAGCAATGTTGGAAGATTGCAATTTCTCCAGATTCTCACCAGCACTTGTCATTTTTAAAAATTGTGATAGTCATCTTATAAATATGAATCGGTATCTTATTGTGGTTTGTTTGCATTTCTCTGATAGCTAATGTTGTTTACCATCTGTCCATGTACTTCCTGGTCATTTATATATCTTCTTGATTAGGGGAGATACAAAAAACATTACTAAGCTATTAAACACTGACAGTGAATAATATTACTAGACTGTCCATGTGTAAAACGATGTTTAATAGTAATAAGTTTCAGTTTCACAACTCAAAGGTACATCATTTAGCTCTTTACCTCTAAGTACAGCACATATTTGTTTTGTCATAGTCACCACCGTGGTCAACAAATTTTTCCAAATTTAAGCCTTTCTTTACCAGTATGGAGTATAACTAAGAGTTCTTTAAAAGAGATTTGGAATTTTAATTTTCACCTCGAACCTGCACCATGAAGTGTAATACATCACTGCCACAGGAGATAAAAGGAAGAATGGAACACAAAACGAAAGGGATACCTTTACTTCAGCACTTTACTTGATTAAGGCATTTTAATATTTCACAGTTCTACTAGGCACAAGAATAAGCTGGTTACGAGATACATACAGCATTTGACATTTTTACTGCGAGCTTTACATCACAGTGTTATTTCTCTCACCCAGTCATCTCCAAGAAAGTGGCAGTGTTCCTAAGTCCAAAAACTGTTATCTCTAGTAGGTGGTGTTCGACATAGTCAAGGGAATTCTTTATAAAATTAGGTTTTAAAAAAAATGTAGAATGTCTTGATAATTACCAGTTGTGTCAAAGGCTAGAATCAGAAAAATGCAGAAAAAAGAAGTATTTTTTATTTTTCTTTGAGAAAGGCAGAAATTATTCTATTCCAAGAAATAAGCAATAATGATAAAAGGTGTGATTAATATACTGTAACTCTTTGAAGCCAAAGCCTACGTTTCACCTTGGAGATGACAATTCCATCTTTTACATTCTAAATTTCCTTTGTCCAGAATAGGATCCCATTTAAAATTAGGAATTGAGTTCTTTTATAATCCTTCAGTTCCTTCGTGCAGAACAGGATCCTGTTTTAAACCATTATTTGAATGGAGTTCATCATCTTGTCTTTTCCTCCACAGGATGTTTTATTTCAGTATGCAAGCTGCTAAATGGCAATGACCACGTCAGTTTAAAGATTTCACGCCACAATAAATGCAAATTTACAGTAGCTGCCAACAGACATCAACAAACTATACCCAGGCCTGGAAGTTACATGGTATTAAGGTCACAACATGATTTTCTCTTCGTTTCTGTTGATCCAAGAACGTCTTAGTTTTCTCTTAGTTGTTTCATTGTTTATTTATTTATTTAGAGACAGGCACCCTGGATAGGAGCTTCATGTCACAATCTTCCCAGAGCCCTGCAGTCAGCCAGGATCACAGGTGTACCCCACATGCCCAGGTAGACCCAGATAGCGAAACTATAGCTGTCTGTGTAGCTACAGTGTCACACAGCAGTGCCCCAAATGCTTGCACCAGCCCCGCTAGGCCTCCTTTAGTTCTAAAGTGTGGTTTGGCCGGATATAGAATCGTAGGTGACTTTCTTTCGGCACTTTGTATGTGTTATCACACTGCCTTCCAGTCTTCATGGTTTCTGATGTGAAGTCAGCTGTTAATCTTATTGAGCATCCATTGTATAAACAAGTTGCTTTTCTCTGGCTGCTTTTATGATTCTTTGTGCTTTGATGATTTGACTAATGATGAGTCTAGATCTGGAACTCTTAAGCTAATTCTGCTTGTAGCTCAATTCGCTTCTTAGATATGCAGACTAATATTTCCACTAAATTTAGGCTGCTTTCTTTCTTTCTTTTTTAAGAATTACTTTATTTATTTATTTATTTATTTATTTATTTATTTATTTAAATTTGCCCAGAGAGGGCCAGAGTGAGAGAGAGAAAGAGGGAAAGTGAGAAAACAAGTTGCCAGGTCTGGGATTCGAACCACGGCCAGCCATGTGGGAGTCTAGCACCCTTAACCACCACACCATCTGCCAGCCCCAAATTTAAAATGCTTTCGACAATTTCTTTGTTCAGATATTCTATTTATTTCTCTATCCTCTCATTCTAAGGCTCTTACTATGCATGTTTTGGTCTGCTTTATGGTTTCCTACAGACTCGAGGCTCTGCTGATTTGTTAATATTCCTCAGATTGGATAAGCTCAATCGAACTTGAGTTTGCTCATTTTTTTCTTCTGCTATCTCACCTCTCCTGTGCATCCTGTGATGGCTAATTTTAGGTGTCAACTTGGCTAGATTATGGTATATCCCAGACAGCTGGTAGAACATTATTTTTATAATTGTGAGAGTGTTTCCAGAGAGACTGGCATTTGGATCAGTGGGCTGAGTAAGAAGGAGCTGCCCTTACCCAAAAGGCAGGCACTATCCAAAAGACATAGCAAATGCAAATTCACTCTTATCTTCTGAAGTGGGGACACCCATATTCTCCTGCTCTTTATCATCAGACCACAGATTCTGTGATCTTCAGACTCTAGGGCATCCATCAGCTCCCTGGTTCTCAAGACCTCAGACTTGACCCATATAGCTGTAAGCAGGTTGTTTGCATTTAAAAAGCTCTGAGTCCAGTCAAACAAAAGACAAGCCCTGAGAATGGAGCTTTGCAGAAAGTTTTTAGATGAGAAAAATAATGACAGTTCTCTGGGGATAGGGTTTGGGGAGAGTTCCAAACTTGCCCGCTTCCTCCAACGGTTGCTAGGCTGCTGGTTTTCAGTTACCATAAGTTGCTAGGCTTTCAAGACTTCCAGAGAGCTGTGTAGAGGATGAGGGGATTAGGTAAATTAAAATACTAGGCTTAACCTCATCTAGCACTGTAAAGGGTTCTGAGTTCAAATTCTGACCCAACTATTTTGTCAACATATTACTATGAGCTCAGCTTCCTTTTCTCAAAAACAAGGCTGTATATGTTTTAAAAGACATGGTAACAGGCAATGCCAAATGTTGGCAAGGTATCTAGAATCCTCATTCATTGCTGATGGCATGGATGCCACAAAATAGCATGACCACTTTGGAAAATAGTTTGGCAGTTTTCAATAAAGCTGAACATATACTTACCATCACATAGTAGCATCACTCCCAAAAGAAATGAAATCTTATGTCTATGCTAAAACTTGTACATAAATGTGAATAGTGGCTTTATTCATGTCAACAAAACCTAAGAAAAAAATGTTATTCAACTTGTGAAAAGATAAAAAAAAAAAAAAGCTATAGTACATCTGTACTATGAAATTGTAGTCAAAACCAAAAAGGAACCAATTGCTGATATTTCCTAAATGTGGATGAACCGCAATGCCTTATGTTAAGTGAAAGGAACTAGACTCAAAAGACTACATATGTGTGGTTTTATTTACATGCCATTGTATTAAAGGCAGTCATTGCCAGGGGCTGGAATTGGGAAAAGAAGTTCACTACAAAAAAAAAAAAAAAAAAAAAAAAAAAAAAGGAAATATTTGAGGGACGGGAATAATGTAACTGTTTAATATCTTGATTGTGGAGGTGGTTCCTAGATGGTATGTGTTTAGCAAAACATGCAGGACTATACAATGTAAATTGTGAATTTAATTGTAGGTTATTTATACCTTAATTTTATATTAAATAAATAAATAAGGCTAGAGGAAACATATGGAGAACAATCCAAAGAAGTTTTGCACTCTGCAAAAAATCTTGACCCCTGAGATCCTGCTTATCTCTTGGGCAGCCCCATCCTTGCAGGAAGCTACTTGGCTCTGATCCTAAACCTTTCTTCCATTTAACTGAAGACCTACAGAGTCCCGATATCTCAGTTGAAAGGAATCTTAGAGCTGGTCAAATTTAACTCATAGCTTTGTGCTGGATCGTCCTCTTGTAAAAACATTTTATGACTAACCACTTCATCTTCGAATGTGTATTGGAAGTAGGAACACCAGGAAAGGTTGCAGCCGTGGTAAGATGTTGAGTGATACTTGCATTATTTTAAACCCCCATGGATACATTGTCACCACATCATGATTCTGATTCTGTCAGTAGCTGGAGCTATTTTCAGCTGTTATTACCCCGTTGGTGGTCCAGCTTTGGTCATATTATGGGCGGGGACCACGATGCAAAGCAGACAGGTCAGAAACACCATTAAAGATAGCTGCATGGGGACCAGCAGTTAGCGTAATGGCTATGTTGCTGGACTCCCACGTAGTCGACCATGGTTCGAGTCCCGGACCCGGTGGCTTAAACTCACACCGGGCGCATTTGCATGCGTGCCCAAGATCCTGAGAGGAGAACGGAGGAGAAGGGATTGCAGTGTGGCCATCCCCCCGGGGGGTGATTTCTCGCTTTCTGTCTCTATGTCTCTCTCTGTCTGGCAAGCGCACGTGCCCTATAGCAAAAACTTCTCAAAAAAAAAATAAATAAAAAGATAGCTGCATGAAGATGTATGGGACATAGCATAGAAACTACTGAGTCTTCATCCATCCCCCCCCCCAATATCTTTTTCTTTTTCTTATTGTTTTTATTTTTTAAGAATTATTTTATTTAATTGTATTCATTATTATCATTATTATTTTTAAATCTGACCAAAGAGAGAGAGAGGGAAAGCAAAAAAGGAAGCCACTGGATCCAGGACTTGAACCATGATCAGCCATGTGGGAGTCCAGCACATCAACCTCTACACCACCTGACAGTCCCCCACCCCCCAATATCTTAAGGAGCCTTTTCTTGGATGGTGGAAAGGCTGGTTTGGCTACATCTTTGAAATTTATGTAAAAAGACAACCAGTTAAAAAGAGGTCAGGAACAGGAAAATGAATAACACCAAGAGCAGAGGAAAATGGACATTTATTAAACATACTGGAGGGATTTTTTTTTTTTTTTTTTTGACTCTGTTCTGGTTATATATTGTCTACACAGGTCATGGTTTCCTTAGGCACGGGCTTTTTTGAGAGGTTTTTGCTATAGGGCGCCTGCACTCGCCAGAAAGACAGAGAGAGACAGAGAGACAGAAAGCAAGAAATCACCCCCCAAGGGGGGATGGCCACACCGCAGTTCCTGCTCCTCCGCTCTCCTCTCAGGATCTTGGGTGCGCACGCACGCGCGCCCGGTGTGAGTTTAAGCCACCGGGTCTGTGACTCGAACCACGGTCACCTACACATGGGAGTCCAGCGACACAGCCATTATGCCAACTGCTGGCCCCTGGGCATGGGCTTTGACCTGCTGCCTTTTAAGACAAAACTCTAGGAAGATGTTAGATCCAGCCTGGTTTCTCTCACTGTGAAGATAGGTGGAGTGGCCTTAAGAATCAGACCACACCTCCCATATCTTACTGTCTTGAACTCTTAGCCAAGATTAGGACTTCTGGTCACCCACTGCTCACGGAGCAAGATGAGGAAAAGAATTCCCTGGGAGAGAGTGGAGGGGATGTAGAAGCTCCAGTGGGCTTTTGAGCTGTTAAAGCTGTTTTCTTCTCCTTGCTTGGCTTGTGCTGTCAAGGGGGGCAAGGGGTTGTCCCCTTGATGTGAGGAATTTGGGGAGTATGCTCATACCCCTCTTGCTCAGGGAGGCATTCTGGACCAGGGTGTTAGGACAACATGCTGTGTTTTTAAGTCTCCTCTCAGCTCTTGTTGGGTGAGTCAGAGATGGCAGTCTGTAATGAAAGCTGTCAGAGAAGAAAACAGCTGCAGGTATTTTCAGATGAAAAGCTAGGGCTTTAGTGGGAGACCCTAGGCAGTGTGGGACTGCACAGTGGGGGTTTCAGAGGTGAGCCAAGTCCCTGAGTAGGTCGCCTTTCAGAACAGATCTTCCAGTACAATTGTGTTGCCTGCTAAAAATGGCAAGGCTATGGGGGAAAGTCAGCAACTCTCTGCTACTGAGAAATGTGCCCTGAGTCTGGCTGCGGGGAGGCAGGAGTTTTACAAAAGCAACGTGAAGGGGTCCTAGATGACAGAACTATCGTTCTGATACTTCTCAGGGTACCTTTAAGGTTTCCAGACTTTCTTGACTTACCCTATTCCGCCAGGTAGCTGACTGTAAAACAGACCCACGGTGAAGGATAGTGTACTGGGGCCGCTACTGCCCAGGGGTCACAGTCCCGGCCCCTTGCAGACCATGTAGCTATGAGGCCAGGGAGAGGAGCGCCGCTCTGAAATGGCTCCCACTTAACCTGTCACCCTCTGCAGTTTTGGCCTCTTTCCCAGAGTGACCTCTTGCTCCCTGCCTCTTGAGAGGGGGTTACAGTACCTTTACCCTCTTCATTCAATCTCAGCTCAGCTCATTGATTGCTAATGTGGCATATTTTGTTTAGTCCTTATATTTGGAAAATAAGGAATGTGGGTATGTAGGGCTTTATCATTTTCAATGATAAAATATTCAACCCCTGCTTGACTAGTAACATCGAACTTTGTTATAGACTGACTTGTGGTCCTTCAAAATTGAGATGTCAATGCTCTAAGCCCCCACTGTGACTATATTTGGAGAAAGAGCCTTTAAAGAGGTAATGAAGACTAGCCAGGATCTAAATGGTAGGGTCCCAATCCAACAAAAGCAAATTCCTATAAGGAGAAGAAGAGACAGCAAAAACGCATGTGCACGGACTAGTGACCATGTGAAGCTACAGAAGATGCTGGCCCTCTGGAAGCCAAGGAGAGAGGCCTTAGGAGATACCAAACCTGCTGACTTCCTGTCTCCAGAATGGCAAAGTTCCATTCCTGTAGTCCGAGCCGCCCCGTCTGTGGTATTTTGTTATAGCAGCCCTAGTAGACTAATGTAAGCTTTACTGTGTGCTTGGTTCTGCTAAGTGCTTTACATACCTTGTTTCATTTAATCCTTACACAAGCCTATGTGGTTATTCCCAATTTACAGGTGAGGAAACAGTGGTAAAACAGTGTTGCAGTTTGCACTGGAAAACCTTGCACATAAGTTTGACACTAGACTACTTTCAGAAGAAGCCTGTGGCCTAGGCTGTCCACTGAGGGAGCTAGTGCAGCACAGGTGAACTCCGAGGATTTTCAGAAGACCCAGGTTCTGTCCCTGACTCTGCCACTGACTGCAGTGGCCCGAGAGGTGTCCCTAAAAGGCAGATCCATGTCCGAACACCAGAACCTATGAATACTACCTTACATAACAAAAGATATGATTAGGATGTTGAGAAGAGCTTATCCTGGTTTATCCAAGGTAGGTCCTAAATGCCCTCATGAGTGTTCTAAGAAAAAGACAAAGGGAGATAACACCGATGGGAGAGAAGAAAGCAATGTGGAGACAGTGCAGAGAGATTCAGCCACAAGCCAAGGAATGTTAACAGACAGGAAACTACAGGAGTCAGGAAGGATTCTTCCCTAGAGCCTCATAGGGAGCACAACTCTGCCCATACCTTGATTTTGAACTTCCGGCCTCCAGAACCTTGCAAGAACAAAGTTCTGTTGTTTGAGCCAGCTTGTGGTGCTTTGTTACAACAGCCTTAGGAAGCTAATACAGGGACCTGGGGCGACTCAGTTACTCCCTAGGAAATGAGTGCTTGGGTAAGACCCAATAGTTTTGGCCTGGGTGCTTAATTGCTGCACTGGAAGTCATCAAAACATTAAAAAGTTCTGAGCATCACCCTAAGGTAATTGGAGCAGGATCACGTGGGTGTGGGCTCAGAAAACAAACATTGTAAATGTTCTCCAGGTAATTCTAGTGGTGCCCAGGGAACAGCCCTCACAGCTCTGTGTCTAGACCCTTAAGGCTCAGAGTGTCTGTGACTCTCAGACCAGAATTCAGCATTCCCTGTCATCACCTTCCTACAAAACCTCAAGAATCAATGCATAGTGAGCAGGGAGAGAATCAGGACTTTCTGGACTAGATACCCATGGCAAGGAAGTCCTCCTAGGACCACAGAGGGGAAGGCGGGCATCAGGAGAACGGGAAGAGACCAACAGGGCGGCGGGTGGAAATGCAAGCGCCTGGGAGGTCTGGGGAGCTTTCAATAACATTGGATCGGACAAGGGACAGCGGAGGGGGCGGTGGGGCCGGGGGAGGCACCTGTGAAAATAGCAAATACTTGAGCCAGAGACGTCCACATCCTGCCCTGGCTCCCGCAGGTTTCCCGCAGAGGCGAGGATCACAGGGCCAGGGTGACGTGTCTCCCACGATGTCAGAGTCCCCAAAGGCCCTTCAGGAATTTGCCAGGGGAACTGGCCCAGGGGCTGCAGCGACATCTGAGAAAGGCATATGAGAGAGATAGAGGGAGCCCTCGTCAGATCACCGTTCCCAAAGATACGTTGTAACCTCTGCCCCTTGCCCGCCAGACCTGGGAGACCCTGACAAGCCAGAAGCTCCTCTAAGAGGGAGGAGAGTGGGGAGGCAGGGAGGGCCTCTGGCAGGCGCCATCACCTCCCCTCCACCACACAGCTGACAGACACTTGAGAACTTTCCTTCCCAAGCCTGCATCCTGCTGGTTCAGGGCAAAGTGTGCAGCTTTCCCACCAGGATCAGTGAGGAAATGGCCTGGTTTGGACTCAAACAGACTGATTTGTTTTCCCAACAAGGCCTCAGCTCAGTTCAGGGAGCCCCAGTGATGCCCGTTTTTCCAGGGTGCCTCTCCCTCCCCACCTCCTTCTCCCGGCTCTGAGAACACATCACCTAGTGTCTGTAAGGCTTCTGCTTCTTGTTTGACATCCCTTATTTACAAAGCAAACAGAATGTTCCTTTTAACACACATCATGCTAAGTTTATTAATGCAGAAAACAATCCCAGGGGGCCGACCCGGGGGACCCTTGAAACCTGCCAGCACAAACTCTTCAAACGCTCAGCCCGTCAGATCCTCCAGGACAATATTTCACACAATGGAGTAAAAATAATATTTTTCTTTGGGCCTTTCCAGCCGCTTTTGTGGCGAGCAGACAGAAATTATTTTCTTACTCTGCTCCCAGAGCAGAAATCTGGACGAAGCTGCGTTTATTTGTTTAACACAATGATTTCATCCTAAATGTCTCGACAGCAAATAGTTGGTGGTTTAATAAAGAACCTTTGAGGGGAGGCTGGAGCTGGGACGTGTGAAGCATGTGGCTCTCAGGGGCCCAGCGGGCTACGGGCTGCTGAGACTGGGTGCCCCTCCACCTGCCAAGGAGCCTGGGGGTTATGGCATGTCATTGCTCCCTGATCAGGACAATTTGTGCTGCTTCCATCCTGGAGAAGGCAAGAAGCTGACTCTTTGGTCACAGATGTCAGATCTTCCCTGAGATCAGCCCTGACAAATACAGACAGAATCTAAAAGCAGGTACCTGAACCTGCGTGGACAAAATAGGCCTTTTGTGTTCCTTTCTGTCTTTCCCTGATTAAAAATTACGTCCCATGTCAACCAAATTTTGGCCGCTGTTCTGATGCCAGCCCAGTTCTGCAGCAAGGCTCTGATTAGAGGGAAGGAGAGGGAACAGGGCCAGCTCAGGCCTACTGACTCCTCCTGCAAGCAGGTTTCCCTCCAGCCAAGCAGGGCCAGAAAGGGTATAAAGAGGAATGAAGTGAACAAATAGAGCACAGAGGAGAACAGGAGAAGGTGGTGAGTTCAGGCATAACAACTGCCCAGGCAACCTGGATCATCAGAGTCTAGCCCCGTCATTTTCCAGAGGAGGAGGGAGGCCCAGAGAGGGACAGCGATGTGTCTTAGGGAACACAGCTTATCAGAGGCAGAGCCATGGCTGGAACCAGGCATCTCACTGCCAGGGTAGAAGGGGAAAGAGCCCAATATTGCTTTACAGCTGACAAAAACAGAGAGCTGAAGTATGGGACACATATTTGCCAGTTGAGGCCTGGATAGGTTTGGTTCCTGGTGATTTGGCTCTTGGGTCAATTGATTCAGATCTGAATCAGTTCCTGGATAACGCAGTGAAGAAAAGAGTATGTTTACATACACACACACACACACACACATAGATATGTCCAATTGTAAAAGTAATACTCATTGATGATTATATAAAATATGTACTATAAACAAGACAACAAAAATTACTTGTAATTTATCTAACTATTAAATTACATAATTATTGGGACCAGTAGATGACGTAATGGCTGTGTCGCTGGATTCTCATGTAGTCAACCACAGTTCGAGTCCCAGACCTGGTGGCTTAAACTCACGCCAGGTGCGTGTGTGTGCATGCCCAAGATCCCGAGAGGAGAATGGAGAAGGGATTGTGGCGTGGCCATCCCTCTGGGGAGGTGATTTCTCACTTTCTGTCTCTCTCTTTTTCTGGTGAGCGCATGCGCCCTATAGAAAAACCTCTCAAAAATATATATAATTATTTTAAGTACCTATAATACTTGTAAGGACATTAACCATTGTACCATTAACTTATTGGTATTTTGCTTTTCAGTCTTTTTCCTTGCTTCTATATACTTTTTATTTGCTCTTTTTCCAAAAACTAGCTGCTTAATTTTCTAAATTACTCCATTTGTTCTTGAGCATCTGCCATATCATTAACAATCTCTTGGTTGAAATCACAACCTTTGAAAGACTGCTTGGCATCCCATCATATGATGTGAGTGTCCTAATTCCTTTCCCCAACATTCTAAGACTGATCTTAGGACAGACTATGTTCAAATAGGTTTTGAAGGACAATCCCTGAATGACTGTCAGCCTGAGTGGGCCTACTGCCTCCCCCTGCAAGCAGAAGGTTTCACTCCAGCCAAGCAGAGCTAGTAAGGGTGTAAAGAGGAGTAAAAGATAACACAGCACAGAGGAAAAGAACCAGGAAATTATTGCCCTCCAATTATGGTAGCAATTGAAATATCTTTCTTCCACTTCTGAGTGGCTTCAGATTGCTTTCAGATTTAAATGCCCGCCCCACCCTTAAGTCTCTTTCATCTTTCCCATTTCTTCTTTCTTTTTTCCATTTCCTTCCCAGACCTGGAACAAACAGATTTTGATTCCTGACATCTGCAGGATGGACAGCTCAAAGAGTTTGTATAGAAATGGCTTCATTTGGGAACTAGCAGTTAGCGTAATGGCTACGTCACAGAACTCCCATGTTGTCGGCTGTGGTTCGAGTTCCAGACCTGGTGGCTTAAACTCACGCCAGGCACGTGTGCGTGCATGCCCAAGATCCCGAGAGGAGAATGGAGGAAAAGGGATTGCGGCGTGGCCATCCCCCCTGGAGGGTGATTTCTTGCTTTCTAGCTCTCTGTCTCTGTCTTTCTGGCGAGTGCATGCACCCTATAGCAAAAACCTCTCCAAAAAAAAAAAAAAAAAGAAAAAAGAAAGAAAGAAAAGAAAAGAAAAGAAAAAGAAATGGCTTCATTTGATCTCCATAACACTCCTACAACATGGGTAAGGCAGAATGGTCCCAACTTTATATTCAACAAATGTCTTCTGAGTACCAACTGTTTGCACCTTTGTGGTCACTGAAGGAGGGATGCAGATAAGTCAGTCCTTGTCCCCAGGAATTTTCAGTCTAGTTGGGACACTTTTAAAGAATTCACCAGATGATGGCTATGAGCGTTAGCTTCAATGCTTTGCCTTCTGTCGCGTGGTACCTCAGTGGCTCAGGGAAGCCACCCAGCATAGCCTTCGCTATCTGTCCTCTGTACCACATGACTCCTCGTCAAGGGAAGAAATGGAGGACAGTGGAAAGAGGTCAAGGTAGGTGGATGGTGGGGAGCTCCTTCATCTCGCTCCAGTGAAAGGTCATCACATTTGAATTCCCCTAAGAGGAGTCAGTTCATAGACCAGAACTTTGTGTTGGAGGTAGACATGATATAATTTATTGTTTAATGAACAAATGGTGCTTTGGAATTAAATTACTTCCATATCACTGAAAGCATTAAAATCAAGAAGAGAAATAACAGTTATTAAGCATCTCCCATGCACCAGACTCTGTAGCAGATGCTTATATGTATCATTTCATTTACATCAGAACTCACAAGACCTGACTGTTTTATTCACCACTGTTATCACTTTGGCTTGGTGCAGTGCTTCCCACACAATGAGGATCAGAATAATGCTAAATGGATGAATGAATGCTTATTTTCTAGGTAAGAAAACAGAGATTCTGAGAGGTTGTGCAGCAGTCCTAGCCCTAGGGCTGGTACTGGAATTCGGACCTGGTCTGCCTGGCTGTGAAGCTCTGCGTCTCAGGCACCGCCCTTGCTACACTGTGTGCATGCTTCGGGTCATGGTGGGGCTGTGTGGTCGTCATGGGTATGGAGGCTTAGACAACCTAGTGAACTGTGCACAGACTACCTTTTGGCTCGTCTCTTCCTCTTTCTGCAGTTTCTAGCACTTTCTAGCTATGAAAACAGCACTTGCTGTTGCCTTTGCTGATAGTCCTTTCTCTTGAGTGCTGGTTGCTTCTTCCTTTTAGGACTTCTTGCCCTGACTCCTTGAAAGTGGGGCATATGCTCAAAAATAATAATACTAATAATAAAGAGGGACCAGCAGTTGGCGTAATGGCTATGCCACTGGACTCCCATGTAGTCGACTGCAATTTGAGTCCTGGACCCAGTGGCTTAAACTCATGCCGGGCACATGTGCTTGCGTGCCCAAGATCCCGAGAGGAGAATGGAGAAGAAGGAACTGTGGCGTGGCCATCCCCCCGGGGGTGATTTCTTGCTTTCTATCTCTCTGTCTCTCTCTGTCTTTCTGGTGAACACACATGCCCTATAGCAAAAACCTCTCCAAAAAAAAAATAGTGGGGTATTATTTGAAGTACTTCAGAAGACACACTTACATGATTTCAGAAATGTGAAGAACAGGGACCAGCAGGTGGCGTGATGGTTAAGGCATTGGATATTCCCACATGGCTGACCACGGTTTGATTCCTGGACCTGGTGGCTTGCTTTCTCACTTTCTTTCTCTCTCTCTACCTCTCTGTGTGTCCCTCTCTGGCCAAATTAAAAATAAAATGAATTAATAAAGTTAAATAATTAATTCTTTAAAAAAAAAAAAAAGAAATGTGAAGAACACTGGTTCCCATCCCCCTCTAAAGAAGCTAAAGTGGGACCAGCAGTTAGCCTAATGGCTATGTCGCTGGACTCCCATGTAGTCGACCGCAGTTCACGTCCTGGACCCAGTGGCTTAAAACTCACGCCGGGTGCATGTGCGTACGTGCCCAAGATCCAGAGAGGAGAATGGAAGAGAAGGGATTACAGCGTGGCCATCCCCCCTGGGGGGTGATTTCTTGCTTTCTGTCTCTCTGTCTCTCTCTGTCTTTCTGGCGAGCGCACGCACCGTATAGCAAAAACCTCTCCAAAAAAAGAAAAGAAAAAAAAAGAAGCTAAAGCAAAATATGAAGTTTTAAAATGTTACCTCCAGATGAGGTACAGTCCCATTACTAGTTCCAGAATAGGAATTGCCTCTTCAAATCTTAGAATGTCAGTGTTCTCATTCGGTTCAACTGCTTAGTCCTGTCCAGGGAACTAGTTGTTAGATCTTGAAAAAACAATAAAAGCTCTTGCTATGAAGACTTCCTACTTAGTATCTTCATATCAATATAGTCCATTGTGTAGATGTCTATGTGGGAATTTAGAATCCAGCACTTTGTTTCAGGCATTTTCCAGATGTAGGATTACAGAAATTTGGAAAGCAGAATCTTATGAAATAAAGTCCAAGGCAGGTACTCTGAGGCGGAATACCATTTGACTTTTGTTCTTTTTGAACAGTAAGATCTTTGCTGATAATATACATACTGACATAAGAAAACAATGATCTCCAAAGGGTATAAGCACTCTCTGGGAATATCTCTGACTCTAAAAGGCCATGCCAGGACTGTTTGAGAAAGAAAATTGATATGTGTCAAAAAGAGTTGCCTTCAGCTCTGTCAGAAAACACTTCGAGTTCCTTTTCATTCTCCTCCATGTCACTAGCTCTCCCCTGTCTGAGATTCACACCTATTGCTCAAACGCCCTGTGTGTTTAGACCAAACTATCACTGGACTTCTCTAGTGGGATTTCTTTGTTTTTATCGCCCGAGTGTGAGTCTCACCCTAGTAATCTGTTTTTTTTTTTTTTTTTTTTTTTTTTTTTGAGAAGGGGTTTTCCAAAATGGATGGTTTTGTTTTGCAAAACGTAACAGGATCCTTCCTGAAATATTTGTTTTGAATCCCAGAATGTAACCTTATACGCCCGATCATCTTCACTTAATAGAACTTAGCCTGTATCTTGGAGGCTCACGAGGTCTAGTCAGCCTATCCGTTTCTAGCCTACACCGGATCTAAGTGGTTCCATGTGGAAGTGACCTGAGCAACATTTTTGTTTTGTTTTGTTTTCCTACTTTTTGAGACTTCAGTGTGTATTCCTGACATGTACATATATAAATTATGTAACTGGTCGAGGATCACTCAGATGTAGTTCCTGGCTTAGAATTGCTTACCTCCTAACTCAAAGCAAACTGGCGAATGAATCCTTCTAAAACTCAAAGTGCTGAGAAATACAATAAAGCCTTCTTTACTTATCATCAGATCATTTCAAGCTCAGTGACAACTTTTAATATTCTTTTTATGACATGTCATCTCTATCACAAGTCAAAGGGGTCCCCCAAACAAAACAATAACATTGAGAGAAGACTTAATAAAGGCTCTTTCTATTAGAGAAGTTAGTTTTGGCCCCCAAACATTAGCTTTTATGGGTTCCTATAAAACCATGGCTATTTCTTAGCAGTAGCATTTTCCAAGCCTTGCAATGAACTTCTTGGTTATACCTAGTTATTTAAAATGCAGAATGGATGACTTTGTTGTCAGGGAAGATGGAGTAGACATATTTTTCATTATTCTTGCCACTAAATACAGCTAAAATCCTGATCATTAAGTTCTAGCATGAAAAACTCTTCAAGACAGAGAAAAGGAGGAAGAATAGTTAAGGACGTGAAGACCCAAGGAACAACATGGAGATGAATTCTCTGGGTTTTCATATATATATATATATATATATATATATATATATCACATATATTTTCCCCCTGAGTGTGATATACATATATGTGTATATGTACACTTAAACACATTTGTACATGTAGAACTAAAGAAGCCAGTCACAAGAACCAGCAGATGGTATGGTTCTGTTACTGGATTTCCACATCAACTGCTGTTCGAGTCCAGGACCCAGCGGCTTAAAACTCATGCTGGGCACATGTGCGTGTGTGCCCAAGATCCTGAAAGGAGAATGGAGGAGAAAGGATTGCGGCGTGGCCATCCCCCCCAGAGAGGGTGATTTCTCACTTTCTGTCTCTCCGGCAAGTGCACGCACCCTATAGCAAAAATCTGTCAAAAAAGAAGAAGAAAGAAGAAGAAGGAGAAAAAGAAGCAGCCAATCACCAAGAAATGCCAATGAGTACAGATATGAGATGCCCAACAAAAGCCCCTCTCTCTAGCTAAAGGACCAGGACAGATGCAGCTTAGCAACAAATTTAGATAAAAGTATTCTACTCCAATCACATTTGACAAAATAAACTGGGACCTTACCCTACCCATAACTGCAAAGACCTGGACTCCCATCCTCACGAGGCTACAGTGAGGTTCCCCACACCCTTGCCTTGATGGAGACAGAGAAGACCAAACAGGGAGCCGGGACTTTTCTCCCTGCCAGTTAGAGATGAGCCCCTCCCACTCGTGTGCTGTCAACAGAGACCACATGAGGAGAAGCATGGCAGCGCATATGTGGGCCAGAAGATGTACCTCAACAGATTTAAAAGAATTCAGATCATACAAACTATGCACTCCAACCACAGTGGGCCCAAACTACAAATCAATAACAGAAAAATAGCAGGAAAACCTTCACCCACTTGGAAACTAAACAACTAAGTAATCCATTGGTCAAGAGGAAATATTAATAAAAATTAAAAAGACATTGAACTGAATGAGAATGGAACTACATATCAAATTCCGTGGGATACAGTTAAGCAAGGCCAAGAAGAAAACTTATAGCATTAAACTATGCATACATTAATCTAAGCTCCCATCAAGAACCTAGAAAAAGAACAAAATAAACCCAGAGTAAGCAGAAGAAGAAAAATATGAAAGATAAAACAGAAATCGATGAAATTGGATACAGAAAAACAACTGAGAAAATCAATGAAACAAAGAAGTATTTCTTTTAAAAGATCAGTAAGATTGAAAAGAAAACTCTAGTAAGACTGACAAAGAACCAAGATGGAAGAAACAAATGAAAAATATCAAGAATGTCTTGGGGATGGCAGGGTAGGCCTGGGTGGGGAACTCCAGTGGAACATACAACCCCAGAGCCTCCATGCCTGGCTCAGATCATACCGTGAGTTTCCAGGTCCCTCTGGGCTCGTGTGACTCTCCTGCAGCTCCAGTGCAGAGGAAGCAGAAACTGCCAGCTAGCATCCTAGGGATGTGGGCTGCTTTAGAAAGACAGTTCCAATGTGCAGGTGATCAGGGACAGACTATCTGCTCTGTTGGAAACAGGGCAATCCCAGAGAGCTGTAGTTCTCTGACATGGGCAGTGTCCCAAATTAAGAGCAGGACAAAACGGACACAGGTGTTTCTTGATAAACTTTACTGAGGAAACCTTCTGTAGGTCGCTTTCATTTCAGGAGGGGTTGAGAGCTTTAGAAAGGGTCCAGGTGGTGGTGCAATCCTGATGCAGCTGAACCCAGTGGAAAAGGTGCCGGGTTCATATCCCGGGATCTCCCTGGGTAGCTCTGAAATCCAGGTTGGCTGGGACTGGGAGTAGATTGCAGCATAAGGACTTTCTCTCTCTCTCTCTCGGAAGAAAGAAAGAAATAAACTTTAAAAAGAAAGAAAGGAAAGTTCACTTCATAGATTAAAAAGAGAAAATACTGAGATAGTGTCTGGATAGCAAATATTCTACTGAGATGAGAGCATCCAGGCCCATTTGGCAGTCCCTGGCTGTTTGCAAGGGGGCAGACAAGCAGTTTGGGGGCATTTCAAAGCAAATTCCTTCATGTTAGAGGTGAGTGATTTTCTGTGGCTCATCATTTTCTGGAATAAATAAGGGTTGATGGGATGCTTATTTTTTTTTAATAATTATTTTATTTATTTTTTATTATTACTTTTTCCACATGAGTTTTCCCAGAGAAAGATAGAGAGAGAGGGAAGGTGAGAAAGCAAGCCGCCAGGTCCAGTACTTGAAGTACAGTCGACCATGTGGGAATTCCAGCGCCTTAACCACCACGCCACTTGGTAGTCTTGATGGGATGCTTTTCTAGAGTCAAACTGCCATAGTATCTCCTATCGGGGGACAGGGCAGAGAGGCAGCCACGTGCCAGTTTCTCAGAAAAAGTCCAGACCAGGAAGCCTTTGACCAGGGAACCAGAGACCTAAGTTCTAGGCCTGGCTATTCACTAACTAGACAGGTCTCTCAGGATCTGCTTATTACCAGTACATTAACAGGGCAAGACCACCCCAAGAATGTCAAATTGCTCATCTCTGAGCCAAATCCAACCTGCAATTTGTGTTTTCTTTTTCTTTTTCTTTTTTTAGTTTTGTTGTAAGCCACGTAAGCTGGTGGGAGAGACAGAGATAGAAGGAAGGTGGGAAATCACCCCCCTGGGGGATGGCCGTACTGCAATCCCTTCTCTTCCATTCTCCTCTCAGGATTTTGAGCACGCATACACATGCCCCTTTCATGTCTTTCAAGCCACTGGACCCGGGACTTGACCTGCAAAGTTGGTCTTGTGAGATCCAGATGCCTTAGCCACCACGCTACCTGGCTGACCATGCAATTGTGTTTTCTGAGGCCTGCAGGTTGTTATTAAGATGTCTGTTTGTGAGACCAGCAGAAGGCATAGTGGTTATGTGACTGGATTCCCACATGGTAGACTGTGGTTGGAGTCCTAGACTCAGACTTGAAAATCATGCCAAGTGTGCGTGCGTGCATGCTTGCCCAAGATCCCAGGAGGAGAATGGAGAAGATGTTTTGGCATGGCTATCTCCCCTGGTGGGTGTCTTCTCACTTTCTTTTTCCCTGTCTCTGTCTCTGTCTCTGTCTCTCTCTTTCTGACAAGCACACATACCCTAAGGCAAAAACCTCAAAGGACAACAAAAAAGGATCTATTCTCATGTCTTCAGGGAGGGAGTGCATTCTGTGATCCACAGTCCCTCTGCTCCGTGCTGGGTTATACCTCCAGTTCCTGCCCTTACGGAAGCTGCAGGCTGAGTCTGCAGCCCTGAACTGGTAACACGGGTACCCTCCCGGGACACCCTTCTGTGATTCCATGATTCTCAAAGGCACTTCTCGCTTCAGCTGCTTCCCACAGTCACCGCTCACCACCCTACATAAATATTAGACACTCCAGCTTCTTAAATCAGTTATTCCTTTCAGAACACTGAAGAGAAGTGATAGGATTTGCTACCTAAAAGGAAAGGAACAGATCAACAAGCATGCGTACCAAAACCTGCCGTGCAGGCCTAAAACCTGAGGCCCACCTGATCTCTCCCAGCTAAGATGGTTGATAAGGACCAGCAGGGTCAAGGAGGCTCATGTTCCAAGTCATCCCTTTCCAAGGCAGTGAAGATGCAGCTCAACCCAGCTCTGTACACCAACCCCAGGCCAAACAGAGCAGAAGAAACACCCACCAACCCTCTCCACCAAGTAGCCAGCATCGGGGTCAGTATCTCAGAAAGGCAAATCCTTCCCCTCATGCACTTGTGCCCAGGAAACAGTTGCTCTGTCCCTAATTTGGGGCCCGGGCACTGTTGTGCTGTTGGAGACATCCACCCCATCCTCAGACCACGGACCAGATAAATGGAGTTGAACTGACTTCAAAGCCTACATTGAGCAGAGCCATCTGTGACTCATTCCTGAGCCGGCTCTTTTCTAGTTATGAAACCAGAGAGGTCCAGACAGACACAGATCGGGAGAACTGGCTTGTGTTCTTTAAAAAAAAAAAAAAAAAAAAAATCCAAACCTTTACAGTATTGGGGTAATTATGGCTTTCATAGTGTTGATTACTTTAAGCTGTCAGTAATTTGAATCCTTTTGAGAGTCAGTGACCAACTTTTTGTAATTGCATTCTATCTTCCCACTTCCAGCCCTAAGTAAAGAAAACCAAATCCTAAACTCAGAGGGTCATCTAAGTGCCATGCCTGGGCACTGTTGTTAAACCTGGAATGCTACATAGAAGACCCATCTCCTTCTCAACATCCTTTGGGACTCATCACATACTTGCTTTAGTCTTACTAGGAAATGCCCACTGGGGCCGGCAGGTGGCATGGTGGTTAAAGCTCTGGATTCCCTCATAGCTGACCATGGTTTGAGTTTCCAACCTGGTGGCTTGCTGTCTCACTTTCCCTGTCTCTGATCAAATTTAAAATAATAACATTAAATTAAAGAAATAATTTATTAAAATAAAATGCCCTTTAATTTCCTACTTGAATTATTTTTCTAAAAAAACATATCCCTTGTTATTGGGCAAAAGATTGTAACCAGAATTTTGCCACTATAAATGCTGCAGTAAACCTCTTTAGCTATAAATTTTTATCTGCATTTGTGATTGTTTTCATAAGACCTATTCCCCAGAAATATAATCAACTGTGCATCAAAGAATAGAATACAAAAATGTTGATGTTCTTAATGCATTTCAGAAGATTATAGCACCCTTTCACCATTATCAATACTTTTTTAAACTTTATTATTTTGGAGACCAGCAGTAGACATAATGGCTATGTCGCTGGACTCCCATGTAGTCAACTGCGGTTCAAGTCCCGGACATGGTGGTTTAAACTCACACCAGGTGAATGTGCGTGCATACCCAAGATCCTGAGAGGAGAATGGAGGAGAAGAGACTGCGGCATGAGCATCCCCCCTGGGGGGTAATTTCTCGCGTCTATCTCTCTTTCTCTCTCTGTCTTTCTGGCGATTGCACGTGCCCTATGGCAAAAACCTCTTAAAAATAAACTTTATTATTTTGATAAGTAAAAAGGAAAATCTTATATTTGTGCTAATTTACTTATTTACTTATTTTGAGAAATTTTGCTATACAGCATGTGTGTTTGCTGGAGAAACAGAGAGATGGAGAGACTGAAAGTAAGTAATCACTCTCCATGGGTGATGGCCACATCACAATCCCTTCTCCTCCATTCTCCTCTCAGGATTTTGGGCATGCACGCACACACACCTGGTGTGAATTTCAAGCTACCAGGTCCAGGACTCGAACTGTGGTTGGCCATGTGGGAATCCAGTGGCTTAATCACTATGCCACCTCCTGACCCCAATATACTTTAATTACCAGTTAAAGTAGTTGTTTTCAAATCTTTATTTGCAATTTGCATTTTTTCTTTTCTTTTCCTTTCTTTTTTTTTGGAGAGATTTTTGCTATAGGGTGAGTGCACTAGCCAGTCAGACAGAGAGAGACATAGAGATAGAAAGCGAGAAATCACCCCCCAAAGGGGATGGCCACACCACAATCCCTTCTCCTCCATTCTCCTCTTGGGATCTTGTGCATGCATGCACACGCACCCGGCATGAGTTTAAGCCATGGGGTCCGGGACTCGAACCGTGATCAACTACGTGGGAGTCCAGCGACATAGCCATTACGCTAACTGCTGGTCCCTGCAATTTGCATTTTTATCTCTTCTTAAAATAGACATTGTACAAGCCTGTGAACTGAGGCTAAGGATGATTATGAGATTCCAGGGGCAAAAATACTCTTATCTCCAAGGACAGAGGGTGGCACAGCAGCAATATAACCAGACCAACTTGGGAAGGGCCTCTCTCTCCACACCAGACACATGGCACATGCCCACCATCTGAGCTGGCTGAGGCTACAGATAAAGACCCTATTTGGGGGTTCCTGTCTCTCTGTCTTTCTCTCTCTCTCTCACATGGAAAGAATACACACACCTAGAAAAACTCTATTTTCTCTCTCTCTCTCTCTCTCTCTCTCTCTCTCTCTCTCTCTCTATATATATATATATATATATATATATATATATATATATAGTCTCCCCTTGGTGCAGACCATCTGATGACAAGAGCAGTGGGGGTTCTGGAACGCTAGCTGAACTAGGACATCCAAACAGATCTAGGCTGATCTCCACTCCTGGCTATATTAGCTATTTATTGCTACCTAACAAATTACCCTTATAAAGGCAAATCAGTATGCCATGTCTCTATAGGTACCAAGATTAGACAGTGAGACTCCATTTGGTTTGCTACTCCAAACAAGCCAACTGCAGGGACATCAGCAGTAGAGGTGATTCTCCACCCCAAGTCCCAGAGGGAGATGTGGTGGACCCAGATGGCAACTATGCACAGCTAAGGAACGCAGGGCCAGGAGGGCAGCACCTCTAAAATCAACAGTAAATGAGCCAATCGCCTTCCACTGGGGAGTGAGTGAGTGGTGCAATAGCCACACTGTGGTTGCCTTGACTGGCTTAATTGTCCACATGACCAACTACAGATACAGCTCAGGATCAGAAGACCCAGAGGCCTCACATTTTGGCACATTCGGCAAGGACATGCAGAGACCATTCGGGCCCATGCTAGACTGCCTTTTCTCAATATGGAGCCCTGCTCTTCCACCGCCCCACCCACAAGCTGCTCTCCCAACCCCAGCCCAGCCCTGAGAACTTGCCTAAATTTCCCTAGGAGAGGTTCATTTTCAGGCCCCAGCAAATGCCTCTTTGTCCTGCAGGCAATTCATTTCAACTGCCAGAGCTCAAAAAGTTCTTGCCCAGGGACCAGCAGTTAGCGTAATGGCTATGTCGCTGGACTCCCATGTAGTTGACCGCGGTTTGCGTCCCCGACCCGGTGGCTTAAAACTCAACGCCTGGGCGCGTGTGCGTGCATGCCCAAGATCCCGAGAGGAGAATGGAGGAGAAGGGATTGCGGCGTGACCATCCCCCCTGGGGGGTGATTTCTCGCTTTCTGTCTCTATGTCTCTCTCTGTCTGTCTGGCGAGCGCACACGCCCTATAGCAAAAATCTCTCCAAAAAAAGGAAAAAAACATGTTCTTGCGCAGTGCTGAGAACTGGGCAGAGGTGTTCCCACTTGGGACTGCACAAATGCCCACACAGTCTACTGCAGGCCAAGCAAGGTCAGTGGGCAGTCGTAAATGCCACCCTGACACGGCCAACACCAGAGCTGAGCCTAATTGGATCTCTGTTTGGTGCAGCTGGTTCTCAGACTCTGGGTGCCCAAGGAGCCTCAGGGTAGGGATGGAGGCTCAGCCCCTTCCTCATGACCCATCAGGTGTGTGGGAAGAAAAAGGCATTAAGAAATGGGCCCCCTGGGAACCAGCAGTTAGCGTAATGGCTATGTCGCTGGACTCCCACGTAGTCGACCGCGGTTCGCGTCTCGGACCCGGTGGCTTACAACTCACGCCGGGCGCGTGTGCGTGCGTGCCCAAGATCCCGAGAGGAGAATGGAGGAGAAGGGATTGCGGCGTGACCATCCCCCCTGGGGGGTGATTTCTCGCTTTCTGTCTCTATGTCTCTCTCTGTCTGTCTGGCAAGCGCACGCGCCCTATAGCGAAAAAACCTCTCCCCCCCCCAAAAAAAAAAGAAATGGGCCCCCTGACATTGTCCTTAGTACAGGGTTTGCATTTAGTCTCAGGAGGAACCCATGGGGCCTGGGCAGTGATTAACGTAATGCTAACTCCAGGGGTCTGAAAGCCTAAACTCCAGGCTGTGAAGGACTTAAGTATGTGCATGTGTATGTGAGACACCAGCATGGAACAATATGGAGCAAGAAAATCCAGAGCATTTATCCTTTTTCTCTAAGACATTATGTTTGAAGATGACCTTCCTGTTTCAGAATATTATCTAAGCCAGGACCACAATTTCTCCACAGTGGATGAGACCAGATTCCCAGTGAGAAATTTTGTTTTTTGTTTGTTTTTGTTTTTATTTGTGTGTGTGTATGTGTGTGTGTGTGTACGGTTGGTGGTATGATTTAGGGATAATTTCATGAAACAAGGGGTTTATACATCCCTTCACTAGAAATTAAAGAACTCTGGCTATACTGTTGCATATCAGTGATATTCAAACAAAGTAACAGAAAAGGAAGTATTCTAGTCTACACTGAAAGATTGAAACATCTTTGGGAGGCCTGTTCTGTGTTGTGGTGGGTAGGGTAGCTTTATGCCACATAGCTTACCCCACAGTTCGAGTTCTGGTCCCAGCAGCTTGAAAAACATTCCAGGTGTGTGTGTATGTGTACATGCCAAAAATTCTGAAGGGAGAAATGAATGAAAGAGAAGGGATTGTAAAATGAACATTTCCCATGAGAGGTGCTTTCTCCTCTCTCTTTGTCTCTGTCTCTCTTTGGTGAGTGCAGGAGCTCTCTGTAAAAATTAAAAAAGAAAAATCTTTGGGCTTCAATGGTATTATACAAAAGCATGTGTGATAAAACACCATTAGGCATGTTTGTTTGACTAAACTTTAGAATTTAGTGACTAGTGCCCCATTAAAAGTTTGCAGTTAGATACTTCAGCCAGTAACTATTAATAGAATATATTTTCCCATTCTTTCCTTGATCACATTGTTTCTGATCAGAGGTCTGCTGTTAGCCTGATGGGATATCCTTTGTAGGTAACTTGCTGTTTCTCTCTTGCCAGTCTTAGTATCTTGCCTTTGTGGTTTTGGGCAATCTGGCTATAATGTGTCTTGGAGAAGATCTTGGGTTGATTCTATTTGGGGTCCTTTGTATTTTTTGGGACTGGATCTTTGAATGCCTCTTTAGGTTTGGAAAGTTTTCTTGCAGGATTTCATGGAATAGATCATCAATGCCCTTATGAGTCTCTTTGCCTTCTAGGATACCAATTATCCGGATGTTTGGACATTTGATGGTATCTAGCATTTCTCGTATATTATCCTCATCTTTTTTTGGGCAATTTTCTCAGTCTTCGAGGTGGATTTTTCTAGACCAGTGATTCTATTATCTACATCTGAGATTAGATTTTTTTCTGTATGATCTAATCTGCTTTTAATACTTTCAAGGGAGATTTTTGACTTCCTATATTATATCCTTCATCTCTAACAGGTCCATTTGATTCTATTTTATAGTGTGCATTTCTCCTTTTAGATCTTGCAAGAATTTCCTCACCTCCTGGAACTCATCAACTCCTTTCTTCTGCCTCTTCTGCAGTTCTTTGTCTCCTCTTCCATCTCTGTTAGCTTTGTCACCATGAATACTCTATAAATTCTTTATCAGACGTTTCCATGAATTTCATTGTCCTGTCTGAGGATGAAGAGGAGTTATTCTTTTCCCTTGAAGGAGAGGTATTTTCTTGCTTTCCCATATTTTTTGTGACCCTGTGGTGATTTCGTATGATTAAGCCACTATGCAGTATATTCTAGATGGGAAATCACACTTTGTACGCTATGACGATGCTTAGGGAATGGGTATAAATTAATTAATTTTTAAAAAGTTTCAGAAGAAAATTACAGTGCACTTGTAACTAGATTTCAGCTTTGTCCATATTTTTAGTGTAAGGTTTTGTGAATCAATAAAATGTGAGAAAAAAAGTTTAGTGTGGAAGGGAGAGACGGGAAAGGTTTGGAAAGAAAAAACAAGTAAAAGTATGCTTAATTGACACACAAAAAAATGAAAGGCTTTTTGCTGTTAAGTTACAGAGTAATATCTTTGGTTTGACTGACATGCATAGTATTTGTGCTGGAAAAATAAATGTACAATGTAAAGACGTGATTAAATGTAACTAAATTAATTAAAAAAATAGAATGTACATTCCCCAAAGGTTCAAGAGGTAGGTGATAGATATTCATAATGGGACACTGAGCACTGATGCAGGGAAGTTAGCCATGAAGGTGGCCCTTTCCTGCTGTGCCCAGCATCCAGAACAATGCCAAGTACAGTGCCAGGTACACAGTCTAAGACTCAGTAAACCTTCGTTAAATTGACTCATCAATAGCTGCAGAAGGATGGCCTAGACCCTGTTATATCACATGAACTAAAACAAACAAACAAACAAAATTAAAAATAATAGGGAACCAGCAGTTAGCGTAATGGCTATGTCGCTGGACTCCCACGTAGTCGACCACGGTTCTCGTCCTGGACCCGGTGGCTTAAAACTCACGCCGGGCGCATGTGTGTGTGTGCCCAAGATCCTGAGAGGAGAATGGAGGAGAAGGGATTGCGGTGTGGCCATCCCCTCTGGGGGGTGATTTCTCGCTTTCTGTCTCTATGTCTCTCTGTCTGGTGAGCGCACGCGCCCTATAACGAAAACCTCTCCAAAAAAAAAAAAAAAAAAGAAAACAAAATTAAAAATAATATGTCTAGTATGATACTTAAAAAAATTTTCTTTTAAAATTTCAGCATTTAGAAGAACATAGAAAAAAAAAACTACTGAAAGGTTATACTGGACACTGTTAATAACTGTTACCTCTAAGGACTTCCACTGACTTCAGGTAAAAGAATGACCATATTTAGCATAATTTATACTTTTTCATTGTTCAATTAATAAAGCAAGTTTGTATCTTTTTGTTGTTGTTGTTAACTTTATTTATTTCTTTCATTTGAAGCATTGATCCTTCTTCTCTAAGATATTATGTTTGAAGATGACTTTCTCATTCCAGAATATTATCTAAGCCAAGATCACAGTTTTTCCACAGTGGGTGAAATCAGGTTCTCTTCTTGCTGAGGGAATTTTTTTTTAAGAAAAAAATATTTTATTTGGGGCCAATAGGTGGCATGGTGGTTAAGGCTCTAGATTCCCACATGAAATCCCTGTGGTTGGAATCCCATACCTGGCAGTTTGCTTTCTCATTTTTTCTCTCTGTCTCTCTCTTTCTTATTCTGGTCCAAATTTTAATAATAATAATAATGATGATGATGATGAATAAAATAATTTTAAAAATATCTTAGATGTTTTATTCATGAGGGAGAGAGAGTCCAGAAAGAGTCAGGAACTTTGCCATGCTGTCAGTGACAGATGCACACATAGATACACTTGGCATATTCAGGTTCACTTGGGAATTGAACCCAGTACTTTCCCATATGGCTCCAGGATCAGTGGTGCTCTATTGCCTGCATGGCTGAGGTTATTGTTTTTAGTTTAAAAAAAAAAAAAAAAAGATTAGAGACCAGCAGATGGTGTAATGGCTAGCTGGGCTCCCATGTAGTCAACCATGGTTCGAGTCCCAGACCCCGTGGCTTAAACTCAACGCCGGGCGCGTGTGCATGTGTGCCCAAGATCCCGAGAGGAGAATGGAGGAGAAGGGATTGTGGCGTGGCCATCTCCCTCTAGGGGGTGATTTCTCACTTTCTGTCTCACTGTCTCTCTGTCTTTCTGGCGAGCGCACATGCCCTATAGCAAAAACCTCTCAAAAAAAAATATATATATATATACACACACACAAGCCCTCTAATACATGATTTGATTTTTAAAATGTTAAACTTTTATCAGAAGAGAAACCAAGGTTTAGGACAGTGCATCATAGCTGCATAATTTCATAGCCAATCAAATAATCTCTATCCACCAGGCCAGTGGTAAGTTACTATCTCTCTGTCATCTATCATTTATCTGTTTATTTATAAATTTTGCCAAGGGCTTGTGAACTTTCCAGAGAGACAGAGATAGGGAGAGGGAGGAAGCACCCTTCGTGGGGAATGGTCATGCCACAATGTTTTCTCCTCCATATCTCTCTCCTTTCAGGACTTTGGGCACCCCTGCATATGTGCCCAGTGTGTTTTTGAAGCCACTGGGTCTGGGATGCAAATGACACCATTGGCCATATAAGAGCAAGCTCCCTTAACCACCAAGCCATGTGGCCCAGTTACTTTTAAAATGCTATAAAAAAGTAAGTTAGAATGTTAAGAACTTCATTGGTTTCAAAATTTATTTATTCAACAAATATTTATCGAATGTTTTGCTTATCTTATGGGCTTTTAAGTAAAACAGGGACAATATGGTGAAAGAAATAGGGCTCTAGGTGGATTTTTTGAAAGTCAGTTTCTGCAAAATTGGAATCTTAAACTGTGGCATTTTCTTGTCAAGGCTGGTTGTTACAGCCTATTCTTCATCTCGGTAGTTTATTTCTATCCCGTTTCATGGGTAGAAGGCCCATTTAACAGGATGTGGTCATGGGATGTTTTTCCTGCAAATTTATCATAACTGCAACTGTAGATACAGAACAATCTAGACACTCAAAGAAAATAAACCTTCTAATGAGGACTCAAACTAACTGCCTCAGGGAATTGCTCTTTTTGGTTGTATTTTAAGGCCATTAAAATATTTGTTTAGTGATTTATTCTTCCTGTAGACAGATGTAGGGATTGGTCTATTTTTCACGTTACGGTGGAGTTTTCTTTTTAAATATTCTCCTTGGCCTTGTGGTGAAATGTGCATTATGATACTTCCTCATAGTGACACACGCAAAAGCGCTATTCATCAAACCGTATTTTCAAGCATACTTGTCGTTATTCTTTCAAGTCCATGAATAGAGGAAAGCCCTTTACTCTTTCCACAATAGAAAAAGAATCAAAGAAATGGTACAATTCCTGACAGACGTGCACTTGGACTTTCAGAACAGGCAGCCATGTTTCCCATAAAGTTCTCTTTTGTTCTCTTACCTTCTCCCTTTCCCCCCCACAGTATGCATAACTGTATTGGGTCTGATACTAAATCAAGGTAAATGAGACGTGACCTATTAAAAAGGAAATGAATAATTCGAGCAAGGGGAAAATTGCATTCTTGGCTAGAAGCATGAATGTCATGACTTGAATGTGTAGGCTTATTCTGCCACTTTGTTACATGGTTTAGCTTTTGGGTGGCATGTCTTCCATCATCAAAATTACCACGCAGTCAGCAAAAAAAGCCAAATCATGCCTTGGTGCTATCTACTTGCTATTTTTTCAAGATTCTTTTTAATGGAGTTTTTAAAATTAATGGATGTGTATATAGCAGACCAGTTAGAATAGTTCTTATTAAATTCCCTAGAACCTGATCTAAGTCAGACCTTCAATGATCTGTATGAGCAGACACGGGTCAATGTTTCATGGGTATTACCTGATCACGTTAGACTTCCTTATGTCTCCTAAGTTCCAGGAAAGTCAGCCTTGTCCTTTCTTGCAGACAGCGAAGGAGGATGTCTGGTTGAGAAAGAGCATATTAAGAGCCTGGCATTTGTATTGGGTCATCAAAACAGTTCTGACGTATTTTTCTATGCAAAAATGCCTCATGACTTTTCTCACTACTGAGTAGAATATCTACCTTCCCAGAGATCTTGTCTGAAAGTACAGTCTACAAATTGGAAGTGTCACATAAGCATATAATGTTAATAATTGCGATAATTATAATCAAGATGAAGACAACCTATCTGTACTTCTTGATTACATAAAGATGTTTTCCTTAGAAATGTGTCTGCTAATTACAATGCTTGGTATTAAATTTTGATTTGCTGTCTCCCTTTTCACTTTTCATGATTAATAAACAACAGTATGACAACTTTCCAGGCAATTTATAATAGCCCCAAACTGGAAATTACTCCAACGTCTGGTAGTAGGAGGGTGGACGAGCAAGCTGTGGTACACCAATAGAAAAGAGCTAACTACTGACACACACTGCCTTTCCACGCGGCCAGACGCACGTTCAGCTGGCCTCTGCCTGTCCGGGTGATTGAGAAGGGCCTTTGAACGCCGACACAAAGGAATCTCAGAAACATTATATTGATTAAAAAAAAAAAAACCTGACACAGGCCAGCCTGTGGCATGGTGGTTAAGGTGGTTCTACTCCCAAACTAGTGGCCTGAAAAACATGCTGGGTGCATGTGCACGCATGCCCAAAATTCTGAAAGGAGGGAGAAATGAAGCAGAAGGGATTGTGGCTTGATCATTCCCTTTGGGGGGATACTTTCTCATTTTTCCTTTCTTTCTCTGGTGAGCACACACGCCTTTTGGCAATCAGACAAACAAAAACCAAACCAAAACAGGCACTAGAAAGCACATACTGGGGGCTGGCAGATGGTGTGGTGGTTAAGGGTGCTGGACTCCCACATGGCCAACCATGGTTCAAGTCCTAGACCTGGTGGCTTGCTTTCTTGTGATTGTGAGGTCGTCATGAGGGGGCAACATTTATCAACTCTAATGACTACATTCAAAATGGGAGTGTTTTATTGTGTCATAAATCTATCTCAATAATGTTGATTTTTAAACAAGAGCTAAAAACATCAATAAAAAAACCTTGGTCTTAGACTATTTCTCTGAATCATTGAAAGTGCCCAATCTGAAAGGATGTACACCAAACCAGGAGTCATGGTTACTCCAAGGGAGCAGGATTTGGGGAGAGGGATGAGAAGACTGTAATATATTTTCCTTTGTTTATTTATGCTTTTCTTCTAAATAGGCACTACCTTCTGCTAAGAGGAAAGAGAAAGGAGAAAAATGTAAAACCCTGAATAAAATTATAGTACGCTAAGAGAAGTCACCCCTTGCTCTTAATGTGCTTACTTTTATTGGTATGAGTGTAGCTGTATGAAGGGGTCTTCAAAAAGGTCAGAGAGGCCCAGCCTGGTGGTGGCACAGTAGGAAACCCAACTACCATTCTGGAAGCCACATGGCTGATCCCAGGTCAGATTCCTGGGTGATCTTGAAAACATACCAAGTACATGCACACATGCCCAAGGTCCCGATGACCTGCAGGGCTGAGGAAAGGACATCCCAGTGGGACAAAAATCTTGTCAAGGGTGCTTTTCTCTCTCACTCTCTTTTCATGCACATGCATCCTATCATGGATAAAATAAATAATTTTCTTAGAAGTTTATGCAAAATGTGTATTTTATATATATATATATATATATATATATATATATATATACACATACATACATAAACAAACAACTATGCCTGAATTTCAAGATTTGGGGGAAGGGGCACCAAAATAAACTTGTACTTTAATTCCATTTTTCCGTGAACTTTCTGAAGTCCCTACACGTGTGGTTGTTGTGTGGTTAGATTAATATCATACTATGGGTTTGCAAAGGACTTAGGTTTTATAGTCTCCCTGGTGTGCAGGTTGGAAGTTAGTCATCTGGGCTGGGGTGTGTTTGTGAGGGCACAGAAGACAATAATAAGGAAACAGCCAGTTGGTCCCTGGAATGGCTGAGGGAGGTTCTAACAGCATACATAACTTTCCAGGGTTCCTAAAGAGCTTCCCTGATTTTACAGAGATTCTTCTTCACTGTGTCCTTCCTTCCATGACCTTTAGTATTTCTTTTAAAAAGATGGCCCATCTCAGCTGAGTGAAGGAGAACCAAAAACACGTTTTTGCTGTTTCATTCATTCTGTCACTGAGTTTCAGAGAAACGGAGACCAGGATGTCTTCAACAGCCAGACTGGTGGTGAACAAAAGCATTAAAATGAGGCATGAAGAGCAAAGGCTGCTTAAACAGACCCTCCCCCAACAGTTCTTCTTCCAGGATTTTGTGTGACAACTGTGCGGGGAGACCGGGGAGAGATGCTCAGTCCTGATCACATATACCGCAGAAAGGTGAAGTGTAAAGACTGCTGGCAGGACAGCGTGCCTTTCCACGCGGCCAGACGCACGTTCAGCTGGCCTCTGCCTGTCCGGGTGAGTGAGAAGGGCCTTTGAACGCCGACGCTTGTGGTCCGGCAGGGCCTGTGACTGCCTGACCGTCTGTGTATGGTCCACTTTGGAAACAGAAACTTCCCTGGTGGCATGGGAAAGGAAACACTAACCTAATTCTGAAAGGGTAACTTTAAACCAAAGCCCAACCAAGAGAGTGGGAGAGAGGCTGCCAGCTGAGGTCGGCCAAAATAAAAGTCCCATTGTCCATGGCTGGTCCCTAGCCACACGCCGCACTGCCTTGGCCTGTGGTCCACACTGACACTCCTCTCGGACCCTGGAGAGCACATTCCAGGGCAGCAGCCTTCATCAGAAACTGCCACAGAGGACTCACCCTGGAGGCGTGGTGATGCCAGATGTGGGGAGGTTATGATGGGGACGTTCACTAAACACAAACGGAGCTGTCAACCTGCCAGAAAACCAGAAGGATGGATCTGGCAGTGTTGGGCCCGCGGGTGGGTTAAGAACGGGAGGAGGCGGGATGGTGGTGCAGTGGTAACATGAGGCTCTTTGCTCTTCCGGCCTGGCCTTCATGGAAGGGTCCAGGTTCTCCTTTAGCGATCTCCCTGAGTATATCATGCACTCCTGTGCCCATGACCCAGGGCCGACTGCGGGCAGGACACAACGTCAGGAACCTGTTGAGGTTTCTCTCTCAGAAATAAATAAATTCTCTTTCTTTCTTTCTTTCTTTCTTTCTTTCTTTCTTTCTTTCTTTCTCTCTCTCTCTCTCTCTCTCTCTCTCTCTCTCTCTCTTTCTTTCTTTCTTTCTTCTTTCTTTCTCTTTCTTTATTGAGAGAGATTTTTGCTATAGGGCACTTGTGGTTGCCAGAGACACCCAGAGAGACAGAGAGACAGAGAGAGAACACACCCCCCAGGGGGATGGCCATGAACCGTTCCTTCTCCTCCCTGTTCCTTTCAAGATCTTGGGCACACACGCACACACACACACATGCACCTGGTGTGAGGTTTAAACAACTGAATCTGAGACTCAAAATATAGTCAACTATATGGGAGTCAAGTGAAGTAACCGTTGTACCATTTGCTGGTCCCAATCAATAAATGTTAACAAGAAGAGGGGAGGTGAGAAAGGCAAGCTGTCCCACCTCAGCTAGACTGAGGACAGCAAGCCTGCCTCCAGTAGTGAGTCCAAGTCCTCACAGATCTTAGTGACCTACAGGCTGAGCGTCTTCCCAGGGCTCTAGGACCTCCACTGCCAGAGCTGGCTATCTAGGGCACCTGTTTGCTTAATAACGATCCCTTTATTGAAGAATAGAAAGTCCCACTCAAAACATTGTATTGTAGAAGAGTGGATAGACCACTGACAGAAAGATAAATTAAAAAGAAGCTATGGCATGAGCCAGGAGCTGTGCCTTTGGTCTGTAACTTTGGGTGTCACTTGTCAGTTTTGTTTTTTTCCTCTTTTTTGAGAGATTTTTTGCTATAGGGAACGTGTGCTTATCAGACAGACAGAGACAGAGAGACAGAGAGACAGAAAATGAGAAATCACCCCCCAGTGGGGTTGGCCATGCCACAATCCCTTCTTCTCCATTCTCCTCTCAGGATCTTGGGCATGCATGCACACATGCCTGGCGTGAGTTTTAAGCCACCAGGTCCGGGACTCGAACTGTGGTCGACTACATGGGAGTCCAGCGACATAGCAATTACGCTAACTGCTGGTCCCCCAGTTTTGGTTTTGATACCACATAGATGAAGGAGTTGGGCCCTGCATCTACCGTCCCTTCTAGATCTGGTGTTCCTAGTCTCAGCACGTGCTCCTGGGACCAAAGAAGTGGGTTTCCTTAACTGCCCCTCCCTCCCTCTGGTCATCGTAAACTCACAACTGCTTTCTAAAGAGCTCTAGGTTTCCACCTTGGGAATTCACCCTCTTGACTGGAATCTATTCACACCATAGAGGAGTGGAGCTAGGAGAGCTTAAGGGTTCTGAAGGTTGGGGCGGGAAGGTTCTGTCATCAGAGTGACGAAAACCCAAGGAGAGGGGTCTGGCATGCTGAAGACAGGCTTAGAAGACTGCAGCATCATACTTGTATCCTTCTTTTTCACCTTCAGCTAGAAGAGGAAAAATGGAAGTCATTTCCAGAATGTCAGAACATTCTTAAAAACATCCTTCGTTATGGATGGGCTGCATTCCCAGAGGACATGTTCATCTGAGCGTGCTCATGTATGTGCTACCAGGAAGTGCCCTGGGCTAGCATTCCAGCCTGGGTTTTGGCCTCAGCTTTGGCTAACTACTCTGTTGCCTTGGTAGGATCCTGGCACCTCTCTGGGCCTCAGTTTCCTTGTCTGTAAAGTGAGGGGCTAGGTGACATGATTTCCGAAGGCCCTTGAAGATATTCTCTGATGATAGGAGCATGAACCATCCTTGGTGCACCCTGCTCTGCCACTCTGTCCTATTTTCTCATCCTTTGTCAGTTCCTAGAGAAGGGTTGGTGGGAACTGACAGTGAGTTGTTGCCTTTGGAGCCACCAAAAAAGCAGAGCAGTATGAGGGGAACTCAGACACCTGGCCTTCAGCTGTCCTTTGCTCTAATCCATGCCTTTTCCCAGCAGCACAGACAGGAAAAATGGAGGACAGGGCTGACTTTATGTCTGTGAGCTCTTGGAGGGCCCCACACTTGGTTTAATGCCTTTCCATTGCCATCTGGAAATTTAAAATAACTTTTTAACAAAAGCCCTGCATTTCCATTTTGCACTGAGCCCAGGAAACGATGAAGCTGGCACCGGCAGGGGTCTTTCTATTGAGCAGTTACCTGGATCAGGAGCCAGTGGGGACAGATCTGTGACATTACTACATTGTTATAGATGTCAGGTTCATATTCTGTGGGGCAAAGTGGGGTGAGTGAACATAGCTAAATATATGGAGGTGCCAGCATGTAACAGTGGAAATATGCTGGTAACTCTTAAGTAGGGACTTTTAAACAAACAAACAAAAAAAACACAACAAAGGCATAGGCCTATTATGAGAAGATACAAACATGCACGTGTATATAAGTCATACCCACACACATAGAAAACCTTTGAATGGCCAGAGAGTCCTTGAGCAATTTAAAGTCAATAGTGAGGAGCCAGCAGGTGGCATGGTAGTTAAGGCGCTGGACTCCCACATGGCCAACTGTGATTTGAGACCCAGACCTGGTGGGTTACTTTCTCACTTTCCCTTTCTCTCTCTGGTCAAATTAAAGTAATAATAATAAAATTAAATAATTTTATAAAAGATCAATAGTGAATCAAATGTTAATTTGCATATGTTTTGAACTATATCAATCCATTCGAAGACCCTGCTAAGACATTTAGACTTGGAAGAATTTATGGTGGTGACTGTGTGTGTGTGTGTGTGTGTGTGTGTGTGTGTGTGTGTGTATGAGTGGGGAGGAGGTAGTTTTATTTTGGAGTTTTATTTTAGACAAGTTCTCACTCTGTCTGGATCCTCCTGCCCCAGCCACCTGCCAGGGGTGATGTTTAAAAAGAATATGACGCAGGAGTCAGGACATAAACCTGTCAGGACCATCATTTGGGCAGGAGTTTATAACTTGTCTATGCTCCAATCAGAATGGAGCATAGGACTTCACACGTGCATTACGATCACTGTCTTTCCCTTTCTCTTCCTTCCTTTCTCTTCCTTCCTTCCTTCCTTCCTTCCTTCCTTCCTTCCTTCCTTCCTTCCTTCCTTCCTTCCTTTCTTTCTTTCTTCTTTCTTTCTTCTTTCTTTCTTTCTTTCTTTCTTTCTTTCTTTCTTTCTTTCTTTCTTTCTTTCTTTCTTTCTTTCTTCTTTCTTTCTTTCTTTCTTTCTTTCTTTCTTTCTTTCTTTCTTTCTTCTTTCTTTCTCTTTCTTTCCTTTCTCTCTCTCTACCTCTCTCTCTCTTTTTCTTTGTTTCTTCCTTTCAATTGCCAGAGGGTGTACATGTTCATCAAAGAGAAACAGAGAGACAGAGAGAAAGGGAGAAGTAGAGAGAGGAGCAACTCCCCCCACTGTGTGGCATGGTCACACCACAATCCCTCCTCCTTCATTTCTCCTTCCTTTGGAATTGTGGGCATGTACACTCATGTTCCTGGTGTATTTTTCAAGCCACTTGGGCCAGGATTTGAACAGCACGATTGGCTATGAGGGATCTGGCTTCCTTAACCAGTAGACCATGGGGCCAGCCCACCATCATTGTCTTTCAAAGGTAAGATATGTGGGAACCAGTAGTTGGCGTAATGGCTATGTCGCTGGACTCCCACGTAATCGACCGAGGTTTGCGTTCCGGACCCGGTGACTTAAAACTCACGCTGGGCGCGTGTGCGTGCGTGCCCAAGATCCCGAGAGGAGAATGGAGGAGAAGGGATTGCGGAGTGACCATCCCCCCTGGGGGGTGATTTCTCGCTTTCTGTCTCTATGTCTCTCTCTGTCTGTCTGTCTGGCGAGAGCATGCGCCCTATAGCAAAAACCTCTCAAAAAAAAAAAAAAAAAAAGGAAGGTAAGATATGCCACATCCAATGTTTTGCTATTCACAGATACTTGAGAATAAGAATTTAGTTGTATTTCTCTTTATGTCTTTCACAGAAACCTCAGTGTGCCTAGCCGAGAGTTTGTTATATAAATATTTGCTTAATGATAATTACCTATTTCTACTAGACAAGACTTTTTTTCTTATAAACCATAACACATTTCATTAAGGTGGATCCTTGACTGTTATCTAGTCTCACGCTCTCATTTTGTAGATTAGAAAACTGAGGCTTGAAGAGTTTAAATAGGTTAGCTGAGGTCACGTAGCTAATCTATACCAGAGGCTAGCTCTTCTGACATCTCCCCCCTCCACCGCCCCGGTGAATTTTCCCACTAAATCACCCTGCCTTAAGAATCAGGAAGCTTAAATAAAGAATCTGAGGTGTTTACTCAGCTCTTATATATAGTCTTCCTAACCCTTCATTATGACTGGAGAAGAGCTCAGCTGTTTTAATTGCCACCTGCAAAAGTACTTCATGATCCGCTACAATTACATTTTTGGCCAGCTTCTGTGAAAGACTATTTGAGATCTAAAGCAAAATGAGCAGGAAAGACAGCCTAATAAAAGCTTTTTATTTGTAGATTGGAATTAAGTGCTCTGTGCCCAGGTCGTTGGCTGTGTATTGACTTCAGGGCTGCCGCTTTAACGCTTCAGTGAGCAGAAAATTGCAAAGTAAGAGCGTCAATCACTCGGTCCTGCCAAGTGACACCCCCTCAAACCTAAGTGAAATGTAATATTTTGCTTGCTCACAACTGCTCCAGAGCCATCTCGGCTCCATTCATACATGCCAAGAGTTCTGAGGATGCTAGAATACAGCGATTACATGTCCCAGAGCATCTACCCCTCTGAGTGTGATTCTTTAAAGTGAGTTTCTGCAAGGGCTCTTCTAAGTCACTGGTAGCCAATCAGAGGTGGGCCCTGAGTCCATGCAGTAAAGTGTTGGGCAGGACGGGGCAGTGAGCAGTGGCATTAAGGCTCAGCCAGGAAATTAGTGAGGTGCGAATTGCATAGCGGTGACTGCAGGGCAAGAGCAAAATTGCAGGCCATCACCTGGAGAGAGAGAGAGAGAGAGAGAGAGAGAGAGAGAGAGAGAGAGAGAGAGAGAGAGAGAAAAGCAGGGTGGTATTTTGGGGCCTGGTGACAGTATGCTAACTGGGCATGCTTGTTATTGCCTTAAAAAACAACAGCAACAAGTTCTTACTGCAATACAGTATACATGCAGAAAAGCACACAAATCATAAAAGTTCAGTGGACTTTAATCACATGAACATGCTGCGTAACCTACATCCAAACCAAGAAAGAGAGCACCCCCTTATGTCCTCTTCCAGTCACCCCCCACCCCAGAGGATATTGCTATGCTGATGGGTTCTTTCCTTTCCATGTAAGCCCAGTGTCAGCTAAGAGGAGATGGGGTGTGGGACTTGGTCCCGATTCTCCCCACAGCTTAGTTGCTGAAGGCCCAGCCTGGCAGCCTCTGGGTCCTTGCCCTGCACCTCCTCTGGTGCAAGTGGATCTTGATGGGGTCAGGTTGGGAGAGGAGGCGTGGGCAGCTCCTGAGGAGACCGGGAGAGGAAGAGGAAACAACCCTGTAGCCTGGCCCTCGCTCCTCCTGACTCTGCAGAGTGGGTCTTTGCCCTGTAGAAGGCTGGCAGAGGGGAAAGTGAAGGCCTCTCCTGGTGTTGAGGTTCTTGGTCCTATTTCGCAGTGTTGAGTCGTTCACATAGGATTCTTCTGTTTCTTTTTTGGTGTTTTTGTGGGTTTTCTGTCATTGTAGGCTCTCCGAGTTTCCTTATAGTGGTCAACCATTCTGGGGGAGGAGTATAGGTTGTTTTGCTCCATGGGTTTCCTGTTAGGCAACAAAGTCAGGCCTCGAAGGCTTGGCAGCTTCCACACTGATTTTTGTGGCTGGTTTTGGTTCGTTTGCCACCTGGCTGCGGTGCACTAGTTTACCTCAAGTTAGCGCTGTTTTTGAGAACAATCAAGTATGCTTTAAATAAGTCTCATATTCTGGCTCCGTTTGGGCTTGGCTTTCCTGTGGTGAATAGCGCCCTTGCATGCTTGCGTAGACATCTGTACCTGTAGGGGAGAACCCCATTGCAATGTTGGCATCAAAAATAACAGCCAGGGTTCAGGCCATGGTACAGCAGAAAAAAGCACCACTCTGCAAAATTGAGTCATGTGAAAGTTTCTGAGTTCTTGTCTGGAGACCTCCTGAGTATGCTGGGTATGTTTGTGCCCATGATCCAGAGCTGACTGAAGTTAGGAGTGGATTGCAGCATCAAGACCCTCCTGGGGGTGCTGCCTCTCTGTCTGTCTCTCTGACCCACAGAAGAAATAAATAAACTTTTAAACAAGATTCTCTTTATGCCTTTTCTGGGGTGGTAAAGAGATGCCTACATTCTCAGAGAAAAAGCTCTGTCCTAATTATAACTGCATCTTGGCCCTACTCCAGAGGAACTCATTGTCTCTCTTGGCTCACTTACAGTTGCTTCTCACTCCACTGCGATTCTGCACCTCTATCCCCACCATGTTCCTCTTGCTAAGGCCGCCAAAGACTTCCTAGACATCAAATCCAGTGAGGACTTTTCAGTCATCTTAAAGCAGCTTGGTAGTGGCACAGTTGACCCCTCTGACTACCATTGTATTCTCTTCTCTCTTGGCCACCAGAAGACCAGCCAGGATTTTCTCCTGCACCTCCAGTTCCTCCAGGTTAGCCTCTGGAGCAGTCCCTTCTTCTGCAGACCTTGCTGGTGCTGGGCTTTCCTAAGGTCCTGTTCTTAGCTGTCCCTGACTATGCCCTTGCCCTGGGCAACCACATGCACCCACATAGTTTCAGCCTTAGATCTAGATGTCCAGCCAGACTTGACTCCTTAAGGCGCTAGGCCTCTCTATAAGCACCTACAGTAATTGCTCTTAACCCTGGCTGCACAATAGACTCCATGGCAGCTTTTGAAAAATATCCATTTTGGTGCATTATCACCTGAGCAATAATTTAATTGATCTGAATAGAACTTGGAAACGATTATTTTGAAATCTCCCCCAGGTAATTCCTTCTTCTTTTTTTTTTTTTTTTTTTTTTTGGAGAGATTTTTGCTATAGGGTGTGTGCATTCACTGGAGAGACAGACAGAGACAGAAAGTGAAAAATCACCTCCTAGGGGGATGGCTATGCTGCAATCTCTTCTCCTCCATTCTCGTTTTGGGATCTTGGGCACACACACACGAGTTTTATGCTGCCAGGTCCAGAACTCGAACCGCAGTCAACTACATGGAAGTCCAGTGACATAACCATTATGCCATCTGCTGGTCCCTCCCCCAGGTAATTCTAATGGACAATCAGAAATTAGGACCCTGAGGCATGGTATACATGTAGAGAGCTGAAGTGCTTTGGACAAAAAAGGCTTTACATGCACACACTGGGCCCACTCCAGGATAATAAATCACAGCTCTGGCCCTCACACTTTCAAAGCTCCTTATAGGCATTACTAGTCAGTCTGTGGCCTTCTAGGAATCAGAACTGATGGGAGAAAAAAAGAGGTTATGCAAAAGTCTGATCCAGAAGACTCATTTTTTACTTTACCCTCCACACAAAGCCTTCTCTGACTGCTTAAATTCTGTAGCTGGTGTAGAATGTTTCTAAGGTCTTGAGCAGTTTCCCATATTCTGTCAAGTGCTCTTACTTCTCCAAATGCCCTGAGGCTTCTGTCCGTAGAATGAGTAGCCTGCAAGACACAAAACAAGAGGCTGAAAATCATGTTACCAGAAGCAATGCTAGAAACAACTTGGGAACGTCAGTTTAATTCCAAAATTTGAATAGCAATTTTACTTTTAGAGAAGGTATGGAAAGCAAGCAAGAGATCATGAGGATGCTAAAATATTGTCATTTATATTTCCAATTTGAATTCAGAATTGAATTTATTTACCCCAGGGCCTAAAATAACTATAATTTTTTTTTGAGAGGTTTTTGCTACAGGGCACGTGTGCTCACCAGAGAGACAGAGAGAGACAGAGAGACAGAAAGCGAGAAATCACTCCCCCCCCAGGGGGAATAGCCACGCAGCAATCCCTTCTCCTCCATTCTCCTCTCCGGATCTTGGACACACACTCGCATGCACCCGGAGTGAGTTTAAGCCACCGGGTCCAGGACTCAAACCGCGGTCGACTACATGGGAGTCCAGCGACATAGCCATTATGCTAACTGCTGGTCCCTAACTATAAAATTTGTGAGCAGGAAATAACCACAGAGGTAATCCTACCCGACCATTTTATTTTACAGGAGAGGAAACAGTCCCAAGGCAACACTGCTAGCTAAAGGCTCCGGCTGGGATAGACTTTCAGTTTCCTGACTCCCAACCCAGTGCTCATTTCACTACTTCAGGCTGTCCCAAGGGGTGATACTGTGCCCATGTAACTGGACTTAGGTCTTTGCAGGGCATCTCTTTAAACAATAGGCCCGGGGCACCCTATTTGGGGTGCAGGGTCATCTGTACCTTTTCTAAAGAAAACCAAAGCTATCTTTTCCCCTTCCCCCTCGTTGCCTCCCTCTATTCAAGACCCTGGATAGATGACTCTCTGCATGGAGCTGGAAACCTTGGCGGCCTTCCTGTCTCCCTGCTCTGACCTCAGGTGTTTCTCCAGTGGGGTAAACGCTGAGAAGTGAAAGCTAGAAGGGATTAGCCTGGAGACCATGGATGCCTGCTCACTGGCACCAGACTAACCCGTGCTCTTTTCTGGGCTGACCTGAGACCAAAAATCAGCCCCTCTCTCTCTTTGAACCTCAGCTTTCTTACCCATGAAACGAGCATCCTATTGGCGTGTGAGTTGTTGTGAGAACTGGGGAGACAAGTTCCCTAAAGCAATTGCTCTCAGACATGGCTGCATGTTAGAATTACCCGGAGGGGGAAAGAGCGAGCTCTGGTCCTACCCCTAGAAATGACTTAATTGCCTCGGATTTTTAAAATTCCCCGAACAATTCCCACATGCTGCACATGGAAAACACGCCTATGAAAGGCTCCTTGCAGCATCAAGTCCGTGGTCAGCACTCAGCTAGCTTTTCATGTAAATTTGATAAGGATTCAGAACTCCCTTCCTTACTACAACAGACGCTCACAGCCCCCTGAAGACCTCTGCCTTTTGGATTTTCTGGAAAGGATCCTCCTCCTCCTTACCTCCCTGCCCCCAGTTGGGCCCAGAGCTCCCGCCTTGAGTCTTTCTAAATCCCTGGGCTCTGGGTAATCAGTGGGGAAGCCAAAGGTATCCTGACAGCAGGTGACACGGGCAGGTCCATACCAAGAGGTTCCTGAAAGTACGCACTGTCTACAGAGATTGTTTACCCTCTCTTTTCGTGTCTTCTTCCTCCCAAATGGGAAGAACTGGCAGGTAACCCCCTAAAGGAGCTGGGTGCCCTGCCGGCGATTAGTACAACGGTGCCTTGTCTAACTCGGACCCTCAGCTCTCCTTTTCCACTTATTTCAATAGCTGCCCCCAGGCTCTGAGACCCCGCCGCACGTTAAGAGCCTGGTCCGGCCCGCAGGCGGCGCCAATAAACGGGATCGGTGTTCTCAGGCAAGTGCCTGCGCCAGGCAGATCTGGGTCTCTATTGACACCGCCTGGCAGAGATGGGGAGGCCGGGAGGGTGGAGGTGACACTCCCGGTTGGTCTTACAAACGTGGCAAACCCAACATCTAAACCGCCCCCTCCTGGCCAATTTCTGGAACCTTTCTCTGTTCTGCCCACCTCTCAGCTGCGCTCTGACTCGAGTTCGAACTCCCGGGACAGAAGAGGGGTAGGGGGCGAGGGTTGGGGGGGTGGAGTGACCGGCGTGGAAGTAGTGCCCCTCCCTAGGGTGCGCTCTGCGCGGCTTCCAGAGGCACACTCCGAGAGCAGCGGGAACAAGCTCTTCGGGGAAACGGGTCCGAGTCCAGAGGGGAGGTGTAGGCGGAACCCCTCAATCGCGCCAAGGCAACCGTCGCCTGCCCGCAAGCGGCGGGTAAGGTGCGCACGCCTGGCTGTCCTGCCCCGGCCGTTCTCTCCCTTCTCAATCTGTCAGGCTGGACACCCCTGCTGCCAAGCCCTTTGCGCCCGGGAGGGTCGCGTGTTGGTCCCAGGGAGACCCGCTTCTCCTTGATGTTGCCTGTGTCTGCAAAAACAAACTGCTGCCCAGGCAGTGGAAGATCCGGCTGCGGAGGAAACGGCTCGGTGCCCGGCAGGCCACTCCACGGTCGGCCATCGCTCAGCAGACAGCGCTCGCCGTCTGCACTCGCGGCTCTTGGCCCGGGTGGCGCCCTGGGTCCCAAGAGCGACGGGCTGACTTTGGCGCATCGCGGGTGGGGGTAATGCACCACAATTTCTACTCGCTCTGTCTCGGGTCCTGATCCCGACTCCTTGGCGTCCTCGCTGGAACCTCAGATAAGCCCCAACTTTTCTCAGCAGGTCCGTCCCTTCCTTTAGGTTGTGAAGTGTGCTGACCAAAATTTTGAAGTTCGGATTCAGGTCGCTGCCAGGCTTTATTTATGGCCATATGACCTGAGACAGTTTAAGTAATCTCTGCGTGCTTGAGCTCCTCCTCTGTGAAATGAATGTCATATGCCACAGCTCTAGGCACACGATAAACACTGGATACGCACTGAATGTTATTAACGATGTAGGCGCAGCGGCTCACCCCGCAGTGTGGCTGTGTCAGAGGAGCTGTGTAGGTACATTTCTTGTATTAAGCAGGAACTAGATAAATAATTCCTGTTACCGTTACTCTTGAAGAGTCTGATTTATTTGCTCCTCCTCTTCTCTCTCTCTCTTTAAAAAAATTTTCAAATCTTGGCTTCCTCATGTTTTCATTTCAGGAAAGGACTGTGTGAATTGGCACCGCAGGCTTGGTATAAAACAGCCCCTGAATTCATGCCCAAACATAATTTCCTTAGGGGTTTTGAGAGGGGCTGGTCAGCGTTGCCAGGCTAGGGCAGCGTTTTTATTTGCAGGAGTGCAGTGAGTAAATTATATATCCTCGGCTTAGCAAAGCAAGAAATAAACACGTTCACAGTAGGACTTTGCGGATGAACTATTTTATTTCTCTTTTGTATCTTTCCCTGGTCCTTGATGGTCTGCTGCAGACTAATGCAATGCTGATGTGTCTTAATATTAATGGTTTGGAGCTGAAGACAATCCTTCCCTTCTTGCTGGGCAGCTGGGCAGGGTTGCAAGCCACCAAGAGGCCCAAAAAAGGGCAAAAAAAAAAAAAAATCTTATTGTCACTTTCTCCCTCTCTGTCACAATACTTCATGTCTGAGTTCTGAGGAAGTATCTTCCCGATTGCGGGTGAATTTAAACACCGCTGCTTCTTGTAATCATTTTCTGATTGAGCAAAAAGCCCCAGTTCCCTCCTGTGCTCACAGGGTGTCCAACTCAGTCCGGGTTGGGATAGAGATGGGAGCATTTAACACTTTCTACGTGCACTGCGGCTGGGCCAGGCACCTGCACTCCAGACTGCCCTCACCCAGGGCACCTGCTGTGAAATACTAAAGGGGAGCTGAGGCTGTCCTGGGCGTTTACAGAAATGTTGGTGAAGCCATCTCCTAAATACTGGCCTTTATGAAATGAGACCCCAGTCAGAGATTTCACTCTGCCTCACTCCCCGGGACTCTCAGGCCCGGCAAAGTCTAAAGAAGGTGCTATGAGAAACGATAATCACCACTTCTACTTGCGTAGTTCTTTCGGGGTTTTCTGGCCTAGTGTACTTCCAAATCGTTCTGATGGGTGCCCAGGCTTAGGACCTCTTTCGGGAGACTCTAGTGCAGCGCCCCCGCCAGGATCAGAAGGCAAGAAGGGCCAGTGTCCAGGGCAAGGCCCCTGGGCCCCGGCTCTGTAGAAGTTCTGGGGACGCACAGAAGCTGAGAGGAGAGAGAAACATGTCCATCGGGTCTGGGCGCAGCAAGGTTTTTACCTTTTAAAGGAAGAACCACGCGCCTGCCCTTGGCCTCACCGGAAAGACAAACAGAAGCAAAATTAAGCGGGCGGGCAGCATAGCCTACGGGAAAGGGGCCCAGGGAGAAAACGCGGGTGAGGCCAGTGAGCGCGAGATGTGCGCACCCCAGGAACCAGGCACTCCAAGGGATGGGAGTGTTTGCAGTGTGCTGAGTTACTCACGCCACCGCCTCCTGATTATTTACAAACTCGTTGTGGGCATCAGGGCACCCACGACTCATTGCCCTTCCTCTGGGAAGGAAACGGCAAACAAAACAGCCTTTGGCCATACTCAGCCTCGCGGTGGCGTTCCGACGCACGACGGCTTTTAACGTAAATGCATTTTGTAAACGCCAGCGCAACGACTTTGTTTTGGTGCAGAAAGGTTCGCCCAGGCACCCAGAGCCATCGGTCGCGCTTCTCTTTGATTCTTTCTCAGGTTTACAGGCTTTTACTCGGCTTCACCGCCCGCCTTTCTTGGCCCAGGCAAAAGAGAGCCCCAGGCTCCGATCCCCGCCGCAGCTCAGAGGAAGGCGATTGCAGGATTTATCAACCCCCTCCGCGGGACCTCGGATTTCATCTCTTTCTTTTCCCCCTGCATGTTCAGTTTGTTTTCTCAAGACCTAAGCAATTTTTAATGTACTCTATACTTCCCGCTTAATCCTCATCGTTTATTGTATAATTATAGTTTCAAAGTGATTATGTAATTAAAATCATGTTTCGTTGCAGCAGGACTTCAAAAGGGCGGCAGATCCCCGCTCTGGCATTATTTTCTGGTGATGTAATAATTTCCCTGTGATATTTAAAATAAACACATTAGTTCAAGAATTCTAAACATGTCTCAAAGTATATAGTAGGCTTGATTGGCACGAGGCTGGGTTGTAAAGAAATGGTAAAACCTATCACTAGTTTAATATATTTCTATGCTCCCATGCAGGGTAAATTATAGGATAATGGGGCGCAGGCGATGGTAAGCTCTGTTTATATAATCCATTTCTTCACACGAGTTCCCATTGCTTTCCCTTCCCTTTGCTGGCTGTGGTGGTTCTCTGATCCCCTGACCTCAGCCATGTGTTTTCACTTTTTCTTCTGATCTCAATTCCATGACCAGCGGGGAATAAAATACAAATTGAATAGTAACCATTCACAGGCCGCTCTTTTCAAACTGTTGTTAAAACCTCTTTGTCTTGTCTAGCGGTTGATAGATAAATGTGTTGTGTTTCGCCTGACTTTTTTTTCCCCCCTTCTTCCTCTTTTTATCCCCTTGGCCAAGGGAAAACACAAACCCTCCTCAGCCCAATTATGCTCTTTAAAAATTAAAACCCACACCTCCTTTCAACCCCTCTCCTGCGCGTCCAGCTCTCCACCGCCCGCCCATTGGTCCGGCGGCTTAGGAGACCGAGGATTCACCACGTGGAATGAAAAAGCGACCGGAGCTGAGCGCCGCTGGGGGAAGGCGCGGGGCCCCCGTGTGAGGTCCGCGCCATTGTCCCACGGCCCGAAGGTTCATTTAACTTCGAACCTGTATCGCCTCTGATCTAGCAGAGCGCCTCGAATCCGCTCGGAAGGCTGGGGCCCGCCCTCCTAGGGACGGAGGGGGTGGGGGAGGAACCCCGGGAGAGGGACGTTAGAATGGCCTGAAAAATAAACCTCCTTCGCCCGCCTTTTTCTTTTCACGGCCAGAAGACCTGCTCCTGTTTTGAGCCGAGGGGGACAGAGGCCGAACTGTTTCACAGCTTTTCTCCAAAATGAGGAACACAACGGCTTCTGCTTTCTAGACCTCGCTTTTTCCAGATCTGTACCCCTTCTACTCCCTCCGCTTCCCGGGAACAAAAAAAAAAAAAAAAAAAAAAGAAAAGAAACTAATTGTAGAAACTGCTAGCCTGCCTGCCTTTGCAGCAGAGCGTCTTGGGGGTCAGCCGCGCGACCGCGTCTTTGTTACTCCGCTGCCAATGCCCGAGGGCGAGAAGGGCGAGTGCGGGACCTTCTCCTGTGGGCGCAGGACCCTCCATTTCTGCCTCCCCCACTAAACAGCGCCCTCAGTCTAGGCTGTGAGAAAGAAAGAGCAGGCTACCCAACCCGGAGGGTGGAGCCCCGCGCAGGGTGGCTCGGTGCGCCCTGCCCTGCGCGCGCGCTGCGCGCTAGGCGCACGGCTCTGCCGCCTGGGTTTGCCTGCCGAGCGCCGGCGAGCCGGGCGGGGGCGCCTAGCCGCGGAGTCGGGAGATCGCAGCCACCCGCGCCGCCAGGAGGCTCGCCGCGCGGGGCTAGGGTTTCCTGGGCGCCGCAAACACACCCGAAATCTGCGAGGCCGCCTGACAGCGCTCTTCGCCGTCGGCCGGCGTACCTGTAAGCTGAGCCCTGCTCACATGCTTCACATTAAGCCTCCGTGCCCGGTGCCTTTTCTCTTTTTTTCCTCCGAAAGGGTTCTTATAAACTTCCCTTCGTTTACTTAGCCTGGTTTTCATTGCTCCAGTTTTGCATGGGTTGCCTTTGTTTAGTTTATTAACCCACGGGGTTACTTTAACTAAACATTTGGGCTGAATACTTTGGGGTTGGATTTCAACGTTTTCTAACGAAATTACTGAGTTTTTTGAAGCCGCACAGAGAACGCTGTGTTGAGTTTATTAGTCAATTTAACAGACTATAAGGGAGAAAAAAAATGTATTTAGGACAGCCCGAGTTCGTACCCATTGGGAGGAAGCAGCTCGCGAACCCTCAGATTTAGGCTTCCACCCCTCGAACCAGGCGGCGCGATCTGGCCGTTCCCACCGCATTCCCCACATCCCTTCTCCTTCAGGCTCCCCGAGGGGCGCCCCCAAGGTGGCCCAGGCCTGCTGGAACTCTAGGAGCCTGGAAAGGGCGGGACGCTGAGACCCAGCTATGCGCCCCCCCCCCCCCCCCCCCCCCCGCCGGGCAGCTGGGGCGCCTTTGGCCTGTGGTCGCCAGCACAGTTCGTTTGATGTCTGTGGCAGGAAGGCTTCGAAGCATCCCTCTCCTGCCTACCTCTCACTACCACACACACCTCAGGGGGGCCCGGGATTGTAGTGGAATCTGCCAGAAAGATTGGAGAGGAATGGACAGCCATCAGAGGTGGGCTGGCCGCTCCATCTGGGTGCGGGAGCCCACCTGGAGGCTGTTGGGGGGGCCTCCTTCCCAACTCAGGGAAGACCTGAGACGTTCAGCAAGTTGGACTTCAGCAAGTTGGACGTGCTGGGAGGGGCAGTCCTCGGTCCAAAGAGCCGTGGTCTAGGGCAGAACCAACTGTGCCATCCCACTGCCCGCTGGGGCCCAAGTGAGGAGGAGTGGTGAAGATAATCTGGTATGGCGCTGCTTCCAGAAGGGTTCAGATTGGGGCGATGACAGGGACCTCTCTCCCACCTTCCTTGCCCCTGGCCACACCCCTTCCCTATTCACTCTCATCCTTCACCAGATTTTGACCCTGAAACTCAGCTAAGAGGTGAGTCCTCCTGGACCCTGGACATCTCAGACTAAACGGAAAACTGTAATGTTTCTTCCCTGAAGGTGACAAAGTGGAAGCCTTCACAGAAAGAACTGCAATTAGCTGGAGGACAGAGGTGTGAGCGAGTGAGACGCTGAGATATCCCAGCTGGGTAGGCAAAAGCTTCACTTGGGTGATAAGTAGTGTGTCTTTATTATTGTCTTAACTGCTTGCAGCTACTGGGGCCCTGGACCCCAACATCTGTCATTTATTTATAATAGGTAATGTATGCCAAGAGTTCGAAACTCACAAGATACAGAATGGTGGGACGGGAAGTCTCTCATCTCTCCGCCTGCCAACTCGCCTTCCTAGAGGAAACCACTGTCTGTGGGCTTCTGTGAATTGTGGAGAAAATGGAAACCTTTTGCAGAAGGCCTAGCTCCTTCTTTCCTTGCTCCCCTTCTAGCCTCTGGCCCTCCCTGGTCACTTGGTGATTCTTCAAGCCCTCTAGGGGGTCTCCCCACCTTCCAGGCTGTGGCTCCTCCTGTCCCATTTGCCCTAGTCTTGCACAACACTTCCACCTTGAGCTTGAGTTCTGCTGACCCAACCACATCAGTTTAGGGCACTCCTCACACAAAGGGGAGGCCCAGCACCTTTCCTGTTGTTCTCAAGTCCTCCCTTTGCCTCTTCTGCCCTTTCTTCTCCACTTTCTCTGCTCCTTCTCTAGGTTAACCCTTTCTGCCTCATCAGACCACGAGGGCAGCCTGCCAGCCAGCGTCTGCTCTTCCTCCCCCTTCCCTCCCATCCAGCCTGCACACACCACAGCAATCAGCCAAGACCACGTTGATGTCCCTGCTCTGACCAGAACCTCTGTGGCTGTCCATGCCACCAAGGCTGCAGGCTGCTGCTGGAACAAGAGCCTTCCAGATCCATTGCAGACAGCCACCTGTGGCCCTCGGCCTGGCCCCTTTTACCTTTTCTATCATAATTCAGGCTTCACTTGGATGGAGTATAGGGGCCTGATTCAGATGCTATCACTCTAGAACATGAATCCATTATCCCTGAAGTTCTGGGCAAAAATGACTAGCCAGCTTTAATTTTATAAACATTCCTTTTCATATTCTCCACTCTTCAGGGATAGGAAGGCAGAGGGAAACTTCTGCCAGGCCTCCTGCAGCATTCTTGGTCTTTTTTAAAAATTAATTTTGTTTTTGTCCCGAGATTCCCATTAACACAGCTTCATTCTTCTGGCCAATGGATCTGAGCCACTGAGGTGCCAGAGAGAGAGCAAGAAACTTGATTCCCCCACACAGACTCCACCAGGAACCTTGAAATACAGTGCAATAGAAGCAAAATTGTTGGCCATGCCCACTCGTCCTTAAGCCCCAACACGATTTCCTTCAGGCAGATGATTGTCCTCAAATTTCTAAAGTTTATTTATTTCTTTCATGAGCAAGAGAGATAGAGACAGCACCCCCAACAGGACTGTCAGGCCTCAGTCCACCCCCAGCCTCAGTCAGTCACAAATTATTCACACGCCTAGGGTACTCAGGAAGGTCCCTGGACACAAACCCAGAATCTTCCCATGTGGGTCAGCCTTACAGAGCTGGTGTTACCACTGCACCACTATCCAGCCTCCTTAAGATTCTTTTAGAGCTGTCACCAGTCTGACAAGAGTTTTTATGCTTGGTAAGCCTGGTTTATAAATTCTGTGAAACATGCCCTTCACCCGCCTCCACCCCCACCCATGCAGGGGGCAGGATGGCAAAGAGTAATTTGTCATTCAACAAGTGTTTGCTGCCCTTCAGATATAACGCTAGACTCAAGAAGGTGCCAGGGCTACCGTGGTGAACAAGCCCCCTGCTCTGCGGGCGCACTTTCCTGACAGAGCATCTACATACCTTACCCCTGTGGTTCCCACTGGTCTCCCCTGCTGGAGAGAGCACTGAGCTGGGTCAGCCAGGGATTCCTTGAGGTCATCTGTGCTCTTGATGTCCCCAGAATCATTTGCTCAACCTTATGAGCCTGTTTCTCACCTCCAAACTTGGGAGGTTGGTGAAATGGACCAAATCGAAGTGCATTTGGATCCTTTAAATGTGAAATATTCATACAATCGGGTCTGAATGTTTAATTGTGATTATAAAAGGAAACCTGATCAGTCCTGTGTAATAGCAAAAACAGACACATACTCTTCTCTCCTGCTCCCCACCCTCCAAGAAAAAAAAAACAAACACCCTGGAAAGAATCTGAAGTTAAAATAAAAAGCAGCTGGCAATAGGCCCATCGTGTGTGATGATAATTAGACAAATGTTTTCCAAGTATGGGATGATCTTGTGAAGACAGCGATGGGGGAGGGGGGGGGGACGGCATAGAAAAGGGAATTTAGTAAAGCGGTGATTCCTGCCTGTCTGCAAAGGGTTTCAGTGACACACAGTGTCACACAGTCTCCCACTTGGTACCTTTTATTTATTTATTTTTAATGCCTCCTGGGAAAGATGTCTTGGGCTAAGAGAGTGAAGAAAAACTTGAGGCTTTGATTTGCAAAAATTAAAGCCACGACTAGGCTTTGGATCAAGGTTGTGTCCCAGGCCTGGAAAGCCTCATCCTTCATTGTCTCAAACCTTTCCTGCCCTGAGGAAAAAGAGTTAAGAGTCTTAAGCTAAAGCAGCTCTTCTGCCATCTGGGGCTCTGACTTGGTTGACCCTCTCCCAAATTATTGTAATCCTGAGTCTGGAATGGATATAGATCTGGTCAGGGTGAGGGCAGCTGCCTTCTGCTTCTGGGTGGTTCCAGGTCTTCCTAGCAGCTCTGGTGGGGGCAGGGGCTGCAGTGGAGGGAAAGCAGGTTCAATGTACAAGCTGGCCAACTCTGTACAAGATTCTGGCCTCTCTTCCCATCCTCATGCCCAACCAAATGGTACTCTTTAGAACTTATAGTAGACATTTACACCTTAGCATGAATATGAAAGCTATGCGTTAACTCACCCAGGGCTATTTACAGTTTCAGCTTGGTCTTTGATTGTAGAAGAAAGTAATTTATCCCCATTCAAAGGATTTCTAGTATATGAACATGTGGAGGAGGCTCTTGATGGGAAAGGAGTTGAGGAAGAAAAGGAAACTCTCCACTTAGCTAAACACTACAGGCCTGGGAACAACTGGTGGGTTCCCCTATACCTGAGCCAAGGGGAGGTAAGTATAGTGGAAAGTATGAGGACTAGATACAGCAGAAAGAACAGGTGAGGAGACTGCTTTTGTTTATCATGATAAATGGGCATATTTGCTCCCTGCAGATGAAAGGGAAGAACAAATAACTTAAAAACCCTACAGTGTTTACCCTGAACTCCTGGACGCTAGGACCTCTTCCCTTCCTCGGCCCTCAGATGTCACCATGGGTGCATGCCACTTGTTGACATGAAGGTTGGTGACTGTTCTGCTCAGAACTAGCCTTGGATGTACCTGGAGACTGGGACACCTGCAAAATGTATTCAGTGTATACGTGATGTCCCTGGTTGATAGGCTTTTGGTATTTACTGATTCATTTCTAAGAAAAACAAGAAGCAGGCTCTTGTTTTAATTAAGGAGAAATTTAAATCAAGCAGGAATGGAAAAAAAAAAAAAACATTTTCTGAGATTAAAATGATGCACATGCTGTGTGAAAATGCAAACAAATAGAAAACAGTATGATAAAGTATAAAAAACCTACCTCGAATTCTACCCAGAAGTAAGCACAGCTCGCATTTATGAGAACCACTTCCCAGAGTAACTTTCTATGCATGTGGGTACTGACAGCTTGACGTTTACAACTCAGCATAAGTGAGACATACCGAGCGGCCTTTCCCTTCCATGGAAGGGCCCGCCTACCTTTCCATGCCAATAATACAGAACGACATCATCATTTCTTCTCCTTTTCCCTTGATATAAAACATACATTGAAAAGCACACAAACTGTACATGTGCAGCATAATGAATTTCCCCAAAATAGACACACCTGGGTAAGCAGCAGCTAGATCAAGAAGCAGAAGGTTCCTAGCATCCCAGAAGCCTCTCTGACCCCATCGTTTTCCTGGATAACCACTCTCCTGACTTCCCACATCTGGGAGAGCTGTGGCTGGTTTTGAACTTCATGGAAATGAAACCGTAGAGCAGAAACCTTCTGTTTCTTCTTTCACTCAACATTCTGCTTGTGAGAGTCATTCATGTGTGTGTCTATCCATCCTCGCCGCAATGTGGTGTATGACAGTAATCACAGTTGATCTTTTCAATCTACTATTGGTAGACATTTGAGCCGTTTCTGGTTGAGGCTATTATGAGACATCATGGTACGTGAGTCTTCACTGAGTTTATGCATATATTCCCATGGGCATGTACACAGGAAGGGAATTGTGGGTCATCGGATAAGTGTACGTTCAGTTTGAGAAGATACTGCCAGATGTGTCAGCATTTTAGTGGCCACATAAGATTTCACAGTATTCACGCACTATGTTTACTTATTTCTTTCCATTTATTTATTTGTTTATTTTTCTATAGGGCATGTGTGCTCTCCAGAAAGGGACAGAAAGAGAGGGAAAGTAAGAAATCACATTCCAGTGGAAGTGGCCATGCCACAATCCCTTCTCCTCCAGTCTCCTGGAGTTTAATTTTTAAAAAATAGTTGAAACATTCACATGGATCAAAAATGAAAACAGTGTGAAAGGCCTAATTGAGAGGGCTTGTTCCCAGTATGGTGCATGTTTGTTTCACCTACGTGTTGTGTAACCACTTTTATTAACTTCCTCCATGTCGCTCTAGGGTTTATGCAAATGTAAGTATCAGCTTTATTCTGTCCTACTGTTTTAATGCAAAAGGTCATGTTTGAGTGTGTTCCATTGCTAATAACAGAAAATACCTGAAACGGGGTAATTTATAAGAATAAAGGTTTCTTGGGAACCAGCAGTTAGCGTAATGGCTATGTCGCTGGCCTCCCACGTAGTCGACCACGGTTCACGTCCCGGACCCGGTGGCTTAAAACTCACGCCGGGCGCGTGTGCGTGCATGCCCAAGATCCCGACAGGAGAATGGAGGAGAAGGGATTGCGGCGTGACCACCCCCCCGGGGGGTGATTTCTCGCTTTCTGTCTCTCTGTCTCTCTCTGTCTGTCTGGCAAGCGCACGTGCCCTATAGTGAAAAATCTCTCCAAAAAAAAAAAAAAAAAAAAAAGAATAAAGTTTTCTTCAGCTCATGGTTCAGTGGTCCAAGGTTCAGGAGCCACATCTTGGGGGTCTTCTGGCTGCATTCCAACAGGCTGAGGGCAGGAGCATGTGCATCTGTGTCCCTGTCTCTGTTCTGGTCTCGTTCTCTCCCCTTATAAACACACCAGAAGTCAATCATGGGGGCCCTGTCCTAATTATTTTAATCCTAATCACCTCCCAAAGGCTCCACCTTTCAACACCATGGTCGGATTAAGTTATCACCCACTTAATCCTGTCACAACCAAATCTCAACATGTGAATTTGGGGGGAGACATTCCAAACATAACAGGTAGCATATGATTTATACTGCTTTGTCTTCATTTTTAGCTCTTGACCCTAGAGTTCTGTGTATGCCACTGTATAGAAAGCAATAGGACTTGATGTTTCTGTTAAGGCCTGAGGAACTGCCACCCAGAGGACGCGCAGGTATTTGAGCACACTCTCACTACCGCTCAGTTTTCCCCTTCATTAAAGTTTTTCCTATTTTCCACGTGTACTGTCTTACTGGAAGTAACAGAAAAGGTACTAGCCTTTCTCGAAGGCAAATGGATCACTTCAGCTATTTCTTTTCACCTTAAAAGTGAAAAAGTGCCTTTTTGGAGAGCATTTTCCTATACTGGATTGAGCTTATTATCCAAAATTACAATAGTCATAGAGGAGAGTTTGTGCCTGCTTAGGCTTCATTGGCCACACTCAGACACGTCTCCAAACCGCCCTTCTTCCCTGAGCTCCGGCCACATTTCCCACTGTGCCTTGGCCACCACACCCGTGGTTTCCACCATGACGCCTTCTCCATGCCTGACATCAGTCCATGCTAGGAGGAGTCAGCACGGGCGAACAGACAGTTTCCAAATATTAGCAATCTCTGTTCTTCTGGGTCTCCTGTGGTACTAGAGGAGACATAGGCCATAAACTGATAAATAAAAAAGTCCAGGTGGTAAGAAGTCCTGTGATGAGAACAAAATACGGAAAGGGGGCAAGAGACTGGGAGATTACTGTAGTTTGAGGGGTCGGGACAGTCTTTCTTTTTTTTTTTTTTTGAGAGATTTTCGCTATAGGGCGCGTGCGCTCACCAGACAGACAGAGAGAGACAGAGAGACAGAAAGCGAGAAATCACCCCCCAGGGGGGATGGTCACGCTGCAATCCCTTCTCCTCCATTCTCCTGTCGGGATCTTGGGCATGCACGCACACGCGCCCGGCGTGAGTTTTAAGCCACCGGGTCCAGGACGCGAACCGCGGTCGACTACGTGGGAGTCCAGCGACATAGCCATTACGCTAACTGCTGGTTCCCAGGGACAGTCTTTCTGAAAAGATAGCTTCAAAGCGGAGCCAGCCATGGGAGGATTTGGAAGCAGAATATTCCAGAAGGAAGTTAGTGGTGAGGACCATGTGATTCAGAAACAACTGAGGGTGGGTGGTATGCCTGGAGCAGAGTTGAGCATGTGAGTAAGTGGGATTCCTCACCTTTCTCTGATTCCCCCCCCCCCCCCCCCCAACATTGCCAGTCTGCTGGTGTCCCTGTCAGGAGCCCTGGCAGCTCCTTTGCCGTCTCCCCTCCTTCCACCTCATAGAGGCAGCTAGTCCCTAAGTCTCTGTGCCACTCTTCCTGTCTCCCCTGTCACCACTCATGCCAGCTCTTATTGCCTTGTGCTCCAGAAAAGTTACACTGAATTACAAAATACACTGAATTACAAAAAGAGTAAACCTTCAAAGCAATTGGAGAGAATAGCAATTTGAAAGTAAATAGGGCCCCCTAAGTTTTGGCTTTATTACTTCTTCATGGCTATGACGGAGCCTCCTCTCCTATCCCCCACCTCTAAATCCATACAATTTCGAACATGTTAGGACTTTGTGCTTTGTTTGGTGGCTGGTTGTTTCATTTATTTATTTAAATTGTGCACTGCCTTTATTAATCTCCCCTAGCTTGAACAACTACATGTTGGAACATCGATTACTTTTGTTGTTAACCCAGGTTATGAATATGTAGGAAGTGTGAAAAGGACAGTAAATACTTTTCTTTAGTCTCTGGATAACAGGAAGGTAACTGAAGAAAGTAGGCACATACCTTAACCAAAAAGAGTGTGTGTTTTGATCTAAATTACCCAGCACAAATAAAGAGTTCTAAGGATAAATGAAAACAAGGCCTCACAGAAGGAGCAGAGCGTCTCTCCCTGCCTATGAGTGTGGCTGTGATGTTAATATCTGACCCCAACCTTAGGTCCCAAGAGGTCCTACGTGTGAACTCGCAAGGCCTCAGTCACTCCTGCCTCGTGGGAGGGGTGGTCCCAGAAGGGGTCTCTTCTAATATCACAGGCCAGCTCTGCTCCTGGGGCATGGCACTGCTGCTCCTTTTTTCTGGGCTGTGGTGCCTGATTGTTTTAATGGGGGAAGGACTGAAAGAGAAGAACAGGCAGGAAGTTGGAAGCTTCAGCTCTCCCAAGTCGGAAAGGACAAACTTGGGATCAAGGTGGGGACTCCAACTCCCACGACTTTGTCTTTCTCGACAGACCTTTCCAAGTGTTCTGCAAAGACTGGGGTTTATTCGAGCAAACTGAAGTGTCTCTTGCTTTATTTTTCTCATTGTACAAGCAATGCCTTATACCTGGTGGCACAGATAGACCCCAAAAGTCTCTGTTCTTGGGGAGTTTACTGCAGAGTGGAGCTCAACAGATCTTGGAAACACTGGCTGTAGTTCCAATTCGGCCACTTTGTAAAGGGATGATTCCAGAAAAGTATCGTCTTTATTTTATTTTTATTTTATTTTTTTAAAGGATTATTTTATTTAATTTTATTCATCATCATTTTTTTATTTGATCAGAGAGGGAGAGAGAGAGAAAGCGAGAAAGCAAGCCGCCAGATTCAGGATTTGAACCACTGTCAGGCACATAGGAGTCCAGCACCATAACCACCATGCCCCCTGCTGGTGCTCTGTTTAATTTTTTTCTATGATCCGCCCCTACCACCATGTTATCCACCCTGTTACCCAGCTCCTCCTCCGCTGTTTCTAGTATCTTCAGCTGCCTTCCCTATTATACCTTCCCAGTCTTTTAGCATCATATATACCAATTTTTTCATATATACCAGGATTTTTTTTAAGTTTGAAATGAGTAACCATGTCCCCAGCAGTTAAGGTCTTCCATCCTGGCAGAATCAAACACCAAAAAACAGTAAACATCAACATATCCCACTGATTTACTATGGGAGAAAAGAACATGATTTATACCCCTCGCATACAGCAAATATTCATTTGTATTTGCATATCAGAATATGCATGTATTGCTGCTTTGCTTTCACTTCTTTTGGGGGGAGAAAATATTTTTCTTTGGTCTGACTATATTGACTGCCTGAATTCACGTGGGATACCCATTCTCATTCTGGGAGTTATTTCTTTTTTTTTTTTTTTTTTCTTTCATTTGTTTATTTTTACATTTTTCCACAAACATTTACTTTACATATCAAAAAATTTTAGCTCATACTCTTGACAGTTTATAAACAACTTTCAAAATTTCAAAATAATGAATTTTAAAGATAATGTTCAAAATATTTCTTATAATTTTGTATAATTTTATGACTATAACAACAGAAGCAGTATGGTTTCAAATATATATATATATATATATTTATTATTATTATTTTTTTAGAGTGCAGACACTTGGTATATATTAAGTGGGGACATACAGTGCCTCTCCTTCATAGCATGGCTTGTTCACTCAGCAGTTAAGTCTTTCATATTCACAAGTGGGATTACATCAGACTAAGAATTTTCTGCATGGCAAAAGACACAGTGATTAGTGTGAACAGACAGAATGGGAAAATATTTTTGTAAACTATGCATCAGACAAGGGACTGATAACCAGAATTCACAAGGAACTCAAGCAGCTGTTCCGGAAAAAGACAATCAATCCTATTAAAAGATGGGAGAATGAGTTGAAAAAACCACTCTCTAAAGATGACATACGAATAGCTAAAAGGCATATGAAAAAATGCTCAACATCCCTCATTGTAAGAGAAATGCAGATCAAAACAACAATGAGATATCACCTAACCCCAGTCAGAATGTCTAAGATTAAAATAACAAAAAATGATAAGTGCTGGAGGGGGTGTGGTGAAAAGGGAACTCTCTTACACTGCTGGTGGGATTGTAAATTAGTCCAACCACTGTGGAGAACAGTTTGGAGATTCCTCCAAAATCTACAAATAGAACTACCATATGATCCAGCAATCCCACTCCTTGGTATCTACCCGAAGGACAGAAGAATACTTAATCGAAAAAGTGCTTGCACATCGATGTTTATTGCAGCACTTTTCACGATTGCTAAGTCATGGAAACAACCTAAATGCCCAAGAACTGATGAATGGTTAGAAAAACTGTGGCACATATACTCAATGGAATACTATTCATCCATAAAAAACAACAAAACACTGGCTTTTGAAAGGAAGTGAATGAATATGGAAGACTTACTGCTGAGTGAAGCAAGCCATGCTATGAAGGAGAGGCATTGCATGTCCCCACTTAATATATACTGAGTGTCTGCACTCTAAAAAAAAAAAAAATATATATATATATATATATACATATATATATATCTATATATATTTGAAACCATACTGCTTCTGTTGTTATAGAGTTATAAAATTATACAAAATTATAAGACATTTTGAGCATTATCTTTAAAATTCAGTATTTTGAAATTTTGAAAGTTGTTTGTAAACTGTCAAGAATTATGGAGTATGAGCTAAAATTTTTTGCTATGTAAAGTAAATGTTTGTAGAAAAATGTAAAAATAAATAAATGAAAGAAAAAAAAGAATATACTATTAAATAATCTTCTGTCAGGAAAAAAAAAGTCTTCCATATTCATCCACTTCCTTTCAAAATCCAGGGTTTTGTTGTTTTTTATGGATGAATAGTATTCCATTGAATATATGTGCCACAGTTTTTCTAACCATTCATCAGTTCTTGGGCATTTGGGTTGTTTCCATGACTTAGCAATCGTGAAAAGTGCATCAATAAACATGTGCAAGCACTTTTTCGATTAAGTATTCTTCTGTCCTTCGGGTAGATACCAAGGAGTGGGATTGCTGGATCATATGGTAGTTCTATTTGTAGATTTTGGAGGAATCTCCAAATTGTTCTCCACAGTGGTAGGACCAAGTTACATTCCCACCAGCAGTGTAAGAGAGTGCCCTTTTCACCACACCCCCTTCGACATTCTGACTGGGGTTAGGTGATCTCTCATTGTTGTTTTGATCTGCATTTCTCTTACAATGAGGGATGTTGAGCATTTTTTCATATGCCTTTTAGCTACTCGTATGTCATCTTTAGAGACTGGTTTTTTCAACTCATTCTCCCATCTTTTAATAGAATTGATTGTCTTTTTCCGGAACAGCTGCTTGAGTTCCTTGTGAATTCTGGTTATGAGTCCCTTATCTGATGCATAGTTTACAAAAATATTTTCCCATTCTGAGGGCTGTCTATTCACATGAATCACTGTTTCTTTTGCCATGCAGAAACTTCTTAGTCTGATGTAATCCCACTTGTCTATTTTGGGGATTATCAACTGTGCGTTGGGAGTCTTATTTAAGAAGTCTTTCCCTACCTCAATGTCTCCCAGATTTTCCCCGGTGTTTTCCAGGAGCAGTTTTTATAGTTTGAGGTCTTAGATTTAGATCTTTGATCCACCTTGACTTTATTTTTGTCAGAGGTGAGAGGTAGGGGTTCAGATTCATCTTTCTGCAAGTGGAGATCCAGTTTTGCCAGCACCATTTGCTGAAGAGGTTTTCCTTTTCCCACTGGATTGACTGGTACCCCTTGTCAAAAATTAATTGGCAGAAACCAGCAGTTGGCATAATGGCTATGTCGCTGGACTCCCACGTAGTCGACCGCGGTTCGCGTCCCGGACCCGGTGGCTTAAAACTCACGCTGGGCGCGTGTGCGTGCATGCCCAAGATCCCGAGAGGAGAATGGAGGAGAAGGGATTGCGGCGTGACCATCCCCCCCGGGGAGTGATTTCTTGCTTTCTGTCTCTGCCTCTCTCTGTCTGTCTGGCGAGCACACGCGCCCTATAGCGAAAATCTCTCAAAAAAAAAAAAAAAAAATCAATTGGCTGTATGTTTGAGCATTCATTTCTGGGGACTCTATTCTGTTCCATCGGTCCACCTGTCTGTTTCTGTGCCAGTACCATGCTGTTTTGATTACCACAGCTTTGTAGTATATTTTGGGGTCAGGGAGTGAGAGGCCGCCCACTCCACTCTTCTTGTGCAGAACTGCTTTGGCAATACGGGGTCTCTTATGATTCCAGACAAACTTTATGATTGTCTTTCCTAGATCTGTGAAGAATGTGTCTGGTACTTTGATTGGCATTACATTAAATAGGTAGATTAATTTGGGTAGAATTGCCATTTTGAGTATATTAATTCTTCCAATCCAGGAACATGGGATGTCCTTCCACTTTTTTGTGTCATTTTCAATTTCTTTTTTTATCTTCTCATAGTTTTCCTTGTGGAGGTCTTTAACTTCTTTGGTTAGATTTATCCCTAAGTATCTTATACTTTTTGTGGCTATGGTAAATGGAACAACTTTTTTCAGTTCCATCTCAGTCTGCCTGTTGTTCATATACAGGAGTGCTATAGATTTCTGGATATTAATTTTGTATCCTGCAACGTTACTGTATTCATGTATTACTTCCAGAAATTTTTTTATGGAAACAATTGGGTCTTCTATGTATACAATCATGTCATCTGCAAATAGAGAGAGTTTCACCTCTTCTTTTCCTATTTGAATGCCTTTTATTTTTTCCTCTTTTCTGATTGCAATGGCCAGGACTTCCAATACTATATCGAAGAGGAGTGGAGAAAGTGGACAGCCTTGTCTTGTACCCGTTTTTAGTGGAAAAGCTTTCAGCTTTTCTCCATTGAGGATGATGTTCGCTATGGGTTTTTCATAGATAGCTTTTATTGTGTTGAGAAATGACCCTTCTATGTCGATTTTGCTGAAAGTCTTGATCATGAAGGGATGTTGTATCTTATCAAATGCCTTTTCTGCATCAATTGATATGACCATATGGTTTTTATCTTTCTTCCTATTAATATGGTGTATTACATTTATGGTTTTGCGTATGTTGAACCAACCTTGCATTCCTGGGACAAAGCCTACCTGATCGTGATGTATAATCTTTTTTATAAGTTGTTGTATATGATTTGCTAGTATCTTATTGAGAATCTTCGCATCTACATTCATCAGGGATATTAGTCTATAGTTTTCCTTCCTTTCCTGTCCTTATCTGTTTTAAGGATAAAGGTGATAGAGGCTTCATAGAATGAATTAGGGAGAGATTCACCCTTTTGGATATTTAGAAATAACTTGAGCAGAATGGGGGTTAACTCTTCTTTGAAAGTTTTGTAGAATTCAGAGGTGAATTCATCCGGGCCAGGGCTTTTCTTTGTTAGGAGGTTATTTATAACTGATTTGATCTCCTGGCTTGTTATGGACCTATTCAGACCTTCTATATCCTCCTGGCTCAATCTAGGTAGATTATACGCGTCCAGGAATTTGTCCATCTCATCCAGATTATCTTGTTTTTTGGCATACAGATGTTCATAGTATCCTCTAATAATGTTTTGTATTTCTACTATGTCTGTTGTTATTTTGCCTGCTTCATTGCAGATCTGATTCACCTGGTTCTTTTCTCTCTTCTTCTTAATAAGTCTCGCTAGAGGTGTATCAATTTTGTTTATCTTTTCAAAGGACCAGCTTTTACTTTCATTTATTTTCTGTATAGTTCATTTATTTTCTATTTCATTTATTTCTGCTTGGATCTTTATTATTTCCTTTCTCCTGGAGTTTTTTGCGTCTTTTTGCTGTTGCTTTTCCAATTCTGTGAGGCATGATGTTAGGTGATCCATTTGCCTTCTTTCCATGCTCCTCTTATGTGCACTAATTGCTATGAACTTGCCTCTTATGACTGCTTTAGCAGTGTCCCAAAGATTATGGAAACTTGTGTCCTCATTGTCATTGGCTTCCATGAACCTTTTGATTTCAGTCTTTATTTCTTCAGTAGTTGTGGAGTCATTCAGGAGTAGGTTATTAAGTTTCCATGTATTTGAGTATTTTTGAGGATTTCTCTTGAAATTAAACTCAAGTTTAATTCCATCATGGTAGGGGAAGATGCTGGGTATAGTTTCTATGCTTTTGAATCTGTAGAGGCTTGCTTTGTGCCCAATGATGTCATCAATCTTCGAGAATGTTCCATGTGGCGGCGAGAAAAAAGTGTATCTCGAGGTTTTGGGATGGAAAGTTCAATAGATGTCTGTTAAGTCCATTTGATTTATGATATCATTTAGATCTTCTATCTCTTTACTTATTTTTTGTCTAGATGATCTATCCAGAGGGCATAGTGCAGTGTTGAGGTCTCCAACAATTAGTGTGTTGCAGTCTACCTCCCTTTTTAGATCTAGCAGTCTTTCCTTCACATATTTGGATGCTCCTGTTTAGGCGCGTAGATATTAATAAGCATTATATCTTCTTGATTGATTGACCATTTTACTACAATATAGTGCCCTTCTTTGTCTCTTCGAACAGTTTTTGTTTTAAAGCCTATTTTGTCAGAGATTAGTATTGAGACTTCAGCTCTTTTTTGGTTCCCATTTGCATGGAAAATCTTTTTTCAACCCTTCACTTTCAGTCTATGTATATCTTTATCCATGAAGTGGGTTTCTTGTAGGCAACAGATAGAGGGCTTTTGTTTTTTAATCCATTCAGCCAGTCTGTGTCTCTTGATTGGAGAATTTAATCCATTAACATTCAATGTTATTATTGATGTTAATGGATCTGTCCCAACGTTTAAGTTGGCCATTGTCTTAGTTGCCTTTTACTCTTTTGTTTCTGGCTGTTACTTCTTTAGTTTTCCTAAACAGTACTTTCTTCAGGGTTTCTTGGAGAGCTGGCCTGGTGCTGGCAAATTCTTTCAGGTTTTGTTTGTCTGAGAAGATTTTAATCTTTTTTTTTCCATATGAAGGATAATCTTGCAGGATACAATAATCTTGGTTGAAATTGTTTCTCTCTTAACATTTTCAATACATTTTCCCATTCTTTCTTTGCTTGCATTGTTTCCGTTGAGAAGTCCGGTGTTAGCCTGATAGGGTGACCTTTGTAAGTTACTTGTCATTTCTCTCTTGCCAGTTTTAGTATCTTAACTTTATCTGTGGTCTTAGCCAGCCTGGCTATGATATGCCTTGGGGAAGATCTTCTTGGGTTAATTCTATTTGGGGTCCTTTGTATTTCTTGGGTCTGGATGCTTGAGTGCCTCTCTATACTTGGGAAATTTTCTTCCAAGATTTCATGGAATAGGTTTTCCATGCTCTTATTAGTTTCTTCATCTTCTAGGATACCAATTACTCGGATGTTAGGATGTCTAATGGAATCTAGTATTTCTCGTATGTTATCTTCATGTTTTTTTGTTATTTTCTCTATCTTTTTGGTGGTTTTCTCTAGGTCAGAAGTCTTATCTTCTACATCAGAGATTCGACCTTCAACATGGTCTAACCGACTTTTAATATTTTTGAGAGAGTTTTTGATTTCCTGTATTACAGACTTCCACCTCTAATAGTTCTGTCTTATTCTTTCTTAGCGTGTCCATTTCTTTCTTCATATCGTGGAAGGACTTTCTTTTTTTTTTTTTGGAGAGGTTTTTGCTATAGGGCGCGTGCGCTCGCCAGACAGACAGAGACAGAGAGATAGAAAGCAGGAAATCACCCCCCAGGGGGGATGGCCACACCGCAATCCCTTCTCCTCCATTCTCCTCTCGGGATCTTGGGCACGCACGCACACGCGCCCGGCGTGAGTTTAAGCCACCGGGTCCGGGACTCGAACCGCGGTCGACTACGTGGGAGTCCAGCGACATAGCCATTACGCTAACTGCTGGTCCCATCGTGGAAGGACTTTCTCATCTCCTGTAGTTCATTGTCTCTTTTCTGTTCCAGCACATAGTATTTGTTCAACATGAATGTTCTAAACTCTATCTCGGACATTTTGGTAATGTCCTCTATTTTTTCAAGAAAAGGAAGGGAGTTACTGTGTTCTTTTGATGGAGACATAGTTCCTGCTTTATTCATATCTGAGGTTCTTCTACTTCTAACCATTGGGATATGTGTTCCCTTTGAAAAACCTTTTAGGAGAACGTTTCCTCGAATAGGAGCAAGTGTGTTTCCTTTCTGCTGTGGAATGAAGACAGTCAAAGTCTCTCTTCTATTGTGTTTAGCAATGTGATCCAAGAAAAAGTATTCTCTTCAGGTGTACAAGGAAAAGTATCTCCTTCTTCGCAAGTGGTTCAGTGAAAGGGAGGATTCCAGAGAGTCTTAAAATACTAAAATACTAGGATGTTTCAGAACTGTAATTCTAGACCTATCTAAACAGCCAGGGATGGTGTAGATAAAGGAAGTGAGGACCAAATAAGTGGGAAGAAAATAATAAGTAGAATAAAGAAAAAGTTGTGCTGTGCGCCAGCGCGGCGCACAATTTCACCAGGGATCGAAAGATGGGAGTTGGGTGTAGTAGGACTGAGGGCATTCCTGTGTGGTAATGAGAAGAGAGAAATTTACAAATGAAATAAGAGGGGAAGGAGAGAAAAAGAAAGGGAAAAAAAAGTGTACCTGGCTGAAAGAGGGGTCTCTGGCTTGGGGGTCCCAGGGCTGAAGCTATGGGGGGCAGTCCTCCCTCGAAGTTCCTGGCCTAAGGGTCGAAAGATGGGAGTCAGTATCGTCTTTATTTTAACTGTATTGTTATCATTCAGAATGTGTAATTAAGGCCTATGGCAACCACTGGGCTGGCTTCAGTCTCACCCCTGACCAGCTGTGTGGCTCTGTTATTCTCTCTGAGCTTTGGTTTTCTCAGCCGAAAAGCAAACATGGTAATGTCTCATTAGCGGTATCAGGGGTATTAAATAGACAGCTTATATACTGTGTCTAGTATACACTAAGTGTTTAATAATGGGTCACATTATGGCCTAGCCACAGTGCTGCACAGTAGGGCGCTGCTACACAATATCGAAGCCGTGTGAGTGGATCCCAGGTTGACCTGCCCATGTAGGCTGTGCTCACGAGCATGTCTGTGACCCTGGCTGGCTGGAAGGCTGAGGGAGTGGGGAGGGATGTGGTGTGGCACGACCCTGTGAGGGTTACCTCTCTCTCTCTTTCTCATAAAAGAAATAATGATAATAAAAATGTGGCCACCATTATTATTACCATGTGTTCTGTGGATATAATAAAGTGTATAAAATATGATTTCTGCCTCACTGGGGTTCAATATCGACTCAGGAGGCCAGACTAAAATGCAAGAAATAATCACCGTGCAATGCCCAAGAGTGTGTAATTAGTGGTTTAGCAAATTGTAGGGTGCTAACTATAAATACCAAAGGAATTCAGAAGAGGAAAAGATGGATTTGGGCTGCAGGGTTGCACTGGGACCTGGCTTTTCAGGAGAGGAATAATGGCGGATTCAGAGGGTCCCTTCAGGCCTGCCTGTAGGTGGTGAGAAGTTGGCTGGATAGAAAGGGAGAGTCAAATTATAACAGGTACGGAAAGCCCAGCAGTGGAATTTAGACTTGGTATGTAAAGAGAGAGTGGAAATCAATCTGAAAAGTCTCACTCAGGTCAATCTAGGTCACGAGAAGAGACGAGAACATCCCCTCATTCATCTCAGTCCTCGCGCTGAGGAATAAAGGACTAGCGCTGGTTCCAAGAGATGGGAGATCTTATTGTCAGCTCCCCGCTGCGCTAGCTGGGGACTCAGTCATTGGCTTGTGAGGAGTGCTTTAAAACTGAGCAGGTAGCCTCTGGAGGGTCACGTGTGTGTGTGTGTGTGTGTGTGTGTGTGTGTGTGTGTGGTGTGTTACATTATGGATAAAGAAAAAGAACTAGAACCAAGCAGTTTGATGTTTAATGTTCATTTCAGGGTATAACGTAGCCTATGGGCTTTAGCCCACAAGATGACAGGTTCTATTTGTTTTGCCAGTTCGGGGCAGGGTGTTATGAGGTATTTGGCAGGGGTGTGAGAAGGACAAACACCACTTTTTGTGTGTGTCTCTTTCACACCTTTCTGCTACCTTTCTCACAGAGCCAGGGAGGGGGCAGGGCTCACGACATTGACACTGCTGTTCATCTCAGGGCCGGCTTCACGATTTGGTCAGATCTGTGGTCTCTGCTTTCTGTGTACAAATGATCACCGTAAGCAGTGTTCAGAAGGCACAGTCGGGCACGCCCAATCATCACAAGGGTCCTGTATACTTAACCTTATTTAAAACTAGAGGGCTCAACGCATTTCACAAATACTACCTCAGTAGCCCTCTTCAAAGCCTGAGTAAAGGAGAAGGTCATGAAATGAGGTTAGACAATTCCTGAGGGTTGATGTTATCATAATGGCTGGAAACCTGAGTGGAAAAACATCAATATGCAATAATCCAATTAAGGTATCAGGGTTGGGAAATCATGTTGCCACTTTTCAGATTAAAAAACAAAAGCAAGGAGCAATCAGATAACCGAGCCTTGCTAAAGCTGAGGGAAGAGCCAGGCAGAGAAATAGGCCCCTGAGGTCCAGGAACACCTCACACCAGGTGGCTATAATCAGAGCTTTCGTTGACAGGTTGACAGAATCAATTTAATCAAATTCAATTAATTAATTAATTTTCAATTAATTTTTGTGGATAATTTAAAAATGTTCAATTGTGGTAAGGTACATATAACATAAAACTGACCATGTTAACTATTCCCAGGTATATAGGTGAGTAATGTGAACACATTCACATTGTTGTGCGTGCAAGCTCCAAAATTCTTCTCCTTTTATAAAGCTGAAACTATCCATGAAAAGCACTAATTCTCTACTTTCCCCTCCCTAAAGCTCTTGGCAATCACCATTCTACTTTCTGTCTCTATGAATTCAAGTGCTCGAGGTATTATATATGAAAGAAATCTTCTGTTGTCGGGATAGTCGAAGTGTAATTTTCTATGTGAAAACGTGTCTGTCTGGCTTTCCCGACAGTCCAATAGTACTTGTCCTTTGGTGATCAGCCCGTTTCACTCGGCATAATGATCTCAAGGTCCCTTCGTACTGGCAGCATGCGTCAGAATTTTCTCTCTTTTTATGGCTGAATAGTATACCATGGAATGTACATACTACATTTTGTTTATTCATCTGGTAATGGAAAATACGTTCTAATTTAATTTTATTTTATTATTTGTTGTTTTGTTTTGTTTAGGCACTTGGCAGAGAGAGACAGAGAGAGAGAGAGAGAGAGAAGGAAATGAGAAATCATCATGGTGTGATGACCACACCACAATCCCTTCTCTTCTCAGGATTTGGGGTATACATGCACATGGACCCAGCATGTTTTCCAGGTTACTGGGTCCGGGATTGAACCCGAAGAGTTGGCCATGTGAGATCCAGTGCCTTAATCATCCTACCACTTGCTGACCCCAGTATGGGTTTTAAAAGGATGTATACAATGTGTAGTAATTAAATCAAGTATATAAGCATATTTATCACCTTCAACATTGAACTGCACGTTATATTGTGCACATTCGATATTCACTCTACTAAGGTTTTTTTTTAAGTATAGATTGAATTGTCAATGACATTTTTTACTATAAAATATTTTTTAACACTCTTTAAGTTCTGGACTGGTGGCTTGAAAAAATATGCCAGGTACATGTGTGTGAGTGCCCAAAAACTTCAAGAAGAGAATGGAGGAGAAGGGAATGTGGCATGGTTATCCCCCACCCCAGAGGTGGGGTGCTTTCTCACTTTCCCTCTTTTTCTCTCTCTCTTCAGTAAGCACAGATGCCCTCTAGCAAAAAAATAAAGCAAACCAAAAATAAAACAAAACAAAAATAAAAATCATACTCTATCTCACAAAGATGTATAATGATTATACATAAATAAGAAATTGTAATTAAGGAGACCAGCAGATGGCGAAATGGCTACATCGCTGGACTTCCATGTAGTCGACAGCTGTTGGAGCCCTGTAACCTGGTGGCTTAAACTCACGCTGGGCACGTGTGTGTGCATGCCCAAGATCCTGATGGGGAGAATAGAGGAGAAAGGATTGCAGCATGGCCATCCCCCCTTGGGAGTGATTTCTCACTTTCTGTCTCTCTGTCTCTCTCTGTCTTCCTGGCGAGCGAATGCGCCCTATAGAAAAAACCTCTCAAAAAACAAACAAACAAACAAAAAACACTGTGATTAAGAAAGACAATAAAAAAGAAAAAATAGTGAAACTCCTTATTCTATTCTTTCTTTTTAGAGAGAGACTTTTGCTATAAGGCATGTATGCTTGCTTGAGAGACAGAGAGAGACAGAAAGTGAGAAATCACTCCGTGGGGGGATGGCCATGCCACAATCCCTTCTCCTCCATTCTCCTCTCGGGATCTTGGGCATGCACAAACCTGCACCCAGCATGAGTTTTAAGTCACTGAGTCTGGGACTTGAATCATGGTTGACTATGTGGGAGTCCAACAATGTAACCATTATGCCGTCTGCTGGTCCCCTCCTTTTTACTCTTACCTCCCAGTCACCCAGTTCCTTTCTGCACTGTTTGCTTCTTGAAGATCCTTCTAGAGCTGTTTATATACATATGCACAAATAGTTGCATATTGTACATGCTGTTCTACAACTTGCATTTTTGACTCAACAACTTTTCTTAGACATATTTACATATGTGGCATATATACACACAGGTGTGAATTGTATTAGTCAGGGTTTTCCAGAGAGACAGAATGGACAGGAAATATAGAGATAGAGAAAGAGATATATTGTGAGGGATTGGCTCACGAAACTAGAGGCTAAGAATTCCCGCAGTCTGCTGCCTGCAAGTTGGAGGCCTAGGAAAGCTGGTGGTATAGTTCCAGTCTGAGTCCCAAGACTTGAGAACCAAGACCTCTGATGTTTGCAGAAAGGGCAAGAAGGTTATCCCAGCTCAAGCAGAGAGCAAATTTGCCCTTTTTCCACCTTTTAGTTCTATTCAGGTCCCCAACACATCAGATGATGCCCAGCCACTTTTGTGGCTTTTTGTTTGTTTGTTTTTCTAATTTTCCAGAGGTCAGATGTGCTCATCAGAGAGACACAGGGAGAGAGGTGAGGAAGAGAGTAATCCCCAGTGGCTCACAGTCACACTGCAATCCCTCCTCCTCCATCTTTCCATCCTGTTGGGATTTTAGGCATGCAAGTGAAATTGCCTGGCATCTTCCTCCAGCTGCCAGGGGCTGGAATTGAACTATGCTGTGGGCCCATGTGGGATCTGGCTCTTTTCACCACTAGACCATGGGGTCAGCCCAAAGGTGATCTTATTTTATTTAGTTTGTCATTTCAAATGCTGATCTCTTCTAGACACACCTCACAGACACAACCAGAAATACTATTTTACCAGCCATCTGAGCATTCCTTAGCCCAGTGAAGCAAAATTAACCATTACACATATACATATGCACACCTGTATTTGTCTGCATAGTAATTTACCTTATATTGTTTGTATTTTTCAGGTCCTCTTGATGAATATTTACATTGATTATGGTCTTTTGCAAATAATTCTACAGTTGAAAAGGTAACATTGTACATTTGTCATTCAACACAATCGAATATATCTGTAGGATAAGTTTTTCTACATGGAATTATTGTATCAAATGTCCATTTGTCAAAATGTGACATTGTGATAGATGCTGCCAGGTTGACCTTCGGAGGGGTTACATCCATTCCTACTCCTGCCAGCAATATCTGAGGGCTTGTTCCTTCGCACCTTTGCTTATGTGGTGAATCATTTAATATTATTGTTTTTTTTATTCCAGATAGCTCAGACTTTATAAATGCTATAAACTATGTCACAAGCTCAATGAAAATAACATTTTTATTCTTTCTTTATTTCTGCTCTGCTCCTTGGGCAATCTTCAGGCCCAGCTTCTGCATCGAGGCTAATTTAAGTGCAGTACTCTGCATCTAGGCTAATTCAAGTGCAGTAATAGGAAAATAGGTGGCTGAGATAGGAAGATTGCACCTGGGCTGTCTAAGAAGATAGTCTGATGGTGAGCTAGTACTCATGCCCAATAGCTGTTCCATGATCCGTGTGAAAGACTCGGTATTCTCCCCAATCTGCTCTAATTGGCCATCTCCTTAATCTGAGTGTTTCGAGCTCCCTGGTTTGCTTTGACAGCTAATGATCTAAGTGCTATTCAGTATTGTGAACATAAAAGGGAATGAGACAGGAGGTCTGGGGCCTTGACAGTCCCTTCCAGCCATGCACATAGTGAATGCTTTTTAGGTATTCCTTATGCATCTCCCTCAATCCTCAAGACCACTCTACCAAGTTTTGTTCTACCCATTTCATAATCAAATCAACTTGCTCCATATCATACAGCTAAATGATGGTAGGGGGCTGATTTTAAGGCGGGCACCATACCCACAACTCCACTCAACTTTCCCGCTGCAGTCTTTCCTATGGTGGGTCTCCTGTCTGGAGAGCCCCCGCCTCCTGCACCCATCCTGCCGAGTCTGGAGCAGGCCCACCAGGATGCTGAGATGCTGGGTGACTCTGGCCAACTCCAGGCATCGTGTCTGGGCACCAGTAAATCCTGGGAGCTTTTGGAGAGACTGAAGGCAGAGGGAAACGAAGGAAAGTACCATCCACTGTTCCTGGAGAGTACTGGGGGGCCTGAGCTAAACTTCAAGTATGTCTCCCTTCCTGGGAGACATTCTCCATGTACCCCCATCATGAACTCCTGGTCCATGCTCCTCCCCATTACCCTTGAGGAGAGGCTGACCTCTTTTTGCCCCGGGCCAAGCCCTGCTCCTCTGTGCTCCCGCAGCAACCACTTTCAACACATTGAATTTTAAAACCAATTCTTGTCTGTCAGTACAGCTAGGGAAACTCACGAGGCTGGTTTTTAGTATTGTTTGACACTCACGTTTTAGCCCTCGCTCCTCACTCAGAATAAGGCTGTCCTAGTGTTTGAGAACCTGAATGGAAATTCTCACCTGTCCAACAGCTGGTGGACAAGAGCCAGGAGTCGAAGATGAAGCTGGAAGGTAAGCAACAAGAGTGGGTAGATCTAGGACTCTGCTAAAGGCTTTGGAGAAGATGCCTAGGACCCTTCTTAGGGGTGGTGGCTCCTTACATATGGGCAGCCAGTCTAGGGTAGAGAAAAAGGGAAGGAGAAGACTACACCCATCCCTCAAAGTCCTGACTCAGGCCCCACCTGCCCAAAATGTCTCTTCTGCCTACTTCAATCCACTGGATTCCCCTTTTTTCTCCAGTTCCAAAGTTGTCTTTCACACTCTTCTACATGGCTTTATCCTAATGGATATGACTTTTGAGGTATGTTTTTTCTTTCCAAGCCATAACAGCTAACCCCTAGGTAACACTGACTGTGCGTCCAAGTGCTGGTCTAAGCCACTAACCCTCACAGTGAGTCTATATGGAAGGTACTAGTACTATACCCTTTCCATAGATGAAGAAATTGAATCACCCAAAGGTTAAGTAGGTAGTGTTAGGGCCTAGATTAAAATGTCAGGTAGTGTGGCTTTAGAATCTACATCTACATGTACAACCATCTCAAGTGCAGGAAAAGCCCCTTCCAAGTCACGTTCTTTTTTTTTTTTTTTGGAGAGGTTTTTGCTATAGGGCGCGTGCGCTTGCCAAGAAGACAGAGACACAGAGACACAAAGAGACAGAAAGCAAGAAATCACCCCCCACCACCACCCCAGGGGGATGGCCACAGCACAATCCCTTCTCCTCCATTCTCCTCTCGGAATCTTGGGCACGTGTGGGTTTAAGCCACCGGGTCCGGGACTCGAACTGTAGTAAACTACATGGGAGTCCAGCGACATAGCCATTACGCCAACTGCTGGTCCCCTAAGTCACATTCTTATCCAGTCCCCACCAGCATGTGGACCCAGCCGAGTTGTTGGCCTCCCATGAAAAACAGTGGGGAATAGAATCACTGGCTCAGAGCTGCCACATCCCTGGAGATGTTACCGTTTAGGTTAGTTAGCTACCTGGGTCCAAAAGAGGGTTAACTCTTAGGATTATCCTGTTATGAGCTTCATGGTCAAGGTTGCCTTTGGATGCAGACCATGTCTCGGTGATCTCCCCATAGTCCTCTCCTGTAAATCTATGCTGTTTATCCTCTGTTCTAAGAAAAGAAAACCAGCAGGCTCTTTTTCCTAATAAGTTGTGTGTGTGTGTGTGTGTGTGTGTGTGTGTGTATGTGTGTGTGTGTGTGTGTGTGTGTGTGTGTGAGATTCAGTCCTGACATGATGGAAGCCATGCCAGCTAGAATTTTACTACCCCCCAAAGCCCTTGAATCAGGTCTTCCCAGTACCACCTGCCATCTACAGTGGACACCAGACCTGGGGGTGACAGAACAGGCGGGTTTAGGAGTTGGGGTTGTCCTGGGGTTGCTGGAGAACTGGGAATTACTATTCCCACTGTCTTAGATGGAGGGGGGAGAATAGATCCTTAGCTTCACAAACAAGTGAGGATTTACACAGTAAATTGCTGCCCTTTCTTTCACTTATAGTTCTTAGGAGGGAGAGGAAGAGAGAGAAGAAAGAGACAGACCTTCTGGGGCAGCATGAATTAAGTCCTGGGCAGCAGGAATTTCTGTCCGCTGGTTTCCCCAAGTACAACACGGCAGAGCACTTCCTCCACAGGCCCAGCCTTTGGGATCTGACCTGTGTTAAGCAGAGGTAGTGCGGAGTGTGCTTACTCTCATCTGCGAGTGGTTCATGGGGTTCTCCGCTCGGGAAACCAGCTCTCCACACCGCACTGTGAACACTGAGGTTCTCAATTAGCCACTTAATGCCAGGCTTGGCACAGTCACTCCTGCACACCCCAGCCCCCTCGAAATCCAATCAGAGTGATTTATGCTAGGTTAGAAGTAAAGGAGGCTGCTTTTAGTTATTTCACTGCATGTGCCTCCTGCAGGGTGGCCAGCTGGTGAAACACCCGTGTGGCCTGCTAGGGTTTTCATATTGATTTGCGAAGTCTCCCACTGATCCAAATGTCATAGCTGGTCTGGTATTCAAAGTTTAAATTCCTTGATTCGGGTCAACTATTTTGTGCAAACCTAACCTGATGACAGTCTGCACCGAATGAGGAGGCATGAACACTGATTCTAAAATGACATGACAGATCTTCAAACAAAGAAATCAGAACTTGCATACTCACGTTGGTCACCTGCGAGGGCAACGCTGACATTTTTCTTGCTCAGAGCAGTTTCATAATCTCTCTTTGGAACGCCAGAATTTATAGTACCTTCTTTTGCATGCCTGAGGAGTAGAAAGATTTGTTGTTTTGAAGGTAGATTTAATTTTTGGAAACTGTCAAAAATAATTCAGAGCCAAGTCTGGCGAATCCGGCCAGTAATCAAGTTAGGTGATACCATTTGGGATTTGGAATCAAAAAGCATAGTTCTCAAGTATTCCATTTTCTTCCTGTACCAGCCGTAAAGTCCTCGGAAAAGAGTAACAGAGCTATTTTAGACAACCGCAGCTTTCCAAGGTATGATATCAACTTCGAAGTGATAAAAAGGTGGTGAATTACTAGGAGTTCTCTTTAATCAGCCTTATTACTTAAAAAGATCATACGCCCTTCTGCAAAAACTCCCCCTCCCCGTAGGTAACATGTGATGTTGTTGGCATATGAGCTTAACGAGTGCTGTTTTTCCTGTCTTTATCATAGGCCATTAATTTATTTCAATAGTCCCACCATTGCTCCTGTGTTTCTGTTGGCAGCAGTCCAGTTCCTGAATGTACTGCCGAGCAAGGAGCAAGTAGTTTATCATAACAAGAGGCTGGGATTATTGTTGAGAAAAGCAGAGGGAGGTCGCATCTGCTGTGGCCCAAAGGGGCTGGAATCCGCTTTGGGCTTCTTTTCTATCCGGGGCGGCCTTTCCGGGAAGGTCATCCTCTGCTGGTCAGTTCATTTCACCGTGATTTACTGAGTCCTCATCCCATGCCCGCTTCCAGGCTGGCACTTGAGACAGTTTAATATGATTGCCACTCTCAAGCTCATGGATAACCGAAGTGAAGACGAGGCAGGTATCTTGGAAGTGGTGCAAATAAAAGGCCAAAGGCCACACAGAGGCAGGGCTCCAAAGGCGAAGACAGATGTCCCAAAGGAGGCAGCTCTGGAGATGTAGCCCGAGAAAGTGGCATTGGCAGGGTGGCTGGAGCCCAGGTTGGTGCAGAATCTACAGCTGCCACCCTTCTGCTGAGAGCTGAAGCTCCCCCAAGCACAAACAGCCCGGCCAGTTCTCTGTATGGTATTACAGCATTAGGTGAGAAGTTAATCACAAACATGAATCAGCCCTGTTTTACCCTTCTCACCCGGCTCCCGAGCTCTGCGGGGGAGCGGGCAGGCCCCTCACCGCATGTACAGGAAATCATACTGGGGGAAACGTGAAGCCGGCCATTTCTCACCAGGGCCGAGCTGTTACCTGCATCTTGAGATTACAGGGGATTTATTACATTACAGGAGGAGAGAATCCCCTCAGCGTGGCAGGCAGGAAGAACTGGCTCCTTCAGTTCTGCTCAGGCTGTGACCACTGGGCAGTGTCTCATTTCAGAGAGCCCCGCCTGCACCCCAGCGCCACAGCTCCTTTTGGGCTGACCTGTGTCTAGGTCAGAAGCCATTTTTTGCTAAGGTTTCTGTTCCCTTTCTCCTCCCAATCCTGGAAGGCCAGTTATACAGAAAACCCGCTTCTTGTCCAAACCAGCGGGTTAGGACCTGTGGTTCTGCCAAAAGCCCTGCCCTCCCAGCCCTCCTCTGGAATGTCCCACACTCTGGGCAGTCCCTGTGCTCCCTCGCACTCTTACTGCTTCAGGGTCAGTGTTTGCAGGGTGACTGTCACTTGCGAAGACCAGGGAAGGTCTCCGTCTCCACTGCTTTGGAGCCCCCTTGCCCTCTGTTTTCAGATTTTATAAATGCCACCCGTCTGTCTTGACACTGACCCAACTGGACAGCCTTTTACTGAATGCTATTCTTGGCTCAGAGTCACACATCACCAAACATTTCCCTCCCTTTTGAGTCTGTTTGCAAAACCCTCCGTTGCCAGCAGTTCCTTGCAAAGCCAACGCCTCAGTATCATCGAAAGTCCAACCTCCCCAGAATCTCAGTAGGTAGCCAGTCTTGTAAAGTGTTCCATTTTTTCCGTTTTTTGTTCTTTTTTTTTTTTTTAGCACTAAAGTTACTACATGCAACTACTTAATCAGAAAACTTTAGCGACTTTGACTTCGTAGGTCACTGCACAAGCTTACTAATGTTGAAGAAATTCCATTTAACTCTGGGTTTGAATGTCACATCTATTTATGCAGCAGAAGGAGTCTGATTCTTTTTTTCCTTCTGCCCCAGGAAAGTTTCATCTGGGAAATAGGTGCTAGGGAATGCTAGAACCAACAGAATTTCTCATGATTAAATCTTAAAGCAAGTCAGTCCCACAGCTGGAGTCAAAACAAAAGTGGACTTTGACAGGTTGATCTAGAAGGGAGACCGTCCAGAGAGAGTGGGATGGTCCAGAGGACAATGAGTGGTAGAGAACTGAGGAGAGATGCGACAAACCCAGGGAAGAGGCATAAAAAGCATCCAGGAGGGGCCAGCAGGTGGCATGGTGTTTAACCACCATGGTCAGCTGTGGTTTGTGTCCCGAACCTGGTGGCTTGCTTTTTCACTTTTCCTTTCTCTTTCTCTCTCTCTTTCTTTCTGATGAGCACATGTGCCCTATAGCAAATTAAAATAATAACTAAATAAAAATAAATAAATAAATCTTAAAAGAAGAAAAAAAGCATTCAGTAAACTTTTCTCCCTTTCTAACAGCTGTGCAGGGAGGAGTCCAGATACTGTGCACAGCCAGACACGGATCTGGGTCCTTCTCACACGAATCCACCAGAGGTTATGCATTGATACTCCTCAAAGTCAAAATCATTTGTTATCAACACAACCCATGCTCACATCTGGGCAAACACAAATGGAAACAGAAAAGGCGCACACACAGACACACACTTGCACCATGCACCCACGCACCTGCGTCACAGATAAACAGGCATGCTGTCCAATGCTGTCGTCTCTATCTGTAACAGACCACAGCGGTTTTCTCTTGCGCATCTCCAGGTATCTTTCAAAGGTTTTTTCAGACCTCTGTCTTTACTCCCAACACAAACACATTCATGGACCAGCTCAGCTAGGGTTTGCCGAGACCATGGCGTTGACATCCTTTAATTGGAGGGAGGCATTGATGCCTAGCTCTGGCACAGGGTGGGTGAGGAGGAGGCACTGGGCCTGTGCGGAAGGAGAGAAGGGAGTTGGGGCATGAGCACTAACACTGGGGAAAATACCTTGCCTCAGATATTTAAGATCAGCCTTGGGAACCAAACTCACATAAAGTCTCTGTGGAAGCTGGCAGCCCCATCCTGTGGTCACCTCAGCCCCTGGCCTTTGGCAAACTATTTGTGGAATGCCTGGGGTGGTGGAAGATGAGGAAGGTCAATGGTTGTAAGATTCTAGCTTTCAGATGAGACTTGAAAACAGCCCCTGCAAAATTAAGGTCATGATAGATTCTTCAAAAACTCTTGAAATAATTACAAATGGTTGAGATGCTAAGTGTACTAATTATCCTGATTTAAGCGTTACACATTGTGTTCGTGTGCCGAAAAATCACCTTGTACCCCCTGCAGATATGTATACTTACTGTATGCTAATAAAGTATTAAAATACAAACCTTTCCAATGTTTTTTTAAAAATTATTTAATTTTAGTTATTATTATTATTTTGGAAGACGTTTTCACTTAGGTGCATGCGCTCACCAGAGAGAAACAGAATCAGAGACAGTGAGGAAAAAAAATGAGAAATAACCCTCTGGGGGGATGCCACGCAGCAATCCTTCTCCTCCATTCTCCTCTCAGGATCTTGGGCACACATGCACACACACACACACACACACACACACACATGCCCAGTGTGAGTTTCAAGCCACCGGGTCCCAGACTTGAATCACAGTTGGCCAAGTAGAAGTTCAGCAACGTAACTGCTCTGCCACCTGCTGGCTCCTATTATTATTATTTTAAAATTTGCTATAGGGCACATGAGTTCATGTGAGAGAGAGAGAAAGTGAGAAAGCAAGCCACCAAGATGAGGGCTAGAACTAAGTCAGCCATGTGGGAGTCCAGCACCCCAATCATCATGCCACCTGCTGGCCCTGGCAATGGTTTATAATGGCAGACACAGTGAGAATCTCAGTCAAGCCAACACCATAATAAAGGTGTTCAGTACATGCAAAATTTTGTTTTTTTCTATACTGATTGTTGAGGTAGTTACAAGATTGACATGTTTTTCAAAATTCAACTATACACTAAAAAAAGAGTGAATTTTATCATATGTAAATTATATCCTACTAAATCTTATTATTAGGAACAAAAACAAACAAACAAACAGCTCTGTGACTTGACTGATGTTCAGGCCCTCACCCCAGTCCCTGAAAACTGCAAGCAGGTCACTGGGTACAGCTATGCCCAGCTGCAGGGTTTCATTTCATAGCTGATAAATTCCAACCCTGGCACGGCTCTCCTTCCTTCCGAGAAGCAAAGGAGACTTTGTGGAAATGCATTAGATCTCACTTGTATTGCCAAGTGAAAGAATTTGTTCTTGAATTTTAAAAGATATGTTTAAAAAATATGCTAATGGCCATTTATATTCAAACAACAAAAATAACTTCAATGCATTTTCAGTCAGTTTTCCAAATATTTCCCACTTATATATGTGCCAGTTCTTTATACAAAAAGCATATATTTAAGTAGCCCTCATTTATTTATGTTAAGGTTTTTGCCATAGGGTGCATGCGTTTGCTGGAGAGAGAGAGAGAGAGAGAGAGACAGTGAGAAGGAAAGTGAGAAACCACTCCCCAGGGGGTATAGTCATGCCACAATCCCTTCTCCTCCATTCTCTTCCTGGGATTTTAGGCATGCATACACGTGTGCCCAGCATGAGTTTCAAGCTGCCAAGTCCAGGACTTGAACAGCGGAGTGCCATGTGAAAGTCCAACACCTTAACAATTAATTATGCCACCTGCTGGCTTCTATCTTTTATTTTTTAAAAGAAGTTTATTTTTGTCTTTCTTCCATGAGAGAAAGCGACAGAGATGGGGGAAAGAGAGATAGCGGGACAAGCATCTCACTCAGGGTCTTCACAGCAAGCTTCACCTCTAGCCTCAGCTGGCATCACAACACCCACATGTGCCAGCCATGTACAGGAAGACCTTGGGACATGAACCCAAGACCTTCCCATGTGGGTTCAGCATCGCAGTGTCATGTTACCATTGTGCCACGCAGGCTGCCTTCATGTGTTTATTTACGGATTTAAATTGCCAGAGGGTACATGTCCTCTTCAGAGAGAGACTGAGAAGGAGAAAACACTTATAATGGGTGTGGTCAAGTCTCAATCCCTTCTTCTTCCTCTCTGTCCTACTGAGATTTGAGGCACACATACAGCTGGCATGTTTTTCAAGCCACTGAGGCTAGGATTTGAATTATAACCTGCCTTGTAGAATCCAGCTCCCTTAACCACTAGGCTACCAGGCTGGGCCTGGCCCTCATTTAAAGTGAACAGGGTAACAGGACCTCCCAGGTGAGGGCATGGTGGCATATGGAGCCGATATGCCTTGAAGACTTGTGCTGAAGGAGATGCGGGCAGAGCACACAGGGTGCTGTGCTCCGTGCCCGCTGGCAGCTCTCGTACCTGCCTTTCTGCCCATCCAGCAACTGTCCAGCGGCAGGAGCAATATTCTACACATGAGAATCAGGGCCTTTCTGGAGAAACAATGCTTATCTGTCTGGGGAGGGCTCTGGTGCCCACTGACTGAAGGGAGATCTCAGAATCGAAAAAGTGCTGCAGAATGCCTGAAGGGTTCTGGTGCAAATGCAATCCACTAATGGGCCAACAACCCCCAGAAGGCCAGCGCTTTGTTAGATGCTGAACAGCACGGAGCTCCATCCTCATGCAAAATTTATAACATCACCAATCCATCGAGTACGTTTTCCCAATTGGAAGAGGCTTTTAGTGTGCTTAAATGCTGAAGAGCAAAAACTAGCATGTTTAGACAGAGAGAGATGGAAGATATAGGAGAAGAAGGGAGAGAGATTCATAGAGGCAAGAAGCTGGACTCAGGGTGGAAGGGGGTGGTTGGCCACAAATGGGGATGGCAGCCTCTCACTGTCACAGGAGGGCAGCTGGAAAGCAAGGCCCTGCTGTGAGAGGGCTGATGGCTGTGGCGGTGGGAGCAAAGGATCTGACTGCTCACCAGCCCTGTTCCAATTCTGCGAGCAGGCAAGAGCTATCTTACAGCACCGAGTGCTTTCACAAGTACAAAGTTTTTTTGAAACTGGAGCCAGACAAGGGGCAAAGAGAACATGGGGAGAGGTCAGGACTCTGCATGGAGCAAGGCCATGTGATGGGAATTCCTAACATTTGTATGGCAGTTGTTTTGTTTTTGTTTTTTGTTTTTCTAAGCCTTTTGCTTTGGAATGCTTAGAGTTAATAGAGAAGCTGGAAAACATTCTGGGGCTGCCCCCTCATAGGGTGTCCAGAGAAGATAGGTCCAAATCCAGCATATCCTGGGGGCAGAGCTGCTAGCCCAGCAGAGTCTCTGGGGACTATGGAGGAGCAATTTCAGTCTGGGCCTAGGTGGAGAGCCTGGTGCGCAGCAGGGAGATGCCAGGGGGAGCTGCTGCATAACGCATCTGGCCTTCCACCCAGAAATTCCCTCCCATATGAGTACTCAAATTATGCTCTGTCTCTAGTAACTGAAAAATGAAATAGTATGCAGACAGTTCTTTTTTTAAAAGAAAGTTTTTTCAATTTAACTTTATTTATTATTATTATTATTATTATTATTATTATTATTATTTTAAATTTGCCATACGGCATGTGTGCTCACCAGAGAGGGGCAGAGAGAGAGAAAGTGAGAAAGCAAGTCGCCAGGTCTGGGACTAGAACTGCGGTTAGCCATGTGGGAGTCCAGCACCTTAACTACCACACCACCTGCTGGCCCCCATGCAGTTATTTCAAATGAAAACTCTTTATACTTACAAGGTTAGGAACTTTGTTTTTATAGTGCTGTGTCTCCGGACTCTCACCCAGCCTATAGTAGTTGCACTGGCTGAATGAATACAGGCATGCACGAATGAGTGGCAAGAAATTATCTGTAGAGTTAAAAGTGAGAATGTAACTTGGAAATGACTGAAAATCCATTGATTCTTGACTCAAAAATTGTAAAGCCTGAACTCCACCATCCAGTCACTTTAACATCTTGTTTATACAAGGGAGTTTCAAAATGCTCACAAAAATCTCAAAATAAAGTGAGTTTGTTTTGGTGCCAAATTTTTTGAACCATGCCTAGTTCTTCCATATGCATTTCCCATTAAATGGAAAGCCTTTCAGGTATTTTAAAATACGCATGTTCTTTTCTCTTTCCCATTTTACAACAGTGGGATCAAATAGTGTATCCTAACTTGTGAGCTGCCGTTTCTCTTAGCAGTACATGCTAGACATCTTTTCCCAAAGTCAGTAGGCGTCATTTTGGTTCTATCAATAATTCTAGGTGACAAGGATGTGGTGATACACACTCACCATCTAAAGGTGTGTGGGAAACCCTGGGGATATCTGCATTTAAGGAACAGACAGAAGAGGAAGGACCCACGAGAGACAAGGAAGTCGGCCAGATGAATGAAGGAATAGTATGGAGTAGTAACACCGCAGAAGATAGAAGGAGGATGGAGGAAGAAGTAGCCACTAGCCCAAATGCTGCAGAAAAGTCCAGTAAGTCACGGTGTGAGAGGCAGAGTTTGATTTTGTAAGAGAGTGGTTACTTACTTTGTACTTTCTTGTGGCCTCAGCTTCCTTACACTCTGAAGTGAGCAAAGAGTCTTGTCTGTCTGCCAGCTGGACAGGAACATTCCTTGGCTTAAAGTTGATGTAAGTGGTGTTTTGAAAGGTATTAACAGTGCATTTCGCTTGGGGCCAGCAGGTGGTGTGGTGGTGAAGGACGCTGGCCTCCCTCATGGCTGACCGTGGTGCGAGTCCTGGACCTGGCAGCTTGCTTTCTCACTTCCCCTCTCTCATTCTGTCTCTCTCTGGTCAAATTCAAATAAATAAAGTTAAATAAAAATAATTCTTAAAAACAAACAAACAATGCATTTAGCTATATTTAAGAGAAACTCAAATACAAAATCTTAACTAAGTGGATTTTTACTCAGCTGAGAAGAAATTTTGAGGCAGGCAGTAAAGGGCTGTTACAACTGATGAAGGTAGTTAGGAGAACCTATACCCCTTTTAGCTAATTCCATCATTCTCAGCGAAAAGATTTCCTCCTCTTGATTACGAGGAGTCTGTTCTGCCTCCAACCATCATGTCTACATTCCAACCAAAAAGACAAAGGAAGTGCAAAATTCGTATTATCTGAGTCTGTCGTTTCCATCAGCAGCCTTATCCCATGGACTTGGCTTACACAGCATCGGGCAGAACTTAGTGGCATGGCTGTTTCCATGTTTAGGAGACTCTGGAGATAGGTGTATTTTCGCTCGAGCACATTGCCAGCCATTTCTCCTGGCAAGGAAGGAGAGAACAGATATTGAGGTAGCAACCAGGCATAGCTTCTACAGAGAGATTATGTGAGAAAGTGTAGGCCTAAATGTAACAGAACACAGGCTTCTTAGATTTATGATGTTTCTGTGTGAGAAACTAAAATATTAAAGCAATACATTTGATTCTAATTCTAACAGGAAGTAAAGAATAAATCACCATCCGTCCTAGGCTGGTTTTCCTTATAAAAGTAGGCCAGTCAGAGGGATCAGTGTCAGTTAAACCTCTGTGTTCCAGCCCTTTCAGCTTTACTGACAGGCCCCTCATATTTCTTGTATTATTATTAAATTCCACCTTGCAAAAATAGTTGAGAAAATCCAAGCTCAGCAAGTTGCTAGGAGACCTGAGGGGCCTTACTGAGTGAACCATTTGGGGCTTGCATGACTGAATTTCTCTCCTGATGACAGACGTGCCTGCAGCCTGTTTAACCTCCAAAGTTGTGTGGAAGTGGGCAGAGTCTCAGCTCTGCACATGCGGAGGGAGGGACCCTCTCCCCTCATCAGCCCATGACAACCTCTGCGGGAAAGAGCTGCCCCCAGTTCTCTGAGGCAAAAAGAGAAACCAAATGGCTGAGGGAGAGAAGAGGTTTCTCAATCTTTCTTAAGTGGTAACCCAGCTGCAGCAGTTCCATTTTCTCCACGACTCCCCTGCCTTTGCCCTGTGATTGTTTCCACCCCAGGGTGCTGGTCTCCACACGCTGCCAGAGGTGCGGCCATGATAGCCCAGGCCAACTGCAGATGCCAGGAGAGGATCGTCTCCTTTCCCTCCAAGCCCCTGCCATCCCTCTGCCCCATTTCCCTACCCCCAACATTGCTAGAATGATCTCTCTGTTAGCTAAATGTGAGCGCCTGCCAGAAGCAGTTCATCTAAATGAGCAAGTGCTTTCTGGGAACAGACCTGATGAAAGAAAAGCTGAGCAGAGCTCCATGAGCGTGCCAAGCCCTGGCTGTGGAAAGGAAAAGCATATTATTTTCAGAGGGCCGTGTGTGCCACTTGATGGTCAGACACCAGGAAGAGGCCGAGTTGCTTAGCAGGATCCTCATTCCTGCCCAGCTCTCCCTGCCCAGCACCCTCTAGTTGAGGGTGAGATGGCTCTGGGGAAATTCCACTCCATAATTAATTTAAGCAGGATAAACAGAGCTCCTGCTTGGGAAGATTCAGCCCTGAGCAAAAGGCACTTGGCATCGACATGGAGGGCTCAGATGTCCATGTGAAACAGAAATATCAGAAGTCAGGAACAATGAGATGCAGCCGAGTCTGACCCTAGAAAGTCACAGGCCCCGAGTAAGGGACTTCCCTTCTCTCCTCTGGTCTCTCATCTGTAAAGTGACTGTTGGGTTTTGTAGACCCCTAAGGGACTGCAAAGGGTCTATAGAGTTTCCACCAACTTCAATTTAGATTTCATTTAAAAATTTTAATGCTATAAGAAAAATAGCAAGAGACATAATCGAGTGTGACACATGCCAAATTGTTACCCACTAATAACTGCCAATGTGTGCAATATGATGCCGCGTACACTCCTATTAGTGGGTAAACCTCGGAATAATGCTGTCCTGTCGTCTGTTCAATGGAAGAATATCCCGAAGTTGCAAGAAAAGTGAGCTTAAAAAAAGAAAAGAAAAACCTCTTTCCATGTGCAGCTAGTTATCTGAATAAGGGCTTTCTCAATAGTGTGCAACCCACCATTCTGCCAGTGAGCTGGACCAGAGGCAGACCTGACTGCTCTTATCCATCTAACTTCACTTTTGGAGGGGTCGTCAAAATAGTTTTACTACACTCACTGGTTAACCTACAATTTAACTCCATTTAAACTTCAGAATGTGCTAGTGCTAATAAAACTACACTGTCAGATTGTCTAAGTGTGCTGATCTGGTTACATTATTCAAGTGCTTGGATGTCTGAAGCAGGGAGACTGCAAAGGGGCCTCAGCTTGCATGAGGCTCACTGACTGAGCACCTGCTGTGGGTCAGGCCTTCACTGAGACAGCATTTCCCCAGGGAAGAGAACAGACAGCAGTGGGCAGAAGAGTTTTGACAGGAGGGTGCAGTTGAAAGTACCTTGCAGTGCCGGTGGGTGGCATGATGGTTAAAGTGCTGAATCTCATATGACCAAATGTGTGGCTCAAAGCCTAGACCCAATGGCTTGAAGAACACATTGGGGTGTGTGTGTGTGTGTGTGTGTGTGTGTGTGTGTGCATGCCCCAAATCCCAGGAGGATAGTGGAGGAGACAGGATTACAGCATGGCTATCCCCCCAGGGGGTGATTTCTCACTTTCCTTCTCTCTCTCTCCTCTCTCTCTCTCTCTCTCTCTCTCTCTCTCTCTCTCTCTCTCTCTCTCTCGTGCATGCAAACGCCCTATGGCAAAAATCTAAAAGAGAAAAAAAGTATACACATTTCGAGTGCTTGATGCATATTTGTTCACTGGTAGAGTCAGCCCCAGGGCAGGCTGTGGATCTGTTCTTGACTGCAGGAGATCCAGGAATCCACAACTAAGCAAAAGCATGAGGATGTGGCAGGACAGGCAAAGAACACTTGGGGATGGTTGCAGCAGGGTGTTGATAGGCAAGTGGGGTACAGGGGGGGAAGCACAGAAACCTCAGGAATTCCAAGAGAAACCTTTTGGCTGATAAAATCCAGCCTTCGATCCTTGCTGCTGACACTGGAAGTGTTCTGTTTCAGACCACGGGCAGCGTGCTGCCTGCTGCCAGGGGCCTGACTCCCTGGAGCTGGAAGGAGCATAGCACTCTCCCACCACAGCCACATCATCCACACAGCCTTGAGCTGAGACAGTGGTTCTCCCACTGAATAGGAATCACCAGGGGAGCCTGTTAGAACACAACTTCCCAGGGCTGGGGAGTGGGGCACTGGTAATGTCACTGAGTCCATGTGGGAAAGGTCTTGGGTTTGCATCCTGTGATTTCCCTGAGCGCACTGGGTGTGTACCAGCTGGGACAGGTGTACAGGCCCTATTGGGGGTGCTGTCTCTCTCTCTCTCAATGGAGGAAATAAATGAACTTTTAAAAAACAAAACACAGGGACCAGCAGTTGGCGTAATGGCTGTGTCGCTGGACTCCCATGTAGTCGACCGCGGTTCGCATCCTGGACCCGGTGGCTTAAACTCACACTGGGCGTGTGTGCATGCGTGCACGAGATCCCGAGAGGAGAATGGAGAAGAAGGGATTGTGGCGTGGCCATCCCCCTCCCTGGGGGGTGATTTCTCGCTTTTTGTCTCTCTGTCTTTCTCTGTCTTTCTGGTGACCGCACGCACCCTATAGCAATAAATAAATAAATAAATAAATAAAATAACCTCTCTAAAAAAAAAACACAGATTCCCAGGCCCATGCCCAGAATGCTGATTAAGTTTAGCATAAGGCCTGGGACTCTTGCCCTCTCTTTCCTTCCTTTCTCCTTCTTTCTTATTGCTAGAGGGGACATCTCATCAGTGAGACAGACAGATTGTGTGGTCATGCCTCAATCTCTTCTCAATTTCTCCATCCTGTTGGGATTTGGAGTACACACACACACATGCACCCAGTGTGTTTCTGAAGCTGCCAGGCTTGGATTTGAACCACAGTCAGTCATACAGGATAGATAGCTTCCTTAATCACCATGCCAGAGGGCTGGCCCTGGGAACTGTCATTTCTAACAAGCTTTCAAGAAATGAATATTGCTAATCTTTGAACAGCCTGGATTCACTGACTTAAATGTTCATGGGACACTTCATATATCCTCAGCACAGCACGGTGTAGGAGCTACAGGAGTTAAGATTTAAAAAACTCTAATAGAATGAAGGGGACAGGGTATCTTCCTTCACAATCAGGGGGTTGTGAAAACTGAAGAGAAACCTCAGCCCTCGATCCACAGGGGATGGAAGAGAGAAGTCCCAGGAATACGGCAGAACGGCGCAGGATTCCAGCCTTTGCCCTAGCTTCCAAGCAGTCCTCTACCCAGAAAACAAAATGAAGATGCAAAGCGAGGTCAGATCAAGAGCAAGCCCTTCTGAAATGAGCATGGGAAGTGGAGACTCAAGAAAGTACTCGAACATGGGGCTGGGGCGCAGTGGAAATGCAATGGGGCCCACGTGGAAAAGGGCCCGGCTCCCCGCTCAGCAGTCCCTGAGCACACTGCGCAGGTGCCTGTGGTCCTGGACACCCGAGGCTGACTGAAACCGCCAAGGCTGGGGGTGGATCGTGGCATGAGGACCCTGTGGTGAATGCTGCTCTCTAAGAAATAAGCAAATAATTCTGTTTTTAAAATTGCTCCAAAGCATCTTCACAGTTGAAGCTAATCGGCTGTGTCACCTGAGCAGTGTATGAGGCACTTTCTTGTGAGTTCTGTTGTGGGGAAGAGCATCCTCCGGCTGCCCAGAGCAAACCTTACTCCACGGTTGCAAACACAGCCAGAATACTTTGTCTAGTCACAGACTACTTGCTCTGTTTTTTTTTAATCCTCCTCTTGCTACTCTCACAGTGAGCACCTTTCTGTGGCAAAACAGAAGCCAGAACGTCCCCCTGCCCTCAGTACTGCTGTGGGAAAGCATGCTACACAGCTGGAGGGCGGGGCAGCAGTGAAAAGGCGTGCTGCAGCTTAGCAGGGTCCCATAGACAGCTATCATCTCTCGCTGTAGTAGCCAGGAAGAAAGGGCCCAGGACAAACCCTCTGCCCCCATGGCGGTGAGTATAATCATGTTATTTTCAAATTTGGTGTTAAAATTCTGTACTAAACCTGGGGTGTGGTGTGGTTAAGGCTGTGGACTACCACATGGCCAACAATGGTTCAAGTTCTAGTCCTGGTGGCTTAAAAATCATGCAGGGTGTGTGTGTGTGTGTGTGTGTGTGTGTGTGTGTGTGTGTGCATGCCCCAGATCCCAGGAAAATGGAGGAGAAGGGATTGCAATGTGGCCATACCCCTGGCAGGTGGTGTTTCACTTTCTCTCTCACTGTCTCTGTCTCTCTAGTGAGTTCATGGGCTCTATGGGGGAAAAAAAAAAAAAAAAAAAAAAAAAAACCCTGTATTGAACGTTTTTTGTTTTTTTGTTTTTTGGAGAGGTTTTCACTATAGGGTGCGTGCACTCGCCAGACAGACAGAGAGAGACAGAGAGACAGAAAGCAAGAAATCACCCCCCAGGGGGGATGGCCACGCCGCAATCCCTTCTCCTCCATTCTCCTCTTGGGATCTTGGGCACTCACGCACACGCACCTGGCGTGAGATTTAAGCCACCAGGTCCAGGACACAAACCTGCGGTCAACTACGTGGGAGTCCAGCGACATAGCCATTACACTAACTGCTGGTCCCTTGAACATTTTTAAAGAGACAAACAAATGCCCTACACTGCAGGGTGCTGTGTATTGTGGCTTCAATCGGAAAAATCATGTGACTCATTCTTATAAATGTATTAAAATATTTTCTTTCTTTCATAGTGTAGCCGCAAGCACTAATGAAAGCATCAAAGAATATGGATTTGGATGTATAAAATCACGGCAGCCAGCCAAAGTACAAGGAAAAACTTCTATGCATTTGGAATTTTAAAAATGTGTCTTCAAGTGTGCTAGTTAAGGTGCTAAACTCCCATATGGTCAACCGTGGTTCGAGTCCTTGACCTGGAGGCTTGGAAATCATGCCAAGCATGCGTACGTGTTGCCAAAATCCCAGGATAATGGAGGAAAAGGGATTGCAGTGTGGTCATCCCCCTGGTGAATGATTTCTCACTTTCCTGCTCATTGTCTCTTTCTGTCTCTCTCCCTGGAAAGTGCCTATGCCCTATGGCAAAAATCTAAAAAAAAAAAAAAAAAAATGCATCTTCAGACTAGTCACAGCGGTGCAGCAGAGGCACAACGCTGTGCAAGGCTGGAGCCATAGAGGGAAGTTCCAGGTCTGCAAGCCAAGCGCCTGCACACACCCAAGGATCCTGCTGGCTAAGGCCAGGGGCCAGGTCATGATGTGAAGACCCTGTTGGGGTGCCTCTCTCTTTTCCTCCCTCTGTCATGGAAGAAATAAATAAATATACTTTTTTTAAAGAAAGAAAATGCATTTTTTAAAATGACTGTATTGGAGTTGAACTTTTGTTAGCAAGCTTAAACTCTAAAAATGGAAACCAGAAACTCAGACTTAAACCAAACTGCTTTTAAAAATTATCCTGTGGCAAGATTATTTATTTTACTTGGAAGAACCAACCTAGAAAGTCTTCGTGCTGAGTGATCCATATTTACATATAGCAGAGATAGGTCTCAACTTAAAAAAAGAAAAAAAGATTATGAAAGCTTTTTTTTTTTTTTTTTTTTTTTTTTTTCCCCGTTATAGGGCATGTGTGCGCACCAGAGATGGAGAGCAAGAGAGAGAGAGGGAAAGTGAGAAATCACCCTCAGGAGGGATGGCCACGCTGTAATCCTTTCTCTGCCATTCTCCTCTCAAGATTTTGGGCATGCACGCATACATGGCAGTATGATTCTCAAGCCACTGAGCCCAGGACTCCAACCACTGAGCTAGCCATACAGGGCCCAGTACCCTAACCACCTCCATGCCACCTGCTAGCCCTGAAAGGTTGTTTTTCTGTTCTTGTTCTTGCTTTTGTTTTTCCTTAAGAATTATTTATTTGGGGCCAGCAGGTGGTGCAGTGGTAAAAGGTGCTAGATTCCCACATGGCTAACTGTGGTTCGAGTCCCAGACCTGGTGGCTTGCTTTCTGACTTTCCCTTCCTCTCTCTGTCTCTTTCTGGTCAAATTAAAAAAATAATAATAACAAATGGAATTAAATAAATATTTTTAAAAAGAATTATTTCTTTAATTTTATGTCATCATCTTCTTCAATTTGATCAGAGAGAGAGAGAAAGCAAACCACCAGGTCTGAGACTCTGCAGTCAGCCCTGTGAGAGTCTAACGCCTCAACCACAGCACCACCTGCCAGCCCCCCTGAAAGTTTATTTTTAAGTTGGTGTCAAGAACTATGAAGACGGGCCAGAGCCTTAGCTTAAGCACTGTGCACTGGAAGCCAGGATCCCACATGTCTGACCACTGTTTGATTCCTGGCCTTGACAGCTTTCCATCCACACCGGGAGCATGTGTGAGTATGCGCAGCACCCTGATGGGAAGGAGAGGGTGGAAAGAGGGATTGATTTGTGATCATGCCCCACTGAAGTGTGCTTTCTCTCTGTGTGTGTGAGTGAGTGTGTGTGTGTGTGTGTGCTGGGAGGGAGGGCTGAGCACACACATTCTCTGGCAATTAAAGAAGAAAAATAAGAATGCATTTTTTTCTTTTTTTGGAGAGGTTTTTTGCTATAGGGTGCGTGCGCTTGCCAGAAAGAGAGAGACAGAGAGACAGAAAGTGAGAAATCACCCCCCAGGGGGGATAGCCACGCTGCAATCCCTTCTCCATTCTCCTCTCGGGATCCTGGGCATGCATGCACACACGCCTGCAGTGAGTTTAAGCCACCAGGTCCAAGACTCGAACTGCGGTCGACTACATGGGAGTCCAGCGACATAGCCATTACGCTAACTGCTGGTCCCAAGAATGCATTTTTTAATAGAAAAAATAAGCGCACATAGTAGAAGAGTACCTGGATAGACACACACAAGACTCTGCAGCCTGCCAGTAAGTCGAATAGTGGGCAAAAGGCACTCACCTGAGTCACGGATCCTGGATCTATGAACAGGGATCTCTACAGGAAGGAGAAAGAGACTCCTCCCCCAACCCACAACCCAGCCCTTTCCTGGCTGCCTGGCTGTTGGAGACAGTAAGGTTTGGGTGTCGTCTTTTTCTAATAAACATATTTTAATAGAGCATACCAATGCGCCAGTATCACACTGGGCCAAAGAACATAATGAACACGACTGAAAGAGCCCTGCCCGCAGGGAATGATATTTTCATGAGAAGGATAGACAATTCAATAAAGAATTACAAGTGGTGGGGCTGGCAGGTGGCATGGTGGTTAAGGGCACTGGACTCCCACATGGCTAACTGCAGTTTGAGTCTCGAACCTGGTGGCTTGTTTTCTCACTTTCCCTCTCCTGCTCTGTCCCTTTCTGGTCAAATTTAAATAAATAAATAAATGAATAAATAAATAAATAAGTTAAGTAAAATAATTCTTTAGGGAAAAAGAAGTATGAGTGGAAGCTTTTGAGATTCTAGGTGCACTGACTCGGATTTGGGTATCAAGGAAGGCTTCCCAGTGGAAGTGACACCTAGCTGAAGACCTAAAAGATGAGTCACAGTTAGTTAGCCAGGTGAGGGAGACAGAGGGTAAGGGGAGAAGAGGCGAGCTTTCCGAGCAGGGGCAGCTGCAGGTACAAAGTCCCCAGGATAGGGGACATCAGGCTGGGGTGGGTAGAGAGCAGATGTGACGGGTCCACTTTGCAGACGTTGATGGACACATCTGTGAGAGGGAGGTGGCCTTCGGGGGCGCAGTTTAGGAAGGAGGTCTGGGCTGAGAATACCAGTATGTAGACCGTGGGAGTGGGTGAGTTCGCCAGGAAGAGTGGGACTCAAGAGGCCAAGGAAAAGAATGTCAGAAGCAGGAAGAGGTCCCCAGGATCAAGGGCTTTGCCTTACCCAGAAGTTTCTGTTGATTTCGGCCCAGGGTCGGTGGTGATCTGGGCAAGAGCGGTGCATAGCAGGGGATGAACAAAAGTCAGAGGTGGGGGCTGAGGACAGAGTGGAAGGTGAGGAAATGTTGGAGACAGTGAGGTTCGGGTTTCATCTTTTTCTAATAAACATATTTTAACAGAGCATACCAATGCGCCAGCATCACACTGGGCCAAGAATCTAGTGAACACGACTGGAGGAGCCCCGCTTTCAGGGAGATGGTAACAGCTTACAGTATGTCAGCACTAAAGAACGCCTTGTTTTATCATCCATATAACAGCCTAGGGTATTAGAACTGTTAACACACATTTAGGCTAGAAGTCTTACACTTACGTGTGAGCCGTATGCAAGATGTGGGAGGCTATATGCACACGTTCCCTATTTTGAGGGCCCAGGGGTACACTACCACACTTAGGAACTCGAACAACCCTGAATTCTATCAGCTTATATGCTCAGACGTGAAACCATTTATATATATATGTACATATATATATACACACATTTGTTGCTGTTGTGTTGTTAAAGGAAAACATGCTCATTGTGAGGAGTTCGGAAAACATAAAAAAGCCCTAGACAAGTGTGACCTGTGGATCTCATTCCCAGAAATAATAACCAGGATGAAGCAGGGAACAATCCATTCACGTTAGTCTTTTACTTCTTTGTTTCTGTCTCTTTGTCTCTGTCTCTCTCATTAAGGATGATCTCTCTGTACACATGCATTCTCTTGCTCTTTTCACTTAGCTCAGTCAGGAAATGTAAAAGCAGTCACAGAACCTTTCCATTTCCACATTTTCTCCTTTATTTCTCGTCTGCATCTTTCCTTCCGCGTTTGCCAATATTCCTTTATTTTGGAGTCTTTCCCTTTTTATCCAAGTTCAATTCAAAATGTAAAACAGTTTATGCTTTTTGAGTTTTATTTCCTCCCTACACTTGTTAAAATAGGCCAGTAAAAGAAAAGTTTTCCAGATTATGATAGATCCACCTCCAACTATGTAACTGGTTCGATTTAGAGTCTTAGGATAATGACCTGCCGCCATATGTGGGTTATAACTTGAGGTTTTCATAAAAATGTGTCTTGGATTAACCAACTGTGCCACAGTGCCAAGTAGCTGGTTTGTTTCTAAGAAGCTGAACGCCTGACATTTGCTTGATGTAGTCAGTAGAGTTTTCTGTTAAAGGCAAATGAAACAGCCAGTTAGGGGTGTGACTTCAGGTGTGGTCTTCTCCTGGAGAGGTGTTGTGCTCTCTGTTCAAGAAGCTTTCCTACCAAGGAGGCATAATGGCTTAGAAAGCAATTATCTTATTTAAGCCTACACTTGTCTGGGGAGCTGAGGTCAGCCACAAAGCCATTGGAAAAAAGGAGCTGTCTGCCATAGAAAGCCGTTTCTTTTGGGGGGAGAAAGAGGTCAGTTTGAACAACTTTGCTTTTGAATTGAGTGACCTCCCGAGACCATGAGCCCGGTAAGATTAAACACAGAGCAAACCTCAGGACACGGCCGCCCCTCTCTCTTCCAATCACTCCCATTTCAAAATAAAAACAAAAACAGAAATACTTTAAACTTAGCTTTTCAAAGGCGATGCCCTCCCCCGAAACAGTCTGTTCCTGCTTCTGCTTGGATTATTTTCATTTGGGTTGTGTTTTTCTGACCGAAGGCCAGGCCCTTGTCTTTGTGTATTTGTAAAGTGCCATGTCTACTTACTAGTCTTTAGAAATTACAGACAATAACAGGAATGCAAGAGAAACTGGCAGCTAAAACCTTGCAGCTTTTCTGAACTTCTGCTCTGCCCAAGACCCAGAATGGAATATTTTTACAAGGCAATACTGAAACATTCTAATCCCAAGAAATTAAATTAAGCTACATTAGCTGCATATAAACCAGCGTGCCACGCTGGCACGACATCCTGCCACTCGCATGGTTCGCCGTGATGCCACATTAATGAGCTGCGGCTTTGCGGTCTGTATAAAGGGAGCACATCCTTTCCAGTGACTGAGCCTCATGACAATTTCATGACAACGATGGCTGGGTTGAGACTTCACGCCGCCCTCTGTCCTTTCCGTGCCAACCTCCTGGAGATCCAGAAGTTCCTTGGGCATGATGGTTTTCATCTCGTGACATGTCTCTGGCTGTGCTCAACTTGCAAATTTAGGAGCCACAGGAAAGAGAGCCCAGCACTGGAGGGATGCAAAAATGTGAGTGTTTAGATTTAGCCAGGAGGCACGAGAAGGCCAGGTCGGCACAGCAAATACAAAACCAAAACAACGCAGAGGCAAAGCAAGCAAAGCAGCATTTTTCCCTTCCCTCCTCCCTCTCCCTGCCTGCCTGCCTGCCTGCCTTCCATCTTTCTCATTCCTCTCCCTCATTCTCCTAACCTCCTCTTCCTCTTCTTCCCTTCCCTTCTCCCTCCCTTCCCTCCTCATTTTCACAGTGATGGTGTTCAAGTCCCTGGGGCACAGAGCCACCTGACCTAGACTTGCAAGCTGGGGGGCTTCGAAGGACTCCCAGGCATGCATTGCACCCCCTCCCTTCATCGCCAAGGCCCCCTGCATGACACACAGGGGAAGGGGCTGGACCCATCCTGTAGTGAGCTGGCAGCTTCTGGGCAGCTGTGTCACCAGGGTTCTAGGCCAGGGCCAGTGCAAGCTCAACGAGGCCACGTTTTAGCTGGCAGTGTCAGTGTGCTGAATTGGATGACCCGGGCAGCAGCAGAGGTGACTGCAACAGCACTCGAAAGCCAGTCCCCCTGGACACCGCCATCTTTCTCTTTACAGCAACCTGGAAAATTGTAAGCAGAGCCAGTGAGTACATCCACTTCTAAATTTCATTTTAGGGGTCGATCATATTTAATAACATGCAAGGCCCTGGCCCTAGCCCTTGTAAAAATCAAGTTTGCAAACTGACAGTTAAATTTTCATCACTGATTTGTTTCCACCTTTACATTGTTGAGGAAAAGCAATTAAAATATATGTCTTCAAACAATCATTACTATTGTAAGAGGGGTTTTTTTTTTTTTTTATGAGAACATTGTTCAGTGTGGCCACATTTCTTTTCTAAATATAGACAAATAATAGAATGCCTCACAGATGTTGATATACAGGAAAAATAGTGAACTCCATGAACTGAAATGTATTTGAAGGAAAGATAGAGGCCCTCAGTAGAAATCTTTCCATAAAAAGCACCTCTTTTTCCCGGACTTCCCAGGAAATTCCAAGTCCTGACAGGACCCACAGCACACAGCACACAGGTCCGAGGGTGTACAGGCACGCTGAGGCCATCCAGGGAACCAGGGCTACAGACAGCACCAAGCACACGCGCACCCAGCTCGGGCTCTCCGAGAGGACTGCGCTCTGGCAAGGGCAGATTTGCTAGGGTGGCAATTCCCGTAGCTGGTCTACACCAGAATCAGCTAGAATCCTAGTTAAATGCATAGTCTCAGCCCCCACCCCTAGAAACTCAGATTTACTCTATCTAGGATGAGGCCCAGAAATCTGCCTGCTAAACCTGCCTTCCAGGTTGTTCTAGGACAGGTGGAGCACGGAGCACACTTGAGTCTCCTCGGAGGGTGCCACTGACACATGTTCCCACTTCCAGATTCCTGCCTGCGGTTGCCAGTCAGGGTTCATTTGGTCCATCTAGCATTTGTTCTTTAAATTTTATTAAACATTATTATTACTTAATTTGCTATAGGGCATGCATGCTCACCAGAGAGAGACAGAGAGGGAGGGACAGTGAGAAAGCAAGGCGCAAGGTCCAGGACTCAAACTGCAGTCGGCCATGTGGGAGTCCAGCATCTTAACCACCACCCCACCGGCTAGCCCCCATCTAGCATTTGTTGTTTGCTTGTTTTAAGTATAGTATAGCAAATATGTAAACCAGTAGCAACGTCATTTGTCATTATGAAATATTCTATACTATACGTAATTGTATGGGCTATATTTATTAAAAACTTTTTGCTGTAGAGTGCATGAGAGAGAGAGAGAGAGAGAGAGAGAGAGAGAGAGAGAGAGAGTGTGAGAAAGCATCCTCCCTCAGGGGGTGTATGGGGATGGCCATGCCAAAATCCCTTCTCTTCCATTCTCCCTGCTTTGGAGGTTTTGGTCACACACACACTCGCCCTGGCGTGTTTTTCAGGCCGTCGAGTCTGGGACTAGAACTTCATAGTCAGCTATGTGGAATCCAGCTGCCTCAACCACCACACCACTGGCTGGCTCACGACTTTTAGTAATATATGAGGGATTCTCTAATATCCTTGTTTTTGAGAGCCACACATTTTGAATTGAGAGTATAAACTGTTTACAGCTGACTTAAGCATAATTACATATTGAATAGATCAGGCTGCCATTAATTACGAGAGGGAGTGGCTCTGGAAATACGGCCTAATCCTTGCTGTAGCATATTACTGTCAAAATATTCCTGCCCCTCCTGACTTTGCCCTAGCCCTAGCATATGTGCGTCCCTGGGAGATTGAACTTCCTGCCCCACTGAATGTGGGCTCAGTCAGTGTGACCTGTTTGGGCCAATGAAATGAGAATAGGCAGTGGGATGGTAGCTGTGGGCAGAAGCTTGAAGAGCCATGCTGTGGTTCTGCCCTCTCTCTTCACTCTGCCATGAGAACAGCATGTTCTAGACAGGAACTGCTCCCTGGTCTGGACCCCAGAGAGGAGGGGGCAAGTAGGGGAAGGGTAAAGCTGCAAGCAACATCTGCGGGTTGTGTTTTGGAGCACGCGGGGGTGAGAAATAAATTTTGGCTGCTGTAAATCCAAGGCTGCAGGGTAGCCTGATGCCACAACCCAGTTTAGCAGAACCAGCCGGCTGGTATGGCTTCTCATGAGTATTGGTGAGATGCTTAACCAGGCGAGGCTAAGGCAAATGTCTTGGTCGTGGTTCTGTCTGGGATTTTCTTTTGTCATCTGAATTCTTTGTGTTTCACACTAGTGAGTGCTTTCTTTTTTTTTTTTTTTTTTCCATTCTTTTTTTTTAATTTTTTTTATTTATTTTTTTATTATCATCATATTCTTCTTTATATTACATTGAATTACATATAACTTTACATTGTATTACATTACTTTTTCAAAAGGGAATGCCATGCATGTCAGTCAGTACAGAGACATTAATCTCCCCACTTCAACATTCAATATCTTTTCTATGTTTTCCCCAATCATTATTATTATTCTAATTATTTTTTAAGACAGTCCATCGCTATTTCTCATGTTGCTTGTACAAATACTTTGCCCATCATGAAATACTTCTCAGACAAATCCAGTTGAGAATACTATACATGTCAACATCAACAGTTAATAAGCCATATCTGTTTCTCACTAATGTCCTGCCTCTCTATTGTTCATTTGTTATCTTTCTCTATCCCCTTCTCTTCACTTCCCCCATTCCACACTGTCCTATTCTCATTAAGTACCTTCACTGCTTTTATGTCCTCCAATTTTTTTTCACTATCATAGAATGCTGATAGTCGGTATATATTGAGTGGATACATACAATATCTTTCTTTCATATCCTGGCTTACTTCACTCAGCAATATATCCTCCGTATCTGACCACTTTCTATCAAATTCCAGGGCCTTGTTATTTTTTATGGCTGAGTAGTACTCCATAGAGTATATATACCACACTTTTCCAATCCATTCATCAGTTTGTGGACATTTAGGTTGGTTCCATGTCTTGGCAATTGTGAATAATGCTGCAATAAACATTGATGTGCAAGCACTTTTCTGACTGAGCGTTCTCCTGTCTTTTGGGTAAATACCCAGAAGTGGGATTACTGGATCGAATGGTAGTTCTATTTGTAGATCTTTGAGGAACCTCCATATTGTTCTCCACAGTGGTTGAACTAGTTTACATTCCCACCAACAGTGTAGGAGGGTTCCCTTTTCACCACATCCCCGCCAACACTTATCACTTTTTATATTCTTAATCTTTGCCATTCTGACAGGGGTTAGGTGGTATCTCATTGTAGTTTTTATCTGCATCTCCCTTATGATGAGGGATGTTGAGCATTTCCTCATATGCTTTTTGGCTATTCGTATGTCTTCCTTAGAGAGACTTTTGTTCAGCTCATTTTCCCACCTTTTAATTGGGTTAATCATTTTTTTTCGCATAAGGCACTTGAGTTCCCTATGTATTCTGGTTATCAGTCCCTTGTCTGAGGCATATTTAACAAAAATATTTTCCCATTCTGAGGGTTGTCGGTTCACACTTGTTACTGTGTCCTTTGCTGTGCAGAAACTTCTTAGTCTAATATAGTCCCACTTGTCTATTTTAGGGATTATTGCCTGTGCCTTGGGAGTCTTATTTAAGAAGTCTTTGCCTACTCCAATGTCCCCCAGAGTTTCCCCAGCATTTTCCACCAGTAGTTTTATTGTTTGAGGTTTTAGGTTAAGATCTTTGATCCATTTTGAGTTGACTGTTGTTAGTGGTGAAAGATGGGGGTTCAGTTTCATCTTTCTGCAGGTGGATACCCAGTTTTTCCAGCACCATTTACTAAAGATGCTTTCCTTTTCCCAATGGATTGACTGATATCCTTTGTCAAAGATCAGTTGGCTGTAAGCTTTGGGGGTTATTTCTGGGGTCTCTATTCTCTTCCATTGGTCCACATGTCTGTTTTTATGCCAATACCATGCTGTTTTGATGACCACAGCTTTATAGTATATCTTGGGATCAGGGAGTGATATGCCTCCTACTCCACTCTTCTTGCGCAGGATTGCTTTTGCAATACGAGGTCTTTTATGGTTCCAGACAAATTCTATGATTGCCCTTTCTAGATCTCTGAAGAATATCTCTGGTATTTCGATTGGAATTGCATTAAACATGTAGATTAATTTGGGTAGAATTGCCATTTTGATTATGTTAATTCTTCCAATCCAGGAGCATGGGATATCCTTCCACTTTTTTATGTCACTTTCAATGTCTCTTTTAAGATTTTCGTAGTTTTCTTTATAAAGATCTTTGACTTTCTTAGTTAGGTTTATCCCTAGGTATCTTATACACCTTGTGGCTACGGTGAAAGGGATTCCTTTCTTCAGCTCTGCTTCGTTCAACTTGTTGTTCATAAATAGAAATGCTATAGATTTTTGGATATTGATTTTGTATCCTGCCACTTTACTGTATTCACTTATTACTTCAAGCAGTTTTTTCATGGATACCTTTGGGTCTTCTAAGTATACCATCATGTCATCTGCAAATAAAGATATTTTCAATTCTTCTTTGCCTATTCGAATGCCTTTAATATTGTTCTCTTCTCTGATTGCAATAGCTAAGACTTCCAGTACTATATTAAAGAGCAGTGGAGAAAGTGGGCAGCCCTGCCTAGTACCTGTTTTCAGAGGAAAAGCTTTCAGCTTTTCCCCATTCAGTATAATGTTAGCTGTAGGTTTTTCATAGATGGCTTTTATTGTGTTCAGAAATGACCCTTCTATACCAATCTTACTGAGAGTCTTAATCATAAAAGGATGCTGTATTTTATCAAATGCTTTCTCCGCATCAATTGAGATGATCATATGGTTTTTATCTTTCTTTCTGTTAATGTGGTGTATTACATTTATGGTCTTGCGTATATTGAACCATCCTTGCATCCCTGGTATAAAGCCTACCTGATCGTGATGAATGATCTTTGTTATATGTTGTTGGATACGATTTGCGAGTATTTTGTTGAGAATTTTCGCATCTATATTCATCAATGATATTGGTCTGTAGTTTTCCTTTTTTGTCATATCCTTATCTGTTTTGGGGATGAGGATGATGGAGGCTTCATAAAATGAATTTGGAAGGTTTCCTTCCTTTTGAATCTTTAGAAATAATTTTAGTAGGATAGGGGTTAACTCTTCCTTAAAAGTTTTGTAGAATTCACAAGTGAAGCCATCTGGGCCTGGGCTTTTCTTTGTTGGGAGGTTATTTATTACTGATTCAATCTCCTGGCTTGTTATAGGTCTATTCAGGTTCTCTATGTCTTCCTGATCCAATCTTGGTAGATTATATGCATCCAGGAATTTGTCCATCTCCTCCAGGTTATCTTGTTTGTTGGCGTAAAGTTGCTCATAGTATCCTCTAATGATATTTTGTATTTCTGCTATGTCTGTGGTAATATTGCCTGTTTCATCACATATTTGATTAATCTGGTTTCTTTCTTTCTTCTTCTTAATCAGTCTAGCCAATGGTGTGTCAATCTTGTTAATCTTTTCAAAGAACCAGCTTTTGCTTTCATTTATTTTCTGTATGGTTCGTTTATTTTCTATTTCATTTATTTCTGCTCGAACCTTTATTATTTCTTTTCGCCTGGCATTTTGGGGATTTGTTTGTTGTTGTTTTTCCAATTCTCTGAGGCATGATGATAAGTTATCTAGTGAGTGCTTTCTTTTAATAACGTATTTAATATTAACTGTAGAAGACTATGTGCCATCTTGTAAATGCTCCAAGTTCAGAGTTGAAATACCAAGACATCATCAGCTGTAGCTCTGTAAATTATTTTCTTGTTTTTTTTTCTTTCTTTTTAAAATTCAGGATAGGATATGCATGTGCATGTACCTGTGCACAAAAGAGAACATGAAGCACCTTCCACGGGGCTTGGTCATACCACGATCCCCTTTCTTCAGTGTTCCAGCCTGCTGGGATCATGGGTTCTTATGCAACTGCCTGGTGTTCTTTCAAGCTGACAGGGCAGGGGACTTGAACCAGAGTTGTCATGTGGTTTCCAGCTCCACAATCTAGAATGCTACCAACTGTCCAAGAAGCTGAAAGAAAGGAGACATGGAGTAGAGGGATTGTGGCATGAACATTCCACATGGGGGGTACTTTCTCCCTCTCTCTCCTTAATCTTTCTCTTTTACTCTGGTGAGCACAAGCTTGTGCTTCTTGGACATGCATGTATATGCACCTGGTGTATTTTTTGAGTCACTATTTCTGAGACTCAAATCACACTGCTGGCCATGTGGGATCCAGTGGCCTCATACATTAGGCCACAGACTGCCTGTTAATTCTTTTTCTCTGTTCCCCCCCCCCCGAAGTTTTTGCCTTAGGGCTTGTGCACTCACTTGAGAAGGGGTGGGTGGGGGTCAGTGGGATGGATGGCCATGCCACAATCCCTTCTCCATTCTCCTCCTAGGATCTTGGGCACACATGCACACATGTGAGTTTCAAGTCACCGAGTCCAGGACTTGAATCACAGTTGGCCATGTGGGAGTCCAGTGATGTAGCTGCGACCCCATCTGCTGGCCCCTTCTGTTAATTCTTAATGACATAGAACCTAGCACGTTCCCTCTACTTCCAATATTCTGAAGAGTAACCTGCCACCATGGCTGACCCACAGAGACACAATCTGTACCCGTGATATTTGCAGCGTCCTGTCAAACCTTCTCCTAACAATCTCTCTTCTGTATCCATGGAGCTACGGCAGTTAGAAAGGGGTTTATTTTCCTCTACTTTTATTAATAGTAGGACTAAAATACACATTTTTTTCCCATATAAGACCGTGCTTTGGGGGCCCTAACAGGATCGCCATGGTATGTTCTATATAACTTTAGCAAACACGTGTAGACACTGGGGTTTACTGTTTAGCCATTGCTTGCCCCCCGCTGTGTGGAGCACCGCCCATACATCACTGTCAGAGCGCTCAGCGTTCAGACCAGGGAGGGAAAGAGGGGGTCGCGGCTAGACACTGAGTGTCTCCCATAGGTCACAGCCCGTCTGAGACACATGGCGGCAGTGAGTGGCCACTGCTCTGCCGGCGGCACCTAGACTTTTACCGCGTCAGCTTCCAAGCTTTCTGTGCTACCTTGGACTAACACCCTGGAGCTAGTCGAAGCAAAAAGAAAAAGATTTATTCAAAGATGAGTTTGCGGCTTGGGTTGAGAAAGGTCAGGTAGAACTAGGGGCTCAGGGGGAGCCAGCCAAACCTCCCCCTCCAGACCCCTCTTCCTAAGTTTCCTTGGTCTCCACAAACTTCCTTCCCCCTCGCCTCAGACTCATAACAGCACGAGGCTGCCCGCGGCTCTGGAGTCCACATGTTCTAGTTCTAGTCTCAAGCACAGGAGGACTCTCTCCATTCATCTCAATGCCCAGTACTGTCAATTTGACAAATATTTATAGAACATTTAGTATGTTCCAGGCGCTGTTGTAGGCGTTTGAGATACATGAGGAAATGAAGGCGATCCCTGCAGGGAATCCCTATGGGGGGAAATGGCGCCCAGAATTAGGTTTCATAAACATGGTTACCAGGAGCTTTCAACCCCACAGTTCTTACCAGAGGCCTTAGTAAAAAGAGTCATTGTCATCTGGACAGATATCTCAAAAGGTGACACTCACACAACCAAATAGAAAATGCCAAATGGCAAAATTCTGCCCTTTGAGTTCCCCCACATGAACATATTTTCATACTACATTCTTTGTTCAAATTTCATCGGTGCATTACAAGCCCGGTGCTATAGCTCTTCTTAGATCTCTACTCATAGCCAGCTCAGCGGCTCGTGCTAGTCACTTCATTTCATACACACACTCACAAAAACAAAAACAGCAGGTAATGGGGAGATTAAGGCACTGGGTTCCACATGGCTGGCTGCACAGTTCAAGTCCAGACTCAGTGGGTAGAAAATCACACCGTGTGTGTGTGTGTGTGTGTGTGTGTGTGTGTGTGTGTGCGTGCCCAGCATCCTGAAAGGAGAATGGAGGAGAACGGATTCCAGCGTGGCCATCCCTCCTGGTGGTGATTTCTCGCTCCCCCTTCCTCTGTCTCTATCTAGTGAACACAAATACCCTGTAGCAAAAAAAAAAAAAAAAAAAAAAAAGGAAAAAGAAAAAAAGAAGGAGGCAGTACTAGAGAAGTTAGATTAAGTTAGTGTTTCTTAGACACCATTCCTTAAAATTCTTTCAAAACTGATGGTTCTCAAAAGATGGTCAACTTTTGGGGCCAGCAGTTAGCGTAATGGCTATGTTGCTGGACTCCCACGTAGTCGACCATGGTTCGAGTCCCGGACCCAGTGGCTTAAACTCACTCCGGGCACATGTGCATGCGTGCCCAGGATCTCGAGAGGGGAATGGAGGAGAAGGGATTGTGGCATGGCCATTCCCCCTGGGGAGTGATTTCTCGCTTTCTGTCTCTCTGTCTCTCTTTGTCTTCCTGGCTAGCGCAAGTGCCCTATAGCAAGAACGTCTCCAAAAAAAAAAAAAAAAAAAAGATGGTCAACTTTTCACCAGAGTTCTTTTCTGGAGGAATAGTTAATGCTCAAAGCTTGCCTCCTAGCTGTCTCATCCAAAGCTACACTGTTCTTGGGATATATCCTATTCAGGTCTGTGGGAAGAGAAGTAGAAATAGGTGAATCTGCTCACGTGGGCCCTGAGCATGGTTCTAAGCCTTGCTTCCCTTTCTGGCATGCAATAGGGCCCCAGCTGGAGATTTACAAAGCCGTGGTATGAATGGCTATTTTGTAAGTGAAAATACACATTTGACTTTGACTTTGGGACAGGGAAAACAAGCAGATACAGAGCAAGGCCAGCCCTGAAGGGAGCTTCTCTAGCCCTGTTGGGGAGATGGCCTGGTCAAGAGGCAAACTAAAACCAGAGGTGAGAATGGAAATGAGGTATTCACCCGACCCTGCCACAGAGGCTGCTAAGAAAACCACAGAGACTCATTTCACTGGAATACGCAGTGCTTTATTCATCTAGAAGGCAGTTCCATTTGGGGGAAGAAGAGAACTGTTGCAGGTGGTAAATATTAGTCCAATAAAGAGTAATAATTGCTTGCTCCAACGTCCCCAGCAGCTTCCAGAATGCATGTGAGCCTCAAAAGGTCATTTCACAGGGCATGAAATCATTTCTGGAGAAAGAAGAAGGAAATTTGGGCAAAGAAGATGACCCGAGCAAAGATCTGGAGACAACACAGACTTTCTGAGTGGCTGCGAACTGTCTTGGGCTCCTGTTGATGAGGCTGGCGGTGTCTGTTCGAAGAAGCTGACTTCATTCTGTAGGTACCAGGAGCCACTCAAGCTCACTGTCTGAGTTTTAGGAGGCAGTGCTCCCTGGGTTTCTCACTTGTCTGTACATTTTATGAGTGAGGTGCTAACTAACTGCTCTTACTCTGGAATGTTTTCTCATGGATGTTGGTATAGCAAACATCCTTGGAAGATAAAGAGAGTAATTCATTGTGGTCTCCTTTCACCCGGCTCACTCTCAGCAGATAGTCCACACCCCCAACTCTGCAGAGAAGATGCCAACGGCCTGTAACTCTTTCCATCTCCCACTCCATCACGCTCCAGCTTAGGCTTACTAGCTCTCTTCCTCACTTCCCTTCTCTCTGGTCTTAAAGCTCTCACTTGCCTGTCTTTGCAACAACAGGAGGAGAGGACAGACCTTCCCTGTTCTCGTCTTACTGGCTGCCTTACTGGCTCCACTCCTCCCCTCCCTCGGCTTTTAGAGCACCACCCTCTCAATTGTCCTCAGTCATCTCTACTGACTCCTCATCTCCCACCCATCTCCACTGCTGGTTGCATAGAGTTCAGTATTTGGTTGCCTTTTCTTCTAAAGCTGCGCTCAATGTGTGGTTGCTCTCAGTCACACGCCTGGCTTTAGCAGGCACCTAAACACTATGCCTTTCAAACCTCTGTGCATAGTCTAGGCAATGACTCAGAGGCCCTGATCCATGCACACAGAGAAACTGCAGAAGCAACTATCCAAACTGGACATCTTGATTTTCCCTCTATGCCCCGCTTCCCCTGTTGTAATTCTCTTTCTCTGTGAGTTTACTCCCTCTTTTGGGTCCCCCAAGTTGAATATCCGGGAGCTCATTTTACACTTTTCCTGTTCCATGCCTAAGTCATGCCAGTCTGACTTTCTGAAGAACTGCTGGCTCTGGTCCCTCCACATGACTGCTTGCCTGGTTTGGGCCTCATCATCTCTGATTAGACGGAAGCCACACTCTCTCCACTAGTCTTCCTCATTGCTGTGTTTGAGCTAAGATCCCTGCTTCCCTTAAGATGGCTCCTGCTATCAACAGAGCCTGGCAGAATATTAGGAAACAGAACTTTCCAGTAGTCAGCTTTGGCTTGAAGATTCCCTGATAGCCTGGCTGAACCTACCTTAGACTGAACCCAATCTTTCTTCCTTTTCTTTGTTACTCACGGTCAGACTTGCAATGTGGTCTGTCCCCCTGCTTTCTTGGGCACCTTGCCCAGCTCCTCTCATATTTCCCCTATAGTCCCACTAATAATGATGTTTAATTCTACCTTGATGACTGCTTCTCAGAAGAATACAACTAACATACCCAGACCAAGTGACTTAGAATCTCATCTTTAGGAAATTAGAGAAAGAAAAGAAATTTAAGATTAAAGCAAGGAGAATTAACATCATATATAATAGTTAAAACTGAAAGCTTTTCCCTTAAGATTAATAGTAAGGCGAGACATTCCCTATCATCTCTCCTTTCAGCATTATACTAGAGGTCCTAGCTAATGCAATAAGACAAGAAATAAAAGTAACAAATATACAGATTGGGGGGAAAACTACCTTTGCATATGACATAATTGTATATGTAGACAATCTTAGAGAATCAATAAGAAACTCCTGGAATAAACTCCTGGCCTCATCTTTCACTATTCCCTGATCTCCCTCAGGCAGCCCTAGTCACTCCTTTTTGGACACACCAGTGTACTTGTCCACACCTCTGTTCCAGCACTTTCCACACTCGAGGTCATGATTTGCTGACTTGTAAGTCACCTTCACTGGTCTGCCAGGCCCTTGAGAGCAGGCGTAAGTATGGTTCAGATGTCTTTCTGTCTAGGTACCCAACACCTTCCCTGGCACAGACAAACCCTGACGGGTTTAGTCCACATGTGTGTTCATGAATAGAGAGTGGGCTACTCCTCCCTAAAGTGTCTGGCCAAAAATATCATTTTACGGGACCAGCAGTTAGCGTAATGGCTATGTCACTGGACTCCCATGAAGTCGACTGCAGTTCAAGTCCCGGAACTGGTGGCTTAAACTCACGCTGGGCGCACGTGTGTGTGTGCCCAAGATCCCGAGAGGAGAATGGAGGAGAAGGGATTGCGGCGTGGCCATCCCCCCTGGGGGGTGATTTCTTGCTTTCTGTCTCTCTGTCTCTCTCTGTCTTTCTGGTGAGCTCATGCGCCCTATAGCAAAAACCTCTCCAAAAAAATATATATCATTTCACCTCCTGTTTCTTAACAAAGGAGTAATGCATATGATGTTCTCACTTGGGTCACTTCTTTTATGAGGATCACTATTTTACTTTAATATTCAGAAGTTTCTAAAATCTGTGCTTAAAAAATACTTTTTTATTTGATGTATCTAATCATCTTAAGGATATTAGGCAAGTAAACCCCCAAATTCAGCCCCCAAATGTATCTGTGACAAACATGACATAATATCACATCAGGATTCTAACATTGTCTCCATCTTTATGGCAACAAAATGGTTTTGATATAATCTCACACTCTATGGGAAATTGTTGCCAGTGCCGAACCAGATGAACTACTAACTGGCCTGAAGAAGAGCTTGCCGATGCAAGTGATGGGAAGTAATGAGCTTTGCAATAATGTGGAAGAGGCCTTTCAGAGGGAGCTGGAAATGTACAGTGTGAAGTCCGTGGGAATAAGTTGGACCACTAGAATGGACACGAACATGCATTACCTAACAATTCCGTGTGCTGACCCCTGTCCTAACAGGGCCCCTGAGTATGCAGAGTATGCAGACCTGTCAAACTCACCTGAGGCTTTACTTTTGATACTCAAAGCCATACTGATGGAGAGGAACAGAACACCTTCCAGGGGATCATTCCTGTGAGTGTAAACTACTTCATAGCAGTTTCATAATTTCCTCTCTGTGGTAATTCAGATAAAAAGTAGGACAAATTTCCCCCATTCCTCTGTTTTAACTTGGTCTCTCTTTTGTCCTTTTTCCTAGCCTCACTTTTTTCAATACCTCTATAGAATACGTAAACATCAGGGGAGGATCAGACTGTGCTGTGGTGGTTAGGTCGGCTAGGTACCACATGATCAACTGCGTGGTTCAAGTCCCAAACTTGATGGCTTGGGAAACGCAGGAGGGACATGTGCACGCATGCCCAAAATCCTGAAAAGAGAGAGAGAGAGAGGAGACGGGATTGTGGTGTTACCATTCTCTATGGGGGGTGCTTTCTCACCTATTCTCTCTCTCTCTCTCTCTCTCTCTCATCTGTCTCTGATGATTACACACACTCTTTGGAAAAATTAAGGGAAAAAAATAGGGGGGAAATGAGCTATTACTAAATAAATTGGTCATTTGTGTGTGTGTGTGTGTATGTGTGTGTGTGTGTGTGTATGTGTGTGGCTGGGGGTGCATGCACTCACCGGATAGGGACAGAGAGAGAAGGAGAGGAGAAAGCACTCCCTGTGGAGAATGGTCATGCCACAATCCCTTATCTCCACCTGTCCCTTCTTTTGGGATTTTGGACTCTCATGCACACACGGGCCGCACATTTCCCAAGTCTGGTACTTGAACCACAACGTCGGCCATGTGGGATCCAGTTGCCCCAACCACAAGGCCATGGATCCAGCCCATAAATGTTTCTTTCTCACCAAGGAGAAACAGAGACAGATGGAGAGAGAAAGAACTCTCCCCTCCCTCCAGGGAGGATGGTCGTGCCATGATCCCTTCTCCTCCGTTCTCCTCTGGGGATTTTGGACACACACGCACACATGCCCAAAGTGTCCCTCAAACCACCAGTTTCAGGACTAGAACCATGGAGTCTGCCATATGGAATCCAGTGCCCCAACCACCATGCTCTCTGCTGGCCCAAATGTGTAACTTTTAATGCAATAACCTGACCCACAGTATTATAAGACGCGATGTGGGGTCAGCCGGTGGCATTGTAGTTAAGGCGCTACACTCCAACATGACTGACTGCAGTTTGAGTCCCAGACCTGGTGGGTTGCTTTCTCATTTTCCCTTTTTCTCTTTCTGGTTAGTGCATGTGCCTTGTAACAAATTTAAAAAAAAAAAGGTAAATAAAATAAGAGAAATAAATCTTTAAAAAGAAACCTCTTTAAATTGCCTTAGATTAAACCCAGTCATTTTAAAAAAGAGAAAAGATATCGTGTTTCGCCCTGTGTCGTCTCAGCCGTAGGCTAACTCAGTGTGCTCCTACAAGGAAGGTGGTGTGTCTATTCTCTCCAGTAACCATGTAATCTGGCGCATTGCAAGCATTTAATATATTTTTGAATGAGTAAATATTATTCACTTTCACTTTAACTGCAACAAAAACTTATTTTCCATCTGCCAATAAGATCATATCCTTGGGGCCAGCAGGTGGTGTGGTGGTTAAGGTGCTGGACTCCCCACATGTAGCTGACAGTGGTTCAAGTCCTGGACCTGGAAGCTTGCTTTCTCACTTTCTCTCTTTCTCTCTGTCTCTGTCTCTCTCTGGATGTGAAAAAATGATATCCTCAATACTTCCCTGTGCCAGCAGTTTGTGAATACCTAGAGGGTAGAAATTATCAATAGTTTTATTAACATTTTTCAAAACACAATAATGGTAAGTTCACTATTCAGAATATGCTCATTCTCCTGTCCACATATAAATTTTTGCCTTGGTCAATACCTCTCTTTCCTTTTATTATTTTTTTTCTTAAGATGTGTGCACTCGCAGGAGAAAGAGACAGAGACAATGAGAGGGCAAGTGAGAAATCATCTCCCACGGGGGTGCCCATGCCACAATCTCTTCTCTATTCCCCTCCCAGGATCTTGGGCAAGCATGCACATATTCCTGGTGTTTTAAGCCACCGGGTCCCAGACTTGAAACACAGTTGTTCATGTGGGAGTCCAGCAACATAACTGCTAGACCATCTGCAGGTCCCTGGTCAATACCTCTTATCTCAACTCACATGGAAACTTTTTGGTTTTCATTGGTTAAATTGTCTGTGGCACACAGCTTGCCCTGTTGGCCTGGACCCTTGAGAGTGTACTAAACCTTTCATTCAGACATAGGTCTTAATCTAGACCTTGGGACAAGATTTGACCCAATTTTAAAACTGGTTTAAATAAAATAAATGAGTTTTAAAAACAGCTTATTCTCTCTTATAACCCTAATCCCCCACTTTAAAATGTTTTAAAAAGACCTCACATCAAGAAGTCGTGAAGACTCCTTAGAGCCCTATTGAAACTTTCTGCTGGCATCAGTCAGGAGGGGCTGCTAATGTGTCTGAACAACACTGATTTATTTAGAGAGTGGCATGTGTTTGAGAGTTGCCTTAGCGAGGATCTGTGCTAAACATAGAGACACACACTCCATGCCCACTGGGCTCACATAAAAGGGAAAACATACGCAATAGGGGTTTACCTCAGTGGGCGAGGCTTGATATTTTCCAGATGGTGACACCACAAGTGAGTTCAATAGAAATATCTTTAGAAAAAGATGCTCAAATATTAAATAAGCAATGAATATACATCAAGCCATGATCTGCTCCATTCTTCACATCTGGGCTGGGAGTGTCTCTCGTCCCTAGCTGCAGATGGGGTGGTCTTCTCTGTCAGTGGGAGGCCCCATTAGATTTCCCATTAGGAAGATTATTCTGGCAGGGTAAATTCTAGAACCTGAACATAGTCCACAAATAGATTCAGGGTTTCTCGGGGGGTAAGGAGGAGGGAAAGAGAAGAGAACAGCGAAGGCACATTTTTCTTGGATTCAGAAGTCAAGTTGTACATACTGTGGCGGAAAGACCAGGCATTTCTTGCTGAATCTTAGGAAAAGGTTGATAAACACAATGATCAGAAAGCAGAAATGGAGTTAATCAAAATGATGATCATAAAATAATCTTTCTCATCCTCAGAGAGGCCTTTCTTGACCAGTCCACCAAAGTATGGTCCTCATTCAGCCCTGTCTTCACGAGCTAGTCTCTGAGACTATCCTGTTCATACCCTTCATAGGGTTCATCACAAATGACACCCTTGACCCCCAATTCCATGTAGGTTAGAGGTAAACTGGTCAGTGCATTGCTGTGTCCCTAGCACCCTGCACAGTGCCTGCCCATGGCTAGAATGAACCTGTTTTAGGTACTCCTAGAAAGTCTTGCCATTGCCTATAGGTGCAGAGAAGACTGCCAACCATGACTTGAGCCCATGACTCAGCACTGACCATGTCAAGGGTTCTGAACCCTGATCTTGGCAGAATATACTCACTGGCCCACAAGGTTGTAGGTAAAAAAAGACTGAAGAAAAGTTCTATCAGAAAATGTCAAACTGAGAGCTGGGCATTTAGAAGCCATAATACATGGAAAAGTATTTTTTTGATACTCATTTCCTCTGTTCTGCCTGTCCCTGTATGTTCTTATGTTACCCCAAGGACCTTTGCAGTCAGGGTGACTTGTCATGATGCTGAAACCAGGAGGGCTATTTTTGTAGGTTGGTTTATGGAGTGGCCTTAGACTGGAATCATTTGGGTCATAAGAGGAAAAGCCACCTAGGGAGCTTAATAAAATGAGTAGCAAGAAATCTCCAAGGTACCCAGGGCCAGAACATCAATGACATCAGACCATAGCGGTCTGGGCTGAAAAGTAGAGGGCTGGGGCGCCTTGCTCTTTCTCTCATGTTCTCTCATGCTGTGGGTTGGTCTGCCTGTGCCTTGGCTCTCTTCTCGCTGCAGAGCAGCTTCTACTGCTTGCTATGGTCTACCACCTCATGCCCTTGGCTTGCATATGAACCAACTCCAACCCTGACTCCATTTGACCATTAGTCCAGTGCCACCCATCACCAGATGGACTCAGTGTCTTTCTCCAAATGTGAGTGCTCTTAGGAGGAGGATTAGCTCAGCTGGCCTATAAATTGACTCCCCAATGGGCCAAGTGTCTGTCACTGGTATGATCATCTCAGATCAGGTCTCTGAGTAAAAGAGGCAGCTAGGGCTGAAGGATGAGAAGTTAGGGAGGGAGGGGAGGGAAGTGGACCAAATGAAACAACATTCTCTCGAATGTGACTTCCACACTACCCTCTCTCTAGATGCACTGTTTAAAAACATCTTAGTGACATGAAAAGAGAGTCAAACTAGTATCACCATCATTAAGTAACAGTTCCTTATGTTGCCCAGACCATTACAAGACCAATGAAATCCTAGTTAAAAATAGTAACAAAATTTACTACCACAATGTAGTATTCTTTATGATTCAAGATTATTTGTCCTAAAATACCTATAAACTACTTAAATGACTCAAATGGAAATAGATCAAGTAGCATTTCATTTGCCTTAAATATTACATGGACTTGCCAGATTTCTGACTATGCTTCCTGTTTTAAGATGGAGGGACATGGGCCAGCAGATGGCATACTGGTTATGTTGCTGGACTCCCACATGGCCAACCGGGGTTCTAGTCCCAGATCCAGTGGCATAAAACTCACGCTGGGCATGTGTGCATGTGTGCCTAAGATCCTGGGAGGAGAATGGATTGCAGTGTGGCCATACCCCCGGGGAGTGATTTCTTGTTTTCTGTCTCTCTGTCTCTCTCTGTTGCTCCAGCAAGTGCCTGTGAACTATAGCAAACATCTCTCAAAAGAAAAAAAAAAAGTAAAAAAAAAGATGGAGGGGCCTAAGAGAATCACATATACAAATATTAATCTTGCTGTAACAGATCGTTTTGGTGCAGTGATTGTGGGCAGCTCCTACATCCTGACTTTGACACAGCATCACCAGATTAATAGCAAGACCTTCTATTCTGCATTCAGGTTACATTCCGATATTATTTTCAAGGACTCAAAGCCTCTTTGAAACAATGTATTTAACTACTTTATATATATATATATATATATTATATATATATATATATATATATATAGAGAGAGAGAGAGAGAGAGAGAGAGAGAGAGAGAGAGAGAGAGATTTTTACTATAGGGAATGTATGTTCACCAGAGAGACAGAAAGTGAGAAATTATCCCCTAAGGGGGACAGTTATACTGAAATCCCTTCTCTCCCATTTTCCTCTCAGGATTTTGGGCACATGCACACACATGCCTGGCATGAATTTTAAGCTATTGAGTCAGGGACTCAAACTGTGGTCGACTACATGGGAGTCCAGTACTATAACCATTATGCCATCTGCTGGTCCCACTAACCTAAGAATTTCTAAACCCTCTATAACTTCCAAACCCCTGCTTCTAGATGTCCTGCCCTTTTGGGCCAGGTCAGTGAAAAGACTCCTTACACTGATTCACAATTTTGTCTTTATCTCCTGCTCTCAGAATTAAATAAAAGAACTACCGCATCTGAGCATCCCAGAAAGCGTTTTTGCATTTTTAATGGCCTGTCACTCATATTTGTGGTTAGAATAAACCATTTCAGGCCTTCTCCTCCCAGGACCATGGCCCAGTTTGTCTATAACCTTGTGGAGAAGGTCCTGGCACTGGTGAATGCTGCTGTGACTTACTCAAAGCCTCGATTGGCCGCATTTTGGCACCACGCCAAGGTTGAGCTGGTTCCTCCAACCCCTGCTGAGATCCCTACGGCTATTCAGAAATAGTCAGTAGTGCTCAAACAGCTCACAGTTAGGAAAGCTCTGCTAAATGGTTTGGTAGTCACTGGGGTATGGATGTGGTTTTACACTGGCAAGATCTTAGGCATGCGTGGCATTGTTGGCCTATAGTGTTTGAAGACCAATCTCTTAATAGCTGATTATATATTTGATTTTTTATTTGAATGTGCTTAGACCATGTGTGATCAGAATGCTATCTAAATAAAATAAGACATGTCAAAAAAAAAGAATAGAGCATTTCAATTATTTCTACAGAATCATGATTATTTTGTTCAACAGACTTTAAATGATTTTATGTTTAAATTTTTAAAATAAAATATATTGCATCTTTATATGCATTTGTTTGGTATACATATAGATTGTGTGGTTTTATAGAATTAACCAAAACCTTAATGATTAATTCTAGTGTTCAGTGTTTATAAGCCTGTTTCTTAAAAGTTGCCTTAGAAAATAATGAAGTCATGTATTGAATAATTAATAAATCATGAAGATACCCAAGCTCAATTGAGATGCAAAGTTGAGGGGCATAATAATTTTTGCTTCCTTAATGATATATCCACAGGAAAATTAAAGAAAACATTAACAAGGAAGTTTGCTCTGAAGGCTAGATGGCAAATGTCAGTAGAGCTTGCCTGACATGAAGCAAAACCTCTGGAGTCTGCAGAGAGGTCCCTTATTCCAGTTCTCATGTACCTCCTTGAGGATGAACCATAACGAGATGTCCTGGGCAACAGATGATGAATCTCTGTCCTCACTAACCCAGTCCTGGAAACTTATCACTGATCACCGTTCTACCATCTTGAAGCAGACTTGATGAGTAAATCAATGCTCCAGGACGCAAATGAAGCAGAGAGAACAGGAAGGCTGGAGTTCCACAGAAGACTTCAACCCCAGCTATGCTGCTCGAGGGTTGTATGCTGGCTAAGTTGGGACTGCAAGGATTGAGTGGAATTGTATATATGAAATGGACCTGTGCATAAAAGGCACTCAATAAATGGTAGTTATTACTACTATGAAAAGGAAAAAAAGAAAGGTAGATCTTCCAAGGTCCCAGCCCTGTTTATGTTAAAACTCTAGACATTTCTGGCAGGTTCCCACGGAGCTGCGGCTGTGTGTCTATGTCGAACCTCTTGTTTTGCAGTCCATATCCTACAAGCACAGCAGCCTCTCTCCTGCCTTCAAGTCGTCTTCACATCTACCCTTTGAATACCTTGACTCGATGCCATCATACCTGTCCACCCATCATCTCCCAAGGCTCAGGTCAAGCTCATATTAAGTGAAGTGCTGGAAAAGCAGCTCTCTGAAAAAAGCCTAGATTTGTGGAGTCTGCTGATTTCCATGAGATAAATAAATATTTCATGGCTGATTTTAAGCTACCAAAGGTTTACCAACTGGCAAATCATTTTTCTAATAATTCTCCTTAAGTGTGGGTTGTGCTTAATGACTTCTTTCCAAAGAATATGGTATAGAAAAACAGAGAAAAAAGAGTAACCTTACAGTGAAGAAACCTGACAAACACCACCTCAGCCAGATGATCAAGGGCAACAAGAGTGATAAGTCATGTTGGAAGTACGCACTCAGATATGATGTGATACCATCTAGGGCCTTTCTCACCTCTGGGGTCTTTCTCCAAAAAGCAAGTAGCCCTAGCCTAAACCTGGGAAAAACATATAAATCTCAACTGAAAGACATTCTATAAAATACTGACCAATAATCTTCAAATTTGTCACGGTCTGGTTCAGCCTCTGTGGTGGAGTTGATAGCTTATAGTACTGACCATGTTGGAAGCCACATGGTTGATCATGGCTTCAAATCCCTGGCCTGGTCAGTCTGAAACACTGGGTATGTGTCTGTGTGTCCAACATTCTGTCAGGCTGAGGGACTGAGGAAAGGGATTGAGGCATCACAAGACTCTGTCAAGGATGATTCTCTGTCTGTCTCTCTATTTTGTGTGCATACATGCTCTCTATCATGAATAAACCTTTTTTTAGAGAGAGATTTTTGCTATAGGACACATGTGTTCACTGGAGATACAGAGACAGAAAGTGAAAAATCACCCCACGAGGGGATGGCCATGCCACAGTCCCTTCTCTATTTTCCTCTCAGGATCTTAGGCACACACGCACACATGTCTGGATGAGGGTTAAGCCACTGGGTCCAGGACTTGAACTGTGATTGACTACCTGGGAGTCCAGCAACATAACCATTACGCCATCTGCTGGTCCCATGAATAGAAACTTTAAAAATGAGTTTAAAAGATTATGAAGATCATCGAAAACTAGTGAAGTCTGAGAAACTGTCACAGCCAAGAGGAACCTAAAGAGAAATGGCAGTTAAACATAATGTGATATACTGGATAGAATCCTGGAACAGAAAAGGAACATTAAGTTAAAAGTCAGAAAATCTGGGACCAGCAGATGGAGTGGTGGTTGAAGAACTGGACTCCTATGTGGCCGACCGTGGTTCAAGTCCCAGATGCAGTTGCTTGAAACTCACACCAGGCACATATACATGCATGCCCAAAATCTCAAGAGAAGAATGGAGGCAAGGAGTTTGTGACGTGGTTATCACCCCTGATGGTGATTTCTTGCTTTCTGTCTCTCTGAAAAGTGCATGCACTCTATAGCAAAATTCTTTCACACACACACACAAAATCAGAAAATCCAAACCAAATATTACTGTAGTTGATACTAATGTGTCAATATGGGATTATGAGTTGTAACATATATACCATATTAATGTAAAATGCTATTAATAGGAGAAACTCTATGAAGAGTACATGGGAGCTGTGTGTACTATCATGGTTTTTCCTTAAGTTTAAAATTGTCCTAAAATAAAATTTATGTTGAAAAAATATCCCCAAATATATAACCATTGGCTCTCACCAGCTAGTATGGCAGGATCCAGCAGTCTAAAACCCTCTGAATTCAACTGAGTCTGTCCAGCTCACCAAACTGCAAGGCCCTGGGAGCAGAGAGTGACATTTTTTCAGCTTTGTAGCTCCCAAGCTTCTTAAAGCTAGGGGCACTGAATCTCATGCTGAATTGAAAGGCGCCTGGGAGCAATTCACCAAGATCACCCAACTTCACTCTCATTCCCCTCTTCCCATCTGGTTTCTGATCAAGAATTTGGTGTCCTAGTATAGGAACTTAGCATGGCTCCTAACCAGATGTCTGGTGAACCCCCAGCTCTACTGCTCCCCAGCTACGTGCTCTTAAGCAAGTGATGTCATCTTCCTGGGCCCGTGTTTCTCTGTCCATAAAATGAGAGCGATAATGATACTGTTTTAAAAACTATTTATTTAATTTTATTTATTATTATTTAATTTGACCAGAGAGAGGTAGAGAGAGACAGAAGGTGAGAAAGCAAGCTGCTGGGTCTGGGACCCAAACCACAGCTGGCCATGTGAGAGTCCAAGTGCGTCAACCACATGCCACCTGCCGGCCCAGATAATGATCTCTTTAGCATAGGTTTTTGGGAAGATTAAATGAATGAGTCCATGTAAGGTGTTTCGAATAGTATCTGGAACATGGCATAGCTCTGGGAGAGTTGGTCTTATTGTTCCAGGGCTGCCATGAACTGAGCAGTTAAGTGTTTTACAGCCAAGGCAAGTACCTGCTCTGAGCTCTGCTCAGCTGCAGCTCGCCTTAGCTCCAGCCAATCCTTTGCTATTTACCCTTGGTTCAATCAATGTTAGAGTCTGGGCATTCTCTTTTAGACATCTTTGAACCTGCGAACTGCCAACCCCCCTTTTATTTTATTTGAAATCACCACTAGGCATGAATGGTGCGAACTGTCACACAAACAGGCTCTGTTTACTCATGAACTCAAATATTTAGTTTCTAAAAGGAAGTGCAACGTTTTCTTTGCTGTCTCTCTTTTTAGCCACCTTGGAGGAGTGGGAGGATGAAGAACCTCGCAGGAGAATGGAATCCCGAAGAAACAGCTTGAGTAACTGAGGCAACCAGAAATTCAATATATTTAGGGCTCCCTTGTGAAAACACAAAAACAAAAATAAAAATGCCTCCCACTGCTTCAACATCTCTATTTTACCAATACCCCCCACCATTCTCTTTAAAAACAAATGGAAAAAGCAAAGTGTTGATGACAGTCGCTTGGGGCTGGAGTATGTCCCTGGTGTAAAAGAGGCGTGCTCTTTCACAAAAGACAGCTCTGTCTTGACTGACAAGCCCTTAAAAACAAAACCACAAGCAAACTCTATTCTGTGTGTGTGTGTGTGTGTGCACATGTGCAATGCTGATGGGTGAATTGGAGCCGGGACTCTGCAGAAGTCTGGATTTGATTTGCAGGACTATGAATTGTCTTGAATGTTTTGAGAAAAATTTGAGGATTTGGTGGATATTTGAGAATTAGACATTTTATTTGAGGGACATTTAAGGATTAAGAGTTGGTTATTTGGAAAACACTTACGGCCAGACTCTGTTGTTAACTACTTTCACAAATTTCCTTTGTTTCCAGGAAGTTTAAAGTCTTTAAAAGAGAAATTTGCTCCTGAGATTCAAAAGTGATGATGAGTGTGATCGGAACTGTAAAAAAAAGAAAAAGGCAAGTGAAAAATCTCAAACTTGAAAATTTTACACTAGATGGCCATGCAGTCCACTCTGAAAATGTAAGATTCTATAGTTAGCTGTGTATTTTAAAACATCATACTGGCTTCTGGATTATGTGAGACAATAGTTTTTCTTTTAAGGTTTTCTTTCTTTCTTTTCCTTTTTTTTTTTAATTAATTCCATAGTTGTAATTGGTGTCTCATTGTAATCTTATTTCTTTGATTAATAAGGATGCTATACATCTTTCTATATGTGTATTTCCTTTTCTATGAATTGTTTATATTGTTTTCACATGCATATTTGGGAGTTTCAAAGTTTTTTCCTTAGCAATTCTTTTTCTTTTATTTACAGAGGTTGCATGTGCTCACCAGAGACAGAGAGAAAGAGCAAGAAAGCATGCCTCCACTTCTTCAATAGGGCATGGTCATGTTAGAATCCTTCTTCCATTTCTCCTTCCTGTCAGGATCTTGGGCGCACTGGCACACACACACTTTGTATGTTTTTCAAGTCACCAGATGGGACTCAAATCTCAGTCAGCCATGTGAAATCCAGCTCCCAATGTACAGCACTTAACCACTGTGCAATGGGGCTGGCCTTCTTAGCAATTCTTAAATCCTCTCTCTTTTTTTTTTTTTTTTTTTTTAGCATGGAATATTTCAGGCATACAGAAGAGTAACAAACACATTTAAAGCTCTCTTTTTGTCTTTCCAGATCTTGTTTCCTAGTCTGTCTTTCAGGGGAAATAACTTTGAGTTGCTATATAACCTTCCTTTTCACATTTTAATATTTTAAAAATATTTTATTGAAATAAAAAGTTTTACACACACACACACATACAACTGCTTTGTAAATTTTAAAACTTTATATGACTGATAATATACTAAACAGTATTCTACAACTTGCTCTTTTAAAACTCAATAGTATATTTCTGAGACTAATTCATTTTGACAAACTATAAGATCCAATTTACTCATTTTAATGACAACATTGAATTTCACTGTATGAATATACCATGGCTTATTTTTCCACTCTGAGGAAACCCTTCATATGATTATTTATATTAACCCTGTTTCTGGCTGGGCTGTCCATGTGCAGGCTCATGCTACACATGTATTTCCCCATGTCTTCTTATTTTAATCATTTTTGTATACAAGTGTAAACTTTTTAATAGAGTTAAGTCTGTTATTGTTTCTCTGTGATTTCTTCTGTTGCTTCAAAGCATTGCGATGTATGCCCTTCTCTCAGAGAAGTAAAAAGTATTCTCTAAGGAAGACATACAAGCAGCCAAAGCATATGAAAAAATGCTCAACATCCCTCATCATAGGGGAGATGCAGATCAAAACCACAATGAGATACTCCCTAACCTCAGTCAGAATGAGGAAAATTAAAAAAATAAAAAAATAAATAAAAATAAAAAGATGGTAAGTTCTGACTGGGACGTAGTGAAAGGGGAACTCTCCTACACTATTGGTGGGAATGTAAATTTGTCCAGCCACTGTGGAGAACAATATGAAAGTTCCTCAAAGACCTACAAATAGAACTACCACGCAATCCCACAATTCCACTCGTGAGTATCTACCCAAAGGACAGGAGAATGCTCAGTCGAAAAAGTGCTTGCACATCTGTGTTTATTGTGACACTAGCCACAATTGCTAAGACATGGAACCAACCCAATGGGACCAGCAGTTGGCCTAATGGCTATGTCGCTGAACTCCCATGTAGTCAACTGCGGTTCGAGTCCCGGACCTGGTAGCTTAAACTCACACCGGGTGCGTATGCGTGCGTGCCCAAGATCCCGAGAGGAGAATGGAAGAGAAGGGATTGCGGTGTGGCCATCCCCCATAAGGGGTGATTTCTCGCTTTTTATCTCTCTGTCTTTCTGGCAAGCACATATACCCTATAGCAAAAGCCTCTCAAAAAAAAAAAAAAAAAAAAAAAAAAAAAAAAAAAAAAAAAAAGACATGGAACCCATCCAAATGTCCTCGAACAGATGAGTGAATTGAAAAAGTGTGGTACATATACTTCTTGAAATACTATTCAGCCGTAAAAACAAGACCATGACTTTTGATAGAAAGTAGGCGAATATGGAAGATTTATTGCTAAGTGAAGCAAGTCAGGCTATGAAAGAGAGACATTGTATGTATCCATTTAACATGTACTGACTGTCTGCACTTTATGGTAGAGGCTGAAAAATTGGAGGACATAAAAGTATTGAAAATAGTTATGGACATTGGAGACAATGTGGAAGAAGGGTAGAAGAGGAGAAGAGTGTAGGGAAGGAAATTAGGGAGAAAAAATAGAGAGGTAAGACATTTGTAGGACATAGAAATGGTTTATTACCTGTTGATGATGACATGTATAGTATTCTCAACTGGACTGAACTGAGGTGTATTTCATGTTGGGTAAATTCTCTTTATAAGTTAAATGATATATTAGTGATTGAATGAATAATAATAATAATAATAATAATAATAAACCTTCATACATAGGGAAAAAAGAGCTAAAAAGTATTCAACTGTACTACCTTGACTTTTTTCTGTGATTTTTTTTTCTTTAGTTTAATTATTTAGTTACACTGAAAATTGTGGGGGAGGAGGGTGGGAACACACACATATATCCCGTCCTGAGTCTACTAATCAGTTATTCCGACAGGGCTAAAACTTCTTTATCACATATTACATTTTTATGTATAATAAGGTTTATTACTGAGGTTTCTGTGCCATTTTAAAAATATCCATATTTAGCATTACTTCAGTACTTGGATGCTATTGTAATTATTGCTATTTATTTTCAGAGCTGACAACTCCCTTAGCTTCTCTTTTTTAAAATATTCTTTGCTATTCTTACCCATATTAATTTCTTTTTAAGTATTTTACTAAAGTTTCATGGAGTTTTAGGGGGAAATTGTGTTGGATTTTTAAACTGAGATTGTAATTGTGTTGGATTTTTAAACTAAGATTGTGTTAAAACCTCACATTAGGGCCAGCCCATGGCCTGATGGTTGAGGTGGCTGGATCCCACTCGGCCAATTGCATAGTTTGGGTCCCAGATTTGGTGGCTTGAAAAACACTTTAGGCACATGTCCATGAGTGCCCAAAATCACGAAATTGGGCGGGGGAGGGGGGAATGGAGAAGAAGGGATTGTGGTATGACCATGTCCCATGGTGAGTACTTTCTCATATTCCTTTTTTCTTTGTCTCTTTCTGGTAAGCACACGTACCCTCTGGCAAATTAAAATAAACAAAAACTAAAAAGCGTAACACTAATTTAGGGGCAATCGGCATTTCACTCTGTTTAAACTCTTTACTCCAAGGCAATTTCCAGCTATTTCCCTGTCTTTTCTTTATATATAACCAACTACCAAAAATGTTATTTTGACTGTTTATTTAAAATATTTATCCAGGAACCAGCAGGTGGCATGGTGGTTAAAGTGCTGGATACTCCCATATGGCCAAACACAGTTCGAGTCCTGGCTCTGGTGGCTTGCTTTCTTGCTTCCCCTTTCTGTCTCTGGTCAAATTAAAATAAATGAATGAATAAATAAAATTAAATAATTCTTTATAAAAAAATTTATCCATCTCATTTTTACTGTATTATCCAAAATTTCTGAAATGATGTTAATGTTATTGAGTCTTACCTTGTCCTGAATTTTATCCTGGATGTGTCAAATGTATTTTTGTGTAATTTTTTTTTTTTTAAATAATTATTTATTTTATTTATTTATTCATTCATTGATTTTTTTAATTTGACCAGAGAGAGACAGAAGGTGAGAGTGAGAGAGAGAGGAAGTGAGAAAGCAAGCCACCAGGTCCAGGACTTGAACCCAGGTCGGCCATGTGGGAGTGTCCAGCACCTTAACCACCACGCCACCTGCTGGTCCCCTATTTTTGTGTAATTTTGAATAATAGCTTAAAGAAGTATCTTTTTTTTTTTTTTTTTTTTTTTTTTTTTTTTTTTTTTTAATTTGCTAGAGTGTATGTATGCTTACCAGAGAGAGAAAGAAAGAGAAAGTAAGAAAGCATCCTGCATGGTGGATGACCATGCCACAATACCTTCTAGTTCATTTCTTCTTTTGGGATCTTGGGCATGCAGACACACATACCCGGTGTATTTTCCAAACTGCTGGGTCTAGAACTCACACTGCATAGTTGGCCATGTGGGATCCAGCCACCTTAACCACTACTGCACCTAGAGTATCTTTTTTCTCCATTGTCCTTTAATGTTTCTATTTGAAATCTATTCAAATTATTGTAATTTTTCTTGACTCTTTTAATATATATTTATATTAATATTTATATTTCTCTAAATTGTAATATCCCTGAAATGTTGGATAAATATATTTTATGTCATTGTTCTTTGTAATCAATATGTAATGATCAATCCTCCCCAATTATTGCATTTTCTTCTTCTTTTTTTTTTTGGAGAGGTTTTTGCTATAGGGCATGTGTGCTCTCCAGAAAGAGAGAGAGAGACAGAGAGACAGAAAGTGAGAAATCACCGCCTGGGGGGATGGCCACACCGCGATCCCTTCTCTTCCATTCTGCTCTTGGGATCTTGGGCACACGCACACACGCACCCGGTGTGAGTTTAAGCCACCAGGTCCAGGACTCGAACCATGGTCGACTACATGGGAGTCCAGTGACATAGTCATTATGCCAACTGCTGGTCCCCCAATTACTGCATTTTCAAAATGCTTATAGTTTTTGTTTATTTATACATATTGGCTTTCGTACCAGAATTGTGTTTGCTTCATGAAATAATCTGGGTAGCTTTACAGGCATGTGGAAGGACATTGGTCAGTCTGACAGCCGTAGCTTCTTTTGCCAGTGGCTTATCTTACTGATCATTCTGGGGTAGAGCAGGCCCCTGTCTCTTGCTCTGCTCTCAGGAGCCAGCTGCCCACAGAGAACATGCTTTTTGATAACAACTCTCTCATAGAAACGATCTCTAGGCGGGGAGCATGTGGTCATTCAGTGCAGCCTGTGGTAGAGGGCGTGGATGATTCTCATTCTAGGGTTTAGTTTCAAGAGATCTATGGTGTCACACATAGAAGCCACATCCTGGAATCCAGCGTTTATTAGCTATAAGTTCTTTTTATTTCCATCTGTCTAATTTCCTTGCCTCTCTTAATTAGTTCTGACTTGCAGTGAGGGAAGAGGGTGTTACAGATTGGGTTACGTCAAACTTCAGTAGAACAACATATGATTAAAAGGATTTTCAAGAGAGACTAAAATGATGGAAAGAAAAACAATATCTGAAAGATAATGAGGGGCCAGGCAGTGGCACAGCAGTAAAACACCATGTTCTGTGAGGCTAGCCCACGTGGGAAGGTTCTGACTTTGCACCAGAGAGCTCCGTAAGTACGACAGGACACACGTGCCCGCATGTGGCTGAAGCTGGGGGTGGATCATGGAGTCGAAACCCTTTTGGAGGGTGCTGTCTCTCTGTCTCTGTCTTTTCCACTCATGGAAAACATAAATAAGCTTTTTAAAAAATGGATGGTAATGGTTGCACAGCCTTGAGAATGTACTAAAACCACTGAAGTAAATACCTTATTTAAAATAATTAGTTAATTAAATATATTTTAAAAAATTGTCAGAGGGTGTGTGCATTAGCTGAGGGGTGGGAAGGGGGGAGGAGAGAGAGAAAGAGAGAGGTGAGAAAGCATCCTTCCTCTCATGGGGAATGGTCATGCTGCAATCCCTTCTCTGTTTCTCTCTTTTTGGGATTTTGGGCACATGCATGCACATACCTGTCATGTTTCTCAAGCTGCCAACTTCAGGACTTGAACCATGCAGTCAGCCATGTGGAATCCAGCCACCCTAACCACCGTGCTGGCCCAAATGTATCTCTATGTTTATTGTTGGAGGGTGTGTACACTTGCCAGAGAGACAGAGAGAGAGAAGGGGAAAGCACCCTGCGATGGAGCGTGGTTGCACTACAATCCTTTCTCTTCCATTTCTTGCTCCTATAAGGACTTTGGGCATGCACACACAGGCACCTGGCATGTTTTCCAAGCTGCCAGGGCCAGGACTTGAACCAAAGTTGGCCACGTGGGTTCTAGCTTCTTAACTACTGTGAAGTGAATACTTTAAATGGTTGAATTTCATGTTTCATAAGATATATTTCATTAGAAAAGTTAAAACAACTTTTTTTAATAATTACTTATTTAATTTTATTTATTCATTCATTTATTTTAATTTGACCAGAGAGAGATACACAGAGAGGGAGAGAGGGAAAGTGAGAAAACAAGCCACCAGGTCTGGTACTCGAACTGTGGTCGGCCATGTGGGAGTGTCCAGCATCTTAACCACCACACCACCTGCTGGTCCCAAAACAACTTTTAAAGATGATGACTGAAAACTTTTCAGAAGTAATGGAAGTCACCAATGGTTTAATGAATTATAGCATAGGTTCCACCTATGGCTTAAGTAGCTAAGGAAGCTGGATCCTACATGGCTGACCATGCAGTTCTGATCCCAGCCCCAGAGTCTTAAACATGCCTGCCCCAAATCCTGGCAGGAGGAAGAAATGAAGGAGAAAGAATTGCAGCATGATCATGCCCCCACTCAAAGGTACTTGCTCCCTTTCTCTCTCTCTCTCTCTGGCAAGTACACACACTTTCTGGCTATATATATATATATATATATATGTATATATGTATATATATATGTATATATACAGTATAAATGAAAAGGGCATTGCTGGATATATCACAGTGAAAGAGAAAAATCCTTGAGACATTGGAAAGATGTTAAAAGCTACCAAGAAGAAAGGTTAAGACAGAAAACAGTGGCATGATATCTACAAAGTGCTCACAGCTACAAACCCACACCCAGCTAAACCACTGGGTCAAAAGTGAGGGTGAGGAGTCAGAAGACAGCCTAGTGGTTAAGGTGCTGGACTCCCACAAAGCCAACTGCAATTCGAGTCCTGGACTCAGCAACTTGAAAATCATAGGGTGTGTGCACTCAGCAGAAAGAGAGAGACAGAGAGACAGAAAGTGAGAAATCACCACCCCCCCGGGGGGATGACCACACCTCAATCCTTTCTCCTCCATTCTCCTCTTGGGATCTTTGGCATGCACTCACACACGCCTAGTGTGAGTTTAAGCCACTGGGTCCAGGACTCGAACCATGGTCGATTACATGGGAGTCCAGTGACATAGCCATTACGCTAACTGCTGGTTCCTGCTCAAAATCTTGAGAAAAGGGATTATGGCATGGCCAATCACCCTGGGAGTGATTTCTCTCTTTCCCCCCATCTGTTTCTCCAGTGAGCACAAGTACCCTATGGCAGAAACCTAAAAATAAATAGGTAAATAAATAGGGCAAATAAAGCTCATCTCAAAGACTGAGATAATTTATCATTATTACATCTTCACTGAATAAATGCAAAGAAAATTCAAAGAAGGAAATAAGACAAGAATAGAAATATGAGAGTACTTCAAAAAGTTCATGGACCACAGAACTAAAATACAAGTTTATTCTGGTATTCCAAAATTTTTTGGAATTCATCCAGTTCTTCATAATACACATTTTTCATGAACTTTTTGAAAACCTCCTTTATAAACAAAAGAAAAAGAAATTCAAACTTAATTTTCAATGCCAATAATAGGTTCTTTGAAAAACCCAATAAGAAAGACTTCTTTTAAAACTGATCAAAAAGGGAAAAAATGTCCAAATATAGAAATTGGGGATAGAAGTAGGGATACAGTTTTTGTTTGTTTGTTTGTTTTGTTTGTTTGTTTGTTGTTTTTTTTTTTTTTTGAGAGGTTTTTGCTATAGGGCGCGTGCACTCGCCAGACAGACAGAGAGAGAGACAGAGATACAGAAAGCGAGAAATCACCTCCTAGGGGGGATGGCCACTCCGCAATCCCCTCTCCTCCGTTCTCCTCTCGGGATCTTGGGCACGCACGCACACGTGCCCGGCGTGAGTTTAAGCCACCAGGTCCGGGACACGAACCGCGGTCGACTACGTGGGAGTCCAGCGACATAGCCATTATGCTAACTGCTGGTCCCTGTTTGTTTGTTTTTGAGAGGTTTTTGCTATAGGGCGCGTGTGTTCACCAGAAAGACAGACAGAGACAGAAAGTGAGAAATCACTCCCCCAGGGGGGATGGCCACGCCGCAATCCCTTCTCCTCCATTCTCCTCTCAGGATCTTGGGCACGCACACACACGTGCCCAGCATGAGTTTAAGCTGCTGGGTCCGGGACTCGAACCTCAGTCGACTACATGGGAATCCAGCGACATAGCCATTACTCTGACTGCTGGTCCAGGGATACAGTTTTTAAAAAATGGTTTTCCAAACTAGAGAGTACTTTTTAACAAGTTCATGTTACTAAATTTGAAAATTGCAACAAAATGTTCATTGATTCCAGGAATACATAAATCATCCAAACAGAACAAAAAATCTGACTAGCTTATTATCTATTAAAACATTAAATCCTTAGTTTAAAATCTTTCATTCATTTAAAGAACTGGTAATCTGATGATTACACTAACTGTTCAAGGAAAAGAGGGACTGTCCCAAGTTATTTTATCTTTTGACTCCTGGGTGGTCACCCTCGTTCCTTGGCGACTGTAGCTCCTGCCTTACTGTCTCTCTTTCCAGTATTACTCCTATCCTAGTTCTCAGTGATCCCAATATACACTTTAGCAGTCCTTCCACTTCCCTAACCTTTCAGATCCATAAATGCCTCTCCTCTGCCGTGCTTGCCTTCCACCCCCTTCAGCTACTCACTCCCATCACTGGAACCCTCCACGAACTGCATTCCATGCATCTGCTCACTGACCACCATCTCCTTATCTTCCAGCTCATTCGTTCCAGCATTCCAAATTCAAAAAATCCTTTGACTTACAAGGACCTCCATTCCATTCATCATACCATTTTTTTAAAAAAAGAATTATTTTATTTAACTTTATTTATTATTAGTAGTAGTATTAGTATTATTATTTTCCAGTTTGATCAGACAGAGAAAGTGAGAAAGCAAGCCACCAGGTCCAGGACTTGAACTGTGGTTGGCCATGTGGGGGTTTAGTACCTTTAACCACCATGCCACCTGCCGGCCCCCCATCATACCACTTTTTCACCACAGCTCGTGTCCTGATGTTCTCTCTCACTACCTTACCCAGCTGAAATTCCTCTGTACCTTGTTCCTTTTCCCTTTAGTCATACCCACTTGGCCAAACCACGATCCTAGTTGAATCCAACTTTCCACTTAGCCTGAGCTGACAGAAGAAAAACACACCATCAATCTGACTGACCCATTTTAAATTCAGGATCACAAAACCTCAGCTGAGCCTTTAATGCTCCCTGGCAGCCATACTATATTTCCTAATCCATTTATCCCCTGCTTTCGTACTAGACTATTTCATATTTTTTCCTTTATTCTCACACATCCAATACCTCTACCCACATCCTTACTCACTGAAAACCTGGCTTCCCACCTCATGGAGAAAACTGAAGCAATCAGGGGAGACTTTCTATCCTCTCACTACCTCTGTTCTCTGCTAGCCATGGCCCCACATGTTCCATCATTTTAGCGGTAGCTATGAATAAATGAATGACGCATGCTCCTGTCTGAAGTCAACCCCTCCACTTTAAAACTAGATGTTTCCTTTTACTTACCTTGTAAATTGCAATTGTTCTCTCTCTCTCTTCTTTATCATTGACTTCCCCTTTCTACTGGATCATTAGCATATATACATATGGTTATTTTTCTCACCTTAAAAGAAACTTAAAAAAAAACTCTATGCTTGTTTGCACCACTCTTTCTCTGTCTGCTCAGGCCCGCTCCTACTTCTCAGAAGTGTACAGTTATTCTTACTTAATAAACTACCTTTTCCTTATACTATTTGTGTGTTTCATTCCAGTCTTTGTCCCAAACACCAAGAACCTGGATGTCATCACAGAAGCCATCCCACAACATATACTGTGGTGAGCCAGCCAGGAGGCAAGCCCCTAATTGGAGACCCCCTCTACTCTGTTTGTTAACTTCTTCATCATTTTCGTTTTCATTTCCATCTACTGTCTTAGCCAAAGCAGGCTAACTGAAGTGTGATTAACAGCTCTTGGTATCGACAACTCTCTTATAGGGCTAGAAACCACCTTTGGATCAATCTGTTAATACCTTAAGCTCCTAAGGGTGAAAAACTCTCCTTTTTTTTCTCTCCTTCCTTCACCTGTATTTCCAGTGGGTCTCCTGGCCAAAGTGTCAGTCAGAGTGGAAATGATGGTTCTCTGTACGGGCAACTCTCATATAGGCCTGAAAGCCTCTCTGGCCCAACTTATTAAGGCTTTAAACCTTTAGGGGTGGCACACTTATTTTTTTCTACAAGAATACCTGTAACTTTCTACCACTAGGTGAACTTAGACCAGTCTTTCTGTAATCATACTGCTTCACAACTCTAACAATTGTCAAATTCATGTCAAATTTGGTCAGAAAACTACATATGGTAGTGGTTTTCCTCTTTGTCCTGATCATGGTGCTTGAGGTCTCTATCTTTAAGTTACTCCCATCTCATAGCAAAGACTCATCTGCTCCTGTTGGCATCTGGAACTGGTTCCTTTGGCTATCGCCCCTCTTGGGACCTCTGTTAATGCTAATTCTCACCCTTGTTTTGGGGCCCTGTCTTTTAAATCTAACCAAGTTTATCTCTTCTTGCTTAGAAACTATAAAATTGCAAATGACTATACAACAGGGATATCAACTCCTTGGGACTGCCACTGAATCCCACTGGAGTCATCCAGCACCAATGACAGCCCCTCACCATGACACACCTCAGCACTATGCCAACAATCTACTCCTAGCCCTGCTCTCCCACCTAGATCAGATAGACAATACTTCCATCATCCCCATAGGCAGGGTCAAGGCACCTTTCCAGCATGAAACAGTTACAGAAGATAGATCATCCACCTTCAACTCCCCAAAATGATTTGTGGGGATCATGCCTCTCAGGGGGAAAATGAGGCAGGAGAAAGCTAGCAAGTGGAAATGGGTAAGGGGGGTGGAGCATCTGCTCATGTGGCTAGATAGAAAAAACAATCACGGCGGGAACCAGCAGTTAGCGTAATGGCTATGTCGCTGGACTCCCACGTAGTCGACCGAGGTTCGTGTCCCAGACCCGGTGGCTTAAAACTCACGCTGGGCACGTGTGCGTGCATGCCCAAGATCCCGAGAGGAGAATGGAGGAGAAGGGATTGCGGCGTGACCATCCCCCCTGGGGGGTGATTTCTCACTGTCTGTCTCTATGTCTCTCTGTCTGTCTGGCGAGTGCACGCGCCCTATAGCGAAAAACCTCTCCAAAAAAAAAAAACAATCAAGGCAGAAAATTTCCTGCCCAAGGTAATGTAGGAAGGAGACAAGTGGGGGATGTCTAGCTGAGTAAGCAACATTTGATACAGCCAATAAGAAAATCATTGGGTCCAGACACATATGAAATAGACAATGAGAAATCAGTGGGCCCAGCCACATTTGATAGAGCCAATGAGATGAGAACAATCAGTGGGCCCAGCCAATGATCAACCCACATGACCTAAGTTAAAAATTATAAATCCGGCAAAATGCAACTACTGGGGCCTTTTGAGCCATTCTTTCTCTGTCTGCTCAGGCATGCCCCTGTTTCTCAGGACTGTACTTTTACTCTTACTTAATAAACTACCTTTCCCTTATGCTGAAAAAAAAAAATCCATTTCCTCTAACAGCTCTGCCTAGTTTCTCTGCTCATTTTTATAACAAAATTCCTTGAAAGTTTTATTTACACCCATCAAAGTTCCATTCCTCCATTCTCTTCAAACTGATGGTTACCTGTACCACTCCACTAAAAATCTATATTTCAAGTCCTCCTAATTGCAATGAAATTTCATTTCAATTTTGCTCTCTGCAGCAATTAAATATAGTCAATCACTTCCTTCTCTCTGATACCCTTTCTTCATTTGGTCTATAGGACAGCTCTTGGTTTCTTCCTATATCGCTATTCACTCTTCAGTCTCCTTAGCTGATTCATCCTCTACCCTCTGACTTCCCCAGGTTGGAATTCCACCAGCACTCAGCTCTTCATCCTCTTTCTCCATGCTCACTCCTGTATTGTCTTCACTTAGCCAAATAGCTTCATGTGCTAGCAATATCCACAACTGCCATATTTCTATTTCTAGCCCATACTTCTCCCTTGGGCCCCAAACTCCAATGGCCTAATAGACATTTCCACTTAGCCAACAGAAATCTCAAACTTAACACATCCTTTTCCCACATATTCCACCTTAGTTTGTTCATTCTAATTGATAGCAATATCATCTTTCTAGTAGTCCAAACCTAAATCCTTTAGTCTAAAACTCTTTTACTCCTACATTCTGCATTCAATCCACCAGGAAATTCTGTTGGCTGTACCCTCAACATATATCTAAAATGTGACCACTATCAACACTTTCACTAATTTACACTACTACCAATAGCATACAAGAGTTCCTTTTCCTCTACATCCTCCCCAACATAGTTGTCTTTCATCTTTTTTATAATAGCCATTCTAATAGGTGTGAGGTGATATCCAGTGGTTTCAATTTGTATTTCTTGTATTTGATGTTTAGGTATGTTGAACATTTTTTCATATACTTGTTAGCCATTTGTATGTCATCTTTTGAGAAATGTCTGTTCAGGTCCTTCACCCATTTTTTGTTCAATATTTGTTTTCTTGTTACTGAGTAGTTTGAGTTCCTCGTATATTTTGGATATTATTCAAAGTATGATTTGAAAATTTCTCCCAATCTGTGAGTTGTCTTTTCACTCTGTCCATTGTCTCCTTTGCTGTGCAAAAACTTTTTAGTTCTATGTCATGTTATTTGTCTATTTTTGCTTTCATTGCCTAAATGTTACCAGTAACGTAGGTTAAGATTACAGAAACCATGTGTGTCGGGAACAAAAGATGGTATAACGGTTACATCACTGGACTCCCATGTAGTTGTCTTTAGTTCAAGTCCTGGACCTGACTGCTTAAAATTCACACCAGGAGAGGATCAGCAGTTGGTATAATGACTATGTTGCTGGACTCCCATGTAGTCAACAGCGGTTCGAATCCCAGACCCAGTGGTTTAAGCTCACACCGGGCACGTGTGTGTGCCCAAAGTCCCAAGAGGAGAATGGAGGAGACAGGATTGTGGCATGGCCATCACTCCAGGGGGTGATTTCTCCCTTTCTGTCTCTCTGGTGAGCGCATGTACCTTATATCAAAAGTCTCTTAAAAAAAAACAAAAAAAAAACAAAAACAACAAAAAAAAAAACAAAAAAAAAGCTCACACCAGGAGCATAAGCGTGTCCCAAGAGGAGAATGGAAGAGAAGGAATTGTAGTGTGGCCATCCCCTGGGGCGGCCGGGGGGCCGGGATATTTCTCACTTTCAGTCTCTCTGTCTCTCCAGCAAGCGCATGTGTCCTATAGCAAAAACCTCTGTCAAAGAAAGAAAAAAAAAAAAAAGAAACTATATGTATCTCGGATCATATAAGATTAAAAAAAAAAAAAAGACAAAGCTACATATTAGCCAACTATCAGGATGTACAGGGCCAAAGATCCATGACAATATAAAACAAAAGACACAATTGAATTTTGCTTCCTACAGAGCCCATCATAGCTCATTAACTATGAAAAGCAGAAGAATAAATCAGAGAGTCAGTCTCATGACCTAATTGTTAGGGAAACTGAATCCTACATGGCTGACAGTAGTTTGCATATGAAATGGGTATGGTATCCCTCTGATGCAGATGATAGTAGCTTAAGAAACACACAGGGTATGTGTGCGTGGGTGTCCAAAATCCCCAAAAGATGAAAAGATGGAGAAGAGATCACATTAGGTGGGAATTGCTTTCTTCTCTCCATCTCCCTGTGTCTCTCTGGTGAGCACATGTTACCCTCTAAAAGTAAAAAGGAAATTAAAAATACAGAATAGCAAATCGAAGAGCCAGTTTCTCCTTCAGAAAGCCAGAAGACAAAAATGGGTGCCAACTTGGCACTCAGTTTTGTTGTAACTTGGGCAAGCCCATGGACAGGAACCCTGGGGTTTAGAGTGGCTGGAATGGGAAAGAAAAAGTAAACAGGAAGGGGCGTGTGGTGGGGAACCAGTAGCCTAGAACCCTGATGCAATGCAGGATCCCAGTGTACCTAGGCAGCAGGTGTGTGGCATGGAGTCCACCCTCCTGATGAGGTTGGGAACTGAGGCTGGCAGCCACCTCTCCCAATAACCTGTCCATTCCCAGCAGGGCCTCAAGATATCAAGACAAGGATGCTGTTATGCTTCCAGGATGCGGTTCTGCCTCGTGCCACTCCCAGGGGGATGGCTGGACCAGGCTGGGTGCCAGGCCAGGCAAATGGGCTGAGGGCTTGGGGAAGGTGTGAGGGTCTGGATGGCCAAGAAGTCTAGCTGCGGAAGCTGGCCAGTATAGGGTGGCAGCTGTGATTTGTGTGGGGGTGTGAGGGAGAAGACCACAGACTATTTGGCATTTGTCTTTTAATACCCTTTTATCCCCCGAAGGAAAGATGTCTAGCTAGCTCCCGTAGAACTGCATAATTTAAGCCCCTATGTAAGCTTGCATTTCCCACTACACCCAAGCAGGGCCCAACAGAATACCCAATAATCCTTTGCAAGTAACAATTGGACTCAATTCCCTGCCTAAAGAGACTTTCCACAGGGAAGAATCTGCCTCCACACAGTCCTCCCAACTCTCGCTTTCTGTCATTCCCGCGGCCCAGATCGCTCCCAGGGCAAAACCGTGAGATTCAAGGGACATCTGAACTCTGTCCACAACACTTTTTAACCCTATGGCTACCCCTCTGACTCCGATGACCTTTGGGGGGGAGTGGGAGGCAAGAAAACCACCCTTCCTTTCTCCTCGTTATCCCACCCTGTCACCTCCGTTTTCTATAAAACACATGTACGTTTGAAAAAAAAAATAATAAGGCTTTCATGTGGGACGTGTTTTCTTTACCAGAGCAAGTGTGTAAGGAGGAGGAGGGGGAAGGGAGGGGGTGAGGAAGGGGTACCCAAGTGCCCAAGCTGCAGGAACACCTACAAAAACAATCCTCTCCCGGTGAGGCACCCAGCGGGAAATCTTACTCAGGAAAGTGACTTGCAACTCCGGGGAGGCTGGGCGGCTCACCGCGGGCAGTCCCCGGCCAGGGTGCGGACGGAGGGATGAAGGGAACGTAGCTGGCGGTGGGGGAAGGGCAGCAGGAGGGGGAGGGGGTGGTCCTGAGCAATTCAATGGCGCTTTGATTTAACAACTCCAAGCCCTTTGAAAACATTTTGCCAAGAAAAGCTTGCCATCAACACGTATAATCTCTTATCAGAGGCCCCTGAAAGCCCGGGCCCTGGGGTTAATTCCCCCATCGCAATGAGTTTGAATCAGCTCTAAACCCGCAGTGACATGAAAGCGCCCGAGCCTCGAGCCGCGCAGAACCCACTGAGATCCGCCGACCGGGGAGGATTACGGGGCCTGTTCCGCGGCGGGCTCGCCGGCGGGACGGGCAGGCTCAAAAGAAAAAGAATAATTAGGGATAATTGCTTGTGTCCAAACACAAGCATTAAGGCCCCCTGTTCCCCTTTGGGACTTTGTGAGCCAGAATGAAAGAGACACCCACTGTTTTGACAGCTGGACCAGCGGCCTGGATCGGTGACCGAAGGAGGAAGCGCTCCCGGCTGCTGGGAACGCGGCCGAGCCGGGCCGCGGGTGGGCAGGGGACCGGCGGGACCCGCAGTGCCCGCGCCGGCGGCGTCCACTCGCGGGACCTGGCTTCGGGCTCGTCCTTCCCTACGCTCGGGAAAGTAGGGGCGGTGTCCCAGCGAGCGCCCGCGGCCGGGGACCTGCTCAGCCCCGGGCCCTAGAGCGGGCTTTGGGCAGCCAAGACTCCCGCGCAGCGGCCGCGGCGGGCGCGCCCATCGTGGCGCACAGACGTGGCGTCCCCACCCCGCCCCCCGCGCCCTCTGCTAAGGCCTCGGGGTCCTCAAGGCCGGGTAGCTGCGCGCTCGAGTTCACACACCGAGTGATGCTTCAGACCCACCGACACTCACAAACAGGAAATATCTGCTCCCACCTCTCGGCGTGGGGTGGCCTGCGCCACATTTGGAGACACCGAGTCCCAGGGTGGTCCCAGCCCCATCTGGCTGCGCCCCTGAAGCTGAGGCCGGCAGAGGAGGCCTCCCCTCGTGGCTTGGAAGTGACAGGAGAAATAAACTCAGCTAGGAAAACCAGCTTACTGTACCCCGCGGGATCTGTCCCGCAACCCCGAGGGGAGTTTGATGTTGGAGTCTGGGGCCAGAGCGTTACAGAGAGGAGAAAAGGCCCAGGGCTCAGCCCCTCTCTGCGGGCGAACCGTGGGCGCCGGGCTGGTTTGTTCTGCGGAGCCCAATCCCGAGCCCGCCAGGGCCAAGCCAGGGCCGGAGACATTCTTGCAGGAGAACTGCGGTGGGGGTGAGGGCGAAGGGTGGCTCTCGCCAGCAGGACGCCAGCTCCTAAGGCAGGGAGAAGGCAGGGAGCAAGGCGGAGAAGGACGAACCCCGAAGGAAATGTGGTCTGCGAGACCACCCTGAGCACCTGGACCACCCAGGCCGATGCCTAGGACTGCCACGACTGGAGGCCAGAGTGGCCCACCGGCCAGAAAGTCCGAAGAGGGGCGTGGATCTTCCAGAAGGCAGATCTGGCAGGATATCGCCAACTCCGTCTCCTGGCCTCGGCCTTGCGACGGGCGAAGTCCACACCCGCGCCACCCCCAGATGCTCCGCCGCCCTGCTCGGCTTCCAAATAGAGATCATATGCGGGACTAGAGGAAGAGTGAGGAAGCGGCGCGGCGGACACGAGGGCATGAGTGATTAATTAAAGGAAAACCACATCCGACAAGAAAAGAGTCTTCTGAAAGGAGCTAGTCCAAGAGGAGCTCCCGACCCTGCAGCTGTGGCCCAGACGGACCCGCCAGCTGCCGGGCCTCCCCACGCAGTCAGGGCGCGCGCTGGGGCCTGGGTCCTGCAGAGGGGACTGGGCGTGCGAAACTCCAGTGCTTTAAATAAAGTTCAAAGTTAAGAATTTTCCCAGTTCGTCCTGGGACTGCGCAGGGCAGTGACTGGGACGAGCCCTGGGCCCCCATCTGGCTGCCCGAGGCCCACTGTGTCCGGCGGCAGCGGAAGATGAAGCCTCAGGCCCCCTTCAGGCAGAAACCCGGGTTAGGAAAACCAGCAAAGCCAGCCTGGGCGTGTCTGCCGACTGTGACAGAGACAGCAGTGCCGGGTGCAAGGCTTCAGAAGCAGGCAGAGCACACAAGCCTGCATTTTCCTCCTTCCTCCCATTCCTGTGATTGGGGGGAAACGGTGGCAACATTGCCACCAAATGCTATTTCTATGCATTTTACTTCCAATGACCAGTTATTAAAATACCCTCCTCTTGTCAAGGATTAAATACAAACTAAAGAGTGGAATTGTAGGCATGCTTGTGTGGGGAGCGTTGTTTCGTTGTTTAAAGTGTAGGCTCTTACCAATTTTCTTGACTGGAGATCAGTTGGTAGGTTCTAAATGCAGACAAGTATTGTGTTCCTCTGCCATGTAACGATGACTTGCTCCAACGGTCTTCCGTGAATATATACAATTTGGGGAATTATAAAGCGTGGATTTGCCAAGTATGGAACAGTTTGCTCGAGCAGAAATGGGCGCTCAGAATCTGTGGGCCCTCACCCCTCTCAGGTTGGGCCTGCGGTTTAGAGGCAATCAGCGCTTTATTTATTCTAGAAGACAAGGGGCCCGGAGGATAATATTCTGATGACAGGGAGAGAGACCCACTCCTTCCCCTGATTCTGAAATCTTCCCTCCTCTCTTCAGCTGCTTGAGTGAGCTGCCCTTGAAAAAGAGAAGGCTTGCATTTGGGGTTTGGATATGGTTTGGGTTTGAGATTTAATACTGCATATATTTCATCACGCCACGCTGGTTTTAACAATACATAAAAGCCATGAAATGTAACATTCAATTTTGGAGCCTTGGCCAAGAGATGAAATTATTATACTGAAAAAAAAGTGATTCTAAGGAAGTGAGAGAATGTCTATCCAGTCTATACTTCATCAGAATTGTAACATTTTTGCTCAAGCTGCTGTGTGGGCCTGTTCCAGGATGGGCTCATGAGGAGGCGTGAAATAGGACATGAGAAATCTGAATCCGTGCCTGCAAAAGTCAGTTTGGCATCTTGGGGTGACTCCATAGTTACACGCCTTCAGGCCGCACCCAAATCAGACCCGTGACCAAACAGCGCTTTGCAGGAGCAGGGCGGTTCCCCCGCTGGCAGTGGGTGTAGAGGTGTGTGCAACCCCACCCTCCAATCCCCGCAGCCTGGAGTGGGGGACCAAGCTTAGACAAGGCAGGCACACAGGCAGGGGTGGCGGTGAGGCTTTCAAGTAAATAGCACGCAATTGGAAATCTCCCCTCCCGGGACCGTGGAAGGGGTAGCGCTAGTGGGACACGCAGAAGCTTAAACTGGCGAGTTTCACAATTAATTCGCTTTGAGGAATAGATCTTTTTTGCCCCACAAGTCCCTGGTAGGCAGCCACCAAATCGCTCCGCCGGACCTTGAAAGCCGACTAGTTTCAAGAGGAGTCCCCGTCACTTCGCTCTCTAGGCGCACTTCGCGTAATTATTGTACAAAATGTCCCTGAGAAGTTTAAAGCTTTTTAAGCAGCTTCCTCTCCCAGGTATGGCGAGGGGACCTGGGCATAAAGGCCTCCTGAAAGGACTCCTGGGGGCCACTGCACTCTCTGCTCCCTCTCAACCCTCCCAAGGGCTGTGCGGAAGGCCTAGCACACGCTGCAACTCGCTGTTGTGGCCCTTGGGACATCTTGAGTCCAGGCGACATGGATGCAACTTGAAGATAGCCCTTCCCGCGGCCAAGCCAGAGAGCGTGGGCCTGCTTCAGTCTCCAGTCTCACGTTCTGGCTCCAAGCTCCTTTCTGGGCACACGCTGCTGGGTGTCCTGAATTCCTGGAGATGGCAGGAAACGCAATCTCCCAGGGATGAGAAGCCCACCACCCTGCCGACCTAGGCCTGGTAAACAGGCGGCGCGAACTTTCCTGGGAACTGGACGTCAGTTTGTCTGAGACAGTCTGAGTTTTACAGTAAATATTAAGGCGTTGAGGAGTTTTAAGATAAACCCTAAGCTTCTTGCTTAGCTGATGGACTCGGCTTCTAGTATACTTTTAAGAAGTAAATCAACATTTGAATGCCAAAGGCTGAAAGAGTTGTCCATCTCTAAGTCACCTTTCTTCAAAGAGCTGCATATCCCTGGTCCTCATAGCTGCAGCTAGGCATTTGATATGTGGAATATATTACAATAAACAACAACAAAAAACTGCAATAAAAAAGAAAATACAGACATGTTTACCAGTGTCCTATGCACAGTCTATGTATGTATACCTATGTATCTTTCTATGTATATACAGATGCAATATTTGCTGGGTGTATACTGTAGATTTCAATCTGCATTCAAAAACTCTGAGAAAATAGGTTTGTTCCTATCACAGTCACAAATGCCAGGCTTGCCCATTGAGCACTGATTTTTTCAAAAGCAAAGTAAATACTATTTTCTTTTCATTTTTAGTTAGAACCTCCAAAACGTAGTTTGCTTGTAAATTTTACTTTTAGAATGAATCAAACTTTACTTTTAGAATGAACCCCGCTATAGGTGTAAAGATGGCATGCATAAATTATACTTACAGTGGAATGTAAATTCATTTCTTTTCTAATGTAACTTGACTTCAGGGCATGGGGGTTTCACTTCTCGAAGGGGCCTCCAGGCAGTCAGTTCTTGGCCCCCATAGCATGGCCTAATGCAGTAAAACACTAAATCTGGACAGATTTACACAGAACAGAAGCTTTAATTTCACCCTTCAAATTCCAGCCAAACAGCTTTGGGGACTTTTCTATGTTCCAAACTCCCTGAATGTTTTTCCAGGTTGTATGATTGAGCCTTAATCTAGAGCACCTCACCCGAAATCTTGACATTATAAGACACAGAAATGAGATGTGTCACTATGTATTTTTTTTAAAAAAATTATATCCACATTGTGGAATAAATACATTCTGTTTTAAAGCTGTAACTATTGTGACATTGCTAAAACAGAGCATACCTATAGGATAAAATAAAACTCTGGAGATGAGTTTAACATGTCCATGTTAGAAAGGGATATTTATTTGTACTTGAAACTGTTTTCACAGTTGTCTAATTTTGGGGGGAAGATAAAAATTATTAAAGAAGGTATTTGAGACCAATTTCCAAGACACTGTATAATGAAATTCCTTCCCACTGAGACAGGCATGGATTTTCCTCTAACTTTAAAATTAGAGGCTACTATTTACATTGGTAGGAAGGTCATTCAGAAAGCTGCTTTCTTGTATTGCTAATGAAAAATGGTATTGTGTTTTCCCCCAAAGAAACCTGGCATTCTTTAACTGCTAGGTGAATTCCCATTAATAGCTTTGAAGAGTTTTGAAGAATTTGTTTTGTTTTGTTTTAAAGCAGGGAGGGTTTCCTTCTTCCAGTCCTTGGATGTACTAGCTAAATGGAGTTATACTCTCAAGATGCTTATAAGCGACCACAAATACAGTTCAGGACACGCGTGCTGAGAAAAGGCGCAGATACATATTTCATTCTATAAAAGCAAAGGCACTTGCAGCATCAGAGTTAGGACAGATAATAGAGTAAAACTAATCTCCCCCCACCCCCCCCCACCCCCCCGTGCTAAATCCATTCACAGTTGGTAAGATAATAAAGGGCGTTTTCCCACATAAATTTAGGCACATATGTTTGAAGCGTGGTGCTTATTGGACTATGCACATGACCTGTACCAACACTTTTGTAGAACGCCCTTCCAAGCACCTAAGAAGCCTGAAATGTTTAAGGTATCCCCTACATCTCCCTTCCCCTCTAGGCCCTGCTTGTGAAGAATAGTGAAAAGTACAATGTACTGAGTTAAACAAATATTTAACTTGTTCCCTATCCAAGGCAAATCAGATTTCAGGCCAACATGTGGGCTCCAGTTCAGGGCTGGAGCACATGGCCTCAGGCTGGGCCTGGCAGAGAAGATGTGGATGGTCATTGTCAGAGGCTATGATGGGCCAGACAGACTCCGGGTCACTCAGCTCCCCTAGGACTGTGGAGGCATTGGACTTTGCTTGATGCCAGAACCCATCACTGGTTAGAGCTCCCTGAGCAGGGCCAATGTGGTTGGTCTAGTATTCAGGTAACATTTTTTTAAGAGTTATTTTTTAAATTTAACTTTATTTACTTTTAAAAAATTATTATTATTATTTTTAATTTAACCAGAGAGAGAGACAGAAAGAGGGAAAGTGAGAAATCAAGCTGCCAGGTCCGGGACTCAAACTGTGGTTGACCATGGGGGAGTCCAGCACCATAACCACCATGCTACCTGCCAGCCCCAGAATTCAGTTAACTTCTAACTTATCTGAGTTCCTTCAGGGCAGGTACTATGATTTGTTGATTTGGCGTTCCCCGTATTTTGCACTGTGCCTGGCACGTAGTGAGCACTTGATATATCTGATAAGTCACTTAAGTCCTTAGGGTCCTGTTGAAGAAGACCCCTTAGGTAGGTGGCTGCAGACGGTCTAGATGTGTGCAGTGCTACAGTTGTCACTTGCCATGTGTGGCTTGGGATGTGACTAGTCCAAACTGATGTGTGCTGTAAGTGTAAAATTTACACTGGAGGGGCCAGCAGATAGCTTAATGGTTATGTCACCAGACTCTCACATAGTCGACTGGTTGGAGTCCTGGACCCAGCAGCTATAAACTCACGTCAGGCGCATGTGCATGCATGCTCAAAATCCTGAGAGGAGAATGAAGGAGAAGGGTATGGCCATCCCCTTGGGGGGGGGGGGGGGGTGGTGGTGGTGAGTTCCACATTCTGTGTCTCTCTCTCTCTCTCTCTGTTTCTCAAGTGAACTCATGTGCCCTATAGCACAAATCTCTCTCTCTCAAAAAAATATTTATGCTGGATTTTGGAGACCGTCTTACTCACTTTGGGCTGCTCCAACAAATTGCTATATCCTACATGGCTTAGACAACAAACATTTATTTCTCACAGTTCTAAAAGCTGAACTTCCAAGAACAGCATGCCAGGATAGTGAGGTTCTTGGTGAAGGCCTCTTCCTGGTTATGACCTTACCAGCCTTCCCTTGGTGCATGCAGAGAACTTGTATCTCTTCCTTCTTTCTGAAGGGCATTAATCCCATCATGGAGGCCCCACTCTTAACTTCATCTGAACCTAATTACCTCCAAATGTCCTACTTCCTAGTACCATCACACTGGGAAATAGAGCTTTAGTATTTTGAATTTTGGGGGAACACAAACATTCAGCCATAGCAAAGACAGAATGAAAGAAAGAATATAAAATATATCATTATTAATTTTTAGATTGGTTACGTATTAAATAATATTTGGGACGTATCGGTTAGATGAAACGTATTTGTAGTAGACAGCCTTTAAGATGGCCCCCACTGATCTCAGCCTTCTGGTATTTGTGCCCATGTGTGTGTAATGCCCTCCTCTGGAATGCAGGCTACACTTAGCAGCTCATTTCTAACAAATAGAATATGGCAGAAAACATGAGCTGGAGCTTACAAGTGCAGATTATAAGAAGGCAGAAGCTTCTGTCTTGGGTGCTCCCTCTTTCTCATTAGCCTGCTCCTTCGCTGTCTCTCTGTCTCTCTGTCTCGGAACCCAGCTCCGGTAAAGAATAAGTTACCGTGCTGAAAATGCCACAGAGAGCAGACCTGAGGCAGCCAGGCACCAACTTGCACCAACTGCGAGTCCTGGGTCGGAGCAAGGCTTTTGGAACCCAGACTGTCAGATGATGTAGCCTGTCAATAGCCTGACTGCAAATTCTATGAAACCCTGAGCCACAACTATTCAGATAAGGCGCCCCTTGCTTTGCTGGCTCACAGCACTTGAGAAATAGTAAATGTGTGTTTTCAGCTAAATTTGGGGTTAATTTGTTGCATAGCAATACATAACTAATGCACTATTACTTAAACTAATCTTACTTGTTTCTTTTTACTTTTTAAAAATGTAGCTACTAGAACATACTAAATTACATGTGCATCACATTATATTTCTATAGAAAACCACTAGTCTCTGGCTCAGATGGCACAAATGTGACCCAGCTTTGTAATGGGACTTTAGAGAGCTGGACTCGAATTTATGATATAAAAAACCCCCATGAACTATTTAGGTAAAAATCTAACAAAATATGTTCTAATCTATAATCCCTTGGCTAAACCAGTTTCTGCTATTTACATATTAAACAGGTGTGGAAGGAGATTCAAGACTGACTGACTCTGGGGACTGGCTCCATGGCACAGCAACTGGGTGCTGTGTAGACGGAGCCAGATCCCACCTGGCCAACCAGGTTCCAACCTTTGCCCCACCTGCTTCACACCTGGTGCATGCATGTGCATGTGCCCAACAGGATGAAGAATTGCAGCTTCACACCACGTGTGTGCATGCAACTAAGAAATTTTAATGCTAAGCAATATTTGCCCAAGTCTGACACCCTGACAGATGGGAGAGTTGGAGGAAAAGGGTTATGACATGATCAGGCCTCATTGGAAGATGTTTTTTCCTCTCCTTATCTCTCTCTCCTACTCATGGAAAAAAGAAATATACAAACTTAAAAAAAAAAGTTACTCTAGGGCCAGCTGCTGGCATGGTGTTTAAGGTGTTAGAGCCCACATGGCCAATGGCATGGTTCAAGCCCCAGGCCCAGTGACCTGAAAAATACTCCAGGTACATATGCATGCATGCCCAAAATCTCAAGAGGAGAGTGGTGGAGAAGGGACTGCGGTGTGGTCATCCCCTTTGGGGGTGTTTTCTCACATGCCGAAACTACCTAGAAAGACCACATTTCCAGCTCCAATGGTTTATGATTCAACAACTGCTCCTTTCAGCATCTGCTCGCTGGCAAAGATTAATGGTGGCCTTGGTAATAGCTGGCTCAGTGTGTTTTCAGTCATGAGTCCGACACTAGAAGCTGCACTTCTCCAAACCAGTCCCTCAGCAAAGAGTGGGGAGTAGCTCAGGGCCAGGAGTGGGACTGAGGGGCGCCCTCTAGCACACCCCCAGATGGTTTCTCTCTACCCACCACAGCTTGTCCTGGAAGTTCATAGATTCTGGACACCAGCACTCCTGACATCGCAGAACACCAGAAAATTGTGTTTTCATTTAGGCGTGTGTGTACCTAAGTTTGAAGTCAAGAAGAAAGGGAGGACGTAGCTTTCTACTTAGTCGTATTTGCAGAGCCATAGAGAGCCAAGGTGATAGTTCGAGAAACGTTTTAGAAAGCCGTATTTGCTATTAGGTTTTATATTTCTAGTACAATGACAAGTGCTCATAAGTTTTCAGTGGCTAAACATATCAGAACCGCCACTGTGTGACCAGAAAGCCACTGATTCATGTTTCTTCTGCCCTGGTTATTTACAGATAATGATGGAATCAAACTAAATATGTTACAAGAATCAACATTGCCTTATGCCTTTTTTCTTTTCTTTAAAAAAATTTCTTTTTGAGATTTTTGCTATAGGGCATGGACACTTGCCAGAGAGACAGGGAGAGACAGAGACAAAAAATGAGAAATCACTCGTGGGGGATGGCCACACTGCAGTCCCTTCTCCTTCATTCCTCTCCCGAGATTTCAGGCACACACACACACACACACACACGCTCACACACACCCGGAGTGTTTCTAGGGGCCAGGTCCAGGTCTCAAACAGCAGTTGGCCACGTGGGAGTCCAGCTCCTTAATCACTATGCCACCTACTGGCCCCACATTTTTTCTTAATAAAGATAATTTTCTTATTTTTTTCTTAATAAAGAAATTCCTTTCTTTACATTTCTTAAATACAGATGTAATAAATGCCATTCAAAGGGGGATGACTTCTACAGTAATATTTTGACCACAAGTGAATATTCTACTAAAAGATTATCATTGGTACTTTCAATGGCTTAAATATGATATTTAATAAATGTCACTGAAAACATTCCAGTTTGGGACATACAGTTTGGGTGACTGAGTGAGAGGTGAAGACTGTACCACAGGCCATCATCCTGTGAATGTTAGCGGACAGTGACTGCTCTGAAATTTTATATACAAAAGCTAAACATGTTGTTACTATCAAGTAGCATAATTTTGGGAGATGTTTCATTATATTTCTTTCTTTTTTTTTTTTTTTGGAGAGGTTTTTGCTATAGAGCGCGTGAGCTCGCCAGAAAGATAGACAGATACAGAAAGTGAGAACTCACCCTCCATGGGGGATGGCCATGCAACCATCCCTTCTCCTCCAATCTCCTCTCAGGATCTTGGGCATGCACGCACACGTGCCTGCTGTGAGTTTAAGCCACTGGGTCCGGGACTCGAACCGTGGTCGACCACATAGGAATCCAGCGATATAGCCATTACGCTAACTGCTGGTCCTTCATTATATTTATTTCTATTGTCTTTAATTTTCAAATTGTTATAAAAATTGTTATAACAATATTTTAGTAGACTTTGGATTTTTCCTTAGCAATGAGTTTCATAAAGCTCTTGTTTAAGAAGCTCTTATAAAAGCTGTGTCATTTATACTAAGGCACAATTACAAAGTGACTTTTTCAAAGATTTATTTAATTTTTATTTATTATTATTTTTTAATTTGACCAGAGAGAGAGAGAAAGTGAGAAAGCAAGCCACCAGGTTCAGGACTTGAACTGCAGTCAGCCATGTGGGAGTCCAGAGTCTTAACCACCACACCACTTGCCAGCCCTGATACTAAGTGACTTTTTAAAAAATTTATTTAATTTTATTTATTCATTCATTTATTTTAACTTGAACAGAGAGAGACAGAGAGAGAGAGAAAGTGAGAAAGCAAGCCACCAGGTCCAGGATTTGAACCATGGTTGGCCATGTGGGAGTGTCTAACACCTTAACTACCATGCCACCTGCAGGTCCTCAATACTAAGTGACTTTTTTTTTTTTTTGAGAGTTTTTTTTCCCTATAGGGCGCGTGCGCTCGCTAGACAGAGAGAGACATAGAGACAGAAAGTGAGAAATCAACCCCCAGGGGGGATGGTCACGCCGCAATCCCTTCTCCTCCATTCTCCTCTCGGGATCTTGGGCACGCACGCACACGCGCCCGGCGTGAGTTTTAAGCCACCGGGTCCGGGATGCGAACCGCGGTCGACTGCGTGGGAGTCCAGCGACATAGCCATTACGCTAACTGCTGGTTCCCACTAAGTGACTTTTAATTCTGGATTTTGATTTCAATTTTCTAAATCAATGTATTTTTCCCTAAATCAGTTTATTAGTGTTTGCTTATATTTACAAAATAAGTTAATCATTTCAGATTATAACAAAGCTTTTCTGTTTTCAAGACAATGGGATTAAAGTAGTGTGTATGCTCTTTTTGTTTTCCACCAGACATTGCTTCACAGAACTAAGCAATATGGCTTTCAGAAATATGCTCAACATATGCTTCTGATAACTTTCTGAGACAAGGAATGAATTCTATGGTATGTAGAGCAAGCTTATTCAAATTAATGTCCAAGAAGTGATGGTTCTTAATTTCTAACTTTTATTCTCATTTTAAAACCATGTTTTTTCTGCTTTATCATTTAATATTAAACAATATTTACCCAAATCTTGGAGTACTTCCGCCTCACACATAAACATTTGTGGACACAACGAAAAATGTTTTAAAAATAAAGCTATTATTTTCACTGAGAAATACTGTCTTCAGAGAGTGATGATTTACATAATAAAAGTTTGGAACAGGGGATTTTGTATCTTCAGCTCTTGGAATTGAGACCTTTGTCTTCCTCCTCCTCACCCTTCTTAGTGAGACCTTACATGCATCCCCAGCTACACACCATTTCATTATTTTTTCCTGGAAGTCACTCTCTACAGCTTTCTCTCCTAGGAGGACTCTCTAACTCTGGTGATCTAGCCTCTGCAGACCCTTTCCGTACCTCCGTCTTAGAGGAATCCAACCAACCAACGGTGAAAATTTCTGTTCCTAACTCAATTGGCTCCCACTTCCCCTCCCCCAACCACCCACCCACAGTCTGCAGAAAGGCAGGGTGTGTTTCCTACGGCAAAGAGGACTCCCCAAGATGCTTTCCAGATAAACTCGGCTTCAGCAAGAGAGTGTTCACAGGGCAGGGAGTGGAAGAGGGAGAGCTTTACACTAAAACTACCATCAATGAAAAGAGTTGACATGCATCAGAACACACTCTACCTTTCTAAACCACCCTGTCTGCTACTCCCCCAGACCCCTCAAGACACCCCCATATAATCTGCCATTACCAGCCACGCAAATACTTTCCTAATTCACAATTCAAACTCCTGTCTCACAAAAGGTGAGGAGGGTGCCCTTCAGTGCAATCAGGATAAGCTACGCGTGTGCCTACCATGGTGTTGTTTTGAAAAGGTGATGAAGGGTATAAGGGACTATCAGACCAGGCAATCCCTGGGTAATTTGCCTGGAGCCTCCCTGTGGATCCAGACCCTCCCTTTGTTTGTGATCCAGCACGTGATTCCTGGGGCTGACTGACAAGGGCAGACTTGTAACAACATTATTTCAGGAGGATAATAACCAGCCATCATAAATTCCTGTTTTAATAGTTTATTGCAGGTTGTAGACTATTGACAATGACTTTGTTTTACAGCATGTAAGAAAAAAAAGTTCCTTGTAGCTGTTAGTCTCTAAAACTACTTTAAGACTTTTTAGTACCCTCAGAAAAAAACCTAGCCTTTCATGAAATGAATCATAAATAGCTGGGTTAAGAAAACTGCTGTTCAATAGGAAGAGAGAGGAGGGGACAAGAGAAAGAAATATCTGTGTGAGCTACAAAAGGGTTCTCTGCGGGTCCCTTTCATGCAAATAAAACCTGAACAAAACTTTCATGGCTGTGTTTTTCTTCACCAGGTGATAAATGAAATTGAATGATGAAATAGCTAAAAGCCTTAATCCTAACCATGTAGAAAAATGGAAATACCAATAAATTAGGAGGTGGCTCACTCTGAGATGTGAATGGGGGACTCCGGGTCTCAGTTTATTTCTTGTGCTGCTAGGAGCACGTCACTTCATTACTAATTCCTTTCTGTGAAGAAGAGACACCACCTTACATTTCGTTAGGATTTCTACATTTTGACTTCAAATTAGGAAGCAAGACATCTTTACCATCATCATTTCTTGAAGTTTCAGACCACACACCAACACCTCTGCCTACGCAGGCCAGGCCGCTGTGAAACAGGAAATAATTTTATGCCTGTTTAATTAGAAGAGCGTTTCTGTGCGCTTTATCCTTCCCTTTAAAAATGTGCTGTCTTTCATTGGAAAAATATATAAACCCCTTAAACATCTTTTAAAAAAGCAATGCTTCTAAAGCATGCATCGAGTTGGAACGGTGTAAGTGAGGTACATATGTGACTAATCACATTTTTGATATATCTCTCTGCCTTAATCATTAACTTTAAATGCCATATAAGAATTTGTAATCCACAGTAAATTATTTCATAGGAATAATTTAAGAGGGCAGCTAATGTGAAACATTCTAGTTTCCACCAGCAGTTGGCTGCCAAACGTTGTAAGAACCAAAAAAAAGCCCAGATATAAGTTGATATAAATTACAGTGAATATAAATCTCTAATGATCAAGTGGTGGTTAGAGATTATTGCGTTTAGGAGATAGGGAACAAACACATTACACACCGTAAAGTCTTTTGAGGTTGCATTCTGCATATTAGTAGGAAACGGGATCTTTCAAAATTTCCTCAAAGTTTTTTCACCTCTTTATTTAAGGTCTTAGACTCGAGGTCTTGCATTTCAAAATAGATTGTAACCGAGTTTATTGAGCATGGAAAATAGAGAGGAAGTCATATTTTAATTACACGAGAGACGGCCTAAGCTCTATTTTAAAAACGTAAATTAGACAATTAGCTTTTACATTCAGTCTTCTAACTTTTTCAAATGTTCTTCTCAGAGTATAGTGTTTGCAAGAAATCAGAATAACTTAAAGTGATAATTATCCAAATAAGAGTCATGAAGATTTTCCTCCTTTCGAATGTTAGGTTTTGTGCAAAGCTGGAAACATTTGAGTGGAAATAATGTTCAGATTATGAAAAGCAGCAGCACATGAGTGAAATCAAGCAGAATTGGCCTGACAGAGGGTCAGAAACCAGAAGCAGTGACATGCAGCCACTCAAACAGCAGCATTATCAGGTAGAAATCCATAATTAGCTGAATTTTTTTGAGTTTATAGGATTACTATAAAATGTGTGTGTGTGTGTTGGGGGGGGGTGGAAGAATAATAAGTCTGGTTGAGAAAATTAATTCCCTTTCCAAATCTTCATCCTTTCCTTCAAGATGTGATTCCAAAGGAAGACAATTACGTCAAAGAAAGTTAGGGGCCTAATTTTGAACATTGCCTTTTAAGCACATTCTAGAAGCCTTTCCGACATCATGTAAACTATAGACAGCAGCACTGCCACCCCAATACTTAACATCTGTACGCCAGCTTCTCGGGAGCAGAAATGGAGATGTATGCATTTTAACGTATTCCAAGAGTAAAGTCATGGGAAACTCTACCTTTCACCATATATGGCCATTGTGCAGCCCTGTCCAAGAACTCAGTGCAGATATTTATGTAACATCGCCATGCCCCACCCCCACCCCCAGGTTGGCAGAGGTTTAAGGAAATACTTTGGGGAGGCCCCTGAAAAGTCAGTCTTTTAAAATGTGAATGGTGCTGATGGAAAAGGCTGAAATGTTTTCTCAAGCATGGATTGGACTATCAGCATGTTGGTTTTTTTTTTTTTTTTTTCCCTACTCAATCTTTCTTTTTTTTGAGAAAGATTTTTGCTATAGGGCACGTGCTCTTACTGGAAAGACAAAGAGACAGAAAGCAAGAAATCATTCTCCAGGGGGATGGCCACCCCACCATCCCTTCTCCATTCTCCTCTCAGGATTTTAGGCACACATGTACCTGGTGTGAGTTTAATGCTGCTGGGTCCGGGACTCAAACCATGGTCAACCACATGGGAGTCCAGTGCCTTAACCACTACACCATCTGCTGGCCCCTTTTAATTGATCTTTCCAAAAACATATATAGATGTAATAATTTGTAGTTATTACATATATTAAGCATTTTATTGCATTATTGTTTAAGTTTAGTTATAAGGTGTGTGTACTCACTGGGGAGAGAGAGGGAGAGAAAAATCACCCCTTCCCCAGTGAAGAGGACCATGCCACAATCCTTTCCTCTCCATTCTCCTTTTGGGATTTTTCTTCCCCAAAGGATTACTTATTTAATTTTATTTATTATCATTATCATTATCATTATTATTATTACTTAATTTGCTACAGGGCATATGTACTCTCTAGAGAGAGAGAGAGAGAGAGAGAGAGAGAGAGAGAGAGAGAGAGAGAGAAAGTGAAAAAGCAAGCTGCTAGGTCCAGGACTGAAACCACAGCCAGTCATCTGGGAATCCAGCACCTTAACCACCACACCACCTGCTGGCCCCTCCTCTTGGGATTTGGGGCATGTACCACATGTGCCTGGTGTGTTTCTTAAGCCACCAGGTGTAGGACTCAGATCATGCAGTCCACTGTGTGGGATTTAGCCATGCCAATCACTACACCACCAGCTGGCTCTAAGCATTTTATTTGTGCTTGGGTTTTGGTTTTTGTTTTTGGTGAGCTGGGAACTTGATTCACTCCTTTGGGGAATATCTCAGGATCCACTTGGATTCTAGTAATGGAAAAGAAGATCTGGAGAATAAAGTGAATATTGAGTGATAATTTATAAGTGACTGGGAAATTATCCAACACAGATTAAAACCTTGCTGATTATTAGGGACAGAAAATATAACTAATAAGTCAAATTACAATAATAGAATTCTAAAGGAAATACTATGTTTAAAATGACCCAAACTTTTTTTCAGGAGTAGAATGTGCATAATTAAACCAGTATAAAATTAGTGTAGTGGCCATTTAAAGAACATACAGCAGACATGAAAATGTAGTCCAATAAGAAACTTTGATTTTTTTATGATAATAAGCACATGCACAAGCACATGAAAGAGAGAGAGAAAGAGGAAAGAAAAGAGAAAGAAAAAAGCACTTTTAATAGAATCTCGGCACTGCAATAGCCTTTCCCAGTCCCACAGAGCCTTAGGATCTTGGCCACCCATGCATGTTTTCAGGCCAGTCCAGACACATGGTCAGCCATACGGCTTCCAGCACTACAGTCTAGTATGCTATGAACTGTGTGACCAGGCTGGGCCAGAAACTATGATGCTGTATTACAGAACTTCACTGGTGTGCAGACGGGGATCAGAAGGCCCTGATTTTGTTGTTGTTGTTTTTGTTTTGCCGTGGGGCATGTGCCTTTGCGAGAGAATGAGAGAAGAAAAGTGAGAAATCACCCCACAACCACCTGCTAGGAGGATGGCCACACTGCAATCCCTTCTCCTCCATTCCATGGGATTTTGAGCACACATACACACACACACACACAAGCCCAGCATGATTTTCAAGCTGCCAGGTCCAGGACTCGAACCATAGTTGACTATGTGGGAGTCCAGAGCTTTAACCAACATGCCATCTAGATTTTAATTCTGTTCTGCTCTTCCTAGATTTCTGACTGTGACTACATCTCTTCATCAGAAAGAAATGGGGAAGATAATATTTGCTCTGTCTATTCACAGTTATGATGAAGATAAAATATGACAATGAATATAAAATTGTTTCAAAAATGGTTAAATAATACAGGAACATGAGATACTACCTATAAATCACACTCTTCCTGAAGGTCTCTCACATGTATAAGTAATAGGGGCTCTTCTCAACACCTTCAGAATCAGAACAAATTTTTGGAGAACAGAAAAGTCCTAAGTCTCTGATGTTACCTGGTCTAGATCTTCTTAATGAAACAGTGATGCATCATCTGCTTTTCTAATTAGCTCATCCTTTCTAGCAAATATGTTATAGAGCAGCAGGAACATACTGCTCAAGAGAAACCAGATCTCACATAGTGACTATGGTTCAATTTCTGGGTCCAGCCTGTGACATGATGGACACACACCCGCGTGTCCAAGATCCTACAGGCTGGAGCACTAGAGGAAGATCACCTTGTGACCAGACCCTGGAAAGGGGGTGCCCATTTCTCTCTCTCTCTCTCTCTCTGCATGTGCTCTACCATGACTAAAGAAAAAATTTTATATATATTTAAAATGTCCTTAGTGAATTGTTACCTAGGAGTGATCATAGCTGGAGGAGGAGAAAGACCCTAAAAATGTTAATTATCTGAAGCACAGAGCTTAACATTCTGGACTCCAAGATGGTATTTAAGCCTATTTAGATTTTCTCTAAATTCTTTGAGGCTAATGCAACATCTGAATGTGTCTAATAAACTCTAATTATTTGTGGAAATGGTAGATGTGAGAAGACCAGATTAAATCCACCGATAATCCCAAAATCTCGTTGTAACCAGCAGCGCAGCACTTTTCCCACCAAGCCCAGCCCTGGAGGTGCTCACTACCAGAACAGCAAGGCCTCCTTGAGCTCCAAGCTTTCCTTTCTCCCGCTCACCCTCTGGTGGAGATGTTAATGAACCGCCAAACCGCTAAGGAAAAAAAAAAAAAAGCAGAGGAGCTGGCCTGGGCCAGGACCAAGCGGATGAACCATGAGTAACTGGAAGGTCAGCATCCTAGCATGAAGGGGCAAAGCACAGTGCCGGTGCCTTACGAGCCCAGGGCTGCCCCAGAAGGAGCAGCACTGTCCCACTGTCCCGCGGAAGCTCAGGTAGAGCATCACTCCGTGCCCAGGGTGACCAGCCTCATTCATGGAAGGGAGCGCAGCTGGGCTGCAGCCTCCAGCCTCCTCTACAGCACCAGGCCTGGACTAGTACAAGTGCTGGTTCAACTGAGACATGCAATCTACCAGGACGCACCAAGGCAGAGGAAGACCAGGACTTCACTTTTAGGACCACTCTGTAGCTCCCACTGGACTTCGCTTTAGTGCTGCTTCCATCTTGATGCTTTTATTTTTTTCTGACTCATAACAGCAGTTCCACCATCCTTCTGAACCAAGGTCTAGTATTAATGAACATACAAACTAGACATCCTCTGTGAGGTTATTTAAATTTCCAAAATAAATAGCACCAGTGAAACAAATCAATGCAAGTCAATTTAGAATAAAGTTGTTTTAAAAGACCAGAAAATATTTTATGAAACAATCTAATGTTTGCTTTTGGTAACAATCCACAAAGAGGGGGGTTGACTTTTTTTTTTGAGAGGTTTTTGCTATAGGGGTGGCATGCTCACCAGACTAACAGAGAGAGACAGAAAGCGAGAAATCACCCACCTCCCCCTTCGCACATCCCCCCCCCCCCCTCCCGGGATGGCCACACCGAAATCCCTTCTCCTCCATTCTCCTCTTGGGATCTTGGGCACGCATGCACATGCACCCAGTGTGAGTTTAAGCCACCGGGTCCGGGACTTGAACTGTGGTCGACTATACGGGATTAGAGCGACAGAGTCATTATGCCAACTGCTGGTCCTAAGGCAAGCTGACTTTTGATAGGTGTCTTTCGTCTTCCTTCTCCCTTTCCTGGACCATTTTCATGTATGTTGGAGCCCTTTGGACTAGCACTTCTGGCTATTTGGGGCTCAAATGTGTCGGGAATTAAATCTGAGAGCAGGGAGAAGAGAAATGGTGGCAATTTAATGAAGGGAAGAGAACCAGGCGAACCATTCACTTCTCGTAGTGGATTGATAGAAATACGTCTGCACGGATGAAAGAGGTATGGTGGAGAAAAGAGAAAGTGGGAAGGTCCCATCCACTTAACTATACAAAGCTGGCTCCTGTTCACGCTTTCTTAATCACAGCACTCAGTATAATAGTGCATGTTCTAAATCCATGTTCTTTAGGCTCACACCGCCTGAAAACTGGGGTTGATTTGGGGTCTCCAGATGCGGAGAAGGTGGGTTGGAGACCCGGGGCAGCAGAAACCCAGGAGAAGCTCGCCACCTTTCCCGCCGGGCGCAAAGCCCTCTGAAGGTTGGAGCGCTTCTCCCCAGGCTGAGCCTTGTGCGCTGAGAGCGCCCCTCGCGGCCGCTCGCAGGGCTCCGGTCTCCATCGGCGGGCGGCACAACCTGGGTGCAGAGGTGGTCGACCGTGGGGCTGCTCCTGGGGGACGGTGGTTGTCTCCCGCACAGCCCCCTCCCCGGCCCTCTTCCCGCCGGGTACCCCAGCCGCCTCCCGGGCTGCCTGCGCCATCCAGGCTCCAGCGCCGGGAAGCCCTTCTGGCGTCCCTCTAGCGCCACCGGCTTCATGGCTGGCGAGCGGCCTCGGGCCCTCTTTGCTGCCCTCCTGTGGCCATCAGGGGGAAAACAACTCGGCTGCTCTTGGGTCCTGGCCACCCAGGAACGCCGTCGTCGCCGCCACTTCTCTGACAGGCACCCAGGTCGCGCGCTGATGCGCTGCGCTTGGCGGGCAGGGAGGGCTGCGCTCCGAGGGCAACAGGTCTAACCCTGAGGGAGCGAGACCCCTGGGATCTTTGAGAAGGTTCTAGCAACTCCGCTTACCCCGGACCCCTTGTTTCTAAGGCTGTTTTCCCCGACCAGCGAGGACAGGCGGGAGCCCCTTCCAGCAGCAGTTGCAAAGGCTAGTGTCTAGCTGTTGGTTCACCATAACGTGACTTCTGTAGAGAGAGGACACTGAGTCTGCAGTGGGAGGTAGGAGATGGGGTTTAAGGCAACTGAATAACGAGCCGCCACCTCTGCAGATCCCGGCTTAGGTGTTTATTGCGTTTTAGGTTCTCCTTTTCACAGCCTAGAGGGAGTTACAAATGACTTCCACATCCTGATAGTTCGTGGGTGCGTGGCCTTCCCTGAGCCAGCCCAGCCAGCCAGCTTTCATCTGCCAGAAAATGTGTTTCCCATCCAACATGGTTCACAAGGACAAAATATAACTGTCTACAAACGGTGAGCTTCCTGTCTGGGTTCCCCTCCCACCCTGGCTCCCCACTTAGGAATAGACGTGAGGAACAAAGATTAGTTGAAAACCTGTTTTCCTTCGGACATCCCAGGTTTCTGCTGGTGTAGTGTCCCGTGTCAGGTGAAGTTATTCATGAGGCTTTGAACAGGGCTGAGAAGTTTTACTCCTTCTCCCCAGAAATTCCGACTGGATTTAAATCACTCTCCGGTTGCTGCAGTGGGTTTATGTTTTATGGGAGCTCTCCAGTGGGCTTTGAGGTATTTGCTTACCAAATCTGTTCCCCGGCTTCCAGCTCCTGAATAAATTACCTGCCCCTTCTCTCTGCCACCACCCCTCCCCCCTCAGCGTGAACCGTGGACATGTTTTCTGGACAAAAGCTTGGAATGACAGCTCTGGGACTGAGCGTTCAATCGCTAGTCCTGGGACATCCATTTGCTACATGGTTGCAAGATTCCTAATGTTAATGGAATAGGCAGGGATTGGGGGCCCTGGGGCCTTATTCTGGCCACAGATTGACCCCTCGCTCCTAGGATCACCTAACTAGTGTCACCATTTGCTCTCTTGAACCTGGGTGACTCGCCAGGTGAAGGGTCATTAGAACGCTCATTTAGAGAGCACATTAAACAACTCCTGTTGAAACATCTCGGAGCCCTTTACAGGACTGCCTCTGCCACTTACCAGAGGTTACTGCTAACTGATGTCAGGCAGGCCCGTGACAAAGACTGTCGGTTTCTATTTGGTTTTGGTTTTCATGTAAGAGCTGAAGAAAGTAAATGGAGAACGGGCAGCCACAACCCGCTGGTGTGTCCGGAAGTGCTTCTGCGTTCTCTGGCAAGCCATGCACATGGTGCTGTTGTCCACTGTGTGAGCTGGAGGGCATGGTTCCGTTGTCCCTTTTAATGTCTTGTAGGAGGATGCTTCCCTTTCTGTCCCCAGTGCCTAAAATGCCACTAAAATCACCATTCCCCTCGTCCATGCAACGTGTTAAGGAAGTAATTAAAGGCTCCTCAGAAGACTCAAGAGTAGCAGCTTCTAGAATGTTCTTTGTCACATTTCCACGATTCACCTCCAGGGCTTTGGCAATACAGGGTTCCAAGATTCTCCAGCTGGGGCTTCCCAGCCAAGGACTCTTCTGACTTAGAGTGTTACTAAAACAACTTCGACAGCAACAAAAGGTAAAACACACCAAAAATTGAAATACATGCACGCATAGACACCTGGCATGTGTACAAAGCAGATTTCTTACCCTAAAATAATTAAAGCCTGTCATAGATTTGGCTGATCCTGCCTCTGGCTGGGTTCATGGTTTCAGATTCCAGGTCGCCTTCATCCTTGCTGCTTCATCAGAGGAAGCGGCTCTGTGGTCTTCTTGGGGTGTGTGTGTCGGGGGTGGAGGGCGACTTCAGGCATGGCTGGACTTCATTCTACCCGTGGCCTCTGAGCCCGAGCACCAGGCCTCCTGGTCAGGTCCAACGTGCTGCCTGGGCAGTGGGCAGTCCCGGGCCCTCACTGCGGGAATCTCCAGAGCCCCTACCTGTCGCCCTCTGCTCTCAGGCTGTGGGTGCTGGGCCCATCCTCCCAGAAGCCTGCCTACTGCATACTCCCCACTCTCCTCCCACTGCTCCCCAGCCAGCCAGCACCACCGAAAACCACCTGTTTTGTGTTTTGAAACCCATCCTCCACCCTCACAGACCTCCCACTAAGTTCCAGTTTCCCCGCCAAGCTCCAGATTTAACTTCTCAACTCATTCAAAGAACATAAAAAAGTCAAGTCCTGATTCTGCTGCATTTTCAAGTATTTCTTCCCTGCTTGGGTGACCACGGTCTCCCTCTTAGGAGAGGAATGGTCGTGTAAAATTCTAAGTCTGGCAGCCCCCCGGGATGGTCTTCACACTTGTCAGAGATCAAAATACCTGCAAAGTCACTGTCGTCTCTGCAGGGCACCACGTAACAGACTCGTCCCCTCAAATGTGCCAGGAACAATTTTACAAGCAAAAACTGTGACCTTGTTATGTCATGTGCTATAAAATCACAACCACAAGTAAACAGGTTCACACACACGTACACGTGTGAAGGAAACTTCCCAATTCCCTGATTGGCACTTTCTGAATGTGCTGGTGAAGTAATTGGTTCAATATTTTTTTTAGCCTTCTGCCAGCATTTGCTACCAGCTAGCAGAAGCAGGTGTCAAAGGTTAGAGGAAAAAACTTGGCTGATAAAAAGTTTAAAACCGACACAACTCTTTCTGGGTTCTGGGTAGTAGCAGAATAATGACCAACAAAAAATGGCCACTTCCTAATTCCCATAACCTGTGAATATATCACCTTACCTGGCAAGGAGTTTGTGATCCGATTATTCGATTAAGGCTCTTTTTTTTTTTTTTTTTTTTTTTTTTGCTATAGGGCGCGTGCACTCGCCAGACAGACAGAGAGAGACAGAGAGACAGAAAGCGAGAAATCACCCCCCAGGGGGGATGGCCACGCTGCAATCCCTTCTCCTCCATTCTCCTCTCAGGATCTTGGGCATGCACGCACACGTGCCCGGCATGAGTTTAAGTCACTGGGTCCGGGACTTGAATCGTGGTCGACTACATGGGAGTCCAACAACATAGCCATTATGCTAACTGCTGGTCCCTCAGTTAAGGCTCTCCAGGTGAGGGTTTATTCTGGATTATCTGGAAGGTTTTGGTGTAATCACAAGGGTCTTTATTTCTTTAATTAAAAATTTTTTAATTTTATTTTTTATTTATAGGTTTTGCTATAGGGCGCATATGCTTGCCAGAAAGACAGAGAGACAGAGAGACATAAAGTGAGAAATCACCCCCCAGGGGGGATGGCCACACTGCAATCCCTTCTCCTCCATTCTCCTCTCAAGATCTTGGGCACACACACACACACACACACACACACACCTGGCGTGAGTTTAAGCCACCAAGTCCAGGACTTGAACCATGGTCGACTACATGGGAGTCCAGTGACATAGCCATTACACCAATTGCTGGTCCTAATTTTAAAACTTTTTATATAGTTTGCTATGGGGCATGTGTTCTTGCCAGGGAAAGACAGAGAGAGGGAAAGTGAGAAAGCACCCTCCAGGAAGGATGGCCAAGTGGCAAACCCTTCTCCATTCTCCTTTCAGGATTTTGAGCTCACACGCTCACACACCTTGCACGTTTATCAGGCCACTGTGTCTGGACTCAAACTTGGCAGTCAACCATGTAGGATCCAGCAGCTGTAACCTCCACACCACTTGCTAGCCCTACACGAGGGTCTTTAGAAGTGAAAGAGGCAGGCAGGAGAGTTAGAGTCAGAGAAAGATTCAAAGAAGCACTACTGCTGGATTTGCCGATGAAGGTAGAGGCTGTGAGCCAAGGAATGCAGGAAGCCTCCAGAAGCTGGAAAAGTCAAGAGGATGGATTCTGCCCCGGAGCCTCCCGAAGGAGCACAGCCCTTGCCAACATCTTGATTTTAGTCCAGTGAACCCCATTCCAGACTTCCGACCTCCAGGACGGTGAGTCAATAAATCTGCATTATTTTAAGCCACTAGGTCGGTGGTAATTTGTTACAACAGCCATGGGAAATCAACACTCGTTAACTTAATTGTTTATGTGACGTGGGAAAAGAATACCTTCTTTTGGATGTGATGGGAACACTCTGATACAACATAAGAATAAAACAGCGTCCCCATTCATTTTGTTTTTCAGTAGCTGTCATTTGTCATTTCATCACTGCCCACCTTAAGCCAGGACCTGTGCTTGTCACGGATATACTGTCAAGAACCTTCTGAGGTAGGCATTGTTTTGCACTCTTTAGAGGAGGACCCCATGGCTCCGAATAGTTAAGTAACTTCCCCAAAGCTACACATACAGAACTACAGGTGGAGAAAAAGGGTACAAATTTAGCTTTAGCGCATTCCAAAGCTCTTGCTGTTTCCTCTGACCCTCCTCTCTGCCCCTTCTCAGAGAACCTGTTATAAGCCACCGTTCTTCAGCCCCAACTGATTCCCAGACACCTGTGGCTAGACTGACTTTCTGTCAGCATCGTGAGCCTTCCTACGGATTCTTGCTATTGTGGGCAGCCAGGCGCAGCTGGAACTGCTGTTTGGAAAGCTCTTTGGGTTGTAGGTAAGGTTTGGGGTGTAAGTTCTTCAGCCAGTGGCATCAGTGGAAATTATTATTCTTTTTTTTTTTTTTTTTTTTTTGAGAGGTTTTTGCTATAGGGCGCATGCACTTGCCTGAAAGACAGAGAGACAGAAAGTGAGAAATCACCCCCCAGGGAGATGGCCACGCCGCAATCCCTTCTCCTCCATTCTCCTCTCAGCATCTTGGGCATGCACGCACATGCCCCCGGCGTGAGTTTAAGCCTTTGGGACTCGAACTGCGGTCGGCTACATGGGAGTTCAGCGACATAGCCATTACGCTAACTGCTGGTCCCTCAGTGGAAATTATTTGCAAACTGGACTGAAGCTCAGTAAATGCATAGGGCTGTGTGTTGCTTTAGAGGATAAAATGTCACTTGCAAACCCAAGAGCAGGGAAATGCAAGCTCCTGCTGCCCAGGCAAGACTAGGACCTCCACCCTGTGCTAGCTACACAGAAGCCCCATTGCCCTTCTGAAGGGTAAGGGAGGCCCCAGGGAATGACCTGGCTGACGTGTCCTTTGCCCGGGTTCACTGGTTCTCAACCCTAGCTGCCCATTCCAATCACCTCAGAAGCTTGAACCACGTATTCACAACCAAGTTCCAGCCCAGATGACCAGACCCCACTCTGTGCTGGCAGGGTCTGGGCCTGCTGCCAGGGAGAGTGCTTTTCTGGGCATCCAGCATCACTGACTGCAGGACCACGGGTGCCGGAGCCCAGTGCACCTTTGGAAGAGCTCACGAGGCTCTCATTCATAGGACACTGCCTGGCTGGGCAAGCACATCAGGTCTCTCCCTGGGGGTACCTGTTGGGGGTGCCTGTCAGGCATCCCAGTTTACCCAGCACTCTGGTGGGAGTGTGGGGTGGTGGTGGTATATGCTGCCAGGATGTGAGGCTTTAAGTGTTAAAATCAGGAAAATTCCAGGCATTTTGACAGGGAACTGCACGTCTAAAGTCCCTAGGAGTAAACTCTCATGGTTGGGTGATAGGATTCTGGCAACAGAGAAGGGCATGTGTGTGTGTGTGTGTGTGTGTGTGCGCGTGCAAAATAGGTATCAATTCATGTGTGCCTGAGTGTGAGAGTATGTGAGAGTCTGCATGAGTATTGGATGGATGTGTGCATGGCAGTTGTGCATTAGGTGTGGGAGTGTGTGCAAATGTTGGGGGGAGTGTAGGCATTCTGGGTCAGCAGGCCTTGCCAGCCTAGAATGGCTTGGCTGCGGTGGCCTTTACAGCATCTGAGGTCCACACCATCCAAGCTGGCTCTGAATCCCACCAGAGAGCCAGCAATCAGAGGGGACATGCCCTTTGTGGCTCCACCTCTGGGCAGAAGCTGTGCATTTACTTCTCTCTGCTCTGAGGAATGAAAAGACACTGTGCTCTGACAGCTGTGGGAGCTGCCTTCCTGCCTGGGTAAATCTAGTCACCACCGATATCGTTACACCTGTTTAAACAAGGAACGGAATACGTATTTACTTGAAGTTCAAGAGGCCATGTAAGCCCTGGCCTAAATATAGACCTGGTTATAATTAAAAAGATACTTCATTCTTTGTTCTGAAAGACTGCAACCCAGTGCTCCCTCAAAGATTTGGTCAGTTTCCTTGGACACATACCTCCCAGGATGAGTAATGGCGTGGGTGAGAATGCCTCTTGGAGTGTGGGGTGTGAGGCAGGGCCACGGAGAGCCCCAGAGCAGTGACTCCTAGACTTCGCTGGTGGTTAGACCCACTGAGTGGAGGAGAAGACTTGATACAGACGTAGAGCTCCAAGCCTCCTCCTAGCGAGTGCCATCCATTGCTCTTGGAATGGAGCCCAGGAATCTGTATTTTTAAAGCTCCCCCAGATGATTCTAATAATTACCAAAGTTTGGGAACCTCTGGCCTACAGCATGAGAGTAAGGAAAGGGGAGAGAGCAGTCTTTCCCAGAAATCGGAGGCATTTCTGGGACCAGGTCACAGGTACTAATGAATTGGCATTCCCTGAGCACTCCTCACATGCTGGCCTCTGTCATTACTCCCAGGTTGCAGATGAAACAACTGAGTTCTTTCATTTTTCTTCAGAGAAGAGAGTTCACCATATTTTTGAGGTCACAGACCTTTCTGAGACTCTAATGAAAGTTTTAAATCCTCTAACCCCAAAACCGTACATGCACAGAAGATTTTGCACAATTTCAGAGGGTTCACAGAGCCTCCTAAAGTCCATTCGAACCCTCAATTAAGAATGACCATCCTGGGAACCAGCAGTTAGCGTAATGGCTATGTTGCTGGACTCCCACGTAGTCGACCGCGGTTCGCGTCTCGGACCCGGTGGCTTACAACTCACGCCGGGCGCGTGTGCGTGCGTGCCCAAGATCCCGAGAGGAGAATGGAGGAGAAGGGATTGCGGTGTGACCATCCCCCCTGGGGGGTGATTTCTCACTTTCTGTCTCTATGTCTTTGTCTGTCTGGCGAGCGCACGTGCCCTATAGTGAAAAACCTCTCAAAAAAAAAAAAAAAAAAAGAATGACCATCCTGAGGGACTAGGGTAACTGAAGCCCCTCTGCTCCAAACCTCTCCTTCCAGACCCCAAAAGGTAGACAGGATCATTGAAATTCTCAACCCCCACCCCCCCCCCACCACTGAACCTGCTGCAAAAAGGGAGAAACTCTTCTTCATAAATCTAAACTCACATCTCTTTCTGTGGATAACATGTTGCAAAACACAGTAGAGGAGAAAAATTGGAACAGAAGTACTGCACACTAAAGGAAAGCAGACAAGCTTACAGTTGCAGAATCCTTGTTCAACAAATTAGCCAAAAGTGAGTACACCACCAAATGACAAAAATCAGAGAAGAGAGACTGCAAAGGAGAAATATGGAGCTGCAGAGGGAGCGCAGTTCATCTCCTCCCACACACCTCTGAACTCTCCGTTGAAACACTGCAACTCAGCCCAGGTGCACCTGTTCTCTAGAAATTGGGTGGCCTTTGTAAGAGCCAGTTCCAATAACAAAAGTGCAGGTTGCTTGGTGAGAATCGGGGAAACAGAACTGCAGAGAGATGCAGGTCATCTCCTCCTGCATGCCTCTGACTGCTCAGAATTAACTCTAAGAAATTAAGAAGAAATGTATAATCCATCAGATGACCAGAAACCACTGCAGAGACACAAGAAAAATATATCTCCCCCAAGGGAAAAGAACAACCTTTCATTATCCACAGACAGTACAATGGAACTCATGGAAATGTCAGGTAAAGACTTTGGAATAGTCATAATGACAAAACTAATCGAGATGCAAGAGAAGAGAGAAAATGAACTCCAGAAGATGCAAGAGAAAAGAGACAATGGGCTCCAGGAGATGAGGAAGTTCTTCCACAATTTAAAGAAATACATACCATAAAAAAATAAAAAGAATCAAATGGAGCTGTTAGAGATGAAGGCTATAATACAGGAAATCAAAACCTCCCTGGAAAGTATCAAAAGCAGATTAGACCATGCAGAAGAGATTGAATCTCAGAGGTAGAAGACAAAACCACTGACCTAGGGACCAGCAGTTAGTGTAATGGCTATGTCACTGGACTCCCATGTAGTTGACTGTGGTTTGAGTCACGGACCCGGTGGCTTAAACTCACTACGGGTGTGTGTGTGCATGAGTGCTCAAGATCCCAAGAGGAGAATGGAGGAGAAGAGATTGCGGTGTGGCCATCGGCTCTCTGGTGAGTGTGCACGCCCTGTAGAAACCCCCCCCCCCCCAAAAAAAAAAAGGGAAAAAAATCTCTGACCTGGAAAAATATCACCAAAAAGACTGAGAAAGTAATCCCCCAAAATGAGAATAACATATAAGAAATACTAGATAATATTAAACTCCCAAACATCCAGATAATTACCTTCTGGTATCCGACAAGGTAAAGAAACTAGTAATGGCATTGATATTCTATTCTAATCCTGGCAGAAAACTTTCCAAACCTAGGCAGGCATTCAGATATCCAGAACGAGAAATACAAAGGACCGTAAACAGAATCAACCCAAGAAGATCTTCTCCAAGGCACATCATAGCTGGATTGGCCAAAATCACAGACAAAGCAAGATACTAAAATTGGTAAGAGAGAAACATCAAGTTACTTACAAAGGTTACACCATCAGGGTAACACTGGACCTCTCATCAGAAACAATGCAAGCAAGGAAAGAATGGGAAACTATATTCAAAGTGTTAAATGAAAAACAATTTTAACCAAGAATACTATACCTGGCAAGATTATCCTTCATATGGGAAGAAAAGATAAAAACATTCTCAGATAAACAAAACTCAAAAGAATTTGCCAATACCAGACCAGTTCTTCAAGAAGTTCTGAAGAAAGTGCTATAACAGGAAGACTAAGACAGACAGAAATAAGAGAACGAGAAAAAGACAACCATTCATGAAAATGACCAACTTAATGGTAGGGATAAGTCTGGAAATATCAGTTCCAGGATGTAAACGGGAAGTTCGAACCACAGTAACACTGTAAATTCAACAGAAAAGAAGATTAATTACATGAGACTGAGTTGGTGAAATAAAATTTTATGACTTTCGATGAAAACATTACTGATTCTCTTCTATCCTTTGATTTCTAGATTAAGATTTTTATTTTCTTTTGAACTGTTGAAAGGTTCAGCAATTGTTAAAAAAAAATTTTTTTTGAAATTGAAACAAACTTTTCTCCCTTCCTGACCTCTCTAGAATTAGAAAATATTTGTGAGCATTCTTATTTTGTGGCAGAAAGGTTAATTGCGTAAGTTCAATAATATCTGTTGCCTTGCATCAGAAATTGGAAATACTGGTTATAGCCAGGTCGTTGACTGGAATGTCATATCTGAAGATACGATCAGAAAGCTAAGGAACTAAGGCAGACCTAAGAAAGCCAACAGAAACTCTTGGAAAGATTATCTGGTACCATAGACAGTTCTGCCAGGCAGGTAAGTAAAGAATTCCACTTCCTGACAGCCAGAAAAAACTTCAATTACAGGTACTTGAAGACACAGTCAGATGGTGAACTTCTGACGTGGCTCAGTAGACTGGAGGAGCTTTTTAAAGAGTCTAATCTGGGACTGAGGCTGCAGGCCCGACCTTTCCGAATCTCCACGCATCCCCACCGTTTCTCCTCCTTGGACCCCAGGTTGGTTGTCTGGGACTTTAAGGCGAACTCCCACCCCACCCCACCCACAATCCGGATCGAGCCGGCCAGCAGTTCCGGGCACCAGGCGGACTGAGGCTGCAGGCCCGACCTTTCCGAATCTCCACGCATCCCCACCGTTTCTCCTCCTTGGACCCCAGGTTGGTTGTCTGGGACTTTAAGGCGAACTCCCACCCCACCCCACCCACAATCCGGATCGAGCCGGCCAGCAGTTCCGGGCACCAGGCGGACTGAGGCTGCAGGCCCGACCTTTCCGAATCTCCACGCATCCCCACCGTTTCTCCTCCTTGGACCCAGGTTGGTTGTCTGGGACTTTAAGGCGAACTCCCACCCCACCCCACCCACAATCCGGATCGAGCCGGCCAGCAGTTCCGGGCACCAGGCGGACTGAGGCTGCAGGCCCGACCTTTCCGAATCTCCACGCATCCCCACCGTTTCTCCTCCTTGGACCCCAGGTTGGTTGTCTGGGACTTTAAGGCGAACTCCCACCCCACCCCACCCACAATCCGGATCGAGCCGGCCAGCAGTTCCGGGCACCAGGCGGACTGAGGCTGCAGGCCCAACCTTTCCGAATCTCCACGCATCCCCACCGTTTCTCCTCCTTGGACCCAGGTTGGTTGTCTGGGACTTTAAGGCGAACTCCCACCCCACCCCACCCACAATCCGGATCGAGCCGGCCAGCAGTTCCGGGCACCAGGCGGACTGAGGCTGCAGGCCCGACCTTTCCGAATCTCCACGCATCCCCACCGTTTCTCCTCCTTGGACCCCAGGTTGGTTGTCTGGGACTTTAAGGCGAACTCCCACCCCACCCCACCCACAATCCGGATCGAGCCGGCCAGCAGTTCCGGGCACCAGGCGGACTGAGGCTGCAGGCCCAACCTTTCCGAATCTCCACGCATCCCCACCGTTTCTCCTCCTTGGACCCAGGTTGGTTGTCTGGGACTTTAAGGCGAACTCCCACCCCACCCCACCCACAATCCGGATCGAGCCGGCCAGCAGTTCCGGGCACCAGGCGGACTCAGGCTCCAGACCTGACCAACCTGGTCCTGTCACTCATCTTCTGTCACTTTCCCACTAGCCTTTGGACTCTGAATTCTGGTGATTTGAATAGCGCGCGGCGCGCAAGCGCGCCGCGCGATTTCCTTTTTTCAGTTTGTTTTTCTTTGCTCTTGGGGTTTTGCTTATTCAGTCAATTGTAGGCTCACCTGTCCTTAGAGACAGTGAGGACTTTGGGCCATCCAGGGTAGTGGCAACAGTTAATGGTAATTGTGAGCAACAGGTAGGCCAACCATAAGGGAAATCATCAATTTTCTAAGCCTGTACAACTATTAACAATCAGTTAGGAAGAAACATATAGAATACCTAATGACTAAGAACAATCGCAGAGGCTCCAGAAATATGAGCAACCAACAAAAGGCCTCTCCCTCAAGGGAAATCATCAAGCCTACATCACCCACAGTCAATACAATGGACGTCGTGGACATGTCTGATAAGGAATTCAGATTATTTGTAGTGACCAAACTAACTGAGATGGAAGAGAAAAGAGACAAGGAGCTCCAGGAGATGAGGAAGTCCTTCAATGACTTGAAAGAAGAAATGGATACCTTAAACAAGAACCAGATGGAACTTCTAGGAATGAAGAATGTGATACAGGAAATCAAAACCTCCCTTGAAAGTATTAAAAGTAGGTTAGACCAGGCAGAAGATCGAATATCTAACGTAGAAGACAAAACATCTGACCTAGAAAAAAGCATCAAGAAGATTGAGAAAACAACCATGAAAAATGAGGATAATATACGAGGAATACTGGATACTATCAAGCGCCCCAACATCCGGATAATAGGTATTCCAGAAGAGGAAGAAAATAATAAGGGCCTAGATAATTTATTCCATGAGATCCTGGAAGAAAACTTTCCAAATCTAGAAAGGCACTCAAATATCCAGACCCAGGAAATACATAGGACCCCGGGTAGAATCAACCCAAGAAGATCCTCTCCAAGGCACATTATAGCCAGACTGGCAAAAACAACAGACAAAGACAAGATACTAAAGTTGGCAAGAGGGAAACGCCAGGTTACTTACAAAGGTCACCCCATCAGGCTAACATCGGATCTTTCGGCGGAAACAATGCAAGAAAGGAAAGAATGGGGAAGCATAGTAAAAGTGTTGAGTGAAAAACAATTTCAACCAAGAATATTATACCCGGCAAAATTATCTTTCATATGGGAAAAAAAGATAAAAACATTCTCGAATAAACAAAATTTGAAGGAATTTACCAACTCCAGACCAGCTCTTCAAGAGGTTCTGAAGGGAGTATTATACCAGGAAAACTAAAAAATCAGAGACAGTTATACGAGAACAAAGAGCAACCAAGAAAATGGCTCACTTAATGATAGGATCAGGTACGGAAATATCGATAATTACATTGAATGTCAATGGATTAAATTCTCCAGTAAAGAGACATAGACTGGCTGACTGGATAAGAAAACAGAAACCCTCTATCTGTTGCCTACAAGAAACTCACCTTATGGATAAAGACATACATAGACTAAAAGTCAAGGGCTGGAAAAAGATACTCCATGCAAATGGAAATCAAAAAAAGGCTGGAGTAGCGATATTGATCTCAGACAAAATAGATTTCAAGACAAAGACTGTAAGAAGAGACAAAGAAGGGCATTATATAATAGTAAATGGGGTAATCCAGCAAGAAGACATAACCCTTATAAATATCTATGCACCCAACTCAGGTGCGCCTAAATATGTGAAGGAAAGACTGTTGGAGCTAAAAGGAGAGATAGGGAGAAATACTATAATTGTTGGAGATCTCAACACCCCATTATCTCCTATAGACAGGTCTTCTAGACAGAAAATAAATAGAGAGATACAGGACTTAAATGATACTATAAATGGAATGGGCTTGACAGATATCTATAGAACTTTCCACCCTACATCCACAACATATACATTTTTCTCACCCCGACATGGAACCTTTTCAAAGATAGATCATATATTAGGACACAAATCAAGCCTTTATAGATTCAAAGGCATAGAAACTGTACCCAGCATCTTCTCTGACCATGATGGAATTAAACTCAAGATTAATTTCAAGACACAACCCCGAAAATACACGAACACATGGAAACTGAACAACCTACTTCTGAATGACTTCTTCACTACTGAAGAAATTAAGGCTGAAATAAAAAAATTTATGGAAACTAATGATAATGAGTACACAAGTGTCCAGAATCTATGGGACACAGCAAAAGCAGTCATAAGAGGAAAATTCATAGCAATTAGTGCACATAAGAAAAGGACAGAAAGATGGCAACTAGATAACTTATCATCATGCCTCAGAGAATTGGAAAAACAACAACAAACAAATCCCCAAAATGCCAGGCGAAAAGAAATAATAAAGGTTCGAGCAGAAATAAATGAAATAGAAAATAAACGAACCATACAGAAAATAAATGAAAGTAAAAGCTGGTTCTTTGAAAAGATTAACAAGATCGACACACCATTGGCTAGACTGATTAAGAAGAAGAAAGAAAGAAACCAGATTAATCAAATATGTGATGAAACAGGCAATATTACCACAGACACAGCAGAAATACAAAATATCATTAGAGGATACTATGAGCAACTTTATGCCAACAAACAAGATAACCTGGAGGTGATGGACAAATTCCTGGATGCATATAATCTACCAAGATTGGATCAGGAAGACATAGAGAACCTGAATAGACCTATAACAAGCCAGGAGATTGAATCAGTAATAAATAACCTCCCAACAAAGAAAAGTCCAGGCCCAGATGGCTTCACTTGTGAATTCTACAAAACTTTTAAGGAAGAGTTAACCCCTATCCTACTAAAATTATTTCTAAAGATTCAAAAGGAAGGAAACCTTCCAAATTCATTTTATGAAGCCTCCATCATCCTCATCCCCAAAACAGATAAGGATATGACAAAAAAGGAAAACTACAGACCAATATCATTGATGAATATAGATGCGAAAATTCTCAACAAAATACTCGCAAATCGTATCCAACAACATATAACAAAGATCATTCATCACGATCAGGTAGGCTTTATACCAGGGATGCAAGGATGGTTCAATATACGCAAGACCATAAATGTAATACACCACATTAACAGAAAGAAAGATAAAAACCATATGATCATCTCAATTGATGCGGAGAAAGCATTTGATAAAATACAGCATCCTTTTATGATTAAGACTCTCAGTAAGATTGGTATAGAAGGGTCATTTCTGAACACAATAAAAGCCATCTATGAAAAACCTACAGCTAACATTATACTGAATGGGGAAAAGCTGAAAGCTTTTCCTCTGAAAACAGGTACTAGGCAGGGCTGCCCACTTTCTCCACTGCTCTTTAATATAGTACTGGAAGTCTTAGCTATTGCAATCAGAGAAGAGAACAATATTAAAGGCATTCGAATAGGCAAAGAAGAATTGAAAATATCTTTATTTGCAGATGACATGATGGTATACTTAGAAGACCCAAAGGTATCCATGAAAAAACTGCTTGAAGTAATAAGTGAATACAGTAAAGTGGCAGGATACAAAATCAATATCCAAAAATCTATAGCATTTCTATTTATGAACAACAAGTTGAACGAAGCAGAGCTGAAGAAAGGAATCCCTTTCACCGTAGCCACAAGGTGTATAAGATACCTAGGGATAAACCTAACTAAGAAAGTCAAAGATCTTTATAAAGAAAACTACGAAAATCTTAAAAGAGACATTGAAAGTGACATAAAAAAGTGGAAGGATATCCCATGCTCCTGGATTGGAAGAATTAACATAATCAAAATGGCAATTCTACCCAAATTAATCTACATGTTTAATGCAATTCCAATCGAAATACCAGAGATATTCTTCAGAGATCTAGAAAGGGCAATCATAGAATTTGTCTGGAATCATAAAAGACCTCGTATTGCAAAAGCAATCCTGCGCAAGAAGAGTGGAGTAGGAGGCATATCACTCCCTGATCCCAAGATATATTATAAAGCTGTGGTCATCAAAACAGCATGGTATTGGCATAAAAACAGACATGTGGACCAATGGAAGAGAATAGAGACCCCAGAAATAACCCCCAAAGCTTACAGCCAACTGATCTTTGACAAAGGATATCAGTCAATCCATTGGGAAAAGGAAAACATCTTTAGTAAATGGTGCTGGAAAAACTGGGTATCCACCTGCAGAAAGATGAAACTGAACCCCCATCTTTCACCACTAACAACAGTCAACTCAAAATGGATCAAAGATCTTAACCTAAAACCTCAAACAATAAAACTACTGGTGGAAAATGCTGGGGAAACTCTGGGGGACATTGGAGTAGGCAAAGACTTCTTAAATAAGACTCCCAAGGCACAGGCAATAATCCCTAAAATAGACAAGTGGGACTATATTAGACTAAGAAGTTTCTGCACAGCAAAGGACACAGTAACAAGTGTGAACCGACAACCCTCAGAATGGGAAAATATTTTTGTTAAATATGCCTCAGACAAGGGACTGATAACCAGAATACATAGGGAACTCAAGTGCCTTATGCGAAAAAAAATGATTAACCCAATTAAAAGGTGGGAAAATGAGCTGAACAAAAGTCTCTCTAAGGAAGACATACGAATAGCCAAAAAGCATATGAGGAAATGCTCAACATCCCTCATCATAAGGGAGATGCAGATAAAAACTACAATGAGATACCACCTAACCCCTGTCAGAATGGCAAAGATTAAGAATATAAAAAGTGATAAGTGTTGGCGGGGATGTGGTGAAAAGGGAACCCTCCTACACTGTTGGTGGGAATGTAAACTAGTTCAACCACTGTGGAGAACAATATGGAGGTTCCTCAAAGATCTACAAATAGAACTACCATTCGATCCAGTAATCCCACTTCTGGGTATTTACCCAAAAGACAGGAGAACGCTCAGTCAGAAAAGTGCTTGCACATCAATGTTTATTGCAGCATTATTCACAATTGCCAAGACATGGAACCAACCTAAATGTCCACAAACTGATGAATGGATTGGAAAAGTGTGGTATATATACTCTATGGAATACTACTCAGCCATAAAAAATAACAAGGCCCTGGAATTTGATAGAAAGTGGTCAGATACGGAGGATATATTGCTGAGTGAAGTAAGCCAGGATATGAAAGAAAGATATTGTATGTATCCACTCAATATATACCGACTATCAGCATTCTATGATAGTGAAAAAAAATTGGAGGACATAAAAGCAGTGAAGATACTTAATGAGAATAGGACAGTGTGGAATGGGGGAAGTGAAAAGAAGAGGATAGAGAAAGATAACAAATGAACAATAGAGAGGTAGGACATTAGTGAGAAACAGATATGGCTTATTAACTGTTGATGTTGACATGTATAGTATTCTCAACTGGATTTGTCTGAGAAGTATTTCATGATGGGCAAAGTATTTGTACAAGCAACATGAGAAATAGCGATGGACTGTCTTAAAAAATAATTAGAATAATAATAATGATTGGGGAAAACATAGAAAAGATATTGAATGTTGAAGCGGGGAGATTAATGTCTCTGTACTGACTGACATGCATGGCATTCCCTTTTGAAAAAGTAATATAATACAATGTAAAGTTATATGTAATTCAATGTAATATAAAGAAGAATATGATGATAATAAAAAATAAATAAATAAATAAATAAATAAAGAGAAAAAAAAAATAAAAAAAAAATTAAAAAAAAGAGTCTAATCTGAAGTTCCTTATAAAAGTTTTCCAGCAAAGCCAACTAAATCAGTTAGTATTCCTAGGGAATTTGTGTAAGTAACAGACCAAGCAGAGACAATTTTTTTCCCCAAAGAAGTTAGTTTATGCTTCTCTTTAGTAAAAGGGAGAATGAATAGAGAAAAAAAGTTTCAGAAGAAAATTACAGTGCACTTGTTGCTAGATTGTAGCTTTGTCCATATATGTTGCTTGACTTTTTAGTATCTTCCTACTGTTTGACCAGAATCCTAACCTTTTTCCTGGCTTTAAGTCTTAAGCAAATTATCTTAACATTTTTAAAATTTTGATTTATTAAAACTAAAACTGCTTTTCTTGAAATTAAAATAAATAAATAAATAGCATACCTACGTAATGACTGCATTAAGCTATATAGCCTCAGCTAGGTGCTACTTCATATTATGTTCATTCTTACTGAGTTTTATGCCTAAAGTCAGATATCTGTTTATAAATATGTTTATATTAACTGTACTTACTATTGAAATTATTTAATTTAATTAAGATCTTTTGTGAATCAATAAAATTTGGAGGAAAAAAAAAAAAAGAAAGCAACTGTAGATACCAGAGACAGTGTGGGAGGAGGGTGGGAAATGGCAGAGGGTGAGAGAGAGGGAATCAAGGTGTGTGTGGGGGGGAGAAGTAAAATATATAAGAAACAAGAAATGGAAAATTTATTTGTTGAAGACAACATGTGTGGTAATATCTTTGATTAAGCCAATATACAGTATATTCTGGATGGAAAAACTCATTTTGTATGCTACGATGAAAGACAGTGAATGAATGTAAAATAATTAAATTTAAAATAAAAATCTTATTAAAATGAAATAAAATAATTTCCTTTTAATCAAAAAGAAAAAAGAATGACCATCCTGGGCCAGCCAGGTGATATGGTGATTATGGTGGTTGGTTCCCACATGGCCCATTGCAAGGTTCGAGTCTAGGACCTGATAATTTGAAAAACATGCCAGACATGTGTGCGTGCGTGCCCAAATCCTGAGAGGAGAAAGAACTACAGAATGGTCATCCCCCACTTTCCCTGGAGGTGATTTCTCTCTCTTTCCGGTGAGCACATGCACCCTGTACCAAATTAAAAGAAGAAGGAGGAGAAGAAGGAAGAAGAAGGAAGAAGGAGAAGGAGAAGGGGAAAGAGAAGGAGAAAGAGAAGGAAGAAGAGGAGGAGGAGGAGGAGAAAAAGAAGAGCCATCCCACAATGGTAACACATGGTGAAGGTCCTGGGTTTGCATCCTGGGACGTCCCTGAGCAGACTGGGCACAGGCATGTGTCTGTAATCCAGACCTGGGACTGGGGGTAGATTATAATGTGAAGGCCTTGTGGAGGGTGCCTGAATCTGTCTTTTGCTCACTGTCTCTGTCTCTCTCATGGAAGAAATAAACAAACTTTAGAACAAGAGAAAAGGAATGATGTCCTGAAGAACATGCCCTCAGGGGAGCCCACAGAACCCCGGTGAGCTTGTCCTCAGCAGCCTCAGGGCAGAGTACTCAGAGGGATGCTGTGGCTGCAAGTAAGGATAGGATGTGCAAAACTGGGAAGACAGCTGCACAGAAAGGGAGGTAATAGGAAGTTTGAGATGTCTTGTGGCAAGCCCTGAACAGCGAGGTCTGACGTGTACTGCAGCTCAGTGAGGTGAAGTGTCATGGCTTTGGTCTTGGCAGGAGGGCCGAGAGGATGGGGCATAGGGCTGAGCCTTGAGGAGCTTGGCCACAGCTCAGCAGAAAGGAGAGAATCCTGGACAGGGAGCCTGATTTCAAAGGAGGTGATCTTTTCATGAGGAAGGGAACAGAGCCACACACTCTTAAATCTCAGGAGGGTGGCGTTTTAATGATATGTTTTTGCATTCACTGGTGGAAAGCAACAAACTCCCTCCTGTCTCCTCTAGGCTGACTCAAAAAAAGAAAAAAGAAAGAAAAAAAAAGCAGTCACTTTCAATTCTCTTCTGCTGTAAGTTTTGCTCAGAAATGAGGTACGTTGCTGGAGTCTGCTATAATCATTGTAAGAGCAATACTGAACATTTCTGGCATGTCAGGCCCTGTTCTAAACTATACATATTAACTCATTTAATTATCAGAACAATACGTTAAGACAGTTGTAGTATTATACTATGTAGAGACGAAGAAACTGAGGCAAGAATATTATGCCTACGGTCACTGAGTCAGGAAATGCCAGAACCAGGATTAGCGTTTAGGTGGTCTGATTCCCAAGCCTATGTGACAGTGCTTACCAAAAGCCCACTCACCTCCTTCCTGGGCATGCAGTAGCTTCTTCTTTTCAGACCACTTGCAGTTGGGCAGAAAAATGAGACCAGTTCTGTCCAATACTGTGATGGAAACATCACGCATGACTTCTGGGCTGAGGCAGTGAAAACCCTTGTGCGGTCCTGTTTCTCCCCTCCCTTACTGCAGCTCACGGGGAGGCCCTGGATTGAGATGGTGGAGTCTCAGGATGAAGACTGTCTGAATCTGCACTTGGAAGACAACTGCCTGGAAAGTCACCAGGATGTGCAGTGGACTTTGTATGAACACAAAAATGAAGTTTGTTAAGATTGAAGGGTTAGGAGCCAGCAGGTGGTATGGAGGTTAAGGGGCTGGACTCCCACATGGCTGACCATGGTTTGAGTTACGTACCTAAGCATCTTGCTTTCTCACTTTCCTCTCTCTCTCTCTGTCTCTCTCTGGCCAAATTAAAAAAAAAAAATAATGAATAAATAAAATTAAATAAATAATTCTTTTTAAAAAAGATTGAGAGGCTGTTTATTATTGCAGCAAAACCTAGCCTACTCTCACTAATATACTCACCTTTCCTCATCTCCTAGGTTTTCTTTTTTTGTTCAGGCAATAAATATACCAACACTCTACATTCTCCAATATGAAGGATAAACTGGCACTTACAAAAAATGATTTTTCCCACACTTTCATCCTGAAGTTTTTTGTTTTTGTTTTTGTTTTTGCCATAAGGCATGTGTGCTCACCAGAGAGAGACGGTGAGAGGCAAAGTGAGAAATAACCCTCCTGGGGGGATGACCATGCTGCAATCCCTTCTCCTCCATTTTCCTCCTGGGATTTTGGGCACACTGCTCACATGCACCTGACATGATTTTCAAGTCTCCAGGTCTGGGTCTCAAACCATGGTCAGTCATGTGGGAGTCCCACACTTTAACTACCACAGCACCTGCTGGCCCCCATCATGAAGTTTTCTTCTGGATCCAAGAGGTGAGTACTTACATGATTGTGTATGCATGTATGTGGGTTTTTTTTTTTTTGCCACTATTCTTCATCCCTCCATCCTTCCCTTTTCTTTCTTTTTTTTTTTTTTGAGAAAAATCCGAAATATAGAACAACATAAAAAAGATAAACATCCTAGCTTCTGCCAGCCAGAATTTATAGTTGTTAAATTTTTGTCATATTTGTTTCAGATTTTCTTTCTATAAATTAAATAAAACATTGCAGCCATGGACTACTTACCCAACTCCTACCACCCTCTTCAGTCCTATTTCAGTCCTCTACATAGGCCTGTGTGACCTGGGAACTGCTAATATCAATGTGGGCTGCTTCTATTGAGTCCTGTTTGTGCTGTCACACGCACACAGCTAGGCAAGTAGGTGGATAGGTAGGTAGACATATAAACCCACACACACACACAGTGGTTTGTGCTTCTAATGCACATAAAGGAGATCTAAACTTGATTTTGACTCAGAATTATATTTTGAAATTTTCCACAATGATTATATAGAAAAATCAGGTTTTCACTTTATAGTCCATCATAGCAAATACCACATTTTACTATTAGTTTCCCTACTAGTGGACATTGGGATCATTTCCATTTATGCTCAGTGCTACAGTTGACATCCTTTTGTGTGTCTCCTTGTCTCCGTACAGGAGTGTTTCTCTAGGGGATGTAAAAAGAATTGTTGGGATTGTAGAAATTTGGAATATCATTTTTAAGTTATGCTTGATATTACCAAATGATTCTTTTTTTTTTTTTTTTTTTTTTTTTTGGAGAGGTTTTAGCTATAGGGCGTATGCGCTTGCCAGAGAGAGAGAGAGAGACAGAGAGACAGAATGCGAGAAATCACCCCCCAGGGGGGATGGCCACGCCGCAATCCCTTCTCCTCCATTCTCCTCTCGGGATCTTGGGCACGTATGCACACGTGCCCAGCGTGAGTTTAAGCCACCAGGTCCGGGACTTGAACCGCGGGTTGGCTACATGGGAGTCCAGTGACATAGCCATTACGCTAACTGCTGGTTCCCCCAGCCAAATGATTCTTGAAGAGGGCCAGATCAGTTTATACTGGGCACAGCTATGACAAAAGCTTATGTTCCACACTCACATCTCTGCTCTGTGACCCAACACAAAGTTATATATTTCACCTGTAGGGAATCTTCTCGGTGAACTGCTCTTATCCTAGATGGTTATGTTTTACATTTTTAAGTTTTTGTGAAAAGAGATATAGCTATTATTTTTTTAAATCATAAAAATACAAAGAAATCCTACTATCCAGAGAAAAACATCAACATTTTGGTGAACCTTCCGAGCATTGCTAATAGGAATGGCTGTGTAACCAAAGTTATATATTATACATGAAACCAGGCTGTGCTGGTCTGTCACCTGCCTTTTCACTCAAAGGCATATTATGGGCATCTTCAGATAGTTTTCCAAAACTCTGAAACGCTAGAGGCCAGACAGTGGTGCAGCAGTAAAATACAGCAGTCTGCCAGGCAGATGCACATGGGAAGGTTACTGGTGTGTGTCTGGAGACCTCCCTGGTCTGCCAGGCACTTGTGTGCCCTTGACTTAGGCTGCCGCAGCTAGAGGTGATTTGTAGTGTCAAGACTCTGTCAGGAGTGTTACCTCTATCTTCTCTCTCTCTCTGAATAAATAAACTTTAAAAAGTCAACGTTGTGATTTCCTCTGGTTTGCGCTTGTGCTGGGGTTAGAAGGTAGAGGAAGGTTAGGGAGGAGAGAGAGCGAGCAGTGAGGAAGGGCTCCGTGTGCACTTGCTCTGATTTCCTCATCCCAGCCATCCTGAGTGACAAGTGCGGCTGCATGGTCCACGCGGTCAAGGTCACGGAGGACCATGAAGGCAGACTTCAGCAAGGTCTCTGGCCTGCTCTGCATTTCCACTGGGCTCCCCCAGTCCAATGAGGGATAAGAACCGTGAAGTGATTTGAATATGCAGAAGGCACAAGCCCCGGTCTCACCACAACTTCTGAAGCCAGTAGGGTGAGAATATGAAAAATCTGCTGCCCTGCTGACGTGGGCCCCTGCTTTCCCATCTCCCACCCCAGGAAAGAGGGCAGCGCAGTCTTCCTGAAGGCCGTCTGAGGAGGGTTCACATGGAAACGTTGTGGAAGGGATGGGGAGAAGACACGTCTTGAATGGGTGGTAGCAGCCAGATCCTGAACAGGGTGTTGACTTCTCCCAGACTTGCCGGGAGGGGCAGGGGATCAGGGAGCACAGGGAGGCAGGGATCTGGTGGCTAGTGGATGTCAAGCCTGCAGTCAGTGGAGGAGGAAAGTTGCCAGACCCCCCTCTGAGCCCCCTGGGAGCGCCCAGAAGAAGATCCTGAGAGCTGCGGTTCACCACAGCTTCATGTAGCCCAAGGAGCAACAATAAAGTGGACTGTCGCGAGGCCAAGTGTGTGGCTTCATTTCACTCCTGGGATTATCTGCATCACATAGAAACCCAGGACTCCAACTTTTCAGAGGCTAACTTTTGTTTTAGGAAAATAAAGGAATGTGATGTTTCTTTTATATATATATATATGTATATATATATATATACACACACACACACACACACACACACACACACACACTCACATATAAATATTTAATTTAATTGCCAAAGGGCATGTGCACTTGCCAAAGAGAAAGAGAAATAAAGACACAGAGAGGAAGAAATCACCCTCAGTAGGGCATGGTGATGCTGTAATCCCTTCTCCTCCCTTCTCCATCCCATCAGGATCTGGGGCACACACACTTGCATCTGATGTGTTTTTTCAAGTGACTGGGTCAGGATTCAAACTGTGGTTGGCCATGTAGAATCTGGTTCCCTTAATCACTAGGTTATAGGGCCAGCCGTGGAACACGACATGTCTTGATTTGAGCTTTCTGTGGTTAAAATGCAGGGTTGACTACATGGTCATGAGACCCATGCAGTCAGTCACATGGAGCTCCACGCTCAGACGGACCTCACACTTGGTTTAAAGCTCTGCCGTTGCCATCTTGAAACTCTTCATCATGTTTGAACAAGGAGCCCCACATTTTCATCTTGCACTTACGTGAATATATATAACCAGTCCTGCTAAAATGTGTGCCTCCTGCAACCCCACGAGGCAGAAGTTCCAAAAGTCTTATATCTTTAGGGGAAATCCTCACTGAGAGAGCGTGAGAAACTAACGAGAACATTAACCACTGGCCACCCCCTGCCCTGCTCCCGCATCACGACCACTTCGTGTTTGCTTGCGCTGTCATATGTCTATCATGTTCACTTGCCAAAGGGGTTAGTTACCTGCACCCTTTCCATGAAAACAGAGCTAAACAGAAACTTAATATGTGTTACTACGAAGCTGAATATGCAAACCATTGTGGCACGTAGAAGGAGTAATTGAGATGAGAGCAGAGCTGCTCAGGGGGTCACTTGGGGGTGGATTTCAGTAGAGAAGGATTGACAGTGCCAGGGACCTCGGGTGGTAGCACATGCGTCAGGGCATCCCTGGCCTCCTCCCAGTATTGAGCCCTCGGAACCCCAGCCCCACAGTGTGGAGTGTCTCCCTGCAGAGTCGGCATCCTCTTGTTCCTTTTCATTCGTGCAGATCTTGAGAAGTTATAAATCAGTCTGGAGTCTTTGTAAATGTTTGGAACTGAATAAGTTGCTTTTGAAGCCATCAGATTTTGACATTTATGATGTCTCTGCAGTTTGTTTCCAGATTCTTGGAGCTTAAAAAAGACTCCTCTATGGAGTGAGGATGCTTTTCTTCCCGGGTTCTAAAGAGTGCACTGCTCTGACCTGAGGCTTCAGAGAAACCCTAACAGGCCCAATTGTGTGTGTGTGTGTGTGGCGGGGGCGGGGGGGGGGGGGGCTGCTGGCTTTTAAAGCACATAAGGATGAGAGGTTTGATGTTTTGTCTTTGTTTTTGAGAGAGATTTTTGCTTTAGGGTGCACGCACTCACCAGAGAGACAGAGATGGAGAGATAGAAGGTGAGACATCACTCCCCAGGGGGGATGGCCATGCCACAATTCCTTCTCCTCTCGGGATTTTGGGCACGCATAAGCACATACCCAGCATGAGTTTCCATCCACGGGGTCCAGGGCTTGAACCATGGGAGTCCAGTGACATAATCATTACACCATCTGCTGGCCCCTTGGTGTTTACGGTATGACCAAGAGCTAAGAGGCTGGGGTGCAGTCCCCCTCTGACACAGACTCCTCTCCGCTCCCCTTTGCACTCACAGAAACACATGTGCCTGCCCCCACCTGTAGTTTCCTTCTCTATAAACAACGCAGGGGCCTCTGCCTCTGCTTTCTGAGGGACACCATTCGTCACTCACCCATACGCACTTAGGCACAGAGCAAAGCCCTGGAGGCACGAGCTGCTGTTGGGGCGCTCAAGGGACCCATCACGGTCACAAGAAACAGCAGCAACTTTGTTTATTAAGTGCCTCCTATGTACCAGGCACCGTCCTCAACATCTCTCATGGACCATTCTGCGGAATCCTCAAAACTACCCAAGGAAACAGGCATTGTTATTTCCAAATGAGAAAAATGAACCGCTGAAATGCCAAAGAAATGGACCCATGCTAGCAAATGTTGGAGTTACAATTCAAAATCAGCCGTGCAATCCTCCGGTGCTACCCAGCAAGCTGGCGTAAAGGGAATGCCCATTACGTCAAGGACCCACAGCAAGGGTGTGAGCTGACACCCACCGGGAAACGGGGGATGTCTGGACACGTGTGAGGCCACGCGGCAGCAGTCTCATGAGAGATGGCGATGTGGTCTACACCATCCTCCAAGCGACGGGGAAGCATGGGCCCTGGTAAACTTTCATGTGGCCACATAAGGGTGGGACTCTTGTAGTGGCCAGGCCAGGCCAGCCAGGGACATGGGTAAGCCATCATTGAAGAGGTATCATTCTGAGCTCAACTGTCTTCTGATCCTGCCCATCCAAGTCACCAAGGCAGCTGCTAAAAGAGAAGGTGCTAAAGGAAGAAAGAAAGGTCCATGGAAGACCTGGTCCTCCTGGAGCCTGAAGGAAACCAAGAGGAGAGCTTGTGCTGCTTTGTGCCAGGGTGGGGTTTAAGGCAGGTGGGTAAAGAGTCTTTCCTCTAATTGGGCAGAATGGCTGTCAGAACTAACCCAAGGGAGGAATGGTCATATCCTAATGCAAGAGGGGAAATACAGGGTGAACCTCATGAAGCTGCCAATGAGATAGGTCACAGACAGCAGAAATTCGCCTATTTTGTTTGTTCATTCTGGTACAATCTGGTCAGTAGCGAGTGTCAGCTGTGGCCAGGAGAGGGTGGCATGTCACTGTTGTCAGGTAAGTGCAGCGAGTAGCCAGCAGACACGCTGGATCAGGGCAGAGAACAGGTAAGGTGCATGTATATGCAACACCCCGAAGAGCCCTTGAACCCAGAGGAAGGGACTCACTGTGGCTGCAGCTCTTCCTTGAGCAGGAGTACTTGGGCAGAGATGGCCAGCAACACCAGGCACCCTTGAGCTGAGCAGTTGGGGGAGGCTTCCTGGAGGAGGTGAAGCCTGAGCTAGACTTTCAAGAATGGATGGGAATTGACACAGGTGCAGAGAAGAGGAGAAAGTGAGGGCTAGAGAAAATCTAAAATTCTACAGGTGTTTTACTATACAGGCCGTCACAAAATAGTGTGAATACCATGATTCCTTTTTGGTTAAAAATGGGTATAAAGCGCCAGATCTATAGAACACTTGTTAAGAGAGGTGGATCCCACATGGTAGAGGGCAGTTCAAATACTGGCACCAGCAGCTTAAAAACAGGAGCATGTGTGTTCATGCCCAAAATCCTAACAGGAAGGAGAAAGGGAGAAGGGATTGCAGTGTGGCACCATCCCCACTTGGGGGTGCTCTCTCTCTCTCTGTCTCTCTCTCTGTCTCTCCGGTGTGCACATATGCCCTCCAGCAATTAAAAAATGTATTAAAATATACATATGCCTATGTATATCTATATATGACATAAGGAAGAATGCATATTTAAAAATGTAACTACCTTGGACTAGCCAGTGGCATGGTGGTTAAGGCAGCTGGATCCCACATGGCTTACTGGTCAGTTTGACTCCTGGTCTGGGAGACTTGAAAAACACACCAGGCACATGTGCATGCCCACCCAAAATCCCAAGAGGAGAATGGAGGAAAGGGGATTATGATGTGGCCATTCTGCCAGGGGGTGCTTTCTCACTCTCCTTTTGCATCTCTCTCCAGCAAGCACACATGCCCTATAGAAAACTAACAACAACAACAAATTAACTATTTTGTCAATATAGGGTAGTTTTAAAGTTTTCTTCTTTTAGTTTATCTACATTTTCTTTGCTTTTTAAGAAAAAATTGCTATAGGGCATGTGTACTTGCTGAAGGAGGAGCGAGAGAGTGAGCGAGCGAGCTCCCCTGTAGGGCATAGATGACTATACATAGTCCCTTTTCCATTCTCCTCTTGGGATTTCGGGCATGCATGCACATGTGCCTGGTGTGTTTTCCAAGTCAGTCCAGGACTCAAACCATGCAGTGAGCTATTTGGGATCCAGCCACCTTAACAACTACACCACCAGCTGACCCCAGCTATCTGGATTTTCCTTGTGCTCTACAGGAAGCATATATTACTTCAGTAACTTTTTTTTTTCCCAGAGAGATTTTCCTATAGGGCATGTGTACTCACTGGAGAGACAGAGAGACAGAAGGCAAGCAATCACCCCCCAGGGGGGATGGCCATGCCACAATCCTTTCTCTTCCATTCTCCTCTTGGGATCTTGGGAACACACACACACATAACTGACATGAATCTTAAACAACTGGGTCCAGGACTTGAACCATGGTCAATGGACCACATGCAAAGTCTAGCGACGTAACCATTACACCATCTTCTGGTTCCTCAGTACCATATTTTTAAGGATAAACAAGAAAGGTTGTCCTAAGACCCATCACTATGAAGCTGCTTCATGTACAAAGCTATCAATATAGCTTATCTTACTTTTTTTTTTTTTGAAGAGAGGTTTTTGCTACAGGGCACGCACACTTGCCAGAAAGCCAGAGAGAGACAGAGAGAGAGAAAGCAAGAAATCACCCCCCAGGGAGGACGGCCACACTGCAATCCCTTCTCCTCCATTCTCCTCTCAGGATCTTGGGCACGCATGCACACGTGCCTGGAGTGAATTTAAGCCACTGGGCCCAGGACTCAAACCACAGTCGACTACATGGGAGTCCAGCGACGTAGCCATTATGCTATCTGCTGGTCCCAAAAGCTATTAATATATCTAACTTTCAGTTAGGAATTCTTTCACGGTATTACAAAAATAGCGAACTCCACTAGCTGTTTACAGCTCCTCGTCTACATGACATAGTGGTTCGTGACGAGCGTGTGCTCTGCGGGTTTGATTCCATCTTTCAACTCGCTGCCTAGTGAGATGGGAGGATAATGGCAGCTACCGCTGAGGTTCTCCACGAGGATTGGACAGCGGAGCATACAGAGCACCTGTCACAGACGAGCACTCGACAAGTCCGCGGGGTTATTGCGGGCTCCTCCCTGTCATCACACACACACACACACACACACACACACACACACACACACATACCCTATAACCTTATTTAAATACTGCTCTCAGCCAACCATGTGCTGGCATTGTAGACTGATCAGAGTTTCCAAAGCTTTAATATGCAGAAATGACCTGGGAGACTTGTTAAAATGCAGGCCCTGGCTTGGAAGATTTGGGGTGGAGGCCGAGATTTCGCATTTCCAACAAGCTCCTGATGATGTACTGCTGGTCCATGGACCACACTTTGAGATAAGAGCGCAAAGATGAGTCCATGCTCGTTTAGGACTTCCAGAAGCAAAATGCCTTTAAATGTGTTCGGTTATAATCTGTCCTGTGGATTCTCTTCTCTTCTGGGTAGTGCTACATCATCCTGTTCATATGTAAACATAAGCACCAACTTCTCCTGAAGGGTCTTCAACAAGTTTATGGAAAAGTTGTTTTATTAAAAAAAACACGCACATGGATTTTAAAAAGTTTCTGGCACTAGAACAATCCCGTACCTTAATTTCATTTTTCCACTAAGTTTTTGAAGTCCCTTTGTATGTGTAGGACATGGACTGGCTTCTTCATAGAAGAAGGTATTTCTTTAACCCAGGGCCCCTGACCTTAAGGAGTTTCTATTCAACATCTCAAAGTACAAGTGGTGGCAGCTGCACAAAGGAGCCTACCCTGGGTGCCAAATAAGGGCTGCCGATGATGAATAGGGTCTATTTTAAAGCCCATAGAGAACTAACATTCAAATACTTTCTTTGAAATGTCGAGAATGAACACATGCCTCAGATGCAAGACTGCATGGACAAGATTCAGCTCCTACTATGAGAGTCCTGTCCATATATCTAAGTACATACTCCCTTAGGATGTGGGATGGTGTGCTGTGCTGTTGAGTCTTCATAGCTGCAAGTTTCGCTCATTCCTCACTAGATGGGGAGCTGTGGGTTGAGACTGGGACGTCATCTGGAACATAGATACACAGGCTCGTAGTGGCATCATCATTGTGTGCATTGTTTAAGGAACATGTTTATCTCATTTGGCTGCATTTTGTGGGACTTTCAGCTCCTGCTTTATTCCATTAGAAGATTATTATTCACTATGGAAAGAGTGATGCCAAATTGATGTGAGTGGGGCTTGGGGCTGTGAGTAAACACAAAATAGTTCATCCCACCGAACAGAGTTGTTATTAGCTTCAGGAGATGCCAGCATATGCAGGTCAACCCTCCAAGCCCGTGTTTCAGGAGGAACAGGCTGTGGGATGGCACTTCTAGGAGAAAGTATCTGAAATAGCATGACTGCCTTGGAATAGGTATATTGGTCCTGCTGAACTAGACCATGACTGCCTATAGGAATGATGGGAGAAGAGAAAGGTGACTTAAGTATTACAATTTTTATTTTTATTTATTTATTTTTAAGAGGTTTTTGCCTTAGGATGTGTGCATTTGTCAGGGAGGGAGGGAGCGAGAGAGAGAGACAGTGAGAGGGAAAGTGAGAAATCATCTCCTGGGGGGACGGCCATGCCACAATCCCTTTTCCTCCATTCTCCTTCTGGTATCTCGGGCATGCATGCACATGCGCCTGGCATGATTTTCAAGCCACGGGGCCTGGGGCTCGAATCACTGTCAGCCGTGTAGAAGTCCAGTGATTGTAGGAAAATGTGAGCCCTGCCCCCCAACAAGGACAAGACTATGCCCTCGGCCTGCACCTGGGCTCACCAGGACAGTGCAGGGAGGCCCCTTTATCCAGGTAAGGACAGTGAGCAGAGGAATCATTAGTCCAATCAACCTGCTGAAGCATGTTCTGTACTCCACAGCCACAGTCGCTCCTCCCAACATCCAAAACCCTTGTTCTGACTGGCAGCCTCCCAGCGTGGTTTGCCTACACCTGATTCACTTCCGCTCTTGTTCCACCGAGTGCTTCTGAGTGTCTCCTCTGTGCTAGCCTTAGTGGACATTAGCGGGCTATTTGGCCTGGGGCTGCGTCTTGAGGGTGAAATTTGTCAAGGGTGAGGCCACATTGAGAATGACGCTTCACCCTGAAACTCATCTTCCAGATCTTTTCATTGGAATTTAAAAACTCAAGGAAGAAAAAACAAAAACAAATCATAGAAGACATCATAGATGGAAAACCTCTGTGTTAGAAGCTCATGGAAAACGACATAGCTGAATTTATTCATATTTTGTTTTGGACTTTTGGATATTTTGTTATGCATAGAAAAAACACTTAACAGATACAACAGTGGAAAATTATCTGTTGATGATAATGTATAGAGTAGTATCTTTGAATGGATTAATATACAGTGTATTCGTGCTGGGAAAATTCATTTTGTATGGTGTATAGAGTGATTGAATAAAAAAAAAAAACTGAAGAAAATAAAAAAAGAAAAAAGAAAAAAAGAAAAAGAAGAGGAAGCTTATGGAAAACCAGTGCTGCAGTTCAATGGCTTCTGGACCTGAAAGGGAAAAGGAATTGGATTCCAGAAACAAGTGCAGAGATTTAGTGATTTTTGTAACCTGGTGAGCATAATTGGCATTGAAAGAGTGCTTCGGGACTCTGAAGTGATGCTTGAGTGTTGGATGTTCTTTTCGTTACATGAAATACCTATCTTAGACAATACCCAAGAAATTAAACCCAGGAACTGGAGCAGATCAAGAGGGAGAGAAATTAAAGAACGTCTAAACCTTTCAGGAACCCTGAATCATACAATGCCTTAATTATTCATCCAGTCTACAGGAGACCCTCATCACAGGATACTGGTTAGAGGCCCAATGTCTAAACTTTCACTCGACTTCTTTTCTTTCTGGAAGGCACACCCATGTCCTTACTCTCCTCTGCCACCTCTGCTTCTCCGTCTCCGCCCAGGCTATGACGTATATCTGCGCAGGTTATACCCAGCACAACTATAGAGGGCCCCATTCACATCAAAGTCTGTGTAAACCAGACCATGGGCTGTTGAGCTTGGAAACACTGTGTGAACTTTAAACATTATCAATGTGTTGGTCATTCTCCAGATAGTCTGACTTCATGGGTCTAAGTTACAGTCCGGTGGCTTTTCTTTTAGCTACTCAGGTGACTTTAATATGCAACCTTGTTAAGAACGACAGAGTAAGTCTGTACTGTGAAATGTACCCACTAGGAGAGTGTGGAACATAACCTGAATAAACCCTTCGGATTGGCCCTGCCCTTCGCAATTGGCCCTACCCTATCCCAATAACCTGAACTTGCTAGTAGGAAAGATCATACACTAAATACGTATTTCTCTGCCTTTTAGGTCATAAAATACAATCCCTCGGGTAGGGATTGGGGTCAAGGAGAGTGTAGGGACTAGACCCTGATTCTCTGAAGGATGCTTTATACTTCCCGTATCCTTCTGAGGAATGAGGGAGAGGCAAGGATCTCATCCTGCTGAAAATTGGGAACTTTTCAAGCCTAGTGTTGGAGGCTGCCCAACTCTGCTCTGCCCGCGGTGAGCACGCTGTTCTGATGGCCTGACTAAGAGAGTGATTTAGGCTCTCGGAAGAATCTGGCTCATTTCCCCTGGTACCTAGGTCAGTCCCTGGTTGTAAATCAGCCATGCTTAGCAGCTGCACTTCACTCTTTCAGGCCATAAGGGAATGATGTAGTTTTTACTGAATTAGCAACTTAATTGCACCAAATATAGCTCTAGTGCCCCAAAGAAGTTGTAGCAGCTCCCAGAGGTGTCTGGCTTCCTGCTCTCCTCCTCCCTCCCCAACCAACTCAGGGAGCAAGTTAAACTCTGGACAATTTAAGCTTGTTAAATCACAACTGCTGGAATGAACTTAATTAATTTTGTAGATGTGAATAGAGACAAAAATCTGCCGTATGAATTTAATGTCACCATTTCCATAACAAGTCATGTCTTTCATATGGGGAGAGGAGAGAAACCAAAAATCCCACAAAAATCCAACACAATGAGACAAATATATGACATAAACAAGTCTTGGTGTCATGATTTAGTCAAAAGCTTATCATTTTACAACATAGATGTTCTATAACTCATTGATTCTATCCTGCTAATAACCCCATCTGTCATTCTAAAATTACAAATCTAACTTCTTTGGCCAAAACCTTGCATATGTCATGCATGTTTATACTTGACATTTCACAGTTAATATTTTGGGTTCAGTGGAGGGTTTCAAAAAAGCACATCTTTGAAAAGTGCCAAATATCTGAGCAGGTATTTGAATCCAGGCTGAAATTAGAGAATGAGTGAGAGAGAGAGAGAGAGAGAGAAAGACCCAAGTATGGAAGAGGCTGCTAGTTTCTGATCCTGTATTTATCACGTTCTTTTCCCTTTGTAACAAAAATAACAGCAACAGGAACAAAGAAAGACTACGTTTCCCAGACTTCTTTGCAGCTTGATTATGGTCACGTGACCAAATCCTGTTCAGTGAGGTGGAAGTGTAGCAGTGTTGCCATTCCCCTGAGGGGTGATTTCTCACTTCCTCTCTCTGTGTCTCCAGCAAGCACACATGCCCTATAGCAAAAATCTCTCTAAAAAAATAAGTGTGCTCTTCTTTCTTATCTCTTTCTCCTTCCTTCTACTTAGAATGTGAACATAATGCTGGAACTTCAGCAGTCATTTTGGACCATGTGGAAAACCAAATGCTGAATGAAGATGGCAAAGCAGAAAGATAGGAGCCTATGCCGCTGATAACTGAGGGACTAGTCCCATAGTACCCGTTTCCAGACTTCTTATATGTGACAGAGAAATATATTTGTTTTGTTCAAGTCACTTGAGGTTTTTTAATTATATGAAAACAAATATAATCCTAAATGATGCATTGTATTAGAGTAAAATTGATTTAAAGTCACATCTCAAATTATGTTAGCATTTTTGCTCGTGTTAGTCCATACGCTAGCATGAACGGCATAATGTGAGAAAGTGTATATAATTATTTCTTGTGCTCAACAAGGTTAAGCGGCTTGCCTAACATCATCCAGCTGATAAGTGGCAGAGCCAATATTCTAATTCAGCCTACTTTTCTCCTTATCTCTCTATCAGGAGAGTGCAAATTAATGACCACAGCTGACCTTCATACAGCTCTGCAGGTGTGCTCAGTGCGTGATCAACACTTGCTATCACGTTGAGTCCCTACTACACTGAGCAAGGGTCAGGTTTGCCTTGAATCTGTTCTAAACCTGGTGGAAATTTGCTTTCTCCAAAGTTGGGGCCCCTTACCGAATGCTAGGCATTTATGAGTAAGGCATTTAGGTATCTCTCCATCTATTCCTTGGGCTCAATTTCCCCCCACCCTAAGTAAATAAGACTCAGTATATAATAGATTCTGTGTAAGGAAAGGGAAGAGGCCACCTGATGTTCCACAGAAAGTTGCCTTCGCTGGACCAGCAGTTAGCATAATGGTTATGTCGCTGGACTCCCATGTCGTAGACCGCAGTTCCGTCCTGAACCCAGTGGCTTAAACCTCACACTGGGTGCATGCACGTGCGTGCCTAAGATCCCGAGAGGAGAATGGAGGAGAAGGGGTTGTGGCATGGCCATCCCCCCTGGGGTGTGATTTCTCACTTTCTGTCTCTCTGTCTCTCTCTGTCTGTCTGGCGAGCTCACGTGCCCTACAGCAAAAACCTCTCCAAAAAAAAAAAAAAAAAAAAAGAAAGTTGCTTTCGCTTAGAGGACTTTACTTACAGGGAAGTTCCATGACAAGGTTTGCTGACTTTCTACCATACTTGAGAATTCAGCTAGTGTACTGATAATGGCAATGAAAGAAAACAGCAACTGATACAGCTGATCAGGGAAATTAAATGTGTCAAGCATCAAAATTCAGGAAAGGGAAGCCTCTTTGTTTATTTGGGCCATTCTGGCTCAGTGAGTGTGAGTGACAATGAAATTTACTCGAGAGAATTTTAAGTCCTGCCCCCAAAATGTCCAGGGCAAATCTGTCTGCTTCTCTCTGCAATAGTCTGTCGTCCTATAGTGAGGACTGCAGCAGAGCTGTGAGGACAATGCTGGTCCCTGGAGGGACATGGTCCCCCCTCTGTGGACCATGGGCCCCGAGGGCACATATGGTCAGAGCCAGCTCTGGGCCTGCCAGTAGCACAGACTCTCTACATGATTGCTGCCCAGACAGTTGAACAAATTTTTGAGTTTCTAGAATGCTAATCCTGCAAAATAATGTTTTTTTCAATATCACACATTAAAATGGTGATAGTGACATGGTCACTAAAACCCACTCTTAAACTATTGGATCATCAGAAAAGTCATGAAGCATTTATGCATAAAAAAACATAGAAAAACATGTCAAGACTTTTCTGATGACCTAATACATGCATAGGAAATAATTACATAATCCGTATAAAAGGTAGGTTCCTTGTAATTCATCTCAGCATACTGTCATATTTAAAAGAGACAGAACTAGGTTCCACTAATATGTAATAGAAAGACCAAAATAGTGGCTTAAAGGGGCTGGCAGGTGACATGGTGGCTAAGGGTGCTGGTCTTCCACATGGCCAACCATGGTTCAATTCCCAGACCTGTGGCTTGCTTTCTCACTTCCCCTCCTTGTCTCTTTCTGTCCCTCTCTGGTCAAATTAAAATAAATAAATAAAGTTAAATAAAAAATAATTTTATTATTTTTTTTTTTTTTGGAGAGGGTTTTGCTATAGGGCCCGTGCGCTCGCCAGAAAGACAGAGAGAGACAGAGAGACAGAAAGTGAGAAATCACCCCCCAGGGGGGACGGCCACGCCGCAATCCCTTCTCCTCCATTCTCCTCTTGGGATCTTGAGCACGCATGCACACGCACCCAGCGTGAGTTTAAGCCACCGGGTCCAGGACTCGAACTGCGATCGACTACATGAGAGTCCAGTGACATAGCCATTACGCTAACTGCTGGTCCCAATAAAAAATAATTCTAAAAAAAAAATCTTTAAAAAAAATGGTGGCTTAAAGAAGATTTAAAAGTTAACCAGGCAGCATCACGGCCGCTGGGGACCTAACCCTATTATTATTAGTTTTAATCTTTTGTTTCATCTTGGCAACAAGTAACCTTTATCCTCAAAGTCTGTTCATGGGTCAAGGTGGCTGCTGGGGCTTCTGCAATGGTCATGTACAGATTGTACTCTTCAACAATGAGGAAAAACGGAAAGTCAAAAAAAAGTACTTGGGGTCAACTCTGTAGCCTAGTGGTTAAGGGGCCCAGATCCCACATGGCAGATCATGCTTCAGATCTCAGCCTCAGTGGCTCGGAATACTCACTGGGTATGTGTGGTGCCCCCGATCCAGAAGGATGGAGAAATGGAGGGGACGATCTTGTGGAGTGACCACAACACTTGGGAAACGCTTTCTCCCCCTCTCTCTCTCTCTCTCTGTCTCTTTCTGGTGAGGGCATATGCTCTCCAGTAATCTTTTTAATTAAAATTTTTTTTTAATTTATTTTGCTAGGGGCTGGAAAGTGGTGGTGAGGTGGTTAAGGTGCTGGACTCCCACATGGCCAACTATGGTTTAAGTCCCAGACCCGGCAGCTTTCTCTCTCTCTCTCTCTCTCTCTTTGGTTAAATGAATAATAATAACTAATAAATTAATTTAATTTGATAATTTTTTTTTTTTTAAAAAAATTTGTTTTGCCAGAGGGTATATGCACTTACTAGAGAGAGAAAGAGAAAGGGAAAGTGAGAAAGCACCTGCCATTGGGATGGTCATACCACAGTTTCTTCTCTTCCATTCCCCACCCCCTTTCAAGATTTTGGACATGCACGTACATGTGCCCAGCATATTTTTCAGACTACAGGATCTGGGACTCAAACCACAGTTGTTGACCACATGGAATCCAGCCACCTTAACCACCATGCAACTGACTGGCCCCACTATGGCATTTTTTTTTTAAAAAGGAATTATTTATTTAATTTTATTGATAATTATTATTATATTTTTAATTTGTCACAGGGCACATGTGCTCACCAGAGAAAGAGAGAAGAGAGAGAAAACCGATTGGACCAGGATTTGAACTGCTGTCAGCCATGTGGGAGTCCAGCACCTTAACCATCACGCCACCTGCTGCGCATCCCCCAGTTATGGCCATTTTAAAAAAGAAAAAGGAATTTCTCCAGCTATCTGTTCTCCAGGTAAGCTTTCAGGAAGTCCCTTCCAAAAACCTCTACTTGTATCTGTCTAGCCAGAATTTGCCACACAGTCAAACTTAGCTGCAAAGGCAGTTTGGAAATAATTTTTTTTTAAAGAGGGTTTTGCTATAGGGCATGTGTGTTCACCATAAAGACAGAGAGACACAGAGAGACAGAAAGTGAGAAATCATCCCCCAGGGAGGATGGCCACACCACAATCCCTTCTCCTCCACTCTCTTCTCGGGATCTTGGGCACTCAGTGTGAGTTTAAGCCACCAGGTCCGGGACTCAAATCATGGTTGGCTACATGGGAGTCCAGCGACATAGCCATTACACCAACTGCTGGGCACATTTCCACCCCATACCTACCCTCCAATAACAGGCTGGCAGTTTGCAACCTTTTTGATCTTGCAGACCCTTTAGACCCATAAATAATATTGAGGACCCCAAAGAGCTTTTATTTTTATTAGTAATACCTATTAGTATTTACCATATTAGCAATTAAAACTAAAAAAAAATTTAAGTATTTATTTATTTAAAAGTTACAACTTTAAGCCATGTTACATAACATACTTTCTAAAGAAAAAAAGTAAAAAAATAATACTGTTTTATATTGTTACAAATTTCTTTTATATTAGACTTAGAAGATAGCCAGATTCATATCTGCTTCTACATTGTGGTGTGTGTATGGTTGAATTATATATTCTGAATTATATCCTGTCCTAATACAGATATATAGTTGGAAAATATAAAAGTCTTTTAAAAGTTGGCTCAGGTAATTTGTGGATATTTTTCTTTGATATTATAACAAAACCCATGTGGTAGTTATTAAAGGTTGATTGCCATGTGGAATTTGAAACCATATCAATGACTATTTTGTACCGTCACATTAAAATTCATCAGTCTATCTTGCATGCTGAATGGATTCTTATCCATGCATGATATTATAATATCATGTGACAGATATGTGGAAAATATTTGTTCACTGAATTACACAGCTCTTTCAAACATTGATACATTTCATTATATAATTTTTTTTTCTAAATCACATCTTTAAATATCATTACTGATCTCAAAAGACAAATCTACTTTGGGAAAGTTGTCAAATTCATGATGACAAATATAAATTTTCGGAAATTCTAATTAATACTTGAAAGGTTGAGTGTTATCACTGACGACTAAGACTGCCTGTTATTGTGGTTGACGTGGTGGGCTTATTTTGTTTGGTTTTGAGAAAATGTCTGCCAAAGACACAGTCTGAATAACTACAGTACATCTGTCAATCAGTCTTCCAAATACAAATAGTGTTCCATGAAAAATGTGGCTAGTTCAGCTGGCAATTCAAGGGCAGAAGTGCTTCTTCTCCAAGAAGCCATCATAGTTGCACATGCAGCAGAAGTGTGCCATTCCATTTTGTCACACAGACTATTAAAAAGGTGTGTACTAAAGGGACATGATTTAACAAAATTAATAGTTTTAATGCATCAATAGTGGCGTATTTTGCGGAGAGATTTTTGCTGTAGTGTGCATGAGCTTGCTGAAGCAACAAAGAGAGACCAAAAAACAGGTATCAAGAAATCCCTCCCTGGGGGGATGGCCACACTGCAATCTTTTCTCCTCTAGTCTCTTCTCAGGATTTTGGACATGTACTCACATTCGCCTGGTGTGTTTCAAGCCATCAGGTCCAGGACTCAAACTGGTTTACCATGTGGAAGTTCAGAGCCTTTACCACTAGGCCACTTGCTGGCCCCCAGTAATGGCATTTTAAGGTGAAACTAGCAATTTTTAAAAGGTTTTTGCCATAGGGCAAGTGTGCTTGCTGGAGAGAAACAGAAGGGAAAGTGAGAAATCACCCCCTGGAGAGGATGGCCAGGCCACAATTCCTTATCCTCCATTCTCCTCTTGGGATTTTGGGTTCACACACACATATGTGCAGTGTGATTTTCAAGCTTCCAGGTCTGGGATTTGAATCATGGTCAGCCATGTGGGAATCCAGTGCCTGCTAGTCCCTGAAACTGGCCATTTTAATTTTATTGATTTATTTTTACTATGAATGTATGGCAGTGAAAAATATAATTATTGCTATACAATTAGGTGCTTGTATAAGTTTCCAGTGGCTACTGTAACAAATAACCATAAAATGGGTGGCTTAGGGACCAGCAGTTAGCATAATGGCGATGTCGTTGGACTCCCATGTAGTCAACTACGATTCGAGTCCCGGACCCGGTGGCTTAAACTCACGCCAGGTGTGTGTGTGTGCATGCCCAAGATCCCTAGAGTAGAATGGAGGAGAAGGGATTGCGGCGTGGCCATCCCCCCCGGGGGGTGATTTCTTGCTTTCTATCTCTCTGTCTTTCCGGCGAGTGCACACGTCCTATAGTGGGGGGGAGGGGGGAGGGTGGCTTAACAGGACAAAAAGGTACTCTCTCACAGAGCTGGAAGTCACAAATCTAAAATCAAGGTGTCAGCAAGTCATCCTCTCCTTGGAGGCTCTAGGGGAGAATCTTTTCCTTGCCTCTTCCAACTTCTGGTGGCTGTTGTATTCCCTGGCCTGTGACTCTCTCCACTCTAGTCTCTGCCTCCGGTTTTATGCAACCTTCTCTTCTTCTGTTTCTCCCTCTGAAACTTTCTTATAAGGGTACATGTGGTCACATTTAGGGCCCATCCAGATTATCCTAGATAATCTGGATAATCTTTCCACTTTAAGAGCCTTAAATTAATTATATCTGCAAAGATTTGTTTTCTTTGGTAACATCTATAGGGGATAAGGTAACATTTGCAGGGATCCCACTGGATTGGGCACGTGTAGCCAGGTGGGAGATTTGCCACATGGGATCTGATTTCCTGAGCAGCTGCACTGGAGCCAGCCTCTCTCCTCAGATTCTTTAAGAGCTCTGGTTCCTCCAGAGAAAGAGCCATTAAAGTGGAGAGGAAGAGTTGGGCCTAGCAGACCTGGAGAGAATTGGTCCAAGTCTGGGACTGGAAGCCAGCAAAGGAACATGAGAGTGAACTAGTGGGGGAAGAGCCTGCACAAGGTCTTGGCATTCAACGGGGCCAGCATGTTTCTGCCAGTCTCGTTCAGGCTGCTGAGGGATCAGGCTGTACCTCCTGGTGGAGGTGAGATCAAACCAGCCCCAGAGACCCAGGACGGGGAGTTCAGTGAGAGAACCAGGAGGCAAAGGGGCAGGGCAATCGCTGTGGACACTGGCTTCTTCTGACTGGTCACCCTCTTTCAAGACCGCTCCGAGGGAGAAACTGTGCAGTTAATCCCATAACTCCTTCTTCCCCCGAGGAATCAGGTTACTCCCAGTTTCACCTCTCAAAGTCCAAAGGTGGTAGCCCTTTGAGAAGTGTATTACTGTTTGCTAGGAATAGTTTCTCAAGGTGTGGCAGTAGGGGCCAGGCAGAAACTGCCAAAGAAAGAACCATGTGGTAATTTAATCCATGACCTTCTGGGTGTGCTGCTGCTGCGTTGGACATCAGCCATTGGAGGACTTGAGCCACAGCATGCACCACCTCCCACAGCTCTATTCCCTGAGCAGAGATTCTGCATCTGTGTCCGTGTGAAAATGTGATTCATGTTACCATGTATCTGTGTCCTCAAATATGAGTTTATATATGTCACATTTGAATCTATGTGTCTTGTGTGTTCATTACATACATGAGGGTGTTTCAGAAAGTGCATTGGAAAAGGAAGCGAAGTGTGAGTTTATTTTAGTGCAAACTATTTGAAATCCATGCATAGTTTTTTCATAATACACATTTATGATTTTTTGTTTTTTAGATCTTTGCCAAAGGGCATGTGTGCTCACCAGAGAGAGCAGAGAGAGGGAAAGAAATCATCCCCTGCCCCAACCCCACGCGCAGGGAAGATGGCCATGCCACAGTCCCTTCTCCCCAATTCTCTTCTCGGGATTTTGGGCACACACACACACACACACACGCCCAGTGTGATTTTCAAACCACTGGGTCTGAGACTCCAATTGTGGTTGAACGTGTGGGAATCCAGCACTTTAACAACCATGCCACCTGCTGTGAACTTTGTGAAGACCATCGTAGGAGCAGCAATGGAAATTATTTACTCCAAAACTGAAGATGACATTAACAGAGAAGTACACGGAGAAAGATCATTTCCTTTCTTCCTCCTCTGTCCTAAAAATAATTTTATGAACAGGTAATGTATGAATGTGGTTTAAAACTTCATTAATGGGACCAGCAGTTAGTGCAATGGCTATGTCACTGGACTCCCATGTAGACGACCGTGGTTCGAGTCCCAGACCTGGTGGTTTAAATACACACACACTTTTAAATTTTGTTATTTTGGGGACCAGCAGATGGCATAATGGTTATGTTGCTGGATTCCCGTGTTGTCGACTATGGCTCAAGTTCTGGACCTGGCAGCTTAAAATTCACACTGGGCACATGTGCATGCTTGCCCAAAATCCTGAGAGGAGACCGGAGGAGAAGGGATTGCAGTGTTGCCATGCCCTCTAGGGGATGATTTTTGTTTTCTGTCTCTCTGGTGAGTGCAGGAGCCCTATAGCAAAAATCTCTCTCTCTAAAAAAAATTAAAAAAAAAAAAAAAAATTGTTCTTTTAAACTAATGAATGGAAGGGTTAGACAAGGAAAATTTTATCTTCTTACACCTCGTGTATATGCATAGACTCCAGAACACATACAAGGGGACTTCAGAAGTTCATTAAAAATAGAATTAAAGGGAACCAGCAGTTAGCATAATGGCTATGTCGCTGGACTCCCACGTAATCGACCACAGTTCGCATCCCAGACCCGGTGGCTTAAAACTCATGCCAGGCGCGTGTGCGTGCGTGCCCAAGATCCTGAGAGGAGAATGGAGGAGAAGGGATTGCGGTGTGACCATCCCCCCTGGGGGGTGATTTCTTGCTTTCTGTCTCTATGTCTCTCTCTGTCTGTCTGGCGAGTGCAAGCGCCCTATAATGAAAACCTCTCCAAAAAAAAAAAATAGAATTAAAGGGGCCACCAGATGGTGGCTAAGGTGTTGGATTCCCATATGGCTGACTATGGTTCAATTCCCAGACGTAGCAGCTTGCTTTCTCACCCTCTCTCTCTCTCTCAATTGCATGTGCTTCATAGCAAACTTTAAAAAAATAATAATAATAATAAGTAAAATTAAATAGTTCTTTTAAAGAAAGGAATTAAAGTATGGGTTTATTTTAGTTCAGAAAAATGAAATCCACTCATAGTTTATGTGATATGAATTTTTCATGAATTTTGGAAGACCCTGTCACATTTGTTTCTGTCTATGATTTACAGGAGAGGAGGCTTTGTGACAGAGGGCAAATTCTCGGTTACAGGAAAACTTCTGGAACCCAGAAAATTGATTTCCTTAGCAGTTCATCTGGTAATTAATCTTAAAAACTCAAGACAAACAAAATTCCCTACCTGAGACCTTTGTGGTTTCCCAGAGGTAGATGAGAATCATTCTTGTGGAGTTGTCTTCACTTTCTGATTTGTCATCAATTCTTTAGGAGTAACCCAGTGAAGGTTTATTTAGTGCAGTTATCTGTTGATTTTATAACCAACTGCTGACTGCTTAGGACATAAAACGCTCCATGATTTACAAGCAGTAAGTGGGCAAGAAACCCATACATCACATTCTATAATAAGAGAATGTAAGTGAATACACATACACACACACGCACACACGCACACATACACACCTTCAAAGAAGAGCTGTAGGCATGTCCACAAAATATATTTGTTTTAAACTTGAAGAGAATCGAGAACTTATTGGTAAGAGGCCCACAACTGACAGCCTTTGAAAGTTAAATTGTAGCAGGTATTTTAATGCAAAACAAGAGGCTTTGCTCCTTTATTTCTTAAAGAGGAGACTCTGGTTACTGCTTTTGAAATGTTCAAAAGTGTTTTTCATGATCTCTGAGGGGAAGAAAAAAACATTTTTTTCCTAAAAAGAGCTTTACCAGCCAAGCCAAACATGTTGAAGTTTGCTGAAATGATCTGATATTCTTGAAACTATTCTACAACAGATCATTTTCAGCTACCCGTTCATTTACAGATTCTTCATGTGCTGGCCCCAGTGCTTGGTTGTTAAGGGAACCTGATCCCACATGGCTGACTGTGGTTTGAATCCCAGCCCCAGTGGTTTGACAAACACAAAGGTCGTATGTGCATGCTTGCCCCAAATCCTGACAAGAAGGAGAAATGGAGACAGGATTGTGGCGTGACTATGCCCCATTATGGGACACCTTCTCTCTCTCTGAAGAACATATGTGCCTCTGGCAATTAAAAACAAAACAAAGCAAAAAATATCTTTCTCTCTTTTCATATACATTTTTTTAAGATAAATTTTTGCTATAGGGCACATGTGCTCACTGGAAAGACACAGAGAGAGAGAGAGAGAGAGAGAGAGAGAGAGAGAGAGAGAGAGAAAGCAAAAAAATCACCCTTCAGGGAAGATGGCCATGCTGTAATCCCTTCTCCTCCATTTTCCTCTTGGGATCTTGGGCAAACATGTACATACACCTGGAGTAAGGGAGTTTTAAGCTGCAGAGTCTGGGACTTGAACTGTGGTTGACTATGTGGGAGTCTAGCAATATAACCATTATACCCTCTGTTGGTCCATCCATATACTTTATTTTTTTTAGAGAAATTTTTGCCATAGGATATGCATGCTCACCAAAGAGACAGAAAGAGAGAGAGCGAAACAGAGATAGAAAGTGAGAAATCACCCCCCAGGAGGGATGGCCACACCACAATCTCTTCTCCTCCATTTTCTTGAGATTTGGGGCATGCACGCACACATGCCTAGTGTGAGTTTGAAACCACAGGGTCTGGGACTCGAACTGCAGTCAGCCATGTGGGAGTCTAGCAACATAACCATTACACCATCTGCTATTCCTGATGTACTTTTATTTTTCTAGGACTATGTTTAGAAAAATCTTTAATAAGATGCTAAGACTAGAAAAAGCTAAGTTTATAATTCCAGGGGGAGACTGGAGTTTCAGGGAGCTGACAGAAAAGGAGAAAAATCTTGAAAACTGTTTTGTTTGGAAAGTGTAACGTAATTAATACAAATCTGCTACTATAAATAGTTGGCCAGCTATCTGCCTCCCAAAATGCTGCATTAAAACAACTAGAAATTTAACATTTATTTGTGAAGAGCTAATCTTATTTGGATCCTGATTCAGACCAAACATGGAAGGGGGGAAAATTAAGAAGTGAGTGAGGGAGAAAGACTGTGAAAATTTGAATACTGCCTAGGTATTTGGTGACATAAGGAATTACTGTAAAATTTTAAAGCATACTAATGTTATTATAAATTTTTTTTTTGGAGAGGTTTTCGCTATAGGGCGCGTGCGCTCGCCAGACAGACAGAGAGAGACATAGAGACAGAAAGCGAGAAATCACCCCCCGGGGGGATGGTCATGCTGCAATCCCTTCTCCTCCATTCTCCTCTCGGGATCTTGGGCACGCACGCACACGCGCCCAGTGTGAGTTTTAAGCCACCGGGTCCGGGACACGAACCGCGGTCGACTATGTGGAAGTCCAGAGACATAGTCATTATGCTAACTGCTGGTCCCCTTTCTAATGTTATTATAATTTTTTTAAGTCTTCATATTTTAAAGATAGACAATAACCTATTTTAGGGTAAAATTATTTGATGACTTGGATTTGCTCTTTAAAAATCCAGCTGAGAGATTTTGTGAGTGGGGGTCTACAGGAAACAAGATTAGCCATGCATTGAAATATCAGAGCTGCATACAGTCTCTACAGAGTTTTGTGTATTGTTTATTCTCGTATTTGGAATTTTTCATAACGTGAAAAACAGCAAAGCAGCTAGTAAGTTAGAATGGTGGTTTGTCCATCTGAGAAGTTCACCGTGTATTCATTTCACACTTGTCATTCTCCAGGAGCCAGCATCGGGTGTGCGCAGAGCTCTGAGCGAGGCGCTTTGGTGAGTGCTGAGCGGTGTGGTCCGCAGTCACTACAGGCAGCACTAGGCTGGGCCAGGTGAGACCCTGAGTCCTAGAGCAGTCCCCCATGATGTTGCAGGAATCTCTTTTCTCTGGATGGCGAGGAGGCATCCAGGCCACGGTGACTGTGAGGAGCCCTGGGGCCCCGGTACCCAGCACCATTCAGCAATCCTACTCCACTGATCTCACAGTGAAAGCTAAGAGGAGCCCCAAAGGTCTGAAGCTGAAAACAGACACCAGAGGCCAGCTCTTCACAAACAAGAGCCTTTATTTTTATACTGTACTGGGGGGAAAAAAAGGTGAAGAAAGCATTTGAAAGGCTGGCTCTGTGGCAGAGAGCTATGAGGTGCGTTTCAAACTTCCATCCATGCCTGGCTCAGTGGAGCAACAGCAAAGTGCTGGACTCTCTGGGAAACCTCTACCTTTGGAAGGCACCTTTTAGAGGGTCATGAAGGCAGACCACAGGGACCCCATAAGAGATCAGTCCCTCAATGACCCAAAAGAGAGAAAGAAAAGGAAAACTTCCTCTCCTGGGTGTCTGTGCATTTCTCAAATCTGATGATCCCTTTCATGATTATTAAAATCATGAGATTATCAGTCTCTCTAGCCAAAAGCTTCAGCCCAGATGGGCTCCCAGGAGATCCGTGCTGACAATGTTAACTTCTTTTTTTTAAGTTGACTATATATTTTTAGTATTCTTTCTATTTTTTTTAATTTATTTTATGCATTTTATCACTGTCCATCAACACAGCTTGTAAAATGAATTTTCTCAGCATGAACACACCACACACAGTTGTGCACGCTGATCCAGTTAAAGACATCATACACGCTATCATCAACAAAGGACTAGAACCAGAATATACAGGGAGCTCAAAGGGCTTATCCAACAATGGTGACGTCTTAAATCTGTTTACTTTGATTAACAAGATTTCTTAGCTTTATTCTGAATTCTGTGTAGAGGCTGGAGTGTGGCCCACCCACAAGGTCCTTGAACATGAGGGTGGAGGGGAAGGAGGAGGGATGCCCTGGGTTTCTGGTCACTTAGCTCTGAACTTCACTCGCAAGGTCAATATTACATCTGCTTTCTGGTTTTGCTCTAACCAGAAAGTGTTCACAATCTAATCACAGTTCCCTCTTCATTAAAACATTTCCATGGTGGGGCCAGGAGGTGGCATAGTGATTATTTTTTCTGTCCCTCTGTCTCTCCAGCAAATGCACACATCCTATAGCAAAAAAATCCCTCAAACAAATAAAGCAAAACAAAAATACCACTTCCATGCCTTCCCAATTGCTCTTTAGACAAAGCCCAAAATATTTGACAAGACTGACAAGGGTTCTCATGGGTTCTGGTCCCTTTGAGCACCTGGTCATTTAGGGCTACTTTCCTCACTGGTAATCTAGGGAGGGAGCAGAGCCAGGAGACTCTCAGATCACATTCTTCCATTCTTCACCCTTGATAAGACACTGAGAGAGTGATAAAAGGCCACTATCCTGACAATAACCAGAAACTGTCAGGAATGTGCCTTGCTGGTCAGAGGCTGAGCCAGGACCTGGTTGTCAGAGTCCAGGAGCCACTCAGTTGGCTTCCCAGAGTGTTGGCCCCTGCACTCCCAAATAAAGAAACAGGAGCGCATGGCGGGTGGCTCAGGACAAGAAAGCCTGGGATGTCATTTCTGGGTACTGGAAGGCAGCTCTGTGGGGGGGCTGTGAGAGGCCTGCAGTTCTGCCTCCTACCGGAGCTGCCCCTCCTCTCTCTCCCAGACAGCTTCTGTCCCCTCAGCTCCCAGCCCAGCCCTCCCAGGCCCACAGACACCCGTAGCTTGGTTTCACTGTGAACAGTACCCCTGGGGTTCCCCAGGGCAATGCCGTGACTTCACTTCCCCAAGCAAGCTTTGTGACCCTGTGACGATCCAAACCCCTCACAGAGCTCCAGGATTCCTCACTGGTATCAGAGGAAATGAACAACTCATGAGTGTTCGTCTCTCCCATTGAAGAAAAGCTCCGTGTGTGCAGACACCGCAGCTGCTCTTTGGTTGGTGTGATTTTTCACTGTGTTCCCACTGGATGGCTCAGAGCTGACACAGGTGCTCGGTAAATACGCACTGAGTGAACGAGGGAACAGAGTTCCATTTTCTGACCTTCTGTCTATTAGAGCCCTTTGCACACTGAGCTCCTGAAGCCGTTCCCCCTGAAGCCCTGTCTTCGGAAGCATAAATGGCCCCTGGGTTAGCACGTTCCCTCTGCACAGTGCTGCCACTGTCTGCAGCTAGAAATGCCCCAAGACGACTTCCCTGCATACTCAGCTCCCTCAGCAGCTCCAGGACAAGCTGGCTGTCCTGCCCTCCCGGGCTTGCACACACGGTGGCCTTACCTAACATCTTTTTCTCTTTGAGCTACCCTTGATGTTCATTGTAACCCAAATCCATGAATATAAACCACAGGGTGAGACGAAAAGGGTTGAGGATGGCAGGTGTGCTGGGCCCCAAGTGTCATTTGCCAGTTGGCATGCCACTGTGATGCTTAACCATGTCCTTGTCACCAAACTGCTTCCCCAAACCAGATGGCCTTCAGCTAGGAATCTAGTATTTCATGAACAGATTAAATATAAAGCTAGTTTCTGTAAACTGAATCATACTTCCAATCATCTGTCATCATGAAAATAGATATAAAAAGCTTTTGTCCCTAAGGTACAATATATCACAATATTATACCATTTTTTATTCATGTCTGTGGAAAATTAGATACTCATGATAAAAATTATTAATAGTAGAAATCATTCTACACCCAAACATGGTTACAGAACTTTAAAGAATTGCTAAATCGGGACCACCAGGTGGCATGGTGGTTAAGGCACTGGACATTCCCACATGGCCAACTATGGTTCAAGTCCTGGACCTGGTGACTTGCTTTCTCACTTTTTTCCTCTCTCTCTTTCTCTCTCTCTCTCTCTGTGGCCTGCTTTCTCCTTCTCTCTCTTTCTCTCTCTGACAGGTCAAAATTAAAAAAAAAAAATGAATGAATGAGTAAATAAAAAAAAAGAAGTAAAAAAAAAAAAAAAGAATTGCTAAATCTTCTGTCTGCTTTCGGGATGAGCAACTGTTCCCTGAGTATCCTTACCTTTGTAACCTAAGGAAAAAATTCTCTTTTAGGAGCCAGTGGCTTTAATAGTCTGGTCTAAAGTTTGTGTCTGTTCCAGTTTATTACACAATCCAGATTCAGGGAGATTGAGGATTCCAAAGCTGGTTTTTTTGTTTGTTTGTTTGATAAAGAAACTGAGCTTATCTTAGCCATCAGAATTGTTTCTAGGGCCAGCCTGAAGCCTAGTGGTTAAGGGAGCTAGATTTCACCTTGTTGACCAAGCTCGAATCTCAGCCCCGGTGGGTTGAAAACAGGCAGAGTGCTTGTGGGTGAGTGCCCTAAATCCCAACAAGCCTGAGACATGGAGGAGAAGGGGTTGTGACCACACCTCTTTAGGAAGTGTTTTCTCTCTTTCCCTCTCTGTCTCTCTCTGGCAAGAGAATGTACCTTCTAGCAATTAAAAAAAAAAAAAAAAACAGAAGATGGTTTCCATAATTTGTGATGTTCTATGTATTGATAAGGCCGTTTTCCCTGATTAGTCAGCAGAGCTATGGGTTCTGGGAATGGTCTGTGTTCTGCAGCCAGTGGGCCCTGTTAGTTTCTGTCCAGCACAGACCTCGGCTCGGGGTGGAACGACACGCATCGTGTATACCGTACACCAAGCTTCAGCTTTACAGAAGAGACCACAGGCAGCCAAGAGTCACTGTGGTTCAGCGATAACCGAAAGAGTATTCATATTATTGCATTGCTATTATTTCTTTAGCTCTCCAATACTGCTCTAACAGAAGACATTATTTATTTTTAAAAGTAATTATGTGTTTAATTTTATTTGTTATCATTATTAATTTAATTTGACCAGAGAGAGACAGAGAGAAAGGGAAAGAAGGAAAGCAAACCACCAGGTCCAGGATTTGAACCATAGTCAGCTATGTGGGAGACCAGTGCCTTAACGACCAGACCACCTGCTGATCCCGACATTCTTTAATTTTATTTTAGTCCATCGTATTAAGATACCCAGCGTCTTTAAGGGAACCATACGGCAACCAAGTTGTCATAGGTGCTGGGAAGTTCTCCAGCTTCACCTGTCTTCTCTTCCCTGATCCCTTCACACTCCTGTTCTCAGCACGATGGAAACTCCCCGATTACCCAAAGGTGGTGATTTTTCATTTGGCTGCTAGAGTTGAAACTGAGATACCAGTACCTTCCTACAGGGGGTTGACGGGTGTAGACAGGTGACATTCCTGCTTCTCAACTGGTGCAGAGATTTCTTACCAGAGGGGTTCAAAACTGCACAGGAGAGGAACTCCTTAGCCCAGCCTGATTTTCACCAATATGAGACATTTTCCCTCCCCCGCTCCCTCTCCCCTCCAAGGGTATCTGCCAGGCTGCCAGGTCTGCCCTTCTGACTAACTTCTAAAGGTCACAGCACAGACCCTTCAGCTGCCAGGTCATAGTGGCTGAAATGCTTTCCCCCTTAGCGAGGGAGGGAGTAGATTTCTTCATAGGGCGGAGGAGAGAAGCAGGCACAGTCGTCATTTTCCAGCTGTGTCTCTTCTGGCTGATCCACGTTGGGACTGAGGCTGAAACGTGAACAGAGCACACAGACGTGTTACTACCCAGAGCGCCGCTCACAGAACCAACGCCACATCCTGGGCAACAGACCGAACGGTCGTAGGCCAGGGTTGTGCTAAAGGGAGGCGTTCCCCGGCACACACCGTACCTGTTGTTCTCACCATCCACGAAAGGAGGGTAGTCCTCGTCATCCGCAAATGCAGTGTTATCTTGGGGGTAGATGGTGCAGTACTGAGGAGGGCTCGGCATGCCAGAGGGTAGGAGGCCGCAAGGGTTCACCACAGGCTGCAGGTAGGTGGTGTTCATCGCCATGGCCTCCTGAGAGCCGTAGGGAGGAGGGATGTACTGCACCACCGTGGCCCCGTGGAAAGTGATGGGTTGGTTGATGCCAGTGAAAACAAACGACTGTCCTCCCAGTGTCTGGTCCGAGTCCAGGGCCCTTTCCTCACTTTCTTTGCACAAGTGGCAGGAGAGCATTTTGAACTTGCACACAGCAATCAGGATGAAGGTCACCCCGACTGACAGCAGGATTGGCCCAAGGAGCTGGGTCCATTCAAAATGGGAGACGCCTTGATATTTGATCCAACCCATGACGGTGAACGTGATCCCCACCAGTCCCAGAAAGATGCCTGAAAAGAGCAAGGTGGCCCCTGCCTTGTCGTCATCCGACACCTGGATGTCAGCGGTGCTGGGTGTGTAAGGAGTGACGGAAAACACATTGAGAGGGAAGTCCTCCAAGCGGCTGCTGCCCTGCTCCATCGTCCCTCATGCATCCGCCACTTCTCAGAGGAGAGAGAGATGGTGAGAGCAGAGGTTCAGGTTAGTTATGGACGGACTTTGGCTTCTGTGGTTAACAGAGTATAACATGCAGAGGGCGGGACATGGTTTAGAAGAAAGGTCTGAGAAATGAAGCCTGAAGTTTTCTCATATGCTGCCAGCAAGTGGAAAGCTCTGTTTTGCAAGCCAATGACAAGCTGTCTCTCCAATTCTCATTCATTTATTCACTCATTCAAAAAAATACTTAGTGAGCCCCTCTTATTCTCTACAGCCATCTAACACACTGCTCTAAGGCCCTGTTTTTGTCCTACGAAGGGTTAGTGACAGTGCTACCTCCAGGGCGTGCAGCAGTGAAAGGGGCCCTTGAGGAACCCACTCTTCTTGGGGAGCCTAACTTACCTACTGGGTCAGCGCATTAGAAGCAAGCAGGGCGGGATCTGTGTTCTGCAGCCAGTGGGCCCTGTTCATTTCTGCCCAGCACAGAACGCTGATTTCTCTTATTTTCTTTTTTAAGCTTATTTATCTATTTCTTCCATGGGTGGGGGAGGCAAGCCCCCGGGCCTTCCCACAGCAGTCTGGCCCTCGGTGTCAGCCTCTCTGGCACACTCGTGCCACCGTGAAGAGGGAGACCTCAGGACGTAAGCTGGGACCTGCCGCGCCGTCTCAGCCCCAAGGAGCACTGTGTTACCGCTGTGCCATGGGCTAGCCCAGGACGCCCATTTCTTTTTTCTTTTTCTTTTTCTTTTTTTTTTTTTTTTTTTTTTTGAGAGGTTTTTGCTATAGGGCGCATGCTTGCCAGACAGACAGAGAGAGACAGAGAGATAGAAAGCGAGAAATCACCCCCCAGGGGGGATGACCACACTGCAATCCCTTCTCCTCCATTCTCCTCTCGGGATCTTGGGCATGCACGCACACGCGCCCGGCGTGAGTTCAAGCCACCGGGTCCGGGACTTGAACCACGGTCGACCACGTGGGAGTCCAGCGACATAGCCATTACGCTAACTGCTGGTCCCAGGATGCCTATTTTTTAATGTCTGTATAGTCCATGCACTGCTGGGATCCCTGGTTGTGATAATACTTAAACCTTAGTAATAGTTCTCACAAAGCTCAGGCCTATTTTTTTCCTGGCCAGTCCCATGTGCCTTTCTTTCTTTTTCTTTTTTTTTTTTTTGTTAACTCTATTTATTCACTCATTTATTTACTTCAATTTGACCAGAGAGGGATAGAATGAGAGAGAGGGAAAGAGAGAGAGAGAGAGAGAGAGAGCGAGAGAGCGAGCCATCAGGTCAGGTTCGGGACTTGAACTGCAATCAGCCATGTGGGATTCCAGCACCCCTAACCACCAGGCCACCTGCTGGCCCCACAGGAAACACTGCTAGGCACTGCATCCCTGGGAGCACGTGAGCAAGCATCAGGCGTGACACATCGGCACCAGGACACATGCTTTGGATGCTCCCTCCATAGTGGCTGCAAGGCTCCTGGTCTCCAGGGTGAAACAACAGCTCTATTTCAAGCCTGCTACGTTTTGCAACCAAACCTAAACTGACTGAGAGAAGAGAGCTTGGTCTTCAATGACATTATCTGTCACTCATGGCTATAGAACTTCCGTATAGAATTGCCTCCTCCCCAGAATAGTTACTGTAGCCGCCTTCCTTTCCTAGAGAGATTGTATCCAACCAGACGTTTCTCTTCAGTGGTTAAATATTATATTAGCTCCCTTTTATAGAATGAAGAGAGCTGCCCTCTTGCTCCAAAGCAGGGCTTCATGTTCCTTGATGAAAAAAAATCACCTGGGCCACTTTTTAAAAAGGCAAAAATCTAACTTGGAACTCAGACCAATAAAACCAAGGAAGAAATTAAGTGCCCTAAGCATCCTTTGCCATCAGGGAATCTCAAGAAACTCTACCCCACTTAATCTCAAGAGCTCCTAGGAGACCAGGGGGCTTGTCCTTCCCTGCACAAAATGCTTCTCCCTAACACAGGTCACGGCCTGTTACCTCCAACTTCACTGACAAGGAGATGAGAAAGCAAGCAGGTGACCCCTCAGGTATCTTCCCACATACACTCTCAAGGAACAAGCCTAGAGATGACTTGCTACCCGGATGAGCTGCATTTTCTCCACTGAGCTAGGTCAGAGACGCAGGAAAACTGAATTTTCTCTTTAATCAGAACATTCATGATCGGTTAACCCAACATTCCTTTTAGGCTCTAACCCTCAAGTTAACAGTCAAAAATAGTCCCTGACATGAGAGAAGCTAAGCTCTGAAAATTGTTCTTGTAAATCTGTTTCTCATTTATCTTTAACTGCATCTATTTGCAATTAAGAGAAGAACGGCAACACTGAGAGAGTAAAGGAGAGAGACCATCTTCCTGTAAACAGCTCTTGAGTGAGAAACTGGAATGGCTTTTAGAACAGAAAGGTCAGGAAGTACTCTTGCCAAGTCACCTTGACTCAGCTGCTCCCGCCAAAAGACCCAACTTTGTCTACATGGTAAACAGCAATTAAAAAAAAGAAACTAACAAACCGAATTCAAAAGCACATGGAAAGGAGTATACATCATGACCAAGTAAAATTAACTCCTGGAATGCAAGGGTGGTTCCAACACACACAAAAAATTAATCTATGTAATGCACCACATTCACAGAATGAAGGAAAAGACACACACACACACACAGACACACACATGATCTTCAATTGATCTGTGTGAGTTGGGGAAGTTAAAAATCTATTGAACACTTACTATGGACCAGACACAATTCTAGACATTTAATATACAGGGTATCATTTCATAATATCTTTCTTTTTTTTTTTTTTTTTGGAGAGATTTTCGCTATAGGGCATGTGCGCTCACCAGACAGACAGAGAGAAACATTAGAGACAGAAAGCGAGAAATCACCCCCCCCCCCGGGGTGGGTGGTCACGCCGCAATCCCTTTCTCCTCCATTCTCCTCTCGGGATCTTGGGCACGCACGCACACACGCCTGGCTGAGTTTTAAGCCACCGGGTCCAGGACGCGAACCGCGGTCGACTACGTGGGAGTCCAGCGACATAGCCATTACGCTAACTGCTGGTTCCCCATAATATCTTTCTTAATATCATTTCTCTTTTTTTGAATAAACAGTTATTGACCTATGCAATTTGTAACATTAAAAAATTATTTATTTTACATTCATTTACTGTACATCATTACAGCATTAAAAAATGAGTTTTCCTCTCCAGAATATACTACATATTGGCTCAGTCAAGGAATATAATTTCCTAATACCATTAAGCTATTGCAACTCAACTCCAAACCCACCCTTCTTTACTCCTCTTTGAGAATTTGCAAAGTATACTTTTCCTTTGCCTGATGGCTCCACTTCAATTCTCCCAATAAGAGGTGCTAGAGGGAGACTGAAGAGTGAGAGGAATGAGAAGGCAGTTGCTGTTTTTCTGTTTTGCTTGCTATTATCAGCATCATTTCAGCAGCAGTCCCTCATTCTGGCAATAACAGTTAGTGCCACTGTACAACATGTTCCCCCAAATCGGCCTTGCTGTGCCCCTTCAGAGAAACCAGCATGAGCTATGGGGTTGTCAGAAATATGTCATGCATATTTTTGCATAGAAAAATATGTATGTCACGACTTTTCTGACAACCCCACGTGCTCCTTCCTTCATCCAAGTTCCTGAGACTTTACCCAGTTCTTCATCCAGTTTCTGTGACTCCAACACTAGCTGAGTGGCATTCTCTACTCAGAGGGCTGGGTTCCAGCTCCACACAGGCCTTCAGACTTCTACACTCTAATGTGCTCTCACTCTCTGCGTGTTACTCCCTCAGTCTAAATTTACTATCTTTGAGTTACCTTGGAGTAAGTGTTTGCTTTTTGCCTCTTTAATTCTCCCATGCCAATTTAACTAAATTCCGATTAAATTTTCTCTATGAAAAGAACTGGTATGGTTGCTTCATTAGTTCTCCAATACCAGTTTAACTATTTTCCTATATTAAATTCTCTCTATTGAAACAACTGGTATGATTTCCATTTCCCAACCTGGATCCTGACTGATAGGTATTATTAACGGTGGAGTTAGGAAGATTCTGAAGTCTGTCTGGTCATATTCTTGGCCTCAAATACAATGCTGAGATCTTTGTCAGTGAGAAATGGAATACTAATAGGTCATCGGAAAAGTCATGACATGTTTTTCTATGCAAAGATGCATCATGACTTTCCTGATGATCTAATAGTAACCCATGACATGAAGTGTCATGAAGCGTAATACAAATATCGCCTGCGGTAGGCTGTGATGGTAGGTAGCTCCTAGTGGGTAATAGTAAGGGTGCAATAAAAGGACTGTGGGCTGGGATTTTCAGTGCCCTAGAAGATCTACAAAAAGCAGAGGTAGAGGGCACATTAGAATGCAGAAGCTTGAAGACAGGCGTGTGTGGGGCTGGAACCCAGCTCTCTGAGTAGAGAATGCCACTCAGCTAGTGCTAGAGTCTCGAGAGCTTGAATGAAGAACCTCTGAGAAGGGCACATTATCTAGCTTGTGCTGGTTTCTCTGAAGGGGCACAGCGAGGTTGATTTGGAGGTACACACACTGTTCTAATTTTCTGGAATGACTATAGTTTATCACAAGCTCAGTCTTTACACTCAGTTTAAGCCATGGTCAGAGAACCAGAGACCTTCTCCAGCAGTCCTAAAAGATCTTACAGAGTCGACCTCACCAAAAATCAAACAAAATTTAAGTAAATCTCTTTATATCTCTATTCTATTGGTTCTGTTTTCTGGATCACCTAATACACGAGGATACTTAAGTGTCTACAGTAAATGGTGACATATGCAAGCATAGGTAGGAGAACCGGTGCAGACCTCTTGGAGGAAATTCGTGCTTCTTCCTGCAGGGAGTGAGTTGCAGTTTGGAGAACAGTCCAGGTTTTGTTACTGATGGAGACTAAATGTCTCACTATGGGACATTGACTGACCTGTGACCTGAGCTGCCCATCATGAACTGGGTATGTCTGACCCACAAAATTGTAAGTTTGGGCACGCACAGCAGCAATTCGTCATCAAGTGGAAATGGTATTTAAGAACTTCAGCACGAGGAGATTCATAATTTTTAGTACATGATCAGGTGGTTCAGATCCTGACACTGACTCCTGCTGCTCTGTAGTTTTCTCCTGCAATCCAAACCTATGATCTAATAGGGAGTTCCTTACAACTAATTAACTGAGGAGAAAATAAACTCAGGTCCGGTGTATACATGACTCTGCACAAGAGTGCACTGTTGCAGCTTTATAATAGCAGTTAGGGCTGCCCCTGAAAGAGGCTAGAAACAGGACGGGAGCAGAAATCCTAGTGGCCTAGATCCATTCCGCATGAGCAGAACAGACGTTAAAATGACCAGATCATTGATGTCCGTGTTTTTTGTTTTGTTTTGTTTGTTTTCTTTTCTTTTCTTTTTCTAGGTTTTGGTGTTGTGTTTGTTGCTATAGGATATGTGCACTTGCCAAGAGAGGCTGAGACAGACAGAGTGAGGAAAAGTGAGAAATCACCCCTGAAGGATATGGCTATGCCACAGTCCCTTATCTTTTACCCTCTTCTCAGAATTTAGGCATGCACACACTTCCAGTGTGATTCTCAAGCTACCAGGTCTGGGATTCAAACTATGATCGGCCATGTCGGAGTCAAGTGCCTTAACCACCATGCCACCTGCTGGCCCAATATTTGTGTGATGATAAATCATAAAGCTTAATCTTGGGGGTCTGGCAGGTGGTGTGGTGGTTAAAGGCACTGGTCTCCCACATGGTCGACCACAGTTCAAGTCCCAGACCTGGCAGCTTGCTTTCTCTTTGGGGGCCGACAGGTGGCATGATGGTTAAGGGTACTGGATTCCCACATAGCCGACCACAGTTCAAATCCTGGACTAGTGATTTACTTTGTCACTTTCTCTCTCTCTCTCTCACTCTCACTCTGTCCCTCTCTGATCAAAATTAAAAATAAATAAAGTAAAATAATTCCTATAAAAAAGTTTAATCTCAATCTCTCATGAATTGCTCAAGTATGGCTTTTTAGCACGTTGAAATAGATCTTTTAATAAGATCTCCCTCTTTGGTTTGACTGCCTCTTTTGACCTAAGTCTTTCTTCAGCATTGTCCCAAAAGAACTACCTCTTTCCAAGGCAATTGGGACACTGACTTTGTAGGAGACTCCAGGCAGTATTTTATTTACTGGATTGACTATGTTTTATAATTAGGGTGAACCTCACCTATTAATACTTAATATACCTATTTCCAGACTTTTTTTTTCTTGCACAAGCTTACACATTTTGTAAAAGTGGAGTCATCTGTTATTCTTGCCCAGCTGTGGAGGCGTAGCAGTAACAGAATGCTCTACCATGATGAAGCTGCATGAGAAGGTCCGGGGTTTGCCTCCCTCGTACATGCTGGGTGAGTGATCTGGGCTGGCTGAGAACTGGGGGTGGATCTTGGGGTGAAGACCCTGTTGGAGATGACTCTTTCTCTCTCTTCCCTTTCATAAGAAATCAATAAACTTATTTATTTATTTATTTATTTATTTATTTATTTATTCAGAGAGGTTTTTGCTATAGGGCATGCACGCTCACCAGAAAGACAAAGAGACACAGAGAGACAGAAAGCAAGGAATCACTCCCCAGGGGGGATGGGCAGGCCACAATCCCTTCTCCTCCATTCTCCTCTCGGAATCTTGGGCATGCACGCACACGCGCCCGGCATGAGTTTAAGCCACTGAGTCTGGGACTCAAACTGCGGTTGACTACATAGGAGTCCAGCGACATAGCCATTATGCCATCTGCTGGTCCCAATAAACTTTAAAAAAACAAAACAACAACAATAAAAATCTTTATTATTCTTTAACTATTTCTGCCTTTAAAGCTCATGTTGATTTTTCCCAAGTTCATACATTTTATTTTTGATATTCTATCAAGAATGATTAATAACATTAAAGCCATGAGTTTCTCAAATAAGAGACATAAAGATAAATAGATATCAAGAATTAAGCATATTTACTTTTCTACAGTAATGAATATCCATAATTTGAATAAGAACCTAGGTTACACATTTTTTTTGAGAGAGAGAGATTTTTGCTATAGGGCATGTGAGCTCACTGGAGAGACAGAGAGAAACAGAGAGCAAGAAATCATACCACCCCCCTCCAGGGGAGTTGCCCATACTGCAGTCCCTCCTCTTCCATTCTCCTCTTGAGGTTTTGGGCATGCATGTACAAGTACCATGAGTTTCAAGCCACTGGGCCTAGGATTCGAACCATGCTTGACCATATGAGAGTCCAGCCCTTTAACCATTATACCACCTGTGGGCCCAGGTTAGACAATTTAAAAAATCTTGTTAGTGCACCATTATGGAAAACATGGGAAAATAACCTTAAATTGGGCTGGGGAGAAAAAAGGGGCCTCAAAAATTTAGTGGGAAATAAATGGAATTTAAAGGTTTATTTTGGTGCCAAAAAATTGAAATCTAGGCATAACTTTTTCATAATGTGTATTTTCTATGAAATTTTTGAAGACCCCTTGTATAACTTGGTTCACCTCTTTTTTGAGGGTGAGGTAGCTTGGCAATGTCTACTAAAATTTTATATGCACATACAATTGAATTCAAGAAGATAAAATACCTTCTAGGAATATAATCTTATTTAAGTACTTTAGACAGTTACACACAAGAGTATTTTAGAAGAATAGATAATAACACTGCCTGAAATTACAAAGTTTAAGGGAGAAGACCTTAAATGTCCTTCTTTTAAAACTTTTTTTCATTTAGTATTTTATTTATTATTTCATTTCACCAGAGAGAGAGGGAGGGAAAGTGAGAAAGCAAGCTGCCGGGCCCAGGACTTGAGCCATGATCAGCCATGTGAGAATCCAGTGCCCTTAACCACCACACCACCTGCCGGCCCCTAAATGTCCTTCTATATGAACTCATTAAATATGATGGTAAATGATGGGATACTTTGTCAACTGCTAAGGAACAAGTCAAGCCTATTTGAACAGATATGGAATAATCTCTAAAATGTGGTGTTGATTAAAAAAAAAAATAGTGTGTTTCCCATGCTACCATTTTCAAAGGAATAGAAGTACATTTGTCATGTATATGCACAAAATATCACTCACAGGATATGCAATAAACTGAGAAAAAGAACCAAGAGGGCGTTCCAGTTATCTGCTGCTATGTAATAAACTATCCAAAACTTCATGGCTTAAAACAGTTCTGTGAGTGGGCTGAGTTTATCTGGGCTGTCAGCTGGGCTGACTTCAGCTGTGAGCAAAGCTGAACTAGATGCCCAGGATGGTTCACCTGTGCGGCCGATGGTTGATGCTAGACTCTGAGCTACAGTTGCCAACCAGAGCTCTGTCTTTCCATGTGGTTTCTTCCAACACTGGGACTGGGTTTCAAGAGGAAGTGTCCTGGGAACCAGCAGTTAGCGTAATGGCTATGTCGCTGGACTCCCACGTAGTCGACTGTGGTTCACGTCTCGGACCCAGTGGCTTAAAACTCACGCCAGGCACGTGTGCGTGCGTGCCCAAGATCCCGAGAGGAGAAAGGAGGAGAAGGGATTGCGGTGTGACCATCCCCCCTGGGGGGTGATTTCTCGCTTTCTGTCTCTCTGTCTCTCTCTGTCTGGCGAGCGCACGCGCCCTATAGCAAAAACCTCTCAAAAAAAAAAAAAAAAAAAAAAAAAGAGGAAGTGTCCTAAGAGCAAGTGCTCCAGGAGTTTCATAGCTCTTTCACTTCCTTCTGTGGCTGAAGCAACCCAGACACAAAGAGAAGGGATTGGATTCTTCCTCTGCATGGGAGGATGCCAATGCCATAGTAGAAGAACAGGTAGGATAGAAGATAATACTGTCTCTCTTTGCAAAATACAATCAACGACAGGGGAATATTTATACTTCACTGGTTAGCCTGTGGTACTGCTGGGATTTTTGTTCATGTGACCAGCCAAGTATATCACAAGACTTTAGATCAGCCATATTTATATGTTCATTCACTTGGGATGAACGTGATCCTTTTTAGCTGGCTAGTTTTTGATGTTTCCTTGGGGCACTGTCACAATCATATAGGTCAGGTTCTGAATTTTCCTCAATTTCTTGCATATTTTCACTGCTTTCAGTCTTACACATCAAACTTCCTGTTTTTAACCACCAATCTACATTCCTGGTTAAAAAAATCGTAATTCTGAAATTATTGCAGTTCAAGGGATGGACGAAGAATGACATTAAAATGACAAAAATAGGTTTTGGGGGTTATCAGAGAACTGCAGTGGGAAGTGAAACTAAGCACAATTATGTATTTCTGAACAAAACATTTGATGAGCACATTGTGGTGGAAAGTGACTTTGTAGAAGCTGTGTATGTGCACACATCTGATCCAATGCCTTTTTTAAAAGTTTGGTACAGTGGTAAGTTTATGTTTCAAAAATCTAGAGGCATAGTTATGATTATACTATAATCTGTTTTCACAGTATTGTGGGTTATATTCACTTTGACTACACATGAAATACCATCAGGTTCTCTGGTAACAGAACAGTAGCGAGTGTTTTAATTACTGTAGCACATAAAAAGTAAAATGAAATGAAACAAAACCATGAATTTGGATGACATGGAAAAACAGAAATTGGCTAGTTTTGCTTGCAAATATGTGTCAAAGCCCTTCAAGATTTTCAAAAGAGTCAAGATTTCCAAAAGAATGTCTTCCCACACGTTTGGTAAATATGGCGCCAAAGTGGCTTCCCTAGCACGCAGATTGAGGTGAAAGGTCAGTAGAGGTGATTAGGGGAGAAATGAGAGAAGCAGCAGGAAGGGACTGGATGTTCTTCTCAGCACTGTAGGGCCTGTCATGGCCACCATCACTCTGCAATCCTGAAATCATCAAATCAAGAAAGTTTTGGATACATGATTGTGTTTTTGAGGAATCTTGTCCATGTCTCAACTCTGCATTCAGGTTGATGTGAAAGAACACAGCATAGAATGCACAGTTCCAGGACCTGCTCGGAAATCCAAGAGCTAGACCTATCCTGGTGTTCTGCACAGGACAGGGTAATTCCTCTATGACATGCCTATTCATTAGGTCTTGCCTTGGTCCATTGTTTTGTGTAGTAAACAGAAATATCCAAACTGGGGTGATTTTATAAAGGAGAGAAATATAGTCACAGACTCACAATTCTGGTTGCTGGAAAGTCCAAAAGCCTAAGCCTGCAGGCTGACAGGAACACAGAGGATAGCAGTCACAGGCAGAGAGAGAATGATTCTCTCACAGTAACCAGCTCCTACTCACCTCTTGGGAACCAGCAGTTAGCATAATGGCTATGTCGCTGGACTCCCACGTAGTCGACCACGGTTTGCGTCCCGGACCTGGTGACTTAAAACTCACGCCGGGCGCGTGTGCATGCATGCCCAAGATCCCGAGAGGAGAATGGAGGAGAAGGGATTGCGGCGTGACCATCCCCCCTGGGGGGTGATTTCTCACTTTCTGTCTCTATGTCTCTCTCTCTCTGTCTGGCAAGCGCACGTGCCCTATAGCGAAAACCTCTCAAAAAAAAAAAAAAATAATAAGAACTCACCTCTTCTCACGAGATCTAAAACTCACTGAGTCTCACAAGGCACCTATTCATGTGAGTGTTGTTTCCATGATGTAATTACTATGAACCAATCATTGCTCATAGCCATCACTACCTCTCAACACCAAATTCCCAAACATGAAACTTTTGGGGGAAAACTATCATTCAAACCATAATAGGGCGAGAGCAATGAAAACAGCTGCATCTCTACTTAAAGGAATGTCAGGTGTTTATAAGACACTGTCTCAGTCCATTATTGCATTGCTGACAGATGCCTGAGACTGGAAGACTTATAAAGAAATAGAGGTTTATTGACTCACAATTCTGTCTGAAGTCTAAAAACATAAGACTGATATCAAGTTGACCTACAATAGGACCAACAGAAGCTGACAAGATGCCAGGTAGGTGCTGAGAGAGAGTGAGCTGCTGACAGTCCTCTCTTCTATAATGACAAACTCTCACAAGAGCTAACCCCTTCTCACAAGAGCTAGAACTCACTGCGTTCCTTACAATATCATTAATCTAATCATGAGAGTGTCACCTACATGATGCAATCACCATGATCCAATCAGCACCTCACTAAACTTCACCATCTCCTGACAGCAAATTCCAAAACATGAAGCTTTGGGGGACAAACCATAATCTAAACTATAACTATCAATTAGGGGGAATATTTAGGAGAACTCTCAGTAGTAGGGATAGTGCTTACGGCGAACTTGCTTTATTTGCTTGAATTGTGTCTGACTATGGCAGTAGACAGTTACATTCACCTTCACAACTAAAGGACAGGGTAGGGGACAGATGTTGGCACAGTAATAAAAATGCAGCACTCTGGGAATCAGCAGATGGTGTAATGGTTATGTTGCTGGACTCCCACATAGTTGATCACAGCTCGAGTCCCAGACCCAGCACCTTAAAACTCATGCCGGGCACATGTGCGTGCATGCCCAAGATGTGAGAGGAGAATGGAGGAGAGGGGGTTGTGGTGTGGCCACCACCCCCCCCCCCCTCCTGCGGATGATTACTCATTTTCTGTCTCTCTGGCAAGCACACACACCCTATAGCAAAAAGCTCTCAAAAAAAAAAAAAAAAAAAAAAAAAAAAAAAAAAAAAAAAAAAAAAAAAAAAAAAAGAGGAAACAAATGCAGTACTCTGAGACTGACTCAGGTAAGAGGTTCTGGGTTCCAGTCCAGAGACTCCCCTGAGTACACTGGGTGCACATGGATGGACAATGCAGGGCTGGCCAAGGCTTGGAGTGGATCTTGGTGTCAGAACTTTGTTGAGGATGCCTATCTCTTAGTGTCTGTTTCTCTGTGTCTCTCACTCATGGAAGAAATAAAAATGAACTTTAAAAAAATACATCCTGTGGGCAGCAGGTGGCATGGTAGTGAAGGCACTGGATTCCCACATGGCTGACAGTGGTCTGAGTCCTGAACCTAGTAGCTTGAAAATCATGCCAGGCACATGTGTGTGCATGCCCAAAACTCATGGAGGAGAATAGAGGAGAAGAGATTGCAGCATGGCCATCCCCCAAGGGGTGATTTCTCACTTTCTCTCTATAAGCACACACCCTATGGCAAAAATCTGGGGGGAAAAAAAGCATCCATTAAAAAATGCATTTTTAATGTATTAAAAGAAAAAGACAGGGTGGTTGAATCATGGCTTTACTATCATAGCTATACTTTGGTCATGAGGAAAATCTAACTACCCCCTCATATTTCAGATTTTTCTTTGGCTCAAGAACCCCAAGAATGTCAGGGTGGGGTCGGCACTGCAGGGCGTCTATGTGCTTAACCATCTCCTGTTTGGGCTTCCCAATATCTGGGAGGGCAGTGCTTCCGCTTTACAGATGATTAATCTCGAACAGGAAAGCATGCCATTTGATTTAGCAGTGCAGGAGGACAATCTGTTTTCCTAAACTGTTTTTAAACTGCTCTTCCATGAAGGGCATGTGCTTGCTGACAGGTGATCTGTCTGCATTCTGGAGCCAGGCTGCTGTCTGCTGAGGGTCAGTTGGGCAGGCAGGGTGTTCTGAAGGCCTTTAGACTTTTTCTGCCACTGCACTGAACACTACCTTGATGGGGCTGGAATTCAGGTCACAGCCACTGCTGTTCCCAGCAAATGATAAGATGAGCCTCCCTAGAGCCCCGCTCTTAGTTTGAGGATCTTCTGAATGGGGTAGGTGTGTGTGGGATAGTAGCTTGCTTCTGACCTCAGGAATTTACCTACTTGTGTATTCGTTTTCTACTGCAGCATAACCGCACACTTAGCAGCTTAAAATTAGGCACAGGTAAGAGCCCACAATTCTGCAGGTTAGTCTGCCTTTGCTGTCTGGAAGTTCAGGAAAGAGTTCATTTCTAAACTCCTGCAGGCTGTTGGCAGGATTCAGTCCTATGCAATGTTCAGGTCCTGATTCCTGAACAGAGGTCACTTTCAGCTTCCAGCAGCCACTCACATTCTTCCCACGTGGTCCTCTCCACCTTCAAAACAGCAACAGCACTTTCAGTACTTCTCAAGCTTCACATCTCTCTCACTTTCCCTTTGGCCTTACTTCTGCCATGATGGCTCTAGAAAGTTCTCTGACTTCAAGGACGCATATGATTAATTTAGGACTCCTTAACTAAGGTAGTAGCCAAATAGTTATGTGCCGTATAACACATCATCACTGGAATGATTGCCTCATATACTTACAGGTCCTGAGGGATGGGGGCAGGGAGTCTTTTTAGGAGGAGGGATTTTTAGAACACTGCCCCTCACATTCTGGTCCTGTTTGTGGGAGCCAAGACTCTGGTACGAGAACTCCCACTGGACGTGTGCCTAGGCTTTGTCGACACTGCCGAGAAAGTGGAAGTGCCTGCACTGCAGTGGGTCTGATGGCCCTTAGTGTGTCCAATTTGCTCTGATATCATGGTTCTCCAAGTGGGGTCCTGGGACTAACAGAATCATCTCACCTGGGAACTGGTTAGAAATACACATCTGGGGTCACCCCAGGCCTACTGCATTGGAAGTCCAGGAGCTGGTGGGGCCCAGATACCTAGGTTTTTACCAGTCCTCCAGGTAACTCTGATGCTCACTCAAGTTTGATAATTACCTCTCTAAGACGAGTCCCCAGTTTTCTTTTTTTATCCTTTAAATCAAAAGTAGGGGGAGGGATAAGATAGGTAGTGTAATATGATTTCCATTCCTAAAGACTGTGGTGTGGATATTGTAAAACTGCCTACACTGTAGGAGGGGACGTCATAAAGTTCATGGAAAATGCATATTAAGAAGAAAGAAAAAAACTGTGAACTTCCAGATGTTTTTGCACGAAAAATAAACTTGTACTTTAATTCTATTTTTCCACGAACTTCCTGAAGTCCCCTAGTATAAAACAAAGAGTGCCTGTGCACATTGTTTTGTGTGTGTGTGTGAGAGAGAGAGAGGGAGAGAGACAGCTTGCACACGTGTAGTGGCTAAGAGCACAGGCTCAATAGACCAATTCTGGCTTCACCAATTACTAGCTGCGTAACTGGGTCAGTGGCTTAACCTCTGAGCCTTGGTCTCCTCCTTGATGAATAATAGCACCTACCTCCTAAGATTATGAAGGCCACATGAGATGATACAGAGGACATTTCACACACTAAGCTCAAGGACTATCAGCGGTAGTTATTTTATCCTGCGACGTTTCCTGAAACTTTCTCTTTGGGTAGTTGGGGAGCGGGGTCCACAAGGCTGCAGCATCCAAGCCCTACCTCCCAGGCCCCACAGGCCTCCTTATGAGGCATTGCCTAGGCATTAGCTGCTCCTGGGCCTGAGGACAAATGCGAACCTTCTCTGATTCTTAGACTCAGCTTCAGTCCTCTCGTTGCGAAAGAAGACATTTTGGTAAGGTGTGTACATAATCCCGAAGCTGCGTTACTCCCTTCCTCTGGGAAGCTCATAAAACACAGAGCCCAACACACACATCTAAGCACTGAATCAGCCAAGATGTGGAGGGCGAAGGTGGAAAACTCTGGGACCTTTGCTGTGCGTTCTGTTTTTATATGCTGGAGGACAGTGCATGCAACGGGGGAGAGAGAGAGAGAGAGAGAGAGAGAGAGAGAGAGAGAGAGAGAGAGAGAGAGAGAGAGAGAAATGGAAGGGAGGGGAGGGAAAAAAGAAAAAGAAAGGAGAGGAGAGGAAGCGAGGAGAGGAGAGGAGGCCTCCCTTTCTATGGGGCTTGGTCACACCGCAATACTTTTTCCTCCAATTCTCCATCCCACCAGGATCCTCTGTACCTACCCCAGCGTCTGGAGTGTGCCAGGGCTGGGCCTTGAATCCTGGTTGGTATGAGGGATCCAGCTTTCTTTGTACAGCACTTAACACTTGCGCTGCAGGGCTGGCCCCTGCTGAGTGTTCTCGTTTGCTATTTTTGGTCTCTGTATTTTATTCTTGTTTTTGTTCCTTTTGCATCTTCAAAGGAACAGAAATAGTTACAGCCTCAGACTCAAGATGTGCCTTTGTATGGTTTAGGTGAGGAAGCCTGTCACTCTGGGAAACAAAAAGCGCCCCCAACCCAATCTACCCTACCCTGACTTCTCAGATCTCACTGGCAAGCTCTGAGAGATCTCGCGAGAGCTCCTGAGAGGCCTGAATGAAGATAAAGACCCTGTTGAGCCAAAACATGGGAGAGAAAAGAAAAGCCTATTTGAGCGTGGCCTCTTTCTTCTCCAGGGAGCCTTGTTCTCAGCCTGCAAGTGCCTGTCTGCAGCCTGGCATGGGAGGGAAGGCAGAGGCCAGCGGCATGAATCACTGGTGCCCAAATGGAATCCATTCTCCCAGGCGGAGGTGGGTAGTGGCACGAGGGGCTGGTCCCGCAGCCGCTCCCTACCCACAGCTCTGTTCCCAGGCTCCACATGGCTCTGTTAGCCTCCATGCCACCAAGAGAGCTGCGCCTTGCAGCTCTGTGAACAGCCACAGAGCTCCCTAGGCAGGACGCAGGCCACGTCTCCTGCACCATCTCTGGGCCACATATACTGGCCGCCTGGGGGAGAGGAAAGACCTCGTAGAGATCTAGATATGAGGTCAATCTCTGACTAAGGTCTTAAATGGCCACCGTACTTTTCTGGCGATTTCAGACGAAATATGAGCAAGATCCAGGGCCCTCTTCCTGCCTCCCCTCCAAGAATATCTTACCTTCCAGCTTCACGAAAGAGGCAAGTTCCTCCAGGAGGAGCACACAGGCGGCAGACCTAGTAGGCTTTTGAAAGGTTTCCGAGTTCAGAGGGTCCAAGGCACTAAGATGCATTCCGGACTGCCCTGGGCACCCAGTTCTTTTATTTATTCCCCTTTAATGTCCTCTACATATCAATCCATTTGATTCCCTCATGCGGACCAATGTACAACATGGAGTAATCCTTTTATGACCTCTCAGTAACTCTAGAAAGCCTACCAGTAATTTATTTTTTAAAAAATTCATTTATTCAAAAACAAGAGAGAGATGGAGAGAAAGGGGGACAGAGACGGGACCTCTGAAAAAGTTTTGATGCTGTGATCAACCCGCAGCTTCAGCCAGCCCTGGATCACAGACACACGCAAGCTTGGCATACTTGAGGTCTCTGGGCAGGAACCCAGAACCCTCCTATGTGGGTCAGCCTTGTGAAGAGTCATGTCCTACTGCGGTACCACAGTCTGGCCCTTCCACCAATAATTTGATTCAAGCTAGCAGGAACCCTAATTAACAGAGCAGGAACCCTGGTTAACAATACTCATGAAATGCCATTATGAAAGAAGTCTTAAAGACCAGTGGCCAGCACCATGGAAATATTTTTTAGGATTACTTTTATTTATTTATTTGATGAAAGGGAGAGGAGAGAGAGAGAGAAAGTGAGAAAGCAAGCCGCCAGTTCCAGGACTTGAACCATAGTTTGCCATGTGGGAGTCCAGTGCTCTTAACCACCATGCCACCTGCCAGCCCCAAGATATTTTCAAAATGGTGCACAGTCAAAATTTTAGGAATGGAAGGAATGCATAGTATAATGTATTTAACTTAAAAATACATGCACAAAATGATACCCATATCCTATAAAGCCACATGTGTATTCCAGGATAAAAATCTATCACATTGGGACCAGCAGAGAGAGTAATGATTACATCACTGGACTCCTACACAGTCAGTTGCAGTTCAAGTCTGGTAGCTTAAAACTCACACCAGGTGTGTGTACATGTGTGCCCAAGATCCCGAGAGGAGAATGGAAGAGAAGAAACTGTGGCGTGGCCATCACCCTGGGGGGTAATTTCTCTCTTTCTGTCTCTCTGGTGAGTACATGTGCTCCATAGCAAAAACCTCTCCCCCCCAAAAAAAAACCAAATCCGTAACAGTGATCTAGTTGCCAACCAGGGAGAAAGGAATTAGTGCTGAGTATAGAGAAAGAAGAAAGGACAGGAAGGGAGGAAAACGGGAGAGAAAAGGGGGAGAGGGAAGAATTTAATAATGATAATAGCAGACTGTGTCTTCCAGAAGAAAAGTTAAAAAGGAAGTAAGCTCTAGTCTAATCCTTTCATTTTATTTTATTTTATTTTTGAGAGGTTTTTGCCATAGGGCGTGTGTACTCGCCTGACAGACAGAGAGAGACATAGAGACAGAAAGCAAGAAATCACCCCCCGGGGGGATGGCCCCGCCGCAATCCCTTCTCCTCCATTCTCCTCTCGGGCTCTTGGGCATGCATGCACACATGCCCGGCATGAGTTTTAAGCCACCAGGTCTGGGACTCGAACCGCAGTCGACTACGTGGGAGTCCAACGACATAGCTACTACTCTAAATGCTGGTCCCCAATCCTTTCATTTTAGAGATGGAGAAACAGAGGCTCAGAAAGATGAGATATGTGGCTCTGGGATTTTACTGCCACTCAGTGCGGAAACCTGGCAACTGACTCCTAGTTCACTGCGCTTCCTATTACATCAAACTGCGGCACGTGTGCCTGTAATACCTGCATTCCTTCCCCGCTAATGAGTAATTCCTGTAAGTATGGCTTTAACTAGAGCAGTTGATCATTGCCGGCCCAACTCAGATTCTCCCCTCAGAGAAGCTGCCCATCCCTGCTGAAGGACAGAGGCCTTGCTGGGCACCAGGAGACTGGGCTCACCTTCTCCTGACAGGCCTGAGGTGAGCATCTGGTACAAGGGCAGGAGGTGGATGAGTATGTTTGCCAAGGACTGAGTGTCCTAGGATGCAATAATTTTGTTATGAAAACCGGAAAAGTCCTGAGCCAACCAGGATAAGAGGGTGACCCTTGCAGTGTAACCAGGTTTAAAAATACAGCAGAGTGGGACCAGCAGTTAGCGTAATGGCTATGTCGCTGGACTCCCACGTAGTCGACTGCGGTTCGAGTCCTGGACCTGGTGGCTTAAACTCATGCCGGGTGCGTGTGCGTGCCCAAGATCCCGAGAGGAGAATGGAGGAGAAGGGATTGCGGCGTGGCCATCCCCCCTGGGGGGTGATTTCCTGCTTTCTGTCTCTCTGTCTCTGTGTATCTGGCGAGCGCACGCTCCCTATAGCAAAAACCTCTCAAAAAAAAAAAAAAAAAAAATACAGCAGAGTCTGGCTCCACAACACAGTGGTAATGTGCCACTTAAGAGAAGCTGGATCCTACAGAGAGACCATGGTTCGAATCCCTGGCCCACTTGCCCTGAGATATTCCAGGCACATATATGAGTGCTCAAGATCCAATGGACCAGAGTACTGGAGGAACGGTACTGTGGCATGACCAGACCCTACGTGGTATATTTCTGTCCCTGCCTCCCTCTCTGTCTCTCACACACATGCACTCTACTGTGAATAAAGAAAAAAAAAAAACAGATATAGCATGGATATTCAGATTTCTAGTTAGAAACAGGGAAACTAGGGGCAGCAGGTGGCATGGTGGTTAAGGCACAGGACTCCCACATGGCTGACTATAGTTTGAGTCCCAGATCTGGTGGCTTGCTTTCTCATTTTTTATCTCTCTCTGGAGAGCACATGTGCCATACAGAAAACTTAAAATAATAATAAGTAAGTAAAATAAATAATTTAAAGAAGAAGATTTTTAAAAATAGATAAACAGGGAAACTAATAGATTAAGGCTGTTGGCTAAAATAGAAGTGCCATGGTGTAAAACAAGGAAAAAGAGAGGCAAGGAGCTGCCCTAAAGAGCAGAAGCTTTAAGTAAAAGACATTGGTTGGGGGCCAGCAGATGGTGTGGTGGCTAAAGCACTGAATTCCCACATGGCTGACCGTAGATTGAGTCCTGGACCACGCAGCTTGAATATCACAACAAATAAATTAATAAATAAATTAATTAATAATAATAATTAAAAAGACAGTAGTTGATCACCAGAAGAAGAAAAGGCCTATCTTTGTTGAGGGAAAAGCAGAGACCTGCCCCCAAAGAATGTTCAGGCAGCTGACAGAATAAATCCCTCAGATCAGTCTTGGCCCAGCCCTGAGCTGCAGTATCGCCCGTCCTTTACGGTTTCCCCACGCACACCTTACGATAAACCCCTTTTATCTAGAGCTGCCCTCGTTGGCCTCCTTGAGACCAAATGAGTCTGACGAGCATGATTACATTATAGGAAAATTGGTTTTCAGTAACTTCTTCCTTAAAAACCACCACTGCCAATTTCAGAACCTTGCAGAGACTTTCCAGATGCTTCTGTTTGCTGTTGCCGCCATGCTGCTTTCCTTGCCAAGGAGACGATTACAGCACAGACTCTCCTCCGCAGTAAAGCTAGTTCTCTCCAGTTCAATACTTATTTTCTGTATTAAAAAGAAATTAACCCGACACAATTAGAAATTTCAAGTTGGAGAACCTGAGAGTGACCCTTACCGATTGCCACCTTACATTTTCCAGAGTGCGTAGGGCTCTTTTTCAGCCAAAACTGCTGCAAGCAGATTGCTTTTTCAAAGACGGCTGAGACAATGTTTTCCATCTCACATTCTTTTCAGACTTTGTTACTTTGACACTGCTCTCATTAAGAGGAGGGATCTGTGTCCCCTGCCCTTGAAACTGGTGGGCTTTTGTGTCTGTCTAAGATGTGGTGGAAGCAACATTACAGGGCTCCGAGGCTAAGTCATAAAACACAGCTTCCACGCTGTTCACTGGAACACTCATTTTGGAAGCATTTAGTCATCTGTCATGTAAGCTGTCTGACTCCCTAGGGATGGCCATGCTGTGAGGAAGCCCAAAGTGTCCATTATGGAGAAACCACACTGAGAGATTCTGAGACTCCATGCTGAGAGAGAAGCCTGGCCAGGTCCTGGCTGCTTCAGCCCCCTTCTCTTCTAGCTTCAGCCAGCATCTGATGACAGTTGTATTAGAGACTTTATGTTAGTTTGTTTTTCTGTTGCTATAACTGAATACCACAGACTGAGTAATTTATGAAAAATAAAGGTTTATTCAGCTCATGGTTCTGGAGATTCAAGATTAAGGGGCCATATCTGGTAAGGGCTTTTTGTTGGTGGAGACTCTGCACAGTCCCAAGGCATTGCAGAGCATCTTATGGTCAGAGGGCAAGAGCTTATGTCTGCTGTGATCTCTCTTGCTCTCTCTCTTTTTTAAGAGAGAGATTTTTCCTATAAGGCATGTGTACTCACCAGAGAAACAGAAAGCAAGAAATCACTTCCGGGGGGATGGCCATGCCACAATCCCTTCTTCTCCATTGCCCTCTCAGGATTTTGGGATGCACATACATGCACCTGGCATGAGTTTTAAGTTACTGAGTCCTGGACATGAACCACAGTCGACAACATGGAAGTCCAGAGATGTAACAATTATGCCATCAGCTGGTCCCTCTCACTCTTTTTTTTAGAAAGCTAGCAATATCGAATCATGGGGGCCCCACCCTGATGGCCTTATTTAGTCCTAACTACCTGCCAAAAACCCACCTCTTAATTCCATAGTCACATTAAGTTTCCACCCTATTAATACCATCACAATAGCAACCAAATTTCAACATGTGATGTTAAGGGGACACATTCAAACCACAGTAGACCTTTAGCTGGAAGTAAAGAATCAAGTCCTTTTTAAATTTTGGACCCATAAATCCATAGTTTGAGAGATAATTTAATTATTTTGGTTGTGTTAAGCTACTAAATTTGGGATTTATATACACACAATATCAGGACCAACTGGCTTTAATGAAGTGATAAGACCTATAACTTGATCTCTCTTCAGAACAACATCTGTAGCAGCAGGAGCAGAAAGCCTGCTAAGTGCAGTTGACAACTCACACCAAACTAGAAACAGAACTCCATATATACATAAAAGGCATATTAAGGAAAGGCCAATATCTTTTTTTTTTTTTTGAGAGGTTTTTGCTATAGGATACATGCGCTCGCCAGAAAGACACACAGAGATAGAGAGACAGAAAACGAGAAATCACACCCCAGGGGGTATGGCCATGCCGTAATCCCTTCTCTTCGATTCTCTTCTTGGGATCTTGGGCACGCATGCATACATGCCCAACATAAGTTTAAGCCACCGGGTCCGGGACTTGAACCTCAGTCGACTACATGGGAGTCCACTGACATAGCCATTACGCCATCTACTGGTCCTGAAAAGCCAATATCTTAACAATAATTTTTTTTATACCAAATGATTAACAAAAATATCCTTTTGTATGTACAGGAGTTTCAAGTAAGGTAAAGAAAATAATTTTTATTTGCAAAACTTGAGCTCTATGTCAGCTTGAAATGGCTAGGGGCTGCTTTGGGTGTGCATAGAACCTCCTGAGAGAGAAGGCCTCCATTAGCCAGGGGCAATTGTAGAGACTGAGAAGTGCTATGAGCCCTTAGGCGCCAACATTTACAGTTAGCTTGAATACAAGTTCCTGGGTTTGGTAACAGAAATCTGGCCTGGGCTAATTGCACCTCATACAAGAGCCTTTCAGTCCATCTAGAGTTCAACTTTTAAACTCAACCTTTGAGGAATGTATTAGCACATGCTAACTTGTCACGCATGGCCCCATCAGCAATTTAAACGTCTGTGCATTGTATCTTCTAGACACCTAGAACCCCAGTTAGCCAGCTTTGACATTGGCAGATGCAGAGAGGCCATAGAGGCCATAGACAGATACAAGACACCGCAAATGGGCACAAGAACAGTGGATTTTGAGGATAGGGGTTTTGAGGGGGCACGAGGGCTCACATTTTCCCCATAGCAGGAAATTTAAAGTTTTAGCTGGGCACAGAATTTCTGGGTAAAGAATAATTGAATCTCAGGACCAGCAGTTAGCGTAATGGCTATGTTACTGAACTCCCATGTAGCCAACCACGGTTCGAGTCCCAGACTCAGTGACTTAAACTCATGCCAGGCACATGTGCGTGTGTGCCCAAGAGCCCAAGAGGAGAATGGAGAAGGGATTGTGGTGTGGCCATTCCCCGGGGCGGGGGAGGGGTTGATTTCTCGCTTTCTAGCTCATTCTCTCTGTCTTTCTGGCGAGTGCACGCGCCCTATAGCAAAAACCTCTCCAAAAATAAATAGAATAATTGAATCTCAATCTCTGTTCCAGCAAAGTATGGCCATATGACTAATTTCTGGCAAACAGGATGGGCGTGGAAGTGATGTACGCTGCTTCTGGGTCATTCCCATAAAACACATGGACACGGTTCTGGAGATGGATGCTGATGATGGTGGCACACTGACGTGAATGTACTTAATGCTGTTGTTGAACTTTCCACTGAAAAATGGCTAAAATGATGAATTTTATGTTGTGCATATTTTATCACTATAAAAAGAAAGAAAGAAGTAAAAAAGTGAAAAGAAATGGAGCCTCTCTGGCTCTTCTTCCCCAACCCCCACAAGGCTGCAGGGCAAATATGACAGTGAGAGCTACCGCAGCTGTCAAAGACAGGGCAATGGAAGTTGCATGGCAAGGATGGTGATGCCGCAGTATATATAGCTCTGGTCTCTGTTTTCTGGTCCCTGGACTCCACAGGAACACCTGGAGACAAGCAGAACCACCACTTCATCCCTTAGCTGAGCTGCCTACTTCCAGACTGTTTGGGAGCAAAAAAAGAAACACCTCTTTCACAAAATGACCAATCTGAGTCTCTGTTGTAGTAGCTTAGATTGAATCTTTTTTTTTTTTTAAGAGACATTTTTGCCATAGTGCGTGTGCACTCACTGGACAAATAGAGAGACAGAAAGTGAGAGATTACCCCCCCAGGGGGGATGGTCATGCCACAATCCCCTCTCTTCCATTCTCCTCCTGGGATTTTGAGCACACATGCACACACACTCAGTGTGAGTTTCAAGCCACCAGGTCCAAGACTCAAACTGCAATCAATCTCTTGGGAGTCCAGCCACATAACCACCACACTGTCTGCTGGTCCGTTCTTTCTTCTCTCTCTTTCTTTCTTTCTTTCTTTCTTTCTTTCTTTCTTTCTCTCTTTCTTTCTTTTTCTTTCTTTCTTTCTCTTTCTTTTAAAGAGAGAGTGAATCTTTTTTTTAAGGTTGCAACCTTTTATTGATATATAATATACACAGAGGAAAGTATACAAATTTTAAATAGATGATGGAACTATTTTCACAAATTTAACACACCTAAGTAACCAGCACCCAGATCAAAACACAGAATACTACCAAATGACAGAACCTCTGAAATCCTTTTACCTACTAACCCCTCCCACCAAAGAAAACCGCTTTCTTTAGTTCTAATACTATATATTAGTTTTGTCCTCTTTTGATCTTTATATAAGTAGGATCATTCCATATGTACTGGGTTTATTTCATTCACCATTAAGCTTATGAAATTCATCCACATCATACAGAGAGTGTTATTTTGTTTATTCTCTTTCCTATACTGTATAATATTTCACTATATGAATTTACCACAAACTATTAATCCATTTTGTTGCAGATGGACATTTGAATTATTTCTAACAGGGCTATTATTACAAGTAATAAACGTTCTTCAGTGTTCTTCTTTTCCTTCTCATTGACATATAGATTTTGTCCTGATGTGATTATTATGTCGAGAGGTTGAATCTTAAGTAGAAACATGAGGTTAAAGGACTGATCATTTCTCATTCTAAGATAGTATGCTTTCATGGGTGGCAGGAAGAGATTGTGGTTACTTCTCTTCTCTCCACCTCCTCTTCGCCTCACCACTGGTGGGAAGGAATTCCAGTCGAACGAATGACACTTGAAGGTTGAGCAGTACTGGTGAGAGGTGCTCATCACGGAAAAGGGAGCAGTACTGGTGAGAGGTGCTCATTTCTCTGTGGGCATGCTTCTGTGTAGAGGAACTACTAGATGTATGAGTCTTAATGGCCCTTTGGGTAGTACCAGTCAACTGCTTGGAATCTGGACCCTAGGGAGCTGGCAGAGAAGAGGCAAAGGAAAGAGGGAAAAGACCAGGAGAAGGGAAAGCTCCTGGAAACTATCGGAGATAACCTCTAGATGGACTGGTAGTAGGTGCCATTGGCCAGGCCCAGATTTCTTTTACCAAGTGTTCTAGTTACTGTGAACATTGGCTGTTAAAGGCTCACAACTCTTTCTAATCTGGAGGATTTCCCCTGGCCAATGAAAACCTTCTTTCCCAGGAGGTCATGCCCATCCTGAAAGGAGCTCCAGTAATGTCAAGCTGACATGGAGATACAAAATCCCGCCTCCTTGCTTCAGAGAGAACCAACTCAGTGGCACAATTCATGCTGGGTAGGATCAGGCTGAAGCTGGTCTCAGCTGAATCCACATCCTTGCTTGGCATTTTCTCCTTGCTCTTCTCTTTTCCTCACCCTTTTCTACTGAGAGCACTTCCTCAATATATCACATGCACAAGGATTTCCCCTGCCCCCAGTCTAAGGAAGTTTCTATGCACCCTAATCTAAGACAGACTTTTTCTGGAGAAAGTAGATAAGAACTGGCCACTATCCATTGAAATCTCTGAGTGATATGACTGGCTGCTGGAAAGAGTGTGTTCTTTCTAGTAATGTGCCCTCCTGGAATTGGCCTCCAGGCCCCAGTGCATAGTGAATGGGTTAACTCTCCTTCATTCACTCAGTTTTTCATTTAATAACATTTATTGACCACCCATTGTCCTAGTTTATTATTGCATTACTAACAGAAATACCTGAGACTGGGTAATTTATAAAGAAAATAAAGGTTCATTTACAAAACTCATAATTCTGGTGACTGGGAAATCCAAAGGCATGACAAAATGGCAGAAGGCAGAACTTTTAGCTGAGCAGAGCATGATCTATATCCATGCAGCCTCTGCATGCCTCATTTCCTCTCCGTCCGTACATTAGAACTCAATCATGGGAGCTCTGCCCTTCAGGACTTTATCACACCCAAAGACTCGATCCTGGGACCACCACAAAGAAATTAATTTTTCATTTAACATTATTATAATATAATCAAGCACCAATCTATCATTTTTAGGGGACTATCAAATTTAAAAAGTGAGCATTGGGGAACAAAGCATTATCCAAACCATAACACCCATGATAGTCATAGAGTGTTGAGTAAGACCTGAGTCCTACAGTCAAGGAGTTTTCATTGTAGTATAGAGGATTTGCATGGAGCTACAACTGTGCTTGCTCCAAGATAGACTGAAATACAAACTATGACAAAATTAAACATGCTACTTTCAGAGCATAGAGAAAAGAGTTACTGATTTGACTGAGGGGATCAGGAAAGAAGGGTTCATGGAGAGGTAGCCCTTGAACAGAGCCTAGAAAGCTGGCAACATTTTGGTAGCTAGAGGGTAAAGGGCAGGATATCCAGCAAAGTGTGTGGCCTGAGAAGCCACACATCCCTGGGAATGCACATGTGTGCACTGTCATACCTAAGAATCGTTATCTCCGTACAGTAAATGCACTTATTTCCATTTCATTCATTGTGTTGATTTTGTTTCAGGTTTAACTCTCAGAAGGCAATATTATGTCCCTTATTTGTGGACTTTTCCAAGGAAGCTCTATTATAGCTCCAAATATGGGTGAGGATTCCTTATCCAAAATGCTTGGGACTAGAAATATTTTGGATTCTGGATTTTTAAAAAATTTTGGAATACTTACAAATACATAACATGAGATATCCTGGGGATGGGACCCAGTCTAAATGTGAAATACATTCATGTTTGATATATACCTTTTCCACATATCCTGACGGTAACTTTAGGCAATATTTTTGTATTGTAGTGTTTGACTGCAACTGCTTATGTGAAGTATGGTGTGGAATTTTCCACTTGTGGCTTCATTTTGGTGCTTAAAAGTTTCCAATTTGGGAGCATTTCAGATTTCAGGTTAGGGGTTGATAACGAAGCTATTAAGTGTTAACTACGGCAGCCACTACAGGGACTTGCTAGTAGCAAATGACCACAGGAGTGGCAAGAGTTTCACTGACCTCTGTAGCCTTAAGTCAGCATCATCTTCACTCAAGAAAAACCATAATCTAGAGTCTATTTAAAAGCACCTTCTTCTGGGTAATTGCTACCTGTGAACCTCAAACCTATGTAGCTTGGATATATGGTTTAGAGTGTGTTGGCCACACCTCCTCGACACAGACTCACTGCCACAAACTGCTTCACAGCCTTCATGTGTCACTAGCCGTTCACAGGGATAGAGCCTCTCTCTTCTCTTAATCATTTTTAATATCTGTATGGACACTAATATGAAGTCTTGCATATATGAGGTCATTAAATGTTTATAAAACAAACCTTGCTCCACCTGTTTTGCTGGTCTCTTCTCAAGAAACGATCCAAGTCAAATGAGAAACATATTTTTAAAGCAGATGTATAGACCAAAATATATTGACTTGGCTGTAACACCTACAGGCTATGTGACTTATCCTTGGAGATGGAGAAAAGCATCAGCAATAAACTGAAAAGATCCTATGAGGGTATTATCCTCTGGAAGTCAATGATTCACTCAGAGGGACATTGAATCTGTTTTGCCCCAGAGGGGATCTATGTCCTTAACTATCCTTCTCTCTTGGAGTGTCATAATGTTTTCATCTATGTACCTTTCTCTGCCTTACTACTTTTTCTATGTTTTTAAAATAAATGCATTTTAAAATTATTTATCCAATTGGATGTGTGCAAGAGAGAGAGAGAGAGAGAGAGAGAGACCCTCCAAAGGGTCATGTCCTGTGGTCTCTTCCAACTAACTCCTCATGATTTTAGGCACCTGCCCTGAGTGTTTTTAGATTGACTGGAGATCTGAACAATGGTCAGGCATGTGGCTTCCAGCACTGAGTTCAGCATACTACTGACTAGGCGGCTTAGAATTGGCCATTTTTCCTCATGTCTTTTTTTTTTTTTTAAAGAATTACTTAATTTTATTTATTATTATTTTAATTTGCTATAAGACATGTATGCTCACCAGAGGGAAAGAGAGAGAGAATAAAAGCGAGAACACAAACTATCAGATCCAAGACTCAAATCATGGTTGGCCATGTGGGAGTCCAGTGGCTTAACCACCAGCACACCACCTGTTGGCCCCTCCTCATGTCTTTTGATCACTCCATAGCTTCACTTTGCTCATCATCTCAAGACTATCCAGTCCTCTTTTCCAGTTGGGACCATGGAGGGCATTCAAAATAAGAAAAAGAAAGTTCCTGCTGCGGTAGAAACCAAGAAAAAGGCTCCTGCTGTGGTGGAAGCCACCAAGAAAAAAGTTCCTGCCATGCCAGAAACCCTTAAGAAAAAGTGAAGGAATTTTGTGGCGCTGAAGATCAAGCACCTGAGAAAAAAGTTTTCTCAAAAGATGCTTCAAGGGAACCAGCAGTTAGCGTAATGGCTATGTCGCTGGACTCCCACGTAGTCGACCGCGGTTCATGTCCCGGACCCGGTGGATTAAAACTCACCCCAGGCACGTGTGCGTGCGTGCCCAAGATCCCGAGAGGAGAATGGAGGAGAAGGGATTGCAGTGTGACCATCCCTCCTGGGGAGTGATTTCTCGCTTTCTGTCTCTATGTCTCTCTCTGTCTGTCTGGCGAGCACACGCGCCCTATAGCGAAAACCTCTCAAAAAAAAAAAAAAAAAGATGCTTCAAAAGGCAAGGAGGAAGCTTATCTATGAAAAAGCTAAGCACTATCTTAAGGAATATAGACAGATGTACAGAACTGAGGTTCTCATGGCCAGGATGACAAGAAAAGCTGGCAACTTCTATGTACCTGCAGAACCCAAACTGGCGTTTGTCATCAGGATCAGAGGTATCAATGGAGTGAGCCCAAAGGATTGAAAGGTGTTGCAGCTTTTTGGCTTAGCCAGATCTTCAATGGCAACTTTGTTAAGCTCAACAAGGCCTCAATTAACAGGCTTAGAATTGTGGAACCATATATTGCATGGGGGTACCCAAACCTGAAATCAGTAAATGAACTGATTATAAGCGTGGTTATGGCAAAAATCAATAAGAAGCAAATTGTTTTGACACATAACTCTTTGATTGCTTGATCTCTTGGTAAATTCGGCATCATCTGCATGGAGGATCTGATTCATGAAATCTATACTGTTGGAAAACACTTCAAAAAAGCAAATAACTTCCTGTGGCCCTTCAAATTATCTTCTCCACGAGGTGGAATGAAGAAAAAGACCAACCATTTTGTAGAAGGTGGAGATGCTGGCAACAGGGAAGACCAGATCAACAGACTTATTAGAAGGATGAACTAAGGTATCCACCATGATTGTTTTTGTAATCTGGTCAGCAAATAAATGGAGTGGCTGTTTTCAGACAAAAAAAAAAAAAAAAAAAAAAAAAAAAAAAAAAAAAAAAAAAAAAAAAAAACTATCCATACACATGCCCATTTCTTTATTTCTTTTGTCTCACTCTGACTCTCTCTCTGAATTAACTGAAATTAAGTCAGTCTAACTATGTATTCATACATAAAATGAGATTTATAGTTTCTGTTCTCATTTTTGAAGATGCATGAGCAATTGTAGAGAAGCCAGCTGTGTGGCACTAGAGTCCTCCAGGATCTCAAAACACCTCCATGTCTTTGCCCCTCCTCTTCCTTCCCTCGCACCTCAGGGAAGTCTCTTCTTGCTTAGTTGCCTACTGCCCAGGTTTGGATCTCATCCCATCCTTCCTTGACCTTTTAACTTCCTGTCACCCCATCCTTGCCTCTTCACACGCACTCGGGCCTCCAGACACTAACAAGCAAAGCCCTCTCCTCCATTCCACTACTTGAGGCCTCTTCCCAGCTGTCACAGATTGTGTCAAACTTCTTGACAGAATTGGGCCCTGTACCTTTTTGCAGTCCTTAACTCCTGGGATGTTTCTTTAACATCACACATCATCTGTCACATGTTCCTTTGACTCAGATCCCCTACCCATCAAGGAGTGGACCCCACTGTTTTCTTTCTCTCCTCGTCCATAGATTCTATTGCCCTCCCATTTACTGGCCCCAGAGCCTGCTGACCAAAGATGCACATTCCTAAGGAAGCATTTCCACACTTCATACCTTTTCCTCATTATCTCCAAGACCTCCCCTGTCTGAGGCTCTGAGCAGTGTCTCAGAATAGCAGGGAGTTTGGGATAGCTGGTAGTGTGGAGAGTAAGGCAGCTGGATTCCATGTGGCCAACTACATTGTTCAAGTCCTAGACCCAGTGACTTGAAAAACATGCTGGGTGGGTGTGCATGCCCAAAATCCCAAGAGGAGAATGGAGGAGAGAGAACTGTGACCTGGTCATTAAAAAAAAAAAGGCAGGGAATTGGAGGTCTACCAGAGACATTTTTGCATATGTATGCACAGCCTTTTATAAAGTGCCTGTGTGAACTGATTATTTTCACTGTTTAGCAAAGAGGGTCACCTGGGCCTTGCTTGTCCCATGCCTTTGCTGAGAGACTTTTAGCTTGGCTGGCAGAATTCTGCCAGGGAGCTCTCTGTGCAGAGTTGAAGAATGCAGGGGTGGGTGACTAGTTAACCATTTACCTTCCTCCCAGAAAGGGTAGCAAAGAAGTGGCCCGGATGCTGCCCACACTGCCCACAGCCCTGGTGGTCCTGGACCAGCATGTTGAGACCCTCCCTGTCCCAGCCACCAGCCAAAGAAGCCAGTAAACTGCCCTTGCTCTAACCAGGACATTCCATCCCAGGACATTCCATCCCAGCATGACTTTCTTTATTTATTTATTTATTTATTTTTTGAGAGGTTTTCGCTAGAGGGCACGTGCGCTCGCCAGACAGACAGAGAGAGACATAGAGACAGAAAGCGAGAAATCACCCCCCGGGGGGATGATCACGCCGCAATTCCTTCTCTTCCATTCTCCTCTCAGGATCTTGGGCACACACACACACGCGCCCAGCGTGAGTTTTAAGCCACCGGGTCCAGGATGCGAACCGCGGTCGACTATGTGGGAGTCCAGTGACATAGCCATTACGCTAACTGCTGGTTCCCCCAGCATGACTTTCCTGCTAGCACTCATCATGCTGTTTATCCCTGGGATTCTGTTCAAACACCAGCACTTAGAGAATCGAAGCCTGCATCTTCATAAGTATCCTTTTCTAAGAAAGAATCTGTAGACTTCAGGGCAAACTGAAACACCTCAACATTAACTTTTCTCCCTCCAGTTTATAGTATTATTTAGAAAGTTTGGGAACATATGGAGAAGTCAGAAAAGAAGAAAATCTATTTATCCTCCACCTCCTTCAATTGTTCGAATATTTGACAGATTTGCTTCATCTCTCAGCATGCGTTCATGTACATATTTTTGTTGTTATTGAGCCATTTACAAGTAAATTGCAGACATCACAATAGTTCATTTCTAAATACATTGCATGGAACTCCTAAGAACAAGAAGTTAGATGCTTCTGTCTAACCTGAATGCCATTATCATGCCTAAGAAGATTAACAATCACTCTATAAATAATGCTATTTAATAACCAACCACATTCCAAATTTCCCAAACATTCTAAATATATCTTCTGTGGTTTTGTTTTACCACATTAGCACTTAATTTAGGATCACACATTGTATTTGGCTGTATATGTGTATGTCTATTCCTGAACTCTGTTCTCGTCCGCTGATCTGTGTGTCTATCCTAAACTAATATTACTATCATTTACATGATCTTGAAGTCAGCTGTGCAAGTCCTCCAAATTGTTCTTTGTCAAAATGATCTTAGCTCTTTTGATCCTCTGTATGCATTTGGAGCTGCTTAATTTCTTTTAGAACTATTTTGTAGTTTTTAGGACATGATGTGCATGTGTGTATAATCTTCAAAAATTCTTGGAAATGCATATGAAAAACTATGCATGGATTTAAAAACTTCTTGCACCCAAATAAACTCATACTTTAATTGGATTTCTCAATTTGCAAATTTTCAAACATGCACACACACAACGCACACACTTTATTCTAAAACATTAGTCTTCGATATTGTAAATTTTATTTTTATTTTGTTTTCCAATGTTTGTACTGATATATAGATGTACAATTGAGTTTTGTAAGTTTTGACTTTGTGTTCTGTGTCCTTGCTAGTTTCACTTTCTTCCTTTTTTTTTAAGAATTACTTTATTTAACTTTATTTATTTATTTTAATTTGACCAAAGAGGGACAGAACAAGAGAGAGAGAGAGAAAGAGAGGGAAAGTGAGAAAACAAGCCATGAAGTCTAGGATTCGAACTGCGGTTGGCCATGTGGGAGTCTGGTGCCTCTAACCACCATGCCACCTGCCAACCCCAGCTAGTTTCACTTTCAAGTAGCTTTTCTGTAGACTCCTTGAGATTTTCTATGCTCACAATCATGTTTTACTTTTTTCCATAGTGCATGTTTTTGCTTCTTTTCTTGACTTTTTGCACAGGCTAGGACCACAGGAAAATGTTGAATAAAAGTGATAAAAGAGGAAGGACCAGCAGTTGGCATAATGGCTATGTCGCTGGACTCCCATGTAGTCTTCTCTTGAAACTTCTTGGTCTGGAAATTCCTTGTCCTGTTGACTTTTTCAGTGGTATCTGAGGTATTCTGGCTATAGTCACTCCCCAAGCTGGACCTGCTGCCGTACAGCCCATTGCTACCCTCAGTCACACTGCTCAGAAAATGGTCGCTGAAATTCACCTCCTTGTTGAGGTAAAGGTTCTTATTTGACACTCGAATATAATTCAGCCTGATGCTAACTTCATACCCATCTTCATGGACAGTGGCAGAGACAAGCTTTCCCATCCTGGGTTCTGCAATCAAGGCCTGGAATTCAGGGTTATTCTGAGCATAAGACCTGAGGTGAGCAGAGATGTGCTCCAACTGTTTTTGCCAGAATCTTCTTTTCGGGCTGACTGCTGTGAGGAGAGGTTTGTGGTTGCTCATTTTCTCTTGCCTCTGTTTTCGAGAAGCCATTTCCAGTTCCTTTTTGGCAGGTAGCTTGCTAGATGGATAGAACAATCCAACAGTCTGTGTGCTGACCTCCTTCTTAGCTCCAGCATCAGATTTGGGCAAAAGAACATTTAAGGATTGCCAAGCAGATGGGGGCTCAGAAAAAGGGTGATATTCCCCAGTAACTAGAGCCAGGCTGCTGTTCAAGCTAAGCGCTGCCTAGGACTTCACATAAATACCACAGGAGCCACAGAATCAGGCAGTCAGGCGATTGTTGGCCCCACATTTAGGGCGAACAGAGTAGCCAGCAGGAATTCCATGCTCTTTGGATGAAGGCAGGACGCCCTTACAGGTGACACAGTGTCTCAGGTGAGCAGGACTCCCGGCGCCACAGACCCAGTGATTATCGTCTCCTTCCAGTGGAGGCGGGCTCACGCTGCAACTGTGGAGCAAGAGGGGCCTTGCACACCACACAGATGGGCGTGTTCATGGGTATCAGGCTTCCGCATTCTAGACGTAAGCCCATCTGAGCTCTTTCCGGGGGTGGGAGACAACAGCCAAATACGGGAGGTACAGGAGAGCCACATTCTTGACGGAAGCGAGCAAAGGGTTCAGACGGGTGGGGGGCAAGGCAGTGGGCACTCTTAAGAAAGTCTGTCTCGGGAACTAGCAGTTAGCATAAGGGCTATGTCGCTGGACTCCTGCATAGTCGACCGCGGTTCGCGTCCTGGACCCGGCGGCTTAAAACTCATGCCGGGCACGTGTGCGTGCATGCCCAAGATCTCGAGAGGAGAATGGAGGAGAAGGGATTGTGGCGTGGCCATCTCCCCTGGGGGGTGATTTCTCGCTTTCTGTCTCTCTGTCTCTCTCTGTCTGTCTCGAGAGCACACGCGCCCTATAGTGAAAACCTCTCCAAAAAAAAAAAAAAAAAGAAAAGAAAGTCTGTCTCCCTTTGAATTCTTATGATCTCTGTGCTTGTCAGACCCTTCTGGCCAGTTGTGCGTGCAAAACCAGGAAAGTGGGACTGGTGAGTGGATGGTCTAGAACTTGACCCTTCAAGGGAAGTTGGGATTTCCTGTAGATTCTCTGAGAAGCCAAGATCTTTCAAGGTTTTAGGATCAGTTCTTTCATCTGGAAACTTTCTAAGGTTAACATTCCAACTGTGTCTATTTTCAGCATTCTTATTTTTCTTCCTTAGTTTTGATCCAATCAATCCATTTTTTAGTTCCTGCTTTAAAGAAACTTTGAGAATATTTTCATCGTTGTCTTCGGAAGAGGCTGTATTTGGTGGTTCATAGTCTACCTGAAATACCTCTGTGACAGTCCCACTGTCTGCAATCTTTAGAGACTGCAATAGCTTTACGTTGTATTTTTCCACGAGGCAGAGTAATAGGTTTGGTATACGTAAATGTATTATTTTCACCATAACCAATTCTCTTTAAAAATTCAGGTTTGCTGCCATCCACAGTATAATATATGTTGACATTTGGGGTGTCCGATTTCATTTCCAAAAGTGTGTTGTTATCAATTTCACGCTTAGCTTTCCCGGGCTGAGGTACTCGCAGTGGTATGATCTGAGGGACACACACTGAATCAGCAGTCATTTTCTCTCTGCCTCTAGCCTCCTCCTTTGCAGCAGCTGGGATTACCACAGACCAACCTCTGTATTTTCTATGAGTTGTTCATTAGGTCAAGAGGCTTCATGAAAATCAGGTTAAATATTTTTTGGCAAAAATACATCTTCGTTGATGTTGTGAATATCAACTTTTGAAGAAGCATCATCAGAGTCGAAGCAGCAGAATTCACCCATCAGGGATGTATAATGCACTTAACCTCTGCCAGGTATAATACCAAGTGTCCCAGGGACGTAGTGATGTGGTCCAGCCTGCCCTTGGTGGGGAAGGGGTAAGATGGGATTGTTGCATGACTCAGAAGCACAGTGCTAGAAAAGCTGGAGGGAGCCTTACTGTTTCTCTGAGCCAGCACAAGAGTCCACTTTACCTGGAATACTTGTCTTAAGTACAGATCCACTAGTCTTAAGACTACTGAAATAGAATCTTTTGATGAGGCCTAGAAATCTGCATTTTATTGGTTCCTCTATCATAAGATCGAATGACACTGAAAGTAGGTATGAAGAAAGTGGATTGTAAGAGGAGAAGTCATCTATTTAGATCTACCAGAGAGGTGGACATGGCTCAGGCCAGGGGGACTGTGGTGATTCTAAAATATATCCACAAATTCTTTCTGATACATACATTCAGAAAGTGAAAGTTAATTTCCCTCCCCTGGAGTGTGGGCCATACTTAGTGACTTGCTTCAAACAAGTAAAATATAGCAGAAGTAATGGTATGTGGCTTTAAAACTAGATCCTAAAAAGTATAACCGCTTGCCCCTTGTTCTCTCTTAAATCTCTGGCTCTCAGAGAAACCAGGCATCATGCTATGAAGATGCTCAAGCAGTCCTAAAGAAAGAGCTGGAATGTGGAAAGGAACTGAGGCCTCCTGCCAAAAACCAGTTCCATGAATGACTATCTTAGTCCATTTGGGCTGCTATAACAAAAATATCAAGGACTGAGTAACTTATAAAGGAAAGAAATTTAATTTTCACAATTTTGGGAGCTAACCAGTCCAAGATTGAACCTCCAGCTCCGAGTTTGGTGAAGGCCTGCTTCCTGGTTCATAGGTGGATTTATTAGCTGTGTTCTGTCATGTTGGAAGAGGGAGGGAGCTCTCTAGAGTCTCCTTCATAAAGACACTAACTTTATGAGGCTCTATCCTCATAACCTAATCACCTCCCCAAAGCCCCACTAACAATCACCATCTCTTCAGGGATTAAGTGTCAACATATGAATTTAGGGGGAACACAAGCATTTAGTCTTTAATGGAGACTTTCTTGAAAGTATCTCCAGCCCCAGGGCCTTAGATTGCTTCAGCCCTATGCTATGTCTTGACCACAACCTCATGAGAGAACCATTCAGCTAAGCTGCACGTGAATTTCAGACCCACAGAAGAATGTGAGTTAAAATATGTCTATTGTGGGGTGAGCAGATGGCATAATGGTTATGTCACTGGATTCTTACATAGTCAACCTCAGTTCAAGTTCCAGACCCAGTGACTTCAAACTCACGCCAGGCACACATACATGCATGCCCAAGATCCTGAGAGAATGGAGAAGAGATTGCTGTATGGTCACTCACACCCAGAAAAGAGGGTGATTTCTCACTTTCTTTCTCTGTCCTTCCTGCCAGCACACGTCCCCTACAGCAAAATCTCTCTCTTAAAAAACAAAACAACAACAAAAAAAACTATGTATATATATTCACACAGTTCTTTTAAGCCCTTCATTGGGTGGTTTGTTATGCAGCAGTAGATAACACATAGGAACTTTGCACATTGTTCTAGGGCTACCTCTGGACTGCATTGGCGAGCCCCATCTGCCACTCCACTGGGGCAGCAGCCAGCTTGAGAACATTGCCATGCAAGACTCTGCACGCTCTCCTGTTGGGCACATGTGTCTTCTTGACTGGCTGCTGACCTCACAGTGAATTCCCAGGAAGAAACAAGGAATTGGGACAACCGCCTCCTGGGAGGAACTATGTTTAGAGATGACACAGTTGTCCCTCATTCCCCCTAGGGTGTTCTTTGAGACTTCTTCCTGAATGTAAGGCAGTGGAGCAGCCCCACTGCTGACTGGGGAACAGCTTTCTCAGCACAGAGACAACAGCACATATGGGCATGAAAACTGCAACCTTTGTTTCATTAACACCAAGTTCTAACAAAGCCAGCTGACTGGCTTAGATTTTAAAAAATAATAATATGATGATTTTGTGTCAAAATTCTTCAGATGACTTAACAGAACTTTTGAAAAAAGGTTAAATTTTAAGGAATTACCAATACTTCTTTTTCAGTTTTTGCTTCGAGGTGCATGCACTTGCCAGAGAGACAGAGAGAGAAAGAGAAAGAAATCACTCCCCAAGGGGATGGCCATGCCATCATCCCTTCTCTCAAGATTTTGTGCAGAGGGACCAGCAGTTAGCTAATGGCTATGTCGCTGGACTCCCACGTAGTCGACCGCGGTTCGAGTCCCGGACCCAGTGACTTAAACTCACAGCAGGCGCCTGTGCGTGCGTGCCCAAGATCCCAAGAGGAGAATGGAGGAGAAGGGATTCCAGGGTGGCCATCCCCCTTGGGGGGGGGTGATTTCTCGCTTTCTATCTCTCTGTCTCTCTCTGTCTGTCTGGCGAGCTCACGCACCCTATAGCAAAAACCTCTCCAAAAAAAAAAAGATTTTGTGCATACACAAATGTTCCCGGTGTGATTTTTCAAGCAACCAGGTCCGGGACTTAAATCACAAAGTTAGCCACGTGGAATCCAACTGCTTTAATCTCTGGCCATCTGCTGGCCCAGGAATTACCAATACTTTTTTGATTAGAGTTGGTTTAGGGGCAAGAGAGCAAAGTAAAGTAATAAGATATTTTCGTGTTGGTTTGATATTATATATATATATATATATATATATATATATTTAGGAGAGGTTTTTGCTATAGGGCGTATGTGCTTGCCAGAAAGACAGAGAGAGATAGAGAGATAGAAAGCGAGAAATCACCCCTCAGGGGGGATGGCCACACCACAATCCCTTCTCCTCCATTCTCTTAGGATCTTGGGCATGCACGTACACGCGCCTGTCGTGAGTTTAAGCCACCAGGTCCAGGACTCTAACCGTGGTCGGCCACATGGGAGTTCAGCGACATAGCCGTTATGCTAACTGCTGGTCCCTTGATTTTATATTTTACGGCTCTGGTAAATATAAGTAAAAAATGACTGCTTGCATTAAGAAAGACTTGGGTTATTATTTTTTTTAAATTAGACTATAGTCTAGTAAATAATGGGCCAAGATTATAACAGTTCACATAAAAGAATATGCAAAAGGCTTTAAACATTTAAAAAGATGTTTGAGAATTCATAGTTAGAGAAATGAAATTAAGACTGTCCTTCAGTATGGTCACTCACCTACAAGCTTGATAAAAATCCAAAAGCTGACTTTAGATAAATATACTCTTAATGAAGCCATAAGGAAATATGTTGCTAATAGGAGTGCAACATGGCACACCACTGCAGCAATGTATTATACCACCTAACTTGGGTCAAATAAAAATCCAAAATTTGACTTACGGTTCTACTAAATACATACTGTTTTCACCATAGTAAGAGTTGAAAATCCTAAGTAGAACCATTTTAAGTCAGGGACTATCTGTATACCAAAAAAAATGTTTCAACATTCCAATTCAATATTACCAGTAACAACAATTTACTGGGTAAATTGAAAGATTTTTCCTTTTTTCCTCTTCTTTAAAGGATTTAAGTACTTTACTTCTGAGAAGTCCCAGCAGGGTCTTGTTGCTGCCATTTACCCCCAGCTTCAGCCACCCCCAATTCATGGGCACATAGGTGGTCCACATACGCAGGGAGGTCTCTAGACATGAACCTGGACATTCCCATGTGGGTTTGGCCTCACAAAACACCACATTTTACCTCTATGCCACTGTCTGGCACCTTGAAGTCTTTTGATTTTTTTTCCCCAATATTTCACTAAGTACATCCAATTAAGGTTATAGAAACAATGATTTTTTTCCTTCATTTTTACACCACCAATGTAATACACAATTAGGGGTATTCTCATTTACATTCATACTGCAGTTAATTAATTAATTAATTATATTTATTTATTTTTAATTTGCTACAGGACATATGCTCTCACCAGAGAGAGACTTGGGGGTGGGAGAAGTTAAATGAGATCATAAGGGAAGGGCTCTAATCCAACAAGCTGGAATTTTTATACGAAGGGGAAGAGAAATCAGGGTGCACACAGGCACACAGGAAAGCCTGTGAGGATCCAGTGGGAAGGCAGCCAACGGCATGCCAGGAAGAGAGCCTTCACCAGAAATCAGCCTTCCATCACTTTGATCTTGGACTTCTATCCTCCAGACCTGTGAGAAAGTTCATTTCTGTTGTTTAAGCCAGTCAGTCTGTGGCATTCTGTTATGACAATTTTATCAGACTAATATACTCTGAAAACTGGTAATTAAAAGTAAAAATATAATCCTTTATCCTGTCACGTTAGCAACAACTTTACCCAGAGTGGGTGAGTGAACGTTTGCTCTTCTTTATAGAGGGATATCATGAAATCGATAAACCAGGCAGGCAAGGATCATCAATGGATGTTAGAGCCACTAGTTAAAAGTTTTCTGGGTTGGGAGGCAACAGGTAGCATAGCAGCTAACGTGCTAGACTCTTACATGGTCAGCCCTGGTTTGAGCTCCAGACCTTACAGCTTAAAAATGTTGAATAATCTACTCAAGCTTTTTGATCTAACTTCTAGCTTCCAAGCATACAGGGAACAGAGGACTTTGTTAACTGATAACATAAATAGATTAGAATGCAAGACATTACACCACTGACTAGTCAGTGAAATGAAAAAAAACAACTAACTGAAGTATGTCAGTACTAATGAAATAAAACTGAATTTAAAGAAATGATTGGATCCCATACCTGGTGGCTTGAAACTCATGCCAGGTGCATGTGTATGTATGCCTAAAAATCCCAAGAGGAGACCGGAGGAGAAGGGATTATGGCATGGCCATCCCTCCTGGGGGTGATTTCTCACTTTCCTTCTCACTGTCTCTCTCTGTTTCTCTCCAGCAAGTGCACACGCCCTATGGAAAAAATCTAAAACAAAACAAAAACAATAGTAAATGAGTTGAAGGCCAGAAGGTGGTGTGGAGGTTAGGGCATCTGGATTCCACATGGCCAGCTGTGTGTTTCAAATCCTAGACTCAGCAGCTTGAAAATCATGCCGGGCACATGTGTATGCATGCCCCAAATCCAGAGATGAGAACAGAGAAGGGATTGCTGCATGGCCTTCCCTCCCGGGGATGATTTCTCACTTTCTCTCTTTCTCCCTCTCTCTTCCTATTGCTCTCTGACGAGCTCATGTGCCCTATAGCAAAAACAAACAAACAAACAAAAAACAATAAAATGATTTGAGAACCAGCTAGTGGTCTGGTGGTTAAAACAGCTGGATCTGATGTGGCCAACTGAGTGGTCTGAGTCCTAGACCCAGCAGCTCGAAAAACTTGTCTGGTGCATGTACGTGTGTGCCTAAAATCTCAAAAGGAATTTTCTCACCTTCCTTCTGTCTCTCTCCAGTGAACCCACATGCCTTCTGGCAATTTTATTTTAAAGAATTATTTATTGGGACCATCAGATAGCATAATGGTTATGTTGCTGGACTCCCACGTAGTCGACCATAGTTCTAGTCCCAGACTCAACAGTTTAAAACTCCATGCCTGGCATGCCCAAAATCCCAAAAGGAGAATGGAAAAGGGATTGTGGCATGACCCCCCTCCTCCCCCAGGGTGATTTCTCACTTTCTGTCTCTGTGGCTCTCTAGTGAGCGTACACATCCTATAGCAAAAATGTCTCTCTCAAAAAAAGAATTATTTAATTTTCACGTATCATTATTAGTTTTCATCTGCTTCAGGGCACGCACATTCTCTAGAGAGAGAGGGAAAGTGAGAAAGCAAGCTACCAGGTCCAGATTCAAATCACAGTTGGCCATGTGGGAGTCCAGTGCCTTAACCACCACACTACCTGCTGACCCCATTTTCTGGCAAATTAAAAAATAAAAAAGATTTTAGTATAGGAACCAGCAGTTGGTGTAACGGATATGTCACTGGACTCCCATGTAGTTGACCACAGTTCGAGTCCTGGACCCAGTGGCTTAAACTCGCACTGGGAGTGTGTGCACGCATGCCCAAGATCCCGAGAGGAGAATGGAGGAGAAGGGATTGCAGCATGGCCATCCTCCCTGGAGGGTGATTTCTCACTTTCTGTCTCTCTGTTTCTGTCTTTCCAGCAAGCACATGCGCCCTATAGTGAAAACCTCTCCAAAAAAAAAAAAAAAAGAAAAGATTTTAGTATAGACTATAGACTATATAGTAGATAATAATATTGTATTGATATTAAATTTCCTGAATGTTATAGTTGTATTATTTTCCTGTCAACTTTTTTTTCTTCTCTCTTTTTTTTTTTTTTGCTATAGGGCGCGTAAGCTCACCAGAAAGACAGAGAGACAGAAAGCGAGAAATCACCCCCCAGGGGGATGGTCACACCACAATCCCTTCTCCTCCATTCTCCTTTCCTCTTGGGATCTTGGGCACGCACGCACACATGCCCAGCGTGAGTTGAAGCCACTGAGTCCGGGACTCGAACTGCAGTCGACTACGTGGGAGTCCAGCGACATAGCTATTACACCAACTGCTGGTCCCTCCTGTCAACTTTTTAAGAGAACATTATTAATTTTTGAAGATACATGCTGAAGTATTTAGGAATAAAAACATAATGTCAATAGCTTACACTTAAATGATTCAACACTACAACAATAATCATGTGTTGGTGAGGCTTTCCTGAGAAACAGAACAAACAGAATCTCTGTGTATGTGTGTGTGTGTTTACGGTCATCCAGAGATTTATGGAAAATGTGAATTATGAACAAACTACACATGAATTTCAAAAATTTTATGCTAAAATAAAAACTCATACTTTAATTCCATTTTCCCATGAACCTTTTGAAAGTTTCTCATGTGTATATATATGTGTGTGTGTGTGCGTGTGTATGGGGGGAGGGGAAGAGACAGACAGGGGGATTTATTATAGGAAATGACTCACACAACCATGGAGGCTGAGAAGTTCCATAATCAGTTGTCCAGAAGCTCAAGAATCAGGAAAACTGGTGGCATAATTCAGTCAGAAAGCCTGACAAATGGTTGTGGGAAAAGGGAGCCTCATGTAACTCTTGAAGACTCAAGAACACTAGGAACAGGGCCGGCATGTGGCATGGTGGTTAAAGACGCTGGACTCCCACATGTCTGTAGTTGGAATGTCAGACCTGGTAACTTGCTTTCTCACTCTCTCTCCTTCTCTCTCTCTCTCTCTCTCTCTCTCTCTCTCTCTCTCTCTAGTCGAATTAAAAAAATAATAATAATAAAGTTAAATAAAAATAGTAATTAAAAAAAAGAACACCAGGAGCTTCAGTGTCCAAGGACTGGAAAAAATTAATGTCCCAACTCATAAAAAACGAGCAAACTTACTCGTCCACATCTTTTGGTTCTATTAAAGCCCTCAGCAGATTGGGTGATGTCTACCACATTGGTGAAGGATGGATCTGTTTTAGTCAATCTACTGATGTAAATGCTAACCTCTTCCAGAAACACTCTTACACATAAACCAGAAATAATGTTTACCAGCTATCTGGGTACCTCTTAGTCCAGTCAAGTAGACACATAGAATTAATCATTACAAATAAATATAGACATATATATATGTCATGTCGTGTTTTCCTGTTTTTTTATGCAAAAATGCATTATGACTTTTCCAATGACTCAATGCATATATATCCAAAATAAATGCAATGAAATAAAAAACTTTCAGATAATATAAACAATAATATTAGTATTTTCTCCCTTCTACCAAAAAAGTTGGGGGGATATAACAGCAGGAAACTAGGGGGAAAAAGGTACACCCACTTAATCCTCTTGGTGCAAGAATGTGAATCATTTCTGGGCAATATTCCCCGAGAGTATCCAACCCCTATAGTCACTGGATGCAACTGTCCTTTGGGGTTTTCTGGTGATTGCTTCTTGAATCTTTGTGTTTAGTGGGAGAAATCTGGTGACCAATACCTCTCTTACAAGTGAAATTTGCCAATGTCTTATTCTTTGTTCTATGTATATTTTCTAATTTGCTACAGTACGAAGAGTTACAAAAAGATCAGAGAAAAGGAAAAAGGTGGGTTGACTTCCAGTATCTGAAGAACTTACTAGATTCAATACCCAGGCAGTAGACCCAGCTTTTTTCCTTCTCTTTTGCTGTTTATCATTGGAACAACCTTTGTAAACAGGTAAGTGGTTAAATAAATAATTGATTACCTAAATTTGAAATACCACCAAATACACATTTGTGTGGAGGCTTTTAATTATTTATTTGGACAAAAAAATCTTTAAAATATAATGACATTGAAATGCAACTTTCCTCTTACCTGATTCTGGCAAACCACCATTTCTCACGATGATATCCAAGGTTCACTGGGTAGGCAAGGGGGCTGTTCGTGGCCAGAGCTCCACCCCAGCTGGATTCCAGCTCCTCCCTTGCTGGAGCCAAGCTCAATGCCCAAGCCTGTGTAGGATCCTCACATCGTCTCCTCAACAAAAACACCTAATAAATAAGCCATTGGGCCCACCTGGTACCTGTAGGCGGGATTCACTGGCTAATTCAAAGTTCTTCAAGGAAATGCCCTGTGAGTGGTTTGGCACAGGACAGCTGTGGCAGCTCATTGACTCCCATTTAACCACCTACTCTGCCCAACTTCCGGCCCCTTCAGGCATTGGGAGAACATGGTGGTTAAATGAGTGCCCACCATCCTGTCCCATCTGCAAGGAAGGGGGATGAAGTCTCACTGCGCTGGGGCATTGGCCCCATCTCTGGCCCCACCTCAGCTGCATAGCTGGTGGACTTCCCTGGGCCAGGTCAATGCACAGAGGCACACAGCACATTAAAGCAGTCACATGCTACACCCAGCTGGAATCTCCCCCACAGCGTGTTTCCCTAGGAAAAGCTGCATCGAGTCCTCCACTGTGTTTCTCTTGGGGTGCTTGGACTGGTGGCAGCATGCCTGATACTCCAGGAATCCCAGGTATGCACCATCCAGAGAGGGCTTGTGGCCTGAAGCAGGACCGCCCACGCACGGTTTCCCTACATCGGTCAGAGGACGTTTCTCCCCTCAGGCCCACCACCCCCACAGTGCACTCCCTGACCTCTGCCTTTGAAGAAGCACCTCCATATGAAGTCCAAAGTCCAGGGTTCTCTCCACCCCGGTGCAGCCAGCAGAGCACAGCCCACCACACTAACCAGGGAAACTGGTCCACCGATTTCCATGCTATTCTCCACTTAAATAATCTCAAGAGTTTTCCATTTTGCCCCACTGGATATTTTCCTCCATCTCTGCCCATCTTGACAAACAGCACTGGTGGTCCATCTGGGCCTCTTCCAAGACAAAGAAGCTAAGATAAAACCACACCTTCCTTAACAATAATCCCGGAAACTTCCATATAAAAATTCAGGGGAGCTGCCCATGTGAGAGAGGAACAGGCAGGTGACATCCCAGGCTTTGCTTACTTTCTGGGGGTTCTCTCATGAATCACCCACAGAACTGCCTGGAAGGCTAGGATAGCACCTGTGAGAAGTCCCCATCAACAGTGGGGGCTGACTGTGATCCACACTCTCCTCTCAAGGACACTTAGCATGGCCTGACTTGTAAACAGGACTCTCCAGAAGGCCAAGAAGGCACAGGAAGGTCTTATTCCCAGATAACCTAGCCCCCAGGTATGATTGCATTCCTGCAGTTTTCCTATACTATCCCCAGAGGCAGCATTTTCCAGATTGCAGAATGATAAACATTGCCTCCCTGGAGAATGAGATGTTCATACACACTGGCAGGAACGTGAATGGCACAGTGCTGTGGAAAACAGCAGAGAGGTTCCTAGCTTACACAAAACGTCAGGATATGACCCAGCAATCCCATTGCTAGGTATACACCCCGAAGAACTGAAAATGGAGACGTGAACACATACACATGAATGCTCACAACTGCAATCTGTGAACCCAACAGCCAAAAGGTGAGTACAACGGAAGTCCATCAGTGGATGAATGGGTGGACAAATGATACAGTACAGCATGGCTAAACTTTGAAAACATGTTAAGGGAAAGAAACTAGATACCAAAGGTTATGTACTGTATGGTCCCTCTTGCATGAAATATCCAGAATAGCTGAATCATAACGACAGAAAGAGGACTGGCAGCTGTCAGGGGTGGGAGGTTAGGGGAAGAATGAGGAGTGAATGCTTAATGAGTAGGGGGTTTATTTTAGGGTGATGAAATGTTTTGGAATTAAAGGTGGTGGTGCAACATGGTGACTGTACTAAATGCCACTGCACTGATCACTTTAAAAATGGTTGATGAGGGACCAGCAGTTAGTGTAATGGCTATGTCACTGGACTCCCATGTAATTGACCGCAGCTCAAGTCCCAGACCTGGTGGCTTAAACTCACACCAGGCGCATGTGCGTGCGTGCCCAAGATCCCAAGAGGAGAATGGAGGAGAAGGGATTGTGGTGTGGACATCTCCCCTAGAGGGTGATTTCTCACTTTCTGTCTCTCTGTCTCTCTCTGTCTTTCTGGTGAGTGCACGCACCCTATAGCAAAAACCTCTCAAAAAAAAAAAAAAAGTTAATGCTGGAGGCTAGCAGGTGGTGTAGTAGTTAAGGCATTGGACTTTCATGTGGTTGACCATGGTTCAAGTCCCAGACTTGGCAGCTTGAAACTCACACCAGGAGTCTGTGCATGTATGCCCAAAATCCTAAGAGATTATGGCATGGCCATCCCTACTGGGGGGTGATCGCTCACTTTCTGTCTCTCTATCTTTCTCTGCCTCTCCAGTAAGCACATGCGCCCTGTAGCAAAACTCTCTAAAAAAAAAAAAAAAGACTAATTTAGGGGTCAGCAGGTTGTGTGGTGATTGAGGCACCGAACTCCCACGTGGCCAACCACAGTTTGAGTCCCAGATCTGGCAGCTTGCTTTCTCTCTCTCTCTCTGATGAACACACAGGCCCTATAGCAAATTAAAAATAATAATAATAATAAATAAAATTAAATAAATAATTCCTTTAAAAACTGGTTAATTTGGTCATGAGAATTTCATCTCAATAATAAAAGAAGAAGAATGTCAACATGACTAAGAAGAAAAACAAGTCACATTCCACCAAGTGGGTCTTCAAAATCTGTCATCCTCTGTGTCACCTTGATAGACAAGAAAGGCCTCTTCTGGTGACTGAATGATCCACCTGGCTCTGCTGCATGTGATTCCAGTCCTACAGTAGATGTCTTTACACTTCAGGCCCCCTTTCTGTGCTGGGAGGTCTACAGGCCCTGGCTTTAGTCCCTGGTTTGCCAGACACCAAAAAGAACTGATTGAGACAGAATGCACTCCCGTAGCCAGAAGATCAAGCTTATCCCTAAGTATTTCTAACTGCTTATTAGCATATAAAAGCAACTTACAAACTCCAATGTAAGTAATTAAAAAGGCTCTTGGGGTTAGGGGGACCAGCAGATGGTGTAATGGTTATGTTGCTGGACTCCCATGTAGCCAATCGTGGTTCAAGTCCTGAACCTGGCAGCTTAAAACTCACACTAGGCATGTGCGTGTGGGTGTCCAAAATCCCAAGAAGAGAATGGAGGAGAAGGGATTGCAGTGTGGCCTTCCCCCCAAGGGGTGATTTCTTGCTTTCTCTCTCTCCCTAATATCAAAAATATCTCTTGAAAAAGGGGGGACCAGCAGGTAGCATGGTGGTTGAGGTACTAGACTCCCACACGGATGGTCACGGTTTGAGTCCCAAACCTGGTTGCTTAAAAAACATGCCGGGCACATGAGTATGCATGCCCAAAGTCCTGAGAGGAGAACAGAGGAAAACAAATTGCAGCATGACCACCCTCCCTTAGGAATGATTTCTCACTTTCCCTTTCTCTGTTTCTGTCTGTCTCCAGCAAGTGCATGTGCCCTATGGCAAAAACTTAAAAAAAAAAAAAAAAAAAAAAATTCTACCTAGAAATTTCAGCTTAATCATTATAAAGAAATAACAGTAGAAGGAAGTGGTGATAATCTATCTCTGTTCTAATTTTAAAATGTGAATAATTAACCTTCCAGGGGAAGAGAGCAGAATTTTAAGCATTCAACCCAATAAGCATCCAGTTCAAAAATAGATGTGACACTGCTGGGACAGACTGCCACCCTGATTTAGTGTGGTGGCAACTCACATGAAATCAGTCATCACTTCAGGTACACTCTTGCCTTTTAGTTCTGTTTTTAGGCATGTAAATGCTGAATAATACTGAGTTTTGTAGGGATCATAGCTTGTGTAGAGGCATAAAAAATTCGTATTTTTGCAACACCAAATTCTGTTACTAAAAATTGCTAAATTACTACAACTTTCATATTCTATAAAAAGATTTTCCCCAGATAGAAACAGTATTAGTCATTATTCCTTAAAAGTTTATATCTGGGCCGGCAGGTGGCATGGTGGTTGAGGGCTCTGGACTCCCACATGGCCCACTGAGGTTCAAGTCCTAGACCTGGCGACTTGCTTTCTCACTTTCTTTCTTTCTTTCTCTCTCTCTCTCCTTCTCTGGTCAAAGAAAGAAAAAAAGAAAAAAAAGAAAGAAAAAAAAGAAAGAAAGAAAGAAAGAAAGAAAGAAAGAAAGAAAGAAAGAAAATAAAGTTCAATAAAATAATCTTAACAAAAAAGTTTATATCTATAAGTAAATAAATAATTATGTATTATCATACTCAACTACACACAAGCTTTTGCTTAGCAGCATCCTTATAAGGATAAGGGTCGATGGCTCAGTTTGGTCCCAGTGTATTATCATACAGAGCGGCAACTCCTTTCTGGACCTCTCAAGAGGAATCTAGTTGCCAAAGTAGCCTAAGGACTTTCTTTTTCCCCCCTTTAATCCTAAATGTGTGTATTGGGGTGGTTTTCCACTCATCTTTTGCTATAGGGCATGTGCGGTCGCCAGAGAGAGATAGAGAGACAGAAAGCAAAAAATCACCCCCCAGGGGGCATGGCCACGCCGCAATCCCTTCTCCTCCGTTCTCCTCTCAGGATCTTGGGCATGCACGCACACACGCCCAGCGTGAGTTTTAAGCCACTGGGTCTGGGACATGAACCGCGGTCGACTACATGGGAGTCCAGCAACATAGCCATTACGCTAACTGCTGGTCCCTCCACTCATCTTGAGTCAGGATTCCTTTAGTGCTGGTTCCTCCTGAAGGAACATCCTTTTGTAAGCCTCACTTTTCCTGCTGTCGGTTGACAGAGGACAGAGGAGCAGCCAATGCACAGAACTACTGTAAAGACCGGTGATTTTATAGCATCCTGGGCATTTCACATCCATGAAGTAGGAATCTGGGCTCTGCACCAGGCGCTTCTCCTTGTGTCTCCTCTTCTCTTCTGAAGAGAGATGAAGGAGGTCCTTTGGGAGAGACATGTTCTTGTGGGGAGGTCGTCACCACCAGAGAGGCAAGACTTTCTTCTCAAAAAATTTCACTATAAGGAGATTCCAGGGTTATCAATATGCTGTAATAGCCCCTGTATAAGGGCTCCCTAATTATCTTCTTTCAAAATAAAAAAATAAAAAGAAAGAAAAGCAGAGTGGGGGCAAAGGAGGAGGACAGGGAGAAAAAAGGGGAGAGGAGAAGAAATAAAGAAATTAGGAGAGTCATATGTTCCCCAGCTCCAGGAGCAACTAGCACAGACACAGGATGAACTGAACGAAGCTGAACACCAGCCTCTGCTTCTGGCTGGCCTTTCACAGCACACAGTGGCACTAGGAGCCTGGCTTTCAGAAACCATAGATGGTTCAAAATCCATTCTCATCATTTAGAAGCTGTGATCCTCACGAAGTTGACTAGCCATTCTGATTCTTTATTTTGTCTTGTTTTGTTTTTTAAATTTGCTAAAGGATGCATGTAATCCTTGGAGGAAGGGAAAGGGGGGAGAGTGAGAAAGCACCCCCCAGGGGGATGCCCACTCTGCCATCCCTTTTCCATTATCTTCTAGAGATTTTGGGCATGTATGCACATGCACCCAGCATTATTTTCAAGCCAAGTCCAGTCTTTGAACCATGCGGTCGGCCATATGGAACCCAGCAGCCTTAACCACCACACCAATGGCTGGCCCAGGCTTTGTTTCTTTATCTACCAACAAAAATAATCCCACCTCCCTCCCAGCCTTCAGTGGGAGAACCAGTACCTGGCCTATGTGCACGGTGCCTCTCCGTGGTCCAAAGCACTGACAGCTGGACTCTAGCCTGGAAAGTTGCTCTTGTTAATGCTCTACCGGAAAATCGGAACACAGTCAGTACAATTGTTTTTTTATTAAAAAAAAAATTAAATAAAATTGTGATCCATTATATATAAAACTGGGCTATAGTTCACGGTGGGGAAGGCTCAGAAGATGGAGACAAAGATGGAGCTGTAGTACTTTCTTTTTCTTCATATCTAGGAGGCGGTTCAGAGGAAGGATGTGGAGTGTATGCAATCTCAGAGGATAAATTAGTCCCAGAAATAGTATATATAGATTCACAATCTCTCTCAGAGGCTGCACCCTGGCTCTCAGGAGCTGAAGTCCTGCTGAAAAGGAGAGAGAACATGAAAGGGAAGGATGAGAACAGTAACACCCTGTAAATACCAGGTTCCTTTCCAATGTTTAATTACATGCATTTAGGAGCTTTTGCAAGGACCTAAGGAGTAATTTCTTCCACATTCTTCTTTTTATAGATCTGTTTTGGTTCCTCAGTATTTACTTTTCTTAGAGCTGCCTGTAACATTGAGACTCCCTCCTGTAGCCATGCCCCGCGTCATTGAACAGACATGGAGCACAAATGCCTAGGTGCCGGGCAAAGCACACGCATGTGCAGAGCTACTGCTCTCGGCTATTCTATTTTATGAGACAGTCAACATAGGGCAGAAAAACGTATGCAACTAGAAAATTAAAACATTAAGCCAAAACTTTGAAGGGAGGCCGGGAGGTGCTCTGGCAACCTGCCCTTGAACTCCACTGCTGATTTCCAGCTGTGTGATCTTGGGCAAGTCAGGAAGCCTCTCCAAACCTCAGTTTCCTCATCTATAAAATGAGGACAATAATAGCACCTGCCTTCCTCCTAGAGCTGTTGGGAGAACTACACAAAGTTGCTGGGAACACAGAAATTGTTAACGGTAGCAATAGCAGTTTAAGTTTCTAGACATCGGTTTTAGTTTTGAGGAAGGTTGTTAGAAGAAAAAAATTTGAAAACCCATTACTAGAGCTCACAAATGTCCAGTCCTAACCTGCCCTTCCTCCGTGCAGGGCAGCTCATGCACTAGCATCCCAGAACCCTCAGCTTCCCATCTCCAATGTGAACCTCACGAATTACTCTACCCTTGCCAGCCACTCTCCCCTCCCCCTTCAATAACCTGTTCCCCTAACTGTGTGGGAAAAAAGGGCCTCTTTACAACTTCATTCCCTCCAGTTCCCAGAGGAAAGGTGGGTATCCATCTGCCCCCACTGCCCCCACACTTCAGCCTGCTCCATGGGGGCAGTGGGGACAATGAGCTCCTGACTCCTCAGAGTTGCCCTCAAGTTGAGGAGGTAGAAAATACGCTTTAAGGGCAAGCCCTGTGGCCTGATGGTTAAGAGAGCTGAATCCAACATGGCTGAAAGCATGGTTCAAATCTCTGCCCCTGCAGCTTGAAAGACATGTTGGGCAAATGTGTGTTTGTGACAAAATTTTGACAGGCTGGAGAAAGAGAGGAGAAGAGATTGTGGCATGTCCACACCTCATTGGAAGGTGCTTTCTCCCTCTTTCTCTCTCTGTCTCTATCTGGTGAGTGCATAGGCCCTCTGGCACAAAGAGAGAGAGAGAGAGAAAGAAAATAAATGTGCCTTAAACATAAATGATAAGGTAAGGCAGGACCCCCATCTCTCAGGGCCTGCTTCTGGCTGCTTGTACAACTGCACACATTGCATTGTCTAGGAAGGAGATCTTTGCAGAGTCCTGCCCAGCCCTCCCACCTGCCCTGGGACATTCCCCAGCACTCCTCCCATTCCCCACCTACATTCCGTTTCTGGAAAGGCATCCCTAGCACCTCTTCCAGCCTGCTCTTGAGCACTGCACTTTTGAGGTCTGCACCCCACCCCCATCCCTATACCCTCCTACTTCTCAGGACTCCTTCCCAGCATCCTGTGCCCTGTAGTTCCCACGGGCCTATGACTCTTGGCCCTCCTGGTCCCAGCAACTCCTTTGTAGCTCCATCTCCAGCACCTCCTCTCCCGAGCTCTAGAAAGTCCACGTACTACAAAGGCCCAATTCTCACTGTCCCTGTCCCATGAGGCAGACAACATCTCCTCTCTGCCTGAACTGCTGTCTCCCATCTCCTTCTCGGCCAGAGACCTCTCCTCTATGCCAGTTGCTCACCTGGAAATCCTCAGCTCTGCCTCCCTCAAGGCTGTCTTCCACTGAGGATGCCCTCTGCCACTGGTTTCCACAGTTCCACACTCCTGTTGCCTCAAGCCTGTCCCATGAGCCCACCTCACTACCCTCTGTCCAGGGTGAGGTGTGGATCTTATGCTTCTCTGAAGCCCAGGAACATCTAAATATTGAGGAAGGAGTCCAGCTGGGTTGGGTGAGGACATAGGCTGATTTAGCCAGCTGTCTAAGTATCTTCACCAGAATACTGAAAGCCTTCTGTACCTGCCGGGAGTGCCCTGGGACCCCTATACCACCTCACACTCTAAAGCAGAGAAGCCTAACTTTGCCCCTCTCTAACACTCAGTCTGAGCTGGTAGACATTTTCAGGAACACCCCTGCTAAGAGCAGATTTCACAGTGACCTGGCATGGCCACTTTTATCATTTTGAATTTACATGCTGCTCAATGTTTCCTGAAGTATACTGTTAATACAAACACAATCATCCTAACATAATATCAGATAAAAAAATATATGCACATATATATATATATATATATATATACACACACACACACACACACACACACACACACACTCATTCAATGACATTCTAGTGTTTACTCTTGTACCACAGCCTTAAAGCTAATAGTTTGGCCTGGATTTGGGCATAGGCCTAAAAAGGTTAGGTTGAAGTTCAAATGGGAAGTCTTACCCATAGTTAAAAATACTGTAATACGAAGGTGGATTTTCACTTGGAAGCAGACTGCTAGCCCCAGGACTTCGAGTTACTGCAGAAGCTGAAGACTCGGGAAAGTACGGTGGTGGAGGAGGTGGAAATATTATCACCGAATCACCTGAGGAAACACAATATGTTGTTGAAGACAGATGGATAATAAATGGAAAACACTGATAAGAGCAAAATAAATTAATTCTGTAGTTGGCCCACCTATATAAAAGGTCAAAACACCTGCTGCCAAGTCTAGCATTAAAAAGCAGGCCTATCAAATTTATAGAGACAGAAAAATAGAACAGGTTTCCAGGGTTTGGGATAGAGGTCAGAAAAGCAAAAGGAGTTGGGGATTATTATTTAATGGATATGTTTGGAATGAGGAAAATGTTTTGAAAATTAATGGTGATAATGGCTGCACAGATTTGTAAATGTTCTTAGTATGAAATATATTGCGTATCCAGTGTATAATACACACAGCAAGAATACAAGGGGCCAGCAGATGGCATAATGGTTACGTTGCTGGACTCCCACACAGTTGACCAGAGTTCAAGTCCCAGACCCAGTGGCTTAAAACTCACACCAGCCGCATGTGCATGCATGTCCAAAATCCCGAGAGGAGAATAGAGAAGAAGGGATTGCGGCGTGGCCATTCTCCGGGGGTTGATTTTTCACTTTCTGTCTCTCTGTCTCTCTCTGGTTCTCCAACAAATGCATGCGCCCTACTGTAAAAATCTTTCAAAAAGAAAAAAAAGAGAGAACACAAAATACATTAAGTACATATTATTTTTAAATCACATATTTTAAAATAGCTAAAATAGTTCATTTGATGTCACATATATTTCTCCACAAATTCCTTTAAAGAAGTGAGCCCATACAGAGTGCTCACCATTACATCATGGAAGTGGGCCTGCATTTCACAGCAGTCTGAGCTAAAGCGTTTCTGTGACGCGTTTGCTAATAGGCTCCCGTACCTTCCCTGGGACGTCTACTGCTGTAAAAGCTTTTCTTGTTATCAATTTATCATTTTAATCCATCAAAAGTTAGCTGTTGGGTTAAGCACCTTGTCCCTCAAACACAATTTCAGCCTCTAAGCAAATGACGAGCACAGCCCATCGCTGCTCTCTACCAAAGTTTCACCCAATTGTAAAGACGGAGGTCAAGAGCGAAGAAAACTTTGTTTTTTTCTATTTCAGTTGCTACTGTCCACTCCAGAACACATCCCTGTGTTTGGAAGAGGAGAAACTGGGGACTAGATGCAAGCTCTGATTTGTATCCCGATTGCAACACAAAGTGTACCACACAAGTTGCCCAAAACATTCTAGACATGAGGTGGCAGCTCTATTGAAGGTCAGAGGAAGGCCTCTCTGGTAAGCCAGCAGCTCCAAATGCCAGTTCTGGAAAAATGAAGGAGCCAGGACTTTCCTTCCCTGTAGGGAAGACAATGGTTCATGTTGGTGGTGAATCTGATGCCTGCCGAGGTTGGTATGGGATTCTTTAAAGCTACGGGGCCTCCATTTGCCAATTATCAGCCCAGTGTGGCCCTGAACAAGCCTCAGCTGCCATAGCTGTCGCTACAGGCCACACTGAATCTGCCTGTGAGGACAGGAGGAGGACTGGATGAAAGGACTCATGTCCAGTGGTGGCTAAGAAGGTACACAGCACAGAGCAAACTCTCTCAGCTTTTACATACTGCAAAGGCACTTCCTTCCCCCTCCACCAGCCAAGGGCATTGCATGCAAGCTAAAGGCACCCTCCCCACCGGCAGGCTAGCCACTGGCTCCACACTCCACTCTCCACAGGAGCCTCAATGGCTCCCCTAAAAGTTCTCCAGCCTTTCAGAAAATGCACCAGTTCTATCTCTGGTTCTGCAAGATGGCCATTACAGCTTATACTACATATTGCTCACCTAGACTAGATAAGGCAAGATGGCCTTGGGATTCTCATAATTTTATAGAAGATCTTGGTAGATCAGAGAATTTACAGTTGTTCGCTTTAATTACACATTGTGCAATAAGGACCTGGAAAGTAAACCACTAGGGCAGGCTGATCACCTGTCAAAACAAACAAGTAACCACCCCATGGCTGCCTCCAAGGCATGCCCATGCCCTGCCCAATTGCTATGGTTCCCACACCTTTGACCTGCTCTCCCTAGATAAAGGCCACCCCAAGACTTCCCTCTCACTGCACCCTCCAGAATTTGAGGTCCTCTGTGACCACATCTGCCCCTGGAGGAGGCTGTCTCACAATTGCTGTGCATCCTACCTCTAGCCCTGAGAGTGCCCATGATGGGAAGAGCATGCCTCTACGTTTCTAAGAAAGGTACACCGTGTCCCACAGTACCAAAGGAGAGAAAAATGAGGCATTACAATGCCAGACTTTCTGGGTTTGATGGGGCATCGATGGTCAAGTGGAAAAAAAAGGTTCTTCTGCAGGGCCACCTTCAGGACAAGGGTGTCCAGGAGCAGCACCCATGGTACGACATCCTGCCTCAACCTTGGTTCCAGCCTCCAGTATGGAGGCTGGGCTGGAAACTGCCCCATTGGCAAGCAGGGAGGGCATACCTTGAAAAGCTGCGAACTCTGGGGAAGAACAGCAGCATTTGATAAGTGTATTTACTTGTACCTCACTGAGTTGCCCCAGAGACTGAGAATATCTACAACATTGGGTGCACCCATTCTCATGTAATAACTGCTCAGAACACTCAGTGAAGGATGACATGTAATTACACCCAGTGCCCTGAGGGGTGCTGTCAAGGGCTGCACTGTATGCTGCCCACCCACCTGGGTTTGGCCCCCACTCTGCAACTTGCTAGTCTGGGACCTTGGGCAAGTTGTTTGATACCTCTGTACCTTATTCTCGTCATAACATGGAAATAACAAGAATACTGTCTTAATTTGTTGCCGTAGGCATGGGTGAGTTTCACGTGGTGGGTCCTTTAAGAGCAGAGGTTAAGCACTTAAATGGGATTTGGAATAAGAATAAACCCCATATAAGTATTAGTTATTATTAATATTTAATTAATATTTGCATTGTCACTATGAATGAACAAATAAGTAAACTGGGAGCATCAACCCTGGCTTAACACGGGGAATGTTGATTAATCCACTTGCCCTTCCTCTCCTGTCCAAGGCTGGTGAGACCCCTTCAAACCGCAGTCGGAGACTGCTGCTGATCCCCAACGAGAGAAGCCTCTCCTTGTTCCTCTCCTTCTAGCTCCGTGGTTTCAGCTCTGCAGTTCCCTTTACCTGGCCTTTTAAATGTCAAGGCTGTGGTTTCAGAGCTTTACCCTTTAAAAAATAGCAGGCTGGAAAATAAGTGGTGTACAAATGAGCACGATACGGTTTTTCCTGTGTGAAACCGCTGCTGTTCTATGGGGGCTTGACTCTGAGAACGGCCATCCATCTTCTTTGCAGAACCCAAGAGGCCCCAAAGGAATTTCTAGGCATCCCACGGGAGAAAGAAAGGACAGGTGCTGTCACACTCCATCGCTGTCGATGCCAACTCCGTCTCTGCTCCCAAGTTACAGAAAATGGAGAACTATGAGGTAAACAGGTCAGGGAACCCCTCAAAACCGCAGACGACCGAGGGTCCTGGGACAGACCGGAATCCTAGAAGGCTAGTGGGGAGGGAGTGTTGGAAATGCAATTCTCATTTCAGAGACACATAAACTAAGATTGGAGAAGTTAAGGACTTACCAAGGACAGCCAAGGAGGATAACCCAAGTGGCACACGACTAAAAGTGCTACATGGTGTCAGGGTGAGAATAACAGGGAAGCAGGGTCGCCCGTGGGTCTCTTAGGCAAAAGAAATCTCCAACGTTGTCCTCACGGGTCATTTCACTTTCTTCTTCATATGCTCTGTGGCCTCAAAGTCACTACGTAATGTCTGAGTGCTTTTGCTACATGATGAGCATTTTCTGGAGGGAAATGGTGTGTACTAGGATTTCTACAGGGCTTCAGCAGCAGCAGCACGTACGTGTGTGATGGGGCGTTGTATGTGTGAGTGAGAGAGAGACAGAGAGGAGAGTGAGAGAAAGGGAGAGGGATGGGGAGAGAGGAAGTGAGCAACAGAATGTAGGCCAGACCCAAGAGCAGTCCAGCGAAGCCTGGATGTGACAGCCACTGTGAGCCATTCAGGAACGACAGCCACCTACCTACAGTGACCTGGACAGGATCCGTGCTCTGGGTCTGTCCCTCTTCATTTTCAGAGGCATCTCCGCCTGCACTCAAGTTGTTTTTCTTCTTAATGTGGGCAACTACGAAGAAGCACAATCCCACGAGCACAATCAAGGGGCCCATGATCTGCAGAGAAAGGAGCCCACAGATCTGGGGCTCGCTGTCCGCAGTGTCCGTCTCGTTCAGTGGTTCCTGCCCCCAGTCTGCGCCACATCCGGGCACCCAAATGCCCAGAATGCTGATGAGCATGCCGCTCGTCAAGAACAGAAACCCAAAGATGAGGCACTGGACAAACTGGCGGCTCTCTCCGCAGATGAAGGCTTGGTCAGGGTCTGCCTGGCTGCCCTGACGCCGCCCCTCCAGGAGCTGAAGTCGAGCCCGGGAACGGGCCAGGATCACCGCCCCAAGCCCAATCACCGCGCACGAAGGCCCAGCAACCTTCAGCACCGTGCTGCAGTGTGGGAGGGGTTCGTGTTGGCACGCCTGGAACCCGAAGATGGAGAGCAGGACTCCCACACACAGCAGGACTGCGCCGAAGACGAAGAGGAAGAAAATGAGCTTGCTGACGTGCCTGTCTCGCTGGTTCCCATCTGGCTCAGCATCCGCCACGGGAGACATGGCCAGAAGAGGCCCCTTCCACGAGTGGGGCGGATGTGCTTCCTTCTCTCTGACAGGTTCAGCAGCTCTGCAAACGTGACCAAACACCAAATTACAGTGGACACAGGTGCTCTTGACCCGCCCTGTTCTTTTCTGGCCATTTCAGAAATCACGCTAGTTTGAAATTACACAGGGTGGAACTTTATGCAGCCGATAACACTGTGGAACAATGAGCTGGTTTATAGGTCAGAAGAATGGACATTCAGAAACTCTGAATATGTCATTTTATAAAGATATTCAAAAAAGGAAATTCAATGACCAAGCATCTGAGATAAGAGCATCTTTTTAAAAATACACAAAGGGTGTGACCTTTCCTGTCGTGAGTCCTGCAAACTCACTTTCTCAAGCAAAAACAAACAAACAATGGCAAATGAAGAAAGAACCACAGAAATTATGTCTGATTTACAAATGCCCCACATTTTATCACAGCAGCTCTGAGCACTTCCAAGTGGGTAAATCTTGGTTCAGTAACTAATTTTCCGTTTCCTGTTGTAGGCTATGGCAACTTTCCATTTTGTGCTTCATTCTAAGGCTACATTCACAGAAGACTCATGTTCAGCAGTTTCAACACAAGCAGAAAGTGAATCGAGAATACTGGGTTTGGGTGCTCTGAAGTCAACTCTAAGACAATGTGTCTCTGAGGTTCTTAACAGGAATGCTTCGGTGGCCTGGGATGGGCCACAAGAGCGTGGCACAGCAGGTCAGGGGAACCCCATGTCCAAGGTGGACAGGTACCCTAGCCAGGTGGCCTCTGACTCATCCTCCTCCACGGTGCCACCCCCCTCCACAAGGAGGTTTACACTCAGTTAAAAATAAGCAGCCAGTGTTATTGCCAATGACACAATGCTAAACACCAACAGAAGCTGACTTTGAAAGAACAGTGGAAGTGGGAAGGCACCTTCTCCAAAATCACCCAGTCCTGTACTTCAAGGGTTTTCTATATTAGACAAATATGCCAGTTATTAAAGAGCCATCTAGTTTCCACAGAGCTGTTACCCAGTCATCTTGTCTTACTCCCGTGAATGGGATATTTCACCAGGATGCTTTAAGTCAGGGCGCTTGCCAAAACCATCCGAAGTTGTGAAAATCATTTTCACTTGCTCTAAGAAAGAAAACTTTTGCAAAACATTCTGTGCCATTAGATCCATGAAAATGTCAAGATTGAGGCTCTAAGGCCATGACCATCTTGACAACCAACTTCATGTTAAAAGGCGAGTCAGTAGAGGTGATCAAATACTAGGAAGTACTTTTCCAGGAAAAAGTGGGATAGACTCAGAAGGAAGTTAGAGGCAAAGAAAGGAAGCAGGAGGGAAATAACTTTTCATTCCGAATTTGGAAAAACTATCCTTCCTGAAGATGCAGTGGAGGAGACAAAGACTTGAAGAAGGTATTGCGCTCATTTCAAAACAATTTCCCCCCGGATCCTGTGATCTCTTTCCCAGTTTCAGAGCAATTCTCAGGCTACAAAGTCCTCCTGGAACTCACTGGGTTCCTGGTATGGTCAGCTTTGTGGTGAGTCATAGGCTTCGACTGTCTTGAGGCAAATTACCAAACCCCAGGAAAGAAAATAGAAGAAACCCCAAACTGGATTTGTAGCTTCTTTTCCAGAGACTTGGGGGCTAAGCACCTGGCGCACGCGGGAATCCCTGATCCAAAACTGTGTCGGTAGTATCCCTCTCCACCATGCAAACGGACACACAGAAAACATTTACACTAACAGATAATTAAACGTTTTGCAAATATCAATCTAAACTTAATTTCCCCAAAGCCAAAATCGCCTTGCAACACTCCTATTGGTTTTCAAAAAAAAAAAAATTATTTTTCTAAACTGACAGCATCTATCTACGTCCAAATCTGATGAGTTTGCAGAGCGAGGCAGAGGGGTGCAAATGTCTTTCACGGGAAATAAGCCTGTGGGGTTTTGGGAGCCCGAGCGCAATAGACGCTAGAGGCCAGGCGCGCGGCTCCTCTGCGCCTCCGCCAGGACTCGCACCAAACCTGGCGGCCAAAGCGCAGCGCGCGCCCGGCTACTTCCAAGCGCAGGCGCCGCGAGCCGCGAGGCGCTTACCTGAGCCTTGGTCCTGCGTGCGCGCCGCCTGCGCTCTGCTGGGCAGCGTCTGTGGGCACCGGGTGGGCTCGGCGACCGCCAGGCCCCGCGGCCTCCGCTGCGCTGGCCTCTCGCACACTCCTCCGGCGTGGCGGGGCGCCGAGGACCGGCTGCCACTGTGTTTAGCAAAGGAGGCGGTGCCGGGCGGATGCAGAGGCCAGCGCAGGGCAGGGCAGGGCAGACCGGCAGCAGCTGGCCGCCACCGGGTGCTGCGCCCCGGGCGCTCGAGGCGCGCCCGGCGCTGGAGCAGAGAGCCAGGGGCTACTTCGGGGCCCGGGGCTGGCCTACTTGGCCGCTTGGGTGAGGTTCCCCCTGCACGCCAGAGATCGGAGGAAATAGGCACCCTCAACCCCTCCCTGGCCCACAGGCCACTGGGCAGGTGCCGGCGAGGGGAGACTCTCCCACACACACATTCCCCGGCTGCCAGAACTGCGCGCTGCGCGGGCCGAAATTAAAACCCCCTTTGAGCCCCAGGGCCCAAGGTCCCCCAGGGGCCCGAGAGAGCCGTTGGGGGCGGGAGGTGGTTGCGGAAGAAACAGCGTCTGCCCCCTCCCGGTGTGGACGCGGGCCTGGCAGACTGGGCGCCTGGCGTTCTGGTCGCCACCCTGTGGCAGGACTCTTTCTGAGAGCTCCCGACAGAGTACGGAGACACCGATCGCAGAAGCGCGTGCTCGGTCAGGACAGAAGACCCGGGTCCCTCGAAGAAGACCACGCTGCTCTGAGGTCCTAGCTTGGAGCCTGGAGCCCGGCCAGGGCAGCTCGGCCCCTTCTGCGCTCACAGTATGCACCAGCCCTCTTTTGCCATAGAACTCCTTCCTGGTCTCTACCACCAATGACCTGCCAGGATTAAACCGAGAACTTCCCCTGCCCTTGAACGGGCAGTTTGGGGATGGGCTTGCTAATCCCCGGTGCTATTTGTGACCTGCCTGTGACATATGACGCGGATCCAACTGTGCCAGTTTCCACACGGGAGGTCAGGGCACTGTGAAAGTGAGTGGAGGGCTTGCAGCCCTAGTCCAGAGCCCCCGGAGCCTGGAACTTCCCCACCTGCGTCCTCTCCCTAGCTTCCTGTCCACCTAGCCCGAAATCAGTCCAGGGTTAAGGCCACCGGATTAATTCTTGTAAAGTGCCAACATTTACCGTACCTGGTAGAGCATTCCCAGCCATTCTCACTGAGGTTCAGTGTGAGGTAGGCTTAGCTAATTAGCAGAGATCGGAGGTGAGAGGAGACTCAAAGAAGAGGTCCGAGGGCTGGGGTCAGGGGTCCCTTCTTTGTCTCTCTCTGTGAAAGAAGGACATTTTTTAAATGAGGGGGCTGGGGGGCTAAAAGGAGACAGAGAGGGAAGGGTGGTTACCTGGGCTTTAGGGCTACCAGGTGGTTGGGTGAGATGGGGTTCACAGAGAGGAATCTGCATAAGTTCCAGCCATTAAATTTGGCCCAGGCACTTGCCTGGGTGTCCTGACCTCTGAATCCCTGCCATGACTGACGGATGACCTCGAGGTACCACACCCGCCATCATGGCTATCACTAACGTCGGTGACCCCTGATCCCTGACGACCTCTTTACCTACACTTTACCTACAACCTGGGGCCTTTACTGTGTGTCTCTCACAGCTTAGAGGCTGGAGCCAGACGTGGACAGGAGACCTAGAGAAAGATATTTTTCAATTGGGGAAACTGAGGCCCAAAGAAGCAAAGTGACCTCATGTTGGTTGCTGTGAAGCCAAGGCCCGAGCTAGATGTCCTGACCGCTCAGTGTCCCTCCTGAGTACACCTGTCACCCAGAGGACTTGCAGCCCTTTTCTGTCCCATGCTTTGTGATGCCCGGCAGGAGATCTGCATAGACCATCATGACACTGACCCCCGACCCCAAGGACACTGTGGGGAGCTGTGTCCGGGTGGATTATCCTGCACCAGAGGATGTCCAGCTAATGAGCGGTCAGCGACACTGGTCTTTCTAACTCGGGCCCTCGTGATAGGACTCGTCCCCTCCAGCACAGGCCTCGTCTCAACTCGTCACTGTCCAAGAGGGTTTCATTTCCTTTCCCTGTCCATTTTTCCTTCTCCTTTAGTTGAAAGTTAGTCTCTGGCCATGTCCTGTGGGGACCTGCAAGGAACCTATTGATGCAGCTGCCCCTTTGGCGCCACATGACTGCGGGCTCACCACCCATGACAGACTGGAATGCCCCAGCACCAAGGACAATCAGATTAGCTGCCATTTGGGATATCTGCTGTTGGGCTGTTTGTATCTTTTGGAGTCCTTTTAACTCAGTTAAACTCCTTGGAAACTGGTTGTCAGTCAAGTATGAGAGACATAACCCACCCGTCTGCAGGGGCTTGTCTGCAGAGCCGACCTTAGCTCTGGGAGAGGCTGGATGACCTTGTCACTCTCCAAACCGTGTAATCTTTCCTAGGCTGTGCGGCAGTGAAAATACGTTAGCTCCGACTGAACTCTTAGAAATATAGCATCAGAACAACATTAAAAAGTGGATGAGCTAGGGCCAGCAAGTGTCATGGTGGTTAAGGCTCTAGATTCCCACATCGCTCACTGTGGTTCAAGTCCTGGACCTGATGTCTTACTTTTTCACTTTCCTTTCTCTCTCTCTCTCTCTCTCTCTCTCTCTCTCTCTCTCTGAGCACATATGCCCTATAGTAAATTTAATTATAACAATAAATGAAATTAAACAAAAATAATTCTAAAAACAAAACAAAACAATGGTGAGCCTTGACTTCAGTCTGTGAATACAGAGGAATAAAGTCCAGACATGCATTCATTTATTCCTTCAGCAAGTATTTATTGAGTACTTTCCATGTATTTATGAACAAAACAGACAAAACTTCTGGCTCTGATGGTACGCATGCACATGGGAACGGTATGATTTTCCAGCCATCAGTTCCAAGATTCGAACCACGGTAGGCCATGTGAGTGTCCAGCGCCTTAATCACCATGCCACCTGCTGACCCCTGGACTTCATATTTTAATGAGGAAAAAGGCAATGGACAATGGAAATCATAGAATATGAGAAGGTACCAAGTGCTGTGGAGAACAATAAATCACCCAAGGGGACTGAGCAGTGCCGGGGAGATTCCAGTTTAAATAGAGTGGCTAAGGAGAACCTCTCTGAGAGGATAACACTGCAACAAAAACTTGAAAGGAAGCAGGATGAGGAAGCAGGTGTATTGATTATTATTGCATAACAAATTACCCCAAACTTAGAAGCTTAAGCAACAGAGTTTTATTATCTCTCACAATTTCTGAGGGCCAGAAACCTGGGGAAAGCTCAGCTGGGTGGTCTTGGTTCAGGGTCTTTCGTGAGGCTGCAATCAAGCAGTTGGTAGGGCTGCAGTCATCTGAAGGTTTGACTGGGGCTGGAGGACTGCTTCCCAGATGGCTCACTCACAGGACTGTTGACAGGAGGCTTCAGTTCACCCCTGCCTTTTTTCATGAGAGAGAAAGAAAAGTATTTTTGACACAGTTCTCACCATGCCTCAATCTTCCTGCCCCGGGCTCCCTGTTAGCTAGGATCACAGGTGCCTACCACAGCACCTGGTCTTTTAGGTTGGCCTGGGAACTGAACCCAGGTCTCCCATGCAACCTCAGCCTCATGCAACAGTGCCCTATCACTTATGCCACTGCAGGTGGCCCACAGTACCTTTTTAGGACATTGTCTCTGAACTCTCACTGCATCACTTCTGTGTTGTATTCCTTAGAACTGAGTCAGTAAGTCAGGAGGGGAATTAGACTCCATCCACTTCTTGAGGGGTAGAATATAAAAATATTTATGAAACGCATTTTGTAATATTTGGGGAAAAAAGAGAGGAACACTTCAGGCAGAGGAAACAGCAAGCGCAAAGGCCCTGAGGTGGGAGCATGTGTAGTAGCCAGAGACTAGAAAGGCTGGAGCAGAGAGGCAGAAGGGTAGGAGAGAAGGTTGGAGAGGAAAGATGTCCGTGTAGGCAAAGGCATCAGACTGTGCAGGCTTCGTGGGTCACTAAGTGCTTGAATAGGGAGCAGGCCCTTGCATACTTTTTGAACTTAGTGGAATGTGATGGGACATATTTTTCCAAAGAAACTGCTGGGGTGGTAATAGCCCGAGGACAGGAAGGGTGGAAGAGAGGAGACCAATTAGGAGGTATTAGAGGCTTATGTCTGAAGGTGATAAAAGTGAGTAGATTTTGGATATATCTTGGAAATAGCATTGACAAGATGCTATTCCTTGGTTTGGATGTATGTTCAATGACAAAGTTTTTAGCCCGAGCAAGCGGAAGGATTGTTTGGGTATTGAACAAGATGGGGTAGGCCAGGATGGGATGAGTTAGAAGGGGAAGCTGTATGGTTCCATGAGAGCCTGGCAACTTGGAGATGTCTATTAGACATGGAGTGGAGGAGCTGAGTAGGTCGTTGAATGTACAAGCCTGGAGTTCAGGATGTCTTGGAAGGAATCATTCCTCTGGTCTGTAGGCAATATTTCTTACAAAATTGAAAAAGCTGGGCCCCTTCTCTGGGAGGAGTCTGAGTGTGTATATGTGTCTACACCTGCCTGGTAACAGTCCCCCTAAGGCTCCAGATGCCCACTCCAGGCACATGGCAGACTGGTGCCAACTCTATGTGGATTTCAGGTGTTCTGGGGGGCAGAGGGCAGCCAGTGCAGCTGGGGAGCAGGAGTTCTTCCTGGGACGGGGCTGCCGCTCTGCTCCAAAATGGCTCCCCAAGGACCACACGCCCTCTGCTCCGACGAGACAGGCCACATGTCTCTCCTTGGGCACTGCCAACCCTGAGAAGAAGCTCAGGGAGGTGCCAGGACTGGCTTGCAGAGTTTAGTATCATTATTTTAAAAATACATATATTTCAGAAGGATAATCAATCACTCATATCTGCCAATCTGCAGTTCTATTTTCTCTTTCGTTCTCTCTTTGTCTGGTTCTGCCCCCAAAGTACCTCAGCACCCAGCTGCATTTCTCCCTTCCAGTTCCTGACGTTCTCCGAGACTCCTCAGGGCCTGGTTTATAAATATTTGTTCTCAAGTGCTCCGTGTTGGGTCCATGCTTCAACAAATGTTCCCAGCACTCCTAGCTACTCCTCTGAACCGACCTGGGCCTCATATGACATATGGCTATGTGACCCTGCGAAAGATACTGCCCAAGCCTCTGGGGCATAGTCTGCCTCCTCCATGTTACACTTAAGCCCAGCAGCCTGAGAGGCAGGCCAAGGGTGGGATGGGGGGTGACGGACTTGGCAGCTTGACTTAAGGGTTTAGACTGGGTCCCCTCGCTGACCTGCAGTACAAAGACTAATCTTTTGCAGAGTCATTTTATGGCCTGGGATGGTACTGTTGATTTACAGCTGATAACAGCGCAGCCTGAGTGCAGCTACAACCCCTGGGTATAGAATGCAAGCAGTTGTTTCAGGAAGAGTGAGAATTTTCCAGAGCACATGTGGCTTTAGGGCAAAAGCCTCTGCACAGCTGAGGGAAAGAAATCCCTTTATCAGTGGCCACACTTTCTGGGCAACAGGCTAGAGGAGACGAGTATGTTCTATACACCAGCTGGAATAGATCCCAAAGAATGAATTCTTTCTCCTCAGCATAGAAAAGGGGAGGGTAAAACTGAGTTTAGATACTGGCTTCCCCACTTAGAACTGTGTGGACTTGGGCCAGTCAACATGTTTTCTGTACCTCAGCGTCTTCATCTATAATATGGGAATAAGCAGACCTACCTCGAAGGATGCCTTGCTTAAGAATAACCATCTGGCACATGGAAGGTCATCGATGAGTGCATCTTTCTAACCTCTGGACCTACACGCATCAGCTTCAACCTGTGGCTCCTCCCCATGACCTTCCGGAAGACTGAGCTACAAAATGCATGGAGGCAGGAAAGAGACGGCAGATGAGCGTGATGCTCATGGCAAGCAAAATGGCAACTTCTAGTGCCCAGTATGCAATGGCTTAAGCCCTTGCCAGCTGGATGGCGCTCGGCCCTGCAGCCCATCTCCCTGTTATTTCTAGGAAACCTCTAACGTTAGTATCACATGATCTCAAAGCCCAGCCCATCAACTTGGACACCCTTTGTTATCTGCCCTTTTGTCCTGCCTTTGTTCTGCTGTTGTCTGCAGTCTCCAAAGCTTCTGGAAAGTACTTTGCTGCTGTTGCTGTCTCTAAGGGACCTGTGGAGCCCTGTCTAGGGTGATCCAGTAGCCAATCGGTGGCCAGGGTTCCGGGCTGTACCTGCCTCACGTCCCTGGATTTATCTGCTACGTCTTTGGTCCTGGTCCCTCCACTTCCTGGTTGCCACAGACTCTAAGAAGGATTCAGATCAGCCTACAGTGCTCTAAGGATATAGCAAGGTAGAATACATGTGGAAATATAAATGATAAAAAGAAAAATGCTGGTTCCATGATCTGGTGATTAAGGCGGCTGGACCCCCATGGCCAACCCTATGGTTCCAGTCCTGGACCCAATGTCTTGACAAATACTTCAGGTAAATGTACATATGTGCCCAAAATTCTGGAGGGAGAAATGGAGGCAAGGAGATTGCTGCTTGACAATTCTCTTTTTTTTTTTTTTTTTTTTTGGAGATGTTTTTGCTATAGGGCACATGTACCCACCAGAGAGACAGAGAATGAGCAATCACCCCCCCAGGGGGGATGGCCACGCTGCAATCGCTTCTCCTCCATTCACCTCTCGGGATCTTGGGCACGCATGCCCAAGCATGAGTTTAAGCCACCAGGTCTGGGACACAGTCAGCTACATGGGAGTTCAGCGACATAGCCATTACACTACCTGCTGGTCCCCTGCTTGACCATTCTCATGAAAGATGCTTTCTCCTTTCCCTTTCTCTCTGTCTCTGTCTGGCAAGCATGTGCATCCTCTGGCAAAAACAAACCAAAGGGTGGGGGAGAGAGAGGCACAGCAGTGAGGCAACACTCTGCGAAACTGGGCCTACATGAGCAGGCCCCGGGTTCATGGTCCAACGCCTCCTTGGACGTGCGGGGGGTGAGCACATGTGCTGTGGTGCAGGAGGGCTGACACGAGGGTGGGTCATCATGGGAAGACCTTGTCAAGAAAGCTTGCCTCTCTCTCTCACTTTCTATCTTTCTCATGGAAAAAATAAATATACTTATTAAAGTAGAGGAAGGGAAGGAGGGAAGCACGGAGGGAAAGGGGGGAGGAAGGGAAAGGAAAGAAGGGAAGGAGGAAAAGAGAAGGGAAGAAGGAAAGAAAGTAGAAAGAAAAGAAAGAGAAAAAGGAAGGAAGAGAAAGCAAAGAGAAGAGAGAGGTGCCCTGTATTTCTTGCTGTCTGAAGGCGCAGTGCTTTCGATTTTACCGGTGCTGGGAACGCAGCTGTTTTAGGATCGGATATGGAAACTCACAGACACTAAGAACCTGCCCTTTAAACGACCTGACCCTAAATGTGGGAGGGGCTGCCTGACTGTTCAGAGGTCTGAATGTAGGGCATGCTACAGGCGGGAGGTCCCACGGGCGGGGGTCTTCCCAGGGGTATCGGTCATGTCCCCACAGTCACACACTTGAACCCTTGTCTTCTTCCACAGCAACCTGTGGCCTAAGAAATTAAGCAATAAGAATCTGAACACCTGAGAGCTAGCAGTCTTTGTCAATTAAAAGGCAGTTTGGCAGGAAGCCACCTCCTGAATGCCCCAGATTTTAATGAAAGCTCCTTTGTCAAAGCCACAGAATGCAGGTAAAGCCAGAGCTTGAGGCAGTGTTGATTCAGAAGAAAGAAAAAGAAAACTGCTCTTCAGGTTTTTTTTTTTTTTTCCTTTTAACCTACCTCATAGGGTAGTTGAAAGTAGTAAATGAATGCAGAGAGAAAGACCTGCTGTAGTTTGTGCTAGGATGTAATTCCAGCAGAAACATTTTCTCCGAATAATAGCCATCACAGCTAAGTCCATTTAAACCGACCTAAGTGGTTTCAGTGGTTTACAAACACAGGACCCCTTTGCATTTCCTAAGCCCCCACCTCAGTGTGGTTCTCCGGCTACAGTCCCCGTGCACAGGTTGCACAGCGAGGCTGGGCGTCACCCGTTGCCTTGCCACAGGCTCGCCAGTTGGCTCTCCATGCTTCTCCCTGAGGCAGGCCTGAGTGATCTGCCACACCACCTGTCTTTCTTCCATGGGTAGAGGGAGTAACAGCGATTATTCAGTGTGAGTTTTGAGTCATTCAAAGGCAAGTGAACAAATTCTCCCGTTCATTCTTTCCATCTCCAGCTAAAGGCCATCTCCCAGCAAGGCTGTTCTTGACCTCCTAATCTGAATGAGCCCTGGCTTCTCATGCCCCCTTGGTATTTTCTGGTGTTATCCTGAGGGCACTGGTCACAGTAGGAGTCATTTATTTATTTATCCCGTTCAGAAGACTTCTTCCCAACCCTTTGCCAATAAAGAGCATGTGACCCTCTCTGCCCTTCCTGTCATTCTTACTGACTTTCCAGATTTCCTGTCCTATCTCAGGTTTACGCACCTGGTCTCCACTGCTTCAGATTCCATCTTAATCCTCTTTAAACCTCTGTGTGGATGACCCATCCAGCCTCTAGTTTTCTCAGCTCCAAATCCTTCCTTTCCCATTCATTTCGGCTAACAGCTCCCACCAGCTCAGCCTAGACCTAAAAGAGCTCCTCCTACAAAAATGGACTCGAACAGCCTTCCCATCTCTATGTCCAACCACCCCAGCTACGCCCTTCTCTCGTTCCAAGTGACTCTCCTTTCTTCACTTCCTTTTTTTTTTTTTTTTTTTTTTTTTTTAGAGGTTTTTGCTATAGGGTGCGTGTGCTTGCCAGACAGAGAGAGACATAGAGACAGAAAGCGAGAAATCACCCCCCAGAGGGGATGGCCACGCCGCAATCCCTTCTCCTCCATTCTCCTCTCGGGATCTTGGGCACGCACGCACACGCGCCCGACGTGAGTTTTAAGCCACCGGGTTCGGGACATGAACCGCAGTCAGCTACATGGGAGTCCAGCAACATAGCCATTACGCTAACTGCTGGTTCCCCCTTCACTTCCTTTTTGTAGTTTAGACTCGGTGGTTTATCCATTCAGCAGCACTCTTTCTGACACCCTAAGATTCCAAGCCCATGTCTTTTCCCCATACCCACCTGGCAATACTGCCACGACCCACATTTCTGAGCCTGTACCTCAGTAGCTGAGCTCTGCTGGTGAAAGACCTACCTCCAGGATCTACTGCTTCACAGTGGTTTACCCTGACACCAGGGCAACATTCCAGGCTCCACTCCCTGGCGAGGAGTTCTTCCTTAAAGGCATTTCTTCCTAGAAGCCTTAGCTAGAACCAGATTCTCAATGATCAGCAAGGCTTAAAACATGGATGGGTAAACTCTTTCTGTAATGGGCCAGATAGTAAATATTTTAGACTCTGTGGCCCATTTGGGTCATTTGGTCTCCATTGTAATCACTGAATTCTGCCATCACAGTTGGAAAGCAGCCTCAGACATAGACAATATATCAACACACTAGCAAGGCTATGGCCTAGTAAACGTCGTGTATGGACAGTGGAATTTGAGTTTGATGTAATTTCCATGTCACAACTTTTTTCCCCAACCATTTGAAGTGGAAAGTCATCCTTAGTTCACTGGCTATACAAAAACAGAAGACAAACAGATTTGACTCTTGGATTGGAGTTTGCTCAACCTTTTTTTTTTTTTTTTTTTTTTTTTTTAAATTAAACTTGTTTCTTTAAAAAAAGAAGAAGAAGGAGAGGAAAAAAGGAGTGAGTCTGGGAAAATGGTGGAGTGGACAGTACCAGGAACCTGTTTCCCACCCAGACAACAGTTTCACTGACAGGATCTGCCCAGTGTAACTATTTTGGAGTTTTGGAGTATATTAAAGGTTTACAACTTTCAGTGGAAGACCTAAGCAGTAAATCATAGTTAATTTCGGTTGACGTTAGCACTTAGCACAATAGCAGCTATCCATTTCCACTCCCACCTCCACGCCAGACAGCTGTGCATGTGTTCCTGGCACAACTGCTCATAGCTGTGGGAGCTGGCATGGGTAAGGCCAAATATGGAGGAACCGTGTGCTGACAGCTGATTGACTGCTTCTGGGAGGGTAGAAGGAGGATCATGGCATGGCAAGACCCTGTCAAGAGTCTCTCTCTCTCTCCCATTTCTATTTTTATCTCTTGCTCATGAAAGAAACTTAAAAAAAAATCTCCTAAAAAATATTTAGAGACGGGAACCAGCAGTTGGCATAATGGCTACGTCGCTGGACTCCCACTTAGTTGACCGTGGTGTTGGTGTCACTTCTTCTGCAGAGACGGCACGACACCCGGCTCTTCCTCCCGCAGTCTTTATTCACAGGTTTCAGCTTTCCCAGCTAGCTTCTTCCTTACTTCTTCTTTCTCCCCGTATATATAGGGTCCTCCCGGCGGCTCCACCCTCAAGTTCCTTCACCTGTGCGAGGCAAGTCCTGATTGGCTGTAGAAGGAGTTGTTTGTACACGCCTCCCTATGCAGCCAGCAGCGCCATCTTGGCTTGGCGGCCAACGGCGGCGGCCAACACCGTGGTTCGAGTCCCGGACCTGGTGGCTTAAACTCACACCAGGCATGTGTGCGTGCATACCCAAGATCCCAAGACAAGAATGGAGGACAAGGGACTGTGAGGTGGCCATCCCCCCTGGGGGGGGTGATTTCTCGCTTTCTGTCTCTCTGTCTCTCTCTGTCTTTCTGGCGAGCGCATGTGCCCTATAGCAAAAACCTCTCAAAAAAAAAAAAAAATATATATATATATATATATATATATATTTAGAGAGGAACAAAAACACAGCATTCAAAATTTGTGTGAAAGCAGCGAGCCATATGGCTATAGACATTTACATTAAAAAACAAAAATGATTTTAAATCAACTAACTGATTTTACAAATTAAGAAACTAGAAAAAGAACTAAACCAAAGCTAGCAGGAGGAAAGACATCACAGAGATTAGAGCAGAGGTAAATTAAATAGAGAATAGAAAAAAGTAGAGAAAATTAATTAAACAAAAGTTAGTTATTTGAAAAGATGAACAAAATGGACAAAACTTTAGTTAACTGAATTAAGAGAAAAAAAAAAAGAAGACTCAAATCGCTGAAATCAGAAATTAAAGTAAGGATATTACTACAAATTCTGTACAAATAAGGATTGGGGCTAGTAGGTGGTATAGTGGTAAAAGCACTGGACTCCCACACGGCCAATGGCAGTTCAAGTCCCAGACCCAGTGGCTTAAAAATCGCATTCGGCATATGTGCGTACATGGCCAAATCCAAAGAGGAGAATGGAGGAGAACGTGCACTGACAGCTGATTGACTGGCATGGCCATCATGGCCAATTATTGCATGGCCATCCCCCCGAGGGATGATTTTCCACTTTCCCTCTCTGTCTCTGTCTCTCTCTCTGGTGCATACACCCTATGGCAAAACACCTAATAAATAAATAAATAAAATGACGAAGAAATAAGAAGGGTAAAAACAGTGTACTGTGAACAATTGTACACCAACAAATAGAATAACTTAGATGAGATGGAAAAGTTCTAAAAACACAAAGCCTACCAAGAGTATATCAAAAGGAAGCAGAAAATCTGAATAAACCTATAACTAGTAAGAAGGTTGAACTAGTAATCAAAACTATGACAAAAGAAAAGCCCTGTACCTGATGGCTTCACAGATAAATTCTTCTAAACATTTAAAGAAGAACCGTACTAGTCTTTGAAGAGGAGGAAACACTTCATAACTCCTTTTATGAGGCCAGCATTACCCTGATACCAAAGCTAGTCAAAGACACTATAAAAAAGAAAACCACCAACCAATATCCCGAATGAACATTGATACAAAAACTCTTGATAAAATACTAGCAAACCAAATTCAGAGGCATATTAAAGGAATACATACAACATGGCCAAGTGGGATTTATTCCTGGAATGCAAGAGTGGTTCAATATACAAAGTTCAATTAGGTAATAATATTGGGTTGTCGGGAAAGTCATGACACATTTTTGCATAGAACAAACAATGGAAAACATGTCATGGATTTCCCTGTGACCTAATACATCAAATTAAAAGAATGAAGGAGGACGAAAACCACATCATCATCTCAGTTGATACAGAAAAAGTATTTGACAAAACTCAGCACCTTTGGCATAGTCTGGCAAAGCAGTCAGTGGCAAATTGAAGCACAGCACTGGAAGCCACATGGCTGACTGCAGGTTCAGATTCCCAGGCTGGTTTGAAAACACGCTGATACGTGAATGTGTTTAGGACCCTCACAAGCTGTAGGGTTATGGAAAGGGGGTTGCAGCATGATGAGACCCTGTTGAGGGTGCTATTCTCTTTCTCTCTCTCTCTCAGGCACATATTCTATCATGAATAAAATAAATAAACTGAAAAAAAAATCAAAACCCTTTCATTATAAAAATACCTCTTTTTTTTGGGAGAAGTTTTTGCTATAAGGCACGTGCTCACCAGAAAGACAGAGAGAGACAGACAGAAAGCGAAAAATCACCCCCTAGGAGGGATGGCCATGCCACAATCCCTTCTCCTCCATTCTCCTCTCAGGATCTTGGGCACACATGCACACATGCCAGCTTGAATTTAAGCCACCGGGTCCGGGACTCGAACCACAGTCGACTACATGGGAGTCCAGCAACATAGCCATTATGCCACCTGCTGGTTCCTGCACCTCCTCTTATGAAAGAAAAGGATTATCTTTTTAAGAAATAATTACTATTTATGGACCAACAGATGGCATAATGGTTATCTTGTTGGACTTACACATAGTCGGCTACAGTTTGAGTCCCGATATGGTGGCTTAAAACTCATGCGAGGTGTGTATGCATGCATGCCCAAAATCCCAAGAAGAGAAGGGATTGCAGTGTGGCTATCCCCACTGGGGCGGGGGGGGGGGGGGGAGTGATTTCTCACTTTCTGTCTCTCTGTTTCTGTCTCTCTGGCAAGCATCTGTGCCCTATAGCAAAAAATCTTGCTCTCTAAAAAAAAGAAAGAATTATTATTTATAAAAAATCTCTATGTGATTTTTTTAGCAAAATACTTGGAAGAAATTCAAAGAACTGAATAACCTCACTGTAACAAAACTCCCTGTATTTCAAGGTACTTATTTTTGTGGACAAGGAGAGTCAATATTTATATCCATTGTAGTGAAAAGTTGAACTAGGACACTTACTCCAGCAAAATATTTAATAATAGTTTGTGGAGGGCACTGCATACGGAAGCCATCTTGAGCTATCTGCCATCTTGAGCTATTCACCATCTTGGAAACCATTAGGCTTCACTTCCTCACTGAGCAAACCATTTCTCAGAAATCATGTGACCAACCGTTCTCTCCTGAAGTGGTTGGGTTTCTAGGCAACAGGAGAGATCTGCCCACATCAATGACTGGTTCATGCTGTTCTATCTCATTTGCATTTCGGGCAACCAATTGGTGCCCACCAGCTGTATATAACTCGCCATTTTTCCTCAATAAACGGAAGTAGACGGAAGAAGACGACTTGATCAGCATCTTGTAGTGTGTGTGCGTGTGTTTGTCCCATCTCTCACACCCTCCCCCAGGGAATCTGTTCGACTGTCCCGCGGGTCGGGACAATAGTTATTCATTTTATATATATGTGTGTGTGTGTGTGTGTGTGTGTGTGTGTGTGTGTGTGTATTTTTTTCCTTTGTCAGTACACTCACCAGAGAGGGCCAGAAAAAGAGAGAAAACTGAGAAAGCACACCCCCCACCCCCACCCTCATGGCAAATTGTCATGCTGCAATCCTTTCTGTTCCATTTCTTCCTCCCTTTGGGATTTTGGGCACACACACTCGTCCAGCGTCTTTATTAAGCCACCTAGTCTGGGATTGAAACCACACACATCAGCTATGAGGGATCTAGTCCCCTTAACCACCTCATCCTGGCTATCCCTATATATATAATATATATATATATATATTTTTTATTTTATTTATTTATTTTTTTCTTCTTCTAGCTATGTTGCTATCCCCCTGCCTCAGCCTCTCCAGTAGCTGATATCATAGGCACATACTGCTGCCATACCCGGCTTTTGAGAGTGGGCTGGGACTCAAACCCAGGCTTCAGCGTGCCGAGTAGCCGTGTTAAGCAGCACATACTACCATGGCTGGATAGATGAATTTTTAATAAAAGTTTGCCTTCATGTTTAGTGATTACCAACATTTGTAATATACTTACATATGATTAATTCATGCTAGTGATAACTGTACTGATCATTAAATCCAAAATACTTTAATACTCAGAACCTTATGGTTACAAGGCAGTATAATCCATCAGGATAACAGCAGACCTCTTAAAAGAAACAATGTCAGCGAGGAAAGAATGGGAAAATATATTCGAAGTGTTAAAGGAAAAGCAATTTCAACCAAGAATACTGTACCCGGCAAGATTATCCTTCATGTGGGAAGAAAAGACAAGAACATTCTCAGATATACAAAACCTGAAAGAATTTACTAGCACCAGATCTCCAAGAAGTTCTCAAGGGAATGCTATATCAGGAAAATTAAATACAGACACATAGAAATAAGAGTTCAAAAACTAAGAAAATAGCCAACTTAATCATAGGGACGACGAGTATGGAGTTGAATATTATATTCCAGAATTTAATCAGGAAAATCGAACCACCACAGAAGATAAAGTACATGAGACTTAATTGGTGAAATAGAATTTTATGACTTTTGACTAAAACATTGCTGATTTTCTTGTAGGCTTTGTTGTCCGGTTTTAAGGATTTGTGTCCTGTCTTGAGATGTCGATAGGTTCAAGTACCTACCATCTGAACAGAATCCTAACCTGTTTCCTGGCTTTAAGTTTAAGCAAAGTTCCTTAGGATTTCTTTGATTTAAGTTAAAACTGCTTTTCTTGAAATTACCAGCTGAACTTGTTATTGAAAGTAGTTAGATTATTTAAGAAATTGTGTGAGCAATACAATGTGGGGGGAAAAGGAATGGAAGACAACTGTAGACACCAGAGATAGTGTGAGAAGAGGGTGGGAAAGGACAGAGGGTCCAAAATAAGGATTAAAAAAAAAATATATATACACACACACACACACACACACACACACACACATATATACATAAAACAAAACTAGAAATGGAAAATTTTTGATGATAACATGCATGATTAAGCCACTAAGCAGTATATTCTGGATGGGAAATCACATTTTGTATGCTGTGACAATGCTTAGGGAACAAATGGAAATTAATTAAGTTTAAAAAAAGTTGCAGAAAAAAAGTAATACTGTTTTTCTTGAAATTAAAAAAATGCATTAAAAAATACCTATTTGATGACCGCAGTAATCTATATAGCCCCAGCTAGGCGCTGCTTTATAGTACGTTCATTCTACTCACTGAGGTTCATGCCTAAAGTCAGACTTGTGCTAATAGATATGTATATTTCAGCTGTGCTTGCTATTCAAAATATTTAGATTAATTAAGATCTTTAGTGAATCAATAAAATGTGTCGGGGGGGAAAGGCATAGGAAGCAACCATGGATACCAGAGACAGTGTGGGAGGAGGGTGGGAGATGGCAGAGGGTGAGAGATAGGGAATCAAGGATGGGAAAAACATAAAATATACAGGAAACAAGAAATGGAAAATTATTTGTTGATTATAACACGTATGTTGATGTGCTTGATTGAGACAATATACAGTGTATTCTGGATGGAAAATCTCATTTTGTATACTGTAATCATGTACAATGAATTAATGTAAATAAATAAATTTAAATAAAAAAGTTAAAGTCATAGATAGACATATATAGCCATTTAAAAAAAAATACATTTACCACAAAGAAATAAGATACAATGATAAATGTAAGCATTCTTATAAATAATAATAAAGAAATTCTATGGGAAGGAAGTATGTGGAAGAAAGTTCTATTCTATGGGAAGGAAGTATGTGGAAATAAGTTCTATTCTATGGGAAGGAAGTATGTGGAAGTAAGTTCTTCTTTTTTTTTTTTTTGAGAGGCTTTTGCTATAGGGCGCGTGCGCTCGCCTGACAGACAGAGAGAGACAGAGAGACAGAAAGCAAGAAATCACCCCCCAGGGGGGATGGCCACACCGCAATCCCTTCTCCTCCATTCTCCTCTCGGGATCTTGGGCACGCACGCACACACGCCCAGCCTGAGTTTTAAGCCACTGGATCCGGGACGCAAACCGTGGTCAACTGCATGGGAGTCCAATGACATAGCCATTACGCTAACTGCTGGTCACTGGAAGTAAGTTCTTTATGGTAAAAAAAAAAAAAAAAACTATGTAAAATGTATCACTATTTTTAAAAGCTAATGTTTTTCAAGTTTATGTATTTCTTTTGTAAGTGAGAGAGAGAGCACCCCCAGCAAGATCTTTATGCTGAGATCTACTCTCAGCCTCACCCGCTGGATTATGGCCACAATGTACCAGAATACTCAGGGAGGTCTCTAGACTTAAGATTAATGTCATGAACTAAACTGATGTAATTATATACATGGCTCAGGTTATTTTCAGTAGCTACCAAAGATGTTTTGGAGCAATCAAAACTTATTCTCCTCCCAAATCTTACTAACGAGTAAAAGAAGACATCTGAAACATTTCAGATCAATTTCTGCTAAACATACAGGCCTTCATTATTATTATTATTATTATTATTATTATTATTATTATTATTTTGTTATAGGGCATGTGTGCATACCAGAGAGAGACAGAGAGACAGAGAAGGAAACAGAAATCACTCCGTAGAGGGTATGGCTATGCTGCAATTCCCTCTCCTCCCTTCATCTCTCAGGATTTTTGGCATGCACACACGTGCCTGGCATGTTTTTTCAAGCCACCAGGTCTGGGACTCAAACCACACAGTTGGCCATGTAGGATCCAGCTGCCTTAACCTCTGCAGGCCACCTGCTGGTCCCCAGTAAGTATGTATTAATAAACAGGCACTCAGCAGTTTATCCGGCTGCCTGGTTCCAGGTGCTTCCTTATATGGACTCGACTAGAGGCAGACAAAGCAACGTCCCGAGCCAGCGACGTTCCCTCACCCTTGGTGTGCACTGGGCCGCTGAATGTCTTTGCAAACCAACAGCTGATGAGGAGTCTATAGTTTTAAAAGAATATTTTAGGGGCTGGCCTACAGAGGCTAAGTGCTGAGCGTAGAAAATTAGCTTCCACGTGGCCCCTGTGGCTTGAAAAACACGCCAGGCATGTGTGTGCATGTGCATGTGCCCCAAATCCCAACAGGACGGAGAAATGGAGGAAAAGAGATTGCAGCGTGACCACACCCCGTTGGGAGGTGCTTTCTTTCTCTCTCTGTCTGTCTCTATTTCTCTGGTGAATGCATGCACCTGCTGGCAATTAAAAAGAGTAAGAGAGAGAAAATATTACAAAGGATACTGAGGAACCAGAGGAGAAGCATAGGATGACAATGGGGCTCTTTTAAGGCTGGGCCAAGAACTGAACCAGGCTTCCCACGCCACCTCAGCCCTCACACAGTGGCACCCTCCTGTTCGTGCCACCACAGCTGGGTCTGTGATCTGGTTCTCGGAGGGGAAATCTGGCTTTATGGGGATCATTTTTCATCTGCTCCATGGAAACTAATTTCTGGTGCATATACTTCATCTGCCATTTTCTTTTTTCCTGTCCTGTTTATCAATCCTTTTTCCTCTCTCCTGTTTAACTATTACTGTAAAGTCACTTTAAATCATTACTCTTCTGGGAGTATTGTTGAGTGCTTTGTGGCAAGATAATTTTAGGAGACGCCAAGTGTGGGGAGAGGACAGACCTGTGACTCAGGCTGCTATGGTTTGTGTCTCCTCAAAATTCATTTGTTGAGATTTGCTTGTGCAAATATTAAGAAGAAACTTAATACCCGCATGGTGTGGAAAGGTGGTGCCTTTGGGAGTGAATAATGATTAGGGTGGGGCCCCTATGACTGACTCCGGTGGGTTGATAAGGAGAGGAGATGAGACCAGGAGAGACGTGAACACAAGCCACGCGTCCCTGACCTCTGCCATATAGTGATGCAGCCAACAGACCCCCCACACACACCGGAGGTGGCCCCTGGACCTTGGCCCTCCAAACCATGAGCTGAATAAACCTGTATTTTCTTAAATCACCCAGACTCACTTATTTGCTGTTACTGGCAACAAAACGGAATAAACACAGGTAATATGGAATTCTCCTGTGATACCAAGTGAGGCCTTCAGGGTATATTTCTCCCACCTCAACCAAGACTGCAACTATAGTCCTTCCTGCACAGATGGCTCGTGTGTGTGGTTCTACATTTGATCCTTCTTCCCTTACGTTACCTTGGAGACAAACCAAGACCAGAGAGACTCCTGCTGCCAGGGCGCTTGCCTGTTCTCGTTGCTCTAAACAGGTTTTTGGTTTTGCCCCTCAGAATGACTACTCGTTTTTGGAGAACCACATTTTACCCACTCTAGAATTGGCACCTACATTCCCTAAGGTACCCTTCCAATGTCAGATGTTTGCTTTCACCCGTTGTTTGATGGGACGCGTTAATCGGCACTCACTTCGGCCCACAGGGGTACTCTTGGGATACTCTCATACTGTTTGACCACCAGGGTGCCGACAGACCTTCGCGTGATTTTAGGATTTTGAGTTACAAATGTCCTCTAGCTTCATCACAAGGGAATTGTCATAAAGGAATCTCCTGGAGTCGTGTTCTGAATGTCAGCAACAGGGTGGAGGGGGGGAGGTGGACATTCAGGGAGGGTAGGAGACCATGATGGGCAAGGTCAGAGCTTCGGCGAGTGCCTTGGAATTGACCAGATCGCTTTAAGCTAAAGTATGGGATGAGGTCGGGGAAATGGAAGGCATTTCCTAAGAAAAGTCAGAGGGATAATATTTCAGAAATCTTTCAATGCCAGATTGTGGGGGTTTTACTCAATTCTACAGGCGAAAGCGAGCCTTGGAGGTTTTTGAGTAGAGAATCAGCAAAGTCCTGACTTACAGGACAGGTTGGAGGTGGAGGGCATCGGCAGCAGAGAGAACAGTGAGGAGAACGTTGCTGACCTTCAGGAGAGGGGGCTGAGGCGCCAACCTTAACCCTAACCCCCACCCCTCTGACACACACACCATGCAGTTAGTGTCAGGCTTATTCACACGCTATCTATGTAATCCAAGAGACTTAAACTGATTTACAAAATACATACAATCCAACCACATAAAGTGAAATAACATATACTATCCTGTCCATCTCCCCTACCTGATCTTGAGTTCTTCAGAGACCAGAACAATGTATTCTGTATGCTTTTATATTCCCTTATAAAAGAAGGGGGAGTCAGCAGAGGTGTGGGGGTCAAGGCACTGGACCATGGCGCTTGGTTGACTATGGTTCGAGTCCCAGACCCAGCAGCTTGAAGATCACGCTGGGTACATGTGTGTATCCAAGATCCTGAGAAGAGAATAGAGGAGAAGGAACTGTGGAATGGCTCTTCCCCTTGGGAGGTGATTTCTCACTTTCCCTCTGTTTCTGTCTCTCTCTGGTGAGTGCACATGCCCTATGGCAAAAAAAAAAAAAAAAAAAAAAAAAAAAAAAAAAAAAAAGGAAAGAAAAGATGTCTGCAGAACTAATCTAACAGGAAGCTGCATGGCTCTCTCCCCTACACCACCCTGGATGGGAAAGTGTGTGTTCTGCTACAATAATAGATTGTTGATTGCTATGGGAGGTGAGACTGCATGTCTCTGCAGTTCAGGAAAGTTAGGACACGTGTCAGCCCCAGAGCCCTCAGCCCCCAGGCAGTCAGCTGCACTGACTGCTCCTGCACTGGGTCACTGTGTCCACTAGTTCAGGACTGCCTCTGGGGATCTAGTGCTCCTGATTGGCCTCTGCTGGCTCTGCCTGAGGAGTAGGCCAGGTAGAAAATACAATGGCTTCAGTTAAGAACATGCCCTACTGGGACCAGCAGTTAGCATAATGGCTGTGTCACTGGATTCCCATGTAGACGACAGCGGTTCACGTCCCGGACCCGGTGGCTTAAAACTCACGCCGGGCGCGTGTGCATGCATGCCCAAGATCCTGAGAGGAGAACAGAGAAGGGATTGTGGCGTGGCCATCCCCCCTGGGGAGTGATTTCTCACTTTCTGTCTCTCTGTCTCTCTGGTGAGCGCACACGCCCTATGGCAAAAACCTCTCAAAAAAAAAAAAAAAAAAAAAAAGAACATGCCCTACTGATAAGACAGTGTGTGTGTGTGTCCATCAAAGGCTACTAACTCACTTATCTGGAGACAGAATAATAAAATCAACTTGTGTTTCCGATGTTCTCACCTAGCCAGCTGTGGAGTTTGACTCCAACCAGGAGGGTGTGAAGATGGAAAAAATACCTTGGAAATAACTGTACAACTTCATAGATCGTTAGTAAACCTGATTTCCCATTCCAAACCTTATGGTTGTAACATGAGCTTTATTTTCATTCACTCTTGGATTATCCTTTATTTAAATTTGCTATAGGGCACATGTGCTCACTGAGGTGAGAGAGAAAGCACACCCTAAAGGGAATGGCCATGCCACAATCCTTTCTCCTCTTCTCTCAGGATTTTGGGTACGCATGCACATACGCCCAGTGTGTTTTTCAAGCCACCAGGTACAGGATTCTAACTGAGCAGCCAGCAATGTGAGATCTAGTTGTCATAGCCACCACCAGCCAGCCCATCTGACTATCATTTAAAAGAAAAATTTACCTTCACTTCTCCATTCTCTTTGTGACCAGACTAATTTGACGCCCAAGAATTGAAAGATGTCAGAGAAAAATATCCATTTAAAACACACCCCACGAGAAGAGGGAAGGTGAAGGAGTAGAGTCTGAGGAACGATATTAAAGAGAAAAATAGAGAGGCAAGGTATTTATGGGACAAAGAATGGGTTATTATCTGTTGAGGAATAACCTTATAGTATTGTCAACTGGACCCGTGTGAATTGTACACATGTTGGAATTTTCACTCTGCAAGCTATAACGTGATTGAATGTATACAAAAAATTGAATAATAAAAATAATTCAAAAAATTTTAAAAACACCCAACAAATGGATTAAACATGTATATAACCATAATAAAAGAGCAAGCATGTATGTAGGTGGTGGTTTCCTCATCAGTTCAGTTCTCAGAGACCAAGAAGCTGGCCATGAGGTCATGTCCTTGCTTATCTTACCTCTGCTCCCTTACAGGGCTAATTCCTGCCACTGCTTCTAGAAACACTTCCCTAGAATAGAAGATTCACAAAAGGTAGATGAGTACAATCTAGCACTTCAGAGCCAACATTTTTCTTTCTTTCCTTTTTTGGAGAGGTTTTTGCTATAGGGTACGTGTGCTCGCCGAAAGACAGAGAGACAGACAGAAAGCGAGAAATCACCCCCTGGGGTATGGCCATGCCACAATCCCTTCTCCATTTTCCTCTCGGGATCTTGGGCACGCACGTACACGCGCCTGGTGTGAGTTTAAGCCACTGGGTCCGGGACTCGAACTGTAGTCGACTACATGGGAGTCCAGCGACATAGCCATTATACTAACTGCTGGTCCCACCAACTTATTTTTTTTTTTTTTAATAAGAAAAATTTTCTTGCTGTAGGGCGTGTGGACTTCCCAGAGAGACAAAAAGTAAACCACTCTCCGGGGGGATGGCCACGCTGCAATCCCTTCTCTTCCAGTCTCTTCTCAGGATTTTGGGCATACAAGCACACGTGCCTGGCACAAGTTTTAAGCCACCAAGTCCAGGACTCAAACCACAATTGACCACACAGGAATCTAGCAACATAACCATACATCATCTGCCGGTCCTGTTTAGAACCAACTTTACTCCAGCTCTTAACTTAGAAGGGAGCCCACCCATGGTGGCCTGTACTACTAAGTGTTTCTCAGGCTGGGACCACATGGGACATCAAATTTGATTCCAGGTCTAACCCAAAGGCCTGGCAAAGTGATATGTGCCTACCAGAAACTCGAGGAGGCTGAAGCAGGGGGATCACAGGCGAAAGGCTGATCCGGGCAATAAATATACCAAGACCCTGCTTGAAAAAGAGCCAGGCGTGGTGGCCTGCACCTGTAGTCCCAGGTGGGAGGCTGAAGCCTGGGGATCATGACACAGCAAGGTCCTCTTTCAAAACAAACAAACTCAAGATGTGGAAGGCAAGCTAGGTGTTCACATACCCAGATTGGGAATGATCCCACAACAAACCTCTGCCTTAGAGCTGGCCATTTTCTCTCCTCAGCCACAGCTGGGATGACTCGGGATGAGGGCTGCCATGTTTCTTCATCAAATGCTAAATAGCTATTTAACATGTAAAATATATCCTTTGCTATGGTTTGGATATCATAATCTACTTCTCAAACCTGGCCATATATAGCAGTCATCTAGAGAGCTTCAAAAATGTGATGCCTGAGTCCCTCCTCCAGAGATGATCATTTAATAGATCTGGGACACACCCTGAGCTATGGAACTTTTCAAAGCTCTCCAAGTGATTCTGATATACAGGGGCATTTGAGAACCACTGTCATAGTCTACTATGGTTTGACTGTCTCCGCCAGGAAGTGCATGTTGGAAATTTTAATCCTCCTGCAACAGTGTTGGGAGGCAGGGCCTAATGGGAAGAGTTCAGGTCATGAGAGCTCCACTCTCATGAATGGACTAATGCTGATTATAAAAGGGGTTAATGCTGCAAGTTCCATCTCTTACTCCCTCACTCTCTCTCTGCCCTTCCTCCTTGGTACAGGAGCAAGAAAGCCCTTCTCAGACACTGGCCTCTGTCTTAGAATCCCTAGTCTTCAGAACTGTGGACCAATAAATCCCATTCACTATAAATGACCCAACTGCAGGTATTCTACTATGGCCGCACACGATGTACTAACACACCCCTTCAACCATAACCAAGAATAACAGACGAGGTGCCTAAGCCCCATGACTGAGAGAAACCTGTGTTTTCAGAAGACTGTTAACAAGGTCACATTTCTAGAACATCACGAGCATAGCCAAACTGCTGTGTTCATGTCACCTTAGATCTTGGACAAGTGGCATTTCTTGCAGCTGAGTGGTGGGTTTAAAAGTTACAATTTAACTGAGCTTATAAAACGCCTATCTAGCTGTGAAGGCAGAGTATGTTTGCATAACATTCTGACATAAGTATTTTCAGTTAAAAATCTCCACAGAGCACTATGGTCGTACCTATCACCCTATCACCCACAAAACCTTGGGGTTCCTCAGAGGCAGCAGCTTCTCTGTGGGAGTCAGTCCCTCTGGCTGACTTGCAGCTTAACACCTCATTAGGAAAAACGGATATTCTCCAGGATTTCTTTGAGGAAGCTAACCTCAGAGACACCGATGCTAGCAGATAGCTAGGTATTTTTCCCTGACTGCTCTGAGCAACTCTAGGTGAAACAGAGGTTGTGGAGTTATTCTCATAAAACAAACAAACAAACAAACAAACAAAGTTGACATTTCCAGGACTTTAATAGCAAAGTAGATAGTATCAGGAAAATTTATGGAAGTCATATAAAATATGCATGCTTTGGAACGTTTGAGAGGCTACAGTATAACTTCTAGTTAGTTACTGAACTTGAAAATATTTATGTCTTAAAATTCCCACATAGTATTTGTTGCCCAAAGATTTCAGAAAGCACATGGCATATCTCATCTCCCTTTCTCATATTTTGCCTACAAACCAAATTATTTTTTAGCAATCCTGTTTTACATATTTTATGAAGTGACTTGTTTTGCCTCAAGAAAAAAAAAAAAAAAGGCCAATAGAATGATTTGTTCTGACCAGTGCTAGCAACAGATAACTTGCAGACTTTGTGATATGAAAGGAAATGGTGTCTATCTGCATAAACCATTCTTAATTTTGTTTTCTGTTTAAAGTTAAAATTATTACTGATGATGGGGCCAGCAGATGGTGTAGTGGTTACATCGCTGGCTCCCACATGGTTGACTGCTGTTCGAGTTCTGGACTTGGTAGCTTAAAAATAATGCTGAGTGTGCATATGTGTGTACCCAAGATCCCAGGAGAATGGAGGAGAAGGGACTGCGGCATAGCCATTTCCCCTGGAGAGTGATTTCTCACTTTCCCTCTCACTGTCTCTCTCTGGTGAGTGCATGCACCCTAAGGCAAAAACCTCTAAAAAAATTATTACTGATGGAAAAGACATTACATGATAAATGACTGAAGTCTATGTTAAAAACTTAGCATCGATTTGAATATATTTAGGAATATATTAATAATAATCCCTTATTAAACAAATCAAACATTTTAGGAATATACTCCAAAAGAAGTTTTCTCTATGACCGATGAAAACTAAGTAGCTGTTCAGTCAGGTATGCCTGCTTAAATGGCAGTACAAATTTCAAACCAACTACTCTTTCTGCCTGGCTTACCCTGTCCTAAATCTGCAATATAGCAATTACTGTCAGGAAGAGTATAAAGACACATGGGCCGACTGATAAATTATATATTACATGTTTATTAAGGGTACAACTTTCATGTAAAATTTACATTTTATGAAAAAAATCAAAAATATTTACAAAATTTTGGAAGAGAGATGTGCATTGTTCTAATTACAATCCAAAGTAGTAAATAACAATCCTTAAAAACTCACATTTGTTAGAGTTCTGTGTTTACAAGTTCTTGGTTAAAGGGGCAGTTACAAAGTTACACATAAGCAAGAACCAGCTTGCTAAATATATTTCCCATTGAAAACCTACTGGTCTTTTTTACACCATTAGAGGATTTTTAAATGAAAATAATCAATATAAACTAATATGGCTTCAAAATTGTAACCTGTACCAAATACGAATTTATGTATCAACACTTGGTATGAAGATTGGTAATTTTAAAAGTGCAGAAGTTTAACCATTTCACTAATTTGTACACTTTTAGGTAATACTTGATTATAAACAAACATGTGAGTATAATGGTGTCTGAATTCCAATAATGAAATATTAACTGCCAATGAAAGCAGTTTGAATGCAAAGCAGATTAGTTAAAATTCCAGTAAGACTGTAATTGGCATTTAAAAGGTCACAAAATAAGAGTTAGCAATTCTAACTTTGCTCACTATTTAGTAAAGATTAACACTTTAGCAAACTTTTATGTGCTGCTTTAGTCAAACCTAAATTTAGAATTGGGCTAACACTGAATATATAAAAAAGCACATACTGCGTTATATATTGCTAAAGAGTAGATTTTTTGCTGTATTCAGAATAGCAAGGTGTTACATAAATGTCTAGTAAAACGAGTTTTATTTTCTGTAAAGCTTAACAGAACAATTAGTGGTTTTATATAAATTAAATAAAACAATTTATCATTTCTACTATGCAAAATCAAGGACACTGGTATTTTATCATAGATAGAATTCCCACTGGTAATTATGAAACTTTGTCCAAAATACTTCATTTCTTCAATTAATCTGAATTTTCTATAAAGTTAGAACTTGTTACTATGTAGTATTAGTAGCTTATTTAAGGAAATGCTGAACCCAATCCATCACTGCAACTAATTTCTCTATTTTTACCACATGAGAATTAAGTAATAACAAAAAACGTACAAATTGGTAATTTTTCCAATTGTTCAAATGAAAAAAAAAATGTTCTTCTCCCTCTGTTGCCAAAATTAATCTTTTAAAAAATGTACTCACAAAATACTACAAAACTCATCGTGTTCACAACACAGTAAGTAAAAAGATATGTAAATGTCCAATTACAAAAAGAGCCAATGGAAATGCTAAATTGGGAGTTTAAATATCAGTTACTAGTTTGCCATTAAAGTTTTTAAAATTTTACCTGTTTTACAATTCACATACTTTTGATGAGGTTAATGTCAAATATCTGAAGGTAAAAATTTTCCCCCTGCAAACATAGGCTGTTAGGCTTGTTTCTCTTTCTACTGGCTATAGTGTATCATTAAGGAAGTGAGCCAGGTTCTTAAGTATAAATTATTTTTAGTTACTCTGAATTCCCTTCCAATGGCAGGCCAAAGGTATTTGTGAAAATTGAAAATATTTTGTAAAATGTTTGACCACTGTAAGATTCTGAATAGACAATTCAGACTGAGAAAAAAAGTGAGGCACATTAACAAACACAAACGATAGGCACATTTCTGGTTTTGTTATTGTTTTAAAAGGCACGCATTATGTAATCCATATAAAAATAAATTAAATCTACAGCATTAATTCATGAAAACAATCACAACTTCTATAAAGTTAACTAACTGCAGAAGAAAATTTCTCTGCTGTCTTTTGTAAGCTTATTTTAAAACACATTGCACTTGAGAATTTTTTTAAAATCATATAAAACACCATTTACACTTTATTAATATGTTTATGAGAATCAAATTACAGATTTTTTGCATACAACTCGGACTCTGGTCTGATTACCTTATGGCACATAACTCAATTTTATTGAGTGTTCTCAGTTAATATTATCCAAAACTTAGAATTCACGTTCTGTTCATATCCATTCAATATCAAACTTACAGAACTTCAAGGCTATCTGACTCAAAAAATTTACGGAAAGCTAAATTATTCTGTGCCTGCTCCCCTGAAATTTCAGGCCCGATATTACACTATAACCCCTTTTGTCAATATTAAGACACTGACAATAATTTAAAATGCCAGCTCATAAAAATTTCACTTTTACTGAGAGTTTGAATAAATGTGCTTCCTGAATATTATAGTTGATCATTTACAGCGTACAGCGTAGAAATCATTTCAGTGCTATTTCTTACAATGACTCACTTTAAAAGTGCAATTTAATGTTTGTAGTCAGCTCCCAAACATGTCTAAGTTTGAAAGACATCATACAAGTTAGAATAGTGTTTGGAAAGAATAGGTAATGCAGAATGGCAGGTTTGTACTACTCCCTCGAGTCAACCACTTTCCAGGTCCATCAACAATCCGCCAGGTATCGACCTGAAAAACACCAGACAGACCTTTATAACTGCAATTTCAAATACAGTCAAAGGAGGACATTTTTCACTGTGGGTACATAGAACCCTAGTTCCCATCTGTTGTTTACAATACAATAGAATCAGATCACAGGTGTTCAGCTATACTGACCATGGGTACTCTCTTTTCCAGGTGTGTCTATTAGGCACCTTGTTCCAAGGGTCAAAGAAAAAGTTTCCATGGCTTTTGATTATAAACTGCTTCACAATGGTTTAGGAACTAGGAGTTGGAGCATTAAAAAGTTTTTAATATCACAACTTACCAGTGGCAAATCGCTTCTTTATTAAGGAAAGCCTATAGCCAGTGCCTACAAGTTCAATGTCTACTCCTGAGAGGGTATTTCCCTCACTGAGGAATTGCACTGCAAGTGTTGTGGGTTTACTGGGTCCTTCTGAAAGATCAAATTTTGCTCTGAGGGATCCAGAACCTACAGAGAAAGAATAAAGAATTTACACAGGGTGAAAATAAGTTCACACCAAATAAAATTAAATAAACATGTAAGCTAAACTACATTAGTCCTGTGTTAATAAATTCATGAGATACACACAGTACACAACCCATCGTCCTGTTCCAACATCAGTTTTTATTGAGCAAATCTAAATTTTCATTAAGTAAATAACTGTAATCCATGCTTCTCTTCAACTCACTCCTAACCTTCAGAGATGTTTACTATTGAGACTCCTATGTTATATGCATGTTGAAGTGAGTCAAAGAGAAGGTGGTATTAGGAGGGCAGTCTAGAGAGAAACCCTAGGAGGAATATAGATATGATTGATCATGTGAAAAAAATGGGGGAAAAAAGCCAGCGGCATGGTGATCGAGGTGGCTGGGTCCCAGATAGCTGCCAGAGTGATTAGAGTCTCAGATCCAGTGGCTTGAAAAACATGTGCGGAGCCCAAAATTCTGAGGGGAAACTGAAAAACAAGGATTTCAGTGTGGTCATACTCCCTAGGGTGTGATTTCTCACTCCCTAACCCCTACCCCTGTCTTCCTCTGGCTAGCACACACTCCCCATGGTAAAAACTTAAAAAATAGGGACCAGCAGATAACATAATGGTTACATTGCTGGACTTCAATGTAGTCAACCATAGTTCGAGTCCTGGACCTGGAGGCTTGAAGCTCACACTGGCATGTGTGTATGCATGCCTAAAATCCCAGGAGAATAGAGGAGAAGGGACTGTAGTGTGACCATCCTCCCGGGGGGGGGGGGGGGGGTGATTTCTCACTTTCTCTCTCTGGTGAGCACACATTCCCTATAGCAAAAATCTCTTAATATTTTTTTAATTAAAAAGTAAATAAGTAATAAAAAAGAGAAACTGCTGAGGTACTAGATCAAGGTGGTGAGAGAGTTGGAAAGAATGAAAGGCAGCTACAGTTGGGAAGAGCTACCTTACCATTACTGTTGTCTATTCAGTTTCTTTTAAAATTTTACTGATCTAACATCATGCCAGATAGGTATTTTTAGGTCCCTTTTTTTTTTTTTTTTTTTTTTGAGAGGTTTTCACTATAGGGCGCGTGCGCTCACCAGACAGAGAGAGACAGAGAGACAGAAAGCGAGAAATCACCCCCCAGGGGGGATGGCCACACCGCAATCCCTTCTCCTCCATTCTCCTCTCGGGATCTTGGGCATGCACGCACACGCGCCCGGCGTGAGTTTTAAGCCACCGGGTCTGGGACGCAAACCACGGTCGACTACGTGGGAGTCCAGCGACATAGCCATTACGCTAACTGCTGGTCCCCCCTTTTATTTTCTTTAAGTTTTTTTTTTGCCCCAGAGTGCATATGCTCACCAGAGAGAGAGAGACAGAGACAGAGATAGGGAAAGTGAGAAATCACCCCACTTGGGGGGATAGCCATGCCACAATCTTTTCTCCTCCATTCTCCTCTTGGGATTTTGGGCATGCATGCACACATGCTCAATGTTGATTTTCAAGCCACCAGGTCTGGGATTCAAACAATGACCATCCATGTGGGAGTTCAGTGTCTTAACCATCATGTCACCTGCTGGCCTTCCCCCACCCCCTTTTTTCTCTTTTCTGATAACCATTTATTCAACATACTTCAGTCTAACAGCATGGCAGAAACAATAAACCAGGCACTATAAAGAACATGGTAACTGCTGTGAAAAGGCTCTCAAGCACTACAGCACAAACACACGCTTCTCTGCTGGTGGTTATAAATGGTGGTGGTGATGATGGTGTACATTTTGGGTAAAAGTAACTATAGGCACAGAGACAGAACACCTGACAAGACATGAAGCATTTAAGCGAACTTTAAGGAAGCTATTCTGGAACCAGATTAGCTAGGGAACAGGATGTAAGAGGGAGCGGGTGGACCAGCAGATAGTGTAATGGCTACGTCACTGGACTCCCATGTAATTGACCGTGATTTGAGTCCCGGACCTGGTGGCTTAAACTCATGCCGGGCATGTGTGCGTGTGTGCTCAAAATCCCGAGAGGAGGAGGAGAAGGGATTGCAGTGTGGCCACCGCCCCCCTCCCCCCCCGGGGGTTGATTTCTCACTTTCTTTCTCTCTGTCCCTCTCTGTCTTTCTGGTGAGCACACGTGCCCTATAGCAAAAACCTCTTCCCATCCCCTAAAAAAAAAAAAGAGGGAGAGAGGAAACAAAGACTAGAGGTGGCAGTAAGGAACAAGAAGGACGAGAATTTTAGGACACAACCCCAGAAAATCAAAAAATGTAAGAAAAACAATATTTGAGATTAGTGTCCTTGAAGGAGAGAGGAGAGCAAGATTCTAGGGAGAGACACCAACTGCAACAACAAAACAGTCTGGGATTCTACATGACAAGAACAAGAGATCTGAACTTGTGCTAAGAGAAATGAAAGAGAAGGGAATGCACTTGAAAGATATTTAAGAGTTCGAATCGAGTAGTGAGAAAAGAGGAACCAGTGTTCCCAGGTTTCTGGGTAGGGCAAGTGGACAGAATTGCTAGGAACAGGAGTAAGATCTGGCAATCCCCCGCACAGAAGTTTAACACTACAGAAAGGGAACAAGACAGCACAGCACCACTCTGTCCTATATGATTGTGCTTGGAGGTACAGATCACTAACAGAGAGAAACTGCTACCTAATTCTTAACTATTGTTGAAGGCTTCCTTTAAATATTTAATTCTTTGTTTTTTGTTTTGTTTTGTTTTGTTTTTGTTTCTTCTGAGAGAAAGTGAGCACACACCCCAACAGAGTCCTGACACTGCAGTCCAACTCCAGCCTCAGCTAACCCCAGATCATGGACATAATGTACGAAGATCTCTGTATTTGAATCTGAAACCTCTCCATGTGGGTCAGCCTTTCAGAGCACTGCGTTGTACCACAGTACCACCATCTAGACCCCTTTTTTCAATTCTTGATAAGCAATTCTGTACTGTGAAAGTTTCATCACAGACCAAGAGTGACTACTTTGGTAATCCTTAAATTTCAGAATTATTTCCTGAACCTCTTCTGGGTGTAGAGCCAAAAATAGAAAGCAGATTTGTGTCTTACAGTATTCAAATTTGATTTTTTTTTTATTAAGCCTTGACTACATCAGAACATTTGTAAGATGATTCCATTTTCTTACAGAGATACTCGGATGCCTGAATAGCAGATGGAAACTATTAAAATAGCTGATTAGAAAACTAGTGTCATTTTAAATTTTGTTTATTTTTTAAGACAGGGCCTCACCATGTCGCAATCCTCCTGCCTCAGCCTCCCAGTTGGGACTACAGATGTGCCACCACACCTGGCTCTTTTCCCCACAGGGTCTCACTATATTGCCCAGGCTAGCCTTGAGCTCAGTGATCTTCCTGCTTTGGCCTCCCTGGCTGCTCAGCTTATAGTTGCCTGCCACCTTGCCCAGCCTTGGGCTGGACCAGAAATCAAACCTGGCTTCCCATGTGGCCCCAGCCTAGGAAGCAGAGCATCTGAGCAGAGCACACCGCTGTTGCTAGTATGCTTGAGAGAACAAATTCCTCTCTTGGTGTGTATTCAATAGCACAGTCTCATAAAATACGGAAAAGATGCCTTCTTTCCTTATTAGCTGGTTGTAAACCCTCACTGCATACAGGGTTTCTGATCTACTTCAGTTTAAGCTGGGAATTTCACTCTTGGCTTCCAAAGGTCATACTGCTAAGCCGAACCACCAGGGTAAAAGTGCTAGTACATTTGGCCACCTGGGAACAGGCAACCCTTTAAGTACCAAAAAGCTAAAAAGGAACTGCAGATTAGCTTGTTTATTTCGCCCAACATGAGTCTCTCCAGTGAACGTCTGGAGGGTATAAACAGACAGTACGGGTATGCTCGTGGTCCTTTATACAAAAACACTGATGAAAAAAACTACTGACTGTTTCGATCACAGTATGTTAAAAAATGTTCAAAAACATTTTGTGTTTAAAATCTGAGCAAAATTTGAAAAGTAAAAAAATCCTACTCAATAGAAGTTATTGAAGGCTAATGAGATATTTGAAAGGGGACAGGAGAATTCTCCAGGATTAAGAGAAAAAATGAATATCTAATGTTAAAGACTTGATTTTTCCTGGGAATTATATCCTAATTATAAACTGAGTTAGGAGAGATACTAGGTGTCATCATCTAGTACAACCTTTTTTTTTTTTTTTTTAAATTGTGAACACAAACAGATGCAGACTTACTGGGAGGAGGCAATTAACTTGATTCTCCTTAAAATAATTATCAAAGAACTGAAGACTATTGAAAGTTACTTTTAATAGAGGAAAATGACCAGGAAAGGTTCCCTTAAGAAGATGGAGTAGGCAAAGGGACATTTCAAAGCCTGGAATATTTTCTGGGGGACCAGCCAGATCCCATTAACAGGATGAACTAAACAATGTGTTAGATTAATTTTGATTAGCTATCATGTTACCTACATGGGATTACAGTAGGTACAATGATAATTTTCTCTTGTCTGTCTTTTTAAAGGCAGTCTCACTATGTTACAGCCTCAGCCTCCAGAGTACAGGACCATGCACACCACACCTACCTTTGGCACTGAACTTGGATCTCTCATGTGGCCTCAGCCTGCCAAGTAGCAGCGACAACAAGAGTGCTACTGTGGGTAGGCTTCAGTATGTTCTCTTAATGCTAGCACATAAGAGGCATTTACACAATATTTATAAAGTTATAGCAAAATAAATTCTTTTTCTTACAGAAAGCATATTCAGCCTAGAAGGGAACACATATTCTGAATCTTGGCTAGTCCATTCTTATTTAAGGTACTAACTTCCACCTAGTGGTCAGTTCTTGAACTGAAGGCATGAAATTCTAAGAGGAAATCTATAAATATGCTTTGAAAGACATCCATTTCAGTAATACCAATTAAAAAGCATGCACACACCTCCATTTTCTGATTTTTCTGAAATACCAGGCAATTTCCAAAGGGCTTTCATTTGTTCTGCATTCCTGTAAAAAGAACAAATATATTCAGATAAAGTGTCTAGTCTAGCACTTTAAACACAGACAGGCACTCAATAATTAATGCATTTTATATATTTTCCCTACAACAACTAGTGTCAAATCTCCTTTAAATAGTATTATCTGGTGACAATGTGTATATGAACTAGGAAAAATAAACACAATTCTGTATTTTTCTGTTAATGAAAGCATACCAAATTACATACTTTTTTTTTTTTACTGGTCAGAGAAAGGAAAATTACATATAGGTGGTTTAGTACCTTCATTAGTCAACGAAAACACACTTTATTAAATGATGGAGCAAATAAAAAGAATGGTTAAAGTTTACACTAATACTGAGTGAGGACAAGAGAAGTGGCAAAGAGATGGGAATAAAAAGTACTATGGGCAACAATAAATGATAAAACTACTACTAATCAGATGATGCTCCTACAGATATGGAGAATATTTAATCTGGCAAAATAATTATTCTCCTTGATTTAAAAATGAAAAATTAAAATAAAGTTTAGAGGTTAAGCAATGTACCTAAGGGTAGTCAGTATGCAATCACTCAAAACTGGTGGTATGTACAGCAAAACTAATTTTGTTTACTTGGACTGGAGTTACTATGACTTGACTAATGAACGGTATCTTTTATAGCATGGAAACACACTAAAACTTTTCCAAGTTTAAGACGACTTGCAGAACTTGGGTTCTAAAAGCTAGGGCCTACAAGAGGAATATAGCAGGAATCCAGAAATACATTTAGTTTACCATATTGCAGGGGGAAGGGACTGCATGTTTGTGACCCCTCCATCCACCGGTACCACGACCTGTATGCTGGACAGCACGCTGGGAGCCACCATTGCTTCTGGATTGTACTTGTAATCCACTCTGAGATCAGTGGTGCTAGCACTACATTTCCAGTAGGTTGCGAGATTCAGAGGAGTGGACTGAATGCCATTTGATGATACCTTTTAGAGAAAAGCAAGCAATTGTTTTAGGCCAGAAATGTAAACAAGTTATGTTAATAACATAGAAACTTGTACATATGAGTTCACAGAATCCAAAACACCTAATGAGAGGACAATCTGTTGCTAGGCTAGATGAGTAAAGCCAGCTCATCTCACAGAAGTAAGGCTCACTCTGACCGTGGAGATGCTAGCCCTATCTACATCAAAACTGTCCTGGCTCCTATCTGTGGTGCACATTCCCTTGGCAACAACTGCAGAAAATCTGATCCAACAGCTTAGGTACGGGGCCCAGAAATGAACGTGTTATCAGATGATTCTTGTTCATATGGTTTAAAGTTTGAGAACCTCTCAATATTTACCACAGAATTTTTATTTATTTTTTTTTTAAGAGAGAGATTTTTGCTATAGGGCATGTGCACTCGCTTAAGAGACAGAGAAACAGAAAGTGAGACGTCAACCCCCGCGGGATGGCATGCCATAATCCCTTCTCCTCCATTCTTCTTTCAGGATTTTGGGCATGCACACACATGTACCTTGTGTGAGTTTTAAGCCACCAGGTCCAGGACTTGAACCGCAGTCAACTTCATGGGAGTTCAGTAATATAACCATTGTACCACCTGATGGTCCCTTAAGGTTCTTCATGAACAATAGAAGTTAAAGTAGTGGGGGGAAAATGCTTGGATCACCATGCAGTTCAACAAACCTAATTAGAATACTTCCAACTTAAAATGTTTTAACTTGAATCATGTGATCCATAGTAAATGGAGCATTTCTTTCCAATTCAGCAACTTGCTCAATGACTGTTTCAAGGAAACCTACTAAAAACTGCATTTTCAATCTTTTTTGCCTTACTTTACTTTTTCTTTTCTTCATACCATTTCTTTTCTTTCTTTTATAATTATTTTTATTTTATTTTATTTACTATTTATTATTTTTAATTTGACCAGAGACAGAGAGAAAGAGAGAGAAGGAGAGAGAGAGAGAGAGAAAGAGAAAGGGAAAGTGAGAAAGCAAGCCGCCAGATTCAAAACTCAAACTATGGTCGGCCATGTGGGAGTCCAGTGCCTTAACCACCACACCACCTGCCAGCCCCCACACCATTTATTTCCTAACATCCTGTACTACTCTCAGCACTTAGTAAGCACTGAGTAATAAATATCTGTTAAATGAATACTTCTGATAAGCTTTAAGCCAAATTAACTGGTGGCACATTTTTAGTCTTTATTTTCTAGAAATGTAGAGGTCACTTGAATACAACTGCTCCATAAAAATACAAATACAGAAGTACATAAGAGAGGAAAATTTTCCCTTGCCATTTTTAACCCCCACTGTTGACATCACTACATATCCTTCCGAACTGTTTAGGCACAGGCAAACATGGATCCATCTCATTCTTTCTGATGGCTGTAATAATGCATTTTAACCATCCTCTTCCTCTGTTGATGTGTCCTTAGGTAGCTTCCAAACAAAGCTGCAGTGAATATTATTTGTACCGAATCTTTGCCCACTTGTGTGATGTCTGAAGAACAGATTTCTAGAAGTGGACTTGTTGAATTAAAGGTTACTTTAGTAATTCAACAACCTAACAGAATTGCCTCCCTAAGGGTTAACAAGTGGTCATCCGTCTTCATACTAGATAGAGCAAGCTTTCAATTCTGTGACTGTGATGGGCTAATACGCCTCACATGGCCTTGACGCTCACTGGGTGGAGCACCTTTCCACAGGTATCTGTCCACTGAGTTATTCACCTCTTATGAGGGCTCTTCCGGGTAAACTCTTTGGTCTATTTCATGTGTTGCAAATACCTTTCTCTGAGGTTAAAGATTCTATTTAAGTAACTGTTTATATATACACACATAATTTTTTATATACACTGTTTACTTTTGTTAAATATCTCATTCTCTTCTTAACAAATAATTTTATATATACACACATAATTTTTTATATACACTGTTTTCTCTTGTTAAATATCTCATTCTCTTCTTACATGGCTTTTGAGTTTTACAGCATACTTACAAAACTCTTCCACACTTTAAAATTAAACTATGTAAAACACACACACACACAAAACATACTCACAAAAAGACAGAAATACTTACAAATGATTTATTTCAGTACTTCTGTGGTTTCATTTATTATTATTATTATTATTATTACTATTATTATTATTATTAAACCTTTGATACATGTAGCTTTTATTTTGGCTAAAAGTGTGAGTTAGGGATTCTGGTTAGTATTTCCCCCAATGTCTAGCTTACTGCTCCAAGGGCAATTACTAAAAAATTCATCCTTTCCACTTGCCTTGAACTGCTACGCTGTCATATAAAAAATTCTCCATTTATTCTACAATCTATTTCTGGATACTCTATTCCATTCATCTAGCAATTTCCTGCTATGCCAGTTTCAAATAATTTTAATGCTGTCACCTTATAATAAGTTTTCCCATTAAAGCTAGGACATTTCTCTACCTCACTGTTTAAAACATTTCTTGACCTCCTTCCAAGCTTTACTCCTCCATAGAACTTGAAAATGACTGTCACGTCTCTAAGCACAAATACAAACGTACTCTAGATAGGTTTCTGATCAGGATTACATTACCTTTCTAAGTTAATGTAGAAATGGTTAAACTTTACAACATGAGTCTTCCTTTCAATGAAAGTATTTTGTTATGTTTCTTCCTAATTTTCTTCTTATTGTGAATATTTTTCACCAATAGTTTTCCTAACTGGTTGTTTTGAAAGTTAATTAATTTTTGTATTAATTTTTAAACTAACCACCCTACTAAATTTCCCCATTATCAAATAGTTTTTAAGTTGATTTCCTGAGTTTTCTAGAAATATGTCACATGTAAGTAATAATAATATTAATGCCTCATTTCCAGCATTTACTATTGCTTATTTTATTCTTTTATCTAACTGTACTGGCTAACACATCCAGAAAAATTTTATATGCTAACAGGAATAATAGGTGTCTTTGCCATTCTTGACTTTAATTGACTGCTTTAAGTGTTCCATTAATAAGACTGACACTGTTGGTCTCTTCACAGGTTAAGGGCAAATTCAGGTATTTGTATTTACATGCTATTTTAATCAGAAATAAGACAGGGATTTTAAAAAAATCAGTCAAAATCTCCACCAGCTTATTTAACAGATTTTATAATTTGAAATATTGCTGCATTCCTGGAATGAGCCTCTTTTGACTATGACATACTTATGCATTTAATGATATGCTAGATTCCATTTATTAATTTAGGATTTTTACCATGATATGACACTCACCTGATACTTCAAAACATCTACATTATAGTAAGAAGCAGCTGGATTTTGCTCTGATAGCTTCTTGAGGTAGACAGTAACAGCTTGCATGTTCATCCAAAAATCTTTTGTGTTGGTTTCACACTGTGATGGATCACTATATGTATAAAACATATTTTTATTATTTTATTTGACTTATCTAAATTCTTTACCTTTGTGTAGGAAAGGCTAGTAGAAATCAACCAAAAGGTGGAATAAGGGAAAAAATAAGGTTAGGGGATAAAGAACACAGCAGAAATCTGCCTGAAATATGAGATAAAGAGATGGAGAAGAATTAGAAAATAACTATCAATACCACAGAAAAACAAAATAAGACAGCAGAAGACTGTTTAATGATAATAAGCAATTTCATTTTATGATAATAGCTAATGATAATCTTAAATCAGTTATTAGTACCGTCTTCAAATTGCATATTATTTTTTCTTTTTTTTAAGAATTATTTATTTCCATTTGTTATTGTTATTTATTTATTTATTTTTATTTGACGAGAGAGAAAGAGAGAGAGAGAGAAAGGGAAAGTGAGAAAGCAAGCCACCAGGTCCGGGACTTGAACCCTGGCTGGCCATGTTGGAATCCAGCGCCCTTATCCACCACACTACCTGCTGGCCCCTGCATATTATTTTTTCAATGAAAAAGGAAACAATGTTCATTGAAAAGAAATTCCAACCTTCAATACAAAGTACACAAACCTGAACACGAGTTGTGCATTTGGTAGAATTTGCTCTAGTTTGCTGATGTTTTTCACCCTGAAGCACAGCACAGCTGGAGATGGATTGCTGGTGAAGACTTTAATAATTCCACTTGGAAATGATATTGTCATGTCGCCAGTGATCTTCACAATACACCTGGAATAGGGGATTTTGAAAAGTGTTTTCAAAAGATGCTTTAATCTCCATTTAAAGCATATTTGCTATAAGAATGTATACAGTCCCCCTCAGTTTCCAAAGGGAACTGGTCCAATTAAAGGAGGAAGATTAGCAAGAGCAAGTTATGCAAAAAAGAGCATATACTGATGAACTAGGAAATCCAAAGATAGGAGCAAATGAGAATATAAAGAAGTGAATGAAGATTAGTGAAATGGTGGCAGAAATAATACATTGTGGAGATTGTGATAAAGTTGGAAAGTTGTTGGTGATGCAGTATTAGGCAGAATAAATTAGAAAAACAGGATGTGGCTAGTAGATAAAGGGGAACTGAACTGACATTATGGAGGGGCAGCAGCATGGCTAAGGTCAGTTGAAAGCCAGGATCATTGTAAGGGGCTGAAAGACTACAGACCAGGGTACTGAAAGAACCACTTATGTGGACATCAAAGTCACTAAAAATTATAATGCATGTAAAAATATACAGTCTTGGCTAAATTTAGTTCCCCACCTATATCTATACAGCAAAGTGTGAATTCAGAAAAATATAACCACACAGCCGAAATCTCAATTCAGCCCCTTCAGCATTACCTGGTAATCCTACCACATTCATTAGTCTACTCTCTTCTGCTCATTTTGTATCTTCTTTCTCCTCTAACCTGTACTAACTACTTCCCCCTACTCAAGGCTGATGACTGTTTTTAATTCTGTTGGAGAAATAAAATCAAAAAAGAATTTCTTCATACTCTCACTGCCAAGCCTGTATCTACTTACTTCTGTATCTCCTGCCTTCTCTCCTGTTTCAATGGATGACTGCCTGAACACATATAATGCACATGAAATGCCGATCCCACCAATTCTGCAGTGGTACTTATTTTTTCTTTGTTTTAAAACGGCAACTTCTTAAATTATTGTTTTATTTAACTTTATTTATTTATTTGTTTATTTTTATGTACATATGTATGTATGTATGTCTCCCCAGAGACAGAGAGAGAGAGAGAAAGAAAGCAAGCTGCCAGGTTTGGGACTCAAACCACGGTCGGCCATGTGGGAGTCCAGTGCCCTTAACCATCACATCACCTGCTGGCCCCCTAAAATTGCAACTTCTGATGTGCATGTGATTGTTGTACATCTTTGTTGGGCACAATATGGTTTTTTAAAGTATGTATACATTACATAATAATCAAATCAATGAAGGATTTCACTCACTGTCTCTTCCCTTTGCTGCAGGCCCAATTTTTTCCACAAATACTGGGTGTCCCAACATCATATAGATATAAAACATGATAGCGGAGGTCTTCAAAAGTTTCATGAAAAATTATTAAAAAAGGAATGGATCCCCCAATTTTTGCATTAAAATAAACTAGTACTTTAATTATATTTTCCACAAACTTTTTAGAATCCCTCATATATTACGTTAAAAAAACCCTAAAACTAAAATAAATAAAACTTTCCTCTTATTTCACTATTTCATTCCTGCTACCATTCCATTTCTCTTCTACCACTTAGAGCAAAACATCTTACAACAGTTGTCTACATTTGTTCTTTCCAAATATAGTTGTCTGGATCTGCCTCATCCCCTGCTCCTGAACTCCCTCCCAGTTTCATCTCCACCATACCACTAAAATTGCTCTTGTGAAGGTCACCAGTGACCTCCACACTTTCAATTGTCAGTTTTTCTTCCCCTGTTAGCAGCATCGAATACATTAGGTCATCGGGAAAGTCATGACATATTTTTGTTTTCCTGTGCAAAAATGGACCATTACTTTCCAGATGACCCAATAGCTTTATACCTTCCTTCCTGAAATGATTTATTCACTCACTTTCTTGACACTGCTCTCCTTGTTTTCTCTCTTGGTGCTGTCTCAAACTCCTTTCCTGGATCAGTTTTGTCATACTGTTTTCCACCAGATAGAACTAGGATTTAGTTTTCAAATCTCTTTTCTACCCACATATTAAGATCACTGACTTTAACTATTACATATAAACTAATGATTACCAAGTATTTTATCTCTAGCCTAGACTTAGTCCCTCAAATCCAGAATCATGAATCCCAACTATCAACTCAACATCCCCACTAAGATGTTTTCTTCAAAAGAGATTTTTGCCACAGGGCGAGCATGCTCTTGAGAGTCAGAGAGACACAGCAAGAAATCACCCCCTTGGGGGCCAGCCACACCGCCATTCCCTCTCCTCCAGTCTTCCCTGGGGACCCTGGCATGCACACACATGCTCCTGGCATGAGCTCCAAGTTGCTGGGTCTGGGACTCGAACAGAGGTAGACCACGTGGGGGTCCAGTGATGAGACTACTACGCATCCGCTGGTCCCCTGCTAAGATGTTTTAACAAGTACTTTGAACTTAGCATTCTACTCCCTCAGCAAATCTTCACAAGTGTTTTCAAAATATATTCAGAATCTCATTACTATTCACCACATCCTCTGTTAATTCAAGCCAACATTATCTCTCACCTAGACTTCTGCAGTTAACCCTCCAGCTCTCTCTGCATCTACTCTGGCTCCTCCTATCTATTCACCATAGAGCAGTCAGAGGATTCCTTCAAAAACATAAGTAATCTCATCACTATTCTGCTCAAAGTCTCCAATGGCTTCCTGCCTGACTCAGAGTTCCAAGCTTTTTATCATGGCCTACGATGGCCCAATTTTATTTGGTATCTCACTAGAGACATCTTCAATTCCTCTCCTCCTTGCTCACTTATACTGTCAGCTGTTTCCTGAACATGTCAGGCATGCTTTTACCTCAGCCCCTTACACTCATTAGTTCTCTCTTTGCAGAATGCTCAGATACCTGTATGGCTTAGTCCTCCATGTCTTTCAAATACCTGCTTAAATTAACGTCAAGAAGTTTTCCCCTGATGATTCTGTATTTTATACAGAATCTCTATCTTATACAGAATTCTATATAGCCCTCTATTGTTACTCCCTATCTTACAATGGCCGTGGTATATGTAAATACCCAATACATAGAGCTATCTGTTTTTGGTTTTGTTTGTAATTATTTTTTAACAAATTATTTTATTTATTATTTACTCATTTTCATTTGACCAGAGAGTGACAGAGAGAGAGAAAAGGAAAGTGAGAAAGCAAGCCACGATTCAATGTCTGGGACTTGAATCGTAATCAGCCATGTAGGATTCCGGTGTCCTTCACCACCATACCACTTGCTGGCCCCTGTTTTTAATTATTGCTTGAGGGGTGTGTAATAGAAAGAGACAGAAGAGAGAGAGAACTGGAGAGAGAGCAAGCATCTCCCAACAGATATGGTCACACTACAATCCCTTTTCCTCCATTTCTCCTTCCTGTCAGGATTGTGGGCATGCATGCATATGCACCTGGTGTGTTTTTTAAAATGCTGAGGCCAGGATTCAAACTGTTATTGGCCATGTGGGAGCTGGTTCCTAGTGTACAACATTTAACTGGCATGCTATGGGACAGCCTGCTGTCTGTTTCTTTGATTATTAGTTCTTTCTCATTGTAATGGAAGCTTAGGAGAAAACTTTGTTTTGTTTATGAAAGTACCCTCAGCACTTATAACAGAGTCTTACACACAGTAGCACTCCAATATCTGAAGAATTAATGTAGGCTGAAATTGAATGAACAATATTATACAGAAAAAGTATAAGTGTTCATCCATGGAAATGTAATTCTCTTACAAGAGAGGCTAAACTAATTCTGCAAGAGTTTCATATTAAACAAGTATTCTAGGTCTCTTGGAAATGTCACAGTTTCCCCAAAGATACATATTAGGACACGCTTCAGAATTCCATCGCCACGCAGGTCAGCTGCTAGCTGCTTCACAGATATGTCAAATAACACGTGTGTCATACTGGTCATAAAGCCTGGCCAAGAATATAAATACGCTGAAGGAAAAGTCACCAATAATGCTGATTATAGCAATTTTTAATTTAAAGACAAGTCTCAATGACTATATTAGATAGCATAAAGCAGGCAAATAAACAAACAATAGAAAACTATAACCTACACATTATATACCTCTTAAAATTTACCAACAACCCCTCCCTCCCTGCCCCAAACACACACACACACACACACACACACACACACACACTCACAAACATATATATTTTAAAAACTAACTTGGTGGGATCTGCTCCTTTAAAGTAGGCATTGACTGATTCTGTAAGGGCAACAGCCACAGGTAAGGTGTCCTGATTTCCAAGGCTGACAGGGCTAGGACCCCGTGACACACCTACAATATACACAATTCATTTGTTAAGTCCTCAGTAAGACATGTATTAAATACCAAGACAGTTAGATTTACAATGTTAGGTTGTCACAAATGACACTGTTACTGGTTTCGACGATGCTCCAAGTACAAATCTGGAGGGTAAGAAATACAGCATAAACAAACTGGAACATAATACAAAGGACAAAAAAAAATCAGGGCGATGTAGCATACTGACTTCTTTTAAATGGAAAGACACAGAATGGTTAAGGAATGTCAGAAGGAAATAGCCTTTGACTTGAAGAGCTAAAATTACTAAGACATGGCTTCAAAAACATTCAAATACCAAGTTCTTTCAGATTCTATAATCACATACCTTAAGGCATTAAATGGAAATTCTGTATTTAAGTTATTTCTATCCAAGCAGTAATGTTTCAAACACTTATTTTTATTCAAATTCTCTTTAACCTCCTCTTTGATGCTTGTTTTATGTTCCTATATTACCTTGCCTTAATAAATATATGATTAATAGTATTAATTTTTAAAAAAAGCAAAATCCTTCAAAGTTCAGACAAGATACCTTTAGAGTTAAATCATATAAAGATCAGAAATAAATCTAATCTATGTATGTGTTCAAAGTTTTTTTTTAAGTTTATTCATGTATTCGTTCTAGGGGTGAGAATGAGAAAGAGATGGGGGAGAGAGACAGAGAGACAGAGAGCCAGCACTCCCCCACCCCCACTCCAACAGGGTCTTGATACTGCAATCCACTTCCAGCCTTCAGCCAGCCCTAGATCATAGGCAAGTGTGTGTTAGGTGTATTCAGAGAGGTCTCCAGACTTGAACCTGGAACTTTTCCATGTGGGATCACCTTGCAAAGTATTGCATTTTACTGCCATGCCACTGTCTGCTTCCTTGCTCATTCACTCATTGATTCACTTACTCGCTCATTCATTCATTCATCCATTTGAGATACAGTCTCAATATGTCACACAGGCTGACCTCAAACTCCTGATCCTCCTGCCTCGCCTCCTAAGTACCTGAGACTACAAGTACGGGCTGCAGCACCTGGCTAGGTTTTTAGTTTTTAGCTTAAATGAAGTCATCACCTCAATACAGTACACTGCCTTTGGTTTTCCTGAACGAATGCACTTTTCACATGCATGCCTTACTACTCCTGCCTCTGATTTTCTGAAGTGTAACACTCTATTTAACATACTTACATAATGCAATCTGGTAAAACTAAGTCAATAAGAGAGTTTTTATAATTACCAGGTCAACAGGTATGTCTAAAATCTGAATGTATGCTTTTCTTATATAAATACTATACAATGTTAATAACTGTTAGATATTTTTATTTCAGATGTGACTCCCTATAGTGAAAGACTGGAGTATTGCCAAACCTGAAGTAGTAATTCAGATCAAAGTCACTACTCACTTTCTCTGCCTCACAACTACACCTGAGATCCTACAAATAGTGAGAAAAGACAGTGTATTAACTGGAGAAGCCAGGAAGATTTCATGGTATTCTAGATTTCAAGGGAATTTTGATTTAGGAGTATCTTCACGTCACTCGGAAAAGTAACCCCTCCCCACAAATGACAGAACATAAAATCCATGTGCAAATAACTCAGGGAAATAAAATTTGTTCATAAAGATCACAATAGTTACAACTTTCTAACCACTAATATGTCCTGGGATGAAAACAATGGTGCCTCTAAACCACAGCAGTAGTCGTGCAAAGTGGGAGCTGGCGTCATGGGTGGGAAATGGGCTGGAATGATGAAAGGACCTAAGGACGTGCCTGGAGAGTTTCTGATCCACGTAAGGGCATGGAAAACCTTTAATTTTATCCTTTTGGCACTAAAAACAACTGACAACAGGCCCAAGTAAGCAATTTTTTAGAAACAAAGAAACAAAAAATTATTTGTATTCTTAGTAAGGATAGATTATGGTTTCCAATTCTGGTTTAATTGTTGCGTATTTAAACAATGTATGTTTTGAAAATGCAGAGAGTGAATCAACTTTTTGCATGAGTTAAGTAAGGGGTCCAAGAGTACCTTCCTGTAACAATCACCGGATATTTACATAGAATTTCTTTTCGCTCAGGAGTTAAAAATCAGAGACATACTCCCAACTCTCTCCTAACTCTGTGCTTAAAACTCTACCTCACTATCTGTATAGATTTCCAAGGATAGCCTTTACTCTGGTAGTTCAGATATAACTTTTAAAACTTGAAATTCTTCCTTCCTCTTTCCTAATCACTTTTTCCTTTGATTCTGATAGCTTTATAGTAGTTAATATTGATACCGCTTAATGCTGAGGTGAGGAGAACAGGGAAGAAATGCAAAAATATTCTTTATAATTGGGGATTTGATGTCAATGGATCCTGTACAACTGGACATAATTAGCATAGAATTGAGATAGTTAATCTTAGCACTATTCTTAATTTCTGAGACATATACATTGCTGGAAAAGGAAAACTGAGGTAACAAAGTATTTTAGATACACTTAGGATCATTAGTCAACACATACATTCGCTTCTGATACAATACCTGGTGACGTCTCACAGTGCTTTTCAATTTCAGAGAGTGTCCCAATCAAATTATCATCTTCTATCACATTTAAATAAAACAAAATGTTGTAGGAAAAAATATTTTCAAGAAACAAGAAGTATCAAAAATTTAAATATAAACTGAAAGCTAAATAAGCATCATGATAAAGAGAACTTTTTAGGCACATTTGAAAAACCTCAGTGTACAAAATCTACACAGCACTTGCCTTGCTTATCTCAACACAATCTCCTACTCTGGGCCCTCCTACTGCCAGCACTGGCTTCAATCATGAACAAACATGTGCCAATGTGATCAAAATTAAAGTTTCCACTGCAAACAGAAAATATTCTGAATAATCTGAAGACAACAGAAAATAACTAAAACTTATTTTGGTTGCCCAGACCACCTGCCTGACTTCTAGTAGAACCCATCTATAGTTTTTATGACCAGAATGTAGATATTATGGAAACCCAAATTAACAAAACCATACATACAAATGAACAAATAAAAAAGAAGTATTCATTAAACCAAACAATAGGATAAATTTATTAGATACATTCAGTTTACATAAAGTTGAGAAATGGGGAAAATGCTACACTTACAAAGACACATAAAATAGTGACGCCATATTTGGACTATATTATTAGTGCTATTTTTATAATGACTGCACACAAGATGCATCTCTCCTATGTGAGTTAGGCAAATTAAACTGAATCTAATTAAATCAGCTTAATTAGGGCTGTGGTTCTTAAACAGCATGCATCAGAATCACCTGGAAAGCTTATTAAAAGATTGCTAGCCCCAAGGCCTGCAAGTGGCATGGCGTTACGGCACTGGCCGGCACTGGATACCCACATGGCCAAAAGGTTTGAGTCTTGGACCTGCCAGTTTGAGGGTCACACCAGGTGCATGTGTATGCATACCCCATACCCCAAATCCCAAGAGTACAATGGAGAAGGGACTGCAACATGGCTATTCCCCCCTAGGAGGTGATTTTTCACTTTCCCTCTCTGCCTTTCTGGCAAGTGCACAAACCCTATGGCAAAAACCTACAAAAAAAAAAAAAAAAAAAAGATTGTGAGCCCCAGTTCCAGAATTCCTAATTTTATAAAATCTACATTTCTAATAAAAATCCAGGTGATGCAGATGCTGCACATCCAAGGCACCAGGTTTGGAGCACTACAGAATTGGAGCTCAGCTAGAACAAATCATTTGTCATCAAGGATAAACCACACCATCTAGAAAGAGCAGCAATAGGGACAGTTATAATTTTGATGAGAAGGTATTTGTCACTGAAATACCTGCTTTCAGTGGCTTTGTACTTTATTATACTAACAATGAGTGAGAAAGAATCTGTAGGAAAAACTGAGTAAAGGTGGTGAATTAAAAAAAAAACAAAACTGTTGAGTAAAATCCAGATGTATTAGTAGTAAAATATTAAATTTATTTGGTGATGTTTAAGTTTACGTAGCTATGCCCTAATACGTATTTTTATATCTTTATAATGTAAGTTCCTGTGGAAAAATGTAATTCAAGCATACACACACAAAATTCCTTATTTAATTGAATCAATTGTTTTCCAAACACTTTGTAGCAGGGAAAAAAATGTATTTTGCCTTCAATTCTTTATATTGATCAACAGCTTATAAATTTGACTCATCGTTTTAACAGTGCTAACTATGGTTAAAATTCTTCTATCCATATAATATACACTGTAAAATAAAAAAGAAATATGTGGGTTCAGTAGGTGGCATGCACATTAAGGTGGCTGGAACCCACATGGCCAACCCCACTGTTCAAGTCTCAACCTGGCAGCTTGAAGGTCACATTGGGTGCGTGTGCATGCGTGCCCAAAGTCCCAAGAGAATAATGAAGGAGAAGGGACTGCAGCATGGCCATCCCTCCCGGGAGGTGATTTCTCACTTTCTCTCTCTGTCTCTCTGGTGAGCACGTGTACCTTATGGCAAAAACCTGAAAAAGAAAAATGTGTGGCCAATCTGATAATACCAGAGATATTTCTGGGAAAACAGAATTTTGATTGTTATATTTTTTACTAGCCCATTTAACTACTGGGTCATTGAGAAAGTCATGACACATTTTTGCATAGGAAAATACATCATAATTTCCTGATGACCTAATATATAAAAAACTGATGAGACTTCATATGCCAATATGTAATCAATGATAACCACTTACCTACTGTCGGAGTATTGGCAGCACTCAAGGAAGCAGATGAGGAGATAGAGGAAGAACTTTCTGCCCGGGCTAAAGGAGCAGCAGGAGGTGGGCTAGTGTTGGAAGTTACAGGTGGGCTGAATGGCCTGGGCTTGAAAACAAAAAGTTAGTTATCAAAATGCTAAAGCAATTCCTCACTTGTCAAAGAAGAATTCTATCAGATAAGTTTAATATACCAAACCAAATTCACTGTTTCAGGTTTCTGTAACTCAAAGTCAGAGATGTAATAGGTCAAATCATTTTCAACAATATATACTAAATGCTGAAAAGGTTATGTTAAAATAATGCTGTCAAGAGGTTTTTTTGTGCATAAAACACTTTCTGTATTTCAAAAACTATGCTTAAAGTAGATTCTCATCAGTAAAATGATCAGTTCAAACAGAATGAAGACTCTTCATACAAACTGTTTCCCAAAAGCTAGTTGTGATATTTTACTGTTCCTACTGTTTATAAGTACATGAGAATATTTCTCTGCAGCCTTGCCAACAATGAACAGATGAGTCAAAAAAGTAAAAACAGTAATTTAAATAATAATTTAAATAATCTAAAAATTCCTAGTTAATTTTATAGACAAAAAAAAAATCAGTATTTTTGTTTTTATGGTCTGATGTAATTTGGGGAGGTCTTAGTATTACTTGAACTTTCTCTAACCACTTGCTTTATTGGTTGGAAATTTTTTCCTCAAATATCCTTGCCATTTACTTCTGATGTTTACAAATCTGTCCATATTTTCCTTTGTTTTTTAAAAGACAGTCTCATGATGTCGAGATCCTTCTGCCTCAGCCTTCCAGATGGAACTACAGGTCTACACTATCACACTCAGTTCTTTTATAGACAGGGTCCTGCTTAGGCCAGCCCCTCGCTTGTGATCCTTCTGTCTCAGCATCCTGAGTCTCTGGGATTACATTACATTACAGGTCCATGCCATGGCACCCCACCTTTACGGTGAATAAGAAATTGAACCCAGGGTTCCCATATGGTTCCAGCCTGTGGAGCACAGCATCTTAGCAAAGTGAGTCACTATGCTGGGCCCACATTTTCCAGTCATTCCTTGTGATGCTTTCTCATTGAGAAAGCTCACCTCATACACAGGTTTGAGTAAGATCCTAATTTTGTTGTCTTCCCATTTCTCTGTTAAACATTTTTTAAAAAAAATGACAAATATAACTGTTTATCTTTTACTGTGGCAAATGATTTTGTTCCATTCCTTATTGTTCCAATAATACATTAATAACAGGTCTTCAAGTGTCTCATTTTTTAAAAAATAAGGTATATTTAGCTTAATTAAAAAAAAACCTTTTCCTGGGACCAGCAGTTAGCGTAATGGCTATGTCACTGGACTCCCACGTAGTCGACCGCGGTTCGAGTCCTGGACCTGGTGGCTTAAACTCACACCGGGCGCGTGTGTGTGCATGCCCAAGATCCCGAGAGGAGAATGGAGGAGAAGGGATTGTGGAGTGGCCATCCCCTCTGGGGGCTGATTTCTCGCTTTCTATCTCTCTGTCTTTCTCTGTCTGACTGGCAAGCGCACGAGCCCTATAGCAAAAACCTCTCAAAAAACAAACAAACAAACAAACAAACAAACAACCTTTTCCTGCTTATAAAAGTACTAAGCAAATACAATAAACATTTTAGTTCCTACTACATGTCAGGCTCTAGATCAGGTACTAGACACAAAACAGTAAACACTCAGTTTTGTTTTTTTTTTTTTTTGAGAGAGAGGTTTTTGCTATACCGCGCATGCACTCACCAGACAGACAGAGAAAGACAGAAAGACAGAAAGCAAGAAATCACCCCCTCCCCAGGGTAGATGGCCATGCCGCAATCCCTTTTCCTCCATTCTCCTCTCAGGATCTTGGGCACACACACACGCGCCCGGCGTGAGTTTTAAGCTACTGGGTCCAGAACGTGAACCGCGGTCGACTACATGGGAGTCCAGCGACATAGCCATTACACTAACTGCTGGTCCTAACACTCAGTTTTTTAAAGGACATAAAAAAATAATAATATAAAAAGATCCCAGGGGCCCGATACATAGGCATAGTAGTAATACAATACTCCGTGATGCTAACCCCACATGGAAGGTCCAAGGTTCACATCCAGAGGTCTCTCTGCACAGGACAGGCACGTGCATGCCCTTGATCCAGGTTAGCTAAGGCTGGGCTGGATTGAGTCATGATGACCCTGTTGAGGGTATCATCTCTCTCTTTATCTCTCTTTTCCATAGGATATATAAATAAATTTTAAAACAAATAACTTACAATCATTTGCATAACTTACAGTCAATTCTTCATTGACTGCATGAATATAAACTGACAGATACATACTTTTATACAAATGAACTTTACTGTAAAGTGTTTATAGTTTATAACTTCCCATCCATTTAACTATTTTTAAACCTCTCTTCCAGAGTACAACTTTTTGATGACTCATTATGGACAGTAGATTGAAAACTACAGCAAGGTGCTATAAATGCAGCCATGTATGTATACAGATAAAGGCGCTGCAGAACACAAGCCTAATGCTCGGTAGCTAGTATGAAACTTAGCAACTGGGAAAAGTCTTGAAATTAATTCCTGAAGCCACATGGCTTCACAGCCTCGGTAAAGTGGCTACACTTTTATAGTGGATTTTACAATTCTTAAGGAAAAGCCAAAACTAGCTTCTTTCTCAAGTAGTTTTCTCTTATTCTCAAACTGCACAATCCAGTCCACTGCTTTAAATATTGTTCCCTGAAGTCCTTGCAGAATGGCTTCTGGAAGGCTTTCAAGGATGGGATGCGGCAGGGGGAGAGGGAAGGTGATGTGAAGGATTCAATGATAAGAGTTCTCTTTTATTTATTTAAATATATTTACAATTTAGAATAATTTGGCAAAGGATTCTATCACTTAAAAGAAGTTTGAATACTATGGAATAAGAATTCAGGGGGCTGGCAGGGGGCGTAGTGGTTAAGGGCACTGAACTCCCACATGGCCAACTGAGGTTTGTGTCCTGGACCTGGCAGCTTGCTCTCTCATTTTCCCTCTCTCCCTCTACTTTCTTTGGTCAAATTAAAAAATAATAATGAATAAAGTTGAATAAAATAATTCTTTAAAAAAAGAATAATTCATAACATCTTTATGAATTATTTATTAATGTCCCTTTATGGACATTTCCAAAATATTCTCAAGTAAACAATAAATTAAAAATAGGTAAGATATGAATTTTTATTTTAAAATATACACAGGCCATTCATATTAATTACTGGAGCAATGACTTACATTTGACAATGTTCTAAGTGTTTTACACACATTAACTGATTTAAGTTTCACTATCACCTACTATCACTGTACTCACTTTACATGAGGAAACTGAAACTTTGAATAACTAACTTGCCTAAGTTTGTTCAGTTAATACATGGCTAAAAAGCTTTCACTTTTAACAACTGTATTTTATTACTTCTCAGTAAATAAATACCATGTACTTAAATAAAAAGAATATATATTAAAATGTTAATTAACAGTAGTTATCTTGGGTGGTAAAATTCAGAGGGAGTTTTAAATTTTCTTTTTGTTTTCTACATTTTCCAAATTTTATAACTCAAATATGCATTGTTTTATAATCAAGAAAGAAAACCAAGTTGTTAAAATGTAGTGATGTTTAAATAACTTAAATAGTAACCGTTTCTTGAGTGGATGTACTGAGTCTTTCATTTCACTTCTGTTAAGTTTGATAAAAAACATGTCACCATTTCAAACCCTGGTGCTCAACCCTTTTCATTTACTCACCAAACATTTCCTAAAAATGTACCATGTGACAGGTATTTGTTTAAAGTACGAAGGGTATAAAACTGGGCATATTTCAATGAGAGAAATATACACAAAGGAAGTATATATGCTGTGATAAGCACACTAACAGAAATATCAGCAAAGTATTTAAGAAAATGAGTAAATCCACTGGAGGAGGAATGATAGAATCAAAGAGGAAAAGCGTTTCCACAAGTGGCAATATTGGCTGGGTCTAGAAGAGGTCAATTTGCTACCTAGTAAATTAAGGGGCTTTTAGATAGAGAGGAACACAGTAAGACGACACGGCTAGATAAACGAGCATGATATGCTTGGAGAACACTAGCAGATTTGATGGCTGGAACCCAGATTTGAAAGAGGAGAAAGTTGTTCAGTTACTCTCGTAACACAGGTTGTTGAGGCAACTTTATGAAGAGTCTTGCACATTCAGTTAAAACATTCTACCACATGGATTATGGAGAACCACCGGAGATGTGTGTCAAGTGAATAAACAGTATTAAGCTTGACTTTCAGAAATTTAATTCAGGCATTTAAACTGGTGAATAGTATGGAAGATGAAGCAAAGAACAGATTGGTGGCAAGAAGAACCTCATTCTGAACAGGTTTTCTCCTTATCTGACAACTTTTGAAAACCAATGCCTTCTCCTCCTCCCCCATAACACTATGTACTTTGATGGGGACTCCTGTTTCCTTATGCATAAAATAAAGCTGAACGAGATACCCTCTACGACCTCCTGGCAGCCACCGTTTCTTCTTCATTATTTTACTTTAAGCAGAATAATCTGAAGACTGCTTCTTCATGGTGAGAGAATGGGTACTGAATGGTACTTCTGTAATGCACCAACTTTCTCAGGAAATCTCTCCTGGACAATGTCTTATTCCATAGGATGGTTGAGGTAATAATGGAGAATGAAGGAGTGTCACTTGGGAAAAATTTTCTATACTTTAAGAAATCAAGTAGAAAACTTCAAGCACTTAACTTCAAGACATATTAAAGATATTTGCATCTTAAATCAAAACAATTTATAATTAAAAACAAACAAAAAAACCATCTGAGTACATACTATTTCATTAATCCCACTGAGTTTGCCTGAAGTAAGCTTTGGTCTGGAAGCAGGCCTCGGAGGTGGAACAATGGTGCCTACAGAAAGAGGAGTTGTGGGCCTGGCTGGTGGCGGGGGGGAAAGAGAATGTGAAGAAAATCATTAGTATGTATCAATCTTTACATAAAGATATCCTATTAAAGGAACCTTTAGGATACGAAGCTAATTTTTCAGGAGATTTTTGTCTCTTTTGTTTTGTTTTAAAATAATTGCTACTACATTTATTTGGTGAAATATTAGGAATCTATTTGTAAAATACACATTTTTCAAAGCTACCAATAATATTCCTGAGAAGAAAAATACAAGTTAATCTCACAATAAAACTGACATACACCATGTTTTCAATTATTTATATATATAAAAATTAAGTCTGGTAAATTAGCCAATGAAAATAAACCAACTTAAGGCCAAAGGCTTTTAGTTTATTGCCAATACATAAACTTTAGAGAGAGTAATTCAAGAACAAGTTGCTGAACCCGTGCCTTCTGAATAACATGAATGCTAAATAAAGTATTTACCTTAAAATCATTAATCTGAACTTTTTTTTTTAGAGAGAGATTTTTGATATGGGGCGTGTACGCTTGCCATAGAGACAGAAAGCAAGAAATCACTCCCTGGGGGTATGTCCATACTGCAATCCCTTCTCCTCTATTCTCCTCTTGGGATTTTGGGCATTCACACACACGAACCTGGCATGAATTTCAAGCTACTGGGTCTAGGACTCAAACCATGGTTGGCCATGTGGGAGTCCAGCAATGTAACAATTATGCCACCTGCTCTTCCCTAATCTGAACTTTAAGTTAAACCACACTGTAACACTTTTTCCCCCCTTTGGAGGTTTTCGCTATAGGGCGCATGCGCTCGCCAGACAGAGAGAGACATAGAGACAGAAAGCGAGAAATTATCCCCCGGGGGGATGGGTCATGCCGCAATCCCTTCTCCTCCATTCTCCTCTCGGGATCTTGGGCACGCACGCACATGCGCCCGGCGTGAGTTTTAAGCCACCGGGTCCAGGACGCAAACCGCAGTCGACTACGTGGGAGTCCAGCAACATAGCCATTAAGCTAACTGCTGGTTCCCCACACTGTAACATTTTTGAGATAATTAAAAAGTATTAAAAATATTCTATAATTTATTTTTAAAATTTCCCCAATTCAGTACAACTAATTTTGGTAAGTGTTCAAGATGATAACTTTTCCTAAATCCTATATAAGCTCAGTGCTCACTGTTTTTCAATGCAATTTGCAATTTTTGTAATTTTACACATTAGAAATACTATTCGTAATTAAAAATAATCTATGATAGAAATAATGAAATTCAATTGTATATCATCAAAAGTTACAAATGTATTAGCATAATCAAAGCAAGAGTGAGAAATAGAAGCAATATGTTCAAATCATCTTTAAATAAATTAACTAAAATAATTTCAAAACACTTTGAAAAATATAATAGATGGTAAGAAATATATTTGGCAAGTTATCTAAGTTTACAGATGTACAAAATTAAAACATGTAAATAAACCTAAGTATATATACACAGAGGGAAACAGAGTAAAGCTGAAGGCCCTTGGTCATCAATGGAAGAGCAGAGGCATGAACGGAAAGGACACGGAGGAGTAGGAAGAGAATAAAGAAAAGAGTGGTCACATAAGATGGAAAGAAAATGCACAGAGGTTAGGGAATCATCTAGAAAGCATGTCATATGAAAGGGTAAAGGGTCGCAAGCAAGTTCAGGTTCCCTAAAGAAAATAGTAAAAAGCTGTAAGAAATTAAGTTTAGCTTCTGAGGCTGCTGCCTTCTTCTTATCAGCACCAGTTCTTTGACACTGTACACACTTCAAGCTACACATAAAGGACCACGACACTTTTTTCAGCTATGACTTATCTGTGTTAAAGATGTGTTCATTATCAATGAAACCAACACTGACCTAGACTCAGGTTATTCTTTAAAGAAAAAAAGTATTTATTTTTAAAGAGATTTTTGTTATAGGTCATGTGCACTCACAGGACAGACAGAGAGACCAAGAGACAGAAAGTGAGAAATCAGCCCCTAGGGGGTATGACCATGCTGCACCCCTTCGCCTCCAGTCTCCTCTCAGGATTTTGCCATAGGGCAGATGCCACCACGTCCTCCTCTCAGGATTTTGGGCATGTACGCACATGCACCCAACGTGAGGTTTAAGCCACTGGGTCTGGGACTCGAACCTCAGTTGACTATGTGGGGAGTCCAGTGACATTACCAGTATGCCACTTGCTGGTCCCAATATTTATTTATTTATTTATCTATTTATTTCTTGTGATTTACAAGTCACCAGGTCCAGGACTCCAATTGCAGTTGGTCATCCTGTTGGTCCCAATATTTATTTATTTATTTATCTATTTATTTCTTTGATTTACAAATCACCAGGTCCAGGACTCGAATTGCAGTTGGCCATGTGGGAATCCAGTGCCTTAACTACATGCCACCTGCTGATCTTGACTCAGGTTATTTCAAACTTGTTATTGCTTAACACAGCAGAGGCTTTTATATCTAAAGCTTCATTTACAGACAAGGGGCCAGTCTGAATGGCATTTAGATTAACTCAAACCAAGTCTGGTAGAAATGTTTAGTTCCTTCCAACAATCAGAATTTATTTTCCGAGGAAAGCTAATAACAATATTTATTAATACCATAATTTATGATGCATAATAATGTATATATCTGCGTGTATCAATTAGTCATGCTCCTAGAGGCTCTGGAGGATATTATTACAACTATTTACATGCTTGAGTGTCTTAACTGTCTTTTGTTACCAGTGTGGTAGTGGAGCTCACTGCCACAAATGTCTATTACATGCAGTGTTTCAAGTAATACGACATGACCTGTAAAGTACAAAAACATAGGATATAAGAGCTAATTAGTATCAACTCTTAGATATTAACTAAAGGGAATAGATAACATAAGTTTGCCACGCTATTCTTTATCTGAACAAAGGCAGACTAATCTATAAACCAGAAGCAAGAAGACAATGCAGAAGAAATGGCAACAGTTTTGTCAGTAATATTTTGGGATATATAATAATATTATAGAAATGGTTACTTTAATCCCCAGAGATGCAGTTATTGGAAAACATCCATCCAAAGCACCGGAAAACTGTGAAAGAATGCAGTCTCTGGAATGTCTTCTGAGGTTGCTAGAGTTATTAACTGTAGCAAGTTCATCAGTAAAGACAATCCACTGACTTTGGGACCACAAGGCAAAAAAGAAAAAACAAACTTATCTGTGGTAGGGTGCTGTTACAGCAGGAAAGAATAGACAGGTAGGGAAAAGTCTGGTGATGGGCTTTTTAGACCAAGATTATGACCCAGTTTCAAGTAAATTTTCAATTATCATATCCTCAAGCAAATTAGTGGGAGAGGAAATGAAATTCCTATTCTGCTCTTAAAAGCCAGCTGAATTAGAAGAAAACAACTGAAAATTACAAACAACAGGAAAATTCTGGAATTGAAATAGGAATTCATATAGCCAAACAGTTCTCTCTGCTTCAGTTAAATGTTAATTTGAAACTAAGAAAAATTAACACTACATGGAACAAGAGCATGAGCATGAGTTCAAATGTTATGTTAACTGAGGAAAACAAGTATGAACATAAAAAAATGGAAGGTACAAAATTTTATAGAGCCAAAATTATTCCTGCTCTCTCAGAGAAGCAAAGGTAACTTTAACAGTCAGTGCAGGCTGAAAAGAAATGGCAAGCTGGCAAAGTGACTGTGCTGTGCATGTGTGGTACTCAACAAACTGAGCAGTCAGCAAAGAAACTGTCATACAAGGATGACTTTAAGGATTTTTGGCAGAGTGCAATTCACCCAATCTATGGGCAGTGAAGAAGAATGGTCTACACTGGCCCTTATCAAAGGAGAGGTAGATATGAGACGTTTCGGTTAGATTTTTAAAATACATATATGAAGGTCTATACCTATTTATATTTGAAATAAACATAAATGTTCATTTACAGACTTCACAGTACAAGATGGAGCTGAGCTACTTTTCAGCTGAGCTTTAAGTATCATTGTAGAACATGTAACAACACTGGGAGGCTTAACATTATCAATTATTAATACTAACTGACTGCTTGAAATTATTTGCTTAGACTGCTTCAGCTAAAATGAGATTATTGAGAAATTAAGATTCTAAAAGAGACAAAAGAAAATTAAATAATCTCAAAATGTGGACCTAGTTAACATGTGGAAATGTGTATCTAAGTGGAGGATTTTAAGATGGAGGAGCATTGTCCTAAAAAAGTGGTGGAATCGGGGCCGGCAGGTGACGTGGTGGTTAAGGGCTCTGGACTCCCACATGCCCAACTGCAGTTTGAGTCCCGGATCTGGTGGCTTGCTTTCTCACTTTTTCTCTCTCTCTCTTTTTCAATCTGTCCCTCTCTGGTCAAATTAAAATAAATAAAGTTAAATAAAATAATTATTTTTAAAAAAGTGGTGGAACAAAATTTAAGACAAGATGCACTTCACAATTTCACTTAGGGACAATTTTGTAAAACATGGGAGTCACAATACTGATCAATAACTGTATTGTGTTAAAGACTTAATAATAATTAATTAATAATTAATAATAATTATAGAATAATTATCCATTTGGGGCATCAATAACATTTTTGAAGTGCAAAATAATTTATTACATTACATTTCATACCCTATAGGAAGGCTAACAATGCATACTGAAATGAATGGAAAAGCAGCAAAAGGTTAATAAACTTTTTATCATTTCCTAGCTGCTAAACATCAAATGACCACTGAATGAAATGAATCATTTTTCACTCACCCAAAGTGAAGGTGGTAATGGGTGAAACATTCTTTAGATGGGTAGCAAGAAGAAACAACTTTTTTGAAAAGGAAGAGACTGTACTAAAGAAAATAGCAAGAAACAATGCATAAAATTGTGAAGAAATTCCTTTATTCTTTTCTCTTTTTTTTGTCCCTTAAATTTTGCTATAGGGCATGTATTCTCACCAGAGAGAGAGAAGGAAAGAAATCACCCCTCAAAGGAGTATGGCTACATTTCAATCCCTTCTCCTCCAGTCACCTCTCAGGATTTGGGGCATGCAGGCATATGCATCTGGAGTGAGTTTCAAATCACAAGGCCTGGGATTAGAACTGCTCAGTTGGCCATGTGTGGGATCCAGTGCCTTAACCTCCACACCAGCTGCTAGCATCATGAAGAAATCTCTATTTAACTAAAGCCTCTATGGTATCAATTTGAAATTTTTTATTAAATATTTTAATAGATAATTCATAAAAAGCTATTAACAAAAATTTTAAATACCGTTTAGGAATTATAATTCTAGATACAAAACACCATTGTGACATTTTTACTAAGCAAAAAAGAGACATAGCAACAACCTAAGTTTTTCCTGTCTAACTTTCCTTATACAACATATTTGTACAGTATTTTAGAAAAACAAATAGTAACAAGTGCCCACTGAAAAAGTAATGTCACAGGGACCAGCAGTTAGCGTAATGGCTATTTCGCTGTACTCCCATGTAGTCGACAGAGGTTCAAGTCCCGGACCCGGTGGTTTAAACTCATGCTGGGCACATGTGCATGCATGCCCAAAATCCCAAGAGAGAATGGAGGAGTAGGGATTGTGGTGTGGCCATCCCCCCTAGGGGGTGATCTCTCTGTCTCTATAACGAGCACACGCACCCTATAGCAAAAAGAAAAAAAAAGAGAGAAAAAGTAATGTCACTTCAGAAGGTATATGTTCAATTCTCTTAATGATTGTTTCTTGCTGTTTTGTAATTATTAGGTACAGATTACCTTCTCTTCAAAATTCCAAATAGTGCCTAGCGTTAAGGTTTCCAGTAATCCATTTGTAGTTTCTTTTAAAAATGTTTAGTCTCTAAACAGTCTAATTTGAAATGCTAATGTTTATTTTACTGTTAATAGCAAAATGTTTCAGTTTGACTTTTTTATTTTTTGAGAGGTTTTCACTATAGGGCGCGTGCGCTCGCCAGACAGACAGAGAGAGACATAGAGACAGAAAGCGAGAAATCACCCCCCAGGGAGGATGGTCACGCCGCAATCCCTTCTCCTCCATTATCCTTTCGGGATCTTAGGCACGCATGCACACGCGCCCGGCGTAAGTTTTAAGCCACCAGGTCCGGGACGCGAACCGCAGTCGACTATGTGGGAGTCCAGCGACATAGCCATTACGCTAACTGCTGGTTCCCCAGTTTGACTTTTTGATGTTCTTGTTAATCTGCCAGACCGTGATAGCTACAACAATGATTTCAGAGTAAGATCCAGGTTTGAACTCTGTCTCCTCCATTTCCCAGCTACGTGATCTTGGAGAAGTCACTTATTATTTCTCGATCTTACTTTTTCCATCTATAAAATAGGGACCATAAAGAGGACTTCATGCAGTGGTAATGTAGTAAAATTAAATAGAAGTGCACAGCCACTTGCAGAGTGACAAAGCATGAACTCAGCGGATGTCTCTCCACATGCTTCTAGCATTCCCTTAACCCCAAATACTGGATAGCAATTCTGAGATTCCAGAGAAGAAGGTAGAAGTTCAAATTAAAATGATTTTAGTATCTTGTTTTGAACAAGCAGTGGTTTTGTTAAATATGCATCTTGATGTCTTTTTTTATGTCTGGCTAATGAGAATTTTTGTATTTCAAAATAAAGGGAAACTTAACATATTCTTGTCAAAGATGCAACTGAAAAGCATTCTCTAAGCTCTTTTTACATTGCTTGAGACATGTTAAAGTCTTTCTGGAAAACTGTTTGGCAATGTATCACAATGGGTATATTGTGACCATACATTTTATATTGATAAATTATTACAGAAAAGATTATGAGATATGTGCACACATGGGTTATTTCCATAAATGTTCATAAAACACAAAATTAGATGCAACTTGAATATCCATCAAAAGAGAATTGATTAATGCATACCTATACATTTTAATCTAGTATCTATAAAAAATAAGCATTATTAATTGGACATACCTAAGCATCTGAATTATCTATAAACAATAAGAATTATTACTGGGACTAGCAGATGGCATAAGGGTCACATTGTTGGATTCCCGTGTAGTAGACTGTGGTTCGAGTCCCAGAGCCAGTGGCTTGAAACTCATGTTGGGTGCATGTGCGTATGTGCCAGAAACCCCAAGAGAGAATGGAGGAAAAGGGAATGTGGCATGGCCATGTCCCCTGGCTGGTGATTTCTTGTTTTCTATCTCTGTCTCTCTTTGTCTTTCTGGCAAATGCATGTACCCTATAACAAAAATCTCTCTTAAAAAAAAAAAAAGAATTATTACTACAGTAATAATGAAACAATGCCTAGAAATAAATACATCAATTTGGAAAACAACCCTTTGATAAATTTTTATTGGTTAAGTCATAGAGTCTTGAAACTAAGTTAACAAAACTTTATAAAATCACTTTTATCTGGTAAAATTATCAGAGGACAAGTTAAAAAAATTATTATTATGTACAACACAAAAGTGATAAATTAGTCAATCAGGAAACAGTAACTACTGTATTCCTCAGTTTAAAAAAAAAAAAACATATTTACCTGATGATGATGAAGTTAGTGAAGTTGAAGATGAATCAAGAGATGGTCCAAAGAGAGGATCCCAAGCAAGTAAATCACTGGTCCCTTTTCTACCATAATGTTTAAAAAAAGAATTTTAACAAAAGAATATTTTAATTTTATTAGTATAAAATCTAATCACTTATTTTTATTTCATAGAATTCTAACAGCTCAATATACATGATTAAAAAGTTGGATACAATGCCAATGGTATTGTAAAGAAATTTAGTTATCAGATGTAATAAACCAGTATCTGTTCACTGTTATAAGAAGTACTTCTAATACTAGTATGTTAAGTTGGGAATAATTGCAGCTTTTCGGATAAAGAATGAACAAAGAGTTTAAATGAACTACCCAAAGACACACAGCAACTTGATTCTAAAACAGTCTCAGATCCACTGACGTATACCTAGCACCTAGTCTTGGACAGAAAATTTAAGTGATTTGAGACTAGGTAGAAATTTTATAAAGCCATACTTATTTTCAAGGATGAAGAAAACGGGTAAAGGATGGGGTTTTGTTTTGTTCTTTTTTTTTTTTTTTTAAAGAAAATCCTTAAGTCTGAAAGGTAGCTTAAATATTTTAATGGTATGAAACTGCCAGTATTATGATTTTGTTTGTTTAAAAGACTGAGAGTATGTATGTTTGCTAGAGAGACACAGAGACAGAGACAGAGAGGGAGAGGGAGAAAGCACCTTCTAGTGGGGCGTGGTTATGCTGCAACTTTTCTCCTCCATTTCTCCTTCCTGTTGTTATTTTGGGCACACAAGCACACACAAACACATACTCTGTGTGTTTTCTTTTTGTAGAGGTTTTTGCCTTAGGGCACATGCGCTTGCCAGAGAGAGATAGAGATAGAGACAGTGATAAGGAAAGTGAGAAATCACCCCCAAGGGTAGATGGCCACATTACAATCCATTCTCCTCCTGGGATTTTTGGGCATGCATTCACACGTGCCTGGCATGAGTCTCAAGCTACTGGGTCCGGGATTTAACTGCAGCCGACCATATAGGAGTCCAGCGACATAACCGCTATGCCATTTGCTGCCTCCCCACACCCATATTTTTCAAGTTATCAGGTTAGGTTTTGTACCACGCAGTAGGTCGCATGGGCTCTAGCTCCCTTAACCACTAGGCCATGAGAATGACCCAAATCTGACATTATCTTTAAAAATATTTTTTTAAATCTTAAAGTAGCCATACAATAATGAAAATGTTAAAATGTTACAATTGTCTAAAAATACATACCAAGTATCTCAACATGTACCTACATGGAAGCACTTTCCACTTTGTATGATAAAGTCTAGCATTCCAACTGCATAAATTATTCCTGCTAAGTTTTAAAACACTAAGAAACTTATTTTTAAAAATGATAAATCCAACAATTCTGCTCAACTGGTGCCTTGGAAGTATTAGGCTGTTGCAAAAGCAACTGCAGTTTCAGACCATTAATTTTAAATCATTATAACTAGGCTCAAACACATCTTCATAAACCGAAATAAGAAACATTTCAATCAACACATTTTTGTTGGGTGGGGGGAGTAAGAAAGCACCCCACATGGGGGATGGACACGCTTCGATCCCTTCTCCTCCATTTCTTCCTCCTTTTGCGAGTCTAAGCACACACATGTTTTTTCAAGCTGCCGGGTCTGGGACTTGAATCATGAGATTGGCCAAGTGGGATCCAGTTGCTTTAATCACCACATTACCAGCTGGCCCATATTCTTTCTTTTCAGCTTAACTGAGACACTGCTTCATTTTGAAGTTTGGGAATTATACAGTCCATTATACAAGGGTACAGTTAAAACTTAAGGAGGAAATGAGAAAACTGCCATGAGAATAACTAACAACATGTTAGATACCATCATTTATATAAAAGCAGTGAGGTTCCAAAGCCAACTTTAGTTGAATGAATTAAAAAAAAAAAAATCATAAGAAGGAGGAAAAATTTCAAGTGAGAAATCATTTAAAACATCTAAAAACTCCAATATGGTATTTCACAGTTCAGAAAACTGGGTGATCAGTAACACTTTACTAGAATTGAAAATAGAGAGGTAATAAGCCTCTCTAGAAAAAAAGGATAAAAGAAGGATTTTAAATTTACAATTTAAATGTGGCGAGGAGGAAGGGCTGAATGGCAGAGCAACTTCAGGGCAGTGCAGACTATAATGGTACATACATGACATTATATTTTTGTCAAAACCCACAGAATGTACAAAAGCCAAAAGAGAGCCCTAATGTAATCTATGGGTAATTATGATGTATCAATGTAGGTTCACCCGTTGTTACAAATCTACCAGTCTGGGAAAGAATTTTTTATTGTGAGGGAGGCTGGGCATATCATAGAGCAGGTATCTATACCTTCTGCTCAACTTTGCTGCGCCCCTAAAACTGCTCTCGAATACAAAGTCTACTTTATTAAAAAAAAAAAAAAAAAGAAACATGGAACTTACTCATTAGATGGAACAGATGGCTTTGATTTTGTTAACTCCTCATCTAATTAAAAAATTAAAATATTATAAAAAATTTATAACCTGAGAAATAAAATATTTTAATGAAAAGAAAAAAACATATACATATCTTAATACCATGAACAATTTAAATATTTTGGAACTGATAACAGAAAATTATAAATAAAAATAAATAAATTTTTAACAAATTTTCTATCATACATATTAAAGTAAAAGCTGTATTTCTTCTAAGTCTTGATTTTTTTTTGCTAGTCTCTGGTAAGAAAATACTTAAGTCAACTAAACTATAATATTCATTAAAATGAAATTGCTGTTTAAAAAAGAGCATATATGGGCTGCAACTTTAAAATTGAGAAGAAATATTTAAATGCTTACATAAATTTTACTCAAGAATCTTAACTGATGAATCATGGAAGTATTGTTGAAGTTTTAAGACTATCAGTGATCACAACATTAACCAAAAGTAGTTATTAACTCTCAAAGGAAGTCCTATTTTGAAGCATAAATTTTTTTGAGCAACTTGAAGCAACAGTCTTCTTTTTTCATTAAAGTGTGTTTTGCTACCTTTTATGTTTGTAACATGACTTATTTCATAAGCAACTGGTGAACAGGAAAACAGCATCACTAATGCAGAGGTCATGTTGGTGCATAAGCAGTTCTCCCTGCACCCTCTATCAACAAGCAGTGAGAGCTGATGAATGCACAGTACATCCAAATGGGTGATGCAGAAACTACAGGTGTAGTGAGGGGAGTACACGCTGTTCATGATGCCTGATGCCCACCCACATGACATTCTTCCATTTGACTGTTTGGTTGGTTTTTCAACTTCAAAGTGCATATTGCTTCGTTCTCCATCTTTCTTCATTTTGCCTTTATATCCATAACTCAGTAGCCTCAATGTATTCTCATTTTCCTTACATCCCCTATCATCAAGCTACCATCACCATTTTTTTAGAGGTAAAATTCTTACTTTTATTTTGGCATTTAATATAAACTTAATGGGTCTTTCAAATTATGCTAAAACTTACATCAGGGTAGATACTACAATTCTGCTCAGAGTTCTGTTTGTAAATTACACAGCTTTCAAATGGGCTGCCTCAATTCTATTCTAACCACAACGCTTGTTATTGTTAATGTGTGATTCGGCAAAGGGTGTTAACACCTTAAAAAAGCTTTCGGTATAATTAAGTTACTATATTCAAAGACATATAATAGGAATTGCAATTGTGCTATGACTTAAAAATAGGTAAAGCTAACAGATTACTCATCTTATAAATGTCTACTGGCTCATGAGACTGAGTATGCCAGTGAAAAACAGTTCAACATTCTTTTTTTTCTTTCTTTCATTCTTTTTTTTTTTTCTAATTTGCCAGAGGACATGGGCACTGTCAGAGAGGGACAGAGAGAGAGACAAGGAGAGGGAGAAAGCAACCCCCCAATGGGATGTGGTCACACTGAAACCCTTTCTCCTCCATTTCTCTATACTGTTAAGATTTGGGGTCCAGCATGTTTTTCAAGCCACCAGGTCAGGGATTCAAACCACATGGTTAGCCATGTGGGATCTGACTCCCTTAACCACTAGGCCTCAATTCTATTCTTGGGGTCGGCCATGTAGTTGATCCTATTTTAGCATTTTTAATTAGAAGTGAATCTTAGGCTTTGTTGAATTCTGAAAAATGTTGTAACCATGTATTAAAGTTTATGGCATGTTTCTCAGAGCTACCAGAATAAATACAGGTAAGTTATTTTCTCTTTAAAATAAGTATCCTTATCAGTCATTAAGGATCATGATGAGAAAAGACCATTTATTTCTATAGCTAAAAAAGGCATCAACTACAAGACTAACAAATTGCCTAATTAGATTTAATAGAAATAAAATAACCAATTCAAATACCAAACTTACTTGATAAATTCCGATTCATCTGTACCTAAAACAGAAATGCAAAAACTAAGCATCATTGAACAAATAATTTAACTTAGTAATAAAGTATTTGGCAAAATGTTAACACTAGGAACCTAATTTTAAGTTTTTCTTTTAGTAAATTTGCTCAACTGTAAACTGTATTTACATAAAAGATATGTAGGAAAAAATTTCAGTAGTTTTTGTTTTATAATAAAAAATAATACATGTACCTTTACGCCCCAATAAAATATTTTTAAAGGTTTAAAACAATATCTGTAGCAGGGCACTATAACTTGCCAATATAAATAATTTAATATAAAAAAGTAACACAAACATCTGAAAATCAATGTTCAAATATTACAATCTTTTCTTAAGTTAATAGGCAAAAATATAAAATATTACACTTACTGGACTGTGTCTCTAGTAGCACATGAAAAGAAAAAGAAAGACAGACATAGTGTTCAGTATATAACTTAAAATATTATATTTTCTTGTTAGAATAGCTTGTCTATTTTCTTTGGAATCATACCTAAATACAGACACCTTAAAAAACATACATTGTTGGGGGGGGGGGAGTTTTTGCTAGAAAAACAAATTGAGCAAGAAAACAAAATCAAAGATACCCTCTTTTCAAATCCAGTGTTAATTAAAATTGTTCTGATTATTTATTATCTGAGTGTGAAATTAATACATGCTGTTTTAAAAACAAATGGAAAAGAGAAAAAAAAAAAAACACAAAAGAGAACACTTAAATTATCTGTGATCTTACTACCTACAGAGAAATGCTTAACATTTTGGTATATATTCCTTTAGACTTTTATTATTGGTGTGTGGATGTGTATATATATGTGTGTGTGTGTGTGTGTGTGTATCCCAAATTAGGTATGTTCTTATACAATGAGTGTTTGTAATGGTTCATAACTTCCTAGCTCATATCCACCATATTTTAAGAAATTCTCTGTATAATGGAATATTAATGTTAAATAGTAATGGTACAATAAAAACTCACTTCAGAAATATTTTTGGTAAAAAACATAGTTCTAAAATTAAATTCTAAAGTGCAGACTAAAGGAAAAAAATCTATTTTTCTCAAATAAATACATATAAGCTATGTATTTATGTTGTACTTTGTATTAGACAATATGAAGGAGTAAGAACTCTTATTCTCCTTTATCAAGAACAGATTTAATATTAATCATGATGATCATGTACAAACATACTTGCCATTCTAAGACATGATTTTTTTCCCATAGTGTAACTTCTGAACTTGGACCCAGCATCAATGGGAACATCATCAATGGGAAGATTTATCATAGTAATGTTTTATTTCTCCCTCAAAAGCTTTAATATAGTAGTTTAGAACTGAGAAATTAAATGCTACCACTAAAAAATCTTATCTTTGCCTTTCCTTGAATGAAAAAAGCATAGAAAAACAAATGTTATAGCAAAAGGCAAAGATAAAATTTAATCTTTAAATTCATGTTTATGGAATTCCCTTTACATAAGGTTTTTTTTACATAAGATTCACAAAATGGAAGAAAAAACTTTGATGACAATAAGATCGACACTGCCAGTTCATGACATTCTGCCTGAGACATATAGCACTGTTTATGAAATACAACAAATGACAGAAACAGTAAATTTTCTACATTTTCAATTTCTTATAAAATACTTTTAAAAGCAAGCAAAAGCTAAACTCATAACTTTATTTTCCTTTATAAAAATTATAAACTAAGTATTTCCTCATCCAATGTGCTTAACTACTACTAAATTTTTTAGTATTCCTAAAACTAACCAGATGCAGGTAGATGAGATAAGGAAAATAAAGACTTCTGAGAAGTATGAACATGCTCATGTTCTTACTTACGGATATTGCTGGGGAGAGGGTTATATTTCCTATAGACACTTTTAATTCATCCAAAGACGCCATTGTGTGATGTGAATTATTTGGATGCATAGGTTTGATTTCTATTCGATACTTCTTTGGTTCTTCATCTTCAGAGTCAGAATCACTAGATGAGTAGAAATGGTTCTCTTTGGTATGTGAATATCAGTTAAAGAATTTAGTTTTTAAATTATCTCAGTACATAAAAAGCTTTTTACACATTTATTAAAAAAGAAAACTGAAAGAGTAAATGGACTTCAGTAGAAATAAAACTACTAATTTTTATTAGTAAAAACAATTGAAATATGGGGCCAGCAGGTGGCCTATATTAAGGTACTGGACTCCCACATAGCAGCCAACTGCAGTTCAAGTCCCAGACCTGGTGGCTTGAAGTTCACGCTGGGCTTGTGTACGTCCATGCCCAAAATCCCGGGAGAGAATGGAAAAGAAGGGATTGTCATGTTGTCATCCCCTTGAAGGGTTATTTCTAACTTCTGTCTCTCTCTGTCTCTGGTGAGTGCATGCACTCTATAGCAAAAATCTCTCTCAAAAGAAAAAAATCTGAAATAGTCCATATTTTATTATAATTAAAAACTTTAAGAGACTTTATGTATCACATTATTTTGTTATAACTGGCTATATAAATGCCAACACAATTCATACGAAAAACACAGATGATAAAAGGATATCATTCTGATTTGCTTCTGGTTTAATACTATAGCCTTCTTCATCAACATCAGGAATGTTCTATGGGGGAAAAAATTACTGTAATGGCAACTCTAACATTCAAAGTATTAAAGATTAGCAAAACAGTCTCTTAGACAAATAAATAGAAAGATTTGTCAGTAGTAGATAAGGCTATTATCAGTAATAAATAAGGCTATTTTATTTTGCTAAATCATTTATCAAATATCCACAGTTATATACCAGTTGTGTGACTGGCCCACATGGGAAGGGAGCTCCCTGGGCATGCCAGCACATAAACACATGTCCCTGGACTGGGCCAGCTGAGACTGGTGGTGAACTGTAGTGTGGAGACTGTCAGAGGCGCACCCTCTCTCTCTCTCAAGGAAGAAACAATAATAAATAAACAAATGAATAAATAAATCAATAGGTTAGCAAAATAATTAACCTATGGGAAAATTATCTTTTTAATTATCTTCAAGTCACATTCGATGCTTCACAAGTTTGAAAGAGGATAGACAAACACAGAAGAAACATTTTCAGGGCAAGAAATCACCAAGGTGAAGACCGATTCAGATTGTTCAAATCTACAGTTTGTATTATGAGTCAGTTAGCGTTAAATGTTATTTTTAAAAGTACTATCAAGTTTAATATTCTCCATGCTCTAAGAAGCCATCTGAAAAGAGAACATCCATTGCCTCTCTAAGCAGCTTTAAAGTCTGGGCGGTCTAATGACACTACCTATGACAAAGCATCAGTATTTGCCAACATCCCATGAGGAGTGACAACTAGACATCAGATCCTTCTGAGAGAAGTAACCTTGTCAAAACAAAACAAATACAAAAATCTTGACCCTAAAAACATCAAGTTTCTAGATCCAAATGCCATTTACATAACTAAAGAAGTAAAACAAAACATTACAGGAATTCATCCAGCAAAATCCAGCCTAAAAGAGTTTACAAAACAAACCAGCTAGTCTCTTAGATAAATAAATAGAAAGCAAAAGTGAAAGAAAGAGCAAGAGAAAGGGAACCTATAGATTAAAAGGGACTTAAAGAACTTACCAACAAATTCAAACAAACAGCAATAAAAGTGATATTAAGAGATAATGATAGGGCCCAGTAGCCTAATGGTTAACAAATCTAAATCCCACAAGGTTTACTGTAGTTCAAAGCTCCATCTGGCATCTTAAAAAACACAGCAGGAGTAGCATGAGTATGTACATGTATATGTGCCCCAAATCTCAACAGGAAGGAAAAATGAGACCGAAGCAAGACCACACTTCATGGGGGTGGTGCTTTCTCCCTTTTCTCTGTCTCTCTCTCTTACATGTGCTCACTGACAATTAAAAAACTGAAAAAGATATAATAATAAATGCTAAATAGCTACTTGAAAATACTAAGGAGTTAATGCAATTTTTGTTAAGATCTTTGTTATAAGGTGCATGCACTCACCTAAGAGAGAGAGAAGAAAAGTGAGAATACACCCACCCCCTAGGCAGGATGGCCATGCCACATTCCGTTCTCCTCCATTCTCCTCTTAGGATTTTGAGGGTGTGCGCACGCGCACACACGCGTGCGCACATACACACACACGCGCGCACACGCGTGCGCACATACACACACACACACCCCTAGTGTGATTTTCAAGCCTTTGGGTCCAGTACTTGAACTATGGTCGGCCATAGGAGAATCCGGTGCATTAACCACCATGTTACTGCTGGTCTCTGTAAATTATTTTTAGGTGGTATTATGATATTTTAGAAATATATATATATAAATATTTAGATGAAATTAATTTGAAAAGATGCAGCCCCTCAATTTTTTAAAATACATAAACCTTTTTGAAAAAGGATAGGAAATTAATAACTTCCCTCAAGATAAACTATTGGTTTTTTTAAAAGATTAATTCGGTTTTATTTAGTGTTATTGCTATTATTTTGACTGGAGAGAGATATAGAGAGAAAGGGAAAGTGAGAAAGCAAGCTGCCAGTTCTCTGACTTGAACCATGGTCTCCCATGTGGGAGTCCAGTACTTTAACCACCATGTCATCTGCTGGCCTCCCAGCCTATTGATGTTTTTAAAAGTAGTTAGTAAGACAAGGCTATAATAAAATGGAAATAAGGCCAAGCCCCAGTGGCACAGGTGGTAGGGCACTACTTCAAATAAGGGAAATATATGGGGAGGTCTGGATTTTGGATTCTGAGTCAAACTGAACATGCCAGGCATGCCAGAGATACTGGGGGCAGTACTGCAACATGACAAGACCCTGTCAGGTTCCCTAACTCTCTCATGAAAGAAACTCAAAGAGAAAAAAAAAAAAAAGCAACAAATAATGAAAAACTCCTCCTGCTGGCCATTGTTTTACTCCATCTCCCAAAGGGAACTATGATTGTCTTGTAATGGGTTCTTTTAAAAAAAAAAAAAAAGAGGGTATCACAAAACAGTAAGCACTTGCTTTCATCTAGTAAGTTCTTTCCACATCAACAAATACAGATCTACCCAATTCTTTATAACATTTGGCTAATAAACATCAAGTAAATGTTTAAATACGTATTTAACCAGTTACTATTTCAATAAATGCTTTGGTATTCCCGGTTTTCTACTAATATAAACAACACTGAAATAAGTATCTACCTCTTCCTTCTCTCCCTCACCTCTACATATGCATACTGATCAAGAGAGAGAGAAAGAGAGAGACAGTGCTAGATAGGGTATAAAGTTTTGTGAATATAGATATAACAGAAAATTCCTAGTAGAGAGACTGCAGGGTCAAAAAACAAACGTGCATTTCTTATTTGGGCAGTAACAACAAAATATCCACAAGACAGGCTGTACTAATTTATATTCCTACCAACAATATAAGTGTATAAAAATTTATATCAGTATGATTAGACACTATAGAAATGTCATTCTAATTTGCATCAAAATTAGATTACTATTTTGATCAACAACATATATTTAACAATTCACCACCTTTATTTATGTTGCCTGTTTTTATCTTATGCCCTATGCTACTGGTCACTTGCTTACATTTTGTACTAATTTCTATAAAAATTTTATAAAAGAAAGTAGTTAGCCTTTGTTACATGCCTTGCAATTATGCTCTGCAAGTTTATCTTCAGTAATTCAAATCCTTTTATGTATGTTTTCTAATTTTAAACATTTTTCACTTCTACACAAATCTAGCAGTCATTTCTTACATGACATTAGAATTTTCGGGACCAGCAGTTAGCGTAATGGCTATGTCGCTGAACTCCCATGTAGTCGACTGCGGTTCAAGTCCCGGACCCGGTGGCTTAAACTCATGCCGGGTGCGAGTGCGTACATGCCCAAGATCCTGAGAGGAGAATGGAGAAGAGATTGTGGCGTGGCCACCCCCCTGGGGAGTGATTTCTCGCTTTCTGTCTCTCTGTCTTTCTGGCAAGCACACGCGCCCTATAGCAAAAACCTCTCCAAAAACAAAAGAATTTTATGTTCCTCTTTACAAGTTCTTTCCTAATACCAGGTAAGTATTAGGTAAAGTTAAAAACTTTAATAATACTGATAATACTGATCACTATAGAATAGTATCAATTAGCTACTAAAATAATTTTAAATGTTTTATTTAAAGGGAGTATACACAAAATAAAACAAAGTATTAAAGGATTTTATTAAATGCTGAAATCACTAAATAAATGGTATACATAATAAATTCAGGAATAAAATGCAAACTACCAATATATCTATTGATTCTTTTTCATGAATTAGTTAACCAAGGATATCAAAGAGGCAAGTGGCAAGGTAAATATTCTAACTCCAAAAATACTGTGGAGATTTCAGCCCTAGGGGTCATACAAAATCTATTTTTTAGTTTTCATACAATTTTATTAATGAATCAAAATTCCTTTTGATTTGAAAGCTGAAATATGAAACAAAAATACAAGTTTCATCTTAGTTAAGTAACATAAAACATAAAATATTTGTGTTTCACAAAATATTTTAAGTTATTCATTCTAATACACCATTTATGCTGTAAAAGACCAAAATGCTGTTGGGTCAAAGGAAACAATAGTTATGCAAGCAAGAACAATAAGCAGAGACAGATTGTTTGAAACTCATATACTTACCAAAAACATGATCAGTGTCTAATGCACAATTTGAAAAACATGTCTATCTACACATTACTTACAGCATTTGGTAAATTTACTCTCCCATTGTAACCACAGGGAGCCCCGCCTGATGTCTTCTTTAATTATATATAGAATACATTTAACCAAAAAATATATGCAAACCTTTAAATAAAACAAAACAAAGGAAAGCAAAACAAGACAAAAGGCACAGAAAAGTACTAATACCACAGTTGTTGTTGCTATTATTTCTAAAATGACAATCTCTTAAATGAATCTCAAGTATGTAAACAGATAAATTATATTTTAATAGAGCTAAGAATAAACTAGTAAGAGCACCACATTTAAAAAAAAATATGCAGATGTGATATCTGGCACATTTTTCAAGAAAAAGCATTATGATATGGTACTATTACTCTGCACCACTCCAGTTTTAAAAGTAAAACAACCACTTTTAGTTAGTAGAAATATCTTTTTATTTAATATTAAAGCATCTGGCAATACAAAGCAAAAAAGTACCTGTAAACTAATTTTAATAGTGAATTTACAGTAACATGCTTAGCATCTTTCTTTTAAATATTGCTAAACAACTCAGATATGCTAGGTTTCCTTAAGAAAATAGCTAATTTAGGAGCAGCAGGTGGCATCGTGGTAAAGGGCACTGGACTCCCACATGGCAGGTCACAGTTCAAGTCCCAGACCCAGCAGCAATATTATTCTCTCACTTTCCCTCCCTCTCTCTCACTCTGTCCCTTTCTGGTCAAATTTAAAAAGTAAATAAAAAAATTAAGTTAAATAAAATAATTATTTTTAAAAAAGAAAATAGCTAATTTAAATAGTTTACATCAAACTTAAAATTACTTACGAGTGAATCTGCATCAGGGCCTTCCCTATTAAAACAAACAAAATATCATAAATACTCAATTATTACAATTTTCTGTTAATTATATTCTATTTAAAGTGTTTACCTTAGCATTTAACTATAACTTTTACTTAAACTCTACAAAAATACTTACACTAATCAAATCATGAAGATAAAAATAAATATTTTCTAAAATTTGTTCTTTATAATACAGTCACTAAGATGAATTGGCTGCTACATTTAAATTTTTACTTATGGGCTGGTTCCATAGGGCAGCAGTTAAGTGCAGCAGTGCAAAGAGAGCCAGGGAGCCAAAACCCACACAGGCATCCACAGTTCAAATTCCAGACCTGGCAGCTTGACAAACATACCAGGTACATCCAAGTATGCCCAGGAACCTGATGAGATAGAGAAATGGAAAACCAGGGACCAGTAGATGGCATAATGGTTATGTCCCTGGCAGTAGCTGACTGTGGTTTGAGTCCCAGACCCAGCAGCTTAAAACACATGCCAGGCATGTGTGCATACATGCCCAAGATCTCGAGAGGAGAATGGAAGAGAAGGGATTGTGGCGTGGCCATCACTCTCTCTCTGTTTCTCCAGCGAACTCATGTGCCCTATAGCAAAATCTCTCTTATAAAGAGAGAGAGAGAGAGAGAGAGAGAGAGAGAGAGAAATGGAATACCGAAAGGATTGTAGCATAATGAAGTCCCATTCATTATGAGTTCTTTCATTCATTATGAGTCCCATTCACAGAGTTCTTTCTCTCTGTCCTCCTCTCTTGTGTACATACGTACCCTCTGGCATTAAAACGAATTTACTTACAAACCAATTGATTTAACTTTGATATGCATTTCCAATTATTATGAAAAAAGATTAGGTTTCATTCCCTTAGCAATACATCTTTTTCATAAATACTCAAGAAAGACATCAGCAGAAGACATGGTAACTGTAGATAAAAGGCACTTCATAATCTATCTTAATCAAATACTACAAGAAAGAGAAGAAGAGACAGATATTTAGAATGGGAAAAAGTCAAGATAAAAAATATGTAGATAGGTAGAAGGCACTAACACCCAAAACACAAACTGTTCTGTTGTGTGAAAATAAAAGTGTCTATCAAAATATTAAATCTTGTTAACAGCTCTGCTGATAATGCCAGAGAAGCGGGGTTGTTAAATTAATTTTTAGGCAGGTTACTGGGTCAACAAATCACTCAAGACTTCTGATTAGCATCTCTTCGGTCTAAATGGACTGAGTAACTATGGAAAGAAAAATTCCTTTAAGTTCTACTTGGTCTCTGATTGAGTACAGCTCAATGCTTTTCAACCCTGCTGTACATCAGGAATCACATGGGCTGCTTAAAACAGAACAAAAACTATGCTGGGGCCTCCTACCCAGCGAATCTGATTTAACAGGCCTCAAGGGGGACCTGGCATTGGTCTATTTGTTTTAATTTCCAAGGCAGTTCTAATCCGTAACCAAGCAGAAAACTTCATTTAGCTAATAATATTAACTCAATTTCTTACATACTAATTATATATTCTTTGTATACTTTACTAAATTTTTATTTTTAAAAGAAGGTAAAGGACTAGCAGTTGGCATAGTGGCTATGTTGCTGGCCTCCCATGTAGTTGACAGCAGTTTGAGTCCCAGACCCAGTGACTTAAACTCACACCAGGTATGTGTGCATGCGTGCCCAAGATCCCGAGAGGAAAACGGAGGAGAAGGGATTGTGGTGTGGCCATCCCCCCTGGGGGGGTGATTTCTCGCTTTCTGTCTCTCTGTCTCTGTCTTTCTGGCAAGCGCACGCGCCCTATAGCAAAAAAAAATAAATAACCTAAAAAAAAAGGTAAATCAAGACTTAGACTGGACCAAATATGCCATCTAAAAATGATGATCTAGTATAAGTGGAAGAAACATATTAGGGGGGACCAGCAGGTGGTGGCGTGGTGGTTAAGGCACTGGAAACTCCCACATGGCCCCGACTGTGGTTTGAGTCCCAAACCTGGTGGCTTGCCTTCTCACTTTCTCTCTCTCTCCCTACCTTTCTCTCTCTTTGTTTCTCTCTCTTGTCAAATTAAAATAAATGAATTTAAAAAATTAAATAATCCTTATAAAAACACATATTCGTTTTTTTCCTATTTCCATTTTCCATTTATGAAAACATGTATCATCATGTCAATATGCTTAGAATTTCCTTGAAGAATTTTTATCAAATAGTTGACCAGAAATTTTATCTTAGATTTTAAGACTTAAATAAATTTTTAGTTTTCTCTGTAGTTTTGATTGATTTTTCATACTACACATGCACTGTTTTATAAAAACTAGGGCATTTAAAGTATCAATTTCAAAACACTAAAGCTTCCATCTATAATATCTTTAAATTTTTTTAAAGAATTACTTTATTTAATTTTATTTATTCATTCACTTATTTTTGACGAGAGAGAAAGAGAGAGAAAGAGAGAGAGAGAGAGAGAGAGAGAGAGAGAGAAAGTGAGAAAGCAAGCCACCAGGTTCGGGCTCAAACTGTGGTCAGCCATATGGGAGTATCCAGCACCTTAACCACCACACCACCTGCTGGTCCCAATATATTAAAATTTTAAAATAGTAAGAAAAGTTAATATTTAAAGCCAAGGGAATAGCAATTTACTTAGAAAGGTTTATATTTTTTGTACTTTAGGTGCATACTTTTCTTTAATAATATACTCATATTTTAATTCCATTTTTCCACAAACTATTTTTTCCTTTTTTATGACAGAGGGCACAGGTTTGGTGCTCAGAAAAGAGTACTCTTCAACAGGGCCTTGTCATACTGCAATACTTTTCCCCCAAATTCACCTTCCCATTAGGATCCTGCACATGTGCTCAGCATGTAAGCTGCTGGAGCCTAAATTCAAACCCTGGTTGGCTACATGGAATCCAACTTTCCATATAGCACTTACCTGCTACATCATGGGGTTGATTCTACATGTATTCCTTTAAATATATTTTTTCCAAATACAAAACAACAGTCTTATTCTTAATCACTTAAAACAAAAAAAGATCTTGATAATATTTACTTACACAGATTCTGCATCCTTTTCCTTTTTAATTATTCCCGGCAAAGCAAAAGTCTTTCTTTTCCTTGGTTTTATACCTTTAAGATAAGTGTACATTGTTATATAGATATAACTGTTCCTAATAAACATGTTGAACTTAAGACTAGATCCTGTAAATTGACAATTTAAAATTGTGTAAGTTTATCTCAATTGCTGTTTAGGATTTATGAATATATCACGTATCCTGACATATAATTTGCTCATGACCACTGATGATAATGTGAATTAAAATTACCTTAAAATAGGTATCAGCTATTAAACGCTGATATTTAAACCAGTTATACTTTGTTTAGATCTTTCTTATGGTCCACTATTCATCAAAAGGTTACTGAACATTCATCTAACCAGTGAAATTCTCTTTTCTTGTCCTAAGCCAAGTCACCTCAGGCAAAATAAGCATAGGAGGACCAGCAGTTAGCGTAATGGCTATGTCGCTAGACTCCCACGTAGTCGACCGCGGTTCACGTCCCGGACCCGGTGGCTTAAACTCACACCGGGCACGTGTGCGTGCGTGCCCAAGATCCCGAGAGGAGAATGGAGGAGAAGGGATTACGGCGTGGCCATCCCCCCTGGGGGGTGATTTCTCGCTTTCTATCTCTCTGTCTCTCTCTGTCTGGCGAGCGCATGCGCCCTATAGCAAAAGCCTCTCCAAAAAGAAGAAAAACAAAAATAAGCATAGAAAATACATTAAAACTTCTAAGAAAGTACATTATTCATTATTTTAGATTTTGTTATAAATATAGGGCAATCTTGCTCCCTGTCTAGGTCACAAAATATTAATGTATTGTTTTAAATAAAAAGATGACCGGGCAGACCCTTTAGAAGTGTAATATAGGAGTTCGTAATATGGTGTTCTTGTGTCTGTATATTACTCTAATACTAACAATTCTTCAAAGGAATCCTGCCATAACAGGAGAGTAAAGATCAACATTTTTCCTAATATGACAACTCTTCCTCCTCTTATTGCATGACAGTTTTTTTTAAAGATCAGTCATGTTATTAACTATTGAGGGAATTCAGCATTTAAAGCTTATCTGCTACTTTCTGCCAAGTTAGCAATATGAGACCTTAGCTCACCTAAATTAATCCCTCCTCTTACAGATGAGGAAATTCAAGAGTTTTCTTTTTTTTTTTACTTACTGCTTTACAACTAGTAAATATTACAGCCAAAACAAGAATCCAGGTGTCACAAAATAATGTACTTGCTATCATGCAAAGTTAACTCCTTAAACCACTCATTTATACAGCACTTATATTTTGAACATCAACTATACTTTTTATGTTCAGTCTAGGTATTATTTATTATTCACACTTTACAGAAAAGGAAGTTGAAGTTCGGAAAACAAAAGTAATTATGGATAACACACTATTCTCCAGATTCTTACATAGGAGTTGGGGGGAAAAAAGATTCCTTCCAATTATTTCCAATAGGTCAAAAAATGAGATATATAAAACATGAACAAGAACAGTAGGCATCTCCTGGGTTTCATTCAGTGAAAAACACCTCTTTAGGGCTGGCCCTGTGACCTAGTAATTAAGAGAGCCAGATCTTGCTGGGACCTGCTGGGCTGAATACGGTTTTCTGAGTGGGGAAGGCTGTGGATTAGAAATAAATGCACAAAGACACACAAGTATAGAAAAGGGAGGATCGGGTGGGCTCAGCTTCTCTGATGGGAGAAGTTGCGACCTCGCCCTCAGGTTTATTCTTTTAAAGGGCAGAAAATGGAGTAAGAGGAAATGGAATGCAAAGCCAGTTGTTTTTGGATATAAATCATCTAAAGATGTAAAAATGACTGGCGCCACGTAATTTCTCTGATCTTTTGGGGGGGAGAATCTGAAGAACACATGCAGCTTCCTTTAGCCTCCTACTGCCCTACAGTATAGGGTATCAGCAACAACAGGAAAATAACCTGTAACAACAGGCAAATAGCTTTTTTCGTATGTAAATGTTCTCAATAGCCATTGCTAGAGTAGCTCAGGGAAGGATTTCCCCTTGCGTCTAAAGGTCACATGTTTTCTCAAATTGCGGCTCTCTACAAGATCCCATGTGGCCAACCACATGGCCCAAGTCCTGACACTGACAGCTTAAAAAATACACCAGGTATGTGTGCATGCATATCCAAAATCCCAACAGAAAGGAGAAGGGATTGCAGTGTGACCATGCCCCAACAGGAAGCTCTTTCTCCCTCTCCCTCTCCATTTCTTTGCTTCTCTCTGGTGAGCACAAGCACCCTCTGGCAATAAGAGAAAGAAAAATCTACCTAAATTGGAGTCAGGCTTGCTGTAGACTCCTCCAAGTCAAATTATCACCCATTTTGATGATGGTAATATTTACATTATTGAATAACTTCATTAATTAATGAAATGGTACTACAGAATGAGCATTACGCATTAATGTGTAGTGATGAGTTTCATATTCATGATATTACAAAGTTTAAAGATGGATGTCAATACAGAAAAACAATCTCAATATATTTTGGAAAACATGCTATATTTAATCTTTTAAAATGTATATCTTGGTCCAGCTTTGTAGCACAGGCCATAAACTAGTGATCAGTAGTGCTGGAAACCACATGTCTGACTGTGGGTTTGGATCCCAAAATAATTTGAAACATGCCAGGAACATGGCTACTACATGCCCCAAATCTTGACTACCTGGAAAGCTGAGTGAAGGGGATTACAGATTACAAAGGGACAAGATCCTGTTGAGGGTACCTATCTCTTTTTCCTGAAATAAACAAACTTGAATACACACACATATTCCTTTGAGTAAATCTATTATTTATTTATTAATGATTAGCGTCTATAGACCTTCAAACTACATTCAGATTTGTACACCACTCCATAGGTATGGTGAAACCTATGGACTATAGATCCTCTTTATTTGTTCAGCAAACAAAAGATACTAGCGAGCTGCTATGTGATTTAATGCATTACAACTATCCAACTTACCTTCAACTGCACTAGCAGGGTCACATTCTTCGAATTCAATAAGGCCTGGAAAAAAATCGAACAAGTTCTAGGAAAAGAGTAACCCCACAAAGATGTATAGCAATTATATATAAACCAGGAATCACAATTTTAAAAAAAGAGTAGAAAACAATTATCAGGTAAATGCCATTATGATCCTTTTTTTACACTTTCATTTTTTAAAACTACACAATGTATCTTTTAGTTTCAATATGTGCTCCAGTATTATCTGATAATTAAAATACTGCTAATAATATAAATTAATATTATTACACACACCTGGTGTGATTTTTAAGTTACTGGGTACGGGACTTAAACAACAGAGTTGGTTATGTGAGGTCCAGAGCTTTAACCACCATACCACCAGCTGGCTTACCATTATAATTTTTTAATTGAATTTAAATTTAAATTAAATTTTAGGACTTTATTCAAGCTCACTCTGCAAATATGGAAGTTGAGATATCATTTAATAAAAGAGTACTGGAGGTGTGTTGGTTAAGGTGACTGGATCCCACCTAGATAAGTAAGCAGTTTGGGTCCTAGACCGGGCAGCTTGAAAAACACGCCTGGGGAACCAGCAGAGGGCATAATGGTTACGTCACTGGACTTACACGTAGTTGACCACAGCTTGAGTCCTGGCATCTTAAAATTCACGCAGGGCATGTGTGCATGCATACCCAAGATCCTGAGAGAACAGAAGAGAAGGACTACAGCATGGCCATCCCTGAAGGGGGGTGATTTCTTACTATCTATCTCTCTGTCTCTCTGGTGAGTGCATGTGCCCTATAGCAAAAATTTCTCTTAAAAAAGAAAAGGAAAAACATACCTTGAGCATGTGGGCACATTCATGCATGTACCCAAAATCCCAAGAGGAGAATGGAGAAGGGATTGTCGTGTGGCCATCCTCTCCTTAGGAGTGATTTCTCACTTTCTCTTTCTGTCTGTCTCTCTTCAGCTGCCCCACAGCAAAAAATGAAAGGAAAAAAGGGTGGGACCAGCAGATGACGTAATGGTTACATCACTGGGCTCCCATGTAGTCCATGGGGTTAAAGTCCCAGACCCTAGTGTGGCTTAAAACTCACACCGGGTGCATGTGTGTACGTGGCCCAAGATCCCAAGAGGAGAAGAAGAGATTATGGCAGGATGATTTCCCACTCTGTCAGTCTGTCTCTGCATCTCCGGCCCTATAGCAAAAATCTCTCTCAAAAAAAAAAAAAAAAAAAAAAGAAAAGAAAAGAAAAGAAAGGGTACTTAGTATTTAACTTGTTCTTAGAATTCCTTAGAGACCTATCTTGATCATTTACAAGAAAAGGGCAGACTGAAAGCGCAACAATGGTAAAGAATTTAACTATGTGATCTCATAATTAGCAACTTTTTACTTGGTATAAAAATTATGAAAGGTTGGGACCAGCAGGTGGAGCGGTGGTTAAGGTGCTGGACACTCCCACATGGCTGACCACAGTTCAAGTCCCGGACCTGGCGGCTTGCTTTCTCACTCTTTCTCTCTCTCTGTCTCTCTCCGGTCAAATTAAAATAAACAAATGAATAAATAAAATTAGATAAATAAAAAAAAATTATGAATGTTGAGGGACCAGCAGTTAATGTAATGGCTATGTCGCTGGACTCCCATGTAGTCAACCACAGTTCAAGTCCTGGACCCGGTGGCTTAAACTCATGCTGGCACATGTGTGTGTGCCTAAGATCCTGAGAGGAGAATGGAGAATGGATTGTGGGATGGCGTGGCTATCCCCCCCTGGGGGGTGATTTCTTGCTTTCTGTCTCTCTGTCTCTCTGGCGAGCACACACACTCTATAGCAAAAACCTCTCAAAAAAAAAAAATTATGAAGGTGAAAAACCCCTACCTAAATTACCAACAGCTTATTATGTATTACTGGCTTTTCCAAGTATTACCACTGCTGAGAAAATATAATCATCTATCAAATCAATCTGAGAAGGGTTTACCAAGTAAAAGCAACCTGCAATGTGGCTGATCAGGCATAGCTGTAGTAGTGTGTGCCAGTAGACACTGCTACTCAGCAGACTGAGGCCACCTGGGAGGCTCAGGTTCACTTTCTGGCCCAAGGTGGACATGGTGGTATGTGCCTATCTTCCTAGCTACTCAGGAAGTTCACACAAGAGGACTACAATATAGCAAAACCCTGTTAAGAAAAAACATTTTTTAAATATAAAGGCCAAGTCCTTTCAAAAATAAAATACACACTGAGAATTCTGAGTACCATCCACATCAACTTTTCTCCTAAAGATCAGCGTTTTCTGGTATAATAAAAGTGCATATACTCTTTAAAAAGAAACACTTTTTGATTTACGCATGAGAAAGATTTCCTTTTTCAAATGGCATATGCTCCACATGCTGCTGCACATGGCCAGGCTTTGCGTGCCTGGCTCCGGGCCAGTTGGTGGCTCAGCTGGATATCAATGCACATTCTGACCCCCCTTGTAGCATGTCACTTCTGAACTGTTTCACAAGTGGAAAGTTTATTCAGCATCGCCCTCAAATGCAGTCCACTGCCCATCATTCTGCTATTTAATCATAAGACAAGTTATTTTTTTTGACAGTACTAAGGCCAGAGTGAGCGTCTTAATGAACAGTTTGCTGGAATTGGAATTTCAACTGTTTTAGACTCAATTAATTCTGTTGTCAAAATAAATAACTGCTCTTAGCACTTAGATTTTATGCTAGGTCACAAGGGCAATTTAGTTTGTATAAAAGCAAATAAAACCCTTTTGGCTCTGTCTCCTGATGCTCTTTTACACATTATCTAAAAATGCCACTATGAGTTCAATACAACTCATGTGCAACAGAAGAACTCCAAAAGGTCAATGATTCAAACCAAAACAATTAAATACGATGCTTTCAATCAAGTAGGAATAAATCACTCCCATCAAAACAATAAAAAAAAAAACCATGAACCTAAATATTTCATCCAAACCTGATTTGTATCAAAACTTTTAAGAAATATTACAGGAGGAAAAGCAATTTACTTAGTACTAAGCTTTAATCACCACAAATGTTTTATGGATGAGGCACAGAATAAATTTGTGAAATATTTCATTAACAATCCCCATTGCTTTGGAATGAATCCTAAATCTCAGGCCACAGAGAGAGCAAGTTTGCAACTTTGTCTAGTTAAAAAGCTGGCTTCAAATCTTAAATTGTCTGGGCTATTAAAATCAAGCATACTTCTGTGTATTTCCAATTAAAGCCAAAGAACACTTGATTCTAATTAGAGCCTAGGTAAAACATATAAACATACTCAGACACACACCCAACATCTAATAAAGGGAACAATGATAATGACAGGATGCATACACACGCGTATACACAGGGATGCAAGCACATGCGCAGAAAGCAGCATGACTCATAACAAAGGAAGTCAAGATCACATTTTCAAGCTTGCTCCTGGGCCTGTGGAATGTAACACAGCCACATTCCCAGATGCCTGGGATGATGAACCAGGCTTGCTAACACACACACAAAAAGACCATCGAATTCCAGCTTGTGGTGACATGTGAAGAGCATGGAAGCTCAAACTCAACTTCCAGGCACTTGCTGGCTACTTACCTTGAGGTATTACTTACTCTTTTTGAACAAAAGATGTTATCATTAGAAAAGGGGAATGATAATAATGCCCTTTTTTTTGCCACATTTCCTATACATAGACACACACAGTTTTTTCCTTTTTTCTTTTGCTAAACCATCTGAAAGTAAGGTGCAGGGCTGGTTCTGTGGCTCAGCAGACATACACTGCTTAGGAGAAACTGGAGCCCACATGGTGATTTTGGTGTGAATCCCCAGCCCAGCCTGCCTGAAACACACTAGGCACAGCACAAGTGTCCAAGATCCAGTGGATTGGAGGACTAAAGAAAAGGAATCATAGAATGAGCGTACCCTCTTGTTCTTGCACACATCCTATCATTAATAAAGAAAAAAAATTAAAAAGAAAGATGTAGACATCAATAACACTTCACTTCAGGAGTACCTTCTTTCTTTTAAGTGTATTTATTTATTTCTTCCTTGAGTGACAGAGACAAACGTAAAGGTAAAGTAACCAAACCAGTGTGGTACCAGCAGAAGGACAGAATTGAGGTGCTGGAAGTAACACATATACCAGCGTCAACTCATTTCAACAAGGGTACACAATTTAATTGGAAAAGAACAATCTCTTCAACATATTATTCTAGGACAGAATTTAATATACATATAATAATACAAAAATGAACTCAAAATGGATCAAAGACCTGAATAAAAGAGCTTCTTAGAGAAAAATGTAAATCTTAGTGACCTTTAATTTGGTAATGGTTTATTTTTTTCTCTCTCTCTCTCTCTCTCTCTTTTTTAATATTTATTTTATTTATGCATTATTCATTTATTTTTTAGTTTGAGCAGAGAGAGACAGAGGGTGAGAATGAGAGAGAGAGAGGAAGTGAGAAAGCCACCAGATTCAGGACTTGAACCCTGGTCAGCCAAGTGGGAGTGTCCAGTGCCTTAACCACCACGCCACCTGCTGGTCCCATCTTTTTTTTTTTTTGGAAGAGGTTTTTGCTATAGGGTGCGTGTGCTTGCCAGAGACAGAGAGACAGAAAGTGAGAAATCACCCCCCGGGGGGACGGCCACACCACAATCCCTTCTCCTCCATTCCCCTCTCGGGATCTTGTGCATGCACACACACGCGCCCAGCATGAGTTTTAAGCCACTGGGTCCGGGACGCAAACCGTGGTCGACTACGTGGGAGTCCAGCAACATAGCCATTACACTAACTGCTGGTCCCACTAATGGCTTCTTAAGACATGATAGCCAAACCACAATAACCAAAGAAAAAGCACACTGAACTCCATCAAAATTAAACATTTTTGGGTTATCCAGGTAGCACAGTGGTTAAGGTGGCTGGATCCCATGTGGCTGACTGTAGTTCAAGTCCCAGACCTGGTGGCTTAAAAAACACACTGAGCATATGTGCATGCATGCCCAAAATTCCAAGAGAAGAGTGGAGGAAAAGGAACTGTGACATTGTCATCCCGCCCCCCACACACACCTAGAGATGCTTTCTCATCTTCTCTCTTACGTCTCTCTCCAGCCAGTGCCTATCCCCTAGAACAAATTAAAAAAAAAAAAAAAAAAAAAAAAAAAAAAAAAAAAAAAAAAAAAAAAAACCTTTCAGGGGCCAGGTAGTAAAGTAATGTGGCAGTAATACAGCTGGACTTACATGAGAATGGTCCTGGGTTTATGTCCTAGGACCTTCCTGAGCAAGCCAGGTGCATGAGTACCTGTGATCCAAGACAACTGAGACTAGAGACAAATGTTAGTGTGAAGACCCTGTTAGAGGTGCCTATAACTCTGTTTTCTTTATTTTATTTTATTTTTGTTATCTCTCTCTCCCTCTTATGGAAATAAATAAATAAGCTTTAAAAAACTTTAAAAGTTTCTGGGGCTGCTCTCTCTGCCATCTTAGAGGCTGTGGAGCCCTGCTGGAAATAGGACTTCTAAAAAGCAACTATGTCTGGAAGGCTGAGGTCCAAGGCCATTTTTGCTGGCTATAAGCAGGATCTTATGAACTAAAGAGCACACAGCTCTTCTTAAAATTGAAGGTGTTTATGCCTGAGATGAAATGGAATTCTATTTAGACAAGAGGTGTGTTTACGTGTACAAAGCAAAAAAAACCAACACAATGACTCCTGGTGGCTAACCACATAAAACAAGAGTAATCTGGGGAGAGATTACTTGTGCCCATGGAAACAGTGGCATGGTTCAAGCCAAATTCCAAAGCAACCTTCCTGCTAAGGCCATTAGACACAGAATCTGTGTGATGCTGTACCCCTCAAAGATTTAAAATAATGAAAATTAAATAAATAAAAATGGATTTGTACAAAAAAAAATTCTAGGGTTAGCAGGTGGTGTGGATGTTAAGGCCCTGGATCCCACATGCTTGTCTACACGGTTTGAGTCTCAGACTGTGGTGTGAAAATCATACCAGGCACGTGTACATGCAGGCTCAAAATCCCAAGAGGACAGGAGAAGGGATTGTGGTGTGGCTGTCCCCTCAGAGTGTGAATTCTCGCTTTCCCTCTCTCTCTACCCCTCTGTCTCTCTAGCAAGTACACATGTCCTATGGCAAAAAATACTTTAAAAAAACTTCTGACTTAGAGTGGCATGCACTACTAAGATGCTGTGCTTGTGCTCTACTAGCTAGAACCACATGGTGGCACACCTCTGTAATCTCGGAAGGAGACTCAGGAGACTGAGGCAGAACTGGTGAGCTTGGGACTGACCTGGGTAAGATAGTGAAACCCTATGTTAAACAGCCAGGGGTGGCTGGTAGTGAACACCTGTAATCCCAGTTGGGAGACTGAGGCAGAAAGACTAAAACATGACAAGGCCCTACCGTAAATAAATAAGTAACTTTTGCATATTAAAGAATACTAGCAAGAAGGTGAAAAAACAACCTACACAAAGATTGACAAATGGATACAGTGATGGGTGAACAGATGTGATAAAGCATGTACAGTAAAGTATTAATAGTGGAATCTAGGTGGTAGGTATATTGTTCTTCACTGTTAAAAAAAAAAAAAAGAAAGAAAAGTAAAGAAAAACACAACTTTCAAGGGGCCAGCAGGTGGTGTGGTGATTAAGGTGCTGGACTCCTATACGACTGACTGTGGTTCAAGTCCTGGACCTGGCAGCTTGCTTTCTCACTTTCCATCTCTCTCTGGTGAGTGTGCATGCTCTATAGCAAACAGTAATAGTAATACTAATAATAAACAATTCCTTTAAAAAAAACTTAAATTATTCTGTGTAAAAATTTTCATAAAATTTTGAAGAAAGTTATGTAGGATATGCATTTTCAAATCACATTCCTACCCTTACCCAATTCTAAACTCCAGAAATTGTACTCTATCTCCTAGGTGAGGGTGACAACAGGAGATATTTGGGGGATTATGAGAAGTTTACTATAATCTCTTTCCCCTGGGAAATGCCCACTCCCTAAAACAAGAAGTAGGTGCAACAGCCATGTTCACCCTATATGACCTAGTCAGGACTGACCACCAGAAAAAAAGATTACTGACACAGCTAGATCAATCAAGTTCTTGGTCCAAGAAATTTGAAAAGGGACAAAAGTTTGGCTAATTCCAAACTGTAGCTGCAATTAAGGAACGAGCTTTAAAACCCTAGAAATTATTGGGAAGTTACTTATATCAAGTGCCTAGAAAGGCAAACAAAGTCATTTTACAAATAAAATAATTCAGTAGTAAAAATGTAGAGAGAGAATGAGAAAAAATGATACCTCACTTTCCTACTGGTTTGAGTTTCCTTCTGAAGCCTGATATATTCCTGATTTGAGATCCTTGGGATACCTCAGTTTCTCTCCAATAAACTTCCTTTTAAGTTTAAATGGGCTTCAGTTAGCTTCTTTTACATACTTTGAGAAGAACTGAAACCCTGTCCTTGTTACTGTACATACAATTTTTACTTGTAAAAACAGTAATCGGGGGACCAGCAGTTAGCGTAATGGTTATGTCGCTGGACTCCCACGTAGTCGACCGCGGTTCGAGTCCCGGACCCGGCGGCTTAAACTCACGCCGGGCGCGTGTGCGTGCGTGCCCAAGATCCCGAGAGGAGAATGGAGGAGAAGGGATTGCGGCGTGGCCATCCCCCCTGGGGGGTGATTTCCTGCTTTCTATCTCTCTGTCTCTCTCTGTCTGTCTGGTGAGCGCACGCGCCCTATAGCAAAAACCTCTCCAAAAAAAAAAAAAAAAAAAAAAAAACAGTAATCGGTCTAATTTTTTACTTCTATTTTGTTGCCAGAATGTTTACATTTATTAACATTTTTAATGATCACCTCAAATTAATGAACTAAACTTCTCTTGGACAAAGCCTGCTCAAAATAGTTTAATCTTTATTTCACAATCTAGGATTATTATTATGAAGATCAATTACTGCGCTGTGATCTGTTGATGAAGTCAGCAAAGAATGTTAGATGATTCCTAAACCCAAGAACAGCACAATCTGCTTTTTGAAAAAAGCATATGCATTGTCATGAGCTACACAGAGCTAATGTATTATGACCTACATATGTTACACACAAAATAACTTTCTAACACAAGGGTAGGTGAGCTTTTTCTGTATTAGATACTATAACAAATATTTTAGACTTTGGGCCATACAGTTTGTCATAATTCTGCTGTTACAATAAAAGTAACTATAAACAATTCATAAACAAATAAGTATGACTATTCAAATAAAAGTTATAAACACTGAAATCTAAGCTTCATATGATTTTCCTAGGTCACAAAGCATTGCTTTTCTTTTGAATTTTCTCCCAACCATTTAAAACATAAAGACCAGTCTTTATAGGCCTCACAAAACCACACAGAGCAAAAGCTGGCTCAATAGCCATTTTTTGCCCATTCCTGCTTTAAAAGATGCAAAAAATAATCAATTATCAGGTGGCATGAAGAACAACCATGTATACACAGAAGTTTTTAACAGACTCCTCTACAGTATCTCCACAAGGCAAAGTCCTATGCCTTTTCCCTGGGTGATGGGACACAGATGGAAGTGCACTCTTTCACAGACTGGGGCTTATCCATGTTGTTTTCTTCGTGGGCTCTCCTCTTTTACTCCGCAGAGGCCCAAGTCTACCTGGTCCTCATCGCTAGTCATTATACACTCATCTCCCCTCTTCCTCTAGTCATTACCCTCTTGCCATCTAACATAAAACAACAATTACAGCGGGACCAACAAATGGCATTATGGCTACATTGCTGAACTACCATGCAGTAGACCGCAGTTCAAGTCCCAGACCCAGAAACTTAAAACTCACACCGAACGTGCGTGTGTGTGCATGTGACCAAGATCCCGAGAGGGGAATGGAGAAGGGACTGCGGCATGGACATCCCCCCAGGGGGTGATTTCTCACTTTCTGTCTCTTTCTGCCTCTCCAGCGAGCACAAACGCCCTATACCAAAAATCTCTCTCAAAACAAAACAAAAAAAATCACAGCATATCTGGAATGGTTAGTAGATCTTGCTGTTTTTTAGTCATTTTTTATTGTGTTCTCTACAAAAGGGTTTTGGCTTCTCTGATTTTTGAAAAAATTATCTACGTAGAGGCAGGGATAGGAAGTTCTATTCACAGATTTAACATTATCCCAAATATTGGAGGAGTCTAGAAAAATCACTAGACTACATATTTTAAAAAATTATTTGCTTTACTCTATAATTACTACAATATACCTACTATCAGAGCTAAAACATTCCAAATACCTAAAGTAATGCATTAACCACATTTAGATAGTTAACTATAAGAATCTAACTTTCCTGGGACCAGCAGTTAGCGTAATGGCTATGTCGCTGGACTCCCACGTAGTCGACCGCGGTTCGCATCCCAGACCCGGCGGCTTAAACTCACGCCGGGAGCGTGTGCGTGCGTGACCAAGATCCCGAGAGGAGAATAGAGGAGAAGGGATTGCAGCGTGGCCATCTGGGGGGTGATTTCTCGCTTTCTATCTCTCTGTCTCTTTCTGCCTGTCTGGCGAGTGCACGCGCCCTATAGCAAAAACCTCTCCAAAAAAAAAAAAAAAGAATCTAACTTTCCCTTTTTAATTATTTTTTAATGTTTCCTTCTCAGCCTTCTTCTATTTGCATCTGTAGTTTTAAGGATTTGTTGTTTTATTTTTTTATCATTATTATTTTTTTTTAAATTTGCTACAGGGCACATGCACTCACCAGAGAAAAAAGTGAGAAAAGAAGCCACCAGGTCTGGGACTTTAGCTGTGGTCTGTTATATCAGAGTCCAGTGCCCAAACTACCACACCACCTGCTGGGCCCAGGATTTGTATCTTTTAAAGTAACTAGAAGTCTTCAAATGGAAGATATAAAGCTATATTATGATATAATGAAAATACAGATAAGTGTCTCAACAAAACCTTTTATTTACACATTACAAACTGGCCTAGCAACTTTTTATATTCTTTAAGTTATTTATCCTTTGCTGAACTGCTATGAATTATAAATAACATGGGTCTTACTTTGTAGTGTAGTCAGCAGCAAACTGAACTGCAGTGCTGGGGGCAACATGGCCGACTAAGGGTTTGGATCCCTCTGTCAGCCTGAAAACACACCAGGTGTGTGCACATACCCAAGATCCTGACAAGCAGGAGGGCTGGGAGATCACAGAATGATATGACCCTGTCAGAAATACTCCCTCTCAAGGACACATGAATAAAAAATTTGAAAGTATACAGTAAAATTAACAAAATTATTATAAACTAGAAAACATAATAAATATGGATTTTAATTTCTTCTAGCAAGTGAAATACATAATGGTTAGGACTACTAGGATAATATGATTCGAATATAAAAAGATATCCAAAAATAAAAACACCTGTTTACTCAGGATCCTTTCATACCACAGGTGCTTTGATATTCAAAGCATCCCCTTATAGTGACTCAAACTCCAGAAGAACCAGAAAATATTATATTTAAACAGTAATGACCAAAAAGATCATTTATATATAACAAGTAGTATATATAATATTCTCTCAATAAGTATGGGTAAAATTTAAATACCTTTAAAGTGACTTGCATAGAAATGGAAACAAAGTAAAGGTTATACCTTTCAATAAATGACTAAATAAAATAGTGTCATTTTTCAGCATCAGAGAAATAGGTTATTTTGTACATACACAATTTTATTTTTAACTGGGCCTCTTGCTTTCTTCTAAAAATCTGTATCTCATAGACTAAAAACTAGTTTAGGAAGGAACTCATCCACAAGAGGGGGCTCTTACGAAACAGGTAAAAGAAAATAACAAACCAGTACCACAAAACAACTGAAAATTAAAATACATCTTATAAAATAAAGTCTTTTAAATCTATGAATTCTATACAATCACACGCAAAATTTTGAGTATGTTATGTCTCTGAAAAGCAAACATTTTGCCATTGTAATTGGCCCCTGGACTCATTTGTTTCATATGCCCCTAAACTGAACAAATACCTATGAAAGAGCTATAACTAGTCACACATAGAAACACAGCTAGAGTAATATTTATCCCTTATACTCTACCCACACCACCCCTGCACCATTTTTTTAGACAGGGTTTCACCTGCTGCAATTCTCCTGCCTCAGCCTCCTGAGTAGCTGGGATTATGGGTGTGAGCCTCTGCATCCACCTCAGGCTAGGAATCGAACTGAGGCTCTCATGTAACCTCAACCTACTTGATAGCAGTGTCAACCACTACCGCAGCTAGACTTACCTCTGCCTTTTTTTCTTTTCCTTTTCTTTTTTTTAAAGTTAGTTCTAGGACCCTTTTTTGAAAGCCAGTCATACTATAATAGATACGCAATGTCAACAGTCATCCTGCAACAGCCATCTAATTTGGGGCTTAGTGATTATAGGTATGTAATAAAATTAGGGGCATATATTTGATACATTCCAACATATTTCTAAGTGTTAAATGAATGGATTTAGATTAGATTATTTCTTGAGGTCCTCCTTAATAAAATTCCATGTCTGTAAGACAAACTGAATTATATAACTTTTTCCTCTAGTTTTATCACATTATAAAGTAAATGCTTGCCTCCTGAACTGATGTTTCTGGTTATTCAAACATTAACAAGGATAAATCTACACCTGAAACACTTATACAAACTACTTTAATTCTAAAAAGTTTTATTTTGGCACTTGGTATCTTCAGTGCTTTGTATATGAATTCTATGATGTACTACGGCAGTGTGTCTTTGCTCAGAAATCATGTCCATATCCATTTTAGGCTACAAAATCTGCTTCCTCTTGGTCTAGGAATGTGACTTATGTTGACTAATTGTAATATCTCACTACTCTCTAAACACACTGATTAACTCAAAAACAGGCATGTGACAAAAAGAGCAACTTCCCTGAAATTAATATGCTGACACTAAGGAAAAAAAGTTTCTACAACTAGGATTTTAAACTGAGTTGATACAGGCTTGAGGTTGTTGACAGCTTCCTTTCCAGCAATAGGAAGAAAGCTTACAGTAGGAGCTTAAGAAACTGAAGCCACACAGACAAGCAGATATGAGGAGAAAGAGTGAAATAATTTCTTAATGTCATCCATTTGGTCACTGAATCCACTCCAGTCCTTACAGGTTAAAAAAGTCGATGCATGACATTTTTGCTTAAGCTTGTTTAAATTGGCTTTGTGATATTTGCCAACAGAGTTTCTATTGAACTAAGCCAAAAATGACAGGTTTCAACATGTGTGCCAACTCTCAATATTGGCAGTGCCTGCCTGCAGCACTGTGATGAGAACGATGCTGAGGTCTTCTCTGAATGAAGAATGCAATGACCTAATATGGTATCTGTCATAAATGATGGCAGGACACATGCCACATAACCCTCTGCTCTTGGCTAAGCAGTGTCTTAGGAAATGGCACTGGCATAGAAACAAAGGAACAGTCGAGGAGCCCAAGAAGCCAAAGTAAAAGTGGGAGATGGTACATCCGGAAAGAGATAAAATACCACTGAAAAATGCCTATCAAAACAAAAATTTGATGGGCCAGCTCCATGGTCTCATGGTTAAGGCAACCAGATCCTGCACAGCAGACCCAACAGTTTGATTCCCAGACCTGGCAGCTTGAAAAAGATGACAGGCAAGTTTGTACGCATGCTCCAAACCCAGACAGGATGAGGAAATGGAGAAGGGACTGTAGCATGTCCATCCCCAGGGAAGTTGCTTGCTCCCTCTCCCTTTTACTCTCTCTCTGGGGAGTGCATTTTGCCAGAGTACTTCTGGCAAAATTTTAAAGACAAATTAATTTTTTAAAATTGGCTTGATTCAGAATATATTTTAATGTTCAATTATTCCCTGGTTTAATACTGATCCACTTCATGCTGATTCTCTATATTCTTTAAATACAAGATGCACTTCAAGATGACTTCTCTATTTGTTAAAATATACTTTGGATCATTTGACTCAGGAGGACAAAGAGGTTATGGTTCATCGGTTTGGATTCACATTTCAACTCAAGTTCCCTGGTTTCAAGGCCTTTTTTTTTCACTGAAACTTTACTTGAGATCACTCTAGATTCATGTACAGGGATAAAGAAAATAATACAGAGGTATAGCTTCCATGGCCCAGGTGCTAGGGTACTGCTCTGCAATGCTGGAAACCATGTGGAAGATACCAGGGGTCTGGATCCTGGCTGTTCAAAAAGTCTGCCAGGGTGTCTGACTGTCTCTGTGTCTCTCTCACTCAAATACAATAAATAGACTTTAAAAAGATGATAATGCAAGGGGATCCCTTGTATATATTACCCCATTTCTCCACAACAATACCGTTTTGCAAAACAACAATATAATTTCATAACCAGGATATTAATATTGATCCAATCCACCAATATTATCTGTATTTCCATCTAAGACATTATTTTTCCTTTCTTCCTTTTTTTAAGGTTTATTCATTTCCTCCATGAATGAGCTAGAGAGAGACAGACAGACAGACAACACCCCCAACAGGGTCTTGACACCACAATCCACTCCTAGCCTTCAGCCAGCCCTCAATCATGGGCAAATGTGCGACTGGCACATTCAGGGAAATCTCTGGACATGAACTGGGAACCTTCCCATGGGGGGTGCTTTAGAGAATATTGTGTTTCACTGTTATATCACTCTCTGGCCCCATCTAATGTATTTTTTAAAAGAAGTATTTATTATTATTTATTATTATTATTTAATTTGCTATAGGACACATGTGCTCACCGGAGGGAGAGAGAGTGAAAAAGCAAGCTGCCAAGTGTAGGACTCAAACTGGGGTCAGCCATGTGGGAGTCTAGTGCCTTATTCAGCACGCCACCTGCTGGACCCATCATCTAAGGCATTTTTAACTAGCCAATATGTCTCTACTTTCATTCTATCAAAATCTGAAGAAAAATGACTCCTAGGCTTCTCCACAAATCACTTATCCATTTTCCTAAATTCTGCACCATATAACCCCTTTGCTAGACTAAATTATTTTTACTTGCATAGTGAAACAAGTATCTTGTAGGAATATAGGATAGTAACTACTAAATACATTTAGGAAATCTGGAACACTAAGTATGCTGAGCAGAGATGGAAAATAGATCTTACATACTATGAAATGCTTTTTTTAAGAAGTAAGTATCATAAAATGCTTTTTAAAGTAAAACTTGGTATTCCTGTAATTATTTATTCATAAGGACAGGAACCAGGTTTCCTGTATCCATTAGTTCACTGGTTTATCTACAATGTCAAAAATACTGTCAGCACTCAAGAAACTTATTTTTTGAATGTATATATCAATGAGAAAAAAAAATAAGTTATTACATTTTAAGAAGGGTTCTATGTTGGCCTGAATGCTCTAAGGGTTCAATATTCTTTCCCAATCTTTCTTATACTAAAATAGCCTTCTACAGTTAACTCTACTTTCAAAAATCTAAAGAAATTATATAGTAGATTAATTAAGATTACAATAACCATTTTTAAATTTTAACACCAAATATTAACCAGTAAAGGCCAAAACAAAAATCTTAATGTATCGTCAAACAAAAATAAAATAATTATCTGAAATTTCACAATTATTTTTAGGTAGGTACATTTTTAGGTTTGATTTCATTTTATATTGATAGTTTGGAAATGTTACTCAGTTCAGACATGTTATATAAAGTTAAAATTATCACCTTAGCACATGAATTTAAAGACAAAATGAATGGGAAATTTAAAAATGTTTCTTCAAGAGTTTATCATCTTACCAGGTCTCTCCTTGCCAGTGCCTTTTGACTCAGCAAATTTCTGTATCAAACTTTCAACTGTAGTATTAGCCATGTTATTTATAAATTCTTCATGAACCTATTAAAGTGGAATAAAGATAAATTTTTCCTCTATCCACATTCTCAATATATTTCAGATAAAATTTTCACAAAGCGAATGAAATTCATTATACCAAAATATTTTTTGACCTAAGGACTTTGGACAACCTGTATGTTCTGTTACCTAACTTAAGTGTTAGTACATGTGCGAGGACCCACTATAGCTTATATTAAACCCATACCATATGCCATCCTTAAAGGTCCAGGCAGTTTCCTGTTCCCATCTTTAAATGTTTTAAACATAATTCATGATACCTAAATCTTATATGGACAATAAAAACAATTTTAGAGTTTCAATAATTAAGAATAAAACAATTCACCTTTCTCTACTGTATTTCAATGTACTCCAACTGTCATCATTAAACCTCTTTCATATTTTTGGAACATTTCTAAAAACAAGTTCTATGAACTAACATAATGAAGTTGTTACTCTGAATTTAAAAATAGCAAAATTTAGGGACCAGCAGTTGGCGTAATGGCTGTGTCGCTGGACTCCCATGTTGCTGACTGTGGTTCGAGTCCTGGACCCGGTGGCTTAAACTCACGCTGGGCGCGTGTGCGTGCGTGCTTAAGATCCCGAGAGGAGAATGGAGGAGAAGGGACTGCGAAGTGGCCATCTCCCCAGGGGATGATTTCTCACTTTCTGTGTCTCTGTCTTTCTCACGAGCAAACGTGCCCTATAGCAAAAAAATAAAAACAGTAAAATTTGAAAAAATATTCCAAAACTGATAAATTTAGAATTCAATGTAGGGACCAGCAGATGGTGTAATGGTTACATTGCTGGACTCCTACATAGTCGACTGCAGTTCAAGTCCTGGACCTGGCAGCTTAAAACAACACCGGGCACGTGTGCATGTGTTCCCAAAATCCCGAGAGGAGACTGGAGGAGAAGGGACTGAGGCATGGCCATCCCCACTGGGGGATGAGTTCTCGCTTTCTGTCTCTCAGTCTTTCTCTGTCTCTCTGGCGAGTGCAGGCACCTTACAGCAAAAACCTCAAAAAAAAAAAAAAAAAAAAAAAAAGAAAAGAAAAGAAAAGGAAAGAGAAGAAAAGAATGCACTGTATAAAAGATTTATCACAGTTAATTCTAAAAATTAATTTAAATTATCACCCTTGGTGGATCAAAAATCCAATTTCAGCACACATTCTTTATTGGAACTAACTCATTGACATACTTATGATTTTTGGACAGAGGGATAAAAACTTTTTACAAAGCCATGAATAAACAGAAATTTTTCATGAATCAGTTTTGTTTCATTTTGTTTCTTTAATTTTTCCCAGAGGGCACAAGTGTTTGTCAGAGACACACAGAGAGAAGGAGGGTAGAAAAGTAAGAAAGCATCCCCCTATTGAGGATAGCCGCACTACAATCCCTTCTCCTCTTTTTCCTCCTTTGGGGATTTTGGGAGTGCACATACACACTCCTGACACGTTTTTCATAGCCACCAGGTCCCGGGCTCAACAATGCAGTTAGCCATAAGGGATCCAGCCATCTTTACCACCAGGTCACTGGCTGGCCTGAATCAGCTTAATAGAAAGTAAAAAACTTACCTGACCTATCTGTAAATGAATTTCCTTTATAGCATTTGACAAGGATCCTATAATTTCCTTTATGTGGATGAGATGAGTTTCCTCAATATCTTGAAATTTCTGGGTAGTGATATAAAAAGTTACATATATTACATTTTATATATCTAAACACTCATACATATGTAACTAAATATTTCTATAATCGTGAGTTTTTAGAAATCACCTTAATATAAATAACAAAAATTAGCATACTACCATTATTACGTAATTTTTTTCCCTTTTTTAAAATGACACAATGTTTCTAGAAAAGTGGATCTAGCAGCTACACATATTAAATACATTATTGAGAAAATCTAACATTTTGTAGCACCATTTCTTAGGCAGGTATGAACTTCTTCATATTTTGGGGATACGACAAGTAAAAATCTACAATTGTGGTCAGAAAATTAGAAGGACACTCAGAAGAGAATAATGCTACAAAAGCCAAGGGAGAAGAGTATCAAAACTGAGAAACACTTAGTTAACAAAGCAAAACCTCCAGTTTACTTCTAGACTTTGTAATCTAGTCTGCAGATTATTAAAATGCCTTCCTAAAACCTGAAATCTTCAGAGTCTCAAAAAGAGGTAGTTTGGGATCAAAGAAATTTGGAAAGTCTATATGCTCTATCTCAATAGTTCTCAACTTAAGGTAGGGATGCAACAGTCCAACTGAAGAATGTTTTTAAACTATGAAACACAATGATCCTCCTGTAAAGCCTGGGAATGGGGGTAAAAGAGACGAGAACATTTTTGGAAGAAATTTTCAAGTTACATTGGTATTTGCTTCCCAGAGAGAAAACCACTGTTGAGGGCCAACAAGTGGCATAGTGGTTAAGAGTACTGGACTCCCACATGGCTGACTGCAGGTCGAGTCCCAGACCTGGTGGCTTAAGCTTTCTCACTCTCTCTCTCTCTCTCTCTCTCTCTCAATCTGCCCCTTTCTGGTCAAATTAAGAAATAAATAAAGTTAAACAAAAATAACTCTTTAAAAAAAAAACAAAAAACACTGCTGGCCTTGGCATCACGATAAACATATTAAAATCTCTGAGGGGAAGAGCAGGTGGCGTGATGGTTAAAGTGCTGGACACTCCCACACTCCCACATGGCCAACCACCCAGACTGGGTGGCTTGCCTTCTCACTCCCCCCCTCACCCCGTGAGTCTCTCTCTGATCAAATTAAAATAAATAAGTGAATAATTAAAATTAAATTTAAAAATAATTATTTTTTAAAAAGCAGGAAAAAAACCTTTGAAAAATACCAAAAGTACGAAACTTGCTTCCCTTTGTCTTACACAGCATTTCCTAAATTTCTTTGACCTGATAGCCCTTTTTGTTTTTCCTCTTTCCTGAAAGTCTATTAATATCTCACAGAAAAATAATATTTCTCAAAACTGCATTTAAAAAATGCTGAACTACTCATTTACAAACAAAACACATTTACCGTTTCTAATGAACAAACCCAATTACCATGTTTTTTGCCAAATTAAATCAGTTCTAAGGGATGCTTTGTTTTTCTATAGTTAATCAAATTAAATTCCCTTATCCCATATTCAATGTCCTAATTTCTTCAGCACTGCGTTGCATAATCAGAAATCACTAAGCTAAATTGTATCCATGTTTGTGTAAATATTAACAGTATGAACATCTAAAAATCAATACTGGTAAAATTATAGTTTGAGCAGTAATACAATAATCCAAAAACATGAATCAACTTTATTCAGGAGGAATGGTAGAGTTAAAATATTAGGTCACTGGGAAAGTCATGAGATATTGTTCTGTTTTTCTATACAAAAATGCATCATGACTGTCCCAACAACCTAAGAGAACCCTATGGTGCTGGACTCCCACATGGACAACTGCAGTTTGAGTCCTGGACCCGCCAGCTTGCTTTCTCACTTTCCCCTCTCTTGCACGTGCATATTTTCTCTCTCTTTCTCTCTCTTTCTCTCTCTCTCTCTCTCTCTCTCTCTCTCTCTCTCCCTCTCTCTCTCTCTCATAAGCACATGGGCCCTGTAGCTAACTAAGAAATAATAATGATGATAAATAAAATTAAATAAATAACTAATAACTGTTTAGGGAAAAAATAGGATACTTGTCATTGACTAATTCGGACGAAGTCAATGAGAATACCGATATTTTCAAGATCCCCAATCACTCTCAAGAACTGAGGAATACTGGGACCAGCAGCTGGTGTAATGGCTATGTTGCTGGAGTCGCATGTAGTTGATGCGGTTCGAGTCCAGGACCCGGTGGCTTAAACTCAAGCCGGGCGCGTGTGCATGCGTGCCTAAGATCCTTAAAGGAGAATGGAGGAAAAGGGATTGCGGTGTGGCCATCCCCCATGAGGGGGTGATTTCTCACTTTCTGTCCCTCTGTCTCTCTCTTTCTGGAAAGTACACGCGCCCTATAGCAAACACCTCTCAAAAAAAAAAAAAAAAATTAATTAAAAAAAAGAACTGAGGAATATTTAGTAGGATATTGATTCTAAGATCATAACACCACCACCCTCAGCTTAAATTTTAGCTATTTAATGAACAAGGTATTTTTCCCACGAATAGGCAGGCTTGATAAACACTGTAAGTTTGGCATATGTAGGGACCAGCAGTTAGCGTAATGGCTATGTCGCTGGACTCCCACGTAGTCGACCGCGGTTCGAGTCCCGGACCCGGCGGCTTAAACTCACGCCGGGCGCGTGTGCGTGCGTGCCCAAGATCCCGAGAGGAGAATGGAGGAGAAGGGATTGCGGCGTGGCCATCCCCCCTGGGGGGTGATTTCTCGCTTTCTATCTCTCTGTCTCTCTCTGTCTGTCTGGCGAGCGCACGCGCCCTATAGCAAAAACCTCTCCAAAAATAGAAAAAAAAAAAAAAAAAAAAAAAAAGTTTGGCATATGCCATTAATTTCTAATTGGTGATTTCTAATTCCAAGGAACTTGTCTTCATTCCCTTTTGATACATCTCCACTGAACAGGCATATCTCCCATTAATTATAAATGCTACTTTGAAGCATGAATCAAAACATGATTCATATGTGATTTTGAAAGTGTGGTGTTTGGAGAGGTGAGCAATGCTAACTACCACAATTTCTCAAAATTAGTGTCTTCTAAACTCAGAACAATTCAGCAATGGGAAATGAAAACAGTCTCAAGTATTTGAATATACATAAACTTTTTAGATAAATTAGGCTTTTTTCTCTTTTAATTTCAAATTTACTGTTCACATCCATTCTTACATTATTTTTTTTTTAAATACAATCCTGTCACCCACTAGAGATATTTAAAAGTACCCTGATCCTTAAAATTCTTAATCTGAGGGTGTTGTTTATAGCAAATCTCAAAGTTTCCATAAAGTAACCATTTCATAGCTTTAAAGTACACAAAGTATATGCATTCTGTTTCAACTTTTTTCCAATGTCCCATTAAAAATGGTTAAAAAAAAAAGAGAGCAAAAAAAGTCACAATTTCAATCATTCTTATAAGAGAACTTAAATCTCAAATACCCTAAGTAAATTCTAACTTCTTTTACCACAAGGATTCAATTTCTTTTCCATTAATTACAGGTCCTGGCACCCAAATTTGATTCTCAATATACTGTCATGTTCCTTCCCACTGAGAATAGGCCAACCTGGCTGGTCTGGAACAAAAGGAAAGTGAAGAAGTAAATGGATTCTCTTCTTAAGTAAACCAAATTAAAGACTATTCTCTATTAAGAAACAGTAGTCACCTTGTATTGCAGCTGTGTGTGTGTGTGTGTGTGTGTGTGTGTGTGTGTGACAGAGACAAAGAGAAATCAAGAGAGAAAAACACACACATTAGTAAGGTATACCATTATCTTTGTTTAAAAGTAACATAATCACAGATAACTTCAAATAAACTAATGCTCCCAACTAGAAAATGGGAGGATAAACAACTAAAATGCCATCTGTGGGAGGGAGGGGAAAGGTAATAGGAAAACAATGAGACAAGGAGATGTATGCTGAAGATTCCTTTTTATAAAATCCTATCAACACTGGGTCCAGCAGGTGGCGTGGTGGTTAAGGCACTAGATTCTCACATGGCAGACCTGCATCTGGTAGCGCGCGCGCGCTCTCTCTCTCTCTCTCTCACTCTCTCTCTCTCTGGTGAGCACGCATGCCCTATAGCAAAATAATAATAATGATAACTAAAATAAGTAAATAATTCTTAAGAAAAAAGTAACATCAACAAATTAAAAACTCTGACTAGTAAGTTCTAATTTGTTTTTTTCCAATTAAAATAAGTAACTGAAAAGCAAACATTTTCATTGATTGAAAACTAATCATTTTAATGTAAAATTAACAAATCAACAATAATTGCCACACAATAAATGAGTGGTCCTAATCATTTAAAAGACAAAACAGTTTGCTCAAGTCTTCAATGACCTTAGCTGCTATAAAAAATTTAATGAACTAAACCCTTCTTGAAGAATTATCTTTTCACAGCTGCCACGACACTACATTTCCTGATTTTCTTCCTTCCTTGGGTTCTCCTCTTGTATCTCAACATGCCTTCTTCTACCAAACTGTCAAGGAAGAGTCTTTCATAGCTTGGTCCTGAGGTCCTTTCTTACCTATGTTCTAATCAAAGATGATGTTATCACTACCTTGTGTATTGAAAACACCCTACTTATTGGGTCACTGGGAAAGCCATGATGCATTTTTGTAAAGAAAAACATTTTTTAGCATTCCCAACGACCTAATAATACAGGCTCATACACCTTTAGTCAAAATCTTTAGGACCAGGTTTTAGAATTTAAACTAATTTTAAAGATACATTGGTATTGGGGCCAGCAGGCGGTGTAGTGGTTAAAGGCACTGGACTCTCAAGTGGTCGACCACAGTTTGAGTCCCGGACTCGGTAGCTTGAAACTCACGTTCGCGCATGTGTATGTGTGTGAGAGCCCAAAGTCTCAAGAGGAGAATGGAGAAGGGAATGTAGTGTGGCCATTCCCCTTGGGGATTTCTCACAGTCTCCCTGTTGAGCTCATGCACCCTAAAAAAATTATACACGGTATTATGAAAAATGAAAATGAAAATGAAAAATGCCATGTATCTCATACTACCAGCAGGATCTGCATCTGTTTATCAAACACATTATTATTTCTAGACAAAATGCATGCACATTCAGTCTAAGTAGGATAAAGAGACTATGAATAGCCTCACGTCAACCAGTTCAGATCAAGTTTCACTGCCTAAAGTGCTATAGAAACAAACCTTTGGTTTCAGAGCTTTGGGGATTCAGAATTATGGGTGAAGAACAATGGACGGTCCAGATCATTTGGTTCTTATAAACTGTCCACTTGATGTCTCCACTTAGTTATCTAACAGGCATCTTAAAATTAACATTTTCAAAATTAAACAACTGATATTTTCCTACCCATCAAACTAACAGTTTTTCTAGTCTTTCCCATTTTATTTCTATCCACATATATTTATGAGCCAAAGCCTGGAAGTGATCTTGATCTCTCACAGAATTCCTCTACCTACACCTCTGCCATCTCCAATACGTTCACTTTCCTCCTTCAGGTCCACCACACTGTCCCTAACTAAGTCTTCTCCTCTGGCTACCATATTCCATCCTGACTGGACTCCAGATTCTCCTTTGGCAGTACTGCCAGAATTATCTTTTCAAATGCAGATCAGATCGTTTTACATCCCTGACTAAAGCCTTAGGTAGCTTAGCTCCTCTTTTTTTTTTTTTTTTTTTTTTTGGAGAGGTTTTTGCTATAGGCGCGTGCGCTCGCCAGACAGACAGAGAGAGACAGAGAGATAGAAAGCAGGAAATCACCCCCCAGGGGGGATGGCCACGCCGCAATCCCTTCTCCTCCATTCTCCTCTCGGGATCTTGGGCACGCACGCACACGCGCCCGGCGTGAGTTTAAGCCGCCGGGTCCGGGACTCGAACCGCGGTCGACTACGTGGGAGTCCAGCGACATAGCCATTACGCTAACTGCTGGTCCCAGGTAGCTTAGCTCCTCTTAAAAGAAGATCTAAATCGTTGCTAAAACTTGGCAGCTGCCTATCCCTTTAATCTCATTTCTCACCACTATCTTTCTTCTCAGTTTTAGTAAGCTTCTTTTACTTTCTAGAATGTAATAGCTCTTTTACACCTCTGGGTCTTCATATCCATGGTCTCCACAGCCTAAAAGACTCTTACCCTACCAATCTCTTACTTACAGTCTTAAAGTCTCATTTTTAAATGTCTTTTATCCAAAAAAGGCCTTTCCTAGCTCCCTAATCCAAATTAGATTACTCCTACTATCTATCTCATGGATGCCCATTTTTTCCCTTTGTAACATTTATAATAATTTATAACTTTATATTTAAACATGTATTTAATGTCTGCTTCCCTCCTCTATACTGTAAACCCCACCTAGAACAGGAAGATATTTGTCTTATTTGTACATATACAATATACACCCAGCATCCAGGACAGTGCCTAGGAAATGGTGGGCAAAGACGGATGCACGCATACACACATACAAGCATTCATGACCTTTGGTTTCTAAAATGTGAGTCATTCACAATTTCCAATGAAAAGACAAAAAGAAAAGTTAGAGTCAAAAAACCAGATTCATTATAGTCCTCCTTTAATACTTACCAAGTGCCTACCAGGAGAGCTGGGAATCATATATTTCAAATGCTTAAGATATAGCGGTAAACAAACAAAAAATCAAGGGACCAGCAGATGGCATAATGGCTACGTCACTGTACTCCCATGTAGTCAACTGCAGTTCGAATCCCGGAACCGGTGGCTTAAATTCATGCCAGGCATGTTTGTGTGCGTGCCCCAAGATCCCAAAAAGAGAATAGAAGAGAAAGGATTGCGGTGTAGCCATCCACCCCTGGCAGTGATTTCTCACTTTCTGTCTCTCTGTCTCCCTCTTTTTGGCAAGCACACGAGTCCTAGACCTGCCAGCTTAAAGATACCGGGTACGTGTGTATGCATGCCCCAAATCCCAAGAGAATGGAGGAGAAGGTATTGCAAAATGGCCATCCCCTCTGGGGGAAGTGCTTTTTCGCTTTCCCTCCCTCTCTCTGTCTCTGGTGAGTGCACGTGCCCTACAGCAAAAAAACGAACCAACAAAAACACATATGAGTAGCAGTTTCTAGCCCCTCAGAAATAATGTCTAAAAATAAAGAGTTTCCACCAGCAGCCCCAGTATCAGAATGAAGACAATGCAGAAGAGCTGTAGCCAACCCCTGAAGATCACATAGCACAAAGGAGAAGTAAAACCTGACACTATAAACCCCTGAGATGTCCAGAGTGCTCTGTCACCTCAGCATAACTTAACCTGCCCTGACTGATACTGGAAATGAAATTCTTGGCATACCAGATGATAATAGGTACTAACAAGAAAAATAAAACAAAAAGGAGGATAAGAAGGGTAGAAGTGGAAAATGTTAGGTATGATTCATAAAAGGCAACCCTATCTTAAGTGAGGCTTTTCTTATTTTTTAAGAATTTTTTTTTTTGAGAGGTTTTCGCTATAGGGCGCATACGCTCGACAGAAAGACAGAGAGAGACAGAAAGCGAGAAATCACCCCTGGGGGGACAACCACGCTGCAATCCCTTCTCCTCCATTCTCCTCTTGGAATCTTGGGCACGCATGCACATGTGCCCAGTGTGAGTTTAAGCCACCGGGTCCGGGACTCGAACCATGGTGGCTACATGGGAGTACAGCAAAAAAGCCATTACACCAACTGCTGGTCTAAGAATTACTTATTTATTATCATTATTTTTCAATTTTGACCAGAGAGCAAGTCGACAGGTCCGGAACTTGGACGGTCAGCCATCACCATGCCACCTGATAGCTCCAAACTAGGCTTTTCATTAAAGTCTAAGAACCAAATCAGATATAATATATCTAAAGCATATGGAAGACAGAAACTTTTTATTGTAAAAAGTGTAAAAGCAGGATTTTTTAACTGCTTTGTTTACTGTTTCATATCCTCAGCATTGAAGTCGCTCAGTCTGCTCCTCAAGTAGAAATCTCAAAATCCACAATACAGAGTTAACAATCAGCATTGTCTCCATCGTCTACCAAAGCCCTCAATTTCCTCAATTATCTTTAAACACCTTCTTCTAATCTATCTGCATAATTCCTTATAATATTACAATTATTACACCTTTATCCACAATTTCCAAGACAAAAGAATTATTTTAAAATAGTATTATTAAAACACTGAGACTGGGGACCAGCAGTTAGTGTAATGGCTATATCGCTGAACTCCCATGTAGTCAACTGCGGTTCAAGTCCCAGACCTGGTGGCTTAAACTCACACCAGGCGCATGTGTGTGTGTGCCCAAGATCCTGAGAGGAGAATGGAGGAGAAGGGATTGCAGCGTGGCCATCCCCCCTGGGGGGTGATTTCTCTCTTTCTATCTCTCTGTCTCTCTGGCAAGCGCATGCGCTCTGTAGCAAAAAATATCTCTCCAAAATAAATAAATAAATAAAATAAAACATTGAGACTGGACATTTTAAATTCCAATACTAAAAAATTACATGATAGAAAAATTCTATCATTTAAATCAGTATAGAAGATTCCCTCCCTCCCCCCCTTATCCATGAGGGATCCAACACTAGTGGATACTTAAACTGTACATAGTATTAAACCCTTACCCTATACAACTTATATTTTTTTTCCTACACACACACACAACAATTTAATGTATAAATTAAGCACAATAAAAGATTAACAACAATAATATAAAAATAACAATATACGATATTCTCTGTCTCAAACTATGTTATTGTACTATACTGCAGTGTAATTGAAATGTCAGACTAGAAAAACCACAGATAAGGGGGAACTATGGTATACAAATATAAACACCCGGGTTTTCATTTAAAACCTTAAAGATACCTACCTGAGCTGTTTCTGTCATTTTCTGCTCAAAATCAGCTTTTGCTAATGCATATTTTTCCACATAGAGCTTATAGGTATCTGTAGCTTTCTTAGATTTAACAGCTGCCTGTAACAAAACAAAAACATTTGCAACTGTGCAATGACCTTTTTTCCTCTAAGCTGTCCATCCCATCAAAAGCAAGAGAGGCAGAAACTGGATTGGTACTCCTGACATGCAATAGTCCTTGCTTAGTATGTTAACTGAACAGAAATCCTTTAACTTCATCCAAATCATTACACAGTATTACAATAAACTTTATGCCTAAAGACTCTGAATCATTTATGTGTATCCTCTAGTCACCACATATTTTTTTCAAGTGTTTACTACATTTTAGGCACTTAGGGTTTTATAAAAACAAAACAAAATGAAAAACGGGACGACTCTGACTCTCTGGAAAGTTTCAATTAATTTAGTCGACATTTACATTAATGATATAGAAACCATACCACTGTTTGCGTGGCATGTATGTATATTACATATTTTAAGTAAACTGACCCTTCCGGCTGATAAATTTTTAAGTTATTATTTTATTTTGAAATCTGGTCCTCCTCTCCTTACTTTTTGGAAAGACTACATAAATATCACATAGACTAATGAAGCTCCATGTTCTTACCAGTCTCATTCCAGCAAAGCTAATTTCCATCACGTTCTTAGCGCTTGGCCCCCACGCATGGCTCTAACACTTATTTACTTATATATAAACAGTATTTCTTTACAGAACTAAAGTTTATGCAAAAGGCCTCAAATATTACATATTATTCTGAAAACTTACTTTTCTTGTACTTCATGCTTTTTAGACTTATCTATGTTAATATACATCATCTTAGCCCGCTCCTTTTCTAACTTTTTCACAGAAATTACACCAAAGAGGGTTAACGGACCCCAGAACCCATCACCTAACTCCAAAGTTCAATCTATTCTTCCTCTTCCAACTTCTTTTGCTAGAGTATTTTAAATCTCAGATCTATTATCTCATCCCACTTAGTTCATTTATTTGAAATGCTGCTATATAATATTACATTATACAAAATATTCTCCTAATATTGCTGTTTTACATATTTTTTTTCAATTTGACAGTCTATTACTATGTAAGTCTAATATACTTATATGTATTATGATCATTTATATATTTGGATTAGTTTCTTTCCATTTATTTTGAGTTTTCTGTTTACTGTTCTTTATTTTCTTCTTCCTCTCTCATCTTGGGTTACACAAAATTTGAATGTTCTCTTCCTTCTGCTGATTTAGAAGACTGAGATTATATTTCCATTCTTTTAAGAGTTATACCTAATGTACATATTTGAGTATACTAACTCTGGTATACTATTAATTGCAAGGTACACCATTATCTTGCATCCCACTAAAACTTTTTTTTAATGTTGACAAATAAGCCATGAAAAATGCTTTTTTGGGAACCAGCAGTTAGCGTAATGGCTATGTCGCTGGACTCCCACGTAGTCGACCGCGGTTCACGTCCCGGAACTGGTGGCTTAAAACTCACGCCGGGTGCGTGTGCGTACGTGCCCAAGATCCCGAGAGGAGAATGGAGGAGAAGGGATTGCGGCGTGACCATCCCATCTGGGGGGTGATTTCTCGCTTTCTGTCTCTATGTCTCTCTCTGTCTGGCGAGCGCATGCACCCTATAGCGAAAAACCTCTCCAAAAAAAAAAAAAAATGCTTTTTTATCCTTAGAATTTTTATTTTGTACTTATTGAAAGAGCTCTTTTGGACTGACTTACACATAGATTTTTATTCTATACTAATTATGTGTGATATCACTCTTGTGGAAGATAGAATATAATACAAAGAAAAGGAAATTAAATCGAGATACCCTTAAACCTTCTATTCAAATTCTGACACTTCTCAATTACTTTCTTTTATTATTTTTTAAGTTAGTTTGTTTATTTGAGACCAACAGACACAGGTATTTCCAACTGGGTCTTGCTAGGCCTCAATCTTCCCCCAACCTCCCAGTCAGCCAAGATAACAGACACACATGGGTGCACCAGTAGTGTGTTCAGGTCAACTCAGGATCCAAAACCAAGTCATCCATATGGCTTCAAAATCACAGGAGCACCCTATCACCTGCTCCACCATGGTTGGGCCTCAATTACTTTCTAATTCAGAGATCAGTGGGCTTCTTAAATTATATTATCTTCAATATCATTAAGAGCATTAATAACACAGCATTCCTTAAAAGTGCTCCACTGCTGGGGCCAGCAAAGTAGCACAATGGTTAAGGTGCTAGACTCCCACATGGCCAACTGTGGTTTAAGCCCTGAACCCATCAGCTAGAAAATCATGCTGGGTGTGTGTGCATGTATATGTATGCCCAAGAGGGGAAGGAATTGCAGCGTGGCCATCCCCACTGGAGGGTGATTTCTCACTTGTCCTCCCTCCCTCTCTCTCTCTTTTTCTCTCTCCAGTGAGGGCACGCACCCCTTGGCAAATACCTTAAAAAAAATTCTCCACTCTTATGTTCATATTTTGATCTTACCAGAAGAAATCAACAAAAACTTCAGACAACAATCAGAACTATTCCTTCCTTGGTGCCAGATGGTGGTACAGTGGTAAAATGCCACACCTCTCTGAGGTAACCCTATACAGGAAGGCTTCCAGTTCAAGTCTAGAGACCTCCCTGAGTATGCTGGACATTTCTGTGCCTATGATCCAAAGCTGGCTCAGGTTGGAGATGGAGTGTAGCATCAGAACCCTATTGGGTATGTTCTCTCTCTCCCCTTCCCTGCCTCTCTTGCCTATGGAAGAAAATAAAAATAAATAAAAATTTTAAAAACCTATTTTTTCCTTAAACAATCCTGGTTTTTCAACTGACACATCAAAATGTTACAGCTATCCAGTCATGCAACCAAGTTTGTGCAAGCAATCAAAGTACACCAAAAAGAGCACTTTACCAACAATTACATGATAATATCAGTTGAAGATACATTCTAATTTCAAAGACATGAGAAAAAAGAAATACCTCTCAGCTTTTAATATTTTTTTAAGTTTAGGTCTGAATTTATTTTTATTTCACCTTATTATTATTTACAATATATTTTCAATATGAGGACTCTTGAACTTCTTCAATTCTAAGAAATTCTGATCAGTTAACTGTTCAAATAGTCTTTGCCCACCATCCCTTCCATTTCTTTCCTTCTGAAATTCATATTAGATAAATGTGAGTAAGCAATGTACTATGTTCTGGGTGAGGTCTCTCAGCACTATTAATACCTTCCAGAGTCAATCTTTAGCTATATCAAGTTTGAAGTTTCTTTTCTCTATTGCTTTTTTAGTTTCAATAACCATATATTTTTTTCCATTTCAAAATTTTCTAACTAGATGTTTCTTCTTATCTAGTGGGTCTGGTTTCATTATATTTCTTTTAACTTAATATTTGTTTTTTAAAATAATTATTATTGTAATTTGACCAGAGAGAGACAGACAGAGAGAGAGAGAGAGGGAAAGTGAGAAAGCAAGCCACCAGGTCTCGGACTCAAACAGTGGTTGACCCTGTGGGAGTTTAGCACCTTAACCACCACACAACCTACTGACCCCAGTATTTTTTAAGTTTATATTGATTTATTTCTTCAAACATCCTTAGCACACATAAATGTTTTTATATTCACCAGTTTTACAAATTTAAATTTCATTTGTAGATTCTTATCATAATTATTCAATTTACTGGTTGTCTGGCTTAAGATTAGATTTCTTAGACATTCTCTAGAATTCTGGTTGTTTACTCATTCTGAGGCAGCGGCTTTTGGATTTTTGCTCCCTCTTCTCTACTCCCTCCATCAGAAACACTGAACAATTCCATAGAATACAATGCAAGCAGTACTATCATACTAGTTTTATTTTTTATGCTCACCTATCTCCAACTAGCAGTTTTCAGGTTATCTCCTACCAGCCTTCCAAGGTCCCAATTTAGTATCACTCTTACAAAGGTAGTTTTGTTGTTGGGGTTTTTTTGTTTTTGGCTTTTTTTTTTTTTTTTTTTTTTTTTTTTTTTTGGTCAGAGGGTGTTTGCCAGAAAGAGAGAAAGCACCCCCAAAGGGTATGATCATTTCACAATCCTTTTTCCTCCATTTCTCCATCCTGTCAAGGGTTTTGTCACACAAATATAGGTACCTAGCATGTTTTCCAAGGTTTCAGGAGCCAGGATTTGAACATCCAGTCTGTCATGTGGGAGACCACTTCCTGTGTACCACACTTAACCGCTCTACTACATGGCTGGCCACAGTTAATTACTTCCTGGCAAGAATCCTAGAGATATAGTAAAAACAGTTACAAACTGATCCCTTAGCTTGATTCCTAGTCAGGACTGTGACTCTCTACCTTTTGTCCCTAAACCTTCAACTTCCAATAAGGCTTTAGCAAAGCCCAAGAGCCTTCTTTCTTCCCTACTTATAGCTTCAGGCAATGAATCAGGATCTCTGTGCCTCATCTTAAGAGGAGAACCTTTAGACCCCTTTACCACACAAGAGCCACAGTCCACTGCCTACCTTAGGACTTTTGATTCCTAAGCCTGCATAATCAATCTCTACATGCCACTTTGGATTTCTGGTCCACAGAGATCGTATTTTGGCTCTTTCTGAAACCTGTTATTATGTTTTGTTTTTTCTTTTTATAATTTATTCATAATTGCTGTGCCTGGAACAGCTAGTATTTTCAAGTCATAAACTTACTTAGTCTTGTCTTTTCCCCTCTTGCCAATTTTTATTTATTGTGCAAACACTGAAGGACATATAGTACTCTAAATTCCACCAATTTTTTTTATTACATTCTCTCCTTGTTTTTGCCCAAGTTTATGCACTTATAGTCACAATTATAATACTGTATAATTTGGTTTTCTTTTTTTTTACTATATATTTTTTCAAATTTTTCAAAATGAGATATACCACATCAAGTAAGCGAATGGCTATTTTATACATTTAAAAGAGAGACAAAATTTATTTTCAATTAAAGCATGAGTTGGGAAAAAGGCTGTGGTTTATCACGGTGCTCCATAAATGTACTCAAAGTCAGCAATAAATCACCTACAACATACATTTAAAGCTTATTTCTAAGCATCTGTTCTAAAATCTTCCTCCAAAACCATTTTTACTTCATTGTTAAATCTTATACCAAGCATATATCTCATCAGTTATCTACTATTAAAAAAATACTGCATGGGGCCGGCAGGTGGCGTGGTGGTTAAAGGAGCTGGATTCCCACATGGCTGACTGTGGTTTGAGTCCTGGACCTGGTGGCTTGCTTTCTCTCTCTCACTCTGTCCCTCTTTGGTCAAATTAAAATAAACAAATGAATAAATAAATAAATAAAGTTAAATATAATAATTCTTTTAAAAAATTACCACAAATGTATCAATGACATTTTTAAAAGATCATTTCTTATGTGTTTCCTGAACTATTTACCAAAGACAACAGATTGTACAAATTCACTTCTGCACTAGATAAATCAGTAATACTGTAAGGCTCATGTCTTCTTCAAAATTAGATCATTCTTGAGTGAATAAAGATTATATATACAGAGTTTGGTATCTCAAAATGCTCTGAAACGGTACAAGAACTAATTTTATTACAATTACCTTTTCTATTTCTCTTTGTGTAGCTCCTTCTTTTTTCAAACGCTCCTGCTCCACACACTTGGCATTGTAATTTTCCTTAGATTTTTGGAGGGCTTGAGTTATGCTCTGAATGGTTTGGACAGCTTCTAGAGTTCCTGCAACTTCTTCTTTAGTCTGTTTCGTATGAAATGATTCACCAAAATTACTGAACTGTAAAGCACCCAATATCTGACCAACCAATTCTTTAATGAGTAAAAAAGGACACCTTTTTATGAGATTTGACTTGTTCTTCTCCATACTTCTGAACTTCTTTAATTAATTCTTGTAATTTTCTAACAAGATCCAAGTGACAATTTGCTAATTTCTCTGTGGATGTTTTAAACACATCCCACACTGGTGCAAATGTTCTGAAAGAAAGGAAAAACATGAGAATAATTTACTAAAAGAAAAAAGAAAGTTTAACGTTCTAATATGAAACTGATGGAATCAATAATGCTACAGTCAGCAATTTTACTGAGGTAAAAGATGAAATCAAAATAATGAATGAGATGATGACAGATTTTTTTAAGAATTATTTTATTTAGTTTATTTATTTATTTACTTATTTTAATTTGACCAGAGAAAGACAGAGCGAGAGAGAGAGAGAAGGAAAAGTGCCAGGTCTGGGTCTGGGTCTCGAACCACAGTCGGCCATGTGGGAGTCCAGTGCCCTTAACCACCATGCCACCTGTTGGCCCTGATAAACTTTTTCCTTTATTACTTGTGGGATTTTGCTTTGTTAATTTTTTTCTATTAGGTAAAAGAGGACCTAAGTTCTACTTCTAGCTATTTTCTATGTGAAATGCCACATAACTACAGCCTCTTGCTTAGTGTGGTGAGATCTCTGGACTCACTCCTCTTGTCAGAGGAAGGGCCAGGGGTGTCCAGTGGAGAGTGGATTTTTTAATCCTTAATTATTTAAAATATTTTTGGACCTCTTGTACACAGAAATGAGCTAATTACATATCACAGGTCTTGTCATGGCCCCTTTTTACTTAACTATATCATATTATTACTATCATAATATTATCATAGTATATCATATTATTTTTCTGAATTCATTTGCTTATTTGGACTTGTATCAGAAGCCTTTCTACCACAGCCTATTGTTAAAAATAGACTCTATTAGGGACCAGCAGTGGGCATAATGGCTATGTCACTGGACTCCCATGTAGTCGACTGTGGTTCGTGTCCCAGACCTGGTGGCTTAAACTCACGCCAGGTGCATGTACATGCATGCCCAAGATCCCAAGAGGAGAGTGGACGAGCAGGAACTGTGGTGTGGCCATCCCCCCGGGGGGTGATTTCTTGCTTTCTGTCTCTTTGTCTCTCTCTGTCTTTTTGGCAAGCGCACGCACCTTATAGCAAAAACCCTCTCAAAAAAATTTAAAATAAATGAATTAAAAGTAAATAAGTAAGTAAAGGGAAAAAATCAACTCTATTAAACTTCAATTTTAGGACCAGCAGGTGGTGTGGTGGTTAAGGTGCTGGACACTCCCACATGGTTGACCGGTTCAAGTCCTGGACCTGGCAGCTTAATTTCTCACTCTTTCTCTCTGTCTCTCTCTGGTCAAATTAAAATAAAATGAATGAATGAATAAAATAAAATAAATAATTATATATTTTGAAAAACTTCAATTTTAAACTGTTTAGTACTTCATTTAAAATGCTTTGTCAAAAATAATGTTTCTCTTGATTTAAACACATAAAAGTTAAGTTTTTACATGTAATTCTTTAAAATTATAGTTACGTTATATCATTGGTATTTACATAAGGATTATTTTAGGGCAGTTATTTGAAACATTTGCTGGGATTATAATTTTATCTGTATACTTCAACAATACGCTAATAACAGAGTTTCCTTTCTACCTCAAAGTATGGGATGTATGACATACTTTGCTATCACTTTTTCTCTACATTAGGATTTTAAAAGTTCAGGAGGCTCAAATACATCCAAGAACTACTACATTATCATATCTCAGATAGTATTTAGGACTCCAATGGAAAGTCTGAACTTTTAGTCACTATAGTCTAAGAATAATTTACACTTTGCTCAGGTATATCTTTAAAGTGGTCTTTCATGGTTTGGACACTAGTCTGTCACCCAAAGTTTCATATTTTGGTATTTGGGAAGTGGTATGCCTAATGGGTGATGACTGGATCGTGGTAACTGCATTACAGAGGCAATATTCTCATGAATAGATTAATGACGTCTCATGAGACCCAGTGAGTTCTAGGTCTCACAAAAAGGAGTTGGTTCTCAAAAGAGCTGGCTGCTGTAAGAGAGGGGGCAGTGTTCACAGCCTGCTCTCTCTCTGCACATGCCTGCAATCCGCTGTGCTTCCATCAGCCACGTAGAGGCTGGCCTGATTCCAGGCCTATGCCTTTAGACTTTCTAGTCACCAAAACTGTGAGTCAGTTTACCTTTATTTCCTTATAAATCACTCAGTCTTAGGTATTTCTGTTAGCAACACAGTAATGGACCAAGACAACTTCTAACAGAAAACAAACAATGGTGGCAAATACAACTAAGGCAAGAATGCAGAGAAAGCAATTACTTATTCCAGTATGTATTCTCTGCCGATCAGTACATTCACTGCCCAATAGGAAAGTTAACTAATGGCAACAATCATTGTATACTGGGTTGTCAGAAAAGTCATGATGATTTTTTTCTGTTTTTCTAAGCAAAAATGGGTCATGGCCTTTCCAACAACGCAACACAATAGTAAAAAAGTTCAAAGAGGATGATTAAAGTACTCAGAATAGTACTGTTCTGATTAGATCTCATCCAACACTTTAAAAATCTAATCAGCACTAAATCTGGTAAGCAGTTAGGTGGAAAATTTCAGAAGAGGAGATACTTAAAATGTATCCATTCACTAAAGCACCAAAATACTTGTACTTCACTTCGTGTAAACCTGATACATGATAGTGTGGACTTCCCAAAACAGGCAAGATGGAAGTATCCCCTTACTTTACCAAAGAATTCTTTACACTGCAAAGGGGGTTCAACATAAGATTTCTTTAAATATAGATTTTTTAACCAAATTTCAAATAGTCAATTTTTAAAATTTAGATATACATATAACAATATCTGGTCAAGTAATAGTCAATACTGTAAACAAGCACTAAGAAAAAGACTGACAAATCTAAAAATACATTTCAAAGCAAGTGAATACAGAAAAACAAAATTCAATTTCTGGTTAAAATATGTAACAGTAAGTAAAAACATTTCTACTTAAAATTGTTATGTTCTTGAGATACCACTACCACAAAAATAATATTATCTGTTGTTTTTTAAATTAGCTGACATATTATAATTGTACATATTTATGAAGTACAATATAACTACACAACATATAAATACAACATATAATGATTAAATCATGGTAATTAGCATATCCATTACCTCAAAATTTAATGTTACTCTGTGTTAGGAACATTCAATATCCTCTCTTCTAACTAATAATATCCTGAAGTATACAACATATTACTGTTAAATAGAGTCATTCTACTATGCAATAGAAACCTAAAATTTATGCTGCTTAAGTATCATTTTGTGTTCAATAGCCAATATCTTCCTACTTTTCCCTTACCCTTCCCAGAATCTGACAACCACTCTTCTATTCTCTTCTAATATGAAATCAATTATTTTTAGCTTCCACAAATGAGTAAGAACACACAGTATATGTTTTTCTATTCCTGGCTTATTTCATTTAACATTACAACTTCCAGGAAAATTCATGTTGTCTCAAACAACCAAATTTCATCCTTTTTATGAAATAGTATTTCATTGTGTGTGTGTGTGTGTGTGTGTGTGTGTGTGTATATATATATATACACACACACACACACGCACTATACTACATATTATATATGTATACTATATATATAATACTATATATACTATACTATATAATATATACTATATATACTATGTATAGTATATATATACTATACTATACTATATACTATATATACATACTATATGCATACTATATATTATATATACTATATGTAATATATACTATATCTAATATATATAATATAGATATATACACATAAATATACATATACCATGTTTTCCTTATTCATTCATCTGTTGATAGACACTTAGAATGATTCCATATCTTGACTGCTGTGAACAATGCTGCAATAAACATGGAAGCAAAAATCTTTTTGACATACTGATTTTCCTTCCTTTGGATACATCACCAATGTAGGATTACTGGGTCATCAGAAAAGTCATGATCCATTTTTGCACAGAAAAATACCTCATGACTTTTCCAATGACCCAATAGTAGTTCTACTTGTAGCTTTTTGAAGAACCTCCACACTATTTTCCATCATGGTTATACTAATTTACATTCCCAACAGTACACAAGAATGTCCCTTTCTCCACAACTTTTGCTATTTTGTTTGCTTGGTTTTTTAATAGCCATTCTTACTGGAGTGAGATGATGCCTCATTGTGGTTTTGATCTGCATTTTCCTAATGATTAGTGATTGTGAGCATTTCTCATGTTCTTTTTGGCCATTTGCATTCTTCTTTTGTAAAGTGTCTACTCATATCTACAGCCTTTTTTTTTTTTTAATGATATGGAGCATGTGAACATGCACACAAGAGAGAGAGAGAAAGAGAAGAACCTCTGATAGCATCTTGTCACGCCACAATCTCCCTTCCCCAGCTCTCCAGCTCCTCGGGGCAGCTCCATGTACTCACCCAGCATGTTTTCAGACTGACCTGGGGATTCAAACCTGCAGACAGCCGTATTGTTTCCAGCCTTGCAGAGCACTTACATTACCACTGCTTCCTAGCAGCTATATGGCCCATTTTTAGATAGGATTTTTTTTTCTTTTTTGCTGCTGAGTTCAAGTTTCTTGTATATTCTACATATTAATCCTTTGTCAGATGAATAGTCAGCAAATTTTTTTTCACATGTGGTAGGTTGCCCCTTCACTCTGTTGATTTGTTTCATTTGCCTTGCAGAAGCTTTTTTTTTTTTCCAAGAGAGAGATTTTTGGTCTGAAGCACATGCGCTTGCCAGAGAGACAAAGAGACAGAAAGCAAGAAATCACCCCCCAGGGGGGATGGCCATGCCTCAATCTCTTCTCTTCCATTCTCTTCTTAGGATTTTGGGCACACACACACATACGCCCAGCATGAGTTTCAAGCTACCAGGTCTGGGACTCGAACTGCAGTCAGCCATGTGAGAGTTCAGCAACCTAACCATGACACCATCTGCTGGTCCCTCGCATAAGTTTTTTAGTTTAACATAACCCCATTTGTCTATTTTTGCTTTTACTATTGCTGTGCTTTTGAGGTATTGTTCAGAAACATCTTTGACCAAACCAATGTCTTCTAGCATTTCCCCTATGTTTTCTTCTAGTAGCTTCATAGTTTTAGCTAACATTTAAATCTTCGATCCATTTTGAGCTGAAGTCTGGATGAGAGAGTCTTCAAAAAAATTCATGGAAAGTGCATATTATGAAAAAATTATGCATAGATTTAACATTTTTTGCACTAAAATAAACTCATACTTTAATTCCATTTTTCACAAATTTTCTGAAGTTCCCTCCATATATGGTAAGAACTAAGAATCTAGTTTCCCTTTATGAATATGGGTATATGCTTTTCCAGCATCATTTGTTGAAGAGATTGCCCTGTACCCAATAAATATTCTTATTGCCCTTGCTGACAATCAGTTGGCTGTGTGTGTATGTGGATTATTTCTGAGTTCTCTGTTCTGAGTGGAAAAAAGGCACATAGATGAATGTGTGTGCCTTTTTTTCACACCATACCATGTTATTGTGTTTGCAAACGGAAGTTCTGCAGTGTGATATCTCCAACTTTGCCCTTTTTTGCTCAGAATTGCTTTGGCTACTTAGAGTCTTTTGTGGTTCTATGCAAATTTTGATTAATTTTCTTGTTTAGGTAAAGCAATACCATTAGCATTTTGGTAGAACTTACACTGAATCTGTGGATTGCTTTGGGTAATATGAACATTTTAACAATTATTAATTATTCCCATCCATGAACATGGGAGGTCTTACAGTTTTTGTGTATCTTTTACTTCTCTCATCAGTGTTTCTTTCATAATTTTCACTGTAGATATTTTTTTATCTCTTTGGTTAATTTATTCCTATATATTTTGGTTTTTGGAGTTATTATAAACAGGACTGCTTACTTTTTCTTTTTTAGTTTGTTCGTTATTAGTGTTTAAAAAAAATACTGATTTCTTTATGTTGATTTTATAACTTACTACCTTACTGAATTTGCTTATCAGTTCTAAGAGTTATTTGGCAGATTTGTTAGATTATCTATATATAAGATTATTTTGTTTGAAAATAGGGACAATCTGACTTCCTTCTTCTCAATTTGATGCCCTTTATTTCTCTTGCCTAATTACTCTGTCTAGGACTTCTAGTGCTATGTTGAGTAAGAGTGGTTAAAGTATATCACCAGTTATTTGTGAGAAGTACACATGCCAAAGGCAAAAATGTCAGTAAGTTTGTTATTTGGAAAAATAACTGAAGCCAATCCATGTTCCTTCTATCTCCCATCTAGTAACTAAGAATAGGATAGAATCTTCTACAGTAAAACTAAGGTCAAGTGGTTAAAGCTAGTTTATTATTCCAGTTACTTTCTGGCCTTCTACTGCGGTCAATAAAAAAGAAATTATGAGGACCAGCAGATGGCATAATGGTAACGGCACTCCCATGTATTTGACCATGGTTTAAGTCCCAGAGCCAGTGACTTAAAATTCACACTGGGCACATGTGCATGTATGCCCAAAATTCCAAGAGGAGAATGGAGGAGAAGGGATTGCAGCATGGACATTCCTCCTGTGGGGGAAGGGTGGTGACATCTAGCTTTCCGTCTGTCTATCTATGTTTCTCCAGTGAGCATATGCACCCTATGGCAAAACAATCTCTCTTAAAAAGAAAAAAAATAATAAATTATGGGCACAGTCATGGTTGTGTGCACTGCAGGTTGAGACAAGGTGGGAGGACTGGTTCAATTCCCAGTTCAAACTAAATGCTGTGTGTGGTGGCATCCACCTTCAACTCTAGCTACTTGGGCTAGGGTACTGCAAGCTCAAGGATGGAGGCTGGTCTAGACAACATACGCTGCTGATTTTGGGATGTCAATTTTGTATTATGACACTTTATTGAATCTGTCTATCAATACTAAGAAATCACAGAATCATTTGTCAATCTGATAACTGGTAGTGACCCTCTTTGTTGGAAATATGTTGTTGTTAATATCTAACACAAAATTTTGCATAAAATCTCAGGGGATTCACAGATTCATCAGATTCTCTTTTATTTTTGAGAGATTTTTGCTATAGGGTACATGCACTCACTGGAGAAACAGAGACAGAAAGCGAGAAATCACCTCCCAGGGGGATGGCCACACTCCAACCCCTTGTCGTTCAGTCTCCTCTCAGGATTTTGGGCACACATGCACATGTGCCAAGTGTGAGATTTAAACCGCCAGGTCTGGGACTCAAACCGTGAACAACTAGTGAGAGTCTAGCGACGTAACCATTACATCATCTGCTAGTCCCCATCAGATTCTCAAATACAAAATACTCAATGTCATTGCAAAAATCCTTAAAAGTGTTAGATTAATTATTTCAGTATCTTAGCTAAAATATAACCTTTTCCCATTTTTTTAAAAGAATTATTTAACATTATTTATTCATTTATTTTAATTTGACCAGAGAGAGAGAGAGAGAGAGAATGAGAAAGTAAGCCACCAGGTCCGGGACTCGCACCGCAGTCAGCCATTTGGGAGTCCAGCACCCTTATCCACCATGCCACCTGCCGGCCCCCTTTTCCCAATTTTTAGATAATTAAACCAGATTAAGCATTCCTTCCAGAGCCACCATGATTCAGATTATACAATTATTCTTTCCATAGTTGTTACAGCAATGAGCACATCTCATTTAAATATTCTTTTCATTTTCAAAGAGCATATTTCTTCAAGAGAAATATTTACAAGAATGAGTTAATGATAATCTATAAAAATCACAGAGGACATTTAATGCATTCTAATCATTTCAATAAAGTTTCTCTCTTTTTTTGAAGTGAGAGAGAGAGTCATTTTTGATGGGGTCTCATGATCCTCCTGCCCTAGTCTTTCAAGTCGTACCTAAGACAACAGGCGCGGCCACCACACCCAGACTTTTTAAACTGGGCCAGAAACCAAACCTGGGCCTCCAAGGCAGCCTCGGCCATAGCACAGAAGTGTCCCCCTTGAATGCGCTGCGTCAGTTAGACCAACAAAGTTTACCCTAAGTGAGTTTTGCTTTTTATTTATTTATTTCTTCCATGAATAAGAGAGAGAGAGAAAAAGATACAGACAAGACACTGCACCCCAAACAGGGTCTTGGTGCCCAGCTTCAGCCAGACCCAAATCAAGGGCACAGTTTTTTAGAATTGAACCCAGAACCTTTCCATGTGGCTCAGCCTTATAGAGCACGATGGATGCCACCACTATCCCACATCATCCAGTCCCTCTTCTTAATTGGATCCTTGAAGTAATCACTGTGAAATGACATTTAAATTAATTTACAGAAAACTAGAATAAATACTCTGCTCATGTGCAACATAACATTGATAATCTTAAATTTACACTACTGAATGACGAATAAAAGAGCAAAAGTAGTCTAATTTACTGTTACATTAGCTGATTCAGCAAGTTAAACTGTATCTTTCTACCACATCAAGAATATATTCATATGAGACACATTTTAACATATCTTAACACCTTTAAGTACATAATATACTATGACATTTTTGAAATACTTATATCCTCAATGAGAGCCTAATATACTCAAGAACTATGCCTAAATGACCGTTCTAAAAGAGGAAGAAATTCACTTACCCAAGTTGTGAATAATTACTTGCAGATTTTGCTAGTTTTGTCATAGACCTGGAGTATGCCTCTTCTATTGTAGCTCTGTAAATCAAATTTTCATATTATAATATCTCTTGTTTAGATACAAAAACATAGCAAAGTTATCAAAATACAATTAAAAATGCAGAATCAAAGATACTTCAATTTACAAGTTATAAGTAAGTAAGCATGCAATCATGAATTCCTGTCCTATCTTTAAATTCCCTTAGTGAATAACTACTTTAAAAAACTAAGTCTGGGGACCAGCAGTTAGCATAATGGCTATGTCACTGGACTCCCATGGAGTAGACTGCGGTTTGAGTCTGGGATCCGGTGGCTTAAACTCACGCCAGGCATGTGTGCATGCGTGCCCAAGATCCCAAGAGGAGAATGGAGGAGAAGGGACTGCGGTGTGGCCATCTCCCCTAGGGGGTGATTTCTTGCTTTCTGTCTCTCTGTCTCTCTCTGTCTTTCTGTTGAGCGTACGTGCCCTATAGCAAAAACCTCTCCAAATACACACACACACACACACACACACACACACAACAAAATCATGCCTGGGACATGTGCATACGTGCCCAAAATCCTGAAAAGAGAATTGAGGAGTAAGGGACTGCAGTATGGCCATCTCCCTTAAGGGGTGATTTCTCACATTCACAGTCTTCTTCCCTCCCTGCCCAAGGCAAGTACATGCACTCTATGGCAAAAGCCAGAAGAAGAAGGAGGAGGAGGAGGAGGAGGAGGAGGAGGAGGCAAAAAAGAGGCACTTAATTTGAAATTAAAAAAAAAAATAGCCTACAGACACATAAATTATAAACACAAAATATGAGGCTACTTCTGGCCTTTTTTTTGGTAGCTTTTTGCTATAGGGCGCCCTGTGCTCGCCAAATAGAGGCAGAGACAAGAGGGAAAGTAAGAAATCACCCTCCAAGGGGAATAGCCACACTGCAATCTCTTCTCTTCCATTCTCTTCTCAGAATTTTGGGCATGCATGCCCACACGCCCAGAATGTTTTTCAAGTCACTAGGTCTGGGACTCAAACCACCTACTCAGTCATGTGTGATATAACTGCCTTAACCTCTGCACCACCTGTTGGCGTTAACACTACAAAACTTAAGTTATAGTTTTTTATCTTTCCCATGATCACCCTGGTCCTTCTCCATATATGCTACCCTAACAGTGCAGCATCCTATAACCACCACTGTGCTTGTACTGGGTTGTTGGGAAAGTCATGATGCAGTTTTGTATAGAAAATACGTCATGCCTTTCTCGACGACCTAGCATTTACTCTGATAGTTTCAATTATCAAACTACTTAACTTTCTGCTTCTAACTATTGCTTCTGGATCTCCACACTATTCTTGCACTGAACATCTGTTTGATATCTAATTGCCTCAAGCCTAACTAGACTATGCAAACTAAGCTCATCTCTAAACTCTACATCTCTAAATACAATCCTCTCTCCATGAAGATCAGCTCTAAAAGGAAATATTAACAAGTAACTGGCTATTACTGATTGCATTTGAACTTCTTTCTGTTCCTTTAAACTTTTCTGTATCTAAATTATTACTGTATTACTAGAATAGTATTTTATCATCTGAAAAAAGTTAATAAAGAAATATTAATGTAAGAGATAAGGCCAGCTGGTGGCACAGTGATTTAAGAGTGCTAGATCTCACATAGCCAACTACACAATTTGAGTTCTGGACCCAGTGGCTTATAAAAAAACAAATGTGAGCCCAAAATCTTGAAAGTAGAGTTAGCAAAAGGATTACAATATGGCTGTCATAGTGGATAAATTTAAAAGCAAGAAAAAGCAGTTCAATTTCTGGCTTATCCCTGGGGCACCTAGAAGAAGTAGCTAAAAAACTAAGTAGAGCAGAGCTTTCATGGCCTCATGAGGCATAAAACACCAATCTGAAGACTTCAGGTCTGCCAAAGGGAAGCAAGGGAAACTCTCATATCCTTTAAGTTGAAACTAGAAAAGCAGCACTCCATGAGTAAGGACAAACCATTGTAGGCAAGCTCTCAAAAGGACTGCAAACCAGTTCTTTTCAAATACTGATGCTGAATCTTGTACATCTTACAGATATTCGTAACACCACCAGGTACGTAAAGAAACAAGACAACATAAACAGAGCTCAGCAGGAACAAATTAGCAGGATCCCAAATGTTAAGATGATAGAGCTTATATTTTGTTAAGTTTACGTATTACATTCAAGGTGACAGATTAGATAAAAAATTTCAGTAGAGAACTGGAAATGATTTAAAGAGTAGTGGAGAAAATTATACCAAATTTGAAAAAAAAAAGCAAATTGTAAATCTGAAAAATACAACTAAAATTAGTATCTTGATGGACAGCATTTCACAGCCGATTTGGACTGAGCAATGAGGACTGGTTAGCAGAAAGAGAGATGAAAAGAATCTAACTCAGATTAAAGCTCACAAAGACAAATAAAAATGGAAAACATAAGAAGAGACATAAAGAACAAGGGAAGAAAATCTAGCCTTTGGATATAGAAAGAATGGGTCAGACAAAAATATTTGAAGAAATGATGAAAAACTTTCCAAAACTGACAAATGATATCAAATCACAGATCAAAATAGTCAAACAAAACTTAAGAGGACAAATAATTAAAAAGAAATCTACACTTAGTCAAAAGTAGCCAAACCTTTCCCACTAAACCCTGCTTTACCCTCATAGGAATAAAAACTAGACTGGATTGCTAACATTATCAGAGTAGATAATGAAATATTCTTCAGAGAATTCAAAAAAGAAAAGCAATCTACCAACTAGAATTCCATACTTAGCAAAAATATAAATGACAGTAAGCCCCTAATGAAATATATCTAGGTGATGACCTTCACTTCCCACTCACCTCACAAAACAGGTATAACATGAAACCAGTGGATGGTGTAATGGTTCCATCACTGGACTCCCATGTAGTCAACTGTGGTTCGAGTCCCAGACCTGGTGGTATAAAACATACGTCCAGCATGTGTGCATGTGTGTCCAAAATCACAAGAAGAGAATGGAGGAGGATAGAGGACTGAAGCGTGGCCATCCCCCCTCCCCCCCCCGGGAGGGAGGGTAATTTCTCACTTTTTGTCTCTTTCTGTCTCTCCAGCAAGCACACGGGCCCCATAGCAAAATATCTTAAAACAAACAAACAAACAAACAAAAACTGTAACTGCATTATTACATGCCTTCAATGGAAATTATACAATAGCACCTATGAAACACTTTTTTCAAAATATTAAATAAAGTTTGATCAAGTTGCTAGATTTCAATGACAATTTACTGGAAGTACAGGAGTAAAGGAAAATGTTAAATAAAACTACAGATATACACTTAACATATTCCAGAATGTGGGATCCTATGTAGAATTAATAATCTTTGTCAGTAACAAAAAGGAGGAGGTCTGGGAGGAGAACTATAGATTAAGAGATTCACAAAACAATATCAACCAAATGCAATGTATAGATCTTGCTAGAATTCTATTAGAAGAAATCTACTAGGGACCAGCAGTTAGCGTAATGGCTATGTCGCTGGACTCCCACGTAGTAGACCGCGGTTCGAGTCCCGGACCCGGCGGCTTAAACTCACGCCGGGCGCGTGTGCGTGCGTGCCCAAGATCCCGAGAGGAGAATGGAGGAGAAGGGACTGCGGCGTGGCCATCCCCCCGGGGGGTGATTTCCTGCTTTCTATCTCTCTGTCTCTGTCTGTCTGGCGAGCGCACGCGCCCTATAGCAAAAACCTCTCCAAAAAAAGAAAAAAAAAAAAAAAGAAATCTACTATGTCTGTGAGCATGTGTGCACATGGATACACATGTGAATGACTGAACATGAATAGATACTTGGTGATATTAAGAAATTCATACTACATTTTTAGATAGGATGCCACATTGTAGATATGTATTTTTTAAAACCCTTATCTTCTACAGATTATCTCTGAAATACTGATGAATGAAATGTAATTGTTTTGAATCTGGTAGTTGTTTCATAACAATTTGGTAGTAGTATAGATTGAACAAGAGCGGCCATGATTTGATAACCATTGAGATTGGGTGATGGTTACATCAAAGTTCATTATAGTGCCTTTATATATTATTTAGTATATCAGTAAGTGTCCATAATAAAAGATTGAGTTTGATTTTTTTTTAATTTACTAAAGGGAAGATACATTCACTAGAGAAAGAAAGAGAAAAAAAGAGAAAGAGGAAAAGTGAGAAAGCACCTCCCATGGGGAATGATCATACAATAATCCCTTCTCTTCCATTTCTCACTCCTTTTGGGACTTTGAGTACGCATGCACATGTGCCCAGTGTTTTTCTAAAGCTGCTAGGTCTGAGACTCGAACTGCACAACTGGCCTGTAGTATCCAGTTCCCATAACCACAAAGCCATAAGCTGGCTCAAAAGTTTTTCTAAATGAAGACAAAGATATGATCAGACTAACAAAAACTGAAAATTTACCACCAGCAAATATACATAAGGGGAACACTAAGATTTTTTTCTGTTTTTCTTAGAATTATTTTATTTTTATTTATCATAATTATTATTTTTAATTTGCTGCCGGGCACGCGTGCTTGACAGAGAGTGAGTGAGTGAGTGAGAAAGCAAGCTGCCAGGTCCAGACCTTGAATAACAGTCGTACATGTGGGAGTCCAGCACCTTAACCACCATGCCACCTGCTGGCCCCTATTAAGAGGTTTTTAGAGCAGAAGAAAAATGATCGAAGGTAGAATATAAACGAAAAGCAAATAATTTTACTATAGGGTATGTGTGCTCACCTAAGAGAGAAAAAAAAGAGGGAAAGAATAGGTGGACAGGGAATGAGAAATTACCTCACCCCCAAGGATAGCCATACCAAAATCCCTTCTCCTCCCTTCTCCTCTTGGGATTCTGGCCACACACACACACTCACGCACGCACGCGCGTTTTTTCAAGCCGCCGGGTTCAGGATTCAAACTGTGCTGTCAGCCATGTGGAATTCAACTGCCTCAATCACCATTCACTGATTGGCCCCAAAATAAGTAACTTTAATAAGTAAAATACAAAAAATACTCATTCAAAACAAAAACATGGTTTGAACACACTAAATGGATTAGTATTAGCATGTTTAAATTATACTACTCTGTTAAAGAAAAATATGTAAAATAATTTAAATTTAAAGATTTAAAATCTTTATTTAGAGATACATACTCAATCATCTATAGATGTAATAGTATAATGCCAGAGAACTGCATTAAACAAGACTGGTAAAATGCTAAGAAGTGTTGACACTGTATTATAATTTATTACACTTCATGGTTTCTAATATTTTCTAAATTTTTAGACTAAGTTTGAAATTTTCCACAATAAACAGTTAAAGAAATATATTAATACAACAAAAATAGCAGTTAAGTGTATATTTCTATAATAATAACTTCTTTGAAAACTGGAAATTTTTATTACATAGTAAAAAATTAAATACAAATGGCATACAAGCAGTAGTGTTCTAAGGTATGTATATTTTCAGAAAAAGAGTAACAAAGATAATTATTAGACATTAATAGGTCAAGGAAGTTATCCTGTAATCTGTAGGATAATCACTAAGAATAGTCGAGGACAAAATTACTTCTAAACTAACAGAGGAAAATAGAATTTTTAAAAACAAGATAAAAGTAGACAAGAAAGAAGAGAAAAAAATGTAAAAAAAATAAGAAAATTAATACTAAAAAGGCAGGGGTTGGCAGATTACAGCATCATCGGCCAAAATTAGTCCATGATTTGCTTTTGTGTATGAAAGTTGTACTGGAACACAGCTGTATTCATTTTATATTGGCTATGGCTGGTTCTACACTCAAACAGCAAAGTTAAATAGTTCCAACAGAGACCAAATGGATCAGAAAGTCTAAAATATTCACTTTCTCAACCTTTACAGAGAAAGTATGATAGCCCCTAAGATTTGAACCCAAGTATGTCAACAATATACTGAATGTACATGGACTAAATGCTCCAAATTAAAAGACAGATCGTCAAAAATGACTTTAAAAATTAAAAAAAATTAAAAATTATATATATACACACTCTCTCTCTCTCTCTCACCATAAGAACACAATTAGACTTCAAGGCAGAAGTAGACTTCAAGGCAAAAAGACAAGAGTTGGAGATTTAAAAGGACACTTTACAAAAACAAAAGGTCAACTCACAGGAAGATGTAACAATTCTAAACCTGTATTCACCTAATAATACAATCTTGAATACATAAAGCAAAACCGACAGAACAACATGAATAGACAAAAATCACAATCAAAATGAGAGTTTTCAATACAGCTGAGTACTGATAAGATGAGCAGAATAAAAAACCAATAACCAGGAAGGAACTATTAGAGTTGAACAACAGAATTAACAGACTTTCCCTAATGAACACATATAGAACCCTGTATCTAACAAATGCAAAACCCTGTCTTTTCAGACACTTATAAAGTATTTATCAAAACTGATGCTCTTCTAGGCTATAAGTTACATGTCAACAAATTTCAAAACAATGAAATTATATAGTATGTTATGTAGCCATAATGGAATTAAGTTCAAAATCAATAGCAAAAACACACTTTTTAAAATGAGCACATATTTGGAATTTGAGAAATATACTTCTAAATAACTCAAGAGGGCAAGGAAACAAAATTAAATTTAAAATACATCCAAACTAAATATAATAAAAATCCTATTTCTCAAAACTGGTTGAATACAGAAAAAGTGATGCTTGAGAGAATCCTTAAGTGAATATATCAGCAAAGAAAAGAAGATCATAAAGTTAAGGATATGATCCCAAGTGCAGGAGACAGAGAGAAAAAAAGTTTTAAAACCAGAGACAGAGAAAGGGAGAGGAATAAAATATCTCCTTGTGGGGTCTGGTCATGCTATAACCCTTCTCCTCCATTTCTCTATCCTGTTGGGATTTGGGGCAAGCATGCATAAGTATCCAGTGTGCTTCAATAACCACCGAGGTTGAAACTTGAACTGAATGATTTACCATGTGGGATCTGATTTCCTTAACCATCAGCTCCAGAGTAAAGTTAATATTTAAAGGCAGTAACCCTGTATTATCAAGGTAATGATTTAATTTTCTTGAGAGACTTTTTTTTTGGGGGGGGGGGGGAGGTTTTTGCTATAGGGCGCATGCGCTCGCCAGACAGAGAGACAGAAAGCAAGAAATCACCCCCCCAGGGGGGATGGCCACACCGCAATCCCTTCTTCTCCATTCTCCTCTTGGGATCTTGGGCACGCATGCACACGCGCCTGGTGTGAGTTTAAGCCACCGGGTCCGGGACTCGAACCGCGGTTGACTACGTGGGAGTCCAGCAACATAGCCATTACGCTAACTGCTGGTCCCAAGAGATTTTTTGCTATAAGGCACCTGTGATGGCCGAAGAGACAGAAAGTGAGAAATCATCCCCTGGAGGGATGGACATGCAGCAGTCCCTTCTCCACCATTCTCCTGGGATCCTGGGCATGCACACACACATGCCCAGTGTGAGTTTCAAGGCACCAGGTCTGGGACTCGAACTGCAGTTGGCCATGTGGGACCCCAGTGACATAACTACTATGCCATCTGCTAGTTCCAAAGTAATGATTTTAAATATGTTCATATAAAAAATTATATTGCTAGTGGGACTAGCAATAATATAGTTTTAAAAAGTAATCTAGTAGTTTTGAGTTCTGCTTAATTTTGAGTCATAATCAAATTACACTGATTTTCACTAAGTTTTATATTGACTATTATATTCTAAATGTCTAAAAGAAAATTACATTTTATAAATCTGTAAGATTTAAAAATACACACTTAATGACCAGCAGATGGCATAATGGTAATTTTGCTGGACTCCCACATGGCCTACAGCACCAGTTCCAAACCTGGCGACTTGAAACTCACTCCGGGTATACATGTGTGCATGCCCAAAATCCCAAGAGGAGAATGAAGGAGAAGGGACTGTGCCTGGGGGTGATTTCTCACTTTCTGTCTCTCCAGCCAGTGAACACTCCCTATAGCATAAAAAAAATATATAAATAAATAAATAAATAAATAAATAAACTAAAAAAAAAAACTTAAAAAAAAAAAAAATACATACTTAGAGGCCAGTCCCATAGCCAAGGGAGCCAAATTCCACACAGCCAACTACAATTTGAATCCTAGTCTTGGCAGCTTAAAAAACACACTGGGGGGACCAGCAGTTAGCGTAATGGCTATGTTGCTGGACTCCCATGTAGTCGACCGCGGTTCGCGTCCCAGACCTGGTGGCTTAAAACTCACGCTAGGGGCCAGCAAGTGGTATGGTGGTTAAAGGCGCTGGATTCCCGCATGGCTGACCACGGTTCAAGTCTCGGACCTGCTGGCTGGCTTTCTCACTTACCCTCTCTCTCTCTCTCTGACTCTCTGATCAAACAAAAATAATAATGATAATAATAATAAATAAAGTTAAATAAAATAATTAAAAAAAAAAATTCACGCTGGGTGCTAGGCGCACGTGCGTACCCAAGATCCCGAGAGGAGACTGGAGGAGAAGGGATTGCGCCATGGCCATCCCCCCGGGGGGGTGATTTCTCGCTTTCTGTCTCTCTCTGCCTGTCTGGAGAGCGCAAGCACCCTATAACAAAAACCTCTCCAAAAAAAAACACACACTAGGACATGTGCATACATGTTCAAAATCCCAACAGGATGGAAAAAAGGGATTGTGCATAACCGTGCACTGGGGGTTGCTTTCTCCCCTGCTCCATTACTCTCTGGCAAATGCACACGATTGCTTGCAATTAAAATACAAATAAAAATCTCAAAAATATTTACATACACATAAATATACACACACATATACATACACACATACAGGACTCTTTAAAATAAAAGTTATCATAATAATGCGTAAACTATGAGTTCAAAACCTTACTTAGGCTTCTGAAATCATTTTGGCTTGTTTCTTTAAAAAAAAAGGGTAACATTTTATCTTACAAAACTCCTCCACTTTTAAAGCTGTATCATCGTATTATCACATCCAGTGAAAAATAATAGACAATATTTCAAAGCAGCAATTTGCATACAATGGGCTTAACAATGGCACTTTGAGCCACCAAATAGCTCTCAGATAAGTAGATGAAAATTATCACCCCTTTAAAATATAATTAATCACTACTGTAAAATATAATTATTCCTCAGTCTCTTCAGGGAACTGGTTCCAGAACCTTCTGAGACACCAAATCCACAGATGCACAAGCCCCTTATGTGAAATGACAGTACTTGCAGATAACCTATGCTCGTCTTTCCATATACTTTATTTTTTATTTTATTTCATTTTTTAGAAATGTTTGCCTTAGGGCACATGCACTGGGTGGGGAGAGACAGACAGTGAGAGAGAAATTGAGAAATCACCGTACCCTCTCAAGTGGATGGCCATGCCGGAATCCCTTTTCCATTCTCCTCCCCAGATCTCAGGGACACTCGCACATGCACCTGGTATGAGTTTCAAGCCATCAGGTCTAGGATGAACCACAGTTGGCCACGTGGGAGCCCAGTGACGTAACTACTATGCTATCTGCTGGTCCCTACTTTTAATTTTTTTTAAGAGAAATTTTTGCCAACATGTGCGATTACCAAAGAGACAGAAAACAAACAATCATCCCCCCACCTAGAGAGGATGGCCATGCCACAATTCCTCCTCCTCCACTCTCCCCTCAGGATTTTGGGCACATATGCATACACACCCGGTATCCTCAAGCTGTTGGGTGCAGGACTCGAACCATGGTCGACCATGTGGGAAACCCTAGCTCCAACCACCATGCTACCTGCTGGTCCCCCCATATACTTTAAATTACCTATTAACATAATTATTATTATTTATTAATGTAATACTCTGTAGAAAGCTGTCATAGTGTATTGTCTAGATAAACAATGACAAGGAAAACATTTATACAGTACATATTCAGTACAGACACAAACACCGTAGGCTTAACTTCATAGTAAATGTCAGCCAAAAGATAACATTTTCAATCCATGCAGTTGGTTGAATCAATGGATGAGAATCTGCAAATGCACCTCAAAGGACTGACTGTAGCATATTTTTTTATAGTAAATTTTCAGAAAGTGTGCATTAACTACTTTATTCTAAATTGAACTAAAATCTTCTCAGTTATTTATATTCTAACATTTAAATTGATAATAAATAGCTAAATTATTTATAAACATACATACCTTTCTCTTACAAAATCTGCTAGTTCTTTTGTTGATATCTGTCCATGTTTCATATTATGGTACAGGACATCAAAACCACTATTTTTTTCCCCCTAAAATTTAAAAAGATTTTTAGTTTAATAAAAAAACAGATAAAAATTACTTGATAGTGCACTAGTAAGTAATTTTTATGCTCAGGTGAGCTTTTTTTCTTAATTTAACCATTGCTGTTCAATGTGTGATTTTAAACTACATCAAAGCAATACTGTAGGCTTTGGTAAGTTTGCAATTTACTATATACACATACATACTCTGTAATCACCCACAAAGGTACAGTTAATGAAATCAAGTCTGAAATGTTAAGGATTAATATGCAGCATTATTTAGAAAATATAAACATGCAACTTTTAAAACACATTTCCAAATCACATTTCAATTCCTTTTACATGCATTATGGGATTCCTGATTTAACTTATATAAAGGACTTCTATTTAATGTAGAGTTTGTGCTTTAGAAATAAATGTTGGCATCTGAGTTAAGTCCATATACTACTAGTTATGACTAATGAATGCTACAGTAATGCTATAATCACTATTTTAAGTATTCTGTAAATCTGAAAAGTGAGAAAAGGAATAATTAAAAAAAAAAATTGCCAGAAAGCATCTGCAATCACCACAGAGAGACGTGAGAAAGAGGAAAAGTGGGAAAGCATTCCCTCCCCTTGGGGAATGGTCACATCACAATCTCTCCTCTATTTCTCCTTCCTTTCAGGATTTTTGGGCATGCACACACATACTCAGTATTTTTCAAATCATCAAGTCTAGTACTTAAATCATGCCATCAGCCATGTGGGACCCAGCCACCTTAACCACCACACCATGGTTTGATCCAGAAAAGGAGTAAAATTTTAACAAAGGTAACAAGGTATTTGCCGGTCATCAACTAATGGGAAATTAACAGAATGAGATCACTAAACAATCCTATGAATCTTTTATTGCTGTTTAATTGTATAAATCTTAAATTAGTAAAACATAAGAAAACATTGGAAATATCAATTTAAGGGGTCTGCAGGTAATGTGGTGGTTAAGGCACTGGACTTCCACATGGTTGACCACAGTTCTAGTCCCAGATCTGGCAGCTTGCTTTCTCACTCTCCCACTGTGTCTTTCTCTCTGGTCAAATTGAAGAATAATAATAAAGTAATTAAATTAAATAAATAGTTATTTGTTAAAAAAGAAGCATCGGGGCCAGCAGGTGGTGTGGTGGATAAGGGTGCTGGATTCCCACATGGCCAACCATGGTTCAAGTACTGGGCCTGGGGGCTTGCTTTCTCACTTTCCCTTTCTCTCTCTCTCTCTCTCTCTCTCTCTCTCGTCAAATAAAGAAAAAAATAACAATAACGAATGGAAATAAATAAATAAATAAATATTTAAAAAAAAAAAGAAGCATCAATTTAATAGGTGAAATAAAACATGATTAATAAACTAAACTTAAAATTATCTTTATAATGGACAGTTTTTATTTTTCTTCAGTAAAAATAAAACAAAGAACTGAATATATTTGTTGGAAATAAAAGCAGTATCATAAACAGGTATTACACAATCTGAAACTTAATTTTTCCACAGTTTACCAAAAACAGGAAATGCATTATAAGAACTTCAATTATGTTGAAGAGATCCCTTATAAGTTCATCAGCTAATACAGCAAGTAATTAGTCTGCCATACACACAATATATTAAAATGTCATATTTGTAATAATATATCCTTAGCCTTTTAATACTCATTTCAATTTATCAAGAATATAACATAAAAGTACAGTCTTTTATTAATTTAAACATTTGCGCTTGCCTTCTTTAATTTTTCATGTATAAGATGAAGAAAAAGTTATCTAACTTTAGCTTTTACTTACACTAGTTTTTTCAGGCAAATTTATTCCAGTCAAAAGAAAAATATTCTTTAATATAATGATTATCACTAGTCTATAGCAAGCAAAACTAACATTACTATGCAGATTAGTAAATAAAGTTACAAACAAAATGTAAAAGGTCTGAATCTGCTAAGGGATTCCATTAGTTGAAAAAAGTATAGAAACTACACATATGTGATTAGAGTATCCACCAACTCCTATAACAATCTTGAGCCTGGAAATAAGCAAACAAAATCTAAAAAACCTGAAATGTAAAATAATAAAATTCAAGTCTGAAGCTCTCACTCCCCAAAGTTTGCACCTGACACCTACTAGTTCTCATCTGCACATAGTTCTAATAAATAAGAGTATCTATATTCCCAAAGTGCGTTATAAATATCTAAAGGGAAAGGGAGAAAGCAAACTGCCAGGTCTGGGACTCAAACTACAATCAGCCATGTGGGAATCCAGCGCCCTTAATCACCATGCCACCTGCTGGCCCCTATATACCTTTTAAGAGATTGTTGCTACAGGGTACATGCCAGAGAGAGGCAGAGACAGACAGAGACTGAGAGGGAAAGTGAGAAATCACCCACGGGGGGGGGGAACCCAGCCATGCCACAATTTCTTCTCCTCCATTCTCCTCTTGGGATTTTGGGCATGCATGCACATGCACCCAGCCTGAGTTTTAAGTTGCTAGGTTCAGGATTCAAACTGTGGTCGGCCACATAAAGTCCAGAGCCCTAACCACTAGGACACCTGCTGGCCTGGCTTATCTTTTTAATTTGTTAATTAAAATTCTTACTGAGAAATTGTGACTATTAACTGACAAAAACTACTAACACCATTGCTGATCCAAGGAAGACAATTTGATGGTATTTTTTATTCGTATATCTCAAAGCGTTTTATAAAGACATAGCACTTTCATTTTCTCTCCACTGACTGTTCCCAGTGACAACATTATTATTCAAAAAAAAAAAAAAACAAGTGTTCAAAATCTTTCTAATTACTCTATCCTTAAAATATTTAAGTCCAGAATCATACAGGCCTTTTTTGAAAGAACAGAAATTACTCAGTACCTATCATTTCCACATACTGCTCTAATTAAGATGACTGTGGCTAACAGTATGATGTGTGTCAGTTCAAATTTCTTTTTTGTAAAAATATAGTGACAAGTTGCTTTTTAATAGGAAAATGAGATATTATCTTATTGTGTGCACCAAAATTATCAGTTAAATAGTTTAGCTAAAAAGATAGTTAAGCTATAATATCTTATTTATAATAATATCACCAAGTCATGGAGAATGTTTAGATTTTTTCCTAATTCAAGAGCCCATAACTGAAGTATCCTTAATATTCTAAATTAAAATATTTAAGAAAGGCATTAAACTTATTCCTGAAACCCAAAGGCATGTTTTTTCTGGTTAACACAACTTCATAATTAAAAATATATGGAAACCAGGAGTCTTCAAAAAGTTTGTGGAAAATGTGAATTATGAAAAAACTGTGAGTGTTTTTTTTTTTCCCCTAAAGAATTTCTTATTGGGTAACCAGAAGATGGCATAATGGTTACATTGCTGGACCATCACTTCGTCAACTACAATTAGAGTCCTGGACCCAGTGGCTTAAAAGTCACACCAGGTGTGCCTGCATGCATGCCCAAAATCCCAAAAGCAAAATGGAGAAGGGATTGTGGTGTGGCCAACCCCCTGAGGAGTGATTGCTTTCTGCCTCTCTGTCTCTGTCCTTTGGGCAAATGTACATGCCCTATAGTAAAAATCTCTCTCAAAAAAAATAAAAATAAAAATAAAAAAACAAATTAAGAATTGCTTATTGGGACCAACAGATGGCATAATGGTTACATTCCTGGACTCCCACGTAGTCAACCATGGTTCGAGTCCCAGACTCAGAGACTTAAAACTTATGCCAAGGATGTGTGCTTGTGTGCCCAAGATCCTGAGAGGAGAATGGATTGTAGCATGGCCATCCCCTCAGGGGATGATTTCTTACTTTCTGTTTCTCTGTCTCTCCAGTAAACACACATGACCTATAGCAAAAATCTTTCTAAAAAATTAAATAAATAAAAGAATGGAATAATAATAATAATCTGGAAAAAAATGAAACTATTGGATAATGATGGGGATTTTTTTTTATTTTATTTATTCATTCATTTATTTTAACTTGACCAGAGAGAGACAGAGAGAGCGAGAGAAAGGGAGAAAGGAAGCTGCCAGGTCCAGGACTCGAATGTGGTCGGCCATATGGGAGTATCCAGCACCTTAACCACCACACCACCTGCTGGTCCCAATGATGGGGATTTTAATGTCTTTGTATTGACTGATATGCATGGTATTCCTTCTGGGAAAAGAAATATAATACACTGTAAAGTTATATGTGATTCAATGTAATATAAACAAGATTATGATAATAATAAATAAATTTTTTAACATTTTGGAAAAATTAAAAGAATTATTGATTTATTTAATTTGTTGTTATTAGTTTTTCTTTACCCAGAGAAAGAGAGAAAGGAAAAGAAAGCAAGCAAACCGCCAGGTCTGGGACTCAAACAAAGGTCTGCCATGTAGGAGTCTAACACCCCAACCAACAAGTCACCTGCCAGTCCTACTATATGTAGATTTTAAGATTTAGATATATATAAAACACATACTTTAATTCCATTTTTCCATAAACTTTTCACATCTCTTCATATAATACTGGGTGACCAAAAAAAGTCACAACATGTTTTTCTGTTTGTCTATGCAAAAATGAATCATGACTTTCCTGACGACCCTATACAGTCTAACATATTTCCACCTAAAAAAAAAAAAATGATTTGAAACTTCAACAAACTTAATGGCAAAAGTAAACATTATAAATAAAACATCTAGATATTTTTCACTTCTGACAAGTCCAAGGGTTGGAAAATAAGCAGAAGATAGACTGAAGAGTATATAATCACATTACAAATTAGTAAGTTGGTCTTACCAAGTTTCCTTTTGAATTTTAAACAAGGTTTTGGAGGAGTAAGAGAAGCATCAGGAAGTACTGTCCTATAAACACCGTAACATGATGAACCTTCCTCTCAACGACAAACTGCACCAAAAATAACTATCATTTCCTACCCTATTTACATTTTTTTCAACTATAGTTCTGACATTTATTAGATAACCTTGGTCAAGTCACTGCAAAATATAACACTAATATATGTTGAACACAGTCTCATTTTATCCTACCTTCTCTGCAAAACATTATAAAAACAAATAACTAGTTCTAAAGATATTTTTTTGCTTTGAAGAACAGCCCCTCTCCAGTAAGAACCTATAGAAACACTTTTGACAGAAATTCAATGAAAATGCAATGACAGCTGTTCAATGCTATTTTTTACTTAAAAACTGCCAGGATGAAGAAAATAAACGTAAATAATTTCTCTATAAGTAAATAGAAAGTTAAATTACAATTTGCAGCCTCTTCTAGTCAACATACTATCTGTATATCAAAATTTTCAGTCATGATTACCAGAAGTATCAGGCAGAGCTACTGGCAAGATATTATTAAAGCAGAAAATAGTGATTAAAATTTGTAAAATGAGGACTGTTCATCAGAAAGAACTATTTGATCCAGGTACAAAAGTGACTCAAACACATATGTTGGTTGATCAACGAAAAAAACTCTTATTGCATTTTTAAAAATCATTTTTCTTAGGGCTGACAAGGTGGTGTGGTGGTTGAGGTGCTGGACTCACACATGGCCAACTATGGTTCAAGTCCTGGACCTGGCGGCTTGCTTTCTTACTTTCTCTCTCTCTCTCTCTCTCTCTCTCTCTCTTCTCTCTCTCTCTCTCTCTTTCTCTCTCTTGTCAAATCAAAATAATAATTAAATTAAATAAATAATTCTTTAAAAAATATTTTTTCTCACTCTTCAGATAATTCTTCTCTAATCTTTTAAATTATATAACAAACCTCATCCAGTAAATCTTTACAGCCACCTAAACAGACATCATAGGGGTTCAATAAGAACATCAGAAGTAGGCCAGCCAGTGGCATGGTCGTTAAGGAGCCTGGATTCCATATATGGCTGAGAGCCAGTGAGTTCTGGACTCAGCAGCTTGAAAATCATGGTGGGCCATATGTATACATGCCCCAAATCTCAAAAGGACGGAGAAATGAAAAAGAAGGGATTGCGGTCTGACCACATGCTATATAGGGGTCTCTCTCTCTCTCTCTCTCTCTCTCTCTCCTTCTCCCATCCTCAGGTGAGGGCACATACTTTCACACCCCCTCCCTCAAAAAAAAAAAAAAAAGGTGTAAGTAAATAGTAGTGAAATAATTTTGTATTAATTTTTTTTATCTTTTAAATCTCCTGGGCTCAGCTTCTGTGGCAGAGCTGGTAGCATATCAAACTGCAAAACTAAAAGCTCTATTGTGACCAGTTTGAGTCCCTTACAAAGTCAGCCTGAAAACATGCCAGGCACACACACATGTACCCAGAATCCTAGCAGGTTGGAGGACTAGAGGAAGGTGATCATGGCTTGACCATGCCTTAGGGAAGGTCCTTTTCTCTTTCTTTCTCTCTCTCTCATATACACTTTAACATGAATTAAATTCTTTTCTATAATACTGCATAAGTGAAAAAAAAAAAAAAAAAACTTAGCAATTGAAGCTACTCCAACTCTTTTTTTAAAATGCCACAGAGCACGTCTGCTTGCCAGAGAGAGTAAGAAAAGCACCCTCGTCCCAACAGGGCATGGTCAAGCTACAATCCTTTCTCCATCCTTTTGGGTTTAGGACAGGAACACACATGTATCCAGCATGTTTTTCAAGCCACCAGGGCCAGGATGGGAACCTCATTTGACCATGTAGGATCCAGCTTTCCTTAACCACTAATCTATGAGGTCAGCTGATTCAACTCTTTAATCTATGTTTGCAAAGAGACAGAAGAGTACTTTCTTAAACTGGGAGCTTGTTCAGATAAGTATTTAAATCACAAGTCCTCATGATTCAAAAGTGAAGGAGGAAAACCTGAGAAAAAAAATTAAGTATCCAAAAGGAGAGTGGTTAAAAAATATTACGGCCTATCTATTCTATGGTAACCTAGCAGTCACAGAAAATATTTCAAAAAATAGTTACTCTCATGAGAAAAATACATGAACATAATATTTTCTGAAAATATCAAGATTCTGAACTGTATAGTAGAACCCATCTTGCATTTTGTATTTGTAAAGGAAATTATAAAGGTAGGGAGATAGGATATAGGTAATGTTTATTCTGTATACTCGGTTTTACTTATCACATAATAATAATAACTAATAAGGAAAAAAGTTTTCATTCGAAACTACTGTTTCAAGCAACTGAAAAGTCATACTCCATGGTTTTAAGGCTCCATCATCACCATCACTCAGCTTTATTTATATCTTCCTGTCTTTTCCCTAAACTCAAGCATACGTGCTTGTCATATCTTCCATGACTTTCATTTCTACAATTCCATTAGGGAGCCCAACTTCATCACATAGTTCACTAATCGTTTCTCAATTTCACCTTCTCTGACCATGGCCATACCAGCAACATTCTCTAGCCCTTTTACCAACAAATGTATTTTAGGTCTCAGTTGTTGTTGTGTTGTTTTGCTTATCCCCGCATCTGACCAATTTAAGCTTATATATGTGGACCAAACTGCTACTAAAATTCACCCAAGTGTAATATTCCTTAATTTTTCCACAATAAGAAAACTGAAAGCCTGTCCCTTATAAGCCTTCATAGCACTGTACCTCCATTTGGATTTCTTAAGATGCTTCCATTAACCATCCTAGAATTATTACATCAGGATGGATAATCTGAAGAGATGGCCTCATGACTGAAAACTACTTCCAAGGGTTTGTCTTAATTAAATGTGCAGGAGGATTCAAGATATAACTGTTCTGTCCTCTGACTAATTATTCAAATAGTTCTGAAAGGATTAGCACATCACATTTTTATCCTTTTCAATGTCAATGTTCCAAAATCCTCTCCTGGAATCAAACCTAATCAGACTAAATCAGTATCAGTTTTTCATTTGCAAATTTTTCTTATGATTAAAGCAAAAACAAAACACTCCACCCCAACAGTTCTAAGCACCTCACAATAAAATGCAGTGCAATCAAAAATATAGAATACTGTGCTTTTGTAATGTCTAACTGCCAAATCTTTCTGATTTGGATAAACCTATAATATGCGTTTTCCTACCTTGCTGCAATGAAAAGAATTTGGGCATGGCTAACTAGCTAACAGTTACACAATACTACACTTTAACTTAGCATATTTTATTTGCTCCTATACGATATACATAGCTTCTGTAAAGCTACACAAGAAATCGGTAGCTTAGCTAAGGTGAAAAACTCTGCTAAGATCTAAGACACTGCTACTCTGAGGCAGAAGCCTGGGTTTAATTTGCAGACCAATGTAGACAGGCCATTTACATTGGTACACACCTTTGGCCCTGGCAATATTGAAGGCTGGGGAGATCCTGGCATGGCAAGACCCAGTCAAAAAACAATCAATCTCTCTCTCTCTCTCTCTTTCTCTCTCTCTCTCTCTCTCTCTCTCTCTTTCTCTCTCTCTCTCTCTCTCTCTCTCTCTCATTAAAGAAGTAAATAAATAAAAATGAAACTGGTAACAGTGATTGCCTTTAGGGAGATCTTGATGGATAGAGGGAAAAGCCAGAGATTTTATACTACATTCCTTGTATATCTTTTGAATGTTAAAAATGTAAAACAATGAAAATCTGTTCACTAATGTAAACAGTAAATACACATACACACACATACACCCACTCAGTTTTAGTATATCATCTAATGGAATCATATACTAAGCAGCAATCCAAAACTACAATATTTGGAAATGTTAAGTAATTAAAAGATAGTCTATATATGTACTGGCTTTCTATGGGCACCTCGACTAAATTTTGAAGATACAAATTTTTAAATTTTCATATGGATAAAAAATTCCAAAAAATGTATATGTGTGTTAGACTTTCATCGAGGAAAGATTAATTTTAGATTAGATAATCAAGCAAAAATATAATGCTTCACATTCTGAAATCCTATTAATAGCAATTCATGTTTTTTAAAAAACATTTAATCCTCCTAGTTTATCCATGTAAAGATAAATTAATTTTGGATATATACCAAATGTTCAAATTTAATTTAAAATTAGACAGTATCAGTGAAATCAACAAACAAGAGAAATGACACTTCTGGATAGGTTAAACAGAGAGAGAAATAACAAAAAAACTTCAGGATAAAAATATCTAAGATAGGACCAGCAATTGGCGAAATGGCTATGTCACTGGACTCCCATGTAATCGACCACAGTTCGAGTCCCGGACCCGGTGGCTTAAACTCATTCCGGGCATGTGTGTGTGCGTGCATGGCCAGGATCCCAAGAGGAGAGTGAAGGAGAGGGGATTGCAGCATGGCCATCCCCCTGGGGGGGGGGGGGGTGATTTCTCGCACTCTCTCTCTCTGGAAAGCGCATGCGCCCTATAGCAAAAACCTCTCCAAAAAAAAAAATCTAAGATAATTATTGTTCATTAATTTTTTATATAATAATCTATGAAAAATGTCATCTCACTAAAAACATCAGTTCATTACAATGTGATACTTACTAAAGAATTCTTAATGTCTTTGTATAAATGCTTCAGGTCTTATACAGATTGAGACTGTTATATAACATGAGATTCTAAAGATATTTAACTCAGAGATCTAGTGATTTCAGAGATAAGACCAATAAAGATGTTCTGCTGAGAACCTATCCTGGCAAAAAAAACGGCAGGCCAGAAGAAGACTGAGTCTGCCACAAGAGCTGAGATCTAGTGATTTCAGACATTAAGAGCAATGAAGATGTTCTGCTGAGAATCTACCCTGGTAGAGCCCGTCTCCTTCTCTCTGTCTCTTTCTACCTTTCTGACTGTCTTTTCGTTTTTTTTTAAATTTTTCTCTTTTTAAATTTTTTTTTGGGGGAGAGGTTTTTGCTACAGGGCGCGTGCGCTCACTGGACAGACAGAGAGAGACAGAGAGACAGAAAGTGAGAAATCACTCCCCGGGGGGATGGCCACACTGCAATCCCTTCTCCTCCATTTTCCTCTCAGGATCTTGGGCACGCACGCACACACGCCCGGCGTGAGCTTAAGCCACCGGTCCAGGACGCGAACCGCGATCGACTACATGGGAGTCCAGCTACATAGCCATTACGCTAACTGCTGGTCCTGTCTTTTTTAAATTTTTTGAAGTTTTTTTCCTAGGCTCTGAAATCTTCCTTTATCTTGGTAATAATCCCCTCCCCTTTCCTCCTCCCATCTAGGCAGAAAAAGGTAGGCCAGAAGAAGACTGAGTCCGCCATGAGAGCTGAGATCTGGTGATTTTGTGTGGCATGAATTGCGCTACGCGGTTTTCATTTTTTGCTTTTTATAATTAACAAATAATTGTTTTTGTTTACTTTATCCATTTTTCTCTTTTTTCTCTTTCTCTCTGTTTTCTTATCCTTTTTCTTTTACCTCATCACTTTGCTGCTCAGCTTCCACCTACTGAGTGTCTAGACAAGTCTAAATGAAAAGTTGCCAAATCTGAATGCTATTTGGGTCCTCATGTTCCTCAACTCTCACTGAATCTGTGTCACAAAGGGAGCAAAATGCAACGCCAAAGAGTTTGCAGATCACATCCTCCTGTGCTCGTCTGATCACTCAGATTGATCTTCTAGAATTTAGGAAGAAATAGATAACCCATCAGATGACTAGAAATCACCACAGGGTGACAAGAAATATGCCAGGAAAATACCTCACCACCTAGGGAAAAGAATAATTCCTCTTCCTCCACAGACAGTACAATAAAAATCATGGAAATGTTTGATAAGGAATTTAGAGTATACATAATGACTAAACTAACAGAGATGGAAGAGAAGAGGGACAATGAACACCAGAAGAAAAAAGCTGATGAGTCCCAGGAGGTGAGGAATTTCTTGGGAGAGCTGAAAGAGGAAATATACACCATAAAAGAGAGTCAAATGGAACTGTTAGAGAAGAAGGCTATAATACAGGAAGTCAAAACCTCCTTTGAAAGTATTAAAAGCAGACTAGATCATACAGAAAATCAAATCTCAGATGTAGAAGACAGGATCACTGGACTAGTAAAATCCACCACAAAAACTGAGAAAATAGCAAAAAAGAAATGAGAATAATATACGAAAGATACTAGACACCATTAAATAACCAAACATGCAGATAATCGGTATCCCAGAAGGTGAAGAGACTAATAAGGGCATTGACAACCTATGACATGAAATCCTGGAAGAAAACTTCCCAAAGCTAGATCAAAGATCCAAACCCAAGAAATACAAAGGAACCCAAATAAGATCAACCCAAGAAGATCTTCTCCAAGACACATTATAGCCATATTGACCAAAACCACAGACAAAGACAAGATACTTAGACTGGCAAGAGAAAAATGTCATGTTGCCTACAAAGGATATCCCATCAGGCTAAAAGCAGCCCTCTCATCAGAAACAATGCAAGCAAGGAAACAATGGGAAAATATATTCAAAGTGTTGAGTGAAAACCAATTTCAACCAAGAATACTATACCCAGCAAGATTATCCTTCATATGGGAAGAGAAGACAAGAACATTCTCACATAAACAAAACCTGAAAGAATTTACAACACCAGACCAGCTCTCCAAAAAGTTCTGAAGGAAGTGCTATCCCAGGAAAACTAAAGTCAGACACACAGAAATAAGATTTCTAAAACAGCTAAGAAAATGGCCAGCTTAATGGTAGAACAAGCACAGAGTTGAATGTTATCTTCCGAATTTAAACAAAGAGATCGGACTGCAGCAGATGATAAAGTACATAAGCTTGAACTGGTGAAATAGAATTTTATGACTTTTGACTAAAACATTACTGACCTTCTATGCTTTGTTTTCCAGTGTTAAGAAGTTTTGACTTTTCTTAAGTTGTGGACAGGTCTATGTACCTACTATTCAAACAGAATCCTAACCTGTTTCCTGGCTTTAAGTATTAGGCAAAGTTCTCTTAACATTTTTTTTATTTTGATTTATTAAAGCTAAAACTGCCTTTCTTGAAATTAAAAAGTGTATTTTAGGGACCAGCAGTTAGCGTAATGGCTATGTAGCTGGACTCCCATGTAGTTGATAGCAATTCAAGTCCCGGACCCGGCGGTTTAAACTCACGCCGGGCCCATGTGCGTGCGTGCCCAGGATCCCAAGGGGAGAATGGAGGAGAAGGGATTGCGGCATGGCCATCCCCCCGGGGGGTGATTTCTCGCTTTCTGTCTCTCTGTCTCTGTCTGTCTGATGAGCGTGCGCGCCCTATAGCGAAAAACCTCTCCAAAAAAAAGTGTATTTTAAAAAATACCTGTTTGGTAACCATAGTAAGCTAGATAGCCTCGTCTATGTGCTATTTTATAATATTTTCATTCTATCCACAGATTGTCATACCTAAAGTCAACTTTTGTTCACAGATATGTATATATCAGCTGAACTTACTATTGAAAATATTTAGATTAACTAAGATATTTTGTGAATCAATACAATGTGGGAAAGTATAAAGGAATGGAAAGGAACTGCAGAAACCAGAGAGAGGGTGGGAAGAGGATAGGAAATGGCAGAGGGTGAGAAATATACACACATATATATATACAAGAAACAAGAAATGGAAAATTATTTGTTGACAATAACATGTATGTTTAAGCCACTCTACAGTGTATTTTGACTGGAAAATCGCATTTTGTATGCTGTGGTGATGTCCAGTAAAAGTATGTAAAATAAAAATAAATAAATAAATAAATAGGGATAAAAAGATATTTAACTCAAATATTGTGCTTTCTTATATTTCCCTTTAAATAATTACTTATGAAATTCACTCACTAATTTTTTTTATTACTGAATGAAATATTCTGGGCTTAGTTTAAAATATAAAGCCATCTTAATTACTACAGCACAAGGCTGATACAGATGATTTCAAAAATATTATAAATTGGGACCAGCTGATGGCGTAATGGCTACTCCCATGGAGTCACTGTACTCCCATGTAGTTCAAGTCCCAGACCCGGTGGCTTAAACTCACACTGGGCACGTGTGCATGCATGCCCAAGATCCCGGGAGGAGAATGGAGAAGAAGGGATTGCGGCGTAGCCATCCCCCCTGTGTGTGTGGGGGGGGTGATTTCTTGCTTCCTGTCTCTTTGTCTTTCTCTGTCTTTCTGGCAAGCGCACGTGCCCTATAGCAAAAACCTCTCAAAAAAAAAAAAAAAAAAATTATAAACTAACACTCAACTCTTCCCCTGAAAGAGAAGCAGCATACAGATAATCCCTCATTTTAATACATCAATACCTTTTTAAAGTTTCACAATTTTTTGAAGAGCTAACAAATTCTTTTACATATTAAAGGCTCTAGTGTGGATTTCTGCTATTAAAATCATTTTGCTGACCAATTTTAATAAAAAAGAACATTTTCAGCTTGATTATCAATGGCTCTATACTTTGTGGCAAAAACTAACTTATCAGCAACAAAACACCTGTTGTGCAGAAGTATTAATTTTTTTTTCCTTCAAAGTATAGTATTAAGGGATTTTTAATTTACCATGCAGTTTTAGATAAGAAAAACTGTAAATAAAAAGGATGTGGTGCTTTCAAAGGAGTTTAAAGAGAATTTGAATAATTCAAACTTTCTCTACAAAATGCCACAACAAAACGATCTGTCTTTATTTATGTGGGGAGTGGGGGAACAATTAACAGACTGTCTGGTTAGAAACCTAAAATTCAAAGGTTTCCGTTACTTTGACAAGTTTCAAAAATGTTTAATTGATAAAATTTGTATATATTTATCATGTACAACATGAACTTTGACAGATTTTATTTGCTTTTGACAGTGCCATTTTAAACACTAGGGAGAAAGTGAAATTAATGTTGTAGGTTCTTTATTTTAATGAATTATTCTATAATCCTGAAATATGTAAAATTTTAAGTTGTTTTAAACAACTATCAAATTCTCAGAAGCTGGTTATTTAGTTAGTTCATACAATTTCCTAGCCATTTAGCTTCCCCTGAACTTTAAAGGCCTAATTTAGAGGTTTCAGCTCCAATTCAAGCTGAAAAATAGTCTATTTTACTATTTATTCTTTATAGTGGAAGTAAATGCAAACACTGAAACATAAATTAGACTTATGATATCACGACATACATATTTATGAAAATAGGTGTTAAATATCCAAGTTCATTTCCATTTCTCTATTAACAGTGACAAATACAAATAACAAAAAAAAAGTGAACCAAAAAAAATGTTCAGAGAGGAGGTAGTATACATAATAGTCAAAACATCAAATAAGGCTATGGCTCAAAATTCAATTAGGAGAAAATAAATTTAACTTTAAAATGCTAAAATACAATAAGCATGTTCAGAGATAAAAATATATGCAAAAACATTTATAAGAACATCAATTTTTAAACAATTTTCATATAAAATTTTACAAGTTACCACTGTAAAACCTAATGTCTAAAATTGACATGCTAATTCTCAAATTCATATGGAAGTACAAAGGACTTGGAATGGCCAAAATGATCTTGAAAAAGAAGAAGAAAGCCAGAGGACTTACACTTCCTGATTCCAAACTTGCCATACAAAAACTATGGTAATAAAACAGCATTTGGTCCAGGTGCAAAGGCACAGGCAGTGGGGTGCCTCATTCTAGGCACATGGGAGGCCTAGGTTCAGATCCTGGGTTGACCTGAAAATGCCAGGTGAACCCTTGCAGGCATGTAGGGTCTCCCCCTCGGAAAGCTCTGTCAAAAGGCAGGTATCTTTCTCTTTCAATGAATAAAAAAGTGAACTAAAACAAACCCCAAAAAAAAAAAAAAAAAAACACACAATATGGTACTGACTGATATAAAGACAGACAATAGGATTAAAAATCCTGAAATAAACCTATACATTTATGGCCAATGTTTGTCAAGGAATTCAATGGGAAAAGAGAAGCCTTTCCAAAAAAACGTTGCTGGGAAAAATAGTTATGAATTAAGTTATACCCCTTCTTTGCACCATACACAAAAATTAACTTCAAATGGATCATAGGCCTAAATAGAAGAGCTAACACTATAAAACCCTTATAAGAAAACACAGTAAATCTTGGGTTAAGCAAAAGTCTTCTTAGATATAACAACAAAAGTACAACTGACAGGAAAAAATTAGATAAACTGGACTTCATGAAGACTTCATCAAAATTAATAGCTTCTGTGTGCTTCAAAGGATGCTATCATCAACTAAATGAAAAGACAGTCCACAAAATGTGGGGAAAATTTGTAAGTCATATATCTAATAAAAATGTACAAACAGGATATAAAAAGAATTCTTAGAACTCGACAACAAAAAGACAACAAAATTTAAAAATGGGCAATAAATCTAAACAGACATTTCTCCATTAAAATGGGCAATAAGCACATGAAAAAATGCTCAACATCATTAGCCATAAAAGACATGCAAACCAAAACCACAATGAAATACTAATTCTCATCCAATCACTTTAATATCATGTTATAATTTAAGAAAACATATAACAAGTGTTAATGGAAAAATTGGAATCTTCTGACATTACTGGTGGAATTGTAAAATGTTACAGCCACTTTGGAAAACAGTTTTGACGTTTTCTCAAAATGTTAAGCACAGTGTTACCAAATGACCCAACAACAATCCCATTCCTCAAATGAATGAAAACATACATTCACGCAAAAACTTGTTAAAAAAAAAAAGTAAACAACTAAATGTCCATCACTGAATGGATAAATAAAACGTGGAATGGAATACTATCTGGCCACAAAGGGGTATTAAGTTCTGACACATGCTACATCATAGATGAACCTTGAAAACATTGTGCTAAATGACAGATACCAGTCACAATGCTCCCATTTATATGACATGACCACAACAGACAAATCTATAGAAGCAGAAAGTAAATTAGTTGCCTTGAACTGGGGAGGGGAAAATGGGAAGTGACTGCTAGTGGGTACAGGGGTTCTTTGCAGGTTGATACAATTATTCTAAAACTGATTGCGATGTTTGCACAACTCTATGAACATATGAAAAACCTGACATGGATGTAGTGTATGGAATGTGAATCGTACCTTTTATAAAGCTGTTTAAAAGTAACGCCATCATCTAATGTCAGTATATGTTGCTTAAAGGTAAACAAGGAACATTGAAGACAATTTCGAGCTGATTTGAAATCTAAGCAAGTCCATGCGTGAAACACTTAAGACTTTAAGTTACACTTCTTATTAAAGGAAAGATTACTTCTCTAAGTAGTTCTAAATCTTAACTAAAATGTAATTGCAGTACTTGGAACTGTTGGGACATAGAATTGAGATTCACCCAAGATACCTGGGTAAACATGTTACTTTCCTATACTGTGCACGGCTGAACCGGTACCACTCATTACAACAAACGATTAACTGCAGAGAAACACTCCACGGGGAGATTGGGAATATTTCTCAAATAAGAATGGAATACTAAGTTAAGAGAAGGGGTGTGGAAAGAATGAGGAAGGGGAAGGAGCAGAGAGCTAAACTAAAGGAAATATACTTACATTTAAACCCAAATAGTTCAGTTACATTAAATTCAACTTTTACACGCTTTGTGAACAGGCCCAGAGGCAAAGTCCTGGGCGCCGACCCAGGAGCTGGGCTGCGAGGCCGAGAGGAAGTGCTTATCCAGCCCGACCCTGAACAGGATTTCGTGTGGAAACGGTGGGGGGCAAAGGGCTCGGAACTCGGCCTGGGGCGCCGGCCAGGGGCGAGCCCCCACCGCCTGGCGCTCCCAGGCAGCGCGCAGCGGGAGGCGGCCGTGCCGCTGGCCAGTCCTTCGCGTCCGAGCTGCCGCGCACGTCCCGTGCCGAACGCGCCCGGCGCCGGGAGCTCCGGTGGGGCCGGGTCCCGGCTCCCGCCCCATCCGGCGCTTTGTCCCAGCCCGGCGACGGGCGGTCCGTCCTCCGGCGTCCCCACCGTGGCTCGGGAGTCGCGCTGACAGCCCCCGCCTCCGGGAAGGCTGCGAGCCCGGCAGTCCCGAACGGCCGGCGCCCCGTCTCTCGCCGGACTGGAGCCAGGCGGGACCCAGCAGGCGGCGGTCCGGGGACGCTCGCCCTGCCGGAGTGGCCGCAGCCGCCGCCGCCCGGAGCACACGCAGGCCGAGGTCCGAGGTCAGGCGCCGAAAACCTCGGACTCTGAAACCACACCATTTCTAACAACCTTCGCTTACCCAAAAATTCTCGACGAAATGCGCCATGACCATCGTGCCGCCGCCGCGCCGGGTTCCGTGTCCGCACCCGCCCGCCGCTGTGTAAACACGGACCCGGCCCCCACCGCGCCCCCGCCTTTCGCCGCCGCCGCCGCCTTCTTCCCAGAGACCGGCCCGCACCCTCCAGGGCGCATGCGCCACCTAGCGGCTGCCGCCGCGGGGCGAGCGCTTAGACGCCAAGGCCTCGGTGCGCGCATGCGCCTCGTGCCCGCTCCCGGGTTTTGGACGCCCTCTCTACCGCCTGGGCGCGGCTGGGTTGAGTATTCTCTGAGGAATGGTGGGAAACCAGGTCCCTGAGAAGTCACCGGGGAGACTCTCCGCACCGTTTGCGGTGCGATGGGCTCTGGCCCCGGAACGGGACAGAGAGGGGTCGGCCAGGGGCTGCCCACCCGCTTCCTCCGCACAAGACTCTCTTCCCCGGCCTTCGAGGATCTCGAGCGGACCATCGTCTGGGCTCCTCGGACGGGGGAAACTTGGCCGCTAGCCACTGGAGGAGACGCCGAGAAACCTTTGGTCAACAGGGCGACGTTCCTTAACCGAGAATTAAGAACCAAAACAAAACTTTCCGAGGCCGGAAAGGGAGGAAACGCCCAGCTTAGCCTGCGAGCCCTATCGCTGCGTGAGACGCGGGCAGAGCTGGTCGGAGCCCCTGACCTCCAGCACGCCCAGTGCCGGCCTCTGAGAGCAGCAGCAGGGGCTGCAGCAGGACTTACCCTTAAAGTCCGTGTTCTCTTAGCAACTTGGACATTTGGGAAAAAGAAACAAGTTGTAACACGCTTTGGCCTAATGAACTAAATCCGCTTCCCACGCCTTGCTTTCCAAAGATTAAAAAATAAATTAATTAAACTCTTGTAGAATTACCAAGTTCACTGTCACTAGGGTCAGCTAAGTCGAAAAGGGCAGTTCTTGAAGCCAAGCCCTACAATTTAGTGTAGATGTGTACATAACACATCACACCTCCTCAGAGCTTGATTTTATGAACACCATAAAGTGTGTCTCTTCATGGGAAATTATTTTCATGCTCAAAAGTGAAAGCCATACAGTGCCTTTCCCATGTATCAAACTGTAAAGTGTTTGTTGAATAGGGACTAACTGGATAACAGTACTATTTTATCTTTTTTTAATTATTATTTTCAAGAGGTTTTTGCCTTAGGACACGTGGAGAGAGACACAGTGAGAGGAAAAGTGAGAAATCACTCCCTAGAGGGGATGACCAGGGCAATCCCTTCTCCATTCTTCTTTAAAGATCTTCCAGGTGCGCCTGGTGTGATTTTCAAGTCAACAGTCTGGGACTCCAACTGCAGTCTGCCATGTGGGAGTCCAGCGAGGTAACCCCTAGGCCACCTGCTAGCCCCTTGTTTTATCTTTTTAAGAATATCTTGGGCCACCCAGTGGTGTGGTGGTTGGGGTAGCTGATTCCACACAGCTGACTGCAAGTCCTATCCCAGAGACTTGAGAAACAAGCAGCCCATGTGCATACATGCCCAACATTCCAAAAGGAGATGAGTGGCCATGCCCTGGAGTTCTCCCTCCCCTCCAGTGAGTACATATGCCCTGTGTCAAATTAGAAAAATGAAATATACATCTTAGAAATACATGTCATGATAAGATATCTAGTATTTGCTGGAAAATAATTCATGGGGTAGCAAAGATGATGGGGTAAAGCTGAAACAAGTTTGGTCATGAGCCATAGTTGTCATAGCTGGTGGCAGAAACACGATATTCACTATACTACTTTATTTTTGTGTGTTAGCTATTTTATTTCTTTTAAAAAGTCTTCATAATACTGCCGTTTACACCTAGTTTTGGGGAAAGTCAAACTTAGAAATAGGCTACTTAGAATTAGTTTTAAGTCATCAGTCTAGCTCCATTGTTCTGGGTGCTGAAGAAATTCTTCAAAAATTCAGCCATCTATTAATAGATCATCCTGCAAATTAGCATGGCATTGAATTCCTATTATCACTAAGCACTATACCCCCTGAGACCTGTGCAAACTCCCCCTTTGACCTCCACAGAGAGGCCTCTGTCCCGGACTACATACTTTGAAGAAACTTAGATTTCACACACACACACACACACACACACACACACACTATTTAAAAAAACGGGTGAACACTGGTCTATAACCAAACATTCCTTCGCCCATGACCAACACTACTCAGGCTCCAAGGAAACTCTTTTTATCTCTTCCCCTATGTCCTCAAAACAAAAGATAGACTCCAAGTGCAGTAAAAACTTGTGGGTAGTATGACTGCTTATGTCAGAGATAGGCTGCTTTGGAGTTCAGGCTGAGTTTGAATCCCTGAAGTGCTTTTAGGAAAGAGAAGACAAATTACTTGTTATAGCTTTCATCTCAGCTTAAGTGCAATAGATTCCTTCATAACAAAAGATGGTTTCCCAGTAGAATCAAGCATAGATTTTCTTTCTTTTAGTGTTCTAATGTGTAGTTTCAACACTGACTATACAGCGCAATATTCCCAATAGTTGCACATGTTACTCTGGCCTCCATTTGTACTCTTAACCCAGGTACCATAAATATTAAGGATGAGTCTGTCATGAAGTATGTCAGGTATTTGCAAGGTTCATTAGGGCCAAAATTATAAGCTGTAATTACCCGGTATATAAGTTGTGGAACTTTACAATAATACAGTGATTAACATTACTAAATTTTAGACAAGATAGTGTAGTATAGGAAGAGCATGGTATAGGAATTTTAGACAAGATACTGTAGTATAGAACTTCTGTCAAATGAGGTTTCCAGGGATGCACATACACTCTGGCAAAACAGAGATAAGCTACCTTGAGTGGGAAGCTCTCATATATATGCCTTAAAGTATTTGTGCCAGGCACATTTAGCCCTAGCTTATCCAAATGTTGAAATTAGTAAAAACTGACATAGATAACAACAGTGTACAACTCACTGCCTATAATATCTGTGACAATAATCACTCAGTAAATGTCCAGTGAAGAATGAATGAATGAATGATTAAGCCTATCATAGAAATGTCAAGGTGAATGAGACCTTGGATATGGAATAACTCCATTCTTTTTTTTTTTTTTTTTTTTTTTTAGGTTTTTTTATTTATTTTTTTTTTTAGTTTTTTGCCATAGGGCACAAGTGCTTACCAGAGAGAGTCAGAGACAGAGAGGGGAAAAGTGAGAAATCATCCCCCAGGAAGGACAGCCACACCAAAATCCCTTCTCCATTCTCCTCTTGGGATTTTATGCATGTACACACACATTCTCCCAGCATGATTTTCAAGCTTCCAGGTCCAGGACCCAAACTGTTTTTAGAGTCCAACACCTTAACTGCCTGCTGACCCCAATTCTATTCTTTTTTATTCATATTCTTTAATTGGTGCTGGATACTAGGGCTTATAGAAAATGTCATTATTTAAATTATTCTTGTTTAATTTTGTTACATTATTTTAAATATTTTCAAAAGAATTATTTTGAGGCCAGCCCTATGGCTTAGTGGTTAAAGGAATCACATCCCACATGGGTGAAAGCATAATTTGAATCCCAGTTACGGTAGCTTGTAAAACAGACTCAGTATGGGCTTGTGTGCCCCAAATCCCAACGGGGTGGAGAAGTGAAGGAGAAAGCGTTGTGGTATAATCATGCCCCACTGTGGGGAAGCTTTCTACCTCCTCCCTTCCCTTTCTCTTTGTCCTTCTGTCTCTCTCTGATGAGTGCATGGGCCCTATGGCAAATTAAAAATAAAATTATTTTGATCTTGAGTATATGCCTTAAATATAGAGTATCTTTGAAATGAGAGTCAAATAAAACTGAAAGAATATTCAAGATTGGCTCTAGCGTGGAACCGCCATCTTCCAGTAACTAACCAAAATGACGAACACAAAGGGAAAGAGGAGAGGCACCCGATATATGTTCTCTAGGCCTTTTAGAAAACATGGAGTTGTTCCTTTGGCGACATATATGCGAATCTACAAGAAAGGTGATATTGTAGACATTAAGGGAATGGGTACTGTTCAAAAAGGAATGTCCTACAAATGTTACCATGGCAAAACTGGAAGAGTCTACAATGTTACCCAGCATGCTGTTGGCATTGTTGTGAACAAACAAGTTAAGGGCAAGATTCTTGCCAAGAGAATCAATGTGCATATTGAGCATATTAAACATTCTAAGAGCAGAGATAGCTTCCTAAAACGTGTGAAGGAAAATGACCAGAAAAAGAAAGAAGCCAAAGAGAAAGGTACCTGGGTTCAGCTGAAGCACCAGCCTGCTCCACCCAGAGAAGCACACTTTGTGAGAACCAATGGAAAGGAGCCTGAGCTACTGGAACCTATTCCCTATGAATTCATGGCACGATGGGTGTTAAAAATAAACTAATCTGTGGTCTATATAAAAAAAAAAAGAAAGAGATTTCCTGGTGGAAAGGGGCTCCTAAATAATTTGGCCTTTCATTTTTGGGTTTATCAGATTCATCTTCCTCTCAGGATCTTTTTTTCAATGACACCTACCATCAACATGTTGACTTCCAGGGGATGCTGTTGTTCCCCATTAAATTCTGGCATGGGGACCAGTACGTGGTGTAGTAGCTAAGGTGCTGGACTCCCACATGGCTGACCACAGTTTGGGTCCCAGACCTGGCTTGAAAATCACGCCAGGCACATGGACGTGTGTGCATGCCCAAAATCCCAGGATGAAAATGGAGAAGGGGTTGTGGCATGGTCATCCCACCTGGTGAGTGATTGCTCACTTTCCCCTCTCTCTCTCTCTGGTGAGCACACTTGCCTTATGGCAAAAACCTTTAAAAAGTTTTTTAAATTAAAAAATAAATAAATTCTGGCAGAAGCATGTACATTATAGCCCAAAGAATTCCTGGACTGTGAAAACATAAATTGATAAATAATAGCAAATAAAAGAGGAGAAATTTACACATAATAACCTCAATTTAGATTCTCTGATGTATAAAATAGGGTTTGTCTCCAAGACTTAAGAGCCCAAGCTCTCGGGCAAGATACACAGAACACTTCCTCCTTTCCATTCCTTAGTTTGATCTCCTCCCATTTCTAAGCCTGTGATCACAGCTCACAGCACATTCATCAACATTTAGTCACAAGGGCTATTTCCTCATAACTTCATTTAAAACCAGTTTCATTTCAGAAGAGTTGGCTATAAAGGAAAACATATTTTCCCGTGTATTTTCAATATAATTCCACAAATGTACTTCTGCTTGTTTCCAGGATGAGAATAGTAGAGTAGCTCCTATAAAGCATCTCCTGTTTCCAGCTAAGTTCTTCAAGGGGCAGCACCGTGTGCCAGGTGCAGTACTCTTTCTGTTTTCATCTTGCACTTGACAATGACAAGTGGCAAAAGAGCTAAGCTTCAATAAAAGGCAGGAGAGAAACAAGCTTCAATAAAAGGCAGGAGAGAAAACAGGAGATCCCTGGTATTCAGTTGTTTTTTCCCTACTGGATAGCAAGCAGCATATTGAAAGCAAAAGCTTTATGCAAAATACAGAGAAAAGTAAAAGCTGAGCAGATGGTAGCCAAGCAGGCTTCCATGCGAAGGCCAAGTGATAGAAACTTGTTAACTGAACTACAGAATAGAGTTAAATATCATCCTGCCCAAAGCATCCTCAGGTCAGAGCAGTTTGCCAGGTGCGCCTCCCTTCTCTCCTGAGTGCACCTGGGATAGGTACCTGCTCTCTGAGGTGGCACCATCTCTCCCTCTACGATGAGTTGTACTTTTCCAGGGGCTCCCATACTTTACTGTTTGTGAAAGAAGCACAAAAACACCTGACAGGCTAGTCAGGGTTTTACACTGCTAGTGACTATAGGGAACCCAACAGAGGGTTCAAAAATAAGAAAATTACTATAGAAAGGCATACAGGTAGTGATAATGTAAAAACATGCAAAAGTGTCATTAATGTTCAATAGAAAGGCAGGAGATGATATGGGAAAATGACAAACATGTGAAAATATGTATGTGAATTCACAAAAATAAAATTTGGAAAACTAAAAAAAAAAAGTTTTAGCCCAGCCTGGTGTCACAGTCAGTAGCATACTGAACTGCAGTGCTGGAAGATACATAGCCAACCACCAGCTCAGATCCCTGGCCAGGTTCACCTGAAAAACATGCTAAGCACATGCACACATGACCAAGATCCTGACAAGCTGGGGGACTGGGAAAAGGGATCAGAGTATGTCTCTCACTCTTGTACTCTTTCTCTCCCTCTAGGAAAGGGCCCATAGTGGGACAATAACTGGGAGGCCACTCAAAAGATAGATATAATAGGCCTGGAAGAGACTAGGTGACAGCAATGATGAAGTCAGAACTGATCAGGCTCAGGATGTATGTTCCAAGTGAGGCTGACAGCTCTTGCTAATGAATTAGACACTTGGTGTGAAGGAAAGAAAGTAATCGAGAATGGTCCTAGGAATTGTGCTTGAGCAACTAGGTATGTATTGGTGCCACAGAGATGGAAATGATAGGGAGGAGAGTGGATATGGAGAAAGAGAGAACTTAAGGTTTCTGCTTTGGATTTGCAAAGCTGGAGGTGCGTTGGAAATCCAAGTGAAAATGTTTACCTGGCAATTGGATATATGATTCTAGAGCTCAGGGCAGAGGTTGAATGAAAAGTAAATTGGAGAGACATAGAGAGGGAAGACTTGAAGAGATCACAAAGAAAGAGGGAAGTCAGGGGGAGGGGTCTGAAAGAAAGAGATAGAGAGGTAGAGGTAGGAAGAAACAGAGACAGAGAGAAGCTGTGAACCGAGGAAAATGTCCTGGGACAGTCTTCCACTTAGGGATCAGAAGAAGTGGATGAGCCAGCAAAAATTCATGTAAAGTACAACGGAAGAAATACAAGAGAACAAAGAGTACATTGACTGTTCTAAGAAGCAGTTGATGGAAGACAAATACTGATAAATGACCACTGGAATTAGCCAGATGGAGGTGGCCTTGGCAAGTGTTGATTCTTTGAAGTTGTGAAGAAGTAAATGTGATTGAAGTGGGATGAAGAGGGAAGAGAAAGTAAATATAGCAAGTACAGACAACGCCTTCTGCGGCTGCGGCACAGCAGTAACAGAAATGTCTTGCAAGGCTGCAAGCCATATGGCCAACCACAGGTCTGGATTCCTGAGTTGGCCTGGAAACATGTTAGGTGTGTGAGTGGGCAGCCTGAATCTTGAAAATTTAGAGGGCTGGGGAAAGGGGTTGCAGTGTGATGGGACCCTGTCAGGGGTGCCTTTCTTTCTCTCTTCCTCTCTCCCTTCCCTTTCTTTCTCTCCCTTTCACATTTTTCTCTCTCTTTCTCTCTTTCTCTCTCTCATACATTTTTGCTTTGAAAGAGAACAGTAAAATTGGCAGATATCCCAAGAAACGAGGGGTAAAAGAGGTGGAGCATTAGGATGGGATATAATAAGGGCATGCTTGGGTGCCAAAGGAAATGAGTCAAAGAGAGAAGGAGATGATTGCAGAAATGTAGTCTTTAAGTAAAGAAAGGACACAAGATCCAGAGTAAAGCTGAGCTTCAAGAAAGTGTTTCCAGGTTTCTAAATAATAAGGAGGCTAATAAGGTCTTGATAGCAAAGGACCAGCTAACAGTGGGGTTAAGCCCTTTGCATAGTGCACAGGATCCCACATGGCTGATTGTCACTCTAGCCTAGCACTGACCACTTGAAAAACATACTGAGGGCATGTGCCTGGATTCCCAAGATCCTGATGGGTTGCAGAAGTAGAGGACATAGGATTATGGGGTGACCTTGCCCCACTGGGGGTGATTTCTCTCCTCATTCTCTGTTTCTTGGTGAGCATCTGTAACCTCTGACAATAATAATAATAATAATAATAATAATAATAATAGCTGGGGAAAAAAGAATTATAACTATGTGCTATTTTAGCTCTGCATATTAAAGCATTCTTGGGCCAGCCCTATAGCCTACAAGTTAAGAGAAGTCAGATCTCACCTAGTCAAGGCGGTTCAAATTCCACTCCTCAGCGACTTGCAAAAACACCTGGTGTATGTGCATGTGTGCCCCAAACCCAATGGAATAGAGGAATGGAGGAGTAAGGATTGTAGCTATGCCCTATTCAGTGGTACTTTCTTCCTTTCCCTCTCCCTCTCTTTGTTTCTCTTAGGCCAGTGAATGGACTCTAGCAATTTAAAAACAAATGAAGCATTCTTCATATATTATCTCATTGCAGTCTTATATCAACCCTGTATAATGACTACTTTATCCCAATATTACAGATGGGAAAATATCCTCCAGGATATCAAATGAGTTGCTCAGTTACACCACGAAGTAAGTAGTAAACTATTAATTTACTAGTGGAAAAGAGGCGTGAACAATGAGTTGTAGAGGGAAGTGAGGTTTCAAGCAACAGAACATGTCAAAAGAAAGAGAATGGTCAAGGGTGAAAATTAAACTCATCTATCCAGCGCTTTTATTTATAGGGCTGTTTCTTTTTTAAAACTGATGTGTCTGACGTTTATCAGTTTCCACGTTCTTTCCATTAAGAGATCCTTTACTTGGTTACCATCTCCCTAACTCAAGTACTTTATATGAATATAAATACTAACTAATAAGGATTCCATAAAAATTTCAAGGCAATTTATTTACATCTTACTTTTTTAGTCTTTTCTCACCTCGCTGTCAATCCTGAAACATGCAAGAAATATAGTTGTTCAAAAGCTCAGATTCTAATCAAAATCCAGGCTTGACCCACCCTAAACAGGACATCTGGTCATTGTATTAAAAAGCAGTCTCTTTTTATAAGCAGAAAGAAACAGAAAACTAATTCGGCCCCTAGACATGGCTGTAATGTTCTCTGGCAAAATCCTTAAGAACTGACCACTTCGTTCTGATGATCTATTTTCAGAGAGGCACTGGGTCAAATTGGCTACATCCGAAGGTGATGAAATGAAACTTCTTTCTACCCTTAAAATCCCACTAGACACATTTGCCTTTATGTACTTTTCTTTAGTGTTTTAAGAACTACCATAAGTAGTTGTTTTTATTTTTTTTCTTAGGTCCAGAAAATGTATGTTATTTTTTCCTTCCCACCTCCCACATGCCAGCTAAAATAATTTCTTTCGTTTATTCAAAGCTGTCTTTAAATACATTTTCTACCCAAAAAGAAAGTTGCTAAACCACTACCGTCTGTATAATCTCATTCCCATATATTTCTTTTTTCCTCCATATTTACTGATATAGACATACATTAAATTGAGTTTTTATATTTTTGAAATTTATTTCTTATTTCCAAGAAAGAGAGACCCTCCCCCTAAAAGGGTCTTCATGCCAAGGTCCGCCCTCTCAGCCTCAACTATTCTGGATCACAGGCACAAATGTGGCCAGTGTGCACAAAGCAGGCCCCAGGATGTGAATGTGCGACCTTCCCCTGTGGATACCGGATCACAGAGAGTCTTGATCCCACAGCACAACTATCTGGCCTGAGTAGTTTATATCTGGTCACAAAAAGCTATATACTTCTCGTTGTAGCATCTTTTCCTTTTCTTTTCTTTTGCAGGTATATTTGTATTGGTGATGGTCATATTAGGAGAGGACTCATCTTTCTTCACTCTTTTCACATCATTTTCTACTTTTCAGTTTATACATAAATTTTCATATTGAGATGAATAAGTATGTAAAGCTCTATAGGTAAAGATGCCCATTCAGTCATTCAATAAATATTTTTTAAACACCAGTTGTGTGTAAGCACTATTTCAGGTGTGTGATATATGGAAGTGAAGAAAATACCCAGTATGGGGGACAGGTAAAAATTAATACATAGTTGATGTACAGACTGACGTCTGATATTTCAGTAGATGTACAGTCATGTGCTGTGTAACAATGGTTTTGGCCGTACATATGATGGTGGGCCCATAAGATGGTAATAGGCTATGCCACATAGGATAGATGTGCAGGAGGCTATGCTGTCTGGGTTTGTCCAGGGTACGTACATCATAGAATGTACTTAGATGATGTTCACACACGATGGAATTGCCTAAGGCTGCATTTCTTGGAATGTATTTGCATTGTTAGGTGACTTGTGACTTTATAGTGATAAATGCTACATAAAAATAAATAAATAAATAAAGCAGGGCAAAGACAGTAAAAAGTCTTGCTTTAAAATAGATGTGGAATGGGCCCCATGCCCTCGTGTTAAGGGAACTGGGTCTCACATAGCCAACTACATTGTTCAAGTCCTGGCTCCTGGTGGCCTGAAAAACATGCCATGAACATGTGCATGCATGTCCAAAATTCCAACAGCATGAAGAAATGGAGGAGAAGGGATTGTAGGACCACATCCACTGGGGGGTACTTTCTGCCCTTCTGTCTCCATCTCTGTCTTTTTCTCTGTCTCTTTCCAAGCAAGCACACACACCCTCTGACCCCCTCTCCAAAATAGCAGATGAGATCCAGTGATCCATTACACAGCATATGATTATAATCAATAACAATGTATAGTGTTCTTGAAAAATTGTAGAGTTTAAGTATTTTCACCACAAAAAAGGAGAAGTAATGCATATGTTAATTAGTCTAATTTAGCCATTCCGCAATATACACATATGTAAAAACAGCATGTTGTATGTGACAAACACATACAATTTTTATCAATTGAAAATTATTTAACTTTTAAAAATAGAGATGAGAGCCAGCCAGAAGCATGGTGGTTCAGGTGGCTGGATCCCACATGTCTGATTACATTAGCATTCCCAGACCCAGCAGCCTAGAAAACACACAAAGCATATGTACATGCATACCCAAAATCTAAGAGGAGATTAGAGAAGAAGGGATTACAATGTGGCCATCACCATGAGGGGTGCTTTCTCACTTTCCTTCTCTCCCTCTCTGGTGAGCACTTGCATCCTGTAGCAATAAATAAATAAGTAAAAATGGCAGATGAGAGACTGTATAGAATATGACTTCAAAATTAAATTGCCTAGGATTTAATCCTGGCTTAGACTTGTGAACTCTGTTATCTTGAGGAAGTTATTTAACCACTTGCATAACTCCATTTACACATCTGTAAAGTGGAAATAATAATTGTATTTACCTCAAAGCATTGCTATAAAGACTAAGTTAGTCTTTAAATGCTTTAAAACACATAAAGCATTGAGATCAGTGGCTGGTCCATATTGTTAAAAAAGAAGAGCGAGTGATGAGAAGTGCTATTTCAGAGAGAATATTCAGTGTAGATCTATCTGAAAAGGTGAATAAAATAAAAGAGAAAATCTTGTAATATCTGGAGGAACAACCTACCAGGTGGAAGGAAAGGAAGTGCAAAGAAAAACAGTGAGTTTGTTATGCCCTGAGTGGAATGAGTGGGGAAAAGCTGTAGAAAATGAGGTAAAAGAATGGAGGTGGGGCCTTGCAGACCGCAAAGAAACTTCAGATAGTGCTCTAAGAGTGCCCAGAAATCATCAGAGGGCCTTCAGCTGAGCAGTGTTATACTCTAATACTTAGAAGGGCCATTCTGGCTGCTCTGTGGAGAATAGGCTATAAAGGGGCAAGACATCTGGTTAACATTTACCAGCACACCACTAGATTCAAGATATATTAATAAGCAAAAAAAAAAAAAAAAAAAAAAAAGCAAGAGGTGGGCCAAAATGCATCATATCTCGCCATTGGCATAAAAAGAAATCTATATATTTGTGTAATATATTTGTGTATACAAATATATATATATATATACACACACACACACATTTTACACATAAATACACATTATTACTCACATGAAATCTGTGTATATAATCCATATTATGTATGTATTTTCTTGTGTATACATATTCTAGCTCTGAAAGGAAAGATGTAAGAAACTCGTAGCAGTGAACTGTTGAGGGAAACTAGATAACAGTGCTAAAAAGGAGATTAGCTTTGTATTTTTAAAATTTATTTTCCTTTATTCATGACAGAGCTTATGTGCACATGAAAGTAAGAGAAAGAGGGAGAGAGATGAACACCCTCCACTGGCTCTGGTCACACACAATTGTCTTCCTCTCATCCTCCAGCCCACCAGATCTTGGACACTTGTGTGTACCCATTGTATTTTAGGCTGACTGGGCTGGGGATTCAAACAATGGTTGCCAAGTGGGAGATCTAGCTTTTCTCCTTTTTTTTTTTTTTTTTTTTTAAAGATTTTTTCCATAGGAATGTGCACTTGCCTGGGACAGATAGAGGGAGAGTAAGAAAACACTGCTCAAGGTTGATGTCCACATTTCTATCCCTGCTTTTTCTGAGATTTTGGGCATGCATGCACAGCACCTGGTGTTCAAGTAGCCAGATCCAGACTCAAACCACAGTCAGCCGTGTGGGAGTCGAGTACCTTAACCATCATACCATCTGCTGGCCCCTGGGTTCTGGCTTCTCTTGGGCATATTACCACTGCATCATGGATCCTGCTGTACCTTTTGAGTTTTATTTTGTGAATGTACTGCCTATGCAAAAATAGGTAAGTAAACTTAAATATTAAAAGGAAAGAAAAGAATCAGAATCACTTCACCTAGATATTAACAAATGTTAGTAGAATTGGGGTTGAGCTAGAAAGCTATAACCAAAGGAATCAAGATGGACTGGATGCATGACAGGAAAAAACACAATCGCCACCACCAAAGGTTCTAGCATGCAGTAGCAAAAACAAAACAAAAGCGAAAATGTTTTCCTGTTACCTTTTTAAGTTCAATGGCAATTTGACTTGTGTCAATGGTGAACAATCATTGTGTTGTACTTTATTTCCTTAATTTCATGGATTGTTCTACTGTTTTTTTTTTTCCTACTGTTTCATGGCAGCGAGTATTCTGTGAAATCTGAAGCTAGACTAGTTGTTTCACCTTTTTTACTACATTTTTTCAGCTTCCTTATCCAAAATATTATCTATTTTTCTTTGAATTTAAGTAAATGTATTATAATATATCTTGAGGGGTATTTTTAGATTTAAAAAAATTATTCATTTATAGTCATTCACTGTACATCAATACAGTATTCAAAATGAGATTTTCCAACCAGAATACATTGCATATTGGCTCAATCCAGGATATTACCATACATGTTATCATCAGCAAATAATTTTTTATTTCTTGTTTCTTATATATTTTGCTTTTTTTCCCCCCTTGGTTCCCTACCTCTCACCGTCTGCCAATTCCTCCCCTTCTCTCACACTGTCTCTGGTATAGACAGTTGTTTTTCATACCTTTTTTTCCACATTTTCATTGATTCACTAAAGATCTTAATTAATTTTAAAACTTTCAATAGCAATCACAGCTGATATATACATATCTATGAATGCATGTCTGGCTTTAGGAGTAAACCTCAGTGAGTTAAGTGAACATACTATAAAGTAGCACCTCGCTGGGGCTATATAGCTTACTGCAGTAATTACATAGATATTAATAAGTATTTTTAAATGCATTTTTTAATTTCAAGAAAAACAGTTTTAGTTTTAATAGATCAAAATCAAAAAAATGTTAAGAGAAATTTGCTTAAAACTTAAAGCCAGGAAAAACATTAGGATTCAGTTCAAATAGTAGGTAGATGAAATTATCAACAGTTCAAGAGAAGACAAAAATCTTTAAATATGGAAATCAAAGCATCGAAGAAAATCAGTAATGTTTTAGTCTAAAGTAAAAAAAATTCTGTTTCACTAGTTCAGACTCACATGGCTAATTTAATTTCTCTTCTGTGGAATTTGCAGTGTTACTGTGGTCTGCTTTTTCCATTTAAACTCTGAAAGTTAACATTCAACTCCGGACTTGTCCCTACCATTAGGCTGGCCATTCTCTTGGTTGTTTCTTGTACTCCTAGTTCTGTGTGTCAGACTTCAGTTTTCCTGGTATAGCGCTCCCTTCAGCACTACTTGGAGAGCTGATCTGGTGTTGGTAAATTCTTCCAGGTTTTATTTATCTGAGAATGTTTTTGTCCTTTTTTTTTTCCCATATGAAAGATAATATAGGGTATAGTACTGTTGATTTAAATTGTTTTTCACTTAACACTTTGAATGTATTTTCCCATTCTTTTCTCACTTGCATTGTTTCTGATGAGAGGTCCCATGTTCACGATGGGATATCCTTTGAAAGTAACTTGATATTTTTCTTGACGTTTGCCAATTTTAGCATTTTGTCTTGTTCTGTGGTTTGGGTCAATCTGGCTATGATGTGCCTTGGAGAAGACCTTCTTGGGTTGATTCTACGTGGGGTCCTTTGTATTTCTTAGATCTGGATTTGAGCGCCTCTCTAGGTTTGGAAAGTTTTCTTCCAGGATTTCACGGAATAGGTTATCAATGACCTTATTAAATGTTTCTTCACCTCCTGGGATACTGTTGATTCAGATATTTGGTGTTTAGTGGTATCTAGTATTACTCATATGTTATTCTCATTTTTGGGGGGTTGTTTTCTCAGTCTTATTGGTGAATTTTTCTAGGTCAGAGTTTCTATCTTCTACATCTGAGATTTGATCTTCTGCATGATCTAATCTGCTTTTGATATTTTCAACGGAAGTTTTGATTTCCTGTATTACAGCTTTCATCTCTAACAATTCTATTTGTTTCTTTTTTATGATGTGTGTTTCCTCTTTCAGATCGTGCAAGAACTTCCTCACCTCCTGGAACTCGGTGTCTCTTTTCTCCTGCATCTTCTGGAGTTTGTTGTTTCTATTCTCTTACATTTCTGTTAGCTTTGTCACTATGAATACTTTAAATTCTTTATCTGACATTTACATGAGTTTCCTTGTATTCTCTGTGGAGAAAGAGGACTTATTCTTTTCCTTTAGAGGAGAGATATTTTCTTCATTTCCCATATTTCTTGTACCTCTATGGTGGTGGTTTCTGGTCATACGTTCTTCCCTAGTTTTTGGAGTTAAATCTAAGTATTCAGTGGAATGCAGGAGGAGGTGACCTACAGTCTGGCTCCTGGTTAGATCTGGGGACCTGGAGGGTGAAGTCTTCGGTGGTCATAATCCCTGAATAGGGCTGCTTAGCGTGTTTTTGTTTGTTTATTTGTTTGTTTATCTGTTTTCTGTGTGTGGCCCTATATAAATTGGGATAGGCTAAGCTGTAATGGTAGACCCAACATATTCTAAGAAAACAGAAGTTTGTTTCTCTGTAGGGCATCTAGAATAGGTATACCAGATAACAGGACAACTCTTCTCTGCACAGAGATTCAAGGTTCTAGTCATATACCCAGCTTTTAAAAGAAGACAGATTTTAGTAACTGGAAGATTTTGCCAATGATATATTATATTTCTTCAATCAGTTGACACACGTCTTCACTTTCTGGAATATTTCTTTGAACTCTATTTTAAATATTTTTTGTTAAATATTCACTTGAATACCTTTTTCTTTCTTCCTTTTTTTTTTTTTTTTTTTTTTTTTTTTTTTTTTAATTTTGCTATAGGGTACACTAACTGGAGGCAGACAGGAAAGAGACTGTGAGAGGGAAAGTGAAAAATCACCACCCTGCCAAGAGAGGATGGCAGCACTGCCATCCCTTCTCCTCCACTCACCTCTTGGGATTTGAGGTATGCATGCACATGTGCCTGGCATGATTTTTCAAGCTGCCAGGTGCAGGACATGAGCCACACAGTTGGCTATGTGAGATCCAGCTGTCTTAACATCTGTGCCAAATGCTGGCCCCACTTAAATATCTTTTTTTTTTTTCTTTTTAGTTTTTTCTTTTCATAGGGTCCAAGTACTCGCTGGAGAGAGAGATATGGAGACAGATGGAAAATGAGAATCCCCCCAGGGGGATGGCCGTGCCACAACCCCTTCTCCTCCATTCTCTTCTTAGGATTTTGGACATGCTCACACATGTACCCAGTGTAAATTTCAAGACTGGAGTCCAGGACTCGAACTGGAGTTGGCGTTGTGGGAATTTATCACCTTAACCATCATGCCTTCTGCTGTTCCCCCCACTTGAATATCTTAAAAATCTTATTTTAGTGTTTGAATTGAAAGAAACCAATCAGGCATATATAGATTTCCTTTCTTTGTCTTCCATAATTATCATTTTAATCTCTAGTCCTTTAAAAAAATTTAAATTTATTCATGATAGAGCATGGATACAAATATGAGGAAGGGTAGGATAGAGAGAGAGAGAGAGTATCCTCCATAGGGTTTGGGCATGCTATGTTCCCCTTCCTTTAGCCCTTCAGCCTGTTGGATTTGGGACACGCACACATGTGCCTGGTTTGTTTCAGGCTGGGAATCAAACCACAGTAGCAATGTGGAGTCAGGCTTCTCATAAATAGCACATTATCATTGCACCGGGGAGCTTGTCCCGCCAACACTTTACGATTTAAAAATTTTTTCATGTTCTGTTTAAATCCTCTTCTCTGTATACCTCACTGTTTTTAGCAATGTCTAGTTTCCTCTGTTCTGCTTCCCTCATCATGTTCTTGTCTACATGTTTTTACTATTTTCTTTTCACCTCTCTTTGGGTCCTGCTATCTCATGTTTCATCAACATGAAAAAAAGCAAAGCAGAACATGTTTTCAGGGTTTTTTTCTTCCCTAAACTCTTATACTTCTGCTTTACATTCTTGTTTTGCGGAATGAAATTTTATAGAGATAAGTTTTTAAAAGTGTTATGTATGACTGGTAATGATTTTTATCTGCTTCATTGTTAGAATACCTCATTTGCCATTTATTTTGACTTTGTCTCTTTTCATAGTTCTTAGGCTAACTTTTTCTTTTTTTTTTTGTAAATTCTACTTTAAATAAGATGTTTTCTTATCTACCTACTGGAGTTTTGTGTTACAGAGGACAGAATCATAGTTACAGTCAGCAGAAATTCTCCTCATGACATATAGCATTGTATATAAATCCATTCCTCTAGGTTTTGCTCTGCTGGAGCCTACTTAAGGTCACAACTTCTCCTTTTCCCTTTCTCAATAGCAGATTACTTCCTGAAAAATATGATTAGTCGATGATATTTCTTGCTTAAGTCCACTTCCTCAGTTTTTTTCTCCATAACACGCTGTGTTTAGAAAAGTTCTTACCATTAGATCCTCTGTCCATTGTTGGAAAAAAAAAAGTATTATTGTGATTTTTTTTCCATCTTAGATGAATGTTTCTTTGGTGTCATGGATTCTGCAGACTTTTTCTCAGATCGGCAGCTCTGAGCTTTATGCTTCCCTACATCAGTTCCTGCACTGCTTTTGCCAGTCCTCCTTTCTGTTATAGCCTCTGATGTCTTCTAACTACATCGAATATGAAGTTGGTATCCTCATCACTCATTCTTCTTGTTACTTTTGGGTGGTTCCTAAAAGGAGAGGAGGCAGACTGGCCTAACTCCTTTGTCTATGTTGGACACTTTCAGAACACCATTTTGCATTAAATTAATCCTGCCTGGCATTTAAAGGACTCTTGAGCCCAAGTCTTTCTGTAGTTCTGGAGATGTTTTCTTATTTCTTGGATAATTTCCTTTTATTCTCACAGTCCTATACATGTACTATTTTAGTAACATCTATCCTCCTTAACTCTTAATATTACTGGATTTTCCCCCTTTTCTTTCTTTTCTTTCACTTTTTTGCATACCATTGTGGAAGAGTCTCTCAGATCAGTTTTCAACTCATTATCTGCATACTCAGCCCAAATATTGGATTTAGAAACATTTTTAAATTTCCATGAATTCCAAATGAACTTAACAGCAGCTCTCTCCTGTCTAGATGTGATATACTTTCAAGTAATCTTGAAAAAATAACTATGTTTAATTTAAAAATTTTATCTGTTTTCATTAACTTTTTAAAGAGTAGGCTAGTTGTGTTTGCTGAATTTGGTGCTCTCTTTCATGTTCTTGCTTTCCCTAAAATGTTTGTTGATTCTTCTCTTTCTATTCCTATTTGAGGGTACTAGTCTAGACTAAAATTTATACCTAGAATGAATTTCCTCACTTTCAAATGAGAACTCCTATTTACCTGGCAATGAATGCAATGTTTGATTACAAAAACCTGTGTAGGGATAGGCAGACCCTGTAGGTAACTTTTCTTAGCATGGTTTCCCAGGCCCTCCAGGGCTTTGTTCTGTTCTCTAGCCTTAGCCTACTCTGTAGCACTGGCATGCTGGTTAATGTTTAACAGCCAACTCTGGTGCCCAGGGTGCAAGTCCTAATTTGTACCATTTCCTGATTTCCATGCACTGTAAATTTTCTTGCCCCAGGCAATTTTAAACCAGCAACAAACATCACTGAATGGGGAGTTGGGAAGAAGTGTCCACATAGATTCCCAAGAGCCTGACTTAATTCAGAGTCTGCTGCTCTGCTCTGGGTGTGCTGTCATAAGTACTTCAGAAACTCGTGACACTGATCTGAGTCCAAATTATTGAGCCTGCTTTTGCAAGAGTAACTCTAGGAGTTAGTGGGGCCCTAAGGGTATGGTTGAGTTACCTCTTTAGTTAACTGACTGATTGCCCTGTCTCCCCTCTCTTGTTTTTCTTTTCTTTTTTTTTTTTTTTTTTTTTTTTTAATTTTTCCAGAGGGCACATGCACCGAGCTTAGAGAGAGAGAAAGCACCCCACACGAGGAACGGCCATGCCACAATCCCTTCTCCTCCATGTGTCTGTCTATCTGGTTGGTATTTGGGACATATACACACAGAGAACCAGCATGTTTCTCAAGCCACTAGGTCTTGGAATTGAACCACAGGGTGGGCCGTGTGGGATCTGTCTGCCTTAACTACCAGGACCAGGAGCCAGCCTGCCCTGTTCCCTGTCATGGCATTAGGTTCTTCTGTCCTGCTAGATTTTCCATCAATCAATTTCTATGTTTTTTATTCTTTTAAAAAATTCTTTACTATAATTTTGTTTGCTGTAAGTACCCTTTCTGATTTTCTTGTGTTGCTTTTATTTCTCTATTTCTTTGCAATTTAAATGAATTTTGGAGAGAGGCAAAGTGAAAGCCCTTCTATCTCATGGCTTAACTTGTTTTCATTAGAAGTCACTTCCTCTCGTGTCTCAGAGCCTGATTCTGTTTCTAGTATTGGTGGTATTCCTGTACACTCGTTATCCTGCATGATGGTTTGACTAGCCAGGGCCACTGACTGCTCAGAGGTGTCAGAAGAAACATGGATAGCTTGAGGCTGCCTGCCTTTTTACCTGGGTTCCAGTTACACTGCTCTGTTTGTAGGGACATGCACACTGACCCGAAAGGAACAGCCTAGCAGGTGCCCAGGAGTGTATTTGTATTGCTGTAAAGGCAAATGTGTCTTCTTAAGGTGGTCAGTACAAAAGAATACAAGTGAACATTTTCCATTCCCCCAGGTCAAATGAGAGGACATCCCACATTTATTCAGAAGGTAGTTGAAGGTGTTCAGTCCCAGATCTCCTTCACCTGACTCTTTGTTTTTTGTTTTTGTTTTTTTTTTTTGAGAGAGAGATTTTCGCTATAGGGCACGTGTGCTTGCCAGACAGACAGAGAGAGACATAGAGACAGAAAGCAAGAAATCACCCCCCAGAGGGGATGGTCACGCCACAATCCCTTCTCCTCCATTCTCCTCTCGGGATCTTGGGCATACATGCACACGCACCTGGTGTGAGTTTTAAGCCACCGGGTCCAGGACGTGAACTGCGGTCGACTATGTGGGAGTCCAGCGACATAGCCATTACGCTAACTACTGGTTGCCTTCACCTGACTCTTTGACTGATGCTGCTGGAACCCTCACACTTGGAAGGCCCTCTATGGCCAGGAGCAGCTTTTACTTTGCCCTGGAACATGGTCAGGTGGGCACAGAGTAAAGGGGCTAGAGTCCCTTTCCGGCTAACTCTGTAGCAGGCACTATTCTAAGCCTTTACATAAGTCAACTCATTTGATCTTTAGGATTTTAGCTCAATCCTTTAAAGTGGGTATTGTTACTGTCTTCAGTTTACAGATATGGAAACCTAGACACAGAAAGATCACTCAGTCAATAAGTAGCTGAGGCTGGATTGAAACTCACAAAGCCTCGTGAGAGTTGACGTGAGTCTGTAGTGGTGGCAGTGTCCAGGTAGGGCCATGTGTAGTGGCTTCCTCTCTAATGGAAAATTCCCAGAGCATTGTGAGCAATCAGGGAGCCACAGTTCCCCAGTCCTGCCCAGGCATGCAGTGGCATTGCTGGGCCCAGCAGTCTATGTCCCAGGTCACACTAAAGGGGCAGATTTTCAGAAAGCCTTTTTTTTTTTTTTATGATAGACTATATCTACCCAAAATAGGCAAAACATCTCCCGTCTCCCTTATCTCCCAACCCTACATGTTCTTCTCACAATGTATCTTTGATTCTATTCTCATTAGAAGCAGGGTTTATGTTTCCTTGCTTGGACACTGGGCAGAGTTGTGACGACAGTGGAAATAATGCTATGTGACTTTTGAGACCAGGTAGTAAAAAGCATGCAACTGAGAGGCTAACCAAAGGGGGAAAACTGTTAAACGATTTTAGCCTAAAGCAGCTGCTGTACTCCCACACTTTGATGCCTATGGATAAACCAAAATCATATGCATTAGGCTGTTTTTCTGAACTGGTTGTTAGGTTACAGCCAATCACAACAGCCAGTTTCAGTCAGTCATCCTGCCTTTTAAATCATGTTAATGCAGACAAACTTCAAAATGTAACCAACTGATGATTTCTCTACCTCACTTTCTTGCTTATGTTTTTTGTATGACATTTTCCTATTCCGCTGACTTAAATGCTAAGTTGACCATGAGGCTGGCTGGAGTTGTCCAGGAGTCCAGGGACAGCTACCTGACTTAAATAGTGTTAAGATTTACTCTATTAAAACTTGACTCTAGGGACCAGCAGTTAGTGTAATGGCTATGTCGCTGGACTCCCACGTAGCCAACCGCAGTTTTTGTCCCGGACCCGGTGGCTTAAAACTCATGCTGGGTGCGTGTGCGTGCGTGCCCAAGATCCCGAGCGGAGAATGGAGGAGAAGGGATTGCGGCGTGGCCATCCCCCCTAGGGGGTGATTTCTTGCTATCTGTATCTCTGTCTCTCTCTGTCTGTCTGGTGAGTGCATGAGCCCTATAGCGAAAAACCTCTCAAAAAAAAAAACCAACCAAACAAACAAAAACTTGACTCTATTAAATTGGTTTATTTTTCTTTTAACACAACATACACATGGTTCTCTAGGGATACTTGATCTTGAAACTCAACCCCTGTGCTGTGAACAAGCCTGCAGTTCATGGAGAAGACCAGACCAGACAACCAGGGACTGACACTCAGGGTCCACATCCCCAGCTAAGCTTCCAGCCTACAGTCAGCTCCAAGTTGCCTGTCGTATCAATGAGGCTTTTTTTTTTTTTTAAGGAAGTATTTATTTGGGGACCTGCAGATGGCATAATGGTTATATCGCATGACTCCCATATAGTAGTCCATGCATGGTTCAAGTCCCAGACCTGGCAGCTTAAAACTCACACCGAGTGCATGTGCCCAGAATCCTGAGAGGAGAATGGAGAAAAAGGGACTGCAGTGTGACCATTCCCAAGGGGGTGATTTCTTGCTTTCTGTCTCTGTCTCTCAAACAAAAAACAAACTAAAAAACCCCCAAAAAACAGATTTATTTTATTATTGTTATTATTCTTTTGAGAGAGATTTTTGTTGTAGGGTGCATATGTTCACTGGAAAGACAGAGAGAGACAGAAAGCCAGAAATCACTCCCAAGGGGAGATGACCACACCGAATTCCTTCTACTTTGTCCTCTCGGGATTCTGGGCATGTACGTACCTGTGCCCCATGTGAGTTTTAAGCCTTTGGGTCCAGGGCTCAAACGACGGTCAACTACATGGTAATCCAGAGCCTTAACCACTATACCACCTGCTCGTCCCTTATTATTTTTTAATTTGAGCAGAGAGAGAGAGAAAGTGAGAAAATAAGCCATCCGGTCTGGGATTTGAACCACAGTCAGCCACGTGGGAGTCCAGCACCTTAACTTTCAGGACTCTCAGTGAGACATCTTGAAAGCAGATTCTCCATGCAAACCATTCTGGTCAATGAAAAGTAGAGCTGAGTGGGCATTCCTTTTAAGCCTTGATCAAATAGCAGAATCATGAGCAAAATAAATAATTGTTGTTGTAAGCCGCTAGGTTTTGAAGTGGTTTGTTATGTGGCCATAGATACATTCCTGGATAGTACCTGTTTGTTTCCATAAAATACAAACCTTCGGTCTTATGAGTGGAACTTCTCCTGAGGGCTCTGGTAGTCATTAAATTTTCCCCATAATTTTCATTTTCTTCCAGGAAAGGAAGAACAAAAAGCATATATTTTATGCTATTCTTCTGATTTCAGTTTTTAACCTTTAAATCTTTAATATAATTAGAATAATATCTTAGATTAAGACATGATACAGGGATCTAATATTTTGTTATCACACAACTGTTAATTACACTTTCCATAATTTTGTTACCTATTTAAAATAGTCAAGCTATACAGCAGGGGATAGCAAGGAAACTTGGTAACCTTAACCTTCACATGAAATGGAGGGGGAAATCTGCTACAATTTTATAACCATAATATAGCACCTGTGCTACTTTAAAACAAACAAAAACCCAAACTTTTGAGCCAACACAAAGCCTAATGGATAAGGGAGCCAGATCCCATATGGTTGACTGTGGTTCAAATTCTGGCTCTAGTGGCTTGAAAAACACTTCAGGCATGTGTGTTTGCATGCCCCAAGTCCCAACAGGATGAAGGAATGGAGAAAGGATTGCAGTGTGACTATACCCCATTGGGGAGTGCTCTCTCCTTCTCTGTCTATGACAAGTGTATGTGCCCTTTGGCAATTAAAAACAAACAAGCAAAAAAAAAAAAAAAGAAAAAGAAAAAGAAAAAGAAAAAACAACCCCTTGGGGCCAGTAGGTTGGCATGGTGGTTAAGGTGCTGAACTTCCACCATTTGGTCAATCACAGTTTAAATTCTGGACCTGAAGCTTGAAAATCATGCCAGGAGTATGTGCATGCATGCCCAAAATCCCAGGAGGAGAACGGAAGTGAAGGGATTGTGGCATTGCCATCTTCCCAGGCAGTGATTTCTCACTCTTTTTCTCACTGTCTCTGTCTCTCTTTGGCTAGTGAGGCACCCTATGGCAAAAATCTAAAAAACAAAAACAAAAACCACAAAGCCCTCAATCAAGACATGTATTTCAAAGTGACTGTGGGTTATTTTGTAGGCCAAATAAATAGAGGCAAACACAAATCTCTCTGCACAGCAATGATTTCAATCTGTGTCTTAAGAATTTTCACAAATGGGCACAGCCTCAGTGGACAGGCAGTAGATGGCTAACTGCAGTGCTAAAGCCACATGGCTGAGTGTGGGTGAAGATCCTCCATCAGCCTGTAACAGGCTGGCTGTGTGCTCAGGGCATCCATGATCCTGATAAGCTTAGAGGGCAGGAGAAAGGATCACACTGGGGCTACACCTTGTAGAGGGTACTTGTCTCCCTCTAACGTGCATGCACGTGCACACATTCTCTACCATGAATAAAATAAATACTCAAAAAACACATTTCCACAAATAAAGTTCCAAGGAACATACTGTCAAAGTTAAAAGTAATGAAACACAAAGAAACCAGGCACCACAGGTAAAAGAGACACCAAAGATACCAGAATCAAATACAAAAAAAACTTCATATATTGAAATAATCAGAGTATAAATAATAATGTTGAAGTGGTTAAAGGGGGAAAAAGAGATTGGAAATAATGAGCAAAGAATAAGAAACCATGTAAAATGACCATATTTGTAAAAAAGCATCAACTGCAATTATTTTTTATTCCCAGAGGGTGTGTGCATTTGCCAGAGAGAGCAAGACAGAGACAAGAGGAGAGGAAGAAAGTACTCCCTTAACGGGGCATGGCCGTACCATGATCCCTTCTTCATTTCTCCATCCTGTTGGGATTTGGGGCAGGCAGGCACATAGACCCAGTTTTTTGTCACTGGGGCTGGGGATTGAACCACAGTCAGCCATGGGGGTTCCAGCTCAACCATTCCTCAACCACAGGGCCAGTCTGTATCAACTACAACTTTGATTTCGATATAAAATGAAATTTTAAAACTCAATAGATATACTAAAGGGAGTGTTAAACAGAACTAAAGACAGAATTAGTGAGTTGGAAGATAGATATCTGAAGACAGTGAGAAAGAGAGAAGCTGTCATAAAAAGATATGGATGATAGAGTGAGGTACAGTATTGAACTATGTTCCGAAGTACACAAGAGTCAATATTTTTAAAAGGAAAGGAAACTACTAAACATTAACCTTCAAACCTAGCAAGTCCACTGACTCCCAAATTGGATCATTTAAAATATTTCCCATTCATATTCATGGTGAGATTGTACCAAAGGCACACACACACACACACACACACACACACAAATCTTAAAAACAGAGAAAAACGCAGATCCCTTTGTCTCTCAAACCTTTTCCTTAAACAAAATAAATCGCCAAAGTCCCTTTCAGTAAGACACAAACACTTAGGAAAAAAGAAAGCCTAAAGTGAGGAAGTAGCAAATTTAACAAACTCTTCTCATGTTCCCATGGAAGTCTTTCCCCTTTGGAAAACACCACCTCTGGTTCCACAGAGCTTACAGTTGTGAGAATTGTAAGCATGAATTCCCAATGGGTCACTGAAGTAATAGTGTGAATGGCCATTCTCATGGATTCTCTTCTGTTTGCATCTATTTTAGGAATTTCTGGGTGAGGCAGTACCCATCAGCCAAGGACAATTCTCAGAAGACTGCAGCTGTGAGCTGGTAGCAGCCCTTATTCTAGCTTCCCAAGGTTGGCAGAGTAGTGTGGGAAAGAGGATCTGGATGAGCACCAGCAGTCTCTACTATACAGACCACGGCTACTAAGTGTACTTTAGAAAAGAAGGTGCACCTCACCATTGGAATAGCTCCAACAAATGATGCACTGGCTGAGAGGAAGGAGATGTAAGGAGGAGAGAGGAGGGATGTTGTAGACATTCTCTAGTACTCATTAACTAGTTATAGACAAGAAGAAAGGATTGTAGCAGTTACCCATAGTGTCTTCCTTTCTTTGTTCTTAAAAATTATATATATATACACACACACACACATATGTATATATATCATATATATTATATGTACATACACATATATATACATGTATACACATATATATTTTATAAAATATAAAATCTCACACATATATAAAATCTCTCTCTTGTGAGACCAGCAGATGACATAATGGTTATGTTGCTGGATTTCCATGTAGTTGACTGTGGTTCCAGTCCTGGACTCAGCGGCTAAAAACTCAACACCAGGCACGTGTATGGTCATGCCCAAGATCCTGAGAGGAGAATGGAGGAGACGGGATTGCTACATGGCTATCCCCCCTGGAGGGTTCTCACTTTCTATCTCTTTGTCAATCTGGTGAATACACACACCTTATAGCAAAAATTTCTGTCTAAAAAAACCCCCAAAACCCTCTCTCATACACATATTGGTTTTCTTTTCTCCCTCTCCCCTCTGTTTCTTACAAGATAAATTGAGGGAACAGCAGTTAGCATAATGGCTATATCACTGAACTCCCATGTAGTTGATCATGATTCGAGTCCCGGACCCAGTGGCTTAAACTAACACTGGGCGCGTGTGTGTGCATGCCCAAGATCCCAAGAGGAGAATGGAGGAGAGGAGATTGCAGTGTGGCCATTCCCCCTGTCTCTCTGTCTCTCTCTGTCTTTCTGGCAAGTGCACATGCCCTGTAGCAAAAATCTCTCCAAAAAAAAAAAAAAAAAAAAAAAAAAGAAAGATAAATTGATGGTAATTTAAAATTTTAATCCTTAGGATACAAGCTATCAAGATAAGGTTGATACCAGAAATTAAGAAAAAAGAAACTATTTGAAATCCAGTTGAATTTTTTTTGCCTGCTCTAGTTCTTTGAGACCCTCTCTGAAACAAATAAATGGCCACCAAGGTTCTGAAGCCTATGGACAGGGGAAAGAAGGTAGAGAGAAAGGAGGTGGCAGAAGAGAGGAGAAAAGAAAAACCTAGGTTGAGGACCAGCAGGTGGCATGGTAGTTAAGGCACTGGACACTCCCACATGGCCAACCATGGTTTGAGTCCTGGACCTGGTGGCTTACTTTCTCACTTTGCCTCTCTCTCGCTCTCTCTGTCTCTTTCTGGTCAAATTAAAATAAATGAATGAATAAATAAAATAATTCTTAAAAAAAAAAAAGAAAAAGAAAAACCTAGGTTTACTACTACCAAATTTTAGCCTGACATGCATATAAAGCCAAAATACCTTAAAATACATTTATTCCTACTGATATAAATCAATACATCATGAGAAAGAAAAGACCTTGTTTACAACAGGATGTCACCTAAAAAAATGTAGAAAAACAGTCTGGTAAACCACACAGTAAAGTTAATTATTAACCAAAAATGTTAAAACTGTTAGAAATTGAATGAGAAACAGGATATTGAATGAGAAACCTTAACGAAGTCATCAAAGTTAGTATCACCAGTGATGTGATCAATATATTCCCTGATACGATGCAAGGAGGACACTTCATCTCTTGTATTCTTCCCATCCCAAACTCCATAGTCCTAGTTTAATAGGAAGAAACATCAGACAATCCCAAATTGAGAAGAATTCTATAAAATACTTGACCAATACTCTTCACAACTGTTAAGGTCATGAAAAACAAGACTAAGAAACTGTCATAGACTGTAGGAGACTTGATGACTAAGTGTTATGCAGAAAAATAAAACGGGGAGATATGACAGAAAATGACTTGTAGGTTAAAAATTTAATCCTTAAGATAAAAACTATCAAGATAAGGTTGATATCAAGGTAAGGTTGGGTGATGAAGAAAGGCCCCTGTGGGAAGTGATGTTCAACCTCCCATTTGTCCAAAGGAAGCCAGCAATCTGAAGCTGTTCAGAAATAGGAAACAGATGGGGACCAGCAGTTAGCGTAATGGCTATGTCGCTGGACTCCCATGGAGTCGACTGCGTTTCGAGTCCTGGACCCAGTGGCTTAAACTCACACCTAGCATGTGTGCATGCGTGCCCAAGATCCTGAAAGGAGAATGGAAGAGAAGGGATTGCGGCATGACCATACCCCCCCGGGGGGTGATTTCTCACTTTCTGTCTCTCTGTCTCTCTCTGTCTTTCTGGCAAACGCACGCATCCTATAGCGAAAACCTAAAAAAAAAAAAAAAAAAATAAAAAATAAAAAAAAAGAAAGAAAGAAAAAGAAATAGGAAACAGATGACACAAAGACCTTAAGGCTTTCCCGCTGTATGTATTTAAGGAACACAGAGGTCAACAAGGTAGTAAGAGAGGAGAGGGGATAGAAGAGGCAAAAAGAGGAGGGGGAGAGAGAGAGAGTAGTAGGTTGAAATTCAGTTTGGAAGTGAAGTGGTCAGAGGACATATACACTTGGAAAACTTTAATGGCCAAAAAGGACGAGGAAGAAAAGTGTTCTCTTGTTTTTAGTTTCTTAAATTTTTGCCACAGGGTGCATGTGCTCACCAGAGAGAGAGACAGAGAAAGAAGGAAAGTGAGAAATTACTCGCCAGAGGGAGTAATAATGCGGCAATCCCTCCTCTGTTCTCTTGGGATTTGGGGCACACGTGAACATGTACCCAGCATGTTTTTCAAGCTGCCCAGTCCAGGTCATGAGTTGCAGTCAGGCACGTGGGATTCAGCTCCTTACCCACCTCACCTTGCTGGCTCTGAAAGAAAAGTTTCAATACTTCAATATTTCTGCAAAGTACTGGGAAAGGTTGGAGAAGGGGACTTTGGGATCATAAGAAATAGACACTAGGGGCTAGGTGGTGGTGCAGGGATAAAGTGAATCTCTGTAGATATTGACCCACACAAGAAGGTCTTGAACTGGCATCCAGAGCCCTCTCTGGGAACACACACCTGCCCATAATCCGGGGCTGGCTTATACTGCGGGTGGATCATAGCATCAAGACCCTGTTGGAGGTATTGTCTTCTGTCTGTCTCTTCTTCATGGATGAAAAGGAAGGAAGGCAGGCAGGCATACAGGCAGAAAGAGCCATCTAAAAGGTAGTGAAAAGGCCTAAAATGAATTTGAATTTATAAAGGCTATCTTTTCTGTTTCCTGATAGAAGTTGAAATGTCCATGTGTCTTCCTACTCAATAAAAATATTTCTGTGGGAATATAATTAAATATTAAATTTAACTTTCGACTCCAAACCATGTAAAATAGAATTTGTTGTCAGTAGGAAATGGGTAAATAAACTTTATTTAATTAATTAAAGAGATTTTTGCCTTAGGGCATGTGCACTTGCTGGAGAGACAGAGAAAGTGAGAGGTAAAGTGAGAAACCATCACCCAAGGGGGATGGCTACACCACTATCCCTTCTCTATTCTACTCCCAGGATCTTGGGCATGTACACACATGCACCCTGTGTGTTTCAAGCCATAGGGTCCAGGATTCAAACTGTGGTCAGCCATGTGGGAGTCCAGCGACATAACCACTATGCCATCTGATGGCCCTGTAAATGAACTTTATTAATACAAATCACCCCACCACTATTTACATCATGGATCAACTTTCGGTAGATAGAAAAATTTTAAAGTCATCTCTTTTTTTTTTTTTTGGAGAGGTTTTTTTGCTATAGGGTGCGTGCTCTCGCCAGACAGACAGAGACAGACAGAAAGACAGAAAGTGAGAAATCACTCCCCAGCGGGCATGGCCACGCCGCAATCCCTTCTCCTTCATTCTCTTCTCGGGATCTTGGGCACGCATGCACACGCGCCCGGCGTGAGTTTTAAGCCACCAGGTCCAGGACTCGAACCGCGGTCGACTAAGGGGGGTAGTCCAACGACATAGCCATTATGCTAACTGCTGGTCCCAAAAGTCATCTCCTTTTTATCAGATTCACAAAGGAGGTCAAATGGTGGCTTTAAAAGATTAGACAGACAATGTGAAATAAAACCTTCTGATAGTATGATGATATAATTGGAATGGTAAATTCAAATCAGAAGCCAGAGAAGATAGTTCAGCCCTGAACCCTTGTTCAACAAAGCACCTAATAGTAAATAACTCCATTTGGTTGCTTGCCAAAAACTTGAGGAAGGCCTGTCTTTATGAACTCTCTCTAGTGAGCATAAAAATGCATTACTTCAGTTGATGAAACCGTAAGGCTTCACTAGATGTGGGATAAGGATTGGTGATACCTTGTTTCTTCATGAACCTAAGTGGGTCTTACTGTACCTTCAGGAGCCCTAAGTGTCTCGTTTCACATCCTGAATCTGTGAGTCGGATCAGAAGGTGGGAGAATGCTCTCTGCACTGAGGGTGCAGTCTTGACTACAATCACTGGGACTCAACATTGTAGCAAAGCGAACTCGACTACCTAACGGAGGTAAGTGGCCGTAAACAGATTACATCAGACAGTCATCACTTGTATCAGTCTGAGATGTAATCTCCTTGCTGGTGACAGGTTACCTGAAAGTGAGTGACAGTATACTATTTTTGTTAAAGGAGGGGCTCTGAACCCAGATTGACAGAATCTAACTACTTGGCTTCAAATCTTGGTTCTACTACATGTGACTTGTATGCTTTCTTGTGAAACAGGAACAACAGCAGCGTTTACCTCAGAGGCTGTCTAAGTTAAATGTCAATCTGCATAAGGTAGCTAGACACTGTCGTCATTCATTCAACAAATATTTATTGAACATCTACTTTGTTCCAGGAATTGTTCGGGACACTGCAGACATTTGAAGGGAATAAAAAATATACATACAAAGGCCCTGTTCTCTTGTGAAGCTTAATTAGTCAGTTATTGTTCCCATAAGGGAATGTCAAACTAGCCAAGAACTAAGTCCTTGCTAACTCAGAGTGAGGTTCATAAACAAGTAACAAGGCATCAAGTGGGAGCATGTTAGGTATGCCAACTCAGGACCCAGGCAGATTGAATCTGAATACGCATCTTATAAGAGTCTCAGGTGATACATATGTACGTTATAATGGGACATATCCTGCCTAAATCAAAAACCCTATAATTGGACTTAAGGGAACTTCTTTTTTTTTTTTTTTTTTTTTTTTTAATTTGGAGAGGTTTTTGCTATAGGGTGTGTGTGCTCTCCAGAAAGAGAGAGAGACAGAAAGTGAGAAATCACCCCGCAGGGGGGAAGGGTGATGGCCACGCCGCAATCCTTTCTCCTCCATTCTCCTCTCAGGATCTTGGGCACACACATACACACGCCCAGCGTAAGTTCAAGCCACCGGGTCTGGGACTTGAACCGCAGTCGACTACATGGGAGTCCAGTGACATAGGCATTACACCACTGCTGGTCCCAGAACTTCTTGCATCCCAAAGGGAGAATGGCATTAAAGTTTAAAACATACTCTAAAAATGGGCCAGAAGGTGGTGTGGTGGTTAAGGGTGCTGGACTCCCACATGGCTGACGGCCGTTCAAATGCCAGACCTGGCATATTGTTTTCTCACTTTCTCTCTCTCTCGTTGTCCCTTTCTGATCAAAATAAATAAAGTTAAATAATTCTTAAAAAATAAAAAGACTACTCTAAAGGGAAAAAGTGAAAATCAAGATTATTTTAATAAAATATGCCACATTGGCTATATTTATATGTAGCCTAATGGTTAAGCAAACCAGATCCCACATGGTTGACTGCAGTTTGAAGCCTGTTCATGGCTTGACAGATATTGGGTATGTGTGCACACGTCCCAAATCCCGACAGGATGGAGAAATGAAGAGATTGTGGCATGACCACTGGAAAGTAGTTTCTCCCTCTCTTCCCCTGCCAAGCATACACACCCTCCAGAAATTAAAAACAAACAAACAAACAAAAACCCACGTTGAAGTGACCTTAAGTGAACCTGAAATCTGTTCAGTAAATGTTTACGGCTCATGTTCCTACAAAATAGTTATTAATTGTCCAGGATTAAGTAAGTGGCTCCCTCTAGTGGAAATATTTCAATTTACATCATTGGGTACAAAATAAGCTAGAGTACTAAAAAGTCAACAAAGTTAAAAATTCATTTCAAGAGTCTTAAAATGTTTATGCCTACAGGTGATGAATAAAAGATTTCACAAAAACTTAAAAAAGCCTGCATGAAACATGAAAGAAACATATTAAAGAAAAGGTGTAGTAATAATTTCTTCCTTCCATAGAGTAGGCTTTCGAACAAGCACTATATATGTGTGTGTGTATTTTTTTTTTTTTGGAGAGGTTTTTCGCTACAGGGTGCTTGCACTCACCAGAGAGACAGAGACAGAAAGCGAAAAATCACCCCTCAGGGGGGATGGCCACGCTGCAATCCCTTCTCCATTCTTGGGATCTTGGGCACGCACGCACATGTGCCCGGTGTTAGTTTAAACCACCGGGTCCGAGACTCGAACCATAGTCAACTACATGGGAGTCCAGCAACATAGCCATTACGCTAACTGCTGGTGCCAACAAGCACTATATTTTTAAGTGGTAAGAAGTGTTGAGAATATGGTATCTGGGACCAGCACATGGTGTAATGGTTATGTCTCTGGACTCCCACGTAGTTGATCGCAGTCCGAGTCCCAGATCTGGCAGCTTAAAACTCATGACAGGTGCATGTATGTGCATGCCCACAATTCCAAGAGGCAAATGGTGAAGGGATTGCAGTGTGAACATACACCCTGGGGAGTGGTTTCTCACTTTCTGTGTCTGGTGAGTGCACGTGCCCTATAGTAAAAATCCCTCTTAAAAAAGAGAAGATGGTATCTTAGACATACTTTTCTACTTGGGAAAATGTGCCTTCAAAGTAAGAAAGTAAAAACACTTAAAAGAACATATGGGGGAAGTGTCTTCAAAAAGTTCATGGAAAACATGAAAAAAATCCCATTATGTGTGGATTTCAAAAATTTCATTTTTTCACACTTTTTGAAGTACTATCCTAGACATGTTGTCCAGCCTTGTAGGAAACACTGGTATGAGCTTTTAAAAAGCTCTTATGCTTTTGGGACCGGCAGTTAGCGTAATGGCTATGTTGCTGGACTACCATGTAGTCGACCACAGTTCATGTCCTGGACCCGGTGGCTTAAAACTCACGCCAGGTGCGTGTGCGTGCGTGCCCAAGATCTTGAGAGGAGAATGGAGGAGAAGGGATTGCGGTGTGGCCATCCCCCCTGGGGGGTGATTTCTCGCTTTCTGTCTCTCTGTCTCTGTCTGTCTGTCTGGCGAGCGCACGTGCCCTATAGCAAAAACCTTTGCAAAAAAAAAAAAAAAAAAAAAAAGCTCTTATACTTTTTAGTTCCCAAGTACAGCAGACTAACGTGATCTTAACCAACTATAACACATATATGTTACCATAAATTTGCCTACTTGGCTTCCCTCCTAACCCCACCTCATTTTATTATAAGGAACAATCTCGCTAAACAAATAAAAGGAAGTCAGCATATCAATATATTATGTTCTTTAAAAATTATGTTATGATTTTTAAGCTACCAAGTCCAGGACTCCAGCTGCGGTTGGCCAAGAGGGAATCCAGCACCTGAACCATCATGCCACCTGCTGGCGCATACATTGTATCCTTTAAATAATAACAATAAAATCAACACCCATGTACCAACCACTTAACACTTCAGGATTGGTTCTCAGTTCTCCTTCAAAGATCATCTTTATTTCTCTTTCTTTCTTTTTTCTTTTCTTTTTTTTTTTTAATAGATTTTTGCTATACGGTTCATGTGCTCACTGGAGAGACAGGCAGACAGAAAACAAGAAATCACCCCCCAGGGAGTACGGCCACATCACAATCTCTTTTCCTCCACTCTCTTCTTGGGATTTTGGGGACACACACATGCACATGTGCCCAGCGACTGGGTCTGGAACCCAAAATGTGGTAGGCCATGTGGGAGTTCAGAGACATAAGCATTATGCCATCTGCTGGTCCCCAAAGACCATTTTTTTTTTTATCTTACACTTATACATGCATTGCTGTTTATACATATTTTTAGTTTCATGTATTTAATTTTTTTTTGGAGAGGTTTTTCCTATAGGGCGTGTGTGCTCACCAGAAAGACAGAGAGACAGAGAGACAGAAAACGAGAAATCACCCCCCAGGGGGGATGGCCATGCCACACACAATCCCTTCTCCTCTATTCTCCTCAGGATCTTAGGCACGTACGCACATGCGCCCAGCGTGAGTTTAAGTCACTGGGTCCGGAACTCAAACCGTGGTTGACTACATGGGAGTCCAGCGACATAGCCATTATGCTAACTGCTGGTCCTAGTTTCATGTATTTTTGAATATATAAACGGCTTCTTTGTAGGTACTCTACCAAGTGGTTTCTTTGGCTTAGCACTGTGTTGAAAATTTGGGTTGTTCCATTTTTGGTTACAGTGAAGATGGTTTTCTGGCATATGAGTGCTCAACCTAAGATATATATATATGGGTAGTACTGCTTATTCTTAGTGTATGCGAATATTCATTTTCACTGGGTATTAGCAAACAGGTTTCCAAAGTAGTTGTACTAAACTAGCATTTTCAGTTGTCAGGACCCTTATCGACATTTGGTATTGCTGGAGTTTTTAACTTTTGCCAACTCACTAAATATGAAAATAATTACCTAGCACCATTCCATCTGTGATGGGCTATCATACAGGTTAGAACTCAGAATAACTCAACAGGTCAAAGGGGGTGTGTATACACATATATTTTGATAATTCCTAAATGGTTTTCTTGCATGTTGTACTTCCTCACACTAGTAATGTATGAATGCCTGTTTCCATGCTCCTTAGATATACTCTCTATAATCAGGATTCGTGACCTTCATCATTATGTGTAACTGGTCTAGTGATTTTTCATCACTGGGTATCTTTAAAATCCCAATTTTCTTCTGTGATTTATTATGCCCTTTGCCTGTTTTTCTATTGGATTGTCTTACTTTTAGCAGTATGTAATTTAAGAAATTTTTTTTTTTTTTTTTTTGCAAAAGGAGCTGCCAGGTTTTCTCCATTTTTCCTCTCATGTACTGTTTAAAATCAACTTTTTCTTCCAGTAGTCTCATGCCTAGAAAGAAACGCCTATTCCAAACAAAGACTACAAATAGAAATTCAATGTATAATCTGTACTCTTAAAATTATTTCACTCATCCAGAGTTCTGGTATAGTGTGAAGTAGGAATTAAATTTTCTTTGCAAATATCTACCTGGTTTTCTCCATACTTAAATAATCCATCATCTTTTCACTGATCTGGAGTGCCACACTTTTTTTTTTTTTTTAAACAGCACATTTATTTTGTGAATTTTTTACAATACAAACAAGAAATACAGAAATGGAATATATAAATACAGCCAGATGTAGAATAGTGACTACTTTTTCTTTCTCCTTAAGAGGCTATGATTTACATTTCTAGTAAAAGAGAGTCTGCATACAGGTAGAAACAGGTTAGTGATTAGCTTTGCAATTTGCCTAGAAATGATATATAAATGCATTTCCCCCTACTACTTACTATAAAGTGTAAAAAGGAAGTTAAAGTCTCTGTCAGTTCCTAGCATGTGAGAGATGCTATATTCTATTATAACAATCTATAGAAAATTTCTAAATTGTTATTAAAAGTTAAGCAGTAGTGAGATTCTGCCTAAAGGGCACTGAGAATACATATTTAAAGAATAGAAAACAAAGGTTGTTATAGAAAGCTCTAGGTGCACTATATGCACATAGGTTTTTTCCATGTGTATTTTTTAAAAAAATGGAAGTATCAAAAAATAGGGTCAACTCTGATAGTATAAATTCCATTACTGTTTATGCTGCACTGAATGGAACCTCTGTATTCTAATTCCGCAGAGAAGCAGAGTTTGCATCGTATGCAATGTATCCTCCATGAAAGCCTTCCAAAGTCCTTTTATTTTGGAATATCCTGTAAACAATCAGACCACCAGAACATGACTGTACAACAGTAGAATATTATCTTGCATTAAATGGGAGACATCTGTTTAATAAAAGAAATAAAGGGAAAGAATGTAGGAAAGGTACTTAGAGCTGTTACTTTTTTTTTTTTCCTTTCTTTTTTTGGAGAGTTTTTTTTTTTTTTTTTTTTTTGCTATAGGGCGTGTGCGCTCGCCAGACAGAGAGACAGAGATAGAAAGCGAGAAATCACCCCCCAGGGGTGATGGCCACGCCGCAATCCCTTCTCCTCCATTCTCCTCTCGGGATCTTGGGCAGGCACGCACACGCGCCTGGCATGAGTTTAAACCACCGGGTCTGGGACTCGAGCTGCAGTCGACTATGTGGGAGTCCAGCGACATAGCCACTGTGCTAACTGCTGGTCCCTAGAGCTATTACTTTCTAAGTACACAACATCCTAGACAACTCAAGGCATCTTAATCTCCATCAAGAACAAAAATCAAATTTTTGTCATGCTGTTAAATCCATCATTATGGATAGAGTTGGTGCAATTTAGTCAAATGGACCCAACAAACACGGATGTCCAAGCTGGTGTATTGGCAACTGGTGGTCAATGGAGAATTTAAAAGATCTTCCCTTTCTTCTTGTTCTTCTCCAAAGTTAAGGGTTCTGCTGTTCTACGTCACTGAGCTTCCCAGTTTGCCTTCTCATTCTCAAACTGATGTTCTTTCTCTAATTCTTTGTGCTATGCTACCAAATCCTTTTTCATTTGCTCGTGGTGCCGCTGGAGCTCGGCTTCCAAGTCCTCCAGCTTCTGCACCTTCTCTTTGACCTTGATCTTGAACACCTGGCTCCATCTTCATCTTAGCCACGTGCTTCCTTCTCTCTTCCTCTATCTGTACTCCAAAAGGAGTTCTTGAGGAGCTGCCCTTTGTTCTCGCTATCAGCGTCATTGTAAACCAAGCTGCCAGCCTCCTACTCCTCAAGTTCTCGTAGCACACACTGTTAGTGACATCTTCTGAGTCCTGCAATGTGTCCTCATCAACGTGTTTCCTAGAATGGTAAATCACGAGGCTCACCATTTTCGACTTCAGCAACACCCAAGGGTACAGCCTTCCTCAGACCCTTTTGTCATTCACTGTAATGATAGTGTTACTACCTACCATAGCAAGAGGTAAACAGTCCTTTATCTTTTTTTCTTGCAGAGATTTTTGCTATAGAGCACTTGTGCTTGCCAGAGACAGAGACACAGAAAGTGAGAAATCACCCCCCAGGGAGGGTGACCATGCTGCAATCTCTTCTCCATTCTCCTCTCGGGATCTTGGGCACACAGGCAAATTCGCCCAGCGTTAAGCCACTGGGTCCGGGACTTGAACCATGGTGGATGTACATGGGAGTCCAGCGACATAGTCATTATGCCAACTGCTGGTCTTACAGTCATTTATCTTTTTAAGAAACTTACTTCCTTCATTGTCTGTTTCTAGAAATTCTTACATTTTATGTTCTTGAATTCATATCTGTTTTTTACACTGTTGGCATTCCTCCCGTTTGAGTCCGCCCGCTTTGGCAATAAGTGGGATGATATTTTTTATGTAAATACTTCACTAATTCAATCTAATACCCGTGTCCTGAAGGAGCAATGTAGACTGCACCCCACCATCAGGTATTTGACGATGGTTCACTCACCACTCTGCATTTAAGTAGTCCTCAGATTTACTCTCAATGTAGTCAATGACAGGCTACCAGAAATTATTATTCACTGCATCTCCAAATCCTGAATATTCACTATTGTGAGCAGCAACTGAACCCCACCTTCTTTAATGAACACTTTGGACTGTTCCACCTGTACGGTCTTTTTATGTTACGGGGAGGACACTGACACTCTGAAGAACACACATCTGTGAGGAAGAGTTTGATTAATGTTGGCTTTCCCAGTCCAGATTCACCTAACACCATAAATGTGAACTCAAACCTTCTCTTAGCACTGACTTTGGCACACTTGATTTGAGAGGCTGGCAAATCCCACATAGCCTTCAAGGATCTTGGCTACCATAGCGGTGCAGTCGATGCTTCTTTCTTTGGCAGCAACGGAGGTGGAGGTGGCGGTGGTAGACCTCCACTGACCACATACCCTCCCCCCGGCAGTCAGTTTTTCTTTTTAATTTTTTTTTTAATTTATTTTTTGCCACAGGATACATGTGCTAGCTGGAGAGGGAGGGAAAGTAAGAAATCACCCCCTGGGGGGAGGGCCACACACACACACACTCCTGGTGTGATTTTCAAACAACCAGGTCTAGGACTTGAAATGCAGTCAGTCAGGTGGGAATCTAGGCTTTAACCACCATGCCACCTGCTGGCCTGTCACACACAAGTTTTCGTTTAGTTGTTTCTGGGTTTAACTCTACTCTGCTCCCCACTGCCCCAGGTTTTTGCAATAGGGTTTGTGCACTAGCCAGAGAGGGAAAGTGAGACCCCCCACACCCAACTGAGGATGGTCACACTGCAATCCCTTCTCCGCTCTATCGGGATTTGGGGCACACACACACACACACCTACGCTCTCACACTCACGTCATTTTCAGGCTGCCAGGTCCAGAACTTGAACCACAGTCAGTCACGTAGAAATCCAGTGCCTTAACCACCATACCATGTGCCCCAAGTTTCTTTGTAAGTGGCTGATTCACTTAATTCTTTCAAACATACTATTTAAGATGTCAGATTGGGACTCCCTCGCTCTCATTACCACCTTTTTATTTACTCATTATTTTTACAATTTGACTTGCATGAACTTTTCTGAAACTCAAGTATTATCTAGTTACAAGAAAAATTCACTAATCTCTTTGGGATGTTAAGTGTCTAACTTTAGATACTGTAACTGGTAACTATTTAGGGAGGTAATCTACAGTACTTCAGGTTACTCTGGTCTACTTATCTACAAGCTTCCATTTTTGTTTAAATTTTGCCAGAGGGCCTGCATGCTCCCCAGAGACAGGGAGAAAGTGAAAAGCATCCACGGGGAATAATTATGCTACAACCCTTTCACTGATTCTCCCTCCTTTTGTGATTTTGGCACTTGCTGGTGTTTTCTCCAAGCTGCTGAGTCTGGGACTGAATCATGGGACCAGCCATATGGGATCCAGATGCCCTAACACCCTGGCCCTCAAATTCATCCAACAATTCCATTGGGAAAGCAAAACCATTTCCCTTGCTGGGCCTGGGGGAATGAAAGCCCAAGGTCTCTAGAAACTCAGAAAAAGACAGCTTTGTCTGACTTTTCCATAGCCATATAAAAATCAGTGACTTCCACTTCATTAATGGGAAAGTAAATTCTCACTCCTTTTTCTTGATCAGTGTATCAGAATACAATGTTTTTCACTCAATTCTTAGCCTTCAAATGTTAGAGTGTTTCAAAGAAGTCCCTGTCTTTCAATTTTTCCAGTCCTTAGATGATGTCCTTCAGTTTCATGGTTTTAAACATCCTTTGTACACTTAGTCTTTTCCACCTTCATCTAGGTTAACTACCACTCCAACTGCCTTTTCCTCATGGATTTCTCTAGTAAACATCAGATAATTCCTATCCCTAATAATGGGGATTCCCATCTTTCTAGCTGCTAAAGTCAGGCCCAAAGTCTTAAGAATCTCCTAATTCTTCCTTAACAACTCATATCCAACACTGGCAAATTTTATCAATCCTTCCTTAAAACATATACAGATATGTAACCACCACCTTTTAACCTTCCTCTCCTATTGCCGTAATTCTGGCTGCCAAGAATTCACCTAACATTCCCTAAATGCTTTTCCTGCCCCTACCCTTGTGGTATGCACATTTGTTCTATTAGCACTTTCCTACCCCAAAGCCTAATGTAGTCCCTGACTTCAAGTTTAAATTGACCAATACCACCAGCCTTCAGTTACCTCTTAGATCTAATCTATCAACACAACTTTCCTTCCTTGCTCTGAGTGTTCAGGTTACATCCTTTTCATCTGCCATACCTACATTATGGATGGTCTCAGAGAATATAAGCTGTTTCCTTTACCTGAAATACATGTCCAGGGGTTGGTTCACTTCTTCAGTGACTCTCAGACCTTCCTCTATTTCCTCTTACCCCATTTAAAAATAGCAAGCCTTCCCCACCAACACCACCTTCCATTTCCTGCTTTTTTTCTCATCAGTGCTTATAATGATCTATATAACACTGTTTTACCATGTCTCTCTACAGCATGTAAGCTCCGAGACAGAAAATAGTACCTGCAAAACAAAAACAAAAAACTAGACTCCTAACTGTTAAATATATAACATACTTTCAAGTCACAATGTATAGCAAATGTTAGTTAACATATCACTTAAGCTGTTACTGGGTATGAATATTAGTGCGTCTGAAAGGTAATTTGACCACTACCACTTCCTTCAGACCTAGCAATTTTACCAAGAAATCATTGCAGATGTATGCAAACATGGGGACACCCATCACAGCTTTATTTCTAACAGTGAAAAAAAAATCAGCAATAATGCTTGAATGTCCAACAACAGTAAGACACTTACAGATATTACTCATAGAATACCATGTAGTGATAATGTCAATACATGTTTATTAACTGGTAAATTTGGACATGTACACTGACTAAAAACAAAACGCAAATTCACCATATATTTATATGTGCACAGAAATATCAACAGTTGTTTTATTACTGGTAATGTCAATACATGTTTATTAACTGGTAAATTTGGACATGTACACTGACTAAAAACAAAATGCAAATTCACCTTATATTTATATGTGCACAGAAATATCAACAGTTGTTTTATTACTAGGAAGTTATATTAAAATTCATTTAAAATTGTTTACTTTTCTTGAATTGCTTAATACTTTAAAAAAAGGCAACATATATCTTCTAAAATAATACTTAAAATCAAGATTTTCAGAATAAGATCGCATAACATGAATAGAAATGAATTAATGACTGGCACAAAAACCTAGAGAGGATTAGATAGCAATTACTCTATTATTTTTACTCCATTATTATTCTGTGTTATTATATCATTATTGCCAACGGTTTAGAAATTTCATTAAGATTTCAAATTGTAATTTGCCAACTACATCCAACTAAATACTGGAGATGTTTCAGGATGTTCTTAAACTTTTACAAGGTATCCCAAACTCAAAGATTAAGGATTACAAAATGAGTCACAACTTGTCAATTTCTGTATTCAACTGTATAGTGCAGAGGAAATCCAAACTCAGAGCTGTGTAGTTCCAACTGCCACTTTTCCAATCATTCCTAAAGAATCACATGAAATGTAAAGTTTTGGTGTCAAATTAATTATGAACTCATTATAAGATAAAAAAATATCTGGCAGTTTTAAAAAAATTAACAAACCAGCCCCACTCATTTATCATTAACATGGTGCAAACCAGAGCTAAGGAAAAAAAAAAAAAAAAACTGCATAAAACAAAGTCTTGCTTTAATTAAAATGTTAAAGACTCATGAAACGTTAAGTTTTCAGCTTCAGGGAGAAAGTTTAAGAATGCAGTAGCAAGTTAGACTCTAGAACTAACAACCAGGTTAATTTATCTTTGGCCCATAATTCTGGAACCTTAAGTTTTTCTTAAAAGTGTGTTTTATTAAATGGTACTCAAATTCCATTTTCCCCCATTATCAATAAAAGTATCTCAAATGTCTGCATGGGCAGGTACTGAAAGAAACGTGTCTCATTGCTCATAAAAGTTTTTGGGCTGCACTCATCTAATCCTAGGCCCATCCTGTCCTAGGATATTCTAGACCACAAATTAAGACTAGTTGACAGGTATGGACACATATTCTCTGAAACATTAATGCATTTAATTTTAACATGTAACTATTATTAATGGATTACAACCCAAAGAAATTATAAATGTCAATGTCTAAAATTAATGTCTAAATTTTTTGAAGGATCAACATGTCTTAAGATATATAATCATATGCACTCATGCAATCTACCCATGTTTTATATTCACAACTTCACCTTTAATTCTTTTTGCAGAGCAGTATCTTTCCCATCCTCAAACAGGTGAGCCTAGAATCAACTGTTAAAAAATTTATCAATAGGCATTAAGGTAAAATGTGAGGGGAATATAGGTTTTATTACATTATATAAGACTCAATTAAAAAAAGTTATATGACAAAAAGTGCATGAATGTATGTGCTAAGATAAAATAAAAAACTTAAAAAATAAAACAAAACAAGAGGGGCCAGTCATGGTGTTAACAGGGGCAGCGTAAAGTTCTGCCAAGGCTGGACCACATGGGAAGCCCTCAGGTTCTCCTTGTGCATGCTGGGTACGTGTGTAAGTGCCCAGGATCCTGGCTGCCTGAAGCCAGGGGTGGATTATGGTGTGAAGACACTGCTGGGAGTGCCTATCTGTCTCATGAAAGAAAGAAAGAAAGAAAGAAAGAAAGAAAGAAAGAAAGAAAGAAAGAAAGAAAGAAAAGGCCTATGTGGATTCAAAATGGGAAAGCGGAAGAAAGAAAGCTCATTTCCTTTCATTAAAAATCAGAGTGCAACATCTATAGTTAAACAACTTTATTAACATAGTCAAGCAGTGATTAACATTCACATCTATTATGTCACATCATACAAATGTAAATACAAAATTACTACAGTACAATATATATTCTCTGCATGATCCAAAATATTTGGTGGCCCCAAAAAACTCTCTTTAAAATTCAGCAGCTTATCAAAAATTAAAACCGTATTCTATTTAAAATGAAGATCTGTTAGCACAGAGTTAGACTTCAGGGAATACCAATTTAGTACAGTTTGAGAAGTTGCAGGAGGATATGTTTGAAGGACACATTCTAACATAGTGTGGTAGTATAGGAAACATCAGATTTAAAGCTTTTAAGCATAACTCATACAACCTAAGTTGTCAGCAGAAAGATCCAGTTTTTTATAACTAAAGCTAACACTACTAAATTATTGCACCCGATGTTAACATGAATATTAAGTGTAAAACTGTTTTATAATATGAAGTGAAGTCATTTACCACATTTAAAGATCTCTTCTCACAAGATGATAATCTATTGAGTAAAATGAATTATATAGTATTGTCTAATTATTATCTCCATAAAAACCACCCTAGCTTAATTTGGTTATATATCCACACAAAGGATAACAACAGTAAAGTAATGAGGAAAGTACAGCTGAACCCTTTAAGAAGCTTATATCAGGAGGGGACCAACTTTGCCTTATAGGCCAATGATGTTATCATGGGCTTTCAGAAAGATAATTAGGCCTGTAAAACAGCTACTTCTGCATAATACCAAGCCACGGTATAAGAAGACTCTATCATACATAAACAAAACCTGTAATATAAGGGAACTATTGGTTTTCTAATTAGTGATATACTGCTTGGCAAATAGAGTTGGCCTGGTTTTAAAATGTACAAGAGGTTTAAAAAATTATCATTTTTAACTTCCCTCAAACTCATGCATACATTCAACTATTCTGCATTTTATTTTCAAAAGAAAACAATACATTCTGGGATACAAACCATGATACACAGTAGCTGGAAATTCAAATGCATTTCTTAAAAAATAAAATTCAGAATAATCAAGCAAAAGGATAAAGAATTATCTACATAGAAGTAGATGCCAACAGGGGAAAGGCCTATGTAAAACTAAAAAAGGAAAAAAAAAAAGTAAGTCACCTGTGAAGTATTCAGGTGAATTAAACCAACTTGGGTAAAATTTAAATAGGCATTAGAAGCATCTCCATATGTAATACAGTATGAAATGCACTAAGTCAGTATACTATTATATTGCATGGTATTAACACTAGATAATATTAACAACACAGCTCATTATTTATCTGATTTTTCATCTAGATTATCCCAGGCCTTTAGCTATCCAAAAGACCACAGTCTTCTTAAATATTCCAATGCCTACACTTCATTAACAGTAATAGTAGCAATAGTTAGTGTTTTCCCCTTGTATTATTTGCAAAAATAATTAAATAAGCAAAGTTGTGTTTTAAAGTACTACCAAAGAAAGGATTTAAATTGCAGTTATGCATGATACACTCTTCTCTTGGGAAGAATGTTTTTGCACCGTTATCTGTTAATACATTCAATATGAATAATATAGATTAACTATAGGAAGCAAAAAAAAAAAAAAAAATCACCTTTCTCCTCATGGCAAAGGACTTAAATTTAGACAAGAGGGGCTTAGGACATAATTAGTTTAATCCTGGCATTTGAGTCATGCAGGGTAATTTTATACTGGGGGAAAATTTTTCCACTTTCCTATTTTTGAGGATGTGAAAAAAAGGAGGACCAAATTTAACTTTTAGGTAAATCTGCATGAAAAAGGCTTGTCTGGACGGCTTTATACCACCCCAGTCTGCTAGAATAACTGGAAAAATCAGACTAAATAGGAAGGTTCTTAATGAAATACACTAAAAAATAAAGTATATGACCCTTTTATAAGCATATGTCACCAAAGCAAAAATGATACAAGAGTATTCACCTGAGATAAAACTTGTATCTGAATATTTATAACTGAGTAGACAAAGCTTTACAAGAGGAAAGTCAGTTGAAATTATTTTAAAATATACATCTGATTCTATTTTACAATATATGCAATTTAAGCAATTCAGATCAATGAAAAAGTCTTAACCAAAAAAATCACAGTGTTTATCAATATGTTAATTACAAAATGTATGCTACTTGTTTTGTTTTTAAGATGTAATAATGGCTTGGTTGAGTGTTTAAAATCTATTCTGAATTCTAACTTGCATAACAAAATCAAGTAGCAACAATGTAAAGCATCAGAACTGGCTCTTAAAGATTATTTACATGTTGATTACCTGGGAAATAACCAACCAAAAAACATATAAAAGTGATTTTTTTTTTTTTTACACAGTATGAAGTCATTAAAGAGATTAGACAATACAAAAGCAAAATTCTTTCCTGAAAAAAAAAAAAAGACTATCTGTGGCACTAAGTTCACTTGCTAATGGACCGTAACATGAAACTGCCAAACATGCACTTAAATTATATTAAATACACTTTCTGTTTCCAACTTAGGTTGATCAGCAGCTTTTGTTCTGTTAGAATCCTTCAAAGAGAGAAGCTCGAACAGGAAAAAGAAGGCATATATAAAACAGTAAACACTGACCTCCTGAGGTTCCTACAACATAAAAATATTCAAGTAGAAAATCTACATCACTTAGCAGCGGCTATTTCCGTAGTCGAGCACACTAACAGCATTTTAGTGTGTAAGGAGCAGGTGAAGTAAGCCGTGCTTTAAGCATGCCAAGAGGCAGAAACACTGGAATGTAACAAAGACAAACTCACAATTTCAAAGACATTCAGTCAACATTCAAAACTATTAAGACTACACCACAAGAATTAAGTTGCTTTATATATATCCCATGATGTATTAGGTTTTATCAGAAAAAATGCTAAATCAGAGCTTACCTCAAAAGATAACTTAAATGGCTTCTGCAAATTCCTGTGCTATATACTACATATCTGAAATATAAATTAGGAAGAAAATAACCTCAAGGGGGAAAAATAAAACGAAAAACCCAACCCAATTTCAGGTTGCCAGTCCTTTTAGTATTATTTTCTATTTTATAATTAAATTCCCTACAAAAACAGGTCTGATGTCTACAAAATGGGCACATTCATGTTTCATGTTACACATCTGCCTAACTGGAAACTAATTTCTCATCAGACAAGGACAATATTACTTTTAGTCAATATAGAATTATCAATTGCAAGTTCAGATGACTTTATAGAAGGTTGTTATGTAGACATTTTACTGTGCTTAGAGAAGAATTTGGTAATTTCATTCATTTTAACATACTTACTACTTATTTCAGAATATTAAAGTATCCCCCATATTGAACTCTAAAAGGTATATTTAAAGCACTATAGGATATCATTATACTTTATGCATAAAAAGCTATTCTATTCATCTATTAAGGACTAACTGGGATGCAAATTTTTAGTTCCCAGTGAAGCAATGGTACTAGAAAGCAAAATGCTACAGACCCTTCAAATCCAACTTACAATTAAAAAAAAAATAGCATTATAAATCAGGTTCTACTGACTGAAATTTGCAAAGCCAAAGTAGAGCAAAGAAGAAAGAACGTGTTAAAAAACAACAAAAACAAAAAAAAACCAAATAAAAAAACCATACGCACAATAACAAAAACCTTTCTGCATGCTGCCATGCATTTGAAATTATCTGAAACAGTATTTATAAATTCACACGCACACAGCTCAAACTTCAGTGCAATGGCTGTATCATTCAACACTTTTAGAGAATAGAACCATGCAAAGAGGAGCGACTGCTTATAAAAATGGTTATTCAGTATTTATTCTGCAATGCAAAGGTGACAAACTAAAATATAAAAAGGCTGTTATGGCTTAACATTTTTGTTGCAGATTAAATATGCAGCATCGAAAAATGGAAAGGCGTGGCTTCATCTCTGACCAGCAGAGTTAAAAAGAAAAATCTCTCCATTTTCCTTCATCATCATGGGATACACTGTTCAGGCAATCCAAATTAATAAAGACTTGCACTTTCATATGGACACAAGATCAAGTGTACCAGTTAGGTTTTCACATTCACAGTATATAAGAAAATACACATGGAAAGAAAAGTAAAGGGTTAACTTAACAAGGATTTATTCACAGGAATACATGTAAGTAGAGAAAAATAACAGAAAAGCTAAACAAATGAAATGAAGAGGATCCAAATCAACTTTCACTCTGTAGCTTTTAACTTGCACCCTGTGTGCATATATCTAGGGCACAAAGGGCCACCAACATGCGCCAATACAGTGTAGGAACCCTGCGTTACGTCCATTAACTTAAACATATCTTTAAGATCATGCTTTGAACAAAAACAGAAAAAAAAGAAAAAGAAAAAAAAAAGAAAAGAAAGCTTAGAAGGCATTATGTTGAGTGGGAATAAACATTGAAATATAGCAATCATTTTCAACTTCTACAATTGTTTTTATGTGCCAACTAACATTTATGCAGCCTTTTACAGATCTTTTACCATGTAATTTAAATTTTAGAAGTTTTGATAAAATCACTAGTAGTATATAACCATGCAGAAAGCACATCACACTGACAGCACAGAGGCAAAGATTTTGCACAGGTATATCAGCTTTCCACATTGTGCAGGTTACACACAATACAATATCAATCTTATTCCTAACAGATCCTAAAAAGATATTTCAAGGCCTAGCTGTAAACTACAGTACTTTATATATCTATATTCTTAATTAAAAAATAAAATCCACAAATCTTAAAAAGGAATTTTAAATGCAGGGCTATATCGAATTGGTAAACTGCAACACAAACTGGCGCAACATAGGTAAATGAATACCGACCTCACTCTATGTGATGCAAGCATGCTACTTTCCCACTAGTTTAAATTACTTTCAATCACTATTGAGCCGGAATGCATGCCTGAACCTTAAACTGCACTTTAAAAGTAACATCTTGGCCTAGAAATTAAATCTAATGAAGTACAACCATCAAATTATATCCACTACATTAATGCTTTTAATGCAAAATTAAGATGTCATCTTTAGTTTGATATGCCCAACCCTTTATTCCTCCCTCCCTGCCCATCCCACAAAGGTAAAAGGAGTGACTCATTTGGCATTTCACAGGGTGCTTCATTGTTTAAATTAGTTTGTTTTATTTCCAATTTTTTTGGGGGTACCTTAAATTGTAACTTCCAAGAACCTGCTTCTATGGGAAGGCAAGCTGATTTTACCTCTATTTGCTTCATTTGTGTAGTTCTTCATCAGCATGCAAAACAAGGCCCCACTATGTGGGAAAATTTATATAAAAACCTTAAATTAAAAAAACAAAAATTCTTCTTTACTGTTTGTAACCCCCATTCTTAGGTTTCCTTTATTGTGCGCTATATAATTTTTCCTTTCTTATCCCTATGCATTATTCATATGGTTCTTGTTTTGGTACAATTCCCCATAATATTCCAGAATGTACTGTTTTGTGAGTAGACTGAATATATATATATATATTTGTTTTTTGCTTCTTCACATCCAGTGCGGAGTAATTGGAGACAGATTTCCACCCACAAAGGCTCCAGATGTTAAAACGTTTCCAAACATCGACTTAATACAGTGACGGCAACACCTCCCTCCCGCCCCTCCCAGTAGGGTTGGGATTGTACTGTATTCCCTACTGGTTTACCCTTCCCCCCTGTAAAGGGTAACATTTTCCCTGGGTGCAGAGGCTCCCTCATAGTCTCCAAGACCAAAGGACCTGGAAGAAAAAGAACAAAAACAATTTTATCGTTAACAATCATTTCTTTTCAGGTTGGGGACAGTGGCACCTGCCTGTAGCCTCGGCAACTTCAGATACTGAGGTAGGAGGGGTGGGGGACTTGAAGCCAGTGTGGCCAACATAGGGAGACCCTGCCTGATAATACTGGCATGATGGTGCATGTCTGTGGTCCATGCTACTTGGGAGGCTGTGGCTGGAGGCTGTGACACAGACAGACCCAGTCTAAAAAATATAAAACGAAACCACCTCTACCCACATCCTACAGAAAAACTTCCATTAACCATTTTAATAAACAATATTGGGCATGTGGTTGGTGCTCAGTAAAATATACAAGATTTCAAGAAAATGGTAGAAAAACAGAATTGAAAGATAAACATAAAAACATAAACTTTACTCAACATAAGCCCTATCAAGTTCAAGACACTTGTGTGGACAAATCAGTCAGTCATGGAGTCCATTCCTAAAGAACTTAGGGTCCTAGAAATTTAACTTCAATGCTGTCTTTTTTACCTCAGTAAGTGAAAAATGGGTGTCTTTTAAAACAATTTTTTAGAATTAGAAAAGAAAAATAAGTCAGAAGGAGCCAAATCAAGACTGCAAAGTGGATGCCTAATGATTCCCCACTGAAACTTGTAAAATTTCATCTATTTGATGTGAGAAATGACCAAGAGCATTGTCATGGTGAAGGACTCTGGTGAAGTTCTGAGCCTTTTTTCTGCTAATGCTCTGGCTAACTCTTCTCAAAACATTCTCATAATAAGCAAATGTAGTGTTCTTTGGCCCTCCAGAAAGTCTACAAGCAAAATACTTCCCTAAACTTGCCACCTGCTTTGCTCCTGACTGGGTTGCCTTTGCTCACTAGACAATTTCACCTCCTGGTAGTCCACTGCTTGGGTTATGCTTTCTCTTTAGCATCATTTCTCTTAGCATCGGGCTAAGTATCATTTCTTGCTGTATTTATTGGTGGGTCTGCTTCAGGAACCTGATCCCATTGATTTGAAATTTCCAATGAATGCTCTGCTCTTATTGGCAACTGATCTGGGTACAACAGTTTTGGCACCCATAGAGTATAGTTTTGCTCTACTTAAAAAATTTTCCATCAGAATTGTGTAAGCAAACCCAACTGAAATATCTATGATGTTGGCTTTTGTTTTGGCTGTTAACTGTTGGTCCTCTTCAGTTAGGGCACAAAGGCAACTAATTTTCTTGCAAATTGATGTGGATTGTCTGCTATTATAGGTGTCATCTTCAAAACTGTCTTGATGATCTTCTCATCTGTAAACTGATTTCTTTGGGGTACTGTACCTGCAAATTAGCTGTACAGTATCAATGATTTCAGTTTTTCCACCCAACCTTGTCCTTAACTGTTCTTCAATTTTAGGTGAATTAATTTTGTTCTGATAGGGGCTTACTCATTTCAAACTAATGTTTTGTTCCTTCTTAGTGCCTCAAAACATCTTGTTCAGACAGGTTTAAAGTAAGTAACTTTATTTGGGGGTGAGAGGAAAGTTGTTAAGTTTTTTTTTTTTTTGATAACATGTATCTTCGGACTCCTTGTATTTCAAGAATGAGTGTTATATAATCATCTACCAAGAAGACCTAGCTGTGGTCCCAGGTACACTTCTATATTCCAGGTGCATGACCGTGAGGAAGGGCCTAAGAGATGGAGTTGGAAGTGTGTGGATCGTTATATGAAGCTCTGTTGAGGATACCTGTCTATTTTTCTCTCTTAAAAAATAAGGTTAAATGACAAAGTAAAGAACTACACAGGCTTACACTTTGTGGAGGCCACTTAAGATATACTCTACTCACGATTTCAGATCATACTCTTAAATCTCAGTCACCCATCTTAGAAAACTTGCTATTTTCCTAAGTGGATAATGCGACATGGCACTACATGGCAAAATGTTTTCAAATCAGCATACTACTGATAAGTCAACACCTTCTCTTAGGACCAAGCCAAGCCTTTAGTACAGTGGTTAGATGCTGTGCATTGGGAACTTGATTCTACACAGCAGGCTGCAATTTATATCCTGGCCCTGGTAGCCTGAAAAAAAGGCCAGGCACATGTGCATGCACGCCCAGGATCCTGACAGGATAAAGAAATGGTGAAAATAGGACTGCAATGTGATCTGGGGGTTAACTCTCTGAAAAGGGCATGTGCCCTCTGGCAATAAAAACAAAAAGACAAACAAAAAAAATATTTTTATACCACCCATTGTAAATGCTAATGTCCTTTTGGAGGATAAAATTTTTTTGAAAGCAAGCAAGCAAGCAAGCAAGCAAGAGCTAGTAGGTGGCATGCAGGTTAAGGTGGCTGGATCCCACATAGCTGATTCAGTGGTTCATGTCCTAGATGCAGCGGCATGAAAATCACACTAGGTATGTGTGAGCGCCAGGACCAAAATCCTGAGAGGAGAATGGAGAAGGGACTGAGGTGTGGCCATGCCCCCAGGGGGTGATTTCTCACTTTCCCTCTCTGCCTCTCTGAAGAGTATATAAGCCCCAAGGCAAAAACTAAAACCATAGGAACAAAAACAAAAACAATTAAACAACAAAGGGTTAAATCCATAATGAGAATCCAACCAGCATACCAATTTGCATTTCTTTCCACCTAGGATTCAGCATGGAGCCATTCCTTTTATCCTGCTTGCTTGTTCTTTAGTAAACAAAAATTCTCTAGCTTTCACTTAAATAATTTTAAAGTTCAATACAGCATGATGTGAGACTATGTTTTATTCAACCCCTAAAAAGTACAAATATCTTTTATTCTATTCAGTTTTAATATGAAGTCCTAATAAATTTTATTTTTTTTGGAGAGGTTTTCGCTATAGGGCGCGTGCGCTCGCCAGACAGACAGAGAGAGACATAGAGACAGAAAGCGAGAAATCACCCCCCAGGGGGGATGGTCACGCCGCAATCCCTTCTCCTCCATTCTCCTCTCGGGATCTTGGGCATGCACACACATGCGCTCAGCGTGAGTTTTAAGCCACCGGGTCCGGGACTTGAACTGCAGTCGACTAAGTGGGAGTCTAGCGACATAGCCATTACGCTAACTGCTGGTCCCCCTAATAAATTTCTTAATCCTGAAAAATCCCGAAGTTCTTATTACTTACCCCTAATTTTGTAACTGCAGCTTAAGTGTATTATATTAAACACCATAAAAAGCTGCAAGACGCTCTTTTAAAGGAAGAGGAAACTGGTCAGAGAAACGCCTCCAATTTTCATCCCCAACTTGATTTTTAAATCCATGAAGGATCTGCGAAAGGTGAAAAACCATTATTAATTTGTCAATAACAAGAGAGAAAAGCTCAGATCTACACAGCTGATGGAATCAAACACTAGGTCTTAAAAAATTACTTTTTGGTTTTACCCACTTTAAGATAGAAATTCTCAAATTTTGTTGGATTCTACACCATTATGTATTTGTCTTAAAGCACCTCATAGCATATGCTTACTCCTTGAGGGGGTTAGGATCATACTGTTTTTGGCCCCTCAGCATGTGTCCCAGTAACGAGTGTAAGATAAGCAATCTCTGACACTATACTGATGGAAAAACTATTAATAGTAACCTAGTATAGAATTCATCCAAGGAATAAAATTTTTCTGTCAAGTTTTTTCAAACTGCAAATACACAAGTTTTGGATTCCTGGCTGCAACTGTATTTCACTAGTATTGATATGAGGTGATTAAAATGTACAATTATTTTTTACTTTCTTATTCTTATGACTGAGCATTGACTATAAAATTAATCAAAAGGAGGTAATGACAATGCAAAGAACTACCTAGGCTTAATCCCCGTGGAGGGCACTTAAGATGTATTCTATGCAACAATTTCAGATCATACTCTAAATCTCAGCCACTCATCTTAGAAAACATACGACATTTTCCAAAAAATAATGGGACCACACGAATCAGTGGCACTACTTGGGAACGTGTTTCCAAATTGGCATGCTCTATTGACAGAGTCAATGCCTTAGCTTAAGACCAAGTCAACTTCTTTACTAAGAACAAAGGTTATATAAAGTCCACCAAAACTGACTTAAAGAGCCTAAGTTTCACATGAAATGGAAAAATAACTTATCAACTAAGGTTTTAAACAGTTCCAAGATAATGCATGATAAAGATTACTTACCTTACAGAACATGTCTCTGAGATCATCTTTTGGGTTAATCCATGATGCAACAGCATCACAAAAAAATATAAAATCCTGTAAGAGCAAGAAATACACCTTAAATCATTACATTTGTCAAACTCAGCAAAAGACATATGTTCAGACAACTCAGAATTCATGTCATGAAAGAAACCTAACTAAAAAGGAAAAACATTTAACATTAATTATTTTAAAAAAATCAATTATAATCATAAGGAGTTACATGATTACTTAACAGCTGTCTAGAACATTAACTCACTATTGGGGAATCACAATATTCAGTTCACACTGGAACTGAAAGCTCTGCTGTATTTTACATTGCAAAAAACAAAAACTGTGTCCAGAATCAGAAAGGGACTGAGGGACCAGCAGATGGCGGAAAGGTTATGTCACTGGACTCCTATATGGTCGACTGTGGGGACCCGGTGGCTTAAAACTTATACTGGGTTTTTGCCCAAAATCCCGGGAGGAAAAGGGATTGTAGTGTGGACATCCCTCATCCACCCCAAGGGGGAGGAGTGATTTCTTACTTTCTCTCTCTCTCTCTGGCAAGCGCATGGACCCTGTAACAAAATCTCATTCCCTCTCTTTAAAAAAAAAAAAAAAAAAAAAAAAAAAGGTAAGAAAGCATCAAATCAACATCAAAGACGACAGTCCTTCGGTGCCAGCAGGTGGTGTGATGGGTAGGGTGTTGGATTCCCACATGGCTGAACACAGAGTCCTGGACCTGGTGGCTTTGCTTTCTCAAATAAAAAACAAATAAATAAAATTAAAACAAAAGAAAAAAAACAGCCCTTCATTTACTGGGTTAAAGAATCATATAAATTCAGTAACCTTATGATTCTGACTGGCCTAAAAAAATCTAACCCTAAACACATACTGAATGAACTTGAGTTGAAATATAGAACAGGCCTAAATTTCAAGATCTGCCTTCAGATAGAAATTTAAGACCAAAAGTTAAAAGAAAAACTATACAGCTTATAACACCCAATCCAAAAAAACCCAAAAACCTCAACCATCAGATAATCACCTAAAAGTCAATCAGGTTATTCTGACTATAAAAACAAGGTGACAATATGCTTTAAGTATTTCATAAGAAATATTTTTACAGTCTTGACTATCATACTGAAACATTGATAGTTCAAATTTTGATGTTCAACATATTGCCAATGTTTCAAAAAGAATACTTTATATTTTACTTTTTTAAATTAAGAGAATAACACTAACTTAAAAAAATCTATTTATACTAAAGCATGTGAATAAAACACTTAAAATGCTATTTAAGTTCATAGTTTCTTCAAATTATGATTCCTCATTTCTTCCAAATAGCAAAGTCTGATTTTAAAAATTTAAACACAGATACTGAGAATCTGTTATTAAAAATTTAAATGTTAAAAAAAAAAACTTATGGGGACCAGCAGTTGGTGTAATGGCTATGTTGCTGGACTCCCACGCAGTCGAACGTGGTTTAAATATTTCTCACTTTTTGTCTGTCTTTCTGGCGAGCGCATGCGCCCTATAGCAAAAACCTCTCCAAAAAAAAGACTTTTCCTTTTAACTATTTCAAATAAAGTACATAAATTAAAGTTAAAAAATAAAAATTCTACCAACTCTTCAGTTGGCAGTGATCTTAAAATAGCATTACGACTTAATTTGAAAAGAAAAAAACCAAAATTTTGGTGAGAAGACACTTTTAAAAAATATGGCATATTGGCAGATATCTTTAAAACACATTTCAGATGATAATACGTTCTTTTTTTTGAGAGTTTTTTTTTGCTATCAGGTGTGCGTGCTCACCAGAAAGACAAGAGAGAGACAGAAAGTAAGAAATCACCCCCCAGGGGGAATGGCCAAGCCTCAATCCCTTCTCCATTCTCCTCTCAGGATCTTGGGCATGCACACACACACGCCCAGTGTGAGTTTAAGCCACCACGTCTGGGACTTGAACTGCAGTAGACTATATGGGAGTCCAGCGACGAAGCCATTACGCCATCTGCTGGTCCCAACAATACGTTCTTAATTACTGAAAAACAGGTATGTCTAGGCTAGTTAGCAACTAGGGACCATCTCTCAAGACAATACTGGTTTTACTAGGAAGCTATTACTGTTAAATGCTTCTGAAGTTAGTTAAAAGATTTTTTTCTGATTCTAACATATATATTTTTAATGTCCATCATCTACATCAATACAAATTTTATAAGTGGATAATCCATGTTTCTAGACTGAGTTTATAGAAATCACAGTAATAGGAAAAAAATCTCAACTTAAAAATATTTTAAGTCTTATTCTTGGATGTGAAAGATTTCCATTTTTTTGAAAACATGAGAAAGTTATAGCTATGAAACATTTCTCTATTTTTATTACTCATGGGCATCCCTAGCCACCAAAATTTAGTTTTGTAACCCTTCCTCTTCCCTGAACTTTTAAAATTTAATTTATTGTTGAGTCTCCTGTAATGACAGTTCCCTTATCATTCTTTCTTTTTTCCTTACAATTTTTGTCTGTTAAAGAACCTGAGTATTTAACCAAAAATCATGAAGTCTGCCTTTTGGTGATGTCATACACATGGTGAGTTCAACACATTCCTTTGTTTTATGTGCCTACCAAATAAAGCCTGTCATGATTGATACTTTTGCCAAATATTAACAGGTTTAAATGTAACATAAATTTAGAAAACACAATAAAGATAAACATAAGCTCTCAAAATTAAAGCAATTTAAGGGGTCGATTCCATTTTGTTTTCATTCACTATTTCTAGGCTTGATTCTAAGTAACAAAAAGATAGTAGTACCCCACTATTCAGGCACTCTCTTTTAAGTATAGACATCCTCGAACTCAGCAAATTGATATTCATAAATGGGAGGCATGCACAATGTAAGTATATGAGATCTGAGCATGGGTGAGAGAAGCCCTAAACTAATTCTAAGACAAGTATTCTGCTATTATTTTATTTCATGCATGAAAGATTTAGAAGATAAAACCAGGCATTAACATTTTAAGATATTAAGAAATACACTGCATTTAAAATGTATAATTTGTTTTTAATATCTTTGAAAAAAATCATTGATATTTTTATAATTAAAGCCTTAAAATATCTCTCCCTTTAAAATTCTTACTATTCAGAACATTAGAAATAAAAAAAACAAATCCTTGTGAGTATCTTACTTGAATTACACCACTGGGATTCACACTGATCATGGTACAAATCCCACGGAATGCTGAATCCTTTTCCTCATTGTCTCTTATGTTCCTCAAAGAGGTGCACCTATTGAATTATAGAATTAAGCTTAGGGTGAAGTAAAACACCAGGCTCAATTACAACAGTAATGGACAGTATTTAATGGAATAAGCACCACAGTATAGATAATGGTTACATTAAAAGTTTTCAACAAGTATAAATTTCGGTTTTTCACACTCCCTGTATGTTGGGCCCATATAATCTTAATAGAGTGGAAATAGTCAAATTCACATTTTAAAAATAGTAAATTACATCTATAAAATGGAACAACTTATTTTAATCTCCCTTTAAACTATGAATGAGCCTAAGCTAAGAAAAGTTACCAAATTAATATTTAAAATTATATTATGACTTGTATTCCATTAAACACTACTAAAAATGTTTTGAATCCAAAGATTATCAATTGAAAGAAGCAGAACATAGGATATACTGCCACAATAAAAAACTATTACTATACAATTTATGGTGTAGATGTTTAACTTTTACATTAACAAGCAAATAATATTTCTATACGTAACAAATTTAAACATGTAAATTTTAAATGCAATCCAAGTTTCCAAATTAATTCTAAAAAAGAAATGCAAAAACCTAAATTTAAAGAATTTGCATGCATCTTTTTTTTTTCTCTGGTGGATATTTAAATGCTTTTTATGTATAATCAAGCTTTTAACACAGCAAGCATGTGACAATCTTATCCCATGCATCAATTAGTCGTTAGCCACAACATAAAATAAATATACATGACGATGCTACTGAAAAACCTCACAAACCTGATAGGACAAGATTAGTCACATGGTTGGCAATGATTAAGGATTGTGATTTTTGTAACCAACTGAAAATATATCTAGAAGTGAGATAGAAAGAGAAAGAAAGAGTGAAGAAAAATGAATTAAAAAAAAAGATTGAATAATACACACCAGGGTCTTATAAACTGCTGTAGCATGGGGGCCACCTCTTGAGGACAAACGTAACCAAGACGACCAATTGTTATTGCTAAGGTAACGCAATCACGGTTATACACCACCAAACGCCAACCAAGACATGAGCAAATGAGGGGGAAGGAGAAAAAATAAAGAAAAAACAACAAATAACTCAGAAACAGAAACCAACAGAATTTGTGTATGATAATAAACATAAGATTTCACCAGTGCTGTTTATTACCACCCCCTAAAATAAGGGGCAGCAACATATATGGCATACTCTTGAAAAAAGAAAAATAAAAGGAATTAAAAAAAAATAAAACTCTAAAGATTGAGAGAACACCAAAAACCATGATGAATTGCTTTTCTCGCTCAACCAAATATTCTCTTAATAAAAAGATGAGCGATTAAATGGATGGATTTAGAATCCAAAGCCAGTCAAAATTTAAGAATTTAATAGTGAAATCTGTTTTTTCCCCAAGAATTATCATTAAGTGACTATGTTTCTGAATTGTATGCTTAAATGCACTTCCATATAGCTAAAACAAGCTTTATCTATCACTTCTTTACATCTTTTATAAATTATTTTCATTTTCTGAAAATTATGTAGGGAATTTAACCCAAATTTTGGTAGGTTTCTTTGTTAACATTTCCTAAACTAGTGGCATTTGTTGCCTGATATCAAACTTAACTCAGATTTTAAGTGTGATGGCACCCATTAAATGAATAGATTAGAAATTGTTATGCTACATCAAATCCCTTTCTGACAAACCTTAGATATGGTAAGTCACATAATAAATAGTCCATTAATTTTAAGTCATATTTGACATAATAAAATTGTAATGAAGGAAATTCAGAAAGTCCACTATAATGACCTCTGATATGTAAATGTAGACTATAGGAAAAAAATTTATTGTCTTTGCTATAAAAAGCATAGGGTGAATTATGGTAACACATTATACTAATTGTACACTAACTTTTTCAAGTGGGCAAATACATATTCATCATCAAAATTTAGGAAGTCCTTAAACTGGTAACAAGCTAAAACAACTGCAACTTAGAACTGCATCTTGCAATTCAAAGGTACATACATATAAATACATTTATACACACGGGAAAAAAAAACAAACAGAAAACAAACCATGAGGTGCTTTAATGGTGTTCTCTCAAAAACTTACAGGTTAACCTTTCATAAAAAAAGGGTGGGGGGTAAAGAAAAATGTTTAAGGATTACTTGAAGCAAACTACACAGATAATACTAAAATCCAGCAGATTCATATGAAGCAAGAGAAAGAAAACCTATGTTCAAAAGACACAAACTATGCAACATTCTCATTAAACAGGCAAGTATGAACAATCCAATGAAACATGCGATAAAGCAGATAGGTGATGGTCCATTGAAAAAGTTCAGTGTAGGATATACTAATAGGAAAAAAAAGCAAGTAACAGCATATAAAAAACTGGCTTTATGAAATATTGAGATAATGATAATTAAGTTACTAAAATGTACCGCCAAGAGCCAGAGACACTATTATTCTATTTTGGTGATTTAAAAACCCACTCTTTTGGGTAAGGAACAAAGAAAACAGTATTTTATGCAGCCACTTGTGATTAAGAGTAATCTAATGAATCTCAAGTGTGTTTCTCAACAGTATCAATTCAATTCATCAACCTGTAGGGCATTATAAACTATTTTATTATTATTTATTTAGGATATAATCATACTTTGAATCTTAGAGATAAAGCCAATTTATTAAAAAAAAAAAAAAAAAAACTATGAATTTGTCAGCTGATATCCCACAAGAAACTTTAATATACATTACACTCAACATTTATTTGCAGTTATGCATTCACATTTAAAAATAAATAGGAAATTTCTTTAGGTTCAACAAAAATTTCATAATAATAATTGTTTCAAATCTGAATGTCATGTATAGGTACTGTATTCTAAAGTAAAAACCTGTCAAGATTTCATAACCATCCTATAGTTTGGTACTTTTTTTGGTAAGACAATCTAATGAACTTTGTGAAACAAACAGTACCCATACAGCCAAACAGCTAGACAACTCTTCCATAATTAAAAGATTTCCTTCCATACCAATAAACATTATTAATTTTAGCCACATTAAAATAAACTTTCTATAATTAAAAAACACCAAATTAAAAAATCTTTGAAAATATACTATGTGAACCTTACTTTAATCTCTGTCCAGTATTTTGGTAAGACACTCATTAACTATGCATAAATTACTAGAAATATCTTAGTATATAAAGAAATGGATGTGTCTGAATGAAAACAAAATTTAAATATTTTATCATTATAAGCAACAATCAGGGAGGATAGAAAAAAGACTATCCAATCACCTCCAAATCTGTTCTATAGTATGGAAGGTACTCTTTAATATAAACATGCTCTCTGTAAATGCAAAAGAGAAACAAGCCTCCTATAGAAATGCCTTAAGAGACTGTTGAAGCTCCCAAATTGGAGGAAATTATATGATGAAATGCAAAATACATACACCATTATTAACCAATTAGCAATCTACTTTTGCAAATCTATTGCAATCTATTTTTGGCCTTTTATTTTTTTAAAAAAAATTTAACAGATTAAAAAAATTACTTCCCAGCTCTCAGTTACTCTCTTGAATTCATTTAAAAGCAAAATCAATGTGATTCAATAGTTAGTTTGGCTGGGATCCATTTTAGGAAGAACTAAAACACTGAAATGGGGAGAAAGGTTTTTTTCAAAAGTTTCTGCAAACTTGTATATTTCATTACTAATACAAAATAGCTGTTAATAATGAGGTGGGTTCTTAAAACTTAGCTTTGCTTTGGTTTCTCTACGCATCTTAATTTAAACTTAAAAGAGGACTAATTTTCTCTTCACTGTAACAGTTCAGTCATGATGGTACCTGTATTCTCTAACAACGTCTTTGGTGTGTTGGGTCTGTTAATAATTTCTACAAGCTGGTGCAACACCATAGGAATATAAGGCTGCATCTCTATACCTAGATCATCCAAAAAGAAAAAAAAGAAAAAAAAACTGAATGTTAAAATATCAATGTAAAATATAGTTTCCCTTATTAACTGTAACATACCCTATAAACATATAGAAACAAAATTTAAAAAACATTAAGTATAAAAATATCAGGGTACCTAAAAAATGTGTAATCATGAAGGGGAAAAAAGTCTTACCCATTTGAATGGAGATTTCTCCAATTGCCCATGTGGCATTGTTGCACACTGAAATAAATTCTGGATTTAGGTTGGTTCCCAATATTGGCATGAAATCGGCTAGAAAAAAAAAATTATTTTAACTACATAGCAAACTACTCAATAGCAGTGTAGTGTACTAAAGGAAATGTACTAAATGGAATCTTAAATCTAAGCAAGGAATAACAAGTTTTACCATTAAACAAATACTGTAACATCAATTAAAAATTGATGAGAAAACAAGTAACTGCTTTTAAAAACAGCTTTATATTTTAAAAATTTCTTTTTTCCATGAGGGAAGAGACACAGAAGGAAAGAGAAATATCAACAGGAACCCTCAACCTCAGCCAGCCTAGACCATGGACATGCACATGTATGTATACAGGGAAGCCTTGGGATGCAAACCTGGAATCTTCCCATGTGAGTTTAGCATAGTAGACTGCTGCATTAAGGCTGTGCCACTGGTTGGCCCCTAAAAATAGTTTTATAAGTGTTGGTAATTTTGAGTCTAGCAGGTGGCATGGTGGTTGAGGCGCTGGACTCTCAAATGGATGACCGCAATTCGAGTCCCAGAGTTGGAGGCTTGGGATAACGCTGGGCGCAGGTGCATGCATGCCCCAAATCCCGAGAGGAGAACAGACTGTGGTGTGGCCATCCTCTCCAGGGGGTGATTTCTCACTTTCTCTCTGTCTCTTCAAGCAAGTAGACGCGCCCTACAGCAAAAAAAGAAAAAAAAAAAAACCCTGAAAAATTCTCTTAAAAAAAAAAAAGTGTTGGTATAGTATTTATCTTAAGACTCGAACAAAGGCAGTATCTGTTCACTTAATTTTCATATGTAGTAGACAAGGAAATAGGATTGGTATATTTTAGGTAATATTAAAAAGAGTTGGTCAGAGTAATCTGTTTTATGATCAGAATATGAAGAGTCAAATTAAAAGGGGAGAAACATGATAAAATAGAATCTTCTTCAAAGCTAGTTTTCACACACAAAAATTAAAAAACAACCAACCAATGATTTTGGCTTTAATTAAAGCAACTTCTAACCCTAGTGCTCAGACTGTGGTCTTTAAAATACAATTTTCCACTACAAGGAACGAAGGCTTTTGAATAAATGCCCATTACAAAATAAGGAAATATACAAAACAAGTTTAAACAATTATCCTGCCTCTCCTCTATGATTTGTACTTCAGTTATAATTTATTGATACTAGAAATGCCTTGTTATATAACTATCCTCACTATTAAATGAAGAATTAAAATGTTAAAAATTGGGGCTGGCAGGTAGCATACTGGTTAAGGGGCTGGAATACCCATATGGTTGACTGTGGTTTGAGTCCTGGACTTGGCGGCTCGCCCTCTCACTTTCCCTTCCTCTCCCTCTCTCTAGTAAAATTGAAAAAAAGACAAAATTAACTAAATAGACAATTTTTTTTCTTGTTTTTTGGAGAGGTTTTTGCTATAGAGTGCATGCGCTCGCCAGAAAGAGACAGAAATCGAGAAATTACCCCCAGGGGGGATGGCCATGCTGCAATCTCTTCTCCATTCTCCTCTAGGGATCTTGGGCACGCATGCACATGCGCCTGGTGTGAGTTTAAGCCACCAGGTCTGGAACTTGAACCGTAGTCAACTACATGGGAGTCCAGCGACATAGCCATTATGCTATCTGCTGGTTCCTAAATAGATCATTTTTAAAAAGTTACAATATTTTAAAATTCCCAATAAACGAGTGAATCTGGGCCAGGTTTCTCTCTATTGCCAGTATTAACAGTTTGGGCTAGAACATGTTTCATTGTGGCATAAGAGAGGACTATTACGTACATTATAGGACATTTAGTAACTTCCTTTGCCTCTACCTAATAGATACCCCCAGCAGCGTTAAGCAAAGTGTCTCCAGACTCTAGCATATGTTCCCTTGAAGGCATATTTCTTCATGGTTGAAACCACTAATCTAGACAAGTAATTATGGTTGACAACATATAAAAAGAGACAACTAGATGCTGTATATTTTCTTTAAGAAAGTACATGACACCACCTATCAAAAAACACAAAGCAACATGAATCCCATTAAAACTAAGACTTAGATCTAACTGCCTATTTATAGCGAATACAAAGGACAGAGAAACATATTGACACCAGAGATGTAAACAATAAAATCCACGCATGAGAAAATGCTTTGAAACAAAAACTTGATTTTATAACAAAAAACTATTTTAAGGAAAAGAAGAGAACTGTACTAAAATACTAGTTAAAATGATATATATGACATTTTCCAAAATACAAGGATAATTATGTCTGACCATGATTAACGATACACAGGAAATATAACTAGACATGTATCAAGTAATAGCTGAAGCAGGGTGATGTAGAGCTTGATATACTTTTTTATTTAAGCTTTAAAAAAAAAAAGTAAAAATAAATAGATAAAATAAATCCTTTCATCAAGTTCAGCCTCCAGAACTGCATTAGCTGGTGCTGGACTCTCACATGGCTGACCACGGTTTGAGTCCTGGATCTGGTAGCCTGAAACACTAGGCACATGTGCACGTGAGCCCAAAATCCCAGGAAGAGAAGGGATTGTGGTAGCTATCCTACCTGGAGGGTGATTTCTCACTTTCTTTCTCACTGTCTGTCTCTCTATGGCGAGCGCACACACCCTATCACAAAAACCTTAAAAAACAAAAACAAAAATCTCTATTAGCTGGTAAATTCTGGTATAATAAGCTTCCCATAATACGAGAATTCACTGTACTTTTGGAGTAGCTATTCAGAAGCACAACTGTATAAAAATTTTAGATAAATTTTTCTTTTAAGAGATTTTTGTTATAGGGCATGTGCTCTTGCCAGAGAGACAGAAAGGAGAAATCACTCCCCAGGGAGGATGGCCACACCACAATCCCTTTTCCTCCATTCTTCTCTAGGGATTTGGGCATGTGCACATGCGCGCCCAGTGTGAGTTTTAAGTCACTGGGTCCAGGACCCAAATTGCAGTAGACTATGTGGGAGTAGAGCAACATAACCATTATACCATTTGCTGGTTTCTAGATGAATGTTTTAAGTCAAGTATTAACAATAGTCACATTGAAATACAAAAAGGAAAATAAAAATAAAAAACTTATTTAACTGAACTATTTGAGAGCAATTCAGGTTATAATATTCAAGACATCTCTTATAATTTTCATAATGGCCAAGTTTGATGCTTTGCTATTAAAAGAGGTATCAATTATTTACCTTCAAAGTGACATTTAATGCTTCCTATGACATCTGAAAGAGTGTAATGGTTCATCAGAAAAGAAAAATCTCAGGGATAGTGCCCTATTTTAGTAAGGATGCTAGACCTCACATGAGTTTGAGTGTGAGTCAGGATCAGCTTGAATTCTGCCCTGATAGTTTAAAAAAAAAAAAAAAGTGTGAGAGTATGACCCAAATCCTGACAGGATGAAGAAATGGAGAAGAAAAGGTCGCCTGAGCACATCTCCTTGGAGGTGGGAGTGGGAGCTGAGTACTTTTTCTATCTGGTCATGTGCCGTCTGGCAATTTAAACATAAAAGGAATATCTATTTATTATTATTTCCAGATAGCTCTACCAAAAATGAGGCTACTCAAAAATGTGTCTGTGAAGGAGCCTAGAATACTAAGGCTTCCCCAGTGAGCACACTGTTTACTGTGTGGTAACACTGTTCTTTCCGCCAGTCACGGGAGTGCTTGAAGGGCTACTGATATGACAGTGTGCTCTAGGAAACCACAGGGGTCTGACCCCCAACATGCCTGCTTCAATCAGAGCAACTTCAACCAGTAAAACATAAGTTAAATAAATGTTGGGATTTCACGGAATTTCAGTTTAATATTAATAAATTTAAAAACCATATCCATAGTATTAAAAAATATCCATACCTATACAAGGCTTAACATGCTGAAAACAGGCTTTTGTCAGATCACCTAATAGAGCAAAAGAACTCTGTCGAACTTCTGGCATTTTATCCTGTAAGAAATAAGAAGAAATTAACCCCAATGTGACAGAGAATCAGGTTTTAATTCATTTAAATCCTCCAAGTCTCACCTGCATGCATTGATACATTAGTGTGAGGATGTTACTTCTGGCTACCAGCTGTTCAATGTTGCCTCCAAGTCCTTCTGCCAGGCCACTGAGTAAATCAAGAGCCACTATCATAAAATCTTTATCTGGAGCTTCATACTGATCTGGTTGAGCATTGTTCAGCTGAAATTAAACACAATGTCTTTGATGGTGTGCTTTAATCAATTACTGAAAAAGTTTGTACACATTATACCTATTTTTTAAAAAAATTGTTTATGATGCTAAGGGAAAAGTATTAAAAAAATAATACCATGGCTTGTGCAAGAGTCTTCTGTACTAGGTTTACACAACGCTGATATACAGGTTCACAGTAAGGAAGAAAGCCAGACTGCAGGGCTGTGGCAACGGATGATAGGCACTAGGAAGAATAAAGTATACATGCTCAATTATTTAAGATTATGATCAATATTTGAAACTGTACTCAGTAAGATCCTGGGCATTTATCAATCTTCTTGATTAGTCTAAAGCAGCAGGTTTATCTTTTAAAATCTATTTTTCAGTTGCCATTCATTTTTAGTTTGTTAGCCAATCAATGAAGAGAGGTTTATTCAGAAGAAAATGTTAGTAAGATTTTATAATGCGTATCATCGTTCAAGGACAGACTACAGTATGTTCATAATTTTTCCTCAAATTTAAGAGATACATTTATTAATGTTCCTATCCTACCGATAATGTATGTGGACTCACTGGACACATTCTGAGACCCTGGTCTGAACGTCAACATACACACAGACACCCTTCAAACACCCTACAGTGAGCTTTGAACACAAAGGTTTGAGCTTTAGGGTCCACTTACATGCAGATTTTTTTTTTTGCAGAATACTATAAAGTTATCTTCTCTTCCTAATGACTTTCTCAGTAACATTCTCTTTTTTCAGATTACGTGAATTTAAGAATACAGTATATAATACACCTAACACACAAAATATGTGTTATGGTCAATAGTAGGCTAAGAGCAGTTAAATTTAGGGGAGTCAAAAGTTGCATGTAGGGGCTGGCAGGTGATGTCGTGGTTATAAGGCACTGGTTTTCTCACTTTCCCTTCCTCTGGCTCCCTTTGGTCAAAGCAAAAAAAAAAGACAAAATAAAATAAATTTTTTTTAGTTGCATGTAAATTATTAGCTACATGGGGGCATTGGACCTAATGCTCATATTGCTCAAGAGTTATACTAAATATATACATAAGATGAGCCACAATAATTTTTCTGGTTTTGTTTGGCGCAGAATTAGACAGTGCTTGTAGTTACAGAAGGTTTTATTTAGCCAGATATGGATAATCCATGGCAGAAGTTCATGACCCTTAAAATATTAATAGTATTAATTGTAAAGGGGACAAGACTGACAACAACTGAACTGTCTGTCCATGTCAATTCAATAAGGTTTAAGTTACCATATTTCATAGTGAGTTCAGTTAACTGAAGATCATATACATGTTTCTTTATTAAAGTAAAAAAGTATACATGGAAAAAACTTCAAATTAGGCAGAAAAGATACATCAAGTCCCTCATTACTATCAAGTTCCAATAATGTGTGAGTTTATGAGAGGACTTCAAAAAGCTTGTAGAAAAAAAGGAGTTAAAGTATGAGTTCATTTTGATGCTAAAAAACATGGAAGTACATGCATACTTCACTGAAATATGCATTTTTCATGAGCTCATTGAGGATCCTTTTTATGTGTATGTACAATAGATAACAAATAAGGAAAATTAAACTAGTTTAAGTTAAGTAGAGCAGGTTAAAATACAACAATTCTAATATAACTGTGTCTGCCTTTAAAAAGAGCACACTTCCATATGCTTTTTTTTTTTTACTAAACAGTGTTTCTCAGTACTGATGTAGCATAATTAAACGAATGATAAGTTACATTATTTATTCAGCATTTCAACAGAAATGGTTCACAATATTAAACTTACGAACACTTGATCATCACATATATCCAATTTGGATTAGAACATGTGTTTCTGATAAAACACACTATTAGATAAAATATTACTAGTTGAGCATACCTCAAGTAAAGGGAACAGATCTTTATCTTCATCCTTTAACATGTTCCATTTCTGGATCAGTGGAGGCATTAGCATCTGAATATATTCCTATTTACAATGATGAAAAACATATAAAGCTCCACTATCATGTTAACAAGTCCATTTTGAGTCTATGAAAATTAAAATCCATTTAGAGTATTTGTGTAAAATCATTACAGAAGGCATAAAGGCTCATTTTTCACTCTAGTCCCTTTTAAAACTTGCCTATCTTTTTATTTATATTGTGTTGCTCTATTTTTAAGTCCTCTTACATCCTATCTGAAACAAAATGTATATAAACATATACTTCCAACATTGAAATGTACTACTTGTAAAATCATAATCAAGAAGAATCTGTGTAATTTTTACTCTCCAGAAACCATGTCTTTTAGCCCTGCAGTGTGTAACATGCAGTATAGTCTTGACTACATAAGGTTGTCAGAAAAGTCATGATGCATTTTTGCATAGGAAATATGTCATAACTTTTCTGACAACCTAATACGTTACAGACTGACAAATTTATAGAGGCACAGGTAGAAAAAGAGATTAATAACACTTAAGTGCCCTTGTTTAAACTTAAGAATGACCCATAAAACACCAAGTAAACAAGCGTAGTAATTAATAATGTAAACTAGGGAACAGATTCTAAGACATTCATTCAGAAAATATAACTACCCCCAAGTGAAACAGAATCAAAAAAACCAACCAACACCAAAAGAACTATTCTGAACAAATTTTCAACATAATTTAAAAGCAGAAACAGTTTAAGACTTTTGATATGGCAATTATACATGCTAAATCTTTTTCTTCAACAGGGACTCTTGAACTATATTAAAATTCTAATGTCACTTAAATCCTCTTTAAACAAATCCATCTCCTCTTCAACTCTTAAGACTACTATAGACAAGGTATTTCTTCTGTACCACTATTTGGCACTTTAAACTATGATCTCAATTTCTTAATTGTTTTATATAATGTATTATTCTTCATACTTAAATATCCTGGCAAGAAAATTAGGTCTAACGTAGTACTCTAAAGCTATAGTATTTATGAAGCAGTAGATATAAAACCAGAATGAGTTTAAGTTACTGGGTCCGGGACTCGAACCACAGTCGACTACATGGGAGTCCAGGACATAACCATTATGCTAACTGCTGGTCACCACACACACACACACACACACACACACACACACACACACATATATATTTTATTTTTTATTTTTTGAGAGGTTTTTGCTATAGGGCGTGCGCACTGACCAGAAAGACAGAGACAGACAGAGAGCTAGAAAGCGAGAAATCACCCCCTAGGGGGAATGACCACGCCACAATCCCTTCTCCTCCATTCTCCTCTCGGGATCTTGGACACGCATGCACACATGCCTGGCGTGAGTTTAAGCCACTGGGTCCGGGACTCGAACCGCGGTCGACTACATGGGAGTCCAGCGACATAGCCATTACACTAACTGCTGGTGCCCCGCCACATATATTTTAAAATACTATTTAATAAAGGAATACCTTGTCTTTGTAAGATCTACATTCTCAAAGTAGCAAGCACCAACTGATATGTCTCCTTAAACATTTTTATGTGCTAATAATAAAACTATTATAATCTATTGATTATAACTATGCTACATATATGTATTTTGTCATAGTAATTAATCATAGATACTTACTGGTTTGTTTAAATGATGTCCTACTGAATCTGCTAATGTTCCTATGGCATCATAAAGGATAAGTAGGTTCTTATGCTGGTATTTACTAAATGCGAAGACCAAGGTATCAAGTATATAAGCAAGGTAAGGAACAAGTTCTGTACAAGCCTCCTCTTCTAGGGTAGCAAAGGCACTATAATTAAAAAAAAAAGAATATTTATTACTGTATAAAAGGAATCATCTATTTACACTTTATATACCTAGCTCCCTGCCTCTTCACATCTCTTGCTCATTTTTATTGTAATTTTAACATTTCTTATCACACCCTCCCTTCCAAGAGGCTGTCACTCACTGGGCATCTACTTAACTACATTGGTAAATCTAAACTAAAATATTACTGGACCTTATATTTACACTCAAAAAAATTTAATTTAGTGCTAAATAGTAGTCAGTCACCGAGTAAGTGGTAGGAATATAGCAATGAACAAAAACATTGTCCCCATTCTTAGGGGGCCTTCATTCTAGCAACTGTCCTTAGATTGAAAAAACCTGAATTAAAAATACGGGGTTGTCATGTGTCATGACTTTTCTGACAACCTAATATTAAGCTCTATTTACTACCTCATTCTTCATGCATATCAAGGATCACAAAATGGTAGAAAAGGTTTAATGCTTAGTGTTTGAGAGATATAAAAATACAGCTCCTCAAACGTTTCTCTAAGCCTGTCACTGCTCACTAAAACATAGTGCATCTGTTACTACAAATTTGCCTTCTGTATAGCTTTAGCTATTAGAATTATAAGAAAGGAAAAATACCTGGAATCTTAGCACTTCTATTTGAGACCTAAATTTATCTTGATGGCACAGCACATGGCAGTTTAATTATATAGTTGTTTCATATTTCTTAGTAGCTTCTAAGTTTCAAGATGACAGAAGCTGTAAGTCCAGCATTTAGTGTATGTTTAACAATTAATAGCTTACAAAATGTGAATAAGCTAAAAAATCCAAATATACTCTATATGTTCCTGCAATTAAAAAAAAATTAATTGCTACCCATTGCCAGTCTCTTTGTTCAACTTCCATCTCACTAAGAGAACTCTTCCTAATATTAACGTCTCAGATGTAGTAAGGTACAACTCAAATACACTTTTTTAAAGTTTTTGCCACAGGGTGCGTGCATTTGCTGGAGAGAGACAGACTGTGAGAGGAAAGGTGAGAAATCACCCCTTGCGGGGATGGTCACACTGCAATCCCTTCCCCAGTCTCCTCCTGGGATTCTGGGCATGTATGCCCATGCACCCAGTGTGAGTTTCAAGCCGCCAGGTCCAGAACTTGAACTGCGGTTGACCACATGGAAGTCCAGCAGCTTAACCACTACAACACTTGCTGGCTCCCACTTTCTTGTTTTTAACAGTTAATTCTCCCTATTAACAAAGTCAAAAGTAAAAGCAATCTATCTGAAAAAGTTAAAGAGGTGTAAACATTAAGTAGCAGGCTCTTTTAGAATAATATCAAGGCTGTTCTAGGAAACCAGAATATTTATAGTAATGAGAGGAACCACTGGTCTGATATAAAAGGGGAGATTGCTCCAAACTCAACCAATTGAACAAGTATTGGAGCAGATCTGCGAAGTAAGAGATCCAGACTGGATAAGTCACTGGAGACTTTCTGTGGAATTATGGTAGCTGACCTATAGATGAAAAAGATGTGAATCTGCTCAAACTTTATTATCTCTTCAAGAGTGGAACCCTGCCATAACCACTTCAGATGTCTAAGGGAATTAGGATGAAAAATATTTATTTTATTATTATTGTATAAAAAGAGTGAGGAAAAAGAATTGAGGAGGGAACAGCAAAGACCAATGTCTAGTTAACAGTCCCATTTAGCCTGACAAAATCATTAGGTAAGAGACACAAATAACAAAAATTTCCCAGCCAAACAAAATGTCTAAAATATGTAAACTCAGGGACCAGCAGGTGGCATGGTGGTTAAGGTGCTGGACATTCCCACACGGCTGACCATGGTTGAAGTCCTGGATCTGATGGCTTGCTTTCTCACTTCCCCTCTTCCTCTCTCTATCTGTCAAATTAAAAATAAATGAATGAATAAATAAAAATTTAAAAATGTAAACTCAAAAGCTATAGATGCAAAGATTTCATAAAAAAACAAACAAACAAGTAAAACTAAATTTTCTGGGCCAGCTCTGTAATACAGTGGTTAAATACTGTGTATAGAGAACCGCAGTTTACAAAAATAGGCTGGATGCATGTGCATGTCAGTCCAAAGTCCTAGTGGGATGGAGGAAAAAAAAGGACTGTGGCATAACCACACTCCATCTTGCTCTCTGGCAGTTAAAATTAAACGAACAAAGAAAAGAAAACAAAACCCCTAGACTTTATAATATAGTTGGAAATACAGATTGAGTGCTCCTAAATCCAAGATGCCCCCAAATCCAGAAATTTTTGAACACTGATGGAATACTCAAAATAGATGCTTTTGATAAGTGGAAAATTCCACACCTGATCTCATGTGATAGGAAACAGTCAAAATGCTGCAACTCAAAAATATTGTATAAATAAGGTTTATCTAAAACATGAATGAATTCTGTACTTACACTTGGGATTCCAGCCCTAAGATAACTCATTATGGGGCTAGCAGGTAGCATGGTGATTAAGGCACTAGACTCCCACATGGCTGATCATGGTTTGAATCCTGGACCTGGCAAGTTCTTTTCTCACTTTCCCTCTCTCTCCCCCTCTCTCTCTTTGGTAGAGCATGTGTCCTATAGAAATTTTAAAAATAATAAATAAATCTCTTTATGTATATGCAAATATTCCAGAACCCCTCAAAAGCTGAAGTCCTTCTGATCTCAAGAATTTTGGATAAGGGATATTCAACTTAATGGTTTAATACCAACATTCTATCACAATGTTATAATAATTAGATCTCACTAGATTACCCACTCCCAGAATGACTACTGTATCATGAATTTGTCCCACCTGCAGGCAGCTTCTTGTACTCTCTTGTTGCTATCCAGGATACGTTTTAGCAATTCTGTCATTAATGGCTTCAGGTATGTGTCTGGTGGCTGGCTGACTACCCAGTGTGCATAGCGGCTAAGAGTCCAGCACGTTATGGAACGCACAAGAGCCTTTTTATCAGAGAGGCACTGAATAAGGTGAGGAATGAGCTCAGGCAGGTATGGAATCATGCCCTGCATGCAACCTAGAAAAAAATAACAATTCTATCAAAAAGTACTAAAATTTGTTCTAAACAATATTATTTCAGTTGAATACTAAAGTGGTACATGTATCCATAAAAACAGGTCAGAGTATTTCCACTGCTATAAATATACTACAATAATCTGTCCCAAAATCATATAAAAAATAAAAAAATTAAAGCAAGCTGCTCCTAAGAATCTTACAGTAGGGTTAGGACTTCACTTTCCCTCTTCTATACCAATTACAGATTTCCAGAAATGCCTATAAAATGTATCAATTCCTTGCAAAGACATGTTTACAGCCAGGACAGTATCAATAATAATCCTTCAGAGAGGATGATGACACTGATCTTTTTGTTTCCCAAACATGCCCAGGGTAGGTCCTTTCATTCTGTTCCCTTTACTGTAACAAACAGACAAAACATCTGGCTAGGGTTAGAAGTAAGCATATGGCTATTCAATAATAGCTAACGGTTCAAAGTTGAAATTTATCCTAAGATGGATTTAAGATTCAGTTATTCCTTTTAAGGTTAATAAGATCACAGTCTTGCACACCCTACATCAGCAACACAAGAGAACAAAGTAGTATTACGTAAATTTAAGTGAATAGTCTTTGCTTATAGGTAGTGATTGTTTATAGTAGCCTAACCTTACTAGGCTATTAAGAACTTTACAATTAAAACCAGATTTAGACTTACCTTCAGCAATTGCTCCTAAAACCAGGATGCCTGATTCTTTAACAACCCATTCATGATGAAAAAGTAATTCTTTCAGGAGAGGCAAAATATGTGGCAGTAGCTCATCGCGATACACATTTGCGAGAACATCTAGGGCAGCAGCAGAACATTTTCCTAAGGAAATATTTAATTAGAAAATATTACATTAACCTCTACTAAGATTCACTTACATATCTTTTTAAAAAAAAAAAACAGGTTTATTGTGTGTTTAACACTATTCTTCTAAAGGTTCAAAGAAAGACTTAAATATGCCTATAAAATGTACATTTTATGTATCACAGGAGATAATATGAAACAAAAAAATTGCTAAATACTTTATGACAAATAGCAAGTTATGAAGACAGTCTATTCTGTACGTGACTGCCATATTTGAGTTTTCAGTGCATATATAAAAAAAAGTTTTATGCTCTTTTCCTCCCTGGCTGCTTGAGGATATACTACCATCATGAATGACACAGTAACTATCCGAACCAGGAAATTTATGACTGACTACTTCAGAGGAAACAAATGGTCATTGATGTCCTTCACCCTGGGAAGGCAACAGTACCTAAGACGGAAATTCAGGAAACACTAGCAAACATGTACAAGACCACACCAGATAGCATCGTTGTGTTTGGGTTCAGAACCCATTTTGGTGGTGGCAAGACAACTGGCTTTGACCTGATTTATGATTCTTTGGATTATGCAAAGAAAAATGAACCCAAACATAGACTTGGAAGACAAGGCCTCTATGAGAAGAAAAAGACATCAAGAAAACAGTGAAAGGAATGCACGAACAGAATGAAGAAAGTCAGGGGGACTGCAAAGGCCAATGTTGGTGCTGGCAAAAAGAGAGCTGAAAATTGGAGAACAGTAGAAGGAGTAAAGATTCTGCAGTGACTATCTGTGGTGATTGTGCAGATTTTTCATGAGAGGATAAATAAACTAAAAAAATTTCATGTGAAAAAAAAAAGTTTTACAATTCCATTTAATTGATTGCTTCCAGAATACAATGCCTACTGTTAGAACTGCACCACACAACATACACATTTATTAATTCTACTTAACAGTTGTAGTGGTACATCACTTATAATTAAATAATTACTCAGCTAGAAGTTATACACATGAATTGGAACAAAAGCACATGAAGCAGAAAATACTCTTTACAAAGGGTCAACTTCAGAACTATAAAATCAACTTGAATTTAATGTTTAGACAAGAAAAAACATTTTAAGGACCAAGAATTTATGAATGTGAACTAGGCACAGCAAATGGTTAGTCACCCCTTAGTTAATGGGAAGTCCTTTAAGAAAGCTGTTACACTCACTAAGGGTCTTAGTTATTAGGTAGGGTAGATCTATACAACTGAATAGTACACTGACATGCAACAGAAGGAAATGTATATGCACTGATATAGTATGAGGTTTACGATGTACAGAAAAGTAGCGACTGATTATATATAATTTCACTTCTAGAAACTCAGCTTCTCCTCTAAAAAGGTATACACGTATTTTTCCATACAAGCACAGAGCAGCTTCTTGGAAGATGTTAAAATGAGTAGGAAGTGAAGAGGAAGTGACTGCTCCTTCAGTGTGCATTATTACTTTTGTAGTTATCTATATTATAATCTTGATCCATCCTGCCGTTACCCACACCCAACCAGAAGGGAGATAAATGGGAGGTAATCTGTGACTTATCTACCTAAGGTTGTTGGGAACATTAATATGATGTACATGAGAGCCTGGCACACTAGACACTTGAACAAAACGTCAGATATAGGGAACTAAGTAGGCAAGAGAGGAATTAGCATTCCTCTGATGGTATGGCTTTAACCACTTCATCATAAGTTATTAGAGATCTCAACACTTTGAATTAGTGTAATGATTCTTAACGGGGGTGATTTTGCTCTTCAGGGGACATTTGACAATGTCTAGAGACGTTGTTGGTTGTCATAACTGTAGTGTGTGCTGGGGGCGTATTTGGGTAGATGTCAGGGATACTGCTAAACATCCTCCATGTACAAGACAATCCCCACAACAAAGAATTATGTGGCTCATTAGTGCCAACTGTGCGAAGTTGAAAAACCCTGAACTATAGCAACAGAGCTGTAAAAACTAGAACCAAAACCAAAACACGGGTGTAAAGGCTCCTTCTCAATTAGGAGGGTAAGCCTGAGTGCCAGCTCATAACTGATGTGGATTTGTAGCAAAGGTTGAAAATCATACATGTCAACATAAAAACTTACACATGAATGTTCACAGCATTACTCACACTAATGAAAAAGGTGAAACAACACAAATATCTATCAATTGATGATACATAAATAAATGTGGCACATTTATACAATGGGATATTTTAAAATAAAAAGAAATTAAAAATTGATACATGCTACAAAATGGTTGAACCCTGAAAGTTACGTATGAGAAATACAACAGTCACAAGGACCAAGAATTGATCAGGTCCGTTTTCATGAAATGTCCCAAATAGGCAAATCCATAGAACTACTATAACTGGTAGACGCCTAAGGCTGGGGGAAAATGAGAAGTGATTGCTAATGGGTATGAGGATTATTTATTCTTTTTCAGGTAATGAATAATGTTTTAAAATGATTGTGGTGGTGGTTGAACAGCTCTGGGCGCATACAAATAAACCAACCAAGTATATAAGTAGAAGTATATACTGAACCATGTACAGTACTGAGTTATAGCTCAGTGAAGTTATCATCAAAGCATGCAACTGTGTCTTTCCCTCCCGGACTTACTTAGATTCCAGTCAGAAATTGTATCGTCATCATCAATTTCATCATCGTCATCATCTTCTTCTTCAATCCCATCTTCATCATGCTGTTGAGCCACTGTTCTTGACCGATGAAAACGTGGCCTTATATCCTGTTCACTATCAGGAATTGTTTCATCTTCTTCAACATCACCCTGTTACTCGTTAAAAAAGAGAAATTTCTAGTGTCATTTATTTTACATGACAATAGTAATAGGTCAAAGAATCAGAATAAACTTGGCAAAGTCATGTTCAGGTTTCTGAAACGTATTTCCTGATTTAGAATCACTCTCCTGTGCAGAAAGTACTTCTTTGAGCAAGGGAGAACAGATTGACATTAACAACTGTTAAGTTATCAGGTCTTTTCAGCCACACTATAGTGCCTCCCATCAGCTGGTACAACCTACCATGTGTATCGCAATAAAACCCACATTCGCATATTTAATAAGTAATACATTTAAATAAACCCCATAAATCAAGTGGGAAATGAATAACTATACATGTCACCATCTAGTTCTTATTAAGTTAGAATTTATTTCCACTTAAATTCATCATGTATGCTTCTACCATTGACTTCTGGTAGCCTATTATATTAGGAAGCCTATTTACATAGTGTCTGTTTTATTTTGCCATATGGCACAAGGAAAGGACACTCACCAAAGAAAGAGAGTGAGAAGGCAGCCCCCCAAAGGGGTGTATCATGAGACAACCCTCCTCCATTTCTCCCTCCTGTCAGGATGCTAGTCGCGTGCGCACACGCACAAGCCCAGAATGTTTTTCAACCTGCCAAGTCTAGGACTCAAAACTGTGCAGTCAGCCACCTCAACTACCAGGCCATAGGCTAGCCCCATACGGTCTAGTTTAAGTAAATGTTCTATTGGACAAATTCGAAGATTAAATCAATATAAAAAGTCTTTCCTGTTCATCACAAAACAGTTTCCTTACCTTAAGAAGGATAATATCTATATCTGAGTACTTCATGCCATTCACTAACACAGGAATCAACCTATGAAGAAATAAAACAAAGATTCATGAAACAAAGTTCTAAAGATCTCAGTAAAATAATTAATAACCTTATGTACACTAAGGATTACTGATAGGGAAAATGAAGCAGTGGGATTTAAAATTTCCTAGACAGGTTTAAGAAATGTGGGCCAGCCAAATTTTTATGCTCAGTAATACTAAATTTGAAAACAGGAAGACTGATAGTAATTAAACATTATGGCTAGCATAATTCCGTAAGGTTTATAGTACACAGAACTGTATTTTGTAAGCTACACCCACTGAGCATGAAAACCAGGTTTATCTACATCAATAACATTTAAAATTGATGATTTTTGTTGTTGATTTCAGAAAATATGCAAACATTAATAAAAGGTGGACTAAGGGAGTGAAGATAGTGAGCCCTCTATATTTTTTTACTATTTCAAAGATGGAAAAAAAGAAACATGTTTAGAGAAAAAAATATCAACCTAAAGAAAAAAATATGCTATGCAGACCTTAAGTAGAAAAATTAGGAAGATAACTCATGTAAAAATTTATTGTATTTTGAGACAAGATAAATACTTTCTCTATAAAGCAGAAGTGCTCAAAGTGAATGAAAACTAATAAAGGTTTGAAATAAGTTGCTCTGGTAAAGATAAAAAGCTGGTCTGGAAAAAGGACTGGTAGATAGTGTGATGGGACCCCTTAAAGATGATGACTATGGACTTCTACAGCTAACAATATCCTTGGCAATTAACTCTTCCCCAAAAATAGGCAACGGCCTGGTTAAAGACAGAAAATATTTCAATTAACCCAGAGCAGGGAGATACATGGAGGATGGCTGGAAGCTTAGTCATGGAACATGTGGTGTTGATTTCTGTCAGAGAATAAAAAGAAGATTCTGAGATTGGAAGAACACAAAGAGGTCAAGCGCCTTGCCATGCAGGAAATAAGGGACTAGTAAAGCTGGGCAAACAAGGAGATGAGGTTGGAAAACGATATGGGAGCTACCTTGTATCTGACCAAGTCCAATATTGCAAGGCAGATCATTACTTTTAAACAGGTCTAGTAACTTCGCTTAATGCCTTATATAGCCATTAAAAACAAGTTTTTTGGGACCAGCAGCTGGCGTAATGGCTGTGTCGCTGGACTCCCATACAGTCGACCGCGGTTCAAGTCCCGGACCCAGTGGATTAAACTCACGCTGGGTGTGTGTGCGTGCGTGTCCAAGATCCTGAGAGGAGAATGGAGGAGAAGGGATTATGATGTGGCCATCCCCCCTGGGGGGTGATTTCTCGCTTTCTGTCTCTGTCTTTCTGGTGAGTGCACATGCCCTATAGCAAAAATCTCTCCAAAAAAGCAAAAAAAAAAAAAAAACAAAAAAAAAACACCCAAAACCCCAAGTTTTTAATGCATCACAGAAAGATATTAATACCAATAACAAATGAGTACTTAAATATGTGGTATTGGGTTTTTATAAGAATAATCCATATAATAACAAAATGTAAAAAAAAATTTTTTTTTTTTTTTTTTGGGAGAGGTTTTTGCTATAGGGCATGTGCGCTTGCCAGACAGACAGACACACAGAGATAGAAAGTGAGAAATCACCCCCCCAGGGGGGATGGCCACACCGCAATCCCTTCTCCATTCTCCTCTCCGGATCTTGGGCACGCACACACACGCGCCCGGCGTGAGTATAAGCCACTGGGTCCGGGACTCGAACCGCAGTCGACTATGTGGGAGTCCAGTGACATAGCCATTACGCTAACTGCTGGTCCCCCCAAATACAAAAAATTTAATGTCATCCTTATTATAATGTTAGTGCTAAGTGATTTCTTATTAATAAGAGATCTCATATACAATTTTTAATTCTTTTTTTTTTTAAGTTTTTTTCTTTTTTTTTTTGCCAGAGGGCACATGCACATGCTGGAGAGACACAGAGAAAAAGAAAAGTGAGAAATCACCCTCCCAGGGGGTGGTGGTGGTGCCGCCATACACAGTCCCTTCTCCTCCATTCTCCTTTGGGGATTTTGGGCAATGCATACACACACACATACCCAGAGCACCCAGAATATGTGCTTGGTCTGTTTTCCAGGCTACTGGCTCTGGGATTCAAACTGCTAAGTTGGCCATGTGGGATCCAGTGCCTTAACTCACATCACCTTCTGGTCCCCAAATTTTTAATTCTTAATCAGCTTTTTATTTGATTTGCCAGATGGCATGTGTACTCACCAGAGAGAGTGAGTTATAGGAGAAAACAGTTACCCGAAATGCAATGGTCATGTTGCAACCTCTTCTCCATTTCTTCCACCCTTTGGGATTTTGGGCACACACATACACACATTTAGCATGTTTTTCAAGCCACTGGGTTTGGGACTTAAATCCCATGGTTGGCCATATGGGATCCAGCTCCCTTAACCACCAGACTACACAGGCTGGCCCAATTTTTTAGTTTGCATTGGGCACATGACACATGTGCTTGTCGGCGAGAGATACAGAAAAAGTGAGAAAGCACTCCCCAAGTGGAAATGGTCACGCTACAATTCCTTCTCTTTCATTCTTCCCTCAGGGGCTTGGGCATGCACCCATATACATGTGGCGTATTTTTCAAGCTGCTGGATCTAGGACTTGAAAAGCATAGCCAATGGGATCCAGCCACCTTAATCACCATGGCACTGGAGGACCCCCAAGTTTTAATTCTTAAGCATACACTTTTTTCTCATCCCAAGAGTCTGCTTAGCAATGCTATGAAAGATAAATTATGTTACCATGCTTTTTATCTCAATATCAGATTGATGCTGGTAGACACTCTATCCTGCCAATGCATTCGCTGAAAAATCAATGTAACTTCGTTTTTATTTTTAAAGAATTATTTTATTTAATTTTATTTATCCATTTATTTATTTATTTTAATTTGACCAGAGAGGAAGTAAGAGAGAGAGAGAGAGACAGAAAGATAGAGAAAGCAACCCGCCAGGTCCTGGACTCGATCCATAGTTGGCCATGTGGGAGTCCAGTGCCCTTAACCACGCCACCTGCCGGCCTCTCTAACTTTGTTTATATATAAAAATGGCTCTCAGACAGTGGCAAGGAAGACAAAAATCAAACCCACTCATGGTTGGCTTAAATTGTTTAATTAGCACAGCAAAATGAAAGATGATTATCGTTTAGCTTGCTATCAAATTCTTGACCATTTTAGTGATTTTCAGTATTAGTGAAATGACACAGCTGAATACTTAGGATAACTGCATATTATCAATAATATCACATGCTAAAAAAATCATATGCTGATGTTATAACTTAAGTTTTCACCAACAGAACCTGTAGTTTTTATAAAAATTAATAATCTGTTTCTGAATTTTAGAATTATATGTCCTTATATAGCAAGATCCAAAGATACCATAAAAGTGGCATCTCAAATTAGGGAGAAAAGAATTAGTTCATGGATTTCCTAAAAAGAAATTAAAACAAAACATTTAGCACATCATAATATACTTTGTCCCCAAATAAACTCCAGACTGATTAGAAAATATAGGTAGAATTGCTGTTTTCTTGGTAAAGAAATTACTGGATATCACAGCACTGAATTACCTATATAAAAATGAGAACATCCAAGTACTACAAACATCTCGAAAACATGTAATTACACTAATACTGAGACATCTTAAAAATCAGTCTGGTTTTCATTTATCCAGATTAGGGAAGATTAGGGAAGCTATAATTAAGGGCTGGCAAAAACTGCATTATAGAATGGATATTGCTGGTGGTATATGAATTGGTATAAATTTCCTAGAGAATAGTTTAGAATGTTTATAGAAAACCTTTACAATGCTCATGTAGTCTAACCTTGGTAAAGATCACTCCAAAAAATTTTACCATAAACAACCACTTATGAATTAAAAAAAAAAAAAAGATGCCATTAAGATTTGTAATTAAGAATAAAGCCAACTAACATAAATATTCAATACCAGAGAACAGTGGTGTGTACACACAAACATGTATACAAGTATATATATTTATACACACACATATAAAAATCAGATTTATATATGTGATGTGCACATCACAAGGGAGTAGTAAGCAATCACTTCAATTTTAAAGACTAACGACACAGAGGAAAACATATAACATACACTGACAGAAAAGCACAAACAATAAAATAGCATAATCAAATTCTTTCTTTTTTCTTTTTAGGTTTCTGCCATAGGGCATGCATGCTTGTCAGAGAGAGGGAAAATGAGAAATCACCCCTGGGGGGATGGCATGCTACAATCCCTTCTCCTCCATACTCCTCTTGGGATTTTGGGCACGCATGAACATGTACCTGGCATAATTTTCAAGCTGACAGTCCAGGGCTTGAATCATGGCCAGTCACGTGGGAACCACCATGCCACAAGCTGGCCCCGTATAATCAAATTCCTAATCAGTAGTTATAGGTGAGATGCCATGTAAGTGTGTTAAATATATTAGCAAATCTAATTCTTCCCGAAACACCCTGAATATATGGTATTTGGTATATGGTACTTACAAAGAAGAAAAACATTAAAGATGACACACTGAAAACACTTAACAGTGATTATTCACAGTGGTGAAAATCCAGAATTAAAAGTTTTCTGAAATTTAACTTTCTTCTATGAATACATATTGCTTTATTCTCAGAAAACGGTAAGTATTAACTTCTAAAAGTAACTGATTTAACAGTATGCACTGGGATAAAAACAGGCTCAATGACAGGTTACCTAAATATTTCACAGGCATCACAGCTGGCAGAAAATCAGTTTTGGGGAAAAAAACAAAACGTTGTCATAGAATCCATGATCCAAAGATTATTGGAAAAGAAAAATAAATTTAAAAAGTTGTGCCATGAGTCATCCAAAATTAGGATTTAGAATAAAACATTCCCATGTAATTTTTAAAAGATAATTGCTTCTTGAAAAATCTCTTATACCAATAGAAAAATTAAGTCTGTCTTCTTTCAAGCTTCATTCCCTGATGGCAGAAGAGTTTTTTAAAAAATATAAAAGCAAGGAGTTGCTGTTAAGCAGTGACATTTCAGAACAAAGCAGCAGCAGCAGCAGCACACTTACTTAGGAAGATGCCTTATGAGTACATCTTTGCATATTGGCTGTTCAGCCAAAGTGAGCCAAAATTCACAGGCTTCTAAAGCCACATTTTCATCTTGATCTTGGGTCCTCTGTAGCATGTACTGTAAACAAAAGATCTTTAATATTAACCATGTAAATCATACCGTTAATATAAGTTCAATCCTACATCTGGCCTCTGCTATGGCCTTGTACTTTATCATGGTCTCAACCTGAGCTTTTTAATTTTATTTCTTTTATTTTTTTAAGGTTTTGCCACAGGGTGTATGTGCTCCCCAGAGAGGGGAGAGAGGGAAAGTGAGAAATCAGCCCCCTGGGGGTGGGAATGGCAATGCTTTCCCTCCATTCTCCTCTAAGGATTTTGGGCACTCATGCACATGTACCAGGCATGATTTTCAAGCCACTGAGTTTGGCACTCGAAAGGTGGCTGGCCAAATGGGAATCTAGCCGCCCTAACCACTACACCACCTGATAGTCCCTGGGTTTCTGAAGTTTTAAAAACATTTCCTAGATGATTTTTAAAGGCAGATAAGTTTAAGAACCACTGCACTCTCAAAGACACCCAGAAACAATGCTTCACCTGCCATCTCTCAATTCTGTCAATCCAAAATCATCCTTTAACACTACAGGATCCTAAAATACAACTACATTTAACAACTGCTGCTTTAGGATGTTGCCCAATGAACTATGCAAAACATGTATTGTTTATCTGTTTCTATGCGAGTTGTCTTTTATTTTATAGACTCACTGAGATTTTTAGGATATGAATGTTACACAACCCTCTCTGCACGTTTTGCATCCATGGATTCAACTGTGAATACAGTGAGCCACACCAGTTGTTATGAAATGGGAGAAGAGGCAGCTTCCTTAAAGAGATAAGTTTATACATTTTCCTTTTCACTTATATATGATGGAAAGATATATAATAGAGAATTTAAAGCTTATAGGTGTGTATGGTCTATGCAAATACTATGCCATTTATGTAAGAGACTCGAGCATCTACATTATTTTGTATTGGGGGAGTCCTGGAAACAATCTCCTCTGTAGGTACAGAAGGATGATCATAATAAAATATAATGCCTTCTTTGAAACCCAAAGAATTCTAATATATCTTTAAAGTGAATTATCTTTTTACAACTACTCAAACGGTCTCTTGTAACTATAACAACTCTGACATATCTAAAGTGATACTTTTCACATCATAGTAATTAATTTATTAGTTTTCAGTGTTAGAGGGCACGTGTACTTGCCAGAAAGAGAAGGAAAAAAAGAAAGCACCAACTAATGGGATATGGTCACACTGTAATGCCCTTCCTCCATTTTCTCATCCCATCAGGATTTTGGGCACATACATATGGGTGCCTGGCATGTTTTTAAAGCCACTGGGCCAGGATTCAACTCACAGCTGGTATGTGGGATGCAGCTCCGATGCACAGAGCTTATCCACTGTGATATGGGGCCAGAGCATGCTACTGAGTATTTCTGAAGAAAAAACTGTAACTTTACAAATTAGGCTCTCCAGCTACGACCTAGCAACAGATAAGATTCTTACTTTTTGTTTAACTCCAAATTCACCCACTTAAACTTTTGACTAATACCACCTCACTCTTCAAAGAGAGAACAGACTCATCAGAGAAAACATCATTTGTCCCCATCTTAGCTGCTCTATACACTTTTCTGTCTACAACTACTTTTCCTAATGTTTTAGGACAGAAACTGCTACACACCATGAACGCTTCTTTCTTCTAAATAGATCTCAGACTCTACGCTTTAAAACAGAACCTCCTTCTCCACAAGATATGAAACTCTGAAAATAAAAAGGAGGTTCTAGATAATATACTACTTAAAACACTTGCAGAGCTTTACAATATTCTTGTACAACTATATTCAGCAATATCTAATGGATGGTATAGTCTGACTCTAGCAGTACTACTGCATAAACAATTCTGTTCTAATAATAATTTTATCTTGTTATTATGTAGCCCACCATGAATATAAACCAGAAAAAGCAAATTCTAAACTTTAATTCTGAACTTTCACAACACAAGAATATGCCACTTACTCTCCCAAAGTTTCCTTCATCTTTTTATGAGAGGAAGGAAAAGGGCAGAAGAGGGAAAGGGAGAAACAAGGAGAAAAGGAGGGAGGTAAGGGAAGGAGGAGAAAGGAAAAGAGGAAAGGGATGAGGAGTATGCAAGAAGGAGAGGGATAAAGATTCTTGACAGGGTCTCTTGGCCCCAGCCTTTCATTAGCTAGGATTACACACCCAGGCAACTGCATCCAGTATGTTTGGGTTGGCCTGGGAACTTAATCCAGGCCTCCCATGGGGCTTCCAGCCTCTCAAACGAAATTATCTGTATACCACCGTGATTGAATCAATCTTCCAAACTTTTATTGATCACTTGGTAAAACAAATAATGTAAATTATTTCCGAGTTACCCAAATTAAAAGTTACCTCTTTTAAATAATTCTCCTGTAACATCTCAAATCTCATGAAAGAAAAAAAAAAAAATCACACAAAGATAAATTTAATTTTGAGACAATCATAATCAGTTTTTATAGCCCTTCCACCAAAAGTGTTGTATATGTTAGAAAACTACTTTCACATTATACATTTTGTGCCTAATATTTTTCCTGGGGGAAAGATGAGTAAAAAGCTATTAAGTTTTGTCTGCAGCTGTGTTACCTCGACTATATTATGCATGTGAGGAAGCAGGCGATCCATTCGAACTTCAAGCAACATCACAAGTGCCCGGCATACATTTTTCCGTACCTCTGGTTCTTCATCACCAGCCAATGCAAAAAGATTCTATTGCACAAGAAACAATTTTTTTCTAATTAAAAAATTTCAATATCTTGGAAAGGTTGATACACAACAAGGAACAAAATACAAGTTGGTGGCATTTAAAGAAACCCTAGAAAAAAATAACTGAATTAACTGGTCTAAAATGTTAGATTATACAGACAATTAAATGTGGAATGTTAACTTAGAGATTATCTAAAAAGCTATTCTTTCTGATAGAATACAATTAATTATGTTTTGAGGTAACTGTTAGTTAATAAGAATAAAATTATGTCGTTAGGACACAGGAGTACTCAGCTCATTCAGAAGTAGAGGTATTTGATAAAACATTTTTATTTACTCCTCAAAATTACTGTCGGACAACAAAATTCCACTAACCCAATTCTTAAGGTGATTAATAGGTACAAATTCTAAAAAATCATCAGTAGTTGGGAAACACAAACTGATTTTCTGACAACTGTAAACTTCTACTAGTCACCAAGTCAACTACTGAAATAATAGGAAAAGTAGTAATAAAATTTTGCTACTCCTTAAAAGTTTCTGTACAAGATAAAAAAGATGGTCTGAATGGACAAGACTATTTAATTTTTGCAACTCTAAGATGTTATTATTCAGTTTTACAAATAAGGAAAGGGAAATTAATAGAAGTATTAAATAACTTGCTAACCAGTGTTGGGGGGTGAATTTGGCTTATATGTAATCTTAAATCCACTCATTTCACTAAACCAATAAGCTTTCAATGGAAGAAGAGTTTACAAGTGAAAATGTAAGGAAAAACCAACAAAATCTTCCTCATGTCACTTACTTTAAATACATGTGTGCACATACTCATGTGTACGCTGAAAGCAGTAAAAAAATCATTAAAAAAACCCCCAATGTGTGCCATTGTCTTTTTTTCAAGAAATCACAGAAATTTCTTAAAAAAAAACAAACAAAAACCAAAAACCTGAACTACAATTAAGTTCAATTAAAAATCTGAATGTATAGGATCAGCAGGTGGCATGGTGGTTAAGGTGACATGGCTGACCACGGTTTGAGTCCTGGACCTGGTGGCTTGCTTTCTCACTTTCCCTCTTTCTCTCTCTCTGTGTATCTCTCTAGTCAAATTAAAAAAAAAAAAAAAAAAAAAAAAAAAAGAATAAGTGAATAAAAAAAATAATTCTTTAAAAAAGAAAATCCGAATGTATGAGTACTGTTGTAAACTTTTTTCTTAATCCAAAAATATGTGTATTGGGATGGTTTCCCACTCATCTTGAATAAAGATGCTTTTACTGCTGCTTCCTCCTGAAAGAACATCGTTCTATTAGCCTCGCTTTTCCTGCTGTAGGATGGCAGAGAACAGCGGAGCAGCAAACGCACAAAACTAGTGTTTGTGCATGTAAAGACTGTGGAGATTACATAGCACCCTGGGCACTTCACATCCATGAAGCAGGAATCTGGGCTCTGCACCAGGTGCTTCTTGTGTTTCCTCTCCTCTTCTGTAGTGGGATGAAGGAGGTCCTTTGCGAGAGGCATGGTCTCGTGGGGAGGGCGTCACTGCTGGAAAGCCTGTTGTAGCATTTTTAAAACTTGATTTCTCCAAGTCTCCCTTTTTGACACTTTTTTAAAACTATGGTTCCTTTCTTAATCATGTTTTACATGGTCAGAGAAGAACACTGTTTTTTCAGTGGGCATTGCTTTTCTGCTTGATATGCACCCATCATTGAATTTTATTAGAAAATTTTATTCATTTATTCCAGAGAACAGCAGCCCGATTAGGGAATAAGGATGTCCAATGTTATCATCTTGCACTTGTCACTTTGTTACTAATGTCACAGAATAAACTAAACACACCTAGCTTTGACAAGGTATGTGTATAGCCACCTATTGGCAACCAGTATACTTTTCGTCACTATTCTGTCAGACTTAGCAAACATCATTATCAGCTACTAATGAAAACACTGCTAGTGGGACCAGCAGTTGGCGTAATGGCTACGTCTCTGGACTCCCATGTAGTTGACCGCAGTTCGAGTCCTAAACCCGGTAGCTTAAACTCACGCCGGATCTGTGTGTGTGCGTGCCCAAGATCCCAATAGGAGAATGGAGAAGGGATTGCGGCATGGCCATGCCCCCCCCCCCCCCCCCCACGATGATTTCTTGCTTTCTGTCTCTCTGTCTGGCGAGTGCACGTGCCCTACAGCAAAAACCTCTCCAAAAAATAAATAAAAAAAAAAAGAAAACACTGCTAGTTAAGGAAACAATCTGTTCATTTATTCATTTAGCAAATTGTTACTGATGGCCTACCATGTGCCAAGCACTTCCCTGCAGAAATTTACAGCTTTGAAGGATGCACAGTAATAGAGCAGCCAAGAAATGTCAATATGACATTTTGACAGTACAGTGGTTCCCCTTATTGAGGGGGTGAGGAATTCTAAGACCTCTCCATGAAAGCCTGAAACCCTGGACAGTACCAAACCCTATCAGAAAAGGCTACGGTCACCTTAAAAAATTTTATTTTATATATCATAATTATTTTTTAGTTTGCTACAGGGGTCATGTGCTCAAAAAAAAAGAGAGAGAAAAAAAGCAAGCCGCCAGGTACTGGGACTGGAATCATGGACGGCCATGTGGGAGTCCAGTGCTTTAATCATCACACCACCTGTTGGCCCCATCAAGGTCACTCTTTTACCTAAAAAGGACCCTTTATGGATTTTTTGGGGCATATTCAAAATGCCAGCATCATTACTCTTGTGCTTTGGGGTCATTATTAAGTAAAATAAGGTAATTTGAACATAAGCACACAACACAACATACTGAGACAGCTAAATGATTAATGAGTAGATAGTGAATACAGTATGAACACACTGGACAAAGGGATGATTCATGTTGCAAGCAAGATAGAGCTGGATGTCTTGAGATTTCACCATGCTACTCAGAATGGTGTGCAATTTAAAACTTGTGGGTTGTTTTATTCTGGAATTTTTCATCTATTATTTTGAGATTCTGGTTGGCTAAAACAAAGTAAAAATATAGACGAAGGGAGACTACTGTAATGCATATTTTAGAATGTTGAGAAATGTTCTTGCTCCACTTGCTGAGTCTAGCCCTGTGGAATTTTTGAGAGGATTCAACTTGCTTTATTCTAAATTATATTTCCTTATAAGATGCTAGTATGTCTATCACTGTTCCCTTTATTAAGCTGTGTAAGAAAAATACTAAGAGGAAATATTACTATAATTACGACAGAAACTACTACTAACAGCGAACATGAAAGTAACAGCTAATGTGAAATATTTACTCTGTGGCAGTCACCATTTCAACCTACTGACAGTAGCTAGCTTTATGACAATTCAACAAGGTAGGTCAATTATTACCCCATTTTATAAATAATGGAATAGAAAACATCAGTTAAATAAGCTAAATAAAGTGCCCAAGGTTACACAGCTCTTAAGCTAAGAAACTGGGATCTAAACCCAAGCAGTCTAACTTCAGATCTCTAATATTAACCAGTACACTATACACAACCTCTAGACCAAACAAGATTGAAAACTCTTCACAGGCATAAAACTTAATGTATGCATCTCTAGCATTGAATATAGTGCCTGATTCAAAGTAAGTACTAAGTGAAACTCACTTAAGACATACAGGTGTTTTTTTTTTTTTTTTTTTTTTTTTTTTTTTTTTTTTTTTAAGGTTTTTGCCATAGGGCATGTGTGCTTGCCAGAGAGAATTGAGAGGGAAAGTGAGAGATCACCTGTCCCCCTCTCCAGTTCAAGAGCATGGCCACACCACAATCCCTTCTTGTCCATTCTCCTTCAGGGATTTTGGGCATGCACACACACACGTCTGCTGTGATTTTTCAAGCCACTTGGTCCAGGACTTGAACCTTGGTTGGCTACATGTGTGTCCACTGCTTTAACACGAAGATCTGCTGGCCTCAAGAAGAACAGTTTAACTTGTAACTAACACAAAGATCCACACAGACCACTATTCTTAGTGTATTAGTAGAAGGTGCTCAGGAAGAAGTTGGGTCAATTTAATAAGAGAAAAAAAACCAAACAAACATAATTTGTTTCTTCTTTCTTATAATTTCCCAACAGTAAATATTATCAGCAGTCTGACCCTTAAAGGATTTTTAAAAACAGCTGGAAAGGAATATTTTTTAAAATTTGCTTTGATGAAAATGAAAGTTATTAAAGTGCTAAAGAAACCTTAATGCTTTCAATTAATGTTACTGAGCTGTAGAGGTTTTTAAAGGGAACTATATTGTTTATAGTTCATGGCCAGAAAATTATGCTCTTGCCCTCTTTCTGCTTTTATCATAAAGGCCAAAGTGTCTTTTAGTGATGCTTGCTGAGATTTAAGAGTCCGTTTTTCTGCTTGTGCCTCTAATGGTAATAGAAAATTAGAAATGCTGTCCTTTTTGACTGTAGCCTTCAGAATCTTTAATGTGAAGTCAACAACTTTTTGTGACTTCAACAACTGCGTATGAAAATTTAATTTCAGCTTATGTGCAGTATTTAAAATGTCTCTCTAAAGGGGAATAGAGACTACAATATTTTACATTTCAAGTACTGCAGATAAGCTGAGACAGAATTTTCAGATGCCATTTGAATAGTACATTAAAGAAAATTTTAAGACAGACAAGATATTAAACCATACACATTTACACCATAACCACTTGGTAGAAAAATCAGTAACAGAAAAAATGCTTTATTTTCAGTTAAACAAAAATTATCGTCTATACTGTATCTAATTTTAATAGTATAAGAATCGCCTGAATACAGTTTATATTAAAATTGGAAATCAATTAAACACAAAGAAGTAGGGAGAGAAATCTTACCTCAATAAAAGAATCAATGTGCAACATCAGAGCTTGAGTCCTACTGATAATAAACTGATTGACACATGCAACAGCGTGAGACCTAGAAACAAAGTTCAGAATTTAATAGATGCTCGTTGTAGCTTTTTCTATTTACAGAAGACTGTCAAGAACTTAAAACTTTCCTCTAGTAAAATGTTATGGTGTATGTGCATCCACTTACATACCCACTAAAAAGAACTAGTCAGATCTCTATCAACCGAGGAGAACTGGAATGTATTAAGTAAAAAAAATGTCTGTAAGGATATGTGCAAATTTTTAATAACGAAAACCTTTAGAGAGCAGGAGGTTGGGTGAGAGGCACGATTTATTTTTTATATCTACAGATTTAAAAACATAGCAAACATTCCTTTTATTTTTTTTTGAGAGGTTTTTGTTTTTACTATAGGGCGTATGCACTCGCTAGAAAGACAAGAGAGTGACAGAGAGACAGAAAGCAAGAAATCACCCCCCAGGGGGAATGGCCATGCCGCAATCCCTTCTTCTCTATTCTCCTCTTGGGATCTTGGACATGCACGCACACGCGCTCGGCATGAGTTTAAGTCACCGGGTCTGGGACTCAAACCACGGTCGACTACATGGGAGTCCAGCGACATAGCTATTACGCTAACTGCTGGTCCCAAAGATTCCTTTTAAATCTAAAAGTGAGCAATAACCTGTGTTCTGGCATAACAAATTCAATCCCTGAGAGGTTCTTATTGGTATTACTTTTAAAATTACACCCTTAATTCACTCTAGCAGCATTGGTAGAGGAATAGCACAATGCTCTGTGATGCTAGAACTACTTGAAAAAGTCCTAAAGGGAAAAGTACAAAACTTCACTAAAAACAAGCAGTCAGGCCTAGCTGTGGTGGCACAACCAGTAGGGCAGTGCTGCCCAAGACTGGGGTCGCATGGGCCAGATGCTTAGTGTGTCTGTAATCCTAGCTAATTGGGAGGCTGGAGTATAGGACTATAAAGGTGAGTGTGTCAAAAATACTATCTGTCTCTCTCTGCCACATTCAAAGGAAAAGAGAAACACAAAACCCCAGCAATCAGTATTACGAAAAAAACCTATTTCTCGGGACTCCCATGTAGTTGACTGAGGTTCAAGTCTTGGACCCGGTGGCTTAAACTAACGCCAGGCGCGTGTGTGTGCATGCCCAAGATCCCGAGAAGAGAATGGAAGAGAAGAGATTGCAGTGTGGCCATCCCTCCGGGGGATGATTTCTTGTTCTCTGTCTCTCTTTCTGGTAAGTGCATGCGCCCTATACAAAAACCTCTCCAAAAAAAAAAAAAAAAAAAAAAAAAGAGAGAGAGAAAAAAGCCCGTTTCTCTAAAACTGATCTCTAATATAAATTTCAACAAGGTTTCCCATAATACTTGAATTCTAGAATTTATAAGAGAAAAGAACTCCCCTACTACCCAGGCTATATGCTGCTCTAAATATTATTTCCCAATAAAAGAAATCAGATCTATCCTAGAAATACAGATGACAAAATACCTGGAATCCTATAATTATCTATACATAGGAAATTACAGTAAAACAAAAACTATTTGATGAATATGCAAAGACAAAGACAGAATAACTATTCTTATAAAGTATAAAAGTACTTATCCACATACTTAAATATCTGGCATTTTCTCTTTAGACCTCTTTTCAATATGTTTTCTTCCCTACAGACTACAGTATTGTTGAATATCTGAAGTATCTGAAATATTTAGTAAGCTCAGTGTACTCTGTTAAAGAAAAATCTTTCATCCTGGAGTGGCTACCTATTTCAGGCCAAATACTGATTTTTAGTCTCTCCAACATATACTTTTTGTAAGAAAAAACTCTTTAAATAAGTTATTGATGGTCATTTAAAAAGTTCTACCTATATGACCCCCTACCTTCTCTCTCATAAATTTGTGTTACAGAACTGCAGAGTTTATTATTTTCATTACATCTTGGGACAGAATATAAAGTCACCTTATTATAAATAGGAATAGCAGCATAAAAATTTCTTCCCAGTTGCGGTATTTGAGTACACCTTAAAAAAATAGAAATTTTATCCTCACATGGCTTAAATTCTTATTGTTTAATTTGCCAAACAGTTTTATTGCTGTGTAGCAATTCATTTCACTCTCATAAACTTTATTTTAAATAACTGCAATTTAGTGGCATGGATTAAATTTTGATTTAAAGACCTAGTCTCAGTGGTGTAAACAGATGAGTGTCATTGTAAGAGGCGAGGGCCATATGGGAGGCCTAGATTTGGCTCCTAGACCATCCTCAGAGGTCAGATGTAGTGCTATGTGCCTATAGTCCTAGTTAGCTGAGCCAATGGAACACGAGGATCACAGGTGGAAGGCTATCATACGTACCTATGTGTCACCCTACCTCCTCTCTCATAAATAAATAAAATGAACACTCGATTTAAAGTTACTGTCATAAAATGGCAATGGAATACAAGAGGGCCTATTAAGAGATCCAAACAAATATGTAAATGTGTATATGACATAGAGATGGCATTTTAAGTCAATGAGTAAAAGGGACTTTTTTCCAGTAATAAAAAAATGTGCTAGGAAAAAACGGTTACCCAAATGGAAAAGACAGAATGTAATTCCTATCTTAAGTTGCACACATGGATGCCTGATTTATTAAGGTCTTAAAACGTGAAAAAGCTCTAACATTTTAAAACACTTAGTAAAGACAAAAAAGAGAAAAGTAATTTTCTGTACAGGTGACTAATCAAGGTTGAGAATTCCTACAAATCAGTGTAGTACAACAGAAAAAGGACGAAAGACAAGAACAGAAAAGGGAATTAATACAGCTGATAAACACACAAGATGGCTATCACTAATGATGAGTATACCATTAAAACCATACTGAAACATGACATACCATTTTATATCTATTTGATTGGGAACATTTAAAATATATGACAATATTAAATGCTGAACATGTATATCCACAGAATTTTTTAATCTTGTCATAGGGAGTGTAAGCTGATGTAGCCTCTTTGGAAAACAGTTCAATACATTATTTCTGTTCAGTAACCATTCACATAACCTGGGTCTCAGCAATTCCTTTCTTAGATTATTCACAGGAACAAAAACCCAGAAGCTACTCAAAGGCTTTTTGGGGAAAGTACATGCCCTTTGGGGAGGGGGGGGTGTTTCTTCTCTCACCCTCCCTTCCCCTCTCTCTGGTTAGAGCACTGCCTTCTGGCAATAAAAAACAACAAAAAAAGGATGAAAGAATATTTATTAATATTTACTATCTAGCAATGATGCATTAATTACTAGTGATTTTTTTCTGCCTTTTTTTTAATTGCTGAGAACATATGGTAACAAAAAAGTAAATTTCCTAGAAGAAAAAAATAAGTAAAAAATTATGAGACTAAAAGTTAATTTTTTCTACTTAATATTTTAATTAGGAGTTTTTCATAAGAATTCAATCAGTTTCCTAATCATAGGACAAAAGAATAGGCATGTACTGGGTCTAAAAATGTGGGGAGAGGACCCTGAATGTCTAGAAAGTCAAAGAACTCAGTTAATAAATCACCACCACACTTCGATCACCTTAGTTAAAATGGAGTTCCCAGGAAGCTGGTAAATTTCTAGTTAACTATGCCAGGAAGAATAACATTTTATTTTGAAAATATATCAGTGGGCTGGTCAATCAGCCTAGTGACTGAAGGAGTTAGAGTCACACCACCAGTCATGGTGGGCTTTCTGGCCCTGGTGGCTTGAAAAACACATGGAGCACATGTGTGTGTATACGCCCCAAATCCCTAAAAGGATAGGGAAATGGAGGAGACAGGACTGCAGCATGCCGATGCCCCACTGGGGGGTGCTTTTTCCCTATCTGTCTATTTCCTGGGAGTGCATGAGACCTGTGGCAACTGAAAACAAATGAAGAAAAAAAAAGAAGAAAAAGAAAATGTACTATATATGTGACACTTCAACAATTATGTATCAAGTTTTCACTTTAAGCACAACATGAAAAAGTATTACTTAAGGTGAAAAGTAACTGAACCTATAAGGCAAAGTAAAAGAATAAGAACTAAATAGAGAACATAAGCGAAAGTGAGATCCCTGATTATCCCCGTCACACTGATGGAACTGTAGTTGTTTGGAACACAGTTTGAAATCTTGAAGTAAGCCCTAAGGGAATCTCAACTAATTATAGTTTATGCACTAACACTCTTATAGTTAGACCCTTGAATAATTACCTCTAGCAACTGTGTAATTTTTACTTTAAATAGTACTATGATGGTTGATTATTCCACATAAAATCATAAAGCAATGACGACAACTGGAAACAACATCAAAGTAACTGACAATCAGAAGAAAAATCAATGTCCTCCACAGAAACAAAAGGCAAAGAACAGAAAAGTATGTAATTGGACCTGTCCCCAACTTAGGGGATGTTTGTTCAAGCTGTCTCATATAATTCAACACAAAAAAAAGACATAATAGCTTAGGACAACTAAGGATAATAAAGGTAATCAAAGGCTAGTTTAATATTCTAAAGATAACATTTCAAGAACTCTATGCCAGGCATTGTGCTATGAACTAGGAACACAGAGGTGAACAAAATATATACCAACTTTAGGATCAACAAATTAGGCCTACTTTGTAATTTCAGGGTATACTAAAAAATCCTGTTATCATCATTCTTGAAATTTTTTCATAATTACATATAAAACCCTTAAATTAAAAGCTAAATTTTTTTTTACTTAATACGTTAATGGGAACATTTTTTCATAAGAATTCAATCAGTTTCCTAATCATAGGACGAAAGAACAGGCATGTACTGGATCTGAAAATGTGTGAAGAGGACCCTGTATGTCTAGAAAGTCAAAGAACTCAGTTAATAATCTTGTCAGATAATCCTGTTCACCTCTAATAGACAAAGATATGTAAATATTATATTGGAGGAATTTTTATTACATGACCACAAATGAAATGATTTTAATTTGGCAATATTACAAAACAACAAAAAAAGAAACAAGTCTCGGCCTTAAACAAAGAAACAGATAAGAAGCACAACTATTAACATTATGAATGTGCTTACATAAAAAATAGAGAACTATATAATTTAGTAAGAATTTCATTGGAAAGTCAACATTTCAAGGATCTGTTATTATAGCAGTAAATTTCAATTATGTTATGTTCAACTCTGTGGGATATTCTATATCTCTTACAAAAATATTAAGTAATGAAAAATAAAGCAGTGGTCAGGTTTATACTTGAGTTTATAAATTAATACTAGTTACATAAATACCTTATTTTTGGACTACTATGCTTGAAGAACTGTAAAAATTTGGGAATCATGATGTTGAGAGGACGATCTAAAACATCGCTATCTAAAATCTCAGCAGAATCTTCACATATCTTCTGAAGGGCACCAAAAGCTCCCTGTAAAGGACATATATTTAAATTGTTAGAATTCACTAAAAACAAAGTCAGTTGGTTCTAGGTTTTTTTTTACCCTCGCAGGGTCAAAAGGTACCTCAGTATAAGACTGCAAGTAGATAAATAGGGGGCAAAAGTCAGTTACTGACCGTTTTTCTATTTTCATCTGTGTGCGAATTTTTAGCATACAGACAAGTATGTAAAGCATTAATACAAGCCAAAGTTCCAACAGTTCAACCTTTTAACAATTATAAAATAAACTATGGAAATGTTCTGGATGACACCAGGATTTGGATTATTTAAAAACAAGTACATTTCTTATTGATGCTAACTACATTGTGTCTATAGCATTTTTTATCATACAGTAGATTCCATCCACTCACTATGTATAAATTTTTTTTAAGAAAGATTTTTGCTATCAGGTGCATGTGCTCACCAGAGACAGAAAGTAAGAAATCATCCCCCTGGGGGATGGTCACAAGGCAATCCCTTCTCCTTCATTCTCCTCTCAGGATCTTGGGCATGCATGCACATGTGCCCAGCCTGAGTTTTTAAGTCACCAGGTCTGGGACTGGAACTGCGGTGGAGGATGTGGAAATCCAGTGACGTAACTATTACGCCATCTGCTGGTCCCTATTTAGATGTCTTTTTCTTTTTTTGGAGAGGTTTTTGCTACAGGACGCATGCACTTGCCATAAAGACAGGGAGAAATAGACAGAAAGCGAGAAATCACCCCCCAGGGGGTATGGCCACACTGCAATCCCTTCTCCTCCATTCTTCTCTTGGGATCTTGAACACGCACACACATGTGCCTGCTATGAGTTTAAGCCACTGGGCCCAGGACTCCAACCGTGGTCGACTATATGGGAATCCAGTGACATAGCCATTACGCCAACTGCTGGTCCCTAGATGCTTTTTAATACATGTCTTCTGTGCTGTTCCTTTAAGTTTGCTACCGAAATACATTAAACTATAAAAAAACCTTAACCCCCTCCCACGCTGTCCAAAGCCCAAAGTCAGTAAACTGAAGGGCTAGAAGGTGGTGTAGCAGTAATGCAAATGGACACACACGGGAAGGTCCTGGGCCTCCCTGCACACACAGGGCATGTGCAGAAGTGCCCATGATTCAGGCTGGCTGAGGCGAGGGATCTGTAATTCCTATCAGAAATGATAAGAAATGTATCGATTTGTTTTGGCCTCTGTATGAAATGGCTGTTGATTTCATCAGTGGCAAAACAAACAAACAAACAAACAAACAAAAACAAGAAATCAGAGTTTATGTGTGGTTAAAACTAGACAAAGTTAGACATCTTAGAAACATACTATTGAGTCATCGGGAAAGTCATGACACATTTTTGCATAGAGAAACAGAGAAGTACATCCTTACTTTTCTAACAAACTGATACAAGAAACACAGAACTTTTAGAAGCTAAAAGAATACTCATGGTTTGGGATTTAGTAAATTTCAGTCTATCTTTAAGAAAATTAATCATATGACTTGATAAGCTTGAGAGCAGCTCTGGTTACTACTTACATACATTCATCTAATTTTAGATAGAAAAATAAGATATTCCCTTTAGGAAAGAAATTTTATAATTGAACAGTCTGTAGAAAGCAGTAAAATAAATGGTCACAAATGTAAAGCACAAAGGTAACTTTAGGTATCTAAGTTTTGAAATTTTATGTTTCAGATAAAATATTTTTCTCAAAGGTTAATACATAGTATTACAAAACAAAACAAACAAACAAACAAACTTCCAAAACAAAAATCATATATAAAGCAAAGGTCCTTACTTCACAGGTGTTGTAATCTTCGGAATCCAACAAGCTACACAGTTTTGGTAAGAGGTCAGGCCAATTCTGCAATTCTCCCTTGGAGGCTATGGTTGTAATCAAAATACCTTGAAAGAAAACACATACCTTTAGGCAGTCCAACTGCACTGTACTAGGTAGTGTCATGTGAACAACTATGAGTACCATGTGTATATGAGTGTGCACACACCCACTTTTTATTTTTGTTATAGGGTGCTTGTGCTTGGGGGAGACGAAGTATCCCCTCAGTGGGAATTGTCATACCACGATTCCTTCCCCTCCTTTCTCTTCTTGAGATCTGGGTACATATGTGCACACACCCAGTACGTTTTCAAACGACCAGCCCAAGATTCGAACTGTACAGTCAGCTATGTGAGATCTAGCCACCCTAACCACCATGCCATTGGCAGGTCCTGCACATACTTTTAAATGTCCCCAATCAACCTGAGATTTTCAAACCCTATAAAAAATAACATTTGTCAATGATATTCATAAGCACCATAACATAGCTGTGGAAAAGCCACAGCTTAAACTAGTGTTTCTAATCTTGTTCCCTAATACATCATCCTTCTTAAATTTTAATTATTTACCAAGCATCTGTACAAAACACTGCAACTTGCTTTTCAACAATATCAAAATTGATTCCACTAATTAATATTAACTCCAATTTTGTAAAAATGACATACAAAGGAGCAGAAAGAAGATATAACAAAAAGTTAGAAGCTTATCACTGGGTGACAAATTTATGAGACTATTAGGTTCAAATAATAAAAGATGCATTAACAAGCTAAGAATGACTCCCTAACATAGCTTGGAATCACAGTCAAGGACCAAGACAGAGTAAAATGAGCATCACTTGAGGACACTCCTACATGTTCACTCTATTTGCAAAATTTGTTCATGACTACCCATCCCTACAAGAGTTCCCACTTAGTGAATTAAAGATGAGTTGCGGGACCAGCAGTTAGCGTAAAGGCTATGTCGCTGGACTCCCACGCAGTCAACCACGGTTCGCGTCCCAGACCCGGTGGCTTAAAACTCACGCTGGGCGCATGTGGGCCCAAGATCCCGAAAGGAGAACGAAGGAGAAGGGATTGCGGCGTGGCCATCTCCCCTGGGGGGGTGATTTCTCGCTTTCTGTCTCTCTGTCTCTGTCTGTCTGTCTGGCGAGCACACGCGCCCTATAGCAAAAACCTCCCCCCCAAAAATAATAAAGAAAAAAAGGATGAGTTGCCCAAAAGATGACCTTGATCAGTGGTGCATGCTGATCATGTAGTTTCTCACTACATTATTTCAGGTATGTTGTGTTAGTCAATGAATTATGCATATACACAAAAAAATGTAGCACACAAGCTTTGTGTTAACAGAAAAATTGATAATACAAAGTTGTGTGTTGACACTTTCTCACCTTAGTAAATGTACTACTGGGTTGTTGGGAAAGTTGTGACACATTTTTACATGGGAAAACAGAGCAACAGGTCATGACTTTCCTGATAACCTGATATCAATTTAATGTATATAATATGCTTGGCAACTGGATCTTTCTGAACCAAGAGTATAAATTCTGACATAAGGCAAATTATATGTAGTCTACACAGTAAAATACTAATTAATTGGGAGCAGCAGTAAGTGTAATGGCTATGTCGCTGGACTCTCATGTAGTCGACTGCGGCTTGAGTCCTGGACCCAGTGGCTTAAACTCACATTGGGCGCATGTGCGTGCACGCCCAAGATCCTGAGAGGAGAATGGAGAAGGGATTGCAGTGTGGCCACCCCCCACCCCCCAGGGGGGGGGAGATTTCTCGCTTTCTGTCCCTCTCTGTCTTTCTGGCAAGCGCACATGCCCTATAGCAAAAACCTCTCAAACAACAACAACAACAACAACAACAACAACAAAAAACCCACAACAACTAATTAATCTACAGAAATGAAAGTACTCAGGACTCATAGGGCTATTCTGAAAATTCTGCAAAACTGGCATCTAGTAAATACTCAGTGATTATTACTGAACAGCAAATTCTATTGTTTGTGCATATAAGAGTTCAGTTTGAATTTCCCACCTCTAGTTTTGAGAAAGCTGCTCCCAATGGTAAGGAGCTAAATAGCTATCAAGACTAAAGCTGTTGGCAAATATTTACTCTCAAAAAAAAGATGATCAATGTATTGACAATATATTTTTTAAAAGTATTTATTTATCTACTTATTTTTTTGTGTGTGATTTTTCAAGCATCTGGGTCTGGGAATAGAACTATAGTCAGCCATATGAGAAAAGTATTTATTTATCTACTTATTTTTTTGTGTGTGATTTTTCAAGCATCTGGGTCTGGGAATAGAACTATAGTCAGCCATATGAGAATCCAGCACCTTAATTGCCACAGCACCTGCTGGCCCCGACAGTATTTTTAAGATTTTATTCTTCACGTGATCTTTGCAAAAAGGCTAAGAATTAATAAGATATAAATAAACTCTCAAAACAGCACGATGTGACCCCTCTTGCCTATTATTCTTCTAAAATATGAAAGTGAGGCAAAAAGAAAGATTTGAATCTGCCTACAAAAAATCAAGTGTGTCAATAATTAATAACATTAAAAAAAGTCTATAATTTGGTATTGACAACTAATATTCATTACTTCTAGTAGGCAAGCATTAAAGAATATTGGCAGATGGACAAATTCCAAACTTATCTTGCCCCATAATCTCATCTACTCCCAAAAAATATTCTAATACTTAGCATAGTTGCAAAAGGTGAAAAGTCAAAGATAATCCCCAGCGTTTACTGCCAATAGAAAAAATGAAAATCAGTATGCTTTGAATCACCTATTAAAATGCTAAGTGACTGAACAAGACTTTTATCCCATGTTTTTTCTACAAAGGAATCCTAAGAATCTCTCCCTCAAGTACATAAACATATGTCAAAGGATATTAACTAAAATAGTAAAATTACAAACCATGTATGTATACCATAGGGTCATCCGAAAGTCGTAACATTTTTTTATGCAAAAAAATGTGTCATTACTTTTACGATGACTCAGAATTTTAAATGCTCATGAGAGAGAAGAGGCGAGAAGAGAAGGGAGTCAGAGAGAGACAAGGACAAAGTACTCCCCAGTGGGGTGTGGTCACATTTAATCCCACTTAATCTCTTCTCCTCCATCCTGTCATGATTTTGGGCACACATGTATAAGCACCCAGCATGTTTCTCAAGCTGCCTGAGCCAGGACTCAAACTGTGGAGGGTCATGTAGGATCCAGCTTCCTTAACTATCAGGCTATAGGCTAGCCCCAGTCCATATATATATATATTTTTTTTTTTAAAGAGAAATTTTTTTGCTATAGGATGTGTGAGCTCGCTGGGGAGAGAGAGAGAGAGAGAGAGAGAGAGAGAGAGAGAGAAATCACCCCCCCTGGGGGAATGGTCACATCACAATCCCTTCTCCACTCTCCTCTAGGGATTTTGGGCACGCACACATATATGCCCGGCATGAGTTTCAAGCCTCTGAATCTGGGACGTGAACTGTGGTCACCCATATGGGAGTTCAGTGACCTAACCACTATGTCATCTGCTGGTCCTGGGTCCATATAGTCTTTAATAAGAGAAACAACCTTACATTCATCCAATGAATTACTATACAGTCATTAAAATGTGACTCCTTTCATATATATATATACATACACACACACACACACACACACACATATATATATATATATATGAGAATATATATGAGAGGGTTTTGCTGTAGGGCACGTGGCTCGCCAGACAGAGAGAGACAGAGAGACAGAAAGCTAAAAATCACCCCCCAGGGGGGATGGCCATGCTGCATTCCCTACTCCTCCATTCTCCTCTCGGGATCTTGGGCACGCACGCACACGCGCCCGGCGTGAGTTTAAGCCACTGGGTCCGGAACTCGAACCGCGGTTGACTACGTGGGAGTTCAGCGACATAGCCACTACGCTAACTGCTGGTCCCTCAAATATATTTTTGTGACAAATTTCCAACAGGAATTATTAAGGTTAAAAAAAGATTAAAAATCAAAGTTGCAAGTTTACTTTTATAAGAACTCTTTTAATTAAAATATTTTCTAAGCATTTAATATGATCCAATACTGTATTAGGTGCTAAGAAATACAAAAATAAATCACATATGATCTTTGCCCTTAGGAAGCTCAGTCAAGCACTTGCCATGGACATATCTAATAATGCCTGGAGACATTCTTAGTTGTCACAAAAAAAGGTGTGGCTGCTACTGGCATCCAGTAGAGGCCAGAGATGGTGATTAATATACTACAGTGCACAGAATACCCAGTAAAAGGAATTATTCAATCTAAAATGTCGAGTGCTGAGTTTGCAACTTATTGTCTCTGTACTTGCATCAAGAACCTGGCCCCACTGCTGCAGTTAAACTGTGTGCTTTGGGAGCCAAATCTCACACAGCTGATTGCAGTTCAAACCCTGGCCCCGGTGGACTGAAAAACATGCTGAATATGAGAGCATGCATGCCTAAAATCCTGACAGAATGGAAAAATGGAAAAAGGATTGTGGAATGACGAGCCCAACTGGAGGGTATTTTCTCTCTCTGGCCAGTACATATGCTTCTGGCAATAAAAAATTTTTTATTAAGGTTAATGAGTGATGAGTTAATGATTCTCAATTCTTTTTTTTTTTTTTTGGAGAGGTTTTTGCTACAGGGAGTATACGCTCGCAAGACAGAGATAGAGAGACAGAAAGTGAGAAATCACCCCCTGGGGGATGGCTACGTCGCAATCTCTTCTCCATTCTCCTCTTGGGATCTTGGGAAATGTGCACACACATGTGCCTGGTGTGAGTTTAAGCCACCTGGTCCGGGACTCAAACCGTAGTCATGGGAGTCCAGCGACAAAGCCATTATGCCAACTGCTGGTCCCAATAATTCTCAATTCTTACAGCCAGTTAGAAACCTACAAAAATTATTTTACTTGTAAAATATGTTCCTAAAAGTGTTTTGTATTTCTTTCTTATGCAAAATAAAATTGACTAATTTAAGAGATTAAAAAAATTCTTCCTAGTTCTGTTGGAAAGCCTCAGTATTTTTAAGCTCTTCAATTTTTCTGAAGCAACAAAAATTACCTTATCAAAAGTCAAAAGGCTTGCCTGATTCTGAGGCCATGATACTTTGGATAAGACAAAAAGCAAACATTTCAGAATCTTAGTAATTTGTCCTCTTTGGGAGGGATTTCTGTTTGTCTACCCTACTCTTCACCACCTTTTCTAATCTGTATCAAAGAGGGAGAATGAACAGAGGACGGACAAAAGCCTTTTATTTTTAATTCATCATAAAGTAGATAATCTTTGTGAAAACATAAGAAATCTAGCACTCGGAGATAACATCAATCTGTTTCTACCCAATATTATTATTTCTACTTTTTCAAACTTAAGACGCAAAAGTACTGTAGTTTAGGCCAAATCACACTTAAAGATAAGTCTTTTCCTTGGAGTGTATTTAATTATAAACCGATCTAATTTCTTTTCTTTTCTTTTCTTTTTTTTTTTTTCTTTTTCTTTTTTTTTGGAGAGGTTTTTGCTATAGGGCACGTGCGCTCGCCAGACAGACAGAGAGAGACAGAGAGATAGAAAGCAGGAAATCACCCCCCAGGGGGGATGGCCACGCCGCAATCCCTTCTCCTCCATTCTCCTCTCGGGATCTTGGGCACGCACGCACATGCGCACGGCGTGAGTTTAAGCCGCCGGGTCCGGGACTCGAACCGCGGTCGACTACGTGGGAGTCCAGCGACATAGCCATTACGCTAACTGCTGGTCCCTTTCTTTTCTTTTTTTAATTAGGTTTTTTTGCCTTAGGGTGACTGTACTTACTGGAGAGAGACAGAAACAGTGAGAGAGAAAGTGAAAAATCACCCGAGGGGATGGCCATGCTGCAATTTTTTCTTACCACTCCCACCCGAGGATCTTGGTCATGCATGCACACACACCCAGTGTGGTCCGAGACTCAAACCACAGTTCGCCATGTGGGAGTCCAGAAGCATAACCATTACTCCATTTGCTGGCTTCCCTATCTAATTTCTATATCCTGTCCTTTCCTTTCCCCTCATGTGAATCGCCTTCTCACAGAGGAAACCTACTTCTTTCTAAAGTCCAATCCACTACATCTGTAGGGCTCTCACTCCTTGATTTTAAGTAGAAAAAGCTGGCATAAACTCACCATTCTTTTTACCACTGTCAAGAGTTAGTAAAACCTAAACAGGATACATGAAAGCACATCAGAATAACCTAGTGAGTCCCTGTTCTCGAACTGCCAATGTCTTCTATCGATGAAATTTAAAATGAGTGTCAATAATGGCACTGCTTCATAAGAGAATATCTGGAGGGAAATCAGTATCTGCTGTATAAGAGATGAATTAGGCACTTTTCAAACCCATGAAAAGACAAACTATACATCTCTTTCTGTCTTTCTCTGGCAAAACTTGTGTGAAAAAATAAAAAATAATTACTAAAAAAAAAGGGGGGGGGGAGGGCCAGCAGTAGGTGGTGTGGTGGTAACGGTGCTGGAATTCCCACATGGCTGACCATAGTTCCAATTCCAGACCTGGCAGCTTGCCCTCTCTCTCTCTTTCTTTGGCAAAACTCACGTTAAAAAAAAAAAAATATATATATATATGTATATATATACACACACACACACACACACATAAAATAATTCTTAAAAAAAAAAAAAAGACAAACTATACAAAACTAAAATTCTTTTTTTTTTTCTTTTTTTGGAGAGGTTTTTGCTATAGGGCGCGTGCACTCGCCAGACAGACAGAGACAGACAGAGAGATAGAAAGCGAGAAATCACCCCCCAGGGGGGATGGCCACGCCGCAATCCCTTCTCCTCCCGGGATCTTGGGCACGCACGCACACGCACCCGGCGTGAGTTTAAGCCACAGGGTCTGGGACTCGAACCGCGGTTGACTACGTGGGAGTCCAGTGACATAGCCATTATGCTAACTGCTGGTCCCCAAAACTAAAATTCTTAATGAAAGCACTTGACTCATTTAACTGACTCCTTTTAATCAACCTGCTGGATTAACAGAAGTTTTCCAGTCATAAAATCTAGCATAGAGGGATGAGAAGATAGTGTAATGTCTATGCCGCTGGACTCCCATGTAGTCGACCACGGTTCGCGTTCCAGACGGGGTGGCTTAAAACTCACGCCGGGTGCGCGTGTGTGCATGCCCAAGATCCCGAGAGGAGAACGGAGAAGGGATAGTGGCGTGGCCATCCCCCCTGGGGGGTGATTTCTCGCTTTCTGTCTCTGTCTGGTGAGCGCACGTGCCCTATAGCGAAAACCTCTCAAAAAAAAAAAAAAACAAAAAAACAAAATCAAAACAACAACAAAAAAACAAAAAAAAAACTTGCACTGAAATGCTGCCCATCAGTAGGCCACTTCAGAGTACACCTCCTTGTCTTTGCTTCCACCTGCTGATACATGTGTTTACCAACAGCCAGCTGTATAGTTGCCTACACCAATTCTTCCCAGTTGTCATACTTAAGCATCATAATTCAGTATTACAAAAACAGAGAAGTTCTTTCCCTGAGAGGGAAAAGACTAGAATTCTATACTTAGGATTGTGTGTATATAACAATTGAAAAGTTGTCCCTTACATGTAGATGTGTGTCACATAAGGCACAGACAATAAGGAACTTTAATCACACTCAAAAAAGGGGGCAGTTATCCTAAATGAATGTAACTCACTGATAACCCATTTTAACCTCCTTTGATTAAGCAACTACCATACAACTTTTACTGTAACCATTACCATTATTTTCAAAGCATTTAAGTGGCACTGAAAACTTCTCCCATTACAATTTTTTAAATTTATTTACCATTGTTTTATTTTTAAAATCTGCTACAGGACATGGGCATTTACGAGAGAGAGAGGGAAAGTTGTAAGCCACCAGGTCTGGGACTTAAACCGCATCGACCACATGGGAGTCCAAGCCTCAACCATCATGGCACCTGCTGGCCCCTCCTGTTACAATTGAACATGGAATGAGTAACATAAGTTCCTTAGGAAATGGTCTGCCATCTTTAAAAACGACCCAGTTACAAACAGGATGAGCAAAAGAGTTGCAGTATAACTTACCTACAGTAGCTCGAATCAGAGGAGAGGAGTCACCAATATTGTTTAAACATTCACTTTTAATAAAGTCTGTTACACCATTTGGAAAGTTTTGAAAATGTGCTTTCACATTATTCTTCAAGATAAGACCACTCAATGATCTTGTGGGTTCATCTGCAATAAAACAACAGAGTAAGTTTTAAAGTAGTTTTTACTCAAAAAGTGCCAAAAGCAGTGACTTGAAGATTTAAGGAAAAAAAAGAATCATAAATGGTTACCAAAAGATGAACTCTATGACTTCTAGTGCAGGATTTCACAAATGTAGTATACTGACACTACGAGGATAAATCTTAAATTGCAGGGCTGGCGTGCTCTCCTGTGTACCGTACAATGTCTAGCAGCGTCACTGGCCCCTGATATCAGTGGCTTCTCTCAAGTTCTGACAACCAAAAATGTTGCCAGGTAATGCCACTTGTCTCTCCCCCTAGTTGAGAACCACTGGTTTAGTTTTTATATGGCCACTGTATCAAGCTTTATTGCTACCTGATATAGACATCGTTATAATCTGAAAAGTATTATTCACTAAATAGAGTCCATTAAAACACTAAGTGAATAAAGAACATATTGAGGGGGAAAGACCGATAGCCTAGTGGTTAAAGAAGCTGGATCCCACATGGTGAACCATGGTTCGAATCCTGATCCTGGCAGCCTGAAAAACATGCCAGGCATATGTGTGTGTGCATGCATGAACCCAAAATTCCAAGAGTATGGAGAAACGCAGTGGGACTGCACCCATTTGGGGTGGTGTTCTCCTTCTTTCCCTCTCTGTCAAACACATGTACCCTCCAACAACAAATATGTTTTTAAATATATGGGATTTACCTTTATGTAACAAATACAATCTCATTAGTAGTAGCATTTTTTCTTTACTTGCTCAAGTTTAAAAAAAATAGAGCAATGACTCTCCAAAATAGCTAAAAATACTTAGTAAACTTTCAAAATGCAATTTAACACTAGCAGAAAATAAGTGATGACTTATGAACTGGCACACGTTTAAACTCTCTCAATAGCTTAAAACTGCCATGAAATACATGAATAGTTTGATACTTAACTCTTGAAAGCAGTAAGTCTGTCTTATTATTAACTCTTAATAATTGAGTCAGGTAATTTTTACATGGCATGCATACTGGTTTACAAGAAACAGTATGTATGTTTTCACAGTGAAAGTTGTCTGATGAGGAGTTTTAATAAACCATAACATGGGGTTAAACAATTTAAAGTATATATATTCTCTGGCCAAAATCTATTTTAAAAAGTCACTGGGCCTCAATCTGCCCATCTACAAAGTGATGGAATTAAGACCAGCTAACCTCTGAGGTCTATTCCAGATATAAATTTTATTCCATTAATTCAGTGTTAAGATCACCAAATAAGTATTTTCAATGAAAAGTGTTATTTATGTTCCTTCTTTAATATGAATAGCCACAATGTGATGCTAACACAGTCATACTATGCCCTTTGAAAAACTGCCTAAAGTATAGAAGAAATACATCTTAGGGTTAAAGAAACACAAAAGACAACAAACAAAAAATACTTGAATTACATCCTTCCAAATAATGAATGGTTTTATAGTTAGGGAGTCTTTGTGGAGGCAGTTGCTCCCAAACATTCTTGATGCTATTTGAATTTAAATTTTTTTTTTTTTGGAGAGGTTTTTGCTATAGGGTGCGTGCGCTCGCCAGACAGAGAGAGAGAGAGAGACAGAGAGACAGAAAGCGAGAAATCACCCCCCAGGGGGGATGGCCACACCGCAATCCCTTCTCTTCCATTCTCCTCTCGGGATCTTGGGCATGCATGTGCACGCGCCCGGCTTGAGTTTAAGTCACCGGGTCCGGGACTCGAACTGCGGTCGACTATGTGAGAGTCCAGCGACACAGCCATTACGCTAACTGCTGGTCCCCAATTTTTCTTTTTTTTAAGTATTTCTGAGATATAATATCCCAAGAAAGTTTTACTAAACAGTAAATACTTAATATTTGGGATTTAAGAACATGACAGAGAGCAGCATGGAGAAGGAATTGCAGCATAGCGATCATCCCTGGCAGGGGCAGGGGGAGAGGTGATTTCTCCCTTTCCCTCTTTCTGGCTCTCTCTCTCTCTCTCCTGAGAGCACATGCACCCTACGGCAAAAAAAATAAAAACAAAAAAACAAAAAAAACCCCACTTAAACAGAAATAAATGTACTAAATATCCTAGTGTTTTTTTTTTTTTTTAAAGCATAGATTATTTACAGACTACTGCAAGAAAGATTACTACATTAAGAAACATGGTATCATATTAATATTTGTCAATTAATATTAATTGCCAAATTTAAAACTCTGCTTAAAGAATGCTTGATTTCTTAAAATCTAGATTTGGAGTTTTAATTTTTCCCAATGTCCCTCAATCGCAAATTAAAACTTCCCAAATAACTGGAAAATCATTTGAAAACAAACAAATCACTGTATAGTGTATGAAAGATCAAAACTTGAATACAAGATCAGTCTTTACTACAAATTAAGATCATCAACCTACTACAGTATGAAGCTAAAACCTTTAGAGATGGTCTGGTTACCTGACATAGCCTTTTAATAGCTGAAAGAAGCAAGAGAAGTTAAATGACTTGGTGTCAGTTAGTTCCCAACTCCCCAGCTCCAAATACAGTGGTTTTTTTTTTTTTTTTTTTAAACTGACCATGGGGTTTCTAAATACTAATCACTAAACACAGTATAAGGCTTTCATGTAGAGGCCAGAGAGCTGTTCAATAAACATCAGTGTGTCTTTTATATCAGACGATGCTTCAGGAAGGAAATACTCAAATAATGTCCTGAAGAGGACCTTCACTACAATGTCCTCCTTGAGGACAAAATTTGTATTTTTGTTGTGTTTATTTTCCCTGAGCCTACAAACTGCCTGGCATAGGTCGTGCTCAATAAATATTTGTGAAATAAAGTGTGACACATTGCATATTTTAGAAACAATTAAAAATGACTATGTTATCTAATCACACTGACTATTCTGGCTTTAAATTTCACAGAGGTAACTTGCAAGTTTCATGTATACCATCAAGTCATGCATACTATTAAGTTTATTTATAAACAGAATAATCCTATCTTTTTGTTAAATAACTTAAAAACAGTATACAGCCATATAAAAGTGTGCAAAAAGAGGGACCAGCTGGTGGCATGGTGGTCGAGGTGCTGGACACTCCCATGTGGGCGATTGCAGTTCGAGTCCTGGATCTGGTGGCTTAGTTTCTGTGTGTGTGTGTGTGTGTGTGTGTGTGTGTGTGTTTCTGTGTGTCTCTCGTCAAATTAAATGATGAATAAATAAAATTACATAAAATATTATTAAAAAAGTGTAAAAAGATATAATGAAAGAGATCAACAATAATCATCTGTGGGTGATGGGATTAAGTGATTTTTTCATTTTGGTTATATGACCTTTCCATTTTTTCTACAATGAACACACACAATTATTAAATCCAACATTCAATCTGTGAATTAAAAATCAGAGATTGATGTTAATGTGCAAACACTGAATCAAGACACCAAAATAGACTTTGTAATATGTTTTTCATTTGCAAATAATGAGAGAACTTATAAACACACAATTAACAACTGAAAGCTTATTAAGCACCTAAATGCCTTGAGTGGTAGTGGCTTCAAGACCATTCATGTAATATCTGTAAAGCATCTCATTACCATAAAATGTAATCTTCTGAAATGAATAATTCTCAGTATATTTTAATAGGTCTTAAAGATACTTTCAAAAAGTTATCAAAACACAATCCCACTTACCTTCAGATTTTAATTTTGTGAGAACAAAAATCAGGTAGTTGTTAAAATCTGGATATTGATTGAGTTGTTCCAGTTTCTAGAACAAACAGTAGTTAAGGAAACTTGTCTATGTCATATAAGGAAGAAATCAGACACTTTTTATCTAAGAATCACTTCATTATTTTTTGTTTTGCATTTTTTAAAACTAAGAATATCTTATTAAATCTAACTATAAATATGCTATTCCAAAAACACACTAGCACTTGCTAGACTCTTAGATGCTTTATAGCTAAAATACAGTTTGTTATATTCCAGACAACATAAGCAAGTTCCTCCTTCAACATGCTCAATATGGAAATAATTTTTTCAAAACAGAATTCTTAGGTGTATTTGAACTTTAAAACATTCTAACCAGAAAGCTATTTAAATATAAAATAAAAAAACATTCAAAAGAAATGAGACTATGTCATTTACAACTGAAGATGATTTAGGCAAATTAACTTTATAAAATATCTTAACTTAAAAAAGACATACTTTTACTAGACTCATTTGTTCTTTAGAATTTGGGGGGGAATGCCAAACACAATCTTATTACACAAAATCAGCACTGTGAGTTAACTGCACTACAACAGTTCTACCACTGTCTTTTACTCCAAGACCTAACCTTTCCAGTGACACAAATTTGCAGGTGTTCCATTACTGCTGGCAGGCAACAATGACTTAATGCTCCATTCTATTTTTCTTTGAGCCCTAACTCTCAACCCCTAATATGCTTGACAACTGTTTTACTACACAGACATATTAAAATGTTTTAACTCAAAAGATTAAAATTCTGATTAAATACATAACAAACTCTAGATAAACTATATTAGCTAGTTATTCCATCTTTTAATATCCTCAATGTTTAGGGGTCAGAATGTAAATGAACAAAATGTATTTTTTAGTAAAATTCCAAGGTACAACCACTTTCTTCAAACAAAAGACTCTGATTTCTTGCCTTAGTGAATGACCAAGATTAAAGGTCCGCTGATATGCTAATAAATTTTTCATAAATATTTCCTGGTAAGGCTTACCTTCTCACAACTTCAACTCTATGCTATTCTAGCAGGCTTTCAAAAAAGTGTCTAATTGCACTTTTTCCTTAGGCAACACAAAAAAGCAAGGTCACCTAGGCAAAATGAAAATATAAAGCAGTGATAATATTTTTAGTTAAAATACTGCTTTCCTCTATCAGTAACATAATTCGTCCTTAATCAGGGACACACCATGCTCCAGGCACACAGAATACTCTGTAAATGGACTATTAGCCAAGCACAGTACTGGACATATAAAAGGCAGTAGACATGCTATAGAAGAAATTACAATGCAGTTCTGAGCTTGACTAATTTAAGCAACCAATAACTGAGTCATATAACACCTACAATTAAATATAAACTTCTATCTTTCCTCGAGTTGACAACAGAAATGAAGGCTGAAGCAGAGCAGGGCTTCATAAGCTCCCAATACATCTCAAAACTCCTGTCCATTTTTCAGTAGTAGTAGTAGTAGTATTCAAACAGCTTTAAAAAATCCAAAATCTAAACCACCATGCCCCCTCTATTTTCAAACAGGTAGTACCAGATGAACCACTAAGCTCAGCACCTATTTAATCATCTATTGATGATTTTAGGTTACTGCAAAGTAGTGCTTCTTTGAAACACGCCAATGAATAACTATTTTCATTCATAGTGTTTTAGACTTAAATAAGCTCAAACATCACAAAAAGAGCTTACTTCCCAAATTCTCCATTAAGTAATTTTGCTGCTTGACGACGACAAAAATCAAGAGCCTTCTACAAAGCAGAAGACAAGTTTGTCAAAAAATTATCTTCTTTAGGCTTAAAAAGGTTATTTATGACCTGGTGGGTGAATCTTTTTCGTTACTGGATTCAGTCAGTGCTCTCCATCTGTCCAGGTCAGGACATCACAGAAAGAACACATAGGAGAGGTTTTGGGGGCTTCTCTTAGCTTTTTCTTTCTGGAATGCCGTAGTAATAGGACCGCTACGCTAGCACACTCGGCAAAGACTTAGATAATTGTGCAGACAGCCGTGAGCCAAAGCTTTAAAAAGAAAATCTCACTTGGGAGCCAGGGAGCTTGCAACAGGTGTTAACAGGAGCAGCCCCAGGGCGAGGCCGGCCCAGAGACCCCTTTTTCCCAACTGCAGGTCTCTAGCCCTTTCAGGGCAAGGGCTTGGAAAAACCCCAAGCCCAATGCTGCAGCAGTTCAAACCCGGCGCCAGCTCCACTCGCGCTTCCCTAGCACGCGGGCGCCGGGCGCCCTCCGCCCGGCCTCCCGCCCCCACCCCCTGGCGCATTGTGTGGGCCCGGGCCGCTCCCGCCCGCGCCGCTCCCCACTCCAGCGGCAGGTCGGCTGCGGGCGGGGACGTGGCGGCTGGGACCGCGCACATGTCGCGATCTCGGGCGGCAGCATGGAAGCCGGCGGCCTTGGCGGCATGAACCCCACGCGGCGGCGCCCCGGGTCCGGGGCACCAGGGCCGCGTGCGCAAGGCGCCGAGCAGGGGCAGCGGCGGCGGGCTCCCCCCGCGGGCGGCTCAGGCACGGAGGAGGGAGCTGGGGGAGGGGCGGCGGGAGCCCCCGGCCGCCAGGAGCCTGCCCGCCGCGCCGGGCGAGCTGCGCGGGTGGCGGCCGGGCCTCGGAAGGATACTTGTTGCACCGTTCTCTGGATGGTGGTGTCTGGGGACTGGGACTCCTTCAGCAGCTGCAGGATTTGCTGAAGCCCTTGCTCGTCAGGTTTCCACTCATACTCCATCTTGGTTTGCTGCAAATAAAGCCAGACACAGGAAGAGAAGGAGCAAATGTTACTCCTTGTGCACAGGCCCGGGGGATTCCCGCGTCAAGCTGCCCCCTCCTCCCCGCCACAACAACCCCAGCGCTCCCCAGACGCCTCGGACCTGCCTGGGGTGCCCCGAAGGAAGTCTTGGACGGTAGAACCCGGCGGAACTGCCCCTAGCAGCTCGGCCGCCAACGTCTGCTGCTGCCGCCGCGGCCGCCGAGCGCAAGGAGCCGACCAGACTGAGTCACCGCGAATTTGCAATCTGGCCCCAAGATCCGCTCGCGGGAGCCCCCTGGGTCCTAGTGCCACGCAGTTTCCTCAAACCCAACCCTACTCTAATTCTGTCCAGATTACTACTGGCTTAAAGGCTAATCGTAAGTCAAGTCCTTATCAAAACCTCTGAGAAACACCTAACATCTGATTTGGGTTACTAGTTATTTTAAGTAAACATAATGCAAAAATAAACAGTAATTGAAGTGGGGGAGGGGAGTCTGATAACTTCCCTGACAGCTCAACAGTAAATGAAAAGCAATACAAATGTTCACATTTCAATTTGCTATGTAAAGCACTAAATATGAATAGTGCAAAATATTAATGATGCATTGCAAATCGTAACCTATACTTCAAAAGTCATTAAATGAACCATTTGCAGAACTTGACTACAAAAATTATATTCTTTAATAAACTTCAACTAATTAAATAACTACATTCCACAACTTTGGGCCAAAGAAAAACAAAAATAATGTAATTTTACAACTGGTAGTAGTTAATTCTACTAAAGTATTTTCACATATATTTTCTTATTTGACATTCACTGCAACCTCATGAGGTTATTATTTGCCCTCATGTGGTAACCGAGGTGAAAACAGACCCAAGCAAATTACTAGTTAATCAATGAAAACTGGAAGAATGGAGGTTTCATAAACTACAGCCAATTGCAGCAGCAACTGAACTTTTCTTATAAGTGACACGGTTTCAGTAAAACTAAATGCTTAAACAATAACAACACAACTTAAGTAGCAAGCATGAATTATTTGTAAAAGCCAAACAGGTTGATAAAGGAGAGTTTTTTTTTTTTTTTTTTTTTTTTTTTTTTTTTAGGTTTTTGCCATAGGGTGTGTGCAGCTCACTGGAGAGAGAGAGAGAGAGAGAGAGAGAGAGAGAGAGAGAGAGAGAGAGAGAGAGAGACAAAGATAGTGAGAGGGAAAGTGAGAAATCATCCCCTAGGGGAGACAGACACACCACAATCCCTTCCTCTCCATTACTCTTACTGGGATATTGGGCACGCACACAGGGGCTCGGCATGATTTTCAAGTTGGGCAGGGACTCGAACCACAGTTGACCATGTGGGAGTCCAGTGAGGTAACCACTATGCCACCTGGAGAGGATTTTAATGACTATTGCTACTGCATGATGGGTTGACAGCTGAAATTAGTAAAAATGTCCTTCTCTATAGGGTTTAAAAAGAATACCCAACTTTACCATACCTATTAGTTAACTTTATTTTTCTTTCCTTTTTTTTTAGGTTTTTGCCATAGGGTGCAGAAAGAGACAGTGAGGGGGAAAGTGAGAAATTCACCCTCCCCCAAGGGGCAATGGCCATGTCACACTTCTCCTCCTGGTATTTTGGGCACACACACAGGCTTACCCAGAGTGATTTTCAAGCTGCCAGATTTGCCATGTGGGAGTCCAGCCCTTAACCCTGTCACACCACCACCTGCTGGACCCTCCTTTTTTTTTTTTAATGCCTTTTCATCTCTCCTAGTCAACCTTATTTTCTGCTTAAAAACTTATGATCTTGGGAACCAGCAGTTAGCATAATGGCTATGTCGCTGGACTCCCACATAGTCGACCGCGGTTCGAGTCCCGGACCCGGTGGCCTAAAACTCACGCCAGGCGCGTGTGCGTGTGTGCCCAAGATCCCAAGAGGAGAATGGAGGAGAAGGAACTGTGGCGTGGCCATCCCCCCTGGGGGGTGATTTCTCGCTTTCTGTCTCTATGTCTCTCTCTGTCTGGCGAGTGCACACACCCTATAGCGAAAACCTCTCAAAAAAAAAAAAAATACTTATGATCTGACTGCATACAACCTTCTGTTGACTTCCTAAATGACCTAAACCAATAAATTGTTTTTATTTAAAATGAACAAAAACCTCCAACACAAAAACCACCACTATCTGGACATAACACCCATTGACGTTGTACTATTTCTACTCCAGCCTTCATTCTGTGGGTTTGTATGTACATTACATATTATAGTAACAGAATTGTCCTTTTTCTTGCCTGACTTCATATATAGTTAAATATTTATTGAAAATATTTTAAAAAAAAACGTTTCCATTGTATGGCTGTGCCATAATTTTTTATAAACTTTCACTTGATATAAACACAAAATCATACTAAGTATAAGCATGTAACTGGATGGATTTTTACAAATTAAAAACATCTGTGTAACCAAGACCCTACTAAAGACAGGTATCACCAAGAGTTGTCTCTTGTGCCTATTTCCAGTCATCAATCCTCCTCAAAGCAATCCCCAGTATAATTTCATAACTGTATATTTCTCCACTTTGTTTTCCTTTTTAACTTCAAAACTTGTGACAAAACCATATTACTATAGTAAATCCAACAACAGTTGGATAAGGAAAATTACTTCATTCCTACCTCTGAGGTTACTTATCCATGACAATCACTTTTAACAGTCTAATGTGAATCTTTGTACACCTTTCTCTATTCCTAAACACACATAGTGTTCCTTTCTTTTCTTTTTTTTGGGGGCGGGAGGGGGAGAGGTTTTTGCTATAGGGCGCCTGCGCTTGCCAGAAAGAGAGAAACAGAAAGTGAGAAATCACCCCCCGGGGGGATGGCCACACCACAATCCCTTCTCCTCCACTTTTCTCTCGGGATCTTGGGCACGCACACACACGCGCCCGGTGTGAGCTTAAGCCACCGGGTCCGGAACTCGAACCGTGGTCGACTACATGGGAGTCCAGCAACATAGCCTTTATGCTAAGGTCCCTTCCTTTTTCTTTTCTAGACCATATTCCATACTACACTAATATTAACTCTACAACCTTTTTGCATATAATATAGTATGGCCATCATTCCAGGCCAATACATGTAGATTTAACTCACCTTTTTATAGATGTATATTGGTCTTTAGAATGGATAGAGCATAATTTGTTCAACCATTTCCTGATTGGCTTCTAGAGTACACTTAACTTTTTTGCCACTATGCACAACACAGCAAGAAAAATTCTTATACTAATATCCCTACACAATAGTGGCAACCTAATGGGATTATTAGGCCAAAAGGTATGGGCATTCATAAATTTCTTTTTTTTAAAATATATAATTATTTATTTTATTTATTCATCCATTTATTTTAATTTGACCAGAGAGAGACAGAGAGAGAGAAAGATTGAGAAAGCAAGCTGCCAGGTCCAGGACTCGAACCGTGGTCAGCCATGTGGGAGTGTCCAGCACCTTAACCACCATGCCACCTGCTGGTCCCAGCATTCATAAATTTCTAACAGTTATTACCAAATTACTTTCCCAAAAGGTATGCAATTCACATTTACCAACAATATGTTTCCTATCGTCTTCACCATGCATTCTTTTAATTTTTGTGAAGCTAATGGTTGACAATTTAATTTCCTGATAGTAGTGGAGGCTGGGAACCTAAAAGCCTGAGCCTTATGAACTGGAGCTACTACTATGCACAACCTACTTGTTCAAGTGATATTGATAGCCCACTTAAACCTTATCTACCCTTCTGAACAAATAATTAAAGCCAGGGACCAATAGCAGGCAAGTCTGATAGGAATGTTCATCATCACATCTATCTTGAGGATACTGAGTTATTACCAGGCTTCCTTCTTTATCCCTGATCTCAAACAGGATTCTTTTTCTTTTCAAAGAGCTTAGTATTAAGAACATTTAATTTAATTAGCCCATGATGATATGACAGGTGCTTCCTATTCCTTTCTCAATTAATTGTAGTAAAAGACTCTCAAAAATATAAATATAAATCATAATTGCTTGATTAGAAATCTCAGACTACCTTGAACTTCTATAGGACATCTTTCTTTAAATTGTTGTAAAATGCACATACATAAAACTTACCATTTTAGCCATCTTTTTTTAAAAAGAATTTTTTTTATTGAACTTCATTATTTATTTATTTTAATTTGACCAGAGAGGGACAGAATGAGAAAGAGAGAGGGAGAGTGTGAAAGCAAGTTGCCAGGTCTGGGACTCAAACCGTGGTCAGCCAGTGGGAGTCCAGCACCCTTAATTACTACTCCACCTGCTGGCCCCATTTTAGCCATCTTAGGCTTACAATTCAGTGACCTTAAGTAAGTTCTCATTGTTGGGCAATCATTACCACCATCCATCTTCAGAATTTAAAAACATATGGTTTTGTAAGGTTTTTTATTCATGATTATATAATGCACATGCACAAGGCAGGGGGGAGGTACCCTCAACCAAGTCTCATCATACTTCACTCTCCTTCCCACAGCCCTCCAGACTGTCAGGATCTTGGACATATTTTTCAGGCTGATGTGGGAATCCAAACCCGTGGTTGGGCATGTGGCACTGCAGTTCTCTTTGAAGCAGATTGTGCTGCGACCAGCAGGTGGCATGGTGGTTAAGGTGCTGGACACTCCCACATGGTCGATCATGGTTCAAGTCCTGGACCTGGTGGCTTGCTTTCTCACTCTCCTCCTCTCTCTTTCTCTGTGTCTCTCTCTGGTCAAATGAAAATAAATGAATGAGTAAATAAAATTAAATAAATAATCCTAAAAATTTTTTTAAAAAAAGAAAAAAGAAACAGATTATGCCAACAGGCTTAGCCATCATGCTTTCAATAGCCATTAAAATGAGAAACAATCTGGCAGCTGGTGGCATGGTGGCTGAGGCAGCTAAATCCCACAAGGCCAAATGCATGGTTAGAGTTCTGGACCCAACAGCTTGAAAAACACACTAGGCATGTGTGTGCGCATGACCAAAATCCTGAGGAGAGGAACATGGAGAGGATGGCATTGGGATGTGAATCCACCCCCGGAGGAGTGCTTTCTCACTTTCCCTCTCTCTCTCTTTACAGAGGTGCCCTTTGGCAAATTAAAAATATATATATATATTAGGAAGAATCTTATATTAGGGCAGTTAGAGCAATGCATGGTCAATTAGAGAGTACCTGGAGTATTTCAAGATAACCAAGCACACCAGGATTATTATTGAGATGGAAATAGTTTATTTAAATAGAAATTAAATAGAACACTTAGATTAATATTGGATTTTGTTTATTGAATTTATAATATAATTACTATTTTGGGCATTGTTTTTTTTTTTTTTTTTGGAGAGGTTTTTGCTGTAGGGTGCATGCGCTCGCCAGACAGAGAGACAGAGAGACAAAAAGCGACAAATCACCCCCCAGGGGGGATGGCCATGCCGCAATCCTTTCTCCTCCATTCTCCTCTCGGGATCTTGGGCACGCACGCACACGCACTTGGTGTGAGTTTTAAGCCACCGGGTCCAGGACACGAACCGCGGTTGACTATGTGGGAGTCCAGCGACATAGACATTACACTAAGTGCTGGTCCCTTGGGCATTGTTTTTACATGCTGAGGACTCAGATCTAAATATCTCAAAAAGAAGAATAGTACTTCAAGCTTTTCTCCTGTAGAGTACACAAATCATGCAGAATTAATTAGCCCATGACAATCAATGGTAACCAAGAAAAGGTATTTCAGGAAAACAAAAGACAGTTATTTGAAGATAGAAGATCTCACCACAATAAAAAGTAGCCTGGAGGGCTAGCAGGTTGCATGGTGGGTGGTTAAGGTGCCACATGGTGGACGGCAGTTAGAGTTAAAAATCATGTGTGGGTCGGGAACCAGCAGTTAGCGTAATGGCTATGTCGCTGGACTCCCACATAGTCAACCGCGGTTCGGGTCCCGGACCCGGTGGCTTAAAACTCACGCCGGGCACATGTGCGTGCATGCCTAAGATCCCGAGAGGAGAATGGAGGAGAAGGGATTGCAGCGTGACCATCCCCCCGGGGGGTGATTTCTCGCTTTCTGTCTCTATGTCTTTCTCTGTCTGTCTGGCGAGCGCACGCGCCCTATAGCGAAAACCTCTCAAAAAAACCCCCCAAAAAACAAAAACAACAACAAAAAATCATGTGTGGGTCATGCCCAAAGTCTCAGGAGGAGAAGGAATTGAGGTGTGGCCGTCCCTGGGGAAAGGGGGTGGTGATTTCTCACTTTCTCTCTGTTTCTGTCTCTCTACAGTGAGTGTATGCACACTGAGGCAAAAACCTAAAAAGAAGAAAAAAAAATGTAGCCTTCAAGAGGTAAGTTACTGTAATACCATTTTGGACCTTCAGAAAACTAAACTTACTTATGAGTCACGAATTAATTTAAATTTACATTAAAAAAAACTTCAATTTGCTATAACCAAGAATGAATGTGACATGAAGAAGCCAGACTGGTTGAAAAAAGTAAAAATATCTTGCTTCTTTATTGCTGGAGGGGCTGTAAAACAATTTTTTTTTTTTTGGAGAGGTTTTCACTATAGGGCACGTGCGCTCGCCAGATAGACAGAGAGAGACAGAGAGACAGAAAGCGAGAAATCACCCCCCAGGGGGGATGGCCACGCCGCAATCCCTTCTCCTCCATTCTCCTCTTGGGATATTGGGCCGGCGTGAGTTTTAAGCCACCCGGTCCAGAACACGAACCGTGGTCGACTATGTGGGAGTCCAGCGACATAGCCATTACGCTAACTGCTGGTTCCAACAATTTTTAAAAGTCAAGAGGTGTGGACTTAATTGACCTAAGGTTGAACCCTAGTTCTTCCACTTACTAGCTGTGAAAATCTGCACAAATGAATAAATCCCTCTAAGCCTCAGCTTCCCAAGTATAAAAGGAGAAGATACCAACTCTATCAGGATTATAGGTACCTAACACACAGTATGATTTGAGAAATAGTAGTTTTAATAGTTAAATCAATGGTTTTCTACATCTGTGAGATAAAAAACATCTAACTTCTTTTCATGGAAGAAGGCTCTTCATGACCGGGTCCATCCCCTTAGGGACAGCTTTAGCTTCTATGACTCAGCTCAGCTTTCTTTCGTTTTTTTTTTTTTTTTTTTGGAGAGGTTTTCGCTATAGGACGTGTGCACTCGCCAGAAGGACAGACAGACAGAAAGTGAGAAATCACCCCCCTGGGGGATGGTCACGCCGCAATCCCTTCTCCTCAATTCTCCTCTCGGGATCTTGGGCACAAACGCACGCGCGCCCGGGGTGAGTTTTAAGCCACCGGGTCTGGGACGCAAACTGTGGTCGACTATGTGGGAGTCCAGCGACATAGCCATTACACTAACTGCTGGTCCCCACGAATGCTTTTTTTAAAACTTGACCCTATGGCAAACCCCTCCTCATTCTTTCTTTTCTTTTTTTTTAGAGAGATTTCTGCTATAGAGTTTGTGTGCTCCCCAGAGAGAGACAGAGACAGAAAGCAAGAAACCACTCACCCACCCACTCCCCTGGGGGATGGCTATGCCTCAATCCCTTCTCCTATATTCTCCTTTCAGGGATTTTGGGCACACATGCACATGCCTGCCAGGTCTAGAACTCGAACCGCGGTTGACTACATGTGAGTCCAGTGACATAACCATTATGCCATCTGCTCGCCTCCTCACTCTTTAGAGCTACCCTAATATAGGGTATTATCAAATGTTTATGGAGAGTCTTCTTTGGTACTATGATTGATACTGGATAAATTTCTCTTCTGTGACATTATTCCAGGATCTTCCCGCAAAACTGTTTTTGTCATTATAGATCTATAGTTTACAGCCATTTCCATTCTAGAAACGGTCAAATTGTACCCAGGTCTGTTTTATCAACAGATAGTGTTTCTTAAGAGCAAAGACAGGGACCAGCAGTTAGCATAATGGCTATGTCGCTGGACTCCCATGTAATCAACCATGGTTTGAGTCCCGGACCTGGAGGCTTAAACTCACGCCGGGTGCGTGTGTGTGCGTGCCCAAGATCCCAAGAGGAGAATGGAGGAGAAGGGATTGCGGTGTGGCCATCCACCCCAGGGGGTGATTTCTCGCTTTCTGTCTCTCTGTCTCTCTCTGTTTCTCTGGCTAGGGCAAGCACCCCATAGCAAAAACCTCTCAAAAAAAAAAAAAAAAAAAAAAAAAAAAAAAAAAAAAAAAGAGCAGAGACAGTATCTTTTCATCTTTTTGCCTAGCAATGTTTGATTCAATAAATATTTGTAAATAAAAACTACCATTATTGCTATTAAGTCAATAATATTAGGTTGAGCAGGTACCATATGCTTGGTGAGCACTGGAGATCGATGGTAAGTAAAACATGGTTCTTGTCCCTGTTAAGTTCTCATTTAGTGAGAGAGACAGATACCACTGAATATATAATGAAGTACAAAAAGAAAAGAGAAAAAAAATATATTCTGAGAAGAAAGAGAAAAATGCTCCCCCTCCCATTTTTTCCTCTTTAATTTCAATTAAATTCAAACAAACATTTATCAAGCAGTTAGTTGTTTCCACCTATACGGTGAAACACTATGAATGTGATAAATGTTGCCTTCAGTGACGTGATTTCCCAAAATGGTGAACAACTCTTGGTTAAGTTCCAGAAAAAACAAGGCACAACTGTCCTTTAATAACACAGGAATTTTTTTTGTTGTTGTTCCTGGAACATTCAATATACATTAAAACCCTGTGAAAAGTTTCATGTGTATATGTAAAATTAAGGTAGGCTCTTGGCTCTGAAAAGTATAAACAGACTTTTTTCATCTATGTGATCATCTAGTGGGACAGTCACCAGTTGGGCTTGGGACATGCTTCATGGTGAATTTCAAGCACCCCTTAGCCTCAACCAAAAAAAGACAAGAGCACCTTCCAGTAATTAGGACAATCCCAGAGGGCAGCATTGCTGCAGTGGATGAAGACTATGGTAGGCAAAGTACAAGGACCTGTGGGGACATGATATTAACCCAGCTAGGATGTCAGGAAAAGACTTCCTTGAGGAAGTGACTTTTCATCTGAGATCTAACAAGAATTACCAAAAAAAGTGAGAGGAAGACAGACTAGGAGGACTTTACACATCAGGTTAGAAAGTTTGGACTTTGTCTTCAGGCTAAGAGAAAACTTCTTTAGGGAGTTTTAAACTGATAAGGGCATGATTAAATACAAATCCAAAAAAGGATGAATTCTCCTACAAAGTAGAAACTGAGAACAGGTTCACTTTCTGCTCTACAACTTCAATTTTATGTTAACTTTTGTGTTATATTTTTGTAATTAAATTTATTAAAAAAAAAAAAAAAAAAAAAAAAAAAAAACAAAACAAAAAACACTGTACCAGCTCTGGGGCCTGGTGGTTAAGACAGCTGAGTCCCACATGGCTGGTTGCACAGTTCGACTCCAAGATCTAGGGGGCTGGAATAGGCCAGGCGCATATGCGAGTGTGCCCAAAATCCCAAAAAGAGAGATGAAGGATAAGGAATTGCAGTGTGACCATGCCCTGTGGTGGGTATTTTCTCCTCTCTCTCACAATTGCATGATCCCTCTGTAAAATTTAAAAAAATAAATAAATCAGGCTGCAATGAAGGCAAGGAAGAACCACAGACAGATTTCAACTGTCCAATCTGCCCACAGAACAGAATTCCAATAGAATCAGGGGAAGGGCAGTCAAGTTTCACTGACAGCCAAGATACTACCAAAAATTCTAGTATTTAAATATTGAAGATTTGGGACCAGCAGTTAGCGTAATGGCTATGTCGTTGGACTCCCATGCAGTTGACCGCGGTTCGCGTCCCGGACGCTAATAGTGATAGCTTATATATATATATATATATTTTTTTTTTTTTTTTTTTTTTTTTTTTTTTCTTTTTTGAGTACCAGGCAGGGTTCTAAGCATTTACATATGTTACTAACTTAATCCTCACAACCTTATGATGCATTGATATTAACCACATTTTACAGATAAGTAAATTAAGGCACAGAGAAGTTATTTGCCTAAGGTTATGACAGAGTCATAATTCAAATCCAACTAATTTGGTTCTAGTCTAGTCTCTACTCCCCTAATATACAGCTTTTCCAAAATAATTAATTTCTGTAAATGGGGAAATTAATCACAAATAAAACCATTTGCATAGTAAAGAAATAACAGATATCTGATACCACTGTGATGAGGTAAAGTGAAAATTGTACTTTGCTAGCACAAAAATTATAATAGATCTTAAAAAGCATGTATGTAGTCTGAAAATATAATATAATAAAAAATGAGATATTTCAATAGCACTGAGTAAATGAGTTAAAACATTCCAAATACAATCTTCACAGCATCCTTTGTTTTAAGTAGGTAGTAAGTGTGACAAGCAGGTAAATCATAATGCAGCTTAAGAAATTTGCTAAATCATTTTCTGAATGTGAATCAGACATGTAGTCTGCCACAGTAAATGTCTCTAATACTGCTTTTCTTTTTACAGAAAAATGCCATGATGAGCTAGGAAGAAAAAAAGTCAGGGATACTCAAAGGTCTAAAAAGAGTATATTATTTAAAGGGAATAATTACTGAACAAAACTTTTATGAGAAATTGAACCAAAGTTGAGATATGAAGCAAAAGAAAGGAAACTGTACAAGCAGCTAATTAGTAACGTAATAAAAAAATTAGTTTTTCAAAACATCAAAGAATTAAAATGTTGATGAGCTTGTTAAATTATAACTAATAGTATAACTGGAAAGCCCTTTAAGAAACTCTCTAAAGTATTAGAAGTGATGGATCAAGAGAGAACGGGGCGGGTGGAGGGAGCTAAACTACCTATTGAGCTCAAGCTAATTGAGGAAATGAGCTCGACTAGATTAGAAGGGCAGGGACCACAGCATCTATTACATGATGCTGGGCACATGGCTTTTAAATTATCCTTGATTGAGTGATGGGGTAAATAATCTAGTTTACTGCTTGGGGGAATTATTCTAGGAAGGCAAAATTTTAGTTTCTGGCACTACAAACTAAGAGCTAAAACTATGAACAGAACAAAGAGAAATGAAATATAAGTATTAAGGAAATTTTAAATACGTATATTCTTATTCATTTAAGAAGACCTCTAAAGATGACTGGACATGCTACTCAAATGCTGTGCTTTATAAACAAACATTAAAAAAAAAAAGTCTGGTATCAAAGTGATATCAAAGTAAGTGATAAAAAAGAAAGCTTGATCTCAAAATTCAACTCAATCTACTGGGTTGTCAGAAAAGTCATGATGGGGACCAGCAGTTAGCATAATGGCTATGTAGCTGAACTCCCATGTATTTGACTGCGATTTGAGTGCTGGACCCGGTGGCTTATACTCATGCGGGCGTGTGTGCGTGCGTGCCCGAGATCCCGAGAGGAGAATGGAGAAGGGAGAAGGGATTGCGGCGTGGCCATCCCCCATGGGGCGTGATTTCTAGCTTTCTGTCTCTCTCGCCAGCACATGTGCCCTGTAGCAAAAACCTCTCCAAAAAAAAAAAAAAAAAAAAAAAAAAAAAAAAAAGTCATGATGTATTTTTCTAGTTTTCTATGCAAAAATACGTCATGACTTTTCCGACGACCAAATATAGTCAGTACTTTCTACTGAGTTGTTGGGAAAGTCATCACACATTTTTTCATAGAAAACCAGAAAAATACGTCTTGATTTTCTAGACAACCTAATATAATTCAGTTTGTTTAACAATTGACAACAGCACTATGAGGTAGGTATTAACTCCCTCTTATATTAACTGAGGTTCGGAGAAGTTAAGGAGCTCGGGGTTAGAATGTGGCAGAGTGGCATTCAAAATAAAGTCTGTTTGTGTCCAAAGTCTAGACTATGCCTCCTAATAACAACAAGCTTGTTATCAGCTAATGGGACACTTTTATGTGCCAGTTACTATGTTAAGATCTTTAAGTGCATGATCTCTATTAATTCTATGAGTGTTTATTAATATCTTCATTTTACAGAAGAAAAGCAGGCTTAAGAGAATTTAAGCAAGGGTCAAAAGTCACAAGGAGGGACCAGCAGTTAGCGTAATGGCTATGTCGCTGGACTCCCATGTAGTCGACCGTGGTTCAAGTCCTGGACCCGGCGGCTTAAACTCACACCAGGCGCGTGTGCGTGTGTGCCCAAGATCCCAAGAGGAGAATGGAGGAGAAGTGATTACGGCATGGCCATCCTCCCTGGGGGGTGATTTCTCGCTTTCTATCTCTCTGTCTCTCTCTGTCTGTCTGGCGAGCGCACGCGCCCTATAGCAAAAACCTCTCAAAAAAAAAAAAAAAAAAAGTCACAATGATAGTAATGAATGATGCCAGCACACAAGCCCAGATGTCCCTGACTCCAGAGCCTGTGCACTGAACCACTCTACCATATTATTCTCAGTCTGCCACCTCCACACACACGTGATCAACCCTTAACAGAACGGTTGGTAGACTGTATACACTCTTGGGTATATTTCTCTGGTCCTTTTTTATTCCATGCATCGCCAAGAATTCAACCACTCTCTTGAGTGTCTATTTTCTTCAATTGAGTCATTTCAGGTGTGAAAACTGCACCTTGCTTTCTAGAGTTCAGACTCTTCGGTTTTAATCAAAACAAAAGGCTGACAGGAATAATACCTCCCATATATTTAACTTTTGGTCATATCATTGTCATCCTCAAAACACTAACTCCCTGTTGAGTTCTGTAACAGGCTTAACCTTCACAGTTGGCTTCACTCTCTATGTTTCAGCAACTTAAGCCAATGGTTCTCAAGCCTGACTGTACATTATTGTCACTGGGAACTTACAGCCAGTTAAGAACCACTATATTAACTAAATAATTTATTCCTGGCAAATTTTCATAATTTCTTACTTTAACAAGCACCAGTGGTCTAGCTGTTCTAGAAAAGACAAAATAGGAGAAAGAGGAAAAGAATGCAGACTGTACTGTTTAATATGGAAACATTACTAATCACTTAAAAAATGTCTTTGATAAAAATCAAAACATAAGAACATATTGTTTAAAGTCATAATAATGTGTACTACTCAGTTAGGTCTAGATGTGCCAGAAGCTAGTAAATACAATGTTCATTTGCTTTGTAATTTAACAGTGACATAGACTGAGCAAGGAACTACACTGAAGTTCTTTTTTTTTTTTTTTTTTTAAAGAATTATTTAATTCTGTTTATTCATTCATTTACTTTAAATTGACCAGAGGAAGGCAGACACACAGAGAGAAAGAGAGAAAGCAAGCCACCAGGTCCAGGACTCAAACCGTGGTCAGCCATGTGGGGATGTCCAGCGCCTTAACCACAACGCCACCTGCTGGCCTCTACACTGAAGTTCTAAGACATAAATGGAAACTTGAGAAAAGGTAAGTTTTAGAGGAAGAATGTAAGGGTTTAGCTCCAGTAAATTAAAACTAAAACATTCTAGAAAATTATGGTCCTTGATTTGCAAACTATGATTTAAATTTATGTATCAAATCCATTTATCTTGTAAATGATAGCCACTTCTTTCTTCAGATGGCAATAAAAGTCATTTATAAAACTAAAAGTAAACTATTCTAAATAATAAGCTTACACATTAAAATCTAAATATACAAAATAAGGGCCAGCCTACGGCTCAGTGATTTAAGTACTATGCATAGAAAGCTAGATCAGACATGGCCAATCGTGGTTGAAATTCTGGTCCCAGTGACTAAAATCCATGCTGGGCACATGTATGTGTGTCCTTAAAATCCTGACAGGATAGAGAGATGAAAGGAAAGGGATATGGTATGACTATGCCCCTCTGGAGAATGCCTTCTCTATCCCTCTCTCTCATGCTCTTGTTCTGGCAAGCATATAGATCTTCTGGCAAATGAAAAAATATACACACAAAATATGTAAATTAGGTCTCTGGTTCTTTTAGTATCATATGATTCATTAATGAGCTTTACCAGACATCTTCCATTGCTGCATTGAACTGTAGAGTTATGTATTTATAAGCAGTTCAATGGACTACTGCCATTGCCTACAGCAACCAGATTTCAATAGTTTTCATTTCTGTGACACAAATTTAAGGGAATAAAGGCATTTAAAAATATTCTCTAAGTATTACTTTATATCTGTGTGCTTGAGGGTACATATGCTTACCAGAGAGAGACAAAGAGAAGAGAAGAGAAAGTACCTCCGATGGGGACTGGTCATGCCACAATCCCTTTTCTTCCACTTCTCCCTCCTTTCAGGATTTTGGGCACACAATGCATATATGCCTGGAGTGTTTCTTAAGCTGCCCGATCTGGGACTCAAACCACAGGGTTGGGCATATGGGATCTGGCTGCCTTAAACACAAGGCAATTGAGCAGGCCCTCTTCTCTAAGTATTATGAAAGTAAATTCCATTTCAGAATGCTGGCTCATCATTGACAAGTAGTTTCAAGTAAATACAGTGTTTAATAATTTTCAAAGGTGGGGGCCTGCTGGTGGTGTGGTTATGGGCGCTGGACTCACACATGACTGACTACGGTTCAAGTCCCCAAACTGGTGGCTTGCTTTCTCACTCTCTCTCTCTCTCTCTCTGTCCCTCTCTGGTCAAATTTAAAATAAATAAATAAAGCCAAATAAAAATAATTCTTTAAAAAAATAATAATTTTCAAAGGGGCTGACCCCGCAGCTTAGTAGTTAAGGGAGCTGGATCCTGTGTGACCGACTACAGTTCAAATCTCAGCTCCAGTGGTTTGAAAAAACTACTTATACGTGCGTGCATGCCCCAAATCCCAATGAGATGAGTAAATAGAGAAAGGATTGCAGTATGACCATGCCACACTGGAGGGTGCTTTCTCTCTTCCTATCTCCGTCTTTGATGAGTACATGCAACAGAAAAAATTTTTTTAATTTATAGTCATGCTCTGCATAATGACATTTTGGTCAATGTATAACCACATATACAAGGGCGGTCCCATAAGGAGCAATAAGCTATACCACCTAGATGAATGTTAGTACAATCTACAATGTTCACATTAAAATAAAATTGTTTAATTTTACATTTCACAGTACATATTCCTGTCATTAAGCAAAGTATATGACTATACTTTCATATTTTACATATTGTAACTTTCAAAAGTACCTTGTGAGATGGGGAAAAAAATCTCAATGACATTAAGTAACTTGCTAAAAGTCACTTATGAGAAGTAAATTTAGTTGGCAAGAATATTTTTCTAGGTCTAGTCTACTGTTTCTACTCCTCCAAACTGCTTTTTCAATTCACAGTTCATTAAATATATAAATATAATCAATTAGAAGAGTAATTTGTCTTAAAGTAACATTACTATGACCTGTTTGATGATTTATTTGCTGGTTTATATGTTGGCATTCATGAAAGATGGAGCTAAATCTGTAGGACTCTATTAAGACTAAGTCAGTTCTTAGTAAAACACTGGCATTAAATGGTTAAATATTTGTCAACTGATTATAGCTACATAATGACTTTAAAGAGCTGGTAGAAAGGGCTATGGTGCAAATAGCCAAATATATTCCTGTGAAGCACATTTGAGAGTATAAGTAAATTAATAAAAGGGCTGGTTCAATATTTTAGAATCCTGGGCTTGTCCTACAGCAGAGTGGTTAAGTGCTGTACATTGGGAGCCAGATCCTACATGGTTGACTGCATTTTAAATCTCAGTCTTGGTGGCTCGAAAACACACTGGGCCTGAGTACATGCATGTCCCAAATCACGACAAGATGGAGAAATGGAGGGAAAAGGACTGCACCATGACTTCACCCCACTGGGAGGGTGCTTTCTCACTCACTCACTCTCTCTCTCTAGTGAGCACACATACCCTCTGGCAATGTAAAAGAATATCCATATTACACATCTACAAAGTAAGATATACCTGTAGGGTTGATAGTTAAAAAAAAAAAATTAGATTGTACAAGGGGATATCTATTATAGGTCATTTCAATAAATACAAGTATACTATTTAATTGACACTAGATTGCTCCTAAAGTTCCAAAATCAGAGGGCCCCAGAAATTTTCCATTCATGTCTGAAACTGTTCTTAAGTACAATGTGTCAATTTCCTATTTCATAAGTGTAAACAGGAACACAATACTATGCTCAATGGCAAGGGCTAAATTAGAAGAGAGTGGTGAGCCAGCAGCTGGCATGGTGGTTGAGGCACTGGACTCCCACATGGCCAACCATGGTTTGAGTCTTAGACCTTGAGGCTTGCTTTCTTAGTTTCCCTCTCTCTTTCTCTGTCTCTCTCTGGTGAGTGCATATGCCCTACAGCAAATTAAAATAATAATAATAATAATAAAGAATTCTTAAAAAAAAAAAAAGGCAGCAATTAGTAGGCTGATCATCATTAGCTTTAAGCTTTTAATTTGTTCATCTAAAGTTCATCACAGAACAGGGGCACCATTGGTCAGGTTTCAATTATGAGACAGCAAACACAAGAAACGCATTTATGAGAGAAAATCAATTTTTACATGTTTAGTTCATGAGCTGAATACTGTTCTATATACTTGTTGCTGGTAAACAGTAAGACCGAGTAGAGAAAGTATAAATTTTGACACTATAGCTACATAGCTTCAAATCCCAGTTCTCTCAATTACTGACTTTGTTTTTTTAAGAAAATTGCTCGACTTTCTGAATCACATCTATAATTGAGATTGATAAGATTAGATGAGAATGCAAAGTTTCATAACACTAGATACTTAATGTTTATTCCCCTTCACTAAAATAATCAACAAAAACTGAATTCACGGGTGAAGTTCATACCACCAGATGAAGGTTACTTAGACTATGTTTGTGTGATCAAAGAACATGCAATAAAATGGGCTGCATAGGGAACCAGCACTTAGCGTAATGGCTATGTCGCTGGACTCCCACGTAGTCAACCGCGGTTCGCGTCTCGGACCCCATGGCTTACAACTCACGCTGGGCGCGTGTGCGTGCGTGCCCAAGATCCCGAGAGGAGAATGGAGGAGAAGGGATTGCGGCGTGGCCATCCCCCCTGGGGGGTGATTTCTCGCTTTCTGTCTCTCTGTCTCTCTCTGTCTGTCTGGCGAGCGCACGCGCCCTATAGCGAAAAACCTCTCCAAAAAAAAAAAAAAAAAAAAAAGGGCTGCATAACTTTTCATTTAAATGAGGTGATACAACGGGTTGAATCTGTATCCTTCCAAAATTCATGTTGAAAACTTAATCCCCAAAGCAATGGTATTAAGGCACCTCTAGAAGATAAAAGGTCATGAGAGACCCCATAAACCCCTTATACAAAGGCTGGAGAGATAGCTCTTCTGCTCCCATTCCTCTATGTGAGGACACAGCATTCCTAATTTTTCCATGTTGGGATGAGGCAGATAAGAAGGTAATACATATGAAGCAAGAGTGAGTTTTTACCAGACACATAGTCTGTTCGAATTCCTAGCCTTCAGAACTGTGAGAAAAAAGTTTCTATTACTCTATTTATAAATTACCGAGTCTAAAGAATTTTTATGACAGCAGAAACAGACTAAAACAGGTGACATTCTAAAGATATAAAAATATCAAAAAAGAAACATTTGAGGGATAAAAGGAGAGGAGAAATGAAATGAAATCAAGTAGAGAGTATTAAATCAGACATGAATTTAATTGTGCTGGTCCCACAGCACAGCAGTTAAGTGCTGCACACAGAAAATCAGATTTATACTGTTAATTTCATGGGATAATTGGGATGAATGGTGATAAGGACATGATAGTCAATTAATGAAAACATGGGCAATCATCATGACCAACTGTAGTTCAAATCCCAGACCCAGGGGCATGAAAATCATACCAGTTGTGTGTGCCCCAAATCCTGATAAGATGAAGCAATGGAGGAAAAAGAACTGCAGAGTGACCACTGGGGTGGGTACTTTCTCTCTGTCTCATTCTGATGAGTGCATGTGCCCTGAGGCAATTAATAATAAAATATTTTTAAAAGATGAATTTAATCTGTCTGTAAGAGTATATGTATAAAAACTAAGTAGTTGATTGAAGGTAGTCATCACAGTATATAAATAAAGGGAAAAAAATCTCACAAAATGATTTTGCAGAGATGGTCCAAAAATGGAAAAAAATTAGAAAGAAATAACATCATAACATGATATCATACAACTAAAAGTACAAAAAAACAACAGCATACATTCTGTGAGGGTTAATTATGTTTTTCTGCTATGACAAAGAAACAATGAAAATCTATATTGAGACATTTAAAAAAAATAATTAATATAAAAACTAGAATGGGGGGAACAGCAGTTAGCATAATGGCTATGTCACTGGACTCCCATGTAGTCGACCACGGTTTGAGTCCCGGACCTGGTGGCCTAAACTCACGCCGGGTGCATGTGCGTGCGTGTGTGCCCAAGATCCTGAGAGGAGAGTGGAGGAGAAGGGATTGCGGCATGGCCATCCACCCCGGGGGGTGATTTCTCGCTTTCTGTCTCTCTGTCTGTCTGGTGAGCGCACGCGCCCTATAGCAAAAACCTCTCGGGGAAAAAAAAAAAAAAAAAAAAAAAAAACTAGAATGGGGACCAGCAGTTGGCGTAATGGCTATGTCGTTGGACTCCCATGTAGTCGACCATAGTTCAAGTCCCGGATCCGGTGGCTTAAATTCATGGGGGGCGCGTGCGCGTGTGTGCCCAAGATCCCGAGAGAATGGTGGAGAAGGGATTGCGGCATGGCCATCCCCCCTTGGGGGGGGGGGGTGATTTCTCACTTTTTGTCTCTCTGGCGAGCACAAGCACTCTATAGCAAAAACCTCTTCCAAAAAAAATCTAGAATGAAATGTGAGATAGTAAGGAAATCTGAGACCATACTGGATACAAAGGCTAATGCTAATTTATGCTACATATTAAGAAGGCACTTAGTTTATAGACATATACCTTAAAACTCAACTTTTAGTTTAAGGGCCTACTGTAGTCTTGCAAACAGAAATACTGAATTATCAGGCAATTGAATATTATGTTCTTATTACCATTCACCCCATTTATCCCATGAAATTGTAATTTTTATAAATTTAAACTTTAATTAGAGAAGGTCAATCATAGCATCTAATCTTCAGAATGAATAGAGCTCTAAACATCTATCCAATCCTCTTATTTAAAAAACCAGGAAAATCAAGACCTAGAAATCAATAATATTACAAATTAGGAGGCAGAATATTTTTATTTTCTAAAAACAGATCATCCAGTTATATCTTATGAGTTCCCTCCCCTTTGTTTTTGCATAGTTAACTGATCTGTTGATAAATGACTATCAGTTATACCAAGGGCCTCTTCTAAAGGGAACTAGACAGCCTATAGCCCATGTCTAAGAAAGGTCCTAATGGTAAAGTTTATACTTTGTGACCACCTCTTCAAAATACAGTTGATTAAACCAGGGTCTGGCACCCGACCCTCCTTGTTATGAATCCTGGCACAAAAGATGAGCTAAATCGATTGAATTTCTCTTCTCAGAAATATGAGCAGGAAGTACTAAGGTAATTTACCATTTTGAAAGCAAAAGCTACAGGCCAGGATGTAGTAGGTAGGTGGTCATGATTAGATTCCTTATGTGAGGCAAAATATAAAGGGGCAGAACTTCTAAGCTAGCAGAGAGAACAGACCAGCACAGAGACGTGTGGAATAGGTAAGTATAAGATCACATGGTCCGTGAGTGAGAGTAACTGCTTCTGGGAACTGCCTTGCTTACTGATGGATTTCTATTACTAATCCGTTAATGACTTAAAATAAACTGAACAGTTCAATCAGAATAAGAATATTAGACAGCAATTTAAATACATCTTTCTTGATTATACATATGAGGCTTCTTTTTAAAAAGTCCATGGAAAATTGGAATTAAAATATAAGTTTATTTTGAGGCAAAAAGTTTTGAAATTCGTGCAGTTTGTTCACTTCAGTTTTTGCTAAAGGGCACATGAGCTCACTTGAGAGAGAGAGAGAGAAAGATAGAGGGAGAGGGAAAGTGAGAAACCACCCCCCAACACACTGCCCAGGGAAGATGCCTATGCCACAATCCCTTCTCCTCCACTTTTCTCTCAGGATTTTGTTTTCCAAGCTGCTGAGTCTGGAACTTGAACTACACAGTAGACCATGTGGAATCCAGCCGCCTAAACTTTGTGCCACCAGCTGGCCCCATGTGCACAGATTTTTTAATGATTCACATTTTCTGTGGACTTTTAAAGACACCTAATATATATTACATGATTATAAACAGTATTCTATATTATGACAAACTACCCCCTAAATGGTATTCCATTAAACATAAGGAATTAAACTTTTTATGGAGTTCTCTAGGGTTGGTACAACAAAGACTGCGGTCTATCATGGGAATTCATTTCCTCAGACCAGTATAAAGTTTGAGAGCTGACATGGAAATCTCTGGGAGGTACCGAGTATAATCAACATACCCAGGTTGGTGGAGAGCAAACTGAGTTGGAAGAGAGAACCAACCAAGACTAAAGCAGGTGTGCAACCTCTTCACAGACAACAACACTCTCTCCCCCTCTTACTTCTAACCCTTCTCTCTCTTCTTTCCTTTTTCAAGTAACACTACTTTGGTTCTAAACACTGGCAACCACTATCACTGCTGCCTCAAGGGAAAAAAGACCTCACAGTATTCATTTTATTGACACTTTATACCAGAGGGACAACAGCAAATTTACCCTCACTACAATGCTAGCTTTCAGGTAGTACTTGCTTCTCAAGACTTGGTATCTCAAAGAACCAACAAGATTTCTTAGGTATGTCCAGGAGGTACTATTGCTTATAAATATGGTGGATAAACATGCTTTATTTAAACAAACATAAAAGGGAACCTAGCATATTACAGCGATACAAAATTAGATGTTCCAACAAGATGGTAATACATTAATAACTTTACTTACCTGGAAAACTAATTTAGAACCAATAGACAGCACAGCAAAGAAAATTCACAAAAGGAAATAACATTAAACAAACAAGGGAAAATGTTGAACCTTACTAGTAATCAATAAATGCAATAACAAAGTAATGTTTTTAGTTTAATTAGCAAAGATAAGTTTATAATGATAATATTCTGTGCTGCCGAGGATCCGATGAATTAACTGGCAGCATGAAACTAACCCAAATCTATTATAAATCAACTCAGCAATCTCTACCAGGAGCCATATTTGTTTTTATACTCTTTGCTTTCATGATTACACTTCTGAGATTGTATCCTAAGAATCCTAAATATAGAAGAAAAAGGTGTTATTCTCAAACATTTTATCTTAAGATTAGTTCTAATGGCAACAACAAATATATGGGTAAATAACACTACAGTCAAGCAACTGAGGAGAGATTATGCAACCATCAAAAAATGACAGCTAATTTCTATAACAACATGGAAAAGTGTTTACACATAAAAAATGAAAAGTAATATGGAGAGTATATATAGTTACAAATAAGTAAAAATATATGTAATAAAAACAATTAAGTGAAAAAGACTGGAAGGAAACCATAAAAGTTATCAGTGCATTAGGTGTTAATATCGTGAGTCCTTTCTTCCTTTCTCTTTAAAAATTTTTCAACATTGTGGTTATAAAATCTTTGTAATGAAAATAATAAAATCTTCCAACAGTATAATTGTTTGTAATACAAGGCACAGGGTAAAGACCCCAGAGAATGTTACTATTTCATGGTACAATGCTTACTATTCATAATGATGACTGAGTCATCAAGAAGCTTAAATTACACTGCTGCCCCCTCCCTTTTTTTGCTTTTAGTTTAGAAAGATTTTTGGGAAAATGCTTAAAGGGTATTGTACTAAAAGGACTAAGTTTTAGTTACCTAGAAAATGCATGTACTTGAAGTAACTTTTATTCCCAGATTATGTCATTAAAATGAGAACAAAATGTTATGACTATTGAAAATAAAGAAATCTTTACAGTAATGGGAAAAAACTGATTCAGCTCTTGCAAAGCACAATAAATACAACAGAAAAGATCTTTATTTTAAAAGATGATTTTAATGGACTTAATTTCTTTAAAAAAATTTTTATTTATCATTATTATTATTGTTATTTTCAGTTTGCTATAGGGCAAATGTACTCACCAAAGAAAGACAGAGAAAGAGAAGGAAAGTGAGAAAGCAAGCTACCAGGTCCAGACGCAAACTATAGTCAGCATGTGGGAGTCCAGTGCCTCAACCACCATACCACTTGCTGGCTGCCAGAAAAGCTGTCTTATAGTTCACAAGACCTAGTCTGAGAGAAAGGCCATCATGCCTATTAAATAACAAAGTTTAATTTTACTTAATGAAAGTTACTATAAATTCTATACCTTGATTACTGCTTTAATATTTTATACGTACAGAAATAATTTTCAATAATGTAATCATAGTAAGAAATTAATACTAAAACTTATTTAAATGCTGCAGAATACTAAAAAAGATACAGAAACTACTATGAGGCTTAAAAGAGCAAGTTTCCAAACTTTATTTAATAGTGAAAGAAATAATATTGCAAGGATCTTTCATGAATTTCCTAATATTTGAAAACACTGCTGCGTAATTCTGGAAGTATCATGTTAAAAAAAAAAGTCAGTAGGGCTAGCTCCATAGCTTAGTGCTTGGGGAAAGCAGATCCCAAATGGCTGATCAGAGTTCAAGTCCTGGCCCCAGAAGCTTGAAAAACCTACTGGGTGCATGTTCATGCCCCAAATCCAGACAGGACGGAGAGATGGAGAAGGAAATGCCACATAACCATGTCCCATGGGGGGGGTGGTGGTGGTACTTTCTCCCTACCAACATGCCGGTATAGACACCCCCTAGCAATTTTTTAAAAAATGTCAGGACCGGGACCAGCAGTTAACGTAATGGCTATGTCACTGGACTCCCATGTAGTCGACCACGGTTCGAGTCCTGGACCCGGTAGTTTAAAATCATGCCGGGTACGTGTGTGTGCGTGCCCAAGATCCCGAGAGAAGAATGGAGGAGATGGGATTGTGGTGTGGCCATCCCCCAGGGAGGTGATTTCTTGCTTTCTGTCTCTCTGTCTCTCTCTGACTTTCTGGCGAGCCCATGCACCCCATAGCAAAAACCTCTCAAAAAAAAAAAAATAAAAAAAAATAAAATAAAATAAAATAAAAAAAGTCAGGACCAGCAGTTGGGGGTAATGACTATACTGCTGGACTCCCATGTAGTTGACCATGGTTTGACTCCTGGACCCGGCAGCTTGAACTGACACCGGGCGCATGTGTGTGTGTGCCCAAGATTCGGAGAGGAGAATGGAGAAGGGATTGTGGTGTGGCCATCCCCCCCTGGGGGGTGATTTCTCACTTTCTGTCTCTCTGTCTCTGTTTTTCTGGCGGTGCATGCGCCCTATAGCAAAAAACCTCTCCAAAAAAACCCAAACAACAAAAAAATAAAAAGTAAGTAGCCCATATAGTAAATACTAGAAGAATTAAGGGGAAAAAAAACCTTCCATGATATAAAAGCCAAAAGCAAATAAAAATAAATTTAGCTTAGAAAATTTTACTAATTCTTCTACAATGGTTCTTAAGACTTCTGAACTAATCAGTTCTACAAATATTCTCAATAATCATAACTATAAATATTTTAAGTAAAAAACTACTGATACATGATAAGATCTCTGTGATAGAAAGAAATCTAAATTAAATAAATGGGCATATATCATAAATCATTTAAATTTGTCCTTTAGCATACACTGAACTGAAAAAGTCTGGTGTCTAGTACTTTCCATCTTGCTAATCAATCATTTGTTTCAGATAATGTTTTAATTTTCTTTGAAGAAAATAATTCATAAATCATTTCAAATAATTTAAAATTAAGACCTTTAGAAAAAAACAAATGCAAACTTTAAGACTTAAGAATTATGTAAGAATTGGGCCAGCCAATGGCCTGATGGTTAAGGCAGCTGGATCCCATGTGGCTGAAAGTGTAGTTTGAGTCCTGGAACCCACAGCATGAAAAACACGATGGGCTCATGAGTGTGCATGCCTAAAATCTAAAAAGGAGGGAGAGATAAAAAAGAAGGAATTTAAGTGTGACCACTCTCCATTGGTGGGGGGAAGCTCTCTCTCTCTCTCTCAACTGTATATGCCCTGTGGCAAACTAAAAAAAAAAATTATGTTAGAATTATCAGTGATCTAATTTTCATCATCATCTTAATTTTCCTGCCTAAAGAAGTTAATATAATAAATAAGAAAGCTGAAAAGAAAATGTATGCTTGCAAATTACTTAAAATCAGTGATTCAGTTCTAACACCATCCATGTCCACATACATTAGACAGAGGAGTGTAACAAACTGCCTCAAAAGCAAACTTTATTTGCAATACACTAAACTGATTCTTACGAAGGACCATACAGGCATTTATTCTGAAATAAACTTTTCCTACATAATTTTCCTGGAGTATGACTGGGGACACAGAGAGTAAATCTTTCTCTTAAGTCATATGAAATGATATTTTGATCAAAAAAAGTTTCATGAAGCAACAAATCCATATTTTACACTTAATAAAATATATAATCCCCAATTTTTGATTAGACATTTTTATTAGAATAGAAGAAAGAAACTCCAGACATTAAATCAGTAAGTATTTATTAGGTACTTGCATATGCAGGAGTTTATAGCTAGAAATTATAAATAAAATAAACATCTGGAATAAGAGGGATTAACTAGAAAATTTCTATTATTTCTTAAATTACTAAATGAAATTAAATTTAAATGAAATAACTGCATATATGGTTAGGCATTTGATGAATCTGACTCAAAAACACTTGAGATGTTCAGATATGTAGTCCTCCGAATCAGAAAGTGATGATTTTACATAAAATCACAATTTTGCTTTGGTTGTTAAGCAATTTAAACTCTACTAGTTTCAATGGCGTAAGAATTTGTATATTCTGTTTTATAAATAAAAATTGCCTGGCATTGCATATAAAGAAAGCCTCTTGCCCACTAGGATGTAAAGTTAAAATAAAGCTAGAATTTTTATTTAGAACCTTTTTCTTTTTATGCCTCATCCTTTTATCTGTACTGGCCCTTCAGCTTCTCCATGAAATTCCTACATTAAAGACTAAATTACTATACCTGGCCAACCTGTGGTGGGATGGTTAAGGCAGCTGGATTCCCAAATGGTTGACTGTGCTGTTCAAGTTCTGGACCTGGTGACTTGAAAAACACAAAGGCCTGTGTGCCCAAAATCCTGAAAGAGGTGGAGGAGGAGGAACTGCAGTTTTGGGTACTAGACCCATAGATCTCTGACACTCCTCCCTTCTTTCTGATGTTCTTCTGGTTCTTCAGGGCACAGAGAACTTAAAAGACCCTCAGGGACAGGCTGATTGCCCTAATGCCCCCACAAAATTACAACGGGCCCTTAGCTTCAAACAAATCACTTAGACTCACTGATTTCCTCAGCTATAAAGCAACTAAAGAGTTTCTTTCAGCTTCTAGAATTAAAGCATTTAGTTGACTATAAATAATGAAACTAACCATACTCTACATACAAAAGCCAGACTTCTTTATACTTGCTACTGAATTTTTCTAAGCCCCTCCTAGACTTCTGGGAAACTTGTATTCACCTCAGTTGTTCAACCTGAGACTCCCAGGTTACCCAGGTTACCCAAGTGAAAGTGGTATGTCTCTTGATCCTTTCAACAAATTCTTAGGCTCCTGTTAAAGGGCACAGGATTATGCCAGCCTTAGGTTACTGTCTATAGATGTTACATCCAACACAAGAACAATAGTTAAAAATGTTATAGAAAACTTTTCATCATAATTTGGGTTTCTATTCAACAGAAGTCTTTAAAGACTCATTCTCTCTTCAAAATGGTGTGACAGTAACCTGTAAAATAGGAACCAGCAGGTGGCGCAGTGCTTAAGGCATGGAATCCCTAATGGCCGACAGCTGTTTGAGCCCCAAACCTGTGGGCTTAAAAATCCCGCCAGGCGCATGTGCATGTCCAAAATCCCGAGAGAGAAGAATGGAGGACAAGGGCTATCCCTACTAGGGAGTGATTTCTCATTTTCCTTTTCACCCTCTTTCTCTCTTTCCCCAGTGAGAGCATGCACCCTATGGCAGAAGCCTTTGGGGGAGGAAAAGAAACTGTAAAACATTATTGAACTCAAAATCCAATGGAGCATTCTAATTCCTGTTCTGAAGTACCTACAGTTTCAGTGGTTCATTCTTCAATGTTAAATTAAGGCTCATAATAAAGGTTTGACAAGCAATATTTTATAAGCTGAAATGAACTCTTAGAAACACCAGCCAGAACTCTTTAGACCATACTGCCAATTCAACCCTATCACAAAATAAGTAATCTAAGTATTTTACCTTTCTAACAATCAGTACTAATACTATAAAAACGTATCATGTATGCCGAAATCTGATAAACTTTACACATAAAGTTTAAATGTCTTCACTTTTCTTGCTCTTTCTCTGTCCTAATGCTTACTGGGGTGATGTATTAAGCTGACCCACCATTATGAAGTGAGTTATAGGACTAGAAATTAAAAAAAATTATCCTTCTGACATAGGATCATTATCTTTGATTTATATATTTGACTTACATGTCCACTTCAATAAGGAATTTTAGATTTTTCCAGGTACTACGTGAGAGGCACTATAGTATAATGCTTACAAGTGCAAACTCTGGAGTCCCTCTTCTTGACTTTGAGTTTTGGCTCTGCCACTTATTAGTCATGGCAAGAATAATTAGTCTATGATGAATAAAATGAGATAATTAATAGTACCTCTATCTCATAGGGTTGTCATGAGGATAAAATGGTAAAGTCCTATTATAAGAAAATACCCCCTGTCTAAAAAGACATAACAACGAAAACCCTGAACTGCATTACATACTAGTAATGGAAAAAAACATGCTGTAATGGATGTTAATAGGACAACTGACAACTTTGTAATATAGGATGAAAAAACAAAATATTCCGACTCAGCCAAAGTAGCATATGCCAGTTTATGCTGCAGGCTGAGGCCACAGGAGAGAGCACTGGATTCCATTCCTGGCCCATCCTAAAAGTTAGTCCTGGTAGCACACACCTGTAGTCCCCAGCAACTCAGGAGGCTAAGGCAGAAGGACAGCAACATAGCAAGACCTTATCTTAAAAAAAGGAACAATCACACTAAATTTTCTGAATTTGCTAGTGTACATGATTTCATAAGAAAACATCATGGCTCTTAGAATACACACATTAAAGTGTTAAGGGATAAAGGGGGCAAAGATGTACGTAGCCTACACTCAAATGATCAAAAAAAATTAACAGTATCTATGGGGGTAGGGGAAGAGCAAATAGAAGTAGCAGAATGTTAAAACTTGGTGAACCCAGGTAAAACATACAAGGAGCCTTCAAAAAGTTCATGAAAAATATGTATTATGAAAACAATATGCATGAATTTCAAAATTTTTATAGCAAAATACTCGCATTTTTAAAAAATAATTTTTATTTTATCTTATTTATTACTATTAATATTATTATTATTATCTGATCAGAGAGAGACAGAGAGAGAGAGGGAAAGTGAGAAAGCAAGCCATCAGGTTGGGGACTCAAATTGCGGTTGGTCACGTGGGAGTCCAGCGCCTTTAACCACCATGCTACCTGCTGGCCCCAATAAACACATTTTTTTTTTTTTTCGGAGAGTTTTTTTTTTTTTTTTTTTGGCTATAGGGCTTGTGCACTCGCCAGAAAGACAGAGAGAGACAGAGAGATAGAAAGGGAGAAATCACTCCCCAGGGGGGACGGCCATGCCACAATCCCTTCTTCTCTCTCTCTTTTTTTTTTTTTTTATTATCTATTTTTTTATTACGTTGAATTACATACAACTTTACAGTGTATTACATTGCTTTTTCAAAAGGGAATGCCATGCATGTCAGTCAGTACAGAGACCTTAATCTCCCCGCTTCAACATTCAATATCTTTCCTATGTTTCCCCCAATCATTATTATTATTATTCTAATTATTTTTTATGATAAACATGATTTTTTTTTTTCCAATTATCAGATCATAAAGTTCCCAACAATAGGAAACGTAGACTGCACTCAGGGCTGGACCAATCCCTTCTTCTCAATTCTCCTCTCGGGATCTTGGGCACACACGCACATGTGTCTGGCGTGAGTTTAAGCCACCGGGTCCAGGACTCAAACCGTGGTCGACTACATGGGAGTTCAGCGACATAGCAATTACGCTAACTGCTGGTCCCAATAAACACATATTTTAATTCTTCTTTTTCCCCATGAACTTTATGAAGTACCCTAATACATGAGAGTTCTCTGAACTATTCTCACAACTTCTCTGTAGGTTTATAATTATTTTAAAATAAGTTCTTATAAAACTAGCTTTGATTCTGTTTCCCCTCCATTATTACTAGATCTCCACTCCTACCCATTTACAGAAACATTCTGAAATGTGAATACAGTTCCCTTTTTAACTCCAGTACACTGAGACAGACTTACATGCTGCCAAACCCAGTGATTTCTTCTTGGCCTCATCTTAATTTCTTCACAGTGCTAAACACAGGTGATCAGTCTTTAAACTTAGTTTGTGGTACCACAACTCCCTTTTATTTCACTGACTGCTCACTGCTGGTCTCCTTTCCTGGCTTCCCCACGGCTAAATATCTTAGGTCCCCTTCTTTTTTTAATCTCAGTCTAATCCAATCTGTGCCACCAGGGCTGGCAGGTAGCATGGTGGTTAAGGTGCTGAACTCCCACATGGCCAACCATGGTTCAAGGGTTCAAGTCCTGGACCCAGTGACTTGCTTTCTCACTTTCTCTGGTCAAATTTAAAATAATAACAATAATGATAATTAAAATTAAATAAATAATTCATTTTAAAAAATACCACTCTTGGGACCGGCAGATGGCATAATGGTTACACATCACTGGATTCCCATGTAGATGACTGTGGGTTGAGTACTGGACCTGGTGGCTTAAAACTTATGCCAAGTATGGGTGCATGCGTGCCAAAAATCCTGAGAGGAGAATGGGGGAGAAGGGACTATGGTATGACCATCCCTTGGGCTGGGGGAGGGTGACTTCTCGCATTCTCTTTCTCTGGGAAGCACACACACTCTATAGCAAAAATCTCTCTAAATAAATAAATAAATAAATACCACCCTGAATTCTAGACCTAAATATCCAATGTCTTCTAAGACGTATCCACTCGTTTCTTAAAAGGACATCTCAAACTTTGCTGTCTGAAATAGAATTCCTAATTCTTCTATCCTAATCAAGTCTGCTCTTCCTCCAGTTGCCTAATATCACTAAATGCTATTAAAGGTTTCACCCAGTTGTCAGGTCAAAATACTAAGGAGTAATCCTTAACTTTCCTATATGCCACATCCAAGCCATCAGCCAGTGCTGTCAAAATATATCATCAAAATATACCTTCAAATTACACTCCATAGCTGACCACTTCTTACCCCCTCCACTGTACATCCTAATCCACAGCACGTTCTACAAGAATGAGGTCTCATGCAATGTATTTCCCTGCCAACAATAATATTGTTAAACCTGAAATTAAATCATACCCTTCCCCCACCTCCCTAATAAAAACGTTCCAATGATTTTCTATCATGCTTAACATAAAATGATATTCATTTTTATAGCCTCCAAAGCTGTGTCTAGTCTGGACCCCTGCCTATCTCTCTGAACCCATCTCCCAGAAGTCTCCATCCCCTTGTTCATTGCGTTCCATTCACATTGGTTTTCTTACAGTTCCTGATCATGCTAAAGCTTTCCCAAGAACTCTCCCCCCTCCCCGTGACTGAATCACCTCCCAAAGTCCTCATCTCCAAATACTATCACCTTAGGGGTTAGGATTTCAACATAAGAATTTTGAGGACACATATTCTAACCACTGCAGGGCTTTGTATTGCAGGGAAATATATTGTACAAGACCACATTCTTGTAGAACGTGCTGTGGACTAGGATGGACAGTGGAGGGGGTAAGAAGTGGTCAGGTATGGACGTATTTTGAAGGTATATTTTGGAGAAATAACACAGACTATCTTGATTTAGCAAAGGCTTATGCTGGCTACTATTGTACTGAGAAAATATTGTTGGGAAGGGCCAGGAGAGAATAGGTGGACTAGGCAGTAACCTATTTCAGTAATCTTTTTTTCTTCTTGGAAATGTTTTTGCTATAGGGCGTGTGCGCTTGCCAGGCAGATAAGAGAGAGACAGAGACAGAAAGAGAGAAATCACCCCGCCGCAATCCCTTTTCCTCCATTCTCCTCTAGGGATGGCCATGCCGCAATCCCTTCTCCTCCATTCTCCTCTTGGGATCTTGGGCACGCACACACACGTGCCTGGCGTGAGTTTAAGCCACTGGGTCCAGGACGCGAACCACGGTCGACTACGTGGGAGTCCAGCGACATAGCCATTACGCTAACTGCTGGTCCCTCAGTAATCTTAAAGAATAGGACAGTAGTGACTTGCACTGGGGTAGTAGTGGTGGTGGTGGTGGGGGAGTAGAGCATGAGGCATATTTGAATTTTTTTTTGAGAGTTTTTTTCGCTATAGGGAGCGTGCGCTCGCCAGACAGACAAAGAGAGACAGAGAGACAGAAAGCGAGAAATCACCCCCCAGGGGGTATGGCCACACCGGAATCCCTTCTCCTCCATTCTCCTCTTGGGATCTTGGGCACGCACGCACACGCGCCCAGTGTGAGTTTTAAGCCACCAGGTCCGGGATGCGAACTGCGGTCGACTACGTGGGAGTCCAGCGACATAGCCATTATGCTAACTGATGGTCCCCATATTCGAATTTTTTATTTATTTTGATGATACAGAAAACAGATTGTTCTAAAAGAATGGATTGAAGAGACAAGAATAACAACAAAGATTTTGGCCTAAGCTAAAAAAGGATGTAGTTGTCAGTAAGAGAAAAAGGGAAGTCTGTAGGTAGAGTAGGCGTTGGGGAGGAAGTTGAGTAGTTTAGTTTTAGAAATGTTGAGTTTTTGTCTATTATTAGACATTTAAGTAGAGATGTTGAATATCAGGCAGTTGTACATATGAGACTGGAATTTGGGAGAGAGCCTACAGATCTAAATTTGGGCATCGCTGCCACGAGACTAAATTACATTACCAATAGAGTGTGGATAGAAAAAGGCAAAAGCAAAACAAATAAAAAATCCCTAAGGACTGAGACCTGAGGCTCTCTAACATTGAGCTCTCCTTGAAAAGAAAGGCACACATACACACACACACACACACACACAAAAAAAAAAACTACAAGGAGTCAGAAAGTGGGGAAGGGAAAAGGACACTTAAAGATATGAAACTCATTTTGAAGAGAGGGAGAGTAAACCGACTAAGATAGTACAGTATGATCACCAACCATCAGTAGGGGTGAACTCACTTGAGGTTTGGGGTCATGTGTGATTTTTTTTCTGTATTCAGTTAAAAACAAAAACAAAAACAAAAACAGACAGTTGGTTTTTCCTAGGGCTCTGGTTTTAACAAGCAAAGGGGCAGAAATGGGCTCCAAAGGAGTAACCGAAATGATTAACCATGGGATTTCAGCTGAGTAAATTCCATGTAAAAGGGAATGAAAACAAGAGTTTAAGCGGAGGGGAACAGTAATAAGAACAAAGGATCACAGAGTCCAAGGGGTCAAAAGATGGTTGGGATTAAGGCATGAGGAATGACACGCAAAAAAGGAAGTAGTGGTCACACAACCGAACACACAGAGTGGTAACTATGGAGGGACTGCAGTTATTGACAATGCAAGGTGTGATTGTAGGAATGAGTGCGAAGGTAGACGGCAAGAACAGTAGGAGTGTAGGAAACAAAAAATTGGGTATTGAGGATCAATTAGGTATCTCTGTGTCAATTTCAATTTGAAGACTGAAATGGTATTAGAGAGAGGGACAGTAAATTTTTATGACATAGTCCAAAGCTGAGAATTTTTAGGGAAAAAGAAGAGAGAATGTTTTGAAAAGAGAAATGCACGTACCTTTCCCACCTCTAGGAACAGTGGTAAGGAAAATTACAGAAAAAAGCACCAAACAACCAGCCACAGCTGTAGAGGGGAAGGGAGTCAGGTTCCATCAGAGCAAGAAAATGATGTGAATGTTTAAGAATAAGGCGAGGGGGACCAGCAGTTAGCGTAATGGCTATGTCGCTGGACTCCCACGTAGTCGACCGCGGTTCGCGTCCTGGACCCGGTGGCTTAAAACTCACGCCGGGCGCATGTGCGTGCGTGCCCAAGATCCCGAGAGGAGAATGGAGGAGAAGGGACTGCGGTGTGACCATCCCCCCGGGGGGTGATTTCTCGCTTTCTGTCTCTATGTCTCTGTCTGTCTGGCGAGCGCACGCGTCCTATAGTGAAAACCTCTCCAAAAAAAAAAAAAAAGAAAGAAAGAAAGAAAGAATAAGGCGAAGCTTGGATTTTGCAGATAGTGGACCGTAAATTCCAGAGGTCACAGTAGAAAGGTATGAAGAGTAATGGTGGGGGGGAGTCAAAAAAAAAGAAAAAGTATGAACCCTTTATAAATGGAATACAAGAGTGACATGGAAGTCTGGAGGTCCTGTGGTTACTGACAAAGACATCCTAACACACATCACTTTTGATATACTCATGTATTTTTCTAAGAAATGGGAGGGGGCCAGCAGTTAGCATAATGGCTATGTGGCTGGACTCCCATGTAGTCGACCGCGGTTCCCGTCCTGGACCCGGTGGCTTAAAACTCACGTCGGGTGCGTGTGCGTGCGTGCCCAAGATCCCGAGAGGAGAATGGAGGAGAAGGGATTGCAGCGTGGCCATCCCCCCTTGGGGGGTGATTTCTTGCTTCCTGTTTCTCTGTCTGTCTCTGTCTGGCGAGTGCACATGCCCTATAGCAAAAACCTTTAAAAAAAAAAAGAAAAAAAAAGAAATGGAAACTGCTAAGCCAAAATTTTTTACTTTAAAATAGCTATACTGATTTATTCAATGCATTCGTTTTCCTACAACCATACACACTAGCAAACCTTTTCACTATTGCCAGGATGATGAGCTTATGGTAAAAACTTTACTGCATGGGGCCAGCAGATGGTGTAGTGGTTATGTCACTGGACTCACATGGCTGACTGTGGCTCAGGGCTCGAGTGCCAAACGCAGTGGCTTAAAATTCACACCAGGTGTATGTGTGTGAGTGCCCAAGATCCCAGGAAGAGAATAGAGAAGGAGGAATTGTGGCATGGCCATCCCCCCGGGAAGTGATTTCCCATTTTCCCTCTCACTGTCTCCCTCTCTCTGGTGAGCACATAGACACTCTATGGCAAAAACCTCTTAAAAAAAGAAGAAGAAAAAAAAACTTTGCTACTTTACATAATCTGCTGGTGAGGTACAACATTATGTCATGTTTACTGGCCAGCTGTATTTGCTCTTCTGTGAATTTACCCATTTTAAAAATTGAGTTGTCTTCCCTTTTCTTACTGATTTTTAGTGCTTAAAATTCTATTTTATTCTGTTCTTAATGATTCACACAATTCAATATTCTGAGTCCCTTATTTCAAATCTTTCAATGACTCATGCAAAAGAAACACAAGCTCAATAGATTCTCTTTACCCCAAATCCCTCTGTACTGTATGTTAGAAGTTGTCTGGACACGGGCTGGCAGGAAGCATGGGTTAAGGTGCTGGACTCTCACATGGCTGACCACGGTTTGAGTCCTGGACCTGGTGGCTTGCTTTCTCACTTTCCCTTTCTTTGTTTCTTCCTGTCTCCTTCTGGTCAATTTTTAAAAACATAATGATAATAATAATAAATAAAATTAAATAATTTTTAAAAAGTTGTCCAGAAATGGACACACCTACTTGCTATCTACAAATTTAGTAGAATCTACAAGGTACAATAGAAAGTATTTATTACCTTTCCCTTAACAGAAAAAAAATGTGAGGGCCATTTTAGGATCCCTGAACCACTTACAGTTCCAAGAACCTGGTAGATCTGGTAGATTCTTCTTTGTTCACATAGTCACTGAAATGCAGCTCCTATTTTCCAAAATGCCCCCACCCATTCTCTCCACTCTCTTCAAGGAATCTATCACTAGCTCTCTTTGGTGCCTTTCACAGATTTGCTTCAAAAGCTGTAACTATACTTATTGATATAACTCTTTCTCCTCACTAATATGTAAATTTCTTGAAGATGGTAGATAATCCCGAACCTAATAAATGATACACAAAGTAATTCATGGTTTGCCATCTTTCTCATCATTCCCCTGTTCTTCTAAGCTCTGGCCGAAATAAATGTGTATGTTTATATCAGTAAATGTTTTCCAAAAACATAATTTCTAATGGTTTGATAAATTTCAATGGTTCTATAATTTTATGTTCTTTTCTTAAAGTTTTGGTGGATACCACCTACTCCTAAATAATTTATTTAGTATATTTACAGTTTACTGAAAATTTTTCTAATTCCTTCCTTAGTCAAAAAAAAAAAAAAAAAAAAAAAAAAAAAAAAAAAAAAAAAAAAAAAAGGCAATGAAATCTTGTCCTTTCTGGAATCAGTCTTTTATCTATGGTAGTAACTTATGTACCTAGAATAATCATTTTATTAATGGCTTCATAGATGACTGTAAAATGCATTTCAAGTGTGTGTGTGTGTGTGTGTGTGTGTGTGTGTTTGCTTTAATTTTCAGTACAAAAGTAATCCCAGATACCTTGTAGGCAGTTTTATTCTCCTTATGTGGAACACATCTTTAAAATTTTTTTCCTTTTGCTTGTTTTGCCCATTAAGACATTTGTTTTAATTTACCAGGGGTTTTACAAGTATATTCTTCAATTTAGTTATTGAATGGCTTTTACATTTCTCCGTAGGGCACATGTGGTCATAGGAGAGGGGGAGAGAGAGAGACAGTGAGAGGGAAAGTGAGAAATGGGGGCGGGGGGGGGGGGGGGTGATGGCTGTGCTGCAATCCCTTCTTCTCCACTCTCCTCACCTGTGCCCTGTGTGTTTCAAGCCACCAGGTCCAGGACTCAAACTGCAGTCGACCATGTGGGAGTCCAGTGACTTAACTGCTATGCCATCTGCTGTTCCCTACATTTCTCTTATCCCCCAGATTTATTCAAATTAGATAGATTGCTTTGGCTGTTTTTTTTTTATTTACATTGAAATCATTACTAAAGGTGCTGAAACCACAAATACTTGAGTACTTGCTGCTTTCATTATCATTATTTCTCATCTTCATTTTAGAATCCAGATTTATATATTTGTTACCAATTATATCTCATACAGGTAAGGATTTTTCAAAATTTTTCTTTTCTAAAATATATGTGGAAAGTTAAGAGCTGTCTGGCTGAACTTTGTAACTTACCTAGACATTATTTCTAGCCCCATTTAACTATCTTAATAATGAAGTCTGTAATCTACAGTTACCTTATAATATTCTGAATATGTATATTACATAAAAGTGTACAAATAAAAGAGCATGAGGCAGATTCAGATTGAGGCTTGCACACTTCTGAGCTCTTGGACAAAGTACTTATGCATCAGTAAAATGAAAGTAATTCCCATGAATAACACAGGGCTATAATAAATAAAAGAATGTAGGTAAAAGTAAAAATGTATGTTAAATGCCTATGAATAATGCCTAGCAAATTATAAGAAAAGAATGTTAATTCACTCTCTTCCCTATCCTAAACCATAGGGTTCAACAAATACTGTGTAGCCTCAATTTATTTTATGTCCATTATTAAAATCTATTAAGGCAATTTAACATTATGGACCATGAGTATTTGGATGTTTAAACACTTTAGCCCAATATTTTTATTTTGGGGACTCTACATTAATGAAATAATTTAAAATGCAGAAACTGTTTTGTGTACAAGGATACTCATTGCAGTGTTACCTTTAACTGCAAATAATTTTAAACTGTTTAATTATTGGAAATTCATAGAAACATGCAGGCACTTTAAAAATGCTGATTAAAATAATTCAGTAAAGTAAAAAAACACTTCTGGTGCTTGGTGAAAAAAAGCAGAATATAAAATTATTTGTATAGTAAAGTCGCAACTATGTAAAAATCAAATAAACTTAGAAAAAAATGAGAAGGAAAAATGCACCAAAGGGCTTATAGTAGTTATTATAAAAGGCTTACATTGGTGATTTTTATTATTTTATAGTTATTTTCTACAATCCTCTAAAATAATTAACAATGATAATAACTTTGATGATAATAGCATTTATGGACCACTTACTACATTCCAGGACCAGTTCTAAGAGCTTACCGTATTAACTCATTTAATCCTCGTAACACTAAGAGATGAAAAAACTGAGGCACGGTGAGATTAAGTAATTTGCCCAAGGTCACACAGACAAGTATTAGAAATGAAAATTTTGAATCCAAGCAGTCTAGCTTGAGAACCCCCGCTCTTAACCTCCAAATTACACTCAAAATTTGCTTAGTTTTAAAAATTTGAAAAGGCATCTATCATAGCTGCAGGTTTGGATCCCCAGGTAATACTGAAAACATGCCAGGTGCACGCATGTGTAACCAGCTGAAGGGCTATAGGAAGAGATAGCAGCATGATGAGACCCTGTAGAGATTGCTTTTCTCTTTTCTCCCCCCCCCTTTGCTCAAGCACATGCCCAATCATGACTAAAAATAAACTTTTTTTTTAAACCTTGTGGTCTTCAGTTATCAGCATTCTTTCAGTAATGAGTTAAAATACTTGCTCTGCTATCTAGTGCCTTTTTGAAATAAGTTATAGCCACCAATCCTATATGGGTTCTATCTACTCTAGAAAATTCCAAGACAAATCTGCATCCCCACTTCCTGTTTCAATATTTTATTTGACAATTGAGACTTTGGACATTATTACTTACTATACCAACTGACAGTACTTCAAAGAATCCTACTTAGTATGGAGCAATCCAATCAAATTTGGCTTCTAAAACATCTCCTTCGCCAATACTCACTCACTCTACAAACCACTTTTGCAAACGTCTGTTTTCCGTTGTGAAGTCTATCCTCTCTACACCCCAAGAGATGTTTCCAAATACTATTACACCACACATCTTGCATTAAAAAAAAATTATTTTCCTTAGGGTTGAAAAGAAAATAAGTAGCACTTATGCCCTCATCTTTTAAGTCATCATTGTTTCAAAGCAGGACTGTTATTAAGCTTAATATAACTATCAAAATCAATTTGTGGATAGCCTCCAATTTCAAATTTCTGCATTTATTTATCTGCTGATGAACTGCACTGATTAGTGATTAAGATATCGAACTTGAACCGTAAGCAATCTCTGCAAAATCTGACTGATTTTAAAAATCGGTAAACAATACGTGATCGTTTCTAAAGGAAGAAAGCCATTCCCAAAACAGTTTGATTGTGGTGGCAGGTTTGCTCCTCAGCAGCAATTCCCTGCTGCGTATACGCGTGGGAGTGGAAGCAGAAGCGCAAAAACCACAAACCTAAGCAAAACCCGTAGTTATAAACATTAAAATTACGTAAACATGTCAAGGAAGCCATGAGGCCCCAGGGGGAAAGAACAGCCTAGAGAGAGATCAGCCCGCAGAATGCAGGGACGTGTGTGCTGACCCGGGACCCCCGGCAGAGGGGCCGGGGAGGGACAAAGACCGGCCCTCTCCCGCAGAGCCCGACGGCGCCTGGACCGGCGGGAAGCAGCCGTCCCGGGGCAGCGAACTGGAGCACGCTAGGGCCCGCAAGGGCAGCTGCTTAGTCAGCGGGGGGCGAAAGCCTCCGCGGGTAACAGAGCCTCCTCCCTTCCCACCGCCCCAACCCGTCCAGGTCCTGCCCACGGACACCTGAGGAGCCTCTGCCGCCTGTCCCCTTCCCAGTCCCTCACGGCGCCTTGGGCGGCAGCTGTTGGGCTTAGAATCGGCAGCCGCCGCCAGGCTCCAAACGGCCAAGCGGGCACCGGAGGGCGGCGAACTCGACGCCTCTGCCCGCAGCACATCAGGAAGCATCGGGATTCCCTGCCTGGGCTCCTGGTCCTCCAGTTCGGGCCGCGCACCCTTATGCCACCTACCCGGTCCCACACCATCCCAGAGGCCTCCGGCACTCGGGCCTTCTGCCGAAGCGGCGCTGCCTCCTGTCCGGGGCCTGAAATGGCTGCGGAACAAAGAGAATCTGGGCTCCAGCGAGCGCCGGCCCGATTGGCCGAGGGGCGGGGCTCGCCGCAGGAACGTTCCGCGGCTGTCGCCTTGGCAACGGCGGCGGGGCTGGGAAAACCGCGGCTTGGGCCTGCCGGGCCTGGGAGCCCGCTGGCCTGCGCCCGGCGACGCGTGGCAGCGGTTTCTAGGCGGGTTCTGCAGCCTCGGGCCTCCGCCCTCCGCCCTCTGCGGGGCTCCCTGATACTTGGGCCCCCTGCTGTCCGAACGCTGGCCGGAACCTCTGCCCGGAGGCACACCGGCTGGGACTCAGCGCTGCGCCGCAGGGCCAAGAGGAAAGCGACCCGCCAGCGTCGTGGCCAGCCTCCGGGCTGCGCAAGGCTCTCCTGGGAGGATGCAGCTACCTCCTAACTGTGCGCCGGCATAGCCCCAAAGTGACAGCCGCGCCCGGGGAGTCTAATTCCACACCCAGCATGCCGCATATCCTGCAATGGTAAAGTCCAACATCCCTAGCGAAAAGCAGAAATGGTTTCGGAAGATACTGTGGGCGGACAGCTGCCTGCTAAGCACAAGTTAGCTTTTGAGATACGCTGTATACACATATAAACGACTGTATAGCTAAATTACCTATAAAATTAAGTTTCACATGTCCAGGAGTGTAATTATATAAAACTGTACTTTCTTGCTCTTAGAAATAAACCCTTCTTTTCTTAATCGGCCATTTCATTTCATGAGAAATTAAAGACTAGAACATAATTCAAAATGGGAGAGGTAGACACTTTTATACTCAGTTGTAATAATGGTAACGAATAGATAAATGATCAGTTCTCTTCCCCCAGATTATTCTTACGTATAAATTTATTGTGTGTGAATATTTAAAATTGCATAGCTAGGTGATTGTTGATGCCTATAATAATGTTCACATGATCAATGTGTGTAAAAATGCCAGCAGTTTCAGCTATCTTACTTGAAGGTGCTGTGCATATTTTGAAAATGTGTTGTTGCCTTCCAGGCATATTCCATTTAAAATTGCAATACTTAATACTAGAAAGTGCTTTAAAATTTCTACCAAAACAGCTCATTAATAAAAGTGTTAAATAATTTGCATTTTCAGCAATAATTTTACAGAAACAAATAGCCCTTTTAAAAATATGAGACTAGAAGGATTATTTTTATCATTGGGAAACTGAACATAGGAAGGGAAAATATTTGAAATAACAAAAATACATGATTTTATGTTTTCTAATGTTAATTTATTAGCAATTGGATATAGAAGTGGACAGGAAAAAGAGGCCACCAAATAGGCATGGATAGCTAAAAAAAAATAATAAGAAACTTCCTAAATAGTAGTTCAGAAAGGAAATATACCCAGAGTAAGTATATTTATCCAAGTAACAAACAGGACCTATTTGTGCATTTGAAAAGTTAGGTCATGGAATAAGAATTAGTTCAAATCAGGGGTTATATGGTATATGCATTCTACTTTGCTGAAGAAAAAATAGAAATATTTTTAAAATGCAAAGGATTAGCAAATAGTTACAGATGTGAAGAACTACTGACTAAGCAATTGATAAGGAATTTACTTGATTAAAAGTTTGGAAATAATTGAAATGAATTTTTAAAAGTGAAATATTATTTATAATATGTAAGAGGATTTGTTGGCCAAAATTTTTTGAAAGAAATCAATTTAATTATTAGATTTTGAGATAAGGCAAATTAAATATCCATTTATAAAATTTAAATACAAATAAATCAAAATGCTACTCTAAAATAGTTCTCTGTTGAATACAGATACACATATAGCCTGTTTGTCTCTATAGTCTAGATTAAATTAGAAATACATATTTTAAGTAGTAAATCTCAAAATTAACAAATTTTTTAACATGGCTTATTTTATTTTTCCTTTCCTGGTATTTATTTTCTCTTTGCACATTTTTGTACATATAATAGCAGCTATACAGTAATGTTTTCTCTTTTTACCCAAATACAATTCAGCAATGCTCACGTGGTAAAACTTTGGAGAATTGTTGGTATTTTTAAAATGGCGTGTACTGAAATTCAAGACAGCAATTTAACTTTTTTTTTAACTACCAAACATTTTTTAGATGTATTTTAAATTTCTGTATTACTTTTTCCCTTAGGTGAAACAGTTAATCAAGATAAAAACCAAAGAATTTTAGAAGTTATAAAATAATATTTAAGGGAGAAAACATTCTTATAAGCTTTTACCTAAGAAGTAAAAGATACTTACTTTGTCAGATGTAGCATTGCCAAAACAGCTGTAGGCTTGGAGGCAGAAGACCTGTATATGATCCTGGCTTTACCGTTTATGAGTGCTTTTAGTTCAGTCTTCCCAAGCTTTACCTCCTCTGTCTGAAATCAGAATAAACAAGGTAATATATAAAGAGTTTATTAGCAGAGAGTTGGGCAGATAGAGGGCAATGAGCAAAAGTATTTCTAGACATTAATATGTATAAAAGAACAAATGTTTGAGAGAAAAAGTTATTTGAAAAATATAGGTCTGGAAATCCAAAAATTGTTAAATAAATATCATTAATAGTATGAGTATATACAAACTCAGTAAGGTAAGTGAGGTAATCTTTTAGATATAGGTAAGCTTCTAAAATAGAAAAACTTCTGAGAAATAATGTTTCCATTTATATTTCTAAAAAGACATGAGAACTGTCATTATATTATTTCACAATAGACACTTTAAGTAATTGCCTTCCCATTGAAATGTCTTCAGGTTAGCATTAAGAAAAAAATATTTTTAATCTATTTTTGTTGTTGATTTTTTTTGTTTGTTAATTTGCAATAGTGCATGTGTGCTTGCTGGAGAGAAAGAAAGAGCGAGGGAGAGAAATTGAGAAAACACCCCCCCTGGGGTGATGGCCACACCACAATCCCTTCTCCTCCATTCTCCTCTCAGAATTTTGAACATGCATATTCATGTGCCCACCGTGTTTTTTAAGCTGTTGGGTCCAGTACTCTAACCATACATTTGGCCATGTAGGATCCAGCTGCCTTAACCACCACCCATTGGGTGACCCAAAAAAGGTTTTCGAAAGCAATTATTTAGAAGAATTAAATTCAGAAGTTGAAAAAAGACAGTTTAATCAAAATTCAGAACTGAGTAAATAATCCGTAGCATTTCTCATTTAAAGCAAATATAATATATAAAGTATGAATTTATAAAAAAAGATAAATTAGGGGGTTAATATTAACTAGGAAAGGATTAACTTTAATGTCCCTGTAACTATTAATACTGCCCAAAGATTAAAATTCTATTTATGGGAATGTCTACTTAGACTTTCACATTTGGAAAGATGGAATAGACATATTTTCCCTATTCCTCCCATTAAGTACTACTAAAAGTCTTGAACATTACATATAAAACACGCATAATAAGACTGAATGATGGAGAGAAGACAGACCAACTAGGGATTCTGAGACCCAAGGATGGTTAATTCCTTGAGTTTTCTTTTTGCCTCATGTGTCCCAGACTTGAAAGCAAAGAAGTCAGCAGCCTAGAAATATGGATTGTGCAGACAAAAAAAAAAAAAGCCCCATCAAAACAAAGCTGTCTTTAGCTGAAGAACCAGGAAGGGGCAACAAAACACGCAGAAAACTTTTAGACATACTATTTAGAGTCAAAACTACAGAGTAAATTGTGACCCCAACCCACTTATGTCAGCAAAGGCCTAGTGGAGAGCTTGGACTTCCTTCCTCACCAGGCTGTAAAAAAGTGATCCAACCCTTCTCCCCCAGGGTGGTATCAGAGGTCAAGCACAGAATCAGGACTTTTATTGTCACTGAACACTACTGAGGAACTTCCCATCTTAGGAGTCAATGAAAGCCCAGTGAGGAATTTGGGGTTCTCCTTCATCTTTGCGGTAATGAGGTGGTGCCTGCTTTCTACCCTCATATCCCCTGTTGGCAGTGTGTCAGGAAAATTTAGCTGAAAGAGAAGATTAAGTAAGATCCAAAATGTTACAACATAATATCCTAAATATCCAAGTTTCAACTGAAAATCACTTATGAAAACCAGAAAGATTTCAAACTTCGTGAAAAAAGATAATAAATGACAAACTGAGAAGACAGAGATGTTGGAATTATCTGTCAAGGGTTTTAAAACAGACATCATAAAAATGCTTCAGTGAGCAACTACAAAAATACTTCAAACAAATGGAAAAATAGAAAGCCTCAGTCAAAAAAATGGAAGATATAAAGAAAAACCAAACAGGAATTTTAGAACTTAAAAATGCAGTAATAATATAAAATAAAATAAAAAACTAAATGGATGGGTACAGGAACAAAATGGAGGAGAAGAGTCAGGAAGCTTGAAGACAGAACAATAGAAATTCCCAGTTTAATCAAAGAGAAAATTAGGGGGAAAAAAAAAAAGAACAGGGCCTCATAATTGAGTGACTGTAACAAAAGATCATTAACATTCATGGATTACAGTCCTGGAAGGAGAAAAAAGAGGGACTGAAAATTGTTCGAAGAAACAGTGGCTGAAAATTTCTGTAATTTGGTGAAAGACATAATAAATCTACAGATTCATGAAGCTAAGTGGATTTTCAACAATGGTCTTAACACAGTTAAACGGGGGAAAGGTAGTCTTTCTAATGAATAGTGCTGGGGCAACTGGGTATTCATTTGTAAAGAACACAGTCAAACCCCTACCTCATACCATATATAAAAATTAACTGCAAATGGATTATAGAACTAAATATTAGAGCTAAAATGATTAAATTCTTTTTTTTCTTTTTTTTTTTTTTTTGGAGAAGTTTTTGCTATAGGGAGCGTGCGCTCGCCAGACAGAGACAGAGAGACAGAAAGCGAGAAATCACCCCCCAGGGGGAATGGCCATGCCGCAGTCCCTTCTCCTCCATTCTCCTCTCTCAGGATCTTGGGCATGCATACACATGCGCCCAGCGTGAGTTTAAGCCACCGGGTCCGGGACGTGAACCGCGGTTGACTATGTGGGAGTCCAGTGACATAGCCATTAGGCTACTGCTGGTCCGTTTTTTTTTTTTTTTTTCCTTTTCTTAGAGAACTTTTTGCTGTAGGGCATGTGTTGCTCACTAGAGAGACAAAAAGTGAGAAATTACCCTCTGAAGAGAAGGCCATATCACAGTCCCTTCTCCTCTATTCTCTCAAGATTTTGGGCATGTACATACATGCACCTGGTGTGAGTTTCAAGCTGTTGGGTCTGGGACTTGAACCTTGGTTGGCCATGTGGGAGTTCAGTGACATAACCATAGCACCATTTGCTAGTCCCAAAACTATGAAATTCTTAGAAGAAAAGAAGGAAATTTGTGTGACCATGAGTTAGGAAATCAGATAGACTGGTCATCAAAATTTAAAACTTTCATGCTTTGGGACCAGCAGTTGGCATAATGGCTATGTCGCTGGACTCCCATTAGTCAACTGTGGTTCAAGTCCCGGACCTGGTGGCTTGAACTCATGCCAGGTGCATGTGTGTGCATGCCCAAGATCCCGAGAGGAGAATGGAGGAGAAGGGATTGTGGTGTGTCCATTCCCCCTGGGGAGTGATTTCTTGCTTTCTGTCTTTCTGTCTCTCTCTGTCTTTCTGGCGAGCGCACACACTCTGTAGCAAAAACCTCTCCAAAAAGACAAAAACAAAAGCTTTCATGTTTCAAAGACACTATCAAGAGAGAGCTGGCTCCATAGCTTAGTGGTTAAGGAAACTGGATTTCACATGGCTGACTGCAGTTCTAATTTTGGCCTCAGTGGCTTAAAAAAGACATGCTAGGCACTAGTGTGTGCATCCCCCAAAATCCCAACACAATGGAGAAATGGAGAAGAAAGGATTGTAGTGTGACTGCGTCCCATTGGGGTGCTTTCTCCTCTCTCTGACAAGCACATGTACCCGTTTGCACTAAAAAAAGAAATTTAAAACTAAAGGGGGAGCATAATGGCTATGTCTCTGGACTCCCATGTAGTTGACCATGGTTTGAGTCCCAGACCTGGTGACTTAAACTCACACTGGGTGTTTGTGCGCACGTGCCCAAGATCCCGAGAGGAGAACAGAGAAGGGATTGCAGCATGGCCATCCTCCTGGAGGGTGATTTCTCACTTTATGTCTCACTGTCTTTCTGGCAAACCACACGTCCTATAGCAAAAACCTCTCAAAAACAAAACAAAACAAAAAAGAAAAAAACAAAACTAAAGGGGGAAAAGTGCAAATATTACCTACAGAATGGGGAAAAAATATTTGCATATCACATATCTAATAAGAAACTTGTGTCTGGAATACATGGAGAACATATTGCAATAATAAAAAGCAGATGATGTAAAATGAGCAAAGGATCTGATTAGACCTTTCTTCAAAGAAGATATACCAATGACCAATAAGCATATGAAAAAAGTTTAACATCATTATTTATTAGTAATGCAAATCAAAACAATAAGATACCACTTTGCACCTATCTAGGACAGCTCTAATAGAAGGACAGAAACATGTATTGGAGAGCATGTGGAGAAATTGAGACCCTCCCCACCATGCATTGCTGGTGGGAATGTAAAATGCTCTGTAATTGCTTTGGAAAACAGCGCAGCAGTTCCCCAAATAATTAAATATAAAATTACCAAGTCACTGAGAATTTTCCTTGCTAATAGAAATGTAATATTCACACAAAAACTTATATACAATTTTTTTAAAGAGAATTTTTTGTGGAAGGGTGAGTGTACTCTCCGAAGAGAGAGAAAGAGAGGGAGAGAAAAAGAAAGTGATAAATCACCCCCCTGGGGGGGGGATGGCCATGCCACAGTCTCTTCTCCTTTCTCCTCCAGTTATTTTGGGCATGCACGCACATGCACTTGGTGTGTTTTACAAGCTGCTGAATCCAAGACTCAAACCATGCAGTTGTTCATGTGGGATCCATTATCTTAACAACTACACCACCTCTGGCTCCACATTTTTTTAAAAAGAATTATTTTATTAAACTTTACTTATTCATTTATTTTAATTTGACCAGACAGGGACAGAGTGAGAGACAGAGAGAGAGAGAAAGGGAGAAAGCAAGATGGGAGTCAAACCACAGTTAGCATTCTTAACCACCACACCACCTACCGGCCCCACCCACAGATTTTTTTCTAATTAATTAATTAATTTTACAATTAAAGTATGAATTTATTTTGAGACAAAAACTTTTTTGGGACCAGCAGTTAACGTAATGGCTGTGTCGCTGGACTCCCATGTAGTCGACCGTGGTTCATGTCCCAGACCCAGTGGCTTGAAACTCATGCCGAGCATGTGTGTGTGCGTGCCCAAGATCCCGAGAGGAGAATGGAGGAGAAGGGATTGCGGCGTAGCCATCCCCCAGGGAGTGGTTTCTTGCTTTCTGTTTCTCTGTCTCTCTCTGTCTGTCTGGCGAGTGCACGCGCCCTGTAGCAAAAACCTCTAAAAGAAAAAAAAAACCTTTTTGAATTCATACATAGTTTTCCCATTACATGTATTTCAATGAGCTTTATTTTTCTGAAACATTCAAAAAAATTAATTTACATTAATTCCCTAAGCATTGTCACAGTATACAAAATGTGATTTCTCATCCAGAATATACTCCATAGTGGCTTAATCATGCATGCTATCGTCAATAATTTTCCATTTCTAGTTTCATATATATATATATGTATATATTTACCCCTATTTCTGACTCTCTGCCCTTTCCCACTCTCCTCTCACACTATCTTTGGTGTCTACAGTTGTTTTCCATTCCTTTTCCCCCCACATTTTATTGATCGCACAATTTCTTAAATAATCTAATTACTTTCAATAGCAAGTTCAGCTGGTAATTTCAAGAAAAGCAGTTTTAATTTTAATAAATCAAAGAAATGCTAGGGAACTTGGCTTAATATTTAAAGCCAGGAAACAGGTTAGGATTCTGTTCAAATAGTAGGTATATGAGCTTATTGACAGCTCAAGACAGGACAAAAATCTTTAAACTCGGAAAACAAAGCCTAGAAGAAAATCAGCAATGTTTTAGTCAAAAGTCATAAAATGCGATTTCACCAGTTCAGTCTCATGTACTTAATCTATCTTCTGTGGTCGTTTGATCTTCCCAATTAAATTCTGGGATGTAATATTCAACTCCAGATTTGTCCCTACGATTAAGTTGGCCATTTTCTTAGTTTTTGAACTCTTATATCTGTGTGTCTGTATTTAATTTCCCTGATATAGCCACCCACAAATTTTTAAGATACCTTTTGCCCCCTATTCGAAGTACTTTTTTTTTTTTTTTTTTTTTTTTTTTTTTAATTTCCCAGAGGGCACACATGATGCTCACCAGAAAGAGACAGAGAGAGAGGAAGAGGTAAAAAGCACTCCCAATGAGGTGTGGTCATGCCACAACTCCTTCTCCATTTCTCCATCCTGTTGGCATTTGGGGCATGCAAACACATATATCAGATGTGTTTTGCAAGCCAATCAAACTCCATAGTCAGCCATCTGGGATCTGGCTGGCTCTCTTAACCACTAGGACAGCTGGCACACGAGTATTCATAGTAACATTATTCATAACTATCAGTAATACTCCAATAATGAAACAACTCAGATTTATACCAATTGATTGATGAATAAACAAAATATAATGTATTCATACAATGGAATATTAATATAAAGCTCCCAGGGTAAGTTTTAGACTACTGGGTCTGGGATTTGAACTGTGGTTGACTATGTGGAGTCCAGCAATGTAACCATTATGCCATCTGCTGGTCCCTAAAGTTGTTATTAAAAAAAACAAACAAAAAAAAATGGAGGGGGGGAGGGTACCAGCAGGTGGCATGGTGGTTGGAAGTGCTGGACTCTCACGGTTGAAGTCCAAGACCTGGAAGCTTGCTTTCTGACTTTCCCTCCCTCTTTCTGTCCCTCTGTCTGTCTCTGGTGAGCAGTTGTGTCCTATAGCAATAATAATAATAATGATAAAAATAATTTCAAAAGCAAACAAAAAAGGAGTAAGTGAACCTAAATAGGATAAGCCAAAAAAAACTGTGTCAAAACTCATCACAATTTAACTTACTTTTGAAAAATGAATATTAAAAAATATTGAAAGTAGAGAGAAAGAAATGACACCTTTTCTATAAAGAAAAAGCAATTCAGTGACAATGGATTTTTGCATTGGAAACCATGGCAACCAGAAGGAAATGATACAACATATATATGTGATTTATATTTTTTTGACAGGGAGAAAGAATTGCCTAATGGGATGTGGTCATGCTGTAGTTTCTTACTCATTTTGCCATCCTGTGAGGATTTTGGTCATGTGCATACATATATCCAGTGTTTCTTAACCACTAGGGTTGGGATCTGAACTGCCATTGGCCATGTGGGACTCAGCTTCCTTAACCACTATGGCTGGCTCTGCCTTGAGTTTTCTAAAGTATGTTTGAAAGTTAAAGGAAAAATTGTAACATTAGCTGATGTGATTCTAAATGTATTTAGGGGTAATAATTAAAATAATTATATTATGAAAAGGGGAAGGTAAAGAGATATAAAAAGATGTAAGTTTTCTTTTCTTTTTAAGTAATCATTTTATTTAACTTTATTTATTTATTAATTTTAATTTGACCAGAAAGGGGGCGGGGTGGGGGGGAGAGAGAGAGAGGAAGAAAGTGAGAAAGTGAGTTGCCAGGTCCAGGACTCAAACTGTGGTTGGCCATGTGGGAGTCCAGCGCCCCTAAGTACCATGCTACCTGCCAGCCCCATTTTAAAATAATTAATTAATTAATTTAAATTTGACCAGAGAGGAACAGAGAAAGAGAGAGAGAGAAAGTGAGAAGGCAAGCAAGCTGCCAGGTCTGGGACTTGAACCGCAGTTGGCCATGTGGGAGTCCAATGCCCTTAACCACCACACCACCTGTCAGCCCCAAGAGATTTAAGTTTCCTACATTTCATTTGCGCTTATAAAATAACACCAGTACACCAGGAGAGGTTTTCTATAGATACTGTTTTGGTTCATTTATACTGCTATGCCAGAATTTTTGAGGCTAGGTAATTTACAATGAACGGAAATGTATTATCTCACAATTCTGGAGGCTGAGAAGTTTAACATCAAGGAACCGGCGTCTGGTGTCTGATGAGGGCCTTCTTTCTGGGTGAATCTTCTTTTATAAGGGTCTTAATTCCATTAACAAGAGAGTGTACTCATAGCCTATTCACTTTGTAAAGACCTCACCTCATAATACTGTCACATTGGCAATACATTGGCAACACATTGGCAACACCTGAATTCTGGAGGAGACACAAATTACAACAGATATATACATATAATTGTATAAAAATATCTTGTATCTAAACAAATCAGTTAAAAAAAAAACTACATAATGAGACATGAGACATACTCAAAAATATTAGAAAGGGACCAGCAGTTAGTGTAATGGCTATGTTGCTGGACTCCCATGTAGTCACTGCAGTTCAAGTCCCAGACCTGGTGGCTTAAACTCATGCCAAGTGCGTGTGCATGCGTGCCCAAGATCCTGAGAGGAGAACGGAGGAGAAGGGATTCCGGTGTGGCCATCCCCCCAGGGGGTGATTTCTCAATCCCCCAAGAAGAGATAGTAATTGTAAGGGCATATGCACTAAATAACAGATCTGTAAACTAAACTATGTAAAGTAAAAATCGTTAGTAATGAAAAGAGAAATAGGCATAAGTAGAGTTAGAGATTTCAACACCCTTGTCTCAACAGTTTATGGAACAACTATACAGAGAATCAGCAAGGCCATAGAAGAATTTGATGATACCATCAACCAAAATAAATACAATCAACATTTATAAAACATTCCACCCAGACCAGCGGTTGGCGTAGTGGCTATGTCGCTGGTCTCCCATGTAGTCGACTATGGTTTGAGCCTGAACCCGGTGGCTTAAACTGACGCTGGGTGCATGTGCTTGCATGCCTAAGATCCTGAGAGGAGAATGGATGAGAAGAGATTGTAATGTGGCCATCTCCCCTGGGGGGTGATTTCTCGCTTTCTGTCTCTGTCTCTCTTTGTCTTGCTGGTGAGCGCATGTGCCCTATAGCAAAAACCTCCAAAAAATAGTAATAATAATAAAACATTCCACCCAACAACAGCACAATTAATTTCCTTTTCAAATGCTATGGAATGTATGTAAAATACATAAAATGTAAAAGAATTAAAACAAAGACTGGATCTGTAAAATAGTGGTTAAACTGTGCATTGGGAGTTGGATACCACTGGGCAAACCATGGTTGAAAACCTGGCCCTAATGGCTTGAAAAACATTCTGGGCGTGTGTGTGTGCCTGGCTCAAATCCTGATAGGATGGAGAAATGGAGGAAAGGGGATTATGGCATGACCGCACCCCATTGGATAGTGTCTTCTCTCTCTCTCTAGTGTCTTCTCTCTCTCTCTCTCTCTCTCTCTCTCTCTCTCTCTCTTTCTCTCTCCCTCTCTCTCGCACACACACACACACACACACACACACACACACACACATCCTCTGGCAATTAAAAAAGAAGAAGGAGAAGAAGAAGGAGAAGGAGAAGAAGAAAGAATTGAAATCATATAGTGTGTGTTCTTCTCCCGTAATGGAATCAAAGTAGAAATCAATAACAGATTACAGGAACATATTCTCTAAAAACTTGTAAACTAAACAACACGCTTCCAATATTTTACGAGCCAAAGAAGAAGTCCCAAGAGAAAATTTTAAAATGCATTAAATCAAAATGAATATACAACATAACCAAATTTGTATGATATAAAAAGCAAGGTAGAGAAGAAAATTTATAGCACACATTAGATTAAATTTGTGTAAATATTAGAAATGAAAAGTCTCAAATCATTAATCTAAGACCATATCTACATATAACATATTTGTATCTCTTTATTGTCTCCTTTTTGTAATATAATTGTTTTAAATATCTAAATACATTTAGAAACACATCAGATATTGTTATAATTTTTGCTTCAACCATCAAACATAATTAGAAACTCAAAAGAAGGAAGCCTATTGCGTTTACCTGTATTTTTGTTTAATATGTTATTTCTTAACTCCCATTGTTCTTATATTCATTCTTTTATAGTTTCCTTTATGTTTAGAGAATTTCTTCTAGCCATTCTTTTAGAAAAATCTGGTAGTGGTAAAAATCTCTTTAGCTTCCCTTTATCTGAGAATGTCTTTAAGTCTCCTTCCTACTTCAAGAATTTAAAAGAAGGAAGCATAAACTCAAAGCAAGTGAAAAGACAGAAATAAAGATAAAAGCAGAAGCCAATAAAGTTGAAGACAGAAAAAGAAATAGAGAAAATCAATGAAACAAAAAGCTTCTTTGGGGAAAAAATCAGTAAAGTGGATAAAGCTCTATCAAAACTGAAAAAGAAAAAAGAGAGAAGACACAAATTACCAAACTCAGGAATGAAATAGGGGATTTTACTATAGACCATGCACACACCAAAAGGAAAAATAAAGGAACACTATGAACAATTCTGCACTTATAAATTTGAAAACTTAGATGAAATGGATATATTCCTTGAGAAGTACAAATTACTATGTATTATCTAATATGATTTAGGTCATTTGAATAGCCTTATAACCATTAAGAACATTGAATATATCATTTAAAACCTCCTGAAAATACATTATAAAGGCCCAGTTGGTTCATTGGGGAATTCTACCAAATAATTAAAGAATTAATAAGTTATATGTAATCTCTTCCATAAAAATAGAAAGGAATACTTCCTAATTCACTACAAAAAAAAAAAAAAAATCGCCAGAGGGTGCGTGAATTCACCAGAGAGAGAGAGAGAGAGAAAGTGAGAACATGCTCCCCATAGGGAACGGTCATACCACAATTTCTTCTCCATTTCTCCCTCCTTTTTCAAGCCACTGGGTCCATTTGAACAACCAGATTGGACCTGTAGGAATCAGCCATCTTAACCACTGTGTCATGGGCTGGCCTCTGAATTTATTTATGTAAATACTCTTATTTTGATACGCAAACAAAACAAACATAGAACAAAAAAGAGATCTACAGGTCAATATTTCTTGTGAACTCAAAAATTATTTAAAAAATTTAACAAACAGAATCCAGCAACATATGAAGAGACTTATGCACCATGATCCAGTGGAGTTTATTGCTGGGTTTCAAGGCTGATTTAATATTAAAAAATCCATCAACATATTAGCCACTTGAGAAATGCAAAGTAAACCAGATATCACTACACACCTATCTGAATGGATGAAATGAAAATAATAGGAGTTTGTCCCATGGTGCAGCAGTTAGGTGCTGTATAAGTGGAAACCAGATCCAATATGGCCAAGGGTTGAATTCTAGTTCATTTGGCTTCAAACTGGATATGCACACATGTGCAGGATACTTATGAGTTGGAAAATTTGGAAGTAGAAGTATTGCATTATCACCAGGACCCATTGGGGTGGGGGGTTTCCTCTCTCTCTTCCACCCATCTTTGTTTCTAATGCACATTCCCTCTGACATCATCATCCTCATCATCATTGGCAACACCAAATTGTAATGAAGAGTTAGAGAAACTGAATCACTCATACATTGCTGCTGGGAAAAATCCCGAACGTGTAACTACCCTTTGACTCAGCATTTATCCCAGAGAAATGAAAACTTAGGTACACACAAAATCTATACTTGAATGATTATAGTAGCTTTATATGTAAAAACTGGTAACGACCAGTTTTGAGATGTTCTTCAGCAGCTAAATAGTTAAAGTGTGGTATATCCATAACAAGGATTACTACTCAGCACTAAAATGAAACAAACTATTGATACAAGCAACAACCTGAATAAATCTCCAGAGAATTATAAGGGAAAAAAAAAAAAAAAAAAAAAATCTAGGTTCCTTCTAGGAAAGGCCATTCCCTCTGTTTGATCTCTTCTGGCCTTCTCTCTCCTGAATCTTCATCCTCTCCCTCTCCACTGGATCCTTTGCATCTTCTGGGGAATAACTGTGAAATATGTCAGTAAAGTCAAAAAAAGCTGAAACTTTTCCCAAATTAAACTTGATAGATTTTAACATTTGTAAGATTGTGTGGTCTCAAGAAAGAATGCAGGGTTCCATCAAGTTCAAAAGTCTTTTAGCATTGGAAGAATGCATCCATGTATCTTTTTTTTCTTCTTTTTAATTTTGCTTTGGATCTTGTGCACTCACTAGAGAGAAACAGAGAGAGACAAAGAAAACACTTCCCATAGGGAATGGTCATGCTGCTATCCTTTCTCCTCCATTTCTCCATCTTACTGGGATTTTGGATATGTACCTACATGTGCTTGGTGTGTTTCTCAAGCCTCTGGGTCCAGGACTCAAACTCAAGGGTTGTCCATGTGAGATCTGGCTGTCTTAATCATCAGGCCATGGAACTGGTCTTCATCTATGTATCTTTAGAAACAGAGAAATACAACATCTGATCAAATGATCCACTGGAATAAAAGATGCAGATTTCAGTGAATGGATCATACTTCCTTACTTAATTGAGTTTGGGTACCACAATAAGCAATCTGTGGAGTGGAGATGTTCATGGAGCCCAAAATTTCTAGACTTCAGGGACCAGCAGTTAGCGTAATGGCTATGTCACTATCCCACGTAGTCGATCGAGTCCCGGACCCCCTTTCAGTGTTGCCCAAGATCCCAAGAGGAGAAAGGAGAAAGCTATCATTTCTCGCTTTCTATGTCTTATAGCAAAAACCTCCCAAAAAAAAAAAAAAAAAGAAAAAGAAAAAAAAAAAATTTCTAGACTTCACAGTCTCCCACTTAAGAGAGAAGTGTGTTAGGATTAGATTCAGCTGCAAGTGACAGAAAACCCATAACAAGATATAAATTTATTTCTCATATAAACAGGCCATTCACAGATGGCCTGGAAGCTTTGTAATGATCAGATATGTATTCTCTCCCATTTTGCTGTTTTTCTGTCCTTAATATGACACTTCTTTCTCATGGACCAAGATAAATTCGCAGGTTTCAACTTCAGTTATTTACAACCACATTCCAGCCAAGAAGGAGAAGTGTATACCCATCCCCCTGAAGTAAGTTGCACACACCACTTTGATTTGTCATTAGCTAGAACTTTTGTCATATGCCCTTACCTAGCATCTAAGCCTGACTCCATGCTCAAAGAAAAGTACAAGTTTTTCTATTACTCTAGTACAGAGGTGCCTCCCAGAAATTAGAGTCTGTCATGCTTTTGCTCAAACCCTTCCCAATGGCTTCCAATAACTCTTACAGTAAAATTCTTATCATTTTGCTCTACTTTCTGATCTTATGTTTTACTTGATCCCTCCTTTCTTTTTTTTTTTTTTTTTTTTTGGAGAGGTTTTTGCTATAGGGCACGTGCGCTAGCCAGACGGACAGAGAGAGACAGAGAGATAGAAAGCGAGAAATCACCCCCCAGAGGGGATGGCCATGCCGCAATCCCTTCTCCTCCATTCTCCTCTTGGGATCTTGGGCGTGCACGCACATTCGCCTGGCGTGAGTTTAAGCCACGGGGTCCAGGACTCGAACCGCAGTTGACTACGTGGGAGTCCAGTGACATAGACATTATGCTAACTGCTGGTCCCGATCCCTACTTTCTGACTGGGCTCCAGCCATGCTGTCCCTCAAACATACTGAGCTCATTTTTATTTAGGCTCTATGTATTTGCTGTTTTCTCTGCTGTATTATTCCCTTCCCGGGGTTAATACAATTCACTCTCTTACCTCTTCAGATCCCAAATACCTTGCTAAGTATTCCTTGACTTTCTAGCAAACCCTCTGTCATTGTTGTCATCTTTTCATGAGAGAGGTTTTTTTTTTTTTTTTTTTTTTTGAGAGGTTTTTGCTATAGGGCATGTGCGCTCGCCAGACAGAGACACAGAGAGACAGAAAGCGAGAATTCACCCCCAGGGGGGATGGCCACACTGCAATCCCTTCTCCACCATTCTCCTCTCTGGATCTTAGGCACACAAGCACACGTGACTGGCGTGATTTTAAGCCACCGCGTTTGGGACTCAAACCTCAGTCGACTGCATGAAAGTCCAGTGACATAGCCATTACTCCAACTGCTGGTCCCAGAGAGAGATTTTTGCTATAGGGCACATGTGCTCACTGGAGAGACCTAGAGAGACAGAAAGAGAGAAATCACCTCCCGGGGGGGGCGGGGGGGGATGGCCATGCCACAATACCCTCTCCTCCATTTTCCTCTTGTTTTTTTTAGACATGCATGTACATGCGCCTGATGTGAGTTTTAAGCCTTTCGGTTCAGGTCTCGAACCGTGGTTGACTAAATGGGAGTTCATGAATGTAACAATTATGCCATGTGCTGGCCCCAAACCTCTATCTTCTAACCTTTAAGTTTATTTATTGCACTGATCAGTATCTAAAATCATATTATCTATTTGAGAATTCTCTATTTGAGAATATGATTTCACTAAATGTTGACTCTAGTAGGGTGAGAACTTCATCTCTCTTACTAGCCTATCTCCTGTAGTCAGAACAATGCTAGGCATGAAGTTGAGTTATTTATAAATAGTTATTCAGTGGATGAATGAATGAGAGGCTGGATGGATGATTAGCTCAGTAAAACTAGCCAGAAAGATAAAGAATAGCTAACGCCCTGTCTTTGTTTCCTTGCTCACTAAGCAACCTCCTGATTATAATTTAACTTCTCATATAAATTTGATTACTGAGGAAAAAATTTCCAAGCATGTTCAGACATTAACTGATATTCTGGTTTTCATGTGTTTTTTTTTTTTTTTTTTTTTTTTTTTTTGAGAGGTTTTCGCTATAGGGCGCGTGTGCTTGCCAGACAGACAGAGAGAGAGAGACAAAAAGCGAGAAATCACCCCCCAGGGGGGATGGCCACGCTGCAATCCCTTCTCCTCCATTCTCCTCTCGGGATCTTGGGCACGCACGCACACGCGCCCGGCGTGAGTTTTAAGCCACTGGGTCCGGGACGCGAACCGCGGTCGACTACGTGGGAGTCCAGCGACATAGCCATTATGCTAACTGGTGGTTCCCAAGGAAATTTTTTTTAGAAGTATAAATCTACAAGCATAAAGAGAACTGAGGAGAAACTACAGCAGATAAGGAATATTAAATCTCTGAAGATGGAAAGCAAATAGAGAAGGGGTTTCTCTGTTCTTCTAAGTATCTAAATTCCAAAGTGAAGTAAACTGATTCTCTCCATAGAGCAGAGCCCTAGAAATTGGAAGTACTGTGACCAGCAGATGGTGTAATGGTTATGTCACTGGACTCCCACGTAGTCAACCACAGTTTGAGTTCTGGACCCAGTGGCTTCAAACTCACACTGGACACACGTGCCCAAAATTCCAAGAGGAGAACGGAGGAGAAAGAACTGAGGCATAGCCATCTCCTCCTGGGGCAGTGATTTCTCACTTTCTGTCTCTGTCTCTCTGTGGCAAGCACACATGCCCTATAGCAATAATCTCTCTAAAAAAATTTTTGAAAAGAAAAGAATTGAAGGTACTAATCAGGTCCAGGATGCAAATCGTCACATGGGCAAAGACAGATTTGCCTTTCTGAACCAAACTCCTATTAACCAAATGTGGGGAGACAAATGCATGAAAACTGGGAACCAGCAGTTAGCGTAATGGCTATGTTGCTGGACTCCCACGTAGTTGACCGCGGTTCGCGTCCCGGACCCGGTGGCTTAAAACTCACGCCGGGTGCGTGTGCGTGCGTGCCCAAGATCCCGAGAGGAGAATGGAGGAGAGGGATTGTGGTGTGACCATCCCCCTTGGGGGGTTATTTCTTGTTTCTGTCTCTCTGTCTCTCTCTGTCTGTCTGGCACACGTGCCCTATAGTGAAAACCTCTCAAAAAAAAAAAAAAAAAAGAATTTTCAACACTACTTATTCAAGCTTTTAAATGACATTTGGGACATAGTATAATTTTTAATTTTTAGTAAGAATGAGTATCTCCATGTATATAATTTTGAGTTGGCAGGCTAACAACTATAATTAAATATAAAAATTTTTAAAAATTTTAGAGCAGCAGACAGTGGTGCAACAGTAAAGTGCATACTCTCTGAGGCTGACCCACATGGGAGGGTTCTGGGTCTGGATTCAGACACTTCTCTGAGTACACTGGGCTTGTGTGTTCCCTTATCTAGGGCTGGCTGATTATAGTACTGATACCTTGTTGGAGGTACTATGTCTCTACCTCTCTCTTTTTCTGTCTCTCTTGCTGATGAAACAAACAAATAGTTTAAAAAATAAATTTAGATTTAATTCCATTGATAATTTAGGAGTCAATGTAATGATTTTACTGTAACCCATATGGAATAATATGTAATTGATCCAAATAAACTGCCATACAGTTTTCATGTTTTGTCATGAAAATTCTGCATGAGATTAATTTGCAAGTGAATAAGCATAAAACAGAGACATTCTATCCAGAAAAGTCTTTATTTTTAAGCATAGATTATAGCAATCACACAGACTAAAAATCAGATACCTATATGCATATTTTCAAAAATAGATCATCTTTGAAGATAGAGACCAAACAAGGTCAATAGGAAAATCTATTTACAATTTTAAATTTTTCCACCAGAAATTCTGGAACATAATATTTCAGCATTTCATGCCTTCCACCAAACCACCAAGACTTTCTGCTGTAAAGATATACATTTTGGGGACCAGCAAATGACGTAATGGTTATGTCATTGGACTCCCACATGGGCCAACTACAGTTCAAGTCCTGGACCCAGCAGCTTGAAACTCACGCTGGGCGCATGCGTATGTGTGCCCAAAATCCTGACAGGAGAATGGAGGAGAAAGGATTATGGTTTGGCCATCACCCCTGGGGGTGATTTCTCGTTTTCTGTCTCTCTGTCTTTCCAGTGAGTGCACGCATCCTGTAGCAAAAATTTCTCTCTCTCAAAAATAGAAAAAAGGATATACATTCTGAGCTTTTAAAGTAGTAAGATTTCCTTAAGTTTTCTCTTGAGGCTCTAAAGTTACTTGTATGTTGGACTGGCTCTTTTCTTCTTCTTTTGTTGCATTTTTAGTTCAAGTTTCAACTGCATTTCTAGGGTGTTACTTTTGTTTTGTCTTTAGTATTCACTGTTGTTCTTTTAAGAGTCAATAGATTGGCAGTTTCTCAAAAGACCAATTTGTGATTCCGTATGTTATGCTTTTTCTAGCACTCCTGTCAGGGAAGATTTAAAGACTTCTAAAATGAGGGGTGTCTCTTCTCTAGTTGGCTTGAAGTAGAATGGTAATTTGGATTTGCTTTTCCTATATTGTTAATGATTGTACAGTTTGAGAAAACACTTTTAAGGCATAAAAGCTTTGCCTCCCTTTTACAGGATTTATGTTGTCGATGAGGGGAAACATAGCTCATGCTCCCTTAGCAGAAGGAAAGCTTTCTAATCTTGGAACTGGACTTTTTTGAGGGCATATATATTGATGTAAATTAGAAAGGAAAAACATTAGGGAATTTTATTATGATGAGCATATAAACTGATAAGACATCTAAATAATCAAAACAAAGGGAAATTTCAACAGTAGCTGTGAATAAGCTTTTATATTCCTTAACACCTTTTCCAATTTCCTCATTACCCCTTTCTCTTTGCTGGTTGGTTGTATTTATGCTAATTTCCTTCAAATAATTTGCATTCTTTTTTGAGAGTTATGTTCTGGTATACGGAGTACATGATTACAAATGAATACAGTACTAGACTTGTGATGCCCCGGTCGTAATATTCCCAATGACCACAAGGTGCTGATTCTGGTGTAATGCACAAGAGTCGCTTTTTTCAGGCTTGAGCCAGGGCCCTCAACAGTCACCGACACAGCGAATCAGAGTTGCGAGCCCCGGTGTTAGTTGGGCTGGGTTTTTTATTTGGCTGTTAAGTGGGGGAGGTCTAGGGGTGCTGCGGAATGCACTCAGGCTGCTATACATTGGCTATAGATTTCAAGAAGCATAGTTGTCTTTTACTGATTGGTCTTGAGACCATTAAGTTGGGCAAGAAAGTTACTTCAGGTCTCTGGTATTTCTTTTGTTCTTCTTATTATGACCCTCTCCTACGTGATTGACTTGGCTTCTTGAGATGGCACCAATTCTCAGCAAGGTGGGTTTAATGAAATGGAGTGCCCCCCTTCACCCCCCCACCATAAAAAAATGAAGTCACTCTGGTCCTTTAGACTTTGGGGCCAGAAGGCAGGCTGCCTGCAGCTACAGGGCTTAACTGCTGGGATCTGTGCATCATCCCCTCCCCCACTAACTTTTGGATTCTCAGGTTTGATTCTTGGGACTTAGAGACAAATTTTCACTCCTCCCCAACCCATCTGGACACCTGTTCCAGCAAAAAACCTTACTTGAGAGCTGGCTACCTGCAGCTAGAGGGCTTAACATCCAGGACCTGTGGCTTATCTTCTCTCCTGCTCACCTTTGAACTCTCAGGACTTTAGTGTTTTGTATAACACAGGCACACAATGTGTGATGTACCATCTATTCTTTGTTATTGAGTTGAGGTCAGCAGCTCAGTTTCAGGCATACCTGTTCTCTAGAAACAGGGAGGACTTTGGGTCACCTAGAATCAGTGACAACAGTGCAGGGTGCTGATGAGCAAAAAGGAGGCAGAACAGAAGAGAGATTGCCAATTTCCTACTCCTGCACATCTTTGAACTCTCAGAGATACATTTAATAATTTAGGAAGGAATGTATAGATAACCAGATGACTAGGAACCATTGCAGAGGCACAAGAAATAAGAGCAACCAACAAGATGTCTGCCCCCCAAGGGAAAATATCAATTCATCATCACCCACAGACAACACAGTAGAACTCGTGGAAATGTCAGATAAACAATGCAGAATGTTTGTAGTGACCAGACTAAATGAGATCCAAGAGAAAAGAGACAACAAGCTCCAGAAGATGAGGAAGTCCTTTCACAATTTGTAAGAAGAAATAGACACCATAAAAAGAGTCAGATGGAATTGTTAGAGATGAAGAAAGTGATATGGGAAATTAAAACCTCCTTAGAAAATATTAAAAGTAGATTAGATCATGCAGAAGATTGAATCTCGAATATAGAAGACAAAACCCCTGACCTAGAAAAAATGATCAAAAAGACTGAGAAAATAGTCAAGAAAAATGAGGATAATATATGAGAAATACTAGATACGATCAAGGGCCCAAACATCTGGATAATTGGTATCCCAGAAGAGGAAGAAAATCATAAGGGAATTGATCATATATTTCATGAAATCCTGGAAGAAAACTTTCCAATCCTAGAGAGGCCTTAAAGTATCCAGACCCAAGAAATACATAGGACCCGGGACCAGCAGTTGGCATAATGGCTATTTTGCAGGACTCCCATGTTGTCGACCGTGGTTCGAGTCCAAGAGTAAGTCCCTGGTGGCTTAAACTAATGTTGGGCACGTGTGTGTGCATGCCCAAATCCCAAGAGAATGGAGGAGAAGGGATTGTGGCATGGCCTTGCACCCTGAGGGGTGATTTCTCGCTTTTTGTCTCTGTCTCTCTCTGTCTTTCTGGTGAGCACAAGCACCCTATACCAAAAACCTCTCCAAAAAAAAAAAAAAAAAAAAAGAAAGAAAGAAAGAAAGAAAGAAAGAAAAGGAGAAAGAAAGAAATACATAGGACTCCAAATAGAATCAATCCAAGAAGATCCTCTCCAATGCACAACATAGCCAGATTAGCCAAAACACAAAGACAAGATACAAAAGTTGGCAAGAGGGAAACATCAAGTTACTTACAAAGATTATCCCATCAGGCTGACATTGAACCTCTCATCAGAAACAATGCAGGCAAGGAAAGAATGGGGAAATATAGTCAAAGTATTAAATGAAAAACAATTTCAACCAATAATACTATACCTGGCAAGATTATCCTTCATATGGGTTAAAAAAGATAAAAAGATTCTCAGATATGAGACCAGCAGTTAGCGTAATGGCTATGTTGCTGAACTTCCATGTAGCTGACCGCGGTTCGAGTCCTGGACCTGGTGGCTTAAACTCATGCCGGCCTTGTGTGTGTTGCGTGCCCGAGATCCTGGGAGGAGAATGGAGGAGAAGGGATTGCGGCGTGGCTATCCCCCCTGGGGATGATTTCTAGCTTTCTGTCTCTCTGTCTCTCTCTATCTTTCTGGCAAGCGCTTGCTCCCCATAGCAAAAACCTTCCCACCCCCCCCAAAAAAAAAGATTCTCAGATAAACCTGAAAGAATTTACCAACTGCAGTTCAGCTCTTCAGGAGGTTCTGAATGGAGTGTTATATCAAGAAAACTAAAAAGTCAGATGGATGGTTATAAGAGAACAAAAAACAATTAAGAAAATGGCTCATGGCTCACTTAATGATAAGAACATCAGGTTGGCAGGTAGTGTGGTGGTTAAGGCAACTGGACTCCCACATGACTGACCATGATTCAAGTCTCAAACCTGGCAGCTTGCTTTCTCACTTTACTTCTTGCTTTCTGGTCAACTTAAAAAAAAAAAAAGATTGGAACATGTCTGGAAATAATGATAATAACATTGAATGTTAATGGATTAAATTCTCCAATCAAGAGACACAGATTAACTGAATGGATGAAAATGGATACATTTCTGTTGCCTACAAGAAATGCACCTTATGGATAAAGACATACATAGACTAAAAGTGAAGGGCTGGAAAAAGATATTCCATGCAAACGAAAATCACAAAAGGGCTGGGGTTGGGATACTGATTTCAGACAAAATAGGCTTTAAGACAAAGAGTGTAAGAAGAGACAAGGACATTATATAGTAGTAAATGAGTTAATTCATCAAGAAGACATAATGCTTATAAATATCTATGCACCCAACTTGGGAGCACCTAAATACATGAAGGAAAGATGGCTGGAGCTGAAAGGAGAGATAGGTTGCAGTACTATAATTGCTGGAAATCTTAACACTCCATTTTTTCCTTTAGACAGATCTTCTAGAAAAAAATAAGCAGAGAGATATAGGACTTAAATGATACTATAAATAAAATGGGCTTGATAGACATCTATAGAACTTTCCACCCTAAGACCACTAACTATACATTTTTCTCGCCCAAGCATGGAAAAACTTTTAGCTATTCCTCATTCAGTATAATGTTAGCTGTAGGTTTTTCATATATGGCTTTTATCATATGATAGGACACAATCAAGCCTTTACAGATTCAAAGGCATAGAAACTATATGCAGCATTTTCTCTGACCACGATGGAATTAAACTTAGTATTACTTTTAAGAAACATCCTCAACAATACACAAACACATGGAAAGTAAACAACCTACTTCTGAAGGACTTCTTAACTACTGAAGAAATTAAGTCTGAAATAAAAAAATTTATGGAAGCAAATGATAATGAGTACACAAGTTTCTATAATCTATGGTACATGGCAAAAGCAGTCATTAGAGGGTAATTCATAGCAGTTAGTGCACATAAGAAAAAGATGGAAAGGTGGCAAATAGACAACCTAACATTATGCTTCAGGGAATTGGAAAAACAACAAAGCCCAAAAAATGCCAAGTGAAAAGAAATAATAAAGATTTGAGCAGAAATAAATGAAATAGAAAATAGATGAACTACACAGAAAATAAATGGAAGCAAAAGCTAGTTACTTGAAAAGATTAACAAAATTAACACTCCATTAGCTAGACAGATAAAGAAGAAAAAGAAACCAGATAAATAAGTAATGAAACAGGCAACATTAGAAGAGACACAATAGAAATACAAAACATCATTAGAGGATACTATGAGTGACTATATGCCAACAAACAAGAGAACATGGAGGAGATGGATGAATTCCTGGATGAGTATAAACCCCAATATTGAATCAGGAGGACATAGAAAACCTGAATAGACCCATAACAAGCCATGAGATTGAATCAGTAATAAATAACCTCTTAACAAAGAAAAGCCCAGGTGTAGGGAGCCAGTTACAAAGCATTGCCCTGTTACATGGCTGGGGCCTGGTAAGCCTAGTGTCTTTGGCGTTGACCCTGGCAACGGTCGGGGTGGCTTGCAGAGCACATGTGACAGGGGCCTGCTAAGCCTAGCGTCTTTGACGTTGACCCTGGCAACGGTCGGGGTGGCTTGCAGAGCTAGTGCTTCCTTGGCCTAGCATCATGTGATGTTGACCCTGACTTAGGTCAGGGTGGCCTGAGGAACTGGTTGCCATACTCCTTCCCAACTTTGCTGGCTTGAGACAATCACCTGCATGGAAAAGGCCGGGGTGTTCTATACATAAGGTAATCATAAATCATTAACCCGTGATTGTACTCGTGATTATAGTTTGATAGTTACCTATGATTTTGTGTAGGAAACCATTGTTTAGAGGCCTTGTGTGTATAGGAGATCGTTGCTTAGAGGCCTTAGAAATAAACTAATGAACTTCCTTGTACCCTCTGCATAAAAGAATGAGGAGCAATAAACTCGGGGCTTCAGTCTTGGACGGTCTTGACTGTAGCCCTCCCAACCCCATCTTTTTGTCTCTTGCCTTTCTTTCCAATCCTCACCCCTGCACTCAGGAACCCACAATTACCTACCGGCTGGCTCCGGCACCCAGGTCCTGATAGCTTCACTTCTGAATTCTACAAAACTTTTAAGGAAGAGTTAACCCCTACTCTACTTAAATAATTTCTAAAGATCCAAAAGGAAGGACACCTACCAAATTCATTTTATGATGCCTCCATCATCCTTATTCCTAAAACAGATAAAGACATGACAAAAAAGGAGAACTACAGATCAATATCTCTGATGAATACAGATGTAAAAATTCTCAACAAGATACTTGCAAACCGCATCCAACAACATATAAAAAAGATTATTCGTCACTACTGGGTAGGCTTTATTCCAGGGGGTGCACTGGTGGGTCAACATATACAACCATAAATATAATATACCATATTAACAGAAAGACAGATTAAAAACCATGAGATCATTTCAATTGATGCAGAGAAAGCATTCGATAAAATCAACATCCCTTCATGATTAAGACTCTCAGCAATATTGGTATAGGAGGGTCATTTCTCAACACAATAAAAGCCATATATAAAAAACCTACAGCTGTTATACTGAATGAGGAATAGCTAAAAGTTTTTCCAGTAAAAACTGGTACTAGATAAGGCTGCCCACTTTCACCACTTCTTTTCAGTATAGTGTTGGAAGTCTTTTCAATGCAATCAGAAAAGAGAATAATAAAAAAGGCATTCAAATAGGCAAAGAAGAGTTGAAAATATCTATTTTCAGATGACATGATGGTATACTTAAAAGACCCAAAGGTTTCCATGAAAAAACTTGTCAAAGTAATAAGTGAATACAGTGAAGTGTCAGGATACAAAGTCAAGGTGAAATCAAGGTGAACATATCTCTATATTACACAGGTCGATTTTAGCTGGAGAAAGTTAGTCTTCTACTAGTTAAGCTAATGGCACGTTTTCAGTTTAAAAGAAAGGAGTAATGTAAGCAGATAACTCAAAGCAGTCTTACAAAAGTTGCAGAGATGAACAGGGCTATGAGAGAAGTAATTATCCCTCACAGGGAGATTATCTGATGATGAGAAATTTCTATTTTCCTTAGATAGAAGTTGTATTACTTTAAGTTTCTTTTGGGAGTGAGGAGAGAGGAGAAATAAAACCAGATTCTGACCAGCTTAGGCAAAAAAAAAAAAAAAAAAAAGGAATTTATTGAAAGTATGCTGGGGTATTTCTCAAGGACAAGCTCAACAACCTACTCTAGGCAGCCAACTTCAGTACTAGCAATGTCAGATCCTCTTTTTTGCCTCTTGCAGACCATCTTTCTGTGGGAACACAGCTGCCTACTATACCAAAGGCTTACATTTTATGACTTCAGATAGAGACCAACATACTTTAGATATTTTTTCCTGAGTCCCAAAATCCTAGGGTTGGGTCTCACTGGCCCTGTGGGTGAAGTACCCACACCTAGGCCAAATGATGGGCTGTGGCCAGAAGGAAGGGTCATATTACAACTCCATTGCATTAGAGAACATCAAGAAAGGAACAGATCCTAGAATAGGCAGGAAGCCTAGGGAGACTGTCTCAGAGTTTTTCACTGCAGAGGATACTTCTCCAGATCATTTGGTTCATGAAATTTAATTGGAAGGAATGTTTTATGTTTGGGCACAAAAATTCCACTAGCCCGCCATCATATTTTGATAAGATAATAAGCAGTATCTGAAAGGTTACTAAGGTTTCTTTTAACTATTTAGATATAAGAGAGAAATTTATAAATATTAATTTTATAAATTTCTCTGATAAATTATTCATTTTGAATTGCAGCTGGAAGGCATCAATAAATCTAATGCAGTTCCCTCATTTTATAGAGGACTGCAGAGGATAAATAACTTGATCAAGGTCATGTAGTACATAGTGAAAACATCTGGGCTAGAATCCAAGAGTCATTTCTTTCTTTCTTTTTTCTTTTTTGTTCTTTCTTTTTAAAAAATTTTAAAAAAATTTTGCTATAGGGTGTGTGCCCTTACTGGAGAGAGAGAAAGGGACTCAGAGGGCAATTGAGAAATCACCCCCCAGAGGGGATGGCCATGCCACAATTCCTTCTCCTTCATTTGCCTCCTGAGATTTTGGGCACATATGCACATGCACCTGGCATGAGTCTCAAGTTGTCAGATCTGGGACTCAATCCGGGACTCAAACCTCAGTCAGCTATGTGGGAGTCCAGCACCTTAACCACCATGTCACCTATTGGTCCCTAAGAGTCATTTCTTAGCTAGGGCTGCTATCTTTATCTCATTAGTTATCTAGCAGTATTTATATTTTGCTTAAGAATGATGAAATTTTTTTTGAGAGATATTTTTGCAATAGGGTGCCTGTACTCGCTCTATTGTAAAGAGAGACAGAGAGATAGAAAGTAAGAAATCACTCCCAGTGGGGATGGCCACATTGCAATCCATTCACATTCGATCTCCTCTGGGGATTTTGGGCATGTACATGCACATGCCTAGCATAAGTTTTCAGCTTCTGAGTCTGGACTCAAACCACGATAAACTATGTGGGAGTCCAGTGACATAACTATTACACCATATGCTGGTCCCAGAATGATGGATTCTTATTTGTGCAATCTTTGAATCAAAGTGTACATAAATCCTGCTTCTCACTCTGTTCGGTAGAAACAAGTCTTAGAGCAGGTTAGAAGGTTAGGTTACAAATTGAGGAATATCAGTTCTAAGCAGTGTTTTCTTGAGTGAAAGGCCACATCGATGGAGAGATGACTTGCAAAGATATCTTCAGGAAAAACCAGAATTTAGGAAGCAGCTTTGGATTCTATTAGCTCCAAGACAGTAGTGTATTGCTAGATCTGGCTGTATCACAATTTAATATAAAATGACCTAATCAATAAAGATTTCAAAGCAAGCATTAGTGAGAACCCTATACATAGTAGACAGACAATAAACATGCAAACAAACCATTCTAAGTACCAGTGATAACTGTCATGAACAGAATAAAATGAGAGATACAATAAAGGGTGATGGGAGGCTGCTTAAGAATAAGGAATCAGAAATTCTCTGTGAATCAGTGAATGATTCAATGAAAGAGAAACTGCCAAAATATAAACCACATATTAATAACTTTAATAAAAGCATATAATCATAACAATAAAAGCCGCAAATGACATTTAATAAAATTAAACACCAAGGCCAGCTGGGTGGTGCAATAATATGTTATGATTCAAGATGGTGAAACCCAGGTTTGTGTCATAATGTCTCCCTGTGTACCCTGTGTATGCACAGATGCTTGTGTTCTGGCCAACTGAGGCTGGGGGTGGATGATAGCCTGAAGAGCCTATTGCAGGTGCCTGACTCTTTCTGTATCTGTGTCTCTCTCATGGAAAAGAAAGACTTAAAAAAAACAAAACAAAACAAAACAACAACAACAAAAAACAACGTTCAGTCTTAAAACACTCTATAGGGGCAAACAGTGGCTATATTCCACGTGGCTAATGGTGGTTTGAGTTCCTGACTAGGTGACTTGAAACTTATGCCAGGTGTGTGTGTGTGTGTATGACCAAGATCCTAGGAGGAGAATGGAAGAGAAGGGATTGTGGTGTGGCCATCCCCCCTCCGGGGATGCCCCTGTTTCTCTGGTGAGTGCATGCACCTTAAGACAGAAAAAAAAAAAAAAAAAAGAACATCTACAGTTGATATGTAGGGTATTTTTTCCCTTACATTCAAAAAGAAAAACTCAGAATTTATATTATTTATATTAACTCAGAGTATATATTTATATTTATATTATGAGTTGAGTTCATTAGCAACAGAGCAAATCTATCAACACTTCCCTTTAAAGAAAAAACAAAGCAAAGTAACTTTTTGTCACCATTATTTTCCTGTTTAGTGTTAAAAAAATGTCTTATCTCAGCAGGACCTCCAAAAGAAATGAGAACTAAATACTGGGGAACAAAGAAAACAAAAATACCTTTTTATTTTATTTTTATTCATTTTTTTTGAGAGGTTTTTTGCTATAGGGCGCGTGCGCTCGCCAGACAGACAGAGAGAGACATAGAGACAGAAAGCGAGAAATCACCCTCCAGGGGGGATGGTCACGCTGCAATCCCTTCTCCTCCATTCTCCTCTCGGGATCTTGGGCACGCACGCACACGCGCCCGGTGTGAGTTTTAAGCCACCAGGTCCGGGACGTGAACCGCGGTCGACTACGTGGGAGTCCAGCGACATAGCCATTACGCTAACTGCTGGTTCCCACAAAAATACCTTTTTAAAAGTGTATTTATTTCTGGGGCCAGCACGTGGCATGGTTGTTAAGGTCCCGAACTCCCATATGGCCGACCACAGTTTAAGCTCCAGTACTGACAGCTTAAAAGTCATGACAGGCACATGTGGGTGTATGCCCAGAATCCCAGGAGGAGAAAGAAAGAGAAGGGATTGCAGTGTAACCATCCCCCCAGGGATGACTTCTTACTTTCCCTCTCACTGTCTTTCTCTCTGTCTCTCTGGTAAGCATACATGTCTTATGGCAAAAAGCTTAAAAAGAAAATATCTTATTTCTTTCTTGATAGAGAGAGACAGAGAAGGCACCACAAATAGGGTCTTCACACCAAGATCTATCCCAGGTTCAGCTGACCAGGATCACGGGTGCCCATGTGCATGCCTGTTGTGCTCAGGGAGGTCCCAGGATGTGAATTCAGGATCTTTCCCATGTAGGTCCAGCTGTGTTACCACTGTTTCACCCATTGGCCGCTAAAAATATTATCTGAAGAAATAGCAGATTCAAATCAAGCCATCCCTACTCTCTGCAAAACTACTAGAGATATTAAAAGCATCAGTGAAATGGTCAAATATAAGATAAATCTGCAAGCACCCATATCTTCCCTAAATATCAGTAACAAACAACTTGAAAAGAGGTCTTCCAGTGTCAATAAATTATAAAACATGTGGAAATGAATGTGGAATATTCAAGGCATAAAGTGCAAGGTACAGGGCTAGCCCCGTGGTCATTAGTGGTTAAGGGAACCAGGTTGCACATGGCTCACTGCAGTTTGAATCCTGGCTCCAGTGGCTTGAGAATAATATTGAGCATGTTCGTGCTCCACATCTATACAGAATGGAGAAATGGAGAAGAAGGGATTGCAGCATGATCACACCCTATGGTCTCTCCTGTTCTCTTGCATCTCTCTCTGCCTCTGTCTCTCTCTGGTGAGCATATATGCCCTCTGGCAATTAAAAAATATTTTATTTTAAAGAAGTATGTGAACACTTTAATGAAAGAATTCTAACAACCCTGATGAATACAGAGACAGAGTATGATAGTAAATAGTAATGATGGTTTTTCCTAAATTAATGTATAGCATATTCTCACTAAAAAACCCCAAAACAATACTTTAGAGAACTGGATAAATTATTATTATTATTTTCATTTTTAAAGAGATTTTTGCTATAGGGCATGTGTGCTTGCCAGAGAGAGAGACAGACAGAAAGCGAGGAATTACACCCCAGGGAGGATGGCTATGCTTCAATCCCTTCTACTCCATTCTCCCCTCAGGATTTTGAGCACATGCACACATGTGCCAGGTGTGAGTTTTAAGCTGCTGCATCCAGGACTTGAACTGTGGTTGATTATGTGGGAGTCCAACAACTTAACCATTACATCATCTGCTGGTCCCTGGATAAATTATTTTAAAAATATTTTGGCAAAATAAATGGTCTGAATGGTCAAATAGTACTCTAAGAAGAACAAAAAAAGAACAGTGAGTTAGAACTAGCCTTCTAGATACTAGAATTTTAAACAACGTGAGTTGAAATGACTTGAAACTAGTAGATAATGAAGTAAAGGGTAACTGGATGGATAGATAGCCAAAGTTTACATGTAAGTTTGAGATATGATGAATTCAGCCTACCCAAATGATGGAGAAAAGAATCATGATTTTAGAAGTAGTATGAAGGGGCCAGCAGGTGGTGATTAAGGTGCTGGATTCCCATGTGATAGGACATGGTTAGAATACCTGATCTGGCGTCTTGGAAATCATGCCAGACGTCTGTGTATGTGTGCCCAAAGTCCCAAGAGGAGAATGGAGATAGGATTGCAGAGTGACCATTCTCCCTGAAGGATGATTTCTTACTCCCCCTGTATTTGTCTCTTTCAGGCAAGGACACATGCCCTATAACAGAAACCTAAGAAATAAAAAATTAAACAAAAATAAAAAGAACTAGTAAGGAAATCAGATATTAATATAAAAAATTAACTTAGATCTTTACCTCACACTATATTTATTCTCTAAGAGTCTGCCCATTAGGACTTTTATTTTTTAGGTTTTTTTTTTTTTTTTAAGTTTTTTTTTTGTGATTGGGCACATGTACTTGCCAGAGAGAGACACAGAGAGGGAATGTAAGAAACCATTTCCTAGGGGAAATGGCCACACCGTAATCCCTTCTCCTCCATTCCCCTCTCAGGATTTTGGACATGCATTCATCCATGCCTGGCATGAGTTTCAAGCTATTAGGTTTGGGACTCAAGCCATGATCAGCTATGTGGGGGTCCAGCTCTTTAACCACCACACCACTTGCTGGCCTCAGGAATTCATTTAAAAAAAATGAAGTCTCTCTCTCGCGTGCAAGAGAGTGAGTGAGAAAGAAGACACCAGGTCCAGGACTTGAACCCCAGTTGGCCATGTGGTAGTCCAGCACCTTAACCACCACACTACCATACCACCTTGTCCCAGGGACTTCATGTTTTCATTTTTTTTTGGAGAGGTTTTTGTTGTAGGGTGTGTGTGCTCGCCAGAAAGACAGAGAGAGACAGAGAGATAGAAAGCAAGAAATCACCTCCCAGGGGGGATGGCCACGCTGCAATCCCTTCTCCTCCATTCTCCTCCAGGGATCTTGGGCATGCACGCACATGCACCCGGCGTGAGTTTAAGCCACCGGGTCCAGGACTTGAACTGTGGTCGACTACATGGGAGTTCATCGACATAGCCAGTACGCTAACTGCTGGTCCCATGTTTTCATGGTTTTTAAATGCTGGCATTATTTTTTTAAGAGATGATATCACCAACTCATACAAGGAGTAGATTTTTTTCTTTTGGGAAAATCCAGCAGAATGAACCTTTTAAATTACATAAATATAGAGCAAATACTCACTTACTGCTTTTGGAAAAAACTGGTTTCCATTAAGCTGGCAAGTTTGACTTAGAAATGCAAAATGGTTTAATGGCTGGTGTATGTCATTTCAGAATCAAAGGGGGATATATATGTATCCCTGGTATATGGATTTAGGTTAAAACTGTCCTTTCAATGTTCTGTTCGTTTAGGTGTTTTGGAAGTGTGCATGTGTGCACACGCATGTGCACATTTTATCCAAATAATTGCTTACAGAAAATTGTCATACTGGATCGTGCTAAGAGGGTTGTGTAGGTCTGACCTTTTTATGCTTAAATTAAAAAGAGTGAAAGGGAATCTGTAGGACTAGGTTTGATACAACACTGCTTGGATTGGACCATTGTTGCCGCTCACATGGTGTTATTTAAGACAAAATGACCTGGGAAGTATACTGCTGACTTAAAAAAAAATTTAAAGATTATTTAGGGGGAGAGAGAAAGAGAGAGGGATCCTCAGTTGGATTCTCATACCATGATCCACCCCCAGTCTCAGATGAACTGGGTTGAATTATATGCACACTTGTGTCTGGCTTGCTCAGGGAGGTCCTCATGAGTACATGTGAGTGCAGCTGCACCACCATTACTCCACCTGGCCCCTATACTGCTGACTTTTATCATTACTTTTTCTGAGGCATGGGAGTCAGGCTACATTCTGCAGGGGTAGTGTTCCCACTGTCAATTATTTAATTTATTTAACTCATTTAATCTTAATAACAGCCATGTAAGGCAGGGCATGACTTTGGAGAGGAAATAACTTTCTCTGTTTCTATCTACATCTCTGTTTCTCCTTTCTCCCTCTGTTTACCCCTATGCCCCCCAACTCTCACACATTCTCATTCTTACTACAGGGACTATTTAGGACCAGTACTCCAGAAGGTGGAGGTGCCTGGAGATTTTCTGTTCGTGAGGATAAACTGGCCACTGTTGTATGGGTATTCCAAAATTAACTCCTAATAGTTGTTGGAATCTATACTATATTGTTTTTCTGTCATATCTAAATCTACAGTAAATTTTTTTTCTTGAGAGGTTTTTGCTATAGGGTGCGTGCGCTCACCAGAAAGACAGAGAGAGAGACAGAGAGACAGAAAGCGGGAAATCATCCCCCAGGGGGATGGCTACATCTCAATCCCTTCTCCTCCATTCTCCTCTTGAGATCTTGGGCATGCATGCACACGCGCCCGGTGTGAGTTTAAGCCACCGGGTCCGGGACTCGAACTGTGGTCGTCTACATGAGAGTTCAGCGACATAGCCATTATGCTAACAGCTGGCCCCTACAGTAAATTTTTGATAGTTGTTTAATTTATTGTCTTCTGCTTTGGAAAATTAAAGGAAGAATCAAGAGTCTGTTCTTGGAGAGAAATTGGTAAAGCAGAGTTATTGGTAACAGGAGTGACCTGCTAGACTCTAACAGTGGCGATAAATGTTCACAAGAACTGATTTAGTGGAATATGTTATAGGTCCATGGTAGGGAAAATCCATGGAAGAATGGATTTCTTATAGCCTATTGAATGCAGGTTCATAGTTTTTGTAACTTAGCTATTAAAGGAAATATGACCTTATTATGTAAATTCAGGTTTGTATAGTCTGCAGACTACTGGGGCCAATTCATTTGTTCTTTTGCTTATTCATTCATTCCACAAATATTTATTGGTTGTTAATTACATGCTAAGACTGGACTAGGCAAGTAGGTGCAGTGATGACTAATCCAGTCTCTGCTCTTTAGGAGAAATTGGCAGGAAGTTAAACATGAAAAAATCACATTTAAAAAAATAAGAAAAGAGGAGCACAAACAGAAATGAAGAAAATAGAACATGGATATAGCTGACTATATACATATTTACAATGTCTATAAATTGAAAACCAATAAAGGAAGCTAAAAAGAAAACATAGACTGAGGGAATTACTTGTAGTAAATATGATAGATGAAGTAATGAAATTTTGAATATGTCAGTCTTTAGTCAAAACTAAAGCCTAATATAAAAATTTCTAAAGAACCAAAGGACTCTAACAGTATTCAAATAAGAGGAAATAGTCAGTCAACTTTAAAAAAAAAACAATGAAATAAATTTACATTTAAAAACAATAAGATAAAATCTCATACTTAACAAATTAAAAGATGTAAAAAAATAACAACACTGTGAATGAAGCTGTGAAAAAATAAGTACCCAGGCATTGCTACTGTGGTATAAATTGATGCAATACAGCAATTTAAAAAATTAACTTAGCATTAACTGTTGAAAATATAAAAAGTGCTTTTTTTCCAATTGAGGATTTATCTTAAGTCAAAATTTCACTATTAATAGTGTGCTTACTAGAATGCTTACTTCGTGCCAGGCACTTTTGTAAGTGCTTTATTGATATTAACTGATTTAATCCTTGCAGTATATAGCAGCCAGATAAATCAGGAAATGGAGGGACAGAAAGTTAAATAAATTGGCTAAGATGACAAGGTTGGCCAATGGCAGAGTTGGGATTTGAAGCTAGATAGTGTAGCTCCAGAGTTTGGACTCATTATCACTGTAGCCCGGTGCTACATTGGAGAAAATGAAAGTTCAGTATATAATGATACACGTGGCATCATTGTTTATATTGTAAAAAAAATTTGGGAAACTACATGTTCTACAGTAGGAGAATGGTTAAATATATTGAATTATATTAACTCGGTAGACAATTATTTAACCATGGTTGTTGAGAACTTTGTTTTCCCAGGGTCCAATGGTATGAGCCATAGACTTCACAAAAGTATTACTGTCCTTTTGCAGCCCTCTCTATGTTACTACATATTTGTGTCATTTATAAGGATCAAGAGGCCCTGTTCCATATGGATCCTTTACCATTTTCTCCTGCAGTGGTCTGTGACTCATATATTATGTTACTAGATGGACTGAGTTTTGCTGGAGTAAAATTTCTATAGGAGTATAAATGAACATATCCATAGATATTTAGTCACACTTAATGAACTTATACATTTCCTTGAGCTCATAGTTTTTCCTTGTTATTTTATCCAAGTAAAACTGTTTCTTACCATAAATATATTAATGTAGTTACCAAAATATTTCTTATCATAGGGTTGTGAAGATCTACATAGGTTTTTGTGTTATAAGTGATAGGAAAAGATTTTCAAAAGATTATAAGTAATTTTATTTATGCGGAAACAAATTTCAATAAGGGAAAAAACATATAAATGATATATTTTAGCATGAAGTCGCTTCATAATTTTTCCCATTAATTACAAAAACAATACATCCCATTTATTAGATGTCTACCATGTTCTAAGCTCTCTCAATATTTAATATTTTAATACTCTCAATAACTATAAAGGTAGATATTATTTATTATCAGCATTTTACAGATGAGAACACAGAAGCTTGAATAAGTTTAATAACTTGCCACAGGTCACACAATTTGATAGTGGAGGAGCCAGGACTTAAACCAGCATCTATCTGAATCCAGAGATCAAGATGTTAATCATGCTGATATTTTTTTCCTACCTTTTATTTTCCAAAAATAAATTTAGTTTCTTTCTCTAATATTTAGTCCTATGATGAAGTTCTAACTCTGGTTATAAATAAGATTATAATCAATGCCTTAGAAATGAAGAGGATATCATAAATTAAGGTTAGAAGTGACTTATAATATTGGATATGAAGTTCTTTGAAGAGAACCCTGCCAGAACAATCAAATAAAAAAGAAAACCAAATAAGGAAATGTAAAAACAGAATACAGAAGAGCTTGCCAACAAATTTATGTGTATATTTTACAAATATGTGTCTAAAATGAAATATTGTGTGCAATGTGTTAATGTCAGTAGGAAATGGTGTTCTTAAATTACCTGAATATATACTGATTTGAACTCCATTTCTTTCAAAAGAATCCTTTTTTTCCTTCTACTTGATGACCCAAACAAAGTAAAACCTTATACATAAGTATCATACTCACACCATAGATTTTACCTTTTAATTCAAAGGCTGACACCTATTCCATAGGGGTAAATTGTACCTTTTTTTAAATTTTATTTATTTATTTTTTTAAGTTTTTGCCGCAGGGTGCATGAGCTGTCCAGGAAGAAAGGGGGAGAGAGGGAAAGTGAGAAATCATTCCCTGAGGAAGAGTGGCCATGTCACAGTCCCTTCTCCTTTGTTCTCCTCCTAGGATTTTTGGGCTTGTGTGCACATATGCCTGGCATGATTTTCAAGTCACCAGGCTGGGACACAAATCATGGTCAGCCATGTGGAAATCCAGCACCTTAACCACCACACTACTTGCTGGTCCAAACTGTACCATTTTTGGCAGAGCTCTACTGTGCTCTGTCATGAGTAGCTTCCAATATTTCTTTTATTTTTTCTTTCTTACTTTACCTTATTATTGAACTTGAGCATAAAAAGGTTTAAAAAACATGAGAAAATACTGATTATTTTGAAGCCAAGGTGACAATTAGCAACTATAACAGGGTTTTATTTTATTTAACTTTATTAATCTATTTATTTATTTTAATTTGAGCAAATAAAAAAAGAAGTAAGGAAATGTAAAAGTAGAATACAGAAGATCTGGTAAAATACAGAAGTCCAGGTCCAGGACTTGAACCTCAGCAGTCATGTGGGAGTTCAGCAACCCTAACCAGCATGCCACCTGCTGGCCCCCATAACAGGTTTTAAACCTGTTTTTATCAAAAAACAACTTTCGAGCAAGTCAGCCCTATAGCAAAAACCTCTCAAAATACAAAACAAAACAAAACAAAAAACCACTTTCCTTTGTAAACACAATTATACAAGTCAACTACTCAGTGTCAGTCTCTCACTTCTGAAAGTCAGCTAGTCAGGAACGCCCATTCTAATAATCATGTGTTTGAGTAATTCCCAATCAATAATACTCTCACCTGAGTTGCCACACTTCTATGGATGATGTAAACCTATTTATGTTTCTGAGAGTCAACCAAAGCTTGAACTCCATACATTCCCAAAACACTATATAAGATCAACCATTTCTTCTTTTTTATTTTTTTAAGAATTATTTACTTAATTTTATTCATTTATTCATTTCAGTTTGACCAGAGAGAGAGAGAGACAGAGACACAGACACAGAAAAAGTGCGAAAGTAAGCCACCAGGTCTGGGACCTGAACTATGATCGGCCATGTGGGAGTGTTCTGTGCCTTAACCATCATGCCACCTGCTGGCCCCCAACTATTTGTGATGACCACGCTGCAATCCCTTCTTAATCCCTTCTCCTCCATTCTCCTCTCGAGATCTTGGGCACACACTTACATACACCCAGTATGAGTTTAAGCCACCAGGTCCAGGACTTGAACTGTGTGGCCATCCCCCTGGGGGATGATTTCTCACTTTCTGTCTGTCTCTCTCTGTCTTTCTGGTAAACTCACACACCCTATAGTAAAAACCTCTTTAAAAAATTACAAAACCACTTTACTTCTTCCCCCATACATCAGGGCAGCTCTCAGCTCTCAAGCTCTCACTTCCATCTGCAGCCCCCCGCCCAGCCAGGGAACCTAAGACAGGGCTGACCATGAGCCCCAGCCCCAGCTCCCAGATCCCAGCCTCAGAGCCCCCCTCCTCTCAGCCATAAGGGTAGGCCTTTATCTCCCTTTCTTCCTTTTGCTAATTCTTTACTTCTCTTTCTTCCATAGGTCAGGGCTGCTCTCAGCTCTCAAGGAGAGTCGATCTCCATCTGCAGCCCCCTGCTGACTTTTTCTTGTCCTCTTTTATATTCTTTTTTCTTCCCTCTTACGTTGTCATTTTCTCCTCATCCTCCACCACCCCCGACCGGGGACTAGACAGGTCTAGAATTATAGTTTTAAAACATCTTAGCATAGTGAGGCTCTCAGGGATCCTCACTCAGCACTGAACCACCAGCTAAAAAGGAGGAACTGCTCTTCAGAAAACCTGAATAGAAAACTTCTTCCATGGGACCACATTGCTAACCACAGCAGAAGAGAGACTTTGGCACAGAAGCAATTCACAGCAAAAGGGAAGCAAACTAGTTCCCAGTTGCAGAAACATTCTCCAGAGAGTTATCCAAAAGTGAATATATCACCAAATGACTAGAAGCCACAGAAGAGTCCAAAGCTTAAAAAACAAAACAAAAACAAAAACAAAAACAAACAAACAAACAAAAAACAGGAAATATGTTTCCATCAAGAAAATACAATATAACTCTCCTTCACTTCTTGATAAAACAGAAGAAGTTACCGAAATGTCAGAGAAAGAATTAAGAACATTCTTGATGACAAAACTCTATTTGTTGAAATAGAAAAGAGACAAAAAGCTCCAGGAGATGAGGAAGTCCTTCCATGATTTGAAAGAAGAAATGGACACCATAAGAAAGAATCAAATGAACTGTTAGAGGTGAAGACTGTAATACAGGAAATCAAAGCCTCTCTCAAAAGTATTAAAAGTTGATTAGACCAGGCTGAAGATAAAATCTCAGATGTAGAAGACAAAACCTCTGACCTAGAAAAAAATCACCAAAAAGATAGAGAAAAATTTTAAAAATGAGGATAATATATGAGAAATACTAAATTCCATTAAATGTTTAAATATCCAAGTAATTGGCATCCTGGGAGGTGAAGAAACTAATAAGGGCATTGAAAATTTATTCCATGAAATCCTGGAAGAGAGTTTTCCAAGTCTAGAGAAGCACGCAAACATCCAGACCCAAGAAATACAAAGGATCCCAAATAGAATCAACCCAAGAAAATCCTCCTCATGGCACATCATAGCCAGACTGGCCAAACCACAGATAAAGACAAAATACTAAAACTGGCAAGAGAGAAACATCAAGTGACTTACAAAGTTTATCTCAATAGGCTAACACTGGACCTTTCAATGGAAATAACGCAAGCAAGGAAAGACAGGAAGACATACTGAAAGTGTTAAGAGAGAAATAATTGGGAACCAGCAGTTAGCGTAATGGCTATGTCGCTGGACTCCCACGTAGTCGACCGCGGTTCGCTTCCCGGACCTGGTGGCTTAAAACTCACACCGGGCGCGTGTGCATGCATGACCAAGATCTGGAGAGGAGAATGGAGGAGAAGGGATTGTGGCGTGGCCATACCCCCTGGGGGGTGATTTCTCGTTTTCTGTCTCTCTGTCTCTCTCTGTCTGTCTGGTGAGCGCACGCGCCCTATAGTGAAAACCTCTCCAAAAAAAAAAGAAAAAAAAAAAAGAGAGAGAGAAATAATTTCAACCAAGATTATTATATCTGGCAAGATTATCCTTCACATGGGAAAAAAATAAAAATCTTTTCAGATAAACAAAACCTGAAAGAATTTGCCAACACCAGACCAGCTCTTTAAGAAACTCTGAAGAGAGTGCTTTACCAGTAAAATAAAGAAGGGACAGACAACCCAAACGATGGCCAACTTAAACGTAGAGACAAGTCCAGAAATATCTATAATAACATTGGATGATAATGTATTAAATTCTCCAATCATGAGACACAGATTGGCTGAATGGATAAAAAACCAGAAACCCTCTATCTGTTGCCTACAAGAAACACATCTCATGGATAAAGACATACATATACTATAAGTGAAGGGCTGGAAAAAGTTATCTCATGCAAAAGGGAACCAGAAAAGAGCTGAAGTTTCTATAATAATTTCAGACAAAATAGGCTTTAAAACCAAAACTATAAGACAAAACAAAGAAGAGCATTATAGAGTAGTAAAAAGGCTAATTTGTCAAGAAGATATAACACTTATAAATATCCAAATACATGAAGGAAAGACTGTTAGATCTAAAAGGAGAGAGAGAATGAAACACACTAATTGTTGGGGGGTCTCAACACTCCATAATCTCCTTTGGACAGATCATCTAACAAAAAATAAGCGAAGAGATACAGGATCTATAAATCAAATGGACTTAACAGACATCTAAAATACTTCCACCCAAAAACCACGAAATATACTTTTTTCTTCACTCCCACATGGAACCTTTTTGAAGATTGACCACATGATAGGGCACAAGACATGCCTTTACAGATTCAAAGGAATGGAAACTATATCAAGCATCTTCTCCGACCATGGTGGAATTAAACTTGATATTTTCAGGAAAAACCCTTGAATATACACAAATACATGGAAACTAAATAACCTACTCCTGAGTGACTTCACAACTATGAAGAGATTAAGACTGAAATAAAAAGATTCATGGAAATCAATGATAATGAGTACATGAGTTTCCATAATCCAAGGAACACCACAAAAGCAGTCATAAGAGGGGAGTTCATAGCAATTAGTGCACATAAGAAAAAGATGGAAAGTTGGCAAATGGACAAACTACCATTATGTCTCAGAGAATTGGAAAAGCAACAACAAAAAAATTTGAAAAGCTCCAGGAGAAAAGAAATAATAAATATTAGAGCAGAAGTAAATGATACAGAAAATAAATGAACTATACAAAATAAATGATACAGAAAATAAAAGAACTAAATTAAAATAAATTAAAGTAAACCCTAGTTCTTTGAAAAGATAAAATTGACATGCCACTAGCTAGACTAAGAAAAGTGAGAAAGGAATCTGATAAATCAAATTTGCAATGAAGCAGGCAATATAACAACAGACACAATAGAAATACAAAACATCATTAGAGGATACTATGAACAACCATATGTCAATAAGCAGGAAAACCTGGATGAGATGGACAAATTCCTTGACACACGTAATCTACCAAGATAGAGTCAGGAGGACATAGAAAGCCTGAATAGGTCCATAACAAGCAACGAGATAGAATCAGTAATAAATAACCTTCGAACAAAAAAAGCCCTGGTCCTGATGGCTTTACCTCTGAATTCTACAAAACTTTTAAAGAAGAGTTACCAACCATTCTAATCAAGTTATTTCTAAATATCCAAAAGGATGGAGCACTCCCAAATTCATTCTATGAAGCCTCCATCACCCTTATCTTTAAAACAGACAAGGACATGGTAAGGAAGGAAAACTATAGACCAATATCTCTGATGAATATAGATGCAAAGATTCTCCACAAGATACTAGTAAATCTTATTCAACAACATATAAAAAGATTATTCATCACTATTTTATTTCAGGGATGCAAGGGCGGTTCACCATTCACAAAACCATAATAAACCCTATTAATAGAAAGAAAGATAAAAGCCATATGATCATATTGATTGATGCAGAATAAGTGTTTGATAAAATACAATGTCCCTTCATGATTTAGACTCTCAGCAAAATTGGCATAGAAGGGTTGTTCTTCAACACAATAAAATTTATCTATGAAAAATCCATAGCTAACATCATTCTGAATGGGGAAAAGCTGAAAACTTTTCCACTAAAAACAGGTACAAGACAAGTAAGCCCACTTTCCCCATTCCTTTTCAATACAGTACTGGAAGTCCTCACCAATACAATTAGAAAAGAGAATAAGATAAAAGGCATTCATATAGGGTAAAAAGAGGTGAAATTAGCTCTATTTGGAGATAATATGATTGTGTACATAGAAGACCCAATGGTATCCATGAAGAAATTCCTGGAAGTAATAAATGAATACAGTAAAAGTGTCAGGATACAAAATCAACCTACAGAAATCTATAGCATTTCTATATACGAACAGCAAGCAGACTGAGATAGAAATGAAGAAAGTAATTCAATTTACCATAGCCACAAGAAGTATAAGATACCTAGAAATAAATCTAACCAAAGAAGTCAAAGACCTCCACAAGGAAAACTATGAGAAGCTAAAAAAAGAAATTGAAAATGATACAAACAAATGGAAGAATAACCTGTGTTCTGGGATCAGAAGAATTAATACAATCAAAATGGCAATTCTACACAAACTAATCTACATTTTTAACACAATCCCAATCAAAGTACCAGAGACGTTCTTCATAGATCTAGAAAAGACAATCATAGAATTTGTCTAGAATCATAAAAGACCTAGTGTTCCCAAAGCAGTCCTGCACAAGAAGAGTGGAGTGGGTGGCATCTCACTCCCTGACCCCAAAATATATTACAAAGTGGTGATAATCAAAACAGCATGGTATTGGCACAAAAACAGACATGTGAAGCAATAGAACAGAATAGACAACCCAGAAATAAACTCCAAACATACAGCCAACTGATTTTTTATGAAGGGTACCAGTCAACCCAGTGGGAAAAGGAAAAGCTCTTTGGCAAAGGGTGCTGGAGAAACTAGGTATCCACCTGCAGGAAGGTGAATCTGAACCCCTACCTTTCACCATTGACAAAAATCAACTCAAAGTGGGACCAGCAGTTAGTGTAACGGCTATGTCACTGGACTCCCACGTAGTCAACCGCAGTTCGAGTACCAGACCCAGTGGCTTAAACTCACGCCGGGTGCATGTGCGTGTGTGCCCAAGATTTCAAGAGGAGAATGGAGAAGGGATTGTGGCATGGCCATCCCCCCTGGGGGGGGGGTGGTTTCTCGCTTTCTGTCTCTCTGTCTCTCTCTGTCTGTCTGGCGAGCGCACACTCCCTATAGCAAAAACCTCTCCAAAAAAAAAAAAAAAAAAAATCAACTCAAAGTGGATCAAAGATCTAAACCTAAAACCTCAAAATATAAAACCACTGGTGGAAAACACTAGGGAAACTGGGAGACATCAGGGTAGGCAAAATCTTCTTAAATAAGACCCCCAAAGCATAGGCAATAATCCCCAAAATAGACAAGTGATATTACATCAGATTAAAAAGTTTCTGCATGGCAAAACACACAATAATTGGTGTGAATTGACAGCCCTTGGAATGGGAGAATATTTTTCTAAACTATGCATCAGACAGGGACTGATAACCAGAATTGCATTGTTTTAGGTTTTCACTTAAGGAAGTTAAAATAAAATTCTTTTATAATTTATTTTATACATTTAATACCTGGACATCACAACAACTGTGAAATGATTTTCCCAGCATAAGTACACTGCACACCAGTCCAGTTAAAGATATTATCATACATGTTATCATTAACAGGTGATCCTCCATTTCTGTGTCCCTTAAATGTCTTGCCTCTCTATTTTTCTCCTTGATTCCCTTCCTTTCACCCTCACCCACCTCCTACCTCCCACTCTCCTCCCACACCATCTCTAGTATCTGAAGCCACTGTCCATGCTTCTATATACTCCAATTTTCAGTTTTGGCCATAGAGTGTGGATATTTAGTATATATTGAGGACATACAGTGTCTCTCCTTCATATCCTGACTTGCTTCCATATTCATCCACTATCTACCAAATGCCAGGTTTTTTCTTTTCTTCTTCTTCTTCTTTTTTTTTTTAATGACTGTGTGGTATTCCATAGTGTATATATGCCACACTTTTTCAATCCATTCATTTTTTTTGTGGACAGTTGGGTTAGTTCCATGTCTTAGCAATTGTGAATAATACCACAATAAACATGGATGTGCAAGCACTTTTCTGACTGAGAACTTTCCTATCCTTTGGGTAGATACCCAGGAATGAAATTGCTTGATCGTATGGTAGTTCTATGTGTAGGTGTTTGAGGAAACTCCATATTGTTCTCCACAGTGGCTGTACTAATTTACATTCCCACCAACCATGCAGGAGAGTTCCCTTTTCACCACAGCTTTGCCAGCACTTATCATTGTTTATTTTTTAATCTTTGTCATTCTGACTGGGGTTAGGGGTATTTCATTGTGTTTTCAATCTGCATCTCCCTTATGATAAGAGATGTTGAGCATTTTTTTTCATAAGCCTTTTGGCTGTTCATATGTCTTCCTTAGAGAATTGTCTGTTCAGCTCATTTTCCCATCTTTTAATTAGGTTGGTTATTTTTTTTCCAGGTAAGCTACTTGAGTTCCTTAGATATTCTGGTTATCAACCACTTGTCGAGGCATAGTTTGCAAATATGTTCTCCCATTCTGAGGGTTGCTGGTTCTTTCTGTTGTTTCTTTTGCTGAGAAGAAGCTTTTTAACCTGATGTAATCCCATTTGTCTATTTTTAGGATTATTGCCTGTGCTTTAGGGGTTTTAGTTAAGAAGTTTTTTCTTGTTCCAATGTCTCCAAGAACTTCCACTGCATTATCCACCAGTAGTGGATAGTTTGAGGTCTTAGGTTTAGATCTTTGATCCATGATGAGTTATTTTTTTTGCTAATGGTGAGAGATTGGGGTCCAGTTTTATCTTTCTGCTAGTGAATACCCATTTTTTACCAGCATCATTCGCTAAAGAGATTTTCTTTTCCCCACTGGATTGATTGGTGCCCTTTGTCAAAAATCAGTTGACTGTATTTTGAGGGGCTTATTTCTAGGTTGCCTTTTCTGTTCCATTGGTCCACATGCCTGTTTTTGTTCCAATACCATGCTGTTTTGATTATCACATATTTGTAATATGTTTTGAGATCAGGGAGTAAGATGCCTCCTACTCCGCTCTTCTTGTGCAGTATTGCTTTGGCAATACATGATCTTTTATAATTCTAGATAAATTCCGTGATTGTTTTTTCTAAGTCTGTGAAGAATAGCTCTGGTAATTTGATTGGGATTGTGTTAAATTTTTAGATTAATTTGTGTAGAATTGACATTTTGGTTATATCAATTCTTCCAACCCAGGAGCATAAGATACCTTTCCACTTTTTGTGTCATTTTCAATTTCTTTTTATTTTAGTTTTTCATAGTTTTTCTTGTAGAGATCTTCGACTCATTTGGTTAGATTTATTCCTAGATATTTTATTTCTTTTGTGGCTATTGTAAATAAAACTGCTTTCTTTAATTCTACCTCAGTCTGTTTACTGTGTTGTATAGAAATGCTATAGATTTTTGTATGTTGATTTTGTATCTTGCCACTTTACTGTATTCATTTATTACTTCTAGGATTTTTGTAGATTCTTTTGTTTTTTTCTACGTATATAATCATGTCATCTGTAAACAGAGATAATTTCACTACTTCTTTCTCTATTCCATTGCCTTTTATTTTAGTCACTTGTCTAATCTCATTGGCTAGGACTTCTAGCACTAAATTGAAAAGGAGTGGAGAAAGTGTGCAGCTTTGTCTTGTTCCAGTTTTAGTGGAAAGCTTTCAGCTTTTCCCAATTCAGTACGATGTTTGCTATGGGTTTTTCATTGATGGCTTTTATTGTGTTGAGAAATGTCCCTTCTATGCTGCTTTTGCTGAGAGTTTTAATCATGAAGGGATGTTGTATTTTATCAAACATTTTTTCTGCATTGATTGATATGATCATATGGTTTTATCTTTACTTTTGTTAATATAGTGTATTACATTTATGGTTTTGTGTATGTTAAACCCTCCATGTATACTTGGAATAAAGCTTACCTTTAGGTCATCATGTATAATCTTTTTAAGGTGTTATTGGATATGGTTGGCTAGTGTCTTGTTGAGAATTTTTGCATCTGTATTCATCATACATATTGGTCTGTCGTTTTCTTTTTTTAAGTCCTTGTCTATTTTGAGGATGAGAGTGATGGAGGCTTCATAAAATGAATTTGGGAGGGTTCCTTCCTTTTCGATCTTTAGAAATATTTTGAGTAGAATGAGGGTTAGCTTTTGTAGAACTCAGGAGTGAAACCATCAGGACCAGAACTTTTCTTTGTTGGAAGATTATTTATCACTGATTCAGCTTCATTTGTTTTTGGTTTATTTAGGTTTTCTGTGTGTCCTGATTCAGTCTGGTAGCTTATATGGGTCCAGAAATTTGTCCATCTCATCCAGATTTTCTTGCTTGTTGGCATATATTTTTAGTGATCTTTTGTATTTCTGTTACATCTGTTGTAATATTGCCTATTTCATTGCGAATTTGATATATCTGATTCTTTTCTGTATTCTTCTTAGTCTAGTTAATGGTATATTATCAATTTTTTTGTTGTTTTTTTGTTTTTGTTTTTTTTTCTCTTTAAATTTATTTATTTTTTACATTAATTCACAATACATCATTACAGCATACAAATGAATTTTCCATCCAAAATACACTGTGCATTGGCTCAATCAAGCACATCAACATACATGTTTTCAGCAAATAATTTTCCAATTCTTATGTCTTATATACTTTGTTTTTTGTTTTGTCATCCTTGATTCCTTATCCCTCACCCTCTGCCATGTCCCACTCTCCTCTCACATTGTCTCTGGTATCCATGGTTGCTTTCTATGCCTTCCCCCCCTCCCATTTAATTGATTTGCTAATGACCTTAATTAGTCTAAATATATCCAATAGCTAGCACAGCTGATATATACCTATACATGAACCCAAATCTGAATTCAGGCATAAACCCCAGTGAGTAGAATGAACATATTATAAGGTAGTACCCAGCTGGGGCTATATAGCTTACTGCAGTCATCAAATGTGAATTTTTAAAAAAATTTTGATATGAACAGTTTTACCGTTTTTTTTTCTCCTGCAACTTTTTTTTTTAATTACTTAACATTCATTCCCTGAGCATCATCACAACGTACTAAATGTGGTTTCCCATCTAGAATAAACTGCACAGTGGCTTAATCATGCATGTTATCATCAATAATATTCCATTTCTACTTTCATACACATGTATATGTATATATGTTTTTTACCCCATGTTTGACCCTCTGCCCTTTCCCACTCTCTTATTTCACTATCTCTGCTATATACAGTTGTCTTCCATTCCTTTTTCCCCAACATTTTGTTGATCACACAATATCATAAGTAAACTAACTACTTTCAGCAGGTAATTTCGAGAAGAGTAGTTTTGAACTGGTAATGATATTTCCTTGAAACTTAAAACCTAGAAACAGGTTAGTATTCTGTTCAAATAGTAGGTACATGCACCTATCAACAGCTCAAGATAGGACAAAAATTCTTTAAAACCGGAAAACAAAGCTTAGGAGAAAAGCAGCAATAATTTAGTCAAGTCACAGAATGTTGTTTCATCGGTTCAGTCTCATGTACTTAATCTTTCTTCTGTTAAGGTTCGATCTTCCAGATTGAATTCTGGGATATGATATTCATCTCCAAACATTGTCCCTACAATTAAGTTGCCCATTTTCTTAGTTTTTGAGCTCTTATTTCTGTGTGTCTGCATTTAATTTTACTGACATAGCACTCCCTTAAGAACTTCTTGGAGATCTGGTCTGGTGCTGGTAAATTCTTTCAGGTTTTGTTTATCTGGGAAAGTTCGTGTCTTTTCTTCCCAAATGAACAATAATCTTGCTGGGTACAGAATTCTCGTTTGAAATTGCTTTTCCCTTAATACTTCGAATATATTTTCCCATTCTCTCCTCGCTTGCATTGTTTCTGATGAGAGGTCTGCCGTTAGTCTGATGGGATACCCTTTGTAGGTAACTTGCCTTTTTACTCTAGCCAGTCTTAGTATCTTGTCTTTGTCTGTGGTTTTGGTCAATCTGGCTATGATGTGTATTGGAGAAGATCTTCTTGGGTTGATTCTATTTGGGGTCCTCTGTATTTCTTGGGACTGAATCTTTGAGTGCCTCTCCAGGTTTGGAAAGTTTTCTTGCAGGATTTCATGGAATAGATTATCAATGCCCTTATGAATCTCTTCACCCTCTGGAATGCCTATTATCCAGATGTTTGGACATTTAATTGTATCTAGTACTTCTCGCATATTATTCTCAAATTTTTGGGCCATTTTCTCAGTCTTCATGGTGGATTTTTCTAGGCCAGCCATTTTCTCTTCTACATTAGAGATTCTATTTTCTGTATGATCTAGTCTGCTTTTAATACTTTCAGGGGAGATTTTGACTTCTTGTATTATAACCTTCATCTCTAACAGTTCCATCTGATTCTTTTGTAAAGTGTGAAATTCCTCTTTTAGATCTTGCATGAATTTCCTCACCTCCTGGAACTCTTCAACTCCTTTCTCCTTCCTCTTTAGCAGTTCCTTGTCTCTCTTCTCTTCCATCTCTGTTAGCTTGGCCATTATGAATGTTCTGAATTCTTTATCAGACATTTCCATGATTTTCATTGAACAATGTGTGGATGAAGAGGAGCTATCCGTTTCCCTTGTGGGAGAAGTATTTTCCTGCTTCCCCATATTTCTTGTGGTCCTGCAGCGATTTCTAGTCATCTGGTGGATGGTTGGTTTCTTCCCGAACTTGGAGGTTCAATCACACGGGTTTTGTATGCTGGAGGCCCAGTTAGCAGTGGGACATCTTCCTTTCTCCCAAAATGGCTAGATCGCAGGAGCCATGGAGCTGACTGTCCCAATTTTGTTTATCTTCTGAAAGTACCAGCTTCTGGTTTCATTTATTTTCTGAGTAGTTCATTTATTTTCTATTTCATTTATTTCTGCTTGAATCTTTATAATTTCTTTTCTCCTGACTTTTTTGCTTGTCTGTTTGTTCTAGTTTTTCCGGTTCCTTGATGTATGTCAGGTTGTCTATTTGCCATATTTTCATCTTTTTCTTATGTGCACTAATTGATATAAACTTTCCTCTTAATGACCTCTGTCACTGTGTACCATAGATTATGGAAACTCATGCACTCATTATCATTGATTTAATGACTCTTTTGATTTCAGTCTTAATTTCTTCATTAGTTGTGAAGTCATTCAGGTTGTTTAGTTTCCATATGTTTGTGTATTTTATGGGATTTCCCTGAAATTAATTTCCAGTTTAATTCCATCATGGTTGGAGAAGATGCTGGATATAGTTTCTGTGCCTTTAAATTTGTAAAGGCTTATTTTGTGCCCTGTCATATGGTCAGTCTTCAAAAATTTTCCATGCGGGAGTGAGAAAAATGTATCTATTATGGTTCTTGGGTGGCAAGTTTTATAGATGTCTGTCAAGTACACTTAATTTATGTCGTCGTTTAGATCCTGTATCTCTTTGCTTATTTTTTGTCTTAAAGATCTGTCCAAAGGAGGTAGTGGGGGTGTTGAGAACCCAATTAGTGTGTTGTAGTCCATCTCTGCCTTTAGATCTAGCAGTCTTTCTTTCACATACATGGATGTTCCCAAGTTGGGTGCATAGTTATTTGTAAGTGTTACATCTTCTTGGTAAATTAGCCTTTTTAGTACTATATAATGTCCTTCTTTGTCTCTTCATATAGTTTTTATCTTAAAGCTTATTTTATCTGATAACAGCATTGCAACTCCAGTCTAAAATTTCTATTTGCATGGAATATCTTCTTGCAGTCCTTCACTTTTAGTCTATGTAAGTCTTTATCCATCAGGTATTTTTTTAGGAAGCAAATGGAGGGTTTCTTTTTTTTTTTTTTTTTTGTCAATTCAGTTAGTCTGTGAATTTTGATTGGAGAATTTAATACACTAACATTCAACATCATTATCGATATTTGCAGATTTGTTCCTGTCATTTTCTTAGCTGTGTTTTTGGTTGTTTTTTGTTCTCTCATTTATGTCTGTCTCTCCTTAGTTTTCCTGATATAGTTCTCCCTTCAGTACATCTTGAAGAGCTGGTCTAGTATTGGTGAGTTCTTTCAGTTTTTGTTTATCTGTGAATGATGTTATTCATTCTTCCCATTTGAAGGATAATCTTGCCAGGTATAATATTCTTGGTTGAAATTGTTTTTCTTTCAATATTTTGAGTATCTCTTCCCATTCTTTTCTTGCCTGCATTGTTTCATTTGAGAGATCTGATGTTAGCTTAATAGGGTAACCCTTTTAAGTGACTTGACATTTCTCTCACCATTTTTAGTATCTTGTCTTTGACTGAGATTTTTACCATTCTGGCCATGATGATGTGCTGTGGAGAGTATCTTCTCATGTTGATTTTATTTGGGATCCTTTGTTGTTCTTGGATCTGGATGACTGACTACTTCTCTAGGTTTGGGAAATTTTCTTCAAGTATGTTATAGAATAGATCTTCTATGCCCTTGTCTGATTCTTTTTTTTTTTTTTTTTTTTTTTGGAGAGATTTTCACTATAGGGCGCGTGCGCTCGCCAGACAGACAGAGAGAGACAGAGAGACAGAAAGCGAGAAATCACTCCCCAGGGGGGGGATGGCCACGCTGCAATCCCTTCTCCTCCATTCTCCTTTCGGGATCTTGGGCACACACGCACACGCGCCCGGCGTGAGTTTTAAGCCACCGGGTCCGGGACGCAAACCACGGTCGACTACGTGGGAGTCCAGCGACATAGCCATTACGCTAACTGCTGGTTCCCGACCTTGTCTGATTCTTCACCTTCTGTGATACCTAGTATTCAAACATTTGAGCATTTGATAGTGTTTAATATTTCCCATATGTTGTCTTCATCTTTTTTTAAAAATTGCTTAATTATTTTTTCTGGTTTTATCTAAGTCAAAAGTTTTTGTCTTCCAGTTCAGAGATTCTGTCTTCTGTGTGATCCAGTATACTTTTAATATTTTTGAGAGAAGTCTTGATTTCCTGTATTACTGTCTTCTTCTCTAGATTTCTGACCTCCCCCCCCCCCCCCCATTGGTGTCTGTCTCCTTCAAATCCTTGAAAGACTTACTCATCTCTTTCACCACGAATATCCTGAACTCTATTTCTGACATTCCTGCAAATTCTTTTGTGCTTTCTGTGGTTGAACAAGAGCTCTGCTCCATTGGAGGAGGGGTGGTCCCTTGTTTTCCCATATTTCTTGTCCCTCTGCCCTGGTTTCCAATCATCTGATAGATGATTAGAACTTCTTCCTACTTTTCTGTTGTCAATTCTATAGTGTGTGTGTGTGTGTGTGTGTGTGTGTGTGTGGTGTGTGTGTGGAGAAGAGCTTTGTTTCAGAGACATGTTCTTGGTAGAAGGCCATGTCTTCCAGTCAGAGAAGCGTGTGCATAGCCAGCTTTAGGTGTTGAGATTCATTTCCCAGTCTCTTGATAACAGATGCACTGGGGGACTGAGCTATATGGTTTCAACCAGGGGAGAAAGTAGGAGTCAGGTGGCTCATTTTGTGTGCCATGCACTTTAGAAAACTATGAAGTCTGGAAATATTCCTGGATGGGTAGAAGGTAGTAAGTAGTTTAAAGTGGCCTTCCTGCCTCAGTTGTTGCCACTTGCTGCTGCTACTCCTGGCTCCACAGTGCAGGCTCTTGGAGTAATAGTGGGAAAGGGAGGTGGGAGGGGCTGGTTTGGACTGCACTTGGAGCAGTTGGGCTGCAGTGAGAAGTCCCGAGGCGGTCTCTTGTCTCAGTTGTTTTCACCGGCTGCTGCTGCTTGCTGCTCTGCAGTGCAAGCTCGGGGTGGGGATGGGGGTAATGATAGAGAAGGGAGGTAGAAGGGGCCATTCTGGGCTGCATCTGGAGCAGCTGGACAACAGTGCAGTTTCCTGCCTCAGTTGTTCTCACTGGTTGTTGCTGCTCTCTGCTCTGCAGCGCAGGCTCAGGGGTAATTGCATATTCCTCTACATTACCTTTTCTGTAATATATTTATCCTTTTTTTTTGCTTTAATTTATTTCACTTGTGACTTAGTCTATCATATTCCCCTTACTAGTAATAGTAAATTGCCCAAGTCAAGACCAGGAGTTGGCAAACTATGGTTTGCAGGCCAAATTTGGCCTGCCACCTATTTTTGTAAAAAAATGTGGTGGAACACAGTCAATGACTTTATTAAAAAATTTAAAAAATCTTGTTGTCTGTCTATAGCTGCTTTGAGGCTACAATAGCAGAGTTGAGTAATGGCAAAAACATTTAACATCTGGCTTTTTACAGAGAAAGTTTTCTGACCCTTGGTCTTGACAATTATCATCATAATCCCATAATTCAACTCTTCCAATCTATTTTTAGTTCAGCCATTTTAATAAATGATATAAGGGTATGTTGTCTAACTTTACAAATAACTATATTCTTTGCATATAATACATAAATGAAGAAAAAAAATCCTTGCATCAGGGAAATTACAAAAATGCAAATAGTAACTGTTATTTAATACTCAGAGACAATATATCTGCAGCTCCACTAAAGTTGAATGATCTCTTTTACAGTGTTTTGCTCTTTTTCTTATAAAGAAATCAGACTCTTCAATGCCAATGTAGGACCAAGGTTAATTGCTCTATTGAATTATTAATTAGACCATTCCAAGGGTTTCATTCCTTGACTACTGACTGTAGTCAGTCTACAAGATGGTACCGAATGATTCTTTCCGCTTGGTATTTGTGCCCTTGTACACTGTACCCCTCCTGTAATGAGCCAGGCTTGGTATGTGTGACCAATAGAATGGCAATAGTGATGGTGTGCCACTCTTAGGGATAGTATATAAAAGACACTGTATTCCCTTCCTTGCTTTTTCTTATATAATTAATTCTGGGGGAGTTAATTGCCATGTTTTGAGCAGCTCTGTGGAGAGACCCATGTGGCAAAGACCTGAGACATCTTGCCAACAGCCAGTCAGAATCTGAGGTTTAGAATCAGCAACCAAGTGAATGAGCCTTGTTGGAAGTGGATCATATACCTCTTTTAAAGCCTCCAGAGAACTTCCTCAGCTGACATTTTGGCTGCAACCTCATGAGAGACACTGATCCAGAACTGCTCAGGTCAGATTCACAACCCTCAAAGGCTATGTGAAATTCTTGTTTCAACAGCTAAATTTGTAATAATTTTTTTATAGAGCAGTAGAGAACTAGTACAACTCCCCAGCATTTTAAGTGGACTGTATCTTCCATCAGAGAGTACAGGAGTTCTCTTATGGGGAGAGAATATAGAGGATAATGATCCTATCCACAGGAGTGAAACTACTAGAGGCATTCATCAAAAATTTATTCCATTACTTTGGCTGACATAGTAAATAATACAGACCAAACCCTGAGGCACAACAAACCAGTTTAAATTCCTTAAACCAAGTAGTTATAAATGATGGAATGACCTTGAGTTTTCTTTTAATCAACCAGGGAATATATTTTACTATTGCTAACCCTATGTATTATATCTAAACAGTACAGGTGAATGGAATAATCTATAGCTAAGATAAAAGAAAAAACAATCTGGCTATCTAAAATTGACTGAAAAAAATCTTTGAGACTTGTTTTCATGGTCAGGTCTAGAAAATCTGGGATCACGCTTCTGAAACATCTTTCAGGTCCTTCCAGTTATACTTACTTGTCTCACTATACTTTAACGTCTATTGTCAGATGCTTAAATGCTTTTATGCAGTCACTGTCCTGACAGACGATTCAACAAATTATCCCCAAACCAAAACCAAAATAAACTGTGCTGATAGACATGCAAACTAAAAATTAAATCTCCACTACATGAATTTCAAGGAGACATCCAAACTATAGCAGCCTCTTCAATGAGTCTGGGAAACTAGAAACCTTTACTGAAGGACATAAAGACAAATGCTCATAGTGTGATATAATGATAAAAGACCCCAGGGGTAAAGTTCCCGAGAGCCTGCTGGCCAACAGAGTTGATTTAATATCTTTTGTGATCCTCTTTGAATGGAACATAGTCAAGTATCCTGCAAAACAGCTGCTGGTGAACTTAGTGGACACATTACATTAGCAAAGCAACTGGCATAGATAGAGATGGTCCTAAGTCCTTAATGGCTACCTACAACACTCTAAAAACAAACCTGGAAAACCTGGAGAAGATATCCATGGAGAACTTTTTCATGAGACACCTAGCAATAATTTGAGCAAAGAAGACTTTGTGGTGGATTCTGAATCTTACATCACACTTCCAATCATCCTGATACCAAGCTACGCTCAATGGCAAAATATGTGAAAATTCTTCTTGGATATGGTAGTCCCTGGCTGACCAGATTAATTGCTGAGGCCAATGACAGTGGCCTCTTCGTGGTGACTCTGTTTTAGAAAATGAGTGATGATCTTATGAATTTGATTTATCTGATTACTTTCTCCCTTTTTAATTAGTCTAATTAATGGTGTGTCAATCTTGTTTGTCTTTTCAAAGAACCAGCTTTTGCTTTCACTTATTTTCTGTATAGTTCATTTATTTTCTATTTCATTTTTTTCTGCTTGAACCTTTATGATTTCTTTTCTTCTGCCATGTTTTTGGATTTTTTTTGTTGTTGTTGTTCCAATTCCCTGAGGCATGATGTTAGATTGTCCATTTCCCACCTTTCTATCTTTTTGTTGTATGCACTAATTGCTATGAACTTCCATCTTATGACTGCTTTTGTTGTGTCCCAAAGATTATGGAAACTTGTGCACTCATTATCATTTATTTCCATGAATCCTTTGATTTTAGTCTTAATTTCTTCAGTTGTAAAGTCATTCAGGAATATGTTGTTTACTTTCCATGTGTTTGTGTATTTTCTTTTTTTTTCCCTCTAAGCGTTTCCTTACTTTTATTTATTTATTTATTTTTAAATTTTAAATTTACTTACTTAGATTTATTCACTGTACATCATTACAGTGTATGAAATGAGTATACAAAATAAGAGTACAAAAAACAACCAACGGAATGGCCAACCTAATTGTAGAGACAAATCTACAAATCTGTATTCCATCCAGAATACCATATACTGGCTCAGTCAAGAATATTACCAAATGTATTATCATCAATAAATTATTTCCATTTCTTGTTTCTTATATATTTTGTTTCTCTCCCCACTTAATTCCCTACCTCTCACACTCTGCCATTTCTGACCCTCCTCCCACACTGTCTCTGGTATCTACAGTTCGTTTCCATGACTATTTTTGTCACATTTTATTGACTCACAAAAGATCTTAATTAATCTAAATACTTTCAATAGCAACTGCAGCTGATATATACGAATCTATGAATACATGTCTGAATTTATGCATAAACCTCAGTGAGTAGAATGATCATACTATAAATGGAGGAGAAGGAATTGTGGCATGATCATGCTCCATAGATATCTAGGCTGTCTCATAATTTTGTTTGGATTCTCAGCTTTTATGTCATCTTTATTAGGTTCTTTTTGGAAATATTTACAGTACTTTTGACATTGTAGACCAAGAATAGCTGGTAGAAATCTTACCAAATAGAATTGAGAGACTTGAGCTTTAGTTGCTACTATAAAATAGCACCTATCTGGGGTTATATCACTTACTGCAGTCATTAAATAGGTATTTTTTAATGCATTTTTTAATTTCAAGAAAAAAGTTTTAGTTTTAAATAGATCAAAATAAAAAAATATTAAGAGAAATTTGCTTAAGACTTAAACTAAGAAAAAGGTTAGGATTCAGTTCAAACAGTAGGTAGATGAACCTATCAACAGTTTGAGAGAAGACAAAAACCCTTAAATCTGGAAAGCAAAACATAGAAGAAAATCATTAATGTTTTAGTCAAAAGTCATAAAATCCTATTTCACCAGTTCAGTCTCAGGTAATTAATCTCTCTTCTGTTGAATTTGCAGTGTTATTGTGGTTTGATTTTTCTGTTTAAACTCTGGAAGTTAACATTCAACGTTGTTATCGATCTTTCTGGATTGGCTCTACAATTAAGTTGACCATTCCCTTGGTTGTTTTTTGTACTCTTATTTCTGTGTGTCTATCTGTAGTTTTCCTGGTATAGCACTCTTTTCAGAACTTCTTGGAGAGCTGCTCTGGTGTTGGTAAATTCTTTCAGGTTTTGTTTATCTGAGAATGTTTTTGTCTTTTCTTCCCATATGAAGGAGAATCTTGCTGGATATAATATTCTTGGTTGAAATTGCTTTTCACTTAACAGTTTGAATATGCTTTCCCATTCTTTCCTTGCTTGCATTGTTTCCAATGAGAGGTCCAATATCAGCCTGATGGAATATCCTTTGCAGTTCCATTTTTCTCCCTTTGTGCAACAGATTCGGTAGGAATTGAGGATTACTCTGACCCTGGCTAGATCTTGGGGTCAAGAGGGTGAAGTCTGGGGAGAAAATCTTCAGTTGTCCTAGTCCCTAAAAGAGGCCATTCAGACCTCAAATGTAGATGGTTTGTGATTGGTCTGTCCTCGCTAGATCTTGGGGTCAGGACAGTGATATCTAGGTAGAAAATCTTCAGTTGTTCTAGTCCCTGAAAGGGACTGCTCAGACCTTAAATGGAGATAGCTTGTGATTGACCTGTCCTGGCTAGATCTTGGGGTCAAGAAGGTGAAGTATGGGCATAAAATCTTCATTTCTGTTTGTGCATTTTCAAGGGTTTTTCCTAAAATTGACATCAAGTTTAATTCCATTATAGTCAGAGAAGATGCTGGATATAGTTTCTATGCCTTTGAATCTGTAAAGCCTTGATTTGTGCCCTATTATGTGGTCAGTCTTTGAAAAGGTACCATGCAGAGGGGAAAAAATGTGTATGTTGTGGTTTTTGGGTAGAAAGTTCTGTAGATGTCTGTTAAGTCCATTTTTTTTTAATGGTGTAATTTATGTCTCGTATCTCTGCTTACTTTTTTGTCTAGTTGATCTGTCTAAAGGAGATAATGGGTTTCGAGATCCCCAACAATTAGTGTATTGCATTCTATCTCTCCTTTTATATTTAGCAGTCTTTCTTTCATGTATTTGGGTGCTCCTTAGTTGGGTGCATAGCTATTTATAAGCATTATAGGAATAAATCTAATCAAGGAAGTCAAGGATCTCGACAAGGAAAACTATGAAAATCTTTAAAAAATTGAAATGACACAAAAAAGTGGAAGGGCATTTGATGTTCCTGGATTGGAATAATTAATATAATAAAAATGGCAATTCTACACAAATTAACCTACATACTTAATTCCTTCCCTGTCAAATTACCAGAGACATTCTTCACAGATCTAGGAAAGACAATCACAGAATTTGTCTGAAAATGTAAAAGACCCGTGTTGCCAAAGTAATCCTGCAGAAGAAGAGTGGAGTGGGTGGCATCTCACTCCCTGACCCCAAAATATACTATAAAGCTGTGATAATCTAAACAGCATGGTATTGGCACAGAAACAGACATGTGGACCAATAGAACAGAATAGACAGCCCAGAAATAAACCCCAAAACATACAGCCAACTGATTTTTTTTCCACAAAGGGTACCAGTCAATTCACTGGTAAAAGGAAAACCTCTTTAGCAAACAGTACTGGAAAAACTGGGTATCCACTTGCAGAAAGATGAATCTAAATCTATCTCTCACTGTTAACAAACATCCACTTAAAGTGGATTGAAGATCTAAACCTAAGACCTCAAACTATAAGACCACTGGTGGGAAACACTGGGGAAACTCTGGGAGACATCGGGATAGGCAAAGACTTCTTAAATAAGACCCTCAAAACATAGGCAGTAATCCTCAAAATAGACAAGTGGGATTACATCAGATTAAAAATTTTCTGCACAGCCAAAGACATAATAATTAGTGTGAATCGACAACCCTCAGAATGGGAGAATATTTTTGTAAACTATGCCTCAGATAAAGGACTGGTAACCAGAATACACAGGGAACTCAAGTGACTTACCTGAAACAAAATGATTAATCCAATTAAAATATGGGAAAAGTGAGCTGAACAAACAACTCTCTAAGGAAGACATATGAACAGTCTAAAAACATATGAAAAAATGCTCATTATCCCTCACCATAAGAAAGATGGAGATCAAAACCACAATGAGATACCACCTGACCCCAGTCAGAATGCCAAAGATTAAAAAAAAAAAAAGACAAAAAAAATGTTAGGTGCTGGTGGGGAAGTGGTAAAAGGGGAACTATCCTATACTGTTGGTGGGAATGTAAATTGGTCCAGCCTCTGTGGAGAACAATATGAAGGTTCCTCAAAGACCTACAAATAGAGCTACCCTATAATCCAAGAATTCACTCCTGCCATCTACCCAAAGGACAGGAGAATGCTCAGTCTGAAAAGTGCTTGCACATCTATATTTACTGTGGCATTATTCACTATTGCTAAGACATGGAACCAACCCAAATGTCTGTGAACAGATTTGTGGATTGAAAGAGTGTGGCATATATACTCCATGGAATACTACTCAGCCATAAAAAGCAGCAAGATCCTAGCATTTAATAGAAGTGGATGAGGATGAATATGGAAGATTTATGCTGAGTGAAGCAAGCCAGGCTATGAAAGAGAGGCATTGCATGTCTCCAGTTAGCATATACTGACTGTCTGCACTCCATGGTGGAAACTGAAAGATTAGAGGACATAGAAGCATTGAAAATGGTTATGGATACTGGAGACAATGTGGGAGGAGGGTGGTAGAAGGGAGAGAATGTTAGGAAAGAAATTAAGGAGAAAAATAGAGAGGCAAGACATTTGTGAGGTACAGAAATGGATTATTATCTGTTGATAATAACATGTTTTGTATCCTCAACGAGACTGGTGTGAAGTGTATTCATGTTAAGCAAATTCAATTTATAAGCTAAATGATGTATAGTGATTAAATGTATACAATAAATTTTAAAAAAAGGTTGATGATTTTAAAACCAAAGCTAAAGAAAACAAGCATACTGTCTGTGGATTTTCACATGATGGAAAGAAATTAAAAGGGAGAGGAAAGAAAAGACCATATTGCTGTCTGATAAGAAGCACCAGCATCAAACTTCCTGTGTCATTGTTAAAAAGAGATCATTCACCTTTCTGGACTGCAAGGTTAAGGTAATCCCACTAGATAACCCTGATAGGCCTACTGCATGCCAGAGAAATAGTGAGAGAGGGCAAGAGTGACGGTAAACTTTAACCAGGCCTTGATTGTCTGGACTCACCTGAGACCCTGAGAGTGGAGTCTGTTCTCAGGTCTGAGTTACCAGTGAACTTTCAGGAAGAGCTCCTACTACTTCGTAAGAATTTATCTACTAGACTTTTAAGAGAGGTTCTAAACTTCATTTTCAGAGCTCTGGATGAAGTAGCCACTGGACATATATTGGATGCATCTTTGGAGATCCTTGGATTACAACTCTATAATCAACACCATTTTCCTTATATTTACTTCCATATTGACCTTAGTCTTTTTGACTATAACGGTAAGCAGACACCACTAACTTTCATACTTAAGTAGACTATTTTAGTCACATGTTTTTTCTTAGCCAGAGAATAATTTAAATTACCTATAAAATTTAGATTTTCAAAGAAATTGCTCCCTTTGAAAGGAGAGAGAGATGGAGGAAAAGGGAGGTGGCATGACCATTCCTCATGGGGGGGTGGGAGATGCGTTCACTTTCTCTCTTTTTCTCTGTTTTTTTTTTTTTTTCCTCTGGAAAGTGCTTGCATTCTCTGGAAAAGTTTAAATAACTTTAAAAGGGTCAGCAGCTGGTGTGGTGGTTAAAGCACTGGATCCCACAAGGCCATAGCATCTGGAAAGACATGCTGTGTGTGTGTGCGTGCATCCCCAAAATCCTGAGAGGAGAATGTATAAGGGATTATGGCATGACTGTACCCCCTGAGAATTGATTTCTCACTTTCCCTTCCTCTCCGCTTCTCTCTGGGGAGCATATGGGCTCTATGGCAAAAATCTAAAACAAGCAAAACTTAAGAAACAAGTATTTTAACTGGGTATGGTGATGTACAGTCTCAGCTACTTAGGAGGCTGAGGCAAGAGGATTTCAAGCTTGAAGATTGAAAAAATAGTAAGACTATCTCTAGAAAACAAAACAGAATAAAAACAGTAATTAAAAATATTATAAATAAAACTTTTCCTCTAAGAATATTTTATTACTTATGAAATACAATAGAGGTAATAGTGATATATGAATAGCAACATATCCTATAAGTACAAAATTTTTTTTGGTTTCAATATTAATTAAAATTTTTTTTAATTGTGAGAGGGTGAATGTACAAGAGAGAGAAAGAGAGAGAAAGCACCCCATTGTGGGGCATTGTCACACGACAATCTTCTTTCCCACATTTCTACATCCCATCATGATTTTAGTCAGCACACACATGCACCTGGCATATTTTACAAATTGCTGGGGCCAGGATTTGAACATGATTGACCATGGGGGACCCAGCTTTCCTTTTTTAGAGAGATATTTTTGCTATAGGGCGAATGTACTGTCAGAGAGAAAGAGAAAAACAGAGAGAGAAATCGCCCCCCCCCCCCCCCCCCCCCCCCCCCCGGGTAGATGGCTATGCCACAATTTCTTCTCCTCCAGTCTCTTCTCAGGATTTTGGGCACGCATGCACGCCACCAGATCTGGGACTTGAACTGCAGTTGGACATGTGGGAGTTCATGGCCTTATCCTCTATGCCACCTGCTGACCCTGGGGGGAACCCAGGAAAATTTCTTCTTTGCACAGCACTTAACTACTGCATTACAGGGCCTGTTCTGGTGTCAATTTCATACAATATAGTAATAACTTATTAACGTGATATCTTAAGTATTACTCAAATTTAATTTTAAGTTTTTTTTTCCAGGCTTTCTTTTTCATAAATTTTAAACTTAACAATTTTAAACTTAGCAGTTTTATTGTCAGTTGATACTATAAAAGGTGATAGTTGCTCTTGGAAAATGACAGATTGCGCATAATAATTTTAAATAAATATTTTATTTAACCTTATTTATTATTATTATTATTATCCAATTTGACCAGAGAGAGGGAAAGTGAGAAAGCAAGCCACCAGGTCTGGGACTTGAATTGTGATCATTCATGTGGGAGTCCAGCACCCCTAACCACCATGCTACGTGCTGGCTCCAGCAAATAATTTTTTTTTTTTTTTTTTGGAGAGGTTTTTTTTTTTTTTTTCGCTATAGGGCGCGTGCGCTCGCCAGACAGACAGAGAGAGGCAGAGAGACAGAAAGTGAGAAATCACCCCCCAGGGGGGATGGTCACGCCGCAATCCCTTCTCTTCCATTCTCCTCTCGGGATCTTGGGCACGCACGCACACGCGCCCGGCGTGAGTTGTAAGCCACTGGGTCCGAGACGCGAACCGCGGTCGACTACGTGGGAGTCCAGCGACATAGCCAATACGCTAACTGCTGGTTCCCAGCAGCAAATAATTTTTGATAATTAAAATTTTTAATTTAAAATTTCAGCTAGGATCTTTCTGCTGATGTAATTGTTATTGGAGCTGCTATGAGTATTTTATAGCCTGTGACAAAATTTGGGATACATTTCTAATAAATTATTCTGAAATAAATATTTTAGTACATGTAAAACTGATGATTCTTCTGGAACAATTTTTCTAAAAGTATTTAATCCTTCATGCAAATTGGTTTTGTGTAAGTCTATATTTAATTTTAAATGTAAATTAATACGACGGCATTTCAATATTTTCTTTGACATTTCCTGCAGCTTAGGAAGCTTGCAGGAAGCTAAATGTGGCTTCATGATTTGTATAAAATTCAAAATGCTGGTTTATGCATTCTACCAATGTATAAGGAAACAATTTTAAAATTGTCTCCTTCATTAGTAATTTGTTCTTCTGAAGCTTCATATGAAAGTATTATACTTTTTCCATTAAATGCCATGATCTTTATATTTATTTTCTATTTTTAAACCTGTGAATATGTACTTTGCATGGTCAAAGAAGAGTCTTAACTTTTTAAAGTATTTAATTGATTCTCTGATATGTTTTCTTACAATGTTCATACGTGCACTTGTATTTCATAGTAATTTACTGACAAGGTTTGCTGCTTGTGTTCTAGCAGTTCCTGTCCTGACCTCAGGCCAGAGTTAATATTTGTGCAGATGCCACAGGGTCAGGCTGGGGTCTGATGGGCAACTCACTGTGAGTCCCAGTGAGGCCTGCACACAGAACCAGCCCTTATTTCTATGGCTGCAGCTACTGCTGTTGCTGCTGCTGTTGTGCTGCTGTCTCTGTCACTGGGCCCAGGTACAGGCCTATCAGCCTTTGTCAGGTTAATATAATCTTTTTGTGTACCTAAGACCTTGAAAGATGAGCAAAATATTGCAGGAGAAGAGCCAAGGCTGTTTATCTTCTTCATAAAATTGTGTAAGGCATTGTTGGCTGCCTCAACTGTGAGAGACCTTGGAAGCTGAGACTTGCTGGCACCAGTAAGACTAAAATCAGGGGCTAGAGACGTGGAGCTACAGATGCTCAGGAAAACATTAATATTGCCAGGGAACCCATGGGATTGAGCATAGTTGTTGATGATATATTCAATGACATAATTAGTATGATAGGTGACTGAGGATCTTTCATTAGTGATGTTACAGGAAGATCGGTGTTTGGAGCAAACCTATCCAAAGATCGTTTCTGCATAGAACGCACTCACAGTGAATGAGTTTGTGCTGACCTAAAGGTGTATTTCCTCTAGAACATGGTGTTTTTTTATCTCAGAATAGCTGGCCACCTTGAGGAAACTTGAGTTTACTTACATGCATATATGCTATCTTTAGTACTTCTGAAAGATTTTTCATAATTCATTCACTATAGGTGTGAAATATACTATTTTTTACAGTGGTACATTTATTTTTATTTGTGTTTATTTGTAAGAGGGTCATGTGCTCTCCAAAAAGAGATAGAGAGAGGAGGAAAGAGAAAGAGAAAAAGCAGCTTCTGATGTAGTGAGAGCACGCTGTAATCCCTTCTCCTCCTGTCTTCAACCTCTCTGGATTTGGGAAATGCATGCATATGCACCTGGAGTGTTTCTCAAGCTACTGGGTCCAGAACTCAGACCATATGGTCAGCCGTGTGGAATCCAGCTTCCTTAACAACTAGGCCATGAGGCCAATCCTAAAGTGGTACATTTAAAAAATGTTTCTTTTTTTTTTTATGGAAAATTTCAAACATACACAAAAGTATAAAGACTAGAATAATGGATATCCTTAGATACCCATTAACTCAACTTCAGTTCATTACTGAGTTTTATCTGTATACCCTCTACTATGGTTTGAATGTTTCTGAAAACATTCACGTTTAGAATCTGGTGAGCCACTGTAACTGTGTTGACAGGGTAGGGTCCTAAATGGGGCTTTTGGGAAATGATTGGTCATTAGGCTAGAGCTCCCAGATTGAATATCTGTGAATTTATATGGAGACATGGACTTGAAAATGGACACATGCACTGCTCTTTCTCTGTCTTGTCATGTGATGCCCTTTGCTGCCTTGGAACTTCTTACAAACAATAAAATCCTCATCAGATGCTGCCCCTTAATCTTGGGCCTCCAAAACCATGAACTAAATAAACTCTCTATTTTTTATTTTATTTTATATTTTATTTTATTTTATTTTGTTTTATTTCATTTCATTTCATTTCATTTCATTTTATTTTATTTTATTTTATTTTATTTTATTTTATTTTATTTTATTTTATGAGAGAGAGTAGAGAAAGAGAAGAGACAGAAATAAGTCCTTTGACACAGTCTCATAGTGTCATGATCCTCCTGCCCCAGCTTTCCAATTAGCAAGGATTATAGGTGTGTGTAACCTTGCTGCAGTGTATTCAGATCTGTCTGGGAATTGAATCGGGACCCTCAGAATCAGTAAGCCTAATTACGTAAGATATAATCTGTGGTTAGTTGAATCTGTGGATGTAGAACCTACGCATACAGAGAGCAGACTATAATTACCATATATTTTCTTTTTCCCTTTGCGATTTATTTGTTGAAAAAAAAAGATGATTTGTCTTGTAGAATTATTCGTGGCCTGGATATTGCTTCTTGTATCTTGTTATAGTCTGAACGTAATGGTCCTCCCCAGATTGATATATATTGAAATTCTAACCCATAAGTTATGGTGTTATGAGAGGAGGCCTTAGAAAGGAGGTTAGATCAGTGGATATAGCTCTCATGAATGGAATTAGTGTTCTTATAAAAGAGTCCCAAGAGGGACCCCTGTCCCTTCTACCACGTGAAGACACAGAAAAAAAGGCTGTTTATGAACTGGTAAGTTGACCCTCACCACCCCAAATTTATTAACACTTCGATTTTTGACATCCTAATTCCATAACTATGAGAAATAAGATTCTATTGTTTATAAGCTACCCAGTTTATTATATTTGTTATAGCAGATTGAATGGACTAGGACATATCCCTAATGCATTGTTTAACTTGTTCTACTCATCTCTGTAATTGTTCCTTGTATTTCTGTAGAGTTCTGAAATTTATTTTGAATTCTGTGGCATGTTGCTACATTATAGTTTTTTGGTTTTTTTTTGGTACTATCCAGACACAATACTGTTCCTTTTTTGCAATATTAGAAACCATTACATCTTTTCTCATATCCATTATTTCATGAGGGTTTACAAAATGGTTATATTTAAATTGTATCATTCTTTCTTTATTAGCCAGACTATCTATTTCTATAAAAACTTCTCCATTAATTTGATCTATTCAACTTTGAGGCCATGTAAACATTTTGAGTACTTATAAAACAAAATTTAAATTTAAAATTAATTTCTATGAAACAAAAACAAAATTAAAAAATGAATTGCACAAATTATTTCAAATGACTGTATAGCACAGTAATTCAGTTGTACAACATAGTAGGATAGACCCTAAAGACAAAGAAGAGCTACATAAATAATCACAAATTGTTGTGACAGGTACCCTTAAAATACAATTGTGGCAAAGAAATATTATAATGGAAAGTCCATTTCTAAGGTTCTGTGGCAGGGACCAGCAGTTGGTGTAAAGTTCTATGGTGACTTGTTTCATCAGGTGGCTCTTGGGTAAGAATTTTATGTATGGAGATGTAAAATATGTCTCTTTTTCCAAGAAGAGAAAGTATCTCAGGAAGAAGGTGACAGGTGTCCTAGTGAAAACCTAAGGCGTGTTTGTTGGACTTGTTAATTCGTGGCTGTTCTCATATGAAACATTTTTCAAACCAGGACTTAGGACAAAACAACTCAATCTGCTTAGAAAGCTTGATGATTTGGTTAAAGACCAACCAGTATGGTCTAAGTAGAACATTTTTTTTTTAAAGAGAGATTTTTGCTATAGGGCACTTGTGCTCACCAGAGAGACAGAGACAGAAAGCAAGAAATCACCCTCTAGAGGGGTTGGCCATGCCACAATCCCTTTTCCTCCATTCTCATCTTGGGATTTTTGGCCATGCACATGCACCTGGTGTGAATTTTAACACTCTGGGTCCAGCCCTCGAACGACAGTCGACTATGTGGGAGTCCAGCAATGTAACCACTACACCATCCATTGTTCCTGTAACTAGAACATTTTTACATAAGGAGAAGATATTTCCTGTCATAGAATTATATTATCTAAAGTGTGAGGGTTAATTTTGTGTCAGCTTGACTGGTGATTGGCTGACCAGATTAAATATTATTTCTGAGCATATCCATGAAGATGTCTATGGAGAATATTAGCATATGAATTGGTGGACTGAGTAAAGTATGCTGTCCTGCTCAACATGGGTGGGAATCATTCAATCCTTCAAGGGCTTGAATTGAACAGAAGATGGATAAAGAAGAAATTTGCCCTTTTTTTTCTTCTTGCTTGTTTGCTTGATCTGGCACATGTTCTCTCATTTCCAGTCTCAGACTAGAATTTTTACTGTAGGCTCCCCTGATTCTCTGGCCGTAAGACTTGTACTGGAGCTACATCAGCAGCTTTCCTGGGTCTAGAGTTCATGAATGACGACAGGTCATGGGGCTTTGCAGTCTCCTGCAATAATAATAATCCTCATAACAATCTCTCTGTCTGCTCTTTCTATCTCCTCCTGATTGAGTTTTTCTTGAGAACTCTGGAATTTGCAGTTAATTTTTTTTTTTTTAAACAAGGTTTGCCTGTGAATAAGGCAAAAGAGCCCTCTTTAAAGATCCAGTTATTTCACAAAAATCTCAGTTGTTCTTTTCACTGTTCTAAAAGTGGAATAATCAGGTGAAATGGGTAAAAAATGTTCTCAATGGTTGTAAGGCACTATCCATTACAATACTGCTTTTATTTTGCAGTGTGACTTTTCAGGTTAGGGAGGCAATAAAATATGTTCTTAGATACTCTGGTAAGAGAGAGAGTGCTACATTCCATCAAACTTAAGATGCCATTGATCATAAGATGTGCTGTCATTTTAAAAAGGGAAAAAACTGAACATTAAACTATGACACAATCTAAGATTCATTCCAATTTCAGGGATGGTAAATTGTGAAAATAAATTTATAATTTATAATAAGTGAAATATGGTGTTTATTGACTGTCTACTATATATCTCTGAGAAATCTGTTCCTGATCCTTGATAAATATTATCTTATCTACTTCTTGTAAAAATCTAGTGACATAGGTGTTCCTGTCCTCATGTCTGTCCTTTATCTCTGTATCCCTTTGTCTTTGGATAGTATTAGACACACAGTAAGTGTTTGGCAAATGTCTATGGAAGGATGAATGAAAGAGTCTAAGGAACAAAATTTTAAGATAACACACTGAAATTCATATAATTTATGAATGAATAAGGTAAAATATTCACCTCTTCTCTTGGCACAAAATAACCACTCAATAAATGTCAGCCATTATTATAATTGAAAAAAATATAGTTATTTAGAAAAAAAAATCTTTTCTTTATTCACAATAGAGTGTGCAAATGAGCATGTGAGAGTGAGAGAGAGTGAGAGTGAGATGAGCACCCTCACAGGGTCTGTTCACACTATGATCCCCTTCCTCCAGTCTTTAAGTCTATCAATCTTGGGGACTTGTGTAAGTACCTGGTATCTCTCAGGCTGATCATGCTGGGGATTCTAATGGTGATCACTATGTGGAATCCATCTTCTCTTTGAGCAGTGCACTGCTGTTATGCCATAGAGCCAAACTCTTGTATAGGGATATATTGGACACCTTAATTTTATTTTTCAAAAAAATTTTCCCTTAATTACATATTTTCATATGACTTTAAAGAGGTGAACATTTTGTTTCTATGTAATATTCTGAATGTATAGGAGTTAAATGTCATTTTTTAATAGAGTTTTCCCTTGAAATTTGAGCTGTACTTGCTTGAAATATGAATATAGTTAAGTAGAAAAGCCAGCTGCTGCAAGTTCAATTTAAGCAATCTGCAGTAACAATGTAAGAATACAGATGATACCAAATGTAAAAGTGTTTCTTATCATAAACTTCCAGTCACTATAGCCTGAGGACAAAAGCCAACTGCCAGATTAGAAGAATATTGTGATTTTAGCATAATACAAAAGTCAGTTTTCTCATTTTTTGCTTCCTAGCTAATCTTTTCCCATTATTCTTGCTACACAAGTATATAAATTGATTTTACGTTAAAAATTTTATAAATAGGAAATGTACCATGGTTCCTATTTATCGTGTTGGAATATCCTGATGTGGATGTCTTTGTTGTATTATTAGTGCTTTTATATGTACCCTTTACCCATTTGTTACAGAGCCTGCTAGTCACACCTCCAATATCCATTCTCTTTCTTCCTTATGAACAAAACCTTGCATTTATATAGAGCCAGTATGCCCCGCTAAAGATTTAGACCCCCTTGCAAGTAGATGTGGGAGTGATTATGCGGTAAAATTCTGCTCAGTAATATACAAGTGGAGGTGTCATGTGTTATTTCTGCACAATCTCTTTAAAAGTTAGAGAGTAGATGCTTTCTCCCTCCCTCCTCCTTCCTGTTGCCTGTAATGTATTTATAATGGTTAGAATTCTAGCTGCTGATTTGGGCCATGTGATGATGACTTTGAGAGTGGAAGTCATAAATGTCAAAATAACAATGTAGAAAGATCCTGAATCTTTTTTTTTGGGGGGGGAGAGGTTTTTTTTTGCTTTAGGGCGCGTGCACGCCTGGGCTCACCAGAAAGACAGAGAAACAGAAAGCGAGAAATCACCCCCCAGGGGGGATGATCACACTGCAATCCCTTCTCCTCCATTCTCCTCTTGGGATCTTGGGAATGCACGCACACGCGCCCAGCATGAGTTTAAGCCACCGGTCCAGTACTCTAACCGCGATCGGCTACATGGGAGTTCAACAACATGGCCATTATGCTAAGTGCTGGTCCCAGATCCTGAATCTCTTATATCGTGAAGTCTTTAAGTAGCCTTTAACCACCAGTTCTTGGCCTTCTACTTGTGAAAGAGGTATAAATTTTCAAATTATTTCCACTGGTAATTTAGGCCTTTCTGTTATATGTAGCTAAACCCAATCCTAACTAAATCATTACTCTAAGGAAGTAACAGAAATATTCCAAACATTTTTTCTTCTATTTTTCTATCAGTATGTTGAGGTACTTTCATTTTACAGTGTTTTGTTTCTGTTTCTTTCTAGCTTCCTGGTACTATCCTCTCTCCTTCTTTAATCTTTTCAGTTTCCCATTAAGATGTCAACTATTGACCAGTCACTATGGCTGAGCAGTGATACAAGTGTCCTGCAAGGCTCAAAGCCATATAGTAGACCACAGATTTGGCTTGAAAACACATTGGGTGTGTGTGCAGGATGTCAAGGAGCTGGAGGGAAAGGGAATCACAGTGCAATGAAATCCTGTTGAGGATACTTTTCTCCCTCTCTCTCTCTCTCTCTCTCTCTCTCTGTTATATCTCTCTTATCTGATTATCTTCCTGAGGCTCCATACAGGTTTCTCATTACTTTGGAGGGCAGGAATTCCAGACACAACTGTTCTAAGTAATTTTTTTTTTTAAGAGAGTTTTTCTATAGAGCACGTGTGCTCACCGGAGAGACAGAGACAGAGAGACAAAAAGTGAGAAATCATCCCCCCAGGGGGTTGGCCATGCCACAATCTCTTCTCCATTCTCCTCTCAGGATTTTGGGTACACACAAACATGTGTCTGGTGTGAATTTAAGCCTCCAGACCCAGGACTTGAACTGCAGTCAACTACATTGGAGTCCAGCGATGTAACCATTATACTATCTGCTGGTCCCTCTAAGTAATTTTTTATTTGCTGGGATTTGTGTAAACTAATTTTTGGTTACTGTTTCTATGATGATAGATAAGTAAACACTGAGTTGAATACAAGCACTTAAGATTTTATGCTAACATTTGATAGTCTCTGTCTTGGTTACTATTGAGTTGCTAACAGAAATACTTAAGGCTGGATGATTTGTTTTTCTAAAAAAATAGAAGTTTATTTGGCTCATAGTTTGGAGGGCCAATGTGCAAGGGTCACCTTGGTGGGGCATCTTCTGGCTGCATCACAACATGATGGGAGGACAGGAAAGCATGGTCTGTATTCCATTTCTCTCTCTCTTTTTCTCTCATTTCTTCTTCTTATAAACTGACCAGAAATCAGTCATAGGCACCCCACTTTAATCTCTCTTTTCTTAATTTGCCAGAGGTCAGTTTGTTTGCCAGAGAGGCAAAGAGAGATGGGCAGGGAGAAAGTTACAAAGCACATCTATGGGGTTTAGTCACACCACAATCACTTCTCTTCCATTACTCCTTTCAGGATTTTGGGCATACTTGCACACATACCAGTCATTGTTTTCAAGTCACCAGGTCTGGGCTTGATCTACATATGGGAGTGAGCTGCATCAACCACCACACCACTAGTTGGCATACCTGACATTCTAGTTTCTCACTGATTCCCAGAACATCTTTCTACAGCATGAAGATATTAAGAGGAAATTTAATACCTTCTTCAATACATGCATTTTAGAAGGCTCAATCATAGTGGTGTCTCCAGTGAGAAACAGTGAATATAAAGAACTCCAATCAAGGAGTCTAGAACCTTGAGTCCCAGATCTGATACTTATTAGTTATAAGACCTTGGAAGAGCGGAGGTGCATGGTCTATGTGCACATGTCCATATATATTTTCTAGTCTCATTTCTTCTCTTTATAAACCCACAGGAACTCAATCATGAAAACCCTTCCTGAATGACATTACTCCTAATCTTTTCCCAAAGACCTTACCTTTCAATACTATAATTAGATCAAGTTTTCACCTTCTTAGTCATATTACAATTGCTCAACACATGAATTTTGGGAGGATATTGAAACTGTAACAATGGGCTTGCTCATTTACCATCTGAAATAGTCCAACTAAATGGCAGTAATATAAGCATCATTCATCAGGTTAAAAAATGATGTAATTATTGATAATTTCTTTAGAAAATCAATTTGAATTTGAATTATTTCAAATTTTATTCACAAAAATGTGTCTTTACTAATATTTCAAATTCATTTATTTAAAATTTGCATAAAATGCAAGCAAATGAATAAACTTTACTGCAACTCAAGAGACAGCTGCTTTTTTGGGATTTTGAGGCCAGATTGAATGTCTGGAAAGACTTAGAATAGCAATTTCACCAAAATCTGATTATGGTTCCTAAGAAGATCAGTCTTTTTTTATTATTTTATTTTATTTATTTTTAATTTTTGTTTTTATTTTTAATCAATTAATTAATTAATTAATTAATTTTAAATTCAGTCACTGAGCATCATCACAGCATACAAAATGTAATTTCCCATCCATCATATACTACATAGTGGCTTAATCATTCATGATATCGTCAATAATTTTTCATTTCTAGTTTCATATATATATGTGTATATATATTCTGCCTCCCCCCATTTCTCACCCTCTGCCATTTCCCACCCTCCTCCCACACTATCTCTGCTGTCTATGTTGTTTTGATTTCTTTTTTTCGTCCCCACATTTTATTGATTCACAAAATATCTTAAATAAGCTAACTACTTTCAATAGCAAGCTCAGCTGATATACACATCTCTGTGAATACATGTCTGACTTTAGGCATGAAACTCTGAGTAGAATGAATATACTATGAAGTAGCACATATCTGATGCCATATAGCTTACTGCAGTCATTAAATAGATATTTTTAAATATTTTTTTTATTTCAAGAAAAGCAGTTTTAACTTTAATAAATCAAGATCAAAGAAATGCTAAGAGAGCTTTGCTTAAAACTTAAAGCTAGGAAACAGGTTAGGATTATGTTCAAATAGTAGGTACATGAACTTACTGGCAGCTCAAGACAAGACAAAAATCCTTAAATCCAGAAAACAAAGCTTAGAAGAAAATCAGTGATGTATTAGTCAAAAGTCATAAGATTCTATTTCACCAGTTCAGTCTTATGTACTTAATCTACCTTCTGTTGTGGTCCTATCCTCCTGATTAAATTCTGGAATATAATATTCAATTCTAGACTTGTCCCTATCATTAAATTGGCCTTAGTTGTTTTTGAATTCTTATTTCTGTGTGTCTGTATTTAGTTCTCCTGGTATAGCAGTCTCTTCAGAACTTCTTGGAGAGCTCGTCTGGTATTGGTAAATTCTTTCAGGTCTTGTTTATCTGAGAACGTTCTTGTCTTTTCTTCTCATATGAAGGATAATCTTGCTGGGTACAGTATTCTTGGTTGAAATTGCTTTTCCATTAACACTTTGAATATATTTTCCCATTCTTTCCTTGCTTGCATTGTTTCTGATGAGAGGTCTTCTGTTACCCTGATGCGATATCCTTTGTAGGTAACTTGATGTTTCTTTCTCGCCAATCTTAGTATCTTGTCTTTGTGGTTTGATCATTCTGGCTATAATGTGTCTTGGAGAAGATCTTCTGGGGTTGATTCTATTTGGGGTCTTATGTATTTCTTGGGTCTGAATCTTTGAATGCCTCCCTAGGTTTGGGAAGTTTTCTTACAGGATTTCATGGAATAGATTGTCAATGCCCTTATTAGTCTCTTCACCTTCTGGGATACTGATTATCTGGATGTTTGGACATTTAATGTTATCTAGTATTTCTCATATATTATTCTAATTTTTTTCGACCATTTTTTCAGTCTTCAAGGTAGATTTTTCTAGGCAAGTGATTCTATCTTCTACATCTGAGATTTGATTTTCTGTATGATCTGGTCTGCTTTTAATACTTTCAAGGGATGTTTTGATGTCCTGTATTATAGCCTTCATCTCTAACAGTTCCACCTGACTTTTTTTTATGGTGTGTATTTCCTCTTTTAGATCTTGTGAGAACTTCCTCACCTTCTGGAACTTGTCGGCTCCTTTCTCCTGCCTCTTCTACAGTTCATTGTCTCTCTTCTCTTCCATCTCTGTTAGCTTTGTCAATATGAATATTCTAAATTCTTTATCTGACATTTCTGTGAGTTCCATTGTACTATCTGAGGATGAAGAGGAGTTATTCTTTTCCCCTGAGGAGAGGTATTTTCTTCCCGTCTCATATTTCTTGTGATTCTGCGGTGATTTTGGTTATCTGGTGGATAATGCATTTCTTCCTAAATCTTGAAGTTCAATCTAAGCGTTCAGAGTTGTGCAGGAATAGATTTAGATGATCTGAAATCTTTCTTCCATTTTGTTTTTCACTCTTTGTGCATTAGATTGAGTGTGATTTGAGAAATACTCTTACTCTCATCACATTCAGATGTTTGGATACTATTTACTTTGACCTGTCTAGACACTCAGTGCATGGAGACTGAGCAGCCAAAGAATGAAGTTAAAGGGAAAAGGAAAAGAATTAGAGAAGGGGAAATAAGAAGAAAAATAGAAGAAAGAAGAAAGAAAAAAGACAATAAAAAATTTATATTTTAACTTTATAAAGGAAAAAATGAAAACCGCATGGCACATGTGTGTACTGTGCGAAGGCAATATTTCACAGGTCAAGTTCAGTAGCCATCTCAGGATGGGCTTGGGTTTGTCCCTTTCCTAAATGGAAGGAGGAAAGGCACAAATTAGCATGATAAAGAAGGAACTTGAGAGCCCAGAGAACACTTTACCTTAAAAAAGAAAAATGAAAAGACACAGGGAAATATGGAGAAACAAAGAGTCAGAAAGACGGAGAGAAGGATACAGAGGTAGTCCTACCCACTAGAAATGAATCTGGAGGGAGAAGTCTCAGCAGAATATCTTCATTTTTAGTCCCTGAAAGCAATATTTCACAGGTCAAATTCAGTAGCCATCTCAGCATAGTTTCAGTCTTGAAATGGCACTGACAATAAAAATCATTTTAGCCCTATCTCTGAGACAATGGTGTCTTGCTGGTATTGGGGGAAAAGCTGGCCAAAACTGACTAGGTCAGCTAGATTTATATATAAAGTTGGATAAAATATGGATTTTGAGTGCTTGTTTTTTTTTGTTTGTTTGTTTTGTTTTTTTGTTTTTGTTTTTGTTATTCAGACTATAAGAAGATTCTGCCTGCAGATACCTATCAGCACTGGCTGCATCAAAGGTATTTTTTCAACCTCATCTAATTTCCAAAGCCTAGGGTTTGTTGGTTTGTGTAGTCGACCATGTGGGATCCAGTTGCCTTAATTACCATGCCCCTGGCAGGTTCTAAAACTTAGGATTTTATGGCTTTTCCATACAAACTGATGAAGAACTCTCCATGGGCCATGCATTTATTTTATTTGAGGCTAATGCTCAGAGTTTCTGGCCCCTCTTATCATTTTCAGGTTTGTATGAAGCCCTATGCCACAAAGGATGAGATATAGATTTCCTAGTAGGAGTCACATCCCAGGTGTAAGGGTGTGGCAAATTTTGATCAATGGGAAATGGGAGTAAGGATGGAGCTAACTGAACAAATCCTCTCTCCATTTCTTCCTCCATTGAACTGTTCTAAATCATGGCTTTTCTATATAGCCTGTGTCCTACACGGCCAAATGGGAGCACTAGTCAAGCAACTCTTATTGTGGAATAGTAGTGAGCTCGGTCGATGCATTATCTTGTGTTTGAATCTCATCTACCTCTGCTCCAGTTGTCTTTTCCTGCCTTCTTGCTGTCCCAGATAGTGCCTGTTAATAAAAGTCTTGCCTTGGACTCATTTTTTTCTAGTAAACTCAGACTAAAGAACCAACTATGGGCAGTCAGCTGAGGTAGTCACTCAGCCCATATCTTCTGGAAGCTTACAGTTAGCCCAAGAAACAGATACATGAAGTCAACTACAATACAAAGCCATTTATAATGATGACTCACAATCTCATGTTTGAGATTCTCTACAACTTGGGTAGTTGTTTCTAGTTCTGGTGATTTATTTTTGTATGAATTGTCTGAAAGATCTTGATTTACTTGAAATATTGCTGTTAGAACTCTGAGATTTATTGAAGTGCCTTACTTTATGTGGAGACCAACATTTTCCTTTGGATTTTAAGAAAATATTTTGAATGTTTTCATGTTCCTGTAGACATTTTGCTTTAGAAAATACACCAGCCAGTTTTTCTTTAATAACATTTTATCATAGCTCTCTTCTAAAATCAAATTACTGTCAGAATATTTTTTGCTTCTCTCTTGAGTTATATAATTGAGTGTAATGATGTTGTTTACCCACAGAGACTGTCTAGACCAATTTTTTGGACTGCTTTTAAAAATTAATTTAGCAGACTTTCCAGACTAGCTAGCTACCTATATAGTACTATAGTGGATGTTTTGGACATAGGCTTCAATATGTCTGAACATTATTGCCTCTAAATGAGGAAAAAAAAGTGACTAAATTTGGAAAGTGCCAGAAATTTGCTTTACTTGACTAAAGATGGGAGATAAAAACTGCTGAAGGACTTTATGTTATTATTTTGGTGTTTTGTCTTGTTTGAGGGAATATAAATTAAGTATATGAGTTAAATATTGCTGCTTAACAAATTATCCTAGGACTTAGACAAGAATATTAATTTATATTTCACAGTTTCTGAGGGTTGTTAATTCAAGAACAGCTTAGCTAGGTGGTTCTGGCTCAGAGTCTTTCATGAGTTTATAGTTAAGATGTTGGCCAGTGCTGCAGACTTCAGAATGCTTGGCTGGCATGCAAGATTCACTTTCAAAGTGACTCACTCATATGGCCAGCAAGTTGATGCTGGCTGTTGGAGGAGGCTTCAGTTATTCACCATTTGGACCTTCTCATAGGGCTATTTTGTTATCCTCATGACATGATACATAGTTTCTCAAGAATAAGTGATCCCAAGAAAAAATAAGGAAGCAAAGGCAGTACTTTTATGACAAAGCCTTGAAAGTCATGCATTATTACTTCCATTGTATTCTTTTGGTTTCACAGAACAACCCTAGTATAGGAGGCAAGAGAAATTAGGGACCCATCTGTAGGTTAGCTACCCCATTAAGTGGTACTAGTTATTTTTCTTAAAAGCCTTTTAATAGTGGAATAACCCAAATACAAAAATATAAGACTGGGTTAAGAAGTATTTTGTTTAATAATAACATTCTCAAATACTGACCTGATTGGAAATCAGCATGCATCTCTCTATAGATTAATTTGATAATAACTGATTTTTCTGCTTCCTCTATTAGAGATATCACCAGGAGAAGTGAGAAGAGATGATCCTTGGACAGACTCATGTGAGTCTATACAAGGAGAGTCTTAGGTTCTTTTTAGTTAAAACCTTAGTAACTCAAAGTTCTTATAACCCATCTTTCTGGTGACGTTTATACAGAAATTTCTATGATTCTCTAAAGAGGCTCAATTTCACATCTTCCCATAATCCAGCCCACTAGAAACAATAAAAATAACGTTGCTGTATTCTCCCTCTGCTATGTAAGCTTACTGAATTCTTGTCTGCAGACTCCACATTGTCTGTGCTAATAGCGCCCATCTGAAGAACGTCAAAGTCTTAGGTTGGCCCTCTAGTGCAGTAGTTAAGTGCTGTGTACAGAAAGGCAGATCCCACATGGTTGGCCATGGTTCAAATCCCTATCCTGGTTGCTTAAAAAACATGCTTGGCCTCTGAGAAGATTCCTCGTGGAAACTGGGAACTAGATATTTCAGGACACAGGAGAAATGAAGATTTTCTACTCATAATTCAGCCTCCAGCAAGCAAAGCTAGTGTGGCAGGAGAGTTGAGCCATTCTCTGAGAAGATTCCTCATGGAAACTGGGAACTAGATATTTCAGGGCACAGGAGAAATGAAGATTTTCTACTCATAATTCAGCCTCCAGCAAGCAAAGCTAGTGTGGCAGGAGAGTTGAGCCATTCTCTGAGAAGATTCCTCATGGAAACTGGGAACTAGATATTTCAGGGCACAGGAGAAATGAAGATTTTTCTACTCATAATTCAGCCTCCAGCAAGCAAAGCTAGTGTGCGATCACAACAGAACGGCAATCAGATTCTAGAACACCTCTGTCTGCTTGCTCCTGAACATTGAGGCTTAACGTCAAGAATTTGAAAGAAACACGCCATTCATCAGATGACAAGAAATCACCGTCGGATCACGAGAAATATGGGAAAACGAGAAAATACCTCTCCTCCAATGGAAAAGAGTAACTCTCCTTCATCCACAAGCAGTTCGGTGAAAGTCATGGAAATGTCTGATAAGGAATTTAGAACATTCGTAATGTCGAAGCTAACAGAGATGGAAGAAAAGAGAGATAATGAACTGCTAAAGAGAAAGGAGAAAGAAGTTGCCGAGTTCCAGGAGATGAGGAAATTCTTGCAAGATCTAAAAGAGGAATTACACACTTTACAAAAGACTCAAACGGAACTGCTAGAGATGAAGTCTATAATACAAGAAGTCAAAATCTCCCTTGAAAGTATTAAAAGCAGACTAGATCATTCAGAAAATAGAATCTCAGATGTAGAAGAGAAAATGGCTGGCTTAGAAAAGTCCACCACGAAGACTGAGAAAATGGCTCAAAAATTTGAGAATGATATGCGAGAAGTACTGGATACCATCAAACGTCCAAATATCCGGATAATTGGCATTCCAGAAGGTGAAGAGACCCATAAGGGCATTGATAATCTATTCCATGAAATCCTGCAAGAAAACTTTCCAAACCTAGAGAGGCATTCGAAGATCCAGTCCCAGGAAATACAAAGGACCCCAAATAGAATCAACCCAAGGAGATCTTCTCCAAGACACATTATAGCCAGGTTGACCAAAACCGCAGACAAAGACAAGATACTAAGATTGGCAAGAGAGAAACATCAAGTTACCTACAAAGGACATCCCATCAGGCTAACAGCAGATCTCTCATCAGAAACAATGCGAGCGAGGAGAGAATGGGAAAATATATTCAAAGTGTTACGAGAGAAGCAATTTCAGCCAAGAATACTGTACCCGGCAAGATTATCTTTCAGGTGGGAAGAAAAGACAAGAACATTCTCAGATAAACAAAACCTGAAATAATTTACCAGCACCAGACCAGATCTCCAAGAAGTTCTCAAGGGTGTGCTGTATCAAGAAAATTAAACACAGACACACGGAAATAAGAGTCAAAAAACTATGAAAGTGGCCAACTTAATCAGAGGGACAAGTCTGGAGTTGAATACTATATCCCAGAATTTAATCAGGAAAATTGAACCAGAACAGAAGATAAAAGTACATGAGACTGATAGGTTCATGCACCTTCCATTTGAACAGAATCCTAACTTGTTTCCTGGCTTTAAGCAAAGTTCCTTGGCATTTCTTTGAGTTAAGTTAAAACTGGTTTTCTTAGTAGTAATGAGTGAACTCACCATTGAAAGTAGTTAGATTATGTAGGAAATTGTGTGATCAATGCAACGTGGGTGGGAAGGGAATGAAGGACAATTGTAGACACTGGAGGTGGTGTGAGAGGAGGGTGGGAAGGGACAGAGGGTCAGAAAGAGGGGTGGAAGTAATTCTAGGAACTAGTAATGGAAAATTTTTTGTAATGTGCATGATTGTATCACTATGCAGTGTGTACTGGATGGGAGATTGCATTTTGTATGCTGTGATGAAGCTTAGGGAAGGAATGTAAATTGAGTTACAAAAAAAAAAAGTTTCAGGAAAAAAAAATATATATCTATTCAATGACTGCAGTAGGATATGTAGCCACAGCTAGGTACTACTTTATAGGATGCGTAAAGTAAGACTTGTGTTCATGGAAATGTGGGTATCACCTGTGTTTGCTATGAGGGTATTTGGATTGATTAGGGTCTTTGGCGTTACAATAAAATGTGAGGAGAAAACAGTATAGAAAGCAAACATAGTTCCCAGAGACTGTGGGAGGAGAGTGGGAGATGGCAGAGGGTAAGAGATAGAGAATCTAGGATCGGGGGAAAAAAGCAAAACATACAGAAGACAAGAAATGGAAGATCATTTGCTGACAATAACATGTTTGTTGATGTGCTTGATTGAGACAATATATAGTGTAATTTGGATGGAAAATCTCATTTTGTATGCTGTAATGATGTTCAGAGAATGAATGCAAATAAATAAATTGAAAAAAAAACATGCTTGGTATGTGCATGTGTGTGTACCTGCACCCCAAATCCTGATGAGATGGAGAAATGGAGGAAAAGGGATTGTGGTGTGTCCACAACTCATTGGTGGGGTGGGGGTGCTCTCTCTCTCTCTGGCTAGTACATGTGCCTTCTGGAAATTTAAAAAAAATATTTTTAAATGTCAAAGCTTTTGCCAAATATATTTTTTTCCCTGAATTTATAATCCTCTAAGGGTCAAAGGGATGCTGGATCCAGTTCAATAATCTCATAGGTAGAGAAATCAGCTCTTTCTCTAATTCTTGTGTCTGCTTTACGACCTCAGTCCAGATCATCACAAAATCTTTCATGAAAGCAGGTCCTTTTTGTTTTGAGTAACTCTCCGCTAAAAATACACAAGCCAAGCAGTAGCTTTTAGGCATAGTTCAGTCTAGAATCACAATCCAAAAGAAGCCTGTCCTCCAAAGGAAGTGGAATTTGCAGAAAATCAACACGTGATATAGCATAAATAATGTAGACCTGTCTTACCTAAGTATTTTTTTTTATTTGAGATGTACTCTCTCAATATTGCCTTTTCATTATGGCCCATGCCTTGCATACTCAAATGTCCATTTTGGTAGGCTTTCCTAGAGCAAAGGGGTAAACTTTCTGTAATGCCTTTTCAAAGATCTCTACTTCTCGGGACCAGCAGATGACATAATGGTTACATCACTGAACTTCCACATAGTTGACCATGGTTCAAGTTCTGGACACCCAGCGGCTTAAAACTCACTCCATAGGGCTCATACTTACTTTAAAGTTCACTCTTGGTGTTATACCTTCTATGAGTTTAGACAAATGTATGATGACATGTACCCACCATTATTGTATTATTCAGAGTAGTTTCACCACCACAAACATCCTCTATACTTTGTTTATTCATTTCTCACTCCCCATTAACCCCTATCAACCACTGATCTTTTTACTGCTTCTATAGTTTTGCCATTTCCAGAATGTTATACACATAGTTGAACTCATATAGTATGTAACCTTTCAGACAGGCTTCTTTCATTTAGTAATATGCATGTAAGTTTATTCCATGGCTTGATAATTAATTTTTCTTAGCACAGAATAATATTCTATTGTCTGTGGGCAACAACTGAAACATCAGGAAAAGGATGGATCTTTCCTTCTATAGGCTTAAATCAAGAACTCTGTCATATTGGTAGTAACAGGTTGGATGACTAAAGCTTCAGAGAAAAGACCAGAACTTTAAGGAAAAGCTTACTGTATCCAACAGTTCAACTATACAGGAAGTGGAGCCCATGTTCTAGGAAGTTCTTTCAAAACAAGAGCAGCTGTCTGTGGAAGAGGTAACCACAATGGTGCTGTGTAAACCTCTTAAAATCTCAGACTCTGGAAAAACTGGAGAAGATGCAGCAAGTAGCACAAGATATACTTTGCCAACAAAAAATGACCAAAAAAGAACAATAGCTAATAAAACCATGACTTACAACTTAACACTTAAGGGAAACATCTTACCTTATCCATTTTAACAATAACTAGAAAAAAATTGCATATGTGTGCTGAAAGTAGTATTTTTTTTTTTTTTTTTTACAATTTCAGCATTTGTTTTCATTGTATCAACATAGCCATTTACAGTTAGTTGCTCTAAAAACTTCAGTTACATACGATGTTCTCAAATCCAGACAGTGGTATAATCCTAGAAAATGTCCAGCTGAACAGTGGGATATTGAAGCACATTGGTGACTCTCTATTCTGAACTTTTTAGTATGGTCAGATTAATGTATTTTATTTTGGTTCTCTGGCTAGTCATTATTCTTGCTTTGGTAACACCACCATTTAACATTCATTACCATTGATTAACATGATGACATAAAATTGTCCTTCTGTGCCACATTTGTCAGAGTGCTTACAATGAGAACACAACTTCATGGAAACATTTCTGTTCAGACTATTACATGAGAATGGCTCAATATAATTTTCATAGATCTTCTTTCTTTTTTCATAGATCTTCTTTCTTTTTTGAGATCATTTGTCTAACCAGATCTGCTATGTCAGGCCTATGTCAGGGCTCCTCTGGCCTCCAGAACTTCATATAACTTGACCCTCAGGGTTGACCAGATACTTCCAAAAATTCCACCTTGGTTCCGTTTTTGATGAATCAACAAGAAATCTAAATGCAGGTTCTGCTTCAGATCCTAGAATCTTAATCTTGTGGAAGATGGGAAACGTTACTCCGTAGTTTTTTCTCGCAAAAGATTCTACTTCCTTGCTGGGACGGGGCTCCGATTCTCCAAACTGATTGCACGGGAAAGACAAGACACTGAAGTGGAATGGTCCAAACTCTTTGTGCAGCTCCTTCAGGGCTAAGTAATTTTTGTCTGTGAGTTGGCAGTCACTAGCCACGTTTACAACTAGTGCAACTTTGCCTTTAAACTTTTCCAGAGAAACGATGTTTCCTTTTGCATCCTTCACCTCAAAGGCGTAAAAGCTGTTGATTTTTGGTTTTAGAAATTTTAGTTGTAGAAAAAATAATATCACTGTGCATAGAACCATAGACAACAAAACTGCAAAAACCTTTGCTTTGGGCCCGGAACATTTTAATGAGTAAGTTGTAAGAGCGAAAGTAGTATTTGTTAATAAAACTGATAGTATTCATATTAAAAATATTCAAAAGTGATGAAAGTTGTATTGCTTAGTGTAAGTTAAACACTCTGGTTTGTATCATAAGCATAAGCATTTAAATCTCCAAATTTTATGAACTTTCTTTTAAAACTCAAGTCACCTTTTTAGAATTACAAATCTTCATTTGCCATATTCTGGTTGCTATCAGTTTTATAGATAATGTTCTTGGGTACAAGTGACTAAATACTATTTTTATATAGATGATCTTTACATGTTTATTAAGAACTAGATTTGAAGATATATTTTCATCTTGCATAAAGTGTTCATTTATTTATTTTGTTTTGTTTTTGCTATAGCGTGCATGTGCTCACCAGAAAGACAGATAGAAAGTGAGAAATCACCCCCCGGGGAGATGGCCATGCTGCAATCCCTTCTCCTCCATTCTCCTCTTGAGATCTTGGGCATGCACGCATACACACCTGGCATGAGTTTAAGCCACTGGGTCCAGGACTTGAACTGCTGTCGACTACACGGGAGTCCAGCGACATAGCCATTACGCTAACTGCTGGTCCCTGTGTTGGTTTTTTTGCATTACCTGATTACAAAATTTTTATCCTAAAAAAAATTCCATTGTCTGGATGAACCATAATTTGTTTATTCATTCACCTGGTGAAAGATCTCTTGCTTGCTTCTGAGTTTTCACAATTACGAATAAAACTGCTGTAAATATTCATGTACATGTTTTTGTCAATTATATCCAGCCAGTTGATGGTGTTGTTTAGTTCCACTATGTCTTTTTTTTTTTAAATTTTTTATTATCATCATGTTCTTCTATTATATTACATTGAATTACATATAAACTTACAGTGTATTACATTGCTTTTTCAAAAGGGAATGCCATGCATGTCAGTCAGTACAGAGACATTAATCTCCCCACTTTAACATTCAATATCTTTTCTATGTTTTCCCCAATCATTATTATTATTATTCTAATTATTTTTTAAAACAGTCAATTGCTATTTTTCATTTTGCTTGTACAAATACTTTGCCCATCATGAAATACTTCTCAGACAAATCCAGTTGAGAATACTATACATGTCAACATCAACAGTTAATAAGCCATATCTCTTTCTCACTAATGTCCTGCCTCTCTATTGTTCACTTGTTATCTTTCTCTATTCTCTTCTCTTCACTTCCCCCATTCCACACTGTCCTATTCTCGTTAAGTACCTTCACTGCTTTTATGTCCTCCAATTTTTTGCTCTCTATTATAGAGTGCTGATAGTCGGTATATATTGAGTGGATACATACAATATCTTTCTTTCATAGCCTGGCTTACTTCACTCAGCAATATATCCTCCGTATCTGACCACTTTCTATCAAATTCCAGGGTCTTGTTATTTTTTATGGCTGAGTAGTATTCCATAGAGTATATATACTACACTTTTCCAATCTATTCATCAGTTTGTGGACATTTAGGTTGGTTCCATGTCTTGGCAATTGTGAATAATGCTGCAATAAACATTGATGTGCAAGCACTTTTCTGACTGAGCGTTCTCCTGTCTTTTGGGTAAATACCCAGAAGTGGGATTGCTGGATCAAATGGTAGTTCTATTTGTAGATCTTTGAGGAACCTCCATATTGTTCTCCACAGTGGTTGAACTAGTTTACATTCCCACCAACAGTGTAGGAGGGTTCCCTTTTCACCACATCCCTGCCAACACTTATCACTTTTTATATTCTTAATCTTTGCCATTCTGACAGGGGTTAGGTGGTATCTCATTGTGGTTTTTATCTGCATCTCCCTTATGATGAGGGATGTTGAGCATTTTCTCATATGCTTTTTGGCTGTTCGTATGTCTTCCTTAGAGAGACTTTTATTCAGCTCATTTTCCCATCTTTTAATTGGGTTCATCATTTTTTTTCACATAAGGCACTTGAGTTCCCTATGTATTCTGGTTATCAGTCCCTTGTCTGAGGCATATTTAACAAAAATATTTTCCCATTCTGAGGGTTGTCGGTTCACACTTGTTACTGTGTCCTTTGCTGTGCAGAAACTTCTTAGTCTAATATAGTTCCACTTGTCTATTTTAGGGATTATTGCCTGTGCTTTGGGAGTCTTATTTAAGAAGTCTTTGCCTACTCCAATGTCGCCCAGAGTTTCCCCAGCATTTTCCACCAGTAGTTTTATTGTTTGAGGTCTTAGGTTCAGATCTCTGATCCATTTTGAGTTTACTGTTGTTAATGGTGAAAGATGGGGGTTCAGTTTCATCTTTCTGCAGGTGGATACCCAGTTTTTCCAGCACCATTTACTAAAGATGTTTTCCTTTTCCCAATGGATTGACTGATATCCTTTGTCAAAGATCAGTTGGCTGTAAGCTTTGGGGGTTATTTCTGGGGTCTCTATTCTCTTCCATTGGTCCACTTGTCTGTTTTTATGCCAATACCATGCTGTTTTAATGACCACAGCTTTATAGTATATCTTGGGATCAGGGAGTGATATGCCTCCTACTCCATTCTTCTTGCACAGGATTGCTTTTGCAATACGAGGTCTTTTATGGTTCCAGACAAATTCTATGATTGCCTTTTCTAGGTCTCTGAAGAATATCTCTGGTATTTTGATTGGAATTGCATTAAACATGTAGATTAATTTGGGTAGAATTGCCATTTTGATTATGTTAATTCTTCCAATCCAGGAGCATGGGATGTCCTTCCACATTTTTATGTCACTTTCAATGTCTCTTTTAAGATTTTTGTAGTTTTCTTTATAAAGGTCTTTGACTTTCTTAGTTAGGTTTATCCCTAGGTATCTTATACACCTTGTGGCTACGGTGAAAGGGATTCCTTTCTTCAGCTCTGCTTCATTCAACTTGTTGTTCATAAATAGAAATGCTATAGATTTTTGGATATTGATTTTGTATCCTGCCACCTTACTGTATTCACTTATTACTTCAAGCAGTTTTTTCATGGATACCTTTGGGTCTTCTAAGTACACCATCATGTCATCTGCAAATAAAGATATTTTCAATTCTTCTTTGCCTATTTGAATGCCTTTAATATTATTCTCTTCTCTGATTGCAATAGCTAAGACTTCCAATACTATATTAAAGAGCAGTGGAGAAAGTGGGCAGCCTTGCCTAGTACCTGTTTTCAGAGAAAAAGCTTTCAGCTTTTCCCCATTCAGTATAATGTTAGCTGTAGGTTTTTCATAGATTGCTTTTATTGTGTTCAGAAATGACCCTTCTATACCAATCTTACTGAGAGTCTTAATCATAAAAGGATGTTGTATTTTATCAAATGCTTTCTCTGCATCAATTGAGATGATCATATGGTTTTTATCTTTCTTTCTGTTAATGTGGTGTATTACATTTATGGTCTTGCGTATATTAAACCACCCTTGCATCCCTGGTATAAAGCCTACCTGATCGTGATGAATGATCTTTGTTATATGTTGTTGGATATGATTTGCGAGTATCTTGTTGAGAATTTTCGCATCTATATTCATCAATGATATTGGTCTGTAGTTTTCTTTTTTCGTCATATCTTTATCTGTTTTGGGGATGAGGATGATGGAGGCTTCATAAAATGAATTTGGAAGGTTTCCTTCCTTTTGAATCTTTAGAAATAATTTTAGTAGGATAGGGGTTAACTCTTCCTTAAAAGTTTTGTAGAATTCACAAGTGAAGCCATCTGGGCCTGGGCTTTTCTTTGTTGGGAGGTTATTTATTACTGATTCAATCTCCTGGCTTGTTATGGGTCTATTCAGGTTCTCTATGTCTTCCTGATCCAACCTTGGTAGATTATGTGCATCCAGGAATTTATCCATCTCCTTCAGGTTATCTTGTTTGTTGGCGTAAAGTCGCTCATAGTATCCTCTAATGATATTTTGTATTTCTGCTATGTCTGTGGTAATATTGCCTGTTTCATCACATATTTGATTAATCTGGTTTCTTTCTTTCTTCTTTTTTTTTAAAAAATTTATTTATTTATTTTCCATCCAAAGTACACTATATATCATCTCAATCAAGCACATCAACAAACATGTTATTGTCAGTAAATGATCTTACATTTCTTGTCTTCTGTATGTTTTGCTTTTTTTCCCCCCATCCTTGATTCTCTACCTCTTACCCTCTGCCATCTCCCACTCTCCTCCCACAGTCTCTGGTATCTATGTTTACTTTCTATACTGTTTTCTCCTCACATTTATTGTATCGCCAAAGACCCTAATCAATCCAAATACCCTCATAGCAAACACAGGTGATACCCACATTTCCATGAACACAAGTCTTACTTTACGCGTCCTATAAAGTAGCACCTAGCTGTGGCTACATATCCTACTGCAGTCATTAGGTATATATATATTTTTTTTTTTTCTGAAACTTTTTTTTTTTGTAACTCAATTTACCAATCGTGTGTCGATCTTGTTAATCTTTTCAAAGAACCAGCTTTTGCTTTCATTTATTTTCTGTATGGTTCGTTTATTTTCTATTTCATTTATTTCTGCTCGAACCTTTATTATTTCTTTTTGCCTGGCATTTTGGGGGTTTGTTTGTTGTTGTTTTTCCAATTCTCTGAGGCATGATGATAAGTTATCTACTTGCCATCTTTCTATCCTTTTCTTATGCGCACTAATTGCTATGAATTTCCCTCTTAAGACTGCTTTTGCTGTGTCCCATAGATTCTGGACACTTGTGCACTCATTATCATTAGTTTCCATAAATTTTTTTATTTCAGCCTTAATTTCTTCAGTAGTGAAGAAGTCATTCAGAAGTATGTTGTTCAGTCTCCATGTGTTCGTGTATCTTCGGGGTTGTGTCTTGAAGTTAATCTTGAGTTTAATTCCATCATGGTCAGAGAAGATACTGGGTACAGTTTCTATGCCTTTGAATCTATAAAGGCTTGATTTGTGTCCTAATATATGATCTATCTTTGAAAAGGTTCCATGTCGGGGTGAGAAAAATGTATATGTTGTGGATGTAGGGTGGAAAGTTCTATAGATATCTGTCAAGCCCATTCCATTTATAGTATCATTTAAGTCCTGTGTCTCTCTATTTATTTTCTGTCTAGAAGATCTGTCTATAGGAGATAATGGGGTGTTGAGATCTCCAACAATTATAGTATTTCTCCCTATCTCTCCTTTTAGCTCCAGCAGTCTTTCCTTCACATATTTAGGTGCACCTGAGTTGGGTGCGTAGATATTTATAAGGGTTATGTCTTCTTGCTGGATTACCCCATTTACTATTATATAATGCCCTTCTTTGTCTCTTCTTACAGTCTTTGTCTTGAAATCTATTTTGTCTGAGATCAATATCGCTACTCCAGCCTTTTTTTGATTTCCATTTGCATGGAGTATCTTTTTCCAGCCCTTGACTGTTAGTCTATGTATGTCTTTATCCATAAGGTGAGTTTCTTGTAGGCAACAGATAGAGGGTTTCTGTTTTCTTATCCATTCAGCCAGTCTATGTCTCTTTACTGGAGAATTTAATCCATTGACATTCAATGTAATTATCGATATTTCCGTACCTGATCCTATCATTAAGTGAGCCATTTTCTTGGTTGCTTTTTTCTTCTTCTTTTTTTTTGGAGAGGTTTTTGCTATAGGGCGCGTGCACTTGCCAGACAGACAGAGAGAGACAGAGAGATAGAAAGAGAGAAATCACCCCCCAGGGGGGATGGCCACGCCGCAATCCCTTATCCTCCATTCTCCTCTCGGGATCTTGGGCACGCACGCACACGCGCCCGGCGTGAGTTTAAGCCGCCGGGTCCGGGACTCGAACCGCGGTCGACTACGTGGGAGTCCAGCGACATAGCCATTACACTAACTGCTGGTCCCTTGGTTGCTTTTTGTTCTCGTATAACTGTCTCTGATTTTTTAGCTTTCCTGTAATAATACTCCCTTCAGAACCTCTTGAAGAGCTGGTCTGGAGTTGGTAAATTCCTTCAAATTTTGTTTATTCGAGAATGTTTTTATCTTTTTTTCCCATATGAAAGATAATTTTGCCGGGTATAGTATTCTTGGTTGAAATTGTTTTTCACTCAACACTTTTACTATGCTTCCCCATTCTTTCCTTTCCTGCATTGTTTCGGCTGAGAGATCTGATGTTAGCCTGATGGGGTGACCTTTGTAAGTAACCTGATGTTTCCCTCTTGCCAACTTTAGTATCTTGTCGTTATCTGTTGTTTTTGCCAGTCTGGCTATAATGTGCCTTGGAGAAGATCTTCTTGGGTTGATTCTACCCGGGGTCCTATGTATTTCCTGGGTCTGGATACTTGAATGCCTTTCTAGATTTGGAAAGTTTTCTTCCAGGATCTCATGGAATAAATTATCTAGGCCCTTATTATTTTCTTCCTCTTCTGGAATACCAGTTATCCGGATGTTGGGGCGCTTAATAGTATCCAGTATTCCTCGTATATTATCCTCATTTTTCATGGTTGTTTTCTCAATCTTCTTGATACTTTTCTCTAGGTCAGATGTTTTGTCTTCTACATTGGAGATTCGATCTTCTGCCTGGTCTAACCTACTTTTAATACTTTCAAGGGAGGTTTTGATTTCCTGTATCACATTCTTCAATCCTAAAAGTTCCACCTGGTTCTTGTTTAAGGTATCCATTTCTTCTTTCAAGTCATTGAAGGACTTCCTCATCTCCTGGAGCTCCTTGTCTCTTTTCTCTTCCATCTCAGTTAGTTTGGTCACTACAAATAATCTGAATTCCTTATCAGACATGTCCACGACGTCCATTGTATTGACTGTGGGTGGTGTAGGCTTGATGATTTCCCTTGGGGGAGAGGCCTTTTCTTGGTTGCTCATATTTCTTGAGCCTCTGCGATTGTTCCTAGTCATCAGGTAATCTATATGTTTCTTCCTAACTGATTGTTAAAAGTTATACAGGCTTAGAAAATTGATGATTTCCCTTATGGTTGGCCTACCTGTTGCTCACAATTACCATTAACTGTTGCCACTACCCTGGATGGCCCAAAGTCCTCACTGTCTCTAAGGAGAGGTGAGCCTTCAATTGACTGAATAAGCAACACCCCAAAAGCAAAGAATACAGAATGAAAAAAGGAAATTGTGCGGCGCGCGCACCGTGCACTATTCAAATCACTACAATTCAAAGAGTCCAAAGGCTAGTGGGAAAGGGTCAGAAGATGAGTGACAAGACCAGGTTGGTCGGGCCTGCAGCCTGAGTCCGCCTGGAGCCCGGAACTGCTGGCCGGCTCGATCCGGGTTGCGGGTGGGGTGGGGTGGGAGTTCGCCTTAAAGTCCCAGACAACCAACCTGAGGTCCAAGGAGGAGAAACGGTGGGGATGCGTGGAGATTCAGAAGGGTCGGGCCTCTAGTTCCACTATGTCTTTATTAATTTTATTCCTTCTAGATCAGTCCATTTCTGACAGAGGGTTGTTTAAGTTTTTAATTATAATATTGGGTCTTTGGAAAAGTCAGGTGCATTTTTGTACAGAAAAACACAGAAAACATGTCATGACTTTCCAGACAATCCAATATTTCTCCTTGTAGTTGTATCAGTTTTTGCCTCATATACTCTGATAATCACTTGTTAGATGCATATTCATGACCAATTGTCATGAGACTTAACTCCTTTATCATTATGTGAAGGTCTTCTATTTTTTTTTGAGAGATTTTTGTGATAGGGTGCATGCCCTCACTGGAGAGACAGATACAGAGAGACAGATAGCAAGAATTCACCCCCCAGGGGGATGGCCATGCAGCAATCCCTTCTCCTCCATTCTCCTCTGGGGATTTTGGGCATGCACACACATGTGCCTGGCATGAGTTTCAAGCCACCAGGTCTGGGACTTGAACCGTGGTCGACTACGTGAGAGTCCAGTTGCCATCTGTTGGTCCTGCAATGCTCTTCTTTACCCCTGATAAGTTTTCTTGTTCTGAAGTCTGTTTTGTCTGAAATTAATGTAGCTACTCCTTTTGATTAGCATCAGCATAATATTCCTTTCTCAATCCATTTACTTTTAATTTATACATGTCTTTATATTTAAAGTGGCTTTTATTTTGTGGACAGCACATAAATGGTGTTTTAAAATTAATACCCTCAGACCATTGACATTCGAAGTGATAATTGATATAGCCAAACTAATCCTATTTTATCTGTCGCTGTTCTATGTGTTGTCCTTATTCTTGTTCCTTTTCGTCTTCTACTCTTTTTCTACTCTTTTTTGTAAATCCAGAGCCTTCCTGTGTGGGTCAGCCCACGGAGCACTGTGTTAGCCCATGGAGCACTGTGTTTTACTGTGGCATTATCATCTAGCCTCCAGTAAGCCCATTAAAGGGATTTGTCATCTCTGTTACAGTGCTCTTTTTTCATTGTTGTTGTTGTTTTTTTTTTTTTTTTGAGAGGTTTTTCGCTATAGGGCGTGTGCGTTGGCCAGACAGACAAGAGAGAGACATAGAGACAGAAAGCGAGAAATCACCCCCCAGGGGGGATGGTCACGCTGCAATCCCTTCTCCTCCATTCTCCTCTCTGGATCCTGGGCACGCATGCACACGCGCCCAGCGTGAGTTTTAAGCTACCGGGTCCGGGACGCGAACCACGGTCGACTACGTGGGAGTCCAGCGACATAGCCATTACGCTAACTGCTGGTTCCCTCATTGTTGTTTTTTAATATCTAGAATTTCTTTTGAGTTCTTTCTGAGAACTACCATCTCTGTGCTTAAATTGCCCATCTGTTCTTCCATACTGTGTACTTTATTCATTATAGCCCTTAGTATATTAATCATTGTTGCCTTAAATTCCCAGTTTGATAGTTTCAACAACACACCCGTATCTAAGTCTGGTTCTGATGCGTGTTTTGTTTCTTCAAACTGTGCTTTTTATCTTTCACTATGTCTTAAATTTTCTTGATAGCAGGGCATGATGTACTGAGTAAAGGGAAAATCTGCACGTAGATCTTTAGTAGTGTTGTGTTAAAGTGTAAGGTGAAGAGAAGCATTCTGTTGTCCTAGTGTGATCAAGTCTCAGCTTGTTATTAAGCCTACACCTCTGGACTATAAATTTAGCAGGTGCTTCTCCATACCCCCTGCCTCCACTTTCAGTGGAACAGGATGCTTAGAGTGCGCTGGAGTTGGGTATTGCACTCCCCCTAAAGCAGTTAAACTCTGATAAAATCCCAGTAAACTAGGCTCTGATTAGTTTCTCTCGAGGGAAGACCTTGTTAAGAACAGAATGCCCAGGCATATTTCAAAATGGTTCTTTCTCCCCTTGTGGGAGGATGAGGAGATTTTTCTTTAGTATTTACTGAGAACCTGGAAGAGCTCCTGGAGGAAAAACTCACAAATATGTCTACCCTGACTGCATAACTAGGTCTCCCTGGAATTTTAATCTCTCTGACTTGTCCAGTCCACACTGAGCCTCCAGTAATTGGTGGGTTTGGGTTCTCCAACCTCACATTGGTTCCCATGTAGGCTTCTGCTCATGAGTGTCTACTCTGGTAAGTTATGATTCTTTATGTTTTTCCATGTTACCAACTTCCGAGGCAGTGCTTTACCCTGTGACCTCACTTCTCTTGCAGATCTAAGAATTATAGATTTTTCAGTTCGTTTAACTTTTTAACTTTGTGTTAAGGTAGAGTGTCCACTTGTAAGGTTCTTATGTGCTGCATCAGAAATTGGAAGTCCAAGGGATCAGCAGTTAGCGTAATGGCTATGTCGCTGGACTCCCATGTAATTGACCGCGGTTCGAGTCCCGGACCCAGTGGCTTAAACTCACGCCTGGCGCGTGTGCATGTGTGCTCAAGATCCTGAGAGGAGAATGGAGGAGAAGGGATTGTGGTGTGGCCATGCCCCCTGGGGAGTAATTTCTCGCTTTCTGTCTCTCTGTCTCTCTCTTCTGGCAAGTGCACGTGCCCTATAGCAAAAACCTCTCCAAAAAAAGAAAGAAAAAATAAATAAATAAATTGGAAGTCCAAGATTTCTGTTTCAGAAGGTTTCTTTCTTTCTTTACTAGTGGGCACATGCCTTTCCAGAGAAAGATAGAGATGGAGAGAAGAAAACACTCCACTGAAAGGGAATGATCATGCTGCAATCCCTTCTTCATCTCTCTCTCTCCTTTCAGGATTTTGGGCACACAAACACACATGCCCAGAGTATTTCTCATGCTGTTGCATCTCAGACTCAAACTGCAGGATTAGCTATGTGGTATCTGGCTGCCTTAACCACCAGACCACTGAGCTGACCCTTCAAGAACTTTAATTTATAGGTTTTTTTTAAGGCTTATGGGACTAATTTGGTTATCTGTGTAATCTATGTTGAGTTTTGGTAGTTTCTGATTTTCAAGAAATTAGTCTTTTTAAATTTGGGCTCACCAGAGAGAGAGACAGAAAGAGAAGGGAAGTGAGAAAGCACCTGCCATGAGGGGTGACCATGTTGCAATCCCTTCTCCATTTCTCCTTTTGGGATTTTGGGCACATATGCACATGCACCCAGAATGATTATTCAAGCCACTGAATATAAAACTTGAACAGCCTGGTTGGCCTTGTGGGATCCAGCCATCTTAACCACCATGCCACTGGCTGGCCCAGTCCATTTCTTTTACGTTGTTGAATATATGAACATAAAGTTGTTTGTAATATCTTCTTATCTTTTTAATGGTTGCAGGATCTGTAGTGATATCCTGTGCTTTATTGATTTCTTTCTTTCTTTTTTTTGGAGAGGTTTTTGTTATAGGGCATATGCACCCACCAGAAAGACAGAGAGAGACAGGGAGATAGAAAGTGAGAAATCTCCCCCCAGGGGGGATGGCCACACCACAATCCCTTCTCCTGCATTCTCCTTCTGGGATCTTGGGCATGCACGCACACGCACCTGACATGAGTTTAAGCCACCGGGTCCAGGACTCACACCGCCGTTGACTACATGGGAGTCCAGTGACATAGCCATTATGAAAATTGCTGGTCCCCTGTGTTTTATTTCTTTTTTTTTTGGAGAGGTTTTTGCTATAGGGCGCATGCGCTCACCAGACAGACAGAGAGAGACATAGAGACAGAAAGCGAGAAATCACCCCCCAAGGGGGATGGTCACGCTGCAATCCCTTCTCCTCCATTCTCCTCTCGGGATCTTGGGCACGCATGCACACGCACCCGGCGTGAGTTTTAAGCCACCAGGTCCGGGACGCGAACCGCGGTTGACTACGTGGGAGTCCAGCGACATAGCCATTACGCTAACTGCTGGTTCCCACCCTGTGTTTTATTTCTGAATTGGTAATTTTTGTCTTTCTTTTCATTTTTGTCAGTCTTGTTAAAGGTTTATTGCTTTTATTGATTTTTTTTCCAACAAAATGACTGCTTATTTCACTGATTTTCTCTATCATTATCCTTTTTATTTTTGTTTTTATCTTTATTATTTCCCCTTTCTGGTGACTTTGAATTTATCTTGCTCTTCATTTTATAATTTTTTGAGGTAGAAACTTAATTTGAGAACTTTCCTCTTTTCTAATATGAGCATCCAAGTGCTGTAAGTTTTTTAGCATTGCTTTAACAGCATCCCGTATATTTTGATCTGTTGTAATTTCAATTTCACTGAAATTCTGTATTTAAAAAAAATTTGTTTGAAATTTTATATTTAACCCATGGATTATTAAAAAGTGTGTTGCTTAATTTCCAAGTGTTTGGAAATTTCTTTCTCTCTTTTTTTTTCTTTAATTGCCAGAGAGACAGAAAAACAGAGAGAGAGAGAGAGAGAGAGAGAGAGAGAGAGAGAGAGAGAGAGAGAGAGAGAAAGAGAGAGAGAGAGGGGGGCAAAGGAAGAAAACACTTCCCATGAGTTGTGCTCATGTCGTATTCTCTTCTACATTTCTCCATCTTGTCAGAATTTTGGGCTTGCATGCCTGTGTGCCAGTGTGATTTTTCAAGTCAGTGATGTGGGAATTGGAACTGCAGTTATTCATTTGGGATCTGGCTCCCTTAACCACTGATCTACAGGAACATTCCTTCTCTTTGTTGTTGATTTCTGGTTCAATTCTGTTATGGTTAGAAAACATACTCTATATTACTTTAAATTGATAAGTTATTTATTTATCTATAAGTATATGTATATGAGAGAGAACAAAAGAGAAGAGAGAGAAAGAAGACATCTCCCAATGGAGCACGTCCATGCCACAATCCTTTTCCCTCTATTTTCCCATCTAGTCAGAATCTTGAGCATGCTTGCACACATGCCCTGTGTATTTTTCAAGCTGCTGAGCCAGGATCCAAACTGGGGTAAGCCATGAGGGATCTGACTCCTGATGCTCATGATTTAATTGATATACTATGTGGCCAGTCCATGATTTTAATTTTTAAGAGTGCGTTTAGGTTTTACAGTCCAAGAGATGCTCTACCTTGGGAACCAGCAGTTAGTGAAATGGCTATGTCGCTCGACTCCCACGTAGTCGACTGCGGTTCGCGTCCCGGACCCGGTGGCTTAAAACTCACGCCGGGTGCGTGTGCGTGCGTGCCCAAGATCCTGAGAGGAGAATGGAGGAGAAGGGATTGCGGTGTGACCATCCCCCCTGGGGGGTGATTTCTCGCTTTCTGTCTCTATGTCTCTCTCTGTCTGGCAGGCGCACGCGCCCTATAGCGAAAAACCTCTCCCCCCCCCCCCAAAAAAAAAAAAAAAAAAAGAGATGCTCTACCTTGGTGAGTACCTCATGGACACTTGGAAAGTATTGTTGGGTGGGTTGTTTTAAATGTAAATTAGATACTGTTGGGTAAGGATATTTTATATCTTTTATGGTTTTCTACCTAATGGTTTTTATCAGATACAGAGCAATCACAAGTTCTTTAGTTTTGAAGAGAGTTGTTTTTTTTTTTTTTTTTTTTTTTTTTTTTTTTTTTTTTTTTTTTTTTTTTTTTTTTAATAATTGCTCCCTTTAAGATTTCAGCTGAATCTTTATTTCAGAGAAAAATGTGCCTCCTACCATTTTAGGAGTTTCTCTGTTGTTTTGAATCAATTTGTGGTCACTCTCTTTTTGCAGGTAACCTGAATTGTTTTCTGGACTTTATTTTGCATGCAACTAACTTCCAAACTGACTTAAATTTACAGGCTATGTCTTTTCCCCCATATATTTACATAGTTTGCTATTTTTTTCCCACATTGCCAAATGTCTTCTGGAATAATCAACTATCAGAAGTAAAAGAATCTGTTGGGGCCAGCAGGTGGTGTGGTGGTTAAGGCACGGGACTCCTACACGGCCGACTGAGGTTTGAGTCCCTGACCTCATAGTTTGAAAATCACGCTGGGTGCGTGTGCATGTGTGCCCCACATCCTGAGATCAGAGTGGGGAAGAAGGGATTAAAATGTGGCCATCCCCCCAGGGGGGTGATTTCACACTTTCCTTTTCACTGTCTCTCTCTGGCAAGTGCATGCTGTTAACATGTGATTTGTGGCAAAGCACAAAGTTGTGATAAGAAATCATCTTGAGGGCTGGCAGGTGGCATGGTAGTTAAGGTGCTGGACTCCCACATGGCTGACCGCAGTTTGAGACCTGGACCCATAGGCTTGTTTTCCTACTTTCTCTTTTTCTCTCTCTGTCTCTCTCTGGTCAAATTAAACAAATAATAATGATGATAATAAATAAAATAAAATAATTCTTAAAAAAAAGAAATGATCTTGAATATTAAAATTTCATGGTGTCCTCTTCTAAGCTGTAAACAAGTATCAATTATCTGCTCAAAGTCATTCAAGTTTTTCCGGAAACACTGCTGTCTAAGCACTCTTGTGATATTCTTCAAATGGCACCATTTAAAACAGCCTCTTATGTACTGTCTAGATGTTTTACATGGAAGTGCTGAATAAACTGTTCCTAATGCCTTGGCTCCATCCACAAAGTCTCTTGGGCTAGAGCCCTGAGAATCCCTCATTGACTGTTTCATTGTCACTGCATATGCTACACTTACCTGCCTATGGATTCTGCCTTCTAAATACCTTTCAAATTTATCTCTTCTTCCTCATCTCCACTGTCATTAACTTGGTTCAGGCCCTTGTTAAATCTTTCCTTTTTGTAATTCCAGTAGTAAGCTAGTCTCACTTTGTCTTAGTTTATCCTGCAGGTTACTGCTGTTGGAATAATCTCTCTAAATATAAATGAAAGAAGCGCATCTTTCTTTTTTATTTTTAAATTATTTAATTAACTCATTTATTCAATTTTTTATTTTAATTTTACCAGACAGAGACAGAGAGAGAGAGAGACAGGGAAAGTGAGAAAGCAAGTCACCAGGTGTGAGACTAGAACTGTGGTTGGCTATGTGTAAGTGTCCAGCGCCTTAACCACCACGCCACCTGTTGACCCTTAAAAGCATACCTTCTTCTTGTTCAATGTACTTACATAGGTCTTCCAATAAATATTTGGATTTAATTCAAACTATAAGTCAGCCCATTGATTTTTAATCTAGATCTCACCTAATTTTCACCACTTTTTCTCCTGTGCTTCTAAGTAAGGCATATGATTTGCAATAACCTTAAGTTTATGCTATTTAATGCCCCATGCTTTTGCAAATATTATTCCTTTTGCCTGATGTGCATTTTCTAATCATCCTTCAAGATATGGGTCAGGTGTCATACACTCTGAAATTCATTTCCCATCTACCTTAGATGCCCCTCTCACCCTGCCATGCTCCAGAGCATCTTCTACATGTCTCTCTGTAGGAATTGTGGTATTTGCATTGTGGTTTAAATTGTGAGCTCTGGAGCCAGAATATATGGGTTTAAATCAGATTTTTTTTTTTTTTAAATCACCAGCTATGCGATCTCTGGTAAGTTTCTTAGTTTTAAAAAATGCCTCTGTTCCCCCTGTTGGAAATTGATAACATTACCTGTTTCATATGGTTGTCTTGGGTTTTATATTGAGGCAGCATATCTGAAGTGCTTAGAATAATGCCTAATGGGACTAGCAGTTGGCGTAATGGCTATGTCACTGGACTCCCATGTAGTCGACCGTGGTTTGAGTTCTGGACCCGGTGACTTAAACTCACGCTGGGCATGTGTGCATGCATGCCCATGATCCCGAGAGGAGAATGGAGGAGAAAGGATTGTGGCGTGGCCATCCCTCCAGGGGTTGATTTCTTGTTTTCTGTCTCTCCGTCTCTCTCTGTCTTTCTGGTGAGCGTATGCGCACTATAGCAAAAACATCTCCAAAAAAAAAAGAATAATGCCTAAGTCAGTGTGAACACTTGGTGCACATTAGCCATTTATTCATCAGAGGGCACGTGCACTCTCCAGAGAGACAGAGAGGGAGATTGCACCCCCAATGAGGTGTGGTCACACGTAAATCTCATCCCGTTCACTTCTCTGTCTTATCAGAATTTTGGGCACACACATGGACATAGCATGTTTTTCAAGTTGCCAGGTTTAGGATTTGAATCATTGGTCATGTGGGAGTTGGCTCCCTTAACCACTAGCTCATAACATTGGTCCTGTAGTAATTTTATTTTCAGGTTGTTTCGTGAAAATCTATGTATTTATTTATTATTTTTTTGGCTATAGTGCACATGTGCTTGCCAGAAGTGAGACATCACCCTCCCAGGGGAGATGGCCACACACGTATCTGAGACTCGAACCACAGTCGACTACATGAGAGTCCAGCCACATAGCCATTACGCTAACTGCTGGTCCCAAGGGACATTTCTTAAACTTAGAGTAGAATCTTTTCAATTTGCTAGAATTTTACTGTTTGGGTAATTTGCATTACAAAGTCAGCACCATTATTTCTTATTGGTGTATGATATCTTTTTTAAACTGTATGACACTAGCTTCAAATTGTCACAAAAACCACAAGCTGTTTGTTTAGTTGCAATTTCTGTTTTACTGACTCCTTTGAATCTCTCATTTATTTTTATATTTTAAATGTCTCAAAATCATGCCATGTGTCCAATAGACTAATAACAAGTAAGCTTTTTCCATCTGTATTATGTATCACTAAGAAAGGGATGCTAAATGGCATGAGATTTCATTTTACAGCAACATCATCTGGCAAATGCACAAGACATGCATCATCTTCTATTTTTATATTAATATATTTTTATTTAATAAGTGTGTAATCATCTCAAGACTAACTGCATTGTATAGCAGTCAATAATCTTCTGGATGTCTATATTAGAATTAGGTTTGACTATGAATGATAGAAACTCAAAATAATAGTGGCTTAAACAAGTTAAAATTTTATCTCTTTCTTATATAAACAGACAATCCTACACTGGAGAACAGTTTAATCATCAGAAATCAAGACATTTCCATGTTGTTGCTCTACCATTCTTTTCTTTACTTTTTTCTTTTCTCTCTCCCCTTTTTCTTTCTTTCTGCTTTATTTTCTTCTAATTGCTATAGAGTGCCTACACTTGCCAGAGAGAGACAGACAGAGAGAGAGAGAGAGAGAGAGAGAGAGAGAGGCAGGCAGAAAGCACCCTTCAATGAAGTGTGGTCATGATGCAATACTTTTTCCTTCATTTTTACATCTCATCAAGATTTTGGGAACCCTCGGGAACCAGCAGTTAGCGTAATGGCTATGTCGCTGGACTCCCACGTAGTCGACCGCGGTTCGCGTCTCGGACCCGGTGGCTTACAACTCATGCCGGACGCGTGTGCGTGCGTGCCCAAGATCCCGAGAGGAGAATGGAGGAGAAGGGATTGCGGCATGACCATCCCCCCTGGGGGGTGATTTCTCGTTTTTTGTCTCTATGTCTCTCTCTGTCTGTCTGGTGAGCGCACGCGCCCTGTAGCAAAAAAACCTCTCCAAAGAAACAAAACAAAACAAAACAAAAAAAAAAAACAAAAAAACAACAACAAAAAAAAGATTTTGGGAACCCTCATATATGTGCCTGTCATGTTTTTCAAGCTGCTGAGGTTAGGATTTGAGTCACAGTTGACTTGACCATGTGGAATCAGGCTTCCTTAACCACTGAGCTATGGGATCAGCCCTTCTACTATTCTTAGATTCAAGTTTTAACTCCTGGTTTAGTATGGTCGCTCTAGCTCCAACCTTTAGTCCAGACAGTATGCTACTTAAAGAAAATTCCTGGAAGTTGTATATACCTTCCCATTCATCAGAGCTGGGTCATAGGGACACATTTAGCTTGAAAGAAGACTTGAAAATCTAGTCTTTGTCCTGGATGCTCATGTGCTCAGTTAAAAATTGGGGGCCTTATTTCTGATGAAAGGGTCAGTATATATTAAAAGACCAACTGCTATTTTGTCTTTGCTACTTAACTGTCTCAGGTTACTAAGGTCCAGGACTGAAAAAAATAGTTGATAAAATGACTCTATGGGGCCAGTGCAGTGCTTAAGGCACATAACTGACTGCAGTTTGAATCCTGTTCACAGAATCCTGGATTCTGGATCCTGGCTTGAATTTCATGCCTGGTGTGTGTGCATGTATGCCCAAAATCCCAAGAGGAGAATGGAGGAGAAGGGACTGTGGCATGACCATACCCGCCCCCCCCCCCCCCAGGGTGATGTCTTGTTTCTCTCTGTCTCTCTGGTGAACATACACACCCTATAGCAAAAATCTCTCTTAAAAAAAAATGGTTTGGGGAACCAGCAGTTAGCGTAATGGCTATGTCGCTGGACTCCCACATAGTCGAGCGTGATTGGAGTCCCGGACCCGGCGGCTTAAACTCACGCCGGGTGCGTGTGCGTGCTTGCGTGCCCAAGATCCCGAGAGGAGAATGGAGGAGAAGGGATTGTGGCATGGCCATCCCGCCTGGGGGGGTGATTTCTTGCTTTCTGTCTCTCTGTCTCTCTGTCTTTCTGGCGAGCGCACACGCCCTGTAGTAAAAACCTCTCCAAAAGAAAAAAATGGTTTTATATATGTCAAAAATATGCATTGAGATATTTTTGACTCTTTCTGAAGAGTGTTAGCTAATGTGAGTATTAAAAAAAATTTTAGAAGCTGGTGATTTCATGAACTGACTCCAAGACCATCAAAAATTATTAAACTTGTTATAAATATGTTTCATAAAAAAGTAATACAAGAATTAACTGGCACATGACATCAAAGGCCCAGGTGACCAAAGACAAAAATAGAAAACTGGACACTGTCAAAATGAAAAACTTGTGTATATCAAAGAATGATATTGACAGAGTGAAAAGACAACTCGAAGAACTAGAGAAAAACATTTTATTTTTATTTTATTATTTCTGAGAAGGATTTGATATCAAAAGTTAATGAATAACTACAATTCAACTACAGAAAACCAAACAACTCAAATTAAAAAATGGGAAAAAGACATAGAGTAGATATTTCTTTAAAGAAAATATTCAAATGGCCAATAGCACATGAAAAAATGGTTGACATAATTAATCATTAAAGAAATGCTAATAAAAAGACACAGGAGATAGCACTTTATACCCATTAAGATGGCTATGGTAAACAAATAGTAAATAAGGGTTGGCAAGGAAATGGAGCAACTGGAACCTTTGTGCATAGTTGCTGGGAATGTAGAATAGTACAACCACTTTGGAAAATGGTATGGTAGTTTCTCAAAAACATCAAAATAGAATCACTATATGATCCAACAATTTCACTTTTGAGTATATACCCAAAAGAATTGAAATCAGATCCCCGTATAGATATTTGTACACCTGCTATAGCTTGAATATGCTCCCCCTCCACCCAAATTCATGTGTTGAGTCACTTTAATGGGATTAAGAGGGTGAAAACTTGTATGATTTCACTTACATAAGGTAACTAGAATAGTTAAATTTAGAGACAACAAAGTAGAATGGTGATTGCTAGGGGCTGGGGAAAGGGGGGGTGATAGGAAGTTATTATTTATGGGTGTGATTTTAGTTTGAGAAATGAGAAAGTTCTAGAGATGGACAGTGGTAATGGTTGCACAGTAATGTGAATGTACTTAATTCCACTGAATGTACACTTAAATATCATTAAAATGGTAAATTTTTGTTACATTATATTAACACAATACAAACTGGTTAAAATGTTCTTTTTTTTACACCCACATTTATATAATTAGATTTAAACCAATTCTAGAGATTTTTTCCCAATAACTTGATGTTATTTTGAAATTTTTATATTTTTAAAATGCTTGAAAACATACACAAAAGAGAAATAATATGTAGAGACCTCTCTAGTTCCCTTAACCCATGTTAACAATGCAACTTATAATACAATTTTTTATGAATTATTAGCCTATTGCCCCAATTTTATTGTAACTGTCTCCCTCCTTTCTGAGATTTTAGTACCGTCTTTATTCCAATGATTTGACAAGACAACTATAAGCTTTTCATAATTGCAAATTGAACTGAACTGGTAAAGCTTTGGAAAACCTGCTTTATAACATAGCCTACACAAGTAGCAGAATTGCATAGACCAAGGTTTGGCAAACATTTTCAGTTAGTAGCCAGATAGTAAATATTTTACACTTGGTGGGCCACATTAAGCCTATTAAGTATCCTTCCTTCCTTTTTTTCTTTCATGCCTTTAAAAATATAAAGCTTGTGTGGCCATATAAAAATGGGCTATAACTTGTGTGTGTGTGTGTGTGTGTGCGCGCGTGCCAGATTTGGCCCACAGACTATAATTTGCTGACTGATTCCTGGCATATTTCTTGTGAGGTCTTTCTGTTACTAAGCCATAGCTAAGAGGTATATGTGAACATCTAATTAAGATCAGCCAATCTGTAGGGTGGTCCACAACCTCTGTCTAGGTATGACTCACATAGGGTGAACAGAACCTGATGGGTCTATTTCCTGAAACTCTGACAAGAAAACATTTAGAAGTAATCAGTCTTAGGAGAAACAGTGAGTGGGTCCTAAGTCAGAGACTTAGGAGTGGCTTTCCCCTATACTGGCCTTGATTTCAGTCCCAGTCTGTATATACCATAGGTCATTTTTCCTTGAAGAAATTTGTTTTCCTTGTACCAGAAGAACTTGAATCATTCTCAAATCCTACAAATGTAAATAAATACAAACATTTTGGAGATAGTCTGACCGTATCTAGTAAAGTTGAATATGGGCATGCCAATGATCTTGTGATTTTAACTCTTAGCTATTTTTCCTAGGAAATTATTGTGCATATGTAGAAGAAAATATGTACAGGAATATTCAGTGTATAGTGGTGTCTTGACAGCAAACTCTGTTAACTTTGTCAAATCTTATCTTTGTCACTTATATAGCTATGTGACCTCAGACAAGTTACTTAGTTCTCTGTACCTCATTTTGCTCAACTGTGGGATAAAAGTAATTATCTAGCTGTCACAAGGTGTCGTGGGAATTAAATAAATTAATATACATAAGGTGCTGGGCACATACCAAATACTATGTGTTTTTATCAAATAATGGTAGAAAACTGAAAAGAACCCAAACTTTCATCAACAGATGATGAATAAATAAACTGTATTGTATTCTTATATGGAATACTATATAGGAGTGAAAAGAATGAACTAGAGCTATATATATCAACAGGTATAAATCTTAAAAACATAATGTTAAGAGAAAAATGCAGGCACAGAATAACATATGATACCTTTATTGTAACATAAGCAAAATCAGACCCATTATTTAGAGACACATTCATAGGTAGCAAAAGTACAAAGAAAAACAAAGGAATGGAAAAGAAACAAAACTTAGGATTAGGGTAGACAGGGTAACTTTTGTAAAACTTAAAGTTTGTAAGTTGGGCGGTAGGTTCATCGTTGTGCTTATGCTTTAAATATAGAAAAGTTAACCTCAGTGAACACAATCTTGAAGATAAAATTTACATGGACATGAATTAATCTAGTTGAAATTCAGGAAAGAAGGATTAAAACAAAAAGGAAATATTTAACATGCTCTAAAAGGAATTAAGGGAGGGCCAGCAGATGGCATAGAGGTTTGGATGCTGGATCACACTTGGCCAACTGGTTCAAGTCCAGACCTGGTGACTTGAAAATCAAGAGGGATGCATGTGCATGCATGCCCAAAATCTTGAGAGGTGACTGCAGGAGAAGGGATTGCAGTGTGGCCATCTCCCTTGGGGGTGATTTCTTAATTTCTCTCTGTCTGGTGACTACACATATCCTATAGCAAAAACTGAAAAATAAAATTAAAAAACTAAATTGGTTGAATAAATTTTGCTCTAGAAAAATTTTTATGACAATTTATCAGTGTTGGTATGCTTTTTTTTTTTTTTTTTTTTTCCTGCTGGAGCATGTGCGTGCTTGCCAGAGAGAGATGAAGAGACAGAAAGACAGAGAGAGGGAAAGGAGAAAGCATCTCCTTATGGGAAATGGTCATGCCATAATCTCTTCTACATTTCTCCCACCTTTAGGGATTTGGGGCATACAAAAACATGTGTCTGGCACATTTCTCAAGCTGTTAGGTCTGGAACTCGAACCGTAAATTTCACCATGTAGGATCTAACTGCCTTAACCTCCAGGCCATGGAGCTGGCCTTAGTAGTATACTTCTCATTAAAATGTTTGCCTTTTAAAATTCTAATTCAGTGTGCCCTGGTGGTCAAAATAGTTGAATCAAATCTAGTATAGTTAATAATACCTTAATGATACCATAAGCACTGAGTTTGTACAATAAGCATTACACAACCACAGGAAAAACAAGGTTTCTGACAAGAGTCAGAGCAGGGAGTGGGTGTCAGAAAAACCTAAAGAATCAAATGGTTAAAATATAAAATGCCAAGAAAATTATCCATCTTTAGATATAAGAAAATACTAAGAGATACTACTAAGTTATGAGGAAAGAAGAATGAATTAAACCTTGAGTCAATCATTTGGTAGTAGGTTTTATTTACTTTCCCCAGGTGTCAATTAAGCTGGTACGTGGAGTTTAGGAGTGGACATATCTGTGGACTGCTTCTTGTCCAAAAACCACCGCATACTTGGCTAATTTCCCAGGCAACAGCATATACACAGCCTTCTGGATATCTTCAGTGGTGAGGGTACAACGTTTTCTGAAACACATCAGCTTGCAGGCTTCCATAGCAATGCGCTCAAAGATGTCATTGATGACGGTGTTCATGATGTCCAAAGTACGAGATGATATGCCCCTCTGGGGAACCACTTCCTTCAGGACCCTGTTTACGTAGAGTGAATAATTTCTATGGCCAAATTTGATGCTTGAATGTGACTTCTTTTTGGAGACTGAGCTTAGATGTCCTCTGGAGCGGTTGTTCTTTCTGATGATGGATCTGGCCATTGTAGATGTTGCTCCCCTTATCAGTTATGAATGGAGAGGAGAGGGGCCTAAGACTGGGGGGTGCTCTCCTATTTATAGTGACATGTCACAGTCAGAATGCTGGAGCTTCTTTCTGATTGGAGGTTACTTTTTCTATGTCACAATCAACTAGCAATGGCACTGATTTGTTAAGGGTGGGTCTTGTTATTGGCCAACCTGAAGCTTTCTTAAGAAGATAAAGAGTGCTGCAGAAGGATTGAGGCTGACTTCAGGGTGGAAAAGGAGTGCTCATTTTTTGTTTCTTAGCAATTTTGAAGCACACTATACAGTTTTCTTAGAATTGAACACAATCTCACTAAATTGGGGGGTTGGTGGAAGGAAAGTAAAGAAAAAGATGCTATAAGCCTTTTATGGGGGTCACTGTGTTTGTAAAATCATTCATAAATTCATTTTATAAGTAAAGGAACAGTTAAAGCATTAAAATCTCAAAATGATTATTTTATAATAAAATAATTATTTTAAAGTAAATCTATAAATAAGAGATAATTTGGTTTTAAAAATTATGAACTTTAAATATGGAGCATAAATTTCTTTAGACCCTTACTCCCCAGAAGCAAGTATGTACAACTGAAAAATGCAATATAAGTTCCCTGTTTTATTGTTTTTATTACAGTGTATGAACTGTGTTCATTAACCTTTTACAGTGATACTGTTATTGTTCTTTCAACTTACACAAATTTTATCATATGGTCTGCTCTTTTTATTATTATTATTTTTTAATTTGTCAGAGGGTGTGTGTGCTCTCCAGAGAGAGAGAGAGAGAGAGAGAGAGAGAGAGAGAGAGAGAGAGAAATTGCCCTTCATCGGTCTTGGTCACACTGCAGTCCTTTCTTCTCAGTCTCTTCCTCCTTTTTTGGACTTTAGGTATGCATGCACATATGCCTGGCATGTTTTTCAAGCTGCTGGGCCTTGGACTTGAACCACATAGTTGGTTACGTGGTTCTAGCCGCCTTAACCATCAGACCATGGGCTGGTCCTCATGGTCTGCTTTTTCTTGATATTATAATTCTGTCATTAACCAAAAGATGTTTGTAGGGTCATTCTTGCCTATATGTCATGTTGATGTTCATGCTTTAAAAAACAAAAAAAAACTTCTTTTCCTTTCTTAATCAAATGTATCCCTGAGTAAATAAAAAAGAAATAGAAGTAACAATGAAAATAACGTCTTAAGAGCATTTAAATTATTTACAATCGTCACAGCTATTAATACTACCACTAAATGTCTTTCATTTTGAGCTTCTTTACAGATAAGGTAGGCTGGGCTATGTGTAATTTCTGGAGTGCTATCTGTAACTTCTTCCCTTTTTCTCCCACTTGAAAAAGTAAATCTGAAAGGAAGTGAGTAAAAATAATGTTATTATAGGGATAACTTGAATGCTGATTTCTAAAGGCAATTATTTGTAACTGCCAACACTTTATTACGAGTAATATATCTCAATACACTAAGATGGAGCCTGCTGCTTCCACGTCTACATCGGAGCTGGCTTTTTAGTCAGCTCTTGCCAATTTTGCTTTATTTCCTCTAGATATAACTACTTAGTTTGCTTAATTATAGCATAGCTTTATTTGCTACCATTAAGAAGTAACTATTAGATGGAGAATTCTTATTTCCTCTTCTTCAGTATCCATGTTAATGAATCTCCACTAGCATAAAACTCCTGGTCGGTCTCTCCTGCTTACCTACTCCTTCCTGGGACAAATAACTTGCCTGATTAGGAAGGTAGAGACCAGCCAGCCCTATCTCAGCCCCTTCTGGGTTCTGATCAGGGGTGTCCCTGGGAATGGGTCACTATTTGCTGGCTTCCCTGACTAAGGAAGACATTCTGCTTAATTCTCTGGCGCTCCACACCTAGAGCCTAGTCTCCAGATGGTTAGTTGTAATCAAGTTGATATTTTAATCTCTATCTTTCAGATTCCTTTGGCTCAACTGGTTCTGTGCTTGGTGGGGGGCGGAAGGGGTGGAAGAAGGACACATACATTATGTTACAGTAGTTAAAAGAAGAGATCTTACAAAACATAATCTGTATGCTGAAATACTAATTGACCAGGAAGTTCAGAAAATGAAAATACTGATTCTGTAACATTTCTGACTAATTTAGGGTTATCCCAAATTATCTTTTAAAATTCAATGAATCAGTCTAAAAAAAATGTCTGAGTTTAACACACCACTGTTGTGCTGGGTTTTCTTTTCCTTACTTGAGAAAGGAATAATGACCTTCAAGAAATCTGCATTATATTATTAATTTGGGCAACACATCAAGTTTGATTACTTTACATCTATCAAATGCTTAGAGTGAATACTGTAAGAGCCTGCATCTCCTCCTCCCTTCTCATCTGCCCTCATCTTTTTTTTGGAGAGGTTTTTGCTGTAGGATGCGTGCACTCGCCAGAAAGAGACAGATAGAGCGACAGAAAGTGAGAAATCACCCCCACCCCCACCCCCGGGGGGAATGGTCACACTGCAATCCCTTCTCTTCCATCCTCCTCTCGGGATCTTGGGCACACATGCATATATGCCCAGCGTGAGTTTAAGCCACTGGGTCCAGGACTCAAACCGCGGTCGACTGCACGGGAGTCCAGCCACATGGCCATTACACCAACTGCTGGTCCCATCTGCCCTCATCTTTGAGGTCCTAGTCTTAGAATGGAGCCTGATGTACTTCGACAGGAGACTCAACTGATTAAATCAACTGATGACCAGTGTACCGGAGACTCAGGGTCTCCACACTCATCAGATGTAGGCTGGAGTCCAATGTCAAGAGCTGTTTCATGCATTTTTTCAGACTCTTATTTTAAGCTCTGTCACTTTATGACTATTTGAGATATAGATTATATAGTATCTGCCTTCCATGATTTAGTAAGTAAAGTTTGGGGGTTACAACTGCTTATTCTTTCATCAGTAATTTAGGATCTTGCAATGACTCAAAATCACCATTAAGATTATTGGTGATTATTCCACAATAACATAACTATGGTAGAGGTGACATTTATTTAAAGAAAACATACACTGATAGATATGAGTGTACCCTGGCAATACTATATTAGTTTCCTATTGCTGCTGTAATGACTCACCACACATTTAGTGTCTTTTTTTTTTTTTTTTTGAGAGGTTTTTGCTATAGGGCGCGTGCACTCACCAGACAGACAGAGAGAGAGACATAGAGACAGAAAGGGAGAAATCACCCCCCAGGGGGGATGGTCACACCACAATCCCTTCTCCTCTATTCTCCTCTTGGGATCTTGGGCATGCACGCACACATGTCTGGCGTGAGTTTTAAGCCACCGGGTCCAGGATGTGAACCGCGGTCGACTACGTGGGAGTCCAGTGACATAGCCATTACACTAACTGCTGGTTCCCGTAGTATTTTTTTTTTTTTTGACATTTAGTGTCTTTACACAATACAAATTTACTCTTTTACAAGTCTATAATTTGATTTTTTCCTAAAAAATGGACAATTATTGTGGATTTTAATTTTCTATGCTGTGTCTTTACATTATTGATCCAGAATTATGTTTAACAAACCATTTTATCCTTGGAATCCTAGAGGATGGCAGTAGAGGAGAGATATTCTTCCTCTTCTCAAATTCCTTGTCTATCTCTTTTCTTCTGCCTGCTTTCTATTTGCAAGTATTTATTGAATACCAATCACATGGCAGGCACTGCATGAATTACACTGTGGAGACACAGAGATGAAGAATACAATTTCTACTCCTAAAAAAACTTAGGGTCAGTAGGTGATGTAGCTATTAAGGTGTTGGACTCCCACATGGTCAACTGTGGTTTGAGTCCTGGACCTGATGGATTGAAAATCATGTCAAGCATGTGTGTGTGCATGCCCAAAATCCCAAGAGGAGACTGGAGGAAAAGGGATTGCAGTGTGGCCATTCCTCCCCCTGGGTAGTGGTGGTGGGAGATCTCTCACTTTGCCTCTATCTATTTATCTTTGTCTCTTTCTGGTGAGTGCATGTGTCCTGTGGCAAAAACCACAGGGGAAAAAAAAAACCTTTACAGTTTACTGAAGTAAAAAGACATGGAAAAATGAATTATTACGGATTCAAAAAAAAAAAGCCATGACAGTCATCTATTAGGTGTAAGCAAGAAGAAAGGGTGAGGCCTACATTACTCAGCTTACTGAGGCAGACTTCTAGAAAGAGATAATGTTTCAGCTGCATCTTGAAGGGCATAGAAGTTATTCAGGCAGGTAAGGCTGGTGGTAGAATATATGAATAATGTACTTGCAGAGAAAGGCATGTTTTTTGTTTGTTTTTGCATGAGGATGGCAGACCCATGGTCTGGAAGAGATAACGTGGAGCCCAAGTTTGGAGCCCTTCTTATCTGGTAGTACTCGATGTGAGAGAATCTGTACTCTTTATGGAGCAGCAAAAGAAGTATGTTTGTCAGGGGAGATTCCAGGTTTCAGTTAAATCTAGTGATTCACAAGCCTGCATTTGGAGAGTAAAACAAAAGCAAAAACAGTGCCATCTCAGGAATAGAGCCCTGACTAACTGAATTAGACTCTGCAGGGACAAGGCTTGAGCTTTATTTTATTTATTATTACTTTTCAAGTTCCTCAGGTGCTTTCCATGGGCAGCCTGAGATCACTGATTGAGGTGACATAGTGGAAAATGTTTTAAAATATTGGGAAGTTTTTATTTTATTTTATTTTTTTTAACACTGGAATGGGAGCTGTAAAGTACAGAAGAGAGGGTTAAGAGGAGAGGAGAAGGAGGATAGAATGATAAGAGGTGAGGCGATGAGAAGGTGGATGAGTGACAGAGTGGCTCACGATGGAGACACATATCTGATCATGACACTTGAGTCTGGAGACATGAAGAGATGTGGACACTGATGTAAACTTGTTTCTATACATTGTATTTTGAGGTCAAATTTCTGAAAAGTTCTTTCAACTTTTTTTTTTTTTTTTTTTTTTGCTATAGGGTGCGTGCGCTCACCAGACAGACAGAGAGAGACAGAGAGACAGAAAGAGAGAAATCACCCCCCAGGGGGGATGGCCATGCCACAATCCCTTCTCATCCATTCTCCTCTCGGGATCTTGGGCACGCACTTACACGCGCCTGGCGTGAGTTTTTTAAGCCACCAGGACCGGGACACAAACCGCGGTCGACTACGTGGGAGTCCAGCGACATAGTCATTACGCTAACTGCTGGTCACTCTTTCAATATTTGGCAGGGAAAGACCTAGAACTGCAGAGGGATAACTGAGAAGGGTGGAACCAGACTGCTGACCTCTGCTGTGGACACTATCTTTGCTCTTTTTGTTTGTTTGTTTTTGTTTTATTTGTTTATTCAGAAACGTTTTTTAGAATTAATTATTTAATTTACATTCATTACCTGAGCATGGTCACAGCATACAAAATGTGATTTCCCATCCAGAATACACTGCATAGTGGCTTAATCACACATGTTATCATCAATAACTTTCTATTTCTAGTTTTATATATATGTATATGTGTGTGTGTGTATGTGTATGTGTGTATATATATATATATATATATATATATATATATAACCTCTATTTCTCACCCTCTACCATTTCCCACCCTCCTCCCACACTATCTCAGGTGTCTAGAGTTGTTTTCCATTCCTTTTTTCCCCACATTATATTGATTCACAAAATTTCTTAAGTGATCTAACTACTTTCAGTACTTCAGCTGGTATATACATATCTGTGAATATATGTCTGACTTTAGGCATGAAACTCTGAGTAGAATGAATGTATTATAAGGTAGAACCTAGCTGATGCTATATAGCTTACTACAGTCATTAAATAAGTATTTTAAAATTATTTTTTAATTTCAAGAAAAGCAGTTTTAGCTTTAATAAATCAAAGAAATGCTAAGGAACTTTGCTTAAAATTTAAAGCCAGGGAATAGGTTAGGATTCTGTTCAAATACTAGGTACACGACCCTATCAGCAGCTCAAGATGAGACAAAAATCCTTAAAAGTGGAAAACAAAGCCTAGAAGAAAATCAACAATGTTTTAGTCAAAAGTCATAAAATTCTATTTCACCAGTTCAGTCTCATGTACTTAATCTATCTTCTGTTGTAGCTTGATCTTCCCGATTAAATTCTGGGATATAATATTCAACTCCAGACTTTTCCCTACGATTAAGGTGGCCCTTTTCTTAGTTTTTGAACACTTATTTCTGTGTGTCTATATTAAAATTTTCTGGTATAGCACTCCCTTCAGAACTTTTTGGAGATCTGGTCTGGTATTGGTAAATTCTTTCAGGTTTTATTTACCTGAGAATGTTCTTGTCTTTACTTCCCATGTGAAGGATAATCTTGCTGGGTACAGTATTCTTAATTGAAATTGCTATTCCCTTATAAATTGCTATTCCCTTAACCTTTTGAATATATTTTCGCATTCTATCCTTCCTCGCATTGTTTCTGTTGTGAGGTCTGCTGTTAGTCTGATGGGATATCCTTTGTAGGTAACATGACGTTTCTCTCTTGCCAGTCTGAGTACCTTCTCTTTGCCTGTGGTTTTGGTCAATCCGGCTATAATGTGTCTTGGAGAAGATCTTCTGGGGTTGATTCTATTTGGGGTCCTTTGTATTTCTTGGGACTGGTCTTTGAATACCTCTTATATTTGGAAAGTTTTCTTCCAGGGTTTCATGGAATAGATTATCAATGCCATTATGAGTCTCTTTGCCTTCTGGGATACCAATTATCCAGGTGTTTGGAAGTTAGATAGTATCTAGTATTTCTCATATATTATTCTCATTTTTTTGGGCAATTTTCTCAGTCTTCATGGTGGATTTTTTTAGGCCAGTGATTCTATCTTTTACATCTGAGATTCAATTTTCTGTATGATCTAGTCTGCTTTTAATACTTTCAGGGGAGATTTCTGATTTCCTGTATTATAATCTTCATCTCTAACAGGTCCATTTGATTCATTTTTATAGTGTGTATTTCCTCTTTTAAATCTTGCAAGAATTTCCTCACCTCCTGAAACTCATTGACTCATTTCTCTGACATCTTCTGCATTTCATTGTCTCTCTTCTCTTCCATCTCTGTTAGCTTTGTCACTATGAATATTTGAAATTCTTTATCTGACATTTCCATGAGTTTCATTGTACTGTCTGAGGATGAAGAGGAATTATTCTTTTCCCTTGTAGGAGAGTTATTTTCTTGCTTTCCCATATTTCTTGTGACCCTGCAGTGATTTATAGTCATCTGATGGATGGTGCATTTCTTCCTAATTCTTGAAGTTCAATCTGAGCATTCAGAGGTGTGCAGAAGGAGGTGATCTGCAATCTCTCTTCTGTTCTGTTTTCACTCTTTGTGCATTAGATTCAGTGGGAATAGATGAATATTCTGACCCTAATCGTATTCAGATGTTTGGATTCTATTCCCTTGGACCTGTCTAGACACTAAGTGCAAAGAGGCTGAGCAGCCAATGAATTAAAGAAAAAAGGAAAAGAATTAGAGAAGAAGAAAGAAGAAGAAAAAATAAAATGAAAAAGGAGAAAGTGAAAAAAGATTAAAAAAAGATTAGATTTTAATTTTAAAAAGGAAAATATGAAAACAATGTGGCACACATGTGCACTGTGCAAAACCAATATTTCACAGCTCGAGTTCAATATCCATCTCAGGAAGGGCCTGGCCTGGGTTTGTGTCTTTCCTAAGTGAAATGGGGAAAGGCAGTAATTAGCACAATAAAAGAAAGGCCTGAGAGCCAAGAGAATATTTTACCTTAAAAAAAAAAAAATTTTAAAAATTTAAAGTCACAGGGAGACAAAGCGAGACAGAAAGAGACAAATGGGGAGAAGGAGACAGAGGTAGCCCTATCCACTAGAAATGATTCTGGAGGGGGAAGTCTCAGCAGAAAATCTTAAATTTTGGTTAAAGAAAGCAATATTTCACAGCTCAAGTTTAGTATCCATCTCAGGATGGGCCTGGCCTGGGTTTGTGCCTTTCTAGAAATAATTCTGGAGGGGGATGTCTCCACACAAAATCTTCATTTTTGGTCAAGGAAAGCAATATTTTACAGTTCAAGTTCAGTTTCCATTTCAGGATGGGTCTGACCTGGGTTTGTGCCTTTCCCACTAAAAATGATTCTGGAGTGGGGAAAATGTCAGCAGAAAATCTTCATTTTTGGTCAAGGAAAGCAGTATTTCACAACTCAAGTTCAGTATCCATCTCAGCATGGGACTAGCTTAGCTCTTAACCTGTTTTATGTTTCCATGTTTGAGAGGGGAAATAACACAAATGTTCCATGTTCCCCTTTCCTAATGTGTTGACAACTTTTTGGCTTAGGTCATTTCTCTTTGACTTTACTCTACCTTCTTTTGTGAAGGCTGACACTCCTATAGGTGCAGAACTTTCTCCTTCCCATACTGAAGTCCTGCTTTGGCTAATCTGAAAGCTGGGTCATTGTTCTCAGGTAACCTGAGAGAGAAAGAAATTAGATTAGCTTTGTGCAGGGTAAGAATGTAAAAGGGAATTAGCCTTGCAAGTAAGTAGAAGGTTGTCAATCCTTTATGAGGTTCCTAATGAATCTGCTGTTCTTTAGGAGCAAACAGAAAATGTATTGGAATGACAGAAAAAGGAAAATTTTTGAGTTCTGGTTCACATGTTACAATGAAACATCAGTGAACTAAAAATTAATTAAAACCCCCTGAACTCATCATTTTATCACTATAAGATGAATTTTTGCCTTACTTGCAGGGCACTCACAATTGGAATAAAAGATGCCCACAGTCAAATACTTGAGAATTTGTGGAGCCAAGAGATAAATGGAGGCTTGTTAGATATTCAAGCTGCAGTTCCTGAGTTACTGTACTATTCTACCTCTCATTCCTTGGCTCAAGAGGGAGGATATTCTAAGCAGGAGGATAAGAATGAATAACAACATGGAGGCATGAAATGACAAGCAATATTTAAGAACTAGGGAAAACTGCTTTGCTAAAAATAGCTTTCAAGTGAGAGAGACTATTGGAAAGGTATTGTAGGCTCAATTTATGATATGTCTCAAATTATACTCTGAGGTGTTAAAACTATTCTGTAAGTATCTGAGAGTCATTGAAAATTGAAAGCATGTGAGTTGTTGGCTCAGAGTGATGTTTTGAGAGAACTGAGTTGGTGCCAGGTGCAGGAGGGATCAGAAGAAGAAATGAGATTAGAGAGCCCAGGATGAGACAACAGAGGTCTATTGGTAATAGGAGGAAAGAATATTCTTTGGAGAAGAATTGGTATGTTTGGTGATTGATTTACCACTTGGGACAAAGTGAAAGGAAAGCCCTAATAGGATGCTAATATTTATTAAGCATTATGTGTTCTAGGTACTTTCCAGGTATCAACTCAGTTCTCACAGATACTATCATCAGCATCTCTTTTTCATGGTGAGAAAACTAAGCTTGCCTCAGATTACAAAGCTGGCTAGTGGCAGAGTGGGGAGTGAAACTCATGCATCTGACATAGGGACGATGATCCTTCCTCTCAGACATTTTACTTCTCTCATAATCCTTTTAGTGTCTGGTGCTCTACTTGCTGCATATGTTTGACCTTTGCATCTCATCTGATCCTCACAAGAATTGAGGCAAGGAGATGGTGTCTCCAGCCTCAAAACTGTAAGTTTGCTTGTTGCCAACAAATAAGTGTCAAAACTAAGACTTGAACTCAGACCTTCTCATTTAATTTTAGTGCTCTGGCTAAATTATAATGTGCTAGACTACAAGAAAAAGGGCAGAAGAAAAAGAAAAAAAATTTGCGAACCAAAACAGTACAGTGAAGCAATGAAGAAAATGTGATTTTAGGACTTAAGATGAAAAAATATAATTTTAAACACTCAGGAATTTGCCTTTGTCATTTTACATTCAATACAATCTCTAAAGCTATAGGATGTATATCGGAGGAATCATTTACTTCCTCAGTAAGAGAGAAGATTCTGACAGCCATCATATAGCTTTACATTCTAGACAAGTTGGGGAAAAACCATACCTTTACCTAAAGGGAAAGGATAATTGATTCTAAATTAGGAAAGAAGGATTTAAGGAATGGGCCTACACTCAGAGAATTTTAATAAGCTCTTAACACCATTTCTTCTTCAATCATCCTGTAATGCTTTTTAAAGATGGTTTATACATAAAGGATCCAGAAATAAAAATGTATTAAACATTGCAAAAGTAGAACTGATGAGCAGCAGAAGAAAATGATGTCCATTGTGAAAGGGCTGAACTAGAAACCAGGGACTGCCAAGTATCTTTCTTTAAGTACATGGGACTATCTTCCATTATAAGTGATATAATAAGGTCTTGGTTTTATTCAAATAAAGAAATCTAGCATTCTTGAACTTAATAAAATTCAAATATCTAGGGGTCAGCAAGTGGTGTGGTGGTTAAGAGCGCTGGACTCCCACATAGCTGACAGCTTTTCGAGTCCAGGGCCTGGCGACTTGCTTTCTCACTTCCTCTCTCTCTCACTCTGTCCCTCTCTGGCAAAATTAAAATAGAGTTAAATAAAAATTTAAAAAATCTAAATATCTAAATCCAGTGCCCTCCCTAATAAAAGAATACATCTCTCTTAGAAGCTCAGTTTGAAGATACCAAGGCTAGTTTCCAGTTTTATTTTAGGACTAGTCTCCAAAGTAGTACAATCTCTCTCTTGGTTTCTCAGTTGCTCCAATCTTTTTTGAGAAAAATGGTTCTGCTAAGAACCTCTGAGAGAAAAGAGTGAAATGAACTTGCTTTGAAGTATGCTGCTATCTGGAGACATGACCTCTCTATTCTGTTGTCTCCTGAAATCATCATTAAGGCTAACATATACAGAAAAGACTCTATGAGTTCTATTAGTCAAGGTTCTAGAGAGAACAGAAACAATTTATTTGTATGTGTGTTCAAAAAGTTCATGGATAATGTGTAGTATAAAAGAATTTAAAACTTTATTTCACCAAAATAAAGTCATATTTTAATTCCATTTTCTACAGAGTTTTACTTAAAGACTTATTTTTTTAACTTTATTTGCTTAGTTAATTAATTAATTTAAACTTGACCAGGGAGGGACAAAGTGAGAGAGAGAGAAAGTGAGAAAGCAAGCCACCAGGTCCAGGACTCAAACCGTGGTCTGCCATGTGGGAGTCCAGCACCCTTATCAACCACACCACCTGCAAGTCCCTTCCACAGAGTTCTTTCGGGGTCAGAAAGAGACAGAGAGACAGAGAAAGAAGAAGTGATTTAAAATAAGAATTTGCTAATGTGATTATGGAGGCTGAGAAGTCCCACAAACTTGTACGCAAGTTGGAGAAGCTAGAAAGTTGGTGGTGTAATTTAGTCCAAAGCTAAAGGCCTGAGAACTAGGGAGAGTGGTGGGAAGAGGGAATTGTTAGTGCAAATCCTGATTCTGAAGCCCTGAGAATCAGAACAGAGAGCTAGCAACTGTAATGTTCAATTGCAGGAAAAGATGGATGCTCATCTCAAACTGAGGGAGAGTTGATATGACCCTTTTCCTCTTTGTTCTAGCTGGGCTCTCAACAGATTGAATTATGTCTACCTATATTGGTAAGGGTGGATCTTCTCAACTCAGTCTACTGACTTAAATGCAATCTTTTCTGGAAACACCTTCACAGACACACCTGGAAATAATGTTTTCCCAGCTATCTGAGTATCCTTTAGCCTGGTTAAGTTCCCATATAAAATTAACCATTACATGGATAAAAGCCAAAGACTCTTTTCGATCAACTTTTTGTGGAAGAGGCAGGAAACAATCCCGTTTTCTTTGTCGTTGCTGTAATTTTCATGACCCTTATTTTATTACAGTGGTTTTCTTTACTTTTCAGAAAGTTGTTCATGGACTATTTATCAGAAACTACATACTAGACAGTGTTGACCAGAGAATCAGAGAGAAATGGCAGGTTCTTGTCTTTGGCTAGCTATGTAAAACACTGAAGAGCAACTTGGGGACTAGGACATTTGAAGGTTTCCTGCCCAGACTTCACCCTCCTGCTCCTCAGATCTAGCCAGGACAAGCCGATCACCAGCTATATACATTTGAGTTCTGAGTGACCTGTTTCAGGGACTAGGACATCTGAAGGTTTTCCGCCCAGACTTCACCCTTCTGACCCCCCAACCCTCCAGATCTAGCCAGCCTCCAAACATTGAGTTTCTAGACAGATCTAGGTGCACAGAAGCCAAATATCTGAATACTTTCAGGGTCAGTGTAATCCTCATATTCCATGGAATCTGCTGCAAAAAGGAGAAAAATAGTACTACTTAGAATTTGCAGATCACCTCCTTCTGCATGCCCTAAATGCTTGGATTTAACTCCAAAAATTAGGAAAAAAAAGTATAATCCATCAGAAGACCAGAAACCACCACAGACACACAAGAAATGTGAGAAGCCAAGAAAATATCTCTCCCCCAAGGGAAAAGAATAACTCCTCATCCTCCACAGACAATACAAGGGAACCCATGGAAATGTCAGATAAAGAATTTAGAATATTCATATTGACAAAGCTAACAGAAATGCAAGAGAAAAGAGACAATGAACTCTGGAAAATGCAGGAGAAAAAGAGACAACGAGGAGGTGAGGAAGTTCTTGCACAATCTGAAAGAATACACACCATTAAAAATAATCAAACAGAATTGTTAGAGATGAAGGCTTTAATACAGGAAATGAAAAACTTCCTTGAAAGTATTAAAAGTAGATTTGATCATACAGAAGTTAAAATCTCAGGTGTAGAAGATAGAACCTCTGACCTTGAAAAATTTGCCAAAAATACAGAAAATAGTCCCTGCAAAATAAGGATAATATATGAGTAATACAAGATACCTTTTAAATGCCCAAACATCCAGATACTTGGCATCCCAGAAGGTGAGTAAACGAATCAGGGCATTGATAATCTATTCCATGAAGTCCTGGAAGAAAACTTTCCAGACCTAGAGAGTCATTCAAATATCCAAACCCAAGAAATACAAAGGACCCCACATAGAATCAACCCAAAAAGATCTTTTCCAAGACACGTTACAACCAGATTGACCAAAATCACAGACAGAGACAAGATACTAATATTGGCAAGAGAGAAACATCAAGTTACTTTCAAAGGATATCCTTTCAGGCGAACATTGGGCCTCTCATTGGAAACAATGCAAGCAAGGAAAGACTGGGAAAATATACACAAAGTGTTAAGTGAAAAACAATTTCAACCAAGAATACTATACCTGGCAAGATTATCCTTCCTATGGGAAGAAAAGACAAAAATATTCTCAGATAAACAAAACCCAAATTTACCAACACCAGACCAGCTCTCCAAGAAGTGCTGAAGGGAGTGCTATACTAGGAAAATGAAGAAATAAGAATATAAAAAGTGACCAAGAGAATGGCCAACTTAATGGTAGGGACAAGTCCAGAAAGATCAGTAATAACTGTTAATTTCTGAAATTTAAATGGAAAGATCAGACCACTGTAACACTGCAAATTCAGTAGAAGAGAGATTAATTTCAGGAGACTGAACTGGTGATAAAGAATTTTTATGACTTTTGAATAAAACATTACTGATTTTTGTCTATGCTTTGTTTTCCAGATTAAGGATTTTTGTCTTCTCTTAAACTGATGGTAGATTCATCTACCTACTGTTTGATCTGAATCTTAACTTTTTTCCTAGCTTTAAGTCTTAAACAAATTTCTCTTAGTATTTTTTGTTTTTGATCTATTAAAGCTGAAACTGCCTTTCTTGAAATTAAAAAATACCTATTTAATGACCACAATAAGCTATATAGACTCAGCTAGGTGCTACTTTATAGTATATTCATTCTACTCACAGTTTTATGCCTAAAGTCAAACATGTGTTCACAGATATGTATTTATCAGCTGAACTTGCTATTGAAAGTAGTTAGATTAATTAAGATATTTTGTGTATAAATAAAATGTAGGGGGAAAAAAGGAATGGAAAACAACTGCAGATACCAGAGACAGTGTGCAAGGAGGGTGGACATGGCAGAGGGTGAGAAATGGGGGAGGGAGGAAGAAATATATATATATATATATTTGTTTGTGTGTGTGTGTGTGTGTATATATATATTTGTGTGTGTGTATATATACATATATATGTATATATATATGTATATATGTATGTATATATACATAAAACAAAAAATAGAAAATTATTTGTTGATGATAACATGTATGATTAAGCCACTATACAGTGTATTCTGGATGGGAAATCACATTTTGTGTGCTGTGATGTTCAGTATGAATGTAAAATAAAAAACAAAAACTAAAAATGTTTTTCTTGAATTAAAAATGTATTAAAAAATAGTTATTTAATGACTGCAGTAAGCTATATAGCCCCAGCTAGGTGTACTTTATAGTATGTTCATTATAGTCACTGAGATTTATGCTTAAAGTCAGACATGTGTTCATGGATATGTATACATCAGCTGTGCTTGCTACTGAAAGTATTTAGATTAATTAAGATCTTTAGTGAATCAATAAAATGTGGGAAAAAAGGGGGAGGCATGGAAAGCAACTGTAGATACCAGAGACAGTATATCTACGGGTGAGAAATGGTAGAGGTGAGAGAGGGAATCTAGTGGGGAGGGGAAGAAGCAAAATATATAAGAAATGAGAAATGGAAAATTACTTGTTGACAATAACACCTATGGTAATATTCTTAACTAAGCCCATATACAGTATATTCTGGATGGAAAATCTCATTTTGTGTATTGTAATGATATAAGTGAATAAATGTAAATAAATTTAAAAAAAAACCTCAGAATGTGGGTCAGAGAAATGGACTAGATTTAATTTTTTTTTTTTTTTCTTTTTAAGAGAGGTTTTTGCTATAGGGCGCGTGTGCTCGCAGACAGACAGAGACAGACAGAAAGCAAGAAATCACCCCCCAGGGGGAATGGCCACGCCGCAATCCCTTCTCCTCCATTCTCCTCTCGGGATCATGGGCACGCACGCACACACGCCTGGCATTGAGTTCTAAGCCACCGGCCGGGAAGTGAACCACAGTCGACTACATGGGAGTCCAGTGACATAGCCATTATGCTAACTGCTGGTCCCTGGACTAGATTAAAGAAGCCAACTCGGGACAGATAAGTCCAATAAATAACAAAAATTTCTAAGAAAATTCCTATATATTGTACTATGACAAAGAAGGAACTGAATTGGAGAAAATTTAACACAGAATCATAGTTGTATATGGATGGAAACATCTTTGAAAGCTTAGGTATCCAGGTTTGCTCTTAAGTCAGTACTAAAAGACAGTGATTATTATCATTATTTTTCATTATCTTCAAAGATGAGGTTTCCACGTTTCTCTCAAAACACTTATACTCAGAATATGTTCTAATGTTCATCCTAAAAATCCCTCCCATAGAAAGTTAAGTCTATCTACTCTTGGAGATTAGCTCTCTGCTGTTTCTTTTAATATGGATGATTAAAAAGAACTTCCTATAAATCTGCCCTCCCTATCTACCTATGTTCTATTCCATACTTTTCTATTCTCTGCACCTCTGGTCCCAAATTCTAATATCCCATTTTTCCTTGTGATATTTTTTCTACCCCCAAATAGTTGCATCATTACCTCCAGTATTTTTTTAAAATTATGTAAAAGAGGACCAGCAGATGGTGTAATGGTTACAACTCTGGACTCCTACGTGGTTGACCATGGTTTGGGTCCCAGATCCAGTGGCTTGAAAATCATGCCAGCTATGGGGACCAGCAGGTGGCGTGGTGGTTAAGGCGCTGGACACTCCCACATGGGCGACCGGGGTTCAAGTCCTGGACCTGGTGGCTTGCTTTCTCACTTCCTCTCTCTTTCACTCTCACCCTCTGTCTCTCTCTGGTCAAATTAAAAATCAATGAATGAATAAATAAATAATAATTAAAAAAAAAAAAAAAAGAAAATCATGCCAGCTATGTGTGCGGGCGTAGCTGAAATCCTGAGAGGAGAGTGGAGGAGAGGGGATTGTGGTGTGGCCATCTCCCCCTTGGGCTGTGAGGGGGTGATTTCCTGTTTTCTGTCTCTCTGGCAGGCACACGCACCCTATAGTAAAATAAATAAATAAATAAAAACAAATTATGTAAAAGAAATTTGGCTTATTATCCCTTCTCCCACAGTCCAGATTTCTAAGATCTTGCATTCTCCTTCTTTCATTTTTCATTTCTTCTTTAGATTTCCCTTCTACAAATTCTACATTTTGATTTTATTTAAAGTATAAGTCTTTTTACCTTTTAACTGCACCTAATTTTCTTCTCAGGGAATCAGCATTATTATTATTACTATTTTTTATTATTTTTATATCAAGCCCCATAGTGTATTTAGACATGTTAATTTCTCTCTAGATATATCTTCAGGGGACCAGCAGTTAGCATAATGGCTATGTCGTTGAACTCCCATGTAGCCGACCATGGTTCAAGTCCTGGACCCGGTGGCTTAAACTCACGCTGGGTGCGTGTGCGTGCGTGCCCAAGATCCCGAGAGGAGAATGGAGGAGAAGGGATTGCAGGGTGGCCATCCCCTCTGGGGGGGGTGGGCGGTGATTTCTCGCTTTCTATCTCTCTGTCTCTGTCTGTCTTTCTGGCGAGCGCACGCACCCTATAAAAACCTCTCAAAAAAAAAAAAAGATAGATTTTCAGAATGAGACTTGTTGAGTCTGCTTAATGACGTCTATAGAGATGGACTGAGAAGGAAATGAAAATGCTTTCATGTGGGTGCCCACCGTACATGCAAGACTACATTCAGGGCAGTTATTGGTAGGTACTTCTTAAGGGGCGTCTCAGATTATTTCTTCCCTCTAGGCCAGAAGAAATGTTTAAGAAGCAGATTCAGGACAAACAAGCCCAATAATGACTATGGTCACCGTTTATACAAATGTACCTGGCCAAGTTAAGGGAACACACTGGTTTAAATTGGGCTTTGCTGCGTCTTCAGGGCGGAGACACACCATTCAATGTGTGAGAATTCAAATGAAAATTTACACTTACACTGCTTTAAGTGCTTTTCTGGGCTGTAATTTCTAAGACCTGGATCTTTAAGGGGCACATTAATGCTGTTGCTAGCAAGAAGGGAGCAGATGGAAAATAAATATACTCGAGGGCACAGAGGCTATTACTGATGCTGGAGGCAGGTAGTCAGGCAACAGGAAGTAAACACAGTGAAACAATGGGAAAAATATATTTACCTTGGGTCTCTTGAGCAACACAAGTCAGGAGCCAGGTTCCAGGGCTTCTGCCTGGACAGCATTACCCGTTAGTTGTAGGATGTTTTAGCCATAGAGTGATTGACTGAGCAGCTGCATTTTATAGACCTGAAAATTGCCTGAAAATGAATTTTCTTAGACCCAAGAGCTGCGTAAGACAGAGCTAGTGTGGCTGATGACAGCAGAACATGAGCAACACTTGAACAGCTCCTTATGATGTGTTTTTCATGCCCAGTGTCAGAAGGGAAACTGGCAACAACCCTGTGAGGGGTGAAGGGCAGATTTCACTAATACTTTGCTGCACAGATGAAGAAACTGAGGATCAAGGGGCTTGAAATAGTTGCCCAAAGCTATATACTTAGTTTTAATATTATCTCATGCTTCCTAAGCATGATAGCTTGGTAGTATAATTGGATCTTAATAACAGTTTCTAAGCAGTATTTCTTTCATCTTTATTCTTTGTAGAAAATGAAATTAAAATATGACTTTAAACTTTTGGAAATTTCATGCCTCCTAAAAAATTCCTTTATTATTGTCATCAAATTGTAATTGTGTTTTTAAAAATAACTACCATTGTTTAAGCACTTACCACATACTATTTAGAGCTTAGAGCAATCTAAACATCTCACTACGGCATTATTATCCCTATTTAACAGTTGGAAACGGTGAGACTCAGAGAGGTTTAGTAATTTCCTTCAGATAACACAGTAAGTAGCTGGTCTACAATCATAAGGGAAATATATAGAGATCCAAAGTCAAATATTTACATTAGGGCAAATTCAGGGGCTGGTTTAGAAAGTCTGCAAAGATGTCCCCTCTTGCTTATAAATGCAGCCCTCCTGGCTACAAGAGCATTTACTCCCCTCTCAGGTAGTGGCCCCATGAGTGCTATGCCTCTGTGCCTTGGTGCTTGTGGATTTCTATCCACGATGGCTCTGGTTGCTTTGTCACTGCATTTCCATTCCTTGTTACTATGTACTCCAGCAGCTGCCTCTATTTTTTTTTTTTAAAGAGATATCAGCAATAAAAACACTTTTTAAACCTTTTTATGTAGCTTTCTTCCTAAGTATTTGGGCATGAACCCAGAGGGGCCGAGTGGAAAGTCTTTCATGAGTATGCTCCTTGCTCTGTTCTAAATAGCTCTTCTCTCCAAACAGCTACTTCTCATCTTTTCACAAATCCTGTTGCTCTTCAAATCTTCCATCTGTTAGTACACTCCTTTGCCTTTCACCTACATAGGGCCCAGTGGACCAGTCAGACACTCCCAAAAGGATCTGACCTCTCAGAATTAACTCATGCTTTTGACTCTTAAACTAGAAGACCCATTACTGCCATTGTTACAAACGTCACTTGCCACTTATTATGTATGTCTTGGACCCTCTTCCATTATTTTGTGCTTGTGAGGACTTTTGTAACTTTCATTTGTTTTTGCAATAGGGCATAGGTGCTACCTGGAGAGAGAGAATGGTGGAGAAAGAAAAAGAGGGAGAGAAAGAGAGAGAACATGAGAAATCACCTCTCCAGGGAGGATGGCCGTGCAGCAATATGCCCTCTTCCATTCTCCTTTTGGGATATTGGGCACACACACACACACACACACACACACACACACACGGCATGTTTCTGAAGCTGCTGGGTCAGGACTTCAACTGTGCAGTCACTCATGTGGGATTCAGCCATGTTAACCACCATGCCACCAGGGTTGGCCTCTTGTGAGTTTTTTGAGGCAACATACAGCAGAATGCTTGGTATGTGGTTTATTATATGAATTAATAGATGAATGCATGTATGTAAAAAAATGAACTGGTTTTAGGTTATATTCCCATTTAACTGTTGGAAAAAATGAGATCCAGAGAAGTTTAGTAATTTACCTAAGATAACACAGCAGGTAGCTAATCTGAAATCTTTAAATAAGCCCAGCTCATTTCTGCCTCAGGGTATTTGTATATTTGTATTTGCTCTTCTCTTTCACCAGAATATTCTTTTTCTTTTTCTCTTCTTTTTTTTTTTTGAAGATTTTTTTTTTTTTTTTTTTTTTTTTTGCTATAGAGTGCGTGCGCTCGCCAGACAGACGGAGAGAGACAGAAAGCGAGAAATCACCCCCCAGGGGGGATGGCCACACCTCAATCCCTTCTCCATTCTCCTCTCAGGATCTTGGGCACGCACGCACACGCACCTGGCGTGAGTTTTAAGCCACCGGGTCTGGGACGCGAACCACGGCCGACTACATGGGAGTCCAGCGACATAGCCATTACGCTAACTGCTGGTCCCCAGAACATTCTTCTTTAAGGTTTTGTATGGTGTCTTCTCTTACTTCATTGAAATCCAATGTAACCTCCTCAGAAAGGCTGTCCTTCTCTGGGGTTCGCCTTAAAGCCTAGCTGTTAAGAAGGCTGGATCACACATGGTTGACTACAGTTCTAATCCATGTGTCTGCATGCCCAAAATCTCAACAGGAGATTTGGAAGAGAAGGGATTGCGGCATGACCACACCTTGTTGGAGAATGTTCCCTTTTTCTTTCCCTGTCTCTTTGTTTCTCTGATGAGTGCATGTACCCTTTGTCACTTAAAAGAAAAAAAAGAAAAAGAGCCCACTCCGTCTAAATGTTAATCTCTTGACATTCTCTACCCCGATTTACTTTTTTCTTAATAGAACTTTTTTCCCCATGTTTTACTGATTCACAAAATATCTTAATCTGACTACTTTCATAGCAAGTTCTACTGATATATATGTATCTGTGAACACATGTCTGACTTTAGGAGTGAAACTCTGTGTAGAATAAATATACTATAAAGTAGCACCTAGCTGAGGCTATATAGTTTTCTGTGGTCTTTAAATATGTATTTTTCAATATATTTTTTAATTTCGAGAAAGGAAGTTTTAGCTTTAATAAGTCAAAAATTTTAAAAAATGCTAGGAGAGCTTTGCTTAAAACTTCAAGCTAGGAACCAGGTCAGGATCCTTTTCAAATAGTAGGTACATGAACCTCTTGGTAGCTCAAGAGAAGACAAAAATCCTTAAATCTGGAAAACAAAGCATAGAATAAAATCAGCAATGTTTTAGTCAAAAGTTGTAAGATTCTATTTCACCATTTCAGTCTCATGTTCTTAACCTATCTTCTGTTGTGGTTCGATCTTCCTATTTAAATTCTGGAATAAAACATTCAACTTCAGACTTGTCCCTACCATTAAGTTGGGCATTTTCTTAGTTGTTTTTGAATTCTTATTTCGGTGTGTCCTTATTTAATTTTCCTGGCATAGCACTCCGTTTAGAACTTCTTGGAGAGCTGGTCTGGTGTTGGTAAATTCTTTCAGGTTTTGTTTATCTGAGAATGTTCTTGTCTTTACTTCCCATATGAAGGATAATCTTGCTGGGTACAGTATTCTTGGTTGAAATTTCTTTTCCCTTAACACTTTGAATATATTAGCACATTCTTTGCTTGCTCACCTTGTTTCTGATGAGAGGTCTGCTGTTAGCTTGATGGGATATCCTTTGTAGATAACTTGTCATTTGTCTCTTGCCAGTCTGAGTACCTTGTCTTTGTGTGTGGTTTTGGTCAATCTGGCTATAGTGTGTCTTAGAGAAGATCTTCTGGGGTTGATTCTATTTGGGATCCTATGTATTTCTTGGGTCTGTATCTTTGAATGCCTCTCTAGGTTTGGAAACTTTTTTTCCAGAATTTCATGGAATAGATGATCAATGCCCTTACTAGTCTCTACATCTTCTGGGATACCAATTATCTGGATGTTTGGACATTTAATAGCATCTAGTGTTTCTCATATATTAGTCTCATTTTTTTTTTATCTATTTCTCAATCTCTGTGTTGGATTTTTCTAGGCCAGTGATTCTATCTTCTACTTCTGAGATTTAATCTTCTGTATGAGCTTAGTCTGCTTTTAATACTTTCAAGGGAGTTTTTGATTTCCTGTATTACAGCCTTCATCTCTAACAGCTCCATTTGATTCTTTTTATGGTGCGTATTCCCTCTTTCAGATATTGCAAGAACTTCCTCACCTCCTGGAAATCATTGGCTCCTTTCTCCTGCATCTTCTGGAGTTCATTGTTTCTCTTCTCTTGCATTTCTGTTAACTTTGTCACTGTGAATATTCTAAATTCTTTGTCTGACATTTCTGTAAGTTTCATTGCACTCTCTGAGGATGAAGAGAAGTTATTCTTTTCCTTTGGAGGAGAGGTATTTTCTTGCTTTCTCATATTTCTTGTACCCCTGCAGTGATTTGTGGTCATCTGATGGGTTGTGTGTTGCCTTCTAATTCTCAAAGCTCAATCTGAGCATTCAGAGACGTGCAGGAGGAGGTGATCTACAATCTCTCTTTTGTTCCATTTTTTACTCTTTGTGTATCAGATTCAGTGGGAATTGAGGAATATTTTGATCCTAATAGTATTCAGATGTTTGAATACTGTTAACTAAGACCTGTCTAGACACTCAGTGTGTGGAGGCTGAGCAGCCAAGGGATGAAGTTAAATAAAAAGAAAAAAAAAAGAGAGAGAGAGAGAGAGAGAAGAAGAAGAAAGAAGAAAATAAATAAAAGAAACTAAAAACATTTTTAATTTTAATTTTAAAATGTAAAATATGAAAATATTTCACAGCTCAAGTTCAGCAGCCATCTCAGAGTCAGCCTGGGTTTGTGTCTTTCTTAAATGGAAAGGTGGAAAGGCGCAAATTAGCAAGATAAAGGAAGGTTTTGTGAGTTCAGAGAATACTTTACCTTAAAAAACATTAAAAGACACAGAGAGATGGAGAGAAGGATACAGAGGTTGCTCTTCTCTGGCTGGAAACATGGAGGGTGTTCAGGAGAAGAAAAAGAAGTTTCCTGCTGTGGCAGAAACCAAGAAAAAAGCTCCTGCTGCTGCAGAGGCCACCAGGAAAAAGGTTCCTGCTGTGCCAGAAACCCTTACGAAAAAAATGAAGAAATTTTGTGGAGCTGAAGATCAAGCGCCTGAGAAAAAAGTTTGCTCAAAAGATGCTTCGAAAGGCAAGGAAGAAGCTTATCTATGAAGAAGCTAAGCACTATCATAAGGAATATGGACAGATGTACAGAACTGAGATTCGCATGGCCAGGATGGCAAGAAATGCCGACAACTATGTTACCTGCAGAATCCAAACTGGCGTTTGTCATCAGGATCAGAGGTATCAATGGAATGAGCCCAAAGGTTCAAAAGGTGTTGCAGCTTCTTCATCTTTGCTAGATCTTCAATGGCACCTTTGTTAAGCTCAACAAGGCCTCAATTAACATGCTGAGAATTGTGGAGCCATATATTGCATGAGGGTACCCGAACCTGAAGTCAGTAAATGAACTGATCTACACATGTGGTTATGGCAAAATCAATTAGAAGCAAATTGCTTTGACAGATACCTCTTTGATTGCTCGATCTCTTGGTAAATTTGGCATTATCTGCATGGAGGATCTGACTCATGAAATCTATACTGCTGGAAAATGCTTCAAAGAAGCAAATCACTTCCTGTGGCCCTTCAAATTATCTTCTCCATGAGGTGGAATGAAGAAAAAGATCACCCGTTTTGTTGAAGGTGGAGATGCTGACAACAGGGAAGACCAGATCAACAGACTTATTAGGAGAATAAACTAAGGTATCCACCATGATTATTTTTGTAATTTGGTCAGTAAATAAACAGTGGTTGTTTTCAGACTGCAGTATACTGTATTAGTAATTTTTTTGTTAGCTTGCCTCTGCCTTGCCTTAACTATTCTGGCACATCTTGGTGCTTGATAAAATTAAGCCAATACTTCTGTAAGACTGGGGTCCATTTTTTTATTTTGTGAAAATCACTTAGGGACTGTTGAAAGGCTTTTCCTACCCCAGAAAGGCCTAATGTTTCCCCTTTTGAATTTTGCTGAGTAAAAATGGGTCTATTCAAAGAAAACTTATTTCAAGGCATTCATGTAGGTAAAATAAAGGTCAGTTCACCAAAAATGTAAAAAAAAAGAAGGATACAGAGGTTGTCCTACCCAACTAGAAATGAATCTGAAGGGTGAAGGTTCAGCAGAAGATCTTAATTTTTAGTCCTTAAAGACAGTATTTCACAGCTCAGGTTCAGTAGCCATCTCCCTAATAGGACTATTGAATGTTTTCTTGTTGTCTGACTTAGCCACTAAGTTCTGTGAAGATTGAACTCTTGTTTTATTTCCCGCTGTATCTCTAGGCCCTTGAATAGTAACTGGCAGGTAATAGGAGCTTAATGAATATATACTGAGTAGATGAATTAAGCTGAGAAAGGCTTCCTAAACAAGATGTGTGTTGGGACCAGGAGATGCTGTAATGGTTACGTTGCTGAACTCCCACATGCTGAGTCAACCATGGTTCAAATCCTGGACCTGGCAACTTAAAAGTCATGTCAGGCACATGTACGTGTATGCCCAAGATCCTGAGAGAAGAATGGAGAAGAAGATTATGGCATGGCCATCCCCTCTGGGGGTGGGGGGAGTGATTTCTCACTTTCTGTCTCTCTGGCAAGCACAGATGCCCTATAACAAAATCTCTCTTAAAAAAAAGTGTGTGTCTGTGTTCAGAGGCTTCCTTAGTCTTTGTTAGACACTACCCTAGTGAAGACATTCAAACTTCTACGGTCTGGTAATATCTGAAATACTGACTGCTCAAAAAAGTTAATGGTTGGGAACCAGCAGTTAGTGTAATGGTTATGTCGCGGGACTCCCACGTAGTCGACTGCGGTTCGCGTCCCGGACCCTGTGGCTTAGAACTCACGCCGGGCACGTGTGCGTGCATGCCCAGGATCCCAAGGGGAGAATGGAGGAGAAGGGATTGCGGCGTGACCATCCCCCCTGGGGGGTGATTTCTCGCTTTCTGTCTCTATGTCTCTCTCTGTCTGTCTGGCGAGTGCATGCGCCCTATAGCGAAAACCTCTCAAAAAAAAAAAAAGTTAATGGTTTATTGATATCTTCTTGTTGCTCCTAGAAAATGTGCATCAAGATCTATAAAAGTCTTGGTTTATATCCATTACTTCCTGGTATTTAAAGCTGAATAGTCCCATGATGAATGATATCATATATTAAAACCTGGTTTTATTTATCATTGTTGAGAAATAAGTAGACTTTTTTTGTGCAATTAAGGATGTACAAACACAAGATATGGATGTGAATGCCAGATGTGGTGTGTGTGGAGGAGTAGGGCATGGGGAAGGATATTTGGAGGAGGGATACGAAGGCAGAGAATTGACGGGACAGGGAGGTGTGTTGTTATCTGTTGAAGATATTTTAACCAACTAGACTGGGGAGAAATGTTCACGTATTGAAATGTTCACTTTGTAAGCTAAATAATGTGATTGAATGTATAAAAAAATTAAGAACAATTTAAAAACATTTAAATGCCCTTATTCAAAAAACGAAAACAAAATCTCCAAACTATTTTGCTGATATTAAAATACTTGACAACTTTTGGACCTTTGTTTTTGGTCATGGTGGAGCAATAATAATTAGATCTACCCTATTACCTGAAATAAGTGAAAAACTGGACAAGATATATGAAACCCTTGTTCTCAAGATGTTGGTAACGAGATGAGGAACAGTGATCTCCAAGAGATGGTAAAAAATAGTGAGCCCAACAATTGCTCCAACTTAGGTCACGAGACAGTTGCAGGGCTGTGGTGCAGGGAGGGAATTTAGGACAGAGTTAGGTAATCTCCGAGTTTAGAGGCTGGAACTGAAAGTCCCGATATACCTAATGGTTTGAATTCAAGGACAGAGCATCAGAAACAAGAGAGATGAACAAAGAACTCCAGAAATCTGCACAGGGCCTGTTTGAACATTCAGCTGAGTACTGATCTGCTCATGCATGTGTAAAAACCAATTAAGACACAGGGAAGAACTACCCAACACAGTTAGAGGGAGAAGTCTTTCTGGTTCACACTGCATAGGGTACAGAGCTTATATCTTCCAGCAGGAGTGGAAAACGTCCTAATTCTCAGGGCATCAGATAAAGTACTGAGAAGCATTTTCTCTCAGTAGCACAGCATGACCAGTTATATTCTAAATGCTGCTCTGGTCCTCCTCACAAAACTAAAAAACAAGATTTGAAGTTTCCAAGTAACTTAACCATGTTTCAGAACAAAGCTCAACGGCAAGATAAAGGGCATCCTGTAAAAAGTTACTAGTAAAGAAATAAGAAATATAACCTATAATTAGGCTAAAATCAATCACTAGAAACTGACCCTCAAATGATAGAATGTTAGAATTAGTGGACAGGACATGAAAATGTCAATAATTATGTGCTCTATGGGAGGGGGGCTTCAAAAAGCTCATAGCATATTATTAAAAAACTATATATGATTTCATTTTTTTCTTCCTCATTGAATTGAACTTGTACTTTAATTCTATTTTTTTCACAAACTTTTTGAAGTCCTCCTCATATGTTCAAGGTGCTAAAGGAAAGATAGAACAGGTTAAGTAGAGACATGAAGGATATAAAAAGGAGTCAAATGGACTGTTTAGAGATTAAGCAACAATAATAAGAAAAAACACACCACATTGTATTAACAGTAGATTAGAGAGCACAGAATTTTCCCACTTAACTGCTGGAAAAAATGAGATCCAGAGAAGTTCAGTAATTTACCTAAGATAACACAGTTAGCAGGTAGCTGATCTGAAATCTTTAAATAAGCCCAGCTCATTTCTGCCTCAGGGTATTTGTATTTGCTCTTCTCTTTCACCAGAATATTCTTCTTTAAGGTTTTGTATGGTGTCTTCTCTTTATTCAGATCCAATGTAACCTCCTCAGAAAGGCTGTCCTTCTCTGGGGTTTGCCTTAAAGCCTAGCTGTTAAGAAGGCTGGTTCACACATGGTTGACTACAGTTCTAATCTATGTGTCTGCATGTCCAAAATCTCAACAGGAGATTTGGAAGAGAAGGGATTACGGCATGACTACACCACATTGGGGAATATTCTCTCTTTCTTTCTCTACCTCTTGGTCTCTGAACTCGAAGGTATAGCTCTAAAAACTATTCAAAAAGAAACACACAGAAAAAAAAACAGAATAATTAGACAAGTTCACAATTATAATTGTAGGTTTCAACAGCCATATCTCAAAAATTGTTATAATAAGTAGAATAAAATTCAGTAAGAATACCAACTAGTGTGGTCTAATGGATATTTATAGCACACCCCACTTAATAACACTAAAATATACATTCTTTTCAGGGGCACACAGAACATTTGCAAGACAGATATACAAATATTTTGGACCATATAACAAATCTCAACATATTTAAAATAATTCAAGTCATACAAAGTATACTTTCTGACCACAAGTGACTTAAGTTAGAAATCAACAGGAACCAGCAGATGGTGTAATGGCTATGTCACTGGACTTCCATGTAGTCGACCGCAGTTCAAGTCCTAGACCAGGTGGCTTAAACTCATGCCGGGCACATGTGCGTGTGTGCCCAAGATCCTGAGAGGAGAATGGAGGAGAAGGGATTGTGGCATGGCCATCCCCCCTGGGGGGGTGATTTCCTGCTTTCTGTCTCTCTCTGTCTTTCTGGCAAGTGCACACACCCTATAGCAAAACCTCTAAAAAAAAAAAGAAAAAAAGAAATCAACAGAAGTTCTGAACATTTGGAAAATAAGGAAACATATTTCTGAATAATCTATGGATTCAAGAAGAAATTAAAAGAGAAATTGTGTTGGAAAGTGTTTTGAACGGAAGGAAATGGAAGCATAATATATCAAAATTTGTGGGATGAAACTTAAGGATTTAAAGAGAAATTTATAGCACTATATAACTCTTAGAAAAGAAGAAAGGTATCAAATCAATTACCTTAGTTTTAACTGGAGAAACTTATAAAGGAAGAGCAAATGAAATCTAGATAGGCAGATAGGAAACAATAATGATCAGAACCCAATTCGATAATACAGAAAACAGACAACAAAAAGGAGAAAAAAACTAATGAAACCAAAAGCTGAGTTCTTGATAAGATTAATATAATTGATAATCCTGTAGCCAGTTTGATGAGGATTGAGAGGTGACATTACTACAAACTGAAGGAACATTAGAAAGTAACAAGAGAATACCATGGATGTTTGCCACTAAATTCAACAACGTAGAAGAAATAGAGAAATTATTTGAAAGACACTAACCCAATTATCCCTATAGCTCTTAAGTTTAAATTTGTGGTAAATACATCTTGCAAAAAAAAAAAAAAAAAAAAAAATCTGGGCCCAGATAACTTCACTGGTAAATCCTATCAAGCATTTAAGAAAGAAACTACAAATTCTATACACCCCTCTGAAAAACTTTATATATATATTATATATATACATTATATATAATATATATAGTATATATTGTATATTATATATACAATATATATTTTATATATCATATATATAATATATACACACACCTATACATATATACATATAATTATATATATACAAATATACATATATATACACATATAATTTATATATAATAGTATATATAATATTTTTTATATTTATATAATTATATATTTTTATATATTATATATATAAAAATTTTTAACTCAGTTTTAAAAACTCATTTCATGAGGCAAGATATCAAAACTGGACAAAAACATTACAGGTTAAAAAAAAAGTCACAAATCTGAAGAGCCTGCCTTCTAGCCAATATTCTATATGTGTGATACTGATATTACAGGTCTGATCAAGGTTATAATTACAAAGTTTTTACTTAGCAGGTCTCATGGGGGAAATATGCCATACACACCAGATTTGCATTGCAGTTTCTGAAGAGAGTTGCAATCAAGGCTCAGCACTCTTCCTGGCTAGCCAAGCTCTTACCCAGAGTTGCATTTCTTGCCTGGGTACTTGGAGGCCTCTTTATAGGCAACTTCATCAAGTCAGTGAAGGCCCTTTTCAGACACTTCTGTTAAGACCTCCTTCTTTATAGGGTGAGAATGGGAGTTGGGGAGGATTTGAAGACATGTTTCTCCACCTCTGACTCTGTACTTTCCCACTTTGGCTAGATCTAAAGGGCCTAAGAGCATACTTAAAAATGCAAAATGCTGGGACCAGCAGATGGCTTAATGGTTACATCATTTGACTCCCATGTGGTCAACTGTGGTTTGAGTCCTGGACCCAGCAGCTTAAAACTCATGCTGGACGCATGTACAGGTGTGCCCAAGATTCTAAGAGGAGACGGGAGAAGAAAGGATTGCAACTTGGCCATCCTTTCGGGGGGGGGGGGGGGGTGATTTCTCACTTTTTGTCTCTCTGTCTTTCTCTGTCTCTCTGGCAAGTGCACATACCCATAACAAAAATCTCTAAAAAAAAATGCAAAATGCTTTCTAAGACAGACAAAACAAGATAGTTTGTTGTCACTATTTTTTTTTTAAAGGAAAAGATCGTTTATTAAGTAAAAGTGAAAGTACACTTCTGAGAGGTAAGAGTTGGCCTGAGTGGACAGAGAAGAGTGGCTCAAAAGGCCCCAGCAGTTACCTTCTGTGAGTTTATAACTTCTTAATCAAAGTTGTATAGGTTGATCATTGCCTGGTTCAATGATTGTTTACATTTCATTGGCTCTATTAAATGTGGCTGGGCCCACTGATTTATCTCGTAGGGTATATCAAATGTGGCTTACTCGGCTGGACATCCCCTACTAATTTTCTACCTATATTACCTTAGGTGGGAAATTTCCTGCCCTGGTGGGTTATTTATTTATTTATTTATTTAAATTTATTTATTTATTTATTTAAAATCTAGTCACATAGGCCAATGTTCCAACCCCTTTAGCTGCTTCCATTTGCTAGCTTTCTCCTTCCTCATTTTCCCCTTGAAGGCATGATCCCCATAAAGATTTCTAGGGAGCTGAAGGTGGATGGTCTGTCTTCTGTAACTGCTTCATTCCCCTATAGGGAATCACAGAACTCTTTCCCTATCTGATTTGTTGGGAGACCAGGAAAAGGGGCAAGTTGTTTAAGTAGTCCCAAGGTATGTCATTGGGAAGGCTGTCTTTAGTGCTGGATAACTGCAGTAGGATTCAGAGGAAGTCTGGGGATTGTTATTGCTGTTGTATGGTCATTTGCAATTTTACAGCTCCTAGGCAAGAAGAGATAAACTTGGTTAGAAGTTTTAAGAGACAGGGCCCAGAGAAGGTAATAATTATCATTGACAGGTGTCCCAAGAGGGGCAACAGCTAAAGGACCCAGTTCCAAATTTTTAACCAGATTCCCCATGAATATGACAAATGCTGTTGGATTTGTGAAGCAATATAATTACAGAGAGACTGGCCTAAGGTGCCTGGTGGTCATCCGTGGGCCGTATTATGAGTTCTAATACAGATGGGTGCCTGGAATTTTAAGGAAATAGTCACCATGATAGGTCTCAAACTGGGGCTCTCAGGCCTCAGTGGCTAAATTCCATTAGAAAGTTGTGAGAAGATTAACTGCCCTTCCTATTAATGTGGTTTTAGTCCATTCAGTTATTTGAAAATTTTACAAATCCTGTATATTTATTAACCAGAAAGGTTGACTCCCTATTTTTAGGATGAAGAGTTGTGCTAGTGGCCCACAGCAGAATAGGAATAAAGACAGCTGTATATTGCGCTGATGAGGATAAATAAAGCCCGCAGTTTTTAGTCAAATTTGGGTTGGAGACCTTAAATCTTGGACCATCCTGTATTCTTCAGTTGGCATAAGTACTAGCAGTGTAGGAGGACTGAAGGGAAACTGGAAAGGCTTTAGTAGCCCTAATTAAAAACATTTCTTTACAGCGAATTCAAGTCCTTTTCTACCTTCTAGCCTTATAGGCTACTGTTTGCAATGAGGGAATTTAGAGGAGTCTTTAAATTGTATTTTTATAGGGAATGTTGTTATAGCCCTTCCTGGTTGTCCAGAGCACTGGGCTATGGAATAAACTCTATCATCAATGTGACTTGGTACCCCATCAGAATTTTGAATGATCATAATCCTTGGAGGTCTAAACTTAAAGTGGATGGTCCCCGGCTTAGCCAGTATATCTCTTCCTATAAAGCGGGTGGGGGCAAGTGCTGGGCAGCTGAGAACTATTGAAAATTCTTGTGAGAATACTTGGTTCTCAATTTGCATAACAAGGGAGGGGTGAAATAACTCACAGTATTCTTCCCTCCATCCCCATAATTATTGTGACTCATGAGGGCATTCCTGAAAAAGGAACAGAGTAAGTAGTCCTTGTATCTAAAAGAAATAAAATTGGCTTACCTATGATGTCCAGAATTACCTAGGGTTCCTGAGTGGTTACGATGACTTCTCCAGACAGGGGAATAGAGTATTTCCCCAGACCTTCTCAGTTTTCAATTGATTCCCCTTGGTTCAAGAGTGCCTTGGTTGACTGTTCCCTTTTTTTTTTTTTTTTTTTTTTGGGAGAGGTTTTTTGCTATAGGGCGGGTGCGCTCGCCAGACAGAGAGAGACATAGAGACAGAAAGCGAGAAATCACCCCCCAGGGGGGATGGTCACGCCGCAATCCCTTCTCCTCCATTCTCCTCTCGGGATCTTGGGCACGCACGCACACGCGCCCGGCGTGAGTTGTAAGCCACCGGGTCCGAGACGCGAACCGCGGTTGACTACGTGGGAGTCCAGCGACATAGCCATTACGCTAATAACTGCTGGTTCCCGACTGTTCCCTTCTTTGAGAGAGCAGTCAACTCTCCAATGCCAGGGATTATTTCTCATATTATGGCATTGACAGCCGGGTCTGGGAGGTGACTGGGTATAGTCTCTCATCCAGTTTCTGGTTTTCTGCACTTGAAGAAGGAATCTACAGGTTTTTCTCTCTGGTTTTTGGGTTAACTCTCGGATGGTCTGTGGATACCAAGGGCTTTTGCCAATTGAGACAACCGTAAGCCTGGCTTGTTGTTTTTCTCTGTTTTGTTCTCTTTTTCCCTCCTTGAGTTCCCTATTATTAAATATCATGAAGGCAGTATCAAGTAATAGAGACTTGATTGATTTGAGGTCCCATTTGTTGCTTTTGGAATTTTTGCCTGGTGTTTAGGGCAGATTGGTTAATGAAGTATTGTCCCAAAAGAGCTCTTCCTTCTAGAAAGATAAGGGTCCAGATTATTAAAAAAAAATTTTTTTTTAGGTATTTTTGCTATAGGGTACATGTGCTCACTGGAGAGACAGAGATACAGAAGGTGAAAATCACCCCCTAGAGTGGATGATCATGCTACAATCCCTTCTCCTCTTAGGATTCTGGGCATGCACACACATGTGCCCAGTGTGAGTTTCAAGCTACAGGGTCCAGCACTTGAATGGCTATCAACCATTTGGGAGTTTAGTGCCTTAACCACTATGCTACCACTGGCTTCCCAGATTAGTGTACTTTTTAAACCCTCCTAACCTGTCATAGAAGGTGGCTGGGTTTTTCATCTTTTTCTCTGTATAATTGTTTTCAGTTTGTCATAATTTATAGGCTTTTGTATTCCATGTCTCATTATTGCCAAGAGAGACTCTAGGAACTTAGTTCTCTGGTTCATTTCCATTGGGGTGTTATAATCCCATTCAGGGTCAGTTGTGGGGTCAGTCTTTTCTGTTGTAAAATTTCCTTGTGGGGTCCTAGCAAATGTTGCATCCAGTTTTATTGCATGCTGCATCTAAGATTTGTTTCTTTTCAATAGGGGTACAAAAGGTAGCCTGAATAAACTGTACATCCTTCCAAGAGAGATCAAAAGCCAGGGTCAGAGACTGGAACCTGTCAGTAAATCTATCAGGGTCCTCAGACTATTTGTCCAACTTTCTTCTGCATTGTTGAATGGCAAAGTAATGGCAAAGGGGACTTTGTCCAGCTGTTTTCCTGAGGGTGTGGAGGGTCTCGTTTTGAGTATGTGATGGACTAAGGGTTGATTATCAGTTCCCTTCTATCCCCTTTGGAGTGCACATAGTGCTTGGGGAAGAAGGTGAGGAGTGGTATGGAGGGGGAGTATATTCTCTTAGGAGTCCCATTTGGGCCAAGGAGTGAGTCCTGGGGGGATTGAGTGATTATTTCCCATGCTTCCTATAAAGAAAAGAAATAAAGAAAAAATAATGGAAGAGGAAGGAATAGGTAACCTAGGGCTGGAGCCCTGCCTGGGGCATCACCTAGGCAGTGGATAACCCCAAGGGAATAAGCTAGGTGTCTAGACAAAGTTCCTATCAGAACTGCTAAATGTTGAGTGTCCTTGGCCTTGGTGCAACCCAGGACCCTCAGGGTGAAGACCACTTGCACATATTAGAGCTAAGATCCTACTTGAGGCATCCTAAAGCTCCAGGACAGCGGCCTGAGTGTCCCCAGGTTGCCATGTCCTTTTTGGTCTCAAGGACCATATCCATTACTGAATGTCTCAGCCAGACTGAGACTCCAGGATCCTTGGAATCCTCCTGAGAACTATGACCTATCTTCCTTTGGTTTTGCCTTGTAGAAGAGGCACGCAAAAATGGATACTATATAGTTAGGCCAAAGCAAGGCTTTGAAGAGATAGTGGGACTTTAAATTTTTTTTTCCCTGAGAGGTAGTAGTTTGACATGGGTTTCTCCCTTGAGACTCTCATTTGGTTCTGAAATGAAAGTACTCAAGGTATGGGAAGGATTGAGGGTGAGTTGTACCCTGAGCAGCAGAGAAAATGGCAAAGGAAGGGTTGCCCTGGAGAAGAGATGGAGATAGAAGAGAGTCTGGCAGGAGATTGCCTGTCATTGTGTTGAAGGCTTAGTAATCATAGTGGCATATCGGGCATGGCCCTTGAGAGATTTATGAAATGGTCTACAAATGATAGTAAAAAGACTAGATTAAACAGCTTGGGTGATAAGAGCTATAGAGAGTAATCCAAGAGGCTGCAAGTGAAACAACCAGCAGGTTTTTCCTAAACAAGGGTGCTGTGGCCTTCAAGAGGGCAGACAACACCTGGCTTAGGATAATATTGAGGGCTGAGTCCTGGGAGCTGAGGTGGTGTCTCCCTTGGATTAAAGAGGACCCCAGCAAGCAAGAAAAAAATCTATAGCCTTAAGTTAGGTATGTTTATGGGCATTTTGTTCCCTGGAATTACTCAATGGAAATGAAGATGAAAATGACAAAGAGGTTAAGGAACAGAGCAGAGGGGGTCCCCAGTTTCCATAGTCAGCCATGTGGGAGTCCAGCACCTTAATCACTATGCCACCTGTGGCCCCTATTTTGGAAAAACTTATCAGCTTACCTCCTGGCCTGGCTTGTCACAATATATGTTGCAGGATGGCTTCTGTGATGATATCTAGGTTCTTAGTGTTTTGGACAAAGAATTGAATGAAACATGCCAGTAATAAAAGGAAATGGTAGTTTATTAAGTAGAAGTAAAAGTACACTCCTTAGAGGTAGGCGTGGGCCTGAGTGGACAGAGAGAGTGACTCATAAGGCCCCATTCTTCTATTCAACTGGATGTTGTCAACAAGGCCATAAATAAATAAATAAATAAATAAATAAATAATAAAAACATCTAGATTAGAAAAGAAAAATTATCTTTATTCACAGATTTTTGCTATAGGATGCATACACTCGCTGGAGAGATAGAGAGTGATAGAAAGACAGAAAGTGAGAAGTCACCCCCCTCAGGGGGATGGCCACACTGCAATCCCTTTTCCATTCTCCTCTCTGGATCTTGGGCATGCACACACACAAATTAATGCCTAGCATGAATTGTAAGCTGCTGGGTTCAGGACTTGAACTAGGTTGACTTCATGGGAGTCCAGCAACATAACCATTATGCCACCTGCTGGTCCCAATCGTTTTTTGTTTTTTTTTCCATCTAAAATCTTTTTTTTTTTTTTTTTTTTTTTTTAGATTTTTGCCATAGGGCATGTATACGTGCCAAGGAATGAGAAAGAGGGAGAGACAAAGAGATACAGAGAGAAGGAAAGGGAAAAATTACTTCCCCCCCAGGGGGGATGGCCATGCCATAATCCTTTCTTCTCCATTCTGCTCCTGGGACTTTGAGCATGCATGCACATGTACCTGGAGTGATTTTCAAGCTGTCAGCTCTGGGACTGAAACCGCAGTCAGCCATGTGGGAGTCTAGCACTTTAATCACTATGTTACCTGCTGGCCCCTATTTGGAAAAACTTATTAGCTCTTCAGAAATCTATTGGACCTAATAATTGAATTATCAGGTTTACAAGATATCAGATCAATATGCAAATTGTATTTCTATATACTAGTAAATTGAATGTTTCAAATAGTACCATTTATAACAACATCACAAGTAAAATGCTTAGGTATAAATCTTATAAAAGATATGCAAAGTGTGAAAACTGAAAACGACAAAATGTTGGTGAGAGAGATAAAATGAGACATTAATAAATGGTGAGATATAAAGTCTTTATAGATTGAAGGATTCAGTATTTTAAAGATATCAATTCTCCCCAAATTGACTGATAGAGTAAATACTATTCCAGTCTAAATTCCAGTGGGTTTTATGTAGTAATCAGGAAGCTGATTTTACAGTTTATATGAACATGCAAAGGACCTAGAATAGCTAAACAACTTCAAAAAGAAGAAGATTGGAGGCCAACATGAACTGTTTTTAAGTTTCACAGTAATCAAGTCAGTGTGGTACTGGCATAAAAATAGAAAAATAGATCAATGGGACAGAGTATAGAGTCCAGAAATAGACATTCTCATGTAAGGTCAACCAATTTTTGACAAAGTAATTCAATGGGAAAAGGATATTCATTTTGATAAATAGTGCTGTTACAATAGGACATGAAAGAAAAAAGAACTCCTAATGTATAAGTAATAATGAACTCAAAATGAGTCAGAAATCTAAATGTAAAACTTAAAACTAAAACAATTCTAGATGAAAATGTGGGAGAAAATTCTTTCTAGTCCTGCATTAAGCAAAGATTTTTTAGATACAACATTGAAAATGTATCTATAAAATAACAAACTAAGTGAAGGAAGCCAGACTATGAAAGACAGGCATTGTATGTCCCTGATTAAAATATACTAAATGGGGACCAGCAGCTGGTGTAATGGCTATGTCACTGGACTCCCATGTAGTTGACAGTGGTTCGAGTCCTGGACCCGGTGGCTTAAACTCACGCTGGGTGCATGTGCTAGTGTGTCTAAGATCCCAGAGAGGAGAATGGAGGAGGAGGGATTGCAGTGTGGCCGTCCCCCCTGGGGGGGTGATTTTTCACTTTCCATCTCTCTGTCTCTCTTTGTCTTTCTGGTGAGCACATGCTCCCTACAGCAAAAACCTCTCCAACAACAACAACAACAACAGCAACAACAAATATATATATATACATATATATATATATACACACACACACACATATATATATATATATATATACACACACACACATATATACTTTGCACTTTATAACTAGAACTGAAATATTGGAGGATATAAGAACAGGGAAGGTAATTGTAGATACTAGAGACAGTATAGAAGTGGGTGGATAATAGGGGGTGGGTAATTAGGGGTGAGACAGAGGAGATCAGGGAAAAATATAAATGAAATATTAATAGACATAAAAGTGAAAAATTATCTATTGATGATAATGTATATGGTAATGTCTTTGACTTGACTAATAAGCACTGTATTCATGATGGAAAAAAAACAAGCTGCACATTGCTAAGATATATAGTGGTTAAATGTAAATTAAAAAAAATATGTAAAAATAAAAATGAAAAAAAAAGAACAAACTAAATTTAATTCCATGAAAATGAAGAACTTCTGCTTTTCAAAAGTCCCTGAAAAGACAAGCCACCAATTGGGAGAAAATATTTGCAAATTACATACCTGATAAGGGATTTGTATCAAAAATATATAAAGAACTGTCAAAACCTAAAAATAAGAAAACAAACCAATTTTTTAAAATGGTCAAATGAGGGACCAGCAGATGATGTAATGATTATGTTACTGGACTCCCACATAATTGACCACGGTTTGAGTCCCGGGTCCAGCAGTTTAAAACTCACACCAGGCGCATGTGCATGTGTGCCCAAAATCCTAAGAAGAGAATAGAGAAGGGATTGCAGTATTGTCATTCCCCTTGGGGGATGGTTTCTCACTTTCTGTCTTTCTGTCTCTGTCTCTGTCTCTGTGGTGAGTGCACACACCCTATAGTAAAAATTCTCTCTCTCTAAAGAAAAGGGGGGGGGGCAAATGATATAGACAGATGTTTCACACACAAAAAAATAGGGTTAGGAAATAAGTATATAAAAATATACTCAACATTTTTAGTTATTGGAGAAATAGAAATTAAAACTACATGGAGATACTACTGCACTTTTATAATAATGTCTAAAATTAAAATGACTGACTTTACCATGTGTTGATATAGATATGGAATAATGGGATTCTCATACACTTCTGGTAGAAATGAAGAATGGACCAATAACTTTGGAAAACAATTTGGCAGTTTTAAGAAATGCTTGGGACCGGGACCAGCAGTTAGCATAATGGCTATGTCTCTGGACTCCCACGTAGTCGACCGCGGTTCACGTCTCGGACCCAGTGGCTTAAAACTCACGCCGGCGCGTGTGCGTGCGTGCCCAAGATCCCGAGAGGAGAATGGAGGAGAAGGTATTACGGTGTGACCATCCCCCCTGGGGGGTGATTTCTCTCTTTCTGTCTCTCTGTGTCTCTCTCTGTCAGTCTGGCGAGCGCACGCGCCCTATGGCAAAAAAATCCTCTCCAAAAAAAAAAAAAAAAAAAAAATGCTTGGGACCAACAGTTGACATAATGGCTATGTCGCTGGATTCCCATGTAGTAGACCACGGTTCGAGTCCCAGACCTGGTGGCTTAAACTCACGCCAGGCGTGTGTGCATGCATGGCCAAGATCCCGAGAGGAGAATGGAGGAGAAGATATTGTGGCATGGTCATCCCCCCGGGGGGTGATTTCTGGCTTTGTGTCTCTCTGTCCTTCTGGCTAGTGCATGCACCCTATTGCAAAATCCTCCCCCCCAACACACAAAATGCTACACGTATACCTGCCATTTGATCCAGTCATTCCTCTCCAAACTATTAATCCAAGAGAAGTGAAAAACTTATTCATGAATGTTCCTAAGGACTTTATTTTTAATAGCCTCAAGCTGAAAACAAGTTAAATATCCATTGATGGGTAAAAGGGTAAACAAGATGTGATATATTTATATAACGGAATTCTATTCATCAATTTAAAAAGAATGAACTATTGATACACACAACAGTATAGATAGATTTAAAATAATTATGTTGAATGAAAGAAACCAAAAGGAGTAGATAATGTATGATTTAATTTATGTAAAAATATAGAAAATGAAAACTAATCTATAGTGAGAGCAAGCAGATCAGAAGTTATGTAGGGATTAATTGTGAGGGCAGAGAGATGTAGCAGGTGGGCATTACAAAGGGACATGAGTAGTCTTCTGGAAGTAATTAATTTATTCATAATCTTAATTATGATGACAGTTTCATAGGTGTATACATATATAAAAAACCCTGGAAGTGTTCATTTTAAACATGTGTGCTTCCTTATATGCTAATAATAACTCAATAAATCTATTAAAAATGTGTAACAATTCTTCTCTAAGATCTTTCAAAATTTTGTTTCCTCTTTCCTGCATTTCTTCAAAGAGCTGAGAGAATATAATTTAATACCTTCCTAGTAACAATAATTCATATTACAAATATGAATTATTATTAGATGGTCTCAAAAATGAGCTTTGTCCCAGAAATGGAAAGAGCAACAGGGAAGCAAAGGCTGCCTAGTCTTAACTGATCACCAAAGACCCTGGCCCATCCTACAGTGGGAGAGGAAGGGCTTCTTTGGCCTTTAAGGACCACCACCCAGTTCCTACAGTCCCAGAGATGGAAGGTAGGACCTGCTGCCCCACTTATGCTGATGTCACCCTGCCCCTTATCCATCCAGGAGCTACAGAGAAGCAAAAGTCGTCCAGCCTGAGCTGATCACTAAGACCCCTCACTGAGCCTGCAATGGGTAATGAGAGACATTGCATGGCACATAAATTGGACTACCACCTTATATTCTACCCATCTGGTTCAGCCTCGAGTCACATTGGGAACAGAGAAATTTGGGTACCAAATTTGTAAATCAAACACCTGAAGACATAAGAGAGATTTTGGAGGAATTCTCTCTGCACAACCTCCCAACCCCAGCAGTAAATGGAGATAAACTCCCTTCTGAAAACCTGAATCCAAAACTCCCACTGTGAATTCCACACTTTCACCCACAGTAGAGGAGGGAAACTGACACAGAGATAACTGACACTATATGGAAGCACAGGAACACACAGATGCATAAACCTACTCCAAGAAGTAGGAAGGATCAATATACTAACAGATGAATAAAAATCAAAGCAGAGTCCCAAGAAATAGCAGAAAACCAGTAAATACCCACACACACACTCGACCACCAAGGAACATAATAACCATTTATCAGCAATGGATAAAACACAGGATAGTGGGGCCAGCATGTGTCAGTGGTTACAGTGCTGGATTTCCATATGGCCAGCCGTGATTTGAACCCCAGACCCAGCAGTTTGAAAATCACACTGAGTATAAGCATATGCATGTCCAACATCCCAAGAGAAGGGTCTAGGACAAAGAATTGCAGCATGGCCATCACCCTATGGGATGATTCCTTACTTTTTCTTTCTGTCTCACTCTGGTGAGTACATGTGCCCTGTGGCAAAATCCTCAGAAAGAAGGAAAGAAAGATCACAAAGAGATCACAGAAATGTCAGAAAAGAATGCAGAATATTTATTGTAATAAAACTCAGTGAGATGCAAGAGAAAATAGGCAGTCAATTCCAGGAGATGAGAAAGTCCTTCCATGACTTGAAGGAGGAATTCTATAGAGAGACACCCTGAAAAAAATAAATCAAACAGAACTTCTGGAGATAAAGAATATGGTGCAGGAAATAAAAACCTTCCTCAAAACCAACACCTAGCAAAAAGCCAGAATCCATGTACATCAGAGGTGGGCTTTTCCTGCCCCATTAACCAGAAAAAGCCTCTGCCCCTAACTCCTTCTGGCCCAACACCCAGTGAAATGCCAGAAGGTAGAAAGTAATGTATAATCCATCAGATGACCAAAAACCACCATTGCAGAGGCAGAGAAAATATGGGACATCAAGAAAATATCTCTCCCTCAAGGGGAAAGAACAGCCCTTCATCATCCACAGAGAGTACTATAGAACTCCTGGAAATGTCAGGTAAAGATTTCAGGATATTCATAGTGACAAAGCTAACAGAGATGCAAGAGAAGAGAGGCAACCGACCCCAGAAGATGCAGGAGAAAAAAGACAAGGAGTTCCAGGAGATGAAGAAGTTCTTCCATGATCTGAAAGAGGAAATACATACCATAAAGAATCAAACAGAACTGTTAGAGATGAAGGCTATAATACAGGAAATCAAAGCCTCCCTTGAAAGTATTAGAAGCAGATTAGATCATGCAGAAGATTGAATCTCAGATGTAGAAGATAGAACCTCTGACCTAGAAAAATTTACCAAAAAGATTGAGAAAATAACCCCCCCTCTCAAAATAAGAATAATATACGAGTAATACTAGACACCATTAGACACCCAAACATCTGGATAATTGGTATCCCAGAAGGTGAAGAAACTAATCAAGGCATTGATAATCTAGTCCATGAAATCCTGGAAGAAAACTTTCCAAACCTAGAGAGGCATTCAAATATCCAGATCCAAGATATACTAAGGACCCCACATAGAATCAACCCAAGTAGATCTCCAAGGCGCATCATAGCCAGATTGACCAAAACCACAGGCAGAGATAAGATACTAAAACTGGCAAGAGAAAAACATCAAGTTACTTTCAAAGGATATCCCATCAGGCTAACATAAGACCTCTCGTTGGGAACAATGTGAGCAAGGAAAGAATGGGAAAATATATACAAAGTGTTAAGTGAAAAACAATTTTTATCTTTTCTTCATTGTGGGAAGAAAAGATAAAAACATTCTCAAATAAACAAAACCTGAAAGAAGTTACCAATACCAGACCAGCTCTTCAAGAAGTTCTGAAGGGAGTACTACACCGGAAGAACTAAAGACAGACAAATAAGAGGACAAAAAATGACCAAAAGAAAGGCCAACTTAATGGTAGGGATGAGTTCTGAAATATCAATAATGTTGAATGTTAACAGAGAGGTCAGATCACAGTAACACTACAAATTACATGAGACTGAATTGTTGAAATAGAATTCTATGACTTTTCCCTAAAACATTACTGATTTTCTTCTATGCTTTGTCTTCCAGATTTAAGGATTTTTGTTTTCTTTTGAGTTTTTGGATTCAGCAACTTATTAAATAATTTTTTAATTGAAACATAAGCTTTTATCCCTTCCTGACCCCTTTGCAATTGGAAAATATTTGTGAGCATTCTTATTTTGTGGCAGAATGGTTATTTGCATAAGTTCAATAATACAATAGTATCTGTTGCCTTGCATCAGAAATTGAATTCATATGGGGCTTTGTGCAAATAACAAACCAAATTGAGATTAACTTAATTTTCTTTTTCAGATAAGTTAGTTTATTCCTTTTTTTAGTAAAAGGGGGATTGGAGAGAGAGGGGGGAAATGTTTCAGAAAAAAATTACACTGGACTTGTCACTAGATACTTTAAGATCTTTTGTGAATCAATAAAATGGGAAAAAAAGTTTAGTATGGAAGTAAGGGAGGGGAAAAGGGAAGGAAAAAAACAGGAAAAAGTATGCTTAATTGACAAAAAAAAATTGAGAAGCTATTTACTGATGATAATGTATATAGTAATATCTTTGTCTTGACTGATGAGCATAGTTTTTGGGTTGGAAAAAGAAATGTATTCTGGGGGTCAGCAAGTGGCATGATGGTTACGGGTGCTAGACTCCCACATGGCTGACCATGGTTCAAGTCGTGGGTCTGTGGCTTGCTTTCTCACTTTCCCTCTCTCTCTCTCTCACACACACTTTGTCCCTCTTGATCAAATCTAAAAATGAATAAAGTTAAATTATTCTTTTAAAAAAAGAAAAGTAGGGACCAGCAGTTAGCGTAATGGCTATGTCGTTGAACTCCCATGTAGCCGACCACGGTTCAAGTCCTGGACCTGGTGGCTTAAACTCATGCCAGGCATGTGTGTGTGCATGCCCAAGATCCCGAGAGGAGAATGAAGGAGAAGGGATTGTGGCATGGCTATCCCCCCTGGGGGGTGATTTCTCACTTTCTATCTCTCTGTCTCTCTGTCTTTCTGGTGAGCGTACGTGTCCTATAGCAAAAAAACTTCTCCAAAAGAGAAAGAAAGAAAGAAAGAAAGAAAGAAAGAAAGAAAGAAAGAAAGAAATGTATACTGTAAAGACACGATAAAATGTAAATTTAAATGAATGAATGCATAAATAAATAAATGAAGGGGGCAAAAACTTCCTCAAAAATATCCACAGCAGATTAGACCATGCAGAAGAAAGAATCTATGACCTTGAAGATAAAACCTCCAATTTAGTCCAAGCAACTATAAAGAATGGATGAATAAACATTAAAAATGAGAACAACATATGGAAATTGTTAGACATCATTAAATGGCTGCATAGCCACATCAGAGGCATTCCAGAAGGCAAAGAGGCAGGTAAAGGCATAGAAAAATCTCTTTGGTGATATATTAGCTGAAAACTTTTCAAATTTAGAGAGCCATACAGGCATACAAATCCAGGAGATACAAGGGACAACAAATAGATTTATTTTTTTATTTTTATTTATTTATTTATTTTTTAATAATTATTTTATTTTATTTATTCATTCATTTATTTTTTAATTTGACCAGAGGGAGATAGACACACACACACACACACACACACACACACACACAGACACACACAGAGAGAGAGAGAGAGAGAGAGAGAGAGAGAGAGAGAGAAAGTGAGAAAGCAAGCCACCAGGTCCAGGACTTGAACCATGGTCAGCCATGTGGGAGCGTCCAGCACCTTAACCACCACACCACCTGCTGGTCCCGACAACAAATAGATTTAACATAAGAAGATTCTCTCCAAGGCATATCATAGCCAAACTGGTAAACAGCAACAACCAAATAAACACAAAGACAATATTCTAAAAATGGCAAGAGAGAAATGCCAAGTTAGTTACAATGGTTACCTCATTAGACTAACGTCGGACCTCTCAAGTGAATCAATGTAGACAAGGAAAGAATGGGAAGACATATTCAAAACTCTGAAAGAAAAATAATTTCAGCCAAGAGTACTATACCTTGCAAGACTGTCCTTCAAATGGGAAGGAGAAATAAAATCATTCTCAGATAAACAAAAGCTGAAAGAATTCACCAAAATGAGACCAGCTCTTTTTTTCTTTTGGAGAGGTTTTTGCTATAGGCTGCGTGTGCTTGCTAGAGAAACAGAGAGACAGAAAATGAGAAATCACTCCCCCAGGTGGGGTGGCCATGCCACAATCCCTTCTCCTCCATTCTCCTTTTGGGATCTTGGGCACGCATGCACACGTGCCTGGCGTGAGTTTAAGCCATCGGGTCTGGGATTCGAAATGTTCACATGTTGAAATACTCACTTTGTAAGCTAAATAATGCGATGGAATGTATAAAAGAAAATGAAATTAAAAAATAAAAAATAAAAATAAAAAAAATGATCTACTTGCAAGAAGGTCACAAAGTAACTTCAAATACACATTCCAGTATAATTAGATTATCACTTAAAAATGCCACCACTGTCCTAAAATAAAATGATAACTTCATGACTATAAAAAAAAAGAAATATAAGTGATTGAGCTCACAGTAATTGAGCCCAGCTCTTCTCTCTGCTTTCCTTTTTTCATAACCTCCTGCCCATAGCATATCTCTTCTAATCTGAAGCTTTGTATAAAACACGATTGGCTGCTTTATATAAAAATTTGGTATTTCTGTTGTCCTTTATGTAAAACACTATTTCTTTTCACAAGTGTGGCCAGTAAGTGTTCTCTGTTCAGTAAATGTATGAGTGAAAAAGGGTTTGAAGATTCTATATCTGACATGGTTATCTTTTTTTTTTTTTTTCGGTCACTATATTTGAGTTGCTGATCTTTCAATGCTGTGTTTTGGGAGTGTAGTTCTACAGGATCTCACCGTTGCTCATGGCAATGTGGACATTAGATACCAGGACTCTAAGGTGTAGGTCCATTACATTTTGAACATCCAAGTCCCAGAGATAAAAGGGACAGTAGCCTGCCAATATGGAAAACGGCATGAACTTTGTTTTGTTGTCAGCTCTAGGCTTATGGAAAGTGTAATATTAATAATTTTTGTTTGCCAAGCAGAGAGCTAGATATTTTGATTCCTTTTCTTCTCTCCATCATCCTAAAAATTTAAAATTATTTCTGGTGCCTCTTTCATCATTCATTTTGAATTCAATAAGGCTTTCTCTGCAGATTTGTTGATAGCATCTTATTGAACTTTTCTGGGAACAAGCATGTTAATGGCATATTTAATGTTGGTATAAGCCATTGATTTGGGTTTGTGATATTTTTTGGAACATTGTGTCCTGAATAAAACATAAAACACACTAAAATGTAACCTCAGAAACTGAATATTTAAATGGTCATGAATGAGAAAGCACAATCCAATTATTTTTTTCCCCTGGAGTATGCAGAATGTTAAGAATCTAAATCTGAAGGATTAGTACTTGATTTTAAGAAGTGTTATGTTTCAGAAAAATTCCTTTTAAGAACCAATAGAGAATATAAATAATGACATCTGAAAGGTTGCTTGCTTAAAATTGCTATAAAAGGTGTGATATATATGACAATAAAAGCCATTTATTGACATTTATCATCAAAATGTTGGTCTTCAGAAATAAATTGCTATAATAGAAATAAATTTGGTATTTCTGCTGTCCTAATAAAAATACACTGAAATAATAATTCTCTGAAGCTGATGGGTTTATCTTTTTTTTTACCTTGTTGAAAATCATTATTCTGCAAAAAGAAAAAGAGAAAATTATTTTTCTGTTATTGTATTCATTAATTTAATTTAAGAATTTGTGTCCAAAAATCTTTTTTTCTTCTTTTTCTTTATTCTTTTCTCTTTTTTTGTAATAGGGCACACGTACTTTCTGGAGAGGAGAAAGAGAGAGAAAGAAAGTGAGGGACCAGCAGTTAGCGTAATGGCTATGTCGCTGGACTCCCATGTAGTCAACCGTGGTTCAAGTCCTGGACCTGGTGGCTTAAACTCACGCCGGGTGCGTGTGCATGCGTGCCCAAGATCCCAAGAGGAGAATGGAGGAGAAGGGATTGCGGCATGGCCATCCCCCTGGAGGGGTGATTTCTCGCTTTCTATCTCTCTGTCTCTCTCTGTCTTTCTGGCGAGCGCACACGCCCTATAGCGAAAACCTCTGCAAAAAAAAAAAAAAAAAAAGAAAGAAAGTGAGAAGTCAACCCTCTAGAGGGCATGGCCATACCACAATCCCTTCGCCTCCTTTCTCCTCTTTGGATTTTGGGCATGCATGCACACATGCCCAGCATGATTTTCAAGCCACTGAATCTGGTACTGGAACCACAGTCGGCCATGTGGGAATCCAGCACTTTAACCACCACACCACCAGCTGGTCCCTGTGTTCAGAACTGAAATATGGCATGGATAGCAACTGTGGATACCAGAGAGTGTGGGAGGTGCGTTGAAAATGGTGAGAAGGAGGAAATCAAGGGGAAAAAAGAAAGAAGCCAAACATTTAAGAAATACAAAATAGGGACCAGCAGTTGGTGTAATGGCTCTGTCGCTGGACTCCCATGTGGTCAACTGTGGTACAAGTCCTGGATCTGGTGGCTTAAACTCACACTGGGCACGTTATGCGTGCGTGCCCAAGATCCCGAGAGGAGAATGGAGGAGAAGGGATTGCGGTGTGGCCATCCCCCCTTGGGGATGATTTTTTGCTTTCTGTCTCTCTGTCTCTGTCTTTCTGGCAAGCAAACGTGCCTTATAGCAAAAACCTCTCAAAAAAAAAAAAAAAAAAAAAAAAAAAAAAAAAAAAAAAAAACCACCAAAAAACAAAGAACAACAACAACAAAACACAAAACAGAAAATTATCTGTATCTAATATCTTTGATGGAGCCAATATACAGTGTATTCTGGATGGAAAAATTTACTTTGTATGCTATATGATATGCAGTAAATGAATGTAAAAAATAAGTGATTAAAAAAAAGAAACCTTGGAACGCTTGTGTTCGCCAGCGCATAACCAAGCAAGGGGAACAAAGAAAACTTACTCCTGGAGTAATCTACCTGGGTCACCTACCTAGCGCACATTACACAACCCAGATCAAAGCATATTTCTCACAGTTTGGCACTATTACAAGATTTAGACTGTCCAGAAGTAAAAGAACTGGAAGCAGCAGAGGCTATGCCTTTATAGAGTTTGAATCTGACGATGTTGCCAAGATGGTTGCTGAAACCATGAACAACTACCTGTTTGGTAACAGACTCCTGAAGTGTCATTTTGTACCACCCAAAAAAGTACATAAAGAACTTTTCAGAAACTGAAATACTCCATTTCAGCAGCCATCATACCCAGCAGTGAAACATAAGGATCGGACTCCTCTACAAAAGCAACGGATGGAGAAGCATTTTAAGAGGAAAGAAAAATTACTCAGGAGTAGATTAGCTAAAAAAGGAATTGATTATAATTTTCCTTCCTTGATTATACAGAAAAAGGGGGGAAAGCTTTTAGACACTGATCTTCAGAAATCTACAAGGAGCCAGGTTTTACCTAAGAAGAAGAAAAAGGTTTCAAGCACCCCTAACACTTCTGAGAAGACTGTGGATAGCCTGGGCCCTACACCAGTTTGTACACCCACATTTTTGGAGAAATGAAAATCTAAAGTGGCTTAAATGAATGATGATGATAAAGATAATGAAATCATTTTCAAACAGCCTGTATCCAGTGTAAAAGAAGAAACACAAGAGACTCAAACACTTAAATGTTCAGGGAAAAAAAGACGAAGAAAAAGCAATCAGTGATTCCAAATGTATTGTGTACATTTCTTCTGAAAAATGTGATTTAGTTATCATAGCTGATTTTTAATATGTACAATGAGATGCAACCGTTGACAAGATTTTCAGAGCAAAAATGCAGTGTTCAAGTCAGTAAAGAAAGCAGTCCAGAATTTTGGCTGACCTGCCCTTGCTGAAACATCGGGGGCATATAGAAGCTGGCAGTGGCTGGATTCTCAACACTGCCTCTCTGTCCTCATCTCCTCCAGTTTTCTTTTCAGATTTTATGTCTTCTTACTCTGCAAAAATAAGGGTCACCATTAATTGCAGGTATAAGTACTGAATTATAGCATTTTTTGGCACCACCAAATAAAGATCACCCAGTCTTGCTTAACCATCTTAAAAAAAAAAAAAAAAGAAAAGAAACCTTAACTTTGAGATAACAAAACAAAACTGAGTTTTCTCTCACTGTGGTAGATTGTAGCATTGGCTATCATCCTTCAACCCTTGCTGTGTTCATGTCCTTTGCTGTATGAATTTTCAATTCCTTTCACCCCCATGGATGGGTTATATATTCTCTGACCTATGATTGTGTTTTACAGAAAAGAAAAAAGGAGAAGTAACAGTGTATCAGCTCTGAGCTGAAGTCTTATGTGATTCTGTGTCTCTGCCATTGCTATGGAAGAACATACCTTGCTTCTCCTGCAGTGAGAAGGAACTGCATGAGCGACAGTTGGAGCAGAGCCATTCTAACTCAGCCCAGCCACGATCCACTGGACTCTGGTCAACACATGTATATGCAGGTTTAATAAATGCCTGTGGTATTTCATAGGGGTTTTGTAGTTATTTGTTATACAGCGTTATTGTAGTAATATCTAATGGTACATCCACAGGTAAGGAGAATTTCCATGATAACACCAAAAATAACCAACTACAGTGACCTTTCTAAATACTTGTAGCAAAATGACATACACATAATATTTTACTTGTATCTTGAGACTCTAGATTAGAAATAATCATGGTAACAATGTCTTAGAAATATAGAAGTTAATCAAACCATGATAAGATTAAGTTAAATAAGTGATATGAAAAACATAAAAATTTAGATTGTGTATGCTGGTTCCAAGGTGCCACAGTGATGCACTCTTGGGGAAAGTTACATTCTGTATAGTGACCCTGCCTGATCAGCCTGAGACACAGTGACCATGAGTGCCCAGGATCCTATGGGTTGGAGGACTGGAGGAGAGGGAGTGTGGCCAGACAGGTCCCTGTAGAGGGTGATCCTCTCTCTTTCTCTCTCTCTTGCTTTCATGTATGCATGTATGCATGTATGCACTCTATCATTAGAAAAAAAAAACTTAAAAAATTTAGACTGTGAAAGTCTTACATATTATTTATCTTTTTATTTATCTTTTATGCAATGCTTATTACCTAGTAGGTATTCAAAAATAATTTGTTGAATTATTAAATGAATAAACGAGTAGCACTTCCTTTCCTTCCTCAAATTTCTTTTTTTTTTTCTTAACAGTTTACTAAAAAAAAGGCAAAAACATTTAAAGGAGAGTTTTAGAACAACAAACAAATCAACTGGAAATTCCACAAATCATTGCCCTAGATCACTGAGTCTCAGTTGGATGAAATTTTGCCTCCTCCTCTTTCCCAGGGAGTTTGGCAATGTCTAAAGATGTTTTCAGTTGTCATAACCAGGGGTGGGTATTAATGACATTTTTAATAGTAAGTAGAGACCACCAAAGGTATTGACAACTATGTGCAATTCACAAGATAGACTCTCACAATATAATTATTTGGCCCAAATAATGATCATATGTTCTTTGTTATTTTGGTTTTCTTCTGTCTTGCAGGATCCTAAACCTTTCCCTCATTTCTTTATTTGCCTTTTCTATCCAATATCCAAAGATCGTCTCTACTTTTTACCTCTACTTTTCTTCCCAGTCTTTCCTCAACTGTCTCCTTGGATCTCATGTCACTTTTCAGTTTCTTTTTTATAGTGAGTGTTCTTATCTACCAGAACTCTCTTTTAGTATTTTAAAACATAAGATGGACTTTCTCAGTGTAAGAGTTCCCTTTTCACCACAGCCTCACCAACACCTGTCATTCTTTATTCTTTTGATCCTAGCCATTCTAACTGGGGTTAAACTATATCTCATTGCAGTTTTAATTTGCATTTCCCTTATGACAAGAGACTTTGAGCATTTTTTCATATGTCTTTTGGCCATTCACAATCTTCCTTGGAGAGCTGTCTACACTGCTCTCTTACACTCTTTGTGGAATTGTAAATTAGTCCAACCTTTGTGGAAAACAATATCGAGGTTTATAAAAACCTACAAATAGAACTTTCATATTACCTGGTAATCCCACTTGTTAGTATTTACTCAAACAAGAGGAAAACACTCAGTTGGAAAGACATCTGCACATCTGTTTATTGCAGCATTATTTACAATTGTTATAACATAGAACCAACCTAACTGTCCAAAACATGATTGGGTTGAAAAACTGTGGCACATATATACAATGGAATATTACATAGCTATAAGAAACCATGAGATCCTATCTTTTTATTCAAAATGGATGAATATAGGAAATTTAATATTGAGCAAAGTGAGCCAGACTTAAAAGATATATATTGTATATCCCCACTCAATGTGTACTGTGTGCTACAGCAAAGTTTGAGAGACAGGAAAATGTGATGGTAGAGAGGAGGAGTGTGACAGACAGAAAACATATTAAAAAAAAAGAAAAAGAAAAAATATTTTGTAATGCAAAGAGAGAGAGAGAGAGATAGAGAGAGAGAGAGAGAGAGAGAGAGAGAGAGAGAGAGACTTTCTCTTTCTGGGAGCTTTTTTAGCTTAATTGTTTAATTTCTTTTCTTCCTAGATGGAAATCCTCTGTTCCCTACCCAGTCTCTGCAATGCTTTTCTTTTTCTTTCTTTCTTTCTCTCTCTTTTTTTTTTTTTTTTTTTTTTAATTATCAGACGGTGCCCATCAGAGAGAGAAAAAGAAGTGGAGAAGGGAGGAAAGGGATAGGAAGAGCCTCAGTGGGGAATGGTCATGCCTCAATCCCTTCTCTTCCATCTCTTCTACTTTTTTAGTTTTGGGCACACAAACACATACACCCAGTGTGATTTTCAAGCTGCTGGGTCAGATACTTGAATTGCATGGTTGGACATGTAGGATTCAGCCTTCTTATCCTCATGCCAACTGCTGGCCCAGGGCTCTGAATTTCTTTTTTTTTTTTTTTTTTTTTTTTTTTTTTTTTGGAGAGGTTTTTGCTATAGGGCGCGTGCGCTCGCCAGACAGACAGAGACAGAGAGACAGAAAACAAGAAATCACCCCCCAGGGGGGATGGCCACGCCACAATCCCTTCTCCTCCATTCTCCTCTCAGGATCTTGGGCACGCATGCACACGCGCCCGGCGTGAGTTTAAGCCACCGGGTCGGGAACGCGAATCGCAGTCGACTACATGGGAGTCCAGCGACATAGCCATTACGCTAACTGCTGGTCCCCAGTGCACTGAATTTCTAACGAGCTCCCAGATGGTGCTGATGCTGCTAGTCTGAGATTCAAACATTAGGCATGGGTCACCTTAGTAATATTCTTTGAAATTTCCAAACGGAAATAAAAACAGAGTTGCATAATTGCAAATGGTTGGTTTCCTACAAGATGTCAATGATTATTTTTAAATATCAGTCTATTTGAGATATGAATTTTTAAAATACAGTTGTAGTCTCTCTAAATGTTATCTCCATGGATAGACATCTTTTTAGTTCTCCAAGAGGTCCTTTAAGGTCAGTGAGTATTGACTTTGGGAAGTGATCCAAAACAAAACACACACAGATTCATTTAAAGCAAAGCTTAAGTCCAATATTTTTCACAGCTGCCCTATTGATGACTGCTAGCCTCTTCCTGTGCAGGAAATGAACATAAACACATCAAAATATACTCACTTTAGTCTTGAAAACCTCTTCCTTAGAACAGGATTTAAGTCCATTTTCTCACCTTTAGCATCTGCTATGCAACATCTATTTAACAGTGATATACTTAAATAAAACTTCTGTAATCATTAAAAATGAACTCACTTTGAAATACAATAGCCAAATGCAGATTCAACTGGGGAGATAAATGTCAAAGGTTCTGAATATTCTAGTTCACCTTTAATGATATTATTGTCCTATACTCAATAGCTACGTTTTTCTGAGGAGCTCATAACACCTCATATCGATCCTTCCACTAAGCTTTTCTGAGTTTGGTAAGAAAATGGATCACATTATAGATTTGGAATTGCAAGGCTAATACCTAAAGATGATTATATTTTTTTGAAATTTGGGTAAGTAGATACTAAATTGAACATACTACTATCTTGGATGTGATTCTCTTATTGAGTATAAGTAAGCTTTTCCAAAAGCATGGTTAACAGAGCCTCAGACACTAGCATCATTTCTTATGCACAAAAGGAATGTTGTAGTGAAACAGCTGAATGTATTCATTCTACAGATACCCCTTTAGCATCTATAATAATTGTAAAACAAATGACAAGAATAACAGTAACTAATGCTTATAATACATGGGGGATACCTTTGCTAAATTAACTCTCATTCAGTCATGAATCCCATGCAATGGTTCCTGCTCTCAGAGAATTTTTACATCAAAATCCTCTACAAATGTCTTATACTGGCTTTACTCTTTCTTGAGCCTAAGAATTTGGAAAGGATCCATATCCTCCACTGAAATAAATGATTTTTAAAGTAACCATATATAGAAAAAATTTTTTTAAAGAAAGAGAAAGAAATGGAGAGTCCCAGGCCCTGCCACAAACATCCTGAATCAGAATCTACATTTTAACATAATCTCTGGGTAGGAGGCTGAAGCTGCAGGAGGAGGTCCGGGGTCTCCCTGTACATGTGTGTGCCCGTGAGGCTGGCTGGCTGGGAGTGGCGGTGGGTCAGAGTGTGGGTACGCTTTGGGGTGTCTTACAAAATTAAACTTTTTTTTTTTTGGAGAGATTTTTCACTATAGGGCGTGTGCGCTCGCCAGACAGACAGAGAGAGACAGAGAGATAGAAAGCGAGAAATCACCCCCCAGGGGGGATGGTCACGCCGCAATCCCTTCTCCTCCATTCTCCTCTCGGGATCTTGGGCACGCACGCACACGCGCCCGGCGTGAGTTTTAAGCCACCGGGTCCGGGACGCGAACCGCGGTCGACTACGTGGGAGTCCAGCAACATAGCCATTACACTAACTGCTGGTTCCCCAAAATTAAACTTTTAAAAGTAAACATATTAAAATGATTAAAGTATATATATTAAAATTATTAAAATTATTTCATTTAAAAAAATAATAATCTCTGGGTGATTTATAAATGCATTAAAGTTTGAGAAATACTGCTGTAGATCATTAGAAAATCCAACAAACCAACACTTTTACCAAGTATGTGGTAGGTGGGGTATTCTATGACAGTTCAGACTGGTAGTCATTTAGATAAATGTTAAGTTGGATAAGGTGTGAATAAAATGTTTGCTCAAATGGCCAGGAGAGTTCTGTGAAAAGCAAATCACCTGTGAGTATTAAAAGGCAGACAGGCAGTTTCTGATCACTGTGCGTGTTTCTCCTGTCCGATTGCTTACATAATCAGAAACACATCGTTTCTGTTGTCTGCTCTTAAGCCAGATGCACAGAATCTCACATCTGTTTAGTGATTCAGGAGTTGGATTTTCATGGGAGAGTTATCTAATTACAGTGTCACTAAACTCGTGCTAATTTCACAACCTTCATTTTTCAGTCCTCTGTGGAGAGTGAAATTAGGAAATATCTAGAAAGGGCAAGGCAGGTCTGTTGAATGAAGTCCGCAATCCATGGCTAATACAAAACAAAACAGCTCTACGGCCCGACCCCCACACATTCATCCTATTGCTTTCTGCAGACTCTTTTTCTGTCAGAGCTGATATCCAAGGACATTTATCCTCTCCTTCCTGAGCTTAGAGCACAGGTGGATTGAAAGCTCTGTTTCGTATGGTTTGTCACGAAGGCATGGTAACTGACAGATGATCGCCCTCTTCCCGGAGACAGAGTGTGCTAATGAGATTTGTCTATAGCCTCTGGTTCAAGACCCAGGATTGATGAATGCTCCAATGACTCTACTGACCCGGGTAACCTGATTTTTATTGACAGCCTGTTGACATAACAAACTAAGAGTTTGTAATTTAAGCTATTTCTAAGCTCTAAAATAAATAAGCTCTTTCTAATAGCACTTAATTGTAATTTGTCTTAATTAAACACCACCTTCCTGGCAGTACTCTCATTGTTTTTAGTTATTTACAAAATGACTTTTTCTAAGAGAAGTGTGTGTGTGTGTGTGTGTGTGTGTGTGTGTGTGTGTTTATCATCATCCTCCTCCTTTTGGCCCAGGAAAACTCAGCATATGAAACCTGGGTGCTATAACTGATTTTTCAATTTCAGTGTTGTTGTGAGATGAACATAAAAGAGTTACATTAGAATCCGTCTAGAAATATTCTGCTCTAAATCAAAGTATGCTGGCGAGTAGCAGTTGTTGCCTTGGTGAGCTTTATTACCATTTGCTGATACAGCTTGCTCTAGCCAGCCTACCACAGGGACCTATAATGGGAGCCCCAGATTCTAGCCTCTCTTGGAAAAAAAATTCATGAAAGAGCAGAGATGTGAACCCAGTAATAAATCCTAGAGGCATTTGTGCTGGAGCTATGAAGCTATGATATGATAACCATAACTCCTTAGTAACACATTAACAGGACAATAAAGGGAATTCACCAGTTTTTTTTTTTTTAAATGTGTTTTGGCTATTTTTAATCGAAACTCATCAAAGAGCAGAGCATGTGACAGCAGCTGTTTACCCATTGCTTTTCATTCGTTTCAGATTTTATCTCGAGCTCTATTTATTTTTTCCTGGCCAGAGGGCACATGCACTTGCCAGAGAGAGAGAGAGAGAGACAGACAGAGAGAAAGAGAAGCCCTCCCCCCCCCCCCCATTCCCTTGACGGAGCCAAGTCACACTGAAATTCTTTTGCTTCCATTTCTCTGTTTTGTCAGGATTTGGGGCATATACTCAAGCACTTGGTGTTTTTTTTCATGCCAGGGCCAGAATATAAACAGTCGTCAGTGAGACCAGCAGGTGGTGTAGTGGTTAAGACACTGGACTCCCACATGGTTGACTGATCCAGTCCTAGATCCAGCGACTTGAAACTCACACTGGGCACTTGTGTGTGCATCCCCAAATCCTGAGAGGAGATGAAAGAGAAAGGATTGCAGTGTGACTATCCCCACCCTGGGAGGGGTATGATTTCTTGCATTCTGTCTCTTTGTCTCTCTCTGTGTCTCCAGTAAGTGCACAAACCCTATTACAAAAATCTCTCTTAAAACAAACAAAAAAAACCCCCACAAACAACAGTTGTGGACTATGTGGGATTTGGCTCCCAATGCACAGTGCTTAGTTATGGTACTATGGGCTAGCCCCTTGAATACTTTTGTTTTCCACTTATGTCTAATTGTTTAACATAGCCTAGAAAATTGGTTCGGCTCTTAAGTAGGTTAATCAACCTACAAGTTCCATACTTGTTTTAACCCTTACAGAGTTGCTTTTCTTGATTTTATCCTGTCTTCATCAATTTCTTGAAGAAATACAGAAGTAAACTTCTAAAAACTCAGCGAAATAATCAGTTAGTACCTAAATTAAATTATGCACCCACTATGTGCTAAGTGTCACAGAGAATATGAGGAAGGACAAGTCACTATCTCTAGTTTCAAGGAGCTCAGAGCACACTTACAGATACCCAGAGTAAAACGAGGGGGCCAGGAGGAGTTTAATGCAAGGTAGAGTTAAATTTTGAATTGTTAAAGAGGACAGCATCCTCAGTCTTCACCATCCTCCCCTCAGGATGGTGAGAGTAGTTGCTGGAAGGGGGTTCTTGAAAGAAGAGGACACAGATTGGGCTCTAAGCAGGAGGCAGAGAGTAAGGGCTAATCAGAGGTGTTGTCAGCCCTGGTGTCTAAAGAGATAATACAATGTGGCAAAATGTTTATAATTGATAAATCTAGGTGAAAGGGTCTTGGTTCCATTTATTAAAAAAATCTTTCTATTTTATCCCTATAGATTTGAAATTAAAAAAAATTAAAAGTTGCCAAAGAGAGGGAAGAGGTTTCTTTCTCCTTCCTCTTCAATTTCCCATCAATTTTGAAGTCACAATTAACTCAGCTATGGCATAGGATTAGCAAGATGAAAACCAAATATCGAGGAAAGTAGTTTCCCCCCACAGTCTCGAACCATGTACCTCTGTGCTAATACATATCACAGGAATAACCACCTGTATTATTTGAAACAACAAAAACACATGTAGTTATGAGAGTAATTTTCTGGAACCAGACTGCCTGAGTCCAATCCTTTACTGCTTCTAATTAGGCAAGTTATTTAAACCTGTCTGTGCCTCAGTTTATACATTAAGATGGACATAATATTACCTTTCTCATAGGGTCACTGTGAATTTTAGATGATCACAACATGTGAAGTATTTAGAATAGTACCTGACTAGTAGAGGAAAATGGAGCAACAGGGAGACCCTGCAATCCTAGAGACAGAAAGACCAACAGGTAGGCCCAAGCCAAATTGCTCAACTTGAACACATCAGCAGGGATACCTGCCCAGCCTGCTGTGGAGTAGGAGGGGGCTCTCCAGCCTTCAAGAACCAGTATCTAGTTCTTGCAATCCCAGAGAAAAAAGGAGTAACAGGGAGACCCTGCAATCTCAGAGACAGAGGTAGGAGCTGCTGCCTCACATATGCTGATGCCATTCTGTCCCTCACCCAGCCAGGACCAGGCAGACCTGGGCCAAGCTGCTTGGCTTGAGCTCATCAGCATGGACTATCGCCCCTCCCCCAGCTCGCTGTAGAGGATAAGGGGCTTTTTGGTTAGTGAAGCACACAAGCATACGAAGTGTGGTGAAGTGGTCTACTAGCTAACATTCTACCTGTCAACTTGACCTCCATCCACATTAAGGGCAATTAGGTTTGGGTATGTAAGATCCAAACACCTACAAATAGATTCTGGAGGAATTCTTTTCCCGTAACTCACTTAGCAGTAAATGGAGAGAAACTTCCCCCCTGAATACCTGAACCCTAAAGCTCTACTTTGGATTCCACACTCCCACCCACAGTAGAGGAGGGAAATTGGTACAGAGTTTACACATATCCTAAGGAAGTGCAGGAGCGCAGAGCTATAGAACTATACTACAAATATGTAAAAAAGAAATGAGTATACCACCAGGTGACTAAAAATTAAAGCAGAGCCCCAAGAAATAGGAGAAAATCAGAAAGTGCTTCCCTCAAAGGATCATAACTCCTTGCCAACAATGGATAAAACAAGAGATTGCAGAAATGTCAAAAAAAAGAATTTAAAATACTCATTGTAACAAAACTCAGTGAGATGCAAGAGAAAATAGACAATCAATTTCAGGAGATGAGAAAATCCTTCCATTACTTGAAGGAATCATAAAGAGAAAAACACACTGAAAAAGAATCAAACAAATTTTTGGAGATAAAACCTGTGGTGCAGGAAATCAAAACCTTCCTCAAAAGTATCCACAGCAGACAGACGAAACAGAAGAAAAAATCTCTGACCTTGAAGACAAAATCTTCAGTTTAGTCCAGGCAACCAAAAATAATAGAATAACCATTTAAAATGAGGACAATATATGGGAAATCTTAGCATTAAATAGTTGAATAGCTACAAAATAGGTATTCCAGAAGGTGAAGAAACAGGTAAAGGCATAATAAATCTTTTTCATGATATATTAGCTGAAAAAATTCCAAATTTAGAGAAGCATGTGGACAGTCCAATTTATAAGAAACAAAGGACACCAAACAGATATAACATAAAAGGAGCCTCTCCAAGGCATGTCATAGCCAAGTTGGTAAAAAATTAGACGAAAACAAAATTCTAAAAATAGCAAAAGAGAAATGTTAAGTTACTTATAAAATTTATTCCACTAGATTAACATTAGATTGCTCAGTTGAAACAATGCAGACAAGGAAAGAATGGAAAGACATATTTAAAATCTGAAAGAAAAGCAATTTCAGCCAAGAGTACTATATCCAGGAAGATTATCTTTCAAATGGGAAGGAGAAATAAAATCATGCTCAGATAAACAAGTGTTAAAAGAATTCACCAAAACTAAAGTGGCTCTTCTGGGAATACTTAAGGGGCTACTACACGCCAAAAGTGAGAGAGAGAGAAATAGAAGTAAGAGAACACAAACAACTAGAAAAAGAGAAGTCCACACATATTGGTAGTAACACTGAATGTCAGGACTAATGCAGATTCAACTATTTTATATATAAGCAGGTTTAAATACAAATCTATCAATTATTTGATGGGCAGTTGTCTCCACTTGATTCAATTTATATCTTTATTATAACCATTACTCAATGTATAAAACTACATAATAGAGAAAAAGTCCAAAAATGTTAAAGCTGAGTCTTTCTTTGGAATGAGTTTTAAAAAAGGTTAAAATCAAGATTTTTTTAAAGCCTATAAACCACCAAATCACTGGCTTTACTATATTTTCACTTTCAAAGATCTCTAATTTTGTTTTATCTTTGCCTTTTCAGGTCCGTCTTTCTTTCTTCCTTCCTTCCTTCCTTCCTTCCTTCCTTCCTTCCTTCCTTCCTTTCTTTCTTTCTTTCTTTCTTTCTTTCTTTCTTTCTTTCTTTTCTCATTTTTTTTTTTTTTGAGCACAGATTAGTTTATTTTTAACACCCATCATGCCATGAATTCATAGGGAATAGGTTCCAGTAGCTCAGGCTCCTTTCCATTGCTTCTCACAAAGTGTGCTTCTCTGGGTGGAGCAGGCTGGCACTTTAGTTGAACCCAGGTACCTTTCTCTTTGGCGTCTTTCTTTTCCTGGTCATTTTCCTTCACATATTTTAGGAAGCTACCTCTGCTCTTAGAAGGTTTAATATGCTCAATACGCACATTGATTCTCTTGGCAAGAATCTTGCCCTTAACTTGTTCACAACAATACCAACAACATGCTGGGTAACATTGTAGACTCTTCCAGTTTTTCCATGGTAACATTTGTGGGGCATTTCTTTCTGAACAGTACCCATTCCCTTAATGTCTACAATATCATCTTTCTTGGAGATTCGCATATATGTTGCCAAAGGAATAACTCCACGTTTTCTAAAAGGCCTAGAGAACATATATCGGGTGCCTCTCCTCTTTCCCTTTTTGTTTGTCATTTTGGTTAATTACTGGAAGATGGCGGTTCTGGCCAAAAGTAGGTACTTGTTTCTTTATGCATGGTATATTACTATGGTCTTACGAGAACTCACAGTGTGTGAGTAAAAGCGTTCTTTTTTTTCCCCAGCACAATAGCATTTACCAATGAATATAAAAAGTAAATCTTATTATTTTTATTTGCTTTTCCCTCAGCTTTTACTACACAGATGTTTTTGGAAGCTTAAGTTCCTAAGAAAATTCCACAGCAGATACTGGCTCCTACAATGTGACTGAGTGAGGTTAAAGTTCAATTCCCATAGGGAAATAAGTTATTTTTTTATCTCTTCTTAAGGAGCTACTGTTATGTACAATTTTACCAATGATTGATGCTTACAGATTTTTTTTTCCAGATTATAAACTCTTATCTCCCATAGTCCTCTATATGGCAATTACACATTCTTTTTTCATTGACTATATTAAGATAATTTTTGTTAATTTATGAGATTGTTTGTTTCCTCATTTTTTTTGAGAGTTTTTTTGCTATAGGGTGGGTGTGCTCACCAGACAGACAGAGAGAGACAGAGAGACAGAAAGGGTGAAATCACTCCCCAGGGGGATGGCCACACCGCAATCCCTTCTCCTCCATTCTCCTCTCAGGATCTTGGGCACACATGCACACACACCCGGTGTGAGTTTAAGCCATCGGGTCTGGGACTTGAACTGTGGTCGACTACATGGGAGTTCAGCAAATAGCCATTACGCTAACTGCTGGTCCCATGTATCCTCATTTTTAATCAATGTTTTTCTTTAGAACTGTATCTCATAGTTAAGAATGTCATAGGCAATTCAGTACATACTTGCAGAAGAGCCACTGGAGAGGGTTTGCATGTTCATAGCATAATATAATGTTAAATGTTGAGGGTAAAACATGTTTGTATCCTCAGTTTGTTTATTACACACCATATACATGCTTTTAAAGACCATTTGGTATCCTGTAAAGATGTGTAATGATTATATGCAAACTATAAATTACAATAAATACTTAAAGAGAAAAAAGAGAATAGTACCTGGCATACAGTAAGTACTCAATAAATGTAATCATTATTACATGTATTTAATATATGTATCACATGTATTATATACATATGATTACTAAATGCCAAAAGAATTTGAGTGATTAAATGCAAACGTGGCTCTGAGGGAACTAAGGCAAGTTTGTGTGACAGAGAAGTCACAGAAAGAAAGTGAATTTCATATTGGTTTGGGACTTGAGATAGCTCTGCAATAAAAAGAATGTTGGTGTTAAACTAGACATGAATCTGTATTTTATGTGATAAACAACCTATACAAAAGGACATTGGAGTCCCAAGTCTACTCATTTATTTTCAGATTCAGGTACTAGAAAAGTCAGGAAGAACCTCTGGGGCTGTCCGTCTGTGAACGGCTGGGTTGTATTGTTACCATATTAGGGTCGGTGAGGCACAGTCGAGAGGACACCTGGGTTTCTAGTGCCACTACTTACCAGCTGAGTGATTTCTCCAGTTTCAGTTTCAACATCTGCAGGAGAAAGTTTAATTTTAAAGGTCTGAATTCTCAAGTAAGCATCGCCCAGTGAATTTAAGTGGAAATCATTCATGACTTGTTCAGTTTTCATTTCTAATGTAGTAGACAGATCTTTATAGATATGCCAGCCTTCCGACGTGTGCTGACTCAGCCTCTGCACCCAGCTTCAGAGCTTGATGCACCTATCTGGGTGAAGACATCTGCCTCTGCATGAATCCTAATCATTTGTTCATTCATTTTTTTCTTTCATTCATTCTATGTGTATTTTTCTTTCATTCATTCTGTATGTATTTCTGTGCCAAGCTTTGTGGTAGACACTGGGTATACAGTGATCAACAAAAACAGTTACAGTCTCTGCCTCTTGGCACTTTGGGTCTTATGTGTGAGACAGCCAAGAAACGAGGAAACCAACAAAGGAATATACAATTTCACAATTGTGTCAGGCACTATGAAGGAAATCAACTAGCTCACTTGGTAGACTAGGTGATTTCTGAAGACATGTATTTAGGCACCCATCCATGGGTGGGAAATGAACCAGCTATTTGAAGAGATGATAGGGGAGTGGAGAGAATGATCCAAGTGGAGGAACTAGCTTGTGCAACGCTAACATTTTCTTGAGATTATGTTCATTTTAAGACAGAATTAATGCTTCATGTTCTTACCATGCAACATAGTTTTTTCTAATATATTTTTGAAAAACAAAAGAAAAAAGAAAAATAAACTATATTTAAAAGCTAAAGAAATAAACAAGCTCATTATAAACAAGTTGAAAATCCAGGTAGGCCACAGAAAAGGGGAAAGCCCTCCTTTTGATTTAATAAGAACTAGATATAATCGGTTTGGTGTTATCAACATTTTATCTACATCTACTTCTGCATCTATGTCTCTATTGCTCTCTATATAAATCTATATCTATACTCACATTTATTTTCACTTCAATTTCCATATCTACATCTATCTCCAAGGAAGCATATAGCTTGTATTGTTTTACAACTTGCTTTCTTACTTGTGAAGCAAATCCCAGGTATCGTATCGTTTCATTTGTAAATATTTCAGAATGCACACATATTGTTCCTAGGGGTGTTCCTACTGCACTGAGAAGGGGAGGGAAGTGACAATAATGTCAGTATCAGTTATTGCATTTTGGCCACCGAGAATAATTGGGCAAGCAATTCTTATTCTAATAGATTTCTAATAATAGCAACATTGGCCATTAACATTTATGTAATGATTATAACTTTCTCACTGACATTTTCTCATTTCATTTTGTTAGAAAGCATTTCTATTCATATCTTACAGATGAGGAAAGGTAGGCTCAGAGAAGTGACACAGGCTTCCTCAAATTGATATAACAAGTGACACTGTTTACATGTTGTCGGTATAGTCTGAATTCTGTTTACTTTGATGCCTTCTGATCACTGAGACATGCTCAATGCTCACGATTTTCAGTTAACAAGATGCTTTGGAATTTTAATGGGATATTAATAATTTGGATTGGGCAACTGTGCTTCTTCTACTGCTGGAGTTGGAATGCCTTGTGTGTGTTCTCCAGGAACTTCAGGCTGGCACTCCCAGTTCTTGCTGCCCCTAGTGACCACACCACCTCCACTGCCTAGGCTGACACTGTGGGCAAGCATGCCCAACCTCTGACACCATGGTTGAACACACTTCCTCTACCACCAAGGCCAGCATGCCTTATGAGTCCTCCCCCAAAATCATCAGCTGGTATTTTTGGTCCCTGTTGCCTTGGGAGACCATGACCCCTTCACCACCAGGGTCCTGTGCCTCCCAGACTCAGTGGATTGGTATTCCCAATGCCCACCTAAATGAGCACCTGCTCCCCTTCCATCATTGATGCCAGCAAGCTCCCTAGACATTGCACACTGCACCCCTGACCCCTGCTACTATGGGCAGTTATCTGGCCAGCCTGGCCATTACTCTCACTCCCAGCAAGACAATTCTACTATCACTACAAACACTCACAGTCCAGACAACTGAGGCATTTGTAGACACTGCCGAGACTGATTACAGCTAGAGGAATCACACAGAGACTACCCTACTGTACCTACTCAGAACTAAAATTAAAGCATCCCTTCCAACAGACACAATTAAACAACTTTTTGAGGAGACAACTGTTTCCCTAAGAAAGTCACTTCTTTTTTAGAGAGAGATATTTTTAATATAGGGTGTGTGTGCTCTCTAGAGAGACAGAGACAGAAAGCGAGAAATGACCCCCCCCCCCCCCCCCGCCCAGGGGGGATGGCCATGCCACAATCCCTTCTCCATTCTCCTCTCAGGATCTTGGGCACACACACTCATGCCTGGCATGAAGCTTAAGCTGCCAGGTCCGGGACTTGCACCACAGTCAACTACATGCTCTCTTCCATGAGATCAATACTTTTAGCTTCCACGTATGAGAGAGAATGTGCAGTATTTATTTTTCTGTTCCTGGCTAATTTCACCTAACATATTGTCCTCCAGATTCATCCATGTTGCTGCAAATGACAGGATTTGATTATTATTTTTTAAATAGCTGAATAGTATTCCACTGTGTATACTATATACATTTTCTTTATCCATTCATCTGTTGATGGGTATTTAGGTTGATTATCTATCTTGGCTATTGTAAATAGTGTTGTAATAAACATGGGAGTACAGATAATTCTTCGACATACTGATTTCTTTTCCTTTGGATAGATACCCAGTAGCGTATTTTTGGATCACAAGGTAGTTCTATCTTTAGTTTTTGGAGAAATCTTTATAACATTTTTCATAGCAGTTATACTAATTTACAATTCCGGAGACTTTGCATGAGAGTTCTGTATTCTCCACGTTATCACCAGAATTTGTTGTTTTTTGTCTTTTTGACAATAGCCACTTTAACTGGGGTGAGATGATATCTTACTGTGGTTTTAATTTGCAATTCTCTGACTGCTAGAACAGAGGTCTTCGAATGTTCCCAATGTAAAGAAATAATAATGCTTAAAATGAAGAATATTCTAATTATCATTATTTGATCATTATCTACCATATACATGTATCAAAATACTATATCCTAAATCCCATAATATATACAATTATTATTTGTCAATTCAATAAAATGACAATAAAAATTTTGTATTGGAAGTATTCTCTCATCAAGATAGAGCAGAAAACACCAAAGTAAATATTTGATGATATCTTTAATAATATTTCACATTTAAGAACTGACAGCCACATATTTGCCAAGGCAAAATAGTTATCCTGTCCAGAAATATAAATATGCCCTTAAATTTTAGAAATGGCTGCATACTAACTGAGTTTTGGTTTCATTTCTGCCTGTAATTTTTTTTTTTTTTCAGTTTTGTGTGTATGTGTGTGTGTGTGTGTGTGTGAAGTAACTAACATGTTCTTCTCTAGCATATAAATTTGGTCACAGATTTCAAGCCTCTAGTCATATTGTTAAGCATGAACAAAGAGGTAAAAATGTGATCTATGGAAAGGTAGACAACAATGGATGTGTCTGCTCTCCAGCAGGGGAAATCAAGCCCTCCTCTTTGTTATTTGAATCTATCAGAGCAAACTGATTTCTTGGATGAGTTTTGAATAGCTCATCTAAAATGGCTCGAGGCAAGCAGACACTTGAGATTTTATAATCAGCCTTCCAGCTTCTATAGATCATTCTTATGCACAGAAGGCACCTTTGACAGACTGACGAATATGCATGGATTTTGCTGGGGATTAAATTGGTCATTTTTGTATGCTATTAAAAGACTTTCAATCTGGGTTGGCAGATTTCTGCAAAGACAGTAAAACAAGTTTTTTTTTTAACTTGAAAAAAATTTTATGCTACTATTACTACTACTTCTAATTTTAACATTTTCCTACTACTTGGAGTTTATTAGGGGCTTGTATTTATGTTTACGCTCATTTCGTAGATGAGGAAACTGAGACTATGAGAAATTTAGTGAGTTGAAACTCTTTCAAGCACTGATTCCAGTGTTCTCTGTAGCAGTCAGTTGATTTCCACACTTGGCAAGCTTGATGAAGAATATGATTTCAGCTCAAGGAATGGTCCTTTCATGAATCAAGGATAATGTCACTTTTCAATGTTGAAGGTTATTATCCAAGGAAGAAACCATCATCTTACTACCTTCTCAAGCTTCTAGTTGTGCTGAGGAGGATGCTTTTAGGTTGAGAAGAGAGCGCTTCCCCTCACTCATCCTCACCAAAGCCCTGGGGCTATAGAGGTGTCTAAACACCTGATACTGTAACCAGAAACTGGCTTCCCAGAGGCTACATGCACACTGCACCTCAGCTCAGCCTCAGACTGGATACAGGCAGAGAACTTCCTCTCTCATTTCCCTGGGGAAGCCTTGAGAGTTCCTCTTTGTTAGTCTTACCAAATTGCTCTCTAGCTGAGTGGTTCTCAAATGGTGAATCTTGGAGTGGTTGTGAGGGGTCTGTGAGAGGATAAGGGTGCCAAACATGCCTGTGGGTGAGATAAATGATGTGTCTCCCATATAAGTGTTGCTATTTTTCAAGTAAATAAGTTTGCTTGTACACTTAATTGAAAAAAAATTAATTTAAGAGCAATACTGAATGCTTATGAACTTTTTGCCTCGATATATTTTTGTAACCAGTGGTATGAAAACTACTGCTTGTCTCATGTGGGGAACAGGATGGTTTAGCATGAAAAATCTCCTTTTACACAAAAGACTGGGAACAACTGCTAACTTTCAGAGTACAGGGAACCAATGTAGAGTTTATTATGTTCTAATTTTTATATTTATTAAAGCTATGATGTCTCCCATTGATAAGACAAAGATTCTAATCATCTGAAGTTAGAGCCACAAGGATCCTTGAGATTGGCAGGTCATGTTTCTCATTATAGAGATGAAAAATCTAAAGCTAGAAGAGGTAACCTGCCCTAGGTCATAAAGGCAGGCTAGATCTATATCTGAAATCCTTTGACTCTTTTGAGTTCAGAGTACCCACTCTACCACCAAGCTCTAGAGTAGTTCTTAAGTATAATGACCTAATTATCTGAATTAATCTTCATAACAGTCCTTTGAGGTAGATGGTATCATTCTCTCTTTATAGATGAAGAAGCTGAGGCACTGAGAAATTAAGGACTTACCCAAAGTCCTACATATGGTATATATGAGTTGAGCTATTCATCTGGGACACCTCAAAGTCCACACACTTCACTACCACTATATGTATAATACATAATGTTTTGTAATATGCTTTTTTTTTCACTTTAAAGTAATTAAAAGGGTCAGATAATGTTGCTGTAGTAATTAAACTGGACCTGCATAGGAAATGTCCTAAGTGTGTGTTCTAGAACCCCCCTAAGCATATCAGTTGTACGTGCCTGTGATCCAGGTATGCTGAGACCAGATTACAGTGTGAGGACCCTGTTGAGGGTGCCTGTCTTTCTGTTTCTCACTTTCATGGAAGAAACAAACCAGTAAACTTATATATATATATATATAGATATAGATATAGATATAGATATAGATATAGATATAGATATATAGATATATCTATATATAGATAAATATAGATATAAATATGTGTGTGTGTATATGTGTGTGTACACACACACATCCTTGATGTTTTTTACCCCAAGATTTAAAACTTCCATTATATACACACACATGTGCACATGTATCTTACAACTGGACTCAGAGGCTGTGGCACCCTGAATGGCACAGTTGTTCGGTAGCACATCTCTGCATTAGTGATTTAGGGATCCAGGTTTCTTGACCTGGAGACTCCATCAAGGTCTTGGAATCCTCTTTTAGGTCTTCTGCAATTATCTAGGTGACAAGGAAGAGAATGTGGGGATTAGGTGAAAGGTTTTAGAAGTCTGGCCTGGAGGTAGTGTACGTCACTGCCACCCACATCTCATTGGTCAAACTCAGTCATTAACCCTCTAAGTAAAAGGAGCATGGAGAATGTAGTCCATGCATGTGTTCAGGAAGAAGAGGAGAAATAATGCTATGATCATATAGAGAAGGATAGCAAGAGAACAAATAGAGAGGCATGACATTAGTGGGATACAGAAATGGTTAACTACCTGTTGATGATAACATGTATAGTATTCTCAACTGGACTGGTCTGAGAAGTATTTCAGTTTGGGTAAATTCTCTTTACAAGCCAAATAATATATAGTGATTGAGTGTTTAAAAAAATAATAAGAATAAATAATAATGATAATAATAATCTAAAAAACAATGAAAAGCTATTTGATGATGATGATGTGGAGAGCAATGTCTTTGTCTTCATTGATATGCATGGTAATCATGCTGGAAAAGGAAAAATAATACACTGTAAAGATATATGTGATTAAATTAATATACATATATATGTATATGTATATATACATATATAAAAGAATATTATGATCACTAGCATTCTCAGCCAGGATTAGAAATAATTCCTCCTTCAAGACATTCCTCTTTGTTTTCTGGTTTCCCATGTTGATCTTGATTAATCTGGTAAGATTCTGAATCCTAATTATTTACATCTGAGTTGTCTTATTTAGTGATTGAGGAAAGTTGAGTGTAAAAACAGGTGAATGAGGGATAAAATTACACAGAAAATGTACTCTATTGTCCCATTTTACAATAAACCTGTACTTTTTATAATAATGGGGACATTTTTCACTGCAGGGGCTATTTGGCAATCTGCAGAGACACTTTGATGGTCATAATGCCTGGTGTATGTGTTTTGGTTGCTACCGGAATCTAATGAGTAAAGGCAGGAACACTGCTAAACATATCATGCACAGGATAATCCACAACAACAAAGAATTATCCAGCCCCAAACATCAATCACGCCAGGGTGAAAGACTCTGCTCTGTCCATGATGTCTATGGTTTTAGGTGAGAAAGTGGTTACTGCTACCATAAGAGAAGTGTGGACGTGGAACCCACAGAGATGTGATGAAACAGGAAGTGTCACAGATATGATCCTCCTCTTCTGTGCAATAGGATGGCCTTAGTTACTTTGCTGTATCTAGGATGCTGGTTATTGGAACAGGTGACTCTGGTCAATAACCTAAATACATTTTAAAATTTTGGCAATGATCAGTAGAAAATAGATAACATGTACAGTAGCTATTCCCCTCCCCACAAAGAAAAGGGCACTGAAGAATAAATCTAACATAAGTAGACTATAACCTGAAGGATATACAAAAGGCAATTGCAAAATTATATTTTGAAGATCATTACAAAACACCAAAGTAAAACAGAAATTTATGGTCATAGATATGAAGGTTCAATATCATAAGGATACTAGTTACCCTGTATTTTTGTCATGTTCTTGGTTATTAAAAAGATGCCTCCACAAATTAACTGTTCCAGGTGAATAAGATGTTTGCGGTATGCTTTTATTGGGGGTTATCAGATAAAAGAATGTATTTTCTATGCCAAGTTTGCTATGAGTCTTTAGTGAGAATAAACATATTATTTTCATTAAATACGTTTTTTGCATCTGCTGTGATGTTTATGTAGCTTTTCAAACCTTACTTTGTTAATGTGGTGAATTACATTAATAGATTTTTCTACTGTTAAAATATTCTTACATCTTCAGGGTAAAACAACTTGATAAGTATAGATTGCCTTTATTATTCACTCTGAATTTGGTTTGTTAATATTTTGTCCAGAACTTTTGCATTTGTTTGTATGTGTGTGTGTGTGTGTGTGTGTTTAGAGTTTTTTTTTCTATAGGGCGCGTGCGCTCACTAGAAAGACAGACAGAAAGTGAGAAATCACCCCCCAGGGGGAATGGCCACACCACAATCCCTTCTCCTCCATTCTCCTCTCGGGATCTTGGGCACGCACGCACATGCACCCAGTGTGAGTTTAAGCCACCGGGTCTGGGACTCAAACCGTGGTTAATCACATGGGAGTCCAACAACATAGCCATTATGCTAACTGCTGGTCCCTGTATTTATGTTTATAAATGCTATTGACCTATGATTTTCCTTCCTTGAACCAGCCTTATCTAAATTTTCTGTTTAGGTTATACTAGCCTTCTAGGAGGACTTAATGTATTTTCTATACCCCCCATACTCTCAGAAAAATTATGCATAAAATTGGCAATATATGATCTTAGAATATTTGTCTACAAATATCATTTCTGGTCCAATGTATTCCTTAGGGGGAAAGTTTACTTACTTATTCAATGTTAGTGTTAGAAGACTATTCAAATTTTCCATTTTGGTAAATTATATTTTCCTTGAAAGTTTTATTTGCTTATTTTTAAATTTGCCAGAGGACTTGTGCACCTGGTGGAGAGAGGCAGAGAGAGAGGGAGGGAGAGAAAGCACCTCTCACACACACCTGCCATGGGACATGGTCAGGCCACAATCCCTCCTCCTCCATTTCTCCACCTTGTTGGGATCTGGTGCATGCATACACACATGTCCAGTGTGGTTTTTCCAGCTGCCGGGGTCAAGATTTGAACCACACAATTAGACACGTGTTGTCTGGCTGCCTTAACAACCGGGTCACAGAGCTGGTCTCTAGACAGTTTTTAATTTTGTCCACATTTTCACACTTATTGGAAGGGAAGAATTATATATATATATATATATAAATACAATTTCTTGCTCGAGGCTTTTAAGGAACAATTCTGGCTTTGTGATCCTCTATAATATAATGGCTACATTTAAAATTTCAACCAGTCTTAATAAAAAAGACTATATATCAGTGAATATGATTTTCCTCTTCAAGAACAATAAAATGGCCTTAAAAATTTGAAAGTCACGTCATCCTTCCTCTATATTTATACATTTTACTGATATTTTAGCTTAATCTTTTAAAATAATTATTTAATTTTAGTTATTATCATCATTATTATTTTAATTTGATATAGGGCACATGTACTCACCAGAGAGAGAGAGACAGAGAGAGAGAGAGGGAGAGAGAATGGTGAGAAAGCAAGTTGCCAGGTCTGGGACTTGAACTGTAGCTGACCATGTGGGAGTCCAGTGCCTTAACCACCATGCCACTTGCCAGCCCCTTAGCGTCATTCTTTTGAAGTTTACAGTTACATATTATTGGTGATATTGATTTAATTTGTCAATATGTGTTTAGAGTTGCCCATTTGATTATCATATTATTTATTTTTAAAACACGTTTTGTATCTCAGACTTCCTTGTGGAATAAATTTTCTTCTTTCTTCTCTTTTTCTTCTTTCCCCTCCCCATCCTCCTCTTCCTCCTCCTCTTTCTTCTGTTTAATTGCCAGAAGACATGTGTGCTTGCTAGAGAGACTGAAAGGCAGAAGGAAGGAGAGGGAGAGGGAGAAAGCACGCTCCCAATGGGCTGAGGTCATGCAACAAACCCTTCTCCATTTCTCCATCCTGTCAGCATTTTGAGCACATGCACAAAAGCACGCACATACTTTCAGCATGTTTTCAAGTCACTAAGCCCAGGATTTGAACTGTGATCAATCATGTGGGATTCAACTCACTAGCCAGTAGGTAATGGGGTCGGCCCAATTTTTCTTCGTCTTGATATATATTCTTTAAAATTATTTTTTGGGGGAACCTTGGGTTTTACTCTTCTGAAATACTGCTGATTCTATGATTGGCAGTTCTACAAGAATCATTCTACTGTATGATTCTTGAATGGCAGTTTTCTGGAGCATAAAATTCTAGGTTCACATTTTTTTTTTTTCTCTCAGCGCTTTGCATAAATTTTTCCACAATAGCTTCCACTGTTGGTTTTGAAATATCAGCCGTGAGTCTACTTGCCTCTCCTATGTAGATAATCTGACTTGTCCAGCTGCTCTTAAGATAGTCTCTTGACAAAGTGGAAGGAAAGCGTGGGAGGGGAAGAACGTAGGAAAGGAAATTTGGGGGAAAAAAATAGAGAGGTAAGACATTAGTGGGACACAGATAGGGTTTATTATATGTTGATAAGGATGTGTATAGTTTTCTCAACTAGGCTGAACTGAGGTGTATATTATGCTGGGTAAAGTCTCTAAAATCTAAATGCTGTATAGCAATTAAATATATAAATAATAATAATAAATGCAAAAAAAGAGCTAGTCTCTTGATTACAGGTGTTCTTCTATTTTACTATGATGTGCTCAGTGCACCTTTATATTTACATGCTGTTTTTAGAATTCATCATGCTTCTTGATTTGAGAATGCAAAGAATATTCTGGAATATTCTTCCCAGATTCTCTTCAAATACTTTAACTCTTTATTCTTCCTCTAATAGTCTTTACTCCTTGTGAAACTCCATGTAGACATATGTTGGCCCTTCTCATTATATTCTCTGTACCTCTGAACTTCATTTCTATATATGAAATGTGTATGGGTGTGTGTGTGTGTGAGTGTGTATTTTTTGGGGGCCTCTTTATGTTGCATTGGATATAATTTCTTTCTAGTTCAGTAGTTCTCTATCGATCTTATCTGCTGTTTAACTCACCCATTAAGGTTTTTTCCCCCATGGTTTCTTTTCTCAAAAAATCAACAGACTTTATTTTTTAAAGCAATTTTATAGGTCCACAGCAAAACTGAATGGGAAGCACACAGCGTTCCCATACGAACTCTTGCCACACACACTCGCAGCCTCTCCATCAACTTCCCATACCAGTGTGATACGTTTACTATCACCGACAAACTGACAATACATCATTATCAATCAACTCTAATAGTTAATATTAGAATTCACTTTTATTTTTCCAGAGTGTGCTTATTCTTGCCAAAGAGAGACAGAGAGGCAGAGAGAAAGAAGGGGAAAGGACAAAAGTATACCCCTCTCCATTGGGGAATAGTCATGCTGCAATCCCTTCTTTATTTCTTCTCCTTTCAAAATTGTGGGCATACATGCACATGTGTCTGGCACGTTTTTCAAGCTGCTGGTTCCAAGATTTAAACCACAAAGTCAGCCATATGGAAGCAAGCTCCCTGCACCCTTAGGTCATGAACTAGGCCAGGGCTCACTTTTATGTATATTCTATGGGTTTTGACAAATATGGAATGACTTGTATCCATCATTATAAGATCAGATGGAATAGTGTCACTGCCATAAAAACCCATTGTACTCCACCTATTTATCTTTCTCTCCCCACAAACCTCTTCCATTGAGTTTTAAATTTCATTTGTTTAATTTTTTCTTTCTAAAAGTTCTGTTTCACTTTATTTAACTTTTGATGGTTTGTTGCTCCTTAGTTTTTAAACTTTTTCTGCTTTTTTAAATAAATTATAATTGAATTCTGTATCTTGTCATTTAATATTTGAAATACTAACATATCTAAAATATTTGCAGGTGAATTTTGTTATAGTTTGTTTTTGATTTGAGTTCATGGTGACTTTTGTGTTTTGCGATGATGTGTGTGTGCGCATCTCTGTGATGAAAATTTTTCTTGAAATCAGTAGAATCTTGGACTGCTGTTTTCAAGAATGATTTGTGTTTCTTTTTATCAGGTTTCTATGGGTGTCATAGACCAGGGATCATTTAAACCCACAGTTTATTACTATTACTATAATTACCATTATTATTATTTTGGAGAGGTTTTTGCTATTGGGCACGTGCACTCGCCAGAAAGACAGAGAGAAACAGAGAAAGAAAGTGAGAAATAACCCCCCAGGAGGGATGGCCATGCCGCAATCCTTTCTCCTACATTCTCTTTTCAGGATCCTGGGCATGCATGCACACACGCCTGGCATGAGTTCAAGCCACCGGGTCTGGGACTCAAATTGTGGTCGACTACATGGGAGTCCAGCAACATAGCAATTACACCAACTGCTGGTCCCTCTTTATTATTATTATTTTTAAAGAACCATATAAATAATGCACATTTGAGCCTTACCACCATAGAAGGCCTAGCTAATAGACACAAACTGCCAGAATAAACTTTTTTACTCCCAGCTTCTAGAATGAAGGTAAAGATGGATAGTATTTTTCTTGTAGTCTCCATTGCTTCCTCCATCTTCTTTTCCTAGTTCATCCTTTATCTGACAATGTACCCATTCCTAGATTTATGTGTCCCCTTCTTTCACATGCTCAAGACTCAGTGTGCTGGCCCAAGCCACATTTGCAGTTCCCCTGTGCCCCAGTGCTGCAGGCCACCAGTGTCCATATGTGCCCATGGATGCCCGGTGTCCACACTTGCTTACTTTCCTAGACTCATGTTCCATGATTTGATCAAATTATCTCATCTTCTTATAACCTTGAACATTCAATTAAAAGCATCCATTAATCTATCATTTATTTATATCTATTTTGAGTATTAGATGTCATACAGCAGGTGGTTTTAGGACCCTCAGTCTGCCATATGCCTTCAGTCACTTTTTACCATTCCATTGTGTTTATAGTCAGATGCGTAAAATCCCTTTCTCCTCACCCTTTCCTTCATGCAATTTTCCCGAAGAAACCTATCACAAAGACTTCAAATAGTGAGAAGTGGGTGGTGTAGATCAAAGTAATAAGATTAGATGTCAGAAGTCATCAGTCATAATCCTGGTTATTTCAGTGGAGGCTTACTAACCTGACTGCACCTCAGATTGCTCATTTATAAGGAACGGCATTGCCTTGGGAGATTCTGAACCCCCTGCCCACCCTCCTGCATGAACACTTGATACAGAGCCTTCATGAGCCAAGCACCTACAGTTGTCAGCTCTTGATTTATGGTTTAGCACAATGTTTGTCCTGAGTATTTTTAAACATATAATTTACGTTAGCTTCAGAAGACAGGACTCTGGTGTAGTTATTCCATATTGGTGCTTTGTCTAGTCTTGGAGATGTCACTGAGCCTGTGACATCTTGGAGCAAGGTTATATGGAGCCCAGGGGTGTGAATCTTCAGGGTGGACAGTTTGCTATTTTATCTCCCTCCTTTCCATTCTCCCTTTTATTTCCCCTTTTCTACTTCCTCCCTTGTACCCTTCTTTATACAACTATTTATTGGGTATATACAATGTGGTGTAGAATGCAGTGGTGCATAAAACATATTTCATTCTAGCCTTTATGAAGCTTAGGTTCTAGAGAGAGAATTAAATATTAAATAAATGTAATAGATGTGAACTTGTGTCATAACACCTGGGCTCTAGCTATATCACATCACTTTTTTTAAGAATTATTTTTCAAATTAAATTAAATTTATTTTTATTATTCATTTTTAACTTGGTATAGAGCATATGTGCTCACCAGAGACAGAGAGAGAGAGAAAAAAAGAAGAAAGTGAGAGAGCAAGCTGCCAGGTCTGGGGCACGAAATGTGTTTGGCCATGTGGGGGTCCAGCGCTCCAACCACTGTGCCACCTGCTGGCCCCATCACATCATTTAAAAAAATTTAATTAATTTTAGCTTGGATAGATAATAATTTGAACCAAGGAATATTAATACACTTTATTTTTATTTTTATTTATTTTTTGCTATAGGACTCATGTGCTCGCCTGAGAGACAGAGAGACAAAAAGGGAGAAATTACCCCCCTGGGGGGGGGATGGCCGCACCCATCTCTTCTCTTCCATTCTTCTCTTGGGATTTTGGTTATGCACACACACACGTCTAGTGTGCATTTTAAGGTGCCAGGTCCAGGACTTGAACTGTAGTTGACTATGTGGGAGCCTAGCAATGTAACCATTATACCACCTGCTGGTCCTGTGATGTGGAATTTAACATGTGGTAGACTAGATCCAACTTCTCTATACTCTGTTCTAAGAAAAGAGAAGCCCTTAACTCCTTGAAACTGGGAGGGAAGAATGCCATTGAGACTTTCTTCTTGAAAGTGGATGAGAAAAAACAGCCCAGGGTAATTTCTGAATCAAGTTATTCTGCCACATAAGTAATTATAGAAATAAAGCTCTTTTTTAAAGAAAAATTTTTTGAAGAGATTTTTGCTATAGGACGCGTGCGCTTGCCAGACAGACAGAGAGAGATAGAGAGAAATCACTCCCAAGGGGGGATGGCCACACTGCAATCCCTTCTCCTCCATTCTCCTCTCGGGATCTTGGGCACGCATGCACACACGCCTGGCGTGAGTTTAAGCCACCAGGTCCAGGACTCGAACCGCGGTCAACTACATGGGAGTCCAGTGACATAGCCATTATGCTAACTGCTGGTCCCAGAAATAAAGCTCTTAGTTTCCATTCTAATTCCTCTGAATTGCCCATTGAAGTTAAATTCATTATTTTAAAATATCTGATGAGGGGGTTAGATGGCGGCATAGTGGTAAAACATAATGCTTTGTGAGGCAATCCCACTTCCCAGTTCATGTCTGCAGATATCCCTGAGCATGCCAGGTACAACTGCCCATGATCTGTGTGGGGCTGGTTGAAGGCTAAGGTTGGATTGCAGTGTCAAGACCTTGATGAGAGTGTTATTTCTCTTTCTCTCTAGCACTCACAGAAGAAATAGACTAAACTAAACAGTAGAAATGAACAAAAAAACTGATGAACTCTATATGCTAGTTAGGATATTTGCTGAAAGATATGAGAGAAGCCCTAGACATGAAACTCTTATTTGTTCAGGCACATATACTCTGAAGGATCCAGGGTAAGCATATTTCAAAGAAATCACCAATATACTTGAGGTAGTAATGATTATTCTATAGAGAACAGTGTATAGAAAGTTAAATTTTACATGTATTTATATTGTCCTCTAAGCATCTGGTCTTGTTTAGTCCTGGTAGAGTATTTTTTGTTTTGTTTTATTTATTTATTTATTTTTTGAGAGGTTTTTGCTATAGGGCGTGTGCACTCGCCAGAAAGACAGAGAGAGATAGAGAGATAGAAAGTGAGAAATCACCCCCTGGGGGCATGGCCACACCGCAATCCCTTCTCCTCCATTCTCCTCTCGGGATCTTGGGCACACACGCACACGTGCCCAGCGTGAGTTTAAGCCACCTGGTCTGGGACTTGAACCACGGTTGGCTACATGGGAGTTCAGGGACGCAGCCATTACGCTAACTGCTGGTTCCATGTTTTTTGAAACATGCTCACCCACAGATATATATATTGCAAAACATAACACAATTTTTTAAAAGAAAAAAGTATGCTCTTCTGGGTGTTTCCCTCCAGTATGTCTTTAATACATAGAGATATTTGCTTTTTTCCTTTTGGCTACTCAAACAAAAGTGGTCTAGGACTTTTATGAAAACACATTTCTGCTCCGCCTAGACCATATGCATTTTCCGTGTGGATGTTTATTTGATTGGCATGATGGAAACATTAAATTAAGAAAAGAAACATTAATATATGCTTCCATTTTATGCCCTGCAAAATGGTGACTGGTGTGACTATAGCCCTCATATAACAAATTGAACCAAATATAGAATAAATGGGATTGAGCTTTCCTATTAGTATGAAAAGCATTATTACTTTCTGATTTGCAGCATTTACATATCTCATTATGAGCTGGATATTCAAAATGCTATAAAAGATTTCATTTCACCCCTTTTGTGCAATATCTAGGTTCTAAGCAATATTAATGAGACAATCTCATAAATCTCTATTTACTGAGTCTAGTGTCTTTCCTAAATTTGCATTTGCAAACTATGATTGCATTATGTTTCTGGAACACTGGGATATGAGTTTACTACTGCAGGTGCAGGCAACTTCGTTACACCTCTTTTTAAAAAATGTTGGAGGAGGAATAGCCGCTGATAAAGATATTTGAAATTTGAACAGATTCTTTCATAATAACAAAAGACCTGAAACTTGCAAAAAAAATTACATTTGCTTATTTATTATTTATTTATTTAAATAATTATTTTATTTAACTTTATTTATTTATTTTAATTTGACCAGAGAGGGACAGAGTGAGAGAGAGAGAGAGAGAGAGAGAGAGAGAGAGAAACCAAGCCTCCAGGTCCAGGACTCGAACCACGGTCGGCCACGTGGGAGTCCAGCACTCTTAACTACCACGCCACCTGCTGGCCCCTGCTCATTTATTTTTTTATTTTATGGAAACTTCCTTCAAATGCCTTAAATTTATACATTGTATTTTATTACATACACTTAATTTTTAAAATTTGCTAGAGGATGTGTGTGCTTGTGTGAGAGAGAAAGAGACAGAGAGAGAATGAAAATGAGAAAACACCATTCATGGGGGATGATCACACTGTCATCCCTTTTCCTCCATTTCTCCTTGATTTTGAGATCTGGGGCATCCATGCACATGTGCCTGGCATGTTTCTCAAGCCACCAATATGTGAGTGGTTAGCCTGTAGGATCCAGCACCTTAACCTCCACACCATTGTCTGGTCCTATATTATATAGTTTGTTAAACTGTAAAGCCCTTCCTAAAAGGCTGAACTTTTAAAGAAAATAGAGCATTAAGCACAATTTCACCCTGGGGGCAATTGCATTAGTTTTTAATTTGCAGCAAATTTGCATTTTACAGCGGCAATCTTGTCTGTGCATAATCTGAAGACCAAATCATTTCTGACTCTCAACATCCGAGGAGCTATACCCTTTTAGAAGGCAGAAAACAGGTTTGGAAAACAGGTTTTTATTAACAAACTTTCTTGGAACTAGGAAAAATGGGTGTAACAAAGAACTGCCAAGGAAAGGAATGTTAGAAGCTCGCAAAATAAAATGTATTTTTTTCCCCCTAAGGGTGGTGCTTTCCTCACGTCCTAAGAGCTTGCTTTCTTCAGTAAATAGTCCCGCAAATAACTGAATAGTACACAGGCTTTTTTTTTTTTTTTTTTTTTTTTTTTTAGAGAGATTTTTACTGCAGGGCTCATGTGCTCTCCAGAGAGACAGAGAGAAACAGAGAGACAGAAAGCGAGAAATCACTCCCAGGAGCATGTCCATGTTGCAATCCCCTCTCCTCCATTCTCCTCTTGGGATTTTGGGCACACACACACATGCACCCAGCATGTGTTTTAAGCTGCTAGGTCCAGGATTCAAACCACACTTGACTACATGGGAGTCCAGTGATGTAGCCATTATGCCATCTGCTGGTCCTAAGTACACAGACATTTTAAAAATTATATATATATGTGTGTGTGTGTGTGTGTGTATACACACACACACACACACATATATATATATATATACACATATATATAATTTTATATATAAAATGCCCAGCAGGAAAATAATTATATCTAGCCTTGGTCTGTGACAACTGCTGTAATTCTTTTTAAAGAGGAAGTGCTACAGCCACCAGATTCCCTACATTCCACCTCTCTATACTCCCCTCCCAAATTTTAAAGAAACATAAGAAACAAACTTGAAAGCAAATTTCCTCAGGAACAGCATTGAAGTATTACAAATTCATAAAGAGATCTCTTGTTGGAAGTTTTCTCACACAGTGAAATCATTCAACAAATGATACTGGGATATATATATATATATATATATATATATATATATATACACACACACACACACATATAATTTTGAAATGTGCATTTGAAAAAGAGTATATCTAAACTAGATAACTATGTCTCAGGGCAAGGCTGAGGGACGCGGCAATGTTGGATGAGTTGATATAAAGAAAAATATGTTAGTTAATAATAATATGATTGATACTCAGTTATAGCAAGTTTTCTCCACTTCTACTTTATCTGTCTAAACATTTTCAAAAGTCTTCCAGTCAGTGTTTTGCCATATTCTTTCTTCCGCTCTCTCCCCTATTGGCGCTATACTCTTCTCTTTCCTAGACTCTACTGCCCTCTCTCTCCTTGTCTTCCCGACATTGAGTGAAAAAGAGAAAGCCATGAGAAAGCCATCCTAAGGTATGGGGTTTAAAAATAATTCAGAGTCTTATGCTAACCTACAACTCATCATTGCCAAAATAGGTTCAGTAATGGCCTAAATCAGAATTACCTGGGCTACTCTTTAAACATTGAGTTTCTGAGACCAAATGGTGGTGCAGTGGTAATACAACTGGACCCAGAATGTCCCAAGGCCTCCCTGTACACACAGGGCATGCCTATGGTCTGGGCTGGCCAAGGCTGAAGGTGGCTTTTGATGTGAAGATCCTGTTGAGTGTGCCTGTCTCTCCCTGTCTCTCTACTTCTTTCTCCCATGGAAGAAAGAAATAAACTTTAAAAAAATGCAGTTTTTATTCTGGGGTAAGACTGAGGAAGAGAGTTTTTTGTTTTTATTTTATTTTTTTAAAGGTGTTTTCCATAGGGTGCATGCACTTGCCAGAGAGAGAGAGAGACAGAGAGAAGGAAAGTGAGAAATCATCACCCAAAGGGTTGACCGTCTGCAATCCTTTGTCTTCCATTCTCCTCTAGGATTTTGGGTACATACACACGCGCGTGCCTGGCGTGATTTGCAAGCTGCCAAGTCCACCACTTGAACTGCGGTCGGCCTGGTGGGAATCCAGCACTTTAACTGCCATGTCATCAGCTGGCCTCAGAAGATAGATTTTTTAAATAATCACCCTAGGTGATTTTGATTTTGAATATTAAAAAAGAGGCATTAGTGATGGAAACAAGTGGAGACAGTCCTCTCTGTTTACCCCATGTAATATGCGTAATAGAGAGCTCAGAAAACTTCTGCCTTGCTAAATTTTTTATCCAATGGAATAGTCTCATCAACTAAACTAAATTTATATTTGGGAAAAAAATAGAGGCACTTTTACGATTTTGGAGGTTGGAGCTCTTTTCTAGCTTGTCTCACATTGTGTCTTGGTCCTAGTCTTCCTGGGCAACAATTTTAAAATGAGATTGCTAATATCAAGCTACAGCTCAAGGATGTGACAAATCCCCAGCAGGAAAAATAATTACTTCGATGCTTGGCCTGTGACAACTGCTGTAATTCTTTTCAAAGAGGAAGTGCTACAGTCACCAGGTTCCAAACATTCCACCTCTCTATACTCCTCTCCCAAATTTTAAAGAAACTTAAGAATCATTTGAAAGCAAATTTTCTCAAAAACAGAATTGAAGTATTACAAATTCATAAAGAGATCTGTTGGAAGTTCTCTTAAACAGTGAAATCATTCAACAAATTATACTGGGACAACTAGATACCCATGTGTAAAAGAATGAAGTTAAACCTCCTACATCACATCATATACAAAAGTTAAGTAAAAATAGATCAAAGATATAAATGTAAGAGCTAAAACTATGAACCTCTTATAATAGGCATAAATATTTGTGACCTTGGATTAGACAATTTTTTAATATGAAAAAGTTCACTCAAAAAAAAAAAGATAAATTGGACTTTATTTTTTTGTTTCTATGCCTCAAATGACATGATCAAGAAAACAAGAGGACAACATACAGAACTGGTAAAAAATAATTGCAGATAGGGACCAGCAGGTGGTGTGGTGGATAAGGGTGCTGGATTTCCACATGGCCAACCATGGTTCAAGTCCCAGATCTGGTGGCTTGCTTTCTCACTTTCCCTTTCTCTCTCTCTCTCATCAAATAAAAAAGAAACTAAAAATAACAAATGGAAATAAATAAATAAATAATTATTAAAAAAATTTAAAAATTGCAGATAATAAGTAAGAAATTGTATCTAGAATATATAAATAAATCTTACAGCTCAATAATAAAGGAAACTTGATTAAAAAACAGACAAAATTTCTGATAGATATTTCTCTGAAGAAGGTACATAGTTGGTAAATGAGCACATGTAAAGATATTGTGAATTATTAGCATCAGGAAACATATAAAAAGAAGCCACAATGAAATACCATTTCACCACTATTAGGATAGCAAAAATCAAAAACAAATAGTAGTGTTGACCAAGAGATATTGGAACCCTCTGACACTGCTGGTGGAAATTTAAAAAGGTACACACAACAGCTCTTTTTAGAAGAGTCTTATAGTTTCTCAAAATGTTAAACATAGACTGACTATATGACCCAGCAGTTCCACTACTAGATATACTCAGTAGAAATGAAAACATGTTTACAGAAAAACTTGTACATGAATACTCATAGCAGCATTGTTCATAACCATAAAAAGTGGTACAAATCCAAATATCCATCAATGATGAGTAAATAAATAAAATGTGGATTTAAATACATGGAATATTATTCATCAATAAAAAGATATTGTTATATGCAACAACATGAATGGACACTGAAAACATTATGCTAAGTGAAAGAAGCCAGTCAAAATATCACACATGGTATAATTCTATTTATGACAAATGCCCAGAATTGCCAAGAATCCATAGAGACAGAAAATAGATTAGTGGTTGGCAAGGGCTAAGTCAGGGTATGGTGTGGAAGGTTGAAGGATAATGGGGAGATTTTTTACCTGGAGGTGATGCAAATGCTCTAAAATTGATTGTGGTAATAGTCACACAACTTTTGAGTGTACTGAAAAACATTGAATTTAACCTTTAAGTGGGTGAATTACAGAGTATGTGAATTATATTTCAATAAAACTGTTATGAAAAAATGACAAGTCCAGAAGGGAACCCCTTAAACGGAAGAAATGGGGTTTATTAGCAAGTCCTTAGAAAGTCATTGTGTGGATTTTATGATCCAGTTTAATGAAGTAGGGTTCTTGAGCTCTCAGAAAACTGAGAGGACTGTGTGAAATAGAAGATTCCTTTGAAAAGTGTTTACCAAACTGTAGATGCAGGTGTTGATAGTCATGAAATAGTCATTCCACAGTGTCCCAGGGACAGGACCTTGGTGGATCCCAAATCTGTGATGCTCAAGTCCCTCATATGAAATGACACAGTATTTGCGTAGAATCCACACATCATCCTGTATACTTTAAACCATTTCTAGATTGCTTATAATACTTAATACAATGTAAATGCTATATAAACGGTTACTATGCTGTATTGTTTAGAGAATAATGAAAGAAAAAGATAGTATATACTATTTAGTATAGACACAGCCATACTGGGCTTAATTATGTAGTACATGTCAGTAACAATGGATCATTTTCCATTCCCCATTGTTAATCTGTGGACATGCAACCTGCAGGTAGGAAGGACTGACTGTATACGTACAGAGATAAGATTTAGGACCCATGTGTTGCAATAAGGAAGAACATATGAGTGTGTGAATGTGTGTGAGAGAGAGCAGAGACAGAGTGAGACAGTGTAAGAGAATGGTAATTTGACTGCACTGTAGGTGGTAAATGGGAAAAATGTCCTGATCGAGTCTGGGACTAAGATTCTCCCATGACTGACCTCTATCTTTGAGGCATTTTTCTCTGCTGAGTTTCTTTTAAGAATATCAAGGGCAAGAATCATGCATACTCTTTATTTACAATTTGGGATTCCATTCCTCTATTTTGCTAAATTGAGCTGAACCTGTTTGACTCTCACTGTCCCTTAGTCCCAGGTTTGAGTTTCTTCTAATGCTTTTTCTTCTTGAAGAACATTGGGTTTATCTGAAGTACCTTCCCAGTTCTCCATTCTAAAGGGAAACAAGAAGAGGAACTCAATTTGGGCCCTTTTTCCCTAGACACTAAAAGCTTGATTCTGTAGTATGGAAGCTCCACTGTGTGTCCTTTAGTGTCCTTGATACATGAGGTTGAATAAAGAATCCTGGAAAGGAGAGAGAAGGAAAGAACTGCAAACCTTGAGCTTTTTTTGGCTTTCTTATCAAAGTAACACTAATTACATTCATTTACACGATTTGTATATGCCTAGTTACCAGGTAGCACGATGATTGTACTGGAAAATTTGAGTCATGCAGTTTGATTACTAAACTCTTTCCTTGAGTGCTCTATTTTCAGAGGTTATTGTTTGTCGCATGGTCATGCCTTCCCAGAGCTAAAGACAAAAATGAAAGGGAATAATGTGCCAAATGTTTTTTTGACTAAACCTTACAATTACTTTTTTTCCCCAGCAGTATTTTAGGAGAAAGTCTCAATACAGCCAAATTTATACATGCTCTTTTATCCTACTGCAAAGCTAGAATCAGAAATGAATTCCAGTTTATAAATTTCTATGGTACTGATAACCTGTGCCGTATGATGGAATAAGGTGTATGCGGTTCTGAAGACGCAGTCCTGGGGATAGAAGCTCCACGTGATATCAGTGCTCTTTGGTCTTCTTGGCACATCCCCAGTGAGGATGCGTTCCCAGTGGCATAGGTAGACTGTCACTCATCTCTTCTCTTCAGTTCTTTCTGCAACCCTCCTTGGCTATAGTAGTATTTTAATGTTTTTCAGTTTTATGTCAAAGAATCCTTTATTTCCTGTTTACTTGCACTCTTTATTTCCTAACCATTTTATGAAAGATCCTTGAGTCACCATTACTCTTATCATTTTCTCTTAATTTATTTTCAGCAGATCAAGATAGTTACTTGTATACCCCCCATTCAGTCATTATTTACCAAAATTATTCACAGAAAAGAAAAAAGAAACCTCAGCTGGGTGACTGGAATGGACAGTGGCCCTCAGACTGGGGGCACTGAAAAGTAGACTATATCATTTTAGAACCCACTGGCTAAGTCACAAATGGTGACAGGTCCAAAATGTGACCCTCCTTGCAAACTAACAAGCTAGGTGATCACAGTGCCACTATTGCTGGAAGAAGACATGAGATTTCTGAACAAAGAGCAGTTTATTACAACAAACTCAGCTGCTAGACAGCAATTTTGAGTGGATTCTCTGAACCCTAATCCTTACAGTCAATTTTAATGGGGCCTGATGACACCTGCACAGGCAGTGGGCTACCTTATACAGATGAACCCTGAGTTTAAGGAAGTCAGACCTTTTATAATGGCCAATGAGCAAGCCTGCTTTTTGCTTTAGAAAAAGACACTAACTCTATTGTCCACAACTTTAGGTTATACGAACATCCTTAAAAAAACGGTCTAGAGAGCAAAAGGCAATCAGTATTTCACCTGTAAGATATACAGAAACATAAGAACCATCTTCTTTTCTCCCAAAATGCTGTCATAACTTATACAGTGTTTTATAATGCTGTATAATACCTTTTAATTTAGAGATATGATATGAACATTGCTTCTGGTTTGGGGATTCAATTAGGCCGACCACCTAGGAAATGACCAGCTAGTCTCGAAGAAATGCTGAGCTGGCTCTGGGTGTATTGTTGTTGGGCCTGCTTTGGGCAGTGGCCAGCAAGGAGAAGACACAGGGCCACAGTAGAAACAAAGAAAAGCAAAATCCTGCTGAGGCCTATGGAGATAGGCCTCTTCCAATTCAGCCTGGGCAGGTGACTCATGCTCTCCCACCCTCGCACATGTGGAGAAAGCCTTTGATTTTGGAGGTGAAAGAATTAGTTGACTCAACTCACGAAGCAGGGCAACATAACACATTTACAAGTGACCCTGGTGTCAGAGCTCCTTACGTTAAAGATGACGCACTTTTCTTACTCCAGCTCCCAGCTGAAAACCTGGGGGAATTCTCTTCGCAGGATTGTCCTTAGGATCTGCAGGCACCTGGTATTCAGGCCATAGGAGGCGGCCTTGTTAAAGGAAAGAAAATCAACACCTATATTTCTGCAACAGACAGTCCCCCAAAGCCCCTTACCCTAGAGACTCAGGGACTGGTATCTTCTCTGAGAAGTCTGTGGTGGCCCCCTCTGCTCCCTTACCTACTTGAAACTCCCATAGTTTTTCTTGGACTTTCTGGGTTCAAGTTCCGGCTCTGCCATGTTCTAGCTCTGTGATCTAGGGTAACCTAACCTCTCTATGCCATGCTGTCTACATCTGTAAAATGTAAACCGTATTGGTCTATGGCAAATATTAAATGTATATGTAAAATAATTAGATCAGAGTCCAGCAGATGTGAACGATGATGATGTTTTTAGTCATCATTATCAAAACATGTAAGCCCCAGAGTCCTTAGCTTGATTAGCACAATTATTACTGATTTCCCACCAGACTCTCTAACAACAATACACATGAGGTTAGGGTCCGCATTGCTTTAGCACTTCAGATATTTCGATACTCCCCCCATGAGGACTGGTTTGTTTCTTCTTGGAGAGGTAATGTCCCCTCTGCTTTGGGGCTCACTTTCAAAATTTTTTAGTTGTAGAAGAAACAGCAGAGTGCATCCTATTTCCTAAAAAGCTCACTGTCACCTAACCTTATCTTTTATTATTATTATTTATAGTAAAGAGTGTGTGCACACGTGACAGAGGGGGAAAGAGAGATCTTTTTTTTTCGGAGAGTTTTTTTGCTATAGGGCGTGTGCGCTCACTAGAAAGACAGAGAGAGACAGAAAGAAAGAAAATGAGAAATCACCCCCCAGGGGGGATGACCATGCTGCAATCCCTTCTCCTCCATTATCCTCTTGGGATCTTGAGCACACATGCACATGCGCCCAGTGTGAGTTTAAGCCGCCGGATCTGGGCCTCGAACCCCAGTCAACTACATGGGAGTTAAGCAACAGAGCCATTACGCTAACTGCTGATCCCTAGAGAGAGAGAGATCTTGGCAAGGTTCCATCATGCCACAATCCCCTTTCCCAAGCCTTCTAGTTCCTCAGAATCTTTGGTGCCCAGTGTTTTCAGGCTGACCTGGGATCTGAACTGTGGTATATCCTATATGGCTCCAGGGCACTTGCATTATCGCTGCAACACAGTGGCTGGGCCCTTAGTTGTATCTTGACAGTAGGATGGAGTGGCCCCTGTTAGAAATGAATCTGTCCAGGCACCTCAGTTAGGCTCTCACTTGGCACAATCTGGTAAAGGGGCTGGGGTTCTTGCAGAAAGATTTCCTATGGCCTGGGGATATTAGGTGGGAGCTCAGAACTCCCAGAACTTGTTGCCAAGGAAGGCTCTTGAAGTATAACAGCATCATGTGCTCAGGCATCTGCCCCCTCAAATCATTTTCACGCAAGTCACTTCTGGAACACGTCTATACTAATAATGCCTTTCGGTTATGCACTGATAACAACCCAAGCCCGACAGCTCCAGGGTGAGACAGGGCTGACACACAACAACAATTGCTGTGTGTAGGTAGATAATGTATCTTTAGCCTTCTCTGGAGCAGGAAGCAAACAGCAACAATTGAGGGGTAGGCTGGGTGTGGGTGTGGAAAGCTGCTTCTCAGAATAGCAGCCTGCTGTGGCATTTCTCCCTGAAGAAAAGACCCTTCGCAGCAGGATTTAGCACTGTTGCATTGTGACGCTCCCAGAGTGGTTTTTTGACTTGCCGGCTTGCAGAATGATTGTGGCCACCACTAGCCCTGAGGCTGCTAGCAGAACACAGCCAGGGCTCAAGACAGGAGAACTGTGTTTCTTAGTGCAAATAAGTAAAAAGACAGTCAAATGTCCAGGGCTCTCCGTAGTTCTCTTCTGGCCCTTGCCTAACCCGCCTATGTGTAACCACCAGTGCTCCTAAACGAGGTATTTACACCTCTCACGGGATTGGATTTCTGGATTTGAGTCCTAGCGCCTCACCTGTGCCCCTTTGGGTAGGTATCTGACTTGTCTTTCAGCCACAGTATGATATCTGGGATCTCTGGATCATCTGAAATAATAGTATCACACTTGTGATAATGAGGATTAAAATGGACATTTTCTGTTTTCTTTTTTTGGAGAGGTTTTTGCTATAGGGTGCATGTGCTCACCAGAAAGACAGAGACAGAGAGACAGAAAGCGAGAAGTCACCCCCCAGGGGGGATGGCCATGCCGCAATCCCTTCTCCATTCTCCCCTCGGGATCTTGGGCACGCATGCACACGTGCCTGGCATGAGTTTAAGCCACCGGGTCTGGGGCTTGAATTGTGGTCAACTACATGGGAGTCCAGCGACATAGCCATTATGCTAACTGCTGGTCCCTAAAATGGACATTTTCTATAGAGGCTGAGCAGAAGCCTGGCCATAGTGAGAGCTCAATGAATGTCAGTCAAAAATCTCATCTTTTTTTTTTTTTTTTTTAATTTTGAGAGATAACCTCCCCTCTGCTTTGGGGCTCACTTTCAAAACCCTTTTAGTTTTTGGGCCGGCAAGTGGCATGGTGGTTAAAGGCGCTGGACTCCCACATGGCCGACCATGGTTCAAGTCTCAGACCTGGTGGCTTGCTTTCTCACTTCCTCTCTCTCTCTTTGTCTCTCTCTGATCAAACTGGAAAATAATAATGATAATAATAAATAAAAGTTAAATAAAATACTTCTTTTTTTTTTTTTTTGAGAGGTTTTTTTTTTTTTTTTTTTGCTATAGGGCGCGTGCGCTCGCCAGACAGACAGAGAGAGACATAGAGACAGAAAGCGAGAAATCACCCCCCAGGGGGGATGGTCACGCCGCGATCCCTTCTCCTCCATTCTCCTCTCGGGATCTTGGGCACGCACGCACACGCGCCCGGCGTGAGTTGTAAGCCACCGGGTCCGAGACGCGAACCGCGGTCGACTACGTGGGAGTCCAGCGACATAGCCATTACGCTAACTGCTGGTTCCCCCAATAAAATACTTCTTTAAAAAAAAAAAAAAAAAACCCTTTTAGTTTTAGAAGCAAGAAACAGCAGGGCTCATTCTCTTACCAAAACAGTTCACTGTCACACCAGCCTAGCCTTATCTTTTATTATTTAAAAAAAATGAGTGTGCACACACGACAGAGGGAGAGAGAGAGACCTTGACAAGGTCTCATCATGCCACAATCCCCTTTCCCAAGCCTTCTAGTTCCTCAGAATCTTGGGTCCCTGAGTACACACCCAGTGTTTGTTTGTTTATTTTTTGCTGAAGAGCATGTGCACTAGCTAGAGAGAAAGACACAAAGACAAAGAGAAAGGGAGAGGAGAAAATACCCCCATGGAGAATGGTTATATTGCAATCCATTCTCCATCTCTCTCCCTTTTTTAAGGTTTTGGGCACGCATGCACACAGGTCCAGGGTGTTTCTCAAGTCACCAGGTCTAGGACTCAAACCGCAGGGTCAGTTATGTGGGATCCGGCTACCTTAACCACCAGGACATAGAGTCGGCTTGATCTTGTCTTTATTATGCCCTAAGAGAGCTGAGTATTTGCCTTAGCCTGCCTCCCATGCTATAGGCTTGTTTTCTGCTGCTGCTGCTGCTTCATTTTTTCTTCTTTCTTCTTCTTTTTCTTTTTCTCCTCCTCCTTCTTCTTCTTCTTTTCTTTTTTTTCTTTTTCTTCCTCTTATTCTGGTTTATTTATCTATTTCTTTTATGAGAGAAAGAGACAGTGAGAGTGGAAGAAAGAACAACTGGTACCACTTCCCCAATAGGTCATCACACTCAATCCACTCCCACCTCAGCCAGCCAAGGTCACAGTGCACACATAAGCCTGGCAAGGACAGGAAAACCATAGGATGAAAAGCCAGGACCTTCCTGCATGGCTACAGCATCATCGAGTACACTGTTATTGGCACTGTTGTGCTTGTAGTTAGCCTGCTACATATTGGGTTGTTGAAAAAGTTGTAATGGTATTTTTCTATGTTTTTTTTTTTAATGCAAAAATGCATCATGACTTTTGCAATGACCCAATAGTTTCTGAGTTAAGAGATAATGTTTATCTCTCTGTGAGGTGGCACAATGCATAAGGAAGCATGTAGACCCTAGAGTCTGTCTGGTCCAAGCCTCACCTTTGCCACCTGACAGCTGTTTAACTTTGCTCACATTCTTTAACCTCCTGTGCCCCAAGGTCTTCTCTGTAAATGAGAGAACAATAAGCTCTGCCCGCTAGGAGTGTTTTGAGCTTCAATTCAATCATGTGTATGAAGTCCTTCCACTTGGTGCTGGGCGAGTGCCAGGAAATGTTGGCAGTGATGGTTCTAGGTCCAGGGAAGACCTTGCACAGTACCTCTCATCAATTCAGTTCTTTGTAAATGACTCTTCGCGAGGTTGGATCCAGTGTGGTGATCCAGGGACCAGCAGTTAGCGTAGTGGCTATGTCGCTGGACTGCCATGTAGTAGACCACGGTTCGCGTTCCGGACTTGGTGGCTTAAAAAACTCATGCCGGGCGCGTGTGCGTGCGTGCCCAAGATCCCGAGAGGAGAACGGAGGAGAAGGGATTGCAGCATGGCCATCCTCCCTGGGGGGTGATTTCTCGCTTTCTGTCTCTCTTTCTCTCTCTGTCTGTCTGGCGAGCGCAAGCTCCCTATAGCAAACAAACAAACAAACAAACAAAAAAACCTCTCCAGTGTGGTGATCCAGCTCCTTTAGTTTCTTCTTGTTCCCCACTTCTTCCAGGTTCCATTGAAAGTCTTTAAATGTATAACTCAAGGGAAAAGACAGGAATATGTTCAGCTACCGACCTGGCCTGCAGGGTCTGAGTGATATGTTGAGATGCAGGCTTTCAGAGATAAAGCCCCTATGGTACTGAGCAAATCAGGATAGTTGGTCATCCTACTATCATTTACATCTCCCGTCCTGAGGCCAGAGCTAAGATATTTGCTCCTAGAGATTATTGGCGTGGAAGATGGCAATTTTGGTGATAACTTTGTCCTGTGCTTTTAAAAAATCCCTCTACATTCTCCAGTGCTGCTGAAATCTACAGCCTGCAACCAACACTCCACCCACAACCATGAGTATTGGGTTGGTTTCCAAGAGAGTGGAACCTGTTGACCAGGAGTGGTGGCAGCCCACAGTTCATCCAAGTCCACTTCCAGGCAGTCACATGGATTTCTTGGGAGTTGGTGCTCATGGGATCTTTGGACCCTATTCAACACAGACTGGGAGGTGATAAACCTGATTATAATCACCACTTTCCTTTCTTTGAACTGTGTAACTTGGACAAGGTGCCTAACTACTGTGGGAACCTAGTGTCCTTATCTGTAAAACAGGAAAGAAATTAGATAATTCTGCTGGACTCATTCCCTGTGCCCAGCAAGACAGTGGTATTGGCTGTGCTGGCCTGAGCTTGGGAGCAGGGGTTATCCTGAGAACCTTTCACCTTGGACAGGCAGTACTTGAACTCTCTCAGCTTCAGTTCCCTCATGTAGAAAACATGGATAATCATGCTATTCTCTTATGGAATTGTTGCTAGAATAATTTTTCAAAGGCAAAATGTCTTTACTCAAGAGACAGATTTTCATTGGTGCTTGTAAAGTCAGTCTTACTATTGGGTTGTTGGGAAGTCATGATGCATTTTTGCATAGAAAAACATAGAAAAATACGACATGACTTTCCTGATGACCTAATATTTTATAAACATACCTCATTCTTTAGTTCATTAATTTAACATATATTCATTGAGTACCTGTGTGCCAGGTACTGAACAAAACCATGGGGCCACAATGAATGAGGCACAGTCCCTGGCCTCGAGGAGCTTATAGAAGGTCAAGGAGTTAAACTGACAAGTTATTTCTCTCTCTTTCTGTTTCCATCTCTCTTTTTTTCTAAAAATCACTTGATCTTACCAGAAAGAAAGACAGAGAGATGGAAAAGGATAAGAAAAATCATCTCCCATGGGGAGTGACCATGACATAATCCCTATTTTTCAATCTCTTCCTCCTTTTGGAGTTTTGGGCACACACACACACACACACACACACACGCATGCCTGGCATGTTTCTCAAGGCATGTTTCTCAAGCCATGAGGGCTCCACCAGGCCATGGAGCAGGCTTTTTTTTTTAATTTTATTTTTTTATTTTTTATTTTTTTATTTTTATTTTTTAATGTCAATTTATTAAGAAAACTCTGTGGCAAAGACTATGAGGCTCTACCAGTATAATGCTTCCCTGCCTTTTGACTAACAGAATTCTTATATTATTGGGTGTAGAAGAAGGTCCACCAAAATACTATTTTTCCCAAACTTTTTTGCAAAAATGTGCGTGTGTGTGTGTGTGTGTGTGTGTGAAATATAACTGGAAATCATTGAATGGGGCTTATAAGAGAAGATTTTTTGAAGGAGGATGACTCAGCCAACAGGTCCAACTTGTCTTTCCCTGCATCTTCTTTCTTTTTGCCTAGAACACTAAAGTGAGGAGTGAAACATCAATATTACTTCGAAAGGGTGAACACAAGGGTCACACTCTAGGGATGGTAGAACTTAGAGCTCAAAGGAGACTAGGTTCCTGATGACATTTTGTTCTGGGCTATGCAACTCCAGACATCTTATTTTATAAGGGAAAAAAAGTCCCTGCTTGATTTAGGCCAATGCTTAAGTCTCAGTTGCTAGCAGACAAACATTATTTCTAGTTGATATGCACAATACCTACAGAGCAAAATGCAGAAACATATCTAATTATTTCTCTATAAACATCAAGGAGTGGAGGTAAAAGCTATTTAATAAATAAGAATTTAATATTAAAATACAAGACACCCATTAATCTTTCCCAAGTACTCCAAGAGAAGCAGGCCAAACTACCTTTTCTTTCTATGCTCTACACAAAAGATCTAGGTTTGAAATACCCTCAAATCCTGGTCTTCCTAATTTTTGATATGATGGGTTTAAATCCACAGAATTAAGTGTTTTATTTCAACTTTCTTGGTATTAGATGACATGCCCAATTCATTTTTTTTCTTAGTAGAATGCTCATGAATGCTTATAACCTTTATCAGAATCCAGATTGTTTTATCCAATCTGCATACTTCCTTTATGGTTATATTTTCAATGATGTCTATGGAATAGAATTTTAAAATTCACCTAGCACAGATTTTTACTCATTCCAATAAACGATAAGAATAGCTAACATTTATTGGTACTTACTCTGTCAGTCATTGTGACAAATACTTAGCAAACAGTTTCATTTAACCACCTCAACATTTCTATGAGGTAGATGGTATTACCACCATTTTGTAGGTGGGAAAACTGAGGCAAAGGGTAGCCTCAGAAGCCTGTCCAAAGTCACAGTGCTCAAAAGGGATGATAGAGTGTGCTGCTAGCTCAGTTGGAAGAGAGTGAGACTCTTTTTTTTTTTTTTTTTAAGTTGACAGCAAGCATAGGCCAGAGAGAGGCAGAAAGATGAAAAAGAGACACACAGAAATAGGGAAAAAGCACCCTCCAATGGGTTATTGTCATATGCAATCCCTTCTCCAGTTCTCCATCCTGACAGGATTTGGGATTCCACATACATAAACACCTGGCATGTCTTTAAACCTGCTAGGGCCAGGAGTGGAACCATAGTCAACTATGTGGGATCTGCCTCCCTTAACCTCTAGATTATGGGGCCAGCCCAGCCCAAGCATGATGCTCTTAAGAGGTGATAATGGACTATGAACTCAAGCAGTCTTAAAAGTAAGCTATTCTGTTCCTGAACAGGTGAGTGGCTTTAAACAAAGATATTTTAAGGTTTATTTGTGTATTTCTTCCATGAAAGAGAGAGAGAGAGAGACAGGGAGAGAAAAACATATAGAGAAAGACAGACAGAGAAAGAGAGAGACAGGCATCCCTAAAAGACTCTTCATGCTGTGATCCCCTCTCAGTCTCAGCTAGCTCAGATCATGGGCCCACATGTATGTACCTGGCATGCTCAGGTAGGTCCTGACACATGAATCCTGGGCCTTTTCCAAGTGGGTCCAGTTGCAGTCCCACTGTGCCACTACTTGTAACCTAAACAAAGCTATTTTATTGATTAAAAAGAATACTTGAACTAGTTTCCATATCATTGTGTATAAAAAAGAGAAGATATTACTTAAATCCTCCCAAGGGCATATTAAATTCACCAAAGACATATTAAATTCACCAAAGATCCTGGTCAATGTCTAAGAAGTCCTTCATCATAAGGGATTGTAAAAAGGATGGTTCTTGATTTAAAGGTACCCAAAACATGCACAATATTTGTGCTATGACATCTAGATTTCGTAACCATTCAGTTCAGTAGGGAGGTAGGGGAGACATTCAGTGTTCAGAGCCAGATGATTATCAGAATGAAAACCAGCTAGTGCATGCCTACCAGCCCTGCAGGAAGGCTAAATATAATTACCTCTTTTAATGGATGAAGGAACCATGGCCCAGAGAAATTAAGTGATTATCAAATACTGATGTAAAGACTCAACCTCAGGAGACCCAGACTGAGCTGGTTAGAGAGATGTGGCCCAGGCATCAGTAATTTTCTTCCTTTTTTTTTCTTTCTTTCTTTCTTTCTTTCTTTCTTTCTTTCTTTCTTTCTTTCTTTCTTTCTTTCTTTCTTTTTCTTTCTTTCCTTCTCCTTTCTTCCTTTTTTTTTTTTAGATTTTTGCCACAGGGCACATGTGTTCTCCAGAGAGCAACAGATAGAGAGGAAATGTGAAAAGTCATCCCCTCCCCCAAGGAGGATAGCTATGCCACAATCCCTTCTCTTTTCTTCTTTCAGGATTTTGGGTACACATGCACATACTCCTGGCATGATTTACAAACTGCCAGGTTTGGGACTTGAACCATAGACAGCCATGTGGAAGTCCATTGCCTTAACCACTATACCACCTGCTGGATCTAAGGCATCAGCATTTTCAAGAACACACCTGGCTATTCTATTGTGAAGCCAAGGTTGAGGGCCACTATTGTACAGTCTTAGACATAATAGTGACAAAACTAGACCACGCATTTGAGATTTGGTCAACAGTTACAGGCCATTTGCACTCTCTGGTCTGTGCATTCCCTTGTCCTCAGTTGCTGCAATCTTGCACTTACTTTAATCATGGCACCTCCTGAAATGGTATACTCATTCACAGCATTATCCAGCTTTCCTTAGGCTGATCTGCATTGCCTTATTCTGATAGAACAGAAGGAAAGTACCTAGAGTGTACATTATGCTGGTTTCTGGAAGAACCAGACTGTGATGAAAATCTGCATGCAGGTAGCTTATTGGAGTGAAGGCTACAGGACTGGGTAGGACAGAGGTTGAACTGCCTTGTAGTTGCTGGCCCTGAGGGAGCTCTGGAGTTGGAGTGGCTCTTCAGGATTGTCCCACTTTGAGGCAAGGGGGCTGGGCATTTATTAGTCATTGGGTGTGGATCTATCTACTTCTCAGTAACGTGTGATCTCACAGCAGGGCAGTTTCTGGAAGAGACTCAGCTGGGAGCTGGGAATATCTGATACTCTCAGCAGCTGAGGGAATAAATGTTAAAGTCCTGAAGACTTAGTTGAGGGGGGCCTGGTAGAGGGAAAAGAAGGGGGCTATTGCATCATCCACTGAAGGACAAAAATGAAATTGAGAGGAAAGTCTGTCTGCCATGGATATGCTCCCACTTTCTAATTCATTCACTACAAGGCAGCAGTGGCCATTTACCTCTATTGCCATTTCCTGGCACTGTTTACCTCTATTGTTGGCTCCTTTCTTTCAACCATGGCTCATATTTTTGGATTGAGGTATTCTGTGAATGATAAAGATTACCCCAAGGAGAGTGAATCTGGAATAAAAACTGTTCAGTCAGGACCCTTATCTAGTACCAGGCATGATTTTTACCTTCATACAAGGTCCAAGGTCTTTGGGGTGAGGCCCTGTCAAAGACTCCAGTAAGCAGTATGGGGACCACATCCTCCTACCCGCTTTCATCATCTGGAACATTTGGATGGTTTACGTGCAAGGTTGTTTCTGACTATTTTTGCAGCTCTGCCCTGATTCTACAGCAGCTTTAGTCACTGAGTCATAAAGATTACTCAGCGAGACATCTTGTAGACATCATTCACACACAGTGAAAGATTCTCCTGTGGCAATTGGCTTTCTCAGCAGCATTCCAACTCCTTTTAGCATGCTTTACTGTATGATGGAGACTGGTATGCTAAAGACTGTATTTTCAGACTCCTATACATTTCAGCTAATTCTTTAGACCTGATTCTCACCAGAAAGATGTGTAGCTGTGAAATTTGGCATGTGGGGATGAGACAGAGGTCATGCTTCTGTAGTTTCTGTTTCTGTTAGCAAGTCCCATCATTGGTGTTTTTGTGGCATCGATAATAAGATCTCAGGATCTAGTCTGTAACACTATGAGTGCTGAGCAGTAAACTGCAAGAATTATGGTGGAGGTGGGGTAGTCATGAAACCGCAGCTGGAAGAGAAACTTTCTGATTCTAGTTTTATGACTGCATAGAAGTAGCAGTTCCTGCCATGTTATTTTTACTGAGACATTGTTAGAAGCTCAGGTTAGACTCCCCTTTTCTAGATCATCTAATAAAATTTTTTTAGCACATAATTTCCTGTATTAAATCTTTTTCTGTATAAACCAGCTAGAGTTTGTATAATCTACAACTAGACCCAGATTGAAACATCTACTTCATTCATTTTTGTATTAACTTATTTATATGCATAATTCATATAGCAACTATTTTTGGTATAGTACATTGAATGCTACATTATAGAAACTAGGAGGATATCCCTATTGAATCTTATTTATATTTATTTATCTTTAATTGGCCAGAAGGTGTGTGCGCTAGCTAGAGAGAAACAGATAGAAAGAGAGGGAGAGGGAGAAAGCAGTACCCAATGAGGCATGGTTATGCTGCAGTCTCCTTTCCTCCATTTTGCCATCCTGCTGGGATTTTTGAATATGCATCAGCATGTTTTTCAAGGTGCGTAGGCTGGAATTTGAACCACATAGCCATGTGAGATCCAACTCTCCTAACCTTACCAAGCCCTGGAGCTAGCCTCTTCAACATTTATTAATTAAAGAAATGATTGGGCGCCTGGTATGTATCAGATACTATAGTGTGGATCCTAAATGAATAAAATACAATTTTTGCCCATGGGTGTCCTTAGTAGGGGAGACAACGTGTAGACAAATAATTAGAGTTCAATGTACTAATCAATTAAGTAACGATAAAACTGAGGAGTTATAGAGGTCCAAGCAAGAGAAAGCATAAGGGACTCATAGAAGTTTCCAAAGAAGAGGCAGCATTTCAGTTTTATGTTCAAGATAGAGGAAGATTTTGTCAGTTAGAAAATGTGGATATCAGGATCAGACACTTTTCCCTATTTGAAAGCTAATACATTGGCCTATTTCTGGAGTTGTGAGACTCCTGGGTCAGGAGTCGTGGCACAGCAGGCAGATGAGCAGGGTACTGTGCCAGTTCTCCTTGCTCCCTTCTCCCACAGAGACCTAGATGGGTGATGTGTGTACTGTAGGCTTATGTCCTATCTGAGGAATGCTGAACTTGGGGAATCTGCCCTTCATATAGCAGGCCTGCTCTACGTCCTAGAGGGAGACATTACCTCCTCCCTCAAAGTTGTCACTGCAAAAAATGACCCAAGTAAAGAGAGGTCAGTCTTGCATCTTTGTTGGACTCATATGTGAGGAACCATGGTGGACAGTGCAAGAGGACATTCCAAGAGGAAGGAACAGTGTATGTAAATTTTTCAGAAGTGCTTTCTGTAGAAGCTTGTCTCCTATAGGTGCTATTTGAAAAAGAAAAAAAAAAGTTTCAAGGTTAAATATCTTAAATTGTTAAACACTTATAAACAAAGTTTGCCAGGCTTCTGAGAGTCTTTAATGTGCTCATGATCATTGTGAATATCCAAGAAGAGAGTACAGTGTATAGCATTTCCCATTATTTCTGGACCTGGAGCTATTCTTGGTATGGTACATTGAATGCTACATTATAGAAACTAGGAGAAGATCCCAATTGTAGTTTCAGTAAGGTCAATAGTGCTGTTGGTTCTTCATCCAGTTTGGAATCAGCTGAGAATAGACGTAGAGTCAGTCAAAGAGAGAAATAGCACATTTATTATTGATAATACTATGTAAAAAGTGTAGCCTAGGTTGATCAGTGGGCTTTGTAATACTTTACCTAGACTCAGACATACCTATTTACCCAGTCTCTGACTATGGTGGACAACCACAAACCTCTTCACCATGGAGGAGCAGACAAGTGGGCTCCAGGGAAAGAGAGGAGGGAATGATTCAATTTACAGCAGGTCATTCTTCCACACTCACCACTCAGGTAAGTCACTCAGGTCAAAAGTACTACCCTAACAGAAATCCCTCAACACAGAGCAGTGAAGGGTGGAGAATACATGCTCTCCCATAATCTCTGCCAAGATCACAATGTTTTCAGGGCAATAAGTGGGTGTTTTGATGTGAAGTCAGGTTGTGCATCAAGGGGTGTTGGGAAACAGGTTTATCACTCTGACAAAGTTGGCAAGAGGGGTGATTCCAGACTTAGGACAGCTTGAGTCTCTCTTATTGCCCTTAGGGTGCTGGGAGGAGAGTGAGAGGAAGGGGTGGAGATTCCTGGAAGTGTTTAATCCAAGACTGCGTAAATGACTGTTCTACATTTATAGGTAAGGGCCCTGCCCACTGGTGAGAGAGAGATTAAGGTGAGCTTTCATGCTGATTCTAGGACTCTGTGGTGCAGCAGATGCTGTCATTGTCACACCCACATTTTCTTAACACTCACCATCTCAGGAGCTGCCAACTGTCCTATATGCAACCACTGCCCCTCTCTACCTGAAGGTTTTCTCTTGGCCAAAAATCCTGGGAGTTAATGCACCTTGGGTTAGTCCTCAGCCCATGATGGATAAGACTTAGAGATTAAAGAGAAGACCCCTTGATGGCTACTGAGAGCTAATGGTTTCAGGGGACTAGGAGAAAGGAAGATTTTCCACTGATAATTCAGCCTCCAGCCCTCAAACTCACGTGGAGAGGCAAGGGCGCAGGCCTCAGTTGACCCCTTCGTGGCTACTGAGAACTAGTGAAGATTTTTCACTGATAATTCAGCCTCCGGCCCTCAAACTTGCATGATAGGAAGAAGACTTTCCAGCCTCCTGTCTCTGTATCTGTCTTTGTCTCTCTCTACCTCTGTCTCTGTCTTCTCATTTGTTTGTAATTTTTCTTTTTAAAAATTTTTTAAAGTTAAGCAGTCTCTGGGCTTTCGACTCCTCCTTTCCCTTTATCTTGTTAATAATTCCCTCCTCCCCTCCCAACCCAGGAGAGGCAAGGGAGCAGGCCTCAGAAGACACCTTAATGGCTACTGAGAACTAGTGAAAACTAGTGGTTTTCGAATTTTTGCTTTTTTTCAAAATTTTTTTTTAGTTTTTTTCTTTTTTTTTTTTCTGTTTCTTGGTTGTTTTTGTTGCTGTTGTTTCTCTATCTCTGTTTCCTTTTCCGACACTCCTGGACGCACAGATTGAACTTTGAGTTTGGGAAGAAACACACTTTTCCATCAGATGACTAGAAATCACCACAGGACTACAAGAAATATGGGAAAACAAGAAAATACCTCTCCCCCAAGGGAAAAGAATGGCTCTTCATCCACAGACAGTTCAAAAGAAATCATGGAAATATCTGATAAGGAATTTAGAAAATTCATAATGGCAAAGCTAACAGAGATGGAAGAAAAGAGAGACAATGAACTGCAGAAGAGAAAGGGAAAAGGAGCTGACGAGTGCTGGGAGGTGAGGAAATTCTTGCAAGATCTAAAAGAGGAATTACACACTCTACAAAAGAATCAGGTGGAATTGTTAGAAGTGAAGACTATAATACAGGAAGTCAAAATCTCTTTTGAAAGTATTAAAAGCAGACTAGATCATACAGAAAATAGAATCTTAGATGTAGAAGAGAAAATTGTTGGCCTAGAGAAATTCAGCACAAAGACTGAGAAAATTGCCCCAAAATTTGAGAATAATATATGAGAATACTAGATACCATCAAACGTCCAAACATCCAGGTAATTGGCATCCCAGAAGGCAAAGAGACTCATAAGGGCATTGATAATCTATTCCATGAAATCTTGCAAGAAAACTTTCCAAACCTAGAGAGGCACTCAAAGATCCAATCCCAAGAAATACAAAGGACCCTAAATAGAATCAACCCAAGAAGACCTTCTCCACAAATATTATAGCCAGACTGAACAAAACCACAGATAAAGACAAGATACTAAGATTGGCAAGAGAGAAACTGCAAGTTACCTACAAAGGATATCCCATCAGACTAACAGCAGACCTCTCATCAGAAACAATGCAAGCAAGGAAAGAATGGGAAAATATATTCAAAGTGTTAAGGGAAAAGCAATTACAACTGAGAATACTGTACCCAGCAAGACTGTCCTTCATATGGGAAGAAAAGACTAGAACATTCTCAGATAAACAAAACCTGAAAGAATTTACCAGCACCAGAGCAGATCTCCAGGAAGTTCTCAAGGGAATACTATGTCAGGAAAATTAAATGTAGTCACACAGAAATAAGACTTCAAAAACTAAGAAAATGGCCAACTTAATTGTAGGGACAAGTCTGGAGTTAAATATTATATCCCAGAATTCAATTGGGAAGATCGAACAACAGAAGATCGATTAAGTACAGGAGACTGAACTGGTGAAATAGCATTCTGTGACTTTTGACTAAAAGATTGCTGCTTTTCTTCTAGGTTTTGTTGTCTGATTTTAAGAGTTTTTGTCCTGTCTTGAGCTGTCAATAGTTTCATGTACCTACTATTTGAACAGGATACTAACCTGTTTCCAGGCTTTAAGTTTTAAGCAAATTTCCTTACCAATTCAAAACTGCTTTTCTTGAAATTACCAGCTAAACCTGCTATTGAAAGTAGTTAGGGAACCAGCAGTTAGTGTAATGGCTATGTCGCTGGACTCCCACGTAGTCGACCGCGGTTCACGTCCTGGACCCGGTGGCTTAAAACTCACGCCGGGTGCGTGTGCGTGCTTGCCCAAGATCCCAAGAGGAGAATGGAGGAGAAGGGATTGCGGCATGACCATCCCCCCTGGGGGTGATTTCTCGCTTTCTGTCTCTATGTCTCTCTCTGTATGGCGAGCGCACATGCCCTATAGTGAAAACCTCTCAAAAAAAAAAAAAAAAAAGAGAGAAAGAAAGTAGTTAGATTATTTAAGAAATTGTATGATCAATAAAATGTGGAGGGAAAAGGAATGGAAGACAACTGTAGATGCCAGAGATAGTTTGAGAAGAGGGTGGGAAAGGGCAGAGGGTTAGACATAGGGGTAAATATATATATATAAATATATAAATATATATATATATATATATACATACACACACATACACACACATACATGAAACTAGAAATGGAAAATTATTGATAACATACATGATTAAGACACTATGCAGGATATTCTGGATGGAAAATCACTTTTTGTATGTTGTAACAATGATTAGGGAATGAATGAAAATTAATTAAAAGAAAAGTTTCAGGAGAAAAAAATCATGAAAACTATTTTTCATGAAATTAAAAAGGTGCATATTTGAGGACCGCAGTAAGCTATATAGTACCAGCGGGGTGCTACTTTGTTGTATGTTCATTCTACTCACTGAGGTTTATGCCTAGGGTCAGACTTGTGTTCATGGATATGTCAGCTGCACTTGCTATTGGAAGTATTTAGATTAATTAAGTTCTTTAGCAAATAAATAAAATGAGGGGGGTCATAGAAAGCAACTGTGGATACCAGAGACAGTGTGGGAGGAGTGTGGGACATGGCAGAGGGTGAGAGATAGGGAATCAAGAATGGCAAAAATAGCAAAATATACAGGAAACAGGAATTGGAACATTATTTGTTGACGATAACATGTATGCTGATGTGCTTGATTGAGCCAATATACAATGTATTCTGGATGGGATATCTCATTTTGTTTGCCGTGACAATGTATATATAGTGAATGAATGTAAATAAATAAATTTAAATAAAAAAAAGACTTAGAGATTAAAAAATCCAGCATCCTTACATCTTGGTAGAAGGCTAGGATTACTTTAAGTCACACTATATAAAGTTGCCCAGAGTTCTCCACTGTGACTGAGCTCAAGTCTCCCTTGGTGATGATTTGCTTGATAACACACTGTTAATTGGCTTATTTCTCTTTCCTACCTCATTTCTCTACTCCCCTATCAGTACCTTCTGGGATTACGTTCCAAATAAATTCTGAAAGCAAATTTGCACAAATCCTTGTCTCCAAGATCTGTTTCTAGGCACCTCAGATTATACAACTCATGTTATCTACAATATCCATCTAAACATCCATCCATTCATCCATCCTTACCAAACTGTCATATGCTAGGCAGCATATGAGAAATTCAGGAGAAGATAAGTAAATCACAGTCTTTCAACTAAAGTTGCTCAATTGAATAGCTTTATATTTCCCATATCACCAGACAAAGATACGTGATACAATGGATGCCAATGCAGCATTGGGAAGCCTGGAGAATTCCTTTTTAGAGGTTTAAATAGGGTGGTTGGGCAGAGCCATCCCTGCTGGGACGAACAGTGCCTAGCACATGGTGGATGTTCAAGAAATGTTTACTGAGTGAACATCCAGATGGGCAAAATGGACAGATAGATTAAATATACAGCAGGTGAGATTTTCTATGGGATCCATCTCCTTTCTTTCTGAATCCTCTCCACCCAACATTGTGAATTCACAGTTTAAAAGATGATCTTGCCTTTGCCGCCATTAATTCCCTTAGCCTGCTCCACGGAGCAGGGAGCAGCAGAAGTGATCGAGACAAATTGAGGCAGAAAGAGTGCTCCAGGTGTTTCTCTGTCTTCTAACTGCCCTAGGTACATAGCAGACTGGCCTCTCCCACATCCCTTCACTGCCACTGATTCCCTGAACATACACCACAGAACATGGGGCAGCAGCAATTATTGGGACAAACTGAGGCAGGAAGACTATTTCAGACTTCTCGTTGTCTTTTGCCCTCCCAGGAGTATTTTGAGATTTCATAGTTTACTGAATGGTGTGGTGCACATAGTGCACTATGTGACTCCTACTCCCTCCTCCAGTTGAATTGCTCCAGCTCAGCCACAGGTGCACCTGGTCCCAAGACACTGAGAAAGGTACCAACACCTAAAGCTGGCTATATACACACTTCCATGATTGGAAGACTAGACCCTCTACCAAGTATTTGTCTGAGACGTAGACCTTTTCCTCCCCCCGACAGTACAGAAGCGACACTAGAAAAATAAGAAGTGTATAATTCATCAAATAACTACAAACCAATACAAAGGCATAAAAAATATGAGAAAACAAAGACACACTTCTCTCTTAATGGAACAGAGCAACTCTTCTTCAACCATAGATAGCACAAAAGAATTCACAGAAATGTCAGTAAAAGAATATAGAATATTTATGGTGATAGAGATGAGGAAGTCTTTTCAAGATTTGAAGGAGGAGTGTATAGACACTATAAAAAAGATACAATCAGAACTTCTAGAGATGAAAACAGTAATACAGGAAATCAAGACCTACCTGAAAGTATTAATAGCAGATTGGACCACACAGAACATAGAATCTCTGATCTGAAAGACAAAACCTCTGATATAGTTAAAATCACCAAAAATAACTTAAAAAATAAAAAAAATGAGGACAACACAAGGGAAATACTAGCCACTATTAACACCCACGTATCTGAATAATAGGTATTCCCGAACATGAAGAATCAGACAAGGGCATAGAAGATCTATTCCATGAAATACTTTCAGAAAAATTTTCAAATCTAGAGAAGCATTCAGACATCTAGATCCAAGAAATACAAAAGATGCATAATGGTTACGTTGCTGGACTTCCACGTAGTTGATTGCTGTTTGAGTCCTGGACACAGCAGCTTAAAACTCATGCTGTGTGTGTGTGTGTGTGTGTGTGTGTGTGTATGCATGCCCAAGATCCCTAGAGTAGAATGGAGGAGAAGGGATTGCAGTGTGGCCATCCCCATGGAGGGTGATTTCTTGCTTTCTATCTTTCTGGAGAGTACCTTATACCAAAAATATCTCACAAAAAAAGGTGGGCAAATGAGCTGAACAGACAACTCTCTTTTTTCTTTTTTTTTAAGAGAGAGATTTTTGCTATAGGGTGTGTGCATTTGCCAGAGAGACAGAGAGAGGCAGAGTGAGAGAAAGCAAAAAATCAGCTCGGGATAGGGGGAAGGGAAGGCCATGTTGCAATCCCTTCTTCTCCATTCTTCTCTCTGGATCTTGGGCATGCACACACACATGTGCCTGGTGTGAGTTTCAAGCCACCAAGTCTGGGACTCGAAACACATTCAACTACATGGGAGTCCAGAGAAATAACCATTACACCCTCTGCTGGTCCCACAGACAACTTTCTAAGGAAGATATACAAACAGCCAAAAACTTGTATGAAAAAATGTACAACATTCCTTGCCATAAGAGAAATGGAAATCAAAACTACAATGAAATACTATTTAACCCTACCAGAGTGGCTAAGATTAAAAATATATAAAATAATAAGTGCTGGTGAGGGTGTGGTGAAAGGGGAACTCTTGTACACTGTTCTTGGGAATGTAAATTAGTACAGCCACTATTGAGAACAAAATTTAGGTTACTCAAAGACCAAAGACCTACAAATAGAACTACCATATACAGCAATTTCACTCCCGGATTATCTCCCTGAAGGATAGGAATACATGCGGCTGGAAAAGTATTTGCACATCCATGTTTATTGTGGCATTGTTCATAATTGACAAGACAAGGAACCAACCCACATGTCCATGAACAGATGAATTGATTGAGAAAGTGGCACATACATACTCTGAAATACTACTCAGTCATAAGAAACATGTCCCTGACATTTACTTTAGAAAATGCAAGAATATGGAAGATTAACTGCTAAGTGAAGCAAGCTAGACTATGAAGAGAGGCATTGTATGTCCCCACTCAATATATAACGACTATCCACACTGTAGGGCAGAAACTGCAAGACTGGAAGATATAAAAACATGGAGAGCAATAGAAACTGTAGGAGGAGAATGGGGGAAAATGGAAAATGTAGTGGAAACTGTAGTGGAAAATGGGGGAGGGGAGAGTGAGGGGAAGAGAATCAAGGGGAAAATGGGGGAGGAGGAGAGTGAGGAGAAGAAAATCAAGGGGGAAATAAACAAAACATTTAAGGGACACAAAAATGGAAAATTATCTGTTCATAATAACATGTATGATAATATTTTTGACTAGGGTAATATACAATGTATTCATGCTGGGAAAATTGATTTTGTATGCTGTAATGATATACAGTGATTGAATGTATGTATGTATGTGTTTACATATGATGGTTTCAGAAAACCAAGGAACTCACTTAGATCAGGTGAGTGGATGGTTCTTCAGGCAGCAGGGAGATAGATAGCCCAGACTGAATGGACTTGATGGCTTCATAAGGGTGTGCAGAGATTTGGAAGTGGCAATGACTTTTTGTACCCTTCAAATCATAGGACACCAGTAAGCTTAATCTCAGCTTCAAGAATGAATGTGGTCATATTTTGGGTTTCTATATTATCAGTTACTAAATGCAACCCATGAGCCATAATTTATAATTCTTGTATATCTGAGAGTTCTAAGAATGGCAGACCTTAACTCTTGGAATGTAGACAGAATTTAGTTAATTGGAAAAACTATTAACAGATATTATTATCAAATATTATGTGCAGGCTCTGGGTAAAGGCTTCCAACAGAATCTCATTCAATCCTCCCAAAACCCAAAAACCATTAAATTATTATTAATATCTCAGAAATGAATGACAGAAAGGTTAAATAATTTGGTGATATCAAAACAATGAATAAAAGACAGAGCCAAAGTACAGATTCAGGCAGTCTGTTTCCAGAGACTTCCCCTTTAGCTACTGATTTGAACAATACTAACACTGTGCCATTTCGTGGGGGTCCAGTAGGCAATGAAGCTAGGAAAAAAAGAAAAGCAAGAAACCATTGTGCAATGATCACAACTTTAAATGTCAAGATGAAATTCTACCCACTGCTTTTTTCATTGTGAATTTCCTTGTAGGTATGAGCTGGTCAGAGTTGAATCAGGAGCTATTTTCAATCCCTTTCTTTCAGTGTAACACACCACCAGGCATGTCAAGTGTTGACAATGTTTCCTCTGGGTATATGTTCAAATTTCTTATGTCTTTAGAGATCCAGATAGAATGTAAGGGGGAAACAGACCAAATTCTTCTGACATTGAGTGCAGTCACCGTCAATAGAGCAGAGACATCTCTTTTTGCAAAGCGTCAGCCTCAGAGCCACACTTTAGTGTCCAATATCTCTTGTGGCACCATGGCTTTTCTTTCTCATGTACATCATCTACTGTCACCATTGTTTCACTCTTTTTTTATTTTTAAATTATGGTAAAATGCACAACATAAAATTTACCATATTAATCATTTTTTAAGTGTACCATTTGGTAGTGTTAAGTACATCCATGTTGTGTAACCAATCTCTGGAACTTTCTCATCTTGAGAAGCTGAATTTGTGTTTACACTAAGCAACAACCCTCTATTGTTCCCTCAGCCCCAGCAACAATCATTTTACTTGTTGTTTCTATGAGTTTGTCTATTCACATAAGTAAAATGACATAGTACTTGTTCTTTTGTGACTGACTTATTTCACTTAGAATAATGTCCTCAAGATTCATCCATGCTGTCAGAATTTCCTTCCTTTGAAAGACTGATAAAATTACATTCTATGTATATACTACATTTTGTATCCATTCATCTGTCAATGTATACTTGAGTTGCTTCTACCTTTTGACTATTGTGAGTAATGTTGCTCTAAACATGGGTCTTCAAATATCTCTTCAAGATACTGTTTTCAATTCTTTTGGGTATATACATCATTGTTTTTTGTTTGTTTTGTTTTGTTTTGTTGTTGTTGTTGTTCAGTTGCCACAATAGAAGAAAAGAGAAAAAAGATGAAAGAAAAGAAAAAGTCTACCTGAAGCTGCTTTACAAAACAGCTGCTTATAAAGCCATAAGATAGTGTAACAATCCAGCCAATGAAGCAAGGAACCCCACAATCATACTGAACACATTGAATGTCAATTTCTAAGCCCATAGGGCTTGGCAGCTGACTATCCTAGGAAAGAATCTGGAGACACTACCTCTAACTCCCTTATGAACTCTTCAATCTGATACCATTGTTAGAGCCTTACTTTAGATACTGCATTCATTGGAAGCATTATACAGAATTTGTTCTCATGAAGAATTGAGCCTAGATAGGAAGTTCAACATTTATACCCCAGAGGCTCCAGAAAAGGTGTAAGAACCTTGAAAAAGACTTTTCTCAAGTGCAAGGTTTTAAGTCTCATGCTTACAGTTTTCCCAAAGTTGGTATTAAAAGTTGGTATCTCTATGATTCTGAAGTCTTGGGGGCAGCCCACTCCTGCAGCTCAAGTAGGCACTGACCTGGCCAATTCTGGTCCCACATTACTGTGTGACATTACTATATTGTGTGTGAGGGTATCTGTAGAGGCTCTGTCCCCATGACAAATCTGCCTAGGCTTCCAGGTTGTCTGAGACATGTTTTGAAATCTAGGTGAAGGCTGCTGTGCTTTCACAGTTCTTGCATGTATATAGAATTACCACTAAATACACACCATCAAAGTCTGCTGGTTGTATGTCCCAGAATAGCAGCTTTAATAGTGAGTCAAACCAGGCACTTGAACAACAGGCAAGACCAAGGAACATTACATTGGAATATGGGGAACAAAGTCCTGAGGTAGTAAAATGCAGTGAGGCTATTCTGGGCCTGTCCCTTGAAACCATTCTGCCTTTCTAAGCCTCTGAGCCTGTAAGATGGGGGCAGCCTTAATGATCTCTAAAGTGCCTTTGGGCCCTTTTCCTCATGGTGTCACTGACTACCACCTGGATTGCCTCTATTCATGCTAATCTCTTTAACAACCTATAGCTTAGCTGCACTTAGCATTCTCTACCAAACATGCCTTTTTATTCTTTGTATGACTAAGCTGTGAATTTTCCAAGTTGTTCTGCTCTGGTTTTTGTTAATTATCAATTCAATTTTTAAGTCATCTGCTACTTTTCATTTCACTCTAATCTGTTAGAAGTAACCATGCAATGGTCAAGCCATGATAGCGCAAGCAATAGTGTGCTATTGAGTGATGCTGGAGTCATGTGGGAAGGCCTGGAGTTCAGATCCCCTGTTTATCTAAGATGCCAAGTGGGCATATTCCTGTCTGGCTAGAAGGCTGGGAGTGGGATTCCAGTGTAGTGAGGCCCTATCAGGGATCTCTCTCTCTATCTGTAATGAAAGAAATAAATAAACTCTCTGTAACTAAGTTAAAAACAAAAAAAGAAGTAATCATATAACTCCTTCTACATTTTGTTTGAAATTTTTATTTGCCAGATACTGACCACTCTTAAATTTGGCATTCCACAAAGCCTTAGGGCATGGGCACAATGCAGCTAAATTGTTTCTGCAATGGTGTAACAAAAAGAACCTTTTCTACAATATGCATTAAGATAGTCCTTATTTTCATTTGAACTCTTATCAGATGGCTTTTACTGTCCATATTTCTATCGACATTCGGGTTACAGACAATCAATCTTTAGAAGCTCCAGACTTTCTCTAGTCTTCTCATCTTCTGACCTCCACCAGAATTACGTGACATTAAAATGGCTTTTTTCTAGCCATCTCCTCCAAACCCTTCCAACATATGCCCATTACTTATCTTCAAAGCCACTTCCACATTTTCAGTATTTGACATTAGCAACATCCTATTTCTTGGTACCAATTTCTTGTGCTAATCAATTATGTTGCTGATAGCAGAAAAACCTAAATTTGGATAATTTATAAAGAATAAAGGTTTCGGGACCAGCAGTTAGCGTAATGGCTATGTTGCTGGACTCCCATGTAGTCGACCACGGTTTGAGTCCTGGACCTGGTGGCTTAAACTCACGCCGGGTGCATGTGCACACGTGACCAAGATCCTGAGAGGAGAAAGGAGGAGAAGGGATTGTGGCGTGGCCATCCCCTCTGGGGAGTGATTTCTTGCTTTCTGTCTCTCTGTCTCTCTCGGTCTTTCTGGCGAGTGCATGCACCCTATAGCAAAAGACCTCTTCAAAAAAAAAAAAAAGAAAAAAAAAAGAATAGAGGTTTATTTGGGTCATAATTTTGGAAGCCTGAGGTCAAGAAATTGTACCTGGTGACAGTCTTTTTGTTGATGGAGATACAAGGTGACATAGGTCATCACAGGTTGAGCAGAATATGTTCATATCTATGTCTGTGTCTCCCTGTAGGCCCACCTAAAAGTTTCTAATTATGGGACCCACCCCCTTTATTATAATTGTCTCTCAAAGACCCCATCATTCAACACCATAGGTGGATTAAGTTTTTAATCCTCTTAATCCCATGATAATGGCTCAATAGATTTCAAACATGAATTTTCAGAAGGCACATTTAAATTGGCAATTGACTGCCCCAGACCTGGACATATTTGTTCTGTTCTGGAGAAACTAGTTCATTACTTACCTTAGTGATATAGCACTTCTCATACCTTATGATTATTTAGCTGTTGCCAATCTATGTCCATTATCTATGTGCTAGAAGTGTTTCATACACTAGTCTTAATCTTTACGACTGTGTTAAGTGACAGTTGCAGTTGTACATTTTCTAGTTGGTAACTGAGGCTGAGAATCTCTGACTTCTTTGAAGTTCTAAAATAAGGAAGGAGGGGAGAGAGAGAGATTCAGACAGAAGGACAAACTGGCACCCAGGCCTGACCATGAAGCATTTTTCTCCAACAATGTCTGAACACTCCCCCCAGGGAGGATGGCCCCACTACAATCCCCTCTCCTCCATTCTCCTCTTGGGATCTTGAGCATGCATGCACATGTACCTGGCATGAATTTCAAGCCACCAGGTCCGGAACTCAAACTGCAGTTGACTATGTGGGAGTCCAGAGATGTAACCATTAAGCCATCTGCTTGTCCCTGATTTGATTATTATACATTGTTTAAATGCCTTAATAAAATACCCCATACCTCACAAAGAAATACATCAAATATATGTAAACCAGAAATCATAATTTCGAAAATATATTAAAGTAAATACTAATAAATAAATATATAAAGTGAGCAAACCTGAATGAGTTTGAGGTGAATTATACTCCTGAGAGTCATATGGGGCATGACCAGAATAAGGGGACTTGGTAGTTCTGAGAAGAGCTAGGATTCATTGAGATTCAGAGATCTCTCTTTCTTCCTGACAAATGCCTTCGGTGGAATTCATTCTTAAGTAGGTTCTGCAGTCATAATGACAATGTAGCTGACAGCAGTTTCAGGCTTATAGCCTATTCTCTTGGCAACCCCAGTGTGAAAGATGAAACCTGCCTCTTCCAACTCTTCTTTCTTAAGGTTTTAGCCATTGAGAGTGTGTACTTCCCAGAAAGGAGAGAGACAGAGAGAGACAGTGAAAGAGAAAATGAAAACTACCCCTCAAGGGGAACGGCTGTGTCCAATCACTTCTCCTCCATTCTTCTCCTGGGATTTGGGGTAAGCATACACATATACCTGGTGCAATTTTCAAGCCACCAGGTCTGGGACTCGGAACTGTGGTCAGCCTTTTGGGAGTCCAGAGCCTTAACCACACCACACCACCTGCTTGCCCCAAACTCTTCTGACCAATGTCCTATAATTAAGTCTCATATGCTGCAATTGGTCTGTCTTGTGTACAAGGCAGAAATCCTAAGCTAATCATCATGACCAGGGTCATGCTATGCTCTGATCAGTCAGGCCTGGGTCATGTGTTCATTTTGGAATGAAGGAAATAGGTAAGTACTCTCACCTCAGCCCCATGCCCTTATAATGGGAGAAGGGGTATTTCCTGAGGCAAATCAGGAGGTGTTACTGGGAGAAGAGTAGTGGTTGAGGATGCTGATCAGGCAAAAACAATGGATGTCAATTCCAGCAGTGTTGCACATGAGTATCCTGAGGTTCTTGTTAGACCTAGATTCCTGGGGCTCACTCCTAAAGGTTCTGATTTTGAAAATCTGCACTGGGCCCATGAATTCACATCTCTACAAATGCTGATGCTGTCAGCATCTAACCACTATGGTGTTCAGTGACAATCACATTTCTCAAGCTGCTGCTGAAGTTCCTGAAGTGCCATGCCCCTGGAGGTTGGCTTTATTGAGAAGTTTGCAGGATATGGCCAGGGGAAAGTTTGTTTAGTACTATTTTTCTGGGTACTGCCATCCTCTTTGCTTTTCCTATTTACCAGGAGAGGGTAGTATTTGGTCAGAGGGTGTTTGTGTGGAGTACCAAAATATACCATTTCCTCTAAGTCCCCACCTTTGGGGGAAACCTCTTTTTCCTAGGAGGTGGCCTTCTGACTTAAGAAGAGAGGAGGGAAAGGAGAAGTTGTGAGGGACCAAGGTCTCAAGTGGGACATACAGAATGATTTCAGGGAGGACGAGTTTCTGAAAGTAGGCATAGTATCCTTTGCCTTTTACACCCCTCATCCTCAGTCAAGGGCAAGAAGGGGTTGAACTTTAAAGAAACTCAAAATAGATCAATGCCTTGGAGTTGCTAAAGGCTAGGACATGCCCCTTTCCAACACATTCGGGTGTACGTAAGAACTAATCCAGAGAGACAGAAGCTGGGTTGAGTGAGGTCTGTTGAGGCAGAGGTAGCAAATTCAAGTCCTATCTTATGTTCTTTGGATCAGTCAAATGCTAATAACTCCAGTGAAGCCTGACAGAAATATCAGAAAGATGTAGTGTGAACCATATATGCAATTTAAAATTTTCTGGTGGCCAAATTATGAAAGTAAATAAAAACAGGTGAACTTGCTTTTAATAATATATTTTACTTAACCCAATGTATCCAACATATCAGTTCAACACATATGCAATGAAAAAATTTATTACCAAGGTAGTATAATATTATTTTATTAAAATGTTTATTTAGTTCTTTGAGAGAAACAGAGAGTCAGAGAGACAGGCACCCTCAACAGGGTCTTCAGGCTGCGATCACTCACAGTCTTACTGGCTCGATTCACAGGCACACGCATGCTCAGAGAGCTCCTGGGATGCAAACCCCAAATCTTTCCCATGTGGGTCCAGTTGTGTGATCGCTGCACCACCACCTGGCCTCTGTATCCTTTTATTACTTTTTCCTATGAAAGCTTTGAAATCTGGTATGTATTTTGTAGTGTAGTACACCTCAGTTTGGACTAGCCGTATCTCAAGTGCTGGGGCAATGGCTGCCTAACTCGACAGCACAGCTCAGTCCCAGCAAGTCAAAACTATCCACCATCTCTGCCCTTTCCTCTTCTAGAACACAGTGGGTGTTGCTTGCAAGCTGAACAGAGATAGTAGCAGGTCTGGCAGAGGCCTAGCTGCAATGGTAGTGGAGGCTGTGGAGGCTCAGAACAAGGCATGGTGACTGGTCTGTTTTGCAGTGAGCTCTCTTCTGTCTTGGTTGCTCTGTGTGAGTCATCGTGGGGGGGGGGGGTGCAGGGTGGGATTGGGGGAGCTCTCTATTCTGAAGTCTCCTGATGGGCCCTCTGGTGTGTGGGGGTGGGAGGGAGGGACTGGCAGTGGAGAATGGGATGGTGAGGGAATATGGAAGGATGTGTCTGGATTCACAGAAATAGATATGCATCTGTGGGGTGGTTACAGAAACTCAAAATACCATTTTTCTGTGCAGGGGAAGAGCAAGACGAGGGGGATGTTAAGAAGCTACATGCTTTTATGATTAAAATACTCAGGAAGGAGAACAAAGACCAGGGCTGTTAGAAACGTCAGGATCTGGGTTTCTTTTTAAAATAGAATCCTAGTCATCTCAATTTTCCAGAGTTCTGTCTGAAAAGTCATTTTTCTTTCACGTGTCACACATCTGTTTTCAGGCCTTCCCACATGATTTAAGCAATAAAACAAAGATTGCCTCATGTACAAACTTCCATTGACTCTAAGATGTGTAGATGTTTTATCTTTCAAAAGCAGCTGGTCAAATGCTCCCTCCTAGGACATGAACAGAGAGCTGAGTCTTTTGGGAAGAGTGCTTGACCCCAGTAAAAGTGACAGTAATCTCCAAGAACATACAGGCGTATACGGATAGGCACGGTGACTACAAGCTCGAGCTCAATTTGAATTCCACCTTGTCACGTGCTAGGCCTCTGCAAAGTTACTTTTCCTTCATGAGCTTCGCTTTCCTCTTCCACTACATGTGGGTAATGATAGTTCTTACCTTACCTGGCTATTGGGAGGATTCTATTTGAGAATGTGTATATTGTTCTCAGCATAGGCTATCATGATGATGCCTCTGTAGGAAGAACCCGCGATTCTTGGCTCTAGCCTGGCACCGCAGGTCAGTGTCATGGCTGCCAGGTGGAATCTTTTCATTTACTATATGTGAGAATGTAACATTAATGGGAAAAATGGCACACAGAGAACAATGATTTGACTGCAGCTGTGTAGGGAATTGGTGGCAGAACTCAAGACAAAGCACAGAATTTTTATTTCCCAGTGCTTATTTAGCAAGGTCTTCTGGCCTCAGACCAGTATCTTAAATTTCAGAAAGCACAGAGAGGAAACAGAAGCAGGGTTTGAATATGTAGTCACAGAGAAAGCACTCAGCTTAATACAAAGGCACATAAGAAAACCCTCAAATACAAGTTCCAAATATTCAGTAAGATGGGCTAATATGTGGTCACTAAAAACACTTATAGTGAATATTGATTTGGTATGGGAAAATGCTTTTGATTTATGTCAAGTGAAAAACAAAGCAGGAAATAAAACAGCACATAATTTAATGCCAAAGATTAAATATCTATCTATCTATCCATCTTGAAAGGCTCTAAATCAGATATGATATTTCTTATCTCTGTTGAATAATAGTTTTGTTCTTGATGCTTTGGCGTATTTTCTGCAATGAACACTCTCTACTTTCATAATCAGAAAAACAATGCAGGTTATAAAAGATTTCCAGTCTTTGGTTCACACTAGGGAGCCTGCATCTCATTTTCATCTCGCTCAGCCTTGCAGGACTCCTAGAGGCTTCAAAGCCTGCTTTGTTTACAAAAGGATGATTATGTGGGTGTCCAGGGAGATTGACTGATAGAGAACAAAGTGAGACATGTTTTATTGAAGACACTAACCAAAGTCAAGACACTCTCACAACAAAAACCTATGGTGAATTTGGGAGATGATGGTTACAGTGAGAGTAAATTGGGTAAATAGTGAATGGGAAGGTCAGCAAGCTCTGTGATGGAGGACCGTAGACTTATTTATCTATCTTTATGGGGGAGAGATTAAAAATAATGTCTATCATGATTAAGGTTTTTGTTTAGTTGGGGATTGATTAATTCAGTTGGAGTCCGGTGAAGTTAGTGGTGGGGGTACATCTCTGCCCCTCATCTCACTGGCTTTCTGACCACCTTATCTCCAAATCACATGTGGGTTCTGCCTCTGCTCTCCAAGGCCCTCAGTCTCTCACCTATGACCGTCTTTCCAAACCTTCCTGCTATGGTCTGGTTACCGTTTACCCCATGAGCTGGAAGCTTGGTCTCAATGTAACAACACTGAGTGGTGTGGGACCCTTAAGAGGAGAGGCCTACGGGGTGGTGTTTGGATCAAGGAGGCACCGCCTTCATGAATATATTACTAGTGTTGTTTGGTGGGAGGAAGTGAGCTCTTGCTTTCATGGAACTGGGTTAGTTCCCAGGGGAGCAGGTTGCTATGAAAGTGAGATGGCTGCCCGTAGATCACCTGCTCCTTCCTGCTTCTGTTCCCCATGTTGGAACACAGGACTAGATGCCAGCACTATGCTCTTGAACTTTCAGAACCAGAATTGTGAGCCAAATAACCTTCTAGTTTTTATAAACAGCCAGTCTCAGGTAGCTCTGTTTAGCAAAATACAAATACAAAATTGACTTAAATATTGCCAATTTTGTCAAACTCCTTTGATTGAAGTTCTTTTTCATTTATTCTCCCCAGTCCAGCCCCTTGGGTCTGTCCATTACCTACACATTTTTTGGTTGTATCTGACTCCATACTTAACCTCTGTTTATTCCCTAAGTTCCTTCCCTACAGCTTTGACGCAATCAGCCTTGCTCCTCAGCCATGCCCAGTCTCAGTCACTAGAGCCCTGCCCAGGTCAGAACCCTGATCTTCCTGCACACTCAGGAGAGATGTCTAGATATCACTGAATATTTGGGTTGGCTTTATACCACAGTCACAAAATCTCTGTAACTACTATTTTTGATCATCATTTTATAGCCATCAGAGTGCAGAAGACTGGGAGATGGGATACTGACAGGTCAAGGCAGGCCCACCTTATGTTCTGGCTCTGCTGCTTCCTAGTTATGAGACTTTGGGCAAGTTACTTACTATCTCCCAGCCTCAGTTTACTCATCTGATAATATTAGTTACCTGAAAGGACATTTTTACATGTAATGTGCATCCACCTTGTCTGGCATTTAGCTAATACTCAGTAAATGCTGGTTGTTATAAAAGAAACCTAACTAACCATGTGGTAAGAAGATAAGATAGTCTGAAGCAGACAGACCTGGTTCAACTGCTCCTCTCACTGTGACTCTCTGTAGAATACTAGTGGGCTTCAGTTTCTTTTTCTGTAAAATGTAAATGTAATAGGGACCAGCAGTTAGCGTAATGGCTATGTCGCTGAACTCCCATGTAGTCGACTGCGGTTCAAGTCCCAGACCCGGTGGCTTAAACTCACGCTGGGCATGTGTGCATGCGTGCCCAAGATCCTGAGAGGAGAATGGAGGAGAAGGGATTGCAGTGTGGCCATCCACCTTGGGGGGTGATTTCTTGCTTTCTATCTCTCTGTCTCTCTGTCTTTCTGGCGAGTGCACATACCCTATAGAAAAAAACCTCTAAAAAAATGGAAATGTAATAAAGAGTATTACCTTTAGGACTTGCCATGGGGACTAAGTAAAATCATGTGCATGAAGCCCTTGCAAAATGCCTGGTGCATCAAATGGCACCAAACAATGTTTGCTATTGTTTGTATTACAGATTATTGGCAGCTTCGTCTAGAAAGGATACTTTACAACATTTTTTAAAAGTTTATTTCTTTTTTCTTCCATGAGAGACACAGAGACAGCATCTCTAACAGGGTGAACTTGGGTCTTCCCGTGCCAGTCAGCCTGCAGAACATGCGTCATCCCCATGCCACCATCTGCTCCCATGGAATTATTATTACTTATCACCACTTTTAAATATCTCAGAGTTGATGTTTGGATTCTAAAGTAGATTAAGTTTCTATTGTTGCCTAGAAGAATCATCACAGTTTAGAGAGAGATCAGGACCAGAACTGGCAAGCTGGGCTTTCCCTCTGTCAGGAGAATGAACTCTTGTTGTAAGCGGGATTCTATTTATCCTAAGTGCATATGAGTTGAAACCAAGGGGCTTCAGAAGGGATGAACTTACTGACCAAAAACAATGTATTTGGAAGCAAATAAATCATATTGTTTATGATCTAGTCTCTCTTCTTCACATAATACAAAGTAAAAGTGAGGATCCTTTTAGAAAATGATAATTTTTTATTCAAGAAGACAAAAATGATTCAAAATTATCTTGTAAATTACTAGGTACAGGAAAATATGAAATGGCTAGTCATCTTCTAGAGGAAGCCAGTCCTCAACATCACTACAAATCCTCTCTAGTTTAGAAATTATCATAAAGTTCACGGATGAAAACTTTAATCCTTGGAGGAAACATGCTTAATGAAAGCTAAGCCTTGTCATCACTTAAATCAGCCATTCATGACTTTCCATTTCCTGAACATCTTTGTAGTTAAATTTACCTGTTAGAAAGCATCATTATTAAATACTAGATTTGCCAAAACAAGTCACTCAAAGACTAGTTTATTGAGAGGTTACTTTGTACATTAAATGGAGCTTTTACATCAGATATTCAAAAAAAATTATGTCTATTGGCTCAGTAATGATGACTGGGCTTTATTAACTAGATATCAGATACTTTTAAATTTTTAAATTTTTTTTAGGGAGAGATGTTTATTATAAGGTGCATGCACTAAGCAGAGAGACAGAGCCAGCGAGACAGAAAGCGAGAAATCACACCCCTGGGGGATGGCCACACTGCAATCTCTTCTCCTCCATTTTCCTTTCTGGATTTTGAGCACATGAACACACATGCCCTGAGTGAGTTTTAAGACATTGAATCTGGGATTCGAACCACGGCTGACTACATGGGAGTCCAATGACATAACCATTACGCTATCTGCTGGTTCCTCATGTACTTTTCCTGGAAAAAATAGCACCAAGGAATCCAGGACCAGAGTTAAGCTCTGAGTACATCAGTGGAGGTTAAACAACAAATTGGGACTTCTGTTTTCAAACCTAGGTTCCAGGGCCACATTACTCCCCCATCCTACCCTAGATAATTGGTTTATGTATCAGGGAAAATGTCCTCTAGGTTAAGCCCGTTTACAAAGAAGCTTAGCAGAGAACAGCTTGCTGATCCCAACCTTGAGATCTATCAATATATGGATTCAACTGAGATGATTAGAAAGGAGCGGAACACCACAAATCAAACAAAATGCAACCCTAGTGATTATCCTCAACTAAAGAGTAGTTAGATTAGTAGAGACTGTTAAGTAAAAGTGCAAGAACAGGCTTAAAAATAAAATGATATAAGGGCCTTGTGCAAATGCAGCAGTCAGTCTTTTATATGTTTCACAATGGTAATGATCAGATTGTGCTTACTAAATTCTCGTGATGTCTTGTGATGTGGTGCTGTGATGAATGTAATACAAGTCAGTTCAAACATCAGCAAGAACTTCTTTCTACCCTTTAGCATGCATACAAATTGCTGCAGGTGCTTGAAGCTCAGGTGCAGTAGGTTTGTGGTAGGTCTAGGAACCATCACTTTTCTGAAAGCATCACGTCAAGTGGTTCTATCTAAATGGTCTATAGACCACACTTTGAGAAGCACTTGAGTTGGCAACTATGGCAAATTATAAACCAAATCAGAAATGACACATTGCAAAAGCAGGAAGACTAATAAATCCCACAGTATAATTATTTTGTGACTCTGTAAGAAAGTCAATATATCTAAAAGCAATCTAACAACTGTGTTTTTTAAAAATTGCAGATAGGTGATCAAAGGAGCTAGTTAGCCCTTACAAGAAACCCAGAAGTGAACCCATAGCCAGCTAATTTATTTCATAGATGAGATTAAACAATGCCTTGCATGTTAATATTCAATGGCATTATCCAATAGTTTTATACCTTGGATGAGGGCATATGAGAATCATCTGGGAGCTTTTATTTTTAATTTAATTTAATTTATTTTTTAAGAGAGATTTTTGCTATAGAGTGCATGCACTTGCTAGAGAGACACAGAGAGAGAAAAAGTGAGCAATCATCCACCCTGTTTGGTGGTGGATGGTATGGCCATGCCACAATCCCTTCTCCATTCTTCTCTTGGGATTTTGGGCACACAGACACATGTATCTGGCATAAATTTCAAGCCACCAGGTCCAGGACTCAAACTGCAGTCAGCCAAGTGGGAGTTCAGTGCCTTAAACACTATGCTACCTCTGGCCCATCATCTGGGAGCTTATAATAAGCTGATCTCTGGGTCCCAGTTTCAGAGACTAACTCTACTGATCTGGACTGAGCTCTAGGCACGGGCAGGTTGATAAAGCAGCTCAGGTGATTCTGATCTGCACCTCTTACACACACACACACACACACACACACACTGAAAAAAAGTAAGGTTACTACAGTGAGAGAGATTAGCAATTTGTAATTTGTCCAGGTCATAAATCTGGTTGGTGCATACTGAGATAGACTCCAAAGTCAGGCAACAAGACAGCTTTAAAATGGCTAGAGGCACAACTGAGGAGAGAGGTGTGAAACTGGGCTGCTCTAATTTCAGTGCAGCCAGGGGAGAGAGCCAACACTGGGCAAAGGGAACTGCAGGGGAGACTATCCTGTGGGGCCAAAAAACTGTAAAAAAAAAAAAAAAAAGATGTTTTCTTTTGATGAAGAGGGACAGAAAGCACTAGAAGGCATAAAGAAGAATTCCAAGGAGGCAGATGACTCCTTCCCTCTGGTGAGCAGAAACTAGGTGGTTAAGGGTTAAATGCGATGCAGGATGCAGCCTGGCCATGCCTGCCCTTCTCCTCGATAATGCTCAAGACAAACACCATTAGTCATTAATAACACTCTTCTGAGCTGAAGCCCAGCCTGGAAATGCTTCTTAACGCAGCACTCACCAACCACCAATCGATCAGATTGGGCACATAAGTTCAAATCTATTTCCTTCTTTGGTACAGTTAAAAAGAAAGTGTGATCTTGCACTCAGAACTTACTAGCTTGGCTCATTCCAGCTGTGTGGCCTCGTGCAAGTGACTTAAGTTCCTAGGTCTCAGTTCCCTCATAAATTGAAAAGAACAATTTAACAAAGAAGAAAAAAATTCTTACCTCATATTATGTGAAAAAAGTGGCAGGAAGAGTGTCTGGCACATAGTAGGCCCTTAATAATGGTAGCTAGAATTTTAGGTCGTCTGTAGAGAGATGGGAATGAATATGGTCATCAACAGACTTGAGGCGGACAATAGGAAGCTGGCAAGTTTCTAAAACAGAGCCTTGGAAGGCCTCATATAAGGAATTGTTTTATTTTATTATGTATTTATTATTTTTTTTGGAGAGGTTTTTGCTATAGGGTGTGAGCGCTCTCCAGAAAGACAGAGAGAGACAGAGAGACAGAAAGTGAGAAATCACCTCCCGGGGGGATGGCCACACCGCAATCCCTTCTCCTCCTTTCTCCTCTCAGGATCTTGGGCATGCATGCACACGCGCCTGGCCTTAGTTCAAGCCACCGGGTCCGGGACTTGAACCAGGGTCGACTACATGGGAGTCCAACAACATAGCCATCATGCCAACTGCTGGTCCCCATCTAAGGAATTATAATAGGTAAGAGGCACAACCTGTGTGGAACTCCTTATTTTAAAAGAAAGCTGCAAGTTGTGGATGAAATAAATGAGACTTGGCAAATCACATGAATGGACTGCATTACCTGTGACCACACAGTTCTCTGCTCCTGAGGTTTGCAGTTAGTCCCTGGATTAAGAAAGCAGCAGGAAGATAACAAGTGGGATGAGAGACACTCAGGGGCCGGGCCTGAAGAGAGGAAGCAAAGGGAGGGAGGTCTCTACCCACCCAGTTCTCTGCCCACCTCTGCCCACGTTGCTATCTTCTCTCACTCTATCCTAACCACAGCCCCACAAGATATACTGGTATGATGATGAGGCTTATTTTGCCAGGCAGAAAACTGAGGTTAGAGAAGATAAATATCCCTAATGGAACTGGTATTATGAAGATCTGAGTTCTTGCAATTATACTCCAGAATCTGACTTCTTTTCCAAAATATTAGGTATGGTCATTGCGATTCCTTGGCAAGAAGAAGAAGAAGGAGAAGGAGAAGGAGAAGGAGAAGGAGAAGGAGAAGGAGAAGGAGAAGGAGAAGGAGAAGGAGAAGGAGAAGGAGAAGAGAAGGAGGAGGAGGAGGAGAAGAGAAGGAAAAGGAGAGGAGGAGGAGGAGGAGGAGGAGGAGAAGGAGAAGGAGAGGAGGAGGAGGAGAAGGAGAAGGAGAAGGAGAGGAGGAGGAGGAGGAGAAGGAGAAGGAGAGGAGGAGGAGGAGAAGGAGAAGGAGAAGGAGAAGGAGAAGGAGAAGGAGAAGGAGAAGGAGAAGGAGAAGGAGAAGGAGAGGAGGAGGAGGAGGAGAAGAAGAAAGAGATGCAGAAGGCAAAGGAGAACAAGAAGGAGGGACAGGGGAGGAGAAGATGATGAAGAAGAAAGAAGAGGAAAAGAAGAAGAGGAAATAATCCTTTCTATTGGAGTGTGAATATAATATTCTTGTGTCCTGGGTCATTCAGATTAACAAAATAATCTAAAAGCAATAGCCACCTTCATTCAATAAGAGCCCCAGGGCCCCGATCGTTCCCTATCAGTTATGTTTAGTTCAACTTGAGACATATAGAGGAAAAAGTAGCTGTAAGCTAGCAAACAGTGCTTATTTGTGGGTATTTATCAATTTTCTTTGATTTGTTCAAATTCTGTCTCTATTAGATACTCTGCCATGTGAGAAATTTCATCAAGTAACACTTACAGTCCTTTTAAGGGTTGAAACAACTGTCATTGGCAAGGAAGCCAGAACCCATTGTAAAGAAAGCAAAATAAATACAGTCCCTTTATATACGATGTGTTACAGAATGAAGATTAAAGTCTGGAAGAACAAAAGTAACATTAAGTAACAAATAATGCACAGTGCTAGTTTGGAACAAAACTAAGTTAAGAATGCACAATGATAGTTTTTTTTCTTTTATAGTGGATTATTACAGATTGTGTGGTGCTCACACCTCTGGATAGGCAACCAAGGATTTGAGGTCACTGATGCCAAGATGGGGAGCCTTTGAGGAGGGTTTGGGGCTTTTGGTAGGTGTTTGAAAGACAATAGAGCTGGCAGATGCTCAGAAACCACTGGGTTTTAAACCTGCACAGAATGCACTTTCTGTAGATACAAGAGAGAGGATTTTATTTGAGAGAAGGATTTGTGGTTTGAATTAGAATAGCACTATTGTGACAACGTTGGCTTTCAGTCTAAGTGATGTATTTGCTAAAAATTCTGTCCGAGCCTTCAGTGGCAGCTCATAGTCCACAGCAGTAAGAGAGCAGAAGTTCTTTAAAGTGATATATTGATTTAAATGTCATTTCCTTCGGCCTAGGAGTTATGATAGTATAGATCTGATTCCCTGGAAGCATGTGGAGGTAGGTCTTTAATATAGAAATAGAGTTTGGTAAGCTTCTAGGGCTTCGTGACAAACAAGAAATGGTATTTGGTCACACTTGGACTAAAACCTTGAACTGCATAAAAATGTGTTGGGAAAGTTGGATCGAATTTTCTAAGATGGTGTCTATTTCTTTCTTGTCAATTTACCTATCCGACAGTGAATTAAAATGTCTGGGTAGATCAGGAATTACTCATTTGGAAAGTTTCCGAGATGATGTGGCCCAGGCAGCAAAGAGGATTAAGTATTCAATGATACCCAGGGAGACATCAAAGAGGTTAGACCAGAGATTGCAGAATCCCAAACAGATCTGCAAACCTGCCCGTTTCATTCAATCTCTAAGATGCATGTACTGTATGACCTGACGAATATTAAAAATGGCATCTAAACCTGGTTCTGCCTGAATGCTCATATCCTAGAAATTGGATGGGGACATGGGATAATGAGGCCTAATGGACAATTCTTAAACAAAACGTGCCTAGGAATTTCAATACATTTAGAATGATACTTTGTTCCTTAGAAAATTAGTGAGGTAGGACGATTATATCCCCAAATCTTGTAAGATTCTTTTGAGAAAACAGGCTAAATAATGACTATCTTAAATTGGAAAGGCAAGAATTGCTATGTTTGAACATTTGACCTATAAAATCTAAAGAAGTCAAAAGAAAACAGAAGCCAGTTGATAATACCTTACTGAAGATACAAACACTGTTCTAGAAATGAGTTATAAATCACCAAAATTGGGAACATCAAGAGGCAAATAGATTATGTTATTCTGGATATTATGCTTGTTTTCCACTTAGGTTTATTTTATTTGGGCTCATATATTTCAGTATTTTTAATATTATTTTAATTTTTTTCTCTATCCCTTGTAACTTTTTAATGAAACTAATCCATCAGGTTGTGATGTAATTTAAGAAATAGACAATAAAATATTTTTAAAATATTTTATTAGCAAGCTGGAAGGGCAAGGAAGGAACTGGTAATAAACAAAGGAAATAAGTTACACAGTGCTGGTCCTAAAATATCTTTCCCTAGCTTACCAGGTATGTTTTTATATTTGAAATTTGTAATTTTCCCTGTTTTCAAAAACTAATTAACAATAGAAATTTCTTTTAAGCATTCTCATATACATTTCTTACTCATAATTAAAGCAACTGGTTCATGTTATGCTCCACATAAATCAAATGTGCTCCTAATTCAAAAACTTTGTAAAATATTCATAAAGCAATAATTGAAAGGGAAATGCAAGTCAAATACTTGTTAGCAAACTAAAATCTAGTGAATTTCAAGTTGTTTAGATAAACAAGGGAGCTAGAAGCTAGTGCTTTGGCCACAGAAATATCAGACTTATGTAGAAACAAATCAGGCTTCTAATATTTTCAGACATTTGGCCCATCTTTAACTCTGGGTTAGGTAGACAAAGAGTATCTTCCTTCTTAAATATAGTCATTCTCTGCAGCTTTGTGGTGCTCCAGGAAAAAAAAACAAACAAACCAAATAAAAAAACAAACAAAAAAAAAAACAAAAAAAAAAACTAAAAATTATAATCACAAGGAAGAAGTATGACTTTTTCGTTTGTTTGTTTTTGCTATAGGCCCTGTGTGCTTGCTGGAGAGACAGAGACAGAGAGAAATCATCCCCTCAGGGGTGATGGCCAGGCCGCAGTCCCTTTTCCGTCGTTCTCCTTGGGATTTTGAGCATGCACGCATACACACACACACACACACACACACACACACACGCCAGGAGTGAGTTTGAAGCTGCTGGATCTAGAACTCAAACTATGGTTGACTACGTGGGAGTCCAGCAACATAACCATTATGCCATCTTCTGGTCCCCAGTTCCTAGGTTTTAAAAATGTCACCTGTAAAAATGTTACATTGGCTTTAATTTTTCAAGGTGTGGACGTGTTCTAGAGCAAGTCCTCAGCCTGGAGGAGTTGTTACAGAGCACGGCAATGTCCCCTGCCCTCACCTCATGCTTCAGTGGGAACTCAGAAACCTGAGCTAGTTCCTAGATGGTTTGTTTTCATGTATTCTTCTTTTCTAGTTGCTCAGTCTGTAATAGAAACAATTCTATAAAACGACTGCAGCTTATGTGAAAATCAGAAGAGGTTAGAATAAACTGATTAGCTGTTGGTCTGTTGACTGAATTTGGTTATTTCACTGGGCTCCATGGCTATCCCTTTATGATTTTTCTGTCTGAGAACAAAACAAAACAAAACACTTTTTGGATCTTCATTGAAACTATGCCAAGTGTCCTATCTGTTACTATCAATGTTATCTTTTTTTTTGCTATAGGGCATGTTTGCTCGCCAGGGAGATAGAAAATGAGAAATCACCCCCAGGGGGGGATAACCACACCACAATCCCTTCTCCATTCTCCTCTCAGGATTCTGGGCACGCACACATGAGTTTTAAACTGCCAGGTCTGACACTTGAACCGCGTTCCACTAAGTGGGAGTCCAGTGGAACTGAGAAACCAAGGAAGGTGAAACAAAGACAGAAGATGATTTGGTTCCTGATGACTGTGGAGTTCCATACCAGCATCAGATTGCCTGTCTCAGTACTTCTACAAGAGAGAAAAATAAAGAAAGCCTCTATCTTGTTTAAGCCACTTTCATTTGTATTTTTTCTGTTGGTGAAGTTGAACCTAGACATATCCTGTACACAATGTAACCATATACAATCACCAGCTAACATTAGATTTGGAAACTCCTGACTTTAAAGGCTAAGTAGCAAATCATTTAACTGCAATCTTGACAATCTCTCTTCTTCCACCATCATGTAAATAATCACAATGATGTTAATAACACATCATACTAAGTCAGTATCTATACAAATACATCTAGTCCCAACATAATCTGCCTTAGGTAGATCTTTAAATCATCTCTAAATTGAGAGCATGATTGCAATAGTGTATCTCATGTCTGCTTCAAATTTATCTTAGCTTTTACCATGTAGCTTCTGATTTGTTATATATACTTAAATTTCTGAATATGGTCCAGACACACATGTATATGCACCCAGTATGTTTTTTTCAAGCTGTTGAGGTTGGGATTCAAACTGTGGCTGGCCATGTGGGACCCAGCTCCCTACACACCTTAATCTCTATGCCATGGAGATGGGTGCTACTTTCAGTAATTCTTAGAACATCGAGCAGGGCTGAGTATAATCATTTGTTTTCTTCAAATTGAAATGTTGGGAAATTTCCTTTGAATATTGTAACTTCCAGCTCATTAAATAAATACTGATTTTATGTCTTCCTTTTTTTTTTTTTTCTGCACAGAATGTGTGCAGTTGCCAGAGAGAGACAGAGAAAAACAGAGAGATGGAAAGTGAAGGTTATAGCCATGTTGCAATCCCGTCTTCTCCATTCTCCTCTTGTGATTTTGGGTACACACACACACACACACACACACACGCACACACACATGCATGCCTGGCTGATTTTTAAGCCACTGGATCTGGGACTCGAACTGTGCTTGGCCATGTGGGAATCCAACGCCTTAACCACCATGCCACCTGCTGGCCTTTATGTACTGAGTTTTAAGAAAAGGCAAATGGGAGCATATTTTGCTCACAGTAGCTTAGATATCAATACAGATTAATGAGTTTCAGTGAATAGACCAATTCTATTGGGCACCCACTGTTTACAAAGTATTAAATAACGAGAATTAGACAATGGTCCCTCTCTTTGTGGATTCATAATCTAATGCAAGAAATAGGATAAATAAGAAGTTTCAACAGTAATAGCTCTTGGCTTGTCAATGATCTTCCATGGAAAGAAACTTAAATGTTGAGTGCTACCTCAGTCACCACCGTTAAATCAGTAAAGTTAGCTCATGAGGACGTCTCTGAGTTGGACCAGCATGCTGTGACTTCTCTATAGGTAGTGGGGGATGCATGGCTTACCCCAGCTCCCCCGCCATCAGAACTGCCCTTGAGACACACAAAGGTGGACCTTTAGTAGCCGTGTCTGCTACATGACCATTGGGACCACTCCCCATCCTGACCGTGATCTGATGCAAGCTGAGTCAGTGAAATTCTCTCCCCTTGGGATTTGCATTTGGAGTGAAGATGCCAGGGACAGTAACCTTTGAAACTGACCCATGGATATCCATGTATTCTAGGAAGAAGGAGCTTGAGGATTATTGTGGAGGTTCAGAGGCATCCTGATTCCTTCTGTCTCAGAGATTTACCAAGCAGAATCATTAATACGCTGAGATCTGTATGTGAGGAGACTGCTTTCATCATTCTCTCAGATCTACAGGAGCACTAAGGTAGTCCAGTGTTTTTTTTTTTTTTGTTTTTTTTTTTTTAGAGGTTTTCGCTATAGGGCACGTGCGCTCACCAGACAGACAGAGACAGAGAGACAGAAAGCGAGAAATCATCCCCCGGGGGGATGGCCACGCCGCAATCCCTTCTCCTCCATTCTCCTCTCGGGATCTTGGGCACGCACGCACACGCGCCCGGCATGAGTTTTAAGCCACTGGGTCCGGGACGCGAACCGCGGTTGACTACGTGGGAATCCAGCGACATAGCCATTACGCTAACTGCTGGTTCCCGGTAGTCCAGTGTTTTAACAAATTCTTTCCTTTTTTTTAACCTCCCAGGCCCTCCTCTTGCCTCCCGTCTATCTCCTTGCTCTTTCCCTTCTCTTTATTTTTCCCCATGAGCTAGCCATAATTGACAGTATTACTTGAAAAAGAAGAAGATGAGCTTTCACTAGTATAGAAACATTTCTTTAATCCTCACTATAATACTGGGAGGGGTATTGAGTCTTCAATTACCAAAGAAGGAAGTTAAGGCTTACAAAGCTTACAAAATTTGACCTGAGGTCACACAGCTATTAAGGCAGAGCCAGGATTCAGATATAGCTAGGCCTGATTTTAGAGTCAGTAATAGAAGAAAATGTTCAGTTCTACAAGTAGTGAACAGGATTTGCCATTGTCTGTTTCCCAGAAGACTGATACATGGCCTTCAGAGAGCTGCAGTTCTGGACACAGGAAAAGCAACTTCCTGAAATATAGGCCTATCTTGTCTTTTCTTTTGGCCTTACTGGCCCTGGGACCAGCCTTCAAATAGAACAAAAATTATGTGAAAGATGATGGCAGGATCGACATACCCTTTCTGATGATTCCCTAGCCGTGGTCCCTTCTTTCTTAAAGTGTAGCTTAAGATCTATTTTCAGAAAGGTTTTCTTATTCATATATCCAGTGCTTTCAAGTTTTTAATAGAGGTTAGAAAGAAAGGGAGGGAAAAGATGCTAATACTAAAATCCTGGTGCTTTATATCCTGGCATCTTCCTCTTTTGTGAAGGGGGGCATGTCCTGTTCTTCCCTTGCCACAGTTTCTCTTTCTACCTTGCCCTCTGGCCAGGAGGCTGACCTGCATAGCCCACATCCCATCTGTGTGGCCAATGGAGGGGTCCCAGAGGAAGATTAGAGAAAAGGAGGAGGTGGAGACTTCCCTGTGAGGAAGGCTAGCTGCTTCTCTGGACTAAAGACTATGTCTTCTTGTACACTATGCATCTCCTCAATACTCTCTCATTTTGAGTTCTAATAACTACTCCTTCCCCTCTCTCCTTCAGCTTTATGGATGGTAACAGCTCCACAGTTCCTAGTCTGGACTTTAGCATGTCCCTTATGGCTTCCCAATGCCCTGCCCACACTTTTGTAAAACAAATAAACAAAACAGAAGCAAAACAAAACTCTGTTACCCAACAGGCAAACAGTCACCCTGTAGTTATCACCTTAGCCCAACCAGGAATCATAAATTAACATTCAGAGAGAATGTATTGCTGCGGGTGAGACTGATTTACAGATACTGTTCTGTATTCTGTATCATTCTACATTCTCGACTCATCGTTGTTCTTTCATTATTCTCTTATGTTCTCTATTCTCTTCCCATTCCTGTCCCTCTAACAGTATCATTGTGTCTATGTTTGGGTGGCATGCCACACATGCCTCCATAGAAGGACAGACAGATTGTAGATACTGATGCTTTTTGTACACCCACTTATTGGATATTCTCTGGAAGGTCATTTCTGTTGGAGTTCCTTGGACATGGACAAATATGCACAGCCCTATTTGATAACTGACCACACTCAGGTCTTAGGGAGGGTAAATAACTTGTCCTAGATTGCAGGAGCAGTTGATGGCAAAGCCAAGGTTAGAGCTGGGTTTTCTGAGTCCTGGTCAGAGGGGCTTCCATGTGCATAGCTCATGTGATTGTTTCTCAGCAACAGTCAGCTTAAGTTTTCATTATCCCAGTTAACAAATGTTTCTCCTCTCAGTTCTCTCTTAGCAGCCAGATCACCCCAGATTCCTCAGGCACAAAGGACACATCAAAATACAAGAACACACTAGGGGAGATGACAGGGGTGTGAGGTGGGTGTCAGACACTGCCTCCTTTTCTGCTGGCTACCTTCGGGGACTCTGCTGGGCCTCCTCTCTCCTCTCACTGTCAGGTCCCTGGCGTGGGAAATGAATAGGCTGGGCCTTTTCTCGGCTTGCTCCTTCTGTTCCCTAGAGGGTGCCAGATGTTTTAAATGGATTGCATGGGAGTGAATGACTCACACGTGTGATGGCAATAAAATTTTGGAAATGAATACTTACAGAAATGCAGAAAAATGGCAGGCCCTGCAGGACTGCCGAGAGCTTAGCCACTGATACAAGGGAATTGCATGAACTCTGAATGTAGACTTGTTGAGTAAGCGAGACAGGAAACGGTATAAAATAAATGGTACAGTGACTTGCTTTTTAAACAGGCTCTCTTCTCTGCCCTCGCCTTCTTTCCCTGTCGCCCTCTCTGTGACTACCCACACATACACAAACGGATGTGCATGCTCAGTAATTCTATTACCAATACAACATGAGCTCCTTTTCTCTCCTTTACTGTTGCCCAAGGTGGATTTTACCACAACAACTTGGGAAGCCATTTTTGAATAGTTCCTCAGATCCAAAGAGTGCCTTGCTTCTAGATTATGGTTTCAAAGCTCTGGCAAATATGATGCCATTTTGTAATCCTCTCAGTGGTTCTATGTGTGAGTAACACAGTGACAGCAAGAGAAACTGGGGGAGAGGAATTAAAAGCAGACTTCTGGGGACCAGCAGTTAGCGTAATGGCTATGTTGCTGGACTCCCACGTAGTCAACCGCGGTTCGAGTCCTGGACCTGGTGGCTTAAACTCACGCCGGGCGTGTGTGCGTGCGTGCCCAAGATCCCGAGAGGAGAATGGAGGAGAAGTGATTGTGGCATGGCCATCCCCCTGGGGGGTGATTTCTTGCTTTCTGTCTCTCTGTCTCTCTGTGTCTTTCTGGTGAGTGCACGCGCCCTATAGCAAAAACCTCTAAAAAAAAAAAAAAAAAAAAAAAAAAAAAAAAGAAGCAGACTTCTGGAAAGTGTGACCCTGGGAGTCAAGTAGGCAGGTCTCTGGCCCTGCTCTGCCTCTAACCAGACAGGCAGCCTTGGGCTAGTTCTGTGACCTCTGTGGGACTCCGGTAGATCATCCGGTCTCTGAATAACTTTCCAGGACGACCACTAAGTCTCCTTCCACCTCTAATGTTGTGTTTTTAACTGTGCCTTTCAATTTACAAAGTTTTTCTATTAACCCAATCTTCACAACAATCTACCCTACAGGTTGAGGAAGCTGGGACCCAGCAAGGAATGGGGGCTGGCTTTTTGATCAGAGAGTTAATAGGAGAGCCAGGTTTGAAACCAGATTTCCGACTCCTACGCCATGGGCATGTCGTAGATCCGGGTTGCCTCTGAAGAAAATGGCCTTTCTGCTTTTACTTCCTGTGGTAGAAACATGACATTTTTCCACAATGGTTTTGCAACAAGCTGAATTTTTACATATTTCAATCTGAATATTGCTGTCAGTCAAGAGGGGTAACCTTCCAAGGACCAGCCAATGAGTGCCTCTAGAGGACAATCTTGACTTCACTAGAAGCCAAAATGTCCTGGAGAACACCACTATGAAAAGTGCAAGTCCATGTATAATAGTGGGTGTTCAGCCTTATGTAAAACAAACAACAAAACTAAAACAAACCCCCAAGCCCTCTGCTACCCAACAAGCAAATGGTCAGTCCCTATAGCTGTCACATTAGCCCAACCAGGAATCATAAATTAAAACTCAGAAAGAACATATTGCTGGGGGTGAGTTTGATTTACAGATACTGTTCTGTATTCTGTATCACTCTGTAGTCTCTTCTCATCCTCATTCTTTCATTATTCTCTTATATTCTCTTCCCATTCTTGGCCCTTCAACAGTATCGTGGTGTGTATTTTTGGGTGGCATGCTTCCTTTAAGAATGTTCTCTTTAGGCCATTGCATTTGGTAAGTCAAGTTATACTTTGAACACACCAAGCTCATCTGCCCTTTAAAGTGGCCCTCCTAGCAAATTTTTGCCAAGTGTAAAAAGAGAGAATATTTTCTAAACTAATTCCACTTGATCACATCCTAACTAACAGAGCAAAGGGGAACTTGCACCTAGGTGGAAGAGGGAGACTTTGACCCAGGAAGACAAGTGGGATCAGCCTACAGCAATCAGCTTGCAGCAGTCACTTCTGCTCAATGCCCCTGAGGACCGAAGAATTCATTGCCCCAGCTCCTGAGGGTGTTGGCTGTCAGTCCGCCCAATGAGCCTCCTTACCAGCTACTGCCTAAGCTGAAGACAGCTGTCTAACCCAAGACTATTCCCCAGTTCCAAGGGGCAGCCTGCATCCCATGCCTGGTGATACAGTGGAAAATAATAGTGTAAACTCCTGGCCCCTTTGCCCCCTAAAGGTCTATCCGCCTCCTTCCAGAGGGCCCCTGTCTTCAGACCCTGTGGTGTCTGTGGCAGCGAGATCAAGTGCACCTTCCATCCCTCGTTAGAGATGCAGCAGCCATGGCTTCACTGATGGTGATTTTCTGCATGAGGTCTTTACTCTAAATGTCAGGATATTTGTGTGTGTCTTTCAATCAGCTTACTATGCTGTGAATTTTTCTTCCCAACAGAGAAGTAGATCGTTCACTTATAAAATATGAATACATCTGTATAAAACCACTTTTATCCTAAATCATGATCAAAACATCACAAGCTGGTTCCACAGCCGATAGCATTTCTCAAGATCTAATGTTTATGTACAACCAATTCATCTGTGCTGAAGGCAACATGCAACTAAATTCAAAAACTGTTACTGTGCAGAGGAAGTTATGCCTGGACGGTGTTGTCTGCATGATGTGACTATTTGAGTCTTTACATTTTTCAATACAGGTTGACAAGTATGAGAAATCTATTAATAGCAAAAAAAAAAAAAAAAAAAAAAAAAAAGTCCTGCTACCCTCTAATGATCAGGTCAGTTCTAGCATGATTGTGACGATGTTAGGTACAAATCGTGATACGTAATTTGGACAGAGTTCTGGAATGAGAGTCTGATTTTGTGACTTTATCAAACTTGCTCTAGTTATTTCACAAGGAATGCAAAAGTGCTTGAACATGTAAATAGCTTTATACATGTACATTTATTTTATATATTAATGAGATACGTATCCCATTTCCCTATGGTTTTATATGACAGGCAAGCACAGAGCTCCTCAGGGGATCTTTGTAGCTCCTGCTGCCTTCGAAGGCACCCAGCAGCACAGCATTGCTGGCTGCTTTTCCTCACTAAGGGTAAGTCATTTATGGGGGTAAATCTGACAAACGCACCCCACAGAAGCTGTCAAGCTATTACCTTGGGGTGTGTGACATCAGAATTGGGCACCTGGAACCGTCACACTAACCAGGCCGAGATTCCTCACAGCAGTGTCACTTAACCAGCAGGTACCACAGTGTGGCCCTTGGCATCATTCATTTCCAGCTAACCTTAGGAAAGCAAATCAGTTTTCATCTTCTCCTGGGAGTGCCAGCTTGAAAAACAGTATGAACAATGCCCAAAGGATGGCCATCTTCTGCCTTTGTCCACAGAGGGGGTCCTCCTGGGGGTCTTGTTGGCAGGGGAGGGTCCCCAAACAAGCAGCTGCATCCAGAAGCAGGTGGTGAAGGGGGTGGGGTCTGTGACTCTTACATTCTTATTTCTGTGAGCAGTATTTTAAACTGAAGCAGGAGATATTAGATATTAGATATTAGCTCTCATCTGAGTTGAATACTTAGAAATTCACAAAGAGCTACTGCCCTCAGATACACCGCGGCATCACTGTGGTGATCTCTGCTCTCAGAACAGACTTAACTCTTTCAGAAATGATTCTGTTCCCGTACCTCCAGATTCTCTCTGTCCTTAAAATTCCTTGTGAGGAAGACTCATGCTGCTTTATTTCTAGACAATTCAGCATCTAGGTTGAAGAAATTTGGGGATCTGACTATATCAACACACTAGAGTTGGGTTGGAGTTCTTATTTCTGTTTGGTGGCTAAGAGATTTTTTTTTTCCCTTAAGCTTTTTAGCATCAAACAGGAATTGCTTCAGTTTTTATGAAAAAGAAGTTAGTGACTCACAAGACACACAGCTAACCTAACCTTGGAGAGAAGATGGAACTCCATGACCCTGTGGTGGAGTCAGGCACAGGGAAAAGAAATGGAATGCAAATCTTACCTGTTACACGTTATTTAACGGTTTAGGTTCCCTCAGATTCTAGATGCATAATTCCTGGGCTTCTTGAAATTAGTGTACTCATTTCTATAAAGAGAAAAATCTCCAGAAAAATTAGAGACCATTGAGATAGTAAAAATTAGAAATAGAGATATTGTGAGTCGTGGTGTTTACAGTAACCTGATGACCCAAGTTCTAGTTCTGACTTTACTGCTTGTTAGCTCAGAAACTTCGTAAAACAAAAAACGCTCTCTTCTGTCTGAGTCATAGGTCTAACTAAGGAGAGAATTGTAACTGCCTCTTCCAACAGCTATCCTTCCTCACGCCCACGACTCTCACAGGTGTTAAGATGGTTGCTTAAGATTTTTGCAAACTGTAATGCACAGTTCTTCTGGGATTAGACACATGTTTCTCAGCTGCATGCATGTGAAGATGTGTGAATACCAGGGAAGCGTATTTAGGGATGGGTTCAAGATATCCATTTTAGTTCTCCATTTTGTTTGCTACTGGGGTTAAGTTAAATGTAATCATATCAGGGAAGAGAGTCTGTCTGTGACATTCACGGAAAAGTAGATGCGTTTGGAAGTCTGCGTTCCTCTGTGGACAGAAAATTTAGAACTTTAGAAATTATGCCTCAGACTGGGTCCTGGGATGGGTGCTCCACTAGTCTTCAGGCCTTGTCACATGCCAAGTCAAAGGCCACTGTTCACAGACACAGTAAGAGTATGGAGGGGCACAGTGGGGACTCAACATTGCTTTTTCATTTCTAAAAAGTCACATTACTGCCTAAAATACTTTCCCTCACATCTCCCTGGCCTGACAAAGCCTTATCTGATCATGAAAACAGTGCAACCTAGAATTATTTTAATGTTTTGTTTTGATTTATTTTCAGATGAGATTATTAGGGAGAAAGGAATCATCAAGGCTTTTTATTTTCCCTTTTAAAATAGGTATTTGTTTGTGAAAATCCTCTTAGATTAAAAGGACAGTCTCTGTACGGGGAAAGATTACTGCAATGGTGATTGTGGAACTGGTCACCGCCTTTGTACACAACTAAAAATGATAAAGAATTATGTTCTCCTCCACTGCAAGGAAACTGGGATTTCAACACCTCTCTATTAGGCCAAGTTCACTCAGAATGGCTTTCAGGCATAAACAGACAAAGCATTGAACCACCTCCCACTGACACTGCCTTAAAATCGCATGGCTAACCTTACAAGCTGAAGCAGTTGAAATTAAACAACAGATCAAGTGTAAAGACAATGTATTGTGTTTCCATTTAAAAGGGCCTCCAGGTTTTCTTGTCACATTCAAGACCAGTGAAGGTTTACAAATGTTTTTCGAGAAAAAGTTTCTTAAGAGGGAGTGAGGCTGAGAGAGATGGAGAGACTAAGTCTTGTGTTGATTAGTAACAGTGGTGTAAATTTACACTTTTATATTTTATCTTGACTTTTTGTTTCCTCTATTCATAATAGACTGCATGTGTGTATGTATGACAACAAATGATACAGAGAGAGAGAGAGAGAGAGAGATGAGCAACCTCCACAGAGTCTGGTCATAATCCAACCCCCTTCCTCAGTCCTCCATTCCATTGGATCCTGAACAATTACACACATGCCTGGTGTATTTCTGGCTGACTGATCTGAGGACTCAAATTGTGATTACCGTGTGGGATCCTGTGTTTCAGGAACGGGGCTTAATCGCTATGCCATGGATCCAGTTATTTTACCTTTCCTTCAGAGGACAGTGAACCAAGCCATTAAGCACTCCCCAATTTCTTAGTCCTTATATCTATACGTTCATTTTATACATAGATTTTATGTAGTTTGATATCAGCTCTGGATGTCAATAGAGGTGGTGGTGGAGAGGGGGCACTGGGTCGCCACTGGGCCTGTTTACTTTTGAGGTGGAACTCAGATTCAAGGGAGCTTTCTTTGGAAAAAAAAATGTGCTAGAGAGTACATGTGCTCACTGGGGAGAGGTAGAGACAGAGAGAGAGAGAGAAGGAAAGTGAAAATGCACCCTCCAGGGGCAACGGCCATGCCATGGTCCCTTTATCTTTTCTCCCTCCTTTTGGGATTTTGAGCACACATGCACTCATTCCAAGCTGCATCTGGGACTAGTACCACACAATCAGTCATGTGGAATTCCACTGCCTGAACCACCATACCACCGCTTGGCACCAAGTGATCCTTCTTTTTAAATATTATGGTAATTTGTTTTTTCTTGTGAAGAAAAGACTGTAGGTCTGTTGGCCACAACCTCTACTTTCGGTGATTGAAATCTTTATATTTATTTTTAATTTTTAAAAAGTTAATTTATTTTATTTCTTTCATGAGAGAGAGAGAGAAAGATAAAGGAGGAGAAAGAGAAACAGCTACCTCAAACAGCGTCTTCAATCTATGATCCAGACCCAGCTTCAGCCAGCACCCTATCATTGGCACAGGCGCAGGTGCCTGGCAAGTGCAGGGAGACCTCTGTATGCAAACCCAGGGCCTTTCTATGTGGATTCTGCACTGCAGGGTGTTGTGGTCCTCTGTGCCACCACTGCTGGCCTGTTAGTCTAACCTACTGATGATCTTTTTCAAAAGCCTGTTTCTGTAAGTTGTAACTTACCGGAACCAGTAGAATTTTCATCTGACCTTTTTTGCTCTTGCTTTCATGCAAGGTAGCAAGTTCTTGTCCCTCCGCATCAACATCAGTGAAGTAAGAGAACAAAGGGGAGCAAAGGGCTGGCAGGGGTTGGTTGCTTTGTGTAGTTCTGCTAGGCTTTGATTTACGACTGGGAAATCACTGGCTTCCGGCCAGGCTGAGTTTCCTCATCTTCATTCTCTTCACTCAATCTGTCAATATCCACAGTAAATAAAATAATTGTCTTTAATGATTTAATAGAGGAGATGTAGGCAAGCCCATAGTGTGGTGGTTAAGGCAGCTGGATCTCATATGGCTGGCTGCATGATTCAATTCCTGTTCCTGGCAGCTTGAGAAACATACTGGGCACGTGCGACACGTGGGTGCCCAAATCCTGAGAGAAAAAATGAAGAAGGGATTGTGGTGTTCCTCAGTGGGAGGTACTTTTTCTTTCTCTCTTTCTCTTCCTTTCTCTCTCTCTGGTGAGCACATGCACCCTTGGCAAAATTTAAAAAAGAGAGAGCGAGAGATGCACACTTTGGAAACTTACCAGCATATTATAAGGGAGTGAAAAACAGCTTCCCTCCACCCTTCTAGATTCCCTGGATGGGCTACAAACTAGTTCTCCTATGTCTTGACAGCAGATAAATTGACAGGAGAAAAACTATATTTAATTACACATGTATGCATGGGAGTTCCACAGAATGTGGGCCTGGAAGAAGGGTCAGAAGATTGAAGCTTTTATAAAGTTTTAATAACAATAGGTAAATAGTATCATCCTGTTAGGCCAGCCAAGTGGCCTGATCTTTGAGGTGCTATAGAAAGAAATAGAGGCTTGGGCTTTTTGAGGGTAATGGTGACATGTTGTGGAAGGGTGAGGGAATGAACTGTGTGGTGAATAAAGGTCTCATTTTATGCAGACAAAAAGTCTCTTAGGTAATAAAAGTTATCTTAGAGTAGCCCTGAGAAGAACAGGCAGTTGTCTGGGCAGGGTGTCCATCTCCAGTCCTGTGATCTGAATTAACCTTCCCTGGTTGCTAAGATTCCTGGGAAGGGGATTCCTGAGCATTGTGTTCCTTCTGGAGGATCCACCTTTAGGCACATAAGGGGAGCTCAGAGACAGCCTCTGTCTACAAGTGCCCTCAGTTCAAAGCAATCAGCATACCAAAGCGGCATATTTTGGGATGTCATTTCTAAAACTCTTTCAATATCTTGTAAAGTGCTATGAACTGTCTGTCAGCGCATTTCATAATATCTGGCAATTTTGTAAGAAGGAAAAGAAGTTAGCTTGCTTTTTGCTGACTCAGGCCTTGCCTCTACCATCTTATAATTGAGAATGTTCACAGTATTCTCAGTTCAGCAGTTAGTGTACATTGAGTATTGCATTCCAAGAACTCAATCAGATGAGGAGCTCAAGCTTCATTCCAACTTTCTAAAGAGAAGAAGAATGAGACCCATTAAGCCAACTGTCATTCATACCCCCAAAAGTTGCAGAACTGAAGATACAAATGACCTGTAAAACAGATGATAAGTGAAATAGTCAGTAGCAGCTCCTCTGAGGAAGGCTTCTTGACTTTGAGGCCATCTTTGGGTATTTGCCTTAGGACAATTGAAAGCTGAAGCACTGCCTGCATCTTTTAACATGCCCAACTCACTCTAAGCCCCTGGATGATCACCATGCTGCATGAATTTTGTAACTAGCCTGTGAAATTTGGCTGCTGCCCCATGGCCGAGTTTGAGAGTGCTTGCTGGGCCCAGTCCAGTGATAACCAGTCTGGTTGTGGTTATAAATCACTGGGAGGTTGAGAAAGGGCCTTTGTAAGATGCTGGAAGCTCTTTTTCTGCTTGGAGACTACAGAGAAACAGATACTAACAGCTGAACCTGTCTTACTCAGGGTGAGGCAACAGCGCTAGACCCCCAACCCACCATTCCAGTCTGAAGCTCCATACTCATCTCTCTTGGTTTTTTTTTTTTTTTTTCTTCCCTCTGTGTCTATCTCTGTTCTCTCCCCCTGACAATGCTGTCTTGGCTTTTAGAGACTATAACATTTGCCATGAATAAAGTCATTATGGTTGTTTTGAATTCCAGAGCATTTGATTGATGTGGCTGTTGGTATAAACAATGTCTTCTCCTTGGAATACATTTATAGCTTCTCTTTGAGAAATTGACTCATAGCAGGGCTATGGTGCTGAAGTATGAGGACTGGAGGTGAAGACTAGTATCTTTGGTTAAATATGGAGATGGTGTTTAGAAATCATCACTGAAATCCTGAGAAAAGAGTGCTACCTACTGACTTACTGATCTTATTTCCTTAGGATTCTCCTTTCAGGGTGAAAGGAGAATTAAAAAATAAAAAATTCTATAGGGTGTGTGTGCACAGGGCAGGGAGAGGAGAGAGAGAAAGTGAGAAAGCACCTTAAGGGAGATAACCATACCATAATCCCTTCTCCACTATTCTCTCAGGGTTTGGGCATGCATGTGCACACACACACGCACATGCGCCCGGCATGCTTTTTAAGCCATCAGGTCAAACTGCACAGTTGGTCATGTGGGATCCAGGCACCTCAACCATCAGACCACCTGGCTGGCCTAACAGGATGATACTATTTACCTATAGTTATCAAAACTTTATTTTGTGTTTTATTATAATATATCAATAGCAATTAGCATTATTAAAATTATTACTGTAATTTTATATGATTTTAGAAATTATTCAATAATGTATTAAAAATGAACTCTAAAATTAAAGAAAAATATCTAAGAAAGACAACAACAAAGAAAAATAGATTGGCTGAGTAAGGCCCTGTGAAACATTTTTTAAAGAAAAATACCTAAAATATTTTGGTCCAATATTTACCGTTAGTTTAATGCTGCCTGAAACTAGGGAAACCATTGATAGAGAATTGAAAGGAAACAAAACAAAATAGAACTGGAATAAAATCTTCACCAAATCTGTTATCCTCTGTAAGAGCCAAATATAACTTTGAAACCTGATGCCAAACCCCAAGTGGTCCAAGTTACTGTCTTTGCTCTTTTTAATATGCTGGCTGCTTATGGAGCTAATAATAAAAATAATTGAAAATCACTGTTGGATCCTTTGAAGTTTGCTGCCAGATAATGTCTTGTGGAAGAATGGGGGAAAAACAAAACAAAACAAAACAACCCAGGGGAAAACGCTTCAAACAATGCTTTAAATATTCAGAATCAACAGTTATGATGTCAGCTTTGTCTCAAGAAGTTCATAGTGATTATAAAACATAATACTAACTCAAGAAAACACTCTAATTTCCCATCTCTAATAAATGTCAACAGGGCAGTCATTGTCCTAATTACTTAATTTCTGTCTGGCTGCGACTGAAGTTAATTTTTTCTTCCTAAACAAAGACGTGACCAGAACAAAAGTACCTAAATTAATCAGTTATTGTCAGTCATCTTCACCCATGACTTTGGAAATGCTAACACCAAGACAAAGTGGTTTTTCAGTAGAAACAATGTCATGTTGTCTCGTCTTTCATTTTAGAACAGGGTTTCTGCAGTGAATTAATAGCTCTGGAAATGGCGCAGAGCTACAATAGCAGCTTTCTGGATTTGATTATGAGGCAGAATGATTTCTGGTTTTCTGTAATATGCATTTGCATTGTGAATGGGATTCCTTTTTTTTTTTTTCCTCATTTAGTTGCAGTGATCAGGTGAGAGAAATCTGAGCCTGTTCCATCAAAGCCTTCTGTTATGACCAGAATACAAATCACTTGATTCTGGTTCTTTTTAAAATATAGCTTATTTTAAAACAGAGTGAGTCCTTGGGCAATGCACAAATGAGAATTTGAGCTGATGTTCAAGAAACCATGCACATTTTAGCTCAAGTCTATGTATTGCTCTGGGTCTCTGTGTAGTCAGCTGCAAGCCTCTCTACCAAAATGCTTTCAGAACACTCTTCTAAGGAGTCAGGTTTTAAAGAGTAAGAATATTAGTATAAATACAGCTTCAACAGAGGCAGGGTGGTGAGAAAGCATGTTATTCCAAATTGTCTCCACATTCATAACTCCAAGGAGATTGCTAATTGAGATAAAAGGCATCATAACCCATCAATTTCAGCAGAGAGGGGGTGTGAAGTGCGAAGAAAATGGAATGGTGAGGTCTAATCTCTTCTTGAACCTGGGAAAATTACTGAAGTACTTCTTTATTTAATTTTTCTCCTCTGAAAATAGGAGAGGGTGTGGCATGTACCTAATTGCAAGGTTGATCAAAAACTCTGGAAAGAGCTTTTTCGGAGAGATGGCTCCCCAAGCTTAATGATCAAAAAATGACACACAGCTGAACTAAATGTTTTCAAGATATGGTGAAACCTCTTATTTTATTATTATGGCTTCTACTTTCAATCAATTAGTGCCTCTTCCAAACCCCTGGCATTTCCTATGTTGAAAGATTTTTTTTTTTTAATACCAGTTTGGCTCCACATTGAATGCTAATTCCTTTCCCATGTGACTGTCCTAAAAATATTTGAAACAGCTGTCATGATGCCCTCCAGTATCCTTCTTTCCAGGCTAAACAAGTCTAGTTCTTTGTAGTCTGTGGTTTGAAGTGCTTTTGCTGTCTTGGGCTCTCCTCGAAGGATGGTTTCAGTTTACTAAGGTTTACTCCAATGGTGAAATACTGAGAGCAAAATGTGGGACTTCCACTGTGGTCTGTCCATGACAGAATCTGGCAAGAATCGTCACTCCGTTTATTCAGCCTACTATGGCTCCTTAAAGACAGCTGAAGTCTAATCAGTTATTTTTGGAGGTCACATCAGATCATTGGCTCATGTTGAACTTGGAGTCAAGTAAAACCACAAGTCTTTTTCACACATGCTCCTGCTAAGCCACCATGTGTGTATATAACTATATATAGTTATTATCTGTTGAGTGCTTATTATGGGCAAGGCAATGTGCTAAATACTTTGAATCTTTTGCATCTTATTTAATCCTCACATCAATCCAATGAAATAGTAAGCCTCCTTAACTCCATATTGTGGATAGTCTGAGGCTCAAACAAGTACAGACTTGCCTAAAGAAATCTGACTCCTTGGGCCACCCAGTGGCATGGTGGTTAAGATGCTGGTTCTCACATGGCTGACTTTGTGGTTTGAGTCCCACACCCAATGGCTTGAAAAACACACTGGACTTGCATACTTACATGCCCCAAATCCTGAGAGGAAACTGGAGAAGCGATTGTGGCGACCATTCTCCCTGGGGGTTGTTTTTTCACTTTTTCTCTGTGTGTGTGTGTGTGTGTGTCTCACTTCAGGAACCTGATGCTATTCTGTCTTCTGTGACGTTTTTGTTGCTGACCACAGAGGGGTAAGGGACTACAGAGAAGCCAACATCTCTCTTTGCTCTTTGCAGTACTAGTAAATGTATGTTGGGTTATACCTGCCTGTCCTTTTAGCCTGCTGAAATCTTTCTGGATTCTGATCTTGTCCTTAGTTACATTAGCTAAGCGTCATGCTACTTATGGATATCATCAACTGCCATCACAATTCTCTTCCAGGTCATTATTTCAAAAAATAGAGTCAAGCCAAGAGCTGAGGCTCCCCAGTTCGCATCAGAGCCTTCACCTTAGTTGGCACTAATAATCACTCTAATCATGTTATAAATCTATATATACTATGACTCAGCTCATATTTTTTCCCTTTTATCCATCATGCCAAGTCTTTTACTAAAAGTGTGGCACTTCTGAAGTGTGATTCTAAGTCTAGTATCACTGCCACAGAGAGCAAGAAAGCCACTCTGGCAAGATTTGCTCACAGTGAGCTCATGCTAGCTTTAACTGATAATCATTTCCTATGCTAAGGGAGTACAGGCCAGCCCTGACTCTCCATTCTAGACTCTTGACTGATACCAAGGTCACCAGTTTCTGGATTATAGCATTGACCTTCTCTTCTTTGAACATTTATTCTACAAAGGACCATGTTTAGGTTTTCTGCAGTTTTCTCATTTCTCAAAATTCTTGAAATATCAGTGACAATAGTTGGATGCCTTTATGTATGGGCTTTACTGTATCTTTTTTTTTTTTTTTTTTTTTTGAGGTTTTTGCTATAGGGCACGTGTGCTCGCCAGTAAGACAGAGAGAGACAAAAAGACAGAAAGCGAGAAATCACCCCCCCAGGGGGGATGGCCATGTTGCAATCCCTTCTCCTCCATTGTCTTCTCGGAATCTTGGGCATGCATGCACACGCGCCCAATGTGAGTTTAAGTTACCGGGTCTGGGACTTGAACGGTGCTCGACTACATGGGAGTCCAGCAACATAGCCATTACACTAACTACTGGTCCCTACTGTATCTTTTTAAAATCTTTATTTGGGGCCAGCAGGTGGCGTGATGGTTAAGGACGCTGGACACTGCCGCACGGCCGACCACGATTTGAGTCCCGGGCCTGGTGGCTTGTTTCCTCCCTTTCCCTCTCTCTCTGGTCAAATTAAAATGAATGAATAAATTGAAAAATTGAATAAATAATTATTTTTTAAAAAACTTTATTTATTTCTTCCATGAGCAAAAGAGAGAGAGAGAGAGAGAGAGAACCCCAGTGGGATCTTTGAACCACAATTCACCCCCAGCTTCAGCCAACCCAGGATCATAAGCATGTGTGTGCCTGGCATACTCATGGAAGTTTCTGGACACAAACTTAAAACCTTCCCTTGTGGGTCAGCCTCACAGAAATCTTGTTTCACCACTGTGCCACAGTTCAGTTTCATTTTTTTGTATCTTAAAAGGCATCATTCTTCTTTCTTTTCTTTTATGGAGAGAGTTTTGCTATAAGTGCATGTGCTTGTTGGAGAGACAAAGGAGACAGAGAGAACTCACCCCCTAAGGGGATGGTCATGTTGTAATCCCTTCTCCATTCTCCACCTGGGATTTTGGGCTTGCATGGACATGTGCCTGGTGTGAGTTTCAAGCCACCAGGTCTGGGACTTGAAGCGCAGTCGACTGCATGGGAGTCCAATGATGTAACCATTATTCCATTTGCTGGCCCTAAAAGGCATTGTTTACTTGGCAAGAACTTTTGAACATATTTAGTATACACTACTACATTTGTTAAAATTTTTCAGGCTGAATGACTTTTTTTTTTTTTTACAAAGAAGATGGAAATAAAAAGAGAGTTAAGTGGTTCTGTGGTTCTGTAGGGTCTTGCACTTGAAAATATTTTATTCCATTTCTTTAAAAACTATTGTGATGCCTGTGGTCTATCAGCAAAGCGTGCTACAACATTACTTTTCAGTTTTGGTCTGCTTTTAAAACTGATGTTTCAAGGTGCATAGATACTTTTCTGATGTGATTTTTAAAGAAATAAGATGATATAAGACATATTCCTAATATCCTAGGGAAAAAAAAACAGATTAGGTAGACTTCATACTGCACCAGACTTTTGCAAGTTTTAATATGCAGTGCAACTTAGATGGATGGCGAGAACAGAGCTCCATCAATTTTTCTGTCATGAATTGTTCAACAAATAATAGCTAATTTGATTTCTTTTACCATACCCGTACATTACTTAACTTGAGTATGATGCAATAATTTAAACTCCCTTTGTAGGAAACAGTGTCACTTGAATAAAAGCAGTCTCTAAAGGTTATTATTATTATTTTTTATCTTTTCTCTTCTTTCTTTAAGATGTCATCTGATTTGGGGGAGAGAGTGGATTACATGGAAGGAGTTCAGAAAATTTGTGGAAAAATGTAATTAAAGTATAAGTATATTTGGGTGTGAAAAATTTTGAAAACCATGTGTAGTTTTCCTATGATATATGTTTTCTTGTGAACATTTTGAAGACCCCTTGTATATCAGTGCAGCATTGTACAAAGATAGGATGCTTGGCCTTGTGCAGGTTCTCTGTATTGACTTGTTCTTGATTGGCCTCTAAAACGATGGTGTGGGTACATTTGGTTTTTGGGTTTCTGAGTGCCCTGCTGACCTTCAAAATTATTTAGTATGATCCATTCATCTGGTTTGGTTGTTCTCCCCGAAAATATAGACCATCTCTCCTTTTGTTTTTTAAGTTTTTGCCATAGGGTGTGTGTGCTTGCTGGAGAGAGACAGAGAGAGAAGGACAGTGAGAAATCATTCCCTGGGGGGATGGCTATGCCATAATCCCTACCCCTCCATTCCCCTCCTGGGATTTTGGGCACAAATACACAGGAGCCCAGTATGATTTTCAGGCCTCTGGGTCCAGGACTTAAGCCTTGTTCAACCATGTGGGAATCCAGAACTTTAACTACCATATCACCTGTTGGCCCTGGCTATTCTGCTCGATGACTCAACTTCCTTTCAGTGCTCAGAGACCCTAGGGTTTCTGTGAATTCTTCACTTAGTCCCCAGGACTAGTAGTTCACTCTGTCCTTTGTGCCGAGGCCAGCTTGTCCTACTACAGTGAGGAGTCTCAAGGTTCCCAATCCAATACCAGCCCATGCAGGAACTGGGGTTGGCCCACGCATGCGAATCAGACAGACCTATCTCAATGTGACTGTGTGTTTGGACCTCTATTGCCAGAACCCAGCATGGGAACTCTGGGAGATGCTCTTGTCTTTGGTGCTCCCCTCAATGTACTTAACATCCCTGCTCCTACAGGCCAGGGCTCAGAGAGACACTGGGAACAGGTCTACTGGTGTCGGAACAAGTGTACTGACTTCTCTCACTTCTCTGTTCCCTTTTCAATTTCTCTAAGGCAAGGAACTGGCATATTTTTGGTTTTCCCAACATTGTGACCTGTTTCTAGGCCCAGCTAAGCTGTAAGGATGGTATATCTTCTCCATATGGCAGTAATTTTTCTCTCTGAGCTGACTCTGCAAAATTCAGATGTTGATAGGCTAAAGGGAAGAAAGAAGAACTGAAATAGCTTTGTCTCGATGCTATGAATGGCTTGACCTTCAAGGTCGTCCCCTTGCTGCTTATTGTTACGGCATGTATACATGTCCTTCCATACTGTGACTATAGGCCTCTGTAATGAAACACCTGGCACAGAATGGGGCACTTAGGTTATATCCCTCTCCACTGCTGGAGAATTACCTTCATCCAATTAGGAGTAGGCAATAATTATTACTATTAGACAAGGAAATTGGAAATTTCAGTATCTTTTCTTTGGGTAATAAGAAAACGTATTTTGCACTCATAAAAATTTCAAGTGAATGACTATGCTACTTCCTTAAGCTCTAACAAGGTTCATTCGATTAAAAAGAAAATGACTGTGGCTTAAAGCAGGAGAACGGATCTGAAGTTCAGAGTTGACCTCCTTATCCTTGGTAGTAACTTGCTGGCCTGACTCCTACCAGTTGCTTAGTGACTGCCTGCTTCCTTTCCTTGTGCCTAAGGGGAACAAGAAATGCTTGCATGGTTAACACTTGCAAAGTAAGATGACAGGAGGAAAGGAGTGACTACAAGTTGCCTATGTGTTGCTGCTATCACTTTTGACCTCTTTTCCATATTTACTCTGCCAGTTGCCTCTAAAAATATAAACCCGCTGGTTCCACAGTTCTAGAACCATGTGACTGTAATCCAACTCCTGGACCAAGCAGAGAAAGTGGAAATATTCCTCTCACTATTCTGTGCCTCTCATCAATTGCACAGCTGGTAAGCAAGGCCAAGATGGAGGGAATAGACTTCTGGGTGACACAATTAATTTGTCTCCATAAAATATTTAAAAAGTTGTTCATAATTTTTGACATAACTTATATGCTCTATTTATTTTATTTTTTTAATTTTAAAAATGTGTGCTTGGTCTGCATGTAAAGCTAGAGGAATAGAAGACATTATTTTACAACTACCTCCAGGTATTATTAACCCTTTGAGCCTTTTGAACCACCTTCCCCTTCTAGCAGTGTGCGTCATTGTCGTCGAGAGTCTCATATAGGCCCTGAACGTCCTGGGGAGGCCGAGATTTTACATGAAGCTGAGAGTGTATGAGGAGACCTGTGCCCATCTCTGAACTCAGAGATACCTGAATTCATCCTAGAACTGGCAAGGCCTGAAGTCTCATAGGGCACTTGGCAACAGACATAAACTCCTAAAAAAATGACGTCTGACATGCAAGGACATGGATGTTTTCCCTAGAAGTAAAAGTAAACATTGTTAGGCAGCAAAGAAATTTTTTTCCTTTTCAGAAAGAATGTAGTTCTCCACTCTCATTCTTAGGTGAAGTCAGCCACCAACCACAGCTCATGGTGCAATTTGAGATGACAATAGCCCAATACCCTCAACTGCCAATCTAAACACAAGGACCTTAATATTTGCTACTGTTGGATATGCCAGATTTTTAATGTCTCTCTTGATGTACTATAGCTTTTTATTGATTGTGGAAAGGATGATAATATCAGAGGCATATTTTCATATTTTTCTCCTTTTGCTTTTATCATTGTCTTCTCCTTTCTCCCCACTTACACTTATCTCTTATCTGTCAAATCTCATGTATGTTATTAAATGTCTTCATGAGGTCTTGCTTCACTACTCTACCCACAAGAAGTTCTTTTCTTTATTCATAATGGAACATGTAATGTGTTCATGTGAAAATAAAAGAGAAAGAGTGAAAGGGGAAGAGAGAAGAAGAGATTCTCCACAGGGTCTGGTTACATAGCAATCCCTTCATCCAGTCCTCCACCCTGTTGGATCTTGTCACTACTGCACGTGTCTGGCATGTTTCAGTCTGACCAGGCTAGGGATCTGGCTTCTCTTGAGCAGTGCATTGCTATTACAGCATGGAGCCAGCCTGAAATATTGTTTATTTGTCCATTGCCCACTTATTCACTCTTTTGTATTATGAGATAAAATGAAGACAGGGCATTTTCTAAAAATTCTCCTGGCCAAGAGCATGAGACTGGGCAGCAATCATACCCTGCCTCTTTCAGAACTGTTACCCCTCCTAAGTATACATTCTTTCTGAGTAAATGTTGTGATCATTCCAAACTAGTTGTCACCTCACCTTATGACATATGTGTCATAAAATCATGCAGAACATAAAGCTAACTATTGGAATTGTCACACTTCCCTTTTCTTCTCAGATCTAGGAATGGTGCTTGACTGTTCTCTCTGAGTTGCCCAACCCCCTTCCTATAAGACATCTTGTCAACCGATCTAAGTTATTTGTTTTATTCACAATGGAGAATACATGTGTGTAGGCAACAGGGAGGGAGAGTGAGAGACGCATCGTTGATGAGGTCTTTTTTATTTTTTTTTAGAGAGAGAGATTTTTGCTATAGGGTGTATACCCTCGCCAGAGACACAGAAAGCCAGAAAGCAAGAAATCACCCTCTGGAGGGATGGCCACGCTGCAATCCCTTCTCTTTCATTCTCCTCTAAGGATTCTGGGCACTCAAGCACATGTGCCCAGAGTGAGTTTAAGCCACTGGGTTTGGGACTCGAACCACAGTTGGCTAAGTGAGAGTCCAGTGATGGAATCATCATGATATCTGCTGGTCCCTTGACAAGGTCTTAATACATTTAATCCCTTCCCCGGCCCTCCAGCTTGTCAGGACATTGGGCACGTACTCGTGTGTGTCTCAGGTAGACCAGACCCGGGATCTGAACCTGCAGTCAGCAACGTGGCCTTCAGCACCACAGTTCAGTATGCTACCAACTGTACCACCACGGCTGGTTCCCAATGTGAATGCTTGACAAGCAACCTTTGCAACCCCTTTTCCTCCCCTTCCCTTCTCTTTCCTATAAAAATGACCCTGAATTCCATCATTTCAGAACAGTAGTTCAGGTCACTGGAGCCATTGGTCCTGGGTGTACATTCTTAAGTTGGCCTCTGATAAATTCTTATGCTTGCTTGACAAGCTCTCATCAAACCTGTTTATGTTAGGTTAACATTATTGTAAATTTTTAATTGAGGTATAATTACATATACTAAACTGAACAGTTAGGTATGCAGCTTTATGAATTTTGACAAATGCATATTTCTGGCTCCCTAAACAAGATATAGACTATTACTAGAATAAAATAGTTTGTAATAGGTCCTTATAATCTGATTTCTTACAGATCAGTTTTGCCTGTTTTTACAGTATGTTCTTATTTTTTATCTGATTCTTTTTATTCAACATAACGTTAAGATTTATACATATTATGTGTATCATTAGTTTATTCTTTTATTGATAAGTAGAATTTTGTTGTATGAATTTATCACACAAAGGTACCATTGATGTTGTATTTGTTTTTACATTTTTTATATTTTTACATATAAATAAAGTGCTAATAAACATTCTCATATAAGTCTTTTTTGTGGATATCTATTTCCATTTCTCTTGGGCAAATATCTAGAAGTGGAATCACTGACTCACAAGGCAGGTGTATGATTAGCTTGCTAAGAAGCTGCCACTACTCCTTGATGCTGCCTGAGGAGGGGGCAGCCATCTCCTACCCAGCATCACGGTTGCCCTCAGACCCTTCATGAAGCCAAAGATCATTAAAAAGAGGAGAAAAGGGCCAGCAGGTGGTATAGTGATTAAGGTGTTGGACTCCCACATGGTTGACCGAGGTTTGAGTCCTAGACCTGGTGGTTTGAAACTCACGCCCGGTGCGTGTGCGTGCATACCCAAAATTCTGAGAGGAGAATGGAGGAGAAAGGATTGCGGCGTGGCTATCCCCCCGGGGGGTGATTTCTCACTTTCTGTTTCTCTGTATCTCTCTGTTTCTCTGGAGAGCGCTTACACCCTATAGCAAAAATCTAAAAAATAGTAATAATAAAAGTAAAAGAGGATGAAGTTTGACACCAGTCAGACCAATATGTTAAAATTAAGTGTAACTGGAAAACCCAGAGGTACTGACAACAGGGTGCAGAGGAGATTCAAGGGCCAGATCTTGATGCCCACAATTGGTTACGGGAGCAACAGGAAAACAAAGCACAGTGGCTTCCAGAAATTCCTGGTCCACAACATCAAGGAGCTGGAAGCGCTGCTGGTGTACAGTAAATCTTACTATGCAGAGACGTCTCATAATTCTTCCTCTAAGAACCTCAAAACCATCATGGGAAAAGCAGCCCAGCTGACTATCAGTCACTAATCCCAATGTCAGGCTGTGGGGGGAAGAAAATGAAACAGTTTATGTGCACATTTTATTTATTTTTTTGGAGAGGTTTTTGCTATAGGGCGCATGCACTTGCCAGAAAGACAGAGAGACAGAAAGCAAGAAATCACCCCCCAGGGCGAATGGCCATGCCACAATCCCTTTTCATCCATGCTCCTCTCAGGATCTTGGCCATGCACGCACCTGCACCCAACAGTGTGCACAATTTTGTGTCTAAATGAAACTATAGAAACCCCTCTGGCATTTTTCTTGGGAAAAGAAAGAAAGAAAGAAACTACCAAACTATTTTCCAACATGGTTGTACTATTTCAGATTTCCACTAGCAGTGACTATTGGCATAGTCAGTCTGTTTATTTTGAAAATTTTATGTTTGGATGTATGTGTGGATGTATTTATTTACTCTTGAGAGAGAGAGATAGGGATAGGTACTTTCTGATGGTGTCTTACCATTGTAAGTCCAATGCCTGCCTTAATGACTACACCACCTGCTGGCCCCAGGAAGTGGGATTTTAATGGGAAGTGCATTGAACCTATAGATCAATTTAGAAATAATTGACATACAATGATAAACAAGAGGGCACAGGGCAAGGATACCTGACAGCCCAGAGGGATTTAAAAGGCTTTTCAGGATGCCCTGAAACCCAATGGTTAAGGGAATTGCATTCCATATGGCCAACTACAGTTCAAGTTCCAGTTCTGGATGCTTGAAAAACATGCCAAACTTGTGACCAAAATCCCAAGGGAGAAATGGAGAGGAGATTGAAAAAAAGTGGAGGGAGATCTCTCTCTCTCTTTATCTCTCTTTCTCTCTTTCTGGAGAGCACCCATGCTCTCTGGAAATTAAAAAAAAAGAAGAAGGAGGAGTCCCAAAGGAGATGATACTTGATAGAATACTGATTTTTGTATAGAAGTAATTCAGGCAGATGTAATGATTTACAGGCAGAGAGACTTACACAGGTAAAAGCATAGCATTACAGGGAAGCACAAAGTAAACAGGAATTTATAACTGCAGAGCTTAAGTTCAGGGGACACTTAGATGCTGTATACAGGAAGGTTAAAGAATCAAACAGGGGAACCAGCAGTTAGCGTAATGGCTATGTCGCTGGACTCCCACGTAGTCGACCGCGGTTCGCGTCTCGGACCCGGTGGCTTACAACTCACGCCGGGCGCGTGTGCGTGCGTGCCCAAGATCCCGAGAGGAGAATGGAGGAGAAGGGATTGCGGCGTGACCATCCCCCCTGGGGGGTGATTTCTCGCTTTCTGTCTCTCTGTCTCTGTCTGTCTGGCGAGCGCACACGCCCTATAGCGAAAAAACCTCTCCAAAAAAAAAAAAAAAAGAATCAAACAGTGCCCAGATCACTATCACATAGAGATAACATTACCTACCTCATAGAGTTTTTGCAAGAATTAAATGAGATAACACATGTCCAAATCTTAGACTAGTGCCTGGCAAATAGTGAGCATTTATAAATGTTAGGCTGGCTAGCTAGTATTATTTGGGGGGGTACTACAAGCCATGCTAGGCTGTTTATAGTTCATTACAAAAGGAAACTATAGACAGTTAAGCATATGAAAGACAAGATCACTTCGATTTTTTTAATAAGATAACTGGGATGGTGTTGTGAAAGATGGGATTTGTGTGTATGTTGGGGGTGGGCCTGATTGGGGAAAGAAAAATGTACCAGTGATGATGATATAGACATGGAGGGAATAAGTTGTTCAGTGCTTAGAGAGGTCATGCAAGACAGGAAGTAAAAAGTGTCCATTGCATCTGACAGAAGGTCACTGGTGATTTCAAAGACAACATTTCTCTCAGGTGACAAACTTGAGTCATTGTATTTCTGTTGTTATATTAGTATTTTCTGTGTGTGTAGTGGTTCTCTAAGTAATAATAGTAACTGCTTATAGTAAAGAATGCTTGTTACATGGCATGCACTGCTCAAAGTTTTTTACATGTATTATGTTATTTAATCTTCATGAAGCCTTCTAAAGTATGCATCATTTTCTCTGACAAGTATGCCACTAAAGCCCAGTTAAGTCACTTCACTGAGACCACCTAACAAATAGTGGCATAACCAAGATTTGAACCCAGTCTATTTGACTCCAGGACTTACGCTCTGGATCACCATGTCCTTTCTTGGTGTCATGATTACATTTTTCATGACCTAAAAACCATGCACTGCATTTATCATCTTCTCAAATATTATTTCTACAATAAGTGAGTAAAGAGAATCTGTTCTTGAAACTGTAAAATTACTTAAAGAAAATATAGGAGAAAAGCTCCATGATATTGGTCTGGGCAAGTCCTTTTTGGATATTACCTCAAAAGCACAGGTGGGGCCGGCAAGTGGCATGGTGGTTAAAGGCGCTGGACTCCCACATGGATTGACCACGGTTCAAGTCTTGGACCTGGTGGCTTGCTTTCTTACTTCCTCTCTCTCTCTCTCTCTGATCAAACTGGAAAACAATAATGATAATAATAATAATAAATAAAGTTAAATAAAATAATTCTTAAAAAAAAGCACAGGCAACAAAAGTGAAAACAGACAAGTGGGATTAAAAGGCATCATCAAATTAAAAAGCTTCTGCACAGCAAAGGAAACAATCAACAGAGTGTAGAGACAATAGATGGAGTGGGAGAAAATATTTGCAAATCGCACATTTGATAAGGAATTAACACCCAAACTATGTAGGGAACTCAAGCAACTAAAAAGTAAGAAAATAAATAATCTCATTTAAAAATTAGCCAAGGACTTGAATAGAAATATTTCAAAAGAAGGCATACTAATGGCTAATGGCTATATAAAGAACACCCTTGACATCACTAAAGATCAGGAAAATGCAAATTAAGTCCACATACTTGCTAGAATGGCTATTGTCATGAAGACATTTGGGAGAATGGGGAGATATGGAAACCTTGCACACTGTTGGTGGGAATGCAGATTGGAGAGGACATTGCCATTATTGAAATAGTATAGAACCTCCTCAACAAATTAAAAATAAAACTATCATGTTATCTAGCAATCCCTCTACTGAGTATACATTGCATCTAAAAGAAATGAGATTGGTATGCTGAAGAAAGATCTGTGCTGCATTATTCTAAATAACTGAAATACAGAATCAACCTAAATGTCTATTAACAGGTGAATGGGTAAAGAAAATGTGGTACATATACATGCTAGAATACGATTCATCCTCACAAAAGAAGGAAATGCTGTCCTTTGAGACAGCATTGATGAACCTGGAGGACATTATGTTAAGTGAAATAAGTCAGACATAGAACTACAGAAACTACATAATCTCACTTTTATGTGGAATCAAAAAGAATTGTAGTTAATATTAGGTCTTTGGAAACGTCATGATGCATTTTTGCATAGAAAAATATAGAAAATAGGTCATGACTTTTCTGATAACCTAATAGAACTAGAGAGTATAATGGTAGTTGCCAGAGGCTAAGGTGATGGTAGGAGTCTGGGGAGAAGTTAATCAAAGGATCCAAAATTTCAGTATAGTGGGAGGAATAAGTTCTAGAGACCAATTGTACATGATGATGATAATATGTTATTAATACATTCCTAAAAATTGATAAGAGAGTAGGTTTTAAGTGTTTCCTCTCCCCTCAAAATGATAAGAATGTGAGGTAATATATAAGTTTATTGGTTCAATCTAACCATTCTACAATTTGTACATATTTCACAAAACATATATATATATATACACACACACACACACACACACACACACATATAGAGATATACCATTTTTATTTGCCAAGTAAATAATTAATTTAAAAAGAAAGTGTGTTCTTTGATGAATAAGAGCTTTATGTTCAATCTTTCAACTTTTAATCTGGCAGTCCGGCAGTTTTTAAAAACATTTTTTAAAAAAGTATGGGATTCTATGCTGATACTTAGGTGAAAATTTTTGATATAAGACATAGCATCAGTGCATAATACTCACTCTGTTGATACTTATTGACTGAATGATCAAAGGACAGTTTACGGTAAATTTCCCCCCAAGTTACCTGTGAGTCTGGCATATTTGTTTTCAGTTCCTGCTTTATATTTTTACTACTTCCAGGTTTTGTGGCATGGAGACTCCATTCTTGGGAAATATTACAAGATAGAAGGCTTGAGCTGCACATACTTTACTGACTACCCAAATTAACCCAGCTATCTCCTCCTACTTCATTTAGGCTCACTGTCTAGGAAGGTGGTTTGAAAAGAAAAGAATTCTAGGAAGGTTGTTTGGAAAGAAAAGAATTCATTATTTTCCTCAGACCTGAGTTCCACAGAGAAAGGTGTGAACTGGTTAGAAAGGGTGGAGAGCCAGTCCACAGTAGCTTTTCGGAAGTGGTGGTGCCCATCTTCATATGTGTTGTGGGGGACACAGAAGCCACTGCAGCCCCAGGTGGTGGCAGCAAAATGATTTCCTATCTTTGTCTCTCTCCCATCTTCGTAGGGAACTTTCTGTTTGACTTGAAGAATAGTAGTCTTTTTTCCAAAGTTAAGCACCAATAGTCAGATATCAGACAAGTGATTTATTGTAATCTACTTTTATCTCCTCATCTGAGCATGGCTCTGTCAGTGTATTCTTGTTAAGTATCTCCAGTCAACTTTTCCAGTTCTCTTTGCTTAAATGATCAATAAATTTGTCCTTTGATTACCTTCCTAGCAATGTTACAATCTTAAAGCAAAGGTTAATTTTGTTTTGTGGGAATATACGGAGAAGAATTGGAAGAAGGAATTCTGGAACCTCACTAACTTGTGAGTGGCTTTTATGATGGATATGACAAGCAACCAGGAGGGACACCATGATTTGTCAGTGATTAGTGCTCACTGTGCGGTTCCATCTACAGGTTCCAAACTAAGGGACTCTGTCCTCATATCTGCTGAGGGCAGGATTTATCTTACTCACCTAGCACAGGATGCCGGTTGTTTGCTTCTTCAATGAATGAAAGATTGCGGAACTATGTTGATTGATTCAACATGATCCTGTCCATTCTCACCTGGAACTGTTCTACAGAACTCTCAACAACTTATTAACTCAAAACTAGGACAAAAAAAGGGCATAATTAAATCAATGAATTAATGATCAGAGTTCAATTGCTTTGCCATACCAAATACCTTAGTGATCACTTACAAAACTTAATATCTTTTGCTCATTTTCCAGCGGTGAATAGCATTAGTTTGAACTGCTTATTGGGGATTAATGGTTCTTTATGCTTACAGTACTTATGGCAACCTGAATATTTGGTTCTAATAATGGTAAATTGTATTGTGATATAGATTTTCCTTTGTGGTATCTCTTTTTTTCTAAGTTATGAAAGAACTGTTTTAGGCTTAAGTGTATTCGGCAGTCATTTAGTACCCTTAGACACATTGCATATTTAATGTTCTACTTTACTGCTTGCTGAAAGAAATAAATGCATAACAAAATGCTTTGAAAAATGCTTAATTTTTCAACTGTTGATTTAGTGTGTAACAGTTCAATATGGTGATGAATCGCCCCGGTCTACGACTATTGAAAAATAGAAAATTTACCCATACGGGTATGTTGAATCTGTGAATATTAAGTTTGTCAATGTAATTTATGACTCGGCAGGTAATATATCGGTAATTTGCATACTAATTGCTATGGTGGAAGCCAAATTACTTTAATTCAGTAAATTAGTCTGCCTAAGCAGAAACCAGCAATTGCCTCTGTGTTGAGGGAAGAGTTGAAGCTGGTTTATGCCTCTGTGTTGAGGGGGGAGTTGAAGCTGGTTTAGCGGTGAGAAAATGGAGCTTGAGCCAGGAGGCCTTTCAGGGCTAAAGAGGCCCCCTGCTGGCAGGCAGGCCACATGGCTGCAAAGCCTATAGCCTTGCAGAGGGCCTACTGTCTGCCTCTCCTTAGATCCAAAGCCTGTGGATTTTTCTAGTGATTCAAATTCAGAAAACAGAGGACTGAGGTCAAAGGAGTTCACTCTGGGCAAAGACAATACACGTCTCTGTATTCAGTAACAGAAAGGAATAGAAATCTGAAATCGGGAAAAGAATTCATTCCAGCTCCCTAAAAGGAGTTATTTTAAAGATAGGCACACATTTTCTTTAATTCTTTCAAAAACAGGTTTGCCTTTTTTTTTTTTTTTTTTTTTTTTTTTGAAAAAGGAGTGTATCTGGAGAGTTGTGGGAGAATCAAGTGATATTTTAAACACGCTCACAAAAGATGTTGAAGCTCCTCAATAATAGTGAAAGAAAGACAAATCAAAACACTGAGGTATAATTTTCTAGCAAAAATGAAAGAGATTGAATGCATTTGTTATTGACAAGGGCACAGGGAAATCAACACAGTATAAATTGGCATGTCCTTTAGGTGGGTGGTATAGTAGTAACCATCAAAATAACAAATGTATACATCCTTCTATGTACCAGTCCTACTTCAACAAGCGTGTGCTAGAGAAATACAAATGTATAGCATGAAGCATTTTTGGTTCAACTGTTTTTGATATACAAAAATGGTAATGTCAAAAGATTTAACCTAATACAAGGGTGTTCGTTGTAACATTTTGTAATGACAACGGTTTAGAAAGAGCCTACATGTTCAGCAGAAGGAGACTGGATAAATAGACAGTAGGGCATAGCGTATGGAACTTTACAAAGGCATGAGGTAGACCAGCTGTAGTGGCAATGTGGCTACGTGCCTTCTGTGATGCTGAAACCATGTGGGAAGGCCCTGGCTTTGTGTCCTGAGGGGTCTCACCTGCACTGGGGGCGTGTACATGTGTGCCCATGATTCTGGCTGGCTGAGGCTCCAAGGGGAAATGCAGCTTGGAGATCTTGCTGGAGATGCCTTTGTCTGTCTCTCTTTGTTTCTCTCTCAGGGAGGAAATGAATGAATAAACATGTTTTTAAAAGCATAGGCTAGAGCTAGCCTGCACTCATATGAAAAGATGAACACAAAAGATGAAATAAACAGACCAAATTGTGTAATATTAGACACCTATTTTTGATTTTAGAAAAGCGTTGTCTACATTTGTCTGTATATATTTCTGTATATAATAAAGATGCAGAAAACGATTGAACAGCTATGTGCTCACATGTAACCTTGATGACCTTTAGACAGTGGGGCTCAGGATGGTATCCAGGCAGAGGTATTTTCTTTAGCTTTTGAGTTTTATTTAAATTCAATACAGCTAATGTGCTGTTTTTATAGCTTAAAATTATTACAAACAATAACGAAAATGAAGCATAAAAACAATGAGGAAATTTATCCAATTAAAAAGTATACTTTATGAACTAAGTTACTCTGTTTACATGTTAAGACTTCTACATATAAAACTTTTATTTATTTATTTTTTTAGAGAGAGATGTTTGGTACAGGGCGTGTGCGCTTGCTGGAGAGACAGAGTGACAGAAAGCAAGAAATCACCTCACAGCAGGGATATTCATGCTGCAATGCCTTCTCCATTCTCCTCTTAGAATTCTGGGCTCTCACACACATGCACTTGGTGTGAGTTTTAAGCCACCAGGTCTGGGGCTCAAACTGTGGTTCCCTACTTGGGAGTATAGTAACGTAACCAACATGCCATCGGCTGCTCCCACATAAAACTTTTTTAGAAGGTAGAATGTATCTATTCTCAATGTTTATAAGTGAATTTTTGAAGTGATGGTAAAAATTAATATAAATACTGTATTGAAATTATCTCTATGGGAATCTAATGCAGCTCAACAGCTTAAAGAGTACCCAGTGTTAAGTCACTGCTTATTCTGCTCATGGTGATCCTTGATTTTAGAAAACAGAAAAGATGAGGGCTTGAAAAAACCCACAAGGGTATGAAAATCGTAAATGAACAACTGGACCAGTTCATCATTGAAAGACTTTATATTCCCCCATATTTTTCTACCCGTAGTTTTTTGAAGTATAATATATATGCAGTAAAATTCATAAATCCTAAGTGTATATTTTGATGAAGTTTAACAAATGTATTCAGGGCCATGCTGGTGAACTGGCTCCCTAGGAAAAACAAAACAAAACAAAACAAAACAAAACAAAACAAAACCCAAGCCTACATTTATTGATTTTCGTGGTTTAAATATTCCCATGATGACTCCTTTTGAGCTAGCAATGATTTCTTTTTTTTTTTTTTTTTTTTTGAGAGGTTTTTGCTGTAGGGTGTGTGCGCTCACCAGAAAGACTGAGAGAGACAGAGAGACAGAAAGTGAGAAATCACCCCCCTCAGGGGGATGGCCACACCTCAATGCCTTCTCCTCCATTTTCCTCTCAGGATCTTGGACATGCATGCACACATGCCCTGTGTGAGTTTAAGCACTGGGTTTGGGACTCAAACCGTGTTCGACTATGTGCGAGTCCAGAGACATAGCCATTACACCAACTGCTGGTTCTGCTAGAAGTAGTTTAATAACCAACTCACAAAATGTTCCTGATTACTTAAGAATTGTCTCTCAGGAGTGTAAAAGAGCCAGCACACTGCTGAGTGTATCCAACCAGGTATCCATCACCCAAATCAAGATATAGGACATTTGCTTCACTCCACAAGAGCCCTCATGGTTCTTTTCAGCTAATTGTCTATCCCAGACAACCATAGTTCTGAGTTGTTTTTTTTTTTTTTAAATCATAAATTGATTTTAAACTTCATATAATAGCACTACATAGATATTCTTTTGTTTGTGGCTTTTTTCTTCTCAAAAGATATTTTGAAACTCATACATACTTTTACAGAAGACACTATTTTAAAATCATCGTGTTTTCTTTTTTAAAAAATTACTAGACAGTGTGGGAACCAGCAGTTAGCGTAATGGCTATGTCGCTGGACTCCCACGTAGTCGACCGCGGTTCGCGTCTCGGACCCGGTGGCTTACAACTCACGCCGGGCGCGTGTGCGTGCGTGCCCAAGATCCCGAGAGGAGAATGGAGGAGAAGGGATTGCGGCGTGACCATCCCCCCTGGGGGGTGATTTCTCGCTTTCTGTCTCTATGTCTCTCTCTGTCTGTCTGGCGAGCGCACGCGCCCTATAGCAAAAACCTCTCCAAAAAAAAAAAAAAAAATTACTAGACAGTGTGTATATTTACAGGAGACAGAGAGAGAGAGAGAGTGGAAAAGCAAGAAAGTAACCCACATGGGACATGATTATGCTTCATTTCCTTCTCCTTCATCTCTCCCTCCTTTTCAGGATTTTGGGCATGCATGCACACACGCCTGGAATGTTTATTAAGCTGCTAAGTCTGAGACTTGAACTGTACAGTTGGCTATGTGGGATCCAGTCACTGTATTCACCAGTCCACAGACCAGCCCCATTGTGACTTTTTTTTTTTTTTTTTAAAGAGGGATTGTTGCTATAGGGCACACGCGCTTGCCAGAGAGAAGAGAAACAGAGAAAGACAAAAAATAAGAAATCACACCCCCCCCCCCCCCAGGGGGATAGCCATGGCACAATCCCTTTTCCAATCTCCTCTCAGGATTTTGGGCACGCACACGCACACACCCTGTGTGAGTTTTAAGGCACCAGGTCCGGGACTCGAACCACAGTCAACTATGTGGGAGTCCTGCATTTTAACCATTCCATCATCTGCTGGTCCCCTATTGTGTTTTCTAACAAATCAATTATCTGTGTCTTTTTATTAATCTTTGGCATATTACTGGAATGGAATCTGAACTTTAGAACAGTTTTCCTCCTTTAAATGTGAGAGATAGATTGAATATGAGAGAGATCAGTTCTTTGATTCTTAATATTTTTAAATTTCAGATCTCATGTTTTTATCAAAATGAGAATTGTGGGGGACCAGCAGTTAGCGTAATGGCTATGTCGCTGGACTCACATGTAGTTGACTGCGGTTCAAGTCCTGGACCCAGTGGCTTAGGCTCACACCGGGCACATGTACGTGCGTGCCAGCGTGCCCAAGATCCCGAGAGGAGAAGCAGAAGAGAATGGAGGAGATGGGATTGCGGTGTGACCATCCCCCGTGGGGGGTTATTTCTCGCTTTCTGCCTCTCTCCGTCTTTCTGGCAAGCGCACGTGCCCTATAACAAAAAAACCTCTCCAAAAAAAATAAAAAGAGAATTGTGTGGGGAAAAAGTCATAGGCTATCATTGGAAGCTGTTCTCTAGTTGATTTATCTTTTCAGTGTGTGTGTGTGTGTGTGTGTGTGTGTGTGTGTGTCGGGAATTTCTGGATATAGTTACAACAAAGCCTGGCTGCAAGATGATAAGTACCAGCCAGACTCAAACCTGAAAACAGCCTGACTGGTTCCCCAGCCATGAATGCCTTCCATGGCCACACCCCAGGCTCATTATAAAGATGGCCTAAAAAATCACAGGCTAGGGACAGAGGCCCGTAACATCCAGACAGAGGCCTCGAGGCTGAGTGCAGGAGCTTCCGGGATAAATGGAAGAATTTGATTTCCACAGTGATATATGCTGTCACTAAAAATTTTTATAACGCTTTACAACTTCATGGTATTTTTAGCTATTTCCTTAACATTTTCCAAAATAGCCATTTTGAGCTGCCCTTTATAAAACTACTATTGTTTTTACAAAGAAGAAGAAATCGTGGGTTCTTGAGACAGTGAGCTTTTTTAAATGATTTCTGCCTACTCCTCTAAATTATGATCCACATTTATTTAAAAGTGTCATTTGGAGCCAAGTGAAAATTGGGAATGGATTTCAGGGAATAATTTCTGAGCACTTATATTGATGGAATTTTTATTATAATGAAAGCTAATCTCTGGGTGAAAATGCAGTGCTATAGACCCAGCCCACATGCTTCCTCTCTTAACCAGAGCTAGGTCAGAGCCCTATGACCCACAGTCAAATGACTGCTGTAAGGACACCCTTGAAGGCAGGTTCCTGCTGCGTCCTGGTTTCCAGGCCTGGCCTCCCTCCTTTGTCTTGGACTAGTGACTCCCCAGATACCTGCTGGCCTTGCGCCCTGTCCTGGCAGGATGGTAGGGCTGAAGCAGGGCAGTTTGGACTGTTGGAGCCTATGGAGACCCAGGGAGGGAGAGACCAATGCTCCATGGTTGCATCTGTGCTGAGGGCTGCAGGCTGCTCTCTGTTGGTGATACGTGGGGCAGGGATACTGAAGCAGACCCATTCCTGGGAAAGATGAGACATTTTTGTTGGCTAGCTTTGTACTCAAAGACTCCCCAAAGGCTTTGCCAAAACTTTATTGAGATTCATGACAGCCTAGGAAGCTTCCACTCAACCTTCGTCCCTCTTCCCTTCTCTTTGAGTCTGATTATCATGTTGGTGAAGGCACTTCCAGCTTGCCTGGGTCTCCTCCTATTTCCTTCATTCATATAATTCCATGAATAAAATCCCTACACCTCTAATCCTGCCTTGACATCTGAGGATCTAGACTAATATAGGAGAGAGTATAAACTAATACAACCTTTTCACACATGTCCCATTTGGCTACTTGGGAAGGACAGCATGGGTGGGATTCAAAAGCATGTCAGTGGTGACCTCCTGACCTTAAGTTCTTCTCCAACACTGGCATCATGCCCACTTTTCTAAGTTCCCATCAAGTGTCCTTTCTGCATGGCTGAAGGACTCCCCAGCAGCCACCCTCACAAGGGGACTGGATGAGCAGTCCTCAGAGTCATATGGCGTGGTGCTTTTGTCCAGCTTATCTTCTCTTGTCCATACCATTTATGTGGCACGCAGGACACCTCCATGCATTAAAGGGGATGCTGGGCTTAAAAGCAACCACAGAGGTGGGAATGAAGGAAAAGCAGGTGGATATGAGAATCTGGACCAATATCCTCAGTTACCCTGGGATCAGCCAGAAAATAAAGGAAAGCTGTCTAGACACTGCTCCTTCCAAATGAGCATCATTGAAGGCAACAGAGAGCTTTCTAGCCAGGCCAGACTCCAGCGACAGAGAGTATACGCTGGGAGACAGGAAAGTGGGGAGAAGAGACTTGAGGATCTTTGCCTTTCCCCAACATTTCTAGCTCCTGTTTAGTCAGTTCTTCAACATTTCAAAGAGAAGTAGAACAAAATCCTAAAACCTGTCTCCTCTACCACCTTAAAAGGACCCCTGACTCATTAGGTCCTAAGAATGTGGTTAGAATCAAAGTAGGGGTGATGAAAGTTACTTTTTTTTTTTGCCAGAGTTGGTTGCTCTAGGTCCTTGGAATTCCTCAAGGGCTGGCTTCAAGGACTGGTTTGTTCCAATCTGGCAGGGAAATTTAGTTCATTGTACAGTGGGCCAACAGCCCAGTTCAGTCCAAAGCCCTGCTGGAGACAGACAGAAAAGAGTTACAGCCGGACCCAGTTTTTGAGTCCAGTTCAGCCCAAATTATACTCTGGGGACTGGGCTGAGTCACATTAGCATCTGAGGGCTTCAGGCTGCCTCTCCAATCTGAGAATTAGGGCAGGATTTAGGACTAGGAAGGGGTAGATGATGTTTTCTCAGGCTCACATTTGGGCTTTATCTCAATCAGGCTTTGCAGGACCGCCTGTCTTTTTCATTCTTCAATTATAAAGAAGAGGCCTTTGTGTTTTAGGTCATTACCTTCTTCCCTTGATAAGGGTTTCAATAGGGCTGAATGTGCAAATCACTACAGAAATGGATCCAGAGAAGTCTTGGTTTTAACCAGTTGTACAAAACAAATAGACACGTTTTCATTGAAATAAGTTAGAAAAGGGACCAGCAGTTGACGCAATGGCTATGTCGCTGGACTCCCAAGTAGTCAACTGTGGTTCGAGTCCCAGACCCAGTGGCTTAAACTCACGCCAGGTGCTTGTGTGTGCGTGCCTGCGATCTCGAGAAGAGAATGGAGGAGAAGGGATTGCGGTGTGACCATGCCCCCTGGGGGGTGATTTCTCACTTTCTGTCTCTCTGTGTCTCTTTGTCTTTCTGGCGCATGCACGTACTTTACAGCAAAAAGCCTCTCAAAAGAAAAAAAAAAGTTAGGAAGATGAAACAGAGAAATTTCCAAACTTGAGGCACACAGAGAAGGAATATAGGCAAGCCATAGCAGCTTGGTATGCTTATTAAACTACCAAGTTTTGAGAACAAAATTAAACTGTTCTCTGGACCCAATTCACAAGGCAGTCCTAAGCACCTCGAGACACATGGCTAACTGGAACTGGACACTCTAAATTAGCCCCCAGAAGCATAGTCTAAAATATGGGCAGACAATTTGAATACCAATCGTCCCTTTGCCAAACCTAGCAAATAACAAGCCTTATTGAAGAAGATGGTTTCATTTCAATTCATCCTGCTCTTACAATTTCTGCAGCCAGCAGAGACTTGACATATCAATATCCTTCCTCCACTCTGAGAAAAGAAGTCATTCCCAAAGCTAAAGCCCCTTGGCAGGGGCCTCTGAGGATGCTCCATTATGGACTATGGGGACACAAATTAATTCTCTCATTTCTATTCTGAACACAGTTGCATGCATATGAATTCCACAGGTGCTTGCTTTTTAATATATAAAAAAAGAAAAAGACAAGGAAGTGGAGTTAGACCTTGGAACAATTTGTTCCATAGAACGGAGTGAATCATCTCTCATAATGAGCAGTGTTGGCCAGAGCTGCAGCAAACACTGAACGGTCCCATTTATCAATTATTTAAGGCCCGCTGCCTGCTGAGAACATTCATTAATATATTGAGGGCTGATTAGCTTTTTGCTCTGCTATTCAGTGTCCATAGGAAGGATACGGACTGCTAGTAACTGTGACTTAGTAGTGGTGTGCATTTCTATTGAAGATAAGGGGCTTAGTTAAGAGGACTTTCCCTAGAATTTTTCTCCCTGTGACTGAGGACCCAATGCCACATGATGGGTCCTTTTGTGAGGATCAGCAAGCAGAGGAGGGGTGTGCTCTGTAAGCCTACATTCTAAGAGCAGTTTTTGTCCACTAAGAAATTTGTTGATTCTGTCCTAAGGCCTTGTTACTCAAAGTGCAGTCTGTGGTATGTATTTGGGAACTCGTTAGAAATGCAGAATATCACCTCTACCTCGGACTTAACTGAATCAAAGTCTACCTTTTTTGTTAAGAAGTTTTTTATTTTGCTGAGAGACAGAGAGAGAGGCACCCTTGACAGCGTCTTTTTATGCCATTATCAGTACTCCTACCTCCAAGCCCTCCAGCCAGCCTAGATCCCAGTGTGTTTCAGGCCATCCAGGATCCAACTCTCAGTCCCCACGTGGCTCCAGTATTGTAGCGCAGCACCCACTGCCTGTCTACCATACTGCCATAGCTGGGCCAAAGTCTGCTTTTTTTTGTTTGTTTGTTTAAGTTTTTGCTATAGGGTGTGTGCACTCACCATAGAAAGACAGATAAGGAAAGTGATAAATCACCCCCTGGGGGAATGACCAGGCTGAAATTCCTTCTCCAGTTTCCTCTAGGGATTTTGGGCATAAACACACTTGCTCCTGGCATGATTTCCAAGCTGTTGGGGTCCAGAACTCCAACCAAATGGCCAGCCACGTGGGATCCAGCACTTTATTCTCCATGCCCCTAATTCTACATTTTAATCAAAGTTTTAGAAGAGCTTTAGGAAGTAACAGTGTACTGAACACTGAGGATATAAGGTATTCTTGTTCCGGCTTCCCAGAGCTGAGATCTAGGGAAGTGGAGAGAAGACTGATGTGCAGAAAAAAATCGCATTCCATGAGATGGCTGGTGGGAGTTACGGTTGCCAGGTTGAAAAGTTCACCTTCCTACTCCCTCATTATCAATACCCTGCCTGGGTCAGGCCTTCCCCTTAACTGTAGTTAGAATCTTCTCTACCCTTTGGTGCCCCTCAAATCCACTTTCTTCATTGTCCCCTGAATTATCTAGATAAATGCAAACCAATTCCTTCTCTGCTTAAAACTTCTAATTGCTTACAAAGCAAAGGCAGACTCCTTAGCTGGCACCCAAGCCTTTTGCGTCTGGCACACACAGACCTTTCTAGGCTATCCCCTGTCGTTCTCTAGCTGTCTCCTGCTCCAGCTCGCTAGGACTGCCAATGAATTCCCTTATGTCTTTCTGCTTTTGCCACCCTGCCTCTTCAGTGGCTATTCCTGCTGCCTAGACAGCTTTTCCACCATGGTCACTTGGTGAACTCCTTTTCCTCCTTCAAATCCCTGCACTAGCACTATATCTTCTGTGAAGCCTTTCATTAACTACTCCTAGAGAGGATTAATGATTTCCTAATTTGCTTTACTTTTGCTCTTTACATATTTAATATTTTATATATCAGATTCTGTTTTTATCATTTGTTTAGTGGGAGCTTCAGCTACAATGGCAGTGGTAAATTTATTCTTTGAAGACAGGAACTGTAGTAATTTGACTCCTAGACTTGCATATATAAGGCTTTCAGTATTGATTTTGGAATGAACTATACCTTGGACAGATTTCGAGAGCATGAAGGTGCTGTGGATATTGAGAGACCTGTAGTTCTTTCAGTCTGTTTAGGAACAAGAGGAGTGAGTGTGTGGATATAAACTGAAAAGGGGGTGGGGCCTCAGTTGGATAAGGCCTGAAGTGCTCCACTAAGGAGTTCAGATTCTTAAAATGTTATTACATTGTTATTACAACAGGGCAATCATATGACTAGATCTTTGTTTGGATAGTTGGCTAGGGACAGAGGAATATAGGAGGGGCCGTGGGAAATACATGAAGCAGTGAGACCAGAGATGTTGTCATAAAAGCCTGGATAAAGAATGGCAGGGGCCTGAAATAGAACAAAAAATAGAAGGAAAGGAAAAAGAGTCAAGGCTCAGCTCTTAGAAAAGTATCTCAAAACAGGTTTAAACAGTGATATTATTGCTCTGAGTTTTTGTGTTAAGACCAGTGTGTTATTGGAAGGGTTTGCTTTCGTAGAGCAGAAATCTGTGAAGCTCTGTCAACAGGAGGGGAGTTATGATGGAATTGAATTTTCTGGTTAACTTAGACTATCTGAAAATATGTTCATTTTGTTTTTACAAGTGCTGAAATTTTCTTCTACAAGGACTGTTTTCCTGAGCTAAATTATACAGTACAAAAAATTGATTGCATTGGCTTGTGAATGGGGAGTGAAATGGTAAAAGAAGTACCAGAGTGTAAGTTGGGAGACTTGATTTTTGTACTAGTTCTATTGTGACTTTGTAAAAGTTGCTTAACTTTTCTGGGCTTCGGAACACTCATGTTAAAATTGAGGCATTTCCCTCATACATTGCTACTGAGAATATAAGATGGTGTGACCACTGTGGAAGCAGTCTGGTAGTTCCTTAAAAGATTAAACATAACAGTACCAACTAAATAACTCCAAGAAAGAAAAACTAAAACCACATTCAAACAGAAACTTGTAGGACTGGACAGTGGCACAGTGGAAAGATGTAATATTCTGTGAGGCAATTTGGAATTGAACAATAGGAGCCACAAGGGAGGGTCCAGATTCAAGCCTAGAGTATGTAAGGCTTCAGGTGGATCAAAGCTTTGAGACCTTATTAGTAATATTCTTTCTCTTTCTTTCTGTCTCTCTTAACCATGAGGAAAAAGAAAACTTTAAAAACAAAACCCAAACCTAAAATTGTACATGAATGTTTATGCAACATTATTCATGATAGCCAAAAAAGTGGAAATAATCCAATGTCCAACTGATGAATAAATTTATTTATTTTTTATTTTTTTTTTTAGAGAGGTTTTTGCGCTCGCCAGAGAGAAATAGAGAGACAGAAAGTGAGAAATCATCCCTCAAGGGGGATGGCCACACCACAATCACTTCTCCATTCTCCTCCTGTGATCTTGGGCACACACGCACATGCGCCTGGCATGAGTTTAAGCCACCAGGTCTGGGACTTGAACTGCGGTCAACTACATGGGAGTTCAGCAACATAGCCATTAGGCTAACTGCTGGTCCCTGTTAATAAATTTAAAATTGTGGCATATCTGGGGTCAGCAGGTGGAGGGGATGTTAAGGTGGCTAGATCCCACTTGGCCATCTGTGCAGCTGGCGTCCTAGAACCAGTGGCTTGAATATCATACTAGGTGAGTATAGATCATGTCCAAAATCCCAATAAGAGAACAGAAGAAAAGGGATCATGGAATGGCCATCTTCCTGGGGGGGGAGGGGGGGGTGATTTCTCTCTCTCTCCTCTCTCCCTCTGGTGAGTGCACATGCCCTGAAGCCAAACTTTTAAAAATTGTGGTATATCCATTCAACGTAATATTACTCATCTGTAAAAAGGAATTACATGCTAATACACATTAAAATATAGGTGAACTTTGAAAATGAAGTAAAATAAACTAGACAACAAAAGGCCACATATGAAGAATATGACTTTGCCTGGACAAATGCCAAAATTCGAAGGAAGACTATCGATCTTAAGATGAAAACAAAGATCACAAAACTTTTTTTTTTTTTTCCAAAGCTGTAGCAACAACTGAAAGTGATGAAGTAAGTCTTCATGGTTTTTGAAAGTCACACATTTTACACTGCATAAAAACATTGAATTGGTTTGGGATGAAGTGACAGGAAAGTGAATTCAAGTCATATGGAGAAAAATGCCAAAAATGTTTTGTGAATAATTTCATAGTGTTTGACAAAGACAAGCATATTGGTATCATACATTAAACAATTGTGGATCTTGCTAACTTGCTCAGTCTAGATGTTGACGATATTGAAGAATTAGTGGAATATGTTGAAGGAGAGCTAACAAAGATTTAATAGTTGGAAGTGCAGCAGCACTTAGAAGAAAAGGGAAATGCATGAAGTACAAAAGTAGTTCACTGCAAGAGGATTAGCTGGTGTGTTCTTGAAAGTGAATGCAGATCTTTTACAACTAGAGGCTGTGGATATGGATATTGGATGGTTCATGAGAGTGGAAGGGCAAGTACATGAACTTTTATTATGCTATCATGAAATTTACAAAGAACAAAAGAAACTTACAAAGTAGATTGCAATAACGAGATTCTTCTCAAAAACTACACCCAGGATCCCTATGCCTGGAAGTAATTTTATTTCATCATCATTATCTCTCTCTCTCTTTTTTTAGAGAGAGAGGTTTTTGCTATAGGGCACATGTACTCACTGGAGAGACAAAGAGACAGAAAGTGAGAAATCATCCTCCAGGGTGCATGGCCGCACCACAATCCCTTCTCCTCTATTCTCCTTTTGGAATTTTGGACACACATGCACACATGCCTAGTATGAGTTTTAAGCCACTGGGTCTGGGACTCAAACTGCAGTTGACTGCATGGGAGTCCAGCAACGTAACTGTTACGCCATCTGCTGGTCCCCCCATCATCTCTCTTTCCCAGGTCCTCCACAGCCCTGATAACAACTCTGATGATGACACTGATGACTTAAAACCACTACCACACTTTGAAGGATTCAAAGACCAAAATATGAATCTGAATATCTTTTTATGAATGGACTTTAATATTTTGATACATTTTAATAATTTTGGCTGATTGTATTTCTATATTTTGTAATATGTAAGATATGCAGATTAAAAGTTGTCAAGTTGAAGGTTTTTTAGACTTTTTGGTTATTCAGAATAAATAAAAACAACAATGCCAAATTTACATTATTGCATTATAGTGTCTTTCACTTTCTAGTGCTTATATAATGTATGCTTTTTGTATGAGTAGAATTACATTATTCTAGCCTGGTGTCATGTGCTATCTATTGAAAAATTCATACCCCATGGCATCATGATGACATACCCCGTGACATCTGCCTTTAAGCGTCTAGCTTTTCAACCAATTCATTTAATGACAATGTAGGAATGTCACTCAGTTGTTAAGTAAGGAGTGCCTGTAAATATGTGGTGAATTGAATTGAAACAAACAGTAGAGTGTGATTCTTTGGACTAGGGATAGTACTTTCTTACATACAGAGGTATCTGGATCACATGACATCTTCATGATCCTTGTATGGCATCACCTGCAGGATGGAATCACCTTTAAAAGAATGCATTTCACTAGGGGGATGTTGGTAAACCTTAACAACCAGCTCACCAAGAAAAAAAATGCAATATATATACACTTTTATTTTTTATAAATTTTACTGATATAAAAATGTGCTGCACGTAATTTTCAAATAATAATCAATATATGGGGCTAGCCCTGTGGTCAGTGGTTAAGAGAACCGGATCCCACACGGTCAACTGTAGGTTGAATCCTGGCTTTGGTGACTTGAAAAACATACTTTGTGGGACCAGCAGTTAGCGTAATGGCTATGTCTCTGGACTCCCACGTAGTCGACTGCGGTTTGCGTGCCGGACCCGGTGGCTTAAAACTCACGCTGGGCGCGTGTGCGTGAGTGCCCAACATCCTGAGAGGAGAATGGAGGAGAAGGGATTGCGGCGTGGCCATCCGCCCTGGGGGGTGATTTCTCGCTTTCTGTCTCTGTCTGTCTGGCGACTGCACGCGCCCTATACCAAAAAACAACAACAACAACAAAACATACTTTCTGTGTGTGCGTGTGCGTGTGTGTGTGTGTGTGTGTGTGTGTGTGTGTATGTGTGCCCCAAATCAGACAAGATGGAAAAATGGAGGAGGAGGGATTGCAGTGTGACTATGCCCTTTGGAGGACTGTTTTCTTCTCTATAGCTCTCTCTCTAGAAAGCAAATGTGCCTTCTGGCAATAATAATAATAATTCACTTATAATATAATATTTTTACTGTAAATTCCATATGGCCAATTGATTCTCATAGGATGCTTTCATTGATTTCTGCTCAACTCTTATATCTGTAGCCAAACCCTGGTTGCAATTGAACTATAGTTTAACAAATGGAGTTGCATCTCAATCTTCTTTTTTCCCAATAAATTCATTGTGATTATGCTGACATGTAATGTATTAAGTTACTTTTTTAATCCTTGTAAAATTATAAATATTAAACTGAAACCTCTTTCAGTTTGGCACTATGTGTGTCCAAACTTGACTTATTTGCCAGTGTTGTGAACAATTTCTTTGCCAAGTTGGATCATAGTTTTTGAATACTGGGAGAATATTTCTTCAGTTTTTGTATGAGTGCTACTCACAGTGCAGTCGCTATAGAATAACAACTTTTAAATTAAATCATCATTTTATTTATTATTTTCCTAAGCTTAGACAGCCAAGGTGGGGGGGGGGGCAATAAACCAAGCCCCAAGTTAGAGCATTTGCTGATTTCTGTGGTATAAATATTCCCATAGCATCTGATAGGAAGCTACCAACATAACATCACTGAACACAGAGTGGGAAGAGAAGCCCAGAGACATACTCTTGTAAGCAGGGTTTTGAAAAACTCATGGAAAATATGTACTATTAAAAATACTATGTGTGAGGCCAACAGATGGCATAGTGGTTGAATTGCTGGACTCCTACATGGCAGACTGTGATGTGAGTCCTGGACTTGGTGGCTTTAAAATCACATCAGGCGTGTGTGTGTGTGCATGCCCAAGATCTTGGGAGGAGAATGGAGAAGAGATTGCGGCATGGCCATCCCTCCTGGAGGGGGATTTCTTACTTGTCCTCTTATTGTCACTTTCTCTCTCTCCAGCAAGCACACATGCCCTAAGGCGAAAATCTCTTAAAAAATATATATATATGTGTAGGACAAGCCTCATAGCTTTGTGTTTAAAGAAATCAGGTTTTATATCATTAAAAGCAATTTGGATCCTAGCCCTGGTGGCTTGCAAAACATGCCAGGCACATGTGCATGCATATCCCAAGTCCTAACAGACTAGAGAAACAGAAAAGAAGGAATTGCAGCATGACCACATTCTATGAGGGGAGTACTCTGTCACTCTTTGTCTCTCTATTTCTGTCTCTTTTTCTCTCTTTGGCAAGCACACATGCTCTCTGGCAAGAAAGAAAGAAAGAAGAAAGAAAGAAGAAAAAGAAAGAAAGAGAGAAAGAAAAAGAAAAAGAAAGAAAGAAAGAAGGAAGGAAGGAAGGAAGGAAGGAAGGAAGAAAGGAAGGAAAGAGAGAGAGAGAGAGAAAGAAAGAAAGAAAGAAAGAAAGAAAGAAAGAAAGAAGAAAGGAAGGAAGGAAGGAAGGAAGGAAGGAAGGAAGGAAGGAAGGAAGGGAGAAAGAAAGAAAGAAAGAAAGAAAGAAAGAAAGAAAGAAAGAAAGAAAGAAAGAAATTTCTGTTTCTAATAAATAAGACTATATATGGATTTCAGTGTTCTAGGGCTCCTCTTTGTCCTACCACTGTAAGTGCCTATATGCAGAAGAGGTGGGGAGCAAAGCTGACTCCAATCCTCTGGTGCATCCTAAGCCAGGTTATTTTCAGGTTCATTGCTTGCCCTTCTCCTGCTTTGCTTTGGATTATGGGTGGGGATGAGGAGTAGGGTAGCAGCTAACCCCACAGGCTCCATTTTCCAGCTCCTCTGTTAATTAACTCCCAGCTATGTTTTGTCTTTGAAGATTGAAGAGCTGGAGAGAGGAGGGAGAGAGAAGCCAAGATATTGGACCTTACTTTTGCTTTGGGCGGTGTCTCTGACAATGGAGACATCTTCTCCGTTGTTCTGTTCCTGCAGGATCACCGTTTTTTTTTTTTTTTTTTTTTTTTAAGAATTATTTAAGTTTACATATTTATTCATTTTTAATTTGACCAGAGACACACACACACACACACACACAGAGAGAGAGAGAGAGAGAGGAAGAGAGAGAAAGTGAGAAAACAAGCCACCAGTTCCAGGACTCAAACCGTGGTCTGCCATGTGGGAGTGACCATGCCACCTGCTGGTCCCCAGGATCATTGTTTTTATTCATGGTTTCAACTACTGCCATGTGATCCCAATCCCTGGATTCCAAGAAGATGTCTTCCATCGTTTTCTTTCCAGCCTAGAAGTGGCAGACCCTTTCTGTAGTTTTCCTCTTTGGGCAGCCTCCCTGTCTTTTGTCTGTCTTCTATCTTAGTCTGCTATTGTGTGGCTAACAGAAATAGCTGGGACTGAGTGATTTATAGAGTGCAGTGGTTTAGTTCAGTCACAATTCTGTTAACTGGAAAATCCAAAAGTGTAGTAGGTTGACCTACATTACAACAAGGCCAACAGCGGCAGAGAAGATGGTGGAGCTTGCTGAGAAAGAGATGTGGGTGCAGCCACCTTCCTTCTATAAAAATGGTCCTCAACCCTCCTCGGACCAGGAATTGGCCTTGTAAAAGACAATCTCTCCACAGACAGGGTTGGGAGGTTGGTCCTGGGATGATCCAAGCACATCTACCATGCACCCCATTTCCACCACTACCACATTACAATATACAATGAAATGATCACACAACAGGGTTTGCTTTCCCATGAGAATCCAATACCACCGCTGATCCGACAGGGGGCAGAACTCGGGAAGCAATGCAAGTGATGGGTAGTGACTGCAAATACAGATGAAGCCCTTGCTTGCCCTCACCTCCGGCTGTGCAGCTGGCTGATAGCACTTGTCCAAGCCTCAGCCCTGGTTCATGGCCTAGCTCCCAACAGGTCACTGACCAATAGTCCTTGACTTAAGGATTAGGGACCCCTGTTTTATAACAATCTGTTCCCATGGGAACTAACAAGAGTGAGAACTCATTGGGCTTCATGTGACAACATTAAATGACCCATGAAGGCAATGCCTCCATAAGCTCATCACTACTTACTAAGCCTCACTTCTTAAAGGTTCCACCATTTCTCAAGGCCATTATACTGGGGACCAAATTCCAAAACAGAAACCTTTAGGGCACAAGCCATTACCTAGTAGCTTCTCAGCTGTTCCTTCACCTATTGTAGCAGACACTGCGGTGCTCTACCTGTATCCTCTAGGTATTCACTTTACAAGCCAAAGGCCTTTTGCTGGAGCACCTGAGGCTCATTGCTAGAGAAATTGTTTCTGGCCATAGAACATACTCAGCTCATGTTCGGAGGAAGCTGAAGAATAATATCCCCAGGAGCCACAGAAACTCGGGAGTATTAACAGATAAAAGCCCCAGCCCCTTAATCCTAAGGGAATAGGACACTTTTGAGTTGTGCCTGGATGGTTGTGGTTTTGGTTTTCCTGTTTAGACTCTGACTACTATACCTCCACTCTGATGAAGACCTCCACGTCCCTTATAGCCCCACCTTTATCGCTTGTTGGGGAGCAGGAGGCCTGCTGGGCCATTGTTCCTTAGAGTAGCCCCAAAAGGTGGATCTGGGACAAACAATTTAACTGAGATCCTATAAGAGGCAGAGAATCCTCATTCCTACCATGTATGAGGGGACTTCCAAAAAGTGTGTGGAAAATGGAGTTAAAATACACGTTTATTTTGGTACAAACCATTTTGAAATCCATACATAATCTTTTGTTACATGCATTTCCCACAAACTTTTGAAGAACTGCCCCGCCCCCGACATCATTTAACAACTCCTCCAGGTTGCTGGAAGGTTTGAATCTAGCCTGTTTGATTTCAGATTCTCTCAGATACAGTTCTATGGCGATTCAGTCTTCTGAAAGACAAATTTAATGTTCATCCTAGTCTTTTCTATTTTAAGATTAAATATGTTTCTGGTGCATGGGAACACCTGTCAAAGCAGGGAGGTGCAAGGAGCCTTCGGTAGGTTTGCTCAATGCTAGGTTACTCAGACGTGTGGGCTACTCAGGAGTTTATTGCACCACAATAAACTGTAGGAGGGGAATTTATATTTGATATTTTAAAACAAGTATTAACATAGACATCATGAGGAGGAAAAAATCCACAAAATGTTATTGAATTTCATCACATTTGTTTAATGGCTCAGCCCTGTGTTTGTCTGACATGACATCTGCACATGCTGATGACTATCAGATACATACACAGCCTGTGTGGACGAGGCCTCTGGAGCATGCGGTGCAGCAGCCCTGGGAGAAGGAGGAACAAGAATAATTGTGATGTTGATTGTCTCCATAGATTTCAGCCTGCCCTTGGCTCTTTAATATACAGGGGGAGGAGATAGCGAGACATTAGCAGTGAAGACACAGCAACCTGACTCCTAGGAGGTCAAAGCAAGCAAAGATCTAAAACAAACGAAAGAAGATAAAACCAAGGTGTCTGCTTCAAAATTAACCCTTCAGACAAAGGCAAGCAGGTGTGGTGAGGTGTGGCCAGGAAAAACCGCTGCTTGGAGTATTTGGACCAAACGGAAAGAGACCGAGGGAAGAGAGAGCCCTTGGCTCACATAGCTAATTGCAGGCAGGAGGAAGAGAAAAATAACATGATTAGCATGTTTCTCCCCTTCCCTCGATGAAGATGACAGAAGCAGGCAATCTGCTGTTTGTGCAGAAGGGGCACAGAGAAGGAGAGAGGAGAGCATCTGTTCTGAGAAACTGCTGCTTAAAAATGCAAGAAGTACACAAAGCGAAGGAGGAAATCTTCATCACGGGGACCACTGGCTCTGAGAGCAGGGAGATCCAGTGAGGCACATTTGAAAAAGCGCCAGGTTGCCCTGAATTTAAAACTGGTGAATGGGTTCTGGAGTCTCATGGGAGGATGGCTCCTCTTCCTCCTCTAAGAACACCCTCCGTAATGACAGACAGGCCATCTACCTCTGCAGCCAGCCATCTTCGCCCTTACTGACCAGTGCCAAACATTTTTGTTACCAAACTCAAATCAGGTTCGCTCGTCCAAGTGCTATAAAACCAAACCATAGGCACATGGCGTGATGAAGGAAAGTACAGCTTTATTGCAAAGTGCAAAGCAAGGAGAGTGGGCAGTTCATGCAGAAAAAACCTGGTTTCCCCGAGATATTCCTCAAATGCTTTTTTTAAGGGCAAAATTAGGGGCAGAGGTCCTAGGCACAAGATCAGTTCAGTGACTGGTTCAAGAGGACATGATCATCTCGTGGGCATTCTTGATTGGTGAGGCCTTAGATAATCAAATTTCTCTTTAGGTTTCTGGAGCCATTCAGACTGGGGTCCTTGAGCTCACAGCCAGCAATTCAGTTTCCATCCTACAAAACATCTTACGTATTGAAATGAAAACCTTATCTTTCCTTTAAGCGAGAGTTTTAGAGGTCAAATGGCCCTTATTCGTGGTCAATGTTGTTTCATTATCATAACCAAAAATCTGAAGACTTGCCCCTTACTCTGGGCCCTTACAATGTAAATGGACCTTATATTTCAATAACCTTAGAAAACACATTAGGGGCTTCCCTGCTCGGTTTCATTTATAGAAGGAATAAGAAAAGCTTCTTATTAAAAGCCAGTGGCCAGTAAAGGTTTAGAGTGACCTCATCTATCAGAGACATTGGCTCCTCTTATTTTCTGTCAAAAAATAGGTAACATCATCCCTTGGGCAGAGAACAGTCTCCACCTTTACACCTCCTCCTCTGTTGCCTGCCTGAGGAGTGATGCTATTTTTGGTGGAAAATAAGAAGAGCCAATGTCACAAATGGATAAGGTCACTCCGAACCCAGAAGATTGAAAGGCATTTATGCATCTAGAAGAACTGGAGACTCCTTTGAAGATACCAGCAAAACAGCTTGCCAGTTGGCTCAAATTGTCTCAAGCATTTATTCTCTGAGGTCCAGAGGATTAGTCTTGACCTCTAAACTCTCTGTTTATTGGAGGAAAACAGTCTTAGGGACAGGCCCCCTTATCACTCCCTCCTAGCTGCCTTTGATGTTCAAATCTAACACCTATGACTTGTTACCAGGGTTGAAAGGTGACCCCAGATCTTTCAGGTTCCTTTCTTGTGGTGTTTTATATTTTATCTCAGTTTATTTGTAGACCAGACTAGGTCTACAAATGTGTGTGGCCAGTGGCAATCTATGCATTTCTCATGGAGATTAGCTCAATATTATTCTGACAGTAGATAACAGTAATTTTTCTTTGAAAGAGAGAGATATTTTTTGCTATAGGGCACACACACTCACCAGAGAGACAGAGAGAGAGAAAGTATCTCCTGGGAGGAAGGCCATTCTCCTCCATTCTCTTCTCAGTAATTTAAATTCATGAGTAAGCAGCCCTCATACCATGCTCAGAGTAAACCAACCTTGCAAATAAGAACAGAAAATTGAACAATCCTCCTTCCTGACCCACCAAGGATCTTCTCTCTACTCAACTGACAGAAAGAATCATTTCCAATTCTGTTTCCTCATAGTCAAGTGAGAGTAATAGGCCCAGTTTGGGTGGAACAGTCTATAGTATACGGGACTGCAGTTGGTGGAAACCAATGGCCAACTGTGGGTTTGGATCCTTGGGTCAGGCTGAAAACATATTGGATGTACATTCTGGCACTCAAGATTCTGAAAAGTGAAGCAGCTGGGGAAAAAGGATTATAGCAAGATGAGACCCTGTCAAGGGTGCTGTCTCTCTTTCTCTATTTTTTTTTTCTCACTGTACACACACATGCTCCCTATTATTGAGTTAGGAGCTTGACTCCAACTGCAGGTAGAAAGAGAGTCACTGTGTCTTTTTTTTTTTTAATGAAGACATTATATTTCTTTTCTACAGTCTGGTCAATATACAAAATGCACCCATTTTAGATGTCTGAAGAATTTGTGACTACTTGGTAATAGGACAGGAGATAGGGATATTAAATATACAGACAAAGGTCCAACATGGAGTCACAATGGCTAAGTTATCACAGCCAAATCTGTCTGCATTGACTCAAAGCAACTGTAGCTAATGGCAACGTTTTCTATTTAGTAACTATATTTTGAACTGTCTGGTTTGCTGACCCCCATGAGGAATAGATAATCAATCACTCAGACTACCATGTAACTATTAATATTTTCTAAAGCCTACTTTCTTATCAGAGCCAGTCCATTGCTCAGACCCAGTTCCTCTTCAGCAACCCATTTCTGGTACCCTTCCCTGCTTGAGAGATCTATTCTTCCTCGCCTTTCTTAATAAACTCCACTTTGCTATCTCCTCTGTGTCCACATCTCTAATTCTCCATGAACATGAAATAAGAATCTGGACACCTTGCTGTCCTGAATCCAGCACTTGTATTGGGCCTGATCACCCCAACTTCCCATGTTAGATGGGAAGATAGAGTAATAATAGATCTGTCTCACAAAGATTTATGAGGTCAGGCATATAAAGTAGCACTATACCTAATATTGGCTGTTATTATTATTAAATTGTTACTTCTAGCATATTATTATTAGATTGTACCTTCTAGTGTATTTTCTCTAGGAATTCTGTGAGCAGGATGAGAACTCTCAGGGCCTCCTCTTTAAAGGGAAGAAAGTGCCACTGTTGCTGGTGTATGAAGATCCTAGTGAGAATCATATTGATATCCACTGGCTGCTTGGCAGCCATTTCTCAATGACTAAACCTTCCCTGGCCTGTCTGCAAATCCAGTGGTATCCACTGACACCTATCTTTCCTTTTCCTACCATTCTAGCCAAGCATTGCTAGTTCCTTCAGAAAGGTATTGCCTACATCCCTGCCATGAGTTTAGGTGGACAGTTCCATTTGCTTTTGGGTTACTTTGAGGTTAAGACAATTTATTTATGTTACAGGCTAGGGAGATTATTTGCAATGGTAAAGGAAAGACCTATTAGTATAACGGTACCCTGTGATGCAATGGCACCCACAGCGAGCTTCAACTCATCTGTGAAGTCTAATAGGCAAGCTGTCAATGACGATGACTGTGGTTTTTGATCTGCCTTGCATGACCTGTCATAAATGCCTTGAATTACATTTGAATGTGAGTCTTAGTCTTGTAAAAAATCAAGGATTAATGTAATCACGGTTATCAAAAGACGAAATTACAATAATTTAGTTTAAAGACTGTAATTGGCTTTAGTGCTGGCTCTGTAGCATGGTGGTTAAGGTGGCTGGATCCCACATAGCTGACTGTGTGGTTCGAGTCCTAGATCTGGCAGCTTGAGAAATATGCTGGGCATGTGTGAGTGCTCAAAATCCCTAAAGGAGAGAGATGGAGAAGGGATTGCGACATGGCCATCCTTAATGGGGTATGCTTCTCCTCTCCCTCTCTCAGTCTCTTTAGTGAGCACACATGTCCTTTAGCTCACATGCACACATGTGCACACATGCATACACACACAAGTGGTTTTATATGCAGTTCTAGAATTGAGTAACATTTCTGAACCCATAAAGTAGAATGCCTCAATGAGTTGAGCAAAAGAAGTTGGTTTTAAAGATAGAGGAAAGCTGAAAGAAAGCAGAATCGAAGACTTTCTTTGTAAAGCAGGATCAGGGAAACAGAACAATAGGGGAAAACGTACTGGTTACCTCAGGTTATTACAGTTACTTCTTTTGTGCAAGGATTAAAGCAGATCGAACTTTATTATCATAGTGATTGAAACTAGCCTGTTTTGTAAAATTTGACTGTTATCACTCATTCTCCTGGTTTTTCAGAAGGTCATATTAGACAGCTTAGTTTGGGTTGCAGCTTAGTTTTGGTTTGGCGAAGTGGTGCGTTAGCGTAAGTGACCCCATTTTGATTATTAGTCTCATCTGTCTGGGCCTAGTGCAGGAGCTCATTCTGAAATCATGGCTTTTTATACTCTTGACTTAACACAGTCATTTAAAGAATGTTTATGTACTTTCTATAAGACATATTAGAATTTGCTGGTGCTGATACTCTCAGTCCTAGTGCTAGTAACAGTATCTTACATTTGTTCAGCTGGGCAAGTTCATTGTGAGGTGAGAGAGGCGATGTGACCATATAAATGAGGCTCGAGCCTCGTGCTCTAGACGGTATTCGAACTTCATATCCTGCCATCCATCTGTACCACACTGGTTAGCATGTTGTTCTAGGTATAATGAACTACATAAAAACATCTTTTTTTTTTTTTTTTGAGAGGTTTTCGCTATAGGGCATGTGCGCTCACCAGAAAGACGGAGAGAGACAGATAGAGACAGAAAGCGAGAAATCACCCCCCAGGGAGGATGGTCACGCTGCAATCCCTTCTCCTCCATTCTCCTCTCGGGATCTTGGGTACACACGCACACGCGCCCGGCGTGAGTTTTAAGCCACCGGGTCTGGGACGCGAACCGCGGTCGACTACGTGGGAGTCCAGCGACATAGCCATTAGGCTAACTGCTGGTTCCCCATAAAAACATCTTCTAAGAATAATGATCAAGGACAGGTTTTAACTGCCTGCTTCCTTACATCAGGTAATGTTTTCCTTTTCTTCAGGCTGCAAGCAGTTAGAAGCAAACGTCAAGATTTGTCCAGGCTTTTGGAATTCAAACTTCCCACTTCGTTTCTATTTCATTTAATTTTCTGTTTTCATTTTAATGGTCTGATTGTTTACAGTTTTATTTTATGCTGTTTCAGACAAAGAAGGAAAAAGGAATACATGTTAAGAAAGACGGCTCGATCCGCCCAGTCGCGGGGCGCAGGCAGGAGGCGCACTGCTGCATGACGGCCTGCAGCGCCATGGCAAGGTGCTGGATTTGTGTCCCAAGATCTACCTGAACACACTGGCTGCACCTGTGGGCACGCCCATGATCCCAGCTGGTGACAGGGCTGGGGAGAGGAGCATGAAGGCCTCGTGGAGGATGCTCTCTGCCCTCTTTCTCTTCCTATCACAGGAAGGAAATAAATAAATAAACTTACAGGAAAGGATATAGCAATTAGCCTTTTCAATTTTACCCAGTAGGAAAAAGAACCCTTTGAACTTTTCTTTTATTCTAGACATTTTGTTCCTCTGCTTTCTAGAAAAAGAGCTATTGAGGACAGGGTTGCTAGATAAAATACCAGACACCTCGTTGAATTTAAATTTCAGATAAGAAAAGAGTTCTTGGGACCAGCAGTTAGCGTAATGGCTATGTCGCTGGACTCCCACGTAGTTGACCACAGTTCGCATCCTGGACCCGGTGGCTTAAACTCATGCCGGGTGCGTGTGCGTGCGTGCCCAAGATCCCGAGAGGAGAATGGAGGAGAAGGGATTGCGGCGTGGCTATCCCCCCTGGGGGATGATTTCTCGCTTTCTGTCTCTCTGTCTCTCTCTGTCTGTCTGGTGAGCGCACATGCCCTATAGCAAAAACCTCTCAAAAAAAAAAAAAAGAAAAGAAAAGAAAAGAGTTCTTTTTAATATAAATGTGTCCCAAATATTGCATATTAATTTTTATACTAGAACATTATTCATTGTTTATCTGAAATTCAAATTTAATTTGATATCCTGTATTTTATCTACTAAATCTGGCAAACCTAATTCGATGCCACAAAGTTAGGTCTTATGAATTGAATCTGGTTAGAAGAAAGGTACAAAATTAAAACAAGTCTATAATAATAGGTAAAAACCATGAAAATGAACTGGACACCTTTAAAGTTGAATGTGAACATCTGGCCTTTGGAAACAGGTTCACTGGCCAGAAGTTCCCAGTCCGTGTGCAGCGGCTCACTCTCCCACACACAGCGGAGCTCTTTTCAGCGCAGCGCTCTTGAAGACCACGTCGACCTGCTTAAGGCTATCCAGAGATCATCAAGCAGTCTTGACTAGGCCTTCTTCGCCAGGATAAGTCAATAACCATTTTGGTCAGTTTTCCCAACCTTTGATCTAGAAATTTTAAAATTGCAAATTAACTCCCCTTTTCCCAGATGTTACATTAACCTTGATATTCATGTTTCATGATTCCTCAAATCCTGCCACCTCTCTCCCAGCTCCTTGTAAAACAGGCAAATTCCTTCTCTGCCCCAATCAAAAATGTCTGCCGGTTACTTCTGGGATCCCAGAGGGTATCTATCGTACTGAGGCTCTTGGTCCTCTCATTGTGTCCCCCAAGTCCTCTCTTCATGGTCTGCAGCCCCCATTAGGGACTGGCCACTGCAACACTATCAGCAAGAAAAGGGGTTTACTGGCTCCTTTTTCCGAGGCCTGTGCCTGCAAGCCCCTGCATCTCCTCCAGCCTCGGGCCCTGCTATGCTACAAGAGGAAACAGAGGAGCATCCCCCTGCACCACCTGCACTATCATACTGCTAACACATGAGCCTAAAGCAGCTCTGCTGGGATCCCTGAATCCTAGAGTACTTCAGAACAACACCCCCTTCTGCCCTTTCCTGCTCTCCAGAGGAGTTACAACACCCATCCTTCAGGCTTGACAGGTGACATACTTTATGTCTGTCTTTTATCTGGCAGAAAGTGGAGTTCAAACCTTCCTCTTAATAACAACAAAACCCTCATGTGAATCAACTTTATGTTATATAGACTGGTCTAGAAAATTATCTGTTAGTTTACTAAACTCACACTTAACTGGTATTCAGTGATGGGGGCAAGTGAGGGGGGCTGCGGACCCTAAAGCTCACACTGTATTTATGGCACAGACCACATCTGGGAGTGGATAGTACATGGCTTTGGAGAAGGTCATAGTTGTAATCCTACTCCACTTCAATTTGTTTTCCAATGACATTGGTAAAGAAAGGCTTTAGGGGGCTGGATGACGGCACAGTGTGATGCCCTGGCTGATGCTGGGGGTGGATCATAGCGTCAAGACCATGTTGGGGTGCTATCTGTCTGTCTGTCTCTCATGTTTATGGAAGAAATAAATAAATAAACATTTAAAAAAGCATCAGGTTGTCTGTCAGATGCTTATATATCTTTTCCTTACATATCTTTTGGGGACATGAAGTTTAGATTTCTCCAGTTTCCCCACCCAGACCAACAGTGAACAACCCACACCACTGCAGGAGGGATCCTGTGTTTAAAGGCAGAGTCTTGCCAAGAAGTGAGTGTGTGCTTCCCAGCGAAGATAGACAGAAACAGTGGCTAAAATGGAAACCTTTGTAGGGCAGCACGGCCGCTTCTTTTCCCTATGTACTGTTCTCTCTCCCTCTGTACAGGTGATGGATCATGCCTGCAGAACGCTTAGAAATCCCCACTCCCACATGCTACAGCGAAAATGCTCCGTGCTGGTACTCTGCCTGGCTTTGCTCTGCTTTGGCCCTGGTGTCTTGTTCCACATAAGATGATGATCTATGGGCATTGAAAGGGATGGTCTCATGGTATACTTAGCCTTCCTAAAGCAGATGCCTCTAATTTTCTCAGCGTGATTTTCTTGAGGAAATCTGAGGCCTCAATAACAGTACACATATGTTCCAATTAGTAGGTTGGAAGTCATGTGAAGACAGGTTTCCCCAGAGCAAGAATTTGGGTGCAAGTAGTTGTTTAGAAAATGATCCTAAGGAGCATGGCAGTAAAACACGATAGTCTGTGAAGCAATCCTGTATGTGAATGTTCCTGGTTCAAATGCAGAGACCTCCTAAGTACACTGAGCATGCTTGTGCCTGCGATCCAGAGTTGGCTGAGGCTGGGGACAGAGTTCACCATCAAGACTCTGTTGGGGTGCCATCTTTCTCTTTCTCACATTCACAGAAGAAGTAAATAAATAAACTTAAAAAAATTGTAAAAAGTAAAAGGAAAATGATCTCCAAAAGCACGATGATGAATGAGAAAGTGAGAGGCAATGAAGGAGAGATAACAATGGGAACAGGAATGATGTTTTTACTGTGGGTCTAGAACTGGGGCTCAGTTCTGTTGAGGAGCCTTGGACAGCCTGGAAAGGGCACACCTCACATTGTTCACATTGTTCCACTGACAAGGGAGCTGGGGTATTTCTCTACCAACTCTGTCCCCTTATAGGCTGAGGGGTGCTCTTGTGCTTGGGCAAAGCATACCATGGTCAGAGAATACCCTTGGCAGAGAGAGGCTAGTACAGGACCTGTCTGGTGGTGACCTTCAGGATGGCAGTCCCTTGAAAGCACCTGGGAGATTTAAAGTTAATATAATAAAAGATATTATCATTTCTTTTTCTGGGTAACTTGGGCAAAAAGGAGTCAAATCTCCTTTGGGCAGTCTGTTTTATTGTTATGTAGTTTTTTATTTCTCCTGTGCATGAGAGAAACAGAGGGAGAGCATAAAAAAGACAGATAGTACTCCTAACAGGGTCTTCATATGGTGCTCCATCTTCAGCCTTAGCCAACCCCACATCATGGGGTTGTCCACAGAAGACTTAGGGAGGTCTCCGGATGCAAACTTGGAACCTTCACATGTGGTTCAGCCCTCACAGAACATGGCATTTTACCATTGTGCCACCCTTTGGCATGCTCATGGTCATGTAGCTTTGGTCATTACACAATTCTTTTGATATTGAACTACAATTTGCCTCCTAATTGCTCATTGACTTTCAGTGACCTCAAATTCTTTCTTTATCACTATTAGCCATGTGACTATAGTTTTATAGCTTACTTTTTTTAGGCCTTATTTTCTTCACCATTAAAATGTGATAATGCTCTATAGTGTACTTATGAGCTGGCCTCTAATTTCTAGCTGTCTTGGTTCAAATTCAATCACCACCATTTACTAGGTTGACTTAGAATATTTAATTTCTTTATCTGTAAAACAGGGATGATATTAGTACATATCTCATGGTGTTGTAAAGCACTTAGTAAGTAATGTATGTGTTATTATTTTATCTGCAGATATTAAACAAGATAATACATGAAATGCTTATATAGAGTGCAGTGCCTGATAAAGGTTTAATAAATACCAGTAATTTTTTTAAGAGAGATTTTTTTGCTATAGGGTGCGTGCATACACCAGGAAGACAGAGACAGAAAGCAACCAATCATCCCTCAGGGGGATGGCCACTTGCCAGGACCATAGCTTTTAACATGTAAGACAACATTTGAACGTACATTTCTCTTTCTTTAGACAATTGTGTCCCCATGTTTTACACTAAAATATAATAGAATCCACTCCTTCTCTTGCTCTATTATCTCCTTATTTTACTCTGATATTTCTTTATCTCCTTACTCTGATATCTCTTTCTTCTACTTTGGTATCTCTTCTACTCTAGTATCTCTTTTACTCTTATATCTCTTCTACTCTGGTATCTCTTTCTCTCTGGTATCTCTTTTACTCTTATTGTATGCTATAGGATCCTTACCTTACTCAATAATATCCGACCGGCTGCAAGGAGTGTCCACTCACCTGACTTTCCCTGTACTGAGGCCCCACATTGGGCACCACTTTGCCGGGACCAGCTCAACATGAACATGTTTTTCTGAGTGGGGAAGGCTGTCGATTAGAAATAGATACAATAACAAACACACAAAGACACACAAGTATAGAAAAGCGAGGATCGGGTGGGCACAGTTTCTCTGATGGAGAAGTTGCGACCAGAGCCAGCCTCGGGTTTATTCTTTTAAAGGGCAGAAAATGGGGGAAGGGGAAAATGGTATGCAAAGAGATTGGGGGGAGAAGGAAGTAGAATGCAAAGAGAATAGGGGAGGAGGAAATGGAATGCAAAGCCAGTTGTTTTTGGATGTAAGTCGTCTGAAGATGTGAAAATGACTGGCACCAATAATTTCTCTAATCCTTTTTTGGGGAAAATCTGATAAACGTCATGTGACTTCCTTTAGCCCTGTACTGGGCAGTATCAGGGTATTGGGTATCAACAACAACAAGAAATATAACCATTGACAGCAGGCAGATACTGCTTTCATATATAGATGCTTCTTAATAGCCCTGCTGGAGTAGCTTACGGAAGCGCGTTTCTGCATGTGTCTACAGGTCACATGTTTTCAACACATGTTTTCAGACTGGTTGCTCTCCACAGCCACTCTGCAATCCCTATTCCTCCATTCTCCTCTCAGAATCTTGGGCACACACGCACGCATGCACTGCATGAGTTTTAAGTTGCCAACTCCGGGACTTGAACTGTGGTTGGCTACATGCGAGTCCAATAACATAACCATTATGCCATCTGCTGATTCCTATTACTTTCTTTTTAAACTGCAACAATATTAAAATACTTTGTCAATTGCTTGTGTTCCCACTTTCTCTTTTTCTGGACTAGACATTCTTGTCTTGGCACATACAGGTTCCATCCTTGTTCATGATCTGACCTGTACTAATGGAGCGGCACCATCACCTTCCCACTATCCCTTGACTATTTTTAGTGAAATTGCTTTGATCCAGTGAAGTTCACCCTTTCAACTTTCTTTACAATTACTCAAATACCAATGTCATCAGCAAACGACCTCACTTTTAAATATCTGCTAAAGACTGGAAAGTGAGACTGCATTATGGTTCCTAACACGTCTGCAGACCCAGCTTTTTCTTTTGGTCAAATAGTCTCATTTTCTTTTCTCCAAGTACTTCCTCACTGGTCCATTTCAAAATCATTCAATAGAATTTATGTTAGGGGGTTGACTACATGGTCTGGTGGTTAGGGCAGCTAGATCCCATTTGGCCAGCCCTGTGGTTCGAGTCCTGGACTTGAGCACTGAGTACATGGGTTTTTCCATGCCCAAAGTCCTGACAGGTGGGAGAAATGGAGGAGAAGGGATTGTGGCATGACCATTCCCCATGGGGGGAGGCTGCTTTCTCCCTCTCTCTGGAGAATACATGTGCCCTCTGGTGAAATAAAAGAATCTGTTAAGAACTGATAAAGAGATTACATGCAAGGGTGAGTTGGTAATGGTTAAACTGCAGGAAGAGGGAAAGGTGTGAGTAAAAAGGAAAAGAAAAAAGAGGTGGTAGCTTGAGGCTCTGAAAAGGGTCATGGTGCAGAGATACGATTTCACAATCCCTGCTTCAATAAATTTCCCCCATGGCCACATCCCGGACACTGTTAGCCATCTGACACTAGCTTTCTCTTTGTCCCTATTGACCTCATTCTCTAGACTGACCACTAATTGACCACTTTCATAATTTCTTTTCTTTAACTTTTTGGTCTCTTTGAAACCTTGGACCTCTAAGGTTTTTTTTTTTTTTTTTTTTCCTTTCTTCTCTTTTCTTCTTTTTTTTCCCCTTTAATGAAGAAAGTGTATGCATACATGAGACAGAGAGAGACAGAGACAGGGAGAGAAAATAGAGAGGAACACCTATAATAGGGTCTCATTGTGCCATGACCCCCTTACCCCAGCTCTCCAGCTCCTCAGGATCCTGTACTCAGCACGTTTCTCAGGCTGACTGAGGACCTGAGTCACAGTCACCATATGGCGTCCAGCACTGTGGGGCTGGTGTTAGCACTGTATCATAGCAGCTAGGCCTTGGACCTTTAGTTCTGTCAATCATAGTTGCTATTTTGTACTCTCACTTCCTGAGTCCTCAGGCCTTAACCCTGGTTTCCTTCCTTCTTCTCTATAGCTCTTTCTTAAGTTCTATCACAAGCCTGACTTAAACACCCTCCTCTATTCACCCCTTTATATACTGCTATTGAGTATTCTTATTGACACTCATGCCTTCAGCTACCATCCTTTATTTGATAACCCCAAAGTCTAATACACACTTCTCTCTGCTCTCTCTCTATATATATTTTTTAATTTTATCAATAGTTTTTGCCAGAGGGAAAGAGAGAGAAAGAAAAAGAAAGCAAGAAACCCCCCCCATGGGGGATGGTCAGGTCGCAACCCCTTTTCCTCCATTTCTCCCTCCTTTCAGGGATTTGGGCATATACATACATATGCTCAGTGTATTTCTTAATCCACTGGGTCTGGCACTTGAATTGCTCAATCGGTCACATGGGATCCAGTCACTTTAACCACCTTGCCATGGGCTGGCCCTCTTGCTTCTAACTAGACATTTTCATCTAGATTTTCTGCTGGGCCCCCAAATCAAAATATCCAACGTAAAACTACAAGGATTTTTTTTTTCAAAAATTTTACAGAAAATGTGTATTATGAAGAAGCTATGCATGGATTTCAAAAATTGTTTGCACTGAGATAAACTCATACTTCAATTCCATCTTCCATAACCTTTTGAAGTCCCCTTGTAGTTCTTCCTATCTCCATCCTCTTCATAATGCTGAGTTTCCTATTTTGGATAATGACACAATCATCCAAGCTTGAAACTGTCAATGTATAAATAACAGATAGAAAGACTCACCACAAGAAAAATGATGTTTATTTGGGGCTAGGTATTGCAATGTGGAATATGCTTGCCATAGTAAACTATAGTTATACTCAAGGAGGTAAGGGAAGGTAAGAATTAAAAATCAAAATTAAGAGGGATTACGTAGTGGTTTTGGGACAATTATCTTTGGCTACCAGGATCAATAACATAGATGACATCAATCCCAGGATTGACAGGCAGTTTCTGGACAGCCTTGCAGAAGTGCTTTTTGTGTAAGGTTGCACGGGACTTTGAAAAAAGTTGTGGTTCTGGCAGAGTCCTTGTAATAGTCCTTGCAATCACTGTGTGAACACCAGTTCTTCCATGACTTTTCCTAACTTTATTTATTTATTTATTTATTTATTTATTTATTTATTTATGTGTTAGGATTTTTTTATGCAAGAGATTCCATTTTGATCCTGAGAACTTATGCAAAACCTAGGAGACATCACAAATCTTCTTCCCCACTCCAGTGAGATCCCACTGATTGTATTTACCACATAGTCTTACATCTGTTTCATCTTTTCCACGTTCCTTGTCATTGCCAATATTTAGAGGCTTTCCCACTAATCATCCAACAACCTTCCAAAGATGTCTCTGTTACCATAATCTCTCCATCACATTTCCTCTTCTAGCTTCATCTTCCACTAGGCTATTGCAATCATCTTCCTCAGATGTAGATGTCATTTTCTTTGACATCATACTTACATTCATCAACTGGACTCTCCTAGCCTCACCAGCTATTTATTAATAGCTAAAGATTTTTTTTTATCTCTTAAAATCAACCAATTAAAAATATTTCTTGAATACTTTTATTTATTTATTTATTTTTTGGAGAGGTTTCTGCTATAGGGTGCGTGTGCTCGCCAGAAAGACCGAGAGAGACAGAGAGATAGAAAGTGAGAAATCACCCCCCGGGGGGATGGCCATGCCACAATCCCTTCTCCTCCATTCTCCTTTCGGGATCTTGGGCACACACACAAGCGTGTCCGGCGTGAGTTTAAGCCATCGGGTCTGGGATTTGAACTGTGGTTGACTACATGGGACTCCAGTGACATAGCCATTACATCAATTGCTGGTCCCCAATATTTCTTGAATACTTTTTTGCATGCTTAGGCGGTTAGGACTTGTGAAGGACATAAAAAAAGTTTAGTACATAATCTTCAACTTCTAAAGGTTTTCAAAGCTAACATGTAAGAAGAGTTATTGCATATTTAAGTATATATAAATTAATTATATAAAGGCAATACTTAATTATATAAAGGCAATACAGAGTACATTTTCAGATTGTTTTTTTTAAAGTTTGTAAGAGTCCACAAATATATAAGGCCCTGATATATAATACTATCAACCTAAGAAGAAAGTTAAGGAACAGCCAAGTGGCATGGTGGTTAAGGCAGCTGGATCTCACATGTTTAAGTGGTTTGAGTCCTGAACCTGGTAGCTTGAAAAACATTCTGGGTACATGTGTGTGAGTACCCAAAATCCCAGGAGGAGACTGGAAAAGAAGGGATTGCAGAATGGCCTTCCCTGCTGGGGGGTGATTTCTCACTTTCTCTCTCTGGCAAGTGCACATGCCTTAAAAAAAAAAGAAAGTTGAAGCATAATAAGTAAAATAAAAAGTGGTTTATTTAAGTTGGGACTTAGGACAAATTGCCTGGATGCACAAAATTCTTATTTCCCAGGTGTGTGCTCATCTAAATGGCAATCAAGAAAGTTGGTTTATCTAGCAAGGAGAGAAGGCAGAGGAGAAGAATTTACAAGTTGTTAAGAGTTTACATTGGTTCATTTACCATAGCATAGGCAACTGATTGGGTATGCCTTCTTCTTTACGTCATGAACTCAGGAACACTGGTAAGAAGAAAGGGTAGGCATCACACTCTAAAGCCTTTAACTGTTTTGCAGCCTGTTTATAGTAAATGAAAACATCCCTTTTTGTGCAATAACCCTGAGAGGAATGAGGTTTAACTAAAGTCTCAGCTTGCCTTTTATTGAGGCTTTTAAGATGAAAAGAACTTGTATTCCACAGACTGTTCTGGACTGCTTTTCATTAACAGCACAAAGTTGCCTTGTTAACACTAGTTGTTTGCACTACGAAGAGGGAAGGAGGTCACCTCTGTCAGATAACAAACCATCATTAGTTTGCTTTACAAAACTTCTTTTATGGCATATTATCCTATTTCTTTTTCAGTAGGAAGGAAAATGATTTCTGTAATTGAAAGCAAAACACGGGCCATTGCTTACACTCTTTAGAAGGATATAAATCAGACAAAGTCAATGTCAGGTCAAACAGGCAAGACAAGAAAGAAAAACCACTCATAACTCTTTAGCATAACCACATATATCAAAGTATTGCTCAGCTTCAAAATCCAGCTCAAAGCAGAAAACCTCTCATACAAATGGAACTCCCTGCAATCCAATACAGATCTAGCTCTTTCATTAAGAAGCCAAAGCAGGTTGGGCGTTAACTGTGCTCTTATCTTGTGAAACTCCCTTGCAGAACTCCACAGGGAGGCCACAGGCGCCCAGCTTTTTTTCCCTGGGAAGTAGATGGATTCAGCTTTGCAAAAAGAAAACTAATTTAGAGAAAACCACGCAGTCATTACTTTCCCTATGCAAATTACTTTTGGGTGAAGTACCAAAAGGCCAGCAGAGTGACATAAGGTCTCCTAGTTCTTGCTCATTGACTTGTATGGGTTGAAACAAAGCACTAATAGGTTTGAATCTTACTGGAGGGTTTTCCTGTAGTAGCCGGATCCTTAGACTAGGAGCCAGGAGGTTTGCATTGTCATCCTGGCTCAATAGTTAACCCTTGTGTGGGCCTGGTAAACCTTTTACTTCTGGAGTCTCAGGCTCCTAGTTTATCATAAAGCCTTGCTGGTGATGAAAACATTCTACGTGAAAATATTTCAGGAAGGTGAAGCCTGGAAAGAATTTTACAGAGAATGTAAAATTCCTACTGTGAATCTTTAAATCACCCTGGACATTTATCCCAGGGCCATTATCCCTTCTTGACTTGCCTCTGCCTAACTTAGCACCATGGTGAGCAAAACTACCTGCTCACTTTGTCCCAGTGCCGAAATTCACTTTAAAAAGACCTATTGTATTAACATAATGTTTTGAAGTTTTAAAAACACTTCTGCACACAGTATGTCATTGAGTCCTCACAATATCTATTTGAAATTGGTGGGACAAGTATCATTCTTGCTCTTTTTTAGGGAGTAGGTGATTGAGTCTCAGAGGCAAGAACATTTCACTTCTTTCAATTCCTCTAACTTACCAGCTTCTCGCTTTTCTTCCTTTGGGATCGTATGTCAGTGTTTCAGATCTTTCTCCATCTTCTGTGCTTTCCAGATTAGAACCTAGAAGCTTAGATCTGTCTTCCTACTTCACCCTAAAGGCAAATTATCTCTCCTACTCCTTTAACTCCAGCTCTTACATAATTCTTTCTCTGGAAGAAACAACAAAATCCCAGCCTTTTAGATAAGCATATATTACCTGCTTCCTTTATGCCAGGTATTCTGTATATTCTCATTCTTCCCCTTCTTTTAGTCTCCATCACTATGAAAATCACTTATTTATTCAACAAACATCCCCTGAGATCTCACTGTTTTGCAAGGCCCTATTTATATATTTAGTAGTGAAGGTAGCAGGTACACACAGAAGGTGTTACAGTTGGTGGGGAAAGCTATTTGCATTTTTAAGTGATATGTCTGTTTTATGATTGCTCTGTGTTCTACATTTGTATTTTTAGTCTTGAATTGTAAATTAGATTCCTGCATTTTGAACTCATCTTTAATTGGTAGGAGTGAGTTCATTGATTTCCACTGGTCTCAAAAATCAGAACTAGTAGAAACATGATAATAAAACAAAACAGTTTAATCACAAGAAAACTAGTTGAAAAATAGTGGCAAAACAAGATAATTTAAATTATTGAATGTTGTATGTTCTTTAGTCATTATTTACAAAATTAGAGAGATTTCCCTATATCTGGCTGCTTGTTTAAGTGGAAAATTTCTACTAAGAACCAGCTACGGTAACAAATGCTCATTTGAGCATCTGCTCCATGGAGCCTGTAGTGAAGTATACGTTCAAGACCTTCTTAATTCATTAGTCAGTAACTTATTGATTCTGAAAGCTACAGACCCTATGCCTTGTCATCATTTTCATAAAGCATTCCTCAGGGTAGTGTTCACTGTAAAATATTGAGCTTATTAAGAGTTTTGGGGCCTCTGATTAACTTTCACAGCAAAAGCTATGTTAAGTAAATTAACTACCAAATAAATCTGAAATGATTATGGAAAGTCATCAGCTAAATTAAGACGCTGACAGCTCACATAACAAGATGCAAAGCAATAGTAATTAAGAAAAATAATCACCTTTGCTGCTGAGAGGACAAGCTTGGCCCCAAGTGGAGTAACTCCTAAGGCATCTGTTTTCTAAAAGGCCAATCTTGCTATATTGTCTGCAGTTAAGGGGGTGAGGGGTGAGTACAGTATTCACCATATACTGTAATGGGGAGAGTTATGAAAAGAGGTTCACAGAATTACTCAAGATCTCTTAGAGCTCTAGCCATGGCAGACATTACTTACTGGCCCAGTTGTACTCACAGTTCCTTTCTCCAACCTTTCCTTTATTGAAAAGTGAATACAATGAAAAAGACACACCTTTGTCTATTCCATCACAGGTAGTAGTGGTCATGTGACCCAGTTCTGCCCAATGAGATGTGAACAGGGGTTGCTGGGTATAGCTTCTGGGAAAGCTTTGTGAAAGGGACATAATGTCCATCCTGCTTTTTGTCCTTCTCCCTTATTCCTGCTTGGAACATGAGTGGGATGGCCAGCCGGAAATATAGCAGCCACTGTGGCTTGAAGGATGGCAGAACCTGCAGCCAGAGGAGCCTGGCTCATTCCTCCCAGCTGCCTTCTCACCTGGGAGCAGGTTTCAGCAGATTTGGTTGTTGCAGCTAAATACAAACTTACTGTGGGGCATTTCAGCTCAGAGGATATTTTCTCAGCAGTGCTAATGAGTTAGTAAAAGTACACCAACAACCAAAAACAATAGTTTTATATCTTTCTCAGTGCCAATTTGTATTAGTATTTTCAGTCAATGATACGAGGTTTTCTGGAGAGCTCAGGGCCAGATCTGAGAATGCAGGCCTGGTGTAAGCACATTTCTCATTGGGCCTTCATTCTCTCAATCTGGTGATAATTCTCCTTTTTGGAGACAAGTCTTCCATCAATTCTAGTGAAGTTGTTTGAGAAGCAGGATTAACCTTCCTTGCTGGCTCCTTGGAATATGCACTTGCACTTGTTATCTTGGGTTTTAACATTTAAGCTCCTGCTACTCCACAGAACTTCTAAATGTATTAAAATAGAAGGAGGTTTCCTGGCTATATCACTTTGACCTACCATACTTTGGTTCTTTCATAATCTTAGAAAATGAAGAATTGACAGCAAAGATAAATTGAGGCTTTAAAGAAGGGACAACAGAAAATGAGTGACTGATGAGCCTTAACTCCCATAGGCTATTATCTCCTGGGTCACATAGTCTATTTTTCATGTGTACATTGTGGACATTCCTTGCATATTCAAGTAAGAAGACAACAAAATACATTCTACGTTGGTAAACACTGACACGAATTACAACATTTCTGTTTGCTTTCTCCTTGTGTTGCTGGTCACAAAGAAGGAATATTTCAGTGTTTCAATGGCTATCGATGTTTCTTTCTGCCATGGGATTATGAGTATGAAGGGACTTGAAAACATTTATGAAAAAATGGAATTAAAATACAAGTTTATTCTGGTACGGAAGCAGAAAATGAAATATATGCATGGTTTTTTCATAATACCCACTGTCCATAAATGTTTTGAAGACCGTTCATACATATTTGAAGAATTTTGGAGGCTTAATTACTGAGCACACTGGGAATTTACTTGCGTTCCTTCTTGAGACGTAATTTATTTTTATTTCCTCCACCAGTATTTATTAAACACTACATTAGCTGTCTATCATTGCATAAAATAATATCCTCAAACTTAGTGACCTTAAACAAAACTGAACATCTCACCACAGCATAGTATCTGTCAGTCAGAAATGTAAGAGCAATTTAAGCACTTGATGATTCAGTTGTAATCAAATTATCAGCAAGACTGTGGTCATCTGAGGGCTTGACTGGGATTGCAATATCGTGTACTCACATGGCTGTTGGCAGGAGGCTTCCCTCAGTTTTCCCAGGCCATTCACAAGGGACCTTACTAGTTAGTATTACTGCTTACCTGAATGATTCTTAATTGATCTTGGTTCTATTCTCTTGTGTTTTTGGTTTCACCTTTGAGTCACTTTTCCTTTTTCATCACAGGGAGCCCATACGTGTAGCCACAAATATTTCTTAGCTTTTTTCTTTCCTGTAGAAGTTTGGCGGTCCAGAGGCCACTGTTGCTATTATACTAGCTCTGTCTTGCCTGCTCCCAGAGAAGGCCTTCTCTATCTCTAATGTTTCTGAGACTGTGAGAGACAACACTCTTAAACTTTCTAAAAACTCTATTGTTTGTCTGAATAGTTCTCTATAGTATAACCTTGATCTGTCTGAGTTCTTGGCAAAGAACATTCAATGATTCATCTGGCTTCATCTTAAAACCATGTTTCTTTGGGAGTGCCCCAGAGTCGATCTTCGGTCAGAAGGGCAAACTGAGAAACTTTAACATTTCCTGGGTCCTTTCGATTTATCAGTCTTTCCTTTAGCTGATCTCGCTTCTCTTACATTTTAATAGGGGAAGTAAGAAAACACCAGGGAGCACCTTAGAACTCTGACTAGAAATCCTTTTAGACAGATCTGTTTATTTACCAGGTGTATTTGTACTTTCTGTCATGTTGCTGAACTTTTTGTCACTTCATAAGAATCTATAGGACCCATCATCCTCTAGTTTTCAGTAATATTTTCCTTATTTTTTTAATGCTTTCACCTGCAATCTCCTCAAAGGCCACTGAGCTTCTACTGTTAGGCACTTTAAGGCTGTTCAGGATTCTTCTTTTTTTAAAAAAAAAATGTTTCTAGAAGATATGTGTTCTTGCCAGAGAGAGAGAAAGAGAGAGAGAGAAAGAGATACAGAGAAAGAGAGAGAGAGAAAGAGAAAGAGAAAAAGAGAAAGAGAAAGAAATGAGAAATACCCTCCAATGAGGTGTGGTCACACTGCAATACTTTTCCCCCTGTTTCTCCATCACATCAGGATTTGGAGCTTGCACACATATTCACCTAGTGTTTTCCAAGCCACCAGGGTCAGGATTTGAACTGGAGTCAGTCATGCAGGTTCAGGCTCCAAATGTGCAGTGCTTACCTGATATGCTACCAGGCTGGACCAAGGTTCTATAAAACTTTCCTTCTATAACTGCTGCCATTACCCAGTTCCTAAGCCACTACTATATTTTATGTTATTGTTATAGCAGTACCTTTGCATTTTTAGTTATCAAAATCTGAATTAGCTATCTATTGCTATATAAAACTTGGCGTCCAAAGACTAGAAGTGCATTATCTCACAGTTTCTGTGGGTCAGGAATTTGATAATGGCTAGCTGAGAGATTCCTGCTCAGGTTCTCTTACAATATTGTAGTCAAGATGTCAGCTAAGGCTGCAGTCATTGGAAGGTCTCACTAGGGCTGGATGATCTATTTCCGAGATAGCTCACTTGGCCATTGGCAGGAGGCTTCAGACATAGGGCTGCCTGAGTGTTCTTATGCCATAATGGCAGGCTTCATCAAAACTGAGTAACCCAAGAGAGAGTAAGATAAAGCAGTTATGTCTTTTATAATCTGGACTCCGAAGTCACGATCTATCATTTCCTCAATATCCTATTGCTTACATAGGCCAGCCTTATTCTGGACTACATACACAAAGGCATGATTACTAGGCAAGAATCCTTAGGCCATCTCAGAGGCCAGCTACCACAAACACTTACCAGGAGCATGTCTCTATGCAAAGCATAACTGGAGACGGATGACCAGGTTCCTTTCCTCCAGGAACTTATACTCTAATGTGGGTGAGTAGACATATGTACAAATAATGTGGAAAAAAATTCATGGAATTATATAACCAAATTGTCAAGACTATAAGGAGAAAGCACTCGCTTGATGCATTTTTGTATTTGTTTCTCCTCCTAGTTTGAAGGCTCTTGGCAGACCACCACTCATCTTTATTCTTCACAGAGCTCAGCTTAGGGCTTTGTCAAAATAGATGTTTAATACATATTTTCTGAGTGAACAAAACTCTGTGAAAAGGTCAAGAAAGACTGAACACTAAAGATAGGCCATTAGATTCAGTGATAACATTTTGATTATTCTAATTTTCTATAAAAATTATTTCAGGAGCTAATTGGAATAAAATTGAGTTTACAGGGAATTAAGGATGTGGTGAGTGTAGACCATTTAGCATGTTTACAAGTAAAAGGAAGGATAAAGGTGAGTTTAACTTGAGGAGAATTGGTTAAAAGATTCTTTTTCTAAGTTTAAGGAAAATTCAGGTGTTTTCTAAGCAAGTGAGAAGTCAGAAAGAGGAGAGAAAATGTAACTGAAAAAGAGAACAGTGATATTGATAGGGCAACATCCCAGGAAGGATTCTCAAGGGCAAGTGGAGGACTATGCATTGAAAAAGAAGAGAAGACAGGGAGACATTTCAGAGTGAAGGAAAAGAAACAAAAAATTTCTTAGGTCATGTTGAATGATCACCTTTTTTTTTTTTCAGTTAAGTTGAGGGCAAGATTGTTCTATAGACTGAGAGAAGATTAAGAAATGCATGGGACCAGCAGTTAGCGTAATGGCTATGTCTCTGGACTCCCATGTAGTCGACTGTGGTTCGCGTCCCAGACCCGGTGGCTTAAACTCATGCCAGGCGCGTGTGCGTGTGTGCCCAAGATCCCGAGAAGAGAATGGAGAAGGGATTGTGGCGTGGCCATCCCCCCTGCGGGGAGGGGTGATTTCTCGCTTTCGGTCTCTCTGTCTCTCTCTGTCTGTCTGGTGAGCACATGCGCCCTATAGCAAAAACCTCTCAAAAAAAAAAAAAAAAAAAAAAAGAAGTGCACATGCCCTATAGCAAAAAAATCTCAAAAAAAAAAAAAAAAAAAAAAAAAAAAAAAAAAAAAAGAAGAAGAAGTGGATAGCAGCTTGAGGATAATGGAATGTGAAACACCTATTGGGAAGAGAGTGAGTGACTCACTCACATACTTCTGAATGGCAGTAAGGAGCCAGCTAAGGATAGATGGCCCTGGCTTGTGGGAGAACCAGTGTGCACTGGGGTGTGATGTCCTCTGCATCATTCAGTGGGCTCTGAGCAGAACAGGAAATGGAGAGACAGGACAGCTGTCAGCACAAATGGTCATAGGTGGGACTCTTGAGGGACCTGATCCATTTGATTTCTACTGTGATTGTTCCAGTTCCATGATACAATTTTTTTTTCCCTTTGAAGATTATTATAAACTTGGGTTGGGAAGAAATAACATAATCTATCACTTAAATATGCGGTATGTGATGTGGGAATCTTAACAGTTCTTTAAAAAATTTTTAATTGAAAATTTATTTATAACAATTCTTAAGATGAAAAATTAAAAAATTACTGGTTAGTACTGTTTCAGATCATATAAGCAATATCCATAACCTCTTTACAATTCAGCTGGCATGAGAGCAGCAGATGGCATAATGGTTACGTTGCTGGACTCCCATATAGTCGACCACAGTTTGAGTCCCAGACCTCGTGACTTAAAACTCATGCCAGGTGCATATGCATGCATGCCCAATATCCTGGGAGGATAATGGAGAAGAAGAAATTGTGGCGTGGCCATCCCTCCTGGTGGGTTATTTCTCGCTTTCAGTCTCTCTGTCTCTCTGGTAAGCACATGCACCCTACAGCAAAAATATCTCTTAAAAAAAGCAAATCCAGTTCAGCTGGTGTGAAATAAACACTTAATTTTCATATATTTTTATAGTAAGGCCCTAAAACAAACTAGTAGGTTGTCGGGAAAGTCATGACAATATTCTTTTATGCAAAAATGCATCATGACTTTTCCAAAAACCCAATACATAAAGTTAAATGTAATCTATGGAAAATACTCTTTTTTTTTTTTTTAAAGAGGTTTTTGCTTTAGGGTGTGTGCACTTGCCAGAAAAAGAGAGAGAGAGAGGAGACAGACAGTGAGAGGGAAAGTGAGAAATCACCTCACCTCCCAAGGAGATGACCATGCCACAATCCTTTCACCTCCATTCTTCTCCTGGGATTTTGGGCACACATGCTTGGCATGATTTTGGAGCCACTGGATTTGGGACTCAAACTGCAGTTGGCCATGTGGGAGTCCAGCGGTGTTACCACTATGCCATCAGCTGACCCCGGAATTTTTTTTTTTTTGGAGAGGTTTTTGCTATAGGGCGCATGCACTCGCCCAAAAGACAGAGAGAGACACATAGAGATAGAAAGCAAGAAATCACCCCCCAAGGGGGATGGCCACACCGCAATCCCTTCTCCTCCATTCTCCTCTTGAGATCTTGGGCATGCACACACACCCACCCGGTATGAGTTTAAGTCCCTGGGTCCAGGACTCGAACTGCGGTCGACTACATGGGAGTTCAGCGACATAGCCATTACACTAACTGCTGGTCCCAATCTTCTTAAGTTTTAAGCAAATTTCCTTACCAATTCAAAACTGCTTTTCTTGAAATTACCAGCTGAACTTGCTATTAAAAGTAGTTAGATTATTTAAGAAATCATGCGATCAATAAAATGTGGGAGGAAAAGGAATGGAAGACAACTGTAGACACCAGAGATAGTGTGAGAAGAGGGTGGGAAAGGACAGAGGGTCAGACATAGGAGTTATATATATATATATATATATATATATATATATATATATATGCGTGTGTGTATATGTGTGTGTGTGTATATATATATATGTATATATATATGAATGAAACTAAAAATGGAAAATTATTGATGATAACATGCATGATTAAGCCACTATGCAGTATATTCTGTATGGGAAACCACATTTTGTATGCTGTGACAATGCTTAGGCAATAACTGTAAATTAATTTTGAAAATAAGTTTCAGGAGGAAAAAAAACACGAAAACTGTATTTCCTGAAATTAAAAACAATGCGTATTTGATGACTGCAGTAAGCTATATAGCCCCAGCTAGGTGCTACTTTATAGTGTGTTCATTCTACTCACTGAAGTTTATGCCTAAAGTCAGACTTGTGTTAGATATGTATATATCAGCTGCACTTGCTATTGGAAATATTTAGATTAAATTCATTAGCGAATCAATATAATAGGGGGAAAAACATAGAAAGCAACCATGGATACCAGAGACAGTGTGGGAGGAGGGTGGGACATTGTACAGGGTGAGAGATAGGGAGTCAAGGATGGCAAAAAAAGAAAGCAAAATATACAGGAAACAAGAAATGGAAAATTATTTGTTGATGATAACACGTATGTTGATGTGCTTGATTGAGCCAATATACAGTGTATTCTGGATGGGAAATCTCATTTTGTATGTTGTAATGATGTATAGTGAATGAATGTAAATAAATAAATTTAAATTAAAAAAAAGAGTATAGGGAATGGTACTGGATTGGCTCTTAAAAGATCTGAATTTTATTCCAGCTCTGTCACTATCTATGTGACTCTAGTCAGTTAACCTAAACTCTCTAGGGCCTTAATCACTCATTTGTAAAATGAGGAAATGGAATTGGATACACTATAATCCTTTATGCTCAAACATTCCATGGTTCCATGGAACACATCAAATCACCTATATTTTCCTCTGTGAGTGCCACATGAGGTGGACGCTAGGGGTCATATTTAGATAAGCACTCAAAAACACATCTCAGTCTGATAAACATGCCCACTTCCTTCCATAAAAGGGAGTCAGATGATTGACCTACTTTCTTGCAAAAAAAAAAAAAAAATGCTTAATTGAGATCATGTTGTTTCCCTTTCTGGCTGGCTGAGGATTTAGGGGAAAGTGAGAAACACAGGCTTCTCTGACTCAGACGTTCCCCTTAGGGTCAATGCTATTTTCTCTCTTTCACACATGACTCCAAATTAGGCCAATCTTTTACTCACGAGGCAAATAAATTCTTCCTGAAGTTTTCATCGTTTTTCTTCTCTAATGCTTCTTTTGGGTTGCATAAGTGGTGTCCCCAACCAGATCTCTTCATGGAAAACCATCTTTGATAGCTCCTCATTGAATCATTAGTGTTTCTTCCATAATCTGTTGCATGCCCTATTTTACTTTCTGGTCAGCCAGTGAGATGGACTCCTTCCCCAGTGTCTTTGCCAGAAGGTCTTGGCAATATTTCTTTACCATGCTCCAATGTGAACATCCCTGGGGCTGGCAGGTGACATGGTGGTTGAGGGTGCTGGACTCCCACATGGCCGACTGCGGTTCAAGTCCTGGACCTGGTGACTTGCTTTCCCACTTTCCCTATCTCTCTCTCTTTCCCACTCTGTCCCTTTCTGGTCAAGTTAAAAATAAATAAATAAAGATAAAGAAAATAATTTTTAAAAAAAGCATTCCTCTGTCCAGCCTATGTCCCCTTTTGCTCTATCTTCATGCTCAATTCCCAGGGAAGGTGAGATATTAAAATATTTAGTCATCATCAGAAAGGATAATGTTATAAATCATTTTCATACTTAATAGTGATACTTTTGCATCTACATAGGTTTACGGTTTTTATATCATTTTCTTTGAGTATCACTAGTGGGTTCCTTACCTACCCTTCTCCATATCTCCTTTTTTAAAAAATTATTTTGTTTAACTTTATTTGTTATTATTGTTTTAAAATTTGGATCAGAGAGAAACAGAGAGAGAGAGGGAAAGCGAGAAAGCAAACTACCAGGTCTGGGACTCAAACTGCTGTTGGCCATGTGGAAGTCCAGCGCCTTTAACCACCAAGCGACCTGCAGTCTCCTCTCCCTTTTTAAGAAGGAAGGAAGATATAGTGGAGAAGACATCCAGCCTGGAGAAGTGGATAAAACACTAGTTCTTTTAACCTGGATTATAGTCTTGACTATTTCTTATCAGCTTACCAGGCATCACTAATTAATTCGCCAACGTGTTTCCTCTATCATGCAGTCATCATGATCCAGTCACTGCCTACTAGACCTTACCACCTCACTCTGTGAGCCTGGATTTCCTCCCCTGAAAACTGTGGGTATGAATGCCCCCTCTACCTATGGGCACTGAGTTATAGGAAGATAGTCATTTCTCACTTTCCTATAAGTGATTTGCCATGGTCATCTCCCTGGATGAGCATAAAAGGAAAGAAAGAAAGAAAGAAAGAAGAGAAAGAAAGAAAGAAAGAAAGAAAGAAAGAAAGAAAGAAAGAAAGAAAGAAAGAAAGAGAAAGAAAGAAAGAATACTAGTTGAAAGTAGAGTTACTGTCCTGGTGGCCTCCCCTCTCCTTTTCCAATAGCTCCAACTCTGAGCTGTTTGAACAACCTGGAGGAAAACCAGAAATACCCTTTACTTCCTTCAGGTCTAGAGACAATCAGGAGAACAAGGTTCTCTGCTTTCTCTCCTTTGGTGTCAGATCCGCCGACGGGGAACAGTTCCTGAGTTGGGGGTGAGGATTAAAGAAAGACAAGAAGACAGGATAGAAATGAGAGGACTTCCAGTCAATACTGGTCAGCCATGAATGTACTTTATTGCTACTATTTATACACACTCCAGAGACTTCTGTGCTGTAAGGTTTTAAGTCCTTACTGAATTTATCAGATTGTTATAACAATACTTGGGAACATTCAGTTCAAAACAATCCCAAGACATTCTGCTCATAACAATCCAGCCACCCAAGACCATGTCCATTTAAAGATCCTGGTCTTATTCTAGTGGTTATGTCCTGCACATTCCTCATGTCTCCTCTTTGGCTTCCCACACTTTGGGGCCTACCTTCAAAAGCACAAAAGACACTCCTCCCCTCTCCTCTCCCACCCTTTCCCCCAGGAGTACTGGTGCCCAGACCTTGGAAGCATCTCCCTCAGACCAAAGGACCTGCAGGGGAGAAACGTGGCGTCTATGGCGGATGAAGGCTCGCTTTTTCCACTAACACTTTATTCCTACTGCTGTTTTGAGGTAACTCTCCAGTGCAGGAATTGTTCCATAGCCTCCAAAACTTTTTAAGATTTCTAATATCCTCTTTTACAGCAAAACACAAGGAAAGCGTTTGAATCCAACCTCTCTAGGGACTAGACGGGCAAGTGGTTTAACCTCCCTGAGTTTTTGCTGTCAGTACAGTATGTGGCACAATGTGGGACTTCAGAATTTTGAGTGGAATTTTTCCTGTTGTCCCACAATTGTGTCTAAACCAAAGCTAAGCACACTAGGCACCAACCATTGTACATTCTGAGTTCATCGTGCATCCCTCCAAGTGTGCTTAGGAGGAAAAGAGAACCTAGAAGGGTGTGGAAGGTGTTTATGCTAGCTACTCAGTGGAAAACAAGGAAATACAGACTGTTTGTGGAAGGGCATCTGTTATGTTTTGCATGATGGTTAGTCCCCTAAAGTTTCATGTTTTGGAATTTAATGTTGGGAGTTGGTAAGGCCTAGTGAGCAGTGATTGGATCATGGTGATTACATCATAGAGGAAACATTTTTGTGAATAGATTAATAATGTCTTCTGATACCCAATGAGTTCCAATTCTTGTAAGGAGTTAGTTCTTATGAGAGTTGGTTGCTTTGCACAGTCTTGCCATCCTCTGTGTTTTTATCTGCCAGGCTATCAGCTGATCTGATGCCAAGCCTACATCTCTGGACTTTCTAGTCACGAGAATTGTGTCAATAAGTCCCTATTTCTTTTCTTTCTTTCTTTCTTTTTTTTGGAGAGGTTTTTGCTATAGGGCATGTGCGCTCACCAGAAAGACAGAGAGAGACTGAGAGACAGAAAGCAAGAAATCATCCCCCAGGGGGGATGGCCACGCTGCAATCCCTTCTCCTCCATTCTCCTCTCAGGACCTTGGGCACACATGCACACGAGTGTGAGTTTAAGCCACTGAGTCCTGGACTTGAACCATGGTCAACTACATAAGAGTTCAGCAACATAGCGATTACATTAACTGCTGGCCCCAGTCCCTATTTCTTTATAAATTACCCAGTCTCTGGTACTTTTGTTAGCAACACAATTGCAGACTGAGACAGCATCTCTGTGTTCATGCAAAAGAGCTGAGAAGGTAGTGGAGAGACAAGAGCAGTGGGCTGCCAAGTGGCCTCTGGTTTACATGATAGGACACCAAACCCAGGAGAAGAATCACATAGTGTGCCTCCTGTGAGTACAAAGAAAGATGCAGCTGCTCCCTGGAGAAAGGGGTTCAGCAATGGAGAGGGCTGGAGTGAAGCTGAACACCTCCTTAAAAAAACCTCAAGTATCACCTATGTGTGGAACGCCCATCAGTAGAGGCCACAAGAAGTCAGCAGGAGTTTGGCCCAGAGTCTGAAGGATGGCAGAGTAAGTTCAAAGGCAGAAAAGAAGGGGAAATAGTATGAAGATCAGACTTCATTTACTCTCATCCCAGAGCTGTGGGGAGGGGGAGAGATGAGATGGAATGAAGTTTCAAAATAAGTATGATTGAGTCTTAAATATCAAAATGAGACCATTCCAATAACTGTAAGTGATAAGAATATTATAGACATCAGCCAAGAGGTATTTATGACCAGCTACCCAATGGGAAATAAGGGTATAAAGAAAATCTATTTAGGAGTCAGTAATTAGGAAAATTAAACATTTTAAATATTTATACCCCAGTGAGTTGAGACTAATCCTCAACAATCCGGTTATTGGGTTGTTGGAAAAGTCATGATTTATTTTTCTATATTTTTCTTTGCAAAAATGAATCATGACTTTTCCAACAACCTAATATATCGATAATTGGCAGTTTATTGCTTTAGTGGCTCTTCAACTCTTTCTAGCTTCTACTTTTCCCACCATCATCAAGGAATTGTCTTTTTTGATGTAGTTTATATTTGGCTATCTTTAAATCTGTCTGCTCTTTTTTTTTTTTCAAATGCCCCAGCTTATTCAATGAGTTTTCTCTCTTTCTTCATTTTTATTTTTTATTTTTTTTAGAGAGAGAGATTTTTGCTATAGGGTGCCTGCACTTGCTGAGAGACAGAGAGAGAGACAGAGAGACAGAAAGTGAGAAATTAGCCCCTGGGGGAGATGACAAGCTGCAATCTGGTCTCCTCCATTCTCCTCTTGGGATTTTGGGCATGCACACACCTAGCCTAAGTTAAGTGGGTCTGGGACTTAAACTGCAGTTGACTATGTGGTAGTCCAGCAATATAACCTTTATGTCATCTGCTGGTCCCTTGATGAATATTTTAAGTGTATTTATTTTAAAACCACTTTCAGATCTATTGACTTACGGTAATGCTTCTCTTTTTTTTCTCTGTATTTTTTAGTTAGTATTTTTTGTTACTATTTATACATCATTTAGTTTGAAAAGAGATTTTACCCAACATGATATATGCCACACAGCAGATGAGTTGAGACTACTATACACGACATCACCAACAGGCAACAAACTCTTGAATCTCCTCCCTTCAAGCTTTTGACCCCATTCCTTACTCCAGATGGCTATGGTTGAAGTCACCAGTCTTGTGGCTGAGTACCATGTCTATATGTTGTAACTCCCATTTTGATGACCTAGACTTCTCCTCTAAACTCCAGATCCATATATCTAGCTGAGCATCCAGCATCTTCCTTGAATATTTGTTGAGTATCCCAGTTTGACATATCCAAAACTCTAAGTTTCCTCTTTATCCCTACTAACTGTTCTCCTTATAGTCTCCCCATTTTAGCTGATAGAAATTCTACTCTATCAGTTGCTCAGGCCTAGAGTTTTGGACTTATTCTTTCTCACATCCTACATTTAATCTATTAGCAAATTCTGTCAGCTTGACCTTCAAAACAGATCCAACATTTGACCAATTCTCCTCCACTATGCTGCCCTCTACTCTAGTCCAAGCTACCATTATTGTCCATTTTAATTATTCTGATTCCTCTCTTCTTGGTCTCCATGATCCACCCTAGCCTCCTGTGATAGTTAAGTTTACATGTCAGCTTGGCTAAACTATTGGCACCCTATTGTCTGGTTAAACAGCAGTTGAGATGTTGCTATTAAAGTAGTTTTTAGATGTGACTAATATTTAAATTACTGGAGTTGTAGAAAGTGGGTTACCCTCCGCAATGTGAATGAACCTAATCTAAACAGTTGAAGGTTTAAAAAGCAAAGACAGTGGATTGCTAAAAAACAAAACAAAACAAAACAAAGAATTCTGCCTCCAATCTGCAACATAGAAATTCTGCTTGAGTTTCCAGACTTTAGACTCAAGAGTGCAATATCAATTCTTACATTAATCCCCAGCCTGCTGGCTTGCCCCAGGGATTTTGGACTTGTCAGACCCAAGAACTGCATGAGACAATTCTTTAAAATACATCAATCTCTCTATATATATTCTATTGGTTCTGTTTCTCTGGAGAACCCCAAGTCTTTTTTTTTAAGGATTACTTTTAAAAAAAAATGTATTTATTTTTCTAAATTTTGCTATAGGGCACAGCACAGACCAGAGAGAGACAGGTGTGTGTGTGTGTGTGTGTGTGTGTGTGTGTGTGTTTGTGTGTTAGAGAGAGAGAGAAAGAAAGAGAGAGAGAGAGAGAGAGAGAGAGCAAACCACCAGGTCCAGGACTCGAACCATGGTTGGCCATGTGGGAGTCCAGCCTTAGCCACTATGCCACCTGCTGGTGCTGAACCCCAACTCCTATGATGGTTCTCTCCACACAGCCAGAAGTAGTTCCTTAAAATGAAAATCAGCACATCACTCGTTTGATAAAGAACAAAACAAAACAAAAAATAAAACAAAGACCCTGCCCTGATAGAGCAAAGCTGAAGTATTTACAATGGCTTCAATGCCCTGTGTTCTCCGGCCTGCCCATTTCCTTTCTGTCTCCTTTTATTCTTCCTTCCACACTACTTCAAGTTAAAAACTGTTGTTGTAAGGATAAAGTGGACATATGTGGACAATACAAAGACATTACATGTCTAAGGCCTAATGACAATCAAAATTGGAAAATAGAAAGCTGAGGATCAAGGCCAGTCTTTCTGTGTCTCAGGACTTGACAGTTGATCTCTGCTCTTCTCCCACACCTACCCACCCAGTGTGTGTTCTCTTCTCTGCTCCTCTCTGTGAACACCTCTTACAAATGGCCACCAAATGGTGACTTCTTCCCCAAGTCACCCAGTCAGGTATTTAATGATTGCCTAATATACGTCAGGTACTGGTCTAGACCATGTGGATAAAGCATGGAAGAAAACCAACAAAAGTGATTACCATTCTAGAGCTTCTGTTCTAATGTGCAGGGGAGGTATATATAGGCAATGGGGAAAAATATAAAATAAACAATAAGAACATGCAAACTGTATACATTGCCACATTATTAAAAATACTTGGGAGAAAATAAAACAGCAAAGAGGAATAGAAAACATTGAAGAGATGAAATATTCATCAAGCCGGAAGGGAAGGACTCATTGAGGAGATGACAAAGGAAACACCTTTAGGAAGTGAAAAGTAGAGTGGCATGGCTAAGGAGAGAGGAAGGAGTGAGGTCAAACTGCCCAGAGATAGAGCATAAATTAGAAAGTGCACTGGAGGTCACAAGGTTTTGGGTTTTACTTTGAGCATCATGAGGAATCATTGGAAGGTTTTGATCAGAATTTCAAGATCAGACTTATGTTTTAACAGGCCCACTCTGGCTGCTGTGTTGAGAATAGTCCATAGAGAGACAAGGGCAGAAGGGAGTCCATTTAAAAGGTAATTCTAATCATCAGGAAGGAAGATGTGGGTAGCTTAGGCCAGAGTGAAGCAGTGAGAGCTGCGTACTATTCTAGTGTGGGCTGGAGTTGATTCTTTGTAAGGGGTTTTGGGAATGGATAGGGAGAAGATCAAAATGTGACCAAAATATGGTCAAGATACTCTTAATAACTCAAATGGTTGATACATCATCTGTGAGTAGATGATCACGTTTGATCATCAAAGACTCATCTGTCACCCAGGGTTCCATCTCCTTGGGGTATAAATTAGCACTTGTTCTAAATGGGGAAACTCAGTTTTAACAAAATTGTTCAGTGCGTTTTTTTTTTTTTTTTTTTTTTTTAATTAGAAACGAGCCTTTGCATATTTCACAGGCTTTTATCTCTATTTTGAAATTAGTTGGCAACTTTTTTCAGGAGACCTGTGGTCGTCCTGTTGGTATGAAACAGATTACAATTTCCCTGGTGGGATGCCAGAAGAAAGGTTTTGCTAGAAGGTATTAACCTCCCACAGACCTCTCCATTTACCTATTAGATGTAAAGGGCCCTGAGATAATTTTTAAAACTTTTTTCTACCTTATCTTAAGAAGATGAATTAAATGAATTGAAATGCTAGAAAACATATTTAAGATAAGACAGAAAGTGGTCTGACCTTCAGGAATCTCACATTGCAGTACCCCTTCATTCACTGTACTTCTTTCTTTTGCACATAGTAGGACCCCTCTGGAAATAAAACAGAGGGAAGAAGACTCCCCTGTAACACATTGTCTCTGTGGCTCTTCAACGGTGAGGATGAAGCTGCTTCTACTCAACATCTAGAAAGAATATAAGGTATATGTCTCGGTCCTGGACTATGGATGTTTCTGGAACCTGCATTTGACTCACAAAGTCACCCTTAAAGGCTTCTGAGTTTGGAGTTTTGGAGGATAGGAGAAGAAGGCCTAAACAAGGGCTTGAGAATGATGTTGGATCAAGCGTCATCAACGGGCACAGGGCAATGATGGGTGCACACGGGCAGGAAGTGACTCACCTGTCTTTTCTGCAGTGCCCATAGGTTCATTCAGGATAAAAGATCAGAAAGTGACCTCCTTGTCTCTCATTCTCAAGCATGTGAATATTAACATGTGGTGCCTAAAAGGTCATGGCATATTTTAATTGATTTTTGCTTATTCATTTTTATAAACTAAGTTGAAAAATATATATTCCCACTAGAATCAATCCATAATCATTGTTGTTTTGTTTTGTTTTGTTTTGCACTCAGAACATTTTTAATAATGCACATTTTTAAAAAAAAAGTATTTATCTTACAAATTGTTCTGCACTCCAAATATACAATAGCTTGGAAAATAACGTTTAGAAAATAAAAGACAATATAAAAAGACAGATTAAAACAACTAGAACAGTACAGGTTTTATATGGCTTGATATTACAGTTTTCTTACTGTATCATCAATGTCAGAAATCCATTACTTCAGCTGGCTCCATTGCTTTGGATTTCAAGAAAAAGTCTTTTTTCCTGGCTTCATTTCATCTTCTGGATCCATCCAGTATTCTGTAAAATCAATTAGAACTTTCCCTTTAAAATCCTGAACACTGACATATCTCATTTTCCCAATTTGAAACATGCTATTATCTCTGAGGCTGCTGCTCTGTTTGGAGGATGACAGAGCTCTAGAAGTTTTGCTCTAGTCTTTTGCTTCTTTGCAGGGTTTTCTGGAGCAACTTGCTTTTTCCTCTTCAACTTCTTGTCAACTTCACTGTCAGAATCACTGCCAGAAGAGCTTGATGAAACAAATTCCTTTGATTTAGGCATTGCTCCACTCCTGCTATCGAACAACCTCCTGCTTGTTCGCTCTTGACTGACCAAATCCATAATCATTTTAAATTAAGTAGAATATAGATTGCAAAGCTATTTCAGTTTCCTGAACTGAACCTTGAGCAAAAACCTGAAACTGAATAAAGGCCTTAAAGATAAGGAGATTCAGGATACTGCAGGGCCCACTGTCAAGTATTAATAAAGCTGTCTGCTCTGTCTCTGGCTTCTGTTGGTGGCAGATAGTTTCCCCAGGCCCATCTCTGGTCTAGATGGAGGAGTGGCTGAGATATCAGTCTCATCTTCAATGACAGCTTGGGGAGTAGGTGGAAAATGATGATCAGCTGAGCTGCAGGGACCTTCTGTCTGTGGTGTTGTGTCCTACAGAAGAGATGTCAAACCTGAAGGTCTAAGATGACTATGAAAAAAAGTATTGGAAACCACTGGAATGATTTTGACCACACTGGTGGTGGCCTACTGTTTGAGTAAGAAAGAGAAAGCAAGAGGGAGGCTGAGTTCAAACCTGTGGTCCCAACTCCTGCTTCCCCTTTTGTTTGAATAACCAGTCTGAGCCTAAGAGGAGGAAAAAACCTCGACTTTCTACAAGAGGCCTGCAGTGGGTCAGAAGGCAGTGTTTTTGTGATCATGGTGAGTACTATGGATAACCTGAACATGAAATCAAAAGATTTATGTATCTTGAAATCAAAAGATTTATATATCTGTCACCCTGAGAGAGAATTTCTCTTCCTTGACGATATTGATAAAGACACCTTTTGTTTTGAGGGTCATATCTTGAAAGGTGTCTGGTCTGTCTTTCCTGAGAGTTCTAGAATGTCCTAGGAGCTGTGGCTCCTGGGGCTTGAGAGCCTCTCTGATTCTGTATTAGAGCTCAATGGCTGGGTCTAGACCCAGAGCAGTGTTTTGGGGCAAGTTCAAAGCAAGCAGGTTTGAGGCACATATGGAAGCAAGCTGGAATGTCCAAAAGATGGAGGAGGCAAGAGCAAAAACATGTGAGTAGGCTGGGGAGGCAGGTGCTGGAGTCAGCAGGCTGAGGCTCCTGCCTGACGTGTTTTGTGTGTTCAGGCTAAGTGGGTGGTGCAGTCTGTTTAGAGATCAGGGACCAAACACAGTGAGCTCTTAAATCCTCACCCAACAAAGTGCAGTATTAAGGACACAGTCCTACTAGTCCCAGTGTCTCTCTACCCTCACTTCAGAAAAAAGAGACCAGTATCATGCTCCTAAAAGTCTGAGTACTCAACAGCCTGCACCTGAAGAACTCAGGTGCATATACACACACACAGAACTCAAGTGCATATGCATCACACTCAGAACGCAAGTGCATATGCACCACATACGCACTTAACATGCATACGTGAGCACACACACAAACATACATATCCCCCTTCTGGAGGGGAAATGAGAGTTTTTAATGTTCCAAACCCTTTGAGAAAGTTCAAACTGTGTAGCCCCTCTAGAGGGTTAAAGGTAAATAAAAGGGTGAATCTTTGGTTACTGAGGCAGAAGTGACTGGACCTGAAGGTAGGGCTGAGGGAATTCCCTGAAACTGGGAAGATGGGAGAGGTAGCAGTAGGAGAAAGCAGTAGGAGAAAGCAGACTGGGTTTCACTTAGTCACCAGGACCAGCCAATTTCCCTTCCCATAGGACACTCCCACACCCCATTGTAGGCTCTTTCTCTGACTTTCCATCTAGCACTTAGTTCCCTCAATTTGAAATTCAGTGAACTGATATGAGGAACACGAAGCTTGAAATATCTTCTCTAACTAGTCATCATTTTTCCCAGACTGAAAATTCAACTTTTGCATCTGCTATGATTTTGGTGTGTTGAGATTTTACGATAACAAGATTGAAAGGGTGAAAACTTCATCTGATTGAAGGATGAAGACTTTGGGAGGAGATCAGTGTTTGGGTGATGAGAGGGGCACCCATGATTGAATGGGTGGGGTAGTGAGGCAGGCAGAGACCCACATGAAACACAGATCAGGCTCTTTCTGCACCCATCTGACACTCTCTCTGTTACTGTCATCCATGTTGTGATGTAGTCAAGTCAATGTCTCATGCCTCTGAACGTCCAAGTCACCAGAATCATGAGTCAAATAAATCTCTATTCTTTGTAAATCATCTAATCTCTAATATTCCTGTAAACAACACAATAACAGATCAAGAGAGCAGCCGAGTGTGAAAACACAAGAACCATTTGAAAGGATAGTCATCCTTTGGAATTAAATTTCTTTTAATAATATTCAAAGATAGATTTTAGAATTGACATTAAAGATAGTCACAAAAAAGCCAAATCTACTGTCTTAAATTTTCCAAAGTTCCCTTCCTCTATCTACCTTTGCATCATAAAAGAGGACTTTAAAATGTTTGTGGACAAATTGAGTTAAAGTATAGGTTTATTTTGGTTGGTTAAAAAAGAAAATTGAGGGACCAGCAGTTAGCGTAATGGCTATGTTGCTGGACTCCCACGTAGTTGACCGCGGTTTGAGTCCCAGACCAGTGGCTTAAACTCATGCTGGGCACGTGTGCGTGCGTGCCCAAGATCCTGAGAGGAGAATGGAGGAGAAGGGATTGTGGCATGGCCATCCCCTCTGAGGGGTGATTTCTCACTTTCTATCTCTCTGTCTCTGTCTGTCTGGCGAGCGCACGTGCCCTACAGCAAAAACCTCTCCCCCCTCCAAAAAAGAAAGAAAATTGAAATCCACATATAGTTTTCTCATAATATGCATTTTCCATGAACTTAAAAATCCCTCCTCCCCATATTCCTGTGTTCCCATATCTTCCAAAAATATTCAACATTATATTATAGGTTATGTTCGTTTTCAGCAGTACCACACACATCTGAAGTCTTTCTAACATCTGACTTCTACTTTCTTCCTGACGTTCATACATAGAAAAGGAAGTTTTACTTGATGCTCTTTTGAGTCCTCACAATAAAAACAATCATCTGATTGATTTGCTGAAACAGAAAAGTAAGTGTTATTTAACTTTAAAAAATGTTTCTACTCTCAGGACCAGCAGATAGTGTAATGGTTACATTGCTGGATTTCCTTGCGGTCAACTGTGATTTGAGTCCCAGACCCAGAGGCTTAAAACTGGATGTGTGTGCATGCATGCCCAATCTCTTGAGAGGAGAATGGAGAAGGGATTGTGGCATGGCCATCAATTTCTTGCTTTCTGTTTCTCTGTCTCTCTCTCTCTCTGGCAAGTGCACATATCCTATAGTAAAAAATTCTCTCTTAAAAAAAAATTTTTCCACTATGAATTTCCATTCACATGTGATCATGTGCCTTGTTGAAAATTAAACTCAAAATAATATTTCTACTCTCTGAATTAATGCCAGAAAATAACCTGTAGCATAGTGATCACATCACTTTATTGTCACTATACTTGGAATAAAAATAATAATAATTATTTTTTAGAGAGATGTTTGCTATACGGCATGTGTGATCACCGGAGAGACTGAGAGACAGAGAAACAGAAAACGAGAAATCACTACCCAGTGAGGATGGCCATGCTGCAATCCCTTCTTCATTCTCCTTGGGATCTTGGGCATGTATGTACGCACACCCAGCGTGAGTTTTAAGTTGCTGGGTCTGGGACTTGAATTGCAGTCGACTACATGGGCAATGTAACCATTACACCATCTGCTGGACCTGGAATAATTCTTTCTACACTTAATTACTAGATATATATTTCATTTTTGAAAAAGATCTGGCTGGCCCCTTAGAATGTGAATACACATCTATTTCCTCCTCCCAGATAAAATAATACCTCACAGTAGTTCCAATATGCTTTAATTAAAAAAGAGATTTTATAAAAAAATTAAAATGTATATATTTTATATTATTTTAAATAACTATTTATAATTCTATAGATTGTGATTTTCCCCAAGTACTATAATTTTATAGAACTTAAATTTTTCCATTTTTGAATTTTGTATTATCATGAACATGTTGTCCATATGACTCTATTATTTCTGAAAGCCAGCCAGAAAACTTCTTTCCCTATTGTCTTGGACCAGCAATGGGTATTGTATTGTTTCTTACTCATCAGAATCAAGTATCAAGGAGAATCCTACCAATTCTCTTTTTACTGTGTTATTTGGTGTGGATTTTACTTTAATTGGAATTTCATCCTTGCATAAATCATAAGCCAGCTTTCTTTCTCATTTTTTTTGTACCTTCCTCAAACTTCCATTTATCCCTGCTAGGTCATGTTTTGTAGTTTTAATTACCTGTGACCCACTGTGGTCCAAAAAATTAATGGAAAATTCCAGAAATAAACAATTTGAAGTTTTAAATAGTGTATTGTTCTGAGTAACATGATGAAATCTTGCATCCTTGCACCCTATCCCACCGCAGATGTAAATCATTGCTTTTCCTAGCATATCCATGCTGTATATGCTATCTGCTCTATAATCACATAGTAGCTGTCTTGGTTACCTATTTTAAAAACATAGAATAGGGACCAGCAGATGGCATAATTCTTACGTTGCTGGACTCCCACATAGTTGACTGCAGTTTGAGTTTTGGAACTGGCGTCTTGAAATTCACGCCAGGCACATGTACATGTGTACCCAAAATCCCGAGAGGAGACTGGGAGGAGGAGAGATTGTAATGTGACAATCCCCCTTGGGGGTTAATTTCTCTTGTCTTGTCTCTCTGTCTCTCTCTATCTCTTCGGCAAGTGCACATGCCCTATAGCAAAAAAATCTCCCTCTAAAATAAAGGAAAATAGTATAGAACTGGTCCCATGGCCTGGTGGTTAAAGAAGCCAGATCCCACATGGCCAACTACTTTTGGTAGTTCAAGTAGTTCAAGTCCTGGGTCTTCTGGCTTGAGAAACACACAAGATAAGAAAAGGGATTGTGGTGTGATCACACCCAGCTAAGGGTGCTTTCTCCCTCTTCTTCACCCTCTCTTTCTTTTTCTCTCTGGTGAACACACACACTGTCTGGCAAAAAATAAAACATAGTATATAGAGAGGGTTCAGTATTATCTATAGTTTTAGGCACCAGCTAAAGATCTTGGGATGTATCCTCAGGGGGTTTCTACTATATTTCACTCTGAAGTTCTGTCAGATTTTTACTGTAGCTTCCAGGGTCATTTAAAATCTATGTGTTCCTGACTATTACCATTCTGCTATGATGTTAGAGTAAAGGCAGGAACTGTAATTAATTCTATATTGGCTTTTCCCAAATTATATTCTGCAGAACAGTAGTTCTTCCAGATGTTAATGTGTATTATAAAAAAAGGTTCCATGATTAATATGGTTTTTGAAATGATGGTGATTCATTGCACATATTAGCATTTTAAAGCCTCTAAGAAGTCCTACAGTAACGAAAGGTGCTTAATTGGCTTAACTCTGTATTTCCCAAAATATTTGCCATGGGGACATATTTCTCATGTATGTGTGCATTTCTCCCCCATGCACACACACACATGCTTTCATAAAATGCAGTTTGGAACATACATATTCATGAATCTTACAGACTACGGGAGTGTACAGTCATTATCCAGAGAAAATAGATAAGGCTACGTTAACGAACTGAGACAATGGCTCTCATGGGATAGTGGTGCTGAAGCAGGAGTGACTCCATCTTGGAGGAGTGCCTCCATTATAAATTGTTAAATTCCTATGACTAAAAACTTGCCTTTACTTTTGCCTAAGAGCAAATAGAGTGATTAACACTCCTATTGTCTTTTTTTCCTTCTGAAACATTTTTTTAATTAATTAATTTACATTCATTCCCTGAGCATTGTCACAGCATACAAAATATGATTCTCATCCAGAATATACTGCATAGTGCAGTATGCACTATGAATATACTGCATAGTAGCCTTAATCATACATGTTGTCATCAATAATTTTCCATTTCTAATTTTATATATATAATATTTATATATATTTTTTATCCCTATTTCTCACCCTCTGCCATTTCCCACCCTCCTCTCACACTAACACTCCTATTGTCTTTCAACCCCCCATTCCTAGTTGTCTTAAGACAAGGTCCAGTCACAGCCATTGTTTAGGCAGGGATGGAATATACCCTTAAGAGTGATTAACCTGCTTACCTGCTTGTTCTGCTTGTGATGCGCTTTTGCTTGCTTTTACATTGTAAAACCCTACCTGCTACCCTTTCAAGCCCACCACTCTTTGTTCTTTTTTTTTTTTTTTCCTCTCTCTTTTTTTGGCGAGGTTTTTGCTATGGGGCCCGTGTGCTCGCCAGAAAAACAGAGAAAGACAGAGAGACAGAAAGCGAGAAATCACCCCCCAGGGGGGATGGCCATGTTGCAATCCCTTCTCCTCCATTCTCCTCTCGGGACCTTGGGCACGCATGCACTTGTGCCCGGCGTGAGTTTAAGCCACCGGGTCCGGGACTCGAACTGCGGTTGACAACATGGGAGTCCAGTGACATAACCATTATGCTAACTGCTGGTCCCACCACTCTTTGTTCTTGTGATGCCACATCAATCCGGAAAAGAGTCTGATTTTTGCCTTTACAAGTACGCCTCACCTCGAGGCTGCAGGATTTTGAGAGACATGAGTCCCCCCACCCCCATGCTGCCGGCTTAGCTTCATCAATAAACTCCAATAAATTTGGCTATGTCTGGATGTCCTCTTATTTCTCGCTGATATCATCCTTTTTTCTTTCTTTCTTTCTTTTTCTTTCTTTAATTGCTAGAGGGCATGTATACTAACCAGAGAGAAAGAGAGATGGAGGGCAAGAGGCAAGGGTGGGGTGGGGAGAAAGCACTCCCAATGGGGTGTAGTTATATCGTAATCCCTTCCCTATTTTTGTATCCTGTTGGGATTTTGAACATGCACATATATATGTCTGGCATGTTTTTCAAACTGCTAGGGCTGGGATTTGAATTGTGGTCAGCCATGAGAGAGATTTGGCTCTCTTAGCCAGTAGATTATCAATTATCTCCCCGGATGCCACTGTTTCCCTGAGAACTGAATGGTGAGTAGGAGTAGCGACCTGCTGGTGAGAGTTGGGTGGGGTGAGAAACCTTCCACATGTAGTCCATCTTCCCAAGTGGAATGGCTGGCTTCTAGGTCTGCTCAGAAGGCAGGGGTTGGGATAAGAGATTTCATCATCTGTGACACATGGCCATCCATTTTAGTCTCTGTTAATGTTCATATTTCCTTAGAGAGAGAAAATGAAAGAACAGAGAAGCTACTAAAGCTTTTTGGGGGAAACAAAAACCCTTATAGGATTAAGAGACAGTTGGGATGTGGGAGGTGGTAGCTAGAGGGAGAGACCAAAAATAACATCCATTTTTGTAACGAGACTTGGTTATTTTTACAAATGATTGTACAGATTGTTCATCTGTGGTCTTTGAAATATAGACTGTCACTTGTCAGTAGCATAGGATGCTGTGTAGTACAAACCTCAAGAGTTTAACATATTTCCCATCATACACTTGTTAATTGAATGCTGGAATTATCCACCTTTACCCATGAATGGACTAAATTTAGTGTTTAAAAGATTGAGACCAGGTGCAGGAGGCATTTACAATTAGGCAAGCAATTATGGGTTTATTTAAAGACTATAAAGCTGATTCCTGTTCCTTTGATTTTTTAAAATAGATTTTCAGGGAAGAAAATGTTATGAATATTCTGTTCCTTCTGGTAGAGGGTCTAGTTGACCTTCTATTTGAAAAATATGATATTCACCTTCTTCTAGTTTCCTGTAAATCATTACAGTGCAGTAAGCCAGATCTCAGTGCAACATCCAACAGATGATGATGGCATATCAGAAGTAATATGGATCTTGATGAATGGCCAACAGAGAACTGTTAATACACTATTTATCATAACAGGTACATCCTAGCTTTGGATATTAGACAGTCAGAAAGTCAGGAATCTTGTCCAGGAGGGGTAGGGAGAAGAGAGAGAGATAGAGACAGAGACAGAGAGAAAGAGAAAGAAACACAAAATATTTAGATCTGAAAATGCAAGTAGAATAGACTATCCTGAAAGGGGAAGGTCTCAGGAGAAAGAAACCAAAGGCACTAGTAAGAGACCGTCTGTTGCTTTCAATCAGTGGCAAGCCTACCGAGGAACTTAAGATGTATTCTAGGCTCAGTGGTACACATTTAGTACCACAGAAACTCTGATCTAGTCCTACTAGATTGGCCCTGAGGGTTCAGGGAGCAGAGTCAGACTAGGGCATTTCCTTTGAAATGAATTCTTTTGGCTCTATTTTGGTCTTCAGGGTGGTGGCACTTTAAAGTTAAGTCAAGGCCATGAGCAGTGAGAATGTGATGTGGGAAGTGCGCTATGGGCTTGCTCTGAGAAAAACATCACTAGTTTGTAGTGAAAGTTAAGAGAAATCTCACTGTGCCTCAACTGTCAGTACAAAGTGGTCTCCAGAGTGTGAGCTCTGCAGTTAAACAGAATGAACTTCAAATCATCACTTGGCCACTTACTTGCCATGAATAATGTTGTGTCAGTCAGGATTCATTCAGGAAAACAGAGCCATGACAATTAGATAAAATTTAACATGTAAAACATGTGACAGGCTGAAAGAGATAAAGCACCAAAGTGAGGCCATGCAAAGATTACCAAAAGAGGAAATTTTTTTCTATACTTAGATCCGAAGGTGTTAGCTGGGACATGGAGGAAAGGCCTCTCGCAGTATCTGGGGTAGAAAGAAGATGCAGCCATTGCAGAGATGTGCCCCAAAACATGTGGGAGAGAAACAGCCTGGCTTCTCTCTTCTGCTCTTCACTTTCCTGCCAGTGAATCTCTTGGTGCAGCTCTAGATGAACCAGAAGTCGCTTAGCAAGAGAACCTGGGAAATACTGTTTGCACTGTCAGTAAGGCAGGAGAAGTTGGGGAAAATAGATGTCAAGTAAACAGTCAGCCCAGTAGCTATATGATCCAGCTGCCTAATGGCCTATAGCCTTAGTTTCCACATTTGTAAAGCAAAAACATTATTCCTACCTCATTGAGTTGTTCTGAGAATTAAGTCATCTAGCACATGTTTCAGTTGTCTTATGTTGGTTATAAGAATAGTCTCACTCAAAGAACCTCAAGGAATTGGAGTGGGGAGAGAAAGGCAGTTCTAAAGACATGCATTAAACCAAGGAAGTAGAGGTCTAAGCCCAGGGTTAAGTTTCATAGTAACCATGGAGAAGCCAAACAACCAGACTTAGGCAGGACAGGAATTACTGTGGAGCTGCATCTCATGGAAGATGAAATCAGAAAGACCTCCAGAATGCAAAGCACTCCTCTGAGATTAACAGTGGGAGTTGTAGAATTTTGCTTTTCTATTATATAATAAGATGATTCCAAATCTCTCTAGGGGTCTGGTTTCTTCTTTTAGCTATCAAGTAACATCTTCATCCTCTGTTCTAAAGCTTTTCTCTAGTTAATATAAGTTTTGCCCTTTGGAGTTCCTGCTTCTCATGACTGGTTTGATTGTGATGGATCAGAACCTTTTGCCTTTTCTCTTCCTCAAGATCTGTCAGCGCCAGCTCCCATTGAAATTGCTTACATCTCCAAATATTTCCCAATTGAATACCACTGGAACAAGAATCTCATGGGGACAGCTCTTTTTCTACTAATGGAACTTTTCACCTGAGAACCCCTTACAGTAGTTATGACCTTAATGACTTTGAAGAAGGTGCCCAATCTTGGTCCAATCAGCAGTTTTGGAGGGAGGGGGCAGGACAATGTGGTCCAAAATATGTCTAGCCAGTACTTTTCCTTAAGAAGGCACTGTGTAGGGAGCCAGGAGGTGGTTTGGTAGTTAAGGCATTAGACTCCCAAATTCAAGTCCCAGACCTGGTGTCTTGGAAATCACACGGGCATATGTGTGTGCATACCCAAAATCCTAAGAGGAGAATGGAGAAGAAGGGATTGCAGCATGGCCATCTCCCTGGGAGGGGTGATTTCTCACTTTCCCTCTTTCTGTCTCTCCCTGGTGAGCATATGTGCCTGATGTCAAAAATCTAAAAGAGGAAAACAGAAAAAAAAAAAAAAAAAAAAGAAGAGTCCATGGATGGATATTTAGTAGAGTCCTTATTCCTGTCTCTACCTCCTCTGAGGTATTTGGGCTCTAAAACTCCATAGGAACTAGACCTCCTGGCCACTTCTGCCTACTTTTGGTCCAGACCTATATGGTCCTGTATTCCTTTTTTCTTTTCATTTTTCTTCTGATTATAGTACATAGATACTACATAGATACTTATGTTATTTTAACAAGGCTTTGCCTTTGATTTTCTTTTTTCTATTTTTTAATATCATAGCAATGCCTTTGGAGCAAAAGAAAGCCTCAAATTTTTGAGTTCACAACACCATCATAACAGAAATTCACACCAATGTTTTCTAAAATCTATGACTAATACAAAGCTGAAAGGTACCAAAATTAAGTTTTTGTGAGAAACTCTTAAAAAGAATGAGTGACCAAAAAATAGAGGAAATAGTTGAAGATAATGAAGCATGCAGATTGAGAGGACATGAAGATGATGATTTGACTGAGAGTACCTAGGAAGTTGAGTGCTTCAGGGACTATGACTTCAGGTATAGACAGTTTTAGAGAATAAGATGAAATAGATTCCTTATCTTAAAATTAATAACATTATTCATCAAAAATATAAAACATAAAACCCATAAACAACAATAACATTAAAAAATCAATTAACGACCCAAATATTGATAATTGTGAGTGGAGGAATCAGAACGATAAAGAGAAAATAAGCTCAGAAAAAGGCAATTTCAGAGAATAAGATGAAGGTGAGACACTTCATCTTTTTTTTTCTTTATTGTATTTGCTTTATTTTTTTCTTCTGAAACATTTTTTAATTAATTTACATTAATTCCCTGAGCATTATCACAGTATACATAATGTGATTTCCCATCCAGAATATACTGCATAGTGGCTTAATCATACATGTTATCATCAATAATTTTCCATTACTGATATATATATATATATACATATATATATATATATCATATACATTCTATATATAAATAGACACATTATATATAAATTTTATATATATATGTATATATATATGTATATATATACACATATATATATTCCCCCTATTACTCACCCTCTGTCATTCCCTGCCCTCCTCGCACACTATCTCAGATGTCTACAGTTGTTTTCCATTCCTTTTTCCCCACATTATATTGATTCACAAAATCTCTTAAATAATCTAACTCCTTTCTTTTTTTTTTTTTGGAGAGGTTTTCGCTATAGGGTGCATGCGCTCGCCAGACAGACAGAGAGAGAGACATAGAGACAGAAAGCGAGAAATCACCCCCCAGGGGGGATGGTCACGCCGCAATCCGTTCTCCTCCATTCTCCTCTCGGGATCTTGGGCACGCACGCACACGCGCCCAGCTTGAGTTTTAAGCCACTGGGTCCAGGACGCGAACCGCGGTCGACTACGTGGGAGTCCAGCGACATACCCATTACGCTAACTGCTGGTTCCCAATAATCTAACTCCTTTCAATAGCAAGTTCAGTTGGTATATACATATCTGTGAATACATGTCTGACTTTCAGCGTGAAACTGAGTAGAATGAATATACTATACAGTAGAACTTAGCTGATGCTATGTAAATTACTAAAGTCATTAAATAGGTATTTTTAATATTTTTTTTTATTTCAGGAAAAGCAGTTTTAGTTTTAAAAAAATCAAAGAAATGAAAAAAAAAAAAAAAACTTTGCTTAAAACTTAAAGCCAGGAATGAGGTTAGGATAATGTTCAACTAGTAGGTACATGAACCTATTGGCAGCTCAAGACAGGACAAAAATCCTTAAAACCAGAAAACAAAGCCTAGAAGAAAATCAGCAAAGTCTTAGTCAAAAGTCATAAAATACTATTTCACCAGTACAGTCTCATGTACTTAATCTATCTTCTGTTGTGGTCCTATCTTCCCGATTAAATTCTGGGATATAATATTCAGCTCCAGACTTGTCCCTACAATTAAGTTGGCCATTTTCTTAGTTTTTGAACTCTTATTTCTCTTTTTAAGTTTCCCAGTATAGCACTCCCTTGAGAACTTCTTAGAGATCTGGTCTGGTGCTGGTAAATTCTTTCAGGTTTTTTTTTTTTTTTTTTTTTTTTTTTTTTTTTAATCTGGGAATGTTCTTCTCTTTTCTTCCCATATGAAGGATAACTTTGCCAGGTACAGTATTCTTGGTTGAAATTGCTTTTCCCTTAACACTTTGAATATATTTTCCCATTCTTTCCTCATTCACATTGTTTTTGATGAGAGGTCTGCGGTTAGCCTGATGGGATAGCCTTTGTAGGTAACATGATGTTTCTCTCTTGCCAATCTTTATATCTTGTCTTTGTCTGTGGTTTTGGTCAATCTGGCTATAATTTTTCTTGGAGAAGATCTTCTTGGGTTGATTCTATTTGGGGGTCATTTGTATTTCTTGGGACTAAATCTTTGAATGGTTCTCTAGGTTTGGAAAGTTTTCATCCAGGATTTCATGGAATAAATTATCAATCCCATTATGAGTCTCTTTGCCTTCTGGGATACCAATTATCTGGATGTTTGGATGTTTGATGGTATCTACTATTTCTCATATATTATTCTAATTTTGGGGGGCAATTTTCTCAGTCTTCATGGTTGATTTTTCTAGGCCAGTGATTCTATCTTCTACATCTGAGATTCAATTTTCTCTATGATCTAGTCTGCTTTTAATACTTTCAAGGGAGGTTTTGACTTCCTGTATTATGGCCTTCATCTGTAACAGGTCCATTTGATTCTTTTTTATAGTGTGTATTTCCTCTTTTAGATCTTGCAAGAATTTCCTCACCTCCTGGAACTTGTCAGCTCCTTTCTCCTGCCTCTTCTGCAGTTCATTGTCTCTCTTCTCTTCCATCTCTGCTAGCTTTGTCACTATGAATATTCTAAATTCTTTATCTGACATTTCCATGAGTTTCATTGTACTGTCTGAAGATGAAGAGGAGTTATTCTTTTACTTTGGAGGAGAGGTATTTTCTTGCTTTCCCATATTTCTTGTGACCTTGTGGATGGTACATTTCCTCATAATTCTTGAAGTTCAATCTGAGCATTCAGAGGCGTGCAGGAGGATTTGATCTGCAATATCTCTTCTGTTCCATTCTGTTTTCACTCTTTGTGCATAAGATTCAGTGGGAATAGAAGAATATTATGACCCTGTTCATATTCAGATGTTTGGATTCTATTCAATTGGATCTGTCTAGACACTTAGTGCATAGGGGCTGAGCAGCCAATGAATAAAGATAAAGAAAAAAAGAAAAGAATTAGAGAAGAGGAAAGAAGAAGAAAAAAATAATATAAAAAATAAGAAAGATAATAAAGAAAAAAGATAATAAACTTTAGATTTTAATTTTAAAAGCAAAAAATGAAAACTGTGTGGTGTTTTATAAGAAAAAAAATTAAAAGTCACAGGGAGACACAGAGAGACAAAGAGAGACAGAGGGCAATGGAAAGAAGGAGACAGAGGTAGCCCTCTTCACCAGAAAGGAATCTGAAGGGACAGGTCTCAGCAGAAAATCTTCATTTTTAGTCAAGGAAAGCAATATTTCATAGCTCAAGTTCAGTATCCATCAAAGGATGGGCCTTTCGTGGGTTTGTTTCTTTCCCACTAGAAAGGCGACACTTCATCTTAAAATGATCAGATCAAAAAAAAAAAAAAAAAAGATCAGATCCTATTTGATACATCCCCACCTCCACCACTGGTCAAAAATCCCAAATCAATCAACAAAATTCAAGAATTATGTGGAGCTATGCAATATATGGAATCATGTGAGAAAAATAAACTGCTTGTGGAATATATTATTGGGCGAATATGGTTTTAGAGCAAAAATGACCATAGCAAAGGACTATTTTTTTTAAAAGTTTATTTATTAATTTCTTCCATGAGTACGAGAGAGACAGACAGAGAGACAGGCACTCCCAACAAGGTCTTCACACTGCACACTACCCCCACCCTCGGCCAGGCCTGCATCATGGGCACACACATGTCCAGTATGTTCAGTGAGGTCTCTGGATGTGTGTCTGGAACCCTCCCATGTAGGTCAGCCTTCCAGAGTGTTGTGTTACTACTCTACAAAATTCTGAAATACGCTGATTTCTCAAACATATCTGATGTTTTTACAATAGAAGTGGACAAAAGGGGCTGGCAAGTGGCATGGTGGTTAAAGGTGCTGGACTTCCACATGGCCAACCATGGCTCAAGTCCTGGACCTGGTGACTTGCTTTCTTACTTCCTCCCACCACCTTGATCAAACTGGAAATAATAATAATACTAAATGAAGTTAAATAAAATAATTCTTTTTAAAAAAATGTAGACAGAAAAGAAGGAAAGTCAGAACTTACTGATTCAGCTCTGCTTCAAACCTCAGGGGTCTGTGTGGGTCTGGAGCAGTGTCTCAGACTGGATGTGAAGAATGACAGGGTCTTTTCTCAACCCCACAATGGTGTATTGATCTAACACTTATTACATTCTTTACTAACACATTTCTGGGAGCCCTTTTTCTTTTTGGGTGGGATATGGGACAAAATAGGCCTGAGAATGTTTTGGTCTTAGAGACTGAGAGAGAGAAAAGCAAAGCTTTCTGAGGATTAGGATGTACATAGTGGGACTTTCCCAAGCCCCAACCCCACACCTCACTTCGCTGCATGGAAATGCAGTGAACACAGACTGGTTTAAGGAGAGAAGGAATGGTCTTCAAAGATGGGACACTTCCTTGTTTGATAGACTCTGGCTGGATTTGCTGACAGGAGGAAAAAAGCCTCATTTAGTGCTGCCAGGAAAGAACACTTTTGGCTGATGTCTGTGGGGTTGTTGTTGGTTTCAAAGCAGACAGGATATTGACTAGCTCTCTCCTGAACTATTACTGAAGCTGCAAAGTGAATCAGGCTCTGAAGAGCCAGAAGGAGCCAAGTGAAAGTGAGTTGCATCTATCAGGAAGGCATGGGAGGTTAGCCAGAGTTGACACTTGGACCCCTTCTGAGTCCCAAGACTATCTCACAGTGTGGCTTAGACTCCTTTTTCCTCTCAACAAGAGGAAGGATTGGGCAAGACTATTTTCCAAGTCCCTTTAGCTCTGCTAGGCATTCACATAGATGTGTGTGTGTGGGGGGGGGGGGGGGGGGGTCATAGACATCAATTGGGGAAAAATTCAAGTTTAAAATTCAAAATGACAGGGAACCAGCAGTTAGCGTAATGGCTATGTCGCTGGACTCCCACGTAGTTGACCGCGGTTCGCGTCCTGGACCCGGGGCTTAAAAAATGCCCAAGATCCCGAGAGGAGAATGGAGGAGAAGGGATTGCGGCATGACCATCCCCCCCTGGGGGGTGATTTCTCGCTTTCTGTCTCTATGTCTCTCTCTGTCTGTTGGCGAGTGCAACGCCCTATAGCAAAAACAAAAAAAAAAAAAAAAAAACTTAAAAATTCAAAATGACAAAAAGAGAGAAGCGAGGACTCTTCTCTTATCGAAGCTTTTGCTCTACTCTAAAGAAAAAAATAATCCATGCTTGAAAAAAAAAAATCCATGCTCTAATTTTTGCATGATTCCTTGTAGTGACTTCAATACTTTATTAGGCTCTGTTAGCTACTGGTTTTCACATTTATTGTGGAATTTTTCATTTAATGATCTTAAAAACATTGGTGTGGACCCCACTAATGGCCACACTTTAGTAAATTGGGGGAGGCTGTGACTAATGTTTTTGTTCCTTTTCTCTTTATTCAGATCCACTCCCTTGCCTTTTTTCAGATAGAAGAGTCCAGAGGAAATGCCTTTTTGGAGTCAAGATGTTAAATTTATTCACTATTTAATCAATATTTGTTGAGAGCACCTATGTTTTGAGAGCTGGCACTATGATAGATGCTGATGATAAAAGAGAGAACAAAACTAATGTGATCAGTCTTCCTGGAACTTGTAGTTGTGTGTGTGTGTGTGTGTGTGTGTGTGTGTGTAGGGTGGAATAGCCTGGAGACAGGAAAGCAGAAAATTAAAAGATGATCCCTATTGTAATAGGAGCTATGACGTAGACAAAGGATTGAGATAGAGAACAGGGCAGATCAATGATGTGCTTACTGGGTGTTGGGAAGGGGTGAGGGCCATTCTTTGAGTATGTGGTCAGAGAAGATCTTTTTGCTAAGGGGAAGCAGCTATGCCAGGAGAGGAGACCTTGTTCCAGGTAGAAAGAGAGTGTTGAGAGAATTTATCAGGGAGAGAAGAAACTTGTCCAAAATCCTGCAGACAGTGAGTTGCAGACCTGAGGTTCAGACCCTATCCATTTATGTTCCATAACATTATGTCTGATATATATATATATACACACACACACACACACACACAAACATACTTTTGTAGGGTCGTTTTTAAATTATAAGATATCCAGATCAACTTTTATTTTTGTCTCATCTCAAAATAACCAAATGATCAAATGAAATCTTTCTAGGTATATGGTCTTTGGCAAGTTGTCTAGCCTCTTATGTTTTTATTTGTACAATGGCAGCAAATAGTGCCTGCCTTATAAATTTGTTGTAAGGATTAAATGGAACAATCCATGGAAAGACTCTGAAAAAGTACCTGGCATTTGGTAAGCACTTAATAGATGAAGCTGCTATCACTATTGACATAATTATGCTGCTCAACTCTTCCTAAAAGGGGTTTATGCAATTATTCTATGATCAGAATTTCTGATAACTAATAATGATTGCTGGTGTCCTCTGGGCTATCTTGCACTGACGAAGATCAACTTACTCCTTAAGAAGCAAAAGTCCTCATATGTTGTCTTTGACTATCTCTCAAACTACTGAATTTCTCCCAAATGATCTGCCCTGTTGATGTGCTGTTGTCAGCTGAACTCTAGTTGTAAAACTACAAATTCACCTTCTCTTTCCTGCTACCTTTCATTTGTCAGGTGAACTTGTTTTTAGCGTTGGACATGGACATTTTCCTCACTCACTCATGCGTTAAGCAAGTATTTATTGAGAGCCTATACTGTGCCAGATACTCACTATTCTGGGCCCTATAGATGTAGCAGCAGTGAACAAACAGATGTGTTTTGTTTTTGGTTTCTTTTGTTTTTTGTTTTTTGCTTGTTTTTTTCTTAGATTTTTGCCATAGGGCATGTGTACCCCCTGGAGAGAGACAGAGAGAAAAGAGAGGCAGAAATGACCCCTCCTCCACGGGGGATGGTTATGCTACAATCCTTTCTCTTCATCCTATTAGGATTTGGGGCACACTCTCTCACATACACACACACACATGCCCCACATGGTTTTTAAGCTGCTAGGATTGGGACTCTCACTGCAAAATTGGTCATGTGGGATCCAGCACCTTAGCTACCACACAATCTATGACCCACAACCATGCTCTTTTGAACTTATGTGCCAGTAGGGCTGAGAGCGTCAGACATAAGCAAATAAGCACAAAATATGGTAGAGAATGACAAATTCTATGGAGAAAACTAAGACAGGAAAGGGAAGAAGAAGTGGCCAGAGAATAATGAGGTGTGGTTTTACATAACTTTGTCAGGGAAGCTTTCACCAATGGGAACATTTCAGCCAAAGTATGAAGGAGGTGAGGCAATGAGTTATGTGGATTTCTAGAGGTAGAACTTTCCAGGTAGAATTGCAATAAATAGTCTTTGAGACATGTTTGTTTGGATGGCTGCCATACATTGAGGGAAGGAGTAGATAACGGTGATCTATGCAGAGAGCTAATGGGGATGGAGCCACCTAGACCTTGTGGACCACTGTAAAAGTTTTTGGCTCTTATTTGAAGTAAGATGAGATGCCACAGGAGGGTAGTGAGCAAAGAAATGCTATGTAACTATTGATGTTTTCACAGAAACGCTATTAACTACTCCACTGCGAATAGACCAAAGAATGGCAAGCATTGAGGTAGAAACCATTGAATGACTATTGCAATAATCCAAAATCATTTATGGAGAAAAAAATTAGTAAGAGGATATTGGATAACTTACCAAATATCTGAGAGTCCAAAAGCCAGCTCCAGTGCCATGATAGTGTAGAACTGGTCCTGTAATGCCCCTCACTGCCAGCACTGCACTGCCAGTGTTGCAGCCTGTCCCCAGTGACATGGTGCTAGACCCATCTGCTGAACCTATGGTGACTGTTCCATCTGACACCTGAGAACAGCTGCTATCGCATGACATGTCTGATCACAGCACTTCTGACTCTGAGTCTGGGGGCAGTCTGTGATTGGTGGAGCCTGGCTGGGTGGCTGTGTCTGTGCCCTCGATTATAGGGCAGCAGGCAAAGGGAGGATCTGACACTCTAAGCTTCTGTCATAGGAGGTGGGTGATTCCCAACCACAGGACAGGCATTTGGAGATTAATCGCAAAAAAAGAATGACAAATATCCACCACTGGTTAGGATCTTCTAATCCCTTAGGCCCTACATTCTGACTGGTTATGCACCAAATGGCAGTTTTTAATAAGACTTCTTGTATTTTTTTCAGCAATAACAGCAACAGAAGAATATCAGTTGTTCTCACAGTATCCACCCCACAACTTCACAACGTTGGTGATTCACATACATAAAGATGAGTCACATTAAGGTGTTAGTTCCACATTTCACATTGTTCTATAGCATTTTCACCTATTCCATCACTGAAGGCCTATTGATTTCCTCTTTGTTCTTTTCATATTATCATTGACAGTTCCGAATGGTGACTAGATGTGTGGATGAGTAATCAATGCCCTGGTATTCTCACAGCTGTCAATATTTTTACTTCAATCACTTTATCATCAGATGATTCATATTATTGAATGAGCCAAGCATTTGCCATAACCAGAATTTAGAATCTGCCATTCTTGGTTTACCTTAAAAAGACTGGACAACCAGGCATGGTGTCACATCCCAAAGAGACCTCTTTTGCCTGCCCTCTCCTTTTCTACTTAAATTCAATTTTAGTAAGTACACAATAACCTGGGAGGAATTCCAGTGACTTTCAAGTGCCGATGCTGAAATGGCCCAAAAAGATTAATTTGTGAATTGTTAACTCAAAAGGTAGTATTTGCAGGTCATTATTAGAGATTGGAAATATATACCCTTTCCACTCTTGTTTGAAATGAAACTTTCCATTTTCATTCCTTGCTTAGAAGATGCTTCCTGTTGTAAGTAAAACCTTGATGGGATTTTAGGAGACAGTTCCCTTGATGAATTAACTGGGAAGCTGCTAAAAATGCCTACACCTCGACTCCCTCATGACCAATTAAATCAGACCCTCCAAGGGCCACATTAGCATCAGTCCCTTTGATTCCAGGGCTGAGAACCACTCTTCTAGGCCTTGGAGGCATTTGTGTCTTGAATCAAAGAACAACCAGGTGGTGGCTCAGTTGGTAATGTGAACTTGACTCAAATGAAAAATGGGAATTTACCAGGTGGCCTAAAGAGAATGTAGGAATAGGGAGGGAGAAGGTACTATTTTGGGGCTGTGAGGAACAAAGTGGTGAGGCTGCAGGGAAGGTTGGTGCTTCCTGCTAAGGTCACCCTGTTATGTTCCTGAAGAAATTAAAAAGCTAAATTTCATCGAACAGTAGAGTCTGCCTGTTTTGCAAGGTTCTTTCCCCCTCTGAAGGATGGGTTGAACAGAGACACAGGAAGATGAAAATGATGTGAGGTACGAATCATGTTGTTTATTGGCTGAGTTTAGTGGGAGCTCAGAGAACTCTTAGTAGGCTTGCAAAGCCCATAACAGCGATCGCAAGTGCTTCCTCCCTCTTGGAGCTTGTTACATGTGTGGAGAACACTCACAGAGTGCTTCCTCCCTCTTGGAGCTCACAGCGCTCAGAGCTGAGCTGAGTGGAGTCAAGACCAAGCTGAGCCAAGGCCAGCAGGGCTCACCTGCCTGAACTAAGACCAAGCAGAGTAGGGCTAGCTAGCTGGGCAACCAAGGGCAGTGCAGCTCTAGCTGACCAGATGCCCCCTTTCTTTTAAAAGGGCTGCTGACAATAGTGGCTCACTGCCAAAACCAAACTGTTGTACATGCACATGCATGTTACATTCAATGGTGTAAAACAGCAAGTCATGATTACATAACAAGCATGCAAATGCAGTACAACTAATAACATAAGCTGTTTACCCTGTAGCCCTCAAACATGATAAGATACGAGATGAGGGAGCCAGACTAAACCATCCTGACCCTATTAGCAATATACTGCCTTAACCAGGCAGATGGATTGCCTTGAATGAGCTGTACAAGATGGAGAAAAAGGGGTTGAAGAAGTTGCGCCTTTGCAGGAACACAGAGAGACCTGCAGGAATGATAACAGAAGGCACTATTAGGCTATGCAAGATGATCTGGAAGGCAATGCTGTAAGGTTGGAAGGTGGCATCCCAAAAAGTCTGGCTCTTTGAAGCAGCAATGTCAGGAGCCTCACGGACACATTGCAGGCCAGTGGTTCAAGTTGTGGTGTCTGTGCCAGTTGCCACAGCAGGAGGATCCCCCAAGAGCATCTGGTCCCCTTAGAGCATCTGGTGGTGTAATGTGGGAAGCCTCCTCAGCAGCTTCACGTCCTCCAAGCCAATGCCCAAGCCTTCCTAGGGATTGTGGTCCCTTAGCATCTCTTAATAAGCTGCTATTGTGATTAAATTCATTTGTAAGTTCCTTAATCATGATTAAGAACTGCAAATGACACATGGCCACTCTCATTTAATATTCATCCAACCCAATGGGATAGAAGACATTATTCCTATTTGATAGAAAAGAAATTAAGAACCAGAGAAGAAGATTGCCCAAGGCTAGACAGACAATAAAGGACAAAACTGGAGTTCCACTCACATGTGAAGGATCCCCAAACCATGCCTTTTCTTTGTAGGGACCCTGGAAGGGGACCACCATGGGAAGTTTGAATGTCTTAGGCTTGGCATCCTTCTAGAACTTTATGGTTCAGCTGAGGGAATTGACCTGGGTCTCAAGGTGACCTGAAATTTGCCTGCTTTTTATTAAAATTAGCCCACACATATGTGTGCTCTCATTGGGTATTTCTATGGCTTTTTGTTTTCATACTTCACAATTTTTTAGCACAAAATCTCTCTGAAGAATTTCCTCTTTTCAGAGCCAACCTGACAGGAAAAGAAAATTTTCCTAGACCTCAGCCAGTGTCAGGGTGATCATATGCGATCAGCCAGGGAAACCAGTTTTAGAAGAACTGGAGCGGATAGTGACTGTCCAGGACCGAAGGAACTGGTGGTCGCTGTTGGCTCCTCTGTCTATTGCTGTTCACAGACGCCTCCGACCACCAGGGACCCCCAGAAACAATACACTTATACCCAAACCACTGTAGCCAGAGCAGTTCTATCCTGTAAAACAATTCTAGTTCTCCTTGGAACGTCCTTGAATTTAAAAGCTGTAGGGGATTTTAAAAATCTTATTTGACACACAAGAAAATGAGTTCAGTGGTTAGGGAACCGAATCCCACACTTCATGCATGTGTGCCTGCATGCTCCAAATCCCAGCAGGATGGGAAAGGGAGGAGGAGGAACCATAGCGTGACCACACTGCACTGGGGGTGGTGTTGCTTTCTGTCTCTCCGTTTCTCTGGCACGCACATGCTCTCTGGCAATAGAATGAAGAACTAGAAAAAAAAAAAAAAAAGAAGAAAGTAAGGAAGGGAGGGGGGAAGGAAGAAAACAAAGAAGGAAGGGAGAGAGGAAGGAAGAAAAGAAGAAAGGAAGGAAGGAAAACTAGACCAGAAAGGATTGTCTTGAGGTTACACAATAAATGACCTGGCAGGGTTATTGTTTTGGGCTGAACGCAACCGGAATTATAGAGGCAATTTATAATCTGAATAAAGAGACCTCTTAAGGCAAAAAGAGCATATGGCCTTCATGCTTTACAATTTACAGGGGGGAACACATACTGACAGATGCAGGGTCGCGTGAAGTCCTGCAGGAGCTCAGGGGAGGGGCTCGCCCAGGGTCTGAGCGGTCAGAAAAGGCTTCAGCCTCAGCGTTGGGCGGGAAGGGGGCCCTAGAGGAGGCCACCCACTGAATAGGGCAGGAAACGATAGAGAGAGCAACTGGGCCCCTCTCTGGCCGGGCCTGAGAAAGAAACCCGTTTTCCCACCCCACTCCTACCCCAAACCCCTTCTCCTACAGCAAAAATGGGAAAAGGCGCGAAGACGTATCTGCAGGGTGACCTCTCACTCTTCCAGCCAGGGTAAGCAAGCTCCCGAGTTGGGGCGCGGTTTTAGGGGGGTAGGGCATGCTCGGTGGGCGGCCGGGAGAGGGCGCCGCTCTGGCCTGCAGCAGCCCAGCCCAGCTCCACAGCGTCTGGGCTCTCTTGCCCGCTCAGCGTCCGCAGTTCCAGTTCTCGTTGTCCTCTCCACCCACTTCCTTCGTCGTCTGCTGCTGCTTCAGCCACAGAAGGCCCAGCACAAGCGGTTTCTTCCAGTTACCTAGAGGGGCGGGGTTTGCGGGTAGGCGAAGGAGGCGGAGAGAAGGCGCGTAGCTGAGTGGCGCCCGCTTTGCTCCCCTACTGTCCTTTCACCCCTGCCCTGCGTGCTCTGCCTACCTGGGCCCTCTCAGTCAGCTCTCTTAAGAACAAAGGCTTCCAAGTAAAGGCGCTGCTTTAAGTTCATTGTCTGTGTTTCCTAGAGCTGGATTCCACTAACTGCTATTCACGCCGCGGCAGAAAAGGGTGCTCAACCCTTCAGTTTATTTATGCACAGGCACACAGTAGGAACTCTAAGAAATCAGTCGGTCAAAAGAATGGAGACTAGATAGGCAGGAGACACACAGTCCATGTTTCAGAAAACAGAGAGACATTGCCCTCCCCGGGCTGCTTGGGCCTCCTCAGCAGGGAAGAGGGGGCTGGAAGTCCTACCCCACTTTTCCCAGTTTGTGGGAAAGTGGGCCTCCATCAGTTGTCCCAATATGGGTTGGTTTTGCCTTTTAGAGCACTTGGTCAGGGCCACAAGGCCCTTCTAGGAGTGATAAAAAGTTTTTCCTCTGAAGTTTTTGTTCACATGGTCAATATTTACTGAGTGCCTGATACGTGCCAAGTGCTATTCTAATGATCACGTGTAAAATCTACAGAACATAGTAAATAAGTGAATTAATTACATGTTAGAAGGTGATAAAAGAAAGAAAGAAAGAAAAAGCAGAGAAAGGAGATCTGAGTTTGGTAGGTTCCAATTTTAAATAGGGTTGCCTGGGTCAGGTCCGGGGGACCAAGCAAGGAAATCCTGCCAGGCAGGATTAGGAAACCCAGAGATTAGTGGCAGCTCCTTAAGGGCACTTCTTTCTGTTCATCAATTTACATAGAGCTGGAGACCCTTCAGGAAGGTGGCTGCCTTTTACTGGTGGAAAAGGCCGGGAGGTGGAGCATCAATTATTCATACTTTAATAGAGCATTACAGCCTTGATGGCCCTTGCTTGCATTCCTGACGCCTGTGAAACAAGTTTCAGAAAAGTGATTTTGAAATCAGGTAAGGTGGAGGAGGAGAAAGATCATAAACAGAAGGGTTGTAGGGTCCTGAAGTTGGCTCCTGAGAGAAAGCCTGTGGAAGGTGGGTCCAGCGTTAGGGGGAGAAACAGCTGCACAGGAATGAAGCCAAGGGATTCTTTTTAATTGTTTTTCAAATTTATTTATTTCTTCCATAAGTGAGATGCACAGAGAGAGACAGACAGAACTATAGGCACCTTCAATAGGGACTTCATGCCATGATCCACTCCCAGCTTTAGCCAATCCTGGATCGTGGGCACCCGCATGCCTGGAGTGTTCAGAGAGGTTTCCAGACATGAACTCAGAACCTTCCCATATGGGCCAGGCTTGCAGAGTGTTGCATCACTACTGCACCACTGTCTAGCCCCAACTGAAATTTTTATTTTCTTTCTTTTTTTACTATTCATGTACTCTGGATTTGCCTGTTAATTATAGTAAAAGGATACTGGTATAAACAGATAGGAAAACAAACATGACTGGCTGATCCTTGGCAAGCTCACAGCTCACCTGGTAAGGGAGCAATTAGAGCTTGGCCTTCTAGCTGAGAGACTTCTCTATCAGTGGGCATTAGGTAGATTTTATAGAGGGGATGGGGAGTGTAAATAAATCTGGAAAGTCAGGTAAGTGGAGACTTACTAAGAGAAGTTTTTACTACCAATGTGTCCTGGATGTTTCATCAATCTCAGGCCTCCAAAATCTCACGGTCCACTGGTAGTATATCCCAGAAATATGTCCCCATATGCCTTAGCCACAGACTACAGAGACGTCCTGCCTAAATCATGGTTCCTGTCCAAGGGATCATGCTTACCCCCACATCACTTGAGATGGACACCTGACCCACAATCACCCACACTCTGGAGAAGAAAAGTCAAGTCAATTAGATTTCTTTAACAAGGAATTTACACCTGGGAAACAAACTCAACCAACCGATGAAGGGGGGCCATGGGGGTTTTAAAAAAAACGTCAGTGTAGCTGAGACAAGAGCAAACAGTTAGGCAGAGAAGTATTGAAGCCAGAAGTGAGAGGGAGATGAAGCGTGGCTGTTCTCCAAGCTTCCTAGGTTTCTCTCTTCCTAGGTCTATTTTGTGCAGAATTCCCTAAATGCCTCAGAGACCTTTCCATATTCTTGCCATTAACATCATTTTTTTTTTTTTTTGAGAAGTTTTTGCTATAGGGCACATGCGCTCGCCAGACAGAGACAGAGAGACAGAAAGTGAGAAATAACCCCCCAGGGGGGATGGTCACGCTGCAATCCCTTCTCCTCCATTCTCCTTTCAGGATCTTGGGCACGCACGCACACGCGCCCAGCGTGAGTTTAAGCCACCAGGTCCGGGACTCGAACCGCGGTCGACTAAGTGGGAGTCCAGTGACATAGCCATTATGCTAACTGCTGGTCCCCATTAACATCATTTTTAACCTGAGTTAGTTTGAATCAAAAGAGCTCTAAGTATTGGGCTGTTGGAAAAAAAAATGATGAATGATGCATTTTCACATAGAAAAACTACGTCCCAACTTTTCCGACAACCCAATAGATTAGAAGACAAAGTGCCGAGTTGTATGTTACTGAGTGTTAAGAACTCTCCAGAGTGCAGAGAAGGGAGAGATGAGTTGGAATCTTGATTTCATGCCCTTCTATTCCTCTAATTTTGGAAGATAGGTTCAAATACTCTCTGTCCATTGGTTCTGCTTGCCCCATTTCAAACTTCATCCCTTTATCTGTCCACCCCACCCTCAGGTCAGTGTGCTGACTCAGCAGCCCATCCTCCTGTCTGGCGTTCCTGCTCTGACTTGGTATTCTAGAACAATATCTTCCATCTCAGTCCTGTCTCTGATGCCGGCTATCGAAGCTGTTCCTGCGGGCAGTTCCAGTTCCTGGATGAGGTCCCTCTCTGATGCGGACTGCCTTTCTCACTACAGTCTTTCTAGATCATTGGCTATGGAAACTCTCCTTGTCATCCACACTGCTTGATGGGATCTTGCCCTTCCCTATCCTTTTTCTTCCAATCGCTATTATCCCAGGAATTTCACAGACAAAGTAAAACTTGGCTGTGCTTGGAAGAGTAAGCAGATGTGGTTTGGCAGAGAGGCAGGAGAAAGGCACTTCAGTTAGGGACGTTGGTAATGGTTTATACCATTTCATTCTCACTGGCTTTTAGATTTTGATCATGTTTTTAGTAAGAATACAGTATTGTATGGAGAAAGAGTCATCTTTACCATTTTTCCTAGGGACCAATGCTATGGTATGATGTGAAAAATTTTAAGGTCAGTAATTGGATTCGATAACAAAAGTGCATCCATTTAAAGGTCCATGAAATAAATGGGCCGTGTTTCCATAGTTGTGAAAAGCTGTGCGTTCGGTGGGTTAAGGAACATCCTTAGGAATACTCTCAATCAATCAGTTGGGAAGGTAGTTGCATTCTGCAGAAAACTGACTGAAGATCACATTACGACTTAAACTTTCCTGGTTAAAGAAAAAAATTCACAGACCCACCGTAGCATCTGAGAAAGAACTTTCAGTAATCTCTTAGTTACAGAATATTCAAAATAAGTGAATTTTTAAATAAAATTGAAAGTTATTCCTTTTGGAAGCAAAATCTTCTTTGGAAATTACATCAAATTTTTCTGCTTTTATTAAACAGAGTGGAGTAACCTAAGTTGTCATTCCTAGGTAGTTTAAGGTCTCATTAGACATACTGTAACTCTGCTTATCACAAATTCTATAATGGGCAGGCCTAGGATAGCCATGTTTTGAACCATATGATTCCCTCAAACCCAGTTTCTTTTTTTAAAATTTTATTTACTATTATCATAATCTTTTTTATATTACACTGAATCACACATATCTTTACAGTTTATTACATTTCTTTTTCCAGCAAGAATACCATGCATATCAGTCGAGACAAAGACATTACTATCCGTATCATCATCATCAAATAGCTTTTCATCAGTTTTTTTCAGATTATTATTATTATTATTCTCATTAATTTTTTCTTCTTACCTTTTTTTTTTTTTAGAGGTTTTTGCTATAGGGTACGTGTGCTCACCAGACAGAGAGAGAGAGACAGAGAGACAGAAAGCGAGAAATCACCCCCCAGGGGGGATGGCCACGCCGCAACCCTTCTCCTCCATTCTCCTCTCGGGATCTTGGGCACGCACGCACATGCGCCCAGCGTGAGTTTTAAGCCACCGGGTCCGGGACGCGAACCGTGGTCGACTACGTGGGAGTCCAGCAACATAGCCATTACACTAACTACTGGTCCCCTCATTACTTTTTTTAAACATTTAGTCACTATATATCATTTCCAAATCCAGTTTCAACTGATTGAATCAAAATGGACACCTGTTTTGGGATCAGCAAATGGCATAATGGTTACATTGCTGGACTCCCACGTAATCAACTGTGGTTTGGGTACCAGACCCAGTGGCTTAAAACTCATGCTGGGTGCATGTGCATGTGTGCCCAAAATCCCAAGAGGAGAATGGAGGAAAAGGGATCGCTGCATGGCCATATCCCCTGGGGGTGTGGTTTCTCGCTTTCTCTTTCTCTGTCTCTGCAACAAATGCACATGCCCTGTATCAAAAATCTCTTTCTAAAAAAAAAAAAAAAAAAAAAGAAAAAAAAAAAGAAAAAAAAAAGAAAGAAAGAAAAAAGAAAAAGAAAAAGAAAAAGAAAGAGAAAACACCTGTTTCAAAAGTAGTCAGCTTGCAAGCTGGCCAATGATTGCTGGCCTATAGTCAGGATTAAAAGATATAGCTGGACAAAAAAGTGCTCAGTAATTTAAATGTAGAAAGAGATAGAGATTTATAATGGGAACCTAAGCTGGAAGTCAGGAAGGCCATGAGGAAGCAGTGACTATGAGGAACCAGATAGAGTTGAATGAGGGAAGCCTAGGGAGCTCATATGCAGAAATCTCCCTTCTTTAAACCTGAAAGGCTCTAACTAGAACAAGGACCCTTGCTTTAGTACTGCGTATAGGCACTCAGGTGTCCTGAGGTATGGGTTAGCATGCCAGCCTTGTCTTTAAACCATTCTTCTCTTTGGGCTGGTGCTACTTTTCCTTGGTTGCCTTCTGGGTTCCCTCAGGTTGCTTTTCTTCACTCTGGGGAAGTCTGTTTTTTCCTGAATCATCAGCATTTCTAGGCTTTGCTCCAGCTTCTGTATTTTTTCTTTTCTTTTCTTTTTTTTATTTTTACCACTTGCTTCTCATTTTTCAACACTTTTTTTGTTCCTCCCCCCTCCTCCCCATTTACTTCTGCTGAGCGTCTAGCCTTTTGACTTCCTTGATGGTTTGCTTCTATATCCTTCAGAGGTCCTGTTTTCCTGGTGTATGCTGTAATCTTGGGGAAGAACCAGTTAATTTGTGTCTTCTATAACCTTCCCAGAGTGAACTGCTGCTCGCTCCCAGAGGCCTGTGGAGGTATTTCCAGGTTTGCAGCTGTTCTGGAGAATAGGGGGTACCAGTTGTCAGAGAAATACCAGTTAGCTATTAATGAGTGTATTATATTCTTTTCTTTCTTTTTTTGGCAGGAAGAGCTTGTTTTTCAAGTCCCTTGCTTATTTTAAAATTAGTTTTCATTCTATGAGCTCAAACCAGTTGAGCAGTGGAGGGCAAATGAGCCAAGATGTTTGTTGTATTAAATTTCAGGATAAAGTCAACTCAAATTAAAAACTGACCTCAGGTAATGAGCAAAATAAATATTGTTAGATAATTAAGAAGTGATAGCAGTGCTGATTCTAACACTATCTCAAAAACACCTGAACACAGTATTAACAAGCAAAATAGAATAATCATTCAGAGGGAGAATTTTAAACTTTTCTAATGCCAGGCAAGCAAACAAATCAGGGAGTGTCTTACTGTCCATTTTTCCCAGTGACTGAAAAACCTATCCTTCATCTAGCTTCTGGATTTCCATGGGTCTTTCACATCTAACATAGAGATGGAACGAAGGATCATAGATTGACCTAAGAGCATGAGAAAATAAAGTGACCTTTAAAACATCAATCACCTTCTCCTCCCCATAGTGGAGCAAATTGGCTCAGAGCACAGCTTCCCACCTTCTCTTCCTCTGCAGCCACTTTAGAGGGAAGAAAAGGGGACCTCTCACCTACCTGAATGTTACTGTGAAGACTTATTAACCTGAGGTGTAAGAGACTTCCGGGCACCAAACAAAGAACTCGGGAACACATCTCCTCTGAGAGGGAGTCACATGAGAGCAAAGTAAAGAAAGGTTTGGGGAAAATATTGAAGGGGTGGAAATTTGATTCATCTGGGATGAAACATTGTGGTGAATTTTTCTACCTCCAACTATCCATCCATCCAATTATGTGGTTTAGAGTCAGAATTTAGAACTAATATTTGCCAAGGGATGTGTAGCAACATGTTTACTTGAAATGGCCCAAATAACAGAAAGTCATGTCTGAATGACTGTCAGTCAGATTTTGCCAGTTAATTTGACGATGAGCACTGCTTTGCCAATTATGTAACATGGTGGTTATTGTCTGTAAATTGTATGACCTAAACTTGTAGCTTAAAAGGTTTTTCTAAAATGATATCTGAAGTATTAAACATTTTACAATATGATAGAAAACTTACTCTGTATGTATTGAAACTAGTAACAAAGATTCCAGCTAAAAAGTGAGTGAATGGGTATAAAGTTTTCCAAAACTGTTTTATCCTAGGGATAACAAAACAAAAGAATTCAGTACCATTGCTGTAAAAACGGTTAAGGGAGTGATGGTGTCTTGATTAAAGAAGATGAGGCGAGGTGGAAGTGGTGCAGTTAGTTGTGGGCAGGGGTACGTGTTTCTCAGTTTGATTCAGTTGAGCAAATGTTGTGAAGACTTGCTTTGTGTGGGGCACTGGGCAAAATACTGTTGACACACAGAGATGAGTAAATGCTGATGACATTGTCATGCCTTTAAGCCAGGCTAATTTCTCTTTTTAAAAAATCCATCCCAGGGCCAGCAGGCAGCATACTGGTTATGGCACTGGACTCCCAAGTGGTTGACCATGGTTTGAGTCCCAGACCCAGTGGCTTGAAACTCACACCAGGCGCATGTGTATGCATGCCCAAAATCCTGAGAGAATGGAGAAGAAGGGATTGTGGCATGGCTATCCCTCCAGGGAGGAGATTTTTTGCTTTCTGTCTTTCTGGCAAGTGCACACACCCCATAGCAAAAATATCTTAAAATAATAATAATAGCTTATGCCATGCATCATTTTGGGACAAAGTAGGTGCCCCAATGAAATAAAAATGGGGTATCACAACTAAAAATATGAATCTTGGGAATTAACCATCTTCCTAGTAAAGTAGACCAGAGCAGTGATGGGCAGTCCTGCAGCCAATATTTTTTTTCCTCCAAAGTTTTCTTTGGCATTATTATTATTAATATTACATTTAAAAATTTTACATTTAAACTCTGTACCTCTCTACAGTGTATAGCACGGGTTTTCCCAGTATGAATATAGTGCATATTAGTCAAGTCAAAGATATTACCATATATAGCCTCATCAACATACACTCAACGTTTAAAATATGATCTGGCATATGCAAGACTTTTCATGGCAACACTGTGCATGTAATCACAAACCAGCCAGCTCCATGGCCTCTGCAGTGGGAAGGACATGTGAATCATATGTATTTTAGCAACAGCATACTTTATAACCAGGAGATCAGGCACCAGCAAACTATAATGACATAGCACATGAATGCATCTCACACACCTAATGTTGACAAACAAAAATGACGTAAAAGAGTGTATGCTGTGTAGTTCTACTTTTTTTTTTTTTTTCTTTTTTTCTTTTTTTTTTTTTTTTGGAGAGGTTTTTGCTATAGGGCGCATGCGCTCACCAGACAGACAGAGAGAGACAGAGAGATAGAAAGCAGGAAATCACCCCCCAGGGGGGATGGCCACGCCGCAATCCCTTCTCCTCCATTCTCCTCTCGGGATCTTGGGCACGCACACACACGCGCCTGGCGTGAGTTTAAGCCACCGGGTCCGGGACTCGAACCGCGGTCGACTACGTGGGAGTCCAGCGACATAGCCATTACGCTAACTGCTGGTCCCTGTGTAGTTCTACTTTTAAAATATAAGACCAGAAACAGGCAAAATAAGGCATCATGGTTAGAAGTTAGGAAGGGTCCTGGTTACACCTGAGGAGGCACGCAGTGGCTAGAAGGAATGCGAGGGCTTCTGGGTGTTGAGTAGGTCTGTCTCTGGATTGGAGGCTGTTTACAAGTTTTTTTTCACTTTCTGAAAATTAATAAAGCTGACATTTATGCTATATATTTTTAATTGCCCAGAGGGTACATACACTTACCAGGGAGAAACAGACAAAGAAAAAGAAAGCACCCTCATTGGGGGGGTAGTAGTCATGCTGCAATTCCTTCTCCTCCATTTCTCCATCCTAGGGAGATTATTGGAAAGCTTGCACATTCTAAAGCCTTCATGCACATTCTTAAGCAATTCTAGCTGAGGAAGCCATGTGGGATCTGGCTCCCCTTACCATAGCTTACAGGGCTGGTCCGATTTGTGTTTTTATACATATGAGTTACACTTCGATGATGTTTAAAAATAAAACCAGCAGTGTTCTGGTGTTAAATTAGTCCTAGATTGAGTGGACCTCTCTGCTGCTCTGCATGACTGGATAGGCCTGCCTCAGAGAGGGGAAGCCATTTTGAAGAGATGATTTTGCAGTGCTCATCCAGAGTTCTGCTGCTGCCGCATCAGTCACAAATCATGGCCTTTCTCCTCCTTCTCCCCGCTGCATCATTTGGGCTTTCAGATCTCTGCCTTGATTCATGCTGTGAAATGAGCTTACCCACTGGCTCAGGGGGAAGGCTATATTCCATCTCTGCCCTGCGTCTCCTCAGCCAGCTCCTGCACACACACATCCATTCCATTTGCTCACAGTCAGGATGCAGGTAAGAGCCCCAGTGGCCTGATCTGAAATCTCTCCTGTGAAGCCTAATGGCAGGGACTTGGGAGTTTCAGCCTGTGACACCCAGTGGGTGATGTTACAAGTGTTACATCGTGACTTTTCTTTTGATTGGCAGCACAGGAAAAGGGGGAAAGTCTCTTCTGTGAACCTGGCAGGCAGGATTACAGCAAGTGTCTGGAGAACAGATTGGCACAGGCAGAGCTGAGAATCCCCTAACTGGCTCCGTGGGAGGCGTCAGATCCGGACAGCTTGCTGTCCCATGAAACCAACGCTGTCCCACGAAACCAAAGCTGCGCAGACTGGTGAGGGACATGTCTCTGACCAGGCTGTTGCTGGGCGGGTCAGCTGGTTGGAGAAAACAACAGGGCCTCAACGTGACAGTCCCCACATTCTGCAGACTTGAAAGGGAAATCCTTTGGATTCTGACTGGACTCCTGGGGCTCAGCCCTGGCCTTGCCCTGAGGCTGCAAAGAGGAATCAAAATATGGAAAGGGCTGTGCATTGCTCTGATTGGTTCTGCAGGTGATCAGAGCTGGTTTTGTTCCTTCAAGGATTCTGCAGCCTGAGCTGCTTTGTTCCTTCACTTCCCCTGACTTCCTCCTCTGACTGCTGCCACAGAAGCTCGTCCCCCTCCTCCTGCCCCTCACAGGCCCTCACCTCATCCCTTGTCTTCCCCTTTCCTACTGTGACTGTCAGCTGCGGGCTTTCTTAGCTTCACAGTCACCAAGGGGTTTGTCTGGACACCACCATCCCTCTGCAAGACTAGAGTCCTGCTCCTTCCCCTCACTCTCCTGCTCTTTCCTCTCTTAAATTTTCACTGTGATATTCCATCCCATTTCTACAAAGTCAGATCACAGAGGAAGCCAACAGATGGCCAAGAGCACTGGGGCTGGAATCAGGACCCAGTGGACATTTAGGTTGCTGCCCCTGCTGTGTGTGACTCTGAGCAAAGCACTGAGGCTGTGTCTGGTTGTTGGTATTGGAAACTGTGAATGGGGCAGGTCACCCATGCCAGAAATCCATGGGTTGTGCCCGTATTGGCGTCATGGGGCATGCAGAGTAAGGCTCTGCCCTGGCTCTTGCAAACCTACCAGATAACAATGTCTTTTATGTTCTCCCTGTCTCTTTCTCTCTGTATCTCACTCTCTCTCACACGTACACAGACATACAACTGGAGGCTGAATCAGGTATTTCTTAGCCTTGACTCATTTTCATAGCTCCACAGTTCATTTTACTTTCCAAAATTTGGTGAAATCAAGACATGAACTCAAGGCCAATTTTCCCACTGTCACAGATGTCCACGTAATTGCTGGATCCTCTGATGGTGAAAATGGCTTGTCATCCTTACCTCAAGGCAGACAAAAGACATGCAGTCAGATCCAGAGGAGTGCAGTGAGACAAAGCAAACCAGAGCTGTACGGAGGTGAGTCCCGCAGGGCGACAAATAGATTTGCGCTAGGGAAGAGCATGGCATTAAGGCTCAATTTTTGCAGAATCCATTTGACCCACTTCCGACTCCGTGTCATATACCTTCTATTAATCTCTGTGCTCAAAGGGACATTCTTCTTCTGAACCAAACCCAGATTTTGCCTATTTTTCTGCCCAGGCCCTGCTATGATGTAAGCATGTCTTGATTATCCTCAGACACCAAGAATGAATTAGAATAAATATTTCTGACTTTCGAAATAATTTACATGAAGATGAGATTTCATTTTGGAGTAGGGATGAATGTAAGTGGGGATTTCTGTGTGAATACTCAAAAAGCCAGGCATAGAGAGCCTCAAGTTTACTCTGGATTCAGGACTACAGTGACATAGAGGTTAACATCTCTCCGAATGGGAAATATGTTGCTTTCCATTGGGAAGGACAAGAAAACAAATGTATCTCCTGCTCTGTGCACAGCACTTTAATATATATTCATTTACCTTATCCTGGCCATAAATCTCTGAAGAGATATTTTATTTCCTTTTTATAAATGAGGAAACTTGAAGAGGATACACAACAGCTGTAAAGGCCAAGCCCGAATCGTAATGCACACTGGAAAGCCACTAGTCCATGTGACCTCACCAAACCGCAGCTCTGTCCGCGTCTCTTCCTAGATTTGATTTAGTCTTAAATCTTTTGTTCCTGGGACTGTGCTAATAGTATGGCTGTTTCAAAACATAAGATGACCACTGTCTTTGGAGAGGTTACTGATTTAAGAGAAATTAGAGCTACAGAGATGAAATGATTAGGGTATATTTTATATGTAACAAACGGAGGAAGATGGTGAGTGAATGAGTAAATAATATTCAACTGAGTACAAATAGTTGGATGTCAGATGAGGTCCAGTTAGGGGTATCCAGCCTAGAACAGGTGGAAAAGGTTTCATGGAGAAGTGGCAGCAGACGTGGAAAGATATACTCGGCAGGGTCAGTACAGGGAGCTGTAGCTAGCTAGCTTGGGGTGGGAAATTCAGCCCTCTGTGGTAGCTGACCCCAATGAGTAATTCCCTTTTTAGTTGATAATAGAGAGATTTCAATGTTATCTAAATTTGATAAGAAACTACTATCTTTAAGTTGAAATTATTTTTTTAAAAGTTGTATCAAGGGACCAGCAGTTAGCGTAATGGCTATGTCGCTGGACTCCCGTGTAGTCAACCACGGTTCAAGTCCCAGACCCGGTTGCTTAAAACTCACACTGGGCGCGTGTGCGTGTGTGCCCAAGATCCCGAGAGGAGAATGGAGGAGAAGGGATTGCGGCATGGCTATACCCCTGGGGGGTGATTTCTCGTTTTCTGTCTCTCTGTCTCTGTCTTTCTGGCAAGCGCACGTGCCCTATAGCAAAAAAGAAAAAAAAAGTTGTATCAACATATAAGAGTTATACACGTTTGTAGAGGTACAATGTGGTTTCACAGTTCAGGGATCAATAGTAGTGACTCATGGAGGAGAGTTAGCGTACCCATTATCTCAATTGTTTGTTGCTACTTGTGTTGGGAGCATTCAGATTCCTCCCTTTTAGTTACTCTGAGGTACAGTTAGTTGTTGCCATCTATATTCTCTCCTGTGTGTTTTATAGCACTAGACATTGCTCCTCCTAGCCATCTACAATTTTATTCCATTAGTCTGAATCCCACTATTCTGCCCTCCTCCTCACCCCGTCCCCTGGCTCTAGCAGTCATTCTTCATTCATTACTCTCCCTCCCTGTATGAGGCCCTTTTTCAATCTCCACATGAGGGAGAACATGTGGTATTTCTCTTTCTGTGCCTGGCTTATTTCATGTAACATAATGTCCTCCAGGCTCACCCATTTAACTTCGAAGGACAGGATAGCGTCCTTCTTAATGGCTAGAGAGAAAACGTTTTATTAAATTTCTCCTTTACTCTGATCTTTATTTCATTTTTCTATGTTCTTTTCAAATATCTCTTCTGAAGCAGATATTTTCCTTTTTTGTCCTGCTCATGGACAACTAAGCAAAGGAGCTTTTCCTGGAGAAATCTAACCTTCTCCTGTTTTTAGGATTACTTGTTTTTCATCCTTTGAAGCCTCAACTGCTTTCTCCTTTGTCTGTGTTTGTTTGGAATTTGTGCCAATGCTTGTCAGGAGTACAAGTTCCCCAGCTCTTTCACATCTCAGGTGGGACGGCTCTCAGGGAGCTGTGTTGTACTGGGTCCCATAGTTTCCCTGTGGAATGTAGCTTCAGTCTCCACAGTAGTAGCCAGCTTCATAATGCACCTCTATAATCTTTCTAGACTCGTTATTTTACCCCACTTTCCTACTCCCTTACTAGCATCCCCTTTACTTAATCTTCAGCTCTGATTCTGTTTCTTGGAAAGCCCAAACAAAAACTATATAAATATACCTACACCCAGAAGATAAAAAACAAAGGCAAATCATATAGATTGATGGATAAGTATTCTACATATGCCATCAGTCATGATATTTGTACTGAGTGTGGGTTATATTGGTGTTATAAATTCAAATTTTCAAATAATTAAAAAAATTCCTAAGGTACAATGGTATTTTTATTTATGAGAATAACTGAAGACCCCAAGATTGTCAGGATTTCAAATACAATAATGAAACCATTCATTAAAAGACCCTTCAACTGTTTACCTCTTTCCTGCAAACTGTACTGTTAGAGAGGTTTTACTTTGCCTACTGATATTATCTACCTGCCTAAAATGCATGTTTGCTATAATTGTTCTTCATGTCATTCCTGATATATATATATATATATTTTTTTTTGGAGTGGTTTTTGCTATAGGGCACGTGCGCTCGTCAGAAATACAGAGAGAGACAGAGATAGAAAGCAAGAAATCACCCCCCAAGGGGGATGGCCATGCTGCAATCCCTTCTCTATTTTACTCTCAGGATCTTGGGCACGCACGCACATGCACCCGGCATGAGTTTAAGCCACCAGGTCCAGAACTCGAACCACGGTTGGCTACATGGGAGTTCAGCGACATAGCCATTATGCTAACTGCTGGTCCCCTCATTCCTGCTTGATTAGCTGGAAAAGATTGAAGTAAATAAGAATATGAACTGAAAACTTTTCAAATCTACCTGCTTTTTTAAAAAAATTATTATTGGGACCAGCAGGTGGTATGGCAGTTAAGGTGCTGGACTTCCACATGGATGACAGTGATTCAAGTCCCAGATCTGGCATCTTGAAAATCACGCCAGGTGTGTGTGTGTGTGTGTGTGTGTGTGAGTGTGTGTGTGTGTGTATGTGCGTGCATGTGCGCCTGCATACATCCAAAATCCCAGGCAGAGAATGGAGGAGAAAGGACTGTGGTATGGCCGTCCCCTTGGGGTTATCATCCCTCTCACTGTCACTCTCTGTCTCTTTGGTGAGCACACACACCCTATGGCAAAAACCTTAAAAAATAGTTTAATATTATTATAACTTATTATTTTTCCATGAGTGAGTGAGAGAGAGAGTACCTCAATAGGGTCTCAATGCCCCAGTCCACTCCTGGCTTTAGCTAGTCTGGAATCATTGGCACATGTACCTGAAAAACTCGGGGAGGTCTCCAAACACAAACCTATAACCTTCCCATGTGGTTCAGCCTCACAGAGCATCATGTTTTACTCTGCATCACTGTTTGACCCCACAAATCTTCCTGCTTAATTACAGTGATTTGCCCACAGAACTCAAAACAAGACTGGGTGTAGATAATGCATTCTATATTCTTGGGAGGAGGCAGCATCCTTGTCCGTGAGGACATGACCACTTTCATCTGAAACCTATCTGTCCAGTTCCCCAGAAGGGCTGAGATTAGACAATTGGAGACCAGGAAGATCTTGGTCTCCCCTCCCCATGTCTCATATTCCCAGACACAAGAAAGATTCTTTTCTACCATAAATTTTTTTCTGTTATTATATTTCAGTCTTAGTTGTATTTTCTTTAGACCAGGAGTCTCCAACCCCCGGGCTATGGACCAGTGCCAGTCCATAGCCTACTGGGGGCCTGTACACACCCCCAAGCCCCTTGTTGCAGCCAGGGGTGGGTAACAGGTGAGTGAACAAGGTCTGTGTGTGCAGCTGCTCCCCATCACTTGACTGCTGCCCAGGCTCTGCCTCCTGGTGGATCAGGGCAAACCCTATTGCTCACTGTATATTGCAGTGTGGTAGTAATGGTGGAAATTGGGTGCAGGTGAATGTAGTGCACTTGGTCATCTGAAACAACCCAACTCCTCACTGTCTATGGAAGGATTGTCTTCCATGACCCTAGTTCCTGGTGCCAGGAAGGTTGGGGACCACTGCTTTAGATGTTAAAGGTTCATTTCCTTCATTCAGTTTTGCTTGTCTTGATGCCCTAGTTTCTGAAATGTCATTAAATTATCTTTCTTTCTGATATTTTCCTCAGAGTTTCCCCAGAACTGTTTGTGTACTAAAGGATTTCGTTATCCCCAGGATACACTTCCCAGTGGATCTTTCTGATATCTGTTCAGTGCTAAAGAGCACCCCAATTCCTTCATGTATAGTCCAGTTGTTGATTTTTTCCATATGGCTAGATTCTAAGTCCTTGGAGACAGAACTTGAAGTATATTGTTGGAATTACAATAAGCCGGCACTGAACACATGGTAAGAATCAATAAATACTGGCTAGTCGTTTCATTCCTGCAACTTATGACAGCAAACACTTTACCTGCAGAATCCTTAAATCCTTCATTGACAATCCAAAAAAGGAAATCACATGTAGAAAAGCATTTCCACTGTGGGTTTCTTGCTTGTTCAAATGACTCTGCAACTGTTTGGGGCTGTATAGATTACAACACACTTTGAAATGTGATGTTTATTTGTTTATTTCAGGTTCGCAGTAGACTTTTGAGGTGGAAAAGGCAGGGATTAGATCTCCATTACACAGTTGAGGAAACCAAGGGTAAGGGATTTGCACATGGTTATGAGACTGGTATGTTGTGGAACCAGAGCTACAGCCCAAGCCTTTTCAAATCAATTTAATTCCGTGAAGATATTACTACCTGCAGTACTGCGTATGAAATTTGATCTAGGCTTAAAGAAAATTTAGTATGTATTTCTGAGCATCATGTTCACTCAGTTTTATGAGCAGCCTGAAAGAAGCCCTGCAAGGTAGCAATTTCAGCTTCTTTTGTTTAATGCTTAACAGCTTAGGTACTGTTGTCAGCCTGCCCAGTCTTCACCATTTAATCTCCAGAAACTTGAGCTGATGAGTCTATTTGCTCTTAGTCACTTTGTTAAATTGGAGGAGGAACTATCTAGCAAGGATTTATCATAGTGCCTCTCTAAATATTCCTAATTACCCATTACTTCTTTGTAATCTGTGGAGCCTCTTACTTTTCTTGCAAATCACAGTTATTGCTTAGAAACTTCATTGTTTTAACTCTTATTTTTGAAGCCTTATTGAAGAATAGTTTAAATATAATAAAAGGAGCCCACCAACACTTATCAGAGTTATAGTCACTCCATACTCTTACCAATACACAGCATGTCAGTCTTTTTCATTTTACCGTCTTAGTGGGTGTGTAGTTGTATCTCGTTGTGGTTCTCATTTGTATTTCCCTGACGATCAATGATATTGAGCATCTTTTCATGTGCTAATTTGCCAGTCATATGTCTTCTTTTGTGAATCAGCTGCTCAAATCTGTTTTTAATTGTTTGTCTTACTATTGAGTTATAAAATCTCATTACGGTGACCAGTAGATGGCATAATGGCTACGTCACTGGACTCCCATGCAGTCAACTGTGGTTCCAGTCCCAGACCCGGCAGCTTGAAACTCATGCCAGGTGCATGTGCATGTGTGCCCCAAATTCTGAGAGGAGAATGGAAGAGAAGGGATTGCAGCATGGCCATCCCCCCCAGCGGTGATTCCTTGCTTCTTGTCTCTCTGTCTCTTTGGAGAGCCCACACACCCTATAGCAAAAATTTCTCTTAAAAAAATTTCATTACATATTCTGATTGTTTATTACGTATGTGTATCATGGGAGTTTTCTCCTATTCTGTGACTTGTCTTTTCATCTTTTTTTCTTTCTGGCAGAGGACATGTGTGTTTGCCAGAGATAGACAGAGAGGCAGAGAGAGGAAGTGGGAGAGGGAGAATGTATTCATGCTGCCATCCCTTCTCCATCTTTCTGTCCCGTAGATTTTGGTCACCCATCACACAATGTGTTTTTCAAGCTGACAGCGCCAGTACTAGCACTGTCTGGATGACTCTCTTAACCACACGGACATGGGCCAGCCCATCTTTTCATCTTCTTAATGGTATTTTCCAAGCAACATAAAATTTTAGTTTTGATGAAGTTCAATTGATATTATTTTTCTTTTATGGTTTATATTTGTGCTCTAAGAAATTTTTGCTTTCTCCAAGGTTGCAAAAATTTACTCTTGTGTATTATATCAGTCTTGTTACAGGTTTAGCTCTTAAATTTAAATCTATGATCCATTTTGAGATCACTTTTGTCATGTAAGGTAAGAGTCAAGGTTCATTTTTTGTGTAGCGATATCCAATGGTTTCAAAGCTATTTATTAAAAAGATTATCCTTTCCCCATTGAATTGCCATGATACTTAAAAACATCAATAGATCATCTCTGTGTGGGCCTATTTCTGGAATCTCCATTAATCTCAATGCCTGTTATTCTGCTAATATCAGACTGTCTTGCCTTTTTTTTTTTTTTTTTTTTTAATTTGCCAGAGGGCACGTGTGCTCACCAGAGAAAGAGAGAGAGAAAAAGCGAGCAAGTACCCTCCCATGGTGAATCATCATGCCGCAATCCTTTCTCCTCTATTTCTCCCCCATTTGATTTCATAGATGTGCATGCACACACCCCTGGTGTGTTTTCAGACCACTGAGCCTCAGACTCAAATTGCACAGTCAGCCATGGGGAATCCAATCACCTTAACCACCATGCCACTGGTTGCCCATCTTGATGATTATAGCTTTATAAGTTCTTAAATAAGACGGTTCATATCTTCAACTGTGTTCTTCTTTTTCAAAATTTCTCTGGTTCATCTAGATTTGTTGCATTTTTATATAAATACACCATCAGCTTATTGATTTCTACTACACACACATACAAGTGCCTGCTGGGAGTTTCATTGGAATTGCACAGAATCTATACATCAACTAATGAATAATTTATAATATTGAATCATCCAATTTTGAGTATGGCATATCACCCCATTTATTTAAGTCTCTTAAGTTTTTTCTTAGCAGTATTTTCTAGATTTCAGTGTACATGGATTTCAGTGCACATATTTTGTTAAATTTATCCCAAAGTATTTCTTGTTTGTAGAGGCTATTTTAAACTGATTTTTTAAGAATATTTTCTTATCCAAGTCTTTTCTTATTTCTTTTTTCTTTTTTTGGAGAGGTTTTTGCTATATGGCACATGTGCTCACCAGAAAGCCAGAGAGAGACAGAGAGACAGAAAGCGAGACATTACCCCCCCTCCCCTCCAGGGAGATGGCCACGCTGCAATCCCTTCTCCTCCATTCTCTTCTTGGGATCTTGGGCACACATGCACACGCGCCCAGCATGAGTTTAAGCCACCAGGTCTGGGACTCTAACCGTGGTTGACTACATGGGAGTCCAGCGACATAGCCATTACACTAACTGCCGACCCCTCAAATCTTCATTGTAATACAAATGATTTTAATTGCCTATCATATGATCTTGCTAAATTCACTCATCAGTTTGTATATTTCTTAGGACTTAGGACTTACTATGTACATAATGATGTTTTTTTGTTTTTGTTTTTGGTTTTTTTTTGAGAGTTTTTTATTTGCCATAGGGCACGTGCGCTCACCGGACAGACAGAGAGAGACACAGAGAGACAGAAAGCGAGAAGTCACCCCCCCCAGGGGGGATGGCCATGCTGCAATCCCTTCTCCTCCATTCTCCTTTCAGGATCTTGGGCACGCACGCACACGCACCCAGGGTGAGTTTTAAGCCACCAGGTCCGGGACGCGAACCACGGTCGACTACGTGGGAGTCCAGCAACATAGCCATTATGCTAACTGCTGGTCCCTGTACATAATGATGTTTTCTACAAAGCTCTTTACCTTTTGTCTGCTTATGCATAAATTTGTTCCTTTTATAGTTGATTATTATTATTCCATTGCATAGATATACCATAATTATTTTATCCATTTGCCTGTTAATGGACATTTGGGTTATTTTTCACTTTTGAGGTATTACAAATAAAGCTACTACAAATATTTCTTTATAATTCTTTGTGTGGACATGTGTTTTAATTTCTCTTTGGTAAATGCTAAGGAGTAGAATAGCTGCTTTGTGTTACACATATACATTTACCTTTGTAAGAAAAGGCCACAGTGTTTATACTCTTTTACATTGATATAAGCAAGAAAACTCAGTGTATTTCTCTGCAGTGAATTTTTTTTTTTCCTTGTAAATAAGTAAACTTACTCTCATTTCTTTGGCTGTTGTAGTGATCATTTTCTGCCCTTGAACACATTCCATCTTTTAGATGATCCTCTATACCCAAGCCACCCCATCCCCTCTTCAGGGCCTAAACACACAAAACAGCTTCCTGCCTTACAACCTCCATACAAGTTTTTTCTTCTGCCTAAAATGGTCTTCCTTTTGCTCTTTATCCATCTTCACTTTTTTGTTACAATTTCAGGTTGTACACATACCACTTCCCCAGGGACTTTTCCTACTCGCTCTCTTTAGTTAGATCTCTCTCCTGCCCCGTTATTTCTTGTTGTTTCTTTTCTTTGTAGGGTAGTTCCTAGTCACATGCTCCATGACGATGTTTCAGTCAACAACAGACCACACGTACAAGAGTGGTCCCTAATATTATATCATGTATTCTAGGCGTGTAGTAGGCTATACCATCTAGATTTGTTTACAGACACGTGATGCTGTTTGCTTAATGGCTTAAGAATGAAGACACATTTCTCATACATACTCTTGACTGGACTTGTCATTGTATTATTATTTGTTTATTTACTTGGCTTTGTGTATTCCCCTAGCCAAACAGTAAGCTCAATGAGACCAGACTTATCTCTACATATTCATAAGTGCATAGATTAGAAATGAATATTTGTTGAATGAATCCATGAGATTTACCATTTTGGGGGAAACCTCGGAGTCCTTGCCACATCCTGAATCCTGTTCTACAAGTGCTCGCTGGGCTTTCTGCCACTGGATCCTCCACTCTTGGTGATTTGCAGTGTACATTCCTCTGTTGAGGGCTCTTGAGGGTCATGCAGGGAAAAACACAACAGGAACAATACACTTTGCTTAATTCAATATCTCTCAAAAGTATTTGATCATGGAGCCCTTTCTTTGTAATTTATTTACTGCCTACACAACAACGTTCTGTAGAATCCTTATTTGGGAAATGCAAGTTAAATTTATAGGTAGATCTCAACTCATTTAAGTAGACTGAGCTGAACACATGGAATAATGGTCATCGCAAATAACTTAAAAAGGTCTCAAATGTGAGCTCGAGAAAAAAAATGCCATAGAATCTGCTGTAATATCTTTAGGGCTTTCTGGTTTTATTTGGGACAGTTTTTAAAAATGAAACTTCTTTGTGATTCCCACTCTTGGGCCCTGTTTACCTTTACAATACTTAGTGGGATATAATCTTATTAAGAAGAATTGGAACTGCACACATCACAAATAGGACACAGTAAATGTCAGAATGTATATGTGAAATTTTGACATGGCCTAAAGAAAATGGTAAGACTTTCATTTTGGAAAAAAAAATTTAGGTAATCTATACACTAGACCTTCTGACTCCAACCTTGTCTTCAGTTCTACCCCTGAATTAATAGTTAACCCGTGCATATTATACTTTCGTTGCTGGCAATTACAGTAACAGAGGGATGGAGAGCGAATGCTGTCCTTGCTGTTGCTGTTACTTCTCTCCTCTTTTCCATTTATTTCTTCTTCCTTTTGTCTCCTCCTCTTCCTTCTGGTTCTTCTCCCTCTTCCTTAAGAAGGGTGGGGTGAAGAATATGGTTAAGATCAGGGCTAAAAGTTACACAACTTGACCAATAAAAATAAATGAATTCTTTTATATTGATATTTTGATGTGTCTTTCTAAGTAGAAGCATCAGACCAGCTGGTCAGAATGTCTTGTCTTGATTTGCATGAGTAAAAAGCTGATGAAAGACTTGAGGGTCAGCAGGTGGCATGGTGGTTAAGGTGCTGGACTCCTGCATGACCCACCTCAGTTCAAGTCACGAACCTGGTGGCTTATTTTCTTACTTTCCCTTTCTCCCTCTCTTGCTCTGTGTCTCTCTCTGGTGAGCACATAAGCCCTATAGCAAATTAAAAAATAATAATAATAACTAAAATGAAATTTTTTTCTAAAAAAATAGCAGGACTAAATAGGATTATACAATAAGAAATTGTGAAGTTGCCTGCAACTCTTGTATACTTTGAACATCTTCAAAATGTTTCAAGTCTATGGTGTGTCTAGTACATATAGGACTACTGAAGAGGTTGCTTCTCCTTGTGGTAGCATATTTTACTAAGAGTCTTTAGGCATCATTATAGTTGTTGCTTTAAAGTCCTCTGCCCATTTCATCTGCGTTCTCTCAGCATTGGTCTCCTTTGACTATCTTTTTCTCTTGAATATGAGTCACATTCTCTTGAAGGTTTTGTTTACTTGTTTGTTTGTTTAATTGGTATGTCTAGTAATTTTTAATTGTATCTTTAATATCATGGTCATTATATTATAGAGACTCTTGAGTCTGTTACGTTTCCTCAAAAAATACTGATTTTATTAAAGCAGGCAGAACCAGTCTTAAATATCCATTCCGAGCTTTAGCCTTAATTGGGTTTGTAGTCTGTTCCATCCATGGATGACTCAGGGGTCAACAGAATATAAGCAGAGTTCATAAGCAAATTTGGGGACTCTTCCTGTCTAACTCTGTTCTTTCTGAAACGTTATCTCCTCTCTTTCCAACTTTTATGGTTGTCCTACTCTCTGCTCCCTAGTTCTTCAAGCAAGAAGATTATGTGTTCCTATGCCCTGCAGAGTATGCACCAGGACTGCCCTCAGGCTAAAAGCCATTCAAAAGCAAGCAAGAAATAGGAAACTCACCTGATATCTGTTACTTCTTCTGTATTTTCAGACTCTCTAATATCTGCCTGCATGTACTTTTTCTCCGGTGTTTTCAGGTAGTAGTTTTAAGACATTTTGTCCAGCAGTTCTGGTTGTTATTTTCAGGACAAGCTCTTCTGCCATTCCTGGAAATCCAACCTGTTCTTGTGGGAGATGTCCAGTTCCTTCAACAGTCAAAGAAGATCTGAGGAGAGACACAGTTTCAGGCTATGCTGCAGAGAATCTGATAACTTTTGAGAACTCACATAAAAGTGTGTCTCTAGAATGGTTCTATGTGTGGTTTCTAAAAGGCTGCCTCACACTTTAACAAGTTAATTCCCTCTTTCAGAGGCCATTTGCCAGGGCTCTTGACTACTTGCAGAAGAACGTTGACAATCTTCTCTCAGAACAGGGCTGGGCTGGCAGAGCCAGGCTCCCAGAGCAACAGTCCTTCCAAAATCTGTCTCTGGAGCCAAAGAAGACCTCTTTGGAAGTGGCCTCTTCTACGTGCTGGGCTGGACTCTCCAGGCGCGGTCTGACTCCCCAGGATGCCTACCCATCTGGGTCAACTTTTGCTGCCTGATCATTGGTGGCAGGGCCATCCAAACTCACTCCAAGTGGCAGGAATTCAAAACAGCTCTTCTGCTCAAGGAATATAACCATCTTGGACGTCAGAGAAAGAAAGAAAGGAGAAAGTTGATCTGAAGGAGCACATTTTCTTCTCAGAACCCTGCATGCAACTTTGCAACTGGTTCTTCTGTACAGTATCATTAGACTGGAAAGAACCCGCTCAGTACGCTCTTCGGGCATCCTCCCATGCACGTGGAATGATGTGACATTTCCCTCTTACCTGCGTCTGCTATCAGAGTGTGGATTGGTCTCAGTAAGTATACTGAGACCCAGCTTGTTATCGCCAATCTTCCCATTCCTACCACATGGGAAAGCTAATCAGGATTCATGCTTTGACCCACGTGGCCATTCAGACAAGGCCAAACAAAACTGGAGCTCTATGAAAAAAGGAAGGGGGAGATTGTTGAGCCATTAGTCAACAGTATCATATTTATCTGGATATTCTTTATTAAACATATTTGGATAGTAATTGGTTTTATAGTAGTTAACAACTAACACCATAGATATCATAGTCCACTTCTTCTGAAACCTTGTCATACATGGCAATCATTTGAGTTCTTCCTCCAGAGAATGTGGTTTAGTCTGGGACACAGCTGGGGCAATAGAATTTAAAAAGCAATTCAGGTGGGGACCAGCAGATGGTGTAATGGTTATGTTGCTGGACTCCCATGTAGTTAACCATGGCTTGATACCTGGACCTGGTGGCTTAAAACTCACCCCAAGCATGTGTGCGTGTGTGTCCAAAATCCTGAAAGGAGACTGGAGAAGAGATTGCGGCATGGCCATCCCCCCAGGGGGGGTGATTTCTCACTTTCTGTCTCTCTGTCTCTGTCTGTCTCTCTGGCAAGTACACATGCCCTATAGCAAAAATCTCTCTAAAAAAAATGCAATTCAGGTGATCTTAATATATAGGGAAATTTAAGAACTAGTATCATAGTCTGCTGTGGTTTGAATGTGTCCCCCCAAAAAGCATGTATTTAAAATTTAATCCCCAGTACAACAGTGTTGAGATGTGGGACCTTGTGGGAGAGGTGTTCACCTTTATAATGGATTAATGCCAGTTATAAAAGGGCTCAAATCTGGAAGTGCAATCTCTTGTTTTCTTTCCACCTTTCTTTGCCCTTCTGCCACACTATGGCATAGCAAAGGCAGCCCTTGTAAGATGCCAGCTCCTAAGTTTTGGATTTTCCAGCCCTTAGAACTGTGAGACAATACATTTCTGTCCATTACCAATTGCCCAGTCTGTGGTAGTCTATTATAGCAGCACAAAATGTACTAAAACATAGTCTACCACTGTTTTATACATTCCACATGGAAAAGTGCAACTGTAGTTGCACTTAAAAGCTAAGAGATGGGAGTCCCTCCCTCAATGACTGCCGTGTATACACACACACACACACACACACACACACGTGTGTGTGTGTGTGTGTGTGTATATATATATATATATATATATATATATATATACACATGTGTGTGTATTAATTTATTTATATTTCAAAAATAAAAAAATTTTTTTTGGTTCTTGTTATCGGGTATGTGTACTGGCCAGAGAAAGACAGACAGACAGAAAGTGAGAAATCACCTCCTAGAGGGATGGCCATGCTGCAGTCCCTCTTCTCCATTCTTCTCTTGGGATTCTGGACAGACATGCATATGTGCTTTTTAAGCTGTCAGGTCTGGGATTCAAACCGTGATCTGCCATGTGGGAGTTCAGCCCCTTTACCACCATGCCACCTGCTGGCCCCAAGGACTGGTACTTTTATCTCTTGTAATCAGTGTGACCTGCCATGTGTACAGATAAGGTTAACCTCCATTTTGGGGTTCAAAATATGAGTCCCCTTAAACCTTCCCCCAACTAATCAGTAGAAAAACCTACATTCATCTTGAAGTCTCCCCTTCATTCTTACCCTGGCATTGTCCGAGAAAATTCCTGGAGCTTACTCAGTCTCGAGGACCAGTCCTGATTCTAAACATATCACGGAGAAAGAAATGTGGAACTTCCTCCAGGAAGCCCTCCTGGTTTTCCTGCATTACTTGTGTTACTGTCACATGATGCCACTTATATAAGATAGGTGTTCCCAGTGATGCATTTGCTAGAAGCAACCAGCAATAACTTTCAGCCATTTAAAAAAAAAACAGTGAAGTTACACTTCACTAATCACACACTATGTGTATTTATACTTATACTTTTCCAAGCCTCTAACTCAAAGTAAAACCAAAAATTTGTTTTGTTTGTTTTGTAGCAGGTTAGGTAGAATTTGAACCAGAAAAGCTTCCTTTCAAAAGCTGCTATTGAGGAGCAAAATTAAAGAATTAGAAGATTGAGCTTAGGAAACTTGCTGAACATAGCTAGAAAGAGGAGATGAGAGAAGAAAAAGAGTTGGGGAGAAGAAAAATAAATGGGGACACTCAGCTTCTGTATCTAAGGAGAGTTTAAGAAAGAAAGAATAATAAGAATTGGGCAGGAAAAAAAATTGAAAACATAAATAGTTAAAAAGTGTTCTTAAAAAAATTGTATATAAATTCTCAGACTGAAAAGTTATACTAAGTATTGAGGAGGACAAAAACAAATACAGGGACCAGCAGTTAGTGTGATGGCTATGTCGCTGAACTCCCATGTAGCCGACTGCGGTTCGAGTCCCAGACCTGGTGGCTTAAACTCACGCCGGGCACATATGCATGCATGCCCAAGATCCAGAGAGGAGAATGGAGGAGAAGGGATTGCAGCGTGGCCATCCCCCCTGGGGGGTGATTTCTTGCTTTCTATCTCTCTGTCTGTCTCTCTCTGGTGAGCGCACACACCCTACAGCAAAAACCTCTCCAAAAAAAAAAACAAAAACAAATACCAAAGCCAAATACAAATAAAATTGACATTACATGTCATTAATTTTAAATGGGTGTTAAATGATCAAAATGAATGTCCTGATTTTATAAAATTGTTTTGAGGCTTCAATGAAAATAGTTGTGAAGATACCTTACATGTGAAGATACCTTACATACATGGGGGCTTCAAAAAATTCATGAAAAATGGAATTAAAGAATCCTTGCAAAAATAAATTGCAAAAAAATTAAATCGAAACCCAGCATAATGCATGTTTTCCATGAAGCCTTTGAAGACCTTCATATAAATGCAATGCATGAAGTGGTTATAGGTGATAATCAATTATATCTGCTCCCCACTCAACTCCTGAGATTTTGGAACCAAATTAAAAGTAGCCATAAAAGATAGTGAATGAAGATAAAAAAAAAAAAATCAGCCTTATTGTGGGTAAGTCTTATGGGAGAAGACTACCCACCTTCAGATAAGATGATTCTGAGGGACCAGCAGGAGGCGTAGTGGTTGGGGCACTGGACTCCCTCATGGCTGACCACACAGTTCAAGTCCTGAATCTGGAAGCTTGAGAAACATGCTGGGCGTGTGTGCATGAAAGCTCAGAATCCCAGGAGGAGAATGGAGAAGGCATTGCACACGGCCATCTCCCTTAGGGGGTGTTTTCTCACTTCCCTTTTCACTGTCTCTCTCTCCAGCATGTGCACATACCCTAAGGCAGGAGCTTAGAGAAAAAAAAGATGATTCTGATATACAATTATATTTAGGAATCGCTTACTGTATTAATTTTCTACTGATACTTAATAGATTTAAAATTTAAATGGAAGAGAAAGGATTATGGTGTGGCCGTGTCCCCTGGGGGTGATTTTTCACTTTCCCTCTCACTGTCTCTGTCTCTCTCTCTCTCCATGGACCGTACACATACCCTAAGTCAAAAACCTCTAAAAATTTTTTAGAAGTTTAAAACAACACTCATTTATTAGCTCACCATTTCTGTGGTTTAGGAATCTAGACACTTTAGCTGGATCCTTTGGTCAGATTCTCACAAGATTAAAGCGAGATACTGGCTAGTTCTCCTTCCTTCATGTAGTTCAGGGTCTTGTTCCAAGTCAGGTGGATGTTGGCAGTTCCTGGTGGTTCCAAGACTGAGACTGAAAGGTTCTAGATACTTCTCCTAATTCCCATGTAGCCTCAACATGTACAGTTGGCATGGTAGCAACGGGGCTCTTCAAGGCCAGCAGGAGACTCCCTTGCTCCAGTTTACTAACACTTACATCACAATGCAACCACGGGGTGACAGCTCGCTATCTTTGTCATAGTCCTAGTTAAAAGCAAGTCATAGGCCAGTCTACATCTACAGGAAGTGGATTACACAGGGTGTGACACCAGGTGGTAGAACCTACTGGGAGCTACTTTGGGGTTTTTGTATACCTCACTTACTGTCCTAATCCTAAAATGGGAATAATACTTCACGAGGTTGTTATGATATTAAACATAGCAACCATATTTTTTAGAAACACAAAGAGAAAATGTCACCTACCCAGAGTCCTACAGTGTGTGATAGCACAGACTGATCATCGAGTCACTACAGCCCACAGTTCAGCCCCTCCCGTCCAAGGCCCTGGGCTGCTCAGTTCTTCATAGTTCTATAATTTATGTCCCTCTACTGGTCTTCCTCAAGGATCTACTTTGTTAACTAGCCCTAGGCTCTCCAGATTTCTTTGTGTCTCCCCTCCCCAAATTTGAACATACATTTCCAAAATGTCTGTCTGTTTGATTGCTTGCTTATTAATTATACATGCAAGCTATTGTATTAGTTCATCATAAAACATATACAAAAGAACTTTTAAGGGATGGAAAAAATGAAATAAATTATGCTTAGAAGTTTCCTGCTAATTGCAATGACTCCCTTCTGTAATGAGCTGACATTCGCTAATATTAGTTGAGGTTTTCATTAATGACAAGTGGTGTAAATCTATACTTTGAACAGCCTTCCTGATAGGGTTCAGCATTTTTGACAGGCTTCTTTGCAGATCTGATTTGATTATCTTTTTTTTTTTTTTTCTTTGTACATGAGTAGGAGAAATGTCAGCTCTGCTATTGTCTTGTTCTCTGCTTCAGTTTGCACTGTAATTCTGTTCCATTTGAATTTCTATTTCAGTTGTAATTCTTCTATTCAATTTGTAACTTTGGGGGGCAGGAATCTTTCTAAAAAATACAAGCTGTATTGTGTTATAATACATTGACAACCAGTGAAGGAGTAAGTGTAATAGAATTCCCACTTATTCCTCTGGATAACTTCAATTCTATTTGTGACCCATGGCAAGAGAGGGCACCAGCAGCACTAGGTATATTAAATGTTGAGAAATCTAAATTCACTATGGCGGAGGAAATATAAATAACTTTGGAAGTTTTGCACACCCTTTTTTAGAGATCAGCGAATTGAATTTTTCACTTGCTAATTCAAATAAAGCAATTGGGGATTCAGCATTAATATTAATGGTCATTTAAAAGGGATATTTGCTTCCTGTTGACCTTGTGCCTGCAACCCCTGATGCACATCATTTCCTTATTCCACCTCAGATAGCTTGCCCAGTGAAGTAGCTGAGGTTTAAGGTAATTCTGTTTTATCTCAGCAGAGGGCGTCCCCTCCTTCTAGGAATATGACCAACTCTTGAAACAAGAGGCTATCTTAAGATCCAGGACCTATGAGAAGAGGTCATGAGATCAGCCTCTAAGACTAAAAGGACTAAATGAAGCTCATTATCCAAACTAATGTCCTTAGATCCTGTGTGAGCCTAAGACCAGAGAACTGCTCAGAATTTCATGGCTAGCTAATGACTAAACCAGGATTAGACATGAGAACTTCTAACCTTAGTGCATTTTCCAGTATTTCCCACAATCTTCTTTTTTTTTTTTTTTTTTCTTTCTTTTTTTTTTTTTTTTTGGAGAGGTTTTTCGCTATAGGGCGCGTGCGCTCGCCAGACAGACAGAGAGAGACATAGAGACAGAAAGCGAGAAATCATCCCCCAGGGGGGATGGTCACGCCGCAATCCCTTCTCCTCCATTCTCCTCTCGGGATCTTGGGCACGCACGCAACGCGCCCGGCGTGAGTTGTACCGGGTGTCGACTACGTGGGAGTCCAGCGACATAGCCATTACGCTAACTGCTGGTTCCCCCACAATCTTCTAATGTGCATTTATTCAGCAATAATAAGGTTAGCTCACTTATATTTACTACAATTGCTAATTATTTAAGTTTTAATCTATCATCTTATTTCATTATTTTGAAATGTAGTACTTCTGAATTTTTTTTTCTTATTTCCTAGCTTATTTTGGATTGACTAAGTTTTGCTTATTGTTATTTCCCTCCTTTACTATTTTGGAAGATTTATTCTTTTAGTGGCTGGCCTAAAATTATGATGATTATTATTTGCCATTCATTATTTTATTTTAACCTTGTATTGTTAACTTATCCAAATATAATATAATATTGATCTTTAGCATTGGCCTATTCAGTTCAGAAACATGAAAACACTTTCATCTCATTTACCCACATCCCAATTTGTTGTATTGTCACCATTCAAAATTCTATATAATTTTTATTCCACGAGATAAATTTATTGTTTTTGGCCTTTATTTCTTCTTGCATCTTAGATTTTCCATATGGATCATTTCCTCCCTTAAATAAATCTTCTAGAATATCCTAAACTCTCATAAAAAACAGCCTTTATTTATCTTTAATATGTACATGTATAAAATGTATGTAAAATATTTGCTAGAAATAGAATTTTAAGGGGGCAATTGTGTTCCAGTATGTCAACAATATCATTTTATTATCTTTTTACTTCTATGATTAATTTTTAAAAAGTCATCTGTCAAATTAACTTTATTTCTTTGAGAGTAATATATCCCTTTCCCTGTGGCTACTTTTAATGTATGGTGTGTGTGTGTGTGTGTGTGTGTGTGTGTGTGTGTATACACACACACACACACACACACACACAAATATAGTTCAGCTTTTTGGTTTCTTATGGGCTCATTGTGCTGAGTCTTGGAATGCCTTGCTTTATATTTATATTGTGTAGGCTCTATTTGGTTTCTTGAATCTATAGATTGATAGCTTTCATCAACTCTGAGTATTCTTAACTATTATATCTTAAAACATTGCCTCTGGCTTGTTCTCTTTCTCTTCTTTAATCATAGCAAACTGTTTTATAGTTATTGTTTAATCCCAACAGACATTATCTCCAGTGTCAATGGGTCTATTTGTGTTGCCTGTTGTTTCTTCTGGTTCTTGCTTTATGTATTTTGTTTCCATGTATGACTGTCTATGTTTAATAGTAGGTTGGACTTTGTGTTTTAAAAATTATGTGTAAAAATAATTTGAGGCCTAGCATGATAGCATCTCTTTTATTTTCTTTTTATTATTTTTTAATTTGACCAGAGAGAGACAGAAAGAGTGAGAGTAAAAGTGAGAAAGCAAGCCACCAGGTCCGGGACTCAAACCACTGTTGGTCTTGTGGGAATCCAGCACCTTAACCACCATGCTACCTGTTGGCTTGAAAGCATTTTTTTCTAAGAAGATTTTTATTTGTCTCTATCATACATCCAAGGTGATACCAATCTGGGTCCATCTCAACTAAGTTCAAGGCTTGTGATTCTCTGGATCATTCAGAAGACATAAAGTCAGTTAGAATTTCTTTGCATGGATTTAGTTTACCTATGATTCACTTTCCAGAAGCTGCAATTCTTTGGGATCCCAGTTTAAAGTAGGGGTGGTTTATTGAAATCCTTACCTCTGGTTAATATAATTGACCAGAATAAAAGGTCTTTCCTTTTCCTCTCCGGCCTCAGGAATTTGACAAGATTACAACTCAGTTTTGTAGCTGTTTCATTAGTATTGGAAATTATCCTTAGGGCAAAATCAGATTTGGATGTTGGTCTTGCTCTCTGGGTTCTCCTTTTCTATATTTTGATTTTGTAACTTCTCAATACTAATTAACATTTTGATTTTAAAAAAAAAATTTCATCCAATTCTTTCAGTTCCTATAGAGAGAAGATAGGTCCAAAATTCTTAGTCATCAATGACTGAGAGTAGAAGTTTCAGTTTATGCATTCATCAGAGAAAATGAAATTTTTCGTAATTTTTAAATTTCTTTTCATGTTTATGAATTTGTTAGTCACTACAGCATTTTACATGCAAAGGACTGGTATATATTAGGTCTTCGGGAAAGTCATGACATATTTTTTCTATATTTCTCTATGCAGAATGCGTCATGACTTTCCAGACAACCCAATAGCATTCATCAGGTTATTTTTTTAAATCCAGTCTTTAGGACATAAAATTGTTTAGAATTTTAACTTATGATTACTTCTGGTTTTGGGGATGCCATATAACAAAAAATTTGCTTTGTCAAGTCATAAAAATATAATGGAATATCCAGTGATCTATATCTGAGGAGCTTCAAAAAGTTGTGGAAAAATGAAATTAAAGTATGGATTTATTTTGATGCAAAATATTTTGAAACTTATGTATAGTTTTTCATAGCATGCATTTTCCATGAATATTTTTAAGACCTCTCAAATAACATATATGCGTAATGTCATAACCCATCAAGGACACTTATTCTTTCCACTGAATGACAGCATCTTCCTCTTCCCTCACCACTTTCAGGTCTTTTCTTTTCCTACCTTCTCAATGAGGTCTTCTCATTACAATCTATTTACAACCACAAACAACCCCAATCCCTACACTTCTTGATCTCCTTTTGTCCTTTATTTTTCTCCATCATCTTCCATCTTATATACTGATATAATACAATATATGTACCTTAGCACTATCTATCACTGCTTCTCCAATCTCAATAAATCTGCTTATCCTCTCAATTGCTCAGTATTCCCAGATATAAAATAGAATCAAGAAAAATATCCCACCCTTTTTCATCTGGATGTCTCACAGATGAGGGTGGTGGTAGACCAGAGAGTGGGTTACATTTTACTGAGTTTATTGTTATTATTATTATTGCACAATAATCTTTTTACAATAATGCGGTCATTTGCAAGAAACTTACCATATTCCTCCTAGTTCTTTTTTTTCTTTACTTTCTTTTCTTTTCTTTTCTTTTCTTTTCTTTTTTTTTTTTTTGGAGAGGTTTTTGCTATAGGACGCATGCGCTCACCAAACAGAAAGACAGACAGAGACAGAGAGATAGAAAGTGAGAAATCACCCCCCGGGGGGATGGCCATGCTGCAATCCCTTCTCCTCCATTCTCCTCTTGGGATTTGGGCATGCACGCACACGCACCCGGTATGAGTTTAAGCCACTGGATCTGGGACTTGAACCGAGGTCGGCTACATGGGAGTTCAGTGACATAGCCATTACGCTAACTGCTGGTCCCCTCCTCGTAGTTCTTTATGAACACATATCTTCTAATCTCCATCCTCTAAAATCTGACCTAGTTTATGAATTGATGAATAGATTGTGATAGAAATGGCACTATATGTTGCAAGTATAGCCTCAAGAGCCCTTGTAGCTACCATTCCTACTCTCTTGGAACCCTGAGACGTTTATGTGAAGAAACCTGGGACAATGTCTTTGAGGATGAGAGACCACAAAGAAAGTCCCAGCCAGCAGCTTGCATCAGTTTCCAGTGAGCCAACATCTTATACGATATAAAAACCACAAGTATAATTACATGTAAGACCAACTGAAGAACTGCCAGTTCATCTTGGTCCAAATTGCTGACAACCATGAGCAAATAAAACAGTTATTGTTTTACACCATGAAGTTTTGGAGTGAAATAGAAAACTGAGATTAAAACTATCTGCTAAAGGGACCAGCAGTTAGCATAATGGCTATGTTGCTGGACTCCCACGTAGTTGACCACAGTTCAAATCCCGGACCCAGTGGCTTAAACTCACGCCAGGCATGTGTGCATGCGTGCCCAAGATCACAAGAGGGGAATGGAGAAGAAGGGATTGCAGCATGGCCAACCTCCCTGGAGGGGGTAATTTCTCACTTTCTGTCTCTCTATCTTTCTGGTGAGCGCATGCACTATATAGCAAAACCTTTCAAAAAACAAACAAACAAACAAACAAAAAAACCAAGCAAACAAACAAAAATCTGCTAAAGAGCAAAGTGGCAATGTCTTAGAAAGCATTTAAATAGTTATTTAAATGTTTAAATTTCAAGAAACAAAAGGAGTTCCACTCTTTGTCTCAGAGTAATAAACTCCTGTCAAACCAACAGTCCTTCAGATAATAAATTGACTACTTGAAAAAAAAAAAAAAAAAAAAAAAAAAAACTACTTGAAGTCTTAGAGCAATTGAAAGCAGGCAGCTGTCAAAGGAAAATCTCTACTTGAAGAAATGAATGGCATGAGTTACCTTTTGTGTTTTTTATGACTTTTATCTGGAAGAAGGCTAAAGTTGGTGTCACATAGAGGTAGCTAAAACTCAGAAACCTGGTTTTCCCAGCTTGAAGAACCAGAAAGTAGAGTTCAAATCAACCACATCTTGAAAATGAGACAAAATTTCATGAAACAGAGAAAATTACACACACACACACACACACACACACACACCACAGAAAAACATCATAAATACTGCCTAAAAATTCTGGGTTGACCCTTGTATCTCATGTGTGTGAGGCAGATTTCAAGCTTCCCAGCTGAATTTAGGAGAAATGAACTTGGATTTGAACTGTTACTTTCCTCAGGGCATAAAGAGTTCGGAGTTTGAATTCAGCCAAGCTAGCTTCTTGCCTAGAAAAAAAAAGCACAATATTCTTAAAAATAATATAGCAGAATACAGATCAACGTATCATTCATAATAGCCAGGACATATTCCAAAATCACTCAACATTTGAAGAAACAGAAAAATATGACCCACTTGCAAGAGAAAAGACAGTGAATTGAGACCAATGTGGACGTGACATGGATGACAGAATTAGCAAATGAATTTAAATTTTAAATTAATTTTGAAATGGTTATTATAACTATGCTCAAGGACATAAAGGAAAATATGGCCCCAATAAATAGAAAGATAGGAAAGTTCAGTAAAGAGATTAAGAACCATTTTTTTAAAAGAGTAAAAAAAACTTTCTTTAAAAGCAAATAAAGGGCCAGTGGGTGGCATAGTGGTTAGGATGCTGGACTTCCACATGATTTACCATGGTTCAAGTCCCAGACCTGGTGGCTTGAAATTCATGCCAGGCATGTATGTGTGCATACTCAAAATTCTGAGAGGAAAATGGAAGTGCAGGGGTTGCAGTATGGCCATCCCCTGGGTGGTGATTTCTTACTTTCTGTCTCTCTGGGGAGCACATGTGCCCTATAGCAAAAATTTCTCAGGATCAGCAGTTGATGTAATAGTCACATCATTAGATTCCCACATAGTCCAGTATGGTTTGAGTTTCAGACCCAGCAGCTTAAAACTCATGCCAGGTGCATGTGTGTGCATGTCCAAAATCCTCAGAGGAAAATGGAGGAGAAGAGATTGCGGCATAGCCATCTTCCCGGGGGGAAAGGGTGATTTCTTATTTTTTGTCTTTCTGGTGAACACACATGCCCTATAGCAAAAATCTCTCTCTCAGAAAAAAAAAAAAAAAAGTAAAAATTCTAGAACTGAAAATTACAGTATATAAAAAAAAATTTAAAAACACTGATTTGGCTTAATAGTGAAAAATTTAAAAGCCAGTATACTTTAAATAGTTCAGTAGAAATCACCCAATATAAAGACCAGAGACAAGAAAGATTAAAAAAAAAAAGCAGCAGATCCTTGGGAATTATGGACAATATCAGGAGGTCTGATATATATATTTAATTGGAGTAAAGAAAATAGAGAAAAACAAGATAGAAAGTTTTTGGAAAAAAAAAAAAAACTGAAAAACTTCCACATTTGGAAAAAGCCATAAATGTACAGGTTTAGGAAGGAGAGGAACCCCAAGCATAATAGATTAAAGATATACACATAGGAGCCAACAGGTGGTGAAGTGGTTAGGGCACTGGACTCCTACACGGTCAGCTGTGTTTGAGTCCTAGACTCAGTGGCTTGAAACTCATGCTGGGCATGTGTGTGTGTGTGTGTGTGTGTGTGTGTGTGTGTGTGTGCCCTAAATCCCAGAAGAAGAATGGAAGAGAAAGGATTATGGTGTGACTCTCCCCTTAGGGGGTGATTTCTCACTTTCCGTCTCACTGTTTCTCTGTCTTTTTCTGGTAAGTGCACACACACTATGGTAAAAAAAATAAATAAATAAAAATAAAACTGAAGACATTCATGTATACACCCAGGCATATCAGAATCAGATTGCTAAAAACCAAAGTTAAGGAGCAAAATCTTAAAAGAACCAGGAAGAATTTTATTATGGATTTGTTCTATATCAAGTAAAATTGCATCCAGACTTTCATGAATTGTTTTATTGAGTACTTGGGGAATTTTTCATCGGTGGAAACATGGCTGCCTTTCACTCTACAGATAGATCTTGTACGTGAGGAAGTCATCATTACCAAGTGCTAAGTTAGAAGATAGAGCTGAGTGGTTGGAGAGATTACTAACTCATTATTTCCACTGTGGTTGGGAAGGACTTCTGCAGGAGTCAGGGTCCTGTGAGCTCTATGGAAGTCAGAAAAATTTTGATACAAATAATTCTAAAATCAAGGGAAGGGAGAAGTGAGATCCTCATGGTAAACTTGAGAGTGACTTGACCAGACAGTCTAGTTCTTCTTGCAGTCAGGGAAATTTTTGAAATGGAATTAGAGGAAAGAAATTTGGGGGAAATGGGGAAGGCCCAGAAGATTTAGATTATTTTACAGCATTTGTTTCCTCAATATACTTTCCCTCTTTTCTCCCACAACTTAATCTAACCCTTCTCAGGGTGGGTAGGTGTCATAAGCAAGGGTTTTAAAACATAAGAAGACAGATTATTTCTCTTCCTTTTTACTAAGAAATTAGAGTTCTAGAGGTAGCTGCAGAGAAATTGGGTTTCTTTGGGCAGAGTTATGACCCCGTTTTGACAATTGTGGTCTACTTAATTTATGAAGTATTATTTTAGTGATTGAAAGCAAATGAAAAACAAAACCTCAAAATGTAAATCTGAAGTTTCCTACTTGTTGTAATTATATTTTTCCATAAGATTAGAAATAAGGTTATGACATGTTTGTAGGTAATATAATCCTCTTTTCCTCTTTTTGTTATTCCCCTACTACCCATCCTTCCACCCCCCATCATCTTCATGTTTTAAGGACAATATCCCTGAGGGAAGGAAATAGTCTAAGAAGTGGCTGAATGGGGGCCTGACAGTACTGCAGTGGTAAAACATGATGTTCAGCAGGGCTGACCCACATGGGAAGGTTCTGGGCTCATGTCAGGAGACCTCCCTGGGTGCACTGGGTGATGCATGCCCATGATCCAGGCTGGCTAGAGACAGGGGTGGCTCACAGCATCATAACTCTGTTGGGGGTGTCATCTCTCCATCCATCTCTCTATATTTCTTGGTCATGGGAAAAAATATGTTTTTTTTTTTAAAATAAAATAAGTAAAGGCTGGTTGCCTGAGGTCAAGACAAAGGCCTGGTGTCAGGTCCTAGGGCTGAAGGCCACTGAGGAAAGTGCACCCCACAGCATCATGGCAAGCCTTCCAGGACGGTCTGCAGCTCTTCCTGTAACCAGAGGCCTTTTCCTGTGTTTGAGCTCACCACCAATGGCTGTCCTACCAAAGGTAAACAGCAGCAGCCTAAGCAAACTACTCTGTTTCCAAAAGAAAGCTTTTAACTTTTCTTCTGGAAGAGGCAGGAGGGGGTTGTTTGAGGACTGGGTGGAGGAGAAGAGGGAGGAGGTTAGACCAGAGGAAACACAAGTGACCCTGGAGCCCTGCCCTGCTGTGTTTCGTTCTTTTTTATTATTTTTTTTTTCCTTTTCACCCCTCTCATTATTTTTGGCTGACTTCTTTGTGTAGGCCTCCTTCTATTCACTGACAGCTGCTTTGAACATCAGTCACATCAGGTCATTTGCCAAGCTGTGTGCCTCTGGTCACATTTCTTGGAGGCCTCCAATTTGTCAGCTTCAAAGTTCCTCACAAGTGATGGCCGCCTTTTCTGGGTGGGTGTTAAAAGAAGGGAAACTGGGGAAGACTCATGAAACTTCTGGCATTAAGGCAAAAGGCTTCCATCTCATTTTGCAGAAGAAGAAACAGGACCAAAGGAGAGCAGCAAAGCCTGCTGTCGGTGCAAAGCTGTGTAAGATCTGTGTATTTCTGGTCTATGTATGTTTAATCCCATTCTTTGGATGGGATGCTTCAAGGAGGCTTAGCCTACCTCAAATGTGCCTCAGTAATGACATTTGGAGAGTGGGTTAGAAGAAAAAAAGGATAAGGAGAAAATTGCATAGGCAGAACTCCTCCCTCACACTCTAAATAAAGCATCTTCTCTTTGGTTTCATTCATTCATTCACTTATTCATTTAGTAAATGCCTACTGAACAACTTTCAGGTGACTTCCAGACATTGGCAATACAGCAATAAACCAGTAAAGTCCAATTCTCATGAAACTTACATTTCTGATGTCTATTTCCAAGTACTTTTTTTTTTTAAAAAAAAAAAAAAAAAGATGTGTGTTGGGACAGCAGTTGGCATAATGGCTATGTAACTGGACTCCCACATAGTCAACTGTGGTTCTAGTCCTGGACCTGGTGGTTTGGACTCATGCCAGGCGCTTGTGTGCCCAAGATTGCGAGAGGAAAATGGAAGAGAAGGGATTGCGGTGTGGCCATCCCTGCGGGGGGTGATTTCTCGCTTTCTGTCTCTCTGTCTCTCTCTCTCTTTCTGGCGAGCACACGTGCCCTATAGCAAAAACGTCTTCAAAAAAAAAAAGACCTGTGTTGATTTTTTTTCTTTTAAAGATAATAGTACCTTTTTAATATCTAGCTTTGAAAGTATTGACTGATACTCACTAAGCACTTATGATTACTAACTGTGATTTTTGCCACTACATGAAGGAAATTAGCTGCTGCTCTTCTGACTCATGATAATTTAAAAACCTATCAAGAAAAGACACCTAAGGTCAGTCCCATAGCACAGAGGTTAAGCATTGTGTTTTGGGTGTCTGATCCCACACGGCAAATCACAGTTTGAATCCTGGCCCGGGGTGGCTTGACAAACATTAGGTGCAAGTATGTGTGTTCCTAAAATCCTGACAGGATGGACAAATGGAGGAGAAGGGATTACAGTGTGACCATACCTCATTGGGGGATGTCTCTCTCTCTCTCACACGCACTTGTTTTCTTTCTCTTTCTCTCTCTGGAGAGTGCATGTACCCTTTGGCAAGTAAAATAAAATAAAATAATAAAGAAATAAAATATAAGGAAAACACGTAAAGAAAAAAAGACACATCATCTCCACTCACTCACAAATGTAGACAAGAAATGAGGAAGCAAGTCATGGTATAGGTGGTGAGCTGAACTCCTAGATAGTCTCTGGCCTACCAGGGGTCACTATTACACATACTTCTCTTTTACCCCATAGAGAGTGGGGAAAAATATGTGGGGACTTCAAAAATTTTGTGGTAAATGAAATTAAAATATGACTTTATTTTGGTGCAACAACTTTGAAATATGTGCATAGTTTATAGATACTATGCAATTTCCATAAATTTTTTGAAGACCCCAGATATATGATTACTTTAAAATTGACCCTCTTGGTTGGTGGAGAGGTGAAGGTGGGTGTAGCATTTAACGGCCTGGTCTAGTTTCAGAGTCACATGTTGAGAATCATCTGTGAATATCCCACCTGAGGTTTATAGTTTGAAGAGTTAAAGCCCAAAGTCATAAAATTAACAATCTCTCAAATGTTAAGTTACCATTTGCTGTGTAGCAATTTACACCAAAACTTGGTGGTTGAAAAAACGAATATTTATTATTTCACAGTTTCTGTGGGTCAGGAATTCAGGAACAACTTAACTGGCTGGTTTGACTCAGGATCTCTCAGAAGGTTGCTCAGAATGTGGCAGTCATATGAAATCTTGATGGGGCTGGATGATCCTAGGTTGAGTTGGCGCACTCAAGGGACCATTAGCAGAAAGCCCTTTCCATGTGGCCCTTTCTGTAGGTTACCTAAGTGTCCTCATGGCATGGCAGCTAATTTTCCCCAGAGCAAGCAATCAAGAGCGAGGAGGAAGCCTCAATGTTTTTTTTTTTTTTTTTTTTTTTGAGAAGTTTTCGCTATAGGGCGTGTGCGCTCACCAGAAAGACATAGAGAGATAGAGAGATAGAAAGCGAGAAATCAGGGGCAATGGCCACGCTGCAATCCCTTCTCCTCCATTCTCCTCTTGGGATCTTGGGCACGCACGCACACGCACCCGGCGTGAGTTTAAGCCACCGGGTCCGGAACACGAACCGCGGTCGACTACGTGGGAGTCCAGCGACATAGCCATTACGCTAACTGCTGATCCCAGAAGCCTCAATGTTTTTATAACCTTGTCTCCTAAGTTCCTCACTGTCACATCTGCCTTGTTCTGTTTCTTAGGAACAAATCGTAAAAAAAATTTTTTTTCCTTAAGCATTATTTATTTAATTTTATTTATTATTATTATTGCTATTTTTAGTTTGCTATAGACCACATGTGAGAGAGAGAGAAAGAGATAGAGAGAGAAAGGAAGTGAGAAAGCAAGCTGCTAGGTCTGGGACTCAGACTGTGGTTGACCATGTGGGAGTCCAGCACCTTAACCACCATGCCATTTGCTGGCTCCAGGAACAAATCTTCAAGTCCAGGCCACACTGGGGGGCGGAGGGGGGGGATAGGCCAAGAAAAGAATATCAGAGAATTTGTGTACAAAAATTTAAACCATCACATATAATTTATTTTCTTCTTAGGGAATGTTAAAACAAATCACAGACATAATAGCATTTCATCTGCTAATACTTCACTGTATACTTTTTTTTAAGGCTTTTTCCATAGGGCACATGTGCTTTCCAGAGTAAGGCAGAGTCAGAGAGAGGGAAAGTGAGAAATCACCTCCTGGGGGGAATGGCCATGCTGCAATCCCTTCTCCTTCATTCTCCTGGGATTTTGAGCATGTTAGTACATATGCCTAGCATAATTTTCAAGCTGCTAGGTCTGGGACTTGAACCACAGTTGACCATGTGGGAGTCCAACACCTCAACCACCATACCACCTGCTGGCCTTTTACTTTTAAAGCAAGACCCCCACCATACCATTGCTAATACATCTAACAAAATTTGTAATAATTTCTTAATATCTTTAAAATCAGTTTGTTTTCAATTCTAAGATTGTAAATTAAGAGATTAAGAGATTTTACATAACATTCAGATTTTTGTCTTATTTTCTTAAAATAAAAAGATTACACTAGTCTTACATTTTCATATGGTCATGAGTCACTCAAGACGGGATAAGGACTCTTCAATTTGCCATGACCCATCATACCCTCTCATATTACACATGAGGCACTTATTTAACACATTTGTCTTTCCTACTGGGGTGATTTATGCATTTGCGTTTAAATGCTTGTCTAGATCTAATGAGGCTGAAAAATATGGTAATGGGGTTGTAGAAGGAAGAAGCCTAACCCCTAGTGTGAGTTGTATCCCAGAAACATGGGAAATAAGACAGTGTATAAGTTTTCTTAGAGTAGCAACAACCTTGTATTTCACCTATGTAAGGAATGTGGAGATGATGGGGTAGCTATGGCACAAGGTCTTAGAAGATTTGGTAGACAGAGATTGACACTGAAAATGTAGAACCACAGGCAGAACCAGATACTTCTGAGAGCATCATGGATCACCCAGAATGGATTGAAGCTCAGTGTTGTATTCCTGTATTCCTAGGACTATGTGAGTCCTAGGTCTGGTACATCTAATTGTACATCTGGTACATCCATGAAAAATAATGAAATGAAACTCTTAGCCAACTTTATCAAGAAGGGAGACTTTAATCACATTTAATTTAATGTATAAAAATAAAGTTATTTTTTGCATTCCATAGAAATATAAGTTCTTGGGATGTTTGGAGAGTTCCTGCAAATAGAAGAAAAGGCCTTCATAATCACTTTGAAGGAAGATTGAAAAGATGGGCTCTACTGAATTATGGATATAAATACTAGAGGAAAATGCCCATTCATTTTGGGTCTGATAATAAATCCACAGTTGCATTTTAATACAACTATGGCTATTCTCCAACTTGAAAATGCTTGTTTGCTCATACAAGCTTTTTGGACCTCAGAATGTATTATGAAATATGTATATTTGGTCTTTATCTCTATTTCTTAGCATACAACACTTCAAATCCTTGGGATCTCAGTGATAAGTACCTCTTGTATACTAATGAGATGACTTGTGGATGACAGCCCTCTCAGGCTGCTTCACAGAAGGCTGCTTCACAGAAAAGACCAAGGCAGAATTAGAAGGTTGGGACTTTTCTGCCCCACCCCTCAACCTCCAGAGAGGAGAGGCAAAAGGTTGAGTTGAGCAATGGTCAATGATTCAATCAATCATGCCTACACAAAAAATATCTATCAAAAACCCAAGAAGACTGAGTTTGAGATCTTCTAGGTAGCTGAACACTCAGAGTCCTGGAGGATAGTGTGCCAGGAAAGAGCATGGGACCTCCATATCCTTGCCCCCATGTTTTATTTCCAACTCCACATGTAAGTGAGAATATGCTGTATTAGTCTGTTTGTGCTGTAACTGAGCCTTAAGAGAACCAAAGTGACTCTGTAATGTACTGTCTTAGATTCCATCTTAATAGAGTAAACTGTAGGAAATCAATCTTTAACTTCTTTTTTTCACTTCCCTCACAATAAGTCTTTCAGAATCTAACCTTTTACCTCCTTTACAGTAGATCAAGCCTAATACTTAACTAATTATTGTTAACAATAAACATGTTGAATCTTTACAGATACCAGATTATGGAGACAGGGAAGGAAAAAACTCAACCAGTACTCTTCTATATGGCTGGCTGGGAGGATTTTACCAGTTTAAGTGTTGCAAAGCCACATGTACCTTAACCAGGATCTAAGAGTTGTCTGGACTGACTCCATTTTGCTTCTGCTGCTTTATTAATCATTGCTTATCTTTAAGTCCTTTGCAAAGAATTGAAACCTGTAATTCCACCCTACTTGCCCAAATCAAAAACTGCCCAAGCAATGATTGCTCTCCTGACGCTAGCAGGTCTCTTTGTGATCCTGCCTGAAGACAATGGCCAAGACTTGTGATTCTGCACCAAGACAATGAATAGCTTGTCCTTTGCTTTTGGGCATACCTGCTCACTGATCCCTTCCCTATTTAAGTTTCATATCTTGTCCAGGACAGCAGAGATGGCTATGGACTCCAATCTGCTCTCTTTCTCTGATTTGGTCTCCCTGAACAAATTCCTTTCCTTATTCACTAACTCAGGTCTCTCAAGACTGACATTTTCTGAGTGATAGGTGGCATGGACTTGATTTCTGATGGTCTGATTCGGGCATTTTTGTCCATTCCACCATCAGTGCCTGATTTATTTCACTTACCATAATGTTTTCCAATTCCATCCATGTTGTCACTAAAGTCAGAATTTTCTTTTATAAAGAAAAGGCTAAATAGTATTCCATCATTTGTGTATTTCTTTCTTTTCATTCTTTGGTTAATGGGCACCTTGGTTGATTACATAACTTGGCTATTGTGAACAGTACTGCAATGAACACAGAGGTGCAGACATCTCTTTGACAAATTGATTTCAAATCTTTTGAGTAAATATCCAGAAGTGGAATTGCAGAATGATGTGAAAATTCTATTTTTTTTTTTTTTTTTTGGAGAAACTCCATACATTTTCCATAATAGCTATACTAATTCACGTTTCCATCAACAGTATATGAGGGTTTCCTTCTCCACATTCTTGCCAACAGTTGTTACCTTTCATCTTTTTTATAAAAGCTATCTTGACAGGTATGAAGATGCTGCTATTTGGAAGTACGGATCTTTTATAATACAGCTCTTTTTATGCCACGCATCACCTATATTCATTCTCCAATAGGCTCTTGTACAATGTACAAGTAGCATCGCTCTTCATCTTCTTTGTCCATGATCTCTGCAAGACACTAACATGTCCATTTGTATCTCCTGATAGTCTCTAATGGCATGACAAAATGTAACCTAGACTTTACTACTGCTCATCTGCTTTCACTCCTATCGCTCCACAATCCATTCTTTGCATAGTGATCAAAACAGTCTTTCCGAAATGCAAATCTGATCATTCCATCACATGAGTAAAATCTTTAATGATTTCCCATTTTTCCCAGGTTCAAGTTCAGAACCTGAGCTCAGACCTAACAGGCTGGTGCTTGCATGGGCCGCCCCCTCACCATCTTAATCAGGCTCATGCTCATTCTTCAACTTTGAGCTCACATGTCATTTTCTCAGGAAGACCTCTGACCATCATATCCTGCACTCTGCTCTCCTAACTCCCAGGCTACCTCCTCTCAGTACTAACTGCAAGGCTAACTGTCTAGGTATTCAGATAGGATTTTCTTAATTTGTCTAATGTATCTCCTCCACCAGGCAATAAATCCAAAATCACATTAACTAACCTAGCATGGAGCTTTCTGGTGCATAAGTCATGCTCATTAAATGTTTGTCCAATGAGACTTAGTGCCATACATTTTTGCCTTTTCCATTATAAAACATACTGTTCTCCAATATTAAAGACTTTTCATTTTTTTTTCTGTTTGACAGGGAGTATTAATAGTTTAGTGGACAAGTTAGCTTCATGTCTAAAAATCATTGCTGTGAGCCAGAATTTTCTGCATTTGAAATCTTACTACTAGTTGTGTAATATTGAGGAACTAGTATAACTTCTCCATGACTCAGTTTCCTCATCTATAAAGAGGGTGGAGGCATGGCGGACAATAATAGCACCTACTTCGTGGGGCTGTTTGGTAAGTAAATCATGATGTATGAAGTGCTTAGAACAGAACCTGGCACATGGTCAGTACGTGAAATACATTAGCAATTCTTCCTATTTACTCCTAGTATTGTACAAAATAAGTTATTATCCCCACTTGTCAAATGAAGAAACTGGATGCCTAAAAATGACTTTCTTTAATAGCTTCATCTGTTCATGCAATAAAAAGAAAGAAAGAGAAGAAAGAAGAAAGAAAAAGAAAAACACCTACAAAGGAATAAAGAAATGAATGTTCTCATGCTCTTGAGAGTTGGGACTTGGAGAATATTGGGGCTTGGCAAGATAAAGACAATAAATCAAAGAAACAAAGGAAGTTTCAAACAGTTTCAGACTGCGGACTTGGCCATCCCTCCTGCATGTTAATATAATGAAACTTAGCGTGTCCATGAGAAGCCCTAAGTGGGAGGACAGACGCACTTCCCACTGAACTGCAGGGAGATGGGAGCAAAGGAACCAAACGTGACTTGGAGCAGCAGGAACTCGCATCTCCAGGTTGCTGCAAGAAGTGGGAGCAGGGGCTCCCAACCTTTTCTGAAACACCTCAGGAACTCTGCCAGTACTTCCAAGGGCATTGCCATGTCCCCCAGCCTAATTAATTTAAGTTTAAAAACAAAAACAAAAACCTATGCCATGCATCCCATGTGAGAGGATGTGGGTGTCAAAGGAAATTAAACAAAAAGGTTGTGAATCACTGCAGTGGACAATCTTCCTGAAGAGAGGAGTCCTGCATCAAACTTTTTTTTTTTTCTTTTTTTGAGAGGTTTTTGCTATTGGGTGTGTGCACTCGCCAGACAGACAGAGAGAGACAGAGAGACAGAAAGCAAGAAATCACCCCCCAGGGCGGATGGCCATGCCACAATCCCTTCTCCTCCATTCTCCTCTCGGGATCTTGGGCACGCACGCACATGCGCCCAACGTGAGTTTAAGCCACCGGGTCCGGGACTCGAACCGCGGTCGACTACGTGGGAGTCCAGCGACATAGCCATTATGCTAACTGCTGGTCCCCAAATCAGACTTTTAAGAAGACATCTGGCAGGGATGGAAATATTCTTAGCAGCCTATTCATAATGACCCCAACCAAGAAACAACCCGACTATCTATGTTTAATAGAGCAGACATACAAGGGGTCTTCAAACGTCATGGAAAATGCATAATATGAAAAACCTACGCAGGGATTTCAAAAATTTTTTGCACCAAAGAAAACTTATACTTTAATTCCACTTTTCCATGAACTTTCTTGAAGTCCTCTTATATAAACTGTGGTTTAGTCACAGAATGAAATACTATCTAGCAATGAGAACAAATGAACTACATCTATATTCAACAGTAGGAATGAACCTTGCAAATATAATATTGACACAAAGAAACCCTAAATTTAAAAATAAAAGCGATGCTCATTTCATGTAAGTCCAAAACCAGGCAACACTCCTCTGGGCCAGGATGCCAAGTGAAGGCAGGGGTGAGATCGGGGAACAAGGAGTCTTCTGTCCTGTTTCTGGATCTGGGTGCTGGCCCCTCACATGTGTTCATGTTGTGAAGTCAACTGACCTATGTGCTTACATGTGAGCAATTTTCTGAGCATATGTCTCATTTCAGCTCTCCCTTCATTCCCTCCCACCTCGATGATCTGGGATCAAGTTAGCCCCGGGGTAAGCAGATGGCTCTAGCCAACTGGATCACTGGAAGCTGGGGATGATCAAATGAGGCTGCTTCAGAGACCAGAAGCCATGGTGAGTAGGGCTCATATTTCTGTGGGACTTGTTCTAAGTAGGGGGGGTCACTACTTAGGCCTCTTGTTGGTTTTTCTCCTCGTCCTTTATTCAGTCCTGGGGGCTTGCAGCCCATTCTCTCTATTCCAGTGGTCTCTGTAATATGGCATGCAGTTTGGGATTTCCCGAAGGTGAGACCATGTTCCTCTCCACCCACGCGTCTCCTCACACAGCTCCAGCATGCACATTCATTCCCTTTGCTCAGTCAGGATGCAGGTAAGCCAGAGCTAGCTGGAGCAATAGTGGCCTGATCTGAAATCTCTCCTGCAAACTCTAATGGCGGGGACTTAGGAGTTTCAGCCTGTGACACCCAGTGGGTGATGTTACAAGTGTTACATCGTGACTTTTCTTATGATTGGCAGCACAGGAAAAGGGGGAAAGTCTCTTCTGTGAACCTGGCAGGCAGGATTACAGCAAGTGTCTGGAGAACAGCTTGGCACAGGCAGAGCTGAGAATCCCCTAACTGGCTCCGTGGGAGGCGTCAGATCCGGACAGCTCGCTGTCCCATGAAACCAAAGCTGTCCCACGAAACCAAAGCTGCGCAGACTGGTGAGGGACATGTCTCTGACCAGGCTGTTGCTGGGCGGGTCAGCTGGTTGGAGAAAACAACAGGGCCTCAACGTGACAGTCCCCACATTCTGCAGACTTGAAAGGGAAATCCTTTGGATTCTGACTGGACTCCTGGGGCTCAGCCCTGGCCTTGCCCTGAGGCTGCAAAGAGGAATCAAAATATGGAAAGGGCTGTGCGTTGCTCTGATTGGTTCTGCAGGTGATCAGAGCTGGTTTTGTTCCTTCAAGGATTCTGCAGCCTGAGCTGCTTTGTTCCTTCACTTCCCCTGACTTCCTCCTCTGACTGCTGCCACAGAAGCTCGTCCCCCTCCTCCTGCCCCTCACAGGCCCTCACCTCATCCCTTGTCTTCCCCTTTCCTACTGTGACTGTCAGCTGCAGACTTTCTTAGCTTCACAGTCACCAAGGGGTTTGTCTGGACACCACCATCCCTCTGCAAGACTAGAGTCCTGCTCCTTCCCCTCACTCTCCTGCTCTTTCCTCTCTTAAATTTTCACTGTGATATCCCATCCCATTTCTACAAAGTCAGATCACAGAGGAAGCCGACAGATGGCCAAGAGCACTGGGGCTGGAATCAGGACCCAGTGGACATTTAGGTTGCTGCCCCTGCTGTGTGTGACTCTGAGCAAAGCACTGAGGTTGTGTCTGGTTGTTGGTGTTGTCATCTGTGAATGGGGCAGGACACCCATGCCAGAAATCCATGGGTTGTGCCTGTATTGGCGTCATGGGGCATGCAGAGTAAGACTCTGCCCTGACTCTTGCAAACCTACCAGATAAAAATGTCTTTATGTTTTCTCTGACACACACACACACATTTCGGGAGATAAATGGATAGATAGATAGAAAGAAGGAAAACCCTTATAATAAAAATTTATCTCATCAACCATGGTGCTCAATGGAAATTTTATGTAGATTCTGAGTCAGAACCTTTCTTTCTCTGACCTCTCTTTAATTGTTCCTTGCAATCAGGTGTAACTTTCCACCCTATTTTTTCACGATTGAGTGAAACAAGGAAGTAGCTCAAGGCTGGTTTTTGTTTTGCAGCCACAAAGGTCCCCATAAGTGCTGGTTCCCATTGGTGGTGAAATGGTCTTAATCAGATGAATGAAGGGCACAGGAACACAACACAGCAGAGACTTCTAAATCGAGTTGCCTAAGTGCAGCTAACCCTAAGCAGAGCTCATGCTGGCTCCCCGGACTCCCACAGGACCCTGTTGGTAAAGGATAATCCCTTCATTTTCTCTGCCTCTCTATCTTTTTCTAAAAATCGTGACTGACTTATCCAGGACCTATGCTGTTTCACAGTAGTTTAAAAACAAATTAGAAATCTCTTTTCAGTTTTCCTGGAGGTGACTAGTTGCAAGAGGCCTGGGAATACAGGGGACCGGACAGTATAAACAGCAGCTCTGAGAGCTGTGTCTGGCAGTGCCTTGCAAGTCAGTGCTTTTCCTTTTTCGTCCATCAGCAAAGATGGAAGCTGGATTTGGCCCATTGCATAAAGCTCAGTGACCAGTGCGTAAATCTGCTATTTGATCCTGGAAGAACTCTCAGGATCTAGAGTCAGCTGAGGAATTGCAGCAATGCTGGTGTTTCAAGGGCCTAGGGAAAGCCAGACGTCCTGGCCACGACGCCCTGTCTTCCAGGTTGCAGGTTTGCCTCGGTTAGCACAGCAGACCACACGTTCCCGTGCTCACAGTTGACACGACATGATTTGTTCCCTTTTGGCTGTGTCGGTTCTGCAAACCAGATACCAGAGGCTGCAGACGCGGGAGAGCCTGCCTTTCTGGAACACCATTTGTTTGGACAGGACAGGCCACTAAGGCATTTTCATCTCTTTAAAGCTCCCAGGGCGGAGAGCATATTTGAGGGATTCCTTTTCTCAAAGATTTTTTTTTTTTTTTTTTTTTTTTTGCCCCTTCCAACATTTTGTTTAAGAGAAAATGAGATGTCTATCTTCTGTTTCCTTATTTTTTTTCAGGAAAGCAAAGGGTTGTTGACTTCCTCCCTCTCCCCTCCCTTCCTTCCTTCTTCCCGAAGGTACTCATCTGAGAAAAAGAGAACGAAGTATTGTTCCTGTTCTCTTTCTTAAGTCATTTGAAACACTGTCCCTGTGAGTTCTTTAAGTTCCCTGCAATCTGTACACAAGAGAAAGAGGGAGAGAGAGAGAGGGGGAGAGAGACAGAAAGAGCAAAGGATCAGGTAAAGCAGTGAGGCTGCTGCAGCCATTCAGACCTCAGGAGCTGGTAAGTCATCCATGCAACCATTTCTATTTCCATTTCAGTGTCCCTGGGATGGATGCTGCCGTGGGCATCTTCAGCAGAAACGACCTTACTGGGTGTAGTCCTTAATCAAAGGACTGATGGATGGTCCAGAATTTGAGCTTCTACTTTTTTTTTCTTCTTCTTCTTTTAAGAGAATACTGATGCTTTGCAGAGTTCAGGCTGACAGAACTGGAATTAGAATTGCATTGGGGCTAAGGAGGACAGTGCGTGAAATCTGAATGTTGGCACAGATAAGGTGGCTGGGTTTACCACGAGCCATTGGCATGTGTGATATGTCCCAGTGGAGAATTCACTCCAGTTTAGCACTGTGTCCTGGAGCCTTATCAGGGTGTCTTAAGAGTTGTGGTTTGCTCTGGAGTTTTTGTTACATGTTGTCTAGGTTGAGGTGCCTTCTCTTATTCTTTTCTTTCCACTCAATTCCCCCCAGAAGAGAACTATTCATCTGTGACTGCTAATTCTATATCACTGAAGGAGGGTAAAAATACGAACAGAATGTCATTTTTAAATAGTACTGCGTGTAGGGGACTTATGTGTTCAGAGTCCACATGTGGGTTGAGTGTAAATTTGTTATTTATTGCCAATGGATGATGTCATTTGCTGCTTGAAAGAAGACAAAGATTTGGGGGCATGTAGCTTTAGTTTTGGAAACAACATGCGACTAGCATGGGAGGATTACAATTGATCACTTGTGTCAGTAGGAGTGCAGAACTAAACTATTGATGCAATTGAAAAAGCACTTACCTAGCATGTGGATTTCCAACAACAAAGAAAAATAGAACCTAGCAAGCTAGTCAAGCATATTCACACAACTAGTTTTTAAGTCTAGCTTGCTTCAGTTAGATTTGTCAGAAAGGATGTTACCAAGATTTCATCATGACAAGCCATGAAGGAGGCAAGATTATGGTGTCAAAAATAGGTCAGCGGTGTTCTCCAAAAGACTGTATCTATTTACTAATATTAATAATTTAATTCAGAGATATGCTGAATGGGTGGAAGGCAATAACCCTGCATACTTTTTGAAATATTAATTTTAATGAAATTTACTATGATTAAAGTCACCGGGAATGTGAAGAATATGATAAAAATAACCAGACTCTCATTTTAAAATTACTTTGACCAGACTATGTTTTAACCACAACCGAGTAATTAATCTTTATTCAAAACTGAGCCAAGATCTTAAGAAGGATGAGAAATTATGATAGAACTGGACTGTTATGTAGGTTTTGTTCCATTAGTCAGAACTCTTTTTCTTCTCCTTTTTTTTCCCCCACCCAAGATTCTTTCCTTTAGGAGCACCAGAAAATGAGCAATGTAAAAGAGACATGTGCTGGCTTATGGATTAAAAACTTATTTTAATACAGTTGAGAGTGGCTTCCAGCTCGCTAGCCATGACCCTCGCCACCCCATGTCACAGGCTGTCGGGTTTGAAGGTAGCCAGCACTAGTTGTCTTGGGTATTTTGCATCATTTATCAGCAATTGAGACAACAGAGAAAACTCAGGGCTCCGCTCTTGACTTGCTTCTTTCGGTTTCATTTCTCTTCGATAATGTATTTAATTTTGTGCCCAACTGAAAGAGCAGCATGGGACACACTCTAGTTTGGGTTCTTAAATAAAAGGTGTGACACATTATAAAGCAAAGAACAGCAGAGTCACCCTGACTACAGGCAAGTAAGGCAAAGAGCGGGTTGGACAATGGCTCAGAAAACAGACCCACTTCCAGCAGGCGTCTTCACTGTGGCTGGGACGTGCTGAGGACATGCTATTTTGTTTAAAATATACATATACTCAATATTTCCATTTAAATCGTTAAGTCATTGCTGTGCGAATATCTGTCGGATACTGGAGGGAGGAAGTTACCTGAAGAAAAAGGCCATCCCAGGGTTGAATCTAAGTCGCCGCTGCACTATCTTTACTCAAGTCCCCGGAATGAGTTGGCATTTGTGGAAACTTCCAGTGTGTGAGTCTTCTTCAGGGTCACCAAAGGCTCTTCTGTTGTATCAGTAGGGGAATTCCAGTTTGGAATGATCCAGAGCTTGACACATATGAGAGCTCATTAGTTAATTTATGCCAAAATTTTACACAGAACTAAATTAGAAGTTTGTCATATAGATTTGAAGCTGTGTTGGGATATGTGTCCAGCAGGTCTGTGTGCTGGGCTGGGAGTCAAATTACAGTGCGAGAAAATCAAAAACACAGGTCCTGTTGCTATACATATTTGGGCTTGAATTCCAACTTGGCCACTTACTGATTGTGGGCCTTAGGCCAGGTACTTATCCTTGCTAAGTCTCAGTGCCCCGCAACGTGAAACTGCATCACCATAACGGAGTCGTTATGAGGATTAAATAAAATTATTGATATAAAGCAGTTAACGTAACGCTTGGCAACTAGTAGTGTCAATAATGTCAGTTGTAACTTTTTAAGAGTCGTATATTAACACTTGGGAGTACTGTATTTTCTTGTATATGGAGAATAGAATAAGTTACCTATAATTTGTGTAGTTATTCCTGTTCAATGCTATACCAAGAATCTATGAGAACAAAATGTATTCCTCATAGCTCTAGAATTGGCACACGTTGAGCGAAACTAGTCTGAATCCCCAATTCATGTAAAATAACACTTTAGCCTTGTTGAATGCCAGCTGTAGTCAATACAGCTCAATGCAGGGGAAAGGTTGCCTTGGGGTAAAGGTTTTCAACTTGGACAAATGTGCGAAGAGACTTTAATTATACTGGAGACATTTCATTCTCCCTTTCACCCACTTCCCCAAGCTCTTGAATGCTGCCTTGTTGGTGACCTTTTCCGTGGCGATGGAGGGTTATAGACATTTTTTTGGAGATCATCATGGTTGTTCCATGACTCAGAGAGAAAAGGGCTTAAAATGACACTTTCTACCCCATCTCAGGGCAGAGCACCCTCAGATTTCCCTCTACTCCAATGTTCTAGCAGTGAGCCACTCACCTTCACGATGATAAATGCATATCACTGTGTGTGTGTGTGTGTGTGTGCGCGTATTTGTATGTGTATGCATGGTGAGTGATTGATACAACTGCTATTTTTCTCTTAATCTGAACTTTAAAACCTATGTGCCCATTAATTTGTGAAATAATAATGATATTTTTAGTTAAACTTTTTACTTTCCAAAAGTAAAACACCCAACAGCAAAAGCAACCAAAAACCTACCACCAGCAACCAAGAACTTTGAGATCCTTTTGTAGGAATAAGAAGCTCTGATACAACAGAGACTTGTTTAGCCACTTAACCTTGAAAACAAATCGAGTTGTTTTGTACTAATGTGCAAGAGGGGCCTTCTAATGTGGCTTGGTGTGGTAGGAAAAAAACCAGATAGGTGGCTATAACACCTCTCTTCTGATCCAATCTTTACCACTCTCTACAAGTGTGACTTGACAGTTTTCTTTACATTTCTAGGCCTCAGTTTTTTTTGTTTGTGAAATGATGGGAATAGACTAAATCAGTGATTTTCAAGGTGGTCTGTGTATGTGAGTATGAATCCAGAATTCACCTAGGGGGCTTGTTTACACTCCCCTCTTGTCCTGCCCACTGCACTGGATGATATATGAGATTCTGTCACTGACATCCTGTGATTCTCTAAAACGGATAGTTGGCGTCTTGCTCCATCTTCATCAGGATGGCATTGACATTAATGATAAATGCATGTTCTGAGAGTCATGCTTTTCAAAAGAATTCCTACCCACATTGGGTGTTCTCTCTGGAAGCTGGTTTTGAAAACATTGATTGCTATCCTAAAAGCTATTGATATTATAGGATAAAGAATGTTGGGACCAGCAGTTAGCGTAATGGCTATGTCGCTGGACTCCCACGTAGTCGACCGCGGTTCGAGTCCCGGACCCGGCGGCTTAAACTCACGCCGGGCGCGTGTGCGTGCGTGCCCAAGATCCCGAGAGGAGAATGGAGGAGAAGGGATTGCGGCGTGGCCATCCCCCCTGGGGGGTGATTTCCTGCTTTCTATCTCTCTGTCTCTCTCTGTCTGTCTGGCGAGCGCACGCGCCCTATAGCAAAAACCTCTCCAAAAAAAAGAAAAAAAAAATGTTCTCACTAGTCAAGCAGCCTGGTACTTGCTAATGTTCTATAGTCAGACATTAACCATAAAAAGTTGATTACTTAGATCTATAGATGCTGTGATTCTGCGTGACTATCATTTTTTATTTATATATTTCTATGCCATTCACCTTGTATAGTGAGCATGTATTCCTACTTTAATCAGTAAAAATACTGATATTAATTCACAAATTAATGGGCATGTAGGTTTTAAGCTTACTTTAAAAAAGTATTAGTAGGTTTGATCTCATAAGGTATTTTGTTTTGTTTCATTTTGACCTTTTTACAATGGTTAGTGTGATGAGCCTATTTTAAAAGTTAGACTCTTGGTGGCCCAGTGGTAACGCAACTGGATGTATACGGGAAGGTCATTGATCCCATCCTTAGACCTTCCTGCACATGCTGTGATCCAGGCTGGCTGAGGGTGGGAGAGGATTGTGGCACAAAGATTCTGTTGGGAATGCCTGCTTCTCTATCTTTCTCTGTGTATCTCTACCTCATGAAAGAAATGAATAGATAAAACGCTTTTTAAAAAGTTCTGTCTTTATCCCTAAGTTAATGGTGACACAAGAAGATTGATAATGGTGTTTGAAAAACCAGCACTCATTAGTTGTGTTAAATCTATTTTAATTATAAGAAAAATATGTAGCTTGTAAAAAAGTTGTTCTGATTTTCCCAGTTTAGTTTCTAACTAAATCACCTGATGTTTTTTCTTTTATGCTTATATGCCAAATGAAATAAAGCAGCAATGGACACCAGTTTCCATCAGATAGGAACATGGTGACAACAAATATTTTTGATGAGCAACAGCTAGCCTAATGTAAATTGTTTTTGATAATTCAATTACCAAACATATTTACATAAAGCAATGGTAGGCAGGTGAAAGTATAAGAACATGTGTTCATAAGAAGTACTACATATGGGGTTGTTGGGAAAGTCATGATTCATTTTTACATAGAAAAATACATCATGACTCTTTCCACGACCTAATAAGATGTAAGTTCACTAGAAAGTGAGCACCCTGAAGACAGGGACTTGCTTTGTTCACTGCCAGATGCCCAGGGCTTAGAACAAATGTATGATAAACAGGCATTGAATGGATAAATTAGTTAATAAGCAGGCTGTTGAGTGAAAAACACTATCTTCATATAATATCAAATGAAGCAACTAATTAGTAAAAAAGGTAGTCATACTTTTTTGGGGTCTGGACTGCCAGCTTGACAGATTTATTTTTTATCTGAATTGACTAGAGTTACACAGGTTTGTTCTGTGCTTATGTGCCTGGGGTGGCTGCATGTATATTAAAATGTCATCTTGGCAAGTGCCCCCACCCACTTGTTCATGGGACATAAACATTTATCAGACACACAGAAAAAGGCTGCTGGTTGCATTTTGTTTTCCATTTGTTTTCTGGGCAGATGATGGGTTAGCAAATTGTTTTTGGCAAGAGGGAGAATGGCCATTTGTTTTTCCTTGACTACGAGAGCTGGGACTCAGGATTCGGCCTTTTAGGCGGCGCTCAGCGCTCTGGTTTGTTACAGACAAGGCTGTAAGTCCAAGGTGAAGGGATGTCACTGGAGTTAAACTTACAAAACCCCATGGGTGAATGCAGGGAGAAAAATGTGGTCTTCTCAAGCACAGTGCCCTTTTCTTTATTTAATTGAAGGCAATGGAGGCAAATAACCACATAATAGATTGAGGCTGTTGTACACTTATTTGGCAAGTTTAAAGTGATAAATGTAAATGCTTAATAATAAAGGAGTATGGAATGATGCTTATTTTAGTTCATGACATTGGGGTCCAAAGTTTCTGTTATTTGTAATAGAAACTGGGAAAGTTCCCTTTATTGATAAAGTCTGTCTCTTTTGGGCCAAGTACCAGGGGTGCACAAAAGCAATTCTGGTCCAAGCTCCTATTTTCCTTCTATATATTCCAGCCTCTCTTTGACTTCATTCTGTGATGGATCTCTGATACTAAGTGGGAGAATGAATAACGACAGTAGCACCAGTCCCTCCACCTACAATATTTGTAGAGGAGACATTACTGAGTCTGGGGCCTACTAAAAACTGCACATACAGTATCTCACATAACCCACTATTTTGAAAGGTAGGTTGCTTTATTTTCTTCATGTAAAAAGATGAAGAAAAGCAATCACCTTTTTTTTTCCTTTTCCTACTTGTTTTAATTGCCATAGAGCACATGTGCTTGCCAGAGAGACAAGAGGGAGAGAGAGAAAGCATCCCCTTGGATGTTTTTCAAGCTACCAGGGCCAGTATTTGAACCACAGTCAGCCACATGGGATCCAGCTCTTTTAACCACTAGGCGTCAGGGTCCAGCCCAGCAATTACCTTGTTTAACAGATAAGCTAGAGAAAGTCAGTGATTTGCACAAGTCATTATATTGATGTTGCTTGTTTTCAGGTTTTGTATGAAGGAGGAAATGTCATCTGTAGCTGATGTTTTTTAAAATTAAGTATCCTTTAAAGCAGTAGCCCTCAAATGTGGTCCCAGAGCCAGCAGTATGGCTTTACCGAGAAGCTTGTTAGAAAGGCAGGACCTCAGGTGACATCCCAGACCTACTGAATCAGAATCAGCATTTTAGCAACATCTCCCAGTGATTCAGTTGCACATTCAAATTTGGGCAGCACTGGGACCAGCAGATGGTGAAAAGGCTATGTTGTAGGACTCCCGTGTAGTCGACCGCAATTCTAGTCCCTGACCCAGTAGCTTAAAACATGTCAGGTGCATGTCTGTGCATACCCAAAATCTCAAGATGATAATAGAGGAGAAGGGATTGCGGGGTGGCCATTCCTCCTGGGGGGGGGGGGCGTGATTTCTCACTTTCTGTCTCTCTGGCAAGTGCACATGCTCTATAGCAAAAATCTCTCTCTAAAAATAGAAAAAAAGTTCTGAACAGGACCGACTGAGGGCTTTGACTTGTACACAGATTGTTCTAGGTCCTTGTTCCAAGGAGTCACAAAGCCATTTGTTAACTTGACCTTGTCCACGACAATATAATCTCCTATTAGATAACGGTATTACTGGACAAGTCTTAGTTCTATTCAGCCCTGAGCAACACTAAGCATGATATTGTGGTCTGAACCAGCAAATTAACTTTGTATCATGGCATTCTAATACTCTCAGAGAGGAAAGGTCTGGGATATTGTTTTTCAAGTGTGTTCTGAACACCAACTGTCAGTCACCTGAAGTGGATTTCTGATCCCTTTCTCTTATCTGAGGAGGGGACCACAACTTGACCTGTTACTCAGACTACTAGCTTGGAGTAATGATATGCCCAGGGAGGGCAGTGATAAGTATCTGGGGATATTACACCAAAAAAGATGCTCAATTTTTCAGTAGCTTGAAAAAAATATTTTAAAATAATAGTAGAGGCTCAGCCCCATAGCTAGTAGTTAAGGGAACCAGAAAACACATAGCTGATTGCAATTCAAATCCCAGCTCTGGTGGCTTAAAAAACACACAGAACCATTGTCAGTGCATGCTCAAAACCCCAACTGGTTGGAGAAATATAGGAGAAGGAATTGTGGCATGATCACACCCCACTGGGTGGTGCTTTCTCCCTCCACCCTCTTTCTCTCTCTGTCTCTCTTTAGTGAGTGCATGTGCCCTCTGGCAATTCAAAAAAGTGAAACAAAAACAAAAGCGAAAACAATATTGTGCACGCGCATGCATGTGGGGGCAGTGGGGCACTGCAGAATCCTCCCAGGAGGAAAGGTACTCTGCCAGCTCCTTTTGAATGCTTGAGAATAGGAGTAAGAAATCCTGCTATTTCCTTGCGTCTTTCTTGGGGAATAGGGTGAGACCCCATCTTCAGCATCACAGCCAAAGAAGAAATGCCAGTACACACAGTTCACTCTTCCCAGTTAGAAACTCTGCGGGAAGAATCCTTAGTTTCCTTTGCAGAGGACTCACCGTTCTTTCTTATTCTCTCTCAGAACAGAAATCAAGAGAGGACTATTGTTGAAGGGGTGGGGAGAGGAAACTGGCCGGAAGAGAGTGAGGGAGAGGACCGGAAGAGCCTCTAGTTTGCTGCAGCCTGGACAAAATGGGCCCTCTGCTTAGATGGAGATGGTGGCTTCTCTCCCTCAACTGAGGCTCCCTGGCCTCTTTCAGTGGGAAGGGCAGGGAGAGTGGAACTTGACACTTCATGGACTGTTTGTGGAATACCCACCACAGTATTGCCCACCACTTTGTTTCTTGCTGTTTTTCAATTTCAGGCAGTTTTTCCCTCACAGCATAATGGGGCCTTCCTCCCCTCACCCCCACTCCCAGAAAACTTTTTCAGTTAAAAAGTACAAAAAGGAGTTATCCAGCATTATCCTTTTAAAAATATATATACTGAGCACTTTTAAGGTACTAAGGAACACTATACTTAGTTGATCAAGATAGAGTTTCCAGACTACTAGGATCTGGAGTTCTTAGGGTGTGAAGTATGCAAAAAGTTCTAAGATGTCGCTAGTTGGTTTACCCAGAGAGCTAAGCAAGAAGGGACTATCTTGAGCTTCATCTTTCTTGTCACTCCACAGGGCATCTATCTCCTCCAACATGGTTATCATGGTACCCCAGTGATGTCACAGCACAATCACCCATCTCTGGTTGAGTTGAGAATCCGGGAACAGAGAATTCTTACAGCTACCTGGCTGTAACCTGTGCCCCAGATCTGAGGATGTTAGAGAATGAGCAGAGTCCAGTTTTTGGACAAGAAAGTACAGTTCCATACTGCATCAGTCCTGAAGAACGCAATCCCATTCCTGGCCTCCATGTGATCAGACACAGCCAGTATTTAACATGACTTGCATTGGCTCTTCTGCACCCCTAGGAGTCTCCTCAGAGAGAAATTTAGTCATCACATCTTTACACAAACAGTTGGGAAGAATATTTACTGGTGAGCAAATACAATATCTAGGGGATTAGGACATAATATGCCTAATGGATTTGATCTTCAACCAGTACGAATGTTTTGGGAGAGGGAGTAGGTTTACTTAATAAAGTACTATCTTGGGCCAGCCCCACAGGCTAGTGGTTAAGGGAGCCAGATCTCACATGGCTGACCACAGTGCAACTCCCAGCCTTGGCAGCTTGAGAAATACTCTAGCACATGTTTGCTCATGCCCCAAATTCAGCTAGGTTGGAGAAATGGAGAAAAAAGGATTGTTGTGTGACTACACCCCTTTGGAGAGTGCTTTCTTCCTCTCTGTCTCTTTCTGGAGAGTGCACAAGCCCTCTGGCAATTAAAAAAATGCTCTCTCTTATGTACATGTCACATAAGCCTTATACAAATGTATGAAAACACACACAGAGCCTACCCTGAATCACTGGTTCTTAGTAAGTTAAGAGCAAATGAATTAGTTCCAAAATATTTATTCGACATAAGAATATAGCATCTGATTTGGGGACTGCTATACTTCCAAACGTATCTACTGTCCTAATTTGATTTTTCTAAGCAATGTTAAAAAGACTTTGTATTTTGTTAACTAGTGGCAGCAGGGAGATAAGAGAATATTTAAATATTATTGCAAGTAATTCATAAAGTACTTTATTGATTAACTGTATCATTTGGAAAATATAAGTAATACAAGAAAAAAGGCTAAGCTTTGAGTCAGAGGATAGAGGTTTGAGTGTGCTTACTGATACATGAATAAATAGCACATCAAGGAGCCTAAACAGAAATCTAATATGTGATAAAATATTATTGCATATCAGAGGAGAAAGTTGGATTATGTAATTAAGGATCTTGGGACAATTAGGTATACGGGGAGGAAAAAAACCTTTTTTTTCCATAAATTACATTAAAATAAATTCTAGCCAGATCAAATACTAAAATACTAAAAATGGAAACATGTCATGAATCTAAAATTGTGCTAAAAAATTAAGTCCCTAAAAAAATGAAAGCATGGGACCAGCAGTTAGTGTAATGGCTATGTCGCTGGACTCCCATGTAGTTGACCACAGTTTGAGTCCCAGACCCGGCTACTTAAACTCACGCCAGGCGCGTGTGCGTGCATGCCCAAGATCTGAGAGGAGAATGGAGGAGAAGAAATTGCGGCATGGCCATTCCCCCTGGGGGGTGATTTCTCGCTTTCTGTCTCTGTCTCTCTCTGTCTCTCTGGAGAGCACACGCGCCCTATAGCAAAAACCTCTCTCTAAAAAAAAAAAAAAGAAAGAAAGAAAGAAAGCATAAAAATACTAGGAAAAAAATGAGAGATTTAGTTTTTTGAATCTCAAAGTAGGAAGGACCTTTCTAGTTTTACCCAGAAGCCTTATCATTTATTATACTTTTTATTGCATTGAAACAAAAAGTTGGGTCAGCTCCATGGGATAGCAGTACAGTGGTGCTCGAGAAAAGCCAGCTCTCACATGGAGGCCACAGTTTGAATTACTGGCTGAGTTAACCTGACACACACTGAGCATGTGCACAAGTGCCCAAGATCCCATGGGCTGGAGGGCTGGAGAAATGGGATCACAGTGTTACTAGGCCTTCTAGGGGGTGCTCATCTCTCTCTCTCTCTCTCAAGCATGTGTGTGCACATTGTCTGTTATGAATAAAGAAAAATACATATTTAAAAGAAAAAAGTTTCTGCAGGGTCAAAAATCAATAAACAAAGTTAAAACATTGGCAATCGGTATCATGAAGAGTTTAATATAAGCAGAAACATAGAAAAATGACCTGAAACACATATTTTACATGAAATGAAATGTATTTGGCTTTTAAGCATGGAAGAAATAAAGTATATTAATCTTAATGCAAATTAAAACTATGAAATACCAATTTTTAATCTATTTGATTGACAAAGATAGAAATGTTTTTTAGTACACTTTTTGGGGTTCTGGAGAGTACTCTCAAACATGTCTGGTATAATTATGAATAAGCAAAACTATGACAGCATGCAATTTGTGAATGTCTATCAAAATGTAACATTGACTCCTCTTGGAATATACTAAAAATATACTTATAAAATGCAAAATTACATACTTACGATACAATATATTTGCTACAGCTTTATTTGTAACAGAAAAAAAGACAGAAATGTTTTAATTGTCCATGAATAAAAGGCTGGTTAAATTACATACAGTACATCAATACAAGGGACTATTATGTAGCCCTTAAAAATTAGGGAAGAGCGGGAACCAGCAGTTAGCGTAATGGCTATGTCGCTGGACTCCCATGTAGTCGACCATGGTTCGCGTCCTGGACCCGGTGGCTTAAAACTCACGCCGGGCACGTGTGCGTGTGTGCCCAAGATCCCGAGAGGAGAAGGGCGGAGAAGGGATTGCGGTGTGACCATCCCCCCTAGGGGGTGATTTCTTGCCTCTGTCTCTATGTCTCTCTCTGTCTGGCTGGCGAGCGCACGCGCCCTATGGCGAAAATCTCTCAAAAAAATAATTAGGGAAGAGAAGAGACCAGAAATGGACTGCAGGTATGTACTCAGTTGATTTGACAAAGTTGTGAAGGTAATGCGATGAAGAAAGGATAATCCTTTCAACAAATGGTACTGAAACAATTCAATGTTTATATGCAAAAAAAAAAAGAACTTAGATCCTTACCTCATACCATATACATATATTAACTTGGAGTAGTTCAAAGACCTAAATTTAAGATTTAAAACAGTAAAATATCCAAGAGGAAACATAGGAGAATATCTTTGTAACCTTTGGTTATGCAAAGATTTCTTAGTTATGACACAAAATGATGCACGAATGACAAAAATATTGGTAATTTGAACTTCATCAAAATGAAAAACTTGCACTTTTCAAGAAAAGAATGCCATTGTAAAAATGAAAAAACAAGTCATAAACTAGGAGAAAATATTTGCAAAACATATATTTGATAAAAGACTTGTTCTAAAATATATATAGAATTCATCAAATTCAGTAATAATTACACAAACAACCCAATTAAGAAAAAATATAACAAGAGCAAATATGTACATGAAAAGAGACACAATATCACTAGATTCTGAAACTATAAAGTAACGCCTTGCTCAGATACTGCTACATATCTAGAAAACATCTAAAGCCAAAAATAAAGGGACATAAAAAGCAGTGGTAAGGATGTGGCAAGCTGGAACCTCATACAATACAGGTGGGAATACACGAGGGTGCTGCCATCTGTTAGTTTCTTAAATAGTTAAATACACATTTACCACACAGTTCAGCAATTTTATTTCTGGACAAGTACTCTCAAAAGTGACAAGGCCTAGTGGCACAGTATAACATCTGCGCAAGTGATACTGGGTCCATATAGGATCACGGGTTCGGTTCTCTGGTAGACCTGTACACACTGGGTGCACGTGATCCTGGCTTACTGGAAAGGCTTGATGGGGGAAAGGGCCATGGCATGAGACCTTGTTAAGGATGCTCGTATTTTTTTTCCTGTGAGCCACCCCCTTTCATGAGATAAATTTATTAAAATTTTAAAACATTGAAGTCATATATCTGTGTGAAGACTTGCACACAAATGTTCTTGGCAGCACTATTTATAATAACCAAACCTGGAAGCAATCCAAAGTTTCATCAGTTTGTGACTGGATAAACAAAATCTGGTGTACAAGGGGGTCTTCAAAAAGTCTGTGGAAAATGCAAATTATGAAAAAAGTATGATTGGATTTCAAAATTTTTACATCAAAATAAACCTGAACTTTAATTTTCCAGAAACTGAAGTGACCTTGTGTCTATGCAATGGAATACTACTCAAGAGTAAAAAGGAATTACTGATACATGGCAACAATGCAGATGCTCCTCCTAATTGCCATGCAAAGCGAAAGAGGCCAAGCACAATATTATTCAAGGAGCCAGACCCAATAAATTTCTAAAAGCATAAAACTATAAAGATAGAAAGATGAATGGTTGGGGGGGGGGGGGCATGGGATGGGAGCAGCTAAGGGAATAATGGAACATTTTGGAGTGATACAATTATTCCAGAATTGGGTTTTGATGATGGTTGCACAACTGTATAATTTTTCTAAAACTTATCATTCTACATATTTTAAAATGCATTAATTTTATGTACATAAATTATAACTTAATAAACTGTTTTTTAAAAACTCAAAAAAAAATAATGAGACAGTTCATATGTTCTGATAATGGAGTAATCTCCAACCTGTATAATTAAGTAAAAAGTCAAGATATTTCCACTGGATCAAATCCTACCATTTTTTGTAAAAACTAAAGTATATTTTTTATATGCATGGACTATCTCTAGAAGGGTACAATAGAATTGATAATAGAATTTATTTTTGAAAAGGGGTGGTAGGGTGGGGGACAGAAATGTAAGGAAAAAGTTAATAATGTCCTCTTGTTTGAGAAAGAGAGAAAAAGAGAGAGAAGCTCTGAGTCCCAGGTTAGCCATACCAGCTCTGTGACCATGGACAACTCTTTGAGCTTCTGTTTCCTCACCTGTAAAATCAAGGGCTTAGATCAGTTGATTCTCTAAAGACACTTCTGATTTTAAGTTTTGTGCACTGAGAACTCCTTTTTTTCTTTTTTTTTTAAGAGAGTTTTTTTCCTATAGGGCACATGCACTCTCCAGAAAGACAGAGAAAGTCAGAGAGACAGAAAGCGAGAAATCACCCCCGAGGGGATGGCCACACCGCAATCCCTTCTCCTCCGTTCTCCTCTCAGGATCTTGGGCATGAACGCATACTGCTCTGAGAACTTCTTCAAGGATAATTATCTCACCCCTGTCTGCATTTCCCTTATCCTTTGTATGGATAAGGGAAAAGCCATGAGAAAAAGCTTTGCTCTTTCTCACCCAGTTTATTGGGTTCTCATCCTCTCAGCAACATATAAAACATGGATGTCAACCAGACATGAGGTGGTGGCCTGGAACTTCAAATTGGGAGGTGGGCAACAAGATGGCAGACAGGTGCATGTTGTATACACATCCTGGGGACAGTTGCTTGAGACAGAATCCTACCCTCTTGCTTGCCAACAACGTGACCATTTCTATGACAAATATAAAATACATTATCCTCTTAGGGTGTGTTATGGAGATTAAGAGTGATAATTCATATCATTCCTTAGCATGGGGTTTCCCTCATAGTAATATTCAATAAATGTTAGCCCTTTTCATTATTAACCTGAACTCCTCCTGCTCATTGGACCTAGAGCTTTCCAGAGTGGAAGGAGAGGCGTCTCAGTTATCAGGCTTGTAAGCATTAGCAAGTAAATTAGGAAATCTAGCAGTGGCTTGCTTTTCCAACCCAGCAACCCAAAGAGTTGGGTAAATTCTGCTACCTCCATGCCAACAGTACTGAGGAAAACTTTAAGATTCTCTCCCTGAACATCAATTATATCCTGAAGACATGATGGATGCAGGCTGTAAAATTGTGAGACTGTGACATCACATGGGGAGTTGAGCCAGTTAAGTTACAATGAGTTTCAATTTGCATGATAAATTGCCTTAAACTACATTTAGATCAAAATGCAGTGAAATATTATAAACTTCTCTACATGGTACCCATTCGATAAATAGGAGTTACTGCTTTAAATGTAATCGAACCAAACCAAAAGCCTTCCATCACCATGACATTCCCATTTCTCAACTCCTGTGTCTCATATCTAAATCCAGACAATTCCCTGTGGGTCTTTGTAACATGGAGGGTCTTCATCCATGGATAGCAGCACCGCCCCTACAAAAAAAAAAAAAAAAAAAAAAATCTCTGAAAGCTTTTAAAGAAATTGAATTTCTCCTGTGTATGTATATAAAGTGACAGCGAACCTCTGTTTATACACTCTTTGCATTATACATTATTAGATCATGTTCTAGAACTAAATTCTAGAAGACACAGTTTACTGGTTTGACCTGCTTACTAATTCATTCATGTATGTCTGCTCTCCCTAACTGTTTTTGTACTCTCTAGGACAAGAGCCCTCCACATTCTGGCTGGTTTCACATGAATTCTTTCTAGGGCCCTTTGAAAGAACAATTCTTACCCCCTACTTTAGAGATGAGGATACAGAGGCCTGGAGAGGATAAATAGTTCAGCTGAAGTCATGCAGCTCTGTGGCTCTTTAGGGATAGGTGGAGTTATTACAGAGAGTCTGTACATAGATCCCAAGTGCATAATGCTTGTCGACTGACTAAATGTTTTAGAAGTTTATGTACCTTTGGGACCAGCAGTTAGCGTAATGACTATGTCGCTGGACTCCCATGTAGTCGATTGCAGTTCGTGTCCCGAACCCGGTGGCTTAAAACTCACGCCGGGTGCATGTGCATGTGTGCCCAAGATCCCGAGAAGATAACGGAGGAGAAGGGATTGTGGTGTGGCCATCCCCCCGGGAGGTTATTTCTCACTTTCTGTCTCTGTGTCTCTCTCTGTCTGTCTGGCGAGCGCACGCGCCCGAAAGCAAAAACCTCTCCAAAAAAAAAAAAAAGAAGAAGAAGGATATGTACCTTTATTTTTCAAATCTGGTTATGTCGTAACAATTCATTCATTAAATATAAGTTAATTTAAAGATGTTATTGAATTCAAAATAGCTTTTGGTTATTTTCTCTTTTTTATTTCCCTAACTTATTAGGGATTTCCAAAATGACCTCATTTTTAAATTTACAAATAGAGTCCTTGTGCTGAGAAGTATGGAATCCACTGAAGTAGACTAAAACTGAGTGTACTATTAGTGTTTATTTTGGGGAGTTTGAATAATCTAGGTCTCCTGATGGCAATGAGTGTTTCTGTTCTTAAATTACTACCTATAGTAAGTCTGTGTATTTTCTCGAAGTCCAGAAAGTGTCTATAAGTATTCATCATTATTATTTAATTTCTTCCTTCATCTAACAACTATCTACAAGAAAAACCCCTTTAGGTTCCTTCCTTTATTACTTGTGTGACCCTAGGTCATTTGCTTAAACCACTTGTGTTCTAGTCTGCTCATTAATAAAATGGAGAAAAGCGTAGTACCTACTTCACAGGGAGCTGTGACAGTCACACGAGTTAAGGCACGTGGTGTCTTTAACACATTCTTGCTGTGTAGGAGACAGCAATTTATACTCTCATTAAGCACCACTTCCTGCTGTTTCATAATACATAAATTCAAAGTCTGTTCATCTACCTCTTTCATGAGAAAGAGAGAGAGAGGGAGAGAGACAGCAAGATATGTACCCCCGTATCAGGTCTCCACATCATGATTCCTCCACTCCCAGCCAGCCTGGATCACAGGCATGTGTACTTGCATCTCATGTGCTCAGGGATGTACTGGGATGCAAACTCGGGACTCCTCCCACATGGATCCAGCTGCACTACCACTGTGCTACCACCTGTCCTCTGCCACTGTTTTTGACACACAGCTGTGGCTCAATAGACATTTTTGGAATGAATTAATGAATAAATTAAAATGTGATGTAGGAATAAAGGGCAATTCTAGATATGTAAATTCTCACCTACGTTTCCCTAGTCACAGGTAGGCAGTTGGAATAGCTGATTTGATAAAGATGCCACATTCTGGGAGTAGTTGCTTTGCTGCGCTTAAGTTGGAGAGCTCATGATGTTTGTGTGTCTTCTGAGCTAGAGGACTTTGTAATCCAGAAACTTCATTAGTTGCATCGAAGCGTGTGTTTAAAGAAAATATGCATTGAAGGGGTCGGATAGGGAGAGTTTGGGCTTGGACCTAATGTGAAATGCAGGTTTCTTCCTCATTAAAAATCAAAAGAGGAAACAGACTATTAGACCCTCTAAGATGGGAGGAGAGAAGCAGTGCTTTCCTGCCACAAAACAAAATGCTGAAGACCACAGTCATATGAGGGTCAAAGGAAGTTGGAATGACCTTTCATAGCAGGCTCAGTGTTCAGCTAGCTTAAGATTTTACTTTCAGATCATCTCATGGATAGTTATCTTGCCTTTTTACACAAAAGCTTCTTAGCCTGATATAAACAGTTGCTTTTCTTGTATTGGTATTTGCAAAATGAGCTTTTGAAGGTAAGAGTAAAGAACCTATTGACAGACTCTAAAAGATAATCTGCCCTTGAGTTTTTGCAATGGCTGATGTAATTTTTTTTTTCTCTCTAAACAAAGATCTCAGGCAAATGGCCAATGAAGAAATAACAAGCTTCTCAAAATCAAATGCTCTTTCCAAGACCAGGCAGTAATAATCATAACAGCTGCTGTTCCTTAGTGGTCCCACGTGGGAGGGGATTTGTGCTGGTGCTGTGGGCACTAAGTAAATAAGAACCAGTTCAAGCCTTCTAGAAGTATCCAGTAAATGAACAGTTATACGAATGGAGATTAATATGGGCCCCTGGGACTAGAGAATGGCATGTTGGTTAGTCGCTGGACTCCCACATAGTTGACCATGATTCGAGTCCTGGACCTGGCAGCTTAACACTTACATCAGGCACGTGTGTGTGCATGCTCAAGATCCCAAGAGGAGAATGGAGGGAAAGGGATTGTCACATGCCCCCCCGCCCCGGGGTGATTTCTTGCTTTCTGCCTCTCTGGTGAGCACACGTGCCCTATAGCAAAAATCTCTCTTAAAAAAAAAAAAAAAAAAAAAAAAAAAATATATATATATATATATATATATACATATATATATATATATATACACGCGCACACACATGCTTCATTTCCATTTGCCAGCCTTGTTTATGCCCACTGGGGTCACATGAAATGAATCTCATTCTCCTAAGTGTCAGCTCCTTGAAGTATCAAAATGTAAGCCAAGAACCCAGGCTTCCAACACCCTTCCTTCTTAACACACCAGGTAACTTCAGCCACTTCAATACAGTGTGGTTTTACATCTCTTCACCAGCAGGTCACGTTTCTCTGCATCCTCTCTAATCTGCCTCTGTGGTTAGGTTTGACCCAGAATATGCCTCCTTCCCCACCATCCCAATGGTTTCGGCCAGTGTGGAGTAGAGCTGGGCACTCTTGAGACCCATTTTCAAGAGACACTGCAACTGTTGGGATTCTCTTTTTAAAAATCCAGGTGAAAAAATTTTCAGGGAAACACAAGGAATTCCCAACTGTGCTCCCCTAAGGTGCTCTCCCATTTTCCTAAAGGTATTAGGAAATACTTTATAAGGTCTTGAGGCAAAGTTAATTCTTATTCTTCTCAAATTTAAAACAAATATGTTTTCTGAAGAGTTGTATAGGTTGGGGCTGATAAAAATGGGCTAGGAAGGATTTCAAAATAGAGAGATGTGGTAAGGAAGGAAGCAGGTAACATTTATTTAGCACTTGCCATGTGCCATGCACATTACCTAGTCAATACCTCCTTCTAATCTGCCTCCTGATCCATGAATTAGTGTGTTAGGATAGCCTGTGCTATGTTTCAGTAATAAAAAACTCCAAATCTCCATGACTTGGGAAAAAAAAAAGAGAAACACACACACACACACACACACGAGTTAAAAAAAAAAACTTGGAATGAGAATTAATGATTTAACTTATTATTGTTCTAGATTCCCATCCTTTATCTTATGTCTTCCTCCTTCCTCTGTATAGCCATGAGGATATCTTATGAGTATTATTGGGAAAACCAAATGCTAGTTTAGTTACTATTCAATGAGTGCGTTGTGTGTATGTATGTGTGTGTGTTTTTTGTTTGTTTGTGGTTCCTGGTTCTTTAAATTTCTCATTTTGTAACATTTCACAGTAACTCTGCAAGTTAGATTATTATTAATTTTTATCACCATTTTCTACTTGAGGAAACTAAGGCTCAGAGATGAAGTAATTTACCACAGTTGATAAAGAGAAGATTAAAAATTCAAACCCAGAGCTGCCCAAATCCCAAGTTTATGCTCCCTCTTCTTCTTCACTCAGACTGTCTGTGATGTTACACATTAAACATATTTAATACTTGCCTCGCGTACTAGGTGCTTAATAAGTGTTAAAGTTTTCTTTTTTCTTGCTATTCTTCTCCCAAATCATCATGTGCAAACTAAAAATGAGGAAGAAGTCTTCCAGTTGACAAAAGTATATGCCAGTTCCCTGATATGATCAGACACCATAAATTCTGAAATTATGTGCTTTTAGCCATCTAAGCCTCTTCCATGGGGCTGTGTCTCAACTCTGTAGGGCTCCTGTTAACATCTACTAGGCCAACCAGTTCACTCTCCAGGCATATATGGAAGTTCTTTGTAATCAGTTCCCACTCCTTATAGCTACCTCTCCCCTACGCTCCCAAATAATTTGACCCACTCCTCAGTCCCTCTAAATAAGTTCAATGTCTTTTGAGAGCTCCATAATACAACAGGCCTGGTCCTGCCCCTTTTGAGTCCAAGTCTATAGGTCAGGGCAAGATGTACACAGCAATAGCTTCTCAGGAAGTGGAAGAGGGTTTCGGGGTGGGTCTCACTTTGGCTCCACCTAGTCTCACTAGGCCCTTTATTCCCTACGGAGAACTCCAGGTTCTATTACCTACAGCAGCTATGGTGCTTACATTAAGGCTGCTCAGCCTGGGGCAGTCGAGTCTCCCCTGGAGGCATTTGCAAGTGGGGGATGTGCTTTTTGATTATGACTAAAGAGTATTATAGGCATTTAGTGGTTGGCGGTTTGCAGTGCACACAGCAGGCTGGCATGACGAAAACATGAACTCATACCTAGAATAGCAGTATAGTCAGTCCATCCACCTTGAGAAGGTCAGGGCCATGACTGGCTGCTCACCGTTGCCCCTCCATGGCCAGCACAGCTCCTGTCTCTCCACAGATGCTTCATACAAACCATTAGGACAAATGTTCTCCTTTGTCACCTTGCCATCTCTCTGCATGTCTCCTCTTCCACTGCAGGTTCTGAAAAAGAGCTGCCCTGCTTGCTTTGAATTTCTGACACCGACTTTAAAAGTGGAGGCTTTATCCAGCTCTATTTCATTTCTAGTCCATTTCTCTTTTCCTTCCTCTCAAATTTTTAAACAATTTGGAGAACCACAGCCCTAATGAGTGCTTTCTAAATTGGTTATGATTTACCCTTTGAGTAAAGCTCAGAGATATCATTTTCTAGAGTAATTTTAGGTAAACATTTTTCTCCAAAGTAGATTTCGACACTCTAGAAAGGTGTTAGGTTGATCGTGAAATTGATGAAGTTGTTAAGTGATTGGCTTGAAATGACCAGGCAAATCACAACGGTTGTGCTGCTGCCTTTCAAACTGCACACGTGGAGGAAGAAAGAGAACTTTTAAGGAGCCAGTGAGAAAAATAACCTAAAGCTTGAGTTCTGAACGTCTTTATTGTTCTTGCCAGAATGTCAGCAAAGTACCAAGGACACAGACTCCGGTTCCCTCCAGGACAGAAGGTTGTTAGGGGAGAGTTGGAACTGATCTCGGGTCAGGGATGGAGTATGATGTGCAGCATGGAGCCTTCTGTGTGGTTGGAAATGTTCATAGTTCACAGGTTTTTCTTTCTGGCTGATTCCCTTCAGAAGACCCTTAGCTCCTTTCCCTTTTGTAAATTTCAGAGAGAAAGTTCTCTTCCCACGAAGGAAATTCCCAACTCTCCTCCCCTCAGGGGCTCTCTCATTTTCCTAATGGGTATTAGGGAATACTTTAAAAGGTCTTAAAGCAAAGTTCATTCTCCTTCTTCTCCAATTGAAAGCAAATTTATTTTCTGAAGAGTAGCATAGCTCAGGGCTGGTAAAAATGGGCTATGAAGGATCTCAAAATAGATCTGGTAAGGAAGAAAAGAGGTAACATTTATTTAGCACTTGCCATGTGCCGTGCACATTACCTATTCAGAACCTCCTTTTAATCCGACTCCTAATCCACCAACTAATGTATTAGGATAGACTAGGCTACTCTTCCATGACAAAAAAAAAAAAAAAAAAAAAAAAAAAAAAAATCTCCATGACTTGGGGGATGGGGGGGAAAGAGAAACACGTACGGATTTATGCCTCACTTCCATTATATATCCATTACATGGAGCAACTCTAGCTTTGAACTAGGTCATCTTAACTTTAGGGTCCAAGTAGATAGAATTATTATCTGAAATGTTTCAGGTTGCCAAGGCAGAGGGAAAGAAAATCACATGGAATCATGGACTACATCTCAAAGGCTTCACACACAAAAGAAAAGTGGTATAGATCACTTATATCCATATTTTATTATCTAAAGTATCATAGTGATGTCTACTTATAAAGGGCATAGGGAAATGCAATCCAATCATGGATTCAGAAGGTAAGCTAGAAATATTTGATGAATAAATGCTACTATTCTTGCTTTATAGCTGAGAAAACTGAAGCTTAGGAAAATAAGTGGTGGGGCTGGTTTTCAAAGCTGTGTTTTGTGATGCCATCTCCTGAGCTCTTTGACCTCCTGTAGCATTCCACAAGCATGTTCCGTACACAGTGCCCGGTCTGTTCTCCAAACGCTGTTGCTGAGCTGACATGTTCTTGGGGCTTTAGAGGGTATGTACACATACCTGTGCGTGGGCAGGTAAAAGTCAAATCAAAATGGTTAAGCCATATTTCATTTTTCCCATTTCAGTTCTCTTTCAAGGGTTTCAACATACTCAATATGAATCGTTGTGTAATGGAAGTTTTATCTTTGAACACATGCCAGATTTTTTTTTTACTCCTAGTCGCAAGTATCAGCTTTCCTTTTTCAAGCTTTCCTTGCTTACTGTCTTTATTTGTTAAATAGTAGAAGTGCATTTCTGTCCTTAGTTTGGTGTGTCAATTCTTCTTCGACTTTTCTATTCTAAGTACCTCTAATGGTAGAAAAAGATCTGAAGAAGACATCCTCAATGGTCTACCCTAGGTGGGATTTCAGACTTTAACTTGCCATGGTTTTTATGAAACCTGTTTCATAACATGTCAATGTTTGTTTGCATTTAACATGTTTTAAGTTATTGCCTCTACACTAGATCAATAGGCCAGAACATACACAAACTTACTTTATGAATTCCAGCACCTCTAGGAACCTGGCCTGAAGTCTTTTGCATCCTTTACCTACAGTGTGCTTATCAGATGAAAGCGTATTCCTAAAGGAGAAGCGCAAGGGGTGCTCTCAGACTGGGCATATGGTGGGTGCCTCCTGGCAGATAGAATACCCCAGAAGCCAGGAGAGAATAACAATGAAGAGGAAGAAGAGGAAGAGAGGAGAGAGAAGAGGATTGTGAAATGGTATCAGGAGACAAGGAAGAGCCGGTACAGCCCAGAAAGAACCACAATGATGACAAAAACAAGCATATGAAAATAACTTGGAGCTAATTTACTGATTAGCAAATTGTCAAAAAAAAAACACTACATTTTTTAATTCACTATATTTTTTTATATCCATTAAAAAAGACAAAGTACTTTGTAGAAAGCAAAGCAAGCTGTAGCCTAAGGCGAACTGTTCAGTCTTGCTGACGTCTAATCCATAAAGCATGAGCTCCAGTGCTGCTCAGCCCAGGCAAGTGTAAAGTTTGCTAAACTCTCTGAGGGCAGAGTGCAATTTAAGTATTATGTATTATTAAATAACATGCCCATTTAGGAAGAAAACTCTCCAGTAGCATTTTATGTACTTTAACTATCCTATTCAAGTCCTGATAGAACTGGTGGTCAAAGTTTCATGACAGTAACTTAAAAGGAAAATAAAAGAACAAAGAAACAAGTCAGACAGTAACAAATGACATGTGCCATTAAGGCATTGGCTTGGTTCAGAGAGAGATTCCTGAGCTAAAGAAGGCCTCGTTTACTGGAATAGGGAAATATAGGGCCAGGAAATTGCTCAGAGGTCTCTCGTCTTTTCCTGTGCACATGGAGATGCACTATGTGTGGCTACTGTTTTGGATCAGAATCTCGGTTTTAGAAATAGCCTGAGTTGTGTCCTTGGAAAGGGAGAGAGTTGTATGGTGCATTTGTGTGTGGTGGGAGGATGTTGGGAGGAGCCAGTTAGACATTCTCTGGAACCAAACTGCTTCTTTGGGCTTCACAGACAGTTATCAGAACTGCACTGAAAGAGTGAGCGGCCAATCCGAGTTCAGAGACTCTCCGGTTCTCCTGGACTAGCTCTGAGACAGAGCCAAGTTGGTCCCAGCGATACCACAGGGCATTTCTGCATGTGCAAGCTGGATGCCTGGTTTCAAGCAGGGCTATTTTTCAGGTGCAGAGGCTGAGCTATAGTCTCTCATTCAATGGGCAATGATCTCCCACTAGAAACTGTTTCAGGCATTAGAGGCACACCAGGGAACAAAAGATAAACACCTCTGTGCTCATGGAGCTTGCATTCTAGTGGAGGGACATAAACAATGAATAAAATTAATTAGATAGTTATGTGAGAAGATATGGAGAAAAATAAAAGAGAAAGGAGAGAATGCTTGGGGGGCTCTTAGGGTGGCCACACTGAAAAGGTGATGATGAGAAAAACCTTGAAGTAAGCAAAAAAGAGAGCCAGGAAGATATCTGAGAGAATAGCTGTCTAGCAGCAAGTGCAAAGGGCCTGAGGTAGGAGTTTGCCTGTTGTGTGCAAGAAACAATCAGAGAGGCCAGCAGGCTAGGAGGGAGGTGAGCAAGGGAGAAGGGCAGGGTATAACATCAGCGGAGGAACAACACCATGCAGAGCCTGTAGGTCACTATGTGGACTTTGGCTTCAACTCTGAAATAGATAAAAAATCACTGGAGAGCTCTGAGCAAGGGAGTGACAATATTTGACTTACATTTTACTAGAATCAGTCTATTGTGATGAGAAGACTCCAGAAAGCCCAAGAGTGGAAGTAAGAAGAGTTAGGAGGGCTATTAAATTCTGGGAGGAAGCTGTTGTGGCTTAACCAAGGCAAGGCCAGTGAAGGTGGTAAAAATAGCTGTATGTTGGATAGCCATTGAAAAGAAAGTACATAGAATTTGCTAACCTAAGGGTACTCAGGTTGTCTATCCAGGAGCACGTTAGTAAGCTGTGAACACAAGGCCATGCGGGGTGCTGCCCCTCCACTCATGGGATACTACAAGAGACATAGCTAAAGCAGGCAGGGTTTCCATTGTTCTCTCTTTGTCCCTGCCTGTTAATTGAGGGTCTGTTATGTGTCTGGCATAATAGTGGCTAACAGGACCCCTGCTGGCACGGAGTAACCTGTCTACTGAGAGAGTCAGATGTGATGTGAATGATTACAGAAACAAATGTGAAATGACCATCCAATACATATTGTGTCAAGATTAGTGTGTCTTGGTCAGGAGGTCCTGAAGAAGGGATGCTTCAGCTGGAATTGGAATAAATATGCATCCACCAGGCAAAGAGAGGTGAATGGGAGGAATAGTGGTCCAGGCAAAGGGAATGACATGTAGGAAGTTTCTGAAGAAATGGGGAGCATAGTATGTGTGAAGAATTGAGAGGAGGCCAATATGAGCAAAGTGCTCAGAGCTTGGGGAACAAGGATATGATGTAGCTGAAGAAATGAGGTCAGACAACATAGAGTTTGTAGGCTTTGTTGGATTGTAAACTACATCCTAAGATCAGTGAGAAGCTATTGGAGGCCTTCACATTTGTGTATGACAAGCTCACTGTGGCTATGGTGAATTACACGACTGGAGTAGGGATAATGTGGGAGACCACTTCTGGGGCAACAGCAGCAGCATAGACCAGGAGCTGGTTGTGGAGATCATGATGAAGATTAAATGCAGAGATCTAAACGGTATTTATAAAGAAGAAGTTGGCTTTGGAATAGGGTTGACTGAGGGGAAAAATTCAATAATAATTCATAGTGTTTTGTTTAAATCCTTGTACAGGGGGACGTAAGACCCTGCTACTTGTAGAATTCAACCACTGGAGGAAGGTAGAAAATTAATTTTTCTACAAATCTTTAAAATCTTTAAAAATAAGATGTACCGTTAGATGGTTTAGTGTCCAACTTTACTTGAAGGAGAGAGATGCGATAGATGACCTCCCCAAGTCCTTTCCAACTGCATGGCCTGATTGTAAAGTAAACTGATGAATCTTGCATCTAAAATACAATCTCTAAACTAGTGCTGTCTAATAGAAATGTAATATTATTCAAGCTATAATACAATTTTGTATTTTCTAAGAGTTATACAAAAAAACTAAAAGAAACAGATTAAGTTAATTTAAATAACCTATTTTATTTACCAAAATATCAAAATTATTATTTCATCATGTAATTAATAACATAATAATGTTCAAGTTTATTTATTTATTCCATGAGAGAGAGACAGAGATAGAGAGAGACAGGTACCCTCAACAGAATTTTCACGTTACCACCCCCTCTTTGCCTCGGCCAGTCCACAGGCACGCACATGCTTACATGGCATGTGTAAGGAGGCCTCAAGATATGAACACGTGACCTTCCCATGTGGGTCCAGCATCACAGAGCATTGCATTACTGCAGTGTCACTGGTTGGTCCAAAATAATTATAATGAGATATTTTTTATTTTTTACTAAACTTTTAAAATCTAGTATACATTTTATATATACAGCATGTCTTAATCCAGATTATCAACTTCGGAGGAGCTCAAAAACCACATGTTGCTAGTGACATTAAACAGCACAGCTCTAAACTTTCAAGCAACCACAGAAATCTTAAATCCATGTACAAGCACTGGGGATATAGCTCTTAATATAGTATTTTACAAAACGTTATTTTAAAATGGAATACTTTGTCATTAATTTGTTGTGTGAATTGGAGGCTATCAGCTCTGTCCCATATGTCATTTACAATAGGGAAGTGTGGTGGGACTGAATCATGCATACCAGTGTTTTCAGTCTTAAGAATCACTGACTCCAGGTTAAGGAATTCCAAATAGTTTTTTCTTCTCTATATCTTGTTATTGCTCCTGAAGAGACCTTTCCTTCCAACTTTCAAAATTCTTCTATGGTATCTGGAAGATAAAATTGGCCAGCTCAATAGTAAACTGACAGAGCTCCAAGAATCTTTTTTACTCCACAACAAAAAGTTGGATTTTCTAGGGAAATTTGAAAATTGACTACATATTTAAATGATTAGTGGAACTATTGATTTTCTAAAGAAATATTGTATTGTGGCTAAATTTTAAGAAAAAGTTCTTATATTAGAGAGATACATCCTGAAATATTTATAGATAAAGTAAGATTGTGTCATGGGTTTACTTCCAAATCATGGTAATTGGAGAGTGGACGAGGGGTAAGGTATAGATGAAATGAGATTGATCATGAATTGAAATTGGCATGAAGCATAATGATTCATTACATTATTCTCTCCACTTCCATATTTTAAACTTTTCCTAATAAAAAGCTTTTTGTTTTGTTTGTTTGTGTTTATTTTTTGCTTTTAGAGAGAGAGTTTTTTGCTCTATGGCACATGTACTTGCCAGAGAAACAGAGAGACAGAGAGGGAGAAAGTGAGACATCATCTCTGAGGGAGGATGGCCATGCCATGATTCTTTCTCCTCCATTCTCCTCCTGGGATTTTGGGTACACGCGCATATGCACCCGGCATGAGTTTCAAGCTGCTGGGTCTGGGATTCGAACCAAGGTCAGCCATGTGAGAGTCCAGCACCCCAACCACTACACTACCCACTGGCCCCATCTTCAGACTTTCTTAGAATCTACTATTCATTAGATTTAAAACATTTTCCTTAAATACTGTGTGTGCTTCATGGTCCCAATGAAAAAGTCTGCTTGAGCACTAAAAACACATGACTCTTATTTATTACCTCAGTGAAACAAAGCCTTAGGCACACAATTCTCGCCATACTTTAAATCTCTCTGGTGTTTTGGGACCAGAAGAGATTTAAAGTGTTAATGGTATACATTACTGGACTCCCACGTAGTCGCCTGTCCAGGACTCAACAACTTAAAATTCATGCTGAGTGCACATGTGTGCATTCCCAAAATCCTGAGAGGAGAGTGGAGGAGACGGGATTGCAGCATGGCCATTTCCCACCCCCCACCTCAGGAGTAATTTCTTGCTTTCTGTCTCTGTCTCTCTGTTTCTCCGTTGAGCACACCTGCCCTGTAGCAAAAATATCTCCAAAAAAATAATCTCTCTGGTGGTTTAAGTGGCAATGTGACCTGCCCTCTCATTCTTCTCTTTGGTAAGTTTAGGATCAATGTTGTAAGTGCAAGTCTGTGCCTTGCTGTGATTCAAGGAGAGGCCCACGCTCCACCAGAGCCACACAGGTGCCCAGGGAGCCTGGCCTTTATCACTGAATTGGACAAAGCATGTTGCCAACACAGAAAGGTGCAGATGCTTGGCTCAGAAGCATAAGATTGTTACTTCTTCCTTGTATTTTGGAAGCTACACACTTTAGAGATAAGTAGGGGCCTGAGGAAGGAACTCAGAGGGAATATGACCTCAAAGGTCAGGAGGCCCAGCATCTACTGTAGGATCCACAAAGAGTATGTGTATGGGTCACTTCTCACCCTGTGTTACTTGGGTATTATCTAAATTTCTGGCATAATGCTCAAAGTTCAGTGAGATATTTCTGGCTTCCTGTTCATCTTGTCCTCTCAAATGTCATGATAGAACTGACCTCTCACCTAGAATTAAATGGTAAGCACTCATTTTTACTTCCTAAGGAAGACATTGCTAATGTTTTTGAACAGTGTCTACAAAGAAAGAGAACAAAACTCTGTCTGAGAATGTTTTCCTTTTCCATTTGCATCAGCCAAAGGAGTATTGAGTTTAGGGTACCAACATACGGCACAAATGTTAATTTTAAGGAAAATTTGGCGCACGCAGCATGCTAAACTGTGCTACTTTCTACACATGTGTCACTTGGCTTCAGTGAAGACAAGACAGTGCCAAATTTTCTTAAATGTCAAGCATTTTAAGAAATGGTTTCTCAGAATTTAAAATTATACATACAAAAATAAGTGGAAATGCTACTGCAATGTTTCTAAATAACAGAAAGTTTGGTTCCCCCAGAGAAAATAAGGTAACAACAGAGTGGAGTCCATGGTAGACCATTGGTGGACTGTCGAAAGTCAGCAAGGGGGACCAGCAGATGGCGTAACGGTTATGTTGCTGGACTCTCATGTAGTTGACCGCAGTTCAAGTCCCAGGTTCGGCAGCTTAAACTCACGCCAGGTGCTTGTGCATGTATGCCCAAGATCCCGAGAGGAGAATGGAAGAGAAGGGATTGTGGTGCAGCCATCACCCCCCCCCCGGGGGGGGGTGATTTCTCATTTTCTTTCTCTGTGTCTCTCTGTTATTCCGGTGAGTGGATGTGCCCTATAGCAAAAACCTCTCAAAAAAAAAAAAAAAAAAAAAAAAAAAGAGCAGAGTGTTGGGACCAGCAGATAATATAATGGTTATGTAGCTGGACTCCTAGATAGTTGACCACAGTTCAAGTACCAGACCCTGTGGCTTAAACTCACACCAGGCATGTGTGCATGTGTGCACAAGATCCCGAGAGGAGACTGGAGGAGGAGGGATTGCGGCGTGGCCATCCCCCCTGGGGGGTGATTTCTTGCTTTCTGTCTCTCTCTCTGTCTTTTTGGTGAGCGCATATGCTCTAGAATGTTGTTTTAACTTCTTGAAGCAATGAGTTCTGATCCCACAATATCTTACCTAAATTATAATTTGCAACTCGCAATGTCCAAATCTGTCTGTGGAAATAATTCGCCTATGCTACCAAAATTAGATGGGCAGGTAGAAATTATTTAGAAAGAAAGAATTCCCTTGCATCTCAGCAAACTCCAGCATTTGGTAGTCCTCATGGTCAGAATAGTCTGATACTGAAATAAGTAGAGTCAGGAACACTATACCTGCTCTTACGAAATTTCCCTTGACCACTTTGGTTGATCAAGTTCAGCCCAAGTTCAGATCTGACTCTCTCAACTTCACTGGCTCATTATCACCCATGTGCTCTTGGAGGTCTTGATTAGGTCATTGTCCACAGCACGAATATAAGGCTCATTTCAAGATTGTTCTGTCTCTGCTTATGAGTCTGAGTTCAGATTTCCAGTTATGTTCATACCCCTGTAACAAAGAGAGAAACCTAAGGGTGTACTTTCCAGTGGATTGATGACATAGTGGAGGAGGAGGAGGAAATTGGGAAAGACACGCAATAACGGGGTAGAGTTAAGGCCATCTAGCAGGAAGGCAATAGATGAACTGAAGTTATGGACACTTGGGCTCTAGAACTTCAAAATGCTCATATCTTCCCTGTGCCTCTGTCAAATGGAAACATTAATTAAACCTAAACAAGATGACAACAGGAACTCTTTTCCATGTTCTAAACATTCTATAGTTAATTATCTTCATCTCAGGGGTTTTGTGGAGACAATATAACAATGGGTATTAACGTTTTTGAGAGTTGAGAGGCTTATCAAAGTAAGTTATCATGGCATCATGAAATAATTCTTTTAATAAACCTAAAGTTGTTTTCATTCCTATTACAATGTTGGGTCAAATTTAGAAGTGTACTTACTCTCAGATGGAAAATTAAAGGAGTCTTAGAAGGTTAAGAGATACATTTAAAGAAATGAGTGATTGACATATAAATTAGATGAAACTTTCTGGAAGACAAGTTGGCAATATATATTAAGATCTGAAAATTCATGTTTTCAGTCTGTAATTCTATTTCAAGAGAATCTAATCTAAGGAAATGTTACAGAATCAGCAAAGATTTATGAACAAGATTGTCTACTGCAGTGCCGTTTTTATATTGCTAGAGATATATAGTAAATAGGTTATAAAAGAAAGCATATTCATGCATGTCAAAAAACTTGAAAGAAACAAACCAATATTAACACAATTACTCTTGGTGGTGGTCTTATTGATTATTTTAATTTTCTTTAAATATTTCACCATTAAATTTTCAGTTGTAATACATTTATATTATTTGAAGATCACATTGGGACCAACAGATGGCATAATGGCTATGTTGCTGGACTCCCACATAGTAGACCGTGATTCAAGTACTGGACTTGGACTCAGCGACTTACAACCCATGCTGGGCGTGTGTGCATGCATGCCCAAAATCCTGAGAGGAGAATAGAGGAGAAGGGATTGCTGTGTGGCCATCCCCCTGGGGGATGATTTCTCGTTTTCTGTCTCTCTGTCTCTATAGCAAGTGCATGTGCCCTATAGCAAAAATATCTCTAAAAAAAGATTGCTAAAAATAAATTATCTAAAGTTGTTCACCTAATATAATTCTGGTGCCAACACATTTTGTCTTCTCATACGTCTCAACTTAAAGCCAGCTTATCTCAATTGCTTTCATGATTTCCTTCAGATTCTTTGCTAACCATGAAGCTGTGTGGGCTTCATAATATAGCTGTTATTTGCCAATAGCCCTTTAACACCCAAGAGCTGAGTCACCTGTCCACATATGGTGTTCAATCCTTCCTTCTCTATCCCACACACTCTTTTTTCACAGGGAATCACAAGACATGATTTGTCCCAGGACTGGTTTCTTCTGGAATAAGACATACCTTGCACCAAGGAGGACTCTTAAAGTGAGACTTGCTTAATACTCCCTATGAAATTCTGAAGTATTCTTCACTCATGTTTAATTTCCCATTACATTCTACACAATAGCTTTTCACTCTGCAAATGCAAGGGTTTTTTTTTTTTTTAGAAATATTAATTATAGGCATTTCTGTGAAGTCTGTAATTTACTCTCATAATTTTTTCTTATTAAGTAGATGAAATTGAGTCACCTTTTGGCAACTGGGACTTTCAGTAGAAAGGTGTTTTTTTTTTTTTCTGCTCCTTTATTCATTCATCCATATTAGTTTTGTCTTAGGTTACCTTCTCTATCCCTTCAATCAGCACAAATAAAGATGAAAATTTGAAGGGGCCATTTTCCAAATACCCCCAATTAAATAATGTTATCAAATGTACACTTTTTATAAAAAATCCAGGGAAAGTTTATGATCTAATAGAATTAGCCTGTTGCTGGGACCAGCAGTTAGCATAATGGCTATGTCGCTGGACTCCCACGTAGTCGATCGCGGTTCGAGTCCCGGACCCAGTGGCTTAAACTCACACTGGGCGCGTGTGCGTGCGTACCCAAGATCCCGAGAGGAGAATGGAGGAGAAGGGATTGTGGCGTGGCCATCCCCCCTGGGGGGTGATTTCTCGCTTTCTGTCTCTCTGTCTCTCTTTGTCTGGCGAGCACACACGCCCTATAGCAAAAACCTCTCAAAAAAAAAAAAAAAAAAAAAAAAAAAAAAGAATTAGCCTGTTGCTTGTAAGACAGAGAGAGAGAAAGGGGGGTATCAACTGAAATCAGCCAGAATCATTCAAGCTGTTCCCAACTACTCACAGTAAAAAAGTTCCAGGGAACAGAAAATAGGTTATGAAAATGCACTTAAAAAACCTTTTTCTTTTGCCAAACCTTCCAAAGAAATATTCTTTTCACAGAATCTTCTGGATTCATTCTCGCAGCATTCAGGCTCTCAGAACAGTCCCCTCACTGTCTTAATTGGTTTTTCCTCGCCACCTCCTCAATTTGTCACACAATTTTTATTCAATTTAGATCCAGCTACTTCTTCAGACTTTTACATTGATTTGGAAAATGTCCTTCACACTTTGGTTTTGCTTTCTACTCATGCAATGTTATTTGCATTAGGATGATTTAGTTTTGTGAATGAATTTTTCTCCTGTGTGATTTTGCTGTAGATGAGCCTTGGCTTCACAAATACCTCATTCCAGACATTGTTGCAAAACAAGAGTTTGTGAGACTGCTTACATCTTCCTCCCTAAGTGTATCTATGTTTTTTTTTTTGCTTTATTCTAAATCTCAGAGTTGAAATCTTATATTTGTTTGTGCTTCTGTAAATTTTAAATCTGAAATTTAGTCCAATCCTTGTCATCAACATCATATCCTCCAGTCATCTCAGTTGTCAGGCAGGTGTGTGTTTCCACAGAGAGATTACACATGCTTGCACACAGCAAATACACACACACACAAACACACACACACAAACTTAACTATGCCAAATATGATCCTGTATGCTTTGTCTAAACGCTTCTATTACTGGAAATTCCATTATAATTGCATATCTGGTGTTGCTTGAAACTAGTTCAAAAAGTTATTTTTTCTTTTTTTTTTGTCATTAATATCATTCCTGAGCATTGACTCTTGATTGCTTTTGCCCAGTGTCCCACTTTAACTAGCCAATTGTGCCATCAATTTGTAGAAGCTCTTAAATACATAATAATATTCTTTGTCATGTATTGTAAATAATTTTTTTCAGTTTGCCATTTCCTTTTTTATTTTATGTGAGTGTTGACATATGAGTTCTTTTCCTTATGTAATCAAGCTATTCAACTTTTCTAGTTTCTTTTAGCTAAAGATTTAAAGCTGTCATAGATGAAGGGAAAGACACAAGAAAGTGCTCTCCACCAATGAGTTGGGGCGTTGGACTTTGAATGAACCTAGTACAATGTTCCCTACTTCACTGTTGTCTAAACTAGGCCAGCGTGAGGTCTAGGAGAAAGAGTTGTACTTGCACTCATCTCAAAGAAGTTTTGAAACCAGAAGAATAGAAGTTGGAGGAAAGTCTCTTGAAGGAATGTCGTTAGCAGAATGGGATGGTGATTAAACTTATGTGTTCATAAAAGTCACTATGTGACTAGAAATTGAGTGACTATTCTGTAACCTTTTCCAAGTTCCTGTGCTTTGGACTAATTTTAGGGGATTTTGTTAGCTAATTTCTTCCCAGATTTGAGCAATCTGAATGATTCAGTGAATAAGGTCCTCCAGGAGTGGGCAAACCCTTTCAGTGACCAGCAGCATGGGGAGGTGAAAGGGCCTGCCTCACTGCCCCTATGACCAGTTCTGTGGCAGGTACCACTACTTTACATTTGCAGAGTTGTTTTTCCCTTTGCAAAGATCTTTCCCATACTCTTATCTTGGTGGATTATTATAGCAATCATGAAAAGTTATTCGGATACACCATGGTCTCCTATTCTTTTTACAGAGTAGAAATAAGCAGCATCTCAAATGTAAGTGACTTCCCAAACTCAGTCATAGTTAGTAAGCAAGGTAAAGTGTACAGGTGAAGGGGCAATGTGGCCTTTTGGAAGGTTCACAGGCAAGCACACTGGGGGCATAGCTGGAGTGAAATGCCAGCTCAGCCACTGACTTGTTCTCTGATCTCAAGCAAGTAACTTCTCTGTGCTTTTATTTCTCATCTATGAAATGAAATGACAGTACCTGTCTTGCCGGACTGCTGTGGGGATTAAATGATACAGTGCACCATTTTGTTTGGTTACTTTTTTTTTTTTTTTTTTTTTTTTTTTTTTTTTTTTTGGTATGCCACCTTGAAACTTACATAGAGGAGGACACTGAAGAAACAGGAGAGGATGGAGGCCCCCACCATGACAAGCCTGGCACAGCAGCTCTGCCTAAACCTGACTGCTTTTCAAATTCCTGAGAGCTAATGTGCCCTCGGAAGTTTCCTCCTGTAGGGTCCTTGTATAGTTTTATAATCCCACTCATCTAGATACACTTTCTCAACATTTAGACTATTGCTGGCATTAAGAAACACGACTGGGACCAGCAGTTAGCGTAATGGCTATGTCGCTGGACTCCCACGTAGTCGACCGCGGTTCGAGTCCCGGACCCGGCGGCTTAAACTCACGCCGGGCGCGTGTGCGTGCGTGCCCAAGATCCCGAGAGGAGAATGGAGGAGAAGGGATTGCGGCGTGGCCATCCCCCCTGGGGGGTGATTTCCTGCTTTCTATCTCTCTGTCTCTCTCTGTCTGTCTGGCGAGTGCACGCGCCCTATAGTAAAAACCTCTCCAAAAAAAAAAAAAAAAAAAAGAAACACGACTTATTAAAGACCAAACAAACAATAAAACAAAGGGCTGGACAACGAAGTGGTGCAGCAATAAAATGGGGTGCTCTGTATGGGTGACTCATGTAGGGAGGTTCTGGGTTCATATCCAGAGACCTCCCTGAGTGTGCCAGGCATGCTCGTGCCCATGATCCAGGCTGGCTGAGACTAGAGATGGTTCGCTGCATTGAGATCCTGTGGGGGGGCTCGCTCTCGCTCTCTCTTTCTCAAGAAACAATTAAATAAACTTAAAACACACACACACATCCAAAACTCCTCAATTCCTTCCCAGTAGGTCATTATTTCAGTGGACTTGATGAGTGTTTATTTAAATATGAAAGATCTTCTATTGCAATGAAAGTTTCCAGCAATAGGCTTCAGTGAAGAGCTTAGATCAGGACAAAGTCAGCAAATTGCAGCTCCCAGGCCAAGTCCAGCTTATCACCTCTCTTTGTAAGGTTTTCATGGAATGCTGCCACTCCCATGTGTGACTCTGGATGCTCTCATTACAAGGGCAAGGTTGAGTAGTTACAACAGGGACTGTGTCTTACTATACCGAAATATTTACTATCTGACCCTTTACCATGAGTTTGCCAACCCATGTCTTAAGAGCTGCTGCTTCCAATACATGATTACTTAGACAAGGCATTTATATTCACTGTTTCAAATTCCTTTCTATAAAGTAGGAATAACAGTAGTACTGATTAAACAAGATAATCCTATGGGACCAGCAGTTAGTGCAATGGCTATGTCACTGGACTCCCATGTAGTCGACCGTGGTTTGAATCCCGGACCTGGTGGCTTAAACTCATGCCGGGTGCGTGTGCATGCATGCCCAAGATCCTGAGAGGAAAATGGAGGAGAAGGGATTGCAACGTGGCCATCCCCCCGCCCGGGGGGGGGGGGGGGGGTGTGACTTCTCACTTTCTGTCTCTCTCTCTTTCTGGCGAGTGCACACGCCCTATAGCAAAAACCTCTCCAAAAAATAAAAATAAAAAGATAATCCTAGTAAAAGCCTTACATATAGTAAGTCCTCAGTTAATAATAGCTATCATTATTATTGCTAATGCCATTGATTTACACACAGCTCTTTGGGCAAAATACTTACCCCGAACCAAGAACAAAAATCTGTTGGTTCAACCCGTTTTAAAAGTGCCTCTACAGATATAAAACATGTCACTGTCATGTTTTCTTAAGATCAGCCATTTCCATGCTACTAGCTCTACTTCCAGGACATTAAAAACATACCCTACCATTCCTCCACACTTAATGTAGGCATTTGGATCAGTGTCACTGAATATTTTCCAATAGTCTGTGTACCCTATCTGGGAGAGGAGGGAATTGAAGGAGGCATTTTGTTGGAATTAAATGTCAAGAATACCAGCTGCTTCTTTCTAAAAATATGAGCTAGATATTCCAAAAGGTGTGAACCATCAATCAAAGTACAAGGAAAGATTTTGCATTTAGTTAGTTTGTTGTTGTAAATTTTTAAAAATTTTCTAATCAGTTTATTTATTTTAAATTTTGCCAGAGGGCATGTGTGCTCTCTAGAGAAAGACAGAGAAGGAGGAAAAGTGAGCATGTAACCCCCATGGAGCATGGTCAAGCCACAATCTGTTCTCCTCCATCTCTCCCTCCTTCTGAGACTTTGGGCATGCACACACACATGCCTGGCATGTTTCTTAAACTGTGGGATCTGGGACTCAAACTGTGCAGTAGGCCATGTGGGATCCAGCTGCCATAAGCACCACTCCATGGGATAGCCCCCAATTTTTTTTTTTTTTTTTTTAAAGAAAACCAATGTTTTGACAAACGGCATAGAAAGTCCTTACTGGAGATGAAAAAAAACAAGTACAATTTTGCCTCCTATATATGGTGGGAAATGTTTTCTCACTGTAAGGAAGTCTTATCCTGCAGTCCAATCAGCATATGGAGGTGATTTCCAAGACAGAAGTGAAAAGAAAAAAAAAAAAAATCCCACAGCCCAACCTTTCAGAAGTGCTATAGTCATGCAGAGAGAAAACCTCTGGCCCTCTTCCTCATAGTCAAGTTTGCAGGCTGGAAGAGCCATCCTTATGGGCATGTCAAATCTCTAGCCCAGCTTCTTGCCGGGTGGCTGGGCAGGGCCTTGGAGTTGCACTGAGGCCTGGAAGGAGAAAACTGGTTCTCTCTGTTCTTTCCTAATCTGATTAAACTAATAAACTTGCAAAACAGATTAAGATGTCAAAAAAAGGGTCACTGCATTTCCTAGACTAAGAATTATTATTTATGAGACAGAATTTGAACTCCAAGAAAGTGGATTCTTTAGCTAAGGAGGTAGAGGACCCTACACCGAGAGGGAAGTTCAGGCAGGGTTACTAAGGGAACTGTATCTTTGAAGGGAATCCCCTATCTTATTAATGTGACACAGATACAAAGAATATAGGAACTTGGATAAAAGACGGCGTTACAGGGTTTATGTGTATGTGTGTGTGTGTCTGTGTGTGCGTGTGTGTGTTTGAGACAGAAAGGAAGAAAGGAAAGATATGCATGTGGTGATAATTCATTGAAAAAACTTCATGTGGAAAATTGAGAAATTACAATAACCTTCCTTCCCAAATTGGACTTCCCCTCCTCCACTCTGATGTCCTTTTTGATTTTCACAGTTTAAGTGCCTAAGTGGAGGGGGCATGGGACACAAAATGGTCCAAGATATAAGAACTGGGATTATTTCAATTCAATTGTTAAACTCTCAGAGGTTTAATCAACAGTAACATTTTCCCTCCTCTTTCCTCTCCTTTTTTCTTTAGGGATCAGCAGAACACCAAGCCCTCCAAGGAGACTTTAGGGATGGCTTGACTCACTCAGGTTACGCTGCTGAGCTCTGATCCTTTAATAGGCCTTTGTAGTGTTTTTGAGACAGGGAGTCAAAGAATCCTGATCTCATACCCTCTGGATGCTGAAAACCCAGATTTAAGGGGTGGGAGGTTGATCTCCAATACCAACAAATGCTCTATAAACAGTGTGTGAATTCAACATAATGCTCACAGCAATAAATAACCTGCAGTGACAATGCTTGCTACTGTAATTCCTCCACATGGTGAATTAATTCATTTTGATTCAGAACTGGCAACCAATGGTAATATTAATTACCAGATGGAGGTACAACCTAAACTCACATGTGCTCTTAAAGCCACAACAAATCTGTTTTAAAAAGTAGATATAGCAATGCACAGCAAGAAAATCACTACCAAGCAATGGCTCTCTATTGAGTACTGAGCAGTCCAATGCAAGATACAACGGGAAATAGAACAGTATGCATCCCAGGCTTCAGGAGCTTAAGTATTGGTTGAGAAAACAATCTAACCATGAAATAATCAGAATGCAATATAGAGAAAAGTATGTATTTAACCAAGTTCATGCTGGTTACAAGTTTTGAAAGAAGGGAGAGAAAACTGGGCAGAGTAGGAAGCTACAGATTCTGGGAGAAGGCTGAATTTAACATAAAATTCTATTTCACCAGTTCAGTCTCATGTACTTTATCTTCTGTTGTGGTTCGATATAACCTATTAAATTCTGGGGTATAGTGTTCAACTCCAAACTTGTCCCTATGATAAATCCTTAGCAACCTCCCACTTATATCTCACTGACCAGAATTGTGGGATAATGTCCCTACCTGAAAGCACGTTGCCAATGCTAGCGTCATTGCTGGGCACATTGTCACCATGAGCAAAATTATTGTCCTGTTTCTTCCATAATTTTCTTCCTAAACAGAAAATTATCTTAGAAAAAGTGATGAATTCTTCTTAGATAGATTTGGCATTGGTATTCAAGAGATTTGGAAGGAAGGGGAGAAATGATAGCACTTGGACTAGGGTCCTAGATATGACAATGGAAAGAGAGAGAGACACCAAGTCATTTCCACAGAACAATGAATAAGACTTTGTGAAAACCATCCAACATTGAATGTCAAAGTGGAAGGTGTTGGCAAATTGACTTTCTGGTCTTTTATTTATTTTTCTATGCCTAAAATTAATATTTGGAGTGCCTGAGAGAGAACTTATTAGAAAAAAGAAGTTGATAAAGAAAAATCCAAGAATCAGAGATGTGTTAAGGCAGTGACAAATCCTGGAATATTGTTACACTTTAACATAAAAAGCACCCAAGAGGTAGAAAACAGATGTTAGGTTCAAAGTTAGGGATTCTAATATGGGCTCCTTACTGGGAATGTGAGTTTCACTTTCCAGGAAATACAACACCATTTGAATACAATTCCAGACCACTAGAATAGCCTTTAGAATGCATCTGAGCTTAAAAAGCAAAACGAAACAGATCTGGAAAAAAAAAAATTACATTCTTTTAATGACAAATTCTAAACAAATAAAGCATTTTGCCTACTCGTTAGAATGGGAGTAGAAAGGAAGGAGTGAAAAGGAAGAAATTTCATAGACTTTGTGTAGGTGTGGTTTTCTCTACTAGTTTTTGTAAACGGATGGAATGAACTCCTCTTAAGACTAATCATTGCACTTTGAAAATTTATCACTTAAAAATGTTATCAAGTACCGCTCCTTATTAAAGACAGTGAAGATGCAGAAAGGTTTAAGAAATGGTCCCAGGCCTCAAGAAGATGCCATAGCTGTGGGGAAGCAGATTATTATAATACCCCATTAAGAAACTAACCCAAGGGTGTAGACACAGACTGTAGAACTGAGGAAGGACTAATTCTGTCAGGGGAGGCTGGGGAACACTTTGCACTATGATGTTTTATGGTTTCACAGTGGCACAAATATGATTGGAATTTTATTTTAGCCTGAGAAGAACATGTAACCAATTCAATGACATCAGGGCCCTGGGGAAGGACTTGTCATTGCCCCAAATCCAAAAGTATCACCTTAGCATCCCAGTGTTCCTTCTCAGCATTGGGAAAGGAACCAAAGAGAAAGTCAGGGATGGGGGACTGGGAAGCTGGATGAGTCATACTTTCAGTGTGTAATTCTGTAATTACTGCAAATCTTTGTATCAGACTCATCTCTCTCTGAAATTTCAAGGTTGAATGTAGTTCATGTTTTGACTTACATGCATCTGGGCTTCTTAATGCGGTTAGTCAAGGGTCAGTCCCACTTTGCAGGTCACTGCCATCCTCCTCTGTTCTACAGAACACTCTAGAAGTGAGAGCTGGGGCACCAGCTGGGGAAAGGGATTCTAATATGAATGTCTTTCCTCACATCCACAGATGTTCCTTTATCCTTTAGATGTTGTCCTAACTGTTGTTTTAGTAGTAAAAGAGGCAAATATATATTTTGAAAGAAAATAGTTTATGTTAGTCAGAAAAATGTGGTTCTCTTTCTTTCTTCTTTATTTAAATTGTTAAAATTTTGTTTTTGCTATAGGATGCATTCGCTACCACAGAGGAAAAGAGCAAAAGTGAGAAATCACCCCCTAGGGTGGATGGCTACACCTCAGTCCTTTTTCATCCAGTCTCCTCTCTGGAATTTGGGCATGCATGTACATGTACCTGGCATTTGTTTTGGTTTTCGTTTTCAAACCACCAGGTTGAACCACGCAGCCAGCCATGTGGGATCCAGCCATGTTAACTTCCACATCATCTGCTAGTTCTCTTTCTTAATCTCTTTTATTCAGTAAATCAAACTACTAGGTCAAGATTCTTCTCTTGTAGCTCCCAAGATGCTTAAAAAAAATTTCCAGGTGGCAAGAGAGAGACAGAGAAGAAAAAGGCACAGAAGAGGCATCTGAAATGGTTTGCTGAGTGGGTAACTTTGAGGAGGCTCCTCACAGGCTGGATCTGTTCTGATATTTATACTTATTTCCTTGATCACATAAACCAGGGCCACCAAGATGAAGTATAAGTCAGGGTAAAGTCTGCCAAGGGCATCAAAAGACCTTGGGCAAGGAAAACAAGGAATGCAATGAAACGCTTCAGGGGAAATTTTCAGAGCCCGAAAGAAGGGAATTCTAAGTCTGGTTTTGTACGAATATTTTCTGTTTAAAAGCTAACATGAGCTTTTATTTTTTAAATACATGTGTTTGAATAGCTGCCATTTGCAGTGCATGAAGGTGTCAGTTGAAGAGGCACACAATTAAGTCTCCTTCCCACCCAGGGAACTGCACAACTGCAGCGCACCTTCCTATACTCTGTGATAAGAATGGTCTGTCCTGAAGTTGGTACTCTGAGGCTTGACCCCTAAGCCTTCCTACCCAGCCATGAAGTCTTTTGCCCCAGAGACAGACAATATTACCAAATCTTGTACTTACTGCCAGAGATAGGCTATGTGTACATGTACGAGAGAAGATGAGTATCTATATTTTATAGATATGTATACTTTAGAAAGATGATTTTAGTGAGCAGAAGCAATAGAAGAAATCAATATGAAGCAGATGAATTAAAATACCTTGGAATAAATTGTGTAAGAGGGGAGAAAGGGTATCCAGATGAAGAGTAGCAGTCATAAGAAGGCAGAAATAGAGCAGGAATTCTATCCACACTAAAAAAAGGGGGGGGGGGGGGTCACAGATCCACCTACCTTAGAATGCGTATTTCCACAAAGCTAGTGAGCACATGCCTGGAGAGTCTAAGGGAACCCGCAGCTGCTGACTAGGTGAGAGAAATCATGATGCCTACCCTCCTGGGACTGTTTATTGGAGCACCAACATGTTCTTCTCTGTGGTGACACACTCTCTCAGAGGCTTAGTGGCATTTGGCCACTGCCATTGTGGGTATCTCCAAAACCCTCCCACATTCATTTATATTATTTCAATGAAACAAGACATTCCACCTTTCATGTCAAAAGGAATATGGCGTACATTGGTTAGCAAGCCTGATCCAGGATGAAGCAGGGGCCAAAGGTTCTGAGGAACACTACTCCATCACCACTATGCCTTGACTAAAGTACCTTCCTCACTGGGAGTGTTCTTGGCGGTTATGTTATGTGAGGTTGGCTTGGGGTGAACAGGGACACAAGGACAGGTCATCCAGTTAGCCCTTCTTCAGGGACATGAAAATTCTTCTTGAGATCAAGGAGCAAGAGCAAGCTGGAACATGGTATTTGTCAAGTAAATTCCCAGGTAATTATTGGATCTTAATCATATTTAAGGCACCAAGCAAGTTTCTAACTTCTAACCAGATTATGTCAGAAATATAGGAGACCCATCCACATAGAAACGTGAAGAGCAGCACGTGATCCTGTCAATTCGTGAAACATCAGACAAGTGTGATAGATTTCAGAGAAGTGGGGGTTGTCTTTTCAGCTGTGTAGGAAAGGAAGGTTTCACCTCCAAATTCTCATAAAAACTTCCAATGAGGGAGGTTCTCTTCACTCCGTGCCCTGCAGACTCTTGCAGCCTTCTGGCTGATATAGCCAAGGGTAGGTGTCAGAGAAAAAAGACAACTGGCTGCTCAGATGGGCTAGATGGGAGTGTAGTGCCTGGTGAGGCAGCTGAGGGTCTGGAGGTTCATAAATGAGTTTTGTCATAGAGGAGAACTCAGATAATTAAGCTTAAGAGACATGATGCACAAGAGTGATTCATGGACCTGAATGTCAATTCTAGTCTATTGACTTACAAGTGGTGAAAGTATGTAGAAATATACTTTCCAATTACCAGAATGATTTTGCCTACTGATGGCAGGTTACTTTGCATTTCAAAGAATGGTGAAGCAGTAATATCAATAGTGGATTGTTTACTGAACATGCAATCAGGGTCAAAGAGTAGAAGACTTTGAAGGATAATTTAATGCACCATCCCTTCCCCACAATATTCATACTGAATGAAACACACACACACACACACACACACACACACACACACAAAGTGCCATTATCTGCCATATTTAACATCTCTTTTTGTAGAGAGCAAGGATTAATATCATCAAATTCTTATAACCCAGTGCCCTTTTTATATACTATATGCATAGTATTGGACACATCCCATGGATATGAATTGACTAGAGTGAGGTCTGGTCACTCCTACTGTCATTGGATATTTCCCAAATATCTTCAGTTACTCTTTTTATAATATGCAGAGCAGCATTTTTGGATATATTTCTTTCATATTTTTTAAATTTACCTTTAACTTATATTCAGTAAAATTCATTCTTTGGTTTCTATGAGATTTGACAAATATAGTTGTATAACCACCACTACATCAAAACATAAAACCTTTCCATCTCCCTCCTCTACCAAAAAAAAAAAAAAAAAAAAAAAAAAGTATTCCTTTGACTTATACTTTCAAAACCAATTCCCCCCACAGATGGTAGCCTCATTAGTGCATTGATTCTTACCTGTGTGCTTGCAGAAAGTCATATGTTCTGGTATTACTGACCAGTTCCGATGCCCTCCAGACTAGGGGTACTGCCATTCCCAGAGACAGACAAAATGAAGCTTTTTAACACATGTGTGTATTTGCTAAATGAGGAGTGAATATATCACATTTATTTGATCATGGACATACACCAGAAAACATTCAACATATATTCTGAGGACATTTCCTTCAAAGAAAGATGAAAAATTCTAACATTCCAACTAGAGCTACAGTCACAAGAGATTTATTAGCTCTGAGGGCTGGGGAAGAGAACTGCTAAGTCATATCTCCAATTCATTTCCTTCCCTTAAATGGGTCACAAGGACAGAGATAACCCCAACACGCTAGCAGCTGTTCTAGTGCTCAAGTAATTATACTCACTCCTGTCTTCCAGAAACTAGGGCTAGGCATTCAACATATAAAAGAAAACTAATCTTTCCTAAATAAAACTTGTATCCATTTTAATCTATGCAAGTTAGTAGCTGAATTTGTTGCTGTTGATTTTTATTGTTTCTTTAAAATGTATTAAAATGGTATATGTGCATGCTTACTATAAGTAATTCAAATAGTAAAAAATGAAATTTGACTCTAAATATGCTAAGCCTTGGTGGTATTTAGGAAGTTAAAGAAATTATGTGAATTCTATTTACTTTTATGTGTGAACAAGGCTTATCACTAATATTTTCTGATCACCTAGAAGACTCAGCCCACTCCACAGGCTGACAAATTACTTTTTATAATAATATGGGAGAAATTTGGGTTTACAGATTAAATGGGAACCAATAGGGCATCGAGAAGAGCCCTACGGCCTGACTATCGGACATCTGGTCATCTCTTCTTGGCTCTATCACTGACCCAAAACTGGCAAAGCAGACCACTCATTTGAGTACACATTGCTCCATCTGCCGGATAGGTATAGAGGCCCTTCTTTTCCTTCTAATGCAGAAATGCAAGACTGAATCATGACTTGCCAAATACTCATAAAGAACTTAGCAGTACAACTACATATATGCTAGAACAATTACATAGAATTATTAGAACCTCCTTTATTGCCAGAGGGTGCATGTGCTCACCAGAAAGAGAGAAGGAAAAAAAAAAAAAAAAAAAAAAAAAAAAAACTTCAATGGGGCATGATCATGCTGTAATTTATTTTTCTTCCAATTCTCCATCCCATCAGAGTCTGCGGCATGCATGTGTGCGTACACACACACACACACACACACACACACTCTGTGTTTCTCAAGCAGCCCAAACCGGGGTCTAAACCAATGCTGGCCAAGTGAGATCTGGCTTCTAAGCATATCACTTAATTGCTTTTCTACAGGGCTGGCCTAACTCATTAGAACATTAACTTTTATGGGACCAAGAGATGGTGTAATGGTTATGTTGCTGGATTTCCACATAGTCGACTGCTGTTCGAGTCCCAGACATGGTGGCTTAAAACCCATGCTAGGCACATGCGTGTGCATGCACAAAATCCTGAGAGGAGAAGGGACTGCAGCATATTCACCCTCCCTGGACGTAGGGTGTGTGTGCATGGGTGATTTCTAGCTTTCTGTCCCTCTGGTGAGTGCACGCACCCTATAGCAAAAGTCTCTCTAAAAAATTTTAAAAATTGAATTATATGACTCAAAGTCTCCAGTGTTAACATAAATTCAGGAAGATTCAGGTGAGCCAATAACATCCCATTTCAGAGGAGCCTCGAAACAAGAGCCCTTTGTCTGAACAGAGATAGGATATGGTCAGTCTATACATATCCTGTCCTGCCTTCCTGTCGGCTGCCCACTCTCCTCCCTGTTGTTTTTCTCAGCATTGCTTCTTTTCACACTTCCCTTGACTCTCACCTCCTCCCTGCTTCTGTCTTTGTGGAGAACAGGCCACCAGGGTAAACCACATGAGTAAACTAAGGGACACCTTTGCTTCTAATAGTAAAATGTAACATTTTCCAATAAGGTATTAGAAAGCTGCAGGAGATTAAAAATATGTACATATTTTTGTGCGTGTGTGAGAATGAGTATTCTTTTGTGCGTTTCAGGATGAACAGAAATCAGGGTCTAGGAGTGCAGATAAATAGATCTGTCCCCGGCATGCTGACTCACTGTGACTCTCCTAATAGCATTTACTGGAATGACCTTTGATTCGAAGGAGAACCACAAAAGACCAGTAATTTTATCTGGGGAATATTTATATTTTGGTGCCGTAGGTGAATTCCCAATTAAAGGGCATTATTAGAAGCACTTTTTTCCCCCAAAACTAAATGTGGTTTCACCTTGATTAGGTCTTACAGTTCTGATTGGTTGTTATGGTTCAAAGAGGAGTTGCTTTTTTATTTATTTGCTTATTTATTTGCTTGTTTTTTTAAAAATCCATTAATTCCCTATTTCCTCACAACAAATTCTCATGGGTAATATTTGTTAAAGAAGATATCCTGGGACCAGCAGTTAGCGTAATGGCTATGTCGCTGGACTCCCACGTAGTCGACCGTGGTTCGAGTCCCGGACCCGGCGGCTTAAACTCACGCCGGGCGCGTGTGCGTGCGTGCCCAAGATCCCAAGAGGAGAATGGAGGAGAAGGGATTGTGGCGTGGCCATCCCCCCTGGGGGGTGATTTCCTGCTTTCTATCTCTCTGTCTCTCTCTGTCTGTCTGGCGAGCGCACGCGCCCTATAGCAAAAACCTCTCCAAAAAAAAAAAAAAAAAAAAGAAGATATCCTGAGTCCCAGATTCCTTTAAAGCAGATTATCCTTTAATACAGATCAACTCTATTTTCTTCCTCAAATGATTTGCTTCCCAATTCATAGCCCACTGGGTTTGATAATTGAGAATATATTATAGAGAGCCAAAGGTCTTAGAACAGTCTATGACTAGAGCAATGAAAAATGAAAAACTATTCTAAACTCTTCTCCCATCCTCAGAAAAGGGAGCTGCTAGTAATTTCTCAAACATTTCCTTCGGGTGGAAGAGTGCAGGGTGACCACCCACTCTTGCTTTATAGCACTCATTCTCAATTTAGGAGGCTTTCTTTCTACCTCTACTCCCTTTAAACTTGTTAGGAGTTAGTCTTCTGGCTAGGTGGCAGAACCTCATGACAGTTTGAGAATGAGTTTACCCTGCATCTGTCAGTTCAAAGGACAGTGCTCTTGGACACTGCAGAGGTAAGCAAGGTGTGTGTATGGCGTTCTTCCGCAATAACGACCTGGATGATGTGTGTAGATGAGCTGATGAGGGACATGCCAAAAGTCACCCACAATCTACATTATGTGAGACAAAATTAGACATGCGTAAGATTTGTATGGAGACTTCAAAAACAAGAACCACGCATTTCTTCTCACTTGAAAGCGGTTTATTGAGCGCTTTGAGCCAGTCCAACTGAAGAGGTAGCAGTGAAGAAAACAGCTCAGTTCCTGTCTTCACAGTCTAGCAAGAATTGTAATAGCTGACTCACTAGTGTAGACTCAGCTCTGTCCCAGAGTCTGAGACGTTGGGTTTGACAAATAGGTCCTCCTGTTTCTGGAAAGTTGACCTCTGCTATTAGATTAGGGGCAAATCTTCAGCTTCTCAGACATGGTCTCAACTCTTCACTCACCAAAGCAGTCTGTCATTAATGTAGGCTCAAAGATATCCCGATAATAGCTAAGAGAACCATAGAGGAGGGATGGGGAAAATATTTTAAAACTATCCAGAAAGCTTATCTCCTTACCAGTTAAATAAACCCATCCTGGCCTTACCCACTGTGGCAAGAACTCAGGACAAGTAGGCAAATGTGAATTTTAAGAATGCAAAGCAGAGACCCAGGTGCCAGTCAGTGGTGACCAACAGCTTTATCTTGGCCAACAGATGTGAGGTCAGCCCCCATCCATCCCCTGACCACAACCCTCGTTTTCCTCTCCTGTCCACTCTTTCTTACCTCACAAGGCACACCGGACTGGCTAGTGCTTAATACACTTTCTCATAAACGCTCTGTTTTAAGTCTTCAACAGCCTTATGGGGGTACCCTCACTTTCATTTCACAGATAAGAAATGCCAAATATGAAAATTAACTTGCTCTATATCCCACAGATGGTAACAAAGCCAACATTTAAACCTGAACTTCAGGTGCCAATCCAATGTTCTTTCTACTATCCTCATAGCTGTCTACTTTTAAATTTTCAGTTCTTCTTTCTTTTTGCTTATTGTTCCAACACGTCCTAGTGGGGAACTTTTTTACAGCCTGCTAGCTTTTTTCTGGGGCTCTGAAAGTGGCCCTAGATGAATGACTCAGGGGAGGGCTTGCAGCTGCTCCCCCTCCTATTTCTTGCTCCCCCTCCTGCCTCTTGCCATCCTAAAACTTCCTCTGCCTCCTACATAGGAGTCCTGTAGTTGTCCTAATGCCATGGAGCTATTTTTAGAAAGAGAGGATAGCACGTGGGTGGTACACATTGAGGTTTTCTAGAAGTCTATTCATGTTTTTGTTGAGGATGCTCAGTTTTCACTTGACTGGTTTCAAGAAAAAATTACCTCCTGAGGAAGAGATTCTTTCCCTGCTCTTCCCTTCAACTCTCTGCATCCCCAAGACAGGTTTGTTTTCTGGGTTTTGATGTTTTACTCCCTAGGGCTTCTCCTTATCACCTGGTGCTCAAAGATAGGGGCATTAACAACAGGCAGCAGCCACAGCTGATTGTTCTCTCAGGAAGCACAGGGGAAGTCGACCTTGCACTCATTGGCCTCTGTAGGGATGGACAATGCTCCTTAAGATCTGTGTGTAGGAACCTGGCAGGTGCCATGGTGGTTAAGGTTCTAGACTCTCACATGGTTGCCTGTAGTTCAAGTCCTGGATCCAGCAGCTTGAAACTCACGCCAAGTGTGTGTGCATGCATACCCAAGCTCCCAGCAGGGGAATGAAGGAGAAGGGATTGCACCCCTGGTGGTGGTGGTAGGGGGTGATTTCTCTCTTATTGTCTCTCTCTAGCTCTCCATTGAGCACATGTACCCTAAGGCAGAAACCTTAAAACAAAAAATAAAAAACTGTTTGCAGAAAGGGACATCTGTTTTAAAGGTCTATTCAAATCTCCAGGGATGGTTCCCAGTCCTTTTTCAAACTGCCTAGGTTATTGATGTTACTCTAGGCCATGCAGACTACTATTTTATGGGTGGGAGAATGATCATATACAGAAGACAGACAATGGGGGAAATTAATTTCATGACATTAAAATAATTAGGAAATAAAAATGTGTGTATGTACAACCTCTGCATTTGGTAGCATAATTGTGCCATTTATGTTTAAAAAAACCCACATCTCTGTTTTACTACATCCATAGTGGTAAAATAAAAACTCAAACACTGGGATCAGTAGGTGGCATCATGGTTTAGATGCTGGACTCCTACATGGCCAACAGTGGTTTGAGTCCTGGACCTAGAGGCTTGCTTTCTCACTTTACCTCTCTCTCTCTCTCTCTCTCTTTCTTGCCATGTGTGTATGTCTCTCTCTGATGTGTGTGCATGCCCTGTGGAAAATGAATGGTTCTAAAAAATGTGAGTCTAAAAATTTTTAAAAGCTGCAAACACTGAAAATAGATATGCTTTGAGATTAGTGGTACTCCCAAGATATTAAAATTAAATTACTTGCTTTCATCACAACTAAAACCAAAAATATTAAACAAAGGCAATAATAATGTACACAAACTAAAATACCTTCAGTTTTGAAAATAAGTGATAACACTCCTTTCCATGTAGGTAGCTTTCCAGTATAAGATACATCATGTGGTATAAGCATACCACCCACGCATTTCAAGTGCTTGCTTAACAGTAAACACTCCAGAAGCTCAGTAAGTTCTGGCCCATGTTCTGACATATCTCCTTTTTACTAATTTTCAAATCGAGCTCTCTAATATGAATGTGGAATCATTGCCTCTTTTAATCAGATCAGGAAAGTATAGAGGGAACCAGTTAGCTCTCGGCCGGGCTCTGCTATGGTTTGCCAGAGACACTTACAACCTGGAAGACTTTTCTTTTCTAGTCTGAGCAGCATTTTTTCAAAGAGCTACTTGCCTCCTAAAGGGCTATAAAGTCCAACTCTGACAAGAATGAAATTCCAAAGAAAGGACCTGACATTTCCCCCTTCTAATCCAATAGGATACATTTAGCCTCATGTGGAAGCCACTAATTTTCATAGATGCAACAAATTCTCAGCCAAGGGCCACACCCTCTATGACTCGATTTGAATCTAGGGACCAGGACCTGCTGAATTGTTAGCCAAGAGATGATCTGTAACCAACGGGTATCTGCTGTCCCATCTACCTGCCAGTCTTTTCTGATAGCCATACCATGGCTTTCATCCCTACCCCTTCTGTCTCAAATCCAAACACTTTATTCTCCTACTGCCCTCGTCAGTTCCTACACTTCCTCATGCCTGGTCCTTGAGGCAGAGGTTGTAGAAGACCCAGTAAGAATTTTAGGAGGAGGCGCAGATAGCATATAGGCTGTACCTACCATTTGCTGGACACACAAGTTCTTGCTCTTAATTACTGAACCCCAAACTCACGGAAAGAAAGCTATCTTCCTACTCACATAAACAGAACACAAACATTCTTCTTCTTTTTTTTTGGAGAGGTTTTTGCTATAGGGAGCGTGCGCTCACGAGAAAGACATAGAGAGACATAGAGACAGAAAGCTAGAAGTCACCCCCCAGGGGGGATGGCCACACCACAATCCTTTCTCCTCCATTCTCCTCTCAGGATCTTGGGCACACACATATACACACCCGGCATAAGTCCAAGCCACTGACTCTGGGAATCGAACTGCAGTCAACTATGTGTGAGTCCAGTGACATAGCCATTAGACCAACTGCTGGTCCCCAGAACACAAATATTAATAGACATTATTTTTCAGTTCTCTGGTCAATTTCACAAAGTGGCTTTAAATAACATCCAATTATTCATATAATCAGGACATATTTTTCTCTCTACTGGATTGTCTGTGTATGGACTTGCTAATTAAATATTAAAAGGCCCATTTCTGTTTTAATTATACTACAGTTCTCAAACTCTCAGGAGGACACATAAGCAACTGGGGACTATCTGGGTACTAACAGAAACAGCATCTACTACACCAAGAACTATATAGAAAATTGCTGGAAACTGTTGGCTCTCTCACCTCTGGGACCCTCCCTCTGTACTGCCTGGTTCAGAGCTATTCCCAGCTAGTCCTATCCCAACCCTGTCTCCAGTGGCTCTAGGTTGGACCTTATATCTGGTCAAGCCAACTGACTCCATGGGAGCCTCTCAGGACCCAAAGAGAGCAATCCCATTTAAACTCAGAGGACTTCAGGAGAAAGGACCCTCCCTGAAAACGTGGAACTAGCCACTTGGCTCGTCCCATCAGTATTCTTGTGAGGGTGATGGGAAAACGACCAGTGCGCACATGAGAAAACACGGGCCCTGGCTCATATTTCAGCCCTACTGGCTCTTTCAAACATGGCTGATGTAGTCCCCAGGACTTGGGAACTGGCTCATCAGAGAAACTGTCAGGCCCCACAAGCATCACCCGCAGCTGCCCTTCACGTTGACACCTGTGAGAAGGGAGAGAACCAAGGGCAGTTTTAGAGATTCACCATCTTGGAACTTTCCACCTGAAGTTGCTTCAGGTTGAAGGTTAGAATGCACAAATTATCATGGCGACGTAATGACATTGAGGTGTCTGGCATGCTTTTTTCTTAATTATGTTGATCTTGGCCACTAGACTCACCTCACAGCACAGTTTGCTCAAAGTGGACGCTCAGAAAATAGTTCTGAGGTAAGTGTCGCCTTGAATAGCCCCATCCTCTGGCAGCAGAGGACCAATAATGGAGTAGATGTAAAAATCAGTTCCCTGATGGAAGAAATGTCCCTAAAGGACTCATTTATGTCATCACTATCAGATGCAATTGCGTCTCCGATTGAAAAGCTACTGCAGAACGTGTTCCAGTCTGACTGTGCTGAGTGACTGTGTGACTGGATTACGTAGCTTCTACCTGGGCGTTGGTACCTTCACCCTACATGTGGACAATGACTAGATACATTCTTAGGTTTCTTTCCAAACAAGTCCCCCTGCTCTTTTCTGCCCCATTCTGTAGCTGGAGTTCCAATGAAGCCCAATTTGATTCAGTCCTAGGGTCCCACTCCCGGAAGCCAGTGCCTTCCACATTAGTAAGTGGACTTGCAAAGAGAGGGGAAAAAAATATACAGTGATATTTTGAAGAGTTCCAGGATAAAGGAGTGTCAGTATTAAACAAGCATTACTCTTCACAGACTAACACTAACTAGTAGCCAAACCCTTAAGGGAAAAGAAGAATTAAAATAAAACAAACTATGCCCCAGCCACAGTAGCATAAATAACAGGATGCTGCTGTGTGAGGCTGGGCCCACATAGGAGGTCTGGGTTCAATTCCAGGACCAACCCAAACAGGCCTGACCAGGGAGCATGTGCACCTGTAACCCCAGCCAACCAGGAGGCTGGGCAGGAGGGGCAGGACATGGTGAGACCCTGCCCAAACTACTCTCTCTCTCTTCTCTCTCTCTCTCTCTCTCTCTCTCTCTCTCTCTCTCTCTCTCAGGCAAGTAAATAAATAAATAAATAACCAGCACACACACAATACATTTCTTTCTCTTTAAAGGAAAATTGCCAAGGATGCAGAAGGAAATGAAGGTGATCAAAGATGAAGATGCACATTTCAATTTGAGTGTGAAGAGGGCCCCGTCTTTTCCCCACTGCCCGCAGCCAGTGGCCTCTCGAGGAAAGGGTCCCCAAAGGCACCCCTTTCCAGAAACTCTCCGAGGGCCTTTCTCCCAGTTTCGGTATGAACCTCCTCCAGGAGACCTAGACGGATTCCCTGGGGTCTATGAAGGGAGTGGATCTCGGAAACGGAAAAGCATGCCCACAAAGATGCCCTATAACCACCCTGCAGAGGAAGCCGCTCTGGCCCTCCACTCTGACGAGAACCACCATGGCCCCGCGAACCTGCCTTTGCTGTTCCCGCAGCCCTCGCGCCCCAAGTTTGACTCTCAGATGATTGACCTGTGCAACGTGGGTTTCCAGTTCTACCGCACCCTGGAACACCTGGGGGGCAAACCCGTCAAGCAGGAGCCCATTAAACCCAGCGCTGTGTGGCCCCAGCCCGGACCACCTCCATTCCTGCCTACACCCTACCCCTACTACCCCAAGGTCCACCCTGGCCTCATGTTCCCCTTCTTCATGCCTTCGTCCCCGCCCTTCCCCTTCAGCCGGCACACCTTCCTGCCCAAGCAGCAGGAACCACTGTTGCCTCGGAAAGCCGAGCCCCAGGAGAGCGAGGAGGCCAAGCAGAGAGTGGAGAGGGTGGACGTGAACGTCCAGATCGACGACAGCTACTACGTGGACGTGGGCGGGGCGCAGAAGCGCTGGCAGTGCCCCACCTGCGAGAAGTCCTACACGTCCAAGTACAACCTCGTGACCCACATCCTGGGCCACAGCGGCATCAAGCCGCATGCGTGCACGCGCTGCGGGAAGCTCTTCAAGCAGCTCAGCCATCTGCACACGCACATGCTGACCCACCAGGGCACGCGGCCCCATAAATGCCAGGTGTGCCACAAGGCCTTCACGCAGACCAGCCACCTGAAGCGACACATGATGCAGCACAGCGAGGTGAAGCCGCACAACTGCCCGGTGTGCGGCCGGGGCTTTGCCTACCCCAGCGAGCTCAAGGCCCACGAGGCCAAGCACGCCAGCGGGCGGGAGAACATCTGCGTGGAGTGCGGCCTGGACTTCCCCACCCTGGCCCAGCTGAAGAGGCACCTGACCACGCATCGGGGCCCCATCCAGTACAACTGCTCCGAGTGCGACAAGACCTTCCAGTACCCGAGCCAGCTGCAGAACCACATGATGAAGCACAAGGACATTCGGCCTTACATCTGCTCCGAGTGCGGCATGGAGTTCGTGCAGCCTCACCACCTCAAGCAGCACTCGCTCACACACAAGGTACTGCGGGACTCCCCTCCCAAGGGTGGGGGTGCAGAGCCGCGGGATCTGAGCACTCCCCACCTCTGACATGGATGAGCTGCTGACTTTGGGTGAGAGGCCTGCCGAGCTGAACTCCAAGCTCTTTCCTTACCTAATGTAGAGAGGAGAGAATGAGGGGACCGTAGAAAACCAAATAAGCTTTCTAGAATTAAACATTGCAGACATTGGGAGCAGAAAGTGAGGAAGGGTGAGGGAAGCAACTAGGGAAGCTCTAGTGCTTCCTAGCCCCCAAGAATCCCTAGAATTCTGTTTCTAGAAACTTCATCCAGGCCCAGGATATATAAGAGCGCCATCTTCTAGAGCATTCTCTTGGTCTTTCGCTGCTGAACCAGTGGCTGCCCATTTGTTTGCTCCCTCAGCTGGGAGACCTGCTTCCCATGCAGGTAGCTCGGAGAGGAGCAGAGCCTGAGGAGTTGAGCAGGGCCTGTGCTTCCCCGGGTTCAGTCACTGCCTAGTTGTTTCAGTGTCAGATGGTTTGATTGGTAGGAGACATGAAAAAGCATCCTTCTTAATTTCGTATGTATGTATGTGTGTATGTATTTATTTATTTTAATTCCTTGGGCTCAGAGTTTCAAGGAGAAATACAGGCCCAGAGGTTTAAATTCAGCCTAGTTTGTAATCAAAGTCTGGAGCACTTTAGACAGAATTAAAGCAAGGCCTTGAAATCTTACCCTCACTAAGCTGACTTGGGTCTTTGAGCTTGTCAGAGGGGAGTTTTGCCCATTGGCCGTCACTAACTTTCACACCCTTGACTTACGGTGGTGTTTCTGCAAGAAAGACTTCTAGTAAGGCCAAGTTTCTAAAATGCTCTTTAACTCTGAAAGGTCAGTGGAGGACGTTGCCCAGCCAAAATAATGCTTCTGCTTTCCTATGTTGGGTTTCACTTGTTTGGGTGGCATTTTCTGGTTCTGCTGCAGAGATGAAATGTGTGGCTCCCTTGTAGGGTCTGCACGAGCAGCTTCTGCCCTGCAAAAGGCACCTGGAGATACCAGCCAGAGGGGTGTCACCTCCCAAGTGCCAAGAACCAGCCACAACAGACCAAGACTGAGATTCAGCCACAGTAGGGACCATTTGCTTATTTCAGGGCCTCCTGCCTAAGGACTCTGGTCCTGCAAAAGGACTCAGAGGAGCACTTGAGAGCATATAGACTCTAAAGCAGTAAAAAACAAAGTTGAAATGGAAGAAACAGCCTGGTGTCTGGTTTTATTTGAATTAGGAAACAAAGCGCACTTTTAGAGGTGTCAGCAAGCAGTGAGAGGTAGTATTTATTCTCTGTAGCAGGGGCTTTACTTCTCATTTAACCTTTTTTCCTTCTCAACAACTCTAAGAGCTACTACTAAGTTGTATATGAAGACACCAAGGCCTGAGGGGGTCACTCAGGAATCTCTGACACCAGTACTTGAGTTGTGAATGCTCTGTTTTCAAGACATCTCCTCTTCCACCTGCTTCCCTCCCCTCACCCCTCACCACTCCACAGGCTTCCTCTCTGTGATTTCACTCATCCCATCAGAGACACAACAGCTGTCTCTGTGGCCCCAGATGTGTCCAGGGCAATCCACATGTAAACCTTACTTTGGACACAGAATTCTTTAAACAATTTCCTCCGAAAGTGGTAAGGAGACATTTCTCCTTGGTCCCAGGACAAACTCAAGAGGACATTGGTTTCCATGTGTTGTAGTCAAGCCCAGGGAAAATCTGAGAGACTAAAGATGCTAAAGCAAACTTTGAAATTCATCAAGAAAATATTTTTCATTAATTTATGTTATTATTTTTAGTTGCCAGAGGGCACATACGCTCACTAGAGAGACATGGGGAGACAGGCTGTTGTAGAAACTACCCCCCCAATGGGATATGGTCATGTTCATGCCACAATCCCTTATCCTCCATTCTCTATCCTGTCAGGATTTTGGGTGCACACATACACACATATACAAGCACATACGTACCCAGCATGTTTTTCAAGCTTCCAGGGCTGGAATTTGAATTGCAATTGGCTATGTGGGATCTAACTCCCCCTAACCTCTAGGTTAAGGAGATGGCCCATATTTTAATCTTTAAAGAAGATTGATTCCTAGGCCTTTTTATCAGCATAAATTCATATTCATCCATAATCATCTAGATAATGGTGTATTTGAGCTGGGAAGAATGCTAGGGTTCTCCTAATGTACCCTTTCATTTTAAGATGAGAAGCCTTCCCTACATAAGGCCACGGGGCTTCATCCAAGGTTACATAGCCAACGAATGGTGAGGCAGAGGTTGTATCTACCCTTTAATGCCATGTTCTTATCAGAAGTTAGGAGAGGGGTTTTCTTACAATACCTCAAATTAAAGAAATGAAAATATAGGCAGTCAAAACTGAGCTTGAAATCTCTCCCACCTCAGGCCACTGAAGATACCAGGCATTACAGGTTGTATAAGATATAGTTGTTAACTAAGCAACTTGCTCTCATCCCACAACCTTCATCTTAATGCCATGGTTCTTTTAAGTTTTTCTTCCCAAAATTCATTCTGGGTCAAGATCTCTTGTAAAGATGGGAACCAGCAGTTAGAGTAATGGCTATGTCGCTGGACTCCCACGTAGTCGACCGCGGTTCGCGTCCCGGACCCGGTGGCTTAAAACTCACGCCGGGCGCGTGTGCGTACGTGCCCAAGATCCCAAGAGGAGAATGGAGGAGAAGGGATTGTGGTGTGACCATTCCCTCTGGGGGGTGATTTCTCGCTTTCTGTCTCTATGTCTCTGTCTGTCTGGCGAGCGCACGCGCCCTATAACGAAAACCTCTCAAAAAAAAAAAAAAAAAAAAAGATCTCTTGTAAAGAGAGAAAAGCCTTTTTGGGGGAAGTGATGGCTAGTCAGGATTAGTTCATTCTCTTCTGGAACTATGAGTCCTTGAAAATGCTTTTGACTAAGGTGCTACGTATTCTAATACTTCTCCTCACACAGCAAGGAAACTAGAAAACCTCCCATCCTGCTTTCTAATTCAGAAAGCTGTCCCCTGCCAAATGAGAAAGAACTGGCTTAGAGGAGGTTCCTTAACCATATCGCACAGAAGTCAGTATGGCTGGGAAAACCCAGGGGACCAACTCAAGAGGGTGATTATTAAGTCATAATTTATTGAAGTGTGAGTATGAGTTGTTCTTCTGGGATTTTCATGTCCATTAAATGAGAACTCAAGAGGACATTGGTTTCCATATGGGAAATAATTATATCAATTTAGAAGGTTTTATTTTTTCATTGTCATGAAAGATGGATTATAGACTTATTTTGCATATTGTTCTACAGTGCTCTTACTAAAATCCTATTAACTTCTGAGAACTGTTACTGTAGAATTAATGCTAGCAACAGCGACCAGAACAATGAAAAGTAATGATTTTCTTTTCCTCCAGTGGTCTGGCTGGTGTATGGTTTTTCAGAAGAAGAAAAGAGATGTACTCCATACTTTTCAAGAAAATAATGATTTAACAGGCTAATGCTACACCATTCGAAACTCACCATCTATCACTGAGCTCTTTGTGGATTTTTGTAACACAGGGAAAAATGAAACCTACCATTTTTTTGACTCTTCTTCCTGCAGGGCGTGAAGGAACACAAATGTGGGATTTGTGGACGGGAGTTCACCCTCTTGGCCAACATGAAGAGACACGTGCTGATCCACACCAACATTCGGGCCTACCAGTGTCACCTGTGCTACAAGAGCTTCGTGCAGAAACAGACCCTCAAGGCACATATGATCGTCCACTCTGACGTGAAGCCTTTCAAATGCAAGGTGGGCCGCAGACACAAGAAGGAGGCCAGAAAGGGAAGATTCAGTAGGTTGTACAAATACCGAGTAGGGGAGGGTCCCCAGAGAACTTTCCAGTGTGTTTCATCAGTGGGGCCCCTGAGGCTCAGATAGGTCCATGGCCAACCCTAGCTCCCCTCTGCTGCTGAGTCCTTCTTTTCACCACATCTATGCTAGCACTGGCCAGCTGGTCTCTGGGGAGCCTGAATGAGCCTGTTTGTCTCACTGTGGCATTAGTGCCCAGGGGTTGAGTTAAGCACTGGGGAAAGATCTGAGGGTGGAAGGTCCATGTGAAGAATGAAGTTGTTAAAGGATAAAGATGACATACAGTGCTCTTGTTCTAAAAAGAATTCAGATTTAGCCTTTTCTCATTACAAGTCAATGAGCAGAATATAGACATAATCAGAGAAGCTTCTAGTATGGGCCTCTTTCTCTCCAACCTTTTCCATTCCTCCCCTCCTGGTACTTAGGCTGATCTCCAGAGAGAAAAATGGGGTTCCAAAGCCAGTCCTTCAGAAGACCTCAGAAATGCTTGCTTGGGCTGAGAAACAACTGTACACACATTTATCGGAAGTGTTTTCTATTTATTCTTTAGTACCATGTAGCACAGGGATTGAGCATGTTTGTTAAAATCTCTGTGTCAGCAGACCAGCAGATGGTGTAATGATTACATCACTGGGCTCTCACATAGTTGACCACAGTTTGAGTCCTGGATCCAGTGGCTCAAAACTCACATCAGGCGCGTGTGCGTGCATACCCAAGATCCCGAGAGGAGAATGGAGGAGAAGGGGTTGGGGTGTGTCCATCCCCCCCGGAGGGTGATTTCTTCCTTTCTGTCTCTCTGTGCATGGCGAGCGCATGCACCCTGTAGCACAAATCTTTCAAAAAAGTTTTTCTGTGTCAGATTAATTTGGTTGACTTTTTATTTTATTAACTGAGAAAAATATGTGAGCTGGAAGATCTATAAAGTCCAAGGCACTGTCCAGTGTTTCTCAGAAACCCTTGGGCTTCCCAAGCCTGTCCCCACCCTGCCAGCATTGTTTCCTTTCTCCACGTCTAAAATGAGAAGGAATCTTGCTCACAGTTGGGTAGTTTAATTCAGGGAATGTGCTGGCAAGGGTCATCCCAGTAATGAAGAGGAGGTTAAGGGAGAAGAAAGGGGAAATTACCACTTTCAGATACTGTTAGAATCTTTCTGTTTGAAACGGAAATTTTCTTTTTCTCTATGACTGCCTATCTGATGGAATCCAAGTGATACTCTTCTTGACCCATATTCCTGGAATAGAGGTCCCTGGGTCCAGAGACTGTTTCTGCTCTCATCCCTCTGCAGTGTGTCCCCCACTTGAAGGAACCCCCTGTGAAGCTGACTTTTTTCCTGTGTTGGCAACTATTGGATGGGGTGAGGGGTCAGGAACCAGAGCTTCCCTAGGCTGGGGCGGGCATTGTCCGGAGGTGGAAGAGGGAGGCTTCTCCCTCCAGCTCTTTTCCTGCCACCCCCTTCTGTTTCCCCTCCTTTTATTCAGTTCTCAGTGGTTAGAAAGTCAGTTTATATCCATGTGGAGTCAGCCATGCTAATGGGAGAGGGAGCAACAAGCAGGACAGGCTATATAATTTCCAGGGCTCAATGCAAAATGGAAATGCAAGACCCTTGCCCAAATATTAAGAATTTCAAGATGGTAAAAATAGAACACTAGCCTAAACCCAGGTCCCTTCTGAGTATGAGACCTGAGTATGTTGCACACCTATGAAACCAGGCCTGGCCACATGAGCTGATGGACCCCACAGACGACTTCTTCTCTGTGTCTTCAGGTATTTTTTTTGGTTTCCTTCCCACTCCATTGAGCCCCTAGAACACATGCTAGGCAGAACTGAGCTGTTCCCTCCTGCAAAGTGTTTCCTGTCCTCTACAGTGGACTGCAAACAGGGTCTCTGTCATTCTTCATTCCTCCTGCTGAGTTTATTTTTGGGCTTTAAGTGTAAACTGTATCTTTTGTCTTATCAACCGGTGGGGGAGTTAAGTTGTGAAAGTATAAAGAGAGCCATTAGCATAGTTCATAGTTCTCTAAAAATCCACATATGTCAATCTAACCATTTCCCACCTCCACCACACGAGTTCCAGTTCAGCAGTGATGGTACAGCCAGGCAGAACATGTCCCTGAAGTGGAGGGGTGTGCCAAGGGACAGAGCCAACACAAATTATATAGGACTTAGGGGCTCAGAGACAATTCTGCTTCTCTTCCCTCAAAAGGTCTCGAGGATTTCTTGGGCCAGGTAGTATCTGAGGATCTAGGGGGTTCCTTCTGGTACCAGAGCACAGAAGACTGTACAGTGTTCTGTGACTTGGGCCTGATGATGCTGTGAGCCATACTAGCATGAGGTTTCAGGCCTCCCTTCACAGATGGAGGCCTGAAACCTCCTTCCTACTCCTTCCTACTCCACCCAGTGATGGTACAACATACTTGGTTCAAAGGGTGTCTGGTGGTCAGCCTTACAGTTCAGAAACTCCATTTTACCTCTTCTTAGAGGGTTTATTGGACTCTGAATGTCTGGTCCACACCATCAGATTCCACAAAAAAGTGTTTTATAAAGTGGAACGCCAGCTTTGAGATGATGCACAGTTTGTACTTTACAATGGAAGGTGGGCTTGGCACACCTTCATCAGACTAATCATCTGCAAAGATGACTTCTTTCTGGTAGACAAGGCCTCTCAGGAGACCACGGTATAGGCCAGGAGGCTGCTTATAATTAGACAAAAAGAATTGAATATTAAAGAGCATTTTTGTCAAACTTAAGTGGCCCTTCTCCATTCTTAGACATTTCTGAAACAAAAATGGCATCAGTCACTTCAGCCCAGAGCCCTTTGCTTCCTGGAAAGTGCCAGAAGCATACTTCCAGTTTCTTCCTCTCCCTGCCTCTGTCTCCCTGGAAGTGTCACCCTGCTCAGTGTCCTTTTTGTATCGTCACCCTTCTTCATTTCAAGAGACTTTCAGAGCATATCTGAATTCACAGGTTTCATAACAGGGCTCTTTGAGTTTGTAAGCTAGCTCCAGATCTCCAGATCTGTGTGGGATGGGCCACACAGGGATAGTGTCCTGTGGAGCTTGCTTCACTTTGTGTTGTACTGGATTCTTGGAAATCTGGCCCTAGGTGGATGTCACTGGGGGTTTGGTAGTCAGGAGAGGGAGGGAGAGCCATTTGCTCATTGCTGTACAATTCATAGCCATCCTAGAAAAATTGCTGGCTGCTGACATTGGAAAAATAAACTAGACTAGACAAGTAATCTCAAACTTTGTCCTAGGGTCAGGGAGGAGTTACTCACTTCACAGGATGAACATGGCTGAGAAAAGAGGCAAGCCTTACTCCAGCTGCGTTCCAGGAGTTAGCACTATTTCCTTTACCTAAAAACATACAAGAAGGGAAATTCTTTCAGTAGAAGATTCTAATTTCTTGGGATTCATACCATTAAAATTTCCTCCTACTATAAATCCCTCCTCTTGTTGCAACATGAACAGGTTCTCTTCGGCCCTGGGCTCAATGGAAACAGCTGTCCTTAGCAAGCAGAGGCATTTGCTCACTGTGGGATTAAGCATTAACAATAGGGTGGAAAAGTAGAGGAGAAGAAAGGTTTCTATTTGTTTCTTCTTCTTTTTTTTTTTCCTTTCTCCTTATAAAATAGTTACTGCCCTTATGGACTCTTCTGCTATTGGCTCGACTTCTGGACTCCTTGTTTCTTGGAGCCAGCTGGAGTTTTTCCAGAGACCTGCGCTTGTAGACTTAAGCCATGTTTCAGAAATATGCTTCCCAGATTCAGCGTAAGCATGCAGGGGTTGATTTGGATATTCTCCTTGTGGCGAGCACACTCCATAACAGCAAAGAACCAGCTGCCGTCTTTGGGAAACCTGTCCAGGAAAAGCAGCCATCCAGAATTTCCGGGACAAATTCTCTTTTGAGAGGGGTGAAGCCGGGAGCTGCCTAAGTTATGAATCACCAGGTCATCTGCAGCTTTGTCTGTGGCAGAGGGCTGAAGGCCGGAGGGCAGAGCTGTGAGAAGAGGGATGAGGTCTCCCTCAAGCGGGTCCCTCCACCACTGCCAAAATAGCTCAGGTTTCCCCTTAAAGCCTTTAGTGCTCCAAAAGGGGAAAAACTCTTGCCGGGGAATTTGGAGGGCCCAAGGGTTGGGGGTCAGGGTTTCCAAGCTGGCATTGAGGGGGTTAAGGCAGTGACCAGATAGCAGCCTTTTGGCAGCAGAGCCCTCCTCACAGAAGGAAGGATATAGCTGTACGAACTGCCTGCTTAACAATGCCTCACATGTCCCCAGGGGCCCGCCTGCAAATAGATTTCATCTTGCTTTCTCTTGTACTTCTCAAAGCTTCCTGTTTTCTCACGGTCCTTTTGGACAGTTTACAGTCTCTCTCTCCCTCCCTCCCTCTCTCTCTCCCTTTGAGGAAAGGAACACCCTTCTTATTAAAAGAGAGAGCAAGGGAGAAGAATGTAAGGGAAGGGCCATGGAGCAAAGCCATTCTCCTTGGCTGCAGGCAGGCATAGCTTTTTGACCTTCTCTCTCAGAATAGGAATGCACAGGGTTCCTAGTGCATCTCAGTTCTGAAGTCCAAGCCAGGCTGCTTGGAGCAAAAAGGTATGCTGCTTCTTGCCTTTGAGGCTTCTGGCCCTGGCCCAGTAGCTGCCCATTGCTGTCACCCTGTCTCTGCCCACAGGAGTCCTCTTCACGGCTGCCGAATGTCAGCATGGTCACTGGGGCTTATGGGAAATGTTTAAGTTGCCTCCGGGCCCTGGGCCAGAGAGGGAGGGAGGGCTTCAGAGGACCAGAACCAGCAGGCCTGGAGCAAACAGAGTATCTTCCAGCTGCTTACGAGGCAGAATGAGGACCAAGGATAATAGCCTGCACTCTGAGATGAATCTTCTTTTTCCATCCACAATTCCCAGTGCTGCTCCAGGCACAACTGCTAGCATTTCTCTTATGCCTCAAGTAAACTGGCAGCTATTTACTCAGAGGATCCTCACCTGGTCTTTCCTATAATATTTCTCCCTAATAATTTGGTTTAAAAAAAAAAAAAAACGAAAAAACAACGTCTTCATCTTCAGAGAGCATTCTACTTCTGGAATGTAAGAGTCTACTATGTACACAATAATGTCAGTATTAAAAGCTAATATTTATTGAGCTTTTACTATTTACAAAGACCTTTACATGATCTCACTTGATTCTCACTACAACCTTCCTAGGAAACTATGATTACTATCTACATTTTTTAAATGGAAAATGGAGCGAGTTCTCTGTCCTGCGTTCTCACCATCTATGCTCTGTAGTCTCAAAGCCTAATGATCCATCCAAATTCTCTTGAAGAACAGTTCAAAATATTCATTTCCATTTTTTATCAGATGTTGAGGTCCACCTCTTTTTAGCAAGTGGGTAGATGGAGAGCTGAGATTTATTGTCGAGGACACTGATGTCACACACTAGCGCTTCTGAGGGGTGAAACAGAGGGCCACACGGGCTGAGATGACCATCCACAAGATGGGATTTGAGTCCTTTCCACTTCAGCAGCTTCCTGTACCAACACCCACCTCTGTTTTAACCTCCGCAAACCTTGGCAGGAGATGATTCAGCAAGTCTTGACTTAGGCAAGCTCTTAGCTTCACATGTGGTGATTAGACGCTTTGACTAACGGCTGCTTTGCCTGGAGAAGAAATTTGCATTTAGTGCTCCCTCCAACCATTCTTCTTGACCAGTTTAATTTCCCTTTCCCACTGCAGTGACTCTGCGTAGAGCTCACACTTCAAATTCCACCCAAGGATACCATCACTAACTGACCCCATCTTCTCTTTATGGCCCCCTTTCACTAACAGTGTGTGAAAAGTCTCACTATGAATTTCATAGGCATAAAATATCTCCATAAACTGTGTATTCTCATGTGAGGACAATCTTCTAAGAAAGATGTGGAGGCCACAGATTCTAGATAAGGACCAAAGGGCTTTGTGGAAGGGTCAGAGGCTGAGAAGAAGCAGGTAAGTACCCGTCACCAACATGTAAATGGAGCCCAAGTACCTCAGGATAGTTCATTAGCTCTGTCCTCTGCCATTGAGAATTTTGGTTTGCAAGCTAATGTTTATGGATTTAGGAGGAGAAATGAAGAGAGCTGATGAAGATGCTTTTTAGAATTTGGCATGAGTGGTGACATTTTGCTTGTTCATTCTCCCAACTGAACTCTTAGATATTCATTAAGTGCACTATGCATATAGCCCTGTGGTTGATATTGAGGTTGGCTGCAAAAAAGAGGAAGACAGCCCTTGTATTGGAGACTACCTGGGACACCACATAGGGCTGCAAACACCATTATGATGAGGGCATACCTCTTTGTGTAGAGTTGAGTTGATGGGACCTTGGAGTGAGTGAGTTGCAGGGTCTGCACTAACCCCAGAGTCTCAGCAACCAATAGTAGATCATATTCACAATTGTGATATTTACCTTCTCTGTGGTATAAGGTTGACTGAAGTGTCTGTCAAAACAGAAACAAAGGGGGAACCAGCAGTTAGCGTGATGGCTATGTCGCTGGACTCCCACGTAGTCGACTGTGGTTCGCGTCCCGGACCCGGTGGCTTAAAACTCACGCTGGGCGCATGTGCGTGCGCGCCCAAGATCCCGAGAGGAGAATGGAGGAGAAGGGAATGCGGCGTGACCATCCCCCCTAGGGGGTGATTTCTCACTTTCTGTCTCTATGTCTCTGTCTGGCGAGCGCACACGCCCTATAGCAAAAAAACCTCTCCAAAAAAAAAAAAAAGAAAGAAAGAAACAAAGGGTACTCTATGCAATCTTCAAGGTTAAGTCAAAATTCCATCTTTTTTCATAAACTCTTTTTGACCAGTTCACCTTCTAAGACCTCAACAACCACAGATAAATTAAAAGAGTAATTTATTTCATCATGGGAGTTCAGTGTAGAAGGCACCCATTTCTTCCTTTCATTGACCTCTGTATGACTTATAGGACCATGAGCCCTGATCCATGCCTGGACTAGTGCAGTAGCCTAACTGACCTTCTGGCCTTCATCTCCTTCCCATACATGCTTTGTGCTTAACTACACCTGGATTTTTCTGTTATTAATTCTGCTGGAGTGTGCCCCACCCCTTCTCACTCAATAGATGCTTACTAAGGCTCCATCATGTGTGCTAGTAGGCAGGGAATACAGTAAGAGAGCAGGCAGAGCCTTCATGGATGTTCCAGTCTATTGAGTGAGAACATATCTGAAACAGATATGCACTGAAGTACAAGTCATACTCAGTAATTGCAACAACAGCATCACTCCAAACAATTAGGAACCATCCCACAACCAAATGAGGTATACTTTTTCTGAAAATGAGTCATGACTGGAAATACCTAATGTGGAGTCTCTAGATTCAAAGCTTCCTTTTCCCTTAGTCATGATGGAGAAGTAGATAAACTAAGCTGGTCGATATAGCCCTACAGAACTGTTACATATGTGCGAAACTGAACTACTTGATCTATATGCTTCAAGAAAATTATCTCTATTGAGAATAAAAGAAAACAAACATCCATCTCACATATTGCTTGTCTTGAGGAAGTTAGAGCTAGACCAAGCCTCTCCTCCTCTTCTCTTGGGTCACTGTTTTCAAGTGAATGTGGTATCCAACTACTCTGAATGCTGAAGTTGGTACCCACTCAGTATGTCCAATTCTTACTTGCTAGGAAGGAAACAAAAAGGGGGAAAGTACTTAAAATTCCCAAATATGAATCATTAAAAAATACAGAACCAACCGTTCATTATCCATATGTGAATTATCTGGCAAATGTGTAATCCCAGACTGGCTTGCTCCTACTGCCCAGGATTCTTCGAGGCTAATCTCCAAATGATTATTTGTTAGGTCTAGTTATTCTCCCCAAACTGGCTAAACGCTCCCTCTCATAGCCACCTAAGGAAAATGTTGCCTCATTAATAAAAATCCAATCCTCAGGACCAGCAGTTGGCATAATGGCTATGTCACTGGACTCCCATGTAGTCGACTGTGGTTCGAGTCCCGGACCCGGTGGCTTAAACTCACGCTGGGTGTGTGTGCGTGCATGCTCAAGATCCCAAGAGGAGAATGGAGGAGAAGGGATTGCGGCATGGCCATCCCCCCTGGGGGGTGATTTCTCGCTTTCTATCTCTCTGTCTCTGTCTTTCTGGCGAGCGCATGCGCCCTATAGCGAAAACCTCTCTTAAAAAAAAAAAAAAAAAAAAGGAGAAAAAAATTAAAAAAAAAAATCCAATCCTAAATCCCCAATATTGGTCCCAAAAATATATTTCAGTGAGAAAGAAAAACTTGTGTGAGCCCCAGGGGCTGCTCTACCCTGAGTCCTTTCTCTGAGACATGTTTCACCAGTATTGCTACCCAAACTACACTGGCCTCTAAGGTTGGGGACGGAAGAAGAAACTCCTCCCTTCACACTCTGGTCCAAGCACAAGCACAAAATCCTTTGCATTCCTTGCATCATAGCCAAGAAAAGGCTGTAGTTTTCAAATCCTGCTCTAAGGGTTGGGAACAATAAAGCACCCCAGAGCAACTGCTTCTGTTTTACACTTTCTACATCTGCAAAATTGGAAGGTTCTGCTCTTCCATAAGAAGTTGGAGGACCACTGTTGTCATCCATCATGGATTGCACTGTGATGGAAACAGAGAAAAATAATGAAGAAGAGATGAATAAAATGTGTTTTCTCTGTATGTGCCTGAGATAATTTTCTCAGTCCTTCAAATTTCTACACAGAGAAATTCCTTTCTTAGATGTCCTCTTGTTCCCTTTAACTCTGAAATCCATACAAATAACTAGCAATGCTAAAAATTAGGAAAGTGTTGTCTGATTACATTTAACAGAATTATATTGATGGAACACAGTATGACATGGCAGTTGACTCTGTGGTCTCTAGTGTCCAATGGACTGAGTCTATTATCCCAACTCCAGAACCCATTAGCTATGTGACTTGACAAAAAACGACTTAAATCCTCATTTTACTCATTGGTAAAATAAGGTGATAGCAAAACCTGTCTCGTAGGATTTGAGAATGAAATAAGATATTGCATGGCAAACTCAGAATGATGCCTTCCATATTATAAATACTCCATGCATATTAAACATGTCATAATATCCTCATTAAAGTGAAGTACACTTTGAGCAATTGATTTCAGATCATCTCTTCTCCTTTTCCAAACGTAGAATTTGAAAGAAAGTTTGGGGTCAGCAGGTAGCATGGAGATTAAGGCAGCTGGATCCCACATGGCCATCTAAGCAATTTGAGTCCTGGACCCATTGGTTTGAAAATCATGACAGGTGTGTGTGTGTGTGTGTGTGTGTGTGTGTGTGCATGCCCAAAATCCTGAGAGGAGAATGGAGAAGAGACTTCAGCATGGCCACCTCCACCCCTAAGGATGATTTCTCACTTTCTCTTTCTTTCTCTCTGTCTCCCCAGTGAGCACACACATCTTATAGCAAACAAAGAAAAAAGCAGCTTTACAAATTTTACAATTTTTACCTAGAGGTTAAAGATCCCTGTTCACCAGAAACGAATCTCTCGAATGCACTCTTACCTGCTCCTTCTGAGATTGAGGCAGTCCCTCCCTGACTTCCATGGGGACATTTTCCTTGGCAGCAATTTAAAATGCCAAGGTCCAAACAAGGTAGAAGTGGCATGGGCCACTGTACATTTGTCCTCCTTGGGCCAGGATGTGGGTTCACCCTAGGAGAGTAACCTGTATTCTCCTCTCCTCTTTTTTCCAACAGCTGTGTGGGAAAGAATTCAACCGGATGCACAACCTAATGGGCCACATGCACCTGCACTCAGATAGCAAACCCTTCAAGTGCCTCTACTGCCCAAGCAAATTCACCCTCAAAGGGAACCTGACACGCCACATGAAAGTCAAGCATGGAGTCATGGAGCGGGGCCTTCACCCTCAAGGTAATTTCACTTCTAAGCCCCATACTGCCAAGCCCACTGGTTTACACATGGGAGCTGAATTTATTTTTGTAGGGCATTATATTGGGGCTATTCTTGTCAAAAAGGGAAGCCTAATTCTCAAGACCACAGGAGAATAGCAGGAGCATACTGATAATGTTAGTAGAAAAATAAATGTTTATATCTGAACACAAAAAGTGAAAGTTAATTACAGAGAGTAAACGGGAACATAACAATGAGGCCCACTGGTACCATTATAGGTTCCTTTGCTCCAGACACTGCATCAGGTACCTTGTCTCCTCTGATCTTCATGACAGCTCCAAGCTAGAGAAACTTGTATTATCTCTGTTTTATAGATGCAGGACCTATGGCTTTAAGAGATTAGTTTGCCCAGAATTGTTCAACTGAAAATTGGCACCATCAGGGTTTGAACCAAGACCTTTCTTTCTTTATCATATCCACTTCATTGCATTGTTATTAAAGGGCACACAATTTTTTTTCCTTTTTAAAAAGGAGGCTGCGAGCTCTGCTGTCAGCAGAAGTGCGTTTGTAGCAGGCTAGGTCTCTCTTACCTGCGCATGACCAGATATACCCCAGGACGAGTTCTTGCCTCCTTCCTCTTCTCACCCTAGGGCTCTTAGCAGTGAACAGTTCATGCTCCAGTTCTACTGAATTCAGCAGGGTTGCTCCTTAGTCATCTAATCAACTGGTCCTTGAATAAACAGGCAGGAAATGCACCTCTGTCTATACAGTAAGCCACACGCAGTGCAGAGAAGAGGAAAATGAGACCATCTTTCCCTCTTAGGAGGTCTATGGGTGAGAGAGAAACAAAATTTTATGAGTATTTTGCAAAATCATATGAACTGTTTTTTGTTGGTGTTGTTTAATTTGCTGTGGAGCACATGGGTTCACCAGAGAGAGGCAGAGAGTGATAAACCACCCCATCACCCCCTAAGGGGGTTGGCCATGCCACAATCCCTTCTCCTTTATTCTCCTCTCAGGATTTTTGGCCTGCCTACACATATACACACCTGGCTTATTTTTCAAGCACCAGGTCCAGGACTTGAACCATGTAGTTGGCTAGATGAATCGACCCAGACACAAACACCGGACAGTCTGTTTGTGCTTGCTACTTTTCCCACCCCCCCCCCTTACAAAAGAGGCACTCAAATGAACACACCTATTCATACACACAAACACGCAGCCAGAAACAAATGCTGTCGATTTCAGGTTTTCCCCAGCACCTACCGAATTGTGGCAACTCCTGGATGCTGGGGAAATCTATATATATTTATTTAAGGTTTTTGCCATAGGGTGTATTTGCTCACTGGAAGGAGACAGAGAGACAGAAATCACACCTCGCCAGGGGGAATGGTCATGGTGCAATTCCCACTCCTCCATTCTCCTGGGATTTGGGGGCACACACACAGAAACCGGTGTGATTTTCAAGCCGCTAGATTTAGGACCAAACTGGGGTTGGCCACGTGGGAGTCCAGCTTAACCAGCACGGCACCTGAAGGTCCTGAGAAGTCTATTTTGCAGAAGGTATAAGCAGCGCACCTGAACCGGCCCTGGGTCCTTCCCTCCCGCACAGGCCGGTTTCGGCTGCTTTCCCTGCGCGGTACATGACTCTGACTCTGCTCTCCAGGTCTGGGAAGGGGGCGGATGGCCCTGGCGCAGTCGGCCAGCGCCCTGAGGAGCCTGGAGCAGGAGGAGCCCTTCGACCTGTCCCAGAAGCGCTGGGCGCCGGTGTTCCAGTCGGACGGGGAGAGCGCCAGAGGCAGCCCGGGCCACGAGGAGGAGGAGGAGGCGGAGGCGGAGGCGGAGGAGGACTTCGACCACTGCTATGAAGTGGAGCCCGACAGCCCTGGCCTGGCCCCCGAGTCCCAGCCGCCCTGCCCGCCCGGGGATCTGTCCGCCAAGCCGGAGCAGGAGCCTGAGGGGCTAGGGGACGCCTGCAAGGAGGAGGAAGAGGAGGGAGAGGAAGAGAAGGAAGAAGACAAAGAGCAGGAGGAGGAGGCCTTGGCCAAAGACCGACAGGAGGAGAGGAGCAGGTCCAAGTCGGCGGCAGGGGGCGGCCCGCAGAGAGATTTTGCCTGCAGGGACGAGTGTCTGGGCCTCAGAGCATTTCAGAGCAGCCGGCGGGGCCCCTCTTTTTCTGATTACTTGTACTTCAAGCACAGAGATGAGAGTTTAAAAGAATTACTGGAGAGGAAAATGGAAAAACAAGCAGTGCTTTTAGGTATCTAAGTGGACAGTTTTAAAATTACATTTGGAAAATGAGAACCAGGCAGAGCAAATATAGCTTTCTGCGTGAATTGTCTTTTACTGGAGACAGCAAATGGCGCCAATCTTTACAAATGGCTGAGTAAATGAGCAGGGACCGTCCTTGGTAATGTAAATGCTTCTCGGGTCATTCATTGGGCCTGTGATACTTTTAACATGTGTGCAAGGTCTTCTTCAGTGTTACTTTATGCATCAGGACTAAATAAGCCGTGCATATTCTTCTAGAGATCTAATTGTAAGCTGATGCTGAGGTGCTTTTAGAAATTCTATTGTCCTTCGACTAATAAGTAAAGATCTTTCCAGTTGCAAAACTATGGTGCTTGATATATTACCTTATTGATAACTATTTAGTTGAATTTATGAAAGTTATATTTTTCCAGATAGATGAAAATATTAGTAGTTGTATATATAAAAATAACTTTTATTAATCATCAAAAATACCAGAAATGACACAGGAGGGTGAACTGTTGAAGAGGATGTTGTCAAGCAGTTGCTGCAGAAGTAAGGTAAAATTTCAGAAGGAGATGAATAAGTTTGACAAGGGAAAAACCAGCACAGATTCCTGCCTGGGTCTCTCATTTTGCTTCAGCTTCCTTCATCAGCTGGGGTACTTGGAGCACATTTGAGGTGACCTGGCAATGCTCAAGGGTCCTGGCTTCTCAGACTAGCCCTGCATTCCTGAGCAAAGCCCCTTCCCAGAGACCACTGCTGCTTTGCTCTGAGCCTGGTGCTCCATAAAGCAGGAAGAGTTGCTACTACTGAGAAGCAGATCTTTCCTCAGTACTGGAGGGAGAAGGTGGGCAGGAGGAATACTCCCTGAAGTCGGCTCTGGCTTACTTTAGGTATTAGAATGATCAACTAATCACTAGGAAAACTCTAGGCTGTGTTCTCAATGCCGGCTGCACATTAGAATCAGTCGTGGGAGTCTTGGAATACAACAAGGCCAGGGCCTCGACCACAGAGATTCTGATTTCACTGGTCTGAAGTGGAGCTCCAGTTTTTAAGTTGCCCCAGGAAATTCTTAAGGACTGCCAGGGTTGAAATGACCGACTGGATTCAAATCACATTCGCCCCTTTCTGTGGCTTCCAAGATCCCTCCCAAGGACTCTATAAATACTTCTGTTTCTGACTTCAGACTCATTAAGGTGGTGAGCAAGAGCTCTCCCAGTTGGATGGCTCACTTAGGCCTTCTTACCCATTTTGCAAGGGCCTTGTAAAGGGACACACACACACACACACACACTCACTCTGTGTAGTTACACACTTTTTGTACTAGAACTTGATGCCTTTGATGTGTATGGCTACTTCCTATATTGAGAAATGCATGGCTGACCCATGGTGACTAACCATTTCTTCCCAGATGCTGAACCGTGATTCCAGTGCATGATGATGTTTGTAACGGTGGGTTGGGCCCAGCATATAGGCTTTACTTAAGCCCAGAAACTGAGTTAAGCAATGCAGACAGGTTGCTGCCTACGTGTGGCTGATCATAAGCAATACCCTCTGGTACTGTGTGTTTATGTAAAAACCACCTTGGTCAGTTGTTTCGACCCTTGGTTGTAGAGCTAGGTACTGTTTAGTATTTTGCTTCTTCCCCTCTCAAACATCCTAGTATGTTTCTTTAGAAAATCTAGTCGATCTCCAACTGCTGGATGCTGGCTTTCGTTGTTGACAAGGGTGCCTCTCTACTGGCCTGTTATTCACTAGATGCTTTGCCAGTCCCTGATCCTTGTCTAAAGCTCTTTCCTGCAGCCTCACCACCACCGTCAGTGCTAAGGCTGCTCGGGTTTCCTATGGCCACCTGTGTCCTGCAGACAGGTAACCTGCAAAGGGCATGAGGATGAGAACAACGTGAGTTTCTGCAATTACACGTACAACTTTGGGTCAAGAAGCTGACCCAAGTCCTCAGAAGGCAAATTCCCTTCCATTCATTGTTAATATAGTTCATCAGTGCCCAGAAGGCAGGTGGAGTGTTCCGTGTGGCCTCCAGCTCTTAGGGTCCTGTTACATATGTGTCCATCCAGGGCTCATGTGTTGAGGACATGCTACAACATGCTGTGCCTGACCCCTTTGTGCTGCAGACTTCCAGATGATTCTGGGTATGCCTGGCTGGAATAGAAACTAGGAAAATCTGGTCATTTCCAACTAAACAAATCACACGGAAGAGTTTGAGGAACCAGTTAATGTTGAGATGGAAAGAGTATAGTCTGGAATGGTGGTTTTCAAATTGCATTTTGAGGAGCCAGAGGTCCTTGTTGGGCCCCTGCAGAGCTGCGAGGGGAGGAGAAACTCTCAACCTCTATGCCTACTTCACTCAGAGCAGCTCGAGTTTCATCTTTTTGTATGTTAGCATTCCAAGTAAAATCCAATCTAAATGGAGAAAAAAAGGTCTAGGAAAAAGTAACAAAGATTTGTGAAGGAGTGTATTCCAAGACTTGTTTCTAGTTGCTGACTCTGGATATGAGAGACTTAATTAGCTATGACCTGATGGCACATATATCACTGACCTGAGAACTAAGGTTAAAACCTCGATTTTGTAGGATGCTGTGTGTCCAAGATCCTGCTTTGCCTGCAGTAGTCCTGGTTTCTATCTCTTGTCTCAGGACAATTACTAATAGTGTGACTTCAATTCCCCAAAGTATCCTAGTTTGGGTGATAAATACATGGGCACCACGTACATCAGCATGGAGCTCAGGAAGGGCTGACCAGCCTCGCCTCATGGACTGATTAAGCAGGATGTAAGCCTAAAGGAGAGTCCAGCGGGGCCGTCCTCGGAGAACTCAGGGATGAGGCCCTCTGAGGTTCCTAGTACTCCAAGGCTAGGGCAGTGTGACATTCAACACATTAGATCACTACCCAAAGCTTTCTGAGTTTTTGACCACTGTCACTTTGAACCGGTCAATGGACTAGCCAAGTGGCATGTTTTTCTTTTATTCTTTTTATTCAGGCCTATAAGTACACACTTCTTATTGCCTTTCAATTTCTCTTTCATTCTTTAAAAAAAAATAAAATAAAATAAATTGACTCCCCATTGGCCATAAGACTGAGGCTGACCTTTTATAAATCCATAAAAGTAGCTGGCATATTTGTATATGAGTAGCTGCATGAGAAAGTTCATTGTGCATACTGTATTTATTAAGCCCTGAAGACATTTAATAAAATATTAACATTGTGTTTTGAATTATGATCTTTGTCTACTCTGCTGTAACAAAATGTAACAAAGCTAACATTTAAAATCTCTCACATACTTGGATGTTATATCAAATGTTGATTTTGTACAAAATTCTGGCTTGCTGTTTTAAAACTAAAACTCCAAGTTCATAGCAACCCAAGTTGTGAATATTGCTTTCTGCTACAGTGAAAAAGCAGCTTACCTAAAAATTGCATGTAACCTATATTTTGTTAACTTAAGCAAATAAAGACATGTTGGAAAAGCTGAGTTAATTATTTGTGAATATCTGAAATGTTGCAAGGATGCTGGCACTGTTAACATCTCACTCTTGCCATTATCCCCTCTCCAGGGTGATTCTCAGTGGTTGGTTCCTCAGTCCCAAGGAGACAGCGGCATCAAATCCTTCCATCCTCGGGGATTCAGAGAGAACTAATGAATCTCAGCCCATCTGCAGGTGGAAGACACCTTCCTCATTCTCTTCCTCTTTCCTATTCAGAAAAATTTGTCCTAAAAGAGTTTCATGGGCAAGTGGGAGGCAAGAGGCAGGATTGCCTCATTCTGCCTCAAATTCTTTGTAAGGGTTCAACCAGGAGGCAGTAGACCCCAGTGAACAAGAGCACAAATTCTTCTCCTGCGCTGTCTAGGTGCAGAGCCCAGATGTCCCACTTCCAATCTATGGGACCTGAAACCAATTCATGAACCTCTGTGTGCCTCAGTTTCCTTATCTTTAAAGTAGGGCTAGAAACTCTGCCTTCCTCACTGAGTTGTTGTGTGGGTTTCATGACTTAATATATGCAAGATACTTAGAAAGTATCTTGTGCTTACGCTGTTTTAGAATTAGGCTGTACTGTTGTCACCAGCATCGCTAGAAACTGAACACTCAGTACGCCATCCTCAATGGAAAACACTGCTGTGTCAGCATGGGAAATTGCCCATTTCTGAGGAGCTTCCCTTTAAAGCAATAATAAAACTGCAAACACATTGAACACTAGTATATGCTTAGCACTATGCCAAGGTGATTCACACACTCAATTTCACTGAAGCCTCACACAACTCTGCAGAGCAAACATCATCCCTTTTCACTAAAAATGGAAGTTCAGGAAAGTAAAATAATTTGCCCCAAATCACCTAGTACATGAGTTTCTCCCTTGTCTCCAAAGCATATGTAGAGTCTTCAAAAAGTTCATTGAAAATGCATATTATGAAAAAGTGCATGGATTTTAATTTTTCTTTTGCATTAAAATACACTCATATTGGGACCAGCAGATGGTGTAACGATTTTGTTGCTGAACTCCAATGTAGATGACTGTGGTTCAACTTATGCCGGTTCCAGGTGCATGCATGCCCCAAATCCCAAGAGGATAAAGGAGGAGAATGGATTGTGGTGTGGCCATCCTCCCTGGGGGCGGGGGGGGGGGTGATTTTTTGCTTTCTCTCTCTCTGTCTCTCTGCCCTATAGCAAAAATCTCTCTTAAAAACAAAGACAAAACAAATCAAAACTACACTCATGTTTCATCCCACTGTTTTGATGTTCCCTCATATAGCCTGTAGCAGGTTGGGCTCTCGGGATGCAATGCTGAGACAAATTTGGATGTGAGATGTTTATTAAGAATTAAGATCAATGAAAAGAAGGTGGAGAAAAGAAAATGGAACAAAGAGAGAAACCAAATTGCAATGCAGCCCTGACAAGGCCTTAGCCAGTGTGGTTGCAGCTCTGGGGCAAAAATTGCCTCTCAAAGTTGTATCATGCTAGTTGGAAATGTCTGGGTCTTTACACCCCTGTCTTGCACAGTCACCAGATGTGGGCTTCCCCAGGAAGGGCGTGACATTTTACAGCTGAGGTAGATTCTAAAGGAGATGGCAGCCGGAGGCTCTCTGCTGACTGCATTATCATAGCTCAAGGGTAAGTCCTTCCTTGAAGAAAGACTGGGTGACTCATTCCTGTATCTACTACAGTCTACCCTGGCCTCACTCCAGTCACATCCTCATGTATATTTATGAGGCATCTCCTGCAGGGATCCAAGGGGACTTTCTCCCTGACCGACACTTGGGAGAGGAAGATTAGGATAGACTCCAGCTGCCATTGCTTCAATTAGTGTAGGGGCTAAAATAATCCTCATTTTCTCTTCCTCCATTACCCAGTCTAGATCATCTTCACCAGCAGATACCATTTCTGCCAGTCTCAGTGGCTTTACTGGTGGTATCATCAGATTCTCATCCTCAAGAGTCTGAGCACTGGTTGCCATGCTGCTGTGGACTGAAAGTTCATGTCCCTCCAAAATTTGTATGTTGAAGCCATAATCCCCAATGGATGACATTTGGAGGTGGGGTCTTTGGAAGGTTAGAAAAGGTCATGAAGGTAGGGCTCTTATGATGACACTAATATTCTTATAATAAGAGGATGAGACTAGAGCTCTCTCTGTGTGTCTGCCATGTGAGGTCACAAGAAGGCAACCACATGTAAGCCAGAGGGTCCTTACTAGATACTGAATCTACCTGCATCTTGATCTTGGACTTTCCAACCTCCAGATGTGTGAGAAATAAGAGTTAGTTGTTTAAGCCACTTAGTCTATGGTATTTTGTTATAGCAGCCCAAAGTAACTAAGACATGTGTCCTTCTCAGAATGGAGTTGCTCTATCTGCTCACTTATGATCACAAATGAGTAAGGAAGTACCAAAAGAAACCCAAGTGAGTCACCTAGTTCCCTACTATTCCTCCATGACCCATCCTGTAACAAAAGCCCTACTTCCTCTTGATTGGATCAATTACCCCTGCCAAGATGGTGACTCTGGTCCCCAGAGTCAAGAAACAAAAGTATTCAGGTGGAAACTATGCTTATAATTCAATGATACTGTTGCTATGTGCCCAGAAGAAAGCATGTCCTTTTTTAGGTTGGGCTCTTCTAATCCAGTGGAGCCCAGAGTTATAAGGAAAAGAAGTGCAAAGCCACCAGTGTGTCAGTAGGAGTAACAACATGAGGATCCACTCCTGCTTCCAGGAGTGGATTGGTCCTGGACCTATGCAGGTTTCCTATTGAAACACCATAAAAAAAAATGTATGGTCTGGTGCATACACTGGAGGATGACATTGCATCCTCAGGGTATTTCCTCCAAGAAGTACTCTAGGGAGCTGACTGCTTCTGGTGGTATTTAGGTGATAGGACTAGTTCTTCCGGTAGTCATGAGCCTTTCTCTGCTTCTCATTCACTGTAAGGTGAAGTTCATGATTTGATGTGACGTTCCATGGGGTTCTATGCCGGTAGAACAAACACACCATAACCCCACTTCTTTCATAGCAGTACTGGCTGAAGTCCTACACACAGGGAAGGCAAACTAATACCCAGAGTATGTCTCTATTCCTGTGACAGTGAACTACTCTCCTTTCAGGACAACTGTTCCTCAGTATTCATGGTGGATTGGTTCTAATACCCTGGCAGTTACCAAAATCCATCATGCTCAAGTCCTTTAAATAAAATGGCATGATATTCACTTATAACTGGCACACATCCACCCATGTACTCTAAATTATCTGTAGATTACTTACAGTACAATGTAAAATGTTTGCAATTAGTTGTTAAACTGTATTGTTTAGGGAACAAGGACACACACACAAAAAAAGGTCTATATATGTTCAGTATGGGCATGACCAATTCTGTACTTTTTTCAATATCCTCAGTCTCAGTCGGTTGAACCCATGGATACAAAATCTCTGTGGAGGGCCAACTATATAGTCAACTTCTCACCAATATTTTTTATGAGTTTGCTATAGGATGCAAGCGCTCACCACAGTGAGACAGAGAGGGAGAGGGAGAATAAGTGGGAAAGCACCAAACCATGCTACAAATCCTTCTCAGGATTTGGGGCGTGCACACACATACACCTGGAGTGTTTTCAATCCACTGGGTCCAGGACTCGAACTACGCAATCAGCATGCAGGATCCACCTGGCTGGCCCCTCACCATTTTAATAACAAGATAAGATGCATATTTTTCTCAATACAAAATAAAATGCCACTTGACATAAAGTCCATCTCCTCACATAGGGACTGAAGGGATCTATTAGACTTTTATAGCTGTCATAAGGAGCATATTTGCTAAGTGATATACGTAGAAGTAAGCCCACTGGATCTCTCAGTTTTGTTCTAGGCTACAATTGATGAAGAAGTGTATAGTCAGGATTGAGGAAGGCAATGAAGCTTCTCAGACACAGATGCTGGGAAGAAATGGCAGAATGAAAACAAACGAACACAGCATTAGAAAATCAGAAAACCAGTAGGAGACTAGAACTCCAAGACTGTAAGGTAAGGCTGCAAACAGTCCTGTTCACCCCCATATCCCCTGAGGGTATCTATGGTCCTGCTAGAAAAATAATAGGTTCATGATAATGAACTTGCGTGGTCAAAAGAAGACTTATTAATCTCTATCATATTTCTTAACTAAATGCATGCCATTACATTTCCATTTTTAAAGTCAGTTCTCAAAGGATAGCTATTGTCTGGAGAACTTTACCAGTTCACACCTTATTTAGCAGCAATGCATAATAAACCAAATGCCATATTTTAAGTCCCAAAGTCAATTGGCCCATGGCACTACTGAGAGCACCTTAAGAAACAAAAAAACAAAAACATATGGAAGGAATTTGTTCCTGCCCTTAAGGAACACGCTGTTCTTAGCTGGCCTGAGGAGGTCAGCCAGAACATGGCTAATGATTTTTCAAATCTCCGTTCTCCAAATCTCCAAAGCCTTAAAGCTAAAAACCCTCTGTCCTGTGAAAATCCAGGTGTAAGCACAGCCTGGTTCCCTGAAGTACTGTGGCATTTCAATTTCTGCACATCGAGTTAGAGCAAAGAGTAACTTCCACTCCTGCTATAAACTCACTGTGCGAGTGGAGGAAGACATGCTCATTTGATAGCTGGGGAGTGACCCTTATGGGGTCTCTGGGGACCCAGTATCAGTGGCGCTCACTGTTTCCTCTTCCCTGGATGCAACAATATATTAAGGGAGGAAAAAAAAGAGGAGGTTGGCTCTTTTCATGATTTTCCTTTTTAATTTTTGTTGAAAATAGAACTGTGTTCTCTTGATCCTTCAAACAAATGGAGGGGAAGTGGAAGCCCAAAAGTTTCTCTTATGTTCCCCAGAGAGGTGGCTGTGTTTGTAGTGTGATGTGGGAAAAATCCTTGTGTATCTGCCACATTGTCATGTTGCACCACCGTGATTTGCAGTAGGAAGTGTGGGATGAATAGAATTTCTGTGTAAGAGAAAGTGATGGAGCCACAGTCTTTGAATCAAAGATCTCGATTTGCCCTTCATCTCTAAGGCATGCTTCCCGTGGCCTCGGCTGCCCCCCCACCCCATCTTTATTAGATGATGAAAGAAACACAAGAACACTCTCTGAGCTTGACCCAAACAATAAGTCAAAGCAGAAGTCCTTGCTATTCAGAGTCCTCTTAAACAGGAGGGTGAGAGGTGCGGCCACTTGGCAGGACACGCCAGAGCTCACCGAGGCCATGTGAAGGGAGGACTATGAAACTTCTGAAATTATACTCAAAGAATCATTTTAAACTGCATGTGGAATATGCAGTGGGAATCTCTTCACGGAGAGGATCTTAATAAACAAATGGACTTTGGAAGGAAAGGAGATAGATACATTATGAGACTTCTAAAAAGATGACATACTGCTTTCAGTTTAGCAATTAATCATATTAAGCATGTCGGCAAATAATTTTGTTTCTTTTTCTAGAAAGTAGTAATAATGAAACGGGTCCCCAACCTTCAGACAGATGAGGGGTTGGATGAATTCAACTCTATTAATCATTCTGGACTTGTAGAGACAATTGCTGTGTCATTTATTATTGTTGAAGGACGGCTTCCCTTCCAACCTGTAGCAGCAAGTCTAGTGAGAAAACAGCTTCGGTTAGGATGGCAGGTTACCCAAGTCAGAATAATATTTAAGATCCTCAGCTGTGGTATTGAAAAACTGTATACATAGAGCATTGAGTCAATTGGCCCTTCTCGGTCCTTAAAAACCTATTAAAAATAAAAGAAGTATGAAATCCTCAGCAACAGCAAAGGCCTAAAAGGAAGAAAGGAAATACCAAAGCAAGGTTATGCAGAGACTTAGAAACAGATAATTACAATGTCATCCTCCCAGGAGACATTCAATAAACATTCATTGAGGATAATAATGCATCTCTGTGAAGTAAACACTACTGACAGAGTCTAATCCCCTTAGAAGTCACTCTAAGCTCCTATCTAAAGACACAGGTGATTTTGCAGATTTCAAAGGGCTTGTATTTCCAAAAGCTCGGCATGCCTCCATGCTATTAATCCCCGTACCTTCCTGTAGGGACACTTTACTTTTGATCTCAAGTTTATCTACTCAAAGGCTTTACCTTATTCAAACCATTAGCTCTCTGAGCAAAGGGCTTGGCCACAACTACATCGTCTTCAACACATTTTTAGACAGACTTCAGACTGCATGTAGCCACTATCTTTGCTTCTTCTTGGGATACTTGCAGAAGAATGTAAGATCGATATGAACTTACCGGGAAGAAGCTTCAGGAGCAACTATACAAAATGCTGCTGTTCAAAAATATGCATCTTTCCACTATGGTTAACTAAAACTCCATGGGGAAGCAGTGGCCTGCTAGAATGAGGATCCCAGTGAAATCTCTCCCTCAGAGATGTATTTATTAGTCTGGTAAGGAAAAGAAAAGAAAACAGTGACTGAACCCAAGTAGTGGTGCAGTGGAATACAACTGGACCCACATGGGAAAGGTTTTGGACTGGTTCTTATCCTGGGACCTCCCTGAGCACATCAGGTATGTGCACATGCATCCATGATCCAGGCTGGCTGAGACTGGGGTGGACTGTGGTGTGGAGACCCTAGTTGGGGGTCTCTGTCTTGCTCCCTCTCTTTCTCAGTCTTTCTCTCATGGAAGAAATAAATAAACTTTTTTTTTTTTTTTAAATAGCAAAGGCAGTCACTTAAAAATCTCTGATTGACCGATGAGTTTACATTTTAAGAAACCACAGAAACTCAGTAGGACAGCTGAAAACCAAGGTAATCAAGTTAAGGGTGGCATTTTCCCACCTACTAGAAGATCCATCCTGGGGAATGGCAAGGCAAGGGTGCTGGCTCCCTTCAGCCCCAGACCCTGCTTAGTAGGGAGGAGCTGAGAGGGCAAAAAGTGAGAGGGGTGAAGAATAAAGGGTGAAGAGCACAGCCCTTGTTTCTCCAGCCCTGGGTTACAGAGAAGCTGTTCTAGAGAGTTTGGCAACCAAGTGATAGCTTCCATTTTCCTCAGTGTCCTGGAATAGGAAAGCTATTCTAGGCCAGTGAGGAGCCAGTGAGCATCACAGGTCTACTTCCTCTGGTTCTCTGCTATAGAAGACCTCTGCTGGAGGAGATGGCAGCACTTGGGGGCAATGGTTGTACAACATTGTCAATATAAATAACATGGTTCCAGGTTTTAGAATATCTTCTTTTTATAGTGGTAAAATATAGAGATCATAAAGTATACCGTTTCAACCACTTTTCAGTGTGCAGTTCAGTGGCATCAATTAAGTTCAACTCACAATGTTTTGCAACCATCATCACTATCCATTTCCAGAAACATCTCATTACCCCGAACAGAAGTTCTGTCCCCATTAGGTAATAATTTCCACTCCCTTCCCCACCAGCCTACAGTTATCTCTATTCTACTTTCTGTCTCAGAATTCAACTACCGAAGTTCCCCACAGCTTTTGTCCTCTGTGTCTGACTTATTTTATTCAGCATTCTGTTTTCACGGTTTACTCAGGTTGTAGCACGTGTTGTAATTTCCTTCCTTCTTAAAGGTGAGTAACATTTTATGGTATGTATACACCACATTTTGTTTGTCTGTCAATAGACACTTGAGTTCTTTCCACCTTTTGATTATAAATAATGTTACTAAGAACATCAGTGCACAAATATTTGCCTGGGTCTCAGTTTTCAATTCTTTCGTTTTCAATTTTGAAGATATACCCCAAAGTGAATTGTTGGGTTATATAAGAACTCTCTATTTAACTTTTTAAGGTACTGTTAAACTATTTTACATCATTTTAAATTCTCATCAGCGATGTACAAGGGTTCCATGAATATTGGAACCCTTGTTCCAAGGGACAACCCTTGTTCCAAGAGGACATCTCTATGTCCTCTTCAACACTTGTTATTTTCCATTTTCTTAAATAACAGCCATCCTAATGGGTGTAAAGTGGTATCCCACTGTGATCATAATTTTTAATTGAAGCAGTTAATTTCTTTACCCACTCAGCTGTTAATGCTGAGATCCATATTTAGTGTTATAATCTTTCTGTTTTTTTCCTCACGAATACAAAAAATAGAAAATTAAAGATGAACTGGATTTTTTTCCCTTCTGAATAGAAACTATTACAGTGATTTATGTGGGTTTTATTTCTATTGTCTTGCTACTGTTCTGTGCCTCCAAGGACCTTGGATTTTGAATAGAAGCCTTATTCCAGTTCAGAAGAAGCCATTTTCTTCTGTTTTACTATTCCACTTTCCTTTTCTGCCCTTAATCCTATTTTCCCTTGACCCTCTCTGTAAAGTGACCATAGCTGTAGCAAGCTATGTTCTCAGTTGACCTTCATGAAACTTGTATCAAAAAGGTTGTGAGTTACTCTTTCTAGGACTTGTCTGTGAATAGGTGGCAAGCATTGCATCTTCCATGTAGGGGAGGGTGGGGACATTTATATTCGGGAAGCAGTAGAACACATATCCAAACAGGATGTAAACTGCAAAAACTGTCTCTCTCCTGTGTGTGCCTGCACATTTGAAATGGTGAAAATGTCAAAAAGCAAGCAATGAACAAAAACCACCACCACCGACAACAAAACCTCTCTGGGGCCTTTGTTTGTCTAGAGAGACAGAATAAATGGAACTAGTTCAGTGCAAACGTGAGTCCTTTAGTGACTAATGCCTGTATTTAGCCACTAAAAGTATGGAACAATATATTCACTCACCAAAACCTCAATATTTAGTCTCAAAGGAAAAAAAAATCTGCCTGTAGAATTTGCCAGTCATTATTTTTTCATTTAAAATCAAAACAATTGGAGCAACTTCACATACTCACTTGATGAGTGTGCATCAAGTACCCGCTATGTGACAGTCACTGCACTGAAGAGTCTCTGGAGAGGCTAGAATGAGCATTACAAAGCCGCTGTCCCAAATGACCCTACAGATTTATGAGGCCATTACAAGTAGGCCATTCTATTTAAAGGCCATTGATAAGACTACTCTAATAAACAACAATACATTAGCCATAGAGAAAAGTTCCCAAATTATAAATAGAATAAATTCTGATTGAGGCAATGATTCTAGAATTATTCTTACGTAAATTAGGTATAGTATCAACAATTATTATCATTATTACTTAGTGCCATGAGTGTATATTGGTAGAGATTGCTGGTCTAGATACCACTTCCCTCTCCTAAATTTGAAATGTCTCCTCTGGGGCTTTATGAGGTAATAGCAGAGAAGGACTTACATGTGAAATAGTCTAAGAACCATGTACCTGGTTACATGTTCCAGTATAACATTTCTCTTGGCCTCTTGTAAGGAACATGGTTTAAAAAGGACTTTTAAGCCAGACGCGGTGGCACAGTAGCCACTGCATTGCTCTGTGATGCTGAGACCATGTGGGAAGGTTCCAGGTTCCTATCTAGAGGCCTCCCTGTGCATACTGGGCAAATACTATGATGCAGGCCAGCTGAGGCTGGGAGTAGAGCACAGCCTGAAGACCTTGGTGGGAGTACCTGTCCCTTCACTTTCTCTGCCTCCTCCTCTCATGGGAGAAATAACATTTATAAAAAAGAAAAAGAAGAAATGTTAAGAGAAGTCTTACATTTATATTAAGCCTAAAATTTTTCAAATCTTTCACACCTTTAGAAAGCTCAGAAATGTTCTCAAGCTTGCAGGAGTATTTGTCCAAAGATTCAGAATGATTTATCTGAGCACTCCCCACCCCACCCCATCACTCTGCCTCTGTCCCTAACAAGCTTGTGGAGCGTCAACCCCGGAATACATATCTCTCAATAGTAGCCCTGACTCAACCACATTCAAACTTGCACTCCTGGAAGAATATCTTCCCCTAAATTACTCCAGGTCCCTGTGGACTTGGAAGCAGCAAATGAGCAGTTCTGGTGAAAGAACATGACCTCTATGTCAAGACAGACACCTTGTGCATCCAAGCTCTGACGTTTGCTGGAACAGCCTTGAATGTACTACTTCACTTTTCTGAGCCGGCTTCCCATCTACAGTATAAAGCTCACATGGGGGACGACAAGGAAAGGCTGGAGCCTGAGGCAGATCTGAGGCATATCCTGGCTCTATCCCTCACTAGCTATGTAACCCTGGGGGGATTAGTCTCCCTCTCCAAGCTTCAATTTCCTTGTCTGCAAAATCAGAAGACATATAGCATCTACCTCATAGATCTGGGATAAATCTTACAAATACCTACGGCAAAATAAGTCCCCAATCCATGTTAGCTCTGATTATACTTAACTACAGTGACCACCAGGACATGTGCCTGGAGCAGGGTGACACAGAGGTGACGCACAAACCTCGCCAGTTTCCCTCCTGTAGATTCCCAGGCTGACCTAAGCACAAGTGTAAGATCAAGATTGCCTTGGGGGTGATGCATGAAGTTAGGGAGAATTCTCCCACACCTTCTCTTCTCTTGCCTTGTCTTCTCATCTTACTCCATTCCCCAGGCTTCCTTGTACAGCAGATCACTCTTCCCAGTGACAGCAACACGCACACACACTGCTCCTTGCCCTGTCATCCAATCAGCTGCCTGGAGACAGATTCTTGGCCTGGGCTGAGTAGCATTTGCATTCTCTTTATGTGAGCTGCATCAAAGGGCATCTGGAGGGAAAGCACCTCTCCAGCTGTGACAGACAATCAAGCAGAATGACAGAGCCAGGTGCACTTACTGATATTCCCAGCGCCAGCACCAAATTACAACACATTAATGCCGACTTCTGAGAAAGTCTCAGATTTATGTTGTTTCCAGTACATTTAGCGGGGATAACTTTTAACTTTTGAAGGAAGCACAAATTTAGAAAGCAGACAGCGAAGGCTTTTAAGGTTTTTATTACACAAGACAAACACCTGAATCTTACTCCAGGCCTGAAGTGTGGCATAGGCAGGAGCGTTTTTGAAACTACAGGTCATGACCCATTAGTGGAGCATGAAATCAAGTGGGTAGAGACCACCATTTTTGCAAAATGGAATAGACTAGAATAGAAAATATCAGTATTATGCATAAGACTAAGTGCTTTTGATGGTGCTTTGGTTGAGATCTGCATAGATGAATGGGTGGTCGGATGGGCTGCATTGCCCATGTTTTCCTTACTGCTGGTCTTAGTTTGAAAACCACTGCAATGCTAGATACACATAAATGCATACATGCCTTTTATCAAAACGAATGAAAGCACTCACTCTGGATTAAAGAATCCAAATCATTAGGCCAACGCCTTCCACTCATAATGGTATAGTTTACATCGTGCATATGAGAGATAGAGAGAGAGAGAGAGAAAGAGAAAGACAGAGACAGAGATGGAAATAGAGACAGAGACAGTGACAAATTCACATCCTCAATGACCTGGTTACTGAAACTGTATCAGTAAGAGAGGAACAGCAACAGATTGAATTCAACTCTTCTGGTTCCAACTGATGGGTGGTGTTGACTTTGAACTCCTGAAAAGTGAAGACCGAGTCTTCTATCCTTTTTGTTCTAGCAGTGTCTTATCACAGAAGTGTGTGAAAACTTTCTGTCACCATAAAGGGTTAAGCAGGACACAGCGACAGACTTGTCAATAGTCCTGTTTTAATGTCTTTATATAACTCACCCATAACATGTCCAGATGTTTTCTCTGAGCTTACATATAGTGCTCCCTATATGAGTACAGTGGGATGAGTACAGTGGGATCTCCAGGCAGTTCACTGTAGAGAGAGGTTCCAGTACTTAGGTGAGGGACATTGATAGGCACATGATGCGTGAAGGACCAGGCAACTTCTACGGACTGGTACTAGGTAATGAGGGAGAAGTCTGGACAGCAATTGCAATCCTTGGGATCTGTTCTATGCACGTATATGACTTGCACTCAAAGATGACTGTACACATATGAACCTTGAAGCATACTTTCAAATACCAAAATAATCTAAATGTCCATCTGTAGGGGATTGTCTAAGTTGTGATACCTCCATCCATACTGTGGAAAGAATAAGGAAACTCTTTATATACTGACGTGGAATGATCTCTAATGATGATAGAATGAAAATGCTATTATTTCAAAAAAAGAATAAATGTGAGTCTAAATCATCATCCTGCTTCAGATAGTCTCATGGGGTGAAGTGAGGCCCTCATTGAGACTGTGTCACGGCTAAGATTCTCCTTCTGCCCAAACTCATTTTTGCTTCTGTTCCACAGATGTTACATTGTGTTTATTGCTATGTAATGAACCACCCCAAAATGTAGCAGATTAAAACAACAATAACCATTATTATCTGGTGGGTCAGGAATTTAGGAGTGGCTTATTTGGGTTGATCTGGCTTATGATCACTCAAGAGGTCCCGTCAAAATGTTAGCTGGGTTTGTTTTCCTTATACCATACATTGAGTGACGGAAAGTGCTTAGGACAGTCAACCAATTATGCTTACCATGCCTGAGGGATGGATACATAGTGAGAATACGGAGAAGGGAGGTTCCAGGGCTGCAATTAAGGCATGTTAGAAAAAAAAGCATCTCTTCTGTTCTAATGGCCTCCAGAGGATGCCCTCCAACAGTAGCCTCAGTCTATTTTCTTTACGTCTACCCTGGGCATGGTGAAGGTGAGCTCATCAACATTTTCCCAATACCCCTTTTAGACTTAGATGGTGACTAGCTCTTTTCCCTTTACTCTAATAAAGTAAAATAATCTCATTCCTGTAGTATATTTTTCCTTTATCATTCTTTTCATTTTCCTACTTGCAAGGATAAAAATGAAAATGTAGACTGAAAATCTGATTTATATTCCCGCAAAATAATCTGTATGCATTCAGTTATTGGGCTATATGGTTTTGTGTCCTGTACTCCACTGACTTCACAGCTCCCTGCAAATGCCTTTGTCACAGTTGTTCTCTGTACTTTTCACAGCACATGTTAATTATCAGTGGAGTGGGACCAGCAGGTGGCATGGTGGTTGAGGCGCTGGATACTCCCACATGGCCGATCCTGGTTCAAATCCCGAGCCTGGCAGCTTGCTTTCTCACTTTCCCTCCCTCTCCCCCTCCCCCCTCTCTCTATATGTCTCTCTCTGGTCAAGTTAAAATAAATGAATTAATAGGTAAAATTAAATAAATAATTCTTTTTAAAAATATGACCAGTGGAGTAAACTAAATTGATTGTGAAATAGAGTGGTGCTGAGAGATGCTTGGAGGACTCTATACTCTCCATAGCCATCAGACCCCAGCTCCACCAACCTTCAAATAAATACACACTAAAAAAAACATACGTTCAGCTATTCCCCAACTCCTTCCAACAGCTTTGTCATTCCAGAGACCATCCTATACAGGTGTTCAGAGTGGCTGCTGGTTGGGACCAGCAGTTAGCGTAATGGCTATGTCGCTGGACTCCCATGTAGTCAACTGTGGTTCAAGTCTTGAACCCGGTGGCTTAAACTCATGCCAGGTGTGTGTGCATGTGTGCCCAAGATCCCAAGAGGAAAATGGAGGAGAAGGGATTGCACCGTGGTCTCCCCCCGGGGGCGTGATTTCTTGTTTTCTGTCTCTTCATCTCTCTCTGTCTTTCTGGTGAGCACACGCACCCTATAGCAAAAACCTCTCCAAAAAAAAAAAAAAAAAAAAAATGTGGCTGCTGGTTTTGGCCTACTATATGACAAACCATACAAAGAAGTCTTTAAAAAGTTAATGAAAAATGTGTATTATATATTTTTAAAAAACTATGCATGGACTTAAATAGTTTTTGCACCAAAATAAGCTTGTACTTTCACTTCATTCTTTTCCACAAACTTTTTAAAGTCTTCTCATGCCTTTAACTTTTCAGCTTCTACTCAATAAGGTGAATAGCTCCTGCCTAGGATTCTAGAACTTTTCAATTTTACTTCAGAGCAGGTAAAAAGAATGATGTTTCTTTCTTTAGAAACAGTGGTGCCTCTTGAGTTTGCCTTTACCCAAGCTCTCTAGCCACTGGCCCAGAGAGGAGAACATAAAAGAGAGCTCTGGTCTCCTGCCCTATTCATGACAAAAAGGTTCTTTCCCTATTCATGTTTTTCCTACTCTCTTATTAGTCAAGAGTTGTTCTCAGCTCTCTGGACCATGGATTTGGCTTCCCCCACTTTAATGCTTAGCATTCTCTAAATACCATTTTACCCCCAACGTCCTTCATGTCTAACTGTTTCAGAAAACCACTTTGCCTGGTAAGTCCCAGAGTTTGAAGTCCATTCTGTGACTGTTTGGCCACTGTCAGCTCTTATGACTTCATTGAGCACAGTTGAAAGGAAAGGAAAACTGAATTATAAGCAAGCTTCAAATTTCCAGATTAAATGTATCTGAAACTAAAAGGGCAACTCAGTGACAAATTCCAATGTAAAATCCTCTTGGCAGCTGTGGTTTCTTCTCAAGAGTCACCAACTTCTCTAATAAAGTCTAAGTTTTTCTGGGGTTGATGACACCTGTGTCTGACAGTTGGGATTATTCACGTATCCTGCTTCAGTTTCAAACATGGTGCCTGGAGGTCTGAAGGCTCAACTGCAATTTTAATTTTCTATGAAAAGGATATCTCTGAGAGATGTCATGAGAAAAGACATTAATGAAGAAACTTACTAAGAAACTTTGTTCTTTTTGATTAATATTTTACTCCCTTAATCACATTTTCCCGACTACTATTACCACCTAAGACTGTCTTTGAATCAATAATTCTAAGGATGACTTTCACTCCTCCAGTTATCTAGAAACCCACTGAATTTCCAGGTAGAAAATGTGTCTTGTGGAGTTTGTCCATAGTAAGAATATCCATTTAAGAAGATAACTGTAGCTAACCTGACCTAATTACTTAAAGACTGTGTGATTTGTTTGGAGATGTCTGAAAAGGAGTGCCTTGCCTAAGTCAACTACATGCCACACGTCTATGTGCTCACGTGGGAACAAACGATAAAGTAAGAAGAAACTTTCTCACTTCTCTACCTCTAGCTAGGACATTTAAGAGCTAGGTACACCACATGAACATTTGTTTTTTCTTGTTAAAAATCCTGTCTTTAGAAGAGGAATACCAGGCGAAGTGAGTAGCTGACTACGTGAATGGTATACCATGGCTTAGGGGTATGCAAAAGTCAAGGGCTATTTTTAAGCCTTAAAGCAACACATTTAATAAGATGAGCATAATTGACAACTCTGACATGATGGAGAGGAAGAGTCTAAGACTATAAAATCAATTATAATAAAAGAGTTCAGACATGAAAGAAAGACGAAACAGACTCTCAGGTAGTACATAATTATGTAGTACATAGGTGGGGTTATGAATGTCATTGGGGAACGATTAATTTTCAGAAGGAAATAATGAGCCAGTTTCAGGAACAATATTTATGATTCCAATATCAATAAATTAAGCTCAAAATATGGTTGTGAAAGTAATATTTGAATGTAAGGTAAATACATTTGATATTCCTTTTCTATCTTGGGGTCACAAGATAATACATTTCAGAGATACTGTTAAGACTGGCACAGAGATTACTAGTATTCCTGGAACTTCTACTCTTCAGATACCTGTGGGAAGACTCATCCTGCTAAAAGCAGAGTGTCTCATAAATTCCTAATGTCCCTTGCTAATAACATCTTTCTCAGAAGCAGATGGATCAATAAAAGCAATATGACCAACCCTTAGTTCTAAACAAACCTGTAGAACTTATTGGTAAAGTGGAAGTGAAGCGAACCTTAGGAGGAAGTAGCTGGAGGGAACATCTGTTGTTCTTGGCATTCTATAATATTACGTGTTCGCCTCACTGCAGGTGACCGCACTCTAAGTATCTGTAGACACATGACCTCTTCCCTGTTGCCCAGTCTTATTGGGCATGTAAATCAGAGTTTTCTGCCTTACCCTGGCCACAGGATGGGCGTCTGAACTATGGTAAGCCAATTAAACTCACCATCTCTCTCAGGACTTTGAATCTCAAGTATATTGGCACAAGGACATATTAATTCCTACTGAGTGGAAGCTACCCTAGTTCTCTGTTTTAGAGCATGGTCCTGAACCTTCTCATCAGCCTGAGCTTCCTGATAGCCCTCCTAGCAAATTCTGTATTTGTTTAATTTAGTTATGGTCTGCTTCTGCTGCTACTAACCTAATACTTTATTACATATGATATCCCTTTGCTTTCCATTTTGTGATGGCCTAGAGGAAAACAGAGGGCCCAGGGAAGCATCTCTCTGAGATTTCAAATATTCAAGGAAGAGAGAGATCTGTTAATGTAGGTAGACTCTATTGAAAGAGAAGTAGCCTAACACTCTACATAAAATCCCTGAAAGTGTTATTTTTAAAACTGGTCTTAAAGAAAAAGGAAAAGAGACACGAATATAAGGAAGCAAATGAGTGTCTAATGGCCGCTTCAATGAAATCAGATTGTGAAAGATCACACACCTATAAGATCAGAGAACAGTACATTCCTAAGGAGAAAAAGACTAGTACAGAAGAATAAAAAGTGTAGCAGGAAGGCTGAAGTCAAAGAGGAAAAATGAATCAAAGGAAATGAAAAAAGTCTAGAGGCATCGAAATGGTCTTTGAGCAAAGCTGGCCAGAACTGTGTCCTGAGACTCGTGTTCTAAAGCTAATGGGTAGGAGGGGGAGAGACAGAACTTCTTTATAACTCTTATCTTCTCCATAAAAGAAAAAATATCTTCCAGCCTGAAAGTGTAGAACAAACATGGGTAACTGAGTCTAAGAGAGGCTCCAAGATTGTAAGAGAACGGGAAGCCTCTGTAAATGCGTGGAGGTTGTCATCGGCAGAGCTCAGTCAGTTGTAGGATAAGACAGAGTAGAATCCACAAAGTGGCTACAATTCAGGAAGTATCTAGCATCCGAAGGACCAGCAGGCAGATGGAGAACAAGAATGGCTTGCAGCTGACTGCAGTGAGAAATCCAGGAAAGCGGGTAACACGAGCAGCATCTGAGAACAGAGGGTGGAGACTCAGGAGCATTTGGGTAAACTTAGAACCAGTCCCTGAGGAGCTGGGTTACCAGGCAGACAGCAAAGGAAGTAACTCAAAGATGGGAATTGTGAGAATTCAGTCAGTACCTAGTAATGGTTCCCAGAAGAGTATTCTCAGACTTGTTGTAACAACATCACCTACGAACTAGTTAGAAATGCAAATTCTCACTCATCCTTCCCCAAGACCTGCTGAGTCAGAAACACCCAAGAATTTACGTTTGACAGGCCCTGTGCGATCCTAATGCATGCTCGGGTTTGAGAGTCACTAGCTGGTTTAATGAGAAACTAGAGACAGAATACCTGGGTTCAAACCCCAGCTCTGCCAGTAACTTCACCCGTGTGATCTCAGTGTCCTCGTCTAAAACGTGGTAGTGCCAGTATTAACTGGCTCACACGTGTATTCATATGTAACAAGATGAGTTACGATAATACTAATTGTTATCTTGTTTGTTTCTTTATTTTATCTTCTGATTTCTTATTTACATTTAACTGTTGTACATCTTTGTGGGTACAACGTTTTGTTTGTTTTGTTCCTCCTTACTCTAGATCTTTTTAAAGAAACGAAGATTCAATCTCAAAGCCTTCTGCCAACAAATCTGTTTCTCCCTTCTTCAAAATCTCCTTTATTTAAAAACCTTGCAACCTTTGGCTTCACTTTAATCTCTGAATTGAAAAACTTGGAGGATTTTAATTTTCAGTTCTACTGTGACCACAAGAATATTATTTCACTCATTCCTGTTTATGTTCCTGGAAAGTAAGATACAGCACATTAAATTGTCTACCATATATTAACTATTTTTTCAAAATGTACACAGATCTAGCACTTACACTTACATTTGTTCCAAGACAGTAACTGCATAAAGATGTAAGTACAAAGATATATCTTATTATTTAAAAGAAGAAAATAAATATAATAAGAGATTGGCTAAGGAAATACAGATATATTCAAATAAATGGAGTGTTATGATGTAGCCATTTAATAAAAGAGACTTAAATGTACATGAATGTTAAAAGATACATTACACTGTGAAATATAAAAAGTAGGTGACCACAGGGTCTGCAAAGCATGGAAGAAAGTCCAAAAGGTTATACGCCAGAATGTTTACAGAGATTATATGTGTTCCTGGCAGGATTAAAGGTTTCTTCAATAAATTTCTTTTTCTGTGTATTTTCTAATGTGGCTATAGTAGACACATCTTCCTTGTTTGATAAAGAAATACATAAATACTGTGTTTCTATATCCTTTAGTCAAGCAGTTTCAGTCACAGAGTGTGGACACTCGAAATATTCACTTTGTAAGCTAAATAACGTGATCAAATGTATAAAATAACTATTAAAAAAAATACATAAATACTGTGTTTCTATATCCTTTAGTCAAGCAGTTTCAGTCACAGAGTGCGGACACTTGAAATATTCACTTTGTAAGCTAAATAACGTGATCAAATGTATAAATTAAAATAAAATAAATATTAAAAAAAGAAATACATAAATACTACAAAAAAGAAAAAGTAATCACACTTTTACTTCCCATTATGAAGAAGCACTCCTTTGACCCCACGTCTTTTCTGGATTCTGCCCCATTTTCTGCTCCTATTTACAGCAAATCTATATTTCTGCATCATTCCTTCTTTTTCTCTTGAACCACCTCCTTACATGCCACCAAACTACCACCATCAGTGTATCAGTGTCACCATTCACCTCCGCGTTGTACTGGACAGAGCAGGTCACAGTTTCAATCACAACATCCTCCTTGAAGTATTTTCTCACTTTGCTTTGAGATATCTCTCTTCTCTTTTTCCCTGTTTCACTGACATGTCTCTTCAGCCTCCTCTCTGACCCCTTCTCATCTCCTTCACCTCTTTTTGGGTGCCTCGATATCAGTCCTTGGGCCTCCTCTATCAGTCCTCAAAGCCAGTTATAGACACTAGAAAGTGTCCTTCTTCACATTCCTGCATGACTCTCAACCTCACCTGACCGTGATGGCAAGCATGAGGTGGACCAGGCCCATCTCTTTTGGAAACAAGGATCTGGGAATTATTTCCAAGGCTCCACAACATTGCGAAATGCCTCCTGCTCCATACAAGGACCATAGGCCATTTATATCACTGCTTTGGGAGTGTGAGGAAGTAAAATACAAATTGGGTTCAATGACAGGGACTTACTTGAAGGCAGGCTCTGCCTTTGATTTGCCTGAGCCTCTAATTTCATGCCTCGAATGAGCCTGAGGGAGGGGCCAGGGACCAGCTGCTGTCTCTGCCTGACCCGTCTGTAAATGGATGTAAGCAAACTGCTTCCTCTGCTTCCTTTCTACAGGCTCCTAGAGGCTTTTATTTACTTAAGGCGAAGTTGTCTTCTGGTCTGAACACTGAATGTGTTAATAGATTGCTTTATTTGAAATGTGTTTCTACACAAACCTAGGACAGCTGCCTCACTTTGGGAATAGTAAGCTCCAGCACATGGGGTCTGTTTCAGAGCTTGAGACAAGTCTCCGTTTCTAAGAACGTTACCAAGGGGTAATAATTTTATTAGGCTATTCTGTGAGAAAAACTATTCTTCTTTTGATTTTTGAGTATATGTAACACTGATTGCACTGATATGGTTGATTTCAAAGGGAGTATTCATGCACTTATTCTCTTACTAGTGAGCACACACACGCACACACACACAAGCATGCATGAGTGTGCACACACACTCTGACCACCTACTATTGACCTCAAACTGGGTTAGAGCTGACAACACGAAGCTGAGAAGAAAGTGTATTCCAAAGGCTTGCCTTCTAGTGGGCTAAATTATTAGGTCAGGGATCAGAGGGCAGAGTCTGTGGGATTCTTTGCTATCTTTCTGAGTTGCATCGTGCTACATTTTCTAACAGCGATTTCAGTTCAAGAGTTCAGGAGAGCAACCATGAAGCCCAGGAAAAACTCTGAACATTCAAAACTAAAATGGGCACTTGTGAACAGCAATTCTCGCTTTGCAGATAATAGGGCAATTAGAACCTAATTCCATTCCATTTCTAGAATATCTGTATATTTATTGCATGCCCACTAATGTGCACAAGGCCTGTGGTAGTGACACACTATGTCTCAGACTTGCCTAGTGAGCACACAGAGGGCCCAGGAGTGTGCACAGGAGCCCTGCACAGTCAGGGACTGGTGGTCTTGGTGGGCAAAGCCTACTGCAAATGCGTATTTGTCTCTCTGAACAACTTTGTTTTATATCAAATATTCATATTAGTTTTTCTTCCTATCAGTAATACATCAGAACCACTGTAATATAAAATAGTTTTCTTCAATGTTTGGAGGTTTTCTCTAAAACTTTGAATAAAAGTGGTATTCCAAACAGATGTTGATACTATGGCTTTGAATACCCCTGAACAAAACAATGCGTACAAGCACCCCAACTTGAACAGCACAGCCGTAGGGGCTACCAAAATGAACGAGGTGACGTGCCTATTCTCAAGTGTCCTCCAGGAGGGCTTCTGTGCTATTTATAGAACAGACAGGGACAAGGGACAGTGTTGTAACTAAGACCCCAGCTCTGGAACCAGAAGGTCTAATGCTGTCTAAGTTTCTTCATCTGTAAATTACATATAACAACCTGCTTCATTTTGTTGTGAGGCTTATGTATAATGATTAAATGTATAAATAATAATAATATTTTTAAAAAATGAGTTAATGCATTCCAAAATTTAGAAGTCACCATTCTTGTTTTCCCCTCATTACTCAGTTTATATAAGTGTCTATTTTCCCTGAATACCAAACTTTGTTTTCACAGCATTTATACCATCTGAAATTATTTTCTTTACTTAAAAAATTTTAGACATGAGGCCAGCAGTTGGTGTATAGCTATGTTGCTGGACTCCCATGTAGTCGACCGTGGTTCAAGGCCTGGACCTGGTGGCTTAAACTCAGGCTGGGAGCATGTGCATGTGTGTCCAAGATCCCGAGAGGGGAATGGAGAAGGGAATGCGGTGTGGCTATCCCCCCCCCCCCCCCCCCGAGGGAGGGTGATTTCTCACTTTCTGTCTTGCTGTCTCTCTCTTTCTGGCAAGCGCACACGCCCTATAGTGAAAACCTCTCAAAAAAAATTTTTTTTTTTAGACAACCTGGCCTGGCCTTATAACCTAGTGGGTAGGGGATCTAGATCCCACATGGCCAACCATGGTTTGAATCCCAGCCCCAGCAGCTTAAAAATATATGCTAGTGTGTGTACATGCCCACAAATCTCATCAAGATAGAAAAATGGGGAAGAGGGATGAAAGCATGGCCACACAGCATGCAGAGGTTCTCTGTCTCTCTGTCTCTGTCTTTCTCTAGCATTCACATGTACTCTCTGGCAATTTAAAAAAAATAAATAAGATAAAACTTTAGACAACCAGAAAATTTAATAACAAAAGACTAGAAAAATATAGTATACTTATATTATGGAATGCTAAGCAGCCATAAAACAATTTAATATCAAACAAATATTTTATTTTCTCAATGCATTGTTAAGATTAAAAAGGCTACCAGGTAGTGTGGTGGTTGAAGATACTGGACTCCCACATGGTTCAACTGCAGTTCAAGACCCAGACCTGGTGGCTTGCTTTCTCACTTTCCCTCTCTCTCTTTTTCATTCTGTCCCTCTCTGGTCAAATTAAAAGAAAGAAAGAAAGAAAGAAAGAAAGAAAGAAAGAAAGAAAGAAAAGATAGAGAGAAGAGAGAGAGAGAGAGAGAGAGAAAGAAAGAAAGAAAGAAAGAAAGAAAGAAAGAAAGAAAGAAAGAAAGAAAGAAAGAAGAAAGAGTTAAATAAAACAGTTTTTTTAAGGCTACCAAAGGCATGTACAACAGAGTACAACTTAATAAAAGAAATATATATCTACATAAATCCACATGTATATGTTCTTTATTATTGTCTATGAATGGTAAGGTTAGAAGGTAGGAATTTTAATATTTTTCTGCTTTCTTTTCTAGTTTTCAAATTTGCAGGATGAATATGCTGGCTTTTGTAATAGGGGGAAATGTCATTTGCTACAGTGCTATGGAGGGGGGAAGCTGGGGGATGGGAGGAAGGAGAAAGGTGGGTCACCACTCTCTACCTTGGGTGGCACCTCTGAATGTCACTGCAGGGGTTCAGCTCCTGTCCACCATGCCTAAACTGGTTCTAAATTCTTTTGGTTTCCCAAGACCACTGGAGACTACAGGGGTGGTAGTAACTTTACTCCTAAACTCTGTTTTGTTTTGTTTTTTTCCACCTCTCCTGATGGCTCTGCAGCCACTTCTAGCACCTATGTAATCAGGGTTTGCATTAATTTCCCACTGTTATAAATACTTCAGAGTGTTTTATGTTTTACTGGTTTGATTCTTTTTTTTTTTTTTTTTAAGAATCATTTTATCTAAATTTATTTATTTATTTATTTATTTTTTTTTTAAGTTGATCAGACAGGGACAGAGAGAGAGAGAAAGTGGGAAAGCAAGCCACCAGGTCTGGAACTCGAACAGCAGTTGGCCATGTGGGAGTCCAGCACCCTTAACCACCATGCCACCTGCTGACCCCTGGTTGGATTCTAATTGCTGTTCCATCTGATTCACCTCTAGTAATCCATCATAGAGAAATAGAGAAGGTGTCATCAAAGATTGATGTAAAATACTGTTCACTGCAGCAGTTCCCCTCAGAAAAAAAAAAAAACAGAAACAACCTAAGTGTTTGACAGGAAGTTTTGAGGGTTGAATTGTGTCTCCCAAAAAGATATGTTCAAGTCCTAACCCCTAACCTGTGACTATGACCTTACTTGGAAATAAGGTCTTTAAAGATGTAATCAAGTTTAAATGAAGTAGTATAGGATTCAAGTGGGTCTTAGTCCAGCGATGGAAGTTTTTGGGTTTTTTTTTTAGTTTCTTTTGAGAGAGAGATTTTTTGCTGTTAGGGCACTTGTGCTCACTGGAGAGACAGAGAGATAGAAAGTGAGAAATCACACACCCCCCCCCCCCCCCCCCGGGAGAAAGACCATATCGCAATCCTTTCACTTCCATTCTTCTCACAGAATTTTGGGCATGCTTGCACATATGCCCAGTGTGAGTTTCAAACCACTGGGTCCAGCGCTTGAATCGTGGTCAGCCATGTAGGAGTCTAGTGCCTTAACCACTATACCACCTGCTGGCCCTACGACTGAAGTTTTTAGAAGAAGAGAGAATAAGGGACACACACACATAAGGAGAGCTGGTCTGAACAACCCAGCTGTGAGCCAAGGAGTGCCAAGGATTGTTAGCAAGCACCAGAAACGAGAAGGGGCAAGGACAAGTTCTTCCTTAGAAACTCGAGCAGACAAGAGTGCCTGGATTTCAGACTTTTAGCCACTAGAATTGTGAGAGCATGTATTTCTGTCCTTAAAAGCCACCTATAAAAAACTAATATAGCCCGTCAATGACTACTACATGTTTTAGAAGAACTAGAATTTATCCTCAAGATAGATAGCTAGGCAATCTATCTAAACAGTAGCACAAATGTTAATGAGAGATTTGTTTATAATGTAGGCTCCTGAGGCCCATTGTAAATATTCTGATGCAGTAAGTCTAGTTGAACAGCCGGTAATATGTTCTGGAAAGTTTAGCCAGCATCTGGTGGTAGGCTACTCAGCCACCGCTGGCTAGAGTCAGTCACAGTCAGGCCTTTAATCCTGTTCCCTGATACATAGTTTACATGATTTACTAGTGTAGGAGGTTACTTTTCTTGGTTTCCACTCTAGAGACTTCAATAAAGCCTTAATTTCCAGTAATTGACTTGTAAATCTTACTTAGAAGAAATTGGTTTTCTTCCATCAGAGTTGGGAAGATATCACTGAAGCCCAAAGAATGTTTTTGCCAGCTTTTCCATAGGCTTAGCTTTTCTAGTCTCCAATGAAAAGAAACGAGCCCTAGAATAAGTAAGTGGGGAAGGAAGAAGTAAAGTAAATAAATAAATGAGTGAGGAAATCTAAACAGATCTGAACAACCAGTTTTAGGGAGGACTGGGCCCAGGCCAGATCTGGACATTAGCCATTGTCAACAGGTACTACCCTCACTCAACAGCATGGACTACTAATATTTATGTCTCCATGTTCACATTTTCAAATTCCTCAGAGATAAATCTGACTGGTTCCATTTAGGGAAGGGGTTCCCGTGCCAATTGACCACGGCCAAGACAGAGTAGGCGCATGTGATTCAGACGTGGCAGTTGGGGGCCCGTCCATTTGAATGAGGGCCAGTTCTCAGAGAAGGGGAAATGAGAGTGTGGCAACTGCCAAGAGAGGCCCCTACTCTCCTGACTCCCTTCCCTACCTCCAAACCCTTCGTCCCTGCTCTGAGGAGGGCCTGTCTTAAACTGTCCCCTAGGATGACCCAGTCCTTCTTTTCTCCCAGTCCCCCAGTCCTCCACATGGCATTCCAGACCAACCCATTTCTGAAATGCCTGCCGTGTCCCCTTCCCCAGATTTCACCATGTGAAATTTGTATTTCTGCTCATCAGGCACACTTCGGTGCTTCTGTGAAATCCCCTCTGTGAAGGAAACTCCTGTAGGATCAATGAGATAATACAGCTCTTTGGGTAAATGACACCAGAAAATCAAAGCAAGTAAATTCTGGTGTGGGTTACCTTTCTAGTGGCACTGATGGATCAGGCTGAGTCACTTATGCTAGTTTCTTTTGTGGCCACTATTGTAAATTAGAGAGTAAAGTGGCTGGTTTCAGGAGGTGGGGAGTATAGTCAATGGTTAACCATGAAGCAGGGCTTTTCCCAGTGCAGAGGCAGGCTGGCCAGTGTGGCAAGAAAAGTTACAATAGCACCACACCCTAGATGGGACAAGTTACTAATTTTGAAAATAACTTATGTTTGTACCAAGTCAGACCTCCTCCCCCTATTCTCTCCTTCAAAGGTGAGCTGGCTACTCCATTAAAAAAAAAAAAATTCAAAACATGGGACCAGTAGTTAGCATAATGGCTATGTCGCTGGACTCCCATGTAGCCGACAGCAGTTCAAGTCCCGGACCTGGTGGCTTAAACTCACGGTGGGAGCATGTGCGTGCGTGCCCAAGATCCTGAGAGGAGAATGGAGGAGAAGGGATTGCGGCATGGCCATCCCCCCTGGGGGTAATTTCTCACTTTCTGTCTCTCTGTCTCTTTGTCTCTCTGTCTCTCTCTGTCTTTCTGGTGAGCGCACATGCCCTATAGCAAAAACCTCTCCAAAAAAGAAAAAAAAAATCAAAACAGTTTGTTTCCTTGGGTACCTTCGTACTTTACTTTTTCTCCATAAGAGCTATCTTAGCTATTACATCATCAAACATTAACTATAATAATACAACTGGTCCTCTGAACTAAGAAAAAGACACCATAAAAAGGCTTAACTTTTTCCCACTGTATATCAATGGAGCCAATTGCATGACTTCTCTGTGACCATTTTGTCATCAGTAAAAAGGCATAATAATAATCTTTCCCTCAGGGGGTTGTTGAGAGAATTCAATAAGTGTAAAAAAAACAATTAAAGCAGTTTCTGTGATGTGCTATGTGCTCAATAAATGTCAGTTATGAAAACCATTTCCTGACAACTTCAGGTAATGTTTGAAAGCATCTTGCATTGGGAATATGTGTGTATGTCTTCCTCCACCATTAGCCCAGGGCACCAGGTGAGAGCGTGGTCACAGCTCGCGCATGCGAGGAGCCACGATGAGGTCGGAGGCATGTGTGAATGATTGCGCCCCAGCTAGAGGATGGCGTCCAGACCGGGGTTAACGGAGAGCGCTGTGACCCCAAGGTTCTTTAGCTCGTGTGAAGAGTGAATGCATTAATTAAAGGGTTTGTCTAAAGACCTGGAAGTGGGAGTGGACAGGACTAGCTAGGAGTTATGTGTAAACTTGGGTAAGTTGTTTAACCATTCTTAGCCTCAGTTTCTTCATCTCTAACATCTGAATAAGACTTACTCATAACATCATGAGAAAATTGATGCAGTAACAGAAGAGTGCTTGGTACAAAATAAGCATGAATAATCAGTATACAAGAGGGACATTTATTGAGTATGTAGCACATCACAGAAACTGCTTTAATTGTTTTTTTACACTTATTGAATTCTCTCAACAACCCCCTGAGGGAAGGATTATTATTATGCCTTTTTACTGATGACAAAATGGTCACAGAGAAGTCATGCAAATGGCTCCATTGATACACGGTGGGGAAAAGTTAAGCATTTTAATGGTGTATTTTTCTTAGTTCAGAGGACTAGTTGTATTGTTATAGTTAATGTTTGATGATGTAATAGCAGATGGCATAATGGTTATGTCGCTGGACTCCCATGTGGTCGACCACAGTTCAAGTCTAGGACTCAACAGCTTCAAAATCACGCTGGGCGCATGTGCGTGTGTGCCCGAGATCCCAAGAGGAGAATGGAGATGAAGGGATTGTGGCGTGGCCATCCCCTCTGGGGGGGGTGATTTCTCGCTTTCAGTCTCTTTGTCTCTCTCTGTCTCTCGCAAGCGCACACTCCCTATAACCAAAATCTCTCTTACCAAAAAAAAAAAAAAAAAAAAAAATGTGAAAAAAAATACATAGTTGTGCAAAGTAAAAATTTTCTTACCAAAAGAAGTAGCTTGGTGACAAAAGCTGGTAAAACCAATTCATGCCTCTGAGCTGACTTTAGTCTTACCAAGTACCCCCTAGATAGTAATTTGGTTTCCTGCATAGACTTAGCTAGAGAAGAGATGGGACTCATCAGCCAACAGGAATCCACTTATTTATTTATTATTTTGGAGAGGTTTTCACTATAGGACGTGTGTGCTCACCAGACAGAGAGAAACATAGAGACAGAAAGCGAGAAATCACCCCCCAGGGGGAATGGTCACGCCGCAATCCCTTCTCCCCCATTCTCCTCTTGGGATCTTGGGCACGCACGCACACGCGCCCGGTGTGAGTTTTAAGCCACCGGGTCCGGGACACGAACCGCGGTCAACTACATGGGAGTCCAGTGACATAGCCATTATGCTAACTGCTGGTTCCCAGGAATCCACTTATTATTGAGTCTTGTTTACAATGAGCAGGCATTTATAAATTTTATCTTAGAGCTTCAATGAGCCGGAACAACTCTTGGTGAAAAGGGAGTGTTTCTGGACCTGAAAGTCAAGATCTGATACTGGCCAATGATACCCTCTCTTGTTTGACCAAAGTGTATTCAACGGAACCACCTGCTCATCTCCTCCTGCTTCTCTAAAACAGCAAGAAACCACTGTTAGATGACAGAATTAGATACAATGAAGTTCATAAAGCCAGCACTATTTCATAAAAGAGCAAGTTACATGAGAATACACTTTTATTCTGGGAGTGCCCTTTTGAAAAGAATACTGATAATTCTTGCTCATATTTTTATATAAAATATTTCATTTTTAATGATTTAGGAAACATTATTAGGTTTATAAAACAAGATGCGGAAGGGAACCAGCAGTTAGCGTAATGGCTATGTCGCTGGACTCCCACGTAGTCAACCACAGTTCGCGTCCCGGACCCGGTGGCTTAAAACTCACACCGGGCGCATGTGCGTGCGTGCCCAAGATCCCGAGAGGAGAATGGAGGAGAAGGGATTGCGGCGTGACCATCCCCCCTGGGGGGTGATTTCTCGCTTTCTGTCTCTATGCCTCTCTCTGTCTGCCTGGCGAGCGCACGCGCCCTATAGCAAAAACCTCTCCAAAAAGAAAAAAAGAAAAACAAGATGCGGAAGACTGTATAGTCGGCTGAAATTCATGTGAAAATATTTAAACGTGTGGAGGATCTCTAGAAGTATTTAAGGTAAACTCCAGGACTTGGTGGCCTGGGATAGAGGAGTTGGATGCTTAAGGGTTATGAGCAGAAAGGATTTGCTTCATTGTGCATATCCGTTTGAACTTTTAAAATTTTGAACCATGTGAATATATTTGCTTTCTCAAGAACCACATTTTAAAAATGTTAACAAATTACCACATTTTAAAAGTGTTAACAAATTAAAGAATCCATATCTTTCACATTTAGTAATTTCCTAGAGTCTTTTATATCCTATGGTTAATTAAGTTCATACTCATGACCTAATCAGCTGAAAAATTGCATTCTACTCATTCCATGCTTTCTTTTTAATTGCCAGAGGATGTGTGTGCTTGCCAAGAGAGAGACAGAGAGAAAGAAAGCACCTCCCAATGGACGGATACTCATGCCACAATCCCTTTTTCTCCATTTCTCCATCCTATCAGGATTCCAGAATGATTTTCAAGCTTCTGGATCTGGGACGCGAACCACAGTTGGTCGTGTGGGATTCCAGCACCTTAACCAGTCATTCCATTCTTAAGGATATTTATTTTATATTTTAATGTTCTTTAAACCTCTTGTCATTGTTTATTAGTTCTCACATTCACCTTTATAAAAATATCTAAAACATTTCAAGGAGAAAATTCTTGAATTTGGCTTAGCCACTGTGGTACAGTGGTAATACAAGTAGGCTGCATGGCTGGAAGCCGTATGGTCAACCATGAGTTTGGATCCTTAGGTTGGAGCTGGAGGACTGAAGAAAGCAGATTACAGTAGGACCAAAGCCATCGAGAGTGCTTCTCTCTTTCTCGTACACCTCAGTGCTGACATAAAAAATAATTTTGAAAGAATTATTGAATTTGAAAGAAACAAGATAGTTCCCATAATGGCCAGATATTTTTTCTGGGTAGGGAGTTGGGGGAGGTGAGACAAAAGCATAAAGAAAAAGAACTTTTTTAGTGCACATTTTTCTGTTTCCAATTATTGTGAGATCATTTCAGTATTTGGTTGAATCTTTTTTGTTGTTAAACTTACCTTAAATCTCCAGCCACTAGAAGTAATGAGTGATTAGTATGAATGTTTAACAGACCCTTCAGTTTATAGCAAAGTCTCTCCTGGCACTATTTTATTCCTTGGCACGGAGCGTGTAGGCTATATCCCAATCCTGTCAGGGATCTCATAGTGAGACTGAGACAAACAGCAAGATTGGGAAAGGGGAGGCTGCCTACCTCTTCCTCAGCCACCTTTCTCCTTCTCACGGTGCTTTTTGCTTCCTTCTTCCCCAAGCCTCAACCCTTCTGGATCCTCCCCCACAACAGGCACACACTCCATTCCATGCCTTGAGTCTGTAGTAGTCATCCTCGGACATGCGTGTACATTGGAATCACCTCAAAGACTTGGTAAAAACCCAAATTCCTGGGCCCCACTGTCAGAGTTTCCGATCCAGAAGGTCTGAGGTTGAGCCCAACAATTTAAATGTCTAACAAGTTCCCAAGGTGATACTGAAGCTGCTGATCTGGGAACCGCACTTTGAGAACATCTTATTTATATCTTTCTCTCTTTCCTCTTCTAAAAGCGTGGACTCTGATTATGGCCACTTAGAAAAAGATCTATATCTAATCAACGAATTCATTCTACTATAGTGGAAAGAGTGTGAGTTTTGGAGGCAATTAAGGTCAAAATCACAGACAGACCCTGTCGTTAGTTAAACTCATGTGATGCTGAACAAGAGTCTTAACTTCTTTCTATTTCAATTTCTTTATCTATAAAATGGAAGTAATAATACCCAATAGAATTAAATCATACAATGTATCAAACGGGCCTAGACTTTATCAGATATTCAATGAATGTCAGTTTCTTTAACCTCACTTCTTTTACTGATGTCTCATGAGCTGTTTTCTACGCATAGTGTTAGCCAATCCAGAAATATCCAAGATAAGAACAATTATTTATGTAAGTACAACTCTTCACATTTACAAAATAAGTTAATATATACTACCATCTGAAGGACACCTGCGGATATACCTTTTTAACAAATATTCAAGATAGCTTCCATATGCACCAAAGTTAAAAAAAAAAATACCTTATTTAACCCTCATAAGAACCTGAAAGATATTGCTATTAATCAGATTTCAAAAGTGAGAAACTGATAGAGAAATTAAATGACTTGTCACAAGAACAGATATAGGTCTCTAACCTCTGGCTAGTGAATTCAGTTCTTCAATGTGTAGATAAAAGTCTTTAATAGTGATATTTTAGGCATCAGAGACAGGAAAGTGGGACAGATATTTTTGCCTAGATTTTTCTGCGTGAAAGACTATTCTTGGCATCACCTGATGCTTGATGGGTGCTCTGCAAGGGGATTTGGGAGACCAAATAGTTAGTTTGCATTTCATACTGCCTCAGTATGTGGCTCCTGCACTGTTAATTTAAGAAAGGATGCACCTGACCCAGGTGTTTTGTGCCCTTTCAACTCTGAATGCCTGACCAAGTGCCAGTTGGCTTTCTGGAATGGAATATTCAGTGACCCTGCTGACAGATGCACTCCATTTTCCATTCCTTCTTTTATAGCTCAAGCCTTAATAAGGGAAGGATACAGTGGTTCTGGAAAAATCTTAACCCAGGAAAGAACAAATCTTGGCTTGGACTTTTACAAGTGGGAATGGCCACCAGCCAACACACTACCAGTTGGGCTATTTATACAGCAAAAGGAAATAATTTACTTTGCACACTGCTTCTTTTTAGTTTCTGCCTAATCCAAAGCATTGTTCCCAAAACCAAAAGTCAGGGTTGAAATGGACAAAACAAAATGTCTAGTGGACACCTACATGGCTTCCTATCATAAATCAAAATTCTCTGCAGTTATCCATTACAGAGGCTCACTATTAAGTAACCATTTTTAACCAAGACTGACTTATTTCACTCTCTGATCTTCCCACCCTAGAACCTTAGTTGCTTCCTGGAAACTCTTCTTGAGTACACGTGTAAGGAACGTACCTCAGGCTTCCATGGAGACTTTTCAATACTTATTTATTTTGAGTAAAGCAAGCTTGTGCACAAAGTGTAACTACAAACCAAGATGCTGAAACTAGCCAAGGGAGAAATTAATCCCCACGTTGGTACAGAGACTTCCTGATGAAATAGGGTTCTTGTACATGAGATATGCAGACCTACATAGTTGTGGCAACAACATCATGCAACCAAAAAATTCCCCCGTGAGATTTGGGAGGGAAATCCCAGTTCCTCATCAAAGAAATGGAGCTTATCCCCTTCTTTTAACTACAGACAGAACATGATTTTTCTTGATGTTCATATCCCAAGAATTCACAATAGGTCCCACTGGGAATATAACTCCTGAACTCAAAAGATAGATCTGATAGAGTTTAAGTAGAGCTTAAACAGGGTTACCTAGGCCAAACTGTGAAATGCTTCCAGGTTCAAAACCACTTCTTCACCCTCCTTTTGCAGGTAAGCATGAACCTATATGGAAGTGGTACATGGACTCTGGGAGGGACTAGTCACTGTGAAATGGACCATTTTCACCTTACAACATGGCTAATTTGTGGTGTTCACAGGCCATCATGAAATCAAATCGGAAACATTGAAACCAATTTCTGAAGTCTCAGCTGAAGAGACTTATAAACCTGGTAAGAAGATGAAACATGAATGTGCCTCCCAGGAAATTTTTAGGATCACAAAAATATAAACCACCAGCCGTTGTGTTTTTGTTTTTGTTTTGTTTTCACATGATTTTCTCTAGTTGGGACTAAAATGTTTTAAGAGGAATACCAACCAGTCCAGTCATTTGATGTTCAAAGTTGAGCTTTTCTCCTGGATATAGACAAAGCCTCTCATCATGAACCATTGCCCTGAAGGTGGGTCATTTCTCAGCCAGCTGGATTACAACAGCCACTGGAACCTTCAGGGAATCCAAACAAGTAATGAGTCAGGATTCTTCTCATCGGTACAGTTTGACTTACTGTTAGACCTGCGTGATTTGTACTACAGAATTTTGGATACAGACTCATGCAAATCTGATACATTCCATAATGAGGAAGACAAGTATGGAAAGACTAGATATTGTAATAAAGTAAGTATGTATAATCCAAAATTAAGCCATAGATTCACTTATTCACTTATTCATTTATTCAATAAATATTTAATGAGCTCCCTCTCAGGGGCACTGCACAACCCTAAGGCAGGTCATTCACAGACGTTTCCAGTCTTTGTGTAAAGCATTAGGTGAACAAGAGACAATGACAAAGGGAAAAGTGATAAGGCAATTATAATACAGAGTGTAAAGGCCCCAGCTACAATGGTTAGCACTAGTGATCCCGGGACGCATAGGCTAGACCCTCATCCCAGCCTTGGAGGAAGCTGTGCCTAAGAAGACTCTGAAGGTGCAGATGACGTCTAGCAAGGCTAAGAAGAGTAGGGAGAACTGTCAGGGTGAAGATGAACCCCATGCAAATATATAGTAAAGAGAGAAAGAAGAATGTCCAGAAGAAGTAGTTTTGAATCAACTAAGCAGACAGAAAAGAAGAGCTGACAAGAAAAGAAGGGAGAAAGGGAGAATGGAGGAAAAAATGGGGACAGGAGGGGCAGGAGAGAGAATGGAGCCAGAGCCCCAGACTGCTTTCTTCTCACTCTGCCTGTGGTTTAGTGATCAGAATTCTCTGGGTTTTCAGCACGTGGGTCTTCCCCCTATATTATCTTGTGGCCATACCATTCCTGACAATCCAAAGAATTCTAACCACATAGGCACTCTTGATATTCAAAAGGCTGAAATATGCAAATAGGTCTTTTTATCTTTTAGCATGAGGCTTATCACCATGTGGTTTTTTCCATTAAACTTGGCCTTTTTGATAGTGTGGGTACACACAGCTACTGAAGACTGGAGCTGGGAACATCAGTTTGCCACATTGTTTCCTGCCAATTCATATTCAGCACTCCCTCTGCTATTAACTGGCTTCCATCTTCCCACTTAAAGAAATGCTTGCTCTAAATGCCTTCCTTCTAGTCTTGGCTGCTCAACAGCTGAGCATCCAGCTATGGGATATCAAGCGGAAATACTGGTCGTCGCTTTTTCAAAGCCAGATTTCAACCTCATCATGCCACACACTGTCATAGGAACCTTGCTACAAAAGAAATTAAAAACAAAACAAATGTCTTTCCAGATATTTCTATTATCTTCATATTTCTTATACTTAAAAATACTCAAAAACCTAGTTCAACAAATAATAACTATTTAGCAACAATAATAACAAAAGTAGCTTAACCCTATTTTGGAAAATACATTCTTTTCTCTCCACTTTACCACTTCCTATTCAATCATCGTCTATTAATTTTTTTCACACCACATTCAGAAACCAATAACATCAAGTTACTGAACATAAACATCTCCAGTCTACCTCTTTCTTACAGTTTTGTTCCTCATTTTTCTTCCCACTTCCCCTTAAGGAGGATTTTTCTCTCTTTCCTAAGTGGACTTAAGCCCATAATTAGTTTTGTGAAAGCTTGTGCAGGATCTTATTTTCTCATGCAAAATGCCTTTAGGGCTCTAATCCCAACACTATGATCATCAACATTTTTGAAAGGAAGAAAGAAATTTTAAGAAATCTGGTTACAAATCATGACAAGGCTCTGCAAACAGTTACAACCATAAACCAAAACGGAAAACATTTCAAACGTTCACCACTTGGTAAATGTCTTCGGTCTTCATTTTCTTGGCCACACCCTCTAAACAGGATCATTCTCTTCAACTTTTAGAAAAGACAACAGTGTCTGCTTAATGATTCCTAAGTACCAGCTTCTTTGAGCCCTGCACTACATTGGTTGACCCTAAGAACTCAGAATTGAGCCCCCACCTTCAAAGCTAGCTCTCTTGTTTCCACTTGAGAGCTTCCCGCCAAAGCGCTTCACATTCCCATGGTGTGGGAACCACATTCTATCTCTACTTCTCTCTGGAAGTTTCAATTCTTAAAACTTGGTAATACTGAATCTCTTCTTAGTTTCCCCCAACAAGTTGAATTCCTCTCTATGGGTTTATTTTTCTTTCAGAATGTTTTCTTTTTCTTTTTTTTTTTTTTTCTAAACTTATCTTTTATTCTTTTTTGCTACTTATGTTGTAAGCTTCTTCTTAATGTTGAATCCAGTTTGTAGAGGTATTAATACTTTCTGCCGATTGAAAATGGGCACAATAAAGGCTAATACTCTTTCTCCAACTTTTTTTCATGTCTCAAAAACATCTGAAGACAATTTGTCCTGTTTATTTCACTTTTTTAAAAAAGTGCATTTTATCCTGTCCAGTATTTCAATTTCTGCCATAGACATTTGGTATATATTAAGTGGAGACAAACAATGCCTCTCTTTTGTAGTCTGGCTTACTTCACTTGGCAGTGAATACTCCCATATTTGTCCACTTTCTATCAGATGCTAGGTTCTCATTGTTTTTTATGACTGAGTAGTAGTCCATAGTGTATATGTGCCACACTTTTTCAATCCATTTGTTGGAGAGCAATTGTGGACACCAGTAACAGTGTGGGAGGGTTGTGGGAAATGACAGAAGATGAAAAGGAGGGAATCAAAGGAGAAAAAAGAAAAAAGTAAAACATTTAAGAAACACAAATCTGTTGAAGATAATATATATGGTGATATCTTTGATTGAGCCAATATACAGTGTATTTTAGATGGGAAAATTCTTTTTGCATGCTGTAATGATATACAGTAAATGAATGTAAAAAATAAATAAATATGTGTTATCAATGGTTGCCGCTAAGGAATAAGATTGGCTGGTTTGGATGCAAGGACTGAGAAGGGAATAGGGTGTTTTACACATTAGTTTCTATTTTCCTATTTTGTAAAGTTTTTTTTTTTAAATTTTGTGAGAGAGTGCATGCATGAGAGAGAGAGAGAGAGAGAGAGAGAGAGAGAGAGAGAGAAAGCATCCTCCATGGGGAATGGTGATGTGGCAATTCCTTCTACATCTTTCCCTCCTGTGGAGATTTTGGGCACACACACACGTGTCTGGTTTGTTTTTCAAGCTGCCCAGTCTGGGACTCAGATCACGCAGGTTGCCACATGGGATCCAGTTGCCTCAACACTAGGCCACAGGCTGGCCTGTATAAAGTTTTATATCAATAATGTTATTGCTTTTTTAGTTAACTATGTTTCTTTAAAACTCTTTGCATTGTTCAGAAGGGAAAAGAATGTCAACCTAAATTTTTTTAAACTCCTCTAAAATTACAAATAGTTACCCATTTAAAAGACGAGGGTAGCAGAGATAGTAAGACACTAAAACTGGAAAAGGGAGTAATGTTCAATGCCAGCATTCCCTTTCCTTGTTTTGCTTTGTTTATAAAGTCCAATTTTTTCAATCTTTTTCTTTTATAGTTGGTTTTTCTTTTTAGGTCTATTTATTTCTTTTTTTTATTTCTGTAGGTTTATTTTTATTAAAAAAGTTACTCTCTCAAGACATTAATACAAGTCAGTAAACTGTACATTTAGGACAATAGAATGTAGAGGACAACAGGTTAGACTAATACATAAAACATTTTTAGCTGATTGAAAACAAAGCTATAAGATTTGCTTTAATAAAAAAGTACTTTTTTCAAGAGTGAGAAAAAAAATCACCTTAGGTTTAAAATCATATATACAGTCCTCTCAGCAGTTCTAGTAAATGCAGTGGTGTGTAAAACAACATATGCAATACTTCTGCACATAACAATATTTGTTGATGGAAAATCTGTTAGACAAGTCTGGTTTCATTTGTTATTAACTACAATTTAATAAAATAATTGTATTTCATCATGATCTTTTAGCCAACGTATGGGTTTTGGCTGCCACCGCCCAATGCTTTTCGATTTCTGACTAAAAACTGGAAGGCTTTTGGTGTTCACCCATAGGAAGACATTCTTGTATTACAAGCATATTAAGGCATGTGTCTTCCTTATATTATTAAAATAATATACTTCAAGAACTGAAATATGACTGACAAAAGATAGATACACATGCAATATAAGTTAATATTTTGTTTTAAACAATGTCTAGCTGCCTAAGCCTTGCAAAATGAGTTGATGTCAAAATGGCATGTAGCTACTTTCTGTTTTAAACTAATTTATTTGAGAAAGGACACAAAATGAAGTTTAAAGCTTAGCTTTCAAAGAATATTGAATTTATTTCTTCTATGAGAAAGAGAGAGACAGAGAGCAAGTACCTCTAACAAGGTCACATCATGACCCACCCTAAGTCTCAGTTGGCCTGGATCATGGGTGCATGCACTAGCCCTGTGTGCTCAGTAGGTCCCAGGACACAAACCAGGACCTTTCTCATGTGGGTCCAGTGGTGTACTGTTACTCCACCATCTGGCCTCCCCTTGCATGTTTCTTTTTTCTTCTTTTAAAGAATTATTTTTTAAATTTAACTTTGTTTATTTATTTACTTTAATTTGACCAGAGTAGGACAGAGTGAGAGAGAGAGGGAAAGTGAGAAAGCAAGCCGCCAGGTCCGGGACTCAAACCACGGTAGGCCATGTGAAAGTCCAGCGCCCTTAACTACCATGCCACCTGCCAGGCCCCCCTTGCATGTTTCTAAGGTGTGAGTGTATAATCAAATTCTGGGAGCCTCACACTTTGAGGGCTGAGTACAGAGAGAGTTTAGATTATTATGAAATAAATTATACTTTCATGCCCTTTAATAAACTTCTAAGTCAAAAGAAACATCTGACTCAATTTTTTCTCTATACAATATGATATATTCAGAATTTTTTTCATACCATCAGACATGTTGCTATTGTAATCAAACACACACACACACACAGGGAAGAGGAAAAGAGAGAAAATCTGGAAGGGCATACTCAAAAGTGTCTTCTCTGGCTACTGAATTATAGGTAGTTTTCACCTTGTACAGATATTTTATAACTTGCTATTTTGCAGACGTTTTGCAATTAGTATATAGTGTACCTATCAGAATATGCAAACTCACACACACAGAAAGACCTGCAGGCAAAGAGCCTTGCATCCGTAATACAAAGAGCTCTCTGGAGGGGTATCACTGCCTAGAAACAAAGGCTCTTTTTTCTGTTTTCATCAGTGTTCTCCTTCCTAGTCTCTATTTTTTGGCCTTTGAGAAACATAAGTGTTATTTATGGAGACACACTTAGATACAAAAACACCACACACGCACACACACACACACACACACACACCTACCTGAAACAGAATTCTCACTTTCCCGAAGTTGATAAATTTACATGGGGTTCTCTGCTAATGCCTTGCTTTAAGATGGGGAAACCAGAGGGCAAAAAACTATGTTGGTGCAATCCCTACAGGGCAGCCTCTCAGGGTCAAGAGCAGAGTAGTAACTGGTGGAGAAATGATAAATTATGAGGAATGGAATGGGAATGTACCCAGCACAGGTGTGGACATCTAAACTCTTTGACAGTTTTATTTTTATAGAACGGCATATTCATGTATTCATTTAAGTGATCTCTTATTCTTGACCTATTATAACTTATTTGCAAATCTCTAGGCCTTTCCAAATGTAATTATTACACCTGACATTTGTGACCTGAAAGTTGCCCGTCTGCAAAACCACAGTCTAAAACAGCGACTTTTTCCAGATACTTATGTAAAGGAAATTTTATCTGCAAAGTAAAACTGTCCTTAGCAGCTTTTCTTTAATTGCCTGAGAGCACATGAACACATTAGAAAAAGGAAGTACCTCCCCACCACACATACACCCCCAATGAGGTATGGTCATGCAGCAATTCCCTTTCCTCCTTTTCTCCATCCTATCAGGACTTTGGACACATGCATACACCCAGCATATTTCTCAAGCCACCAAGGCCAAGACTCAAATCACAGTCAACCGCGTGGGATCCGGCTCCCTCTGCAAATCAAATGCTGCACTACGGGGCCAGCCCTGTCCTTAGTATTTTTTTACATGTGAATTTTTAAGTAATAGGATGTGTCTTCAGGTAGGGCTTCTTCATTTCTGCTCCCTTGCCTCATGCAAAATATTTCTCTGTTAAAAGAATACTTGGGGCAATTCTCCATCTTATCAGTCACCTTAAAATCTTTTCTGAAAACCCTCCTTTTGGCAAGTAGAATCTTACTCCTAGGAGAAGCTCTTCCTCACATAGAAGCACAAGAAATAGTCTCAGAGGTTATCTATGCCAATGACTTCATTTGACTATTCAGAAAAATTCTTCCTGCTTTTCTTTTTTAATGACAGTACGTACATTTCAGCTAAACTCTTCCTCACTGATTTGTTCTCTGGTATCATTTATGTTTCAGATAGAGTCTAAGAACTCCCAACATTTCTAAAGCTTAAGATAAAAACAAACAAACAAAAAAATATGAAGTTTCTTTCTCCCAGAGAGCTTTTCCTACAGTGCACTCCCTACATTACATTATTGATGACATTGAGATTTTTTTCTGATTCTTTCTCTTAGTATCTGATTAGGTCTCCAGTGGGAATGTAAAGTTTTGCCATGACTCATTTTTTAAATTTCTAGTCTTCTGGGACCTAATTTTAGAATACTTTTGCTCACCTACAGGTGCTGTGGCCAAGAACTTTTCTGGATCTTTGTGGCAGAATCTAGCAGGTTCCTACCATGTAGCAGGCACATTTTCAAGCACCCCCAACCCTGCCATGCTGTAACATACATACCTGATCCTCCTGTGAAGTGAAATTGTTTCCATTTTAAGAAGGAAGAAACAAAGACTTTGAGACCAACTGTCCTGAGGTAATTTAAGTAGTTGGAGACAGAACTAAGCCTGACTTTTCTGACACCTTTTCCACACTATTATAATCTTTATAGACGCCTGATCCTGTGCTATGCTTTTCCTCCTCTCCATTATGCTCGACTAGTCATCCTCATCCCAGGTCAATGGGAAAGAGATGAGAGGATGAACGAAAAAAAAAAAAAAAACACCACCAGCTACTTCTCCTCCTTGGCCCACCTGGAGTCAAGGTCCCCCAAAGGCCTCTGCTTTTTCTTTTATTTCCTCAGAAAAAAATAAATAATGTTAAATTTAAATCACTTTTTCTCTTTCTGTTCTTTCATTCTCTCATTAGTATTAATTTAATATTAGGTCAACTGCAGCATTTACCTGATCATAACTTTCATGGTGTGTGTTAGAGTTTTTTTTCTGTTTTTCATTCAAAGCAAGTTCATTTTTCTCCATTCTCAAAACAATCTGTTAGAGGTTAAGCCTATCTAAAACTCTTCCTTAATACTGTTTTTTTTGTTTTTTTTTTTTTTTTTTTTTTCCAGTACAATAATTTGAGGCAGCTTTCGGGATACAGCAAAGGAGACAGAGAGCAATATATGTTCCTATGCACCAGTCTATGGTAGATCTACTCAAAAAGTCAATCATACCCAAAGAATAATTCATAAAATAAAAATACTAATAAATTAGACCTTATTTCAATCAAAACTTTTGTACTTCAAAAGATTCCACTATGAAAATGAACATATAAGTCACAGACTGGGAGGAAATATTTGCAACTCATGTGTCAAATAAAGGACTTGTTTCCAGAATATATAAAGAACTCTTATAACTTAAGAAGACAGGACTGGCCCCTTAGTACAGAAGTTAAGCACTTGTGCAGAGGAAGTCAAACCAGATTTGAGTCCCAGCCTTGGCAGCTTGAAAGTCATACCAGGTGAGTGTGCACATGCCCAAGATCCTGACCGGGTGGAGAATTGGAGGAATAAAAGATTGCAGCGTGACCAGGTCTGGTTAGTGGGGAGCTCTCTCCCTTGTCTCTCTCACATAAATGTGTTTGTGTGTGTGTATGTATGACAAAAAAATTAAAAAATATATTTATTACATTTTAATAAATATTAAATACAATAATTTTAATACATATTTTAAAATATTTTTAAACATTTATTTAAATATTTTACAAAAAAAGATAGGAATGTTTAGTAAGCACATGAAAGGATGCTTAATGTCATACTCATTAGAGACATGCAGATTAAAATCATAAGGAGTTACTTTTTCTCCCACACTAGCATGCTAAAACCAAAACGGAAGACAATAACAAGTATTGGAGAGGACATGGAGAAACAAGAAACTTAATATATTGCTGATGGGGAAACAAAATGGTACAGCTGCTTGGGGTATTGGCTTGATCATTTCTTAACAATTTAAACATAGGCCCAGTTAGAGTGACACAGGTAAGCCCATTGCTCCGTGAGGCTGAAGCCAGATGGAAGACCAGTGTTCAGATCTAAATTTGACCTGAAATGCTGAAGCTGTGTGTGTGCACCTGTGATACTGGCTGGCTGGAAGGCCGGGGAGGTGGGGGGAGGATAGCGGTATGAGAGCCTGTCAAGGGTATGTATCTTTCTTTCTCTTTCTTTTATGGAAAAAATAAATAAACCTTTTAAAAAGTTAAATGCAAATTTAACTTACAAACCTTTAATTCCTCTCTTAAGTATCTATTTGAGAGAAATAAAATTCAGCATCTTAACAAAGAACCGAAAGCAAAGTTCACTGCAGTATTGTTCATAATAGCTAAACAGTATACTAACTGAAAGAAGCCAGATGTACAAAAACATACATATTGCATTGCATTTTTATGAAATCCATAGAGACAGAAATTAGATTAGTGGTTGCCTAGGGTTGAGGGTGGAGTGGAGACTTAATGCAAAAGGGCATGAAGTAACTTTTCGGGGCAATGGAAAAGTTGTGGGTTGTGGTGAAGGTTGCACAACTCTGCCAATTGGTTAAAAATAATCAAACTGAACACTTACAATCGGAAAACTTTATTTTGTGTAAATTATATCAACTTTGGTAAGCATTTAGCTTTATTAATTGACCATTGACGTATGAGCCCACCCTAGCTTGCTAAGCACTTATTAATTTCCAATTAAACTAGCATCACACAAGACAGGAGATTAAAACGTATTTAATTGTCCTCTGATGCCATTTGCCCTTGCTTGGCATCTAAGCAACATAAACTTTAAATCAACATTAAGGTGCATATTGTTTTCCTTCAATGATATGCCAAATTTTGACAATGTTAGTCAGTGTCTTCAAAATCCAATATTGAATAAATAGATATTTCTTAAATGCTAACTCTTAAACCTGAAAGAATAGCTTTACTTTGTCTATTTCTAGCATGAGACGTGATGTAGTGATTTTGGGAGCTTTTAATCAATATGTTGCACAAGAACAATCCTTAAGGTATAGTCATCAGGCAATTTTGTCCTCTGTCCCCATTGACTTTAAATCTAGGGTTAGTTTTCTGCTCCCTGGAAGAAATTTTAAACAGTCTCATGACATTTTTGGTCACTCTTTGGGAATGAAATGTAACAAGTTATGATCTCAGTTTAGCGAACAAAATATCCAGCTTTATGTAATCATTGAAACTCTAGGCTCAGCCTAAGGCTGAAACACTTCCCTCCCAGCAACTTACAAATTACAAGCAGATAGAGGAGGGGACTTAGCTGGCTTTTCACCATCTGCTTAGGCTGCCATTACAAATACCATACACTGGGTGGCTTAAACAATGGAAATTTATTTCTCACATTTCTGGAGTCTGGGAAGTCCAAGATCAAGATGCAGGGAAATTCAGTTCCTGATGAGGGCTCTCTTCCTGCTTGTTGATGGCCACCTTCTCACTGAGTTCTCATGTGACAGAGGGAGAGAGCAAATTCTTTAGTGTCTCTTCTAATGAGGATAACCTCTTCCCTTGTGTGCTTTCCTGTACCGCAAAATTGAAAACAATTCTTTGCAGGTTCTTTTGTAGTTAGCATTCTAGATACAAAGATACAAATTTGGTTCTGCCTATTGAAGTCACTTGAATAGGATTTGGTAGACAAAATCGAACAGGAGGTTGGGAGAGGGTATCTTCTCACTGCATGCAAGGCCTGGAAGATAGAGATTGTATTTTTCTGCATCCTTGATCCAGGACTCAACCATTATCTTAATGAACATTAGCAGGCAATTGTACTGATGATGGCAAAGGCTTCTTTATCTCTGGGTTGTAGCCATGATGGTACAATCTTGGCATCAACAGTTCTTGTGGTAGCCTTTTGACTCCCACCTCTGGATGGTGGCTAAAAGAGCAACTTCCCTGGGGGCCCATCCAATGGTTCACATGTCCTGTGTCTAAAGTCATTTCTGTAGGCCTAACCTGAAATCCCTGTTCCAACCTTCTAAAATGTTCAAAGTACCAAATTTCTTAGATTCAACCTCATTGTGATTAAAATATCTAGAGTGATTTTGCTTCCTAAAGCTAAGTGCTGACAGATATTTTGGGAAAAAGAACTGGGAATAAAATTAACCTGCGAATTAACCACGAGGCTAAAGCTAACATTTTAACATCCTTTTAAATCACCTCAGGGCAGGCCTCATTTTCAACCCTTAAACAGCGCTTTCTCAAAGCTCCTATGTCCTCATCGGTTTTATCACACAAAAAGAGCCCCTTGTACTTAAAATGGCACATTTTGCTCACAATAAAGATAATACCTTCCTTCGTATATCTTTACATACTCACAGATCTACTTATTTCTTTATCTAACTTATGACAGTGTTATTTTCTCCAAAACGAAAATGATCAACTCTAGGCATTAACTCTCATTTGGCCTAGCCTCAGGAGCAGGCAGAGGTGTAGAAAAACTTTAGGAGTTCGGGAGAGCAATTTCTCTCCCAGAATACTCACTCTACTAACTAACCTTGCACCCCACACAGACTGACAAAGAGGCATGAGTTGATTTCCTGATAAAATGCCCAGTTCCTGTGGTGGGTGAACCTCTGATCCACAAGTGCCTTACCTGAGCTCATGCTAACTTGTCCTTAGAGCAGGTTTTGATGAGGAAGAACACAGAACATGAGCCTGTGCTGCCTCAGGACTGATTTTCCTCCATTACCCTCAGCCTCCTTATATGAAATAAAAGAAATAATGTTCATGATGAAGAATGTACCTTCTCTTGTTATTTAACATGTGAATAAAAACATCTTTTGGAAACTTTGCTATTTATTTTGTCCTAAGCAAAAAAATCATTTGCTTGTTTTCTAAATGGAACTTCGAGATTAGGCCTCCAGCTCTTCTTTTCACCCAAATTGCTGTCCCCATGTCGCCCCACTATGGAAATTCTAGAGCTATCACTGCGATGAAGGGTGTAAAGAGATGAAAGCCCCTCGGCACCAAGGAGGGGAAAAGGTGAGGCTAGGGGAGTGGGAACCCAAACGAGATTTGACCTCCATTGTAATGTATATCTCATCTATACCCTTCATTATTGGCGCGCTTAAATCACCAATAACTACATGAATGATCACCCCCTTCCTAAAGCTTGCATCATGCTTTTTTATTCTGATCTGACTCACAGCAACTCTGAGTAAACTGCCAAGACTTTATCAAGATTTTACAGTATCCTTCCTATGTGAACATTTTCTGGCTTCTCCGTTAAGTTTTATTTTGGCAACAAAAAAGTGGGTTCCAGGACCTCTTGCTTTCCTGGATCTCCACACATTTCCTCAGTCCTCAGTAGCCGCCTCTTCTCTTCTGAGCCTCGGTGAAGTCAGAGGAGACCCTGGGCCAATCACCAACGCCCTTTGTTCTCTCTCCCCTTGCCTGTGTGTCACTTTCCTGCCTCCTTTCCTTGCATTATTTTCTCCACTGAAAGCTTCTTGCCCCTGTCCATGCCCTTTGCATCCCCAGGGCATAGTGGCATTCATTGGTTCACAAGGGAAGATACCAGGCTAGAATCAGGCAGAGGGATCAGTGTCCTGTGACCTCGGGTGAGCTTCTTAATGTCTCAGGACCTCAATTTTCTGTGAATTCAAATAGTTCTTGGTTCAAACCATTAGTTGACTTTAACATATTCAGACAAAAATTCTGTCACTATAAGTCATTACATACAAATTTTCTGTATTAAAATGTAAGTTTCTAAATATTTACCAGTAGGACACTCATAAAATAAATAAGTCATTTCAAAGGAGAATATAAATTTATTAAAAAGCATGAGGTTTTTTTTTAAGTACTGACATGGAATGTTATCTAGAGAGTAAAGGAAACAATTTGCAGAATAATATGTCGAGTATAATCTCTTTTTAAAAACACACACAACTGTTGGTGTTATGTTATGTTTTATATATAAGTTTGAGTGTGATAAGAAAAAAGTCTGGAGCGGGACCAGTAGTTGGCATAATGGCTATGTCACTGGACTCCTATGTAGTTGACCACGGTTCAAGTCCCAGACCTGGTGGCTTAAACTCACACTGGGTGTATGTGTGTGTGTGCCCAAGATCCCAAGAGGAGAACAGAGGAGAAGGGATTGCAGCATGGCCATCCCCCTTTGGGGGTGATTTCTTGCTTTCTGTCTCTCTCTGTCTTTCTGGTGAGTGTACACGCCTTATAGAAAAAAACTTTCCAAAAAAAGAAAAAAAAGAAAATCTGGAGCAATATGGGCCATCCATATCAGTGGTTACCTGGTGCAGGGAGTGAGGTATAGAAAGAGGACATTTCAACATTTTTTCTCTAAGCTTCTGGATTGTTTGACATTTTGACCTATATTTTTTCAATAATTAAACAATACCAATTTTGAATATTTTTTTGTAAAGTATCTTCTATGTCCTAGATTTATACTTTATCAATATGTTTAAAATCCTATAAAATAAATAATCTTACGTACTAAACCAATTCCTTTGGTCCTCTTTAACAAAATGTCATTCATTCATTTAAAGAATCATGCAGACAAACAAATATAGACTGTGTAGCCCTGTGGAGAAATGAGAGCTGAGCTGACCCCAGTTCCTTGTTCTGCCCTCAAGTAGGAGTCCCCCTTTGGAATTCTCCCCATCTCAAACACCTTAATCACCCAAACAAAACCGGCTTCTCTGGGGTTAAAGGTTGAGGTGAAGTGAAGGTCCTAAGTTTTCTTTTCTCTAACTGGTTCAAATCAAAGTATGCTGTTTTATGTAATTAATTCAGTACCTCAAGAACAAGCCCAAGCTCTGCCTCAAGGACTTCTGTAGGCTTATTTTACCATGTTATTTCTTTCCAACCTGCTATATTTACTGCAAAGAAATTTTGATGTCACACGAAGTTTACTATAGTGGCATTTTATATCACCAAATAAAAACATTTCTCTCTGATCCTTTTCACTGATGGAATTTCTATAAACTTGTTTTGTTTATAGCTAGTCATGGTGATGTACAGACAGTTAAAGCAGCATGACACACTCATATGCATACACGCGATCTTTATTTACTGCATCCTGCCAGGACAACCTGATCCATCTTTGATAATAGTCCTCCATCCCCAACACCTAATGTTCCCTAAAGGAAATTAGTAAGCATAACTTGGGAATATAATTTCCTCCTTCTTCCCTTATTCTACTTTCAAGCCTATTTTAAGACATCTGTATTTAAACAGGCTTGTTGCTCACATGATCCATTCTCTGCTAATCCTAGAGAACAGAAATTTTTTTGGCAGGAAAATTGGTCATCACCTCCAAGTTCTCATGTTTATGTCTGGTGTGGGCATTCTCTCCTGCTCAGACGTGAAGATTCAGTGAAAAACACATGCTGAGGGCCAGGCCTAATGGAACAATGATAATACAACTGGACACCCATGGGAAGGTCCTGTCCCAGGGCCTTCCTGTGCATGTCAGGTACACAGCATGTGTCTGTGATCCCAGCTGGCTGAGGCTGGGGGTGGATCAAAGCATGAAGAGTATTTGGAAGTGTGTGGGTGTCTCTCTCTATGTCTCTCTCTCTCATGGGAGAAATGAATAAACTTTTAAAAAGAGAAAAAAAAGAGAAGCACATCTCAAGTCTATACATTTATCTAGAAACAAGATTAGTTCTACAATGTCAGTGTGTTTCTTAGGGACAACATTGACCTTAAAATATTCAACTTTTGAGGCCAGCAAGTGGCACGGTAGTTAAGATGCTGGACTCCCACATGGTTCAAGTCCTGGATCTGGCAGCTTGCTTTCTCACTTTCTCTCTCTCTCTGGTGAACACACGTGTCCTATAGCAAATTTTAAAAACTAATAATAAATAAATAAATAAATAAAACATTCCATTTGTATTATTTTTAAAAAACCACTGATTTAACTATGAGAAAATTTTACTTAAGAGACTCTTAATTTATACCATCTCTCTTCCTGAGGCTCCAATGTCTGCCACTTTATGGAAAAACTACCTTAAACTCCCACTAGATTACTGCATTATCTCCTTCCTTGTCTCCAGGATTCCATTTGCCCAATTTCAATGTTCCCCATATAAAATGCTGAACAATCATTTAAGACTGAAAGTCAGGTCTAATCCCAACCTGGTTTACAAACCCCTTAATGGCCTCTTACTGCACTTCAAAGTAGAACCTTGGCCACCAGCTTTCTCTCAATTTTGGCAACAGGCTTTGCTCTCACAGTTTTCCAGTCATCCTGGCTTAGCCATACTGCCCAACCACGCCAAGTTCATTCTGCCTCAACACTTGGCACTGCTGTCCTCATCCTGGGGCACCCCACCCCTCAGCCTTTTCCTTCCCTTGACTAGCTCCTCCTTCCTCAACTCAAAGTCTCTGCCCAGGGGCAAGCAGATGGCATTGTGGTTACAGTGCTGGACTTCCAATGGCTGACTGTAGTTCATGTCCCAGATGTGGCAGCTTGAAAATCAAGCTGGGTGTGTCTGTGTGTGTTCCAAAAATCCCAGGAGGAGAGTAGAGGAGAAGGGATTATGGTGTGGCCAAAGGGATTATGGTGTGGCCATCCCCCTTGGGGTTGATTTTTCACTTTCCCTCTCACTACTTCTCTCTGGCTCTCTCTAGCAAGCACACGTGGCTTATGGCAGAAATAAAAAACAAAAACAAAAAAACAACTTCAAAATCTCCTCCCAGATGTCTCCCCTGACGAATTTCCCAAAGCTGACTCCCTCCTTTATTCCTCGCTACAACTTCCTTTTCATTCCTTGTTAGTACTTATTACATCTATAATTACATGTTTACTGTCTAACTCCTCCAGTCAACTGAAAGCTCCATGTAGACCACTAGAGCTTACACCCCAAATGCCCAGTTCAGGAAGCCGCTGATAACTTTAGAGGTCTGGAGAGCCCAGGTGACAAACTCCTCCCATATCAGCAATGTGTGTTATCACTAATAAACTTTAACCTTCTTATTAACATCACCGGCTTAATTTTAATGAATTATTTGCTAATAGTCTAAAATCTGTTAACTCTTTTCCAAATAAAATATAATAAATAAAGCATTTAAGTCAACAAGAAGGAAGTTAGGGTACTGAAAGCAGCCAGTTTTGAGACAAGAGTGTTGTTTAGGAGAGCTTTCCAACCACTTGAGGTGTGCCATAGCTGATTCTTGTGACCCAGTAAAGATCAGGGTGAGGTTTGATAGGACAGGATGCAGAAACATGACTCCTCTCTTCCACATCAGATGTTTTCATAATGACCTCATCATTTAATGTGAAACAATGAGAATTCCAGGATCATTGGAACGTCTGTTCTTAAAAAGAATAAGGAAAATATTTTAACCTTCTCTTAAAATTCTTTGTGCCAATGTCTTCTTCCTCTTAAGCACATAATCAGTATTATATCTTATAATACACAACTAAAAGTATGAAAACAACCATAGCTTAAATTTCCTTAGCTTTTTTCTTTGACTACTATATGTTTTATTTTATATAGTTAAGACCATTATTCTCATAAAAGATTCAGAAGCTTCACCAGATTATTGAAGGAGTCCATGACACATAAAGGGCTAAGAATTTATAGAATGTAGAGGAAGCTCTCCAAGACCACCTTCACTTTATTTTTCCTTTTCTTATTTTTTTTACATTCAATCACTATACATCTTACAGCATGTAAAATGATTTTTTCCAGCATGAATACACTGCATATTAGACCAGTCAAAGGTATTACCATACACATTATCATCAACAGATTCCATTTGTGTGTTTGTTAATGTTTTGCTTCTTTTTTTCTCTTAATTTCCTCTCTCCCACCCACTCCACCCCATTCCCTACTCTCCCCTCACACGGTCTCTAGTGTCCACAGTTGCTTTCCAGGTTTTTATACATTCAGTCTTTCAGTTTCTGCCATAGAATGCAGACATTCAGTATATATTAAGTGGGGACACACTCATAGATTGACACGCCTTGTTTACCATTAAATCTTCCATATTCATTCACTTTCTATCAAATACCATGGTCTCATTGTTTTATGGCTGAGTAGCATGCCGTGGTGTATATGTGCCACACTGTTTTAATCCATTCATCAGTTCTTGGACATTTCTTTAGTTTTAACAATAAAATTATTTGTATGGTTATATGTTAGTTAGTCAAGTTACAGCTAAGAGTAAATGCTATATTAGGAGGACTTAGATTTGAAATACAGAAAACTAAGTTTGAAAGTATTAAAAGACATACTTCTCATAGCTAAGTAGTTCCATAATTTTGGAGGAGAAAAGCCATGATTGTTGCCACTGACAAAACAGAGATTAATTAAGACCATGCATGTTATGAATCTCATTTAATTAATCAGTTGAATTGACACAAAATTACTGAGCTTCTACTTATGACCTTATGAAGTGTAAGCTTAAATTCAGGGGGGAAAGGTAGCCCAGGGGCTATTTACATTTATTACATTAGTAAGTGCCTTCTTTTATTTATGAGGTGCTTTCTGATTCTAAGTTCTCTGCTAAAACTTACCTGCATTATTACATTGCATCCTCATAACCACCATCACACACTTTATATAACAATTTAACATTTAAGACAACTGAAGTTCAGAGCAATTCATCGACTCATCTACTGACATGCACATACATAGGAAGTGGCAGTGTTAGAATCCTACCCAGATCTGGCTGACTCAAAGGACTCAGAGCTCTTTCTACCATCAGTAATATCCTAAGAGCTTTCTCCAGGAATGCTGATATATAAGATCGGATAGTAAGATTAGAATGTGAACTTTATCAGAGATAGACCATATTCCATTTTGTTCCCCATTTTCTTCCTATAACCCAGGATAGTGTCTGGCATTGGTAAATATTTTTGAATAAATGGCCTCTGACAATTAAGCTTTGAAAGCAGTAGCTACTAACTCAGAGCAGAGAGATACAGAGGGAGTTTAAAAAGACAAACTTCCAGAGAACTCTCTGACTATATTTCATATTAGAATAAAGATTTAAATCTGGGCTGGCTCAGTGATACAGGGGTAATGTGCTGCTCAAGCTATGCAGGCTCCATAGGGAAGACCATGGGTTCAGTTTCCTGGTCAACCTGTGCGTTCTGGGCATGTATGCTGATGATTCTAGCAAGCTAGAGGGGTAGAGGGCAGGCAAATGGAGTGGTCATAATGTCAGACCCGGTTTAAGGGTACTTGTCTCTCTCGCTCTTCCTTTCTCTGTCCTATGGAAAAAATAAATAAAAACTTAAATACAAAACAGATTTAAATTAGTCATCAGAGAGGTTGGTTACCTTGAAAACATAGAAAAGGGGAGTGAAATTATAGAGGCAAGATGTAGGTCTCATCTGGGAATTCTGGTTTATAAGTAAATTTTATTAGATTGTTTAATGAGAACCTATTCCGGAATGATGAACCCCTACCCCCTTTGATATGTAGATATAATCCATCTTTGAGGTAGAAGATGAAGGGCCAGACCTAGGTAAATTCTCTGAAAAGAGGCTCTTGAGAGTGAGCATATCAGTATTTCGGCAGCAAACACAAGGCCTTTGTAGCTATGTCGACTGTAAGTGCTATAAAACTTCTGAGGAGAGGAATATCTGGGAAGTCGAAGAGGACTATATCAGCTCTGCAGAGGAGATGGACTTGGTGACAGGCACAGCCTCTCCTTTCCAAGTCATTCTGAATGCTTGTCTTGCAATAACACACCAAGCATGAAATACACACTACAGGTAGGTGGCATGAGACTAGCAGAATGATGTCACATCATGTTGGAGAATGGTGCTCTGGACACAAATGTTGGCTCAGTAAAGATAGACCAATAATGTCATTGGTGACTAGCAAGAGTAGTTGCAGTTTGAGTGATGGGAGAGAGGCCAGCCTCCGATGAGCTAAAGAGAAACTGGGAATTAAAATGGTGACGAAAAGGAAAGAGAGATGAAGCAAAAGCTAGAGGGAGGTGTGGGGCGAGAGGCACAAACTGGGAAAGGAACATCATCATCAGATCTAGTTTAGCAGTACTCAAGCTGGAAGTAGTTTTCCTCTCATTTAGAGGCCCCAAAAGGGCCCATAAAACAATTTGGCAAGGCTAACAGAGAGTGAGATTGTGGGTGGGTATGATGGCCTCCTAAAAGCTTGCAAAGATCTCATGTATGTGTATTTTTTCTAGAGAGAAGTTACATAACCTTTATCAGATTTCCAAGGGGTTGTGATCTAAAATGTTTATGGACATTGACCTAATCTAGTTCCTTATTTTAAAAGACAAGAATATTAAGTCTTAAAAGCCAAGTGATCAGTTTAAAGTTATGCTCCTACTTAAGGACTGGATCTGAATGTAGAACACAGATACATAGATTACCTGATCTTTGGGCTTCCTCCATACTGTCTCCCATGGCAGGACAATGTGGTGTTCTACAAAGACTCAGCCTTAAGCAAATCAGACTGCCTTCTGAAATCTATACCTCACTTCCTAACAGGTTATAGGACTGTTTGGCCAATATAGGCTCACTGCTGGAACAAACAATTCCCTGATCTCAGTGTTTTAATGCAATTAAAGATTTATTTATCACTCTCATTGTATCTGATTCAGATTATGAGACTCTTCCCAGTGATGACATAGGAATTCAGGCTTCTTCCAGGAAATGGCCCCATCCTCCTGGAAACTTACTTTCAGGCATGCAAATGAGAAAGAAGAGGGCGTGGAAAATCATGGAGGATGTTCTGGGCTTCACTCCTACCCACCTTCTTCAGCAAGATCTCAGTCATGTGGTTTTGTCCAACTGCAAGGGAGACTGGGGAATGTAATCTTCCTGTGTGCCCAGTGGGGTGATCAATCATGCTGGTTGACCTGGGATGGTGCCAGCTTTAGCACTGAAAGTCTTGAATCCTAGGAAATTCCTAAGTCCCAGACAAACCAAGGTGATTAATCAAATAACCCTAGTGCTGAAGGAATAGAAGTGGCTCTGGTGAATATCTAACAGCCTCAAGAGGTTTGACAGAGCCCAGTAAATAGCATCACACATTCTCCACTCAACTTCTAAAACAACTGGGAAATAAAATAGAAAAAACAGATGTGGGGGGGTGGCAAGTAGTCACCTTTGTCACCAATACAGCTAAGTCAGAGAACAAGCTTTTTCTGTAGGCAGTGAGGAGAGGAGGGCTCCCAAATTATGCACCCCAGAATGAAGGAGACTTCCTCACCTGCCAAAGGTAGTGCTTGCATCTGCCCATATGGAAAACCTGACAAAGGAACACAGAAGGCTTGTTCTTTGTAAGCACACCTGCCAAAGAGAAAAGGAGTTGATTTTTGTACATCCAGCTTGTTTCCCCAAAATTTACCAAGTAGAAAAGCTGCTCCATCTTCCTGGTAGCTGAAAGATGGGCAAGTTGTCAATGAAAGGAGGAGTGAAAAAAAGAGCAGACCATTACAGAAATTGATTTTCCCTCACAAAAGAGGAAATACCAGACAAGGGAAGAAGCATGTCCATGGCCAAGAGTAACCATATGAGTGTAACAGGTAACCTGAGAGTTGGGACACCCAGGATATCAACCAAGGAGAATTCAAGGCAACAGGATTGGAATGTTATTGAACTTGAGTTGGAGAAAGATACAGGTGGGACCAGCAGTTGGCATAATGGCTGTTACTTGACTCCCATGTAGGAACTACAGTTTGAGACCCAGACCCGGTGACCTAAACTCACACCGGGCACATGTGCATGTGTGCCCAAGATCCCGAGAGGAGAATGGAAGAGAAGGGATTGCAGCATGGCCATCCCCCTGGGGGGTGATTTCTCGCTTTCTGTCTTTCTGTCTCTCTCTGTCTTTCTGGTGAGCACACATGCCCTATAGCAAAAAAAAAAAAAAAAAAAAAAAAAAAAAAAAAAAAAAAAAAAAAAAAAAAAAAGGAAAGAAAGATACATGTACAGAAAAATATAGAGTGGAGATAGAAAAGGAATTGAAAACAGTGAGAAGGTGGATGTGGCTACCTTAGCAAACTCTATCTGTAAGAGAGGGACATCCTAAACTTTGACACTGTAGGAGTCAATTCCCTTTGTTTCTGCCTCTAACACATTGTCTCTCCCTATCCACCTGATGGCCCCTCACCACCAGTGTTATATTTTCATTGCAAATTAAAAAGTCATGGGCCAGTTGGTGGCATGGTGGTTAAGGCAGCCAGATCCCACGTGGCCAACTGTGTGCTTCAAGTCCTGGACCTGGTGGCTTGAAAAACACACAAGGTGCATAGGCATGCATGCCCAAAGGCCTGAGGAGAATGGAGGAGAAGGGATTGTGGTGTGACCATATCCCCCTCCCTGCCCCCACATAACAGAGACACTTTCTTTCTCTCCTCTCTCTCTCTCTCTCTCTGGCAGACAAGCATATCTACTCTATAGCAAATTAAAGAGGAAAAAACGTCATCATTCTGGGGGCCAGAGGATGTAAAACTCAACATTTTGAGATTGACCCACAGAAGAAGTTTCCAGGTTGCATCCCTGAGTATGCCAGGTACACAGGGCTGGCTGAGGATGGGGGTGGGTTAGTGTCAAATCCCAGTTGGGGATTCTCTCTCTCTCTTTCTCTCTCTCTCTCTTGCAGAAGAAATAATAAATACACTTTAAAGATGAATCAGGCCTAACCTTACAGTATAGTAGTTAAGTGCTTCATAGAGGATGCCAGATCCCACATGGCCAGGTGGAGGTCAAGTTCTGGCCCCAGCAACATGAAAAACACTTCAAGCATGTGCATGTGCACACATGCCCAGGATCCTCACGGGCTGGAAAACTGGAGGATAAAGGACATGGCATTATCAGCCTCCATTGTGCTTTCTCTTCTTCTTTCTCACTCTCTTTTGAGCATACGTATGCATTCCCTGGCATTACAAAGGAGTGGAAGAAGAAGGAAAAAAGAAAAGGTGGAGCAGGAGGAAGAATAATTAGTATTCAGGTTTGTATGTTTCAGTCTCTGTGGCCTTAATTAACATACATAGTGCCAGAGAGGCCAGACCCTCCATTGGTATATTTGGAAGGCTGACAGAAGGCCTTGGACCATTGTGAATCCCCACAGAAGAAACACTACTTCGAAAGGCCTCCTGTCAGCCAGCCGGTAGCTCTTCTGGAGGACACCATTGTACCACACAGGGACCAAACAATACTTCCTTTTGAACTGGCATTGTTGAAGAGTGCATCCTTGCAAGAAAATAAATTCCAGTTTCAGACTAAGATTATTAACTGGACAAATACAACACAGAGGTTATGTATGCTATGTGATGGGAGTGGGGAGAAAAGAAAGAAGGGTGAAAGAACACTTAATAACATTTGTTTGGCACCTGCCTTGGTTTTACCAGGTCCTATAAATATTTCACAAAGAGGATCAAATGGAATTAGAGACTTGGGAGGGTAAGTAAGTACATCGACCAGAATTGCCCAACTAGTAACTTCTGTGGATGGCATTCCAACCCAGGTCTGTGTAGCTCAAGAGTAATGACAAGAGGACATAATTAGTATAAAAATTAAAGGAAAAACACCCCTGTAAATAATACAGAACTTTGAGTGCACAGTTACCTAAGAGAGATTGCTCTTTCTCAAGTTCTTTTGAACACCTTCAATAGATATATGCTATTTGGGCTCATCTTTTGGTCCTGAGAAAAGGCAAAGAAATAAGTGAAATGAAAAAATGATAGCAGTCAGTTGTGAAGTGGACTTCCCAGTCCTATCTTTGCTCCACACAGTGTTTGGACAACCAGCATAGAGGAAGTTAGGAGAAGTGAGAGAAACTTGGCATTTGTATGAAGTGGCCTTCCCCTGTAGATTCTTGCTCTTGGATTTTGCGAATAGATTAAATAACAAATTCAAATTGCTGCACTGCAGCTTATTAAATATTTATATTTTATAAATAAATAGGTGTGTTATTTACAACAGGGACGATTCAATATTTAAATTGCTCTCACAGAGTCCCTGACAAGGGCGTGCCACCAGTACCTTCTTGCTGGGCTAGGGGATAAGAGGAATTCCTTTTGGTGCAAATCCTGAGGACAATGGCTCAACCTGACTAGAAAAGCCAGCTCTGACTGATGCCAGACTCCAACTTGCAATGACATGCAGACATCCAGCCTGCCTTACTCCTGGCCTCCCACACCTTCCTGTTCCTCCTCAGTGCCTGCACAGTACAGGGCTCTGAACACCTGGGACAGAATCACCTTGTTGGTTTTCAAAATACATCAGTATTAAAGACATACTTAGTTACACCTCAGGGTTGAGGATCCCTGCTCTCAATAAGGGAGTGCCTAGTAAGAAAGCTGTCTAAGTCTCATCCTAAACTCAACTAGAGTTTGGACTTTGTTTTTGAGCTCTGGGGAGACAACAGAGCAGTTAATGCAGAGAAAGAACATGATCACATATTACATATCAAAAGTGTAGTCTGGCTCCAATGTGGAGAATAGACAGCTAGGACATAGGAGAGTAGGTGTAACATTGTGGCAGTGTCCAGTGGGGGAGGCCATAGTCCCAAGGAAGGGTGGTAGCAGGGGATGAATAGGAGAGGCACTTGAGTAAGAGAATTGGCAGAGCCTGGACACTGAATGGGGTTGGGGGGGAGGGTGAGGTAAGTAGGTGACAGGAAGAAATTAAAGATGAACCTCTTATGTTTGGGATGGGATGCATTAGCATGAACACCATGTACTACTGTGTAACTCAGTTTGCAACCCAGCTGTTCTGATATCCAAAGTTTTTCAGATGTATTTTGTTTCTTGTCCAGCATGGTTGCTTAGCAGTATTGCAGAGCTCTGCAATGCTGAGGCCATAGGGGAAGGTCCCAAGTTTGCATCCCAAGGTCTCCCTGTGCACCTGGGAGTGTGCACACACATGCCTATGATCTTGGCTAGTTGAGGCTAGAACTAGGATTGTGAATACCCTATATAGAGGGGCAGGGGTACCTGTTTCCCTCTCTCATGGAAAATAAATAAGCTATATGTGTGTGTGTGTGTGTGTGTGTGTGTGTGCGTGCGTGTGTGCATATTCTACTTTCTTGACTTGTATAAAATCAATTAAGTGATGGAGCTTTACTTTATCATTAACAAAAGGACCTCCTTGATGCACCCTATAGCAAAAAATAAGAAGAAAGAAAGAAAGAAAGAAAGAAAGAAAGAAAGAAAGGAAGGAAGGAAGGAAGGAAGGAAGGAAGGAAGGAAGGAAGGAAGGAAGGAAGGAAACAAAAGGATCTCCTTTGGATTATTCATTTATTTATTTTGGTTTTGAGGGCTTGATATATTATTATTATTTTTAGAGAGAGATTTTTTGCTAGAGGGCATGTGCGCTCACCAGAGAACACAGAGAGACAGGAAGCAAGAAACTCCTGGGGGGGATGGTCACACCACAATCCCTTCTCCTCCATTCTTCTCTTGGGATTTTGGGTATACACACATACACACACACACACACACACACACACACACACATGTCTGACTTCTTTCAAGCTGCAGAGTCTGGGACTAGAGCTGCAGCTGACTATGTGGGAGTTCAGTGACATAATCATTATGCCATCTGCTGAGATATAAATTAAAAAAAATGTTTCTAGGTTCCTAACAAAACTATTTCTCTATTAAGTTTCTCTGAGAGATTGGGCAAAGAGTCAAAGCTTCAGTTCTCATTCCATGGGACTAAAAATACTCACATCTTCTAACCTGAAATATGAAAGTAATCAACATCTTTTCAATTACTAGCAAACCACCTCCTTTTCCACAAATGGGTGATACCTAACTGGAATTGGAGGAATTGATTGGGGCCAGAAGGTAATCACTGTAGGACAAGAGAGAAAAATCCAATCTCTTCATTTTGCAGTTTGGTACTTTTTGTACTTATAACTGTGTTCTTTTTTCCTAGTTATAAATAATTAAAATTTATGCTCATGATTAGAAATGAAAACAATTCTGGTAAGTATGATCCAGAAATGGAAAACCCTCTGTCACCTCAACCTCAGAAACATCCACGTGAACAGTTTGGCATACAATCTTCCAGGTTTCTGCGCCAACATGGGATCAAGGCTAGGGAGTAGGAAGCACCAGCTGAAGGCCAGCACTCAAGCAGAGGGAGAAGAAGGGTTCTTAAGGGAATGCAGGGCACATGAGGGAGCTGGAGGTGCCGTGTGTGTGTGTGTGTGTGTGTGTGTGTATGTTTGTACACCTTTTAAAGAAATCAGGTCATACTATGCATTCTCTTCCAAAACATGTTTTTACATATGCGAATCTTCTCAGTTGGTACATTGAGGTATGCATAGCTCATCCTTTTAAAACCAGTTGTATAGTACCATATTTCACCTGATAAAATTTGTTATAACCAAGCCACTAGTAATGTGAGTAGTTTCCAATTGTTTCCATTAAGTGCAAGTGAACATTATTAAGCAAATACCCATAAATAAAAGATTGTCTGAAGGCTTAATTTCTAGGACTGACATTGCTAAGTCAATAGCTGTGCATATTTGAACTTTTGCATTATTTGCTATGTATAGAACTAGCTAGTTCCTTATTGACAGCACTGGATGTGATTTATGTATCTGTATAAAATCTGATGAGGGTAAACATTTAAAATTCTACTTTAATACTCATTGAGGTTGAACATCTTTTAATATTTTTCTTGTTTATAGGTATTAGTTCTATGAATTATCAAGTCATGCCTTTTGTATCTGATTGCTTTAGATCAACCACCATCCTGGGCCCCTAATGACTTAACTGTAGAATTTTTTTGTTGCTGGTATTTTTGGAAGCACTAGGATTCATCAGAATGTGTCTTAGTTCAGGTGCTATGGCTTGCCCATGGTGTTCTGGTTGTATAAAACTTGGACATTCTGCCAACTTGTCATGAGCAGTGACACTAGGAGGTTCATAGCCAGGAAGATATTGTACACAAGTTCATCATTTGTCTGTCATCTTCACGTGGCCAACAGTCACTGCCAAATACACACCTTCATCCGGAACTTTGTTGTGGACTTCTCCTCACCAACTTTGACTGCCATATTTCATTGTGGATCAGCAGAGCAGGAAACTCACCACCCTTATGCAGGCCTCGGCCCAGGGTTCCTGGGATATTTTTAATCAGAAGAATTGCACTTTCTGACCAGTTTCTTGATGAGCATCTTATCTTTCTGGAGTCCCATCAGTGCCTCAGTGTTCATGTGGTTGATAGCCACAGCCTAGGCCGTCACAGTGCTACTGGTTCCATAGGACACTGTGAAGTTCTGGGGGTGAGGAGTGGACGGGAACCTAGCAGGGCTGGAAAATCACTAGTCCTTCTGAGGGTCATAGCTCTTCAAGCTGGTTTTCAACAGGACACTTGGTACAGAGCATCTTGAGAGACTTCACTACCCATGATGCTTCATGCTGCAGAAACTGGAAAAGTGCCTTACTGTGCAGTCTCGGGCCTTCATTCATCTATAGTATTTGCTGTGCTGGTGAAAAAATGGAAGTCAATGACCTTGAGTAGCTTGTAGTCATTTATGCCTTTCAGTTTTCCTTGAAATTGCAGGACACTAATATTCTTTTAACTAGTCATATTTATTCTTGGCCTTTTCCTGTTGGTCTCTACTGCCTTGATCTCTAGATCCTAAAACTGCTGATTTCCACTGATAAATTTAATCTTATTAAGGACATTTAAAATACTTGTCAGGATTGTTTGGGCTTCATATCTTCATTTTCTATTTATGGACTTATAATGTTCTGGGAAAGATACACATCTTTTCCTTCGTATGACCTGTCTTCTTACTCAGACTTCACAGTTCTTCATCAGCAACCAACCCTGATATTGTGCCATTAGGAATCCAAATTAGTCCACATAGACATGTTCCAGCTAGCGTTGGAGTAAAACTCAACACCAGATTTCTTCCCAACATTCTTTATACTTAGTCTGTAGCTGGGCAAATTGAAAGAAATAGTTCTAGGGATTATAGCACAGACTTCTTTGTGGACAGTCAGATAAAAAAAATTAAAAGGTAAAAGTTTTAAATATAGATGCAAGGAGCCATTGGAATTATTGATTGAGGATTGTTTAGAGGACTTGGAATCATGGGCTTGTGAGTGAAAATGCCCTTTTGATGAGACAGAAGACAACTTCCTCGTTAAGTGGATGAAACTCAAATAGGTCAGCATGCAGCTAAGCTTGCCTGCCAGTGAGTGGCAGAGCTGAAACATGGGTTTCCTGACTTCTGTTCAACAGCCTTTCTTCTCTAAGTTGTCTTCTTTTCTAACCTAATTGGAAGAAGAAAATTTACTTAGAAGATTCCCATAATATTAATGCCAGGAGTTACCTTAGTGATCATCTATCAAAAAGGAAGAATTGAGTTTCAGGAAGATGAAGTGACATGCTTAGGGTCACAGGGCTAGTAAGTGTATGTCAATCACAGGGCATGAGTGGCACCTCTTGTCATTGCCAGAGAGGGTACTCTCTACAAGTCCTTTGCATCTCTACTCGGATGGTCCAAGTCTTCAGAGCAGGTGGAAACTATGGTGACTGTCCTCAGAAGGTAAAGACTAAGAGCCCATGGGACCAGCAGTTGGCATAATGGCTATGTCGCTGGACTCCCATGTAGTTGACCGCGATTTGAGGCCCATACCCAGCGACTTGAACTCAAGTCGGGCGCATGTGCGTGCATGCCCAAGATCCCGAGAGGAGAATGGAGGAGAAGGGATTGCAGCGTGGCCATCTCCCCTGGGGGATGATTTCTCACTTTCTGTCTCCCTGTCTCTATTTTTCTGGCAAGTGCATGTGCCCTATCGCAAAAACCTCTCCAAAAAACAAACAAACAAACAAGCAAAAAAACTAAGAGCCCTCTTTTTCCAGTGCTTTGAGCAAACATTGGTCTCTCCTTGAGAGAAGACAATCCCTGCACCTATGTCATGCTGAAAAGAAATAATCCTCATGGTTTGTGATGTGTTAATGGTGAATATATTAAGAGAACATGTATTTTATTTTTCTAGCAGTAAAATATTTTGCTGCTTTGCTACTGTTTAAGTTCTGTCATTTTAGAAGAATACTGATATAAGTTCACCTGAGCCAAGGGGGCTTTTGTAGGAACTGATCAGCCCTAGGGGTCCACTGCGCTCTCCATCTCTTTCTAGTTTCTCCTTTGCTTCTCCTAGCTTTCTCCTATCTAACACCTGGCTGATTCTGCTTATTTTGAACTTTCTTGACTGTGGCTTAATCATGGTTTTTTGCTAACCATGTCCCTGACTCTCTATCAGGGCATCTCTAAATATATAGGAAAAGCCAAAACTCCATTTCTCCTTTTATACTCAACAGACAATGCTTCTGTGACCATGTGTGTCAGGGTATTTCCTTACACACCAAGGAAGAAATCAGTTCTGCAGTGATGCCACCTGGTATCCTCTACTTCAGTTCAACTCTAGCACTAATGCCTGGAGACCCTACAGGTTGAGGGTTCGGTCCCATGAGTCTGTCTCCGACCTCAGGTGCCAAACATAAGCTCCAGGTTGCTTTACCTATGCTTCTAACCGGCCATAAATCAGAATTCCCACAACTCTGTCCTTGAGTTTGATTAATTTGCTAGACTGGCAGATGGAACTCACAATACTTACTTACATTTACCAGTTTATTATAAAGTATATTACAAGGACAGCCCATGGCATGGTGGGAAAGGCAGCTGGATTCCACAAAGCTGACTGCATGGTTTGAGTTCTGGACCCAGTGGCTTGAGAAACACTCTAGGCCTATGTGCATGTGTGCCCACGATCCTGAAAGGAGGGAGAGATGGAAGAGAGGATTGGGGGCTTGCCCATGCACCATGGGAATGCTTTCTCACTTTACCTCTTTCTGTCTTGGTCTGTCTCTAGCGAGTACATGTGCCCTGGCAAGAATAATTAAATAAATAAAATATATCACAAAGGATACAATGAAGATATGAAAAGAGTTAAGTATGTGGGAAAGGGTGTGAATCTTCCATGTTTTCTCTGAATGTACCACACACATTCTAAGGACTTCGCATGATGAGTTATAGGGAAACTCTCTGAACTCAGTCTTTTTAGGTTTTTATGGAAGTTTCATTATATAGGCATGATTGGTTAAACCACTGACCATGACTAACCAACTCAACTTTTAGCCCCTTAGTCCTCCCTGAAGACTGGGGAGTTGAGGCTGTAAAAGTTTCAACCTTCTAATTCTGCTTTGGTCTTTCCAGTGACCAGTCCCCATCCTGAAGCTCTTTAGAGGCTGCCAGGGACTAGTCATCTCATTAGCACAGAAACGACACATCGCTTTAGAGATTTTATGTATTTTAAGAGCAGTAGGCCAGAAAATTGGGACGAAGACCAAATATATATTTCACAACATCACAACATCCTTACAGTTTCTACTTTTGTTGCTATGAGCTCATCCCTTCAGTGCTGCCTAGTCTCAGTTCTTGAAAGACAGATAATATGTTGGTTCAGCTCATCTTTTTGCACCAGGACTTAGGTCATACTTACTCTGCAGCCTAAGGGACTGGCTGCCCTTTGGTCTGGTGTAAACCTCTGCACCAATCAGGTGTGGCCAAAGAGGACTCTATCCGGTGGCAAATTATCTGGTAAATTAAGAGTGTTGATGGGACAATTTCTTTAAAACAGGCAGAAGCATCATGAACAAGTTTAATACATCCTTTAAAATTTTTTTTCTTTTATGTTTGTTTATTTCCTCCATAAGTAAGAGAGCTAGAGAGTCAAGCACCTCCGACAGAGTCCTGATACTGAGATCCATTCCCAGCTCTAGCAAGCCCTGGATCATGGACATGCGTGTATATGGCATGCTCAGGGAGGCCTTAGAACACAAACCCAGGACTCTCCCATAGAGCATCACATTCTACTGCTGTTCCACTGTCCCTCTCCCTTTTTCCTAAATTAAGCATCAAGTATCATAGAACTGAATCTGTTTGTTGGCATCTTTTGCAAATTTCTTGAGAGTTATAAAAATATGTTGTTTAGGAACTCTCTCAGTTATCTGTGAGTCATGGCAATGCTTAAGTTTCCTATCTGTGAACAAGTTGGCTCTTTTCCAAGTGCTTGCATTGGGTTCCACTCCCTTAGGGCTACAATTTCACTGTGCCACTGGCAGAGAAAGAACCCATGTTCCTTGGCCTCCTAAGCTTTGTCCTGAGAAGGTCTTGTGGTCTCTACATTCCTGACCTGGCCCATTCTTTGTTGACAGCCGTAATGAAAGAAATCTTCCTGCACTGCACCTAACCCTTGTTCTCACATGTAAATCTATCCCAAAGCCTATTAGATGATTTAGGAGCTTGGAAGTATGAGCAGGAATTGCAGTTCTACAAGTCCTTTTGGCATCCTCTACCACGATGGTCCAAGTATTCAGAGCAGGTGGAAACTATTGTGACTGTTCTCAGAAGGTAAATAACTAAGAGCACCTCCTCCTCCAGTGCTCTGAGAAAACACTGGTTTCTCCTTGAAAGAAGTCTATGTCTTGTTGAAAAGAAATAATCCTCATGGTTCGTGATGTGTTATAGTGTATATATTCAGAGTACCTACATTTTATTTTTCTATCACTAAAATATTTCGCTGATTTCTTACTGTTAAAGTTCTGCCATTTTTAAGGAATACTGATACACATTCACCTGAGACAAAGGGGCTTGGAAGCATGCACAGAAAAAAAGGGAGTTAACCTTTACTAAGTATCTAATATAAACCTGATGTGATCATTCTCACGAGAAAAGCTGAGGTTCAAAGAAGACAAGACTTACCCATCAATACACAATGAACAGGTAAGAGAGCTACAATGTAACCTAAACTTGCTTTATTCCCAATCACACTCTATCGTACGATAAGAGGTTGAGAAGAGGGTGGGGCGGGTATCAGCTGAAGAAAATGGAGATATCACAGGTAAAGATAGAGACGGGCAGATAGGAGGTGGTGCAAAGATTATTGAATGGAGTGGCAGATTCTTGTTGAGGATAGAGAGAGATGAAATATTAGAGACATCCAAATTCTTGCACAATCTAAAGGTCAGAATAGAGTGTGACTGACGTTTTTGGAGAAGGCATGGCAAGGCATGGAACCTCTAAGACAGCTGTTTAGATTAGAAGGATTAGTCTGGAGACAGGTGTCAGATGGATTGGAATAAGAAAAGACTAGAGGTGATTTGAACATGCGTAACTACAGAGGGCCCCTGTAATCTCAGGGAGTGTTTCACAACTGAATTCATCTTCTCAAGCAAGGACCCCTTTCCAAGTCCTCTCTGCCCTCACCTTGTCTGTGACAGTCATGAGCTTGGAATTGTAAGTCCTCTCAGTAGGAATGAGCTTGGCTATAAGTATTACCTCTGATAGAAAGAAATGTTGTTTTCTTATAAGAGATCCTATTTGAAGCTTTACGATGTTGCATTTTTGATTTTTAAAATCAGAACTACTCCAAAGGGTAGCAAGTACTGGGAAGCTGAGGCTGCGGTCTGAATTTCCCCTGAAAGTCTTAACCACCGGTAAGATTTTGTATGTGTATCAATCATACCATTTCCATCCTCACTCTCTGTTCCTGTCACTTCAAGTGTGAGAAGAAAGAGATGATTAAGATAAAGGAGAAGTTCTTAGGACATTACCTTCTATTTCTCCTTTTTCTTTTCCATAGTAAAATTACCATGAAATTACAAGAAGTCACAGGCAATTTGGCTAAGACTTGTGGATTTGTCTTGAAAAGAGTAGAAATCAAAAATTTTATTTTCTGCCCTGCATGTTGCAGCAATCGAGGATATTATATGATTTGAACATGTCAATAACATGAACAGTGTGGGTGCAGAAGCATGTCCTTACGTTAGCAGATATTAAGTGCCAAGTTTGGAGGGGTGTTAATGTGTCTGTTATATTGATGGGAAAACTGAAGGGGAGAGAATTTAACTCTTGGGCCCCAAGAGTCAGTAATCATATTACTGGAAATCCAGTGGATAAAAATGAGGGTGGGGGTGGTGGGCAGGAAGCAGATGGTTAGGGCGGCTGGATCCCACATGGCCAACGGCATGGTTTGAGTCCCAGAACTGGTGACTTGAAAATCATGCTGGGCACATGTGCGTGTGTGCCCAAAATCTCAAGAAGAGAGTGGAGGAGAAGGGATTGAGTCATGGTCATCCCCCTAGGGAGTGATTTCTCACTTCTATTCTCTCTGTCTTCTCTGGTGAGCACACATGCCCTATGGCAAACAAGCAAGCAATAAATAAAATGATAGCAGGTTGCTCTTCTTTTTTCTTTTGCTTCAGGTCAAGTTTGGAGCCCCTCTTTCTTGATATACTTGAAGTAATAAGAAAAACACACAGCTCTGAAAAAAACAGAGGAAGAAATCCTCTGCATAAAATTTAAACTGGTGGCCCTTCCACCCAATGAAGTAGTAATAAAACCAAATTTAAAACCTTAATTAGCTGCCTTCAATGTGTATGGCAGCACGCTGTGAGCAAGCACTGGATAAGTTTTCCATGAGAGTTTAGTGACAGAGAAATCACCTTTTACAGCTGCAACAAACTGCATCGAAGTGGAGGTGTGTTGTTAGCATTTCAAATTCCATTAAAAACCTCCAGGGAACACTCTACTCAGTGTTTTCTCTGCTGAGTGCTAAAATCAACTCCTGAATTATCCAGAGGCCACTAGTTTCATCATATCCATGAACTCATAAAAAGGCCCCGTGCTCAGGGAACTGTGTGAATATAAGAGCCAGCTCTGTATTGACTCACGGGGCTTTGCTCTCATGCATAGATGAAGGTCAGATGCCAAATGATCCTTAAACCTACACTGTAGAATGACCTATCAACAAAATCACCATGTCCTGTGCTAGGGTGCTAGGACCCATCATAACTGGATTGCGGGACATAAGGGATATTAGAGTTTTAGGTAAAAATTCTGAGAAATAGTATATGTATATCCAATGGAATGGTTGGTGAAGGCAAGTCTTGTGCACAGTCCCATTTGGTATCTAGTTCAACTCTGAGGAGGTCATGGTGGGATTCCATCTATGTATTTGCACCTCTGTGAATTATGAGAACCAAGGCAGACTGGTCTCAATAGATCTATCAGACTACTTGTGTTTAAACTCCTGAAAAAAGCAGAGAAGAACTTCGGGATTCTTGAACAAAGAGAGACCTCTCAAAAGGAGGGAGTACCCCAACCAGGAGGAAACTTGCTCACTGAGGTGAAGAAGAAACGACATTGTTCATATTCCCCATTTAGAGACATACGTTTTTCCACAGTCAAGGAATGCTTTGGATGCAACAAAAAGCTGTGTGTTTCTGCCCAGTGAACATGTACATTTCTACATAAAGGCTATCTTGGTGGGGCCTTAGAAGTCTGTGGTCACTTAAGGGTCAGATAACTTATGGTTATTTGAAAGAACTGGATTTGTTTCTGGTTAGAGCTCTAGTCCAGATCCTCTAGTTTTGAGAGAAACAGAACAGATCAGGGACTGCAGGAAAATTAGGGAGAGCAACGAGAAATGAAAGCAACTGTTGAGAAATGGAACACTCAGAAGCAGTGGCAAAGACTCTAGGGAGGTCACAGTGACTGGGGTAGTGAGGGGACCTGGGGGCTGAGTTACAACAACACAACCATGAGCCAAAGTTACAGCAACATGACTCAGAGCCAAATATCTCTATGCTCATCATCTAAATTTTGAATATTACCAATGCCTGTTAGCCCCCCAAAAAAAACAAAAAACAAAACAAAACAAAACAGTTTCCCTCAGTATTTGGTCAAATATTGGCTACTTTAAAAATGTCATCATTTTCATCAATGTTTTGTGATATCAAAGACTTGGAAGGTGAACACAAGTCAGGGACTAATCTGAGCAGTTTGCTGGCTCCTGGGACTGGGGAGTAGGACAGAGAGGGGAGTCCAACATTAGTTGTTGGGGTCAGAATTGACTCACAATGTGGAGAGATAACCTGCCAGACACAGTAACAATAGAATATTGGATGTGGTATCCTGTGATATCCTTGGGAAGTTTGTCTGACATGGCACAAAGAGAGCCTTCTCACCTTACTCTAGTCAGTTGGATCTGAAAATCCTAAACTGCTGAGAATGTCTACCTCAGTTATGTCCTCAGATTTGGGCAGGGGAATCTTAATTTGGTCAAGTCAGCCATCTTGCCCTATAGTTATTGTGAACGGAGATTTACCAGAACTGACCATGTAGGAGGCATCTCTTTTTGATACACAGTCAGTTGCAATAATAGTGTATTATTTATTGCTCCATAATTAGTTATTCCCAAGCTTATCAACTTAAAACAGTAATGAACAATTTTCTCAGTTTCCATAGATCAGAATTTCTGGAGTGGCTTACCAGTCTTAAGGGCTTTTCACAGAGTTGTGGTGAAAAGATCTCAACAAGGGCTGCAGTTATCTGAAGGTTTGACTGGGGCTGGAGGATCTAGATGACACACTCACATGGATGATGACTTGAGGCTGGCTGTTGGAAAGAAGGCTAGCTCATCATTACATGGATTTCTCCTCATTATATGAACTTCTTCTGCTTAAGTGTCCTCATGATAGTGTTTAGCTCTTCCCAGATCAAGTACTCTAAAAGAGAGCAAGGCAAAAGCTTCAATATATATATATTTTTTTACCTAGTCTCAGAAGTCATACACTGGCATTTTTCTGATATCCTATTGGTCACATATATTAGTTCTATTCAGTGTAGGAGGGCACTACCCAAGGGTGCAGATATCTTCTGATATCTGCACCCTTGAATCATTGTGGTCCCTCTTGGTTGAAAGCTACCACAAATAGCCATCTATTGAGAGCTTACTGTGAGATAGGCACCTTCCCAATTACTTTCTATACAACAAACCTCCAGGGTTATTGTTTTCTTATTATCTTCATGTTTGCAGATAAGGAAACTGAGACCTAGAGAGGAAAAGTGGTTTTCTTAAGATTTTCCTCTTTATTTGTACCTCTGAGGAATAAAGTTCGGGTCATGTTTTTGTTCAGCACACATTGAATGCCTGTAATTAGACAGGCACTGTGTTAGGATCTGAAAATATAAGACAGCCAGACCCAGGTCCTCAGACATACAGAAAAGTTATGGGCTCAAAGGTAGCCTGGGGCTCAACTAAGGGAGCAGTCAATTTTTTTGTGGGCAGGAATAAGTCAGAAGTCTTCTAATAGGAGTGATACTTGAGATAAGTCTTTAGAATGGTTTGAATGTGTTCTCCAAAGTTCATGGATTGTAAACTTAATGTGGCAAGTAGCATCAAGAAGACCTTCTCACCTTAAGGGCTCTGCCCTCATGAAAGGATTAGTATGGTTAGCATGGAAGTGGTTCTCTTATAAATATTAGTTTGTCCCCCTCTTGCCCTCATTCATGAGCTCTCTTGTCATGTGTTGCCTTCTGCCATGTTATGATGCAACAAAGGCCCTCACAGAACGTAGCCCCTGGATCTTGGACTTCCCAGCATCCAGAACTGTAAGAAATAAATCTGTTTTTTTTCTCTTTTTTTTAATAAATTACATAGCCTTAGGTATTTTATTAGAATAGCACAAAATGGTCTAAGATAAGGGGTCAGACATATTCTCAGAAGGAAATTCACTCTATCTTTAAGGTTAGAGTAGAAACATGGAGTTCCAAAGGATTCCTATAGAGCATATAGGAATCTTCTTCCATCTTCATCTCCTAGCTCTGGGTCTATGTTTGGTAAAGTCAGATGTCACTTTGCCACATGGTCTGGTGAATGGAGTTGTGAGGTCTAGATTCAGGAGATTTGAGGGTTAGGTCCTGCTTTTCCATTAACCTTCTGCATGACCTCTGGCAAACTCTTAAGTTACATATGCTTTGGTTCTAGCTTCTGTTAAATGGGAGGTAAAACAATTTGTCTTTGTAGGATGATCAGGGAGGAGATGAGGAGTGGTAGTGAGGATCAAATAAAAGATGTAATGGGCTGGTGCTGTGGTGTAGCAAAAACACACTGCTTAAAAGAAACTGAATCTCATATGGTGACCAAGGTTTGAACCCCAGACCCAGCCAGCCTAGTGAACACTGGGTATGTGTATTGGTGCCCAAAGTCCAGTGGGGTGTACTAGAGGAAGGGGGTTGTGTTGTGACCAGACCTTGAGGGTGCTTCTTTCTCTTTCTCTCTCTCTCTCTCTCACTCTCATGTGTGCGCATATGCACTCTATCATGAATAAAGAAAAAATATTTTTTAAAGAAAAAGATACAAAATGCTACCGAAAAGTTCAAAACTCTATATCCTGAATGATCTATAGTTATGGGCTAGTTTCTTTGCAACCCATCCCTTACCTCTGCCAACTCACTCCTTGCACCATACAGATATTGAGGGGCTATAATTTTAAATTCATTGTCACAGTGTACATTTAACCAAGAAGAAAAAAAACAACAGCTCCTGTGGATGTTTGATGTATGTTAGACTGAGGATGTTCGGTTACCTCTGAAAAAGTTTAGAGATGCTTCCATTGTGTGTCTGAAATAATGTTACTGAAAAACTTGGATGATGGGAAGAAGAGAAATAAATATGCTCTTTGCACTTGTAACGTTATCTGGGCTTTGTGCATCGCTTTCAGGGAAACTAATGGATGACCTTTCACGATTCTTACTGTTGCCGTACATTACATTCTCTGAATAGGCATCTGATGCAATCAAATGCTGTGCGTTATTATCATTATTGCATAAGCAAGTGAGCAATATTTTTCTCGTGAATATCACTTTCAAGTCTATGTAAACCACAGCCTGCAGTTTCTCAAAGAGGAACACTGGATATTCTTACTCTCTTATTCTTGTATAGAGGGTACAATTCCAGGTAAAGGTCCCTTCTTTCTTCCCATATATACCCTGGATCCCTGTCCTCACCATCAGCAGCACAGCTATTTAGAGTAAAAAATCTCCCAGAAATGCTGATCATCTCATATACATGCGAATCTGGTGATACTTTTTATCTGCAATACACAGAGGATAATATTGATCTCCTTTAGAATCAAGTCACTTTCATTTTATTTGTTCTTTTCTTTCTCTTGCCTGGAACCTTGAGAAACAACCCCACTCACTGCTTAGGCTCTCCCTGATCACTTCCATGAACCCTTTTCAGCTGCATAAGAGTATCAGGTACAATGCTATGGCCTATGTACACCCCACACTCCACTGGCAAATCTGTTCCAATATCCATCAAGTTCTACAAACATTTTCTGTTATGGTCAAGGAGGTGCAGACAATTCTGGGGTGAGATTTGGTAACCCTAGATTGAGAAGTGAAGATCACCTTGTTCTGTTGAAAGTGAAAGAGGAATTGAAGCAAGGAAGCTAAAACTCTTCATGAAGTTCCAGAATACTGACTTTCTCCTCTTCCCTGAGCACTCCACTTACCATGAATGGTCAAGGTCTTGTTGCCTTTGTTTTTTAATTTGTTTGTTTGTTTTGTTTTATTTTTCAAATATGGCTTTAAATGCTTTATTGTATTTGGAAGAATACAGGCAAGTATTAAAAATGCATCATATTCTTTAGGGACTACTTTTTTGTTTTGCTCTTTAATTAACAACTAGGTAAATTATTTTGGGGAGTGTCTGTGCAGTTTTATGAATTCTTTTTTGTCTTTTTTTTTTTTCATTTGTATACTCTACAAACAAGAGAAAGAGAGAGAAAAATAGGCACATCCCACAGGATCGCCATGCTGTGATCCATCCCCAATCTCAGCTGGCCCCAGATCATGGGTGCACATGCACCCAGCACTTTTGAGATGCAAATCTGCAACAGTGGGTCAGTCTCACAGATTATTGCATTACTGCTGTGCCAGCATCCAGCTGCTTGTTTCATGAGTTTCAATGCATGCATGGATTTGTGTAACCACCACAAGAATCCAGATACGTAACACTTCCATCACCCCTTTAGATCACACTCTTCCACCCATCAAACCCTTTGTAATCACTAAGCTATTCTCACTATAGTTTGTTCTCTTTTAGATAGTCGTGTGAATGAAATAAGACAGTATGTAACTTTCGAAACTGTCTTCCTGCCCTTGGTAGGAGGCCATTGAGATTTACTCACGTTGTTGCATTTATCAACAACTAGTTCTTTTTATATTGCTGAGCAGAATTCTATTGTCCTAGTGCATATTTAACTTAGCATTTTTCCATGTAGCACAGATTGCATGAGTCCTGGAAAGAAACAGCACTTGGGTAACCCAGCAAAGAAGTAGCAAAGGTTCGTTATTCACATTCTGTGGTGCTTGTCATAATCATGCTGGGTGATCATCTGGAGATGAAGTGACACAGGGAGCTTTTGTTCAAGAGCAGAAGAAGCTTGAGAAAGCAGAGGTTCAAGTACAGCTTGCAAATCCCCCCTCTATCATTATTTGCAAGGCATTAACATATTTAATCTTCAAGTTGTCCAGCTGTGTTTTGCTAACAAAGTCTTATGTAGTGGTTCTAAATAGGGGGTGAGATTGACCCTCTAGTAGAATTTTGACAAAGTCTAGAAACATTTTTGGTTATCATGACATCTTGACAAGGGATGTGCTACTGACATCCAATGGGTAGAGACCAAGGATGCTACTAAGTATCTTACAATATGTGGGCAGAACCTGTGACAAGGAATTATCTGGCCCAAAATGTCAATAGAGCCGAAAATGAGAAAACTTGATCAAATGTATCCCAGGCATCCTTTTAAATAATGTGTTGGGTCTGATGACCTCAGCAGGAAAGAGGTAGTCTTCTTGTGAAGAATCATTTTCCTTCAAATTTTAAGTGACAACATGGGAGTAAGAGTCAGAAATAAGAGAATGATTATGCAAATTCATGAAGTAATTATGAACCATCCCCTTCAAATATCTCTCCTACACCTAGAAATCCATTGCTCTCCCAGATAACTGTGGCTGCCTACTTCTGGGCTGACACACATCCCACTCTTCCTGCAGTGCCCCTTACACCTTTCTTTACTCAAAAAACTCATTCCAGAGGTCACCATCTGTGGATGCCTTGGACAGCTAGCTTTCTTTGGGGCTCTCTGAGCCCCTGGCACTTACCTGTGACATGGTATTCTTCACAGCACCTTTGAATTTGTTGGATCCCTTATCATTATGGTGGGCTCTGAATGAAGTCCAATATCTGGTGCACTTTGGTGCTCAATATTTGTTGAATTATGAAAATAATTTTTAGGCTGGCTCTGTAGCCTAGTAGCCTAGTAGCCTAGTAGAGAGCCAGATTCTACATGGCCAACCACAATTTGAATCCAGGCCCTGGTATCTTGAAAAACACACTGGTCACATGTCAATGTGAACAAAATCCTGACAGGATAAAGAAATGGAGGCGAGGGGATTAAGGTCAGACTCACCCCATTGGATGTGCCTTCTCCTTCTCCTCCCTCTCTCTGGCTTTCACCCTGTGGTAATTGAACCAATAAAGAAAGTAATTTTTTGGACCAGCAGATGGTGTAACAGTTACATTGCTAGACTCCCACGTAGTTGACCACAGTTCAAGTCCCAGGCCAGGCAGCTTAAACTCATGCCAGGCATGTGTGCGTGCATGCCCAAGATCCCAAGAGGAGAATGGAGGAGAAGGGAATGTGGCATGGCCATTCCCTCTGGGGGGTGATTTCTCATTTTCTGTCTCTCTGTCTCTCTGGTAAGTATACACACCATATAGCAAAAACCTCTCTTTAAAAAAATAATAAGAGGGATCAGCAGTTAGCGTAATGGTTATGTCGCTGGACTCCCATGTTGTCGACCGCAGTTCACGTCCTGGACCCGGTGACTTAAAACTCACCCTGGGTGCGTGTGCGTGCATGCCCAAGATCCCGAGAGGAGAATGGAGGAGAAGGGATTGCGGCGTGGCCATCCCCCCTGGGGAGTGATTTCTTGCTTTCTGTCTCTCTGTCTTTCTCTGTCTGTCTGGCGAGCGCACGTGCCCTATGGCAAAAACCTCTAAAAAAAAAAAAATAAATAAAAGAAACTAATTTTCTAGATACATTTGGGTTGATTATTCATTTGTACCATTTGTTAAATTATTTAATAAATATTTATTGAGTCCCTACCAACTACCAGACAATATCTGAGTGCTGGAGATACATAAGTGAACAAAAAAGTACTAAGTCCCTATTCTCATAGGGCTTGTGTGCTAGAGCAGGGGTCAAAATTTCTATAAAGGACCAGATAATGAATAATTTCAGCTTGATAGTCCATGGAGTCTCCATTGCAGTGATTCAACTCTGCAGTTGTAGGGTGGAAGCACCAAAGATAATATGTAAACAAAGAGTGGCTATATCCTGATAAAACTTTACTCATAAAAATATGACAAGATGACCTGGCCCACGGTCTGGAGTTTGCCAACCACTCTTCTAGAGAGAAGACAAATAATAGACAAATGAATATAAAAGTCAAGTGATGGACTGGCCCCATTGCACGGTGGTTAAGCACAGTGCATTGGAAGCTGGATCCCTCATGGCCAATGACAATTCGAATCTTGGTCCTGGTGGCTTGAAAAACCAGGAATGTGTTCCCTAAATTCTGATGGGGTAGGCAAATGGAAGAAAGGAGATTGTGGCATTGTAATAGACCATGGAGGGTGAGGCGCTCGCGCTCACTCGCTCTCTCTCTCTCGTGCATTTTACTTTTAAGGAAAAAAAAATCGTAAAATTTGAGTGACAAATGCTACATACTTTTAAAAGTAAGATAAGAGAGAAGAGAGAAGGTACAATTCAGAGTTGGTGTCAGGGAAGGCCTCTCAAAAAATGACCTTCACCAGACACCTGAATAAAGTGAGAGATGAGGCTAGTGAGCAGCAAGCACAGTGGCCTCAAAGCAGGAATGTTCTGAGGGTCTTCCAGGAACTGCCAAAAGGCCTGGGTGGCAAAAATAATGCAAGTATTGGGAGACTGAGAAGAGTTGGAGATTTGAGAGGTCAGTAGGAGCAGATCATATTATTGCCTGGACTTTGGAGTTGAGTCTCAGTGTGATGCAAAGCCCATGGAGGTTCTCAGAGAGAGAATGTCAGGTTCCAGGTTTTCAGCATCAAGCAGAAGGGGTTGAGGTATTTTTTCACAGCCTTCACTCTCATTTGTGCACTAATTTGCATGGATTAGTAAAGATACCTCTTCCTATTGGAAGGTGCAGCTTTGATGTAGCCTCTATCCTCCTCTGACCCCCACCCCTGTCATCTGCCCTTGGTTGGGGTATAATTTGCACAGCTGTACATCACAGGCCTTGGTCATAAATACTTAAGAAACTCCAATCAAAGGTATTCTTGAGAGTCCTCTCCATGGCACAGCAGTAATGAGCTGCTCAAGAGACACCAGATTCCAGGGCTTTGTATGACACCATAGTAGTTGAATGTTCATTGGCAAGTCTTGAAGATGCCACCTGAAGGAAAAAGTGGTTCTGGCAAAGGAGGGTAGTGGGGAGCAGCATCTGGGAGTGATATTACTGACAAGAAGTTTCAGGGTCTCAAAGGTGGTGGCAATGCAATAAAGGTCAAGCACATACTATGCAAAAAAAAAACATGGTAAAATTTTGGAAGTCATGGAAAAGTTAGTCAGGAATGAGATTCAATGAAGTGGCCACACAATACAGTGAAAGTAAAGCCAGGCAAGGGGGTGACTTGGGTTGGATGCCCCAAGGGTCCATGGTGGGACCATTTCAAGAAGCAGTATTTGCCTTGCCTGTCACTAGGACAGATAAGCCTGTGTTTGCAGACCTGACAGTTAAGACAAAATTTCGATATTATATTATCACGATTGAAGGAACAAAGTCAAGTCATATGGAAGACTGAAAAAGAGAGCGAGCGAGAGAGAAGCTGGATCTCGCATAGTAACTGTCGTTCAAATCTCTGGCTCAATTAGCCTGAAACATGCTGGTACCACATGAGTGCCCAGGATCCAATGGGCTGGAGGGTTGGAGGAAGGGGATCTCAGTGTAATAAGACCTCATGGAGGGATTCCTCTCACTCTTGAGCAGGTATATCCCTGCTCTATTTAAATAAAGGGAGAGAAAGGTATTCTTGAGACTGTCATATGTTTGGTGGGTAAGAAATTGACATTAAGGCAGTAGTTTGGGGGACTCTAGGTCAGTGCTCCAGAGCACCTGAGAAGGCATTCATTTAGTCTTAAAGTTGCCCCTTCCTTTTCCCCTGAAAGGAATACCGGTCAACTCTTGAGACCTTTTACCACTAGGACAATACTCCTTCTTCATTTTGAGGTTGTACAGAGCAAGATAGACAGGAAAACAGGGCAGAGAGTTAGCACTAAAGATCTCTCTCTACGTTATGAAAAGTCATGTAAAAGGGACCTTGTGGCAACAGCGATGGTTTTCATTTCCTGTTCTTTGTTACACTACAGGTTGCCAGGAAAGCACTCTCACACATTTACATGCAGGTTAAAGTCCTAAATCTGAGTCACCACAGCTAGAAACAGTGGGAACTGTAAAATGAAGGCTTAGGCTTCATCGCTGTGTTGTTGTCATGTCAGTGTATCTATTTCTTTCTCTTTTTAAAAAGTATTTATTTTATTTTATTTGTTATTATTGTTATTTTTAAAACTTTGACCAGAAAGAGAGAGAAAGGGAAAGTGAGAAAGCAAGCCATCAGGTCCAGGACTCTCACTGCAGTCAGCCACATGGGAATCCAGCACCTTACCACTGCCACCTGCCAGCCCCAGGGGTCTATTTCTTTACAGTCTTGATGTGATACTACTGCAATTGACTGCCACAAATCCAGTGGTGGCCTCACTCTTTGTTATTGGTCTTCTTTTTTTTTTCTTACTATTTTAGATGAGGATATAATAACCAAAGAGAAAAATGAGATATTTCATTATCATCTTTAAGTATCAAAGATAAATTACTACAAGGCTTCAAAAATAACTCTCGATAAACTCATCATGAACCAAGATCTTTCACTTTCCTAATGTGCTTTTGGAGGTTTTGATACCCGGGATGTGGCAGTGCTTTCCAAGCAGTGTGGACTTTACCTAGAAGTGCTAATGCATTAGTCATAATAAACAGTGTGGTTCATTCTTTTCCCGTTGTTGTCCTAATTAGCTGTACAGTCCTCCCAGATCTCACGTACACACAGTCTTTAACTTCTAACCCAGAGGTTTTATTGACTATCTATATTCACTTGTCAATTTTAAGAAGAGTGAATGGCATTAACTTAAAAATTTTCTTCTCAGGGCTGGTAGATGAAATAGTAATTGGGGTGCTGCCCATTTGGCCTACCATGTTTGAATCCTGGACCAAGTGGCTTGAAACTCATTCAGGGCACATGTCCATGCATGCCCAAAATCCCAAGAGGAGAATGGAGGAGAAGGGATTCCAGCATGGCCATCCCCCCGAAAGGGTGACTTTTCATTTTCTGTCTCTCTGTCTCTCCAGCGAGGGCATGTGCCCTATAGCAAAAATCTCCCAAACAAACAAACTAAAAATAAAACATTCTTCTCCTAGTTGCTATAAACAAATGCACTTGGTTGATTTAACTTAAAGCAATAAAAATAAAAGTGTTGGGGGACTGGGTTGTGGTAAAAGGCATTGTTCTGTGAGGCTAATCCACATGGAAAGGTTCTGGGTTCACATCCAGTGACCCCCCTGAGTACCCTAGACACACACATGCCATGACCCAAAGTTGGCTGAAGATGGGGATGGATTGGGGCATCCAGACTCTGTTTGGGTCTCTCTCTCTCTGTATCTCTCAGTCTCTCTATCTCTTGCTCTTGTGAGAAACAAACAAATTTTAAAAAAGATTAAAAAGCAAAGATGCAAGTGTTAGGATAACATTATTAATTTTGTGGTCATAAGCACCTACTAATCTAGAAGTAGAGAATAAAAGATGTAATCTTAAAATTGGGCTTTACACTTAGTTCTGAAGTTCAGGCTTGTTAGAAAATATATTATTAGGCCTGAAAATGTTAAATTGGCCAATACATTCTGCTATTTTTAATTTGTCTTCTAGGTTTTCTGGGCAAAATGAATGCTTATTAATAGTGTTTGTTGAACAAACCAAAAAAAGTTGAAATGTATCTGTTGCACAGTGAAAGACGGTCATAGTGGCAAATCTTTCCCATGCCTTACATCAAAGGCTATGACAGGGAACCAGCAGTTAGCGTAATGGCTATGTCGCTGGACTCCCATGTAGTCAACTGCGGTTCGCGTCCTGGACCCGGTAGCTTAAAACTCACGCCGGGTGCATGTGCGTGCATGCCCAAGATCCCAAGAGGAGAATGGAGGAGAAGGGATTGCGGCGTGACCATCCCCCCTGGGGGGTGATTTCTTGCTTTCTGTCTCTTTGTCTCTGTCTGGCGAGCGCATGCACCCTATAGCGAAAACCTCTCCAAAAAAAAAAAAAAAAAAAGAAAGAAAGAAAAGAAAGGTTATGACAGATGCTGGGCATGCAAGAACTATCTGGGTAGCAGATCGACAGTTCCAAGAGGCCTTGTTACCTTTCTACAGGAGATGGTCTCAGGATAGCTGGTGAAGAAAATGGTTTTCAGGCTTAGTGAATGCTTTTCTCAAACTGGCCTATTCAGATCTTTATTCTCAAAGTCAGAGTTTTATGCCTCTAGTTTTTCCTAAGTTCCAGTAAAGCACCCTCTACTCCAAGTCAGTGAGTGACAGAATGAGAATACAGGAAACCAAACTCCGTCACCAAAGAATCAGAAAAGGGGACCTAAAATACGTTTTTTGGAAAGGGAGAAGCATTAAAAAAAATGATGGGGGAAGACGCAAAATAGAAGAACAGAGAAAGAAGAAAGAGGAAGTAGAATTCAAGGAGGAAAAAAAATCCTAAGACATTATCTTATTGAAGTTGACAGAGGCAAAATTGTGTCCAACACAACAGTTGCCCAGTTTTCTTGCCAACACTTCAACTCAAAGGCATAGGGACTCTCATCTTGGAAATTTTGGTCTTAAAGCCTTTAAAATGGAGGTAATTTGTTGCTTAAGGTATCCATGTGCTACTTGTCTTTGTCTCCCTCTCCAACCCTGCATCTCTCCAGGTGTTTTGTATATAAAATGATTTCAATAAACAGTTGATAACTTAAAAATCATGTCTACACTTCCAAAGTGAAATGTGGAATTGTAATAGTTTGGAGAAGAAAAAGAGATTTTTAAAATCAGACCTGAGCACTCTATAGAATAGAGCCAGACCCGTAGTGCTTAATATTTTAATATTTTGACTCAAATGGAGCAGCCCAAACTGTGACATGCTAGGGTATCGGAGTCCACGACTGCCATCCATACTAGCTGGTTCACTGGCTTACTACCCAGCTCTCTACTTTGTCAAGACAGACTTTGCCTGGGAACCAGCAGTTAGCGTAATGGCTATGTCGCTGGACTCCCACGTAGTCGACCGCGGTTCGAGTCCCGGACCCGGTGACTTAAACTCACACCGGGCGTGTGTGCATGCGTGACCAAGATCCCGAGAGGAGAATGGAGGAGAAGGGATTGTGACGTGACCATCCCCCCTGGGGGGTGATTTCTCACTTTCTGTCTCTATGTCTCTCTCTGTCTGGCGAGTGCATGCGCCCTATAGTGAAAACCTCTCCAAAAAAAAAAGACAGACTTTGCCTGAGTAGGCTTCTTGTTACTAGTTCTTGCAAAGCAGGCATCATGCCATCATGATATCACCTCTTTCTTATATGGTTCCTGTATGGAACATTACCTTCATAGGGCCCTGTCTACTACTAACACTGAAAAGGAATACAAACCTGCTTAATCCAGTGAAGAGAGGCCTCACTGTGGTCACTTGGGCTGGCTTCATGGTCTGGTGGAGAAGGCTGCTAGATCCCACATGGCCGCCAACCCCACAGTTTGAGTCTCAGACCTGCAGCTTCAGAAATGTGTGGAGCATGCATCCAGGCATAACCGGAATCCTGACAGCATGGAGGAAAGGGGATTGCAGCATGAACATTCCCCATGGCGGGGTGCTTTCTTCTCCTCTCTGTCTCTCTCTGGCAGCCTCTGGCAAAATTAAAAAGAAAAAAACAAAAAGATCATGGCCACTCAATTCCCAATCCCTACAGATTTGACCAAATGGCCATTGGTCAGGTTTTTGGGTTTTTTTCTTTCTTTCTTTTCTTTTTTCATTTAATAAGTGAGATAAATCATAGAAAAACCTGTAAATAATACCGTCTACTGTAGGATTTTCCCCAAGCCTTCCTTTCAGTACTTTTTTCTCTGACCTGGTGTGGCCAAGTCATACTGACCTGGTGGGCCATGTTTAGAGGGTTCAGCCATTTGTTTCTTTTACCCCATCAGTTGTTGTGGGCTGTCCAGTTGTCCTAGGAGTCTCCTCCAGGTACTTCAGTGGCTCTCAATATTTCCTTATTGGATACTCATGAGCAAGGTGTCTTGAGCAAGGGCACCTTCTTTTTTCTTCTTTCTAAGGTTGGCTATGTCTTTTCAACAAAAGCCCAATTCCAATCTCATTATGATTACTATTCTGTGAAGTCTCAATATATTTTAAAGATTCATAATAATGGAAACTTGATCTTGACCTATTCCTACAAATACTAATAAATACACAGGATACTAACCTTTTCCTCACTTAAATGGAGAAAGTTCTCACAGTTAGGATATGCCTGATGATGGCAGGAAGGGAGTTGGGTTGACCATCATTTGAACAGCCTAATTTATTTTCAATTTTCTCAATACCAATGTAATTTTGGTAAACAAAGCTACAGTTAATTGTGGGCTATTTTTCTTTTAAATCTAGGAGAAAACTCTTTTCCAGGTGAGACAAATGACTATCCTTTTTTTCAAATGAGTTGGATGCTTTCTCGTGAAACAGTTTGTGTGTGTGTGTGTGTGTGTGTATACATTATACTTGCACTGGTATGCTTTCTGCCTACTATTTTCTTTCTTAAAAATATCTTTCAGCATTGGAGAATTCTTAACCTGAGAGCAGTATTTTAGATCTCCCCTAAAGTCTACCTACTGACACCGTTTTTTGTGTAGTCTTCAGTGTGCATCTGTAAGGGTTAAACATCTAGTTGCTATCACGTGGTTATTTGTCCAGTTCTGTTCTCTTCAAATTCCAGAAATGAAAGACGCTTTTGAAAGCAAGTACCTTTCAAAAATAGTGACTCTGGGCGCCCTCTGCTGTCTATTCTAACTTCTTTAGTTGTATGCTAGTAAGAGCAAAAGAATGAGCTGGCCGAGGATCGTGGAAAGCAGACACACACACACACACACACACACACACACACACACACACACACAGCCACCTTTTGGCAGATGATATAGAGGTGGACTAAAAACAAGAGTTCTGGAATCAGACTGCCTGGGTTCAAAAACTGCACTGTTTACTCCTTAGTGTTACCACCATGGGCACATAACCTCTCTGAGCTTCAGTTTTTTACTTTTTTTTTTTTTTTTTGAGAGGTTTTTGTTATAGGGCACATGTGCTCGCTAGAAAGAGCGTGACAGAGACAGAAAGAGAGAAATCACCCCCCAGGGGGGATGGTCACGCCGCAATCCCTTCTCCTCTGTTCTCCTCTCGGGATCTTGGGCATGCATGCACACGCACCCGGCGTGAGTTTAAGCCATCGGGTCCAGAACTCGAACCGCAGTCGACTACATGGGAGTCCAGTGACATAGCCATTACGCTAACTGCCGGTCCCTGAGCTTCAGTTTTTTTACCTGGGAAATGGGATAATTGTACCTAATGGGATTTTCCTCAAGAGTTAAATAAGAGAATGTATGCAATGTACTTTGCACAGGGTCCAATAAATGTCTTACTAAGTGTTAGCTATTTTTTTCTGTATTTTTTTTTCATTTATGAACATGAGTTCTGTTGTTGTTGAATTCCCAGTCACCTGAGCAGCAACATGTCAAAGAAACAATTATGCTAATCTACATGGAAATGGCAGTTGCTCCACTCCCTCTAGTTTTTTATAGAAGATAAACCTTTCGGCTCCAAAGCCTCATGCTGAATTGTTTGGTTCTCTCCCACTTCTCATAGGGCAACCTTCAAACCTAATTCTCTTTGGTCAGACATGCAGCCATCTTGCCATCAGCTATAACTAGAACACAATCTTCACACTCCCCGACATCAATCCAATCAGTTCTAGCTATGAAACTGAAGGTCACCTTAGTCCTCTTGAACCTACTGGCTAAAGAACGTGTCCTCTGGGGTGCGGTTGGATACAGAGTAGGGGCAGCAGCTTAGCCCTCAGAACCTGTGACCTGCATTTGTGGGTTCAAAATCAAATCGAGCTGCAGGGCAGTCACTGCGGGGTTATGCCTTCCTTTGTGATGTCACTTGTAATTCAATAGGATGATCTTGCTGCCTGACAGTGAGGGAGATTTGGGGGATTAAGAGGCAGAGTGATGCTGGGCTCTTCGGGGTGAGCAAAGTGGGTTGACTTAAGGCAGGAAAAGGAATCAGGGAAGAGGAGGGATTTACAAAGCATCATTCTAATCCGACAATGCATTTCCAGGCAGGCGATGCACACCCTGACGCCTTGCAGGCCAACTCAGAGGCCCCTGGCTCTTTTTCCTCTCAGAGCCTGATTAAATAAGGCTTTCCTCTCCTAGGCTGAAGCAGCCAGCTTTGGAGCATTTGGCTACAGGGTAGTGATTAGCCGGCAAGCCAGCAGTTCTTGTCTTCCCCTCTGGGGCGTCTTTCTCCAACCCCATCTTTAATTGCTGTGGCAATGCTGCCTCTGAAGCCCTTGGAGGCATGGCCTTTGAAAGAAGGGCAATTCATCAAGGTCAGCAAGTGGGCAAGGTGAGCTGTTGGCGGGCACTTGATCCTCTTTTATAAGCAGCTTGGAAGTTTCACCTGGAACTCTCCTGCCTACCCCCCCATTCTTTCTACACCTCTCCAGATCACTTCTTTCTGAGTAGCTGAGTGCTTGAAATCATTGGAGAAAACCCCCATGGATTCAGAATTGCAAGATGGGGGCTCTGGTCCAGTATACAAATGCACTAGTCACCCAGGTCCCCAGCACAAATGAGTCATCCCACTTCCCTACATCTTGGCTTTATCATACGTAAAACCGATACAGAAATAGCAACTAGGTAATAAAAAAGTTGTGAAATACTTGAAGCACATCATGGCAAGCTGTACATATTAACTTATTAAATAAAATCTGCATTTATTAATTCTTTTAAAAATATATTAAGGTCTTGGGGCTGGCAGGTGGCGTGGTGGTTAAGGGTGCTGGACTCCCACATAGCCAACCATGGCTTGATCCTGGACCTGGCGCCTTGCTTTCTCATTTTCCTTCTCTCTCTCTTGCTCTTGCTCTGTCCCTTTCTGGTCAAATTAAAATAAATGAATGAATAAATAAAATTAAATAATTCTTTAAAAATATGTATTAAAGTCTCATTATATTATAGTACTGTGCAACATAGTACCTTGGGATCATACAACACAACAGAGATGTAGACTTTTTTATCCTTCAGGAGAAACTAGATCAACTTTGGGAGAAAACGTTCTGCAACAATGCCAGGCAACATACTTGACCTGGGAAATGAGTAACATAGGCAACTGGGGCTGCATGCATGTGTGTTATCTGTGTTTATGCCGCTGGTGTAATACCCTGAACTGAGCACTTATCCTGACTGTAATTACGTGGTCATTTGTCCAATTATTCATTTAATGTCTGTTCTTTGCAAAATGCAAGCTCCAAAAGAAGAGTTTTGTTTTGTTTTGTTTTGTTTTAATTTTGTTTTTTCTTTTTTAAGAGACAAGGTCTCTCTCTCTCCATGTTGCCCAGACTTGCCTTGAACTTGAGATTCTGTGACTTGGCTCCTAATTAGCTGGGACTATAAATGTGTACCACCACACCTGGATAAAGGGTATTTTAAAAATCCTCTTTTCGGGGATGAAATAAAATCCTCAACATAGATTCCATGTTAATGAATAAAACGTATTTTGGTCAAAATTACACCAATAGCAATCAAGTTTTTGAGAAGATACATTTTGAGCTAATGCTTTTTAAACCTCTTTAATTCCTTGATTCATTTTCCATGTATTACAGTCAAGCTATTTTTTAAATACCATTTTAATTTTACTTCCTTAAATTATTTTCACTGAAATCAATTTTACAATACTGAGATTTAGGATACAGTTTTTTTGTACATGTCAAATTTTATTGATCATTATTTTTGCCTTTTTTTTTCATTATAACAAATTTTCAATTTATTGAAGCAATTCAGTTTCAAAAACTTTTAAGTTACAGCAGTCACAGAAAAAACAGGGGTCAGAAATATTAAAAGAATGATCAAGAGTACTGCATTTTTTTTGTTTATTTTTAACACTGTCATGGCTTTATTCAAAACACAGTTACACAAAAAAGTATTAACTTCAAAGTGTTTAAGGAGAGATTCTTGAGGAACTTAACACATTATATACATACTGCCATACAAAGAGCATTAAAATAGGACCAAAACGTCTACAAAATATAAAACCCACCCTTACTTACTTGCATGAAAATACCACCCACAAAGCTAAATAAGTCTTAAAAGTTATCTGGAGGCTCTAAGTGTTGTTTTCAAACCAAAGAACTCTAATTTTGATTGCACAATAAGATAATTGATAAGAAAGTCAATATATAGATTCCATTTAAAAAATAACTATTTTAGAATCTGGCAGAGTAGGCAATGAAGAATCCTTAGGGACTAACAGGGAGGGCATTTCATTTGTTAAAATTAGGGGAAAAATGTTAGTCATTTGGAGATTCCAATTCCTCCACTAAACTTACCCCAAGTGTTTTCTTTCGGTCAGCTGTGCAACTTCTTTAGTTTCTCCACAAATAACTTCATAATTTGTATTTTAAAACGCCAAGACATACATTTTAAACAAAAAAAAGCAGCAGCAGCGCTACTACACTCAGTCACTTGAATGTGCCCCAGTACAGAAGCATAAATTCAGTTCATTGGCTGACATTAACTTTTTAATAACATACAAATAATCAAAGCAAAGGGAAGTTTTTTCAGATAGCCAATGTTTACAAAAGCAATTGCCTTGAATGTGGAGCCTCCATGACAAAGAGAGAGATTTGTCTACTCATTATAACTTACTTAGTAGCATATAAAGAAACATCACACATCCAAACGCTTTGTTTTTAATGGACATCTACCTAAAAACAAATCTTCATTCTAATATCGATTTAGTTGAGTATTTTTCCAATTGCCTAGTATATTCCAATCAACTGCTATGAATCTGGTAATGTTTTAAAACTGTAAGAAAAAAATAAGTAAAAGTTCCACTCAGAAAAAACAGAAGTACTTTGCAGAGAAGGATCTAAATCATTTGAGAAGAAAACTTCACATTAATTATCAATGGACAATTGTTCTGACATCTTGAGAATACTAGTGCTGCTTCTAAAAATGTCCCCCTGCTTCTTTTCTTTCTTCACCCTACTGATACCGTCACAGATGTTGTCACCCAGGATTTACAGTAAGCAGAGCGCATTGCATGAAACGATCAATAACTGTACTCATCTCGCAGGAATATCCCACTGCTTTCACTTTGCTTGTTTAAAACCCAGACATTGAAAAGGTGGTTGAGGTATAAGACTAAAGGTTTTCCTGGGTATCCACAAGTTTCCCAACTTTTTTTTGTTAGTAGATAAGAGGATGAAACAAGAAGGGAAGGTGATCATAAAGGAATTGCTAGAGGAAAAAGAACGCACACCTAAAACCAAAGCAAAATACACAACCGTTGGCATGTTGTGATCTGCAGCCTGAAGAAAGGGCTCGCCGGCATGTGTCTGGACTTAGTAAAAGCATTTTCTCCTTCAAAAATAAAATCTTATCAGTCACCACAAAATTCATGAACTATATTACTGAATAAAACCTCCCCAAAAGATCCATGAGCTATCTCAGCTTACTATTCTGCTTCTACGTTCCAAGTCACTCGTGTGACAAAAAAGCACCCAAATATCCGTAGCCAAAAAAGAGTCATTGCCTTCAAACTAAAGATCTCTGGATCATCTCTAAAAAAAATAACTAACTTAGCATTCAAGAGACTATGGTCATTTCATATTACAGCTGACTGTAACTTCAGTTAATTTATAAATAACTTTAAAAACTTATGAATGAAATGCACCATACTACATCTGTGAAAAAGCGATCATGTTTTAATTCTGAGCTAAAAATGACTAATACAATGAGCTTGAATTAGAAAAATTAAGATTCTAAATAAACTGCTAGGGACTTTCACAATAAGGGAAGGGTCAATGAAAAATGTTCTCTACATATGATATGATCATTAACAGACTAGAAAATCTTATTTGGAATGATAAGGCAAAAATAGTAAAACCACACTTTTCCTATAAAAAGTTACACATTATCTTCTGTAGAGACAGCTATCATACATGAAGAAACAGAGATGTGATCATTCTATTGCACACCCGGGAACGTTAGGGAATCCGGTCTTAGAATGATCTAGTCATCTTCTTCCTCGCCATCATCCTCAACATCTCGTTTCCTCTTCTCTCCTCGAAGACCTTCATCTTCCTCTTCCTCTTCTTCTTCCCCTTCTTCAACATAGTCATCATCATCTTCTTCATCCTGAATTTCTTCTTTCATCAAATATGAGAGGCCCACCTCCTCTTCTCCCTCTCCCAGTTCTGAGCCTGCTTCATCTTCATCCTCATCCTCATCCTCATCATCTTCCTCCTCTTCTTCCTCATAGCCTTCAGGTGGACCAGCCTCATCTTCTTCATCTTCATCATCTTCATCTCCGTCCTCATCCTCCTCCTCTTCAGAGTCTGGTGCTTCATTATCTTCCTGATCAAATCCATCTAAGTAGGTGATTTGCTGCAGCAGTTCAAAAATACTTTCTCTATAATCTTCCAGGTTTGTGATCTCACAGTTAAATAAGTCCAGACTTTTCAAATTTTTAAGATTTTGCAGAGCTTCTACTGTACTGAGATCTTTGATTTTGTTTCCACTTAGATTGAGGTAGGTAAGATTCGGACATTTCTCTGCTAGGACTTCCAAGCCTCCAGAAATTATATTGTCACTAAGTTCCAACTTCCGAAGTTTATTTAAGCTGGGAAGCCTGGCCAGTGAACTTAGCTCCACATTAGCCATACTCAGAAACTCTAGTTCTTTAAAAGTGTCATTCAGGCCTTCAATTTCCCCATTGACACACAGACAATTATCAAGGACTAACTCTGTCACCTCCTCTGGGGCTCTGTTCCTTAACTTCAGGTTAATCCTCTTCTTCATCTCCATGTCTTCCTCCTGCTCTTCTGCCACTACTCTCCTCCCTTCCCCTTTCCTGCCTTCCCACTACTCCCAACCCTAAAAATTTTAAAGATTTGGAAATGAATGAAAAGAAACGCAAATATAAACGCCCACTACCACCAGATAGGTGTGGGGGAGAAAGAAGATAGCAAATGGAGTCCAAGGAGTTGGGACTCTAACTCGGCTGCCCCCACCTCCTTGTCCACACACACGCGCGCACACACACACACATACACACACCCGCAGTTCCTTCCCCTTCAATGGCCGCTCGGAGACTCTTTTGTTTTGTTTTTTAATTAGAAGGTTTTGCCTTAGGGTATATATGCTTACGAGAGAGAGAGAGAGAGAGAGAGAGAGAGAGTGAGAGAGAGAGACAGGGACAGTGAAAGGTAAAGTGAGAAATACCTCCCCCACCGCCCGCCCAGAGATGGCCACACTGCAATCCCTTCTCCTCTGTTCTCCTCCAGGGATCTTGAGCACACAGGCACAATGCTCCGGATGTGAGTTTCAAGACACTGGTTCCAGGACTTGAACTGTAGCTGACCATGTGGTAGTCCAGCGATGTAACCACTATGCCATCTGCTGGTCCCATTGTTGAGATTTTTTAATAGCCATTTTATCTACTTAGTTTAACTTGTGTAAGTCAAACTTGTAGATGGAAATGTTATGAAGTATATTTGAACTGTGTGTTAGTCAAGCCCTGTGCAGTTATACCATATGTTGTCTTGGTTTGCATGGATTTCTTTGTTCACACATATTTGAAAATAGTAAATGGATACATCTTTCATTACCCTTAGATCATGAGGCACTGAGATTCCTAATCCAAGGAATGCAGTGGGGAGCTCGGAATCAGCGTGAGGCAACAGCTGCGTGAGGGTCTTTACGAGTATGGGCAGGTGGCCCAGGCTGCGGACCTTAGCAGCGGGTGCCAGCAGGATCCAGAGAAAGTTCAGATTTCTCACTTCTCCCCTACCTCACAACTGAGTCCAGAAAAGCCCCAGAGAATGAATCTGAAACTCAAGCTTCCTATCTGCTACGGTTTAAGGGTGTCTCCCAGAAATTCATGCTTTGGCACTTGACTATGTTGACTGTATTGTAAAGGGATTATGTGAATGTGAGGGGGAAGCTCCAAAGCTGAGAGGGCTTGTCTATAATTTTTTTTTTTTTTTTTGGTAGAGGTTTTAGCTATAGGGCATGTGCGCTCGCCAGAAAGACAGAGAGAGACAGAGAGATAGAAAGTGAGAAATCACCCCCCAGGGGTGATGGCCATGCCACAATCCCTTCTCCTCCATTCTCCTCTCAGGATCTTGGGCACGCACGCACACGCGCCCGGTGTGAGTTTAAGCCGCCGGGTTTGGACTTGAACCGCGGTTGACTACATGGGAGTCCAGCGACATAGCCATTACGCTAACTGCTGGTCCCGTCTATAAAGTTTAAGGATCCCAAAGAATGCATCCGGAGCTCTAGCAGAGAAAGAAAAGGTTTACTTACTAGGATATGAAGCTCCGCTGAAGGGTGGGTGGAGAATGGTCCATGCTGCCATGAGCACAGGCTTATGTACAGGTTACAGATCATAGAGTACATACCTCACCTGTGAGAGCCACACAGACTCTCTGTCTACAAGGTAGGGAGGCAGGAATCTGGTTCTTACATCCATTGTTTGAGAATGACAATGGTCAAGTAATCAATTAGCAGAGTTGCCAGGGCTTGTACATTAATTTAGTGACTCTGATCTGGGATGTTAACATGCAGAGGGACGCATACCTCTGAAATGCTCCAGCCACAAGCTGATTCCATGAGATAAGTGAATGGTCATGAGGTGTTCACAAGGCCTAGTCGGGCTAGCAGCTGGGTCTTAGGGAGACAGAATGAAGAGGGAAGGAGGAGAAGAACACAATGTATGAAGCCTACCCTCGGTAAAAACTTACTTCTTTCATGGAGTCCAACGGAGAAGCCTAGTGGGTGGTGATTAGTTCATGGTTACTGCATCATGGAGGTGACACTTGTGATTGGATTAATGATGTCTCTGCATCCAGTGAGTTTTAGATTTTGTGAGAAGAGGTTGGTTTTTGTGAGAGTTGGTCGCTATAAAAGAGAGCAAGCTGCTTGTTTTCTCTCTGCAAGTGCCTGCTCTCCACTGTGATTTCTTCAGTGATGACATGGCCTAGGACTCTGGACTTCATAGCCACCAGAATCATGAGTTTTATAAACAAACTTTTAACTTCTTTATAAAATCACTCAGGCTCGGGTATGTGTTTACAACACAAAAATGGACTAAGAAATCATCCACAAAAAGACACTTTATTTCCAATTGTTCTTAAAGTGTGTTGCCCAGACTTGCAACAGCATCACTTGAAAATTTATTAGTAATAAAAATGTTTGGGCCCTACTTCAGATGTATGGAAGTGGAAATTCTGGGGGTGGAGCCCATTTTTAGTTTAACAAGCTCTCCAGGTAATTCTGATGCATGCTAAAGTTTGAGAGTCATAGCTTTATACTCAGCAATCATCTTGGGTGTAAGTAGAGATAAAAAGAAAGTATCCAAAAAGATTGAATATTTTTGCCTCAAAGAAATCAAACACTAAAATATTCTTCAAGTAAGTTCAAATCTCCCATGATTCTCACTCTTGGGTTCTCAATATAACCAGCATTCATAAGAAATTTTAGTCCATTTATGAAGATATAGAGAAATCAATGGTTTTTGCCTACCTGAATTATAGCAGGTAAATCTTTACCTCGCCTCTGAAATTTCCCAATAATACTCATTACGAATTGGTTAAAAGTTTGTATTTACCTTTGGGATCATCCTCAGCAAAACAAAACTACCAATAAAGGTTGCCTACGATTGGTCTACTTCACAGTCATATCTATTCTTCAGTAGGATTTTGGTCACTGTGTAGAGAATTTCTACAGAACCAATGTGCTAATGACTAAGCCAAAAGGTTCTTAGGGTTAACCTGGTCTGACACTTACTTGGGGCATTTTAAGAGACTTTCAAAGAGCTTTATCCTTTACAGATGCTCAGTATTCATTTGGTGAATGAATGGAGAATCTATGTGGGTTAAACAGCTTGAGAACATCTCTGAGAAAAGGTGTCATATAAAAACAGAACGGGATGAATGGAGAAAGAATATTTTGGGTTGGACGAGAAAAGGATATATAATTGGCTGAGCAAAAGCTTGAAGTCAAGTCTAATTGCGGAGTGTTTGGAACTGAGTGAACAGCACTGGAGAGGAAAAGCTATGCACAGGGGTTGATGATGAACACCACTATCATTAAATGATATAGTTTAAAGAGTTATTGAGGGGCCAGCAGGTAGTGTGGAGGTTAAGGCAGCTAGATCCCACATGACCACTGTGCAGTTCGAGTCCCAGACCCAGCTGCTTGAAAAATATACCAGGCAGTGTATGTGCATGCCCAGAATTTCAAGAGAATGGAGAAGGGATTGTGGTGTGGCCATCCCCCAGGGGGATATCTCTCTATCTATCTATCTATCTATATCTATCTTTCTCTAATGAGTACACATGTCCCTATAGTGCAAAAACAAAAACAAAACAGACAAACAAAACCAAAAAAACAACTTTAAAAAAGGAGTTACTGAGTTAGTAATCAGTAATCCTCTGAGCTAGGTACTGGGCAAATGCAAGAGAATGGGATAGACATGGTACTCAAATCCAGTGAAGAAAAGAAAACAAGCAATGACAGGAGTATGTTAACTGCTTTGGTAAGTAAAGTACAGGGCCACTTGGGGAGCTCATCCTTCCAGGACTCAAGGGGGTGGGTGGGTCTAGAAAGTTTTCCCAGATAAACATATGTCTACACTGTGTGTGACCTAGATTATGACTAGGAACCAGCCAGTCAATGAGGGAAGGGTAGTACAGAGTGGGACTGGATGGGTGAAACTGGGCAGGATTATGAAGGGCCTTCCAAACCATGGTAGAGTCTAAGCTTTAGAGGGATATGAGGAGGCCTCAGGAGGTTTTGAACAGGGTAAAGGACAAACTTTTTTTTGATAACCTCACTGTGGCTTCCATATAGAGGATACCTGAAAGTCTGGTGCCTGATAGCAATGGCCTTAGTTATAGAAGTATTAATAGTAATGGAAAAGAAGAAAATTTAAAGAACTTACTAGAAAAAGAAAATGACCTCGCAGTTAGTGTAATGGCTATGTCGCTGGACTCCTATGTAGTCAACCATGGTTGGAGTACCAGATCTGGTGGCTTAAACTCACCCCGGGTGGGTATGCGTGCATGCCCAAGATCCTACGAGGAGGATAGAGAAGGGAATGAGGCATGGCCATGCCCCCTGGGGGGTGATTTCTCACTTTCTGTCTTTCTGTCTTTCTCTCTCTGTCTTTCTGGCGAGCACACGTGCCCTATAGCAAAAAGTTCTCCAGAAAAAGGGGAAGAAATCTGACCATTTAAAAGAATTCATGAATTCTTTGACATCATACCACTGAAAGGTGGGGATGTATATTTCCTCCCTTAGAATCTGGGTAAGGTCTGTGACTTTAGTGGAAGTAATGTTATGTGACTTCTCAGACTAGATCATATTATAAAAGGTGACAGCAGCTTCCACAAACAGGTCCTCTTGGGAAACACAGTCCTAGGACCTAGCCACTATGCTGTGAAGAAGTTATGTGTAAATGTTACAGCCCCAACCCCAGTTGAAGTCTTAGCATCAGAAGCCACAAATACTGAGCGAGGAAGCCTTTGGGATGGCTCTAGTCCCACCTATAATATGAAGAGGACTGTAGTCACATAAGACCCTGAGGAAGAGCTGCCTGGCTGAGGCCAGTCAATCCCTGGGATAATGAGAAATAGTAAGATAATTGGTGTTGTGTAAGCCACTAAGTTTTGGAGTATCTACTAAAAAAATAACAATAAAGGATTTATTTATTTATTTCAAGAAAGAGGGAACAAGGAGAGAGAAGCACCCTTAACAGGTTTTCATGCTGTGATCCTTCCCCCAGCCTATGTCAGGCAGCCAGGCTCACAGGCAAAGTGCACACACCCCTGAATATACAAGCTGACCTGGGAACTGAACCCCCATGGCAATGAAATGTTGTGGTACTGCTGCACCACCACAGTCAGGCCTGGAGTGTTTCTGACACAACCATAAATAACCTGAAGACTACTGATATTTATGCTATCACCTAACCCAAGAGGTATCTTTTTGTTTCTTTCTTATAACTGTATTATATTCGCCATCCTGATTTTTGGATTCTAAAGCAATAGACATCTACAATAAGTGACAACAATCTACAAAAGCAACTAAGAGCTGAGGAACAAGATGTTCTGACCAACTGAATATTCTCATTAATGGAATAAGTAGATGCTTTACGCAAATTTCAGATTAAAACAAAAATTTTTAAGAGAAAAGTTATCAAATTTAAGGATGGAATGTTCTCTCTAACCTACACTAAGCATTTTTTCTTTGGTGGTTTTAAGACTTTAGAATCATTTGGTATTTGTGGGTGAACATGATGCATATTAGTTACCTAGGCACTAAGACTTCAGGGAACGTGGAATGACTGTTTTTGCAGTCAGCTGAGCACCTGCAGCAGGGTCTGTCACTGCTGTTATCTATTGCTCACAAAATGTGTTGTCTTTTTTTTTTTTTTTTTTTTTCTATTTTTTTTGTTTGTTTTCTGTTTGCTTTGGCTTTTTGCTGATGAATGGTTGTTAACAACCAAAGCCACAAAAACCTAGGACATTATACCCATTTGAATGCTCTTTGTGAAGGCTGGAGAAGATGAAAGGTAAGTACTTTGACAATAGAGAAACCCCAATGCCATTTTCCCCCTTCTTTTTTGCTAAACACCAGATACACAGAAGTAATTAAGATTCTATGAAGGCAGAGAATTTGTTTTAAACTGTGTTTTATTAAACGGGGGCTAAATTTCACAAAGTACAAGCAAAAGAAAATCTTTTGATACTTTGAAGGAAGAAGAACTCATATATTTATAATTCCTCAATTAGGTACAAGCATTTTTGAATGATACCTATTAAGGTAATAATAGTAATAATAGCCAATGTTTATATAACACTTACTAGTGCAGGGCATAGTCCACTTGCTTTACATTCAGCCTTGTCTCAGCCTAACACCAAGCCCCTAGGAAGTAGGTGCTATTACTATTTAGTAATAAGACCTCATTTAGTAAATGAGGAAGTTGAGGCAAGCCCACAGTCACACAGTAAGTTCTGAGAGCCACTAGTGTTCTCTCTCAAAGGATTTTCCTTTTTCTTTTCTGAAGATACATAACGTGATACAGTAAACAAAATACTAGACTAGAAATCTGTATTTTAATCTCAACTCCACCGCAAATTAATTATGCCAATTTGGACAAGTCATTTTCTCAACCTGAAAGATAAGAATTAATGAGCAGATTCAGAATATTCCTCCTAGTCTAAAATTTCTGATTCTATGAATAATTCTTGCCAAGGAATAACTTGTTTTGGAGAAATCACTGAAGAAAGCATCTGCAGCACTCTTGGCAGATAGCTACTGGGTATTTCATGCCTCACTGGGCCTTCACAAACAAAAGTCAAAACTAAAGTGGAGCTGCTATGTGTCTTCTGCACATGGGTGACCAGGTATGTTAACATTCACCAGATGCTATATTTCAAACAATCGTAAGTATGAAACTTTGACCAGCTCTAACACATATATTTTTACAATAAATAAGGCATTGGAAAAACAGAGGGAGAAAAATCATTAAGAAATGAGATGAACTATAGGCCCAAATATTCATGACCAACATAGAAAACTAAGCATTATGTGGGTTTTTCATTTATTTTTTTTATTTTTATTTTTATTTTTTAGCATTTATTTTGAAAGGCAGATGGTTTGCCCAACCACTAATCATTTAAATTTGGTTGACTTACCAGTTCTGAAAGTTAAATTCTGAGTTTTTGTGTTGTTGAGAAAATAAGACAAAGATAATCCCAAGATGTTTGCTTAGGAACCTTCTTTATTTCTCTTATTTTTGAAAAAAATTGATCCTGCAGAGGCTCGAGTGAAAATTTCAGATCGATAGGCAAATACACACGGGTGCTATTATTTTGTAGATGGAAAAGCAAGGATCCTGGTGTCTTGTATAAGGCCACAGAGAACAATGATGTTGGAGCAAGAAAAACATCTGGGTCAACTCCCAACATGGTGGAATTGGGTTTCAACTTCCTGGATTCAGTAAGGATAAAGTTTATAAGTAACTACTGCCTGGGAAATCAGTCAGAGTTGACCATACTTAGAATGAAACTTGTTCCTGTTGGTGCTTATTGGGTTTCTCTCTAGTAGTGGAAGCTGCACTGGAGACCGGGACCACGTTCCTTCAAGGATGCTCAGCAGTTTGCACAGAGGACACCTTTCCAAGAGGGCTGAGTTGCCTTTTCTTGTATCTACATCTTCACAGTAGTACATTGTAACTTTCAGATTAGCAAGCCAGAACTCGATGAACTCAGGATTTTAGGGAGAAAACCAAGTCATCCACTGAAGTGTGATGACTAACTTCTTAGGGAAACCAAAAATTCACCGGAAGCCAGCCCCTCAGACCTATCAGTAGGTTGAAACTAGAACTACTCAGCTAACAGAGATTGGCTGAGCGATTGGAAGGTCCGACGGCTGCCTGTCTTCTTGTTTAACAGCAATGTGTGGGACTTCCTATCCCTGGGGGTGTGGCAGAGTAGGGCATCCAAAGTGTGAGTGGTGACCTGGCCATTTATGTGCAGTTTCCCATAGACCTCTTCGAATCTGGCCACCAGGGCAGGCAAATCCTTTACTCCTTCCCTCACTTTGGCCAGCTGGAAAAAAGTCAGAACAGACATTATATCTCTGCAAGAGTTCTTCCATGTTCTTTTTATCCTCTAAGAAGCAGAAATAGGCCCATCCAGGTGAGTGGTGGTTGAAGTGGTTGGATCTCACAAGGCTGACTGCACAGTCCAAATCCTGGACCTGGCAGCTTGAAAAACACACCAGACATATGTGTGCATGCCCAAAATCCCAAGAAGAGAACGGAAGAGAAGGACTTGTAGGGTGGTCATCCCCCCAAAGGGTTATTTCTCTCTATCTATCTCTGGCAATTACATGGGCCTTATTGAAAATTAAAAGAAGCAGCAGCAGCAGAGATAGACATGCATAAAAATGTCTAGTATACATGTAAAGTGCTGAGAACAACTAGGTTACTGGAACACACAGACTACAAGGGATTCCATAGTTACACAGAAAATTTAGAATTAATATTTGAAAATCATACCTCACATCTTATAAAAGGGGGTCTGCATGGTATATTCTATATAAGGAAGTATACCAGAAAAAGGTCATCAAGTACCAGTGGAATCAACTTTGTTCAAAGTAATAAGAGCAGGAGGCAGGGCCAAATTACATAGGATTTTATATATAGCCCGTGGTAAGTTTTGAAACTTTATTTCTTCTTTGAGAGAGAATGAGAGAAAGAGACAAAGAAACATGCACCCCCCCCCCCCCCCCAACAAGATCTTTGCATTGAAATCCCTCTTAGCTTCCTCTGGCCCAGATCATGGGCATGCATGTGCACACCCAGTGTGCTCAGAGGTGCAAACCTAGGACCTTTCCCATGGGGGTCCAGCTGTGTTACTGCTGTGCCACCCCCTGGCCCCTTTACAAATTTATCATAAAGGTCATCAGAGTGTCTAAAGCGGGGCATGATCTGACTTCGGTTTAAAAAGCTGTATGAAGAATGAACTGGATAGTTCAGGATTAAAGGATTAGTGTCTAATCTAATCTGGAGGCTCCACTGTAGTACAGACAAAAAAGATGGTGGTTTAGATTGGGAAATGGATAGAAAAGATTGAAAAGCACATGTATGTGGAGGACATTGAAAGAATTTGTTGTGAAGCTGTCAAGGAAAGGAAGGAGTCATAGTTAAAGACTTTAGTGAATTGGTGGTACTGTCATTTACTGAGATGGAGACATGAGCAACAGATTTAGAGAGGACAATCTAGACATAGAGCTCTCCATGAGACATGGAGTTACCTGTGAATCACTTAAATGGATTATGTCATGAAGGATAATGGATATACAAATATGGGGCATGTAGGTGAGGTCTATATCACAGATCTAAATAGCAGAGTCACAAATATATGAATGGTATTTAACTCTACCAAAATGTGGATGAAGGTTGAAATCAGAATGCAAAGCTACTTTCTTAACAAAATCAGTATTTTCCATAGTTCAATCATCAAAAACCTCCCTGGGCAACCTCACCCTAACCAGGGGAATACACTGAACTAGAGGGTAGTTTTAGTATTTTCAATGAGTGTTATGTTTGGATGCTTTAGTCATTTAGATGGTGATGATATACGATGGACCAGGTCTAAGGAATGACCGATTAACATCAATGCTCTTGACAAAACTATAGTTGTGGGCCAGTCAGCTTTTTTTTCTTTACAGCTTTTTTTTTCCCTTAAGTTACATGCTACCAGAGATGTATACATTACTATTTTAAAATGATCTGCAAACCATTCCTCTTTTTAAGAGGTACTTAAACCTTGTGTGACACATAGGTTCATTCGTTTCATTTTTGCTTTCAATTTTTAGGAATTGCTTTTTTCTCTTTAATTCTGCTTTATATTTTACAAGACATTTGGTTCCAAAGTCAAATATACAAACAAGGTATATTCAGAGAAGCTGTACTTCCGTCTCTATCCTCACTCTTATATAATTGTTTTGATTAAGCTTTGGTTTTTTTCCATCTGCTGTTTTTCAGAAATCTAACTGTATCAGTTGATGTATATTTTATATATACCTCACTGACTTGCATCTTGCCTTTTTCACTTTACATATTTAAGTGATCTATATATATAGCGATCCACGGCATATGTTGAGCTATTCTTCAGTTCCTTTCAGACTTGTACAACCGTCCTTTGTATGGAGGTACCCAGTTTGTTCAAAAAGTCTTCTACAGATGGAGTAGGGTTGCTTCTAGTCGTGCTATTACAAATCGGCCTATAACAAATAGCCTTTGTATTATACACACACCTGCTTGTATTTTTGCCTGTGAATCTTTGAAATATATTCCAAGAAGTGGAAGGATTGAGTCAAAGGGCAGATTCATTTGTAATTTTGTTAGATATCAACAAATACCTCTCCAAAAGTATTATACCAATCTCTACTTAAACAGCATAAGGCGATACTGTCCATTTGCTCAGAGCCTCTCCAACTAAGTAAGTTAAATTTCAGACTTCTACTTAACTAAGATTAGGAGCAATATCTCGAAGTCATTTTATTTTCCATTTCTCTTAATATGAGCAAGACTGAGACTCTTTTTCAAATGTTTAAATGCTATTTACAATTCTTTTAGGGAATGCGGCCCATTTTACTTACCCATTTTTCTTCAAGATTTTTGGTTCTTTTCTCATAATTTTCAGAAAGATATATATATATTTTTGGGGGGGTTAATTAGTCTTTGTCTTTGTCTATACAATTAAAAATTCTAAGTATTTTCCTCTAACTTGTAACTTTAAAAGGTTTTTAAAGTTTTTTTGTGTAGTCAAATTTATCTTTTTCTCTTATTGATTTAGATTTTTGTCTTAGAGATAAAAGATTTTCACTGTTAGAATGTAAAAGAAACCACTGACATTTATATCTATCTTGTGTAGTTTCATTTTAAAAATTTAAATATCTCGTCCATTTAGCATTTATTCTGGTTTGTGGTATAAGAACATATAAAATTTTATTATCTATCTACTTATCTTTACACTACTTCTTAGAAAAGTCTACCATTCTGATTGAGCTAAGAGCCTGCTTTAATCCTAAAATGAATTAGCATGTGCAATCGAGTCCATCTCTGGATTTTCTATTCTGGACCACTAGTTGGTCTATTCGTGAACTAAGCCATAGTTTGCATTAGAAAGGCTTTACCATGCTTTAATATCTGTTAGACCTGGCACATTATTCTTTCACTGGATTTTCCTAGCTATATTTGCTTGTCTGTTCTTTCAACTAAACTTGACAGAAACACTGCTATTTTTGTTGGGAACAACTTACATTACCACATTAAAATGGAAAGAACTGATTTTTTGTTTTCTAGTTTATTTTTTTAACAGCCAGAGGTTGATGCCCTCACCAAAGAGAGAGAAAGAGAGACAGACAAAGCACTCCCTGATGCCCAATGGGACATGGTCATGTCACAATCCCTTCCCCATTTCTCCATTCCGTCAGGATTTTGGGCAGGCATGCATATGCACAGGGCATGTTTTTCAAGATGCAAGGGTCAGTATTTGAACTGGGTTCATTCATGTGGGATCTGGCTTTCTATGTATAGCATTTAACCACTGCATTACAGAGACAGCCCAAGAACTGACATTTTATGAGGTCGAGTCTTCATATCTAACCACATGGTATGGCTTTTCATTTGTAGAAGAGATTTCTTTTTTTTAAGATTAAAGACACTATACCCTATTGTTTGCTGATAGGAATGATCCATGGGGAAGGACATACTGATGATGCTCAAAAAAGAATTAGAAAACTTCTGGATTGATGCCAGGGAGCAGATCAGAGGGGACAGGATTTTAGTGTGTGGAGGGGGGAAGAGACTGGCTGAAAAGGGGCATGACAGTCACTGTGGGCACACAGGGAGAGCAGCTGGAGGCTGTTGATGTGGCTCTCATGCCCTTCTGATTACTTCTGTTTTATTATTATTTTTTTTCAATCAAGTAGGAAGCGAGGTCATTGAATAAGAGTGAGAGTGACCAGAGGTACTGAAAACTTAAGAAGAAAAGAAAAGGCTTAAGATTGTCATCAAGGAGAAAAAGACAGCTAGGACCCACAAAATAGTGTGGGGAGAATAATAATAATGTAAAGGAAAAATAGCTGTAATGTCGCCTTGTGATGCTGGAGGCACGTAGATACCACAGTTTGGATCTTGGGTCAAGCTGAAATACGCCAAGTGTGCCCATCCCCAGGTCCATGATCCTGGCTGAATGGAAGGCTTGGAGAGCGGGGATGGATTGAGGTGTGGTAAAAACTTGCTGAGCAGGCCTGTTTCTCTCTGTTTTTCTCTTTCTCACAAAAGAAATAAAATTTTTTAAAAAGAAACATGCCTTCTATAGTTTCAGAAGATGTATTCTGTCAGAGAAAAACAAAATCTTTAAAGTCACACACAGAAGTCTTAAATCAAGAACAACAGAGAAGTTGCCATATCTGTCAATCTTTTTAAGGAGGTCAGCTACAGAATTAAGAAAAAAGTGGCCATATTTAAGACTGCTCGTTCACTTTTAAATGATTTCTCAGCACTTGTCCACTTACCACTTCCTCTGAGAACTTGCGTCTTTTCACAAACCTTGATAAGTTTCCTTCTGCAGCACATTCTAGTATCTCTATCAAGGTTTCCAACATATTTGACTGGATATGAATTAGAATCTGAACCAAAAGAAGAAATTAGCAAAGATGAGACCAAGCCAGTATTTCAATGTTGAGAAAAGTTTCTGGTTAGATAAGCCTGCATTTTAGGAACCCACCCTGCTTTGATGCCATTTCCTAATCCAATTGCTTATTCAATATAAATAGTGCAAAGTTCAAAAAGTACTTCAAGTATATATGTATAAACACACACACACAGATACACACACACACACCTACCTACCAGCCCAAACCTGCATAGTCAGTCAAAATACCACAACTTTAAAACTTAAGGGATCGCAGGCAGCCTGTGGCTTGGTGATTAAGTGAGCTAGATCCCACATGGAGAACAGTTCAAGTCCTGGACCTGGAGGCTTGAAAAACATGCCAAGCCCATGTGAATGAAAGGAGAGAGAGATGGAGGAAAAGAGATAGCAATGTGACCATGTCCAACCAATGGAGGTCCTTTCTCACTCCCCACCCCCATCTCTTTTTGGTGGTCACATGTGCTCTATGGCAAACAAAATTTTTAAAAAGAAAAATGAAAAGTAACTCAAGTATAACAATGAAGAGTGCATGGATACTGGAGTCTGATGCAAAGCGGGCTGAACTCTCAGCATGGGCAATTACTGGTTATATGATTGTGGATCAAGTACTTAATCTATTTCAATTTTTGCATTTATAAATTGCAGAAAATACCTTCAGTTCCCACATTTTGGGTTATTGTGAACAGTAAATGAAATACCACCATGCAGGAGGTATTCAATAACAAAAATCTTAGTTTCCCTCCTTACCTCCTCTAGATTCAGAGGATATGACAGTTAAACAACCTTATAAAATTGGCTAGGGGCAAATATCAATAGTACTTTTAACTTTGCTGTTATTGTAGGTACAAAGGTTTTACTGTGGGCATAGAGTGAAGGCTGGTTGAAATCTTAATGAGGTACTTCTATTGACACCATATATATTAAGAAACTTTCAAAACTGGGTACTGTACTATTCTTTCAAAAAGACACTGCTAACTACCTTCTACCAGACAGTACAATTAATGCACAAGGGAAAAAATACCCACATTTCCCCTTCTAATTACCAACAATCACTACTATGATTTGAAAAATGGAAAATGGTTTAAAGAAAATGAGAATAACTCAGAATTCACCAATCAACTTTAACATTTTTTTATAATGTGATATCTTACAGGTTGAGTATTCCCTATCCAAAATACTTGGGATCAGAAGTATTTTGGATTTTAGATGTTTTCAGCTTTTGGAATATGTGCATATACATAATGAGGTATCTTGAGGATAGTACCCAAGTCTAAACACAAAATTCATTTTTGATTCATTCGTACCTTATGCACATAGTCTGAATGTAATTTTTTATAATATGTTCAACAAATGAAACAAAGTTTGTGTATATAAATCATCAGAAAGCAAAGATGTCACTATCTCAGTAATGCATGTGTACATCTGTGGTTGTTTGGCGTCACTAAATAAGGGGGCTGGAGGGTCTTTTTTCTTTGGGAGATGCTGAATAAAGTGTGTGTTGTACACCTGTGTTTTGCCTATGATGTATCACATGATGTCAGATGTGGAACTTTCCATTCACGGTGTCATGTTGGTGCTCAAAATATTTTAGATAGAAGCATTCTGGATTTTGGACTTTCAGATTAGGAATGCTTAACCCAAAGCTTCTAAATATATTATGTTTTTCCTAAAATTTGATACTGCTTTTTGTCAATTATTAAAAAGAACATTTCGCATAGCATAATAAATTTTAGAGAAAAGAAAACCTCAGGAGTAGCAGATGGCATAACGGTTATGTTGCTGGACTCCCACGTAGCCAGCCATGGTTCAAATGTTGGACCTGGTGGCTTAAAACTCACGCCGGGCACGTGTGCATGCGTGCCCAAAATCCCGAGAGGAGAATGGAGGAGACAGGACTGCAGGATTGCAGTGTGGGCATCCTCCCTGAGTGTGTGATTTCTCACTTTCTATATCTCTCTGTCTCTCCCTATCCCTCCAGCAAGAAGCACATGCACCCTATAAGTAAAATTCTCTCTTTCTCTAAATAAAAATAAATAAATAAAAAGGAAAGAAAGAAAGGAAGAAAAATCTCATTTTAGACTATACTTATATCAATTAGTGTGATTAGTGTGTATATATTTTTTTAAAAAACTTATATTTCTTAGATTTGATTCCTAGAAAAGAAATTTCTAAGTCAAAGGGCATAAACATTTTTAAGGCTCGTGTTCTTTAGGAAAGGTATTTTTTCAGGAAGAAGAACACCTTTTATAGTGAACTGGCTATGTTCTCTCACCAGGCTATTTTGTTTTTTATTTTTCCCCAGAGAAATTTTTGCTATAGAGAGCGTGTATTTGCCAGAGAGACAAAAAGTGAGCAATCACCACCCCTCCGTGGATATGGTCACGCTGCAATCCCTTCTCCTCCATTTTATTCTCTCCTCCATTTTCTTCTTGGAATTTGGGCACACACATGCACCCAGAGTAAGCTTTAAGTTGCTAGATTGAGGATTTGTACCTGGTAGACCACGTGGGAGTCCAGCGACATAACCATTACACCATCTGCTGGTCTCTTCACCAACCTATTTTGTAACATTTTAAGTTTGCTGAGTAGTTGATCGGGATGAGGGGTTATCTTTGGTCCTGAATAACAAAAGGAAATAACTCCAGTGGTCTAAATCCAAAAAAACCTAACCTAAATCCAGTGTTCTAAAACGCTGGCAAAATCATGAGCACATCCTTTGCTGGAAGACAAGTCTCCATGGGTCTCCTGTATTTCTGCATGTTCTGTGAGCAGGACCTGCCTTTATAGGAAACTCTGTTTTCAAGGACACCTGCATAACAACAGCCTTAGAAGACAGACACACTAATCTCATCCAGAGCAAAGGGCAGGCATGCTTACTGCCCCTTCTAAGAGATTTCGGTTCCCGAACTTCAGGGTTCCTCTCTTAAAATGCAAGCCCATGAGTGTGCTAAAAGCCTATAGACCTCTTCACATCAGCCCCTAGGAACCGAGGTCCAGGGAACTGCTGTAGAAATGCTAGTGCTCTGGAAATTGCTGTCACTGTTAGAAACTGTCCTTCATCTCTTGGTGTTCTGTGGACCCCACCAACATCCATGAAACTGGGGCAGGCTAACTCCTTAATTTGCAAGTCAGTTAAAATGTCTGATCCTTCACAGTTCTTAACATCTTCATTAATAAAAAACAGTACCAATTTGGCTGGCAGTGGTCTGTCCTCCCAGGCAAAGACAGTCTAGCTTGTTGAATTCTGTATCTTCAGTACCTAGCTACTACCTGACCTCAAATAAAGAATGAGAAGTGGAGTGTGGGTTCCTTAGCAATTTTCAAGGATAAACCACCTACAGCCCTATGTAGAAATGGAGTGCTACCAGAAGATTTCAACTTTAATTCGTAAGTTTTTCCAACTTCTTTCCCTGCCTCCAACAACTATCTGTGATTCAGCAGGGATTTCAAGAAGAATGTTCACTACCTTAAAATGCACTGGTCCTGGGCCATATACAAAGACTGATGAAAGGCAAAGAGAGTCTTTAAAGCTAGGGGCTTGTCTTCTAAGTCTCCAAAGTCTCAGGGTGCAGTTAAAGAAAACTAAAGCAGGGAGCAACACATTGCTTTCATCTTAGAAATTTCAAACAAAAACTAGGGAAATTGAATTAGCAAGAAACAGGGGAAATTTTGGTAAGTAAATTATTTACAGAACCCATACTTCCTGCCCTTCTGATTTTCTGAGGCTTTAGGAAATGATGACAAGTCACTGGATACCTTTGACCAAAAAAGGGAACAGAAGCCCTGAGCACATAGACATTTGCATTTTTTGTTTATTATTTCTTTAAGTTTGTTATATTTGAAGAATATCACAGTGTGGTAGACTGTTATTGCTAACCTATATGCATTCTCCCTTCTTTTTTGATAACATAATGCCCTAACTTTAATCGATGCTGTCATGTATAGAACTCAAAGACTGTATTTCTCAGGTTCCTTTGAAGTTAAGTGTGGTTGTAGAATTAAGTTATGGCCAATAACACATAAGTACAGGTTGTTGGGTGAGACATTTGGGACAGCATTTTTAAAAGGGACCAACTTTTTATCCTTTTCTATTTCCCAACTTCTTTTTTTATTTTAAGAGAGAGAGATTTTTGTTATAAGTGTGTGTGTGTGTGCCTGCCAGACACAGAGAGACAGAGAAAGTGAGAAATCATCCCCTGGGGGATGGCCAAACCATAATCCCTTCTCCTCCATTCTCCTCTTAGAATTGTGGGCATGCACACATGTGCACCTGGTGTGTTTCAAGCTGCTGAGTCCAGGACTCAAATCATGGTTGACCACATGAAAGTCCAACGCCTTAATCCCTATGTCACCTGCTGGCCCTCCATTTCCCAACTTCTTAGAACAGGGATGTAATGGATGGAAGCAGTGTGCTTAGTATGCCAGAGCACAAAACTACAAAAGAGGTCAGGTTCCTGATGACATTATGGAATGCCACACCAGACCTGATCTCACTACCTCATGTTTTCTACATGGAGGGAAAGTGAAGCTTCCAATTAGTAGATTCGGTTTGGGTGCTTGTTTGTTCGTGTGTACACCTCCCAACCAAATGTAATACTTTAACCTGTACTTATGGGTGTGATGCTGCCACAAAGGGATTTATGAGAAATAGTCCTGCCTCCTTTTCTGTGCAGCTCAGAAGACATCCCAGTATGAGCTAGAACTGTAGGTTAATCTAAAAGGAGCAGCACATTCACCTGTGTTAAGAAACAAATGATAAAAACAACAAAACTAACCACTTGTCATCTGCCCTCTGATATAAGTTTAATTCCAAAATGGGTCTCCATTTGGAGACATGCCCATTCCCCAAAGAATTATAATAATAATAATTATTATTATTATTATTATTTTGAGAGGTTTTTGCTATAGGATGTGTGCGCTTGCCAGAAAGACAGAGACAGAAGACAAGAAATCACCTCCCAGGGGGATGACCATACCGCAATCCCTTCTCCTCCATTCTCCTCTTGGGATCTTGGGCATGCACACACACACGCCCGGTGTGAGTTCAAGCCACCTACTGGGTCCAGGACTCGAACCGCGGTTGACTACATGGGAGTCCAGTGACATAGCCATTACACTATCTGTTGGTCCCTCCCAAAAGAATTATTAAAATTCAAGTAAAATCAGTGTGGTTATCCTATGTTAGGCTCTGCTACTTTCAGACATATTTGAAAGCAGAAAATAATCCATTGATATTGAGCAGCATTGCTAGAGAGGGACGATGGTTCTTTTGAAACTGATGGGCTTCAATTCAGACTGGAGGGGCAGAGTCAACATGCATGTGCTATGATGAGATCATGTGCTAAGTAATGCAGTTAGTACACAGCAAGTATTAACTGAGGAAATAGAATACCAGGTCCATCAGGTCATATTTGCGGCAGGAGCAATTTGGATTAAAAAAAAAATTAAGTTAGAGGGCAAATTAGGTAAGTTCAAATTCCAATTAGCAGCAGCAAAAAATTTATTATTATTTATGATTGATTATTAAAGTAGGTCAGGAAAAAAAGGAAAGAAAAAAAAAACAAACTTCATTTATTTTTGCTAATACTGACTGACCAGACTCGGTGCTCAGTCTATTTGTCAGGTTTCCATTACTTAGTAATTAATAACTTTTAAGGATCCCATGTGACTAACTCAGACTTAGAGAAGCTAAGGTCCATTAAGTAATTTTTAAAAAGAACATGCTCTAATAACAGAACCAGAATCTGAAAGATGACTTAACTTGAGAATGGCAACTGTCCTTTTCAATGTTCCAGAGTTAGAAAAAATAGACTGATACCGCTACATGAGAAACTGAGATTGGATATCTGGAAGAATTTCCTGAGAATTTTTTAAACAATAAAGCTATCTCTAAGTTTCCTAACAGTGGATAGTGGATAATTCTGTGACTGTGTTCACGAAGTGGATGATTCACATGCAAGATGAATTCAAAGCTCCTTGTGTGGTCCTTGTCTGAATAATGCTCAAACCACATTTACAGCTCTTTCCTTTCCAGCTCCAGAGGAGCTGCCTGGGCTCACGGGCAACATGGAGCATCATGTTCTTTCCACCATGCTCTGCATTTCTTTTCTTTTTTAAAAAGAATTGTTTTATTATAGTCATCATTATTATTTTATAAATTTGACCAGAGATAGAGAGAGAGAGACAGAGAGGAAATGTGAGAAAGCAAGTGGCCAGGTCCAGGACTCAAACCACAGTTGGCCATGCAGGAGTCCAGCGTCTCAACCACCACACCACCTACTGGGCCCACACTCTGCATTTCTTCTCCTGCTATGTAAGGATAGTTTCCAGTGGCAGGATTGTGTTTTACTTCCACCAGAGCACTTTCTCATTTGAGAAAGGAAATCATTACTAGACTCTTGTAAAAATTCAGAAAGACCAGAAAAGGACTGAAAGAGATGAGGAATCAAAACCCCTGTAAGTGGACTGCATGTACATTTTTTGACATCAGCCCAATGTTCCTTTTGTTACTCTGGAGGGACACCTGGTCCTGGTCTTGGATAAAAGAGGCACAACCCTTCTCATCTCTGTAGGTCTGGAACAGTAGGGAAACTAAGCTTTGTGGTCAACCTAAGTAGTTTTTGTTAAAACCCTACTCTGCTATTTAATTAGCTGTGGGAACTTAGGTAATTTATATACTTTTTCATCTTTTTTTTCCCACCTCTATAATAAGGGGAAACATTATTCTGACAGCATTATATAAAATGAACTACTGACTTGACTAAAGCCCTGCCTAGCACACACTCATCAATTTCTTACTGCCAATTTTTATCAATTCCTCCAATTTTACTTGAGCTCTGATCCACATAAAGCACCTCTTCCTGTATCTGATGCTATGAACCACTTGAATAGCTTTAATGAAAGAATTTCTTGCGAATCCTAGTCAATTCTATCTCTGTCCTCTTGTCAAATTAGCACATCTGCAAGCCATTCTCTCTTTCTCAGAAGCAGTTACATACTTGGATAACAGAGGTGTCCAATCTAATAGTAAGCAGAGAAGATAAAAGACGAATAATATATGCTGGAAGACTAGGCTTCTTACTCTGTTTGCCTTTCTGGTTTCTCTGGCTTAAAGACCTGAACTTCTGAACTCTTAACCTTGGCCAGCCTTGGCCTCCCAGACCTGTTTTTAGCCTGTGAGGTTTTCAGGCTAATTCACGTACATGGACCTACAGTTTCTGCTCCTGGCTTCCAGTCTCAAAATAGGCGCTGCCTACAGCAGCTATGAAAAGTGGGGCTCCCAGCCCTCTTGGATTTCTACAGAGCTGCCATTTCCCATCTCTTCTAATGCATCCCGCTTCACCATGAATGCAATATCAATTTAATTCTGAATCCTCTTACTTCTCTTTCTTCTGACATGCATCAGTTCATACCGGATCATTTACCAGGTGTACACAGACTAGCTCTGAACTGACAGCTTTGACACTTATCCCCCTCAGGCTCATGCTGTTTGCAAACTGAAAAGTCTTTTAGTGAATATTTTTCTAGTATTTAGTCTCTTCCCTTCCAAATCCCCCCTGCCCCCATCCCCAAGGATCTCTGTTATTATCACTGTCTCTATCTTTCTGGTTCCTCAGGCTCGTCTTTCCCACACGTGAAAGCATTTTGTTATTTCTAAAATGTCTTAATGCTATGGGAAATGTTCTTTGTAATAATTGACAAAAGACAGAGATTGCACAATGGTACGAGGAGGGGAGATAGAGGATTATGAAAAAAAAAGCATTTAACAGACACAGGAATGCAGGCAGACGGAACAAATGGGATGTGTAACAGCATACCACAACTGAGTTAAAAAAACAGACATGCCAATTTTATTTGTATTTATATATATCCAATGGGATGTTCTTTGTCAAGAATGATGAATATGGTATTATCCTGATTTGATTATCACACACTGTACACATCCTTTGAAAATCCACATTGTGCCCCACAAAAAATGTACAATTAAATGTAAAAAAAAATGATAAAATAGAAGGTAGTAGCTCTATCCCACACATACTTATGCCATTCTGACTCTCACCCATCCAGGAGCAACAGGGAGGCCCAAATTGCTAGGCCTGAGCTCATTAGGGACCCGGGCCCAGCCTGCTGTGGGGAGGCAGGGCTGCTCTAACATGAAGTGGTTTACCACCTTACATTCTACTTATCCAGCTCAACCTCCACCTTACATTCTACTTATCCAGCTCAGCCTCCACTGGGAACTGAAAGATTTGGGTAAATAGGAGCCATCACCTGAAGACAGGAGACCCTGGAGGAATTCTCTTCCTACATCCCCTCTAGCAGTAAAAGGAGAGAAACTCTCCTTTGAAAACCTGAACCTAGAAGTCCTACTGTGGATTCCACACTTCCATTCACAGTAGAGGAGGGAAACTGGCACAAGAGCTCAGGCACCCCATCGGAAAAGGCACAAGCACACAGCTACAGAAATATACTCCAATAGAAGTAGGAATAATTGAGTATATTACAAGATGAGTAAAAAATCAAAGCAGAGCTTCAAGAAATAGAAGAAAACCAGGAAATACCTCCCCTTCAAGGGAACAAAATAACTCCTCACCAACAATGGATAAACATGAGAAATCACAGAAATGTCAGAAAAAGAATTCCGAATACTTAGTGTAACAAAACTCAATGAGATACAAGAGAAAACAGACATCCAATTTCAGGAGATGAAAAAACCCTTCCATGACTTGAAGGAGGAACTCTATAAAGAGATAGACACACTGAAACAGAATAAGACAAAATTTCTGGAGATAAAGAATATGATACAGGAAATAAAAACCTCCATCAAAAGTATTAGGTCATGGGGGACCAGCAGTTAGCGTAATGGCTATGTCACTGGACTCCCATGTAGTCGACCACGGTTCGTGTCCCGGACCTGATGGCTTAAAACTCACGCCGGGCGCATGTGCGTGTGTGCTCAAGATCCCGAGAGGAGAATGGAGGAGAAGGGATTGCGGCGTGGCCATCCCCCCTGGGGGGTGATTTCTTGCTTTCTGTTTCTCTGTCTCTCTCTCTCTGTCTGGAGAGTGCATGCGCGCTATAGCAAAAACCTCTCCAAAAAAAAAAAAAAAAAAAGAAAAGTATTAGATCATGACATATCTTTCTATGGAAAAATGCATCAGGACTTTTCTGATGACCTAATATTAACAGCAGATTTGACCATGCAGAATAATACCTGACTTTCAAGATGAAACCTCTGATCTCAAACAAGCAACCAAAAAGAATTGAAGAATAACCATTAAAAATCAGGACAGGGGGTGGCAAGTAGCATAGTGGATAAAGGTACTGGCACTAGATTGTCACATGGCTGAATGTGATTCGAGTCCCGGACCTGGTGGCTTGCTTTCTCGCCTTCCCTTTCCCTCTCTCTTTCTGTCTTTCTCTAGTCAAAATAAAAAAAAAAAAAAATAATAATGACAAATGGAATTAAATAAATAAATAATAAATAAGTCCTTAAAAAAAATCAGGACAACAGACAGGAAATTCTAGACACCATTCAACAGCCAAATATTCATGTAATTTGTATTCCAGAAGGTAAAGGGATAGGAGAAGGCATAGACAATCTCTTTCATAATATATTAACTGAAAATTTTCTAAATTTAGAGAGGCATGTGGACCTCCAAACCCAGGAAATATAGAGGACACAAAAGAGATACAATGGCATATGTAAAAAGGCATATGGTAAAAAAAAAAAAAAAAAAAAAAAAAAAAAAATCAAAGACAAGCACAATATTTTAAAAATGACAAGCAAGAAACACCAAGTTGCTTATAAATGTCACCATATTAGACCAACATCAGACTTCTCAACTGAAAACAATGCAAGCAAAAAAAGAATAAAGATTTTTTAAAAGAATTATTTATTCATTTATTTAATTCCATTTGTTATTATTATTATTATTATTATTAAATTTTAATTTGACCAGAGAGAGAGAGAAAGGGAAAGCAAGAAAGCAAGCCACTAGGTCCGGGACTTGAACCACAGTTGGTAATATGGGAATCCAGTGCCTTTAACTACCATGCCACCTGCCAGCCTAATGTATTTAAAACTCTGAAAGAAAAACAATTTCAGCCAAGAGAACTATACCCAGCAAGATTATCCTTCAAATGGGAAGGAGAAATAAAATCATTCCCAGATAAACAAATGCTGAACGAATTCACCAAAACTAGACCAGTTCTTCAGAAAATACTTAAGGGAATACTACAGCAGGAAAACTAAAGGGAGATAATTACAAGTAAGATAACATAAAACAACTTGGAAAAAGGATAAGTTCACACATATCAATAGTAACATTGAATGACAGGATTAAATTTCCCAATGAAAAGGCTAAAAATGCAGATTCAGCTATCTTCTACACAAACAGGTTAGAGTACAAATTCACCAATTATTTGACAGACAGCTGTCTCCACGGGTCTCAATTTATATATTTATTACAGCCATTACTCATATAACTAGGTAACAGAGAAAAAGTTCAAAATGTTTCTAGTAACTGAGTCTTTCTTTGGAATGAATTTAAAGAAGGCTAAAGTCAAGAACTTTGTAAAGCTTTTAAATCACCGAATCACTGACTTTACCGTGTCTTAACTTTTAAACATATATGTACAATTTTCTCTGCTTTTGCTTTTTTGAGGACTTATTGCTTTACGCAAAATACTATGGTTTTACAAGAACTCACTTTACACGGAATGAGTAAAAGTTTTCTTTCTCAATCTCTTTCTAATGAGCAACTGTCATGTTCAATTTCATCTATCTCTGACTGGACCAATGATACCACAGATCTTTTCAGAATATAAGCTCTCATCTCCCACAGTCCTCAACATGGAAATTACAAATTTTTCTTTCATTGGCATGTTAAAATTATCTTTGTTTTTAAAAAATCCATCCTCATTAATTTACGAGACTTTCTGTCTTTTGATTTTTAATCAATTTGTTTTTTCTTTAGAACTGTATTTCACAGTGAAGAACATCATCGACAATTCAGTACATTCTTCCAGAATAAGCAGTGAAGTGAGTTTCGAATGCTTGTAACATAATATGAAGTTAAATGTTGAAAGTGGTGAATATGTCTATATCCTTGATTTGTTTTTATACACTGTATACAAGCGTTTAAAGATCATTCTGGGAGCCAGTAGGTGACATGGTTAAGGTACTGGATTCTCACATGACTGACTGAGGTTCAAGTCCTGGACCTGGAGGCTTACTTTCTCACTTTCCCTCTCTCTGTCTCTGTCCTCCTCTAGTGAGTTATGTGTCCTATAACAAATTCAAAAATAATAACAATAATACATAAAATTAAACAATTTTTAAAAGAAAAAAATCATTTTGTACCCTACAAAGATACGTAATGATTATATGTAAATCACAAATTATAATAAATATTTTAAAAAGCAAAAAATTACAATATAAAAAGAAATTATAAATAAAATAGAAAAAAGCTTACATAATAAAAAAGTCAATAATAAAGGTAACTATTACATAAAAATAATTTAATAAATTACAAAATATATACTATATAAAGCATATTCTTAATTTTCTTATGAATGTGTAGGAGTACATTGTAGCAGGACTATATATATAATCTATAGTAAATAAACATGTAGTAAATATACATGTGGCATATATGTATATAAATTTTCAATATAATTCCTTTTTAAATCTGTAGAAGATATTTTAAATTAAGAAAGTATTCTGAAAAGTAAATGTGAGGTTCAATAAAAGACATTCTTATCTCAAAGTTCATGTCCAAACTTGTTCTCTAAAATTACCATCAAGATTTATCTAGTCCTTCTCTTGAAAGTTATTTGGGCCCTGGTATGGGGGTGATGTGAAGATAATTGCTATAAGCAGAACTGAAAATTATCATCTTTTATAACTATTATTTTCCAGATACTTGGAGTTGTGCCTAATTCTTACTTATTGTATTTCAGGATTTTTTACAGATGAATATTCATTTCTATTTAACTTACTTCATGTCACACAAATACCACTGGTATACTCATGTGCCACATAATGATATTTTGGCCCCATAAAAAGCATATAAGCTATACTGCATACCCTAAGGGTGTAGTAGCACATACTATTTAGGTTTGTGTAAGAGCACGACAATGTCTGCACAATGCAGAAATCACCTAATGCATCTCTGTGGTCAAGCAATGCAAGACTGTACTAGCAAACACTCATGAAACACTGACTACATGCCAGATACCCTGCTACTTTACATGCATTGTTTTTTCCATTCTCACAACAAAAGGATACCTACTATTACTATTAATATTTCAGCTGAAAGGAAATTGGGGTCCACAGAGGTAAAGTAATTTACCTAAGGACTCCAAGCTAGAAAGAGGAGGTTACAATTAAGTTTATATTTTTTTAAACAGAAGCCTCCACCAAACTAACCTCCCACCAAAGAATGGCCCTCCACCCTCATCCCTCTAATCCTACAGCCCTGTTTTCCTCCTGATCATGACTCAACAATGATGTTCTGCCTAAGGTCTCCTCACTTTGCTCTAACTGGCTGGCCCTGTCCTTCCCTTTGCTCCATCTTGGAATACTCCATCAGTTATGATCAATAATCCCAGTTTATGTCATATTGGTGTTTATAAATTCTGTTCTATTGAAAATGTTATCCTTATCTCACTCTCTGGACTGTTTTAGGAAACCATAAGCTCTTAAAAGGTATAGATCTTCCCTTGCAACTGCCCACAAAACATGGACTTAGCATGTAAGCAGGGCCTCAACAGGGGCTGCTGAGTAGGAGCTGCTGTGTCTTGAATGACACTACGGTTTTTTTCTTTTTTTTTTTTTCCGCCATTGTCCAGGAAGGTTTAGGAGATTCACTGCTTATAAACTAGGGGGAGAAACAGGACATGCTATGAAGTTTACTACTGAAGTGAATCTTTGAAGAATTTTTTTCCCTTTTAGAGAACAAGGTTTTACATGTCTTAGTGATATGAGTGCAGCTCCTGCTGACCCAGATTACAAGACTCCAAACAAGTTGACAAATGTGGCCTAAATAATGGAGCAGATGGGTCATGGCAGAGTGGTGACATAATAAGAATGAAAATGGTTAAAATGTACTTAACGTTTACCATTTGCCAAGCACTATTTTGTGCACTATCAGTACATTCGTGTATTAATCACCATGACACCATGAGTTAGGCACCACAGATGGAATGCAATTAGCACATAGGTTTCTCTGCAGGTCCAGTAAACAGACTAGAAAATTCATTTATCCTCTCCTTCTCTCTAAACCTACAGCCTTCCTAGCCTCGTTTCAGATCTCCAACATTTATCTATGTCTTTATCTGAGCACAGCTACCTATTATCTTCTGCAAGCCACAGCTGTGTTACCTCTCCTCATAGCGATAGGCCTGTGACTTATACATCGAGGAGCTTAACAGATGACTGTTCAGTGGAACTGAAAGCAGACCTTGGGAGATCAAGTTGTCTTACACAGACAGAAACATAGACATTTGTTACATGTCAAGCCTTATTCTAAACCATAAAGAAGTCACTTACATTTAAATTCATGCAGGTTATACTTTCTGGATTCATGATGTGAGAAAAAATGGATATAGCTTTTGCCACTTGGTTCTAGAAGAAAACAAAAGGCATATAGCAAATCATAAGAACATTATTCTTCTACCATAAAAATCATTCAGAGAAGGCAGGGTATTCCTATTTATGGGGTCCCAGGGTTTTGAAATCTTCAAAAAAGGTGGGGGGGGGGGGAGGAAAGGGGCTTAGTAATCAAAAATAAACATTCCATAAAATGATTCATCCAGTGGCATATTACCAAATGTTTTAGCAACCTGCCTGAGTCTAGTTTTTAAGCTAGAAGCATAAAGTTGGCATCTCCCCTTCCCTCGTTTAAAGGCTGTTTCAAAAACAACAGGAATGAGAAATAGAAATGTAAACCTCATCTTTGACATAATTAGAACTCAGAAACTTCAAGCCACAGGAAAAGTGGTGGCATTGCCAGGAGCATTAGAGCTGGAGCCTTGGGAAGTCCAGGAAGAAGCCATCAGAGGAAGACATGGCTGCACTTCTCACGGAGAGCCCACAAAGTATAATTCTTCAAGGTGAGGGCACAAGGCAAAATCCAAAACTTAAGTTCCTGTTTATAATGATGTGAATAGAATTTAGGACTAGTAAGTAGGAGAACTTCCCTGGATCCTTGAAACTAATGAAGGGTTTCCATAGATAAGCAATATCCATGGGAAGTAGCAACGTCCCTAGGATGACAGCAGAGAGATGGTTCACTGAAAATCACCTCAACTGATTAGGGAGAAATAGTCTGTGTATCCTTGTAGACAAAACTCTGGGTTATATAAAGGAAAATCCTGCTTGTCTAGAACAGATCTCTTTTCTGACATGAATCTTCTGCAAATGGCTGGTGTAAGGGAAACTTACAGTTTGCAATCATGGACAAACATTAAAGAACCAGCATATGAACTCCACAAAGATGGTATTTCTTTTTGAAATGGAGGGAAGGAACACAGTAAAACAAAACAAGAAAATAACTGGCAGATGAAGAAACCCCAACAGAAAACGGTTTCCAGGGGTGTAGATAGCAGCATTGAGAAAATGAACGAGATCACATTAATCTGAAGTGGAAAAAAAATCAGGTAGGCCTCAGATTTGCCACAGCAGTATTCTATTCTAGAAGATAGAAAAGCAAGGCCTGGGGGAAAACAAAAAGAAGAAGAAGAAGGAGAAAGAAAAGAAAAAACCTCAAGAAAAGCAAATACTACCTCAAAATTTTAAATGTGGTCAAACTGTACAGAAACAACTACAAAAACAATAGGCAAATATTACAAAATAATTAAAAATTTTAAGAACTCAGGGAACGCTGTTCCCTTCAATAATTTACTAGATCTACTCCAGCTGATAAGGAAAAGTTTGAAAAAACAACTAGCAGTAAACAATGAAAATACTGGGTCGTGAGAAAAGCCATGACACATTTTTGCATAGAAAAACAGAAAAATATGGGACCAGCAGTTAACGTAATGGCTATGTCGCTGGACTCCCATGTAGTCGACCGCGGTTTGAGTCCTGGACCCGGTGGCTTAAACTCACGCCGGGCACGTGTGCATACGTGCCCAAGATCCCGAGAGGAGAATGGAGGAGAAGGGACTGCAGCATGGCCATCCCCCCTGGGGGATGATTTCTTGCTTTCTGTCTCTCTGTCTGGCGGGCGCACGCACCCTATAGCAAAAACCTCTCCAAAAAAAGAAAAACAGAAAAATATGCGTGACTTTTCCAATGACCCAATATCTAACTACATATACATATACATATACGTAAAACAGATTGTGGAGAATATGGCTACAGCAAAGTCTAAATGTTATAATACCTGGACAATGGAAAAATGATAATACCAACAAAAGTTAGGGAGAAAATGGAAAAAGAAGATAAGAGTAGGGAAATAGACTTATTTCTTAATCTTTATTAGTGCAATTCAAAAAATGTCATTTAAACCTGACAAATTGGGCAGGTCCCATGGCCCAGTAGTTAAGGCAGACAGATCCTGCATGGGTGTCCACATGGTTCAAATCCTAGTCCCAACAGCTTGGAAAAAACTCGTCAGGTGTGTGTGCATACATACCTAATATTCCAACACCACAGAGAAATGGAGGAGAAGAGACTGCAGTGTGACCATGCCCCCTTCAGGGGTGCTTTCTTCCTCTCTCTCTCTCACTGCCTTTCCTCTCTCTGGCAAGCATATGCACCCTTTAACAATTAAAAAAACAAAAGCTGACTAAGTACAGTTAAGCGAAAAATGAACACTGTGTGAAATTACATGTAAACTAAAATTGGGTGACAGAGGAGGAGGAAAATAAGAGGGAAAAATTATAGTAGGAAATTAATAGATATTATCAAAGAAATGAGAATAAAATAAAATTTTTAAAAAGTAACCATGAGAGCAAAAATACAAACCACAGAAACAACCATATGGAGTAAGATTTTTTTTTTTTTTTTTTGGAGAGGTTTTTGCTATAGGGCGCCTGCGTTCGCCAGACAGAGAGATAGAAAGCGAGAAATCACCCCCCAGGGGGGATGGCCACGCCGCAATCCCTTCTCCTCCATTCTCCTCTTGGGATCTTGGGCACGCACGCACACGCGCCCGGCGTGAGTTTAAGCCACCGGGTCTGGGATGCAAACCACGGTCGACTATGTGGGAGTCCAGCGACATAGCCATTACCCTAACTGCTGGTCCCTGGAGTAAGATATTTTAAAAGACATAAAAACAGAAAGTATCACATGAGACCTAAGATCAAATATATGTCACATTAATATAAATGCATTATATTAAAAGGAAGACTATAAATCCAAATTAAAATTCATGTAGTGCATGAGAGACATACCTGAACAAAACAATTCAGAAAGATTGCAAATAAAAGGAAAAGAAGAAGTGTATGTGAGAAAATGAAAACAGAGGCAAACGAAAACAGGGTGAAGATATTAATATTAGACAAGGCTGAATTTGGGGTAAAAGCATTAAACATTACCAAGAAGGGCACTTTCAGTGCTATGGTAGAAGATTCACAAGAATGGTATAACAACGATGATATGTCTGTGAACCAAATAATATAACTCACATACACATAAAAAAAAAAAAAAAAGAGCTACCAAAAGAGAGACAGAAAGAAAGAGGCAAAAGCCTTAGCAGAGACTTTAATTCATCTCACTCAGCTTGTGACAGATTGTGAGGCAAAATGATTCCCCTGGACAGAGAGGGGAGCACAGAAATGTAAAGAAATGACCATGGATCAGCAGAACCTGGTGAATTTGTATCCTCTGAAGTCTTTGTTCTTTGATGACTCTTCCCAGCTGAAGAGCACAAGGACCACCCTGATATTTTGATTCCTAATTAACAATAAACAATGCTCTTTGTCCATATTTTACCAGTCCAGTGAATGACTTGACTTGGTTAATTACTTTACTGTCATAAATTTTCCTTTCACTATTTTACAGTTTTGGCCCCTGGGATAGGATTATCTCACAGGAGGAACTCTTCAAGAGAGAGCAGTTTCCAGGGTTCCAGTTCTAACTCTGCCCTCACATGAAGTGTGACCTCAGGGAGCCTTAACTGCCTCCATGTCCAGTTCCAGGAGGGGGGGCAGTAAAACCTCATCCAAGTAACAGTAGGTGGGTCTAACTCTAAAATATATGACAAACTCCCCTTCTACAATGGGCTGATCTAGGAGTTCTCATTCATCTGGGGTAAATTCAGCTTGGGAGAGCATTAAATTTAACTGCTCTCTGAGAACCTTACTCAGGAAGTGATCATTTGCAATTTTCATTTTAATTACTTGAAGAATTTCCCTGAGTGTAACTTCCCTCTCTGATTCTCCAAAGGATCTTGGCCAAGCCCTTTTAAATAAAACTGCATGTTAGGTCTTCAACTGTAAATGAAAACACTCTTTGTGCAGATACAAGTATTAGATGTAGGCTGCCATGGCAACCAAGGCACTGGTTACTTTATGGGGACTTTTTCTTTATGATACGGTCAGAAGGGAAAAATTGAAATAAAATCAAGAACAAACAAAAGTTGCGAAATCTCGTCTACTCCTATTTACTCATGGGCATCCTGAAGCCTTACCTGATTCAGAGCTAATGCCACAGCAAAACAGGATGCTCTCCTGGAAAGAACTTCACTTTTGATTAAAGCTTCTTCTCTTAACGTAGTACAGATTTTCAAAGATTCAGGGCTATTCTATGAGGAGACAAGATTGCTCATTAAATGTCATGATTAATAGTGCTCAGTATTTCAGATTTCCTTCTGTAAGAATTACTCAGAGCCTATCTCAAATCTATCTCACTTAGAAAATAAAGCTCCATATAGAGAGTGTTTGCAAATAGACCATGTCATTTTTATGTTAATAGCTCAAAAACGTGATTAGTTTAAAGTTCTTTTTCAATTTTCTGAGTTGAGGTGGTTTTCGCCAGCAAATATACGGGTTTCTTTGTACCTGAACTGGCTAGTTTCATGACACAGGACCATAATGTACAAGGATCAAGCCAGCCTGTTACTCTATTAAATAATAGGACAAGGCTCAACAACACCATGCAATAAGTTTTCCTGGGGGGATTTCCAATCTGAAAATATTTACACTAGTCACATGTTTGAAAACACAAACACTAATTTGAACATAAATGATTGAAAAATCCCGTGAAAGCTGAAACCTTAAAAAAAAAAATCCAAGGGACCAGCAGATGGTGTAATGGTTTTGTTGCTGGACACCCACATGGCTGACCACAGTTCCAAACCCAGTGGCTTGAAAATCACGCCATAAGCATGTGTGCATGCATGCCCAAAATCCTTGGAGGAGAACGGAAAAGTGACTACGGCCATGTCACTACCCAATGGGGGCTAATTTCTCACTTTCCCCTTTCACTGTTTTTCTCTCTGTCTGTCTCGCTCTGGTGAGTGTACACATCCTAAAGCAAAAACCTCCAAAAAAAAAAAAAAAAATCCAAGAATAAAAGTGGTACACAACCAGCAAGACAACCAAGGTAAAACCAATCCTCTACTTCGTAGGTAATGAATGAGGTTTACAATCCAGCATCAGCTGTGTGTCTGTGACCTGACTCAGAACTCAAATTCTCAAAGTGAGGTCTGCATTTGACGAGACAGAACAGTTCCCAGAATGGAGCTGGAATTGGTATTGGATAACCAGATCAATGTTCAACTCATCTCCACCAAGTGAAAGAAGTTATTCAAGGACACAACAGAGGAGAAAAAAGTCTTCCAGCTTTTTCCAAGTAGTAGCATTAAATTCTCACCACTTCAGTATGGCATCCCTAAAAAGGTCAGAGATTAGAAATCACAATCAAATAAAAGATGTCCTGGTGTTGTGTGTTTTGCTGACCTTCTATTTCACAGAATCATAGAATTACCATTTCCATGACTGGAAAAAATTGCCTAATCCAGGGGTCAGTAAACTATGGCCCTTAGGCCAAATCCAGCCTGTAGCTAAAAATGTTTTCACATTTTTAAAGGCTTGTTTAAAAAAGAAGAACATGCAACAGAGACCATGTGGCAGAGGCTGTATGTATCCTCTAGCCTAAAATACGTCCTGTCTAGTCTTTTATAGAAAGTTTGCTACCCCTGAATCTGACCCTCTCATTTTTGAATTGAAATAAGTGATCAGTTCACAGCTATGTAAGTCAGTTAATACTAAAGTTGAGACTAGACTCCGAGTTTTCCAATTTCCAGTTTGGTGTTCTTTCCACTGAAGCCCAGCTGCCTTCCTTGTTGTGGAAAGCTGCTATTGCTACACCCTTATGGGGTTTTTAAAATAGTCCATGTCCTTCTACCTTGCTTTGAGTTCCTTCATTTTCCATACAATAAGGTTTTGTGACCCAGGTTTCCAAGGTTTAAATGTCATAAATGTCTATGGTCATACACTGAACCATGGTTACTTCACTATTTTAGTTACTATTCATTTATTCAATAAATATTGAAGATATATCTGTAAGAAAAGATCTTGGCACAGTAATAATATAAGGACTTATAAGTCACTGTCTCTGTTATCAGTGAGCTCATTTTAATGTGTTAGGTGCTGAGATACAAAGAAGCTTCAGGGAGCTCACACTCCAATGAAGAGGATGGAACCTGCACCTACCACATAGAACATCAGGCAATGTCAGAAGTACTAGGTGTGTGACAGAAATAGATCACAACCACAGGGTACTTGAAGGAGACAAATGTCACTTCCAGCTTTAGTGATCATGAAAACCTCGCCGACGAGAATAGTATTCCCTGAGTTTACAACTGAAGGTACAGCAAGGTTTCCACAGGAGGCACCAACAGAGAAGGTGGATTTAATAGAGTGCAGCATACAAGATGGCTCTCAAGCAGAGCCTGAACTCCAAATACAGTCTCTTGTTCTCACCATCTACATAACTGACAGGCAAGGATAAAAGATGTAAAAATTGTTTTTCCCATGATAAAACTGTCTGACATGGCTTACTTGAGTTTTCTAAAATTGAATACATTTAAAATTGAAATATTTGCAACAGATGGAAAACAGACTTCAGAGGATCTGCATTTTATTTGTAAAGGGGAAAAATATATATATATATCCATATCCTCTCTCAAATGCTACCCACAATGCTCTAAAAGTTAAGGGGAAATAATCTTACCAGTTTGTAGCAAATTGCAAAAGCAAGAACATAAGTATCTTGGATGAACTTCACATCTTGGTTTTTCATCTCTATCAATACTTCTAAGGCACCTGCCAAAAGTGAAGCGGCAATGTTAAATGCATCATAGTAAGGGGGGAGTTCCTCTCCTGCGGGCCCCCCAATCTTTGATCTATTCAGCACCATCTACTGAAAAGAGTATATCAGCACAGGAAAAGCTATTAAGCCATTCAGCAATGAGCTAAATGTTAACATAATCAGGTCATGTGGGAAGAACCAATACTGTAAAACCTGCTATAATTTTAGCATAAGCAAAGCCTGAGATGTTTAGTTTTAGCATGACATGCGAGACAATGAACCCGGTCTCCATAATTAAGCTACTTCTCAGGAATAGAAGAATCATTTCACATGGTCCATTTTGCCCCAGTGCTATCTATACCAGCAAAGCAGAATTTTTCAGTAAATACGTAGTGTTGTACTTACTTTTATATTTGCCTTTGACAAATAACATATCCATCAAGATATTGAACGATGTGGAATCTGAGAAGAAACCTCGTAAGTGCTAAGGAAGAAAAATAGCACAGGTTGGCTAGAAGTTAAAATTGTGAAGGGGCCCTACTACTTTATCTTATCTATCCAGGACTTAATTTTCTGCATATTTTATGCATTTGACCTTCTGAATTCTTTTAAAAAATCTGATATGCCAAGGATTAGTTTTTGAAAGAATGTTAAAATGTGGTCCACTCTCTTGGCTGTGATGCACTGAACAGAGGCAAGAGATCTCTGGGTTTCATAAACACTGTGAAGAATGCCTATGAAATATGGCTTTTCTATACTTAGAAGAAAAGAAACAAGGTGATCAGTCTTTTCATGGTGGTCCTGGGACCTAGATATCCATTATTAACATGAAATAGCATCAATAAATATGCTTGAGTGGGACCAGCAGATGGTGTGATGGTTACTTCGCTGGACTCCCACATAGTTGACCTTGGTTTGAGTCCCAGACCCAGAGACTTAAAACTCACACCAGGCACGTGTGCCTGCATGCCCAAAATCCCAAGAGAAGAATGGAGGAGAGGGGACTGTGGTGTGGTCATCCCCACTGGAAGTGATTTCTTGCTTTCTCTCTCCCTGTCTCTCTCTGTCTCTCCAGTGAGCACATATGCCCTATGGCAAAAATCTCTCTTAAAAAAATATGCTTGAGGACTAAGCAAGAGAGCCTCACACAACTATGGTCCTCTTTCAGTGAATAGATAATGGCTACTTGATTACTCACTTTTTGAAATAATTCTCTGAAACAGTGATTTTGGTATTTTTCCTTAAACTTTTTTCTTTAATTTTTATTTATTTATTTAATTGACAAATAAAAATTGTAGATATCATGTACATGTTGTTCTAAAATATGTTTATACTTAAGTTGAGCTAATTAACATATGCATTACTTCATATACTTCTTAAAATCTACTCTTGGCAATTAAATAAAACATATGCAAGTGACTAGTGGCTACAGTATTGGCAGTACTAGCAGATTTTGAGAAGGGAACATAAGAAGTTAAGGTTCAACAGGACTATGGCTTATGCCACTTACTAATTCAGTTCACCTGACTACTCTAGGAAATTTACTTATACATAAATTTTTCATATGCAAGTAGATTAGGAAAGTGTTTAAATTTTCTTTCTTTTTAGTTTTTCTTTATTTTAAACACCATACTCAAGGATATAATGTAATATCGTGAAACTTTTCTTTTCTTTCTTAGTTTTTGCCACAGGGTGCATGTGCTCACTAGAGAGAGAGACAGAGAGAGAGAGACAGAGAGAGACAGAGAGGGACAAAGAGCAGGAAAGTGAGAAACCACACTGTAGGGGAAATGGCCATGCAGCAATCCCTTCTCCCCCATTCTCCTCTCAGGATTTTGAACATGTCCACACACACCGGGAATGATTTTCAAGTAGCTGGGTCTGGGGCTCGAAATGTAGTTGGTCATGTGGGAGTTTAGCACCTTAGCTACTATAGCACTTGCTGGCCTCATTTTTGTTTTCTTTTAATTGCACCATTAACACATTTATTTAAAAATGGTCAAATAATATACAAATGTATGAACTAAAAAATGAGAATATTTTTATAATTTTATCTTCTAAAGATAAGAAGTAGTTTAGTGTATATCTTTCCAGATTTTTACTATGTATATAAAAATGTAAATGTCTATCTATTTTTTGTTTAGGAAAAAATAGTATCAAATCATCTGTACTGTTCTAAGACTACCTTTTTTTTGCTTACCAATACATTCTGGTCATCTTTCCAACACATGGGTATCCTTATAAAGGACAAGCCTAAAGTTAACAGTTCTACGCTATACAGAACACTCTTTATGAAATAGAGCAGTAGGCAGAAGCAAATTTAGTTTGTAATGGAAGTTCCTAAAGATACTGAAACATATCTGGTGGCCAGCTCTGACCCTGACTTTAACAAATCTGTCTGACAATGGATTCATTTATAATGGTTCTAGGGGGCCAGCAGGTGTTGTGGTGGTGAATGGTTAAGGGCGATGGACTCCCACATGGCCAACCATGGTTTAAATACCCACCAGACAGCTTGCTTTCTCACTTTCTCACTTTCTCTCTCTTGCCTCTCCCCTCTGACCCTGGGTCTAATATAAATAAAGAAAGAAAGAAAGTTAAATTAAAAAAAATAATTATGGTTCTAGATCACAGTTTTCTGATCAGTAAAATGGAAATAAAGCTGTCTACCTCACCAGGGCTACTATGAGAAACAGATTAAATGAAACAAATATGCAAAGTGCTTAAGCACAATGTTGAGTGCATAGTAAATATTCAATAAGTAATTCCAAAAATAATTACTTTTGCTTTTAGGAAAAGAAAATCAGAATATGTGAAAGCAGTTTGAAAATGAAAAAGCATTTTATAAATATGATTTTCAACCAGAAAAGTATATATAAAAACAGGAGAAGATGCAGATGAAGGACAAGAATGGCAGTCTATCTTAAAAACTATCCTCCACTGAAAGCTCCTCAAAGAAAGGATGTACCTCCCAGGTCAACACACATTCAAAGTCAGTAGATATCCAGTAATCTGTAACCACACCTCCTTTACATCTGTTCTACACCTCTCTATAGAGACATACACCTCTTGATACCTATTGATGCCAATTTGATTAAAGCTTTACAAACACAGAGAAGAGTTCACTCACTGAACCCAGCTTCTTTCTCTGAAAATCTAACCCAGGAGAAATTTAGCACGAAGAGATGCCTTTTCTAAAATCACCAAAAACATTCCATGATCAGCACAAGAAAATCACATTGGCAGAGAAAACAATCAGGAAACAATAACCTGGTCTTTGACGAGCTCCACCGCAGATTCCTCCAGATCCAATTCATAACACAGCCTCATGAAAAGTGGTCCAAACTTAAAGTCTCCCAAAGTGGCATTTCGGTTCTCTGCATGGTACCTTGTAATCAAAGTGGTCCAATGAGCCAAAAGGCAGAACACAGGAAAAAGGACAGGCAGTGACTGAGCATGCAATCTGCTCAGTGTTGGGGATGTACTAAAGAATGAGATAGAATCATCGTCTGAAGGGGGAGGAGTGGAGATTTGAAGACAGAGGAACTCTAGACTGCAGAAATATTCCAGATATTTCAACAAATGGGTGTTTGTTAGAAGCAAACTCTAAAATAAAACACAGGGAATATGCATTGGAATCATTCTCTAAATTTAGCAACAGCCCATTGGAACCGTTTTTGAGTATCCTTTAGGGACAACATTGGTCTCGCCTCTGTAAGTGTAGCAGAAGGGGCGCCACCTAGAGGAGAACAAAGGAAAGGAGTGGGAATGTTGCTCCATGCTTCTCAATGTAGGCTTTATCCTCACATAGGATGGTAGACTCCAACAGACATACGTTACCATTTATAGCACCTGCTGTACTTTTCTAAGCTTAGAGAAAGGCATATGTGAGCTACACTCACCTAGTTAAACAAGTTAAATGCAGTTTTGAAATTCTAAGTTTTAGAAAAAAGGCTAATTTCAAGGAGAGAGATCTTCTTTGTGACTTGAGATCACTACCAAGTAGCCAGTCTGCCAGTTCTAACAGTGGAAATATAAATCACTAGCATTTACCTTTCTTTTAAAAAGATAACTTTCTAGAGGGTGCATGCACTTACATGACAGAGAGAGAGAGAGAGAGAGAAAAAAAGTGAGAAAGCACCACCCCCCCCCCCCCCCATGGGTGACGTTCACACTGTAATCTCTTCTCCTCCATTTCTCCTTACAGATTTTGGACACACATACACTCACACACCTAGCATGTTTCTCAAGTCATTGGGTTCAGGACTTGAATTTCGTAGATGGCCCTGTGAAATCCAGGCCACACCACCACTGGCCCATTACCACTTGCTTTTAATAACCAACTCTTTCTGCTTTTGACACCAAGGAGAGGATTTGGTTATAAAAGAAGCATCTCATGAAAATCAGATTTTAGGAATTTCATGATGTGAATGAGTCTAAAATATTATAAGGAAAAAACTCTGACTTTAAAAAATAATGCTTTTTACTTCTACCAAAAGCACTGAGGAAAGTCATGGTAGCATTATGACCAGTCTATTCTAAACATATATACTGCCAAATAGAATGATGATGTGTATTTTTAAAGATACATTTCATAATCCAATCATAGAAGTTACAAATAATATTCACTGCTTCTTTATAACAGTCATGAATAAAGTTATTAAAAGGCAAGATCCTATAGCAATTAAGAGTTCCTAGTCTGCTTCCAGACAGATGGTTCAAATCTTACCTCTTCTACCTATAAACTGTGTAACTATGAGCAAATGAACTAACCATTCTGTGCCTCAGTTTCCTCATCTGAAAATGAAGAGAAGACGAGAACCTAACTCAGAGTTTCTGTGAAGATTAAATGACATGATGTGTCTGGCACACAACAAGTCTTCAATACAGATTGGTTCTTCTAAAGTATAGAAGACCTTCATGGCTCCTGAGAACTAGTGATTTCAGGGAATAAAGAAATGAAGATTTTCTACTGATAATTCAGCCTCCAGCCCACAAATCCAGTAGTAGGAGGTCCCTCAAGCCTTCTCTCTGCCTCTGCCTCTGTCTTCTCATTTTTTTCTTTTGTAATTTTTCCTTTTTAAAATTTTTTAAGGTAAAGCATTTTCTGGGCTTTCAGCCCATCCTCTCCCTTTATCTTATTAATAATCCTCTCTCCTCTCAAACCAGGAGAGGCAAGGAAGCAGGACTCAGAAGATACCTTTATGGCTCCTAAGGACTAGTGATTTCTAATTTTTGCTGTCTTTAAAAAAAAAAAAAAAATTTAGTTTGTTTGTTTGTTTGTTTGTTTACTTTTTTCCTTCTCTTTTTCTCTGTTTCTTGGTTGTTTTTGTTGCTGTTATCTCTCTCTCTGTGTTTCCTTTTCTGCATGCTCCTGGACGCTCAGATTGAACTTCAAGTTTGGGAAGAAACAGACTTTCCATCAGATGACTAGAAACCACCACAGGACCACAAGAAATATGGGAAAGCAAGAAAATACCTCTCCTCCAAGGGAAAACAATAATTCTTCTTCATCCACAGGCAGTTCAAAGGAAATCATGGAAATGTCTGATAAAGAATTTAGAACGTTCATAATGGCGAAGCTAAAAGAGATGGAAGAGAAGAGAGACAATGAACTGCAGTAGAATAAGGAGAAAGGAGCTGATGAGTTCCAGAAGGTGAGGAAATTCTTGCAAGATCTAAAAGAGGAATTACACAAGAGAATCAAATGGAACTGTTAGAGATGAAGACTATAATACAGGAAGTCAAAAATCTCTCTTGAAAGTATTAAAAGCAGACTAAATCGTACAGAAAATAGAATCTCAGACATCGAAGACAAAATTGCTGGCCTAGAATAATCCACCAAGAAGACTGAGAAAATTACCCCAAAATTTGAGAATATCATACGAGAAATACTAGATACCATTAAATGTCCAAATATCCGGATAACTGGCATCTCAGAAGGTGAAGAGACTAATAAGGGCATTGATAATCTATTCCATGAAATCCTGCAAGAAAACTTTCCAAACCTAGAGAGGCACTCGAAGATCCAGTCCCAAGGAATACAAAGGACCCCAAATAGAAGCAATCCAAGAAGATCTTCTCCAGGACACATTATAGCCAGACTGACCAAAACCATAGACAAAGACAAGATACTAAAATTGGCAAGAACGAAATGTCAAGTTACCTACAAAAGATATCCCATCAGACATGCACCCTGTAGCAAAAACCTCTCAAAACAAACAAACAAACAAATGAACAAACAAACAAACAAAAAACTAAGAAAATGGCCAACTTAATCATAGGGACAAGTCTGGAGTTGAATATTATATCCCAGAATTCAATTGGGAAGATTGAACCACAACAGAAGATAAAGTACATGAGACTGAACTGGTGAAATAGCATTCTGTGACTTTTGACTAAAATATTGTTGCTGTTCTTCTAAGCTTCGTTGTCCAGTTTTAAGAGTTTTTGTCCTGTCTTGAGCTGTCAATAGGTTCATGTACATACTATTTGAACAGAATACTAACCTGTTTCCAGGCTTTAAGCTTTAAGCAAATTTTTTTACCAATTCAAAACTGCTTTTCTTGAAATTACCAGCTGAACTTGCTATCGAAGGTAGTTAGATTATGGGACCAGCAGTTAGCGTAATGGCTACGTTGCTGGACTCCCATGTAGTCGACCATGGTTTGAGTCCCAGACCCGGTGGCCTAAACTCACGCAGGGTGTGTGTGCATGCGTGCCCAAGATCCCAAGAGGAGAATGGAGGAGAAGGAATTGCAGCATGGCCATGCCCTCTAGGGGGTGATTTCTCACTTTCTGTTTCTCTCTCTGTCTTTCCAGCAAGCTCATGTGCCCTATAGCAAAAACCTCTCAAAAAAAGAATTATATATAAAAAAAGAAAGTAGTTAGATTATTTAAGAAATTGTGGGATCAATAAAATGTGGGGGGGAAAGGAATGGAAGACAACTGTAGACACCAGAGACAGTGTGAGAAGATGGTGAGAAGGGGCAGAGGGTCAGACATAGGTGTAAATATATATAAATATATATATGTGTGTGTGTATATACACACACATGAAACTAGAAATGGAAAATTATTGATGATAACATACATGATTAAGCCACTATGCAGTATATTCTGGATGGAAACCACTTTTTGTATGCTGTGATGATGATTAGGGAATGAATGTAAATTAATTAAAAAAAAGTTTCAGGAGAAAAAAACATGAAAACTATTTTTCTCGAAATTAAAAAAAAATGCATATTTGATGACTACAGTAAACTATATATTCCCAGCTAGGTTCTATTTTATAGTATGTTCATTCAACTCATTGAGGTTTATGCCTAAAGTCAGATTTGCGTTCATGGATATGTATATATCAGCTGTGCTTGCTACTGAAAGTATTTAGATTAATTAAGTTCATTAGCAAATAAATAAAATGGGAGGAAAAGGCATAGAAAGCAACCATGGATACCAGAGACAGTGTGTGAGGAGGGTGAGACATGGCAGAGGGTGAGAGATAGGGAATCAAGGATGGCAAAAATAACAAAACATACAGGAAAGAAATGGATTTGTTGATGATAACACGTATGTTGATGTGCTTGATTGAGCCAATTTACAATGTATTCTGGATGGGAAATCTCATTTTGTTTGCTATAATGATGTATAGTAAATGGATGTAAATAAATAAATTTAAAAATAATCTACTTAAAAAAAGTATAAGGAAAACATCTTTAAAATCAGCATATTTCAGCACACAGTCTCATGAAAAATTTGTGCAGATAAAAAACAATAGAACGTAAAAATAAAAGTCTTCCTGATTTGACATTCATTCAAAATGACATTATGCTAATAAAAGCACTAAGAAGTCAGTGAGATAATAAATCACCTTCTTGAAAAGAAATGCTCAATTAAGAGGATCCAAAATCCCTCTCTTAACTGTACTTGTTCAAGATTATGAGGGGATTAAGTTGCTCCCATTTTTGGCTCAATAAACAGCTTATGTTTGAACCCATGACTCCTGCTTCACAGCTATGGCTGCCTGCCTCAGAAAGAGGGAGAAGAGGCTGGATTAGGCCAAGGACCCATCATCTTCCTACTGTCCAGCTGTCCACACATAGAGGGAAAGGACAGCAACTGGGTAGCGAGTTATTAACATCGACAAAAGAATTATGAGTCATAATTTGAATGTTCATGATAAAAACCAGAGTAGGATGATTGCTCAGAATTTTTATCCTGTTTTGCTAGTCTTTAAACATCTTGACAGCTTTAGGTATTAGTAAGAAGAGAGAGATGAAAAAGGGTCAGAGGGTTTCAAATTATTTCACCAGGTGAAATTGACATGTAGAATTAGGTTTGCCGATAAATTGGATTGTAAATTAACATAATCCTTTTGGAAAACAATCTGATGGTTTATATCAACAAAGTCTAAAAACTTCATGCCCTCTAATCCCTAAAAGAAAACAACAAAAAATAAGTTTTATGCAGAGTTGCTCATTATGCATTATTTATAATGGTGAGAAGTTAACAACAATAGGGGCACAGTTATTTAAAATACCAAACAGGTGCCAAGGGTGATGCAGTAACTTATTCACGTGGGAAGGTTCTGGGTTTGCATCCTCCCTGAGTATGCTAGACATGCGTGGCCATCACATGGGGTTTGGAAAGGCTGGCATTGGATAATGGGGCTGACTTAGACCAGGATTAGATTACAGCATCAAGACCTCACTGCAGGGCCAGCCAGTGGTGTAGTGGTTAAGGTGGCTGGAACCCACATAGCCGACTATGTGGTTTGAGTCCCAGCACCCACAGCTTGAAAAACTTGTCAGGCGCATGTGTGTGCATACCCAAAATCCAGAAAGAACAACAGAGGAGAAGGGATTAACAGCATGGCCATTCCCCATGGGACAAGAGGGGTGTTTTCTCATTTTCCATTCTTCCCCCATGCCTCTCTAGAAAGTCCACATGCCCACTGGCAAAATATTTTTTTAAAAAGTAAGACCTTGGGACCAGCAGTTAGCGTAATGGCTATGTCGCTGGACTCCCACGTAGTCGACCACGGTTCGCGTCCCGGACCCAGTAGTTTAAAACTCACACCGGGCGCGTGTGCGTGCATGCCCAAGATCCCGAGAGGAGAATGGAGGAGAAGGGATTGCGGCGTGGCCATCCCCCCTGGGGGGTGATTTCTCGCTTTCTGTCTCTCTGTCTATCTCTGTCTGTCTGGCAAGCGCATGCACCCTATAGCAAAAACCTCTCTAAAAAAAAAAAAAAAAAAGGTAAGACCTTATTAGGTGTGCACATGCACTCTCCTCTCTCTCAGTCCCTCCCACTGGCTTACTCATAAGAGGAAGTAAATAAATAAACTTAAAAATAAATAAATAGGGCCAGCCAGGTGTCAAGGTGGTTAAGGTGGCTGGATCTCACAAAGCTGACTGCACAGTTTGAGTTCCAGAATCTATGGATTGGAAATCATGCTGGGCACATGTGAGTGCATGTCTAAAATCCCAAGAGTAGAATGGAGTGAGAAGGGATTGTGGCGTGGTCATCCCTCTAGGGGGTGCTTTCCCACTTTCTCTCTCTTCCCTTTTCTGCCTGCCTTTGACAGAGCAAACTTAAATACAAAAATAAATAAAATCAATCCCAAACATGTAATTGAATATTGTATTATCATTAAAATATGATTAATAGGTAAAATATCTATGCTATAATATTAATTTAGAAAATAATATCCTTATATACAGTCATACTGATGTTTTGGTCAGCAACATACCACTTACACAATAGTGATCTTATAGGATTATATCGTATCGCCTCGGTGTGTAGTAGGCTACACACTCTAGGTTTGTGTAAATAAACTTAAAATGTTTTGCACAATGATGAAATCACCTGAAAGTGGCATTTCTCAGGACTCATCCCCATCATTAAGTGATGCATGCCTGTATACAGTAATACTCATAACTATGTAAAATTAACCTACCAAAGCCACAAAATCTTTTCATGGAAAAAAAATCTGTAACAAAAATACAAAAATATTAATAGTAGTTTCTTTGGTGGCCCGAAGACGGCCACCATCAATTTCTTCTTACCTAGTGTGTGTGTGCTGCTCCACTCATGCAGAGGGCAATCCATTTCCCCTGCCCTTAACTTTGGTCTTGGCAGGCAACTTGACTTGACTAAAAGAAACTGTGCCAGTTCTGGGCAGCCTGACCATACCTAGCAGCTCCCACCTGTGCTGTGGGGTAGTGCCACTGGAGCTAGACTAGGAATGGTGAGAAAGGGAGGGGCAGTGAGGCATCAGAAATGTTCGTGAAGTCTTCTTGGGCCTTCCAGCACAGACCAGCTACCAAGTGACAGTAGGGGAATAGGAACTCTGATGGCATCAGAGACATCAAGGAGGAACCACTCAGTGGAGATGGGCCTCAATACCTGACCCACAGAACAGTGAGAAAACAATATATAATCATGTTTCAAGCTAGTAAGTTATATTATAAAGGCTAAATATGTCAAGTACTGGTGAGGCAGTCAGCATCAGACAACTGAAATGGCAGAACTTGTGATATATTTCCTTCTACTTTGTTGGTGTTTTTCAAATTTTCAATAAATTTCATGTAATTTTATCTTTTCCTACTTTTAAAAAGAACACTAATTATTTTCTTATCATAAAGTTAATAGTGTCCACTGTAGACATGTTTGAGAAATCAGAAAAAAACACATTTAGACTAACAATAATCTAAGACTTCCCAAAGACCACGGTTAACTTTTGGTAATATGATATCCCAATGTTCTGTGTGTGAATATTTTATATTCCTCTCTATGCAGGTCTGTGTATAGGAATATAACTTTAAAGAATGATGATGAAAAAGAAATGAATTTCAGAAATGAAGACTGTTAATTTGATGTCATACTGTTCCCTGGTAAGCAAAACCTTCGCTGGGTTTCCCAACAGCAGGCTATGATTATATGTAAGTTTTCTATGACACAGGGAATTCTAACAATGGATCAGAAGGGATAATAGGTATAAGACTGGAGGAGAGAGAATGGTTAGGAGTTCACTGAAGTCATCCAAGTGAGAGACAATGAAGTACAAATTAAGACTCTGGTAATGGGGACAGAGAGAAGAAAGCTAGAGATGAGGGATACCAAGGGAGTGGAAGTGTCGGGATTTCATATCCTATCAGGGAGGAATAGCAAATGAGATAAGGGGAAAGAGGCTCCTACATATCTGTCCTGAGTGACTAGTGGGTAAGATAGGAAACACAAGAGGAATATATTTGTTGAACTTGAAGAGCTAGGGGATATGTTAATGGAGTTAGTGAATTGGCTGGTGATTTCTTTGGACATGAATTACAGAAGGTACAGAGGAGGTACATCATAAGTGTCTGCTCAGTGAATGAATACAAATGTCTAAGTTCAAAGTAGGCATCTGGACCAGAGAGCCAGAAGTCATCAGTGTAGAGGGGCTAGCTAAAACCTTGGAAGTGGGAGAGATGCTCGGGAAAAGGAACACAGTAAGAGCGGAAGCCTGGCAGAATACTAAGGAACTGACTCACCTGTAAATAACGTTTTTAGCCAGCTCCACATCGTCCCGGGACTCACACAGATGAAGCAAAGTTCTCAACTCCTCCTGCAAGATGAGCTTGTTCTGGGTTAACTTCTCTTCCAAGTTTCTAAAATAGGTTTCTGAAAGAAAGCATAGGATGGCTACCATCACTCAGGCTGATTGGGTTTGTAAAAGTCTCTCTTCAGGGAGAAGGGGAATCCTGAACCTGGCTGGCTTGCAAAGGGGCACCGAGAGGCGCTCATGGACACGTGGTTGCCATCACTGGCTCACCTCCCTTAGAGCAGTGAGCATCAGGAGATGGTCCAGGAAGCAAAGCATATATATCATGGAACACAGGTCCCCCTCAAGGCTTTCTAAAATAGAATCTTTGGGGGGTAGGAGCACAAGAATAGGAACTTTTGATTCCCTGCGTGATCCTTAGTTATATAAAAGTTTGAGAACTACTGTCCCAGAAGCTTAGCCCAAATAACTAATTCTACAGATGACTCATAAGAAAAAAAAAAAAAAAAAAAAAAAATATATATATATATATATATATATATATATATGTATATATAAACAGATACCCAAACCAATTGGCAGGGTTCCAGGCAGGAAAATGTGAATTGAATATGAATTTGTCTATAATGATTAACCCTCATGATTCAGGAATATTTAATATTTCTTTCCTTTGACTCAGCTTCGCCTCTCTTTTATTCCTCTTGAACTCTCTTTAATCGGTTGTTAGAAGGCATACCACAGTACTATGTAATTGGCGAGGGGCGGTCAGGGGAGTAGAAAATAGTCCTCTGAATGGTAGCAAACACTCTTAGTGACAAAATCATTTCAGGGTTATCAAAGTCTATCTCTGGTCCTTATCTTTGTGTCTAATCAACCAGGGACAGTCAAACACCAAAAGGAAACACTTCCTTTTGGCACCAGGAAGGGGCTGGATTCTCACCAGAAAGTGGGGCGAGATGCAAGGCACGTACCAAGCAAGCATCTGCTTTCCAGAGGGCAGGACTGTTCTCAGAATCAGCGGCTGCCAAGAAATAGCTACAGAATTTGTTCCAAGGCCCAGTGCTTTGAAGAAATGCTGCTGAAAGAAATGGCACAATATACAAGGGTCTTCAAAAAGTTCATGGAGGCCACCTGATGCTGTGGTAGTTAAAGTGGCTAGATCCCAATGGCCAAGTACATGGTTTGAGTCTCAGATCCAGCGGCTTGAAAAACACACTGGGAGCATATGTGTGCATGCTCAAAATCTTGAGAGAGAATGGAAAAAGAAAGATCTGTGGTGTGGCTATCTCTCCTGGTGAATGCTTTTCCACTTTCCTCCCTTCTCTCTCTGTCTCTCTCCAGCAAGTGCATACACTCTATAGCAAAAGTTAGAAAAGTTCATAGAAAACGTGTATTATGGAAAAACTATAGACTTTAAAATGTTTTTGCATGAAAATAAACTGGTACGTTAATTCCATCTCCTTGAACTTTTTGAAGTCTCTTCACATTAAAAACACAAGAACTGGAAGCTGTGGCGACACTGCTCTCAGTTTATAAGAAAAGAAGATCCACTAGGTTGGAGATAATGCAGTGAATCTTTTCAATCTTGATTTGTAGAACCACATAATGGTTAGAAGTTTTAGACATGGAAAGATCTAAGGTAAAACCTGGGCTCTGCTACTTGCACGCTCTGGGGGGAGACCTTTGTCTGTGAGACTTAATTCTTCTAGTGTAAAGTGAGGATCGTGATATGTACGAGGTGGGATTACCTGAGATGACGGAAGTAAAGCATTTAGCACAGGGCCTACCATATAGCAACTGCCAGTAAATAGAGACATTATTGCTCTTACTTCTATTACTTCTGTCCCCCGTTAGAGCTATGATAGGTCTAGTAAATATTTCTAAACAATTTCCAATCTAAAAGATCTCAAAGGGATAACTTTACATCTTATACCTCTTAATTATGGTTAATAACCCATATGTGGTAAACTCATACTCAGAGATAGTTTTCTTTTTCTCTCATACATAGGTATGGCTCCTACCCTTAACAAGCTTAAAGATAAGATATACAAAGCTGTCTGAAAACAATGATGGAGGAAGTGACATGTGAATGAATATAAACATAACAGGACAGCAGAGTCCTCTTATAATACCTATTATGAATCAAAGGTGTAGGACAGACCAGGTTTGGTGGAAGTGATAGGGTACCAGTTAGGAAGGAAGGGACTGAATAGGCTTGGGAAAATGGAGAAGGGGACATGTTAGGTATGAGAATCAGCAAACAGAGTTGGGGGCTTCAGGTGCTAGGGGAAGAGCCAATGACTGGATTAATCACAAAGGCCTCCAAAAAGGAAAAGGCCCATCATAGAAGAGTTAGAAAGCCAGGGAAGTGAATATGTGTGTGATGTTCTACATACTAGGATAAAACAGAGGTTCTTAAAATGATGTAAAGGGGGGCCGGAAGGTGGCGTGGTGGTTAAAGGCGCTGGATATACAACATGGCCAACCACAGTTCAAGTCCCAGACCTGGCAGCTTGCTTTTTCGCTTTCCCTTTCTCTTTCTCTGTCTCTCTCTGATCAAATTAAAAAAATAAAATAAAAAAAAAGTAACAAATAGAATTAAATCAATACATAATTGTTAAAAAAAAAATAATGAAAAGGGGGCTAGCAGGGGGTATGGTGATCAAGGCGCTAGATTCCACATAGCCAACTCCATTGTTTGAGTCCTGAACCTGGTGGCTTGAGAAACATGCTGGGTGCGTGTATGTGTATACCCAAAATCCTGAAAAGAGAATGGAGGAGAAGGGACTGTGGTGTGGCCATCTACCTGGGGGATGATTTCTCACTTTGGCTTTCTGCATGCCTCTCTCTGGGGAGCATATGTGTTTTATGGAAAAAATCTAAGAAAAAAAATTATGAAAGGTTGACAGGGTTTTATAAATGTCTGACAATGGAGTATATTGGTACTAGTTATATTAAGTATCTTTCAAAACATGTGCACAACTGTAATGGCCTTACAAAGACTATGACAAGTGGAAACAACGAGACAACGAGCCTTAACTACAAACCCTGTATGGCTCCAAAACACCTGAGGAAAAAGAAAAGACGAGGGACCAGCAGATGGCATAATGGTTATGTTGTTGGACTCCCACATAGCTGACCACTGCTCGAATCCCAGACCTGGTGGCTTAAAACTCATGCCAGCAGCTGGCATGGTGGTAAAGGGTGCTAGACTCCCACATGGCCAACCGTGGCTTGCTTTCTCACTTTCTCTCTTGCTCTCTCTGTCCCTCTTTGGTAAAATTAAAAGAAATAAAGTTAATTCTTTTAAAAAACAAAAACTTCATGCCAGGTGTGTGTGCATGCGTGCCCAAGATCCCTAGAGGAGAATGGAGGAGAAGGGACTGCGACATGATTTCTCGCTTCTGTTTCTCTCTGTCTCTCCAGTGAGCACACATGCCTTGTAGGAAAAATCTCTCTCTAAAAAAAAAAAAAAAAAAAAAAAAAAAAAAAAAAGAAAGAAAAAAAAACTGAAGAGAAACCTAGGTTGAGCCTACTAAACTGGAGATATATTCTCTCTGGCTCCCAAGGCTTACCTTCTTGTCCTGAAGATGGCATTATAAAGTATGATTAGTAGAGTAGTGAGAGCAGAATGAGCTCTGGAGGACAGGACAGTAGGGGAATGCAGGTAGGGAGTGTCAATTAGATGCTCACCAACATTAGCAGTGAAAGGAAGGAAAGCTGGGCCTATGGATGAGTTATTAAAAAAAAAAGAGAGAGAAGTCCTGGATGTATTTATAATGGCATCTGAAATACTGGGAAGAATTCTGTTCAGGAGGGAGGGAATGAATGCTGCACAATATCTCAGATGCACAGAGAATGGAACCTATTGTGGTGGCATCCTTGTGTTTTCAGCTTTTTATAATAAAAATTATTAAACATACCTTTAAATAGAATGAACAGTATAATGATCCCCCTCCTCCAAGTACTCACCACACAGCCTCATCAATGATCAATGTTTTGCTGATTTTGTTTCTTGTACACTCCCCAAATACATTGGAGTTTTTCAAAGGAAAAAATTTGTTTATTTAGGTTTTTGCCATAGGGTGCATGAGCTCACAAGAGAAAGAGAGGGGAAAGAGTGAGAAATCATGCTACCCCCACACTGCAGAGGTGGATGGCCATGCTGCAATTCTTCTCCATTCTTCCCCTGGGATCTTGGGCACACACACATGCGCCCAGCTTGACAATCAAGTAGTCAGGTTTGGGACTCAAACTGTGGCTGACTATGTGGGAATCCGGTGCCTTAACCATCACGCCACTGCTGCTATTGGGACCAGCAAGTTTTGTCGCTGGACTTTTTTCGAGTCCCGGAAAAACGCAGGGCGCGTGTGCGTGCGTGAAATCTTTGTTCTTACTGACTGTTTTCCAGCACAAAAAAAGAAAAAAAAAAAAAAAAAGAAAAAAAAAATCTTTGCTTCAACACCCATAGCACTGTTTTGTTTCATTATATTTCATTTATATATAGATATTTATGGGTGTACTGGAGATGCAACATACAATGTATTTTTCTGAGGGTTACATCACAAAAAGTTTGAAACCCAGTTATCTGGAGTTCTTAAGTTTTATTGTGCATATAGATCGTCTGAGGCATTTCTATTTGCATGTCTATCAACTTCTCAATCCTAATGATGCTGATGATTCTGCTGGTCCTTGATCCATTCTCTGAGTGGTACAATTCCTGAGAGAACTGGTCACAGCGCTAGTTCAATATTTCTAGGATCTTGGGAGAAGGGATAAGAGGAAGATGTAGACTTTGTTGTAATAGAGTATGAGATGAAAGATGAATGGAAAGGTAGACTAGGAAACTAAGAATAAATGGTCTCGATCTTTTTCTTAGAGACATAAGGTAGTTGAAGGAGAGACTGTATAGGGATAAAGACAGAAAACTTGAATGAGACTGTTGAAAGAATGAACAAAATGAGATTCTATTACCTCTGGTGCCTGGAAGATTATGTGCAACGGCCACCTTCTTACGCTGAAATTCTTTCAGTTTCACAGTATCATCTGTAAGTAGGTATCTTTTAGCTATAAAGTGGAGAAAGAAAAAAAAATCACTTTGACTCTTTTATACTTAGCAAATAACACAAGTAAAGCCTGATTGCTTATAATTAACTAATCTTCACCTGTTATAAGTGATCCATCTAGACAGGTACAAATATGAGTTTAAAAAAAAAATCTCTAAACTATCAGAGAATGCAAATCTCCAGTGAGAAAGGCCTTGTTTTTGCCTGTGAAAGAGTTAGTGATTAACTGTATATGGGGACAAATGGGCATTTTGTCATATTAAGGGTTAATAAGGGCATTTTAAAAAATCCATAATCAGGCATATCTAGTTCATGCTTATCTAAGGGAGGTCTTCAAAAACTTCAAGGAAAGCACATATTATTAAAACAATATCCATGAATTTCACAAACATTTTGCACCAAAATAAACTCTCATTTTAATTTCACTTTTCCTTCAAATTTTTGAAGTTCACCTCTTATAGTGTAGTGGAAACAGTGGGACCAATGGAATTCCCAGTTTTGCCGTTTGTGAAATAAAGGGGTTATGGCCTTCAAGATCTGGGCTCTGCATATCCTGAAGATGGATCATAAGTCCCTGATCACAGTTTCGAGGGTTTGGGAAACATCCTTTCTTTAGTATCATTAGCTGTACCTGAGGTAAAATGGATGAAGTCTGGCCAAAGAATCACCTGAAAGAGTTCTGTACGCTGAAATAACAAGGTAACAATAAAAATTGCTATTTATAGAAAAGCAGTGAAGCAGTTAGGTCTCCACTGTTGACCTTGCTCATACCCCATCTCTGATCTTGGGCAACTTACTTAAGCTTGCTGTTTCCTCGGTAAATGGATAAAAGAGTACCTCATTGGGTGTTGCTTGGAAAGGAATTAATGTATGGGGAATACATTAGAAAAAGCCCGACACAAACTGCTTAATATTTTTATTATCACTCACTATCAATTTCAAATTTAACCCCTTTCATAAAGATGTTAAGGGATGATTTTGAAAATTAGGAAATCTGCTCAAGATCTTTTAGATTATTAGCAACGCAGTGGAAGGGACCTCTGCTCCCAAACTGCAGCAAAAGGTACAGGGGAGGAGAGGGGTTCCCGGAGAGCAACGTCTTTCCATCCTCGACCACAGTCCTAACGTCAAGAGCCTAGTCATCCTTCGGTTTCCAGGCACTGGGGCCGTCGGCGACCCCCAGCGTCCACAGCTTCCCCCAAGCACAGAGGGTAAGGGCATGCTCCAAGCCAGGGAGTGCATGAGCGCTGTTCCTTCTGCAAAGACGCCTGCTGGGTTCTAACTCTCCCTGCCCTCCTACCCTTCCCCTCCTTCCACGGTCGGAAGCGCGGATACCTCCGAGAGGGCACTGGCAGCAGGTGGAGCCGGAGCCCCCCACCGCGGAATACACCGCAATTCGCAGCGCCCGCAGCAGAACCGGCTTCGAGTGCCGAAACGTGACAGCCATATTGTCCCGGGCGGTACCGACGGCGGAAGCCGGGAGGGGCGGAGCGCCGTGACCACGCCCCTCCTCCTGTCTGTCCGGCGGTACGGCCGGCGCTCGGCTCCGCACGCTCCAAGATGGCAGCTCCCACAGTGCGGCGCGGGGCGCTCCTGGCGCGGAAAGTCGCTCTGTCTCAGCTCTCCCTGGCAGGTCGGTGGCTGCTGCGTGGCTTGGGCTGTTTCGTTAGGCCCCTGGTAACTGTTTCGTTGGTGAGAGGATGATATTCACGTAGAGAGGACATGTTTCTGAGATCTAGTTGCTGGAGAAGCCATTCGGGGTCGTGGATAGCACAGAAAGGGGAGTTAAGGTCTCTGACCGATCTCCTCGAAAATACTATCTGAAGGTCTGAAGAGCAGAGGAGCGTTATGGCATGAGGGATTTTGCGTATGATTTACTGGGTTTATGAGTTAGGGTGGTCGTCTTTTTGCTGATTATGAAAAAACCAAACGTGTCTATCTGTGGCATTTTACTCCCTTCTGAGGTTGGTTTCCTTGGAGAGGCATTGGATAAATGTTTTTCCCACAGCTCACACTTGCCTGGACCCCTGATCTTAACCTCGTGAAAGGATTTTTCAACATTAATCTCACTGACCTGATGACCTTGGGCACAATCTTGATGACCTTTCTTTGCTATAGTTTTCCATGTATAAACAATTAATGTTGAGTTACTCGTGAGGTTCTGAGGTATCTGAGTACATGGCATCCCTCTCAAAGCCTGCTTAGTAGATCTGATGATGAAAACAGTGGAAAACTGTTTTAAGCTATTTAGGGAAGTTAAATTTCCAAGATTTTGATCCCATAATATGGACAGATTTGATTATATGATTATATCGAACAATCACACTCGGTGTACCAATGCCTCTTAGATCCTCTTTCCAACCTACCTTCCCTAACCCCCGTAGAGAAAAAGCAACACACATACTCTTGTTCACATATTTTTAGGAACAGCCATTAAACATCACTATGAAACTTCATAGCTGGCCACCAGAAATAGAAAATTCTGAGGACCAAGTGGTTGATCTAGCTGGCAGAAATGTTGAACATGACACATTAGGCAAAGTGGTATACACAGTGCTTGGCTCTTCAGTTTGAACGACCTGTGGTAGCTATTATTTACATGTTTAATTATGAGTGTTAGTAAATGCTTCTAGGTCCAAGCAAGACTCTGAATAGTAGATCAAGGAGAATATCGTGGCTGCGTTGAATGTTTTAGGGAACAGTCATTCTATCAAGGAAATGGAAATTGGTAAGGCTGAGTTGGAACAATGCCAGTTAGTAGTCTTACTTCAAAGTAGTGAAATGTTGAACTAATAGACTTGTGGCAAGTTATACCTGTGCTATGAACAGTAGAATGGTAAGTATTAGCACATTGTGCTGTTCAATAAAACCAAACATTCAGTTCCTCAGTTACACTAACTACATAGTAAGTGTTCAGTAGACCCAGGTGGCTAATGGCTACTGTATTGGACAGCTCAGAATGGAACGTGTTCAGCATTACAGAAAGTTATATTTAACAGGCTCTGAGTTAGACCATAGACAAAGGAGCCCTGGAATCAGGAACTGGAAACTAGGAGGAACGTAATTTAATACATAGGATAAAGCATTAGCTTGGACCACTCAGGATTTTGGAATGCTAATAAGGAGCTTGACTTAATAGAAACATGTTGATCAGGAAAAGAGAAGGAAAATTCTCTACTTTATATAAATCCATGATGAATCAATATTTGGAACACTTTGGTGCTCTTGATTCCTCTTCCAACAGAATGGAGAAAGACAGCTAAATTGATCAAGAGAATGAGAGAAAAATTAACTGAGATGAGCCCAAAAAGTGACTCAAGGGGCCAGCAGGCAACGTGGCTGTTAAGGGTGCTGGACTCCCACATGGCCAACTGTGGTTCGATCCCAGACCTGGCAGCTTGCTCTCTCACTTTCCCACCCTCCCCACCCCCTCTCATTCTGGTCACATTAAAATAAAGATAAATAAAATAATTCTTCAAAAAAAAGGTGACTCAAATATATCCAGAGGCTAGAGGAAGGAAATTTATTGGGCATCTATTACATAGTGGATATTAGGGCATTAATATATACCATAACTTAAACTATGATGCTGAGATACACATTATTTTACTGTTTTACATAGAGGCTCAAAGGTAGCATGTAACTTGTTCACATGTTCCTAGCATCTATTAGCAAGGCAAGAGTTCACAGTTAGGTTTTGTGATTCTAAAGCCTATTTCCACATTCACACTACTTCCCCTCTGAATAGAAAAAAAATGGAGGCATTCCATTAAAGTTTAACACATTCTCCTCAGCTCTTAGAGATGGCTGCCATTGTCCCTCACAAAAGCAAATCTTCCTAGTTTTGAAGTTGGAATTCAGTTTGCACAGAAATGCTGCTATAAATTATGAATGGTTATTGAGTGGATACTTTTGATTCTGTGTCAAAGACTGAGCACATAGGGGCCTTAAACATCACCTTCATTTGCAGAGGCAGGATCTGAAATTTTTTAACAGCTGATAAAACTGAAACTACAGCTCAGATCTTATACTCCCGTAATGCCATCAGATTTTTATTCAGCCTTCCTGGTAGAGGTAGGAATATAACAACTTATAACATTGCTTCTGTGAACAATACATTCTAATCTAAAAACATGTCATAGTTTTTTTTTGGGGGGAGGGCAAGAGGTTTTTGCTCTAAGGCGTGTGCGCTCGCCAGAAAGACAGAGAGACAGAAATAGAGAAATCACCCTCCGGGGGGATGGCCACACCACAGTCCTTTCTCCTCCATTCTCCTCTCGAGATCTTGGGCATGCGCGCGCACACACACGCATGCGTGCACCTGGTGTGAATTTAAGCCACCAGGTCCAGGACTCGAACTGCGGTCGCCTACATGGGAGTCCAGCGATGTAGCCATTATGCCAACTGCTGGTCCCAAAAACATGTAATAGTTTTTAAAATTATCATCCGTTTGAAATGTAAGTACTTAAATAGTTAAAATTTTTTTTAAGCTGTTTTGTTCCCCTTTTGAAACACTATTGGAAAACCTTTTCTTATTTTCCTATTGTTGAAGTTTTACAAATCAAATTGAGACGTATTTTCTAGGAAAGATCTGATCTATGCTTAAGGTAAGAGAAAATTTGGATTATGTGTTTGATCAACCCCCATGTCATCTAGTTAATGCTTAGTTTATGTCTGCTATAACCTCTAGGTAATTAGCTGCCATTCTGTTTTTCTTTTCTTTTAAATAGGGTTATTGAGATATAATTCACATGCCATATAATTCACCCATTTAAAGTATACAGTTCAATGGTTTTTATATATACATGAGTTATGCTGCTGCAATCCGTTTTAGACATCATCACCCTAAAAGAAAAGCCATACCCATTAGTAATCATTCACCATGTCACCCAAGCTTTCCCTATCCTAACCCCCAGCCCTAGGCAACCATTAGTCTATTTTCTATCTCTATAGATTTGCCTTTTTTGAATACTTTATATAAGTAGAATTATGTAATAAATGGTCTTTTATGAGTGGCATCTTTTTTTTTTTTTTTTGGAGAGATTTTTGCTATAGGGCGCGTGCGCTCGCCAGACAGACAGAGAGAGACATAGAGACAGAAAGCGAGAAATCACCCCCCAGGGGGGATGGTCACGCCGCAATCCCTTCGCCTCCATTCTCCTCTCGGGATCTTGGGCACGCACGCACACGCACCCGGCGTGAGTTTTAAGCCACCGGGTCCAGGACGCAAACCGCGGTTGACTACTTGGGAGTCCAGCGACATAGCCATTACGCTAACTGCTGGTTCCCATGAGTGGTATCTTTTTTACTTAACATAATGTTTTCAAAGTTCATCCATGTTGTAATATATATCAATACTCCATTTTTTTAAATTGCCAAATCATATTCTATTGTAAGAGTATTACACATTTTGTTTATCCATTCATCAAGTGTTAAATGTTTGGGTTGTCTCTATTTTTTTGTCCATTATTAATAATGTTGCTACATACATTTGTACATTTTGTGTGGGCACAGTTTCATTTTTGTGCCTACAAGTGGAATTGCACATAGGTAATATGGTAACCCCATATGAATATTTTGAGAACATGCCAATTTTTTTCAAAGCAGCTGTACCATTTTATGTTCTTGCCAGCAATGTATTGATATTCTAGTTTCTCTGAATCCTTACCTACATCTGATCATTATCTGCTTTTGGATTATAGTAATTGCAGTGGGTATGAAGTAGTGTCTCCAGGTGATTTTGTTTTGCATATATTTTTTTTTCTGTGTTTGATAGACATCTCTTCATATCCTTTGCCCATCTTTAAGTTTTTTGTCTTTGAGTTGTAAGAATTATTTATATAGTCTGGATACAAACCCTTACAGATAAATGATTTGCAAAATGTTCTCCCATTCTGTGGGTTGTTCTTTCACATTCCTGAGAATGTCCTTTGAAGTAAAAGTCTTTTTAGTTTTGATGAAATTGTCATTTATTCTTTCTCATTTATTACTAGAGCTCTTGTTGTTTGAGACTGCCGTATGCCTAGCATTGTGCCCAGTGCTGTGCCATCCTGTTTGTTACCTCAAATTTGGCTTGAGTTTCTCTTATTTACCACAGGGTGCTGGGTCATGGGGTAAGATACTATGTGTTATGTTAAATAGGGGTAAATATTGCTAATCCAGGTGACATGGAAATGTTTTTAGGACTCATGAATAATTATTAGGCATTCAAGTGATGATTAAGCAACAGCACAGGAAGTGGTTTTTTTGTTCAAAGATGTTCTAGAACTCACTTGGGTTATTATTTTAGCAGCAACAAATCCTTCCTAGCCCTAAAGTTACAGACAGGGACAAAATTACCAGTGTTTTTACCCATAAAATTATTGTGAAAATTTTCAATTATTCTACACCTTCTACTAGTTAGAGGTTGAATGTATTTTATTGTGAACTGATCTGTGAACTCTGCGATTATATTAGAATTTTAAATATTTGTAATCTATAGCCAAAAATGTAATCTAGTAGTTGAAAATGAAAAAGATATGAGTAGAACATATATATGAAATAAAACTACTGCGAAGCCATGATGATTGAGACATTGCCCTTCTCCCCAGGTAAAAGATGCCTGCTTTCTGCAGCATATGTGGACAGCCACAAATGGGAAGCAAGAGAGAAAGAGCACTGTCACCTTGGTATGTACCTACTGGACTGTTCTGTCATTTTCAGATACTTCAAATGTTACCATCATGTATTCATATGAACTATATATGAAATGATATTTTTATGATGATCTAATTAAAATATGCCCACTTTAAGTCTTAAAAAGAATTAGACTTTTACATATGGCAACATCATTTTCGCTCTCCTGTAGATTTCTAATATTTCATTTCTGCCTTCACAATTGCCTTAACCAAGCAATCTTTTTTCACGTTTCTTTTTGTCCATTTTTATCAGTTTTCAAGAAACTTGCCTCTTTTATGGCATTTTATATTTTACACTTTCATCCTTTTTTATCATCAATCTCTTTATTTTCTTAATTCCTCTGTTGGTCTTCGAGTTCTTGTTGACTTTTATTTTGTTACCAGGTAATAGGTTTGAAAGCAAAGTGAATCTTGTGTAAAGCCTCTTAGGGAACTTAGCGGGCTCACATCTTCCCAGGCTGTAGCCCTCTATTTCCCCATTTTATGTCGTATTAACACAGACAGCAGCCTTTCTGTTACAGAATACCAAGGCCTAAAGTAAATCACTGGTCCAGTGAGCACTTTTTAAAAATGTACATACTTTAGATTTTGGTGCTGTCTGCCCTTTGATATGTATAACATCAGCAGAACATTGATAAAGTAAACAGATTGGTGATAGTTTGTGAGACTGTTGTAATTTTTGTATCAGTTCCAGTGGTGATAATTAAATTCTTAGATAATATATCTATACATTTTTAAAAAATCAGTATAATTCCCTTACCATGATACAAAGGAGAAAAACCACAGGTTTGAACTCTGAAGGTTCACTTACATATGTTTTCTTTTTTTTCAATAAATACCATAAGTGTATTTTCTCCTCCTTAAGATTTTCATAATATTTTTTTCTCTAGTTTATTTTGATCATTTGATATGTAATACATGTAACATGCAAAATAATGTATTAATTGACTGTTTATGTTAGTGGCAAGGCAACAGTAAGATATTGTAAAGTTTTTTTTAATATTTTTTATTAATTTTAAGTATTATTTATACATTTAATCACTATACATCATTTAGATTGTAAAGAGACTTTACCCAGCATGACACACACCTAAGTCCAGCCCAGTTGAGACCACCGTACACATCCTCATCAACAGATAATAAACCATATCTGCGTCTCACAAATGCCTTACCTCTCCATTTTTTCCCCTAGATACTGTAAAGTTTTAAGGGAATAAAAATTATATGTGAGGACCAGCAGTTAGCATAGTGGCTATGTCGCTGAACTCCCACGTAGTTGACCGTGGTTTGAGTCCCGGACCCGGTGGCTTAAACTCACACCCAGCGTGTGTGCATGCATGCCCAAGATCCTGAGAGGAGAATAGAGGAGAAGGGATTGCGGCGTGGCCATCCCCCCTGGGGGGTGATTTCTCGCTTTCTGTCTCTCCGTCTCTGTCTGGCGAGCGCACGCGCCCTATAGCAAAAACCTCTCAAAAAAAAAAATTATATGTGAATTTTTTTGACTGTGTGGGCATTGGGACCTCCAACCCCTGTATTAGCTGACCCCTGGTCAATTCCAAATAAATGGCTTGAGCTAAATTACGCCAAGAAACACTGAAGTAGCTAGATGCTTGCACTTAAATGTAGAATCACTGTGACTACGAAAGATAGAAATATAGAAGATGTGATGTACTGATCATTCAGATACTAGGTGTGGCATTATCATGATGACATAATTTTATTATAAAATGAAGAATTATTAGTAAAGTTCTAAATGATTTAATGGTCTGTCTTCCCTCAATTGATATGGAAGTTACATTTATGGAAAGTACACTTTATTTTCAATTATGAAAAAATGTACTTGTGTTTATATGTAAAATAGAATTAGTTCTATTAATTATAAACAGGGCTTTTAGTCGTGTGATTGTCTGCTGTGTCCCAGATGGGCATGGTATGTGGGGCAGATTTTTTAAACTTCATTTGGAAATCATTTTTCAAACTTACAAAAAATTGCAATGAGCTTCTATTGACCCATATTCCTTTGTTATTATCATTTTTTTTTTTTTTGGAGAGATTTTTGCTATAGGGCGTGTGCGCTCGCCAGACAGACACCCGAGAGAGACATAGAGACAGAAAGCGAGAAATCACCCCCCAGGGGGGATGGTCACGCTGCAGTCCCTTCTCCTCCATTCTCCTCTCGGGATCTTGGGCACGCACGCACACGTGCCCAGCGTGAGTTTTAAGTCATCGGGTCCGGGACGCGAACCGCGGTCGACTACGTGGGAATCCTGCGACATAGCCATTACGCTAACTGCTGGTTCCCTGTTATTATCATTTTGATTCGATTGTTTTTACTTCTCATTTTTTTCTCCCTAGACATGAGGAAACTTCAAAAAACTAATGGAAAATGGAATTAAAGTTTATTTGATAATGTGCTATGTACATTATTGCCTTTTAGCCTGAATACTTCAGTGTACTTTACCTGAGATAAGTTATATTATTTATATAGCCATAATACAGTTACAAACGTCAGTAATTTTAACATTATGCAATACTTTATTCATATTTCTATTTTGTCAATGAACCAAATAATGTCCTTTATACCATTTCTTCCTTCTCTAAAACAGGATCAGTCTAGGATCACATTACATTTAGTTGCCAATCTCTTTAATCTTCTTTGATCTGAAATAATTCCTTATTCTTTATTTCTTACGACCTTGTCATGTTCTTAAGAATCAGTCACTTTCTCTTTTTTTTTAATAAAATATTTTCTTTTCAGGGTTTGTTCTCTTTCTTATTGATTAGACTCAGGTGATGCTTCCCCAGCCAGAATACTTTCAGTGATGTTATGTCCCTGTCAGGATGGACATCTGGGCACACTTGAATATACCTTCGCTGGTGATGACGTCGGCTTTGATCACCTAGCCAAGCGTGCTTATTTCTCTCCCTTCTGACTAGGGGTTTTCTGTGGGGAGAGACTTTAATATAATGCAGACATCATGCTGTTTATCAAAATTTCCTCTTAGATTTTACATTCACTAATGCTTCTAGCCTTAGTCTTTACTGTGATGACTCAAAAGTGCTAATTTTCTCGGACCAGCAGTTAGTGTAATGGCTATGTCGCTGAACTCCCATGTAGTCGACCATGGTTCAAGTCCCGGACCTGGTGGCTAAAACTCGTGCCGAGTGAATGTGCGTGCGTGCCCAAGATTCCGAGAGGAGAATGGAGGAGAAGGGATTGCGGCGTGGCCATCCCCCCGGGGGGGTGATTTCTCGCTTTCTGTCTCTCTGTCTCTCTCTGTCTTTCTGGCAAGCGCACGTGCCCTATGGCAAAACCTCTCCAAAAAAAAAAAAAGAAGTGCTGATTTTCTCTGAGATCAGTCTTTGCTATAATGGCTTAGCAGAGGTGACTTTCTAACTCCAGCAATCTTTCCTCATTTACTATTAGTTTTTGGGAAAGTCATGATGTCTATATTTTTTCATGCAAGACTGTGTCATGAGTTTCCTGATGCCCCAATAGTTGGTGCTCAGTATTCTTCTATAAGCAGGAGCTCATCCTTCTCTACTGTGTCTCTCTTTTGTCCATTTATTAATTATGTTTTATGTTTAAATCTTGTCAATTTGTGGATTTTTTATTGACTCGTTACAATTTTTAATTATTTCGGAGGTCCATTTGTCCCAGGTTTGGCTTGGTAGAAACTACCCTTTCTAGCTGGCTTCCTTCCCCATCAACACACACCTTTTCTTTTTCTCTTAGAGAGATTTTTTTTTTTGCTATAGGGCATATGTGCTTGCTGGAGAGACTGAGAGAGATAGAGAAAGTGAGAAATCACTCCCTGGGGGGTTGACCACGCTGCAATCCCTTCTCCATTCTCTTGGGATTTGAGGCATGCACAAGTGCCCAGTGTAAGTTTCAAGCCGCCAGGTCTGGGACTTGAACCACAGTCGGCCATGTGAGAATCCAGCACCTTAACCACTACTCTACCTGCTAGCCCCCACACACCTCTTTTATAACTTCTTTACTTTCTCACAAAGCAAGGTGTTCCAGGTCCATCTTGCTTCTTTTCTCCCCCAGTTCTGGAATCAACAATTTCCTCAGGACCTCTGATTCCTATCAGTGAGGAATGGTATTAGAAATCAAGGTCTAAGTGCTAGGCATCCTTTTGTCACTGTGGTATTTCGGCTTACTGGCCCATTCAGTGGACAGAGCTGAGCAATGCATAGTTAAACATCATAGAGTGTACTTCACAAGCCGAGATGGTATAGCCTGCTATACACCTAGTCAATATGATATACGGAGCCACTGTCATATACATCACCATTGACAGAAACATTGTTAGGGGATGTGCAGTTGGACATATTTTAGAAATAATGAGTTTATACCAGTACCTCATTCTACTTCATCTCCACAGGGTTCTTCCTTGCCTTTTCCCAGTACATACTTGTATCTCCCATCTTCCTTACCGAGAGCCCTAGGTAGCAACAGAGACAGTGTCTGATGTGTGGGACACTCAACGTTGTAGGTCACTGATTTCCCTGTCTTCTGTCATTTGAGTGCCAGCAATGTCTCCAGAAATTGTGACAGTAAAAAGAAAAGAAAAGAAAAGAAAAAAAGCAACACCCTACATATTATAAAATGTCCTCTATATACTGCCCCTTTTGGGAAGTCTTATTCTAGTGATGAGACCAACATGGACTCAAGGAGCTACACAGCAAGAACTGTTCTGATATGTCATATATGAAATATAATAAGCTAAGTGCCATGGACCTACAAGGAAGAGAATTAAGAATTCCAGGAAAGCTTATTGTTAACACACTCAGGTATGGAGGGAAGATTAGTGGATGAGTCCATTGCGTTTGGTTTCTTGGTGTTGGATATGGTCACACAAATGCAGGGGAAACATCATCATGGTTATCTGAGTAAGACCAAGACTGTTTTGCCAAAGAATGAGCAACACGTAGGTATCACATGGAGGTGATTGTGTCCTTCTCTCTAATTCTGCTATACTTGGAGAGGCAGTACTAGCTACCTTCGACTTCCCTGCCACTCTGGCAGTGGTCCCCTCTATACTATGAATCCTTGTACATCCGAATTTATTTTTTCCTGTCCTAAATTCTTGTGCCTTCCTGATACAGTGTGATGCGGTAAAAGGCCTGCACTTTGAACCCCAGTTCTGCAGCTTTTGGCTCTACTTCTGTACCTGTAAGTTAGAGACTGAGGTAATGCCTACTACCTCTGTGCCCAACTTACATATTTTTATAGATACGTATGTAAAATTGTTGATTCCAGGACTGGGGCAGGAAAGATGCAAGGTGGGCCCCTTATTCATCACCTAGGTTCAACAACATGTATATATATTCCAGTATATTCCTGACATGTGTGTAATGAATGTGTCCCTGGGCACACCCCCCTTGATTTTACCTCCATAAAACACGTGGGGTGAAATGAGATTTCGGAACTCAAAACTGGGACGAGGAGGTCTTTGAGACATTATTTCTTTCCTACTCTAACACAGCGTAATTCGGTTACTTCCCATCTCTGAGACACAGACACTTTTAACTTCTACATGGCATTGCTACTTGCTTTCCCTAATTTTTATCAATATTTGCGAGTTTAGGATGGGCTATTGGCGCCTTGCCCTGAGGCTGTGCGCCAAGCGGCTGCATCCCTAAAGTCGAGCAGTAGATGGCAGTGTGGCCTCTGCGAGGAGCTGCCGTTTGCCTCCCGGGGAGCGTGCGCGGGTACGCAGGTCCGCGCTCAGCATGTGGAGCGCTGTCATTGGACACCGAGAGCGGGAGGGCCGTGAGGTGTCGGGTGTGGGCTCGCTGATTGGGGGCGGGAGGAGGGCCGATATGAGGCCGTCTCTCCGCCGTTGCCCGTTGGAGGGCGTAGGCCGCGGGGGCGGGAGTGCAGGCGCCGGGGTGGTGTAGGGCCGCGGGGCAGCAGGAGTGGTTTAGCCTCCGTGTGGGTGCGGGGCTTCGGCGCGGGAAACCTGGCTTCTGCCGGCGGCTTTCTGCGAGGGCTGAGGGGCTCTGCCTGGCCGCAGTGTTAGAGTGATGCCGCTGCGGTGGTGGCAGTGGAGGTGCTCTGCAGTCAGACGTGCTGTGGCCCCGAAGGACGGCGTGCGGCCGCGTTGGTGCTGATCGCTTCGGGCGCCCAGCGGCCGGCGGGGGCGCTGTTCCTCCTCTGCAGAGGAGCCCCCAAGGCACGTGGCCTGTGATCGCCTTGTGTTCCCATGCCTTTTCGTTCAGAAAAAGCTTTCTCAGTGGTTGCTGTAGTACCTGAAATAGGCTTCTCCCATTGCATTAAAGTGGTGGACTTCTTTTCCAAAAAAAAAATTATTGCAGTGTAATTAACCTACTGAAAAGGCACAAATTGTCACATTTTGTTGAGTTACCACAAATTTCCTACCTTCCAGTGTAGGAAATGGAGCATCCCTACCGTTCTAGAAGCCATTACTGTAGTCCCACTCTTTCCTTCAAACATAATCCTGATGTCTGACAGCATAGATTTTTTTTTTTTTAATTTATAATAGGAAATCTGAAACATACACAAGAATAGAGAGACTGGTATTAGGATCCCCGGATCCATTACCTAGCTTTAACAATTAGTATTTCATAGCCAGTCTTTTATCTCTGCTAATGTTTCCCCTTCAGATATTTGGTTTTGAGGTAAATCGCAGGCAGCAAATATTTCTCTCTTTATATAGAAATGTAAGGATACTTTTTAGTAGTAGTATCACTCCTACAATTCATAGCTGTTTAAATATGAAAGAATCCAGTCATTGTTCAAAATTTCTCTGATAATTTCATGAATGTATTTCTTTCCTAATGGTTTGGTTGAGTCAGGATTCAAATAAAGTCCATATAATGTCTTTTTCCCTTCTCTCGCCTCTTTATTTCTTGTAGAAACATAAAGGTAGATAGAGTAGTATAAAACATTGATGTACTGTGGGACCAGCGGTTAGCGTAATGGTTATGTGGCTGAACTCCCATGTAGCCAACCGCAGTTCAAGTCCCGGATCCAGTAGCTTAAACTCATGCTGGGTGCGTGTGTGTGCGTGTGCCCAAGATCCCGAGAGGAGAATGGAGGAGAAGGGATTGCGGTGTGGCCATCCCCCCTGGGGGGTGATTTCTCGCTTTCTCTCTCTCTCTTTCTGGCGAGCACATGCGCCCTATAGCAAAAAATAACTCCCCAAAAAAATCGATGTACTGTCACTCAGGTTAAAGTTATCAGTTCTCTGCAGTGTTGTTTCATCAACCCCTCCACCCCCTCACCAGATGACTTTTTCAAATCTCAATTACTAAATTATTTTGTATTTTGATACATGCCTCTAACAGATAAGGATATTTGAAAAACATAACTTGTACCATTTTCATCTAATAGTAGTTTCTTGACATTAAACTGTGAATATTTGCATTTCCCCCAAAGGTCTTACGAATTTATTTTTAATTTATAATGTATCAAATTGGGATCCAGATTTGGAACCTACATTGTAATGTGTTCAGTTGGCTCCTGAGGATTTTCTCCCCATAGGGTGCTATGCTTGCCTGAGAGAAAGAGGGAAAGTGAGAAATCACCCCCCAAGGGGGATGGCCCTCTGCAATCCCTTCTCCTCCATTCTCCTTTTGGGATTTTGGGCATGCACACACAAGTGTCTGGCATGTCTTTCAAGCCACCACGTCTGAGACTCAAATTGCGAGTCTGCCATGCACAAGGTGCGTTAACCACACCACCTGCTGGCCCTCCTAAGGATTTTTTAATCTATTGTTCTGTCTCTCTCTCTTTCCTGTGTTTATTTATTTGTTAAAGAAAATAGATCTTTTGGAGTTTTCCACATTGTAGATTTGCTGATTTCATCCTTACAGTGATGTTTTATAAGTACCTCTACTTGCTGTATTTCCCATAAAACTGGTAATTGGGGAAAAAAAGACTTAGATTCAGATTCAGAGTTTTCTTTTTTTTGGGGGGGGGGGTTCTTTTGGCATGGATACTTAATAGGGAGTGGTGTTTATTTTCATCTGGAAGCACACAGCATTTGGTTGTTCCTCCATGGTGTTAAAGGCCTTTCACAATTGTTGCTTCTATTCATTATTAGGAGCTACAAACTATTTCTGTTTTAACTCCATCATTTCGTACTGATATATTACTTAGAAAATGTTTATAAGAAAATATCTCTTCCCCAGCAGTTTAGTTATCCTGCAGTATAGTTTGTATAGAAGAAGCAGTTTAAAAAAATATCTTTTTTTTTTTTTTTTTTTTTTAAGAGAGATTTTTGCTATAGGGCATGTGTGCTCTTTGGAGAGACAGACAGAAAGTGAGAAATCATACCCCAGGGGGGATGGCCACACCACAATCCCTTCTCCTCCATTCTCCCCTCAGGATCTTGGGCACGCGTGAACATGCGCCTGGCATGAGTTTGAAGCCGTTGGGTCCAGGACTTGAACTGCGGTCTACTATGTGGGAGTCAAGTGATGTAACCATTACACCATCTTATGGTCCCAAAATATCTGTCAAAGATGGTCAATGAGGGTTTTCTTCCAATGTCATATGAACTCATGGATTTCAACAATTGAGACATTTTAATTCATTGCAGGCGACTTTTGTTGTTGTTTTGATAACGCCTAGCTCTCTAACTGTGCTCTGCACAGCCCTGAGAATTTGTGGGTAAATCATATAATGTATCCATTCCTTTCTCTTGCATCTTTAAATCTTTCTTGCAGAAATATACAAAAGTAGAAAGAGTAATATAAATCTTTCAGTCAGATTTTAGTTTTTGACTGTTTCTGTACTGGGCTACGTTTTGACTAAAAGAAATAAGAACTAAAGTAATCTCTCTGAAATTCCTCTGTTATCTTGTGTCTCTATTGGGAAGATATTGGGTGAAAGTTATCAGAATATACCAGCTAGCAGCTTTCGAATTACAGAGCAGTGAATAGAATTCAGGGAAAAACTGCTGGGAGCTGGGTAGAGTGATAGTCGAATGGCAGGCCTGATAGGGAATCTCCCTGGGTGCATGCCATGGAAAGAAGTTGGCTTGAGTCACCCTGAGTGGGGAAAAGGCGGGCTCAGCTGACTTGAGCTGAATTGGAATCATGACTCTTACCGAATTAAGTATTACATTTCTGTGTTTTCGGTTTACAAGTCATCGTAAAGTAAGGAGCATCTTTCAATTTTGTTTACTGTTTTGCATCTTTTTTTTTTTTAATTTTTTTTATTTTTTAAAGAACTCCCTTTCTGGGTCCAAAAATATTACCCCATTGACACATTTGAATTCTCGTTCATCTCTAAGAGATACTTCTCCCATTTTAGCTGAGGTTTAGTTTTGCTATGTCATTTTGGTTGTGGAGGCCTTTGGTTTGCAGTAATTTTTAAAATCTTGATTTTGAGGCCAGGTGGAGAGTTTTTGAAGTGCATTTTCCTAACTTTGTCAGTTCCATGTTTGCCTCAATAAGACATCTATTCATTTACTAGATTCCATAATTACCATCTGTTGGCAGTTCTAAATATGGGTCTGACTTGTGCATATTATTTTTTCATCTCAAGGAAATATATTAAAAAGCCTGATTTCATACTTTCCATTTATTAGATCTGTTTGTTATAAAGCTTCTGGTAACAAACAAATGAAAGGACATCTAAAATTCTGTTTCCAAATGAGTCCCTAGGTTAGTTTTCCACACTTCTATTCCTTCTGCATGTCATCAGTCCTTGTTTTCCCTTAAAATGTGGGAAACGGAAACATAGTTCCAGCCTTTTTTTCCCCCCAAGATCACGTCTAGAAAGGAAGCTAATACCCTGTATCTGTTTCTTTATTACATAGATTAGATAAGATGCACAGATGGCACTAAACCCAGAAAGAACTTAGTGTTGCCTGAATGGTAATAGTAATGCTTAGCGAACATTGAAATCATGGAAAACCAAAACTTTTTCTCAACTAAAGCTACCAGGATTTGATAGAGGACTTATCTTTTCTTCAGTGACCTTCTTAATCACAGGACTGACTTAAAGACTACTTTTTTAAAAAAAAAAAAAAAAAAAAAAAAGGCTTCTTTTCCAGCACATCTCTAATACAGAGTACAGAGTTTGTGATCATTAAAGAGACTGCCATTCTCTTTCCAAGATATTTATGTACTGCAGAGTTGTTACTTTGGTACATACCAGGTTAAAATAAAATTCCTGGCTTTTTTTTTTTTTCCTAGATTTTTGTCATAGGGTGTGTGCACTCTCTAGAGAGAGGAAGAGAGAGAGAGAATGTGAGAAATCAGAAATCACCCCTCAGGGAGATGGCTATGCTGTAATCCCTTCTCTTCCATTCTCCTCTCAGGATTTTAGGCATGCACACACACATGTGTTTTTCAAGCTGCTGGATCTGAGACTCAAACTGGAATTGGCTATATGGGATCCAAAATCTTAACCACCACACCACCTGCTGGCCTGTGGCAAAATAAATTTTTCACCAGTATTTTATAATGCACCTAGCAATACTGCTTATTGCTTTAAGTCTATTATCTGATATTATTACAACTGCACGAGATTTTGTTTGGCTTCATATTTATTTTCAACTCTTTTGTGATCATAAGGTTTTTTTGTTTTTGTTTTTGTTTTTTTTTAGGTTTTTGCTATAGGGCACATGTGCTCGCCAGAAAGACACAAAAAGACAGAAAGTGAGAAATCAACCCCCAGGGGGGATGGCCATGCTGTAGTCCCTTCTCCTCCATTCTCCTCTTGGGATCTTGGGCATGTACACACACGCGCCCGGCATGAATTTAAGCCATTGGATCCAGGAATCAAACCACGGTCGGCTACATGGGAATCCAGTGACAAAGCCATTATGCCAACTGCTGATCCTGATCGTAAGTTTTTATAGCCTAGATTTTATATTTTGAACTGATCTTACTATCACTTTTATTAGAAAGTTTAGTCTACCTCCATTGTCATTTCATGATTATTGATTCTAAAGTACATTTTTGCATTGCTAACAAATACCTGAGACTGGGTGATTTATAAAGAAATAGAAGTTTATTCACAAAGCTCACTGTTCTAGTGGCTGGGAAATCAGGGGGCATCACAAAATGACAGAAGGCTTACGGAAACATAGAGAATAGTAGCATGTGCAGAGAGAGATCTGTTGGCAGCGCTTTTTTTTTTTTTTTTTTTTTTTTTTTTTTTTTCTTTTTTTTTCTTTTTTTTTTTTTGGAGAGGTTTTTGCTATAGGGCGCGTGCGCTCGCCAGACAGACAGAGAGAGACAGAGAGATAGAAAGCAGGAAATCACCCCCCAGGGGGGATGGCCACGCCGCAATCCCTTCTCCTCCATTCTCCTCTCGGGATCTTGGGCACGCACGCACACGCGCCCGGCGTGAGTTTAAGCCACCGGGTCCGGGACTCGAACCGCGGTCGACTACGTGGGAGTCCAGCGACATAGCCATTACGCTAACTGCTGGTCCCTGCAGCGCTTTTTTGTAACAACGAGCTCTCACAAGAACTAACCTATTCTCAAGAGACCTAGAACTCGCTGGATGTTGAGAGACATCATTAGTGTCTCTCAAGAAATTCAAGAGTGTTGTCTCTATGATTTAATCACTATGATTCAATCACCACACAGAAGTTTCACCACTTCCTAACATCAGATTCTAAGCATGAAAGACAAACCCTCATCTAAAATATGACACTGATACACTTGGATTTATTTCTGCCATATTTTGTGATTAGTTTCATCTTTTTTCTTTTTCTTTTTTTTCTAGCTGCCTTTAGCATTGATTAAGATGTCTTTCACATTTTTTCTCATCTGTTAGTCTGGAAATTATATCTTCTAATTTTTTATTTTATTTTATTTTATTTTTGGCTATAGGGCATGTGTGTTCATCAGAGACAGGAAGAGAGCAAGAGAGAGAGAGAAAATGAGAAATCATCCCCCAGAGGGATGGTCGCTTCACAATCACTTCTCCAACTTCTTCTCAGGACTTTGGGCCACATGCGCACACTCCTAGTGTGTCTTCTCAAGCCAATACTTCCAGGACTCAAACCACGCAGTTGGTCATGTAGCATCCAGCCACCTTAATCTCCACATCACTGTTGGCCCTACTTCTCTTCTTTTAAAAGTAGTTTTGTTTTGTTGCACTGTACCACTCTAAATTTTGTTTTGCATGTATAACTTAAATTTTAATGTTCATTACACCCTACTATCCTTTAAGCTATTGTATGCACACTCCCAGCTATATGCTATTATATTAAGGTTTTATCCTTAAAAAATTACATATATCATTGTTATATTAAAATCAATTTCTTCTCAAATTTAACCAATTTTATTTACCTACCATTCTTTATAGTATTTTAAATTTTCTTTAAGGTGTCATTTTCCTTCTCCTGAAAACATACATTTTAAAAAGATACAATTTCTAAAAAGTTACCTTAGTGAGTTTCACTAATAAATTCTCTCAGTTTTTAGTTATCCCAAAACATCTTTATTTTGCCCTTATTCTTAAAAGGGAATTTTGCCAGGTATGTGATTTTAGGTTGATAGCATTTACTCCTAACATTTGAACATCTTATTGCGTTTTTTGCCTTTCTTTGTACCCTTTGAGAAAATCCCTCTTGTAGTCATTTTTCCTTGGTAAACAATTTCTCTTTTCCTTCTGGCCACTTTTAGACACCTCTCATTGTTCAGTTTCACAATAATATATTATGGTGTGTGGGACCAGCAGTTAGCGTAATGGCTATGTCGCTGAACTCCCATGTAGTCGACCACGGTTTGAGTCCCGGACCCAGTGGCTTAAACTCACGCCGGGCACGTGTGTGTGCATACCCAAGATCCCAAGAGGAGAATGGAGGAGAAGGGATTGCGGCGTGGCTCACCTTCTATCTCTCTGTCTCTGTCTTTCTGGCGAGCACATGTGCCCTATAGCAAAAACCTCTCAAAAAAAAAAAAAAATTATGGTGTGGATTTAATTTTACTTACATGATTTGAGATTTTATGTTTTTCCTGAATCTGAAAGTCATTTACCATTTCTGAGACATTCTTAGCCAGTATGTCTTTGATTACCTTTCTCCATTCTCTTTATTAACCTCTTTTGAAAATTCAGTTAAATGTATATTAGACCTTATTGGGGTTTTCTATATCTCTTAACTCCTTTCATACTTCTCGTCTTTGTTGCATTACTTTCTTTTAGATCTATCTTTCAGTTCACTAATTCTTACTTTTCCTGTGTCTAATCTGCCTTTTTAGTTTTTGTTTTTTTCACTAGAGGGTGTGTGCATAAAACAGAGACAGGGAAAGGAGAAAGCACCCTCCTCGTGGTGAATGGTCATACCACAACCCCTTTCTCCTTCGTCTCTCCTTCCCTTCAGGATTTTGGACACACATGCACACATGCCTGGCTTATTTCTCAAGCTGCTGGGTCAAGGACTTGAACCACGCATTTGACCACATGGGACCTGGCTGCCTTAACCACCAGACCACAGAGCCAGCCCAATCTGCCTTTTAACTTTGTCATTTCTTTTTACAGCTTCATCGAGGTATTCTTTATATTTTGACACATGTACAGGTATATATGTCTGGGATGTTATCACCATGCTCAAGATAATGAACATATCTGCCACCCTCCCAAGTTTTCTTCTAATCCTTGTAATCATTTTCTCCTTCCTCTTCTTTGCCCCACACCCCAAGTTCACAAATACTGATATGCTTTATGCTTTTTGTCACTATAGATTAGTTTAGGTTTTTCAAATTTTATGTAGGAAAATCAGCTTTTTTTTTTTTTTTTAATTTTTGGAGAGGTTTTTCTCACCAGAAAGACAGAGACAGAAAGTGAGAAATCACCTCCCAGGGGGTATGGCCACACCGCAATCCCTTCTCCTCCATTCTCCTCTCGGGATCTTGGGCACGCATGCAACATGTGCCCAGCATGAGTTTAAGCCACCGGGTCCGGGACTTAAACCTCAGTGGACTACGTGGTAGTCCAGCAGCATAGCCATTATGCCAACTGCTGGTGCCAATCAGCTTTTTTTAAAAAAATAAAAAGTTTATTTATTCCTTCTGTGAGCAAGAGAGATAGGTACAGAGAGACAGGCACCTCCAGTAGGGTCCCCATTCAGTGATCCACCCCATTTTCAGCTAGTCCCCTCAGACAATTCAGATCCTCAGTTAGGTTTGTGTGCCAGTATACTCCACTGCCTAGAGTAGTGCAGATTCCTCAATAAAATCTTTGGTGTTCTAAGATCATCAGTGGTATGGTTGTCTTCAAACTAGAAGGACACTTTTTAAAAAATTTACTTTAAAGAATTACTTTATTTAAATATATTTATTTATTTTAAATTGACCGGAGAGGGACAGAGTGTGTGTGTGTGTGTGTGTGTGTGTGTGTGTGTGAGAGAGAGAGAGAGAGAGAGAGAGAGAGAGAGAAAGCAAGGCACCAGGTCTGAACTCGAACTGTGGTTGGCCATTTGGGAGTCCTGCACCCTTAACCACCACGCCATCTGTTGTCCTCTGTAGAAGGGCACTTCTGTGTTTGTTTACATTTTGTTTTCTGAACAAACTTCCACACTGTACAACTCTAAATTTTCTTAAGTTAAGAATTTGAATTTCAGGTCCATTTTCCCACAATCTTTGTCGTCCCTAACCGTCAGCTACAGCATATATTTCCAAGGAGTTGAGTAACAGCAAAAAGGCGTCTTGTTTGGCACATCTCATTGAACAAAACCTGGGCATCTGCTGATCCCTCACATGAAATGCGAGCTTGACTGAGAAAGCCCACGGTCCAGAAACCTGTGGCGCTGGCCCTGGGCAGGCCACATCTGTGCCAGCCTTCCTGGCCATCCCTGCTCTGTGTGGTTTTCTGCCTCATTCATCACATCCACACTGTAATGTGAGGCGATTGGGCACATAGTATATTTAGCAGCAAACCTTTCTGTGACTTGCAATCTGCAAATATTATTCATCAGATGCTGGCTCTGCAGCTGTTGCCTCTCTTGAGGCACCTGGCGATTTCACTGACTGAAGATGCCTTGGTGTAAAAGACTCAAATGGAATCTTGAGTTTCCACATCACAGAGGTGATCAACAAAGCCAGCTTATATACAGTGTTCAGCTCTGTAGTACATTGTATACTGTGTGAACCCCACAGGAAATGGGGTATCAGTAGAGCATGATTCTGCCTTTTTTAGTGAAAGTTTATTTATTTATTTATTTATTTATTTATTTATTTATTTATTTATTATATAAAGGCAGGATGTTGTGTCTCCGTCCTCCACACTTGGCATTTTCTTTCTTTTTTTTCCTTCCCAGACATAATTACGCTGTATTTCCCAGGGCAGCCTCAAGCTTACCACCCTCCTCTTTCAGCCTCACTGAGTCACTGGGGTGAAATTTTGAATAAGAAGAGATGATTTCTTATATTGCCTGTCATCTGAACACAAGGTGGAGTGATCATAGCAATAGACATCACGAGAAAGCTGTTTCACATGTATTCTATGAACAAGCGTCTTTAACAATATTAATTTGCTTTAGTGTAAATGGGTTTTAAGGACTTCTTTTTTTTTTCATGTCTTTTATCACCTAGCTTCAATCTCTTTGAGATAGTCATAAGAAATGCTAATTATTTTACATCATAATCAGGATTTAAAGCTTTTTCCAAGTTGTTTCCCCCAGTAGCTACTGAGTCTTTGAGAGCATTATTATCCCAGGGAAAAAAGAAAGGGAAAATATGATTAAATGCACAGCAAGAAGTCTTCCACAAATTCTTGTTAGTTCATTATCTCTGAGTGTCTCCTTATTACTTGATAGTAATTAGTTCCATAGGAAAATTTTTAAAAATCTGGAAGTCACATCACTTCTTTCTTTTTTCCTTTCCTTCCTTTTATTCATTTCTTTAGATGTTTATTGTGTGTGTCTTTTTTTTTTTTTTTTTTTTTATTTATTTATTTTCCATCCAAAGTACACTATATATCGTCTCAATCAAGCACATCAACAAACATGTTATTGTCAGTAAATGATCTTACATTTCTTGTCTTCTGTATGTTTTGCTTTTTTTCCCCCCATCCTTGATTCTCTACTTCTTACCCTCTGCCATCTCCCACTCTTCTCCCACAGTCTCTGGTATGTATGTTTGCTTTCTATACTGTTTTCTCCTCACATTTATTGTATCGCCAAAGACCCTAATCAATCCAAATACCCTCATAGCAAACACAGGTGATACCCACATTTCCATGAACACAAGTCTTACTTTACGCATCCTATAAAGTAGCACCTAGCTGTGGCTACATATCCCACTGCAGTCATTAGGTATATATATATATTTTTTTTTTCTGAAACTTTTTTTTTTTTGGTAACTCAATTTACATTCCTTCCCTAAGCTTCATCACCGCATACAAAATGCAATTTCCCATCCAGTACACACTGCATAGTGATACACTCATGCACATTACAAAAAATTTTCCATTACTAGTTCCTAGAATTACTTCCACCCCTTTCTGACCCTCTGTCCCTTCCCACCCTTCTCTCACACCACCTCCAGTGTCTACAATTGTCCTTCATTCCCTTCCCACCCACATTGCATTGATCACACAATTTCCTACATAATCTAACTACTTTCAGTGTTGAGTTCACTCATTACTACTAAGAAAACCAGTTTTAACTTAACTCAAAGAAGTGCCAAAGAACTTTGCTTAAAGCCAGGAAACAAGTTAGGATTCTGTTCAAATGGTAGGTGTATGAACCTATCAGTCTCATGTACTTTTATCTTCTGTTCTGGTTCAATTTTCCTGATTAAATTCTAGGATACAATATTCAACTCCATACTTGTCCCTATGATTAAGTTGGCCACTTTCATAGTTTTTGGACTCTTATTTCCATGTGTCTGTGATTAATTTTCTTGATACAACACACCCTTGAGAACTTCTTGGAGATCTGGTCTGGTGTTGGTAAATTCTTTCAGGTTTTGTTTATCTGAGAATGTTCTTGTCTTTTCTTCCCACCTGAAAGATAATCTTGCCGGGTACAGTATTCTTGGCTGAAATTGCTTCTCTCGTAACACTTTGAATATATTTTCCCATTCTCTTCTCGCTCGCATTGTTTCCGATGAGAGATCTGCTGTTAGCCTGATGGGATGTCCTTTGTAGGTAACTTGATGTTTCTCTCTTGCCAATCTTAGTATCTTGTCTTTGTCTGCGGTTTTGGTCAACTTGGCTATAATGTGTCTTGGAGAAGATCTTCTTGGGTTGATTCTATTTGGAGTCCTTTGTATTTCCTGGGACTGGATCTTCGAATGCCTCTCTAGGTTTGGAAAGTTTTCTTGCAGGATTTCATGGAATAGATTATCAATGCCCTTATGGGTCTCTTCACCTTCTGGAATGCCAATTATCCGGATATTTGGACGTTTGATGGTATCCAGTACTTCTCGCATATCATTCTCAAATTTTTGAGCCATTTTCTCATTCTTCGTGGTGGATTTTTCTAAGCCAGCCATTTTCTCTTCTACACCTGAGATTCTATTTTCTGAATGATCTAGTCTGCTTTTAATACTTTCTAGGGAGATTTTGACTTCTTGTATTATAGACTTGATCTCTAGCAGTTCCGTTTGAGTCTTTTGTAAAGTGTGTAATTCCTCTTTTAGATCTTGCAAGAATTTATTGTGTGTGTCTTATGGAACTGTTCTAGGGACTGAGTATTATATCACTGAACTCAGTCCTTTTAGTGTAAGAGACAGTAAAAACAAGCAAAAAACACAAACTAGCTTACGTAGGTATTTGTAAATCCTAGAAAATATTTTGGATTTTATTCTTAGTAGGAAGTTATTTAGCAGTGGTGGTGATGAGAAATATATATTTTAAACATTTAAAATAGGATTTGTTGACAAATTGGTTATAGAATGTGAAAAAGAATGGGGTCAGGATGAAGCCCACCTTTTTTTTTTTATTATTTATTTACATTCATTCACTGTACATCATTATAGCATACAAAATGAGATTTTTCCATTCACAGTACACTGTATATTGGCTCAATCAAGCACATCAACATATGTGTTATTGTCAACACATAATTTTCCATTTCTTGTTTTCTGTATATTTTGCCTTTTTTCCCATCCTTGATTCCCTATCTCACCCTCTGCCATCTCCCACCCTCTTCCCACATTGTGTCTGGTATCTTGTTGCTTTCTCTGCCTCCCCCATTTTATTGTTTCACTAAATATCTTAATAAATCTAAATATTTTCAATAGCAAGCACAGCTGAAATATACATATCCATGAACACAAGTCTGACTTTAGGCATAAACCTCAGTGGATAGAATGAACATATTATAAAGTAGCACCTACCTAGGGCTATATAGCTTACTGCAGTCATCAGACAGGTATTTTTAATGCCTTTTTTTTTTCTTCTGAAAAATTTTTTTTATTAATTCACATTCATCCCCTGAGCATCATCACAACATACTAAATGTGGTTTCCCCTCTAGGGTAAACTGGATAGTGGCTTAATCATGCATGTTATCATCCATAATATTCCATTTCTACTTTCATGTATATATGTTTTTTACCCCATGTCTGACCCTCTACCCTATTCCACTCTCTTATTACACTATCTCTGCTGTCTACAGTTATCTTCAATTCCTTTTCCCCCAACATTTCATTGATCACACAATATCATAAGTAATCTAACTACTTACAATAGCAAGTTCAGCTGATGGTTTCAAGAAAAGCAGTTTTGAACTGGTAAGGATATTTCCTTGAAATGTAAGGCCTAGAAACAGGTTAGTATTCTGTTCAAATAGTAGGTACATGAATCCATTGACAGCTCAAGACAGGACAAAAATCCTTAAAACTGGACAATAAAGCTTAGAAGAAAAGCAGCAATATTTTAGTCAAGTCATAGAATGCTGTTTCATCAGGTCAGTCTCATGTACTTAATTTTTTTCTGTTTCTGTTGAGGTTCGATCTTCCAGATTGAACTCTGGGATATAATACTCAACTCCATACTTTGTCCCTACAATTAAATTGCCCATTTTCTTAGTTTCTGAACTCTTATTTCTGTGTGCCTGCATTTAATTTTACTGACATAGCACTCCCTTAAGAACTTCTTGGAGATCTGGTCTGGTGCTGGTAAACTCTTTCAGGTCTTGTTTATCTAGGAATGTTTGTGTCTTTTCTTCCCAAATGAACAATAATCTTGCTGGGTACAGAATTCTTGGTTGAAATTGCTTTTCCCTTAATGCTTTGAATATATTTTCCCATTCTTTCCTCGCTCACATTGTTTCCGATGAAAGATCTGCCGTTAGTCTGATGGGATATCCTTTGTAGGTAACTTGCCGTTTTTCTCTTGCCAGCCTTAGTATCTTGTCTTTGTCTGTGGTTTTGGTCAATCTGGCTATAATGTGTCTTGGAGAAGATATTCTAGGGTTGATTCTATTTGGGGTCCTCTGTACTTCTTGGGAATGGATCTTTGAGTGCCTCTCCAGGTTTGGAAAGTTTTCTTGCAGGATTTCATGGAATAGGTTATCAATGCCCTTATGAGTTTCTTCGCCTTCTGGGATGCCTATTATCCGGATGTTTGGACTTTTAATTGTATCTACTATTTCTCGTATATTATTCTCAAAATTTGGGGCCATTTTCTCAGTCTTCGTGGTGGATTTTTCTAGGCCAGCAATTTTCTCTTCTACATTTGAGATTCTATTTTCTGTATGATCTAGTCTGCTTTTAATACTTTCAAGGGAAATTTTGATTTCTTGTATTATAGCCTTCACCTCTAACAGTTCCATCTGATTCTTTTGTAAAGTGTGAAATTCCTCTTTTAGATCTTGCATGAATTTCCTCACCTCCTGGAACTCTTCAACTCCTTTCTCCTTCCTCTCCAGTAGTTCCTTGTCTCTATTCTCTTCCATCTCTGTAAGCTTTGCCATTATGAATGTTCTGAATTCTTTATCAGACATTCCCATGACTTCCATTGAACTGTGTGTGGATGAAGAGGAGTTATCCTTTTCCCTTGGAGGAGAGGTATTTTCCTGCTTCCCCATATTTCTTGTGGTCCTGCAGCGATTTCTAGTCATCTCCTGGATGGTCGATTTCGTCCCAAACTTGGAAGTTCAATCTGAGGGTCGAGGAGTGTGTAGAAAAGGAAACAGGGAGAGGGAAACAAAGGAACAACAGTGAAGAAAAAAAACAAAAACAAAAAACGGACAACAAACAAAGAAAAAGAGAAAAAACTGAAGAGAAAAACTTTTAAATAAAACAAAACAAAAAAAAAAAAAACTTGGCTAGATCACAGGAGCCATGGAGCTGGTTCTTGGAGAAGGGCTGTTCTGTTCCCTTTCACCTCTCCTGGGTGGGGAGTGGGAGAGGGAATTATTAACAAGATAAAGGGCTAGGCGAGGCCAACAGGCCCAGAAAGATGCCTCACCTTAAACAAAATTCTAAAAAGCAAAAATTAAAAAAAAAAAAAGAGAGAGAGAGAGGAGTCAGAGACAGAGACAGAGGTAGAGAGAGACAAAGACAGATACAGAGAGAGGAGGCCTGCGAGGAGTCTTCCTACCACGGGAGTTTTCTATACTGGAGGCTGAATTATCAGTGGGGCCTCTTCATTCCTCCGTTTCCCCAAAAATGGCTAGATCGCAGGAGCCATGGAGCTGGTTCTTGAAGAAGGGCTGTTCTGTTCCCTTTTGCCTCTCCACGGGAGTTTTCTATACTGGAGGCTGAATTATCAGTGGGACCTCTTCATTCCTCCGTTTCCCCCAAAATGGCTAGATCGCAGGAGCCATGGAGCTGGTTCTTGAAGAAGGGCTGTTCCAAGCCCACCTTTTTGATGTCAGTAAACCAAGCAATGTAATAGCCATTTACTGCTTTAGAAAAACGGGTTTAGAGAGGAAGGTTGAGGAATTAGGGGGACATAAAATATTTACATACCTATTCATCACTCAAATGGAGATATCACCTATGCCATAGGAAACACAAGTCTGCAGTTAAAGGCAGAAGTCAGATGTATACATGTGGAGTCAACAATGTATAGATGATGATTAAAGCTATAGGAAAGGACGAGATCACCTAGGGGCTAAGCATATGTGGTGAAAGGAAGTCTACTCTACCACTGAACTTAGAGCACTTTAACGTTTAGAAGTGTAGAAGATGAAGAGATCTTGTAGAGGAACCCAAGGAAGGGGGGGGGGAGGATAAAAGAATAGTTCATGAAGGATAGAATAGTCACCTATATTAAATACTAGTGAGTGGTCAAGAAAGATTTGGACAGAGAATTAACCACTGGATTTAACAAAGTGAAGGGGGTTATTGGAGTGTCAGTGGAGTGACGGAAAACCAACATTGATTTCAGTGAGTTGAATGAAGAGTGGGAACTTAAGTAGTAATAGTTATTGGGTCGTCAGAAAAGTCGTGACATATTTTTCTATGTTTTGCTATGCAAAAATGCTTTCATTACTTTTACAACTACCCAATATATCAAAGATTCCTTTTTGGAAGTCTTGGCTTTTAAGAGGAGCAGAGAGAAGGAGAAATAGCTGTGGAAGATACAAGGAGAACAGATTTTTTTTTTTTGTGGTTGTTCAATATTTATCCTTTGTAACAAAATAGAAGAAAGAATATATGGATACAGGTGTTAGTAGCCTGGTAGACTTGATGGCGAATAGGATAAAGTTCTCTTGGGTTGCTTATATTTTCTCAGTAAAAGGAAACACCAAATCATGAAAGAGGATATTATAAATTTGAGAAGCAATAACAAGATGTGAAGTAAACCTTTTGGAGAATACAGTTGTGTTGGATTTCAGATCCTTTTAGGCTCTTGGCATGTTAGTTAAAGGCGCTGGACTTCCACATGTTGGCCGGAGTTCAAGTCCCAGACCTAGTGGCTTGCTTTCTCACTTTCCCTCCCTCTTTGTTTCTCTCTCTCGCTCTGTTCCTCTCTGGTCAAATTTAAATAAATAAAGTTAATTAAAATAAGTCTTAAATAAAAAAGTAGAACACTATGGATATTCTACTAAAAGGAATCAAAATAGGAACAGTTCAGGCTAAAAAGCATTGACAGTAACCAGGTTGCTTCTTTGACTTATTCAGGGGCTGTATAAAAGTCAATTGATAATGTAATTTTAAAAATTATTTTTGAAGGCCAGTTCCATGATCTGGTGGTTAAGGGAGCCAAATCCCATATTTCTAACCATGTAGTTCAAGTCCTTGCCCTGGCATCTTGATAAACATGTCAGGGTATGTCATGTGTGCCCCAGATCCCAACATGACAGAAAAGTGGAGGGATTATGGCATAATCACACCCCATTGGGTGAGGTTTCTCCCCCCTCTGTCTTTCCCTGTATCTCTCTGGCAAGCTCACATGCCTTCTGGCAAATTTTTAAAAATTTTTGAATAGTTAATATGTTTACTTAATATTATAGCTAATGTAGTTTATATATTTTAAAATACAAAAAGAATAAATGTGTAAGAAATGAAGAATCTCCTTTTGACCTTCCGTCACCTAATTTCTTTTTCTGAAGTCTGTCAGAAATACACCTTATTCTGTCTCCTTCCAGAGATGTTTTGTTGATACGTATTTTAAAAGTGAAATATATGCTAAAATATTTTTATAATCCTTATTCCAATCAAATATTTTTAAAATGTTATTTACATCCTTTTATCTCTTTAGTTTATATAAAAGCAAGTTTTCTAAAAGAGCAAAAAAAAAGCATCTGTTTTAATAGTGACTTCGTAGTATTGGTAGCCAGCTGGCAGGAGTTGTATTTGTTAGCTTTTTCTTAGGAAATATGTATATTTAACAGGGTTCTTTTTTCTTCTTTTTCTTCACAGCTGATCTCGCATCTTTAATGGATAAAACATATGAGAGAAAGTTGCCTGTTAGTTCTTTAACAATATCACGGGTAAGAAAATTTAAACATAATATATTTTCAAAAGAGAAAAAGGAAGAAAGCATGAAAAGCCCTCTATACAGATAAGACTATGTAAATAAAGAATAACCTTCATAGATAATATTTTTTCCAGAGTATGGTATATTTTTACCATTTGTGAATAGATATTTTACAATAGTAAATTTCTTTGGTTGAATAGAAGGTAATGAATGTTCTAGACTGCAGTTTTAGTAATCACCATTGTGTATCTAGTTTATTTTAAATTTCTAAGATTAGCTGTTCTGCTATATGATACTGTAATTTTTTTCTTCAAGTTGACATGTCTTTCAATGTAGTAATATTTATTTCTTAATATTGGAAGTGTTTTTTGGTGACTGAGAAAGCCTGTAGAATGGATATTATTATTAAATATGTCAGTTTGCTACAGAGCAGCAGATGGAAGAATAATGTTAAACTAGGAAGCAGCAATAATAGATAGTCCCCATTACCAAATACCTTCTAGGCCAGTTACTGTTTTAATTTCTTAACATACATTATTTCTGTTAATTTTCATAACAGCCATATGAGATAAGCATTATGTCCATTTTACAGCTAAGGCATAGAGTGGTTGAAGACTTCCCCAAATTCACACAGCTTATAAATGGAAAATCTGGAATTCAAACTCAGATATCTATGACATAAAAATTATTTTATGTCAGTAAATATACTGGTCTTGTCTTCATGATGATTTTCCATTGTGATACTAGATAGTGAGGGCCCTCTAAAGGTCCTTATTTGCAGTGTGGGGAGGGTAGTATCTTCCTTGCAGGAATGATGTGATGCTAAAATGAGATCTTAGTCCTAAAAGCTTTCTATTGAAATTGATAGCAACCATAAAAGTCAAGGTATTATTAAATTTAGAAGAGAAAAAAGAAAAAACTTGTCTTCCTTTCTAGACCCAGTTCTCTGACTCTTGATTTTCTCCTGTTGGTAGGAAAACTTTTAACTGATCATAACTTAAAGTTTATGGACTCATATTAACATATTGGAGAACTAAAAGGCCGACCATTGGCTCTTCCCATCCATGATGGGTTAGGCAAATTTCCTGCCACAGTACTTGATATTTGTTTAAGTAGCATGCCAAGGGTTAAAGAGCTTCCATGTACATGTTCTCATGGAGCCCCACACTCTTCGAGGCAAGTGCCCTTATCCTACTTGGGCAGATGGAGCCACTGAGTCCCAGAGGAATTGCCATCTGTTTATGCCATGCACAAGCAATCAGGAGAGCTGGTTCTCAGCCTCAGGTCCTGTGTCTGAACCACATTTTATCTACTCCTTAAATGGATTTCTAAAGCAAATCCAAAGATCCTAGGCATTTTTAGAAATGCCTTTTTAGTCTCTCCCTCTTCATGAGGTTTTAATTGTATTCACAACATACATTATCTCCTACTCTGTCTTTGTTGCCTATTTAGGCTAAAATTTGTCCTTGGAATAATCCTTTCTGTTTGTTTATTTGGACTATAGATAAGGGACATACCCAGGGAATTTATGGTTTGAAGGGAGACTGTTGTTAGAGGAATTAAAGATAGACTAGTTCATAGCAGAACTTAAATCAGAAGTAGGAAAAATGGTTACAAGACTGAATTCTTTAATAAATGTAGGTGTTTATATTTTGGGCAGTATTTTCTCAGACATTATAAGTCTTCATCCTTTTAATCATGTATTCCCATGTATTTGGAACGTGGACCACAGAAACTATCAGTGTTTTAAGATAAAGGTAAAAATCAATGACTGGTTATAAATATAGCCAGAGGAGCCCTCTCTTATTCTGAGCAAGGTTCACCTTTGACTTTCAATCACTTTTTCCCATCAATGTTATTCTACATATGAAGAAGAGAAGCCATTGTCTGTTCTTTGTATTAGCATAAAGGAGTTTCAAAGATACAGTCATACCATGAGAACATTGTTCCAGTAAGCATGAGCATTGTTCCAATAAAATGAGTGTCCTGTCTTTTTTAAGGTCATGTGTGAACTAGGACAAATATATGATATAATTTGTATTCAACTAAGGATTTCCTTTTCTGTCTTTCAGTTTGTGGACAATATTTCATCTCGAGAAGAAATCGACCATGCAGAATATTATCTTTATAAGTAAGTTTTCCATTTGATTTTGGCTATGTACTCTGTGATTACACACCCCTTTTTTTTAGGTTTTTGCCATAGGGCGTGTGCCCTTGTAGAAGAGAGAAGAGGATAGAGAGAGAGAGGGAAAGTGAGAAATCACCTCCCCACGGGGATGGCCACACCTCAGTCCCTTCTTCTCCACTCTTCTCAGGATTTTGGACACACGTGCACCCAGCATGATGTTCAAGTCACCAGGTCTGGGACTCAAACTGCAGTCGGCCATGTGGGAATCCAGCACCTTAGGCACAAGCTACCTGCTGGGCCCAACACTCCCACCCCTTTTTAAACTAAGTGGTGGCATGTGTACAAGGGTTCTTCAATAAGTTCATGGAAAATGAATGTTAGGAAAACACTATGCATGGATTTAAAATTTCTTGCACTGAAATAAACTTGTAATTCCATTATCCATGAACTTTTTCAAGTTCCCTCTTATATTCAACACCTTACATTTTAAGTTTATGTTTTAAAGACTTTTTCATATAAGTATGCAGAGAATTTCTTCCTTTTTAAAAACTGCCTTATTTAAACCAGTTTCACTGAAGGACCTTTAGATTGTTCTCTTTTGTTGCATTACACACAATCCTATAATTAATAACCTTGTACATATGTTATTTTGCCCATCATTCTTATGAGAATATACATTTAAGATTTTTAAAATAATTTTATCAGAGGGCGTGTGTATTTGCTAGAGAGAGAGCAGAAGTAAGGAGGCACATCCCCTGGGGAGTGATCCTGCCACAGTGCCATCTCTGTTTCTTCCTCCGTTAGGATTTTTGGTGCACACACGTGCCCCGCATGTTTCTCAAGCTGTTGGGTCCAGGGCTCAAACTGCAAGGTCGACTTTGTGGGATCCAGTTGCCTTAACCACCATCCCATGGGCTGGCCTTACGTTTGAAATTTAATAGCTGTTACCAGATTGCTTTCTACTGAAGTTTTACCAGTTTTTATTTCTACCACTACTGTTTAAGAGAGGCATGTTTTTACAGTTGACCAACAGAAGAATATTTTCATATTTTTGGATATTTTTTTCCTGCCAGTCTAATAGGTAGAAATTTATATGCATGTTATATTCTGAAAAATGTGTCATTATATGATTTTGTCCTTGTGTGAACATCATAGAATGTACTTATAAAAACCTAAGTGGTATAGCCCACTATACACCTAAGGTATGTGGTATAATTTTATGGGACCACTGTCATATGTTCTACCATTGACAAAAACATTGAGGTATATATATATATATATATGTATATATATACATGTATATATATATATACACACACACACACACACACACTATATACATATATGCACATATACACACACGCAACTGTCTAAATATATCTTATCATCTCTCCCTTTTTTATACAGATGACAAATATGCCCTGTATGAACTATTCATCATTTATTTCTAATTAACACTATATTTTAAAATGTTTTCTACATTATCACATTTCCTTCATTCTTTCCCACTGGTATGAATAATTCTGTTATGAACTACAGATGTATTCACTTGTACAAAAAGTATGTTCAGTACTGCATTATTTATAGTAACAAAAGACCGAAACACCTAATGCTCATTAAATAAAGGTTAGGTCAAGGGAATTATGATTTATTCTTTTAGTTGACTTTTAAAAAATATTTGTCAGACTCAGATTGAATTTTAAAAGTCTCCAGTAAGCATTGCATTAAGAGTTTTCCATTTGATCCTACTTAGTTTTGATCAACAGAACTCTTAGTTATTTGCATCTTGGTGAAATTTTCTTTGATTTTGCTAAGTAGCAGTGCAGCCTTTTTCTTTCCTTTTTTAGTTTTTAAGTTTTTGTTATAGGGCATGTGCACTTACCAGAGAGAGACAGAGAGAATGAGAGAGAGGGAAAGGGAAAGTGAGAAGTCATCCCCAAGGGGGATGGCCATACTACAATCCCTTCTCCTCTAATCTCCTCTTGGGATTTTGGGCACACATACACATGGGTACCCAGCAGGATTTTCTAGCTGCCGATTCCGGCACTTGAACTGCACAGTTGACCATGTGGGACCCAGTGCCTTAGCCTCCACACCATCTGCTGGCTCTTTTTTAAGTTTTTGAATTGCATAGATTCTACCACTTTTATGATGTTTCCTGTTTAAATATAAATCTCAAGTATACTAAATTCTACACCTTATAAACATTTATTGCAAATTTAAGATTGCCTTGAACAGTGTCTAAGTTTAAATTCTAGATCCTGAGATTATAATCATGAGTGCTCTCTTATACTTCATAAATTAAACGTAAATAGATCCTCCCTGCTTTTCTTTTTCTTTCTTTTTTTTTTTTTTTAAGACTTTTTGTGGGACCAGCAATTGGTGTAATGGCTATGTCACTGGACTCCCATGTAGTCGACTGTGGTTCAAGTCCCATACCCGGCAGCTTAAACTCACGCCAGGTGTGTGTGCATGTGTGCCCAAGATCCCAAGAGGAGAATGGAGAAGGGATTGTAACATGGCCCCGGGGGGATGATTTCTCACTTTCTGTCTGTCTGTCTCTCTCTGTCTTTCCGGGGAACGCATGTGCCCTATAACAAAAACCTCTCAAAAGAAAAAAAAAGACGTTTTTGCCTTAGGGTGTGTGCCCTTGCCAGAGAGAGACAAGTGAGAGGGAAAGTGAATAATCACACCTCCCCAGGGGGGACAGCAACACCACAATCCCTTCTCCCATTCTCCTTGTGGAATCTTGGGCATGCACACACATGTGCCAGGTGTAAGTTTCAAGCCACCAGGTCTACAACTTGAACTACTGTTGATCTTGTGGGAGTCCAGCAACAGAACCACTATGCTGTCTGCTGCCCTCCCCACACACACACACACATACACCTTTCTTTAGTGGCTCTTTGGGACTCTAAGGCTACTTTGGTAATTATTTTTGTCGATATTAAAGGTATATTGGGTCTAGCATCTGGCCAATTCTCATTCTTTTGCTTTTGTTTCCTGGCAAAATGCAGAAAATACTTTCTATTCCTAAATAGAAATAATGTCTTCGAATTTCATCCATGAGACACAGTACTACAATCACAAAAGAAACAGCATCCTAAAATTTACAAGTACTTTTGTACCATGATTAGCTTCAGTAATTCAACATTCAGTAACCATTCACTGAGCATCTATTATGTGCCCGGGCCCTGCCCAAGGTGCTGGGCATGTAGTGATGAATATTAGATGTGATACTTATCCTCATACATTAAAGTATAACTTAGAGATTTAAATGCCACCTTCAAATCTTTCCATGACTAATTCTTCCCATGATGTTCAGTTTTGTGTGGTGTAGAGTATGCTGAAATTTTCACAAAATTGATATTTTTTGTTTCCATATAGGTTATATTGACCATCAGATATCAAACCCACTCTAAATTTGATATCACATACTTTCCTTTGATTAAAAACTAATATTTTAGCTATGATTTATCACTTTCTGTTCTATTCTTTTCCCTTCCATCACCATGAAAATTGGCTCTTTTTTGTTGGCTTCTTTTTTTGTTGGCTTCTTTTTCTTTTTTTAAGAAACACTTTTATGATTTTGTGAGATCCCTCTTTTGTGTATGAGACTAGGTAGAACTCTACAAAGCTGCATCAAAATGTCAATAATGGAGGTTGGCAAGGTTCACTCCCTAGCTAAGTATCTAACTCATGCTTTCTAGCCTTAGATCATATACAAAACATTTATGCCTCAGCAAAATGAAAAGCTACAAGTTACAAAGCCAGCTGGTAGCGTGGTGGTTAAGGAAGCTGGATCCCACATAGCCAACTGCACAGTTCAAGTCCCAGACCTGGTGTCTTGAAAACCATGCCATTGCATGTGCATACGTGCCCAAAATCCTATAAGGAAAAAATGGAAGGGAAGGGATTGCAGCATGACCATCCTTCATGGGGAGTACATTCTTACTTTCTCTCTCTCTCTCCCCCTTACTTGTCTCTTGCAGGCAAGTATAGGTACTCTCTAGCAAATTTAAAGAAAAAAAAAAAAGAAAAAGGTTATAAGTTATGGACTCTTGGGACTTCTCACAAGTAATTGAAATCAGGAATGTTAATCCTGAAGAAACCAAGGCCCTACCCCTCGGTGGCATTTCCATGATTTAGGTCTTCAATCGTATTAATGTCTGTAATCCCTACATGAGGCTAATTCAGACATCCAGTTAATTTACATCGCAGGGCTAGGGAGAGGAAATGTAGGAGCAACTTCTTAATTCTAGGCATCTCACAACTTCCTGTGCTAGCCTGGCTTTAGGAAATCTCACCCCCTAGGCGGTACTACCATTAAGAATAAAGCCCACAGCAGGACACTGCATTGACTCAGCTCTTTCTCTGCCACAGCCTGCAGATACCAGGCTCCGCCAGCAGATTGTGGCTGCCACATCTTCTCATCTCTGTGATTGTGCACAGGCTATTAGAGTCAGTAAGTGTGGGCAGCTTGCATGGTCAGTGGAGAGCTGTGTGTCTGCCACGTATCAGGTTTACACGTCAGCAGTTCCAAGTTCCAGCAGTTCAGGGAGCTGTGGGCACATACCAGCGTATCAGCATCCCGTCATCCTAGGAGAGAATCTGCGCCTTTGAATTTCCTGAAGTTACACAGATTTGAGAATTTAGGGACGTCAACATTAAAGGGCACCAGGGATCTTTAGGGAGAGGTAAGAAAGCTGCTATTGTGACAGCCAAAGGGAGTACAAATGTCTAAACACTCTTACTTGGGCTATTCTTCTGGGAGCCAGAAATCCTATCATCGACTTCTACCCTGTTGTTTATAAATAAAAACACTAAGGAAAGGGAAGTGATGCTCTAAATCAAAGAATAATGTGAACTAAAGATGATTAAGGCAATTAATAACCGAAACAAAAGTTAGCACACATATACACATTAAAAAACAAAAAACAAACTGATAATGCTCTACATATCTAGAGGGAAAATGAACCAAGAATAAAAGTAATTGAAACAGGGCTGGCCTCATAGTGCAGTGGCTAAGCACAATGCATTGGGAGCCGGATCTCACATGGCAGACTGTGGTTCAAATTCTGGCCAGGGTGGCTTGAAAAACACACTGGGTGCATCTTTATGCATGCATGCCCCAAATGCTGATGGGATGGAGAAATGGAGAAAAAAGGGTTGCAGCAGACCATGCCCTGTTGGTCTCTCCCTATTTCTCTCTCTCAGCTGAATACACATGCCCTCTGGCAATAAATTAAAAAAGAATTCTTTTAAAGAGTTAAACAGTGAAAGTGTTAAAACAGACCAAGAAAAAAAATATGAAAGCTAAAAAACAAAACATGATACACTCAGAACTGTTGGGTTGTAACAAATAAAGAAAAATAAGACAAAAAATAAAATTAGGACTTGAGCCAGATTCTTCATAGACTTTGTATAGTCTAGATTGAGGGGTTTGGAAAACTGGCACAGGTGTGCTCCTGAGGAAATACCCTCAGCAGGCTACATATAAATAATAAATCTCTTTACGAGTGGTTTCAAGCTGTGTTCTGAGAAGCCCTGTTCCTGCCTTCTTCCAGGGCCTGCAGGGGCAGGGTTTGGCTAAGACTAGGCCGTCAGGGAGAGGCCAGGCCATGCTGCCACGGGCCCTTTACTTCTCCTCCTTCTGCCTGAGAGCCGTGCCCCCAGTGCTTTATGTATTGGGATCCACAGAGAATATTCAGAGAGGTCTGCACACAAGGATAGGAATAAAATGATATTTTTATTTTCACTAGCCCCTCAATAATATTTTGCATTTTCTTCAATTTGTGAATATAGGCAGCAGATGACTGCGATGCTAGCGGCATCTGTGTTCCTCAGAATCATTGCTTGCTTCCTATCACATCACATTTGCTGCAGATACCTTGACAAATCATGCTCATCAGTGCTTAGAAATTATGTTAGTAATTAACCTACTGCTGACTAGTCCTATTTTGTGTATTAATAAAGCAGCACATATGTTATCATATCTCAAGGATTTCCTAGTATTTTGATAGTTGTGTTTCAATATAATTGGTTTCTGTTGCGTGAAACCAATTCTGAGAAGTAGTCTGGGAAGGCTGCCCGAGAATCCAAGAAGATCCAAGACACAAAAAAATGTTAAGAACCCTGCTTGAGATCTGGTATGAAAAATAGGTGCTTATAAGCTTAAGCTTATTCTTACTTCTTTCCTCACACTTTTTGAAGTATTCTCTCTTTCTTTAGAGAAGACTTTCTTTTTGTAAATAGCTTATACCTTATAGAGTGAGACAAGCATATGGCTGATAGGTGTTCTACTTTCCAAAGGAAGACTTAGATACAGCCAGTCTCCTAAGTTTCCCCACAGGAGCAGGAAGAAGGTGTGGGAGAAGTGAGAAGATTCAGACAGACCCCGAGATATCAGTGCTGGGAGGTGGGCGGGAACATCTCTGCTTTATTTGGTAGCGATATCACCCAGTGCATGGTAAGAGAAGCCACGCCATTTCCCAGAGTAGCCAGAGAAGGTTCTGTGACACAGAGAAGAAAGGTAACAACAGCTGAGCTAATCGCAGCCGAGAAGGGAGGGCTGCCATCTTATTGTTGGGCATAAGTTAGCTGCATTTATTTTTACTATTTGTTTAAATGAGTTTCCTGATGTTAATTTTTTTTTTTTAAGATTTTTGCCATAGGGTGCATGTGTTCACCAGAGAGAGACAGAGAAAGGTTGTGAGAGGGAAAGCGAGAAATCACTCCAAGAGGGGAGAGCCATGCCACAATCCCTTCTGCTCATGGGATTTTGGGCACTCACACACACACACACTCGATGTGATTTTTCAAGCCCCCGAATCCAAAACTCAAACTGCCGTTGGCCATGTGGGTGTCCAGCACCTTAGCCACCACACCACCTTCTGGCCCCTTTCCATGTTTATTTTGAAAAACAGTTGAGCAAAACATTTTCTTTTCTAAGCAGAGGATTAATTTCTACTTTCTGCCCACATGCCTTCTCATTGGCATTTGAAAGAGAAAAGGCTTCCTACCTTTGCTTTACTGTATATTTATAGCATTTCTAAGAATTGGGGTTGCATCTTAATTTTCCTGATGCAGAGACTAAGTACACCCAATGTAGTGGCTACGTGAGTGTGAACCACTGCTTACTCTGGGCGGGGAAGGGGAACTGCAGGGTGGCATGAGCGGCGGGCGGTGCTATGAAACGAAGCACTGTTTTTCCAGTGTGAGATTTTATTGTTGAGGAGCCAGATGGAGTTATAATTTCTTTAAAGGAAACTGAGGCAAAAGATTTCAGCAAGACCAGAGTAGAGTGTGGTAGAGCAGGAGGAAATTAGAATTGCAGAATAAAAGGAAATTCCTTATATTTCTTACAGTCTGTGAGTTACTGTTTCTTTGTGTGTTTTAAGAACCATAATCTTAGCTTTTCCTTTACATGAGATCCCCTTTGGGGATCTGTCTGCCTGGGGCCAATGTTATTTTATGGCAAGCCTATATAAGAGTTATATAATGGGAGCTTTTCCTGTATCATTTTTGTGGAGAGCACCTTTCCTGGGCCACCTAGTCTGTATGTCTGAGCTGGCTGCCCAAGTCCATGTGCATAGCCCAGGTACAGACAAGTGAGCCTTGAGGCAGACTCTGCATCTCCATTTTTTGACAATAAAGCTTAACGTCATCAGTGAAATTATGCCATCAGTAAAAGCTGCTCTTTTTATGGTTATAACAAGCTTTAACAATCCCTGTATTGGTATTTGATTATTGCATTAATTGAATGCACACTCAAGCCATAAAATTTTCATCTTTCTACCTGGTGTCTTCCTCTTCACTGAGAATGTTTGCAAATTGCATTTTTAAAGGTTTATTGGGGCTTTTGCATCATTCTGGGACATGGTAGTTTAGAGATGCATGAAATTAAAATTTACTCCTTTTACTTCAGAATATCAATAATCAGAACCAATAATTTAACCCGCAAGATAATAGTCATTCCTGAAGGGTAAGTGATAAATATTTCCTACATATATAACATACTCTTTATATTAAGGATATGTCATTTTTTTTTGAGAGGTTTTTGCGATAGGGCGCATGCATTCGCCAGACAGACAGAGAGAGACAGAGAGACAGAAAGCGAGAAATCACCCCCCCAGGGCGGATGGCCACGCCTCAATCACTTCTCCTCCATTCTCCTCTTGGGATCTTGGGCACGCACGCACACGTGCCCGGCGTGAGTTTTAAGCCACCGGGTCCGGGACGCGAACCACGGTCGACTACCTGGGAGTCCAGTGACATAGCCATCATGCTAACTGCTGGCCCCAGGATATGTCATTTTTGAAGTAGACTTTTGGTTTTTAGCAAAAATATAGGGAATGCTGAATCAGTTGTCATACAATAAGAAAAGATTGTTGAACGACTCTGTGAGAAGACCTGTCTTCTCAGAATGCAGCTCTCCACGTCACAGAGAGTGACATGCCACCGAGTAATGGAGGAAGTCATGGTTGTGTGGTGGGCTGTTTGCTGCCAGTACATCACCCATGCCGCACCTCAGCCTCAAGCATCTTTGATCAGTGGCTTAGCTGACCTGGCAGATACCAGGCGTCCCTGGTTGGAGACGGATGGCAGGTCAGGAACAGCTGGGGTGAGGCAGATGGCAGCCTGCATGTCTCCAGGACCTGGGTTGGCAGCCAGCCTGCAAAGGAAGGACCAAAATAGCTTCATTTTTTAATAAGTAAAAATACCCTGATGGTTCCTTGGAAGGCGTGAGCGCCACTCCAGGCCTATGTTGTAAGGGTCTGTGTTTCCTCCACAGAGAGGGGAAGGTGGGAATTTATTAGGAGGGGAGGGGATAGCATGCATGAGTTTATGTAGTAGGGTTTTTTTTGTTTGTTTGTTTTGTTTTTTGAGAGCAGACAAATTGTGTTTTACAGTAATAAAAGGAAGTCTTAAAATTTTCTGCTGTCAGGTCTCATTATACATTAATATTTTTAAGAAAAGAGCAAGGGCTCAAGAGGAAGTAAATGTTATTACAGTAATTTTTTTTTAGTAGTACTTTTTTTTCAGAGAGATTTTTGCTATAGGGTGCACATGCTCACCAGATAGACAGAAAGCAAGAAATCACCCCCCCCCCCGGGGGGGGGGGGGGATAGCCATGCCACAATTTCTTCTCCTCTATTCCCCTCTCGGGATTTTGGGCATGTACGTACACACACCCAGCATGAGTTTCAAGCCTCCAGGTCCAGGATTTGAACCGCGGTCAGCCATGTAAGAGTCTAGCCACATAACCATTACACCATCTACTGATTCCATACTTTCTTACTTTAATATTGACAAATACTTTATTTAGCAATAGCATACTTTTTGATTTTTATTTTTTCAGTTCTGATTTATTAATCCTCACCACGGGCCTGGAAGTTAGTTTATTATTGTTATAACTCTGTATTAGAGAAGAGTAGATTGTCAGGGGCATAGTTCATGCCTTGCCAAAGAATATCCATGGGAGCTTTGAAGAAGAGTTAGAACTCTTCAAAACAAGAAAAATAAAAGAAGCTTCTCCACTGCTTCTGACTGTATTTCTCTTCCCACTGGTATTATTACTTCAGCCTGGAGCCTGGTCATAGGAGGGGTACAGAGGTGAACCTTCAAGGTGTATTCTTGGCTTTAGTTTAAACATTCCACTCAACTTTCTCAAAGTGATCTTATTCCTGAGATGGTTACTTTCTTTTCTTCCTCTGTGTGATGAATAAAAGCCCTTAGAGACACCCAACCTGAGAATCCATAGTAGCTCTTGCTGAATATCCATATTACAAGTCTTTGGAAAGATGGATGCTTTTACTTTTGTGGGGTAGATATAGAGTAGTGGAATGACTGAGGCACATGGTAGATATGTTTAACTTTCTAAGAAACCACCAAATTGTTTTCTAAAGTGGTTATACCATTTTGCAGTTCCAACAGCAGTTCCAGTTCTCTTTATTTTTGACCACACATAAAGACATGCCAATATGTGTTTAGTGGTTTTAATTTGTATTCATTTAATGACTAATGATACCGCCTTTGATAAACTGTTCAAATCTTTTTCCCTATTAGTTTTCTTGTTACTGAATTTTGAGAATTTTTTTCCTCATTGCCTTGTCTTTTTATTTATTTAACAATGTTTTTCAAATAGTAGTTTTTATTTTCAATGGAAGTCCAATGTATTTCCTTTTTCTTTAATGGAGTATGCTTTTGGGTGTCATCTGAGAAATCTTTGTCCAACCCAACACCTCAAAGATTTTTCTCCTGTATTTTCATTTAGAAACGTTATAATTTTAGGCTTTATAGTGTCTGTGAGCCATCTTGAGTTACTTTTTTTATATATGGCACAAGATAAGAAACAAAATTAATTTTTTGGCATAAATATGCCTAATATGTCATCATCACTTATAGAAAAGACAAGTTTTAAATTGCCTTTGTGTACTTTTGTTGACAATTAGTTGTTCATATGTGTGTGTCTATTTCTGGACTATTTTATTCCATTCATACTGTTTTATTGTCTGTCTTGATGCCATTACCATTGTGTCTTGATGACTACTGTTTTAAACAAGTCTTGTACAATTTCGTTTTTCTTTTTCAATATTGTTTTGCCTAGTCTAGGTCCTTTCCATTTCATATCAGTTTTAGAACCACTTGCTGACCAGGGGATGGCATAGTGGTTATGTCACTGGACTCCCACATGGCTGACTGTGGCTCAAGTCCCAGACCTGGTGGCTTAAAAGTCATACTGGCACATATGCATGCACGCCCAAGATCCCAGAAGGAAAATGAGCAGAAGGGGTTGCTATACTCCCCAGAGGGTTGATTTCTCAGTTTCCCTCTATCTCTCTGTCTCTTCCTGGTGAGAGGCAAAAACCTCTCTTAAAAAAAAACACCTCATGTTTGTGTGTATGTGTACATGTGTGCGTGAGTGACTATATTGCCCTTTTAGCAAATTAAAAATACATGCACACGTAGGCATCATTAACATAGAGAAATTAAGAACAGTATTAACTCAAGAAATATGTATTAAATGACTAGTATATTTAGAAATAAGAAAAGGGAAGATTATAAAGAATGTGAAGAAAGGGGTCAATTTTGTGAAAGTCACAGTCATTATTTTTTCATCGAAGGTTAATTTAAACTGTCCTGAGAGAATTTGAGATGGAAGCACGTGAGGACAGATTTCATGTCTGTAAGACATGAAATGACTTTCAACTCTTTATAAGGGAAATTCTGAAGCCAATAGAAGATTTAAGAGTGTATATTTTTTAATTCACTAAAACTGTGGTATATTCTGAGGAAGGATATTATAGAATCACTGCAATGAACAAGATTATAAAGTGGCTGGGGCTAACTAGATATGGGGAACAGTGAAAAACCTACACAAATCCAGAATATAATAAATAGGTAAACTGACTGCATTTATGCAACAAAATGTACTAAAGACAGCATGTGTTGGGCAGCTGGAAAAGAGATTGAAACCATTATCAGCAAACATTCATAGAAGAGATAGAACGTGAGATGGATTTGAAGATCGGATGAGTAGAAGAAAAGGGGCAAGTGCTCAAGATGGAACAAACAGTATAGCTAGAATTAGAAGGGTAGGTGAGAACTGGCTTTATGTGGACTTGCCTAACCAAAGAGACTAGGGCCTCCTGGGGAGTACTGAGAAATAAGGAAAGCAGATTCTAGAAAGAATGGAATGCTGGCAGGGGAGAAGGCAGAGTTTAAAATGTGCCATCATCATACATTACTTGTAGATGTACGAATTCATATTCGTAGAGAGCACTTTGGCAGTATTTTATCAGGATTTCAAAAGCACATACGCTTCAACTCAGTAATTTCGCCTCTAGGAATTTCACCTCCTGATATACTTGTATACGTGTAAAATAATATCCTTAGCAAAAAGTACAAGATTATGTCTATCAGTGGAGGCCTAGTTAAAGTAGTTATTCTACAGTCACGCAGTGGAATACTGCACTGTGATTGAAAAGAATGAGGCAGGTTTTGTATTTTTTTTTTTTGTATTTGTATTTCATATGAAATAAGGGATAAAATGTACTAAGTGAAAAGAAATGTGGAACTGTGTGTGTTATACATATACATGCATGTGCTTTCATGTGTATATGTAATTTGCATGTTTATATATGTATGTGTGTGCATAGAATATCTCTGGAATGTTTCCCACATACAAAAATTGGTAACATTGCTTTCATAGTCACCAAAACTAGTAACATTGGAAAAGAGACCTGGGTGATATTTCACTGAATTCTCTCTACCTTTCAAGTTTTATGTCATGGGTATACATTACTTATTTTAAAAATATTTTTTTAAAAGAGAGCCTCTGGATAGTCATCAGATTCTCAAGAAGTGTTTATCTTGCATACAAAAAATATTTCAGGAAGATTAAAAATGATAAACTTTTTTATTGAAAGGGGTAAATGTTAGAAGAAAATGAATTTTCTATGCCTGTGGTGACATAAGGCCTTTCTTGTTGTCATTGACAGTAGGATGAAGAGAGAAATGTATTGTTCAGAGGAGGGGGGGAATCAATAAGTGGTATCAATGACCAGTTGAACGTATAGATAGAAAACAAGGAGGGTTAAAAAAGAACTAAAAATGGAAACTCAGTTCATGGAAAATGGTGACTATTTAGATAAGTATTGAATCAGAGGCATATTTAAAAGGCAATAAGAGGGTGGTTTGTGGCTTGCTTTTTGCCTTTTTGTTGTATGCTATGTTTCTGGGTTTGCTGCATCATGTTTTATGCCCACTGATCCTTAGACTTAGAGACTTAGACTGTTTGAGAGGAACTGGCCACAGATCGTTGGGGAAAGAAGAACTGCCAGCACATACCCAGTAGGTCTTTCTGATGTCCTGACACCAGCTGGGAAGTTTTACACTAAGTGACCTCTGAAGTCTTGCCAGTCTTCAAAATCCATGAAATTGAGGTGCAGATAGACTAAGTGATTTCCTTAGAGCTGTGTGACAGGTCTAAACTCTAGTTGTGGATGAAGGCCTGATTTGAAGTTCGGAGCCTTGTCAGCTGGACCAGTGTATTTCTTTTTTTTTTTTTTCCAGAGGGGTTTTTGCTATAGGGCGCGGGCGCTTGCCAGAAAGACAGAGACAGACAGAAAGCGAGAAATCACCCCCTAGGAAGGATGGCCACGCCGTAATCCCTTCTCCTCCATTCTCCTCTCGGAATCTTGGGCACGCATGCACACATGCCCAGCGTGAGTCCAAGCCTCCGGGTCCAGGACTGAACTGCGGTCAACTACGTGGAAGTCCAGCGACAGCCATTGCGCTAACTGCTGGTCCCATGGACCAGTGTACTTCTTTATGCCAGTTCTTTTTCTTTTTTCTTCAGACAGTTTTGGTAATAAACTAGAAAATACAGACTCAATGGACACTTAAATACCTTATAACAAAGTGACATGGAATTGATTAAACCCAAAGAAAACCTAACATATAAAGAAATTTAACAGTAAAAATGCATTGTATTGGGGGAAACGTATTTAAAAGATCCTAAAGAAGTCAGGATGGGAGGAAAGAGGTGACCTGGATTTTAAGACCAGTTCAGTTCTTGCTTTGATCTGTAACTTGGAACCAGTTTAATGAACTCTCTGGACATCAGCTTCCTAAATGAACAAAAGATCTTGAATGTCTCCCAAGGCATGTCTCAAATCTAAAATTCTGTGATTTTCAATCACACTGACAGAGGAGTTAGACGTTATCACCAGACGCTTCAGCCTTTGAAAACATAAGGATCTGGTCATTTTTTAGTTTCTCATTCAGAGCTTTAGTCACTTAAACAGTGAAACTGTCATTTTGGTCACCTTAATTGCAAAAAATAAAAAATAACCAATGTAAAATTAGTGACAGAAAGGATAGAGGTTCCTTTTTTTCCCTACATTTGCCAGAGGGCATGTGTACTGGCTAGAGAGAGACAAAGAAAAAGGGAGAGAAAGTGAGAAAGCACCCGCCAAAGAACATGATCAATCCCTTCTTTATTTTCCCCGCCTTTTGGAATTGTGACACTTCAGATATGTTTTTCAAGCCACCAGGTCGAGCCCAAACTGTGTGGTTGGCCATGTGGGATCCAGCTGCCTTAAAAACCAGGCCGTGGACTGGTCCAAGAGTCTTTTAATCTCTTCTGGATTTAGGTGGCAGGCTTTATTTACTATCTGTTTTTTAAGACTTTTACTAAACTTTGTGGTATGAGAAGTTGGAGCTTTACTCTTCCAGAGAACTAATTTTGTTTAAAGATTTTAGTTTTTATCTTATTCATGATAGAGAATGTGTGCATGTACATGAAAGAGAGAGAGAGAGAAGCACCCCTGACAGGCTGTCATCACAACACAAGCCACTTGCCCCAGTCCTCCAGCTCATCAGGATCTTGGGCATGCACAAACCCAGCGTATTTCCGGTCAACTGGGACTGAGAATTCAAACCTGCAGTTGGCCATATGGCTTCTAGCATTGCAGTTCAGTATACTAATGATTGCACCCCTGAGGCTGGGCCAGTTATAACTAATTTTTGAGCCAGGTACATTTGACATTTTACTGTTACCTTTCTTTGAAAGGTCCACAAAACACATGTTTTCTGTGCCTTGCGTCTTGTAGGATTTAAAAGGAGAGGACTAACATAAGTCTGTTCTAATAGTTGAAGAACTTTTTGCAAATTAAACCGAAAACCAAACATCCTAAAATTTCTCACATTCTTTTTTCCACAGCATAGTTTTTTGATCATACAATCTTTCTGTTGTCTATTTCATAATTGTGAAGTTATAATCAGGGTACTAGGAATTACAGCTGTAGGACAGAGTAAGGCATACTTAAAATATAGTCTTATATTTATTTTATAAACCTTACTTCAGTGAGATTTGCTTGCAGGGCAGTTTGATTTGACAATAATGAAGAGGTCTATTCAGGAGCTGGTACAATATTTAAAGGAGAGCTGAGTAGATAAACAGAAGCTTCGAAAGAGATTTATGGGAACAGAAGTTTCAGTTGATTGCATCATGATTTTTGAGGCCAACGGCAAACAAATTCCTGAGTATTTCCAGATGGCATGTGTCTGGGTGAAAGGACATTTGAGGAGCTTGAAGTATTTGGTGTGAATTCTCTTTAATGGTCTTGGACGCTGTTGCTTTTAAGATAAATTTCCAGTTGTATTTATTTTGACCAGGCAGATTTTATATTTTGAGGTCTCTTCTGTTCTTTTTCATAGCAATGCTGCTTTTAACATGCAAATAGTATCACCATTTCATAACTAGCTACAGTATGGAGCTTAAATCACAACTTGGGGCTGGACTATGGTACAGCAGTGAAATGTGATTCTCTGCAAGGTAGACCCACTTGGGAAGGTTGCCAGTTTGCAACCAGAGACCTCCCACAGTACCCTGAGTATGCACGTACCCGTGCCCTGGACTGGCTGAAACCAGGGTGGATCGAGGCATCAAGACCCTGTCAGTGGTGCCGAATCAGTCTCTCTCTCATTTCCTCACTTGTGGAATAAATATCAATAAATAAACTTTAAAACCAAATTTGTTAACTCCACAAACCATTACAGCACATGAACAGTATATTTATTAATATTCTTTGTTGGCAGAATTTTGATGGGAAGAACACAGCAGTTATTTAATAAAATGAGAACTGTGTGGCTCTCTTCCATATACTGGGTCACTGGAAAAGTCATGGCATAGAAGTCATTTCTACATAGAAAAACATAGAAAAATGTTGTCTTTCATTTGCTGAGTTAATAGCAGGTAATAACAGTCACATGTGTAGAATACTTATGCAGGGCTTAGAGACCGCAGCCGGCGTGAACTGATGTTCTCTGAACGTGCCCTGTGATGTCTTCTCTTTGCCTCTGCTCTTCCCCCCTCATTCTTCTAACAACCTGTGTCCCAAATTCTGTTACATCTGTAAGCTTACCCAGATTTTCACTGTTTGAATATGATCACTCTGATGTTCCATACAACTTTATTGATATTTTAGCTATCCAGGCGTATTTAGCTTGTTTTGTCTTTTGGCTAATCCAGAATAGGTGTTTCTTCTTTTTCCCTACTTGAGAAACAGTATAGTAAATAAGAGCATGAACTCTGGAGCCAGTCTTCCTGGAATCCCAGAAGTGCCTGCTCTCAGCAGTATAATAAGTTACTTGCAGTCTTAGTCCCTATTTCTTCACCTACAAAGTAGTGTCTGTGCCTTAGGGTAAGTATGAGGCCTAAAGAAATAAATACATTATATAGCTCTTTGAACAGTCTTGAGACAAAGAAAATAAATGCTCAATCAATTTTTAGTTGTAATGTTGGTTGTACTAGCTTATAACAAACATCCTGAGGAGAAAGGACTGTTTCCTCCCCATGCTTCCCGCATTAGGGAAAATGTACTTTGAATTCCAGGTTAAGTTTCTAAGACTATTATCCCTCAGTTGTCTTCACTGTCCCAATCTCCAGGGCATCAAGGTACTATAGTGATCAGGGATCGGGAAAAGAGAAAAATAGGTCTTTAGGAACACAAATAGTTCAACACCCAGATGGAAAGGATATTACATGCTGGGGGAAGCTGGTTGACGCTCAAAGACAACTAATGGAAGCTCTCCTACATTTACCACAGTGCAAAGCATTCAGTGGCCACAGACCAGAAGGGGGCAGCAGAAAGTTACCTGCTTTCCGTGTGGGAAAACAGAGAAGCCTAAAGAGAGTGATTCCTAGTTAGGAAAAACCTGTGCCAAAATGATCTCTGATAAAATGCTGATGAATCAATACTTAAAATGCAGATTAGACACAAAAAGAAAAGCCTGTTCTAAGGTCTGGGAGCATTGAAATAGTTGAAATTGACGGACTGCTTCCAGTGATTTTAGCTGATACCTGGAGTGTACAAGAGCAGCTCAGAATGCTAAGCCTGTTTAATGTTGTTAGTATTCTCCATTATGTATTCTATTTCATTGGGCTTTTTCCAGCCGTAGAAACTGAGTAAGAGTTTCTATTTGTGTAGCCCATTGTTATATGAAAAATTGGGTTGCTATGGCCTCACAAGTTAGGACCAAAAATGCAGATTTTTCCCTCATATTAAAAAAATTATATCTTGCTAATGAAAAATGCAATTACATACCTTTAAAAAATTACAGAAGGAAAAATAACTTTTTTTTCGGAGGGGGAAGTTTCTGCTATAGGACGCATGCGCTCGCCAGAAAGACAGAGAGAGACAGAGAGACAGAAAGTAAGAAATCACCCTCCAGGGGGTATGGCCACGCAGCAATCCCTTCTCCTCCATTCTTCCCTCGGAATCTTGGGAACACATGCACACGCGCCCAGTGTGAGTTTAGCTACTGGGTCCGGGACTCGAACTGCGGTCGACTACATGGGAGTTCAGCAACGTAGCCATTACACTAACTGCTGGTCCCAATAACTTGTTTTTTAGTGTGTTTCCTGACCAGCTTTTGCTATATCTTTCCATTTTATTTGTTTTAAACTCTTGAACAGTAATCTCAAATTTCATCTGTAAATTTAATACCATTCCAACTAAAATCTCAGCAGAATTTTTTGTGAAAACTGAAAAGATGACCCTAAAATTTAAATGAATAGTAAAGGCCCGAAAATAACCAAGGGAATTTCAAGACTAAGATAAAATGATTGGTCTGCTACCTAGATAAGAAGACTTATTAGGAAGTTGCAATAAATACAAATGAGATGTCGGCTTAGATTTAGACACACAGGCCAGTTCAGTAGCATAGAGAGCCAGAAATGGACTTACACATACATAGAAATTTGAGATGTGATATGCGTCACAGGGGAAAGAATGGATTAATAATAAATACTACTTGGACACTTGGTCACCTATATGGGGAAAAAATTACCTTGTTTTTTCTTTCTTTCTTTCTTTTTTTTTTTTCTAGACAGTGTGTATACTTGCCAGAGAAGCAGAGGGAGAGGAGAAAGCCACCCCCCCCCCCCAAGGGGGATGGCCACATCACAGTTCCTTCCCGTCCATTTCTCCCACTTTGGGATTTGCAGCACGTACACTCGAGTCTAGCTTGTTTTCCAGACTGCCATGCCCAAGACTTCAGTCGCACAATCAGTCATTCGGGCTCTGGCTGCCTTAATCACCAGACAACAGAGCTAGCCCCACACACAGTTTTTTTAAGTATTAGATTGTCAGGAAAGTCATGATGTATTTTTTTTTAAAAGAATTATATTATCTAACTTTATTTATTCATTTATTTGTTTTAATTTGACCAGAGAGGGACAGAGTGGGGTGGGGAGGAGTGCAAAAACAAGCCGCCGGGTCTGGGACTCAAACTGCAGTTAGCCAAGTGGGAGTTCAGCACCTTTAACCACTACGCCACCTGCCGAGGGCTCTGTCATGATGTATTTTTCTGTGTTTTTCTACGCAAAAATGTGTCGTGACTTTTCGGACAACCCAGTGTATTTACGAGCTGCTGTGGGGCTGCAGTAACACTCTGCTGTGTAGTGCAGTGGGACGTACCATCCATATGGCACTATGTATGTAACTTGAAAGTATGCAAAGCAGGATCATTGTTTACGTGACTCCATATGGAAAGCAAAGGGCATAAAGAACATGCACAAGAATGGTAGCAATTTCAGGATGTAATTTACCAGTGAAGGAAGGAGGATGGGATAGGAGTAGAATCAGAATAAGTATAGGTGGCTTCTGCTATAAACCTTTATTTCTTTAAAAAGAAATATATCTTAAATATGTAACAGATTTTAAAATTTGATGAAGGTAGGTAGTCAGATACATAGATGTTATCTTCTATTTATAGATGTTTCTCCACTTATAATGGGGTTATGTCCTAATCAGCCCATGGTAAATCAAAAATACCAGTAAGTCAAAAATGCATTCACTTTCACTCTTTCTATGTCTCTTTATGGAGAGTACACATGTCCTTTAGCAAACGTTTAAAAAAAAAAAATTTCTAGAATCATTGCCGAGCTTGGTTCAAAGTACCTTTTGGGAAGAAGGGAGGGTAATGTTTTGGCTAGCTTGGGCTAAATCACTACATGCATGTCCACCCACTGAAGCCAGAACTCAAAACTGGTTGGCCATGTGGGAACTGGCTCCTAATCCACATTGTAGCTTAGCTTCACCTACTTAAACATGTTCAGAACACTTACATTTCATATAGTTGGGTGAAATTATCTAACACAAAGCCTATTTTACAATAAAGTATTGAATATCTCATGTGATTTATTAGATACTACACAGAAAGTGAAAACAATGATTGTATGAGTTCTCAGTACCATTTCTACTGAAGACATATCACTTTCACACCATCACAAAGTTGAAAAATCCTAAGCTAAGTCACATCATTGTAAGTCAGGGACTATCTGTATTTTTCTGAATGTTTAAAAAATTAAATTTTTTTATCTCTGACCACACATGAAATAGTTTTCATTTATCAAAAAAAAAAAAAAAATACTTGAACATTTTTGAGGCCAAATATTTCTCATTTCTTCTGTGAAAAATCCCAGGATCAGGCTACCCTTGGCATGGTGGTTAAGGCAGCCTGGTCCCATATAGCCAACTATGTGGTTCAAGTCCTAGACATAGCAGCTTCAAAAACACACTGGGCTCATATGTGTGCATGCCCAAAATCCTAGGAGAAAAGTGGAGGAGAAGGGATTATGGCATGGCCATATTCCTTGGGGAAGTACTTTCTCACTTTCCCCATCTCTTTCACTCTCTCTATGTCTCTTTATGGAGAGTACACATGCCCTTTAGCAAACGTTAAAAAAAAAAAAAAAAAAAAATTCCTAGGATCATTGCCGAGCTTGGTTCAAAGTACCTTTTGGCAAGGAGGGAGGGTAATGTTTTGGCTAGCTTAGGATAGATCACTACATGCATGTCCTTCCACTGTGAGCTTTGGCTGTATAAGAACAAGGTGACTTCTGGGACATGGATTAAGGATTGCCTTTCTCAGGAGAAAAAGGGTAAGATGCTGGATCATTTAGATCTTAGTTGACTTTAAATAGTAAATTTATTAATGCCACAAGATATGCAGCTTTAGGATGATTTTCTGACCTTTTTTTTTAATTGTTAGAGGGTACTCTTAAAATTGGCAGAGAAAGAAAGCACCCTCCCAATGCAGTGTGGCTGTACTGCAATATTTTTTCTTCCACTTCTCCATCCCATCAGGGTTCTGGGCATGAGCACACATGCATCCAGCATGTTTTTCAAGCCACTGAAGCCAGAATTCAAACTGGTTGGCCATGTGGGAACTGGCTCCTAATCCACAGTGCATGACTACTGCCACCGGGCTGGTCCTCTGACTTTTATTTATAGACACTTTTAACATAAACAAAAGTAGACAAAATAGTTTTCATACTCATATACTCATTACCCAGTCTTACACTACTATCAGCCCTTTGTCCATCTTTGTTTCATTTATTCTGTGGGCTGACAGATGTTTTCTGTGAAGGGCCATAAGTAATTCGGGCTTTGCAGGCCACATACAGTATCTGTTGCAGAGTCATGGCTTTTTTTTTTCCCCAGTCTGTATCATGAGTCCCTGGTGTTATCCCCAGGTTCAGTGAGTGACTAGGCAGGCTCATATTGAAGTCATACTCATGGCGAAGTGAGAGGACACAAAGCAAAATCAGCACAAGGACAAGTTGTGTGGAACAAAGTCTGGAAGAAACTAAGTAAAAATCTCCTGAGTCCTTTCCCAATGGAGTCATGGAAGATGTGTTTAATTCCCCCAGCACCAAATTGTAGCAACATGCATGAAATGTTGGCTACCAGAGAAGCTCATTAGAGATTCAGTGTCCAAACTTTTTATTGAGAGCTGGTCACATAGGCACTCTCTGCCTATAGCACACAGAAACTACATTGTTCATATAGTTTATGCACGATGAGCCACACTTACCAGTTTTAGGGAACAGGAGGTCCCTCCCCAAATCCAAGTTTTCAGACATCAGTAGTAGGCCTTTGTAAAGATAATAGTCTCAGACTTAGTATGGCTCTTTTCTGTGTACAACTCTTTTTTTTCTTTTGTAGAAAGATCTTTTGCTTTTTGTTTTTTTTTTTTTTTTAGCATATGTGCTCACTGAAGAGAGAGAGAAAGAAAGCAAGAAATCACCCCCAGGGAGATTGTCACACCACAGTACCTTCTCCTTTTTTCTCCTCTCAGGATTTTGGGCACTCATGCACACATACTGGTGTGAATTTCAACCCACAGGATCTGGGACTTGAACCATAGTTGGCTATGTGGGAGTCCAGCACCATAACCACCATGCCACCCACTGACCTCTGTTCAACTCTTTGAAAGGTATAAAAACTATGCTTAGGAGGCCAGCAGGTAGTATGATGGTTAAGGTACTAGACTCACACACAGCTGACCATGGTTTGAGTCCTGGTCCCAGAGGCTTGCTTTCTCTCTTTCTTTTTCTTTCTCTGTTTCTCCCTGGTGAGTGCACATATCCTGTACAAATTAAAAAATAATAGAAATAATGAATTATATTAAATAAAAAGTAATTCTTTAAAAAAAACTATACTTTGTTCACAGGCTATACAAAAACAGACTGAGGGCCTAATAGGCTCTAGTTTGCCACCCCTTAACCTCTTATACCCACACTTACCTCTATTCTTCAAATTCAGGTAGGAGAAGGAAGTGGGAATTCCCTTATATTTTTTCTCCATTCTTATTCTTGTTTTATTGGAGTTTTTGTTTTTGTTTTATTTTGTTTTGAAAAAGGGGAGAAAAGTAAAGACAAAAGCTTTAACTTAAGTCTGAGTTATTTGATTGCGCACCTTGGAGCATAAAGAGAAATGATTAGTTGGACTGCTATTTTGCATCCCAATGTGAGCCTATACATAATTATCATCAGTGCTGCCACAAATGCTGGCTGACAGCAGATGGCTGGCAAGTACTCCGTTTTAACACTGGTTCTAGAAGCAGAAAGATGACCTTGTTTACTGATGGACATCCAACCTGCATGAGTATAATTTATTAATATTGATTATTTGACCTTTTATGTAGGCATTTCTTTTAAAATACAATATAATAATTAAAGTCAGAATATTTAACAGTACAATACTATAACACACATCCATATTTAAATTTTATTATTTTTTAAAGAATTATTTATTTAATTTTTATTTATCAATTCATTTATTTTCATTTGACCAAAGAGAGAGAGAGACTCAGAGGGAAAGAGAGGAAAAGTGAGAAAGCAAGCCACCAGGTCCAGGACTTGAACTATGGTTGGGAGTATGCAGCACCTTAACCACCTCACTACTTGCTGGTCCCCTCAAATTTTATTATTTGTCATGTTACTGCACTTTACAGATTTTTTTCCCTAATCAAGATCTGAACCAGGGTCACACTTCATTTTTAGTTGTCATATCTCTTTAATCTTCTTTACTCTGAATCAGTTTGTTAGCCTTTTTTGTGTGTTTATACGTAGTTTAACTCTTATTTTTTTAAAGAACAGTTTTTTTTTTTTTTTTTTTTTGAGAGAGAGATTTTCGCTATAGGGCGCGTGCGCTTGCCAGACAGAGAGAGACAGAGAGACAGAAAGCGAGAAATCACCCCCCCAGGGGGGATGGTCATGCCGCAATCCCTTCTCCTCCATTCTCCTCTCGGGATCTTGGGTACGCACACACACGCGCCCGGCGTGAGTTTTAAGCCACCGGGTCCGGGACGCGAACCGCGGTCGACTACGTGGGAGTCCAGCGACATAGCCATTATGCTAACTGCTGGTCCCTCACATATAATTTTTATTCCCTTAAAACTTTATCTAGGGGAAAAAATGGAGAGGTAAGGCATTTGTGAGACGCAGATATGGTTTATTATCTGTTGATGAGGATGTATACAGTGGTCTCAACTGGGCTGGACTTAGGTGTGTGTCATGCTGGGTAAAGTCTCTTTACAATCTAAATGATGTATAATGATTAAATGTATAAATATAATTAAAATTAATAAAGGTATAAAGGACATTATTTGGTTCATTGACAAAATAGAAATATGAATAAAGTATTGCAT